>CM062873.1:35432186-40509686 GCA_031772225.1 Eubasilissa splendida
CCCGTAAAATTTAAGAGGTGCCACAAAGGATATTTTCATATCAACAAATTTATAATAAATATAATTACAATTACAATCCAATTTTTTTTAAAACCACAATGAATTTTACATACATCGGACATGTACACATATAATTTAACAATTCGTATTAACATAAATATAATGTTACTACTTTGAATAACTTATTTTATTTACTAAAGATGTGAGAACAAGAAATTTAAATCAATGTTGTTGATATCTATTCAAGACCATGTTGAAACTCTTGTTTGTGAAATACAGAAATAGAAGTCTCTAAGATTCAAATTCCCGACCATTTGTATTGTTTTTATTTATCAATCTGTTTATAATTACAATACAATAATAAGTTTTTTTTTAGTTCTTCAACTTCTCTAAAAAGCATTTACTTGTGCCGAGAAGAGGATTACATATTAATAATTATTGTTTACAATAACTAGCTTATAATAAATAAAAAATACAATAAATTAATACCAACGATATAAAAATATTATAAATTTCGGGGAACATGTTTATCTTTAAAGTATTTTTTGATAGCATTGATTATTTCTTTATTACCATTTATCTTCCTTATGTTTTCGGGTAGGCTGTTAAAATGATTTTTTCCTATGTATGTATAATGGTGTTGTGCAAATGATGTGTTAATTTTAGAGCATGAAAATACAAATTTAAACCTAGTACGATTATCAGAAATAAAATTACATTTTTCTTTTTATTTTATTATTTGAATAATATAATTTATTTTAAGTAGATCACAAAATGTTGGTACTTTGATTTCTTCGAAAAGTAATTTTGCCGGATAATCTTTTGGTTTTTTAGTATTATTTTTATGATAAGTTTTTGTACATTTTTTACTAGAATCAGGCTAAATAGCTTATAAGCTGATCCCCAACTAATGATGGCATATTGTAATATGGATTGAATAAATGAATAGTATACTAAATACAATTTTTTTATAGACAAAAATGTTCCGATTCTTAAAAATATGTATACTAATTTTCTAATATTTTTAACAACCTGACAAATTTGATCTTTCCATTTAACCACTACTAATTTTATAATTGTAATTTTAGTTAAACTTAGTTGGTTGTTTATTATATATAATATATTGTGTTAATTAGAAAGATATACATATAAAATCAATTTTATTGAAAAATAATGTTGTTGCTACCGGAATTCGAACCGGGATCTCCAAAATTTAATAAAAAATGAATTGTTAATTATCGGCGTCTCATATCGGTTTACTCAAAGGTATTTGAGATTCCGTAAAAACAAAATAGATGGCTTTCAAACAATGGAACGATAGATGTATTCATTAGTAAAGTGTAACATATTGATTCGAAAATTTGTCGTCAATCCAATGTGTTGGTATAGCATAATCGGATAATGGACGTTCCCCGGATTGGAAGAGATCCAGGTTCGAATCACGGTGTGAACAATAATATTTTTCGATAAAATTGATTTTATATGTATATCTTTCTAATGAATACATTTAATTAATATTTAAAAAATATCACAGACCGTCTGTTCTGAACAATTCACCTTCACAATAAAAATGTGTTCTCCTTAATAATTAATATCGTCGTTGAACTACAACTATTGTGTTCAACATTTCATTGTACGCTGAAACAGCGACCACACTTTGATTGACTGACCTAGTAGCCATGGGTACTAAAACGGCAGTCTGCGTCAAACAGGTTGCAACCCCTCAAACTCACTCCCTCTGTTGCATTATGATACAGTAACGCACAGAAAACCGTCAGAACCATTGGTACACGGTGTATATAAAAAAAATATATATATATTTAATTATTATTAAAAATCATAAGTCAAAATTAACATTAATATAAAGCGTTATCTCCAATAAATCTAACGTGAATTAAATCCGCATCTCAGAGATTATCACGAACCAAAAATCTCATTTGTGGATACGGCCCATAAAGATTGAAATAGTCATATACCTTAGACGAGATCATCTTAAGGAAGGAATTACGTACTCGGAATACTTTAAAAGTTTTTATAATATTATGTATGGCAAGTCCGTACTGTACTGCGCGCGCAATTTGCATGTTGCGGCAGTGCTCAAACCGGATGTCAGTTACGACCGCTAAATCAAAGGATCAAATTGAAAAGACGTCGTGGAGTCTAAATTCGATGTCATTGTCGACACTGGTAAGGGATGATAAATGACAATGGATAAATACGTGTAGCGAAAAATAATTCGTAATATCTACACTCAGAATTCCGAACAATGCATTGGTCTAAGATGTTCCATGTTTAGAAAGGAAGGAAATGATTTCGTATTAAATGGACGGGTGCGACTGACAAAAGCGGAAGGGTTCTATAACTTGGTGTAACAGTAACGGACAAACTAAATTGCTTCTATAGTCAACTCTTTCAAATCGTGGGGTAAGGTCAATGTGGATCCAGTTTGTTATAAACTCACTTATTATTTCCTGTTTAAATTTAATTTAGAATTCTGTATTGGAACGTCTATCAATGTAAATGTTCATACGTGAAAAATTATTATATATATGATAAGATTTTTTGTCATTTATGTATAAATATGTTTCCAAAATATTATGTATGAAATATGGTATATATATAGTACTGGAGACATTGGAAGTTGGAGCGAGAATGGTAGATTTAATTATACGCTGCAGTTAATAGTAAATCTGGTGGATAGGATGTCCGATGTATGCATGGAGAATTGGGAGATGGATGCTGGCAAATTGAAAGGAACGGTGTTCGAGAGAGATGTCAAAATGAAATGTATTAGTAAATAATAACGAGCGCCTAATTCCAAAACCCCCTAAAATGAATTTCGGATAATTTGAGTTAAATATGCAGTTTTATAGATTTTTGTTTCTTGTTGTTTCTCCCAAAAGCCACACATTGTTTCTCACAACAGCCGTTTAAATCCATTGATACTGCAAGTTCAAAATCAGGGTCAGTTCCAAAATACCTCAAAGCAGAGTGTAAGTTACTATTTCTCCTAAAATGAAATCAGCCAATCTCAAAACTTGTTGATGATCACTTTATCTAAAATCCAGTATGGCTGCCAGAACGATATATACAGAAAAAAAATGTACATTACAGAATTGTCTTTAAAAAATGCTGATGTAAAAACATTTTATTCATTTGCTTTCAAAATATACGTTTTCATCCATAACTCAAAAACACTAAGTCGTTTTAGGGAGTTTTGGAAATAGACGGTACATGTATTCGTGTAATTGGGAAGTATGTTCTCTAAGGTTGAGAAAGATTTTGAAAATAAGGTGAGTTCAGTAGGAATGTGTAAACCTAAACAAGACTAAGGGTGTAAAAGGTTCTGATGACACCAACATTAATATATCGAAATGAAGACTAACATAGTCAAAATGAGAAAGAAAGTAGACTAATTGAGGAATACAAGAGGTCACTCGAGAAATATTATATGTATAATCTGTATAAGATAGAGTAAAGATAGATTACAGATGTAGAAGTCAATAGAATGAAAGATCGCAGAGAATGACGATTTGACATATGGAATGTAATAAAAATGATGGTAAAAAAAATGTACGAGGTGAAGAGGGGTCGTCGGCGAAAAACCTAGGACCATCAAGTGGATATTGTAGGACGACGCTGTATAAAGTTGTATAAAAATGAAGAAGCAAGAATGATATGTCAGAACAGAAGAGTGTTCAGTCCGTTACATTACTGTAAGTAATTTAATATATTTTTTAAGTTATTAAAAATATTAAATTCACTTAAATATTGCGTATTTGTAAGCTTAATAAGAATATTTTTTAAATGTAACTGTTGAACACATTCAATAAAAATTTAAGAAATCGCATGACATTTAAATTATTAAGGAGAACACATTTTTATTGTGAAGTTGTAATTATTCATTCAGAACATAGGTCTGTAATATTTTAAATACAAATTAAATGTATTAATTAGAAAGATATAAATATGAAATCAATGTTATCGAAAAATATTGTTGTTGCTATCGGGATTTAAATTCACAAATTTTAGCTAATCCTTTATTTTTAACTGGCCCGAATATTAAATCATTGCACTCCTTGAAACGGCTGTTAAATAGAAATATTCAACTAAAAATGTAATATTGCATCCTTTTGTAAAATTTCCAACGTCGACTATAAAAAATCTTTTGTCGAAATTCGAACAATATGGTGATGCGTGTAATGCCAATGCTCTTAGCCGTTAAATAAAAAGGATTCTGATCCAGCTACCTGATTCCTTTGCGAAACGAAGGTCTTAAAGTTTGCGTCAATCGCTCATTCACATCGCACCCTAAAATCCAAAAGGGTAGCGTAAAAAAAACTAAATATTTCTCCCTTTTAAAATGTCGTTAAAGTAGTTTATTCGCCAGGTAGTACGCGTAAACAGCGACATTTAAAATATTCGCAAGATTTTACGACTGATGTATTCACTTTTTTAATTCCCAAAAAGAAACATGAAAATTAATTGAAATAGAGATTCGGGGTGACCCAAAGCCGAATGAAGAATGACCCTATTTCGAAGCTTGGACGTCCGAATGAATGGACGCCGCCCTTCTGCCGTCCACCCTGTCTTTTCGTCCAGCAATTATTTAATAATTTTATCGAGCATGTATTTGACAGTATTTATAAATGATGAGTTATTGGATTATACGTGCACTCATTTTACCTGCAATTATAAATGTCAAGGAATGACAATAGCGGCCTAGCGTGACCCTGGTCACGTGTGACCTGGTCACTCGACTCTCGCGTGGCAAACGGTCGGTCAGCATGGTTCAGAAAACTATGTTGTTATTATCCTCGATGCGAAAATTTGACCCCTAGGGGGTAAAGTTCAGCTAAAAGATGATTCACTTTAACCTCAACTAACTAACTCTACTATTAAAATTAAAATAATTTTATTTATAGAAATTTTAATTATTTATAATTATTGATAAATTTTAACAGATCCGAATACTATGTGACGATAACTCCTTTATCGTAAAACAAATTAGACGACAGAGAAATCTATCTGTAGAAAAAATATTTAGTTACATCGGCACTCGAACACGGAACTTTTTCATGCCATAAGAATGCGTTATCATTATACCATATTAATAGTTTAATTTTATGATTATATCGTTTATTCATAAAAAACATTTGATTTCATGTAACTACTAAGATTGTTAAAATACTTTATATTTGTATTTTTTAAACTAAATATATACTAATACAATTTAAATGTATTAATTAGAAAGATATACCTACATATAAAATTATTTTATCTAAAAATATTGTTGTTGACACTGGAATTCGATCCTGGATTTCTTCCAATCCGGGGAACTATGCTTTAGCACCACAGTACATTAACGATAAATTTTCTAACCTATATGTTACACTTCTCAAATGAATACATCTATCGTTCCATTATTTAAAAGCCACCTACTTTGTTTTTAATGAATCTCAACTACCTTTGAGTAATCCGATAGAAAACGTCAGAATTAAAAAAATATTTTTATTAAATTTTGTACACATTTATACAACTTATATATTATTAAGGAGAACACATTCATATTGTGAAGTTGTAATTATTCAGAACAGACGGTCTGTGATGTTTTCAATATGAATACTGGAAGCAACAACTATATATTTGGATAAAATTGATTTTATATGTATATCTTTCTAATTAATACATTTTATTAGTATTTAAAACATCACAGACCTATGTTCTGAATAATTACAACTTCACAATAATAATGTGTTCTTCTTAATAATAATTAAATAAATACTTTAGTGTATACGTTTAGTACATTCTTCGCAAAATCGTATTTAAGTATCAAATAAGGTAAATATAAACTTTTCAATTTAAATAATATAAACGTACATATTTTACGTTTTTACCATAAAAATATATAGGATATAGAGGGTAATGAGTATCTGTTTTACAATCATTACTCTCATTTCACAATCATATTTTTAAGTATTTTTATTTTTTATCTTTGTTTAATTAACCACTAAAATGAGTTTAAATACATCTACCGGTTTCGAAAAATACCATTTTCTTCTTCAGGATGTCATAACTAACTAAAACATACATTGTTTCTTTGACAGAATCTATTTTTAAAAATCTATTTTTAAAAGAAAAAAATTTTTTTTTTTTTTAGTACCTAACTCAAATCATTACTTAATACAAATTTACTCGAATAATTTTTAGGAAAAAATTTTAGAATGGGACTCGTAGTTAAATTTAGTTGGTTGTTTATAATTTTTTGATTAGTTTTACACGCTTTATTTATCTCCAACGATTCCAAATTATTTAATTTGTGACCAACACCGTTTATATGTAAAATTGACAATCCCAATTTTTTATCAAAATCATGACCATTTTCTATCAAATGATTAGCAAATTCTGAAAATCCACTATTGTTCAAACATCTCAAATGCTCCCTTACTCTTATATTAAAATTTCTACCCGTTTTACCAATGTAAAATGCAGCACAATCCTTGCAACTAAGTTTATAGACACCAGAATAAAAATAAAAATATGAATCTTAACCACAAAGATAACATTGCTTATTTTAAAAGTATATTTTTAAGTTTTTCAATATCACAGCCATAAAACAGATTGCATGTAATAGTAGGTTAATTTCGTAACTCGGACATTTATTTATATTTATATTTCAAAAACCAACCATTGAAGTTTATTGACCACTTTACTTAAATAAATATTATGTTCACCAATAACTCTAGACATATAAAAGTGAAAGATGTAAACATAAATTTTAAGGCGACATTATGTTAAAGTAATGCAATGCACGAACCCAGTTAGATATTTAGTACGAACATTAGTGCAGTCCAAGTATCGCGTATATATAATATAAAATGGAACAATCATTCTATTTTATATCATATACCCTGGCTAAAATCTAAGGTGTAATTATTACTCCCAAATATCTTTCAATTATGCTGAAATCTCATCTTGATAATCTGTATGAACGCAGGACCGCCCCTAGACATTGCGCCGCCCTTAGACAAGCTAGAAAATGCTACCCTTATTTTTCTGCAAATCGTAATAATGTATTTAATTTTTGTAAGGTCTTGTAAAAGCTTACGATAAAAATAACAATTCAAGATCTTTCATATTTTTGATCATTTTTCATAACACAAATATACTAAGTACATACACGTACACACTAGAGAATTTCGTAATGTTTTCTTTACTAATGTAATTGAAAAGTTTTCTCTGCATAGCAACCCTTTTTAATAATTGGAGTATAATTTCTTCATTAATATTTTATGGCCAGTAATATGGATATCCAGGTTCATTTATTTTTTCTCAATGAATAAAACTTCATTTGGTTATCGCTGTTAGGCAATTGTAATAAAATACTTTTGATAACTATTAATCTCGTAATTTTGTGATGTTAAAATACTAATATATGTCAATATAAGTACACCAGAACACAAATAAATTACATTTTAGCGGGAATTTAAAAACGTATTTTACAATTCTATTTAGCTATTATTTAAAAAGACGGAAGGGTAAATTTTATTACAGGCTTACCTTAATTTATCTAATCTATTTTTATCTTAAATTTGCCGCCCTTCAAAGTGCCGCCCTAAGACATTGTTTTACTTGCCTACTAGTTAGTGACGGCCATGTGTGAACTAAAAATCAATTTCAATGAGCGTTAATAACAACTTTTTAATAACGCGATCGCTTAAGCTTGTCATATATTGTAATTTTAGACTACTTTCCCTTCCTCTTCTATTACCATGTCTATCTCCTGATTGGGTAATGTAGTCTTTATAAAGTGCTTCCAAGAAATAGCGACACTTTAATACTCTCTTGAGACATTATTTAAATCTGTATTAAATATCACTGGTATTCACTGACTTGGTGATATATGGCTAATGCCCGAATGCCTACTCAAAACATTATATTACGCATATTGGCCAACAAGTGCAAGAATATTTTCTTGGGCGTAAATGTTTCAACAACCGTTATAACGCTATGGTTTTAGTGATAATAAATTATTATAAAGGATGAACCATTTTGAACTTTGGGTTTTTCTAAAAATATTTACAAAAATCCAGGCATAATAAAGAATGTAAAGCTGATCTTAGTATAGTGAGTAAGATTAAGAAAGGATCACTAAGGTGGTTTGGTCGAATGGTAGGTATCGATGGCATCAGAAATAGAAGACGTCCGCGGAAAACTTGGCATGACCAGGTAAACCATATACTGGAGGACGGTCCTGTTAGAAGCCTCAATGATCGGCGAGCTTGTATGAGAAGATGTATGAATGTGGATGAGGCGAGAACTGTTTGACCGGACAGAAGAGTGTGGCGCTCTATTCTATCTGCCTGATGGCATGATGATAAGCTAGTTAGTCAATTAGTTAGCACAGAAATCACAGGAGACTGTGGCGCGGATGTAATAATTAGTATTCACACAAGTGTACGTATGTAAGTTTTTTCATATTTACAACAAAACGCGAATCTTTGTAAAAGGTTTACAAAATTGAAGTACGTTCTTCAATTTTGAAATGCAACATGATGAATTGTCTGTAGATAATAAATGTAAAAAATAAAACAATTTTAATTTAATAAGTTAGACGGTCCGAAAATTAAGTATATTTCAAATCATCAAGAAAAACATGAGACTCCCTTTACATTTTAGTTTATTTTTCATATACAGATTATCAACAGGTCGTTAAGGACCTTGATAAATAGTCTTAGTATGACATTGAGGTACAATGTATTTTTTTAAAGATAATTAGGGTAATAATATGTTACATACCACACATTTTTATAAAACTTGTAAATAAAAGATATGATGTAAATTGACAATTGAAGAAAATGAACTGTGTATTTACATGAATATAAAACGTATGCAATTATACACGGGTATTCGATCTGGTTGCTTATAGTCTTTTTGCAAAAAATAATTTTGTTTTGTTTTTTATTTTTATCTCAGTACCCACATGCAGTATATATAATTCTTACCTACCTATCGACTCAAAGTTCCTAGGTTCGTTCTCCGTACCGGCAGGCAAATATAAATTATATTTCCATTCATAATACGCTCAAACTAATAAAACGCTGAGAAAAAGTTAAATAAAACTATTAAAACCACTTTTCGTCAGAGTTTTATTCAGTAATACAAATAAATTGTTTTATTCACTTCGTAACGGTAGATCAAAATAATATGAACACAATTCACAACCCCAATTTTTCAAGAAGGGGTGATTTCACGCTGAAACAGAACCGATAGCGACATCTTTTGGGGGGTACATGAACTAAACTTTTGAATTTATCTTCATTGCCGCGACGACGGTTTGATTAAATAAACTACTTATACATAACTATTTACATATTAACTTATATAAAACTATGTGTACAAATTACAAATACACACGAATAAAATAGGTGGTCTCTCGAGACAACGCTCGAACCCCTGACCACTTGATCACTAGGCATTCAAATAAGCACGTCAATTTGTATTTAACTATGTTAAAATTATTTTAATTGTCCTTGTTTGATTGCTTAATTTTTTTGTCATCCATATTATCATAATCCAAAATAGAAATTAAAATGCGTATTCCATAATATATTCTGTTCTTTGTTCCAAAATTATACAATACTAATTATTTAGTTCTGGAACAAAGAAACATAATTATTACCTCATTTATCAGTATCTACTTTCGAAAACGCTTTTTTCCTTTGTTTATGAACGTGAATAAAAGGTAACAACAAACTAATTTGTTCTTATTTTAAATGATTTAATACGCAAAGGTTAATTTTTACTTTCTGTTTTTCCAGATTTTTTTTTCCAAACTCCCTGGATAGTTGAGGGTCTACTGCATATGAAGTTGATTTGGGGTGATCGGTAAATATGACGATTTATGTCCACTGAGAGGAGTGAAATACTTGTATTTTCAACTCTACGATTGTCGGCTACCTTGCACGCCAAGTTACATTTATATATATTATATATTTTTATTTTTGATAAATTGATATTATATGTGTGCTTTCTAATTAAAATACATTTAATTTGTATTTTAAAAAAACTGTTTTTAGGTTACTCGTAATTGAAAAAAAATAATTGTTACCCTTTACGGCGATTTTAGCTTTGAGGCGTTGGTCTATTTCCAATTCCAACATGCGTCGTGTATACGTTGATAGTATTTTTGTAATTAATTCGAGTTATAATGTTTGTTAATTTATTATACCGTTTTTTGCTGTGGTATATTAAAAAAAATATGAGTCCGTATTTGTATTCTTCTATATTATATTGGCGATCATTGCTTAGTTTACTGCGCCCCGAAAAGCTCCATAACGCATTGTCTCAAGTTAATTTTCTATCGAGGTATATTAGCGTCATTAGATTTGGTATCGATTATTTTCTTATCGACTGGGAACAGAATCTTTAGGGCCCTTATCTAATTTGGGTTCCAATGCATCACATTGGTTGCATTGGGATAGTTACGCCACTGACTGGAGGTTTGCCCATGGAACGGTACGCCTGGACGACATCATCGGAGACACAGTAGTCTACGGTCTACTTTTACACTTGTGTGTATGGATACTCCCTCCTCTGGCGTCCGCAGCCGATCCTCAACCCGTGTGCGTCCTGCCCGTGTCCGGGTCGAGCTTTACGACCCGACCTTCCTCGATTGAATTCTGTTACTTTATTTTATTTTTTACCATGTTTACACCCTTGCTGGCCCCCTAAACACATAACTTTCCAGTTTCACGTGTAGGCATGGAGGGGAAAGTGGCCGAGACAAGACGACGGAGGACTGCTGAAGAGAGGAAGGAAAAGTATTTGGCAATAAGAAATACTAACTGTTCAAATTTGTTTACTTTTTATATGGTATTACCTAATTAACCTAGAATAATGAGATCTGCACCCTACGATGCATTTGATACTTTTGCAATTATTGGTATTTTACTCAGCGCTAATATGAACTGATATTTTTTTAAATCCACCACTGCAAGAAATGGAATTATTAAAATCATTTCTTACAAGTAGTGTTATAAATAAGTGAAAATATTATCCATGTATACAGTGATATCCCGCTAATATGTCGGGTTAAGTTAGGTTGACCATCACTGCAAAACGAAAATAGACGTTGAGCTAATACACACTTTTGTAGTTTTTCGTGAAAATTTGAACATAGGAGTCAAGAGACCAATTTTTTCGTACTATTTAATAGATTTATCATATTCAATGGGTCACCCATTTTGCATTGCTGTTAAATTTGTTTAGATATGCCATTGATAGGAGAGCGAACAGGATCAGTGCAAGCGAGCATCCTTAGCATAAGCCTACTCTGACGTAAAACTCGTCTGATATTGATTCGCATCTTGCAGTCCTCATTCAGGGATTAAATTGCCCTGAGAAGGTCATCCTTCGTACTCTCCAAATCAAAAAAATCAAAATGTATAAATTCTTTCGTACTCTTTCGTATCCCTCCGTCGGCGGGAGAGCTGTCCAATCTACGGCGCGCGGCTGTAAACCGGGCCCATAAAACGGTGAAACGATTTTATGGGGAGTGGGGGTTCCAATTCCTCTCGACTGGGGGGTGTCCTCTCCTCCCCGCGGGCGGTGCCGCGCAACGTGCGGTGCATACTATCTGGCGTCCCAACTAGCACGCAGATGCCGGACCGGTACTGACTGTGCCGAATTACGGAATCGATCTTTGCATTTACATTTGTCTTTCATTACGCGCCTAATTCTGCTACGACCCCACAACAAACCACGAGGAGGGTCAAAGATGAAAAAGAATTAAATTTATAAAATAAAGAACTTTTATAGAACTGTAAAAAATCAAATGAACACTGTTTTTTATCAATACAAATTTTTATCAATATTTATCAATTTATCAATACAAATTTTTATCAATATCAATATTATACATTCAAATTTCAGGTATCTATAAAATGTTAGTACTAAATTGCGTGCTCTTCTTCAAAAGACAAAATTAATAAGGACAGAAATGTGACATTCATATATACAGAGTGACTGGTAAAAAGTTTAAGCACCCTAAAAACATTTGTCCATAAATGAAACCTGTAATATATTTCCTACAACCCTGTAAATAATTATCAATAAAGCAGCAAGAAACAATTAAAATAAAACACTATTATGTTTTAAATCATAATTCAAAAGAGCGATAATAAAATAAAATTAATATTATTTTACATGGTACGGTATGGGGCCCGGTACAGTTGTACCCCTAGTCCCCTCCTGTTGCCGGTTCTAGATAAAGTATTTCAAATTTTAATAAATAATCAAATATTAAAGAACGGCCCTGTTAAAAGGTTTAATAACCGAAGAGGTTGCATAAGATGTGTGAAAATGGATGAGGTAAGAGTGCTGTGCCAGGATAGAAGAGTGTGGCGTTCTATCCTCTGCCTGCCCTGTGGTAAACGGTATGATGATAACCCACACTCTTTTGTACTATATATATCTATGCACTTTTATATATATTCTCATGCCGGATTTTTTGCAGATATCGTCTAGTCCTGTTTCGTTCAATACTTACCTCATATATTTTCTTTCCCATCTGTTTCACATGCCCAAACCCTTTCTTAATTCTAATTCAAATCGACTTTTGTTCATTCTTCACTATATCAAACATAAGTTCATTTTACCTTAATTTACAATACTATCCAATATGGCAGTATTTGGATTGGAATTTGTATTAAACAAACTCAATTGTCTACTGAAACTATATGCAGTTTTATAATCTAAAAAATAAATCATTTTATTAAAAAATTTTAAATAGCTAAATATTTAAAAATAAAAAAAATGGCAGATTAATGGCAGCGGCAAGATTAAAGGCCATATTTTTTCAAAAATACTGTTCATTATCATCATTGAACAGCATTTATGCTGGCCTGTCAATGTTTGAGCTGGATAGACTACAATCCTTTCTAAACGTAGCAGCACGGATGGAGTTTCTAAATTCTCTCATATAGGTAAAATTTCTTTTACACGAGCTACATTGGCTCCAGTTCCCTAAAAGAGTTGAATTTAAACTGTGTCAGTTTATGTACAAGGCGACATATAACATGGCGCCTCTGTATCTTCAAGAGCTTTGTAGAGCAGACAATTTGAATAGTAGACGTCAAACTCTCGAGTCAGCCTCTACTTCAGCCGCAGGAAGGGTTGTAGAACTGACCAGCCATTACCAGAAGTCTAAATTTAGTGAACGGGTATTTGCGGTGGCAGGCCCAAAACTGTGGAACTCTTTGCCCTCTGTTATAAGGAACAATGAATGCATCGGAGACTTTATTTAAGAAGAGACTAAAAACGCACATTTTTAAAAATAATTTCTGTAAGTCCAAATAACAATTTTAAATACAAAGATAATATAGGACTATATGTCTATATGTAAAGCGCCCTTTAGGTGAAACTTTTTACGAAAACATCGCAATAAAAATTATCCAATATTATCATTAGCACCACAAGCCATACAGGTTAAAATATTAAGTATAAATAGTATTAACGTTCTCCATACAGTCGTCCCTGCCTCGAGACAGTCTATCTGTTTATTTACAAACTATCTGCATCCCTTTTCACTGCATCCACCTATCTCATTCTCAGCCCAGCGGATTCCCTCGAAGATTTGAAGATAGTTCTCACTTCTCACGACGTGGCCAGCCGATTTCAGTTTTCTTAATATCTCGTAGAGCTCTCAGTTATTACAAATCTGCCATTGAACGTAACAGGCCTAAACTCCGCAGAAAATTTTGTTTTCAAATACTTTGATGGATTTTTCTTATTTCTCTGTAAGGCCAAGTGACGAGTCTACATTTGATTATTTAATTATGTATGCATTCGATACATAGTACTATTGAAAAAATTAAACATAAACCAAGAATTATACTTATTATTATATTAATATTAGTAAAAATATTTAGAAATAACTCAATAACATATCGGGACTTGGACAAAATAAATATTTTTAATACAAATTAAATATATCAATTCGAAAGATATACAAATAAAGCAAGATGTATCAATTTGAAAGTGAAACATGTAGTTCGAAAATTTATCGTTAACTTCTATGTTGACATGGTGTAATGGTCAGCGCACTTCCTCGGATTGGAAGGGTACCTGGTTCCATTCCCAGTGGTAACAAAATAGTTTTTCGATTAATTAATTTTATCTGTATATTTTTATAATTGATACATTCAATTTGTATTAAAAATATCACCTTCTGAAAAACTGCAACTTCACAATAATAATGTATTCTCCTTAATAATGATTTTTTTTAATCAGAAATCAAAATATTATATTAACAAAAGTTACCACAATGCTATCAACATTTCAGAATCAACTGCAGGTTTCTATTAAAAATTGTGAAGCTGTCTCGGAAACTCACTCACTGCGTTCATTACTAAGTCTGTGTAGTCTCGACGGTGATGAGTGAATGTGGTAGTTAGTTCTTGTATTATCCTAGTCAAATATACCTTTTGAACGCGTTGACATGGGGACCCGAAGACATACTCGGGCGAAAAGAGCAGGACTGTCAATATGACCATTAATAATTTTGTATAGAAATTGAGTGTATTAATTTCCTTCTATCTTCATAAGCGTGTTGCAATTAATTGATGACATTTAATTTAAAGTTGACAAATCTTAAGAATCTATGTCGGATTCTCTCTATGTTTTGTACATGTACATTACAATTGAGTTGAACTTCTGTTGGCTTCTCACCAGAGCCCAGAGCGTTGTATAATATCAAAACCGTATTTCAACATTTGAAATCTTTGGCTATTCTCAATTTAAATCCAAGGGTTTTCATTGCTCTATTTATATGTATTATTGATATGCGATACTAATGAAAAGTTAGTAATAAAGAGTATACCCGGATCATTTATTCGCGAATCTTCAATTAGAATTTCATCAGTATTATTTTTTGACGTTTACTTATTTTTAAATTTAGTCTATTCATTGTGCACTATTTATGTAAATTATTTAAGTTTTCTTGCAGTAGATGGCAGTCATTTAAACAACTTATAGATTTAAATAATTTAAGGTCATCTGCAAATAAAAGAACGTCGACCATCATTTATAAATAACAAAAATAGTAAAGGACCCATGTGCGAATCCTGTGGGACACGATTTGTAGCCTTGAATCAATACGATAGGTATGAGTGGATTTTTATAGAAGAGTATATTTGGTAAGATTTAAGCCATTCGAGTAATTTTCCTCTGATACCTAGTTTTTCCAGCTTATATAAAAGAATAGTCAGAGACTATATATAGCCTTACTAAAGTCGGTATATAATGAATCAATGATTATATCATGATTATGTCATTGAATGAAAATGCAAATAAATGTTGCAATTCAGCATTAAGTGAAGTAGATAAAAGTATATACATTATGATAAAAACATTTTATGAACTTACCTTTATTAACTAAAGTTTTTTTAACTAACTTCATTTCCACCTATAATCACTGTATATTTGTGTGTATGCATGTTTAACTACCATTCGTAACAAATGTTTCTACTATGCCCCAAGAAAATTTTAAAAAAAACAACTCCTAAAATTAAAAAGTATTAAGTATCTAAATATAATACATAGTAGGCTTGAGAAAATATTTTAATTTTAATGTGTACTTGCGTTTATAATTCGTATATAAAGGTAGCTACTAAGTGAGGCTTCAAGCACTTGAGAAATAACATGCATAAGAGTAGATATGATAATTATCACTACAATTTGAGCTAAAAAGCGATCGATTTATACATTTTATAATAAATTATATCAAACATGTAGTTTGCAATGTAAAGTTACTATTTACTCGGTGACTCACCAAATGATGTATTTCCTTAGTAGACTGCAACAATGCAACATTTGACACTTTTAATTTCAAAGTAAAACTCATGAAATAGGGAAATAAATAACATGTGACGAAAGAAATCAAGTAGGGGATGAAAATAATCAATGAAAGAAAAAATATTTTAAAATATGTTTTATTGGGGGTATATTTATTTTATATTCAATCATAAAAACACAATCTTATAACATTTTTTTTATTCTTTCATTCATTCTATTAGTTCATTAGTGCGGGCAATGATAATTTAAAATAGTATCTAAATCTAAATAAATATCCAATTTATTGTTACTTGGATAAAGAAGGATTATTTTAAGATATGTCTGTAAATAAAAAGTAAAAAAAAAAAATACATAAAAAAAAAATATATTTATTGTATGATTACATTAAAAATAAATTACATATTCATTTGCAAATTGATTTGTATTTCTAATTACTGTATTCTAACCAAGTATCAGTAAATTAATTTGTTAAGTATTGACTGACATTTGTGAATCTTTTCCAATTACTTTTATCAATCAACTTAAATATTATTATTAATTAATTTAATGCTAAAAGTGGTAATTCATTAAAAAAAGATTAAATATCTCATAAGGATTTTAGTATTAGCAAATATAAAATTTTCCATGCTGATGTGTGTGTTCTCCAAAAAATGCCACACAATGCGTGTGATGCATTTTTTAGTCCCACTAATTTGCTTATATGCCAGCATTATGAAAACAGATATTTTTAAATCTAAGCACAGAGATATCGGTCAGTAAAAATCAATTCATCATTTGGATTGTTTGTCGCATAAATTCTATGGCTTTTAATCAGCAGTGAATGTGCCAAGCACAAATATTGTTATATTTTTAAAGTATTCATTAGAAATTAATCTTTAAAATGTACACTTGAAATGAGGAAGTGCGCTTAGTCAGACAACTAATAATATAAATAAAAAGTAGCAAATATTATACAAGTAATTTGCATGTCACTAAATTTGTCACATTCGCTAATAATCTTTGATGTCATAAAATTCCAAATATATACCGAAAGAGGGTATCAAATAATTGTATTTCTTAAAAACATCATTTTACACATTTTAAAATTTGTTTATTACTGTAAGAAAAATTATAACCCAGTAACCAGAGTAGGTATGTATGTGTTCTAATCTTGCTCACCTTTAACTTTGAATACAATTGTTTATAACAAATGTGCGTATAAATAAATAATTATGATATAATCACATTACCTTTTGAAAGTCATTGATTTTACATTCTCCCCACTTTCGGCTTATACAGACATCAATTAAAAGCAATTGGAAAAAAAATGTATGATAAATATAAATCCTAAAACACACCATATGGGAAAAATATACTATATATATAGTTTCAACTTTATATTGTTTTAAAACAGTATCTACAGGTAGCGTAGAAAACAAACAAAATATAATTCTAATCTCAGATTGCTTCAATTGTGAGTTCTAATAGGTAATGTTAAACTTCTCTGCTTCTTGGTACACTTCGCAAATCTTATTCTTGATCTGGATCCCATAGTGAAAATTTAATTACGAGGGGGATACTGAACTCAGTTTATGATACCTTGGGGAAATTTTAATACAGTGGTATTAAGAAAACACAGACAGATAATCTCAAAAGGATTAAATTCCCTAATAATAAAGATTGTTGAAGGTGATTGTGCAGAATTTTCTGACGAACATTAATTTTTATTTCGAAGTCAACAATCCAATTCTAATCACTTTTTCATGTACTAGAATGTAGAATAACTATATCAATTTTATTTTTAACCTCTTAACCGAATATTATCAAACATTTTGTTGTTTCTACAAAGAAGTATGATGACATATTTCGTCAAAACATTTCTAAAACTACAAGTAGGTGAGTTATCACGTTGTATTTTTGCATATCATATAGAATGTGCATATAGGAGTGAATTGCATGACACATGGTGTTTTTTCATCGTGTCTTACTACAAATTTTGTTATTCAGTGTCGTTTAAAGTTCCATACTGAGTAGATGTGTACTTGCTCATATTCAAAAATATATTCAATATTTTACATTTTACATTTTTGTTGTTTTTCTATTATTGCAATTTTTTATATATAAAATGAATAAAGAAATTCTTGTATGATAAATAGATAAAAATAGATCATCGGTTGAGAGATTAATATTTTCTTCAGACATCTTGTAAATTTAATTTATTAATAATTTTCAATATGATAATTAAGTAAAGATTTTCTGATATTTCAACATTCCACGTCAATTAGACTTTATTTCACATCTAGTGAGCTAAATCCTCGTTTGTTAAAAAAAAAAACAAAATTAATTAAATGAGTGGGAATAAATCACACAACATTCACTTATGACTAATTTATTTTATCTATCCTTACTTTTGGTACGATCGAATCAGAAGTAATTATACTTTAAATATATATAAAAAAATAAACATTTTTTCTATACGTAGTATGTTTCCAGTTTTAGTCATTTGTACATACATATATGAAAATTTCACATCTGATATCCTTTCCATGTATGTGATTATTTTTTTTAATGAGTTTTATTCAAATCGAAGTATTCACTTCGCAGCGAAATTATCTGAATTCTACAGACCATTATTCAAATAATTCGTAAATTAGATGATGAAACTAATTAAATCCTAATAAAAGTGATTGATTGATAAGAAATGTATATATAACTAAGTCATCATTAATTATATATCATATATTAATAATATTGTTTAAAAATAGCAAAAAAATTTAGAACCCTATTAAAAATTATTAAATTCTAAATAATAGTATTTTCATCCACATTTAGATGAGCAGAGCCGTAATTAAGATATTTAAGATCCAATGCGAGATCTCAAATCCATGCCCCTCAAAAAATATAAATACTTTACTATGTTAACATAGTATTAAGTACTGGCAGAAAGGAAAGTCAAACAACTAATTGCCGATTATGTGGCCTAGACAGTTATCTAGTCTATCTAGGCCAAAATCCTCTCCTGTAAATGAGTTAGATGCTTTTAAAATGTAGTAAAAAAAGTTAACATTTTTTCTTAAATCTAAATGTTTAGGAACTCATGAAAATATTTTTTTGATAAGTTGTAAACTATTTAGTTAATCTAACATTCATACCCAGTTTCAGCATATTAAACCTTTGCGTTAGACGCCACTTGAGTCATTAATATTTTTGAGTAAGTTCTAATCATTTTTTAGCAACTTTTACAACTTCACTCATCTGGTCCTGCAGATAATAATTCAGTGAGATTCTATGAACTCAGCAGCCAGTTGTATGGATCCTCACAACATTTACACTAGTCAAGGTCACTTGAATTTAATACGCATTCGCTCAATTTACAAGAAACTATATTTGCAGGCAATTAATATAACGTACCACGCATATTTTTTAAATAACTACGGGAATATACTATTTAAATAACCTCGCAAATCACAGCACATGTCTTAAGAATCTTCTAAAACTGGATGATACAATAATTATTTTAATGAAATAGCAACATCAGTTAATTAATGACAGGCAGCTTTTTTGTGGTGCTCATTAATTCAAATTACTCAAACGCTTTAAAATAAAACCTAATTAATATGCAAGTATGTATATTATATAAATATATACGTGAGACTAATATTCTTTAATTATGTTAACTCAACGTCTAATAGATTGAAATTGTGTTGTACACAAGTTAATATAATTAATAATATGTGATAATACAGAAAATTTAAAAAAAGGAAGTAAGATTTCGGTAAACAGTTTTAATATATTTCTGGCAAAGATGGTCCAATTTTACATATTATATCTGGTTAAAATGAAAATGATTGATTTTGTAACCTGCGCTACATGAATATGCTAAGACCATTAGAAAATTGGAAATGATGAAATGCAAACGCTTCAAAAGTGAATTGTAAATGCAAATTATCGAAAAAATATTTTGGTTGGTATATTTTTGTTCTACTATACTGTTTGTGTACTACTACTGTTAATACTGTTAGCACGTCTCAAAGAACTAACAGCTGATGTGGTGAAAGTGGAAGCAAACAAAAAATATTAAATAATGCAAACGCTTACATAAAATGCAATACAGAATATGAAATGATAATGAAGTGCATTTTTATGATGGAACAAATCTTTCGTTCTTTGTTGCAGGTAGGTAAAGTGTACCAGAACAGTGTACCAATCCAGTTGAACATTCTTCTAATACGTACCTCACAAATACCTGTGAATTTTTGATATTCTGATGAAATAATCATCCACATTTATAAATATTTACTTTGATCATCAACATTCTGCATGTTTATTGATGCATTGCATCACATGCACTTTTCAAAATTATATTTTAAAAATATATATTTCAGCACTTCACAGTTTTGTAATGTCTGGATAATAAATTATCTTTTTATACTTGCGAAATTGGAAGTCCGGTAGAGTCTTTAAAATACTGTTTCAGTAGAAAATCATATTAGAGGAACCAGAATGTAATGTAGTTTTTTGGTAGGCCCGACACAATTTTTTTTCTTATAAAATATAGATGCATACACAGAATTATTCTCACGTCAATAATATTCTTACAAATTTCAAACTAAGCTAAAGTCTTGTGATATGAAAATAGAACTAACTTGCTGGGACGAAGCTCGAATCACCGATTACTCGATCATTAAACAAGTGTCTTACTGCTGAACCGACAACCACGTAAAATACAACTGATTTAACGATTATGATCAATTTTTAGATAAATTCTTACTTAATTTTCAGAGCTATTACATTTTAAAAAAATATAGAGCTGGTACATTGCAGAAACTGTTTTCATAATACAATGTATGCACACATACCAGCGAAAGGATTTTCAAAAATTTATTTTTATAGCATACTGTCAAACTAGCTAACATTTTATGAGTTAAAAAACCAGTGATTTTTTTTTAGTGTCCAGGAATTTAATTTCCTTTTATTTTATAAAATATTAATCGTAAAAAAAAATTGTGCAATTTTCCGAAATATCAGTAAATGATTTTTTTAGGAAAAATATGGTATGTTGAGGTACGATCTAAAAAATGGTTAATAAAAAAATCATAAACAAATCAATAGACTATTTCTACTGTTCCACTGTTGAAGAAGGTGAGTGGAGTCTCTTGATCCTATGTGGTCGGACTGTGAACATTGTGGAATAAGAAATGGAAAAATAATTACATTTTATTCCAGTACCCCTAATAAATAATGTTGCATTTTTAGGTACATAAGTGATGTAAAGAATAAGTAAATACTCAGAATATAATATATTATTAGCCAGCACAAAAGATTTCATGTACACAAGCGAGAGATTAATAATTTTAAAAATACATAATAATATTTACAAAATTCAGTAAATTCACCGACAAAAGTGAAAATAACTTTAATTGCATTCTACTGTGGAAACTCATTATTATTGACAAACTCAACACAAATCAATGTATTCTGGAAGAGATACTTCATTTTACATTCCTTCGATGTTAAATAAACACATTGAATTATTTAGATAATAATAGATTTAAAATACTAATTAAATGTATTAATTAGAAAGATATACAAATAAAATCAATTTTATCGAAAAATATTGTTGTTGTTACCAGGATTCAAACCTGGATCTCTTTCTAACCTGGGGAAGGTGCATTAACTAACTATGCTAAAGCACACAGTACTTTTGATGACAAATTTTCTAACATATATGTCACACTTTTATGTAGCATAGTCGGTTAATGCACCTTCCCCAGATTGGAAAGAGATCCAGGTTCGAATCCCGGTAGCAACAACAATATTTTTCGATAAAATTTATTTTATATGTATATCTTTCTAATTAATACATTTAATTAGTATTTAAAATATCACAGACCTATGTTCTGAATAATTACAACTTCACAATAAGAATGTGTTCTCCTTAATAATAATAGATTTATTTTATTATTAAGAATGCCTGGAATCAAATGAAAATAAAATTACAATATGACATCAAACATAGCTATTACAATTATCAAGCAGTTTAACAAAACTTTTGATTCCCAATACCACACCTATAAATTATGTCTTTATGTTTGTGACCCTTAGAACGATTAACAAATATTTTGAATTTAGTTTCAAGTTGACAATTGATGATTTATATTTTTATATGAATTATTATAGATCAACAAAACATTTATTTTTTTAAATACGAGATGAAAATGATTCACTATGTTGAGAGAATCTTTTTTATTACAAAATTAATTTAATATTTTAAATTGTAATATGAGTAAATCTAAGGTCCTGTTAGTATCAAAAAAAAAGTCAGACATAATTATTGAATGTACTAACAAAACACTTCAGCTCAATTGCTAAAACATTAACAAACACAAACAAATTAAGAGAATTTATTAAATAATATAGTTATTGCCTACTAACGCTTGCCAACTTTTGAACTTAAAATAAAATTAGATCTACAATATTCCTTTTTTTTTTTTTTTTTAAGAAACCGAAGAATCTGTTAAACAGTCTTCAATGACAACTATCTCAACACAAATTAACCTGGTGAGACAGGCAGAGTACAATGTCAAATTAATAAATATTCTTGTATAGATATAGATATATAAATATTTGTTTAAAAATGAAGTTAATAATATTGAGAGAGCATTTCATGATTATGTTTCACCAGTGTAGTAATTATCTTACAAAAGCAATTGAAACTCAACAGTACATTCACATTTTGATCTCAATTGATATAATACTTTAATAATAATATAATAAACTCAAAGATATTCACGAAACAATTTTTGAGAAAATTATTTTTTTATACGCTTTAGTATACAGTAACAGATCAGAAATGTCCAAAGCGGTGAATTTATCATCCTCGTTTAGACAGTTAAAACAAACAACAATTCTGTGAATTTTACTCTATCAAATAATAATAAACATCCGTGTATATTGAATTGTATGACGGCTTATATATATATATAATTATTTTTATTCACCAATGCATGTTGAACAACCTTGCGCTTAGGACATAATCTTGATCAACTTCCGCGGGAAGTTATTTTTTACTTTTCCACTGCATTTTTCACATCTATGTATCACATCCGTTTCGGCATGTGGTAAAATGGTTATGCCAAGTATAATGGAATAGTCATAGCACCATTGGACAAGTGACGAGATGTATTTTAACCCTTTCTACGACTTTTTGTGAAAAATAAATCTGGAGCGAAAGGGATATATATTTAAATAAATGGAAAATTCCATTTTTTGCCATATTAAAATTTTTTATCAAAAATGTCTTAAAATTTGATAAAAATTATTAAATGAACAGCAGTACTTTGAAAAGGAAAATGAAAAGTGGAGACTAATAATTAATATATTTGCAGATTTTTTTCTACATTCTCCCCACTTTGGACTATCCTGTTTTAGCTGTATTAAAGATAAAGTAATTTAATCCCTGGATGTTTTATTATCGTGGTGTCGGAGTTATGGAACGCCTCGCCGCATCCACTTTTTCCTTACACAGAATCCTGATCTCTTTTATTGGCTTCACCAAATATACTGGAACATCGTCGTCGCGTCTCTGTTGAAACATAAGACACATAAGACAACCACACAAGCAATCAAACAATATATGTTCAATATTAAAAATGATGTGCATTAAAATTTTACAAAACTGCCAGAATGTTTAACACCATGTTCTCTGGGTGCAACTCTCCATTGCATTTGGTTACAATATAATAAATAGTTTTACTTATTAAGAATTTACTATTAAAATATAAATACATACATTTCTTTTTTCTCCAAGAAATTATAATAAATGGTTAATCGCTGCTACAATCTCTTGATGAAAAAAAGGGTGCTTTGTATTATATTTCAATGTTTGCCAAATTTAAATTAATGACTGTATAGATAAAAATATAAAAAATTTAAAATGTAATTTGATTATTTTTTGGTACATAAATAAAACCATTGACCATTTTTATCCGAAATTGCAACAAATTCAATAAAATCCCAATTGCAATAATTGTGAATTCTACTGTTTAGGGCGGAACTGGCAACCAATTATTATTAAATAAATAATTTTAATATATTGTCTAAAACTTAGTTTGTTCGCACATATAGTTGTCTTTAATCTATTGGCTTAACCTTTGTCACTTAAGTGCTTGAGATTTAATTGTGATATACAATTGAAGAAAAAATTACATGCATTTTTTTAGATTTTTTTTTGAAATTGAAAGAAAGTGTTTTCTAACATTTCTAGCAAAAAAATAAACAATCTAGTAAGCCAACTTTTAGTGGCTGCATTTAAAAGAATACAAAAATTGCCAATTCTAAAATTAAATGGTAGGCCGATAGATTAAATATACAATATGTATATAAATTTATACAGAATCACAGATACTTCAACGACAAAACCGCAAATACATAATGTTAGTATTTATCAGCACAAAAAATTAATTAGATATTCATGATGAAAAAATCATAAATGAACCTCGCATTTTTCGCAGATATAATAAGATGTATTAAACCATAACCAAAAAATTTATTGCCGCATCTAGCTATTTACAAAGTCGTTAACTCGCCAACAGACTTCGTTCTTCCAAAGTCTTACAACGTTGGTCATTTTTTGGACCAGAAATATTGCTAACAGAATAGTAAAATTGCAAAAAATGCATAATTATGTATATTTGTCAGATAATGAATTTACTATTTTCAGGTTTTTAAATTTATTTCCTAAATTACATAGACAGACAAAAAAAAAGATAAATTATAGCACTAAGAATAATAAACAATAGTTTAGTAGTGATAATTTTTAACATATATATATATATAATGAAATTATAGCTCGAGAATGGCTACATATTGAATGAGAAAATTAATATTTTTCCATTAAGCTTAATTAAAATAAGAAAGTAATTCCCAGTATAACCCCGATTTTATTATGACATTAAATACAATGCGTGACCTCAATTTTTGTTATAAGTTTTCTGCAATTTTTCTTTAAAATTATGTTTACGTTCCATTCCGGCACCATACATTATACGAATTATAAAAATAAGTATACCTGGATTTTATGCAAACATCTTGATTATATTTCAAACCGTTCTGTAAATTTAACATTTTTTAAATTTTTTCATGATAATTGACAAACATCCTTCAAACCATTTGATTAATTTTCAGCTGGGTGTACTGAATGATGAATGCACTGAATATTGAGTGCACTGAATGATGGGTGCACTGAATGTTGGATGAACTGAATGCAAGTGTAAGAAGTATATTACTATAATATATACTAATTAGACAACACTTTTTTAAATATAAAATAATTTTATAATAGTAAGATTTTGGAAAACGATGTATGTCTTGTTGTCCACATTTTATAATTATTTAATCATAATAGTGTGTTAATTAATAATTATCAAGTGTTTTAAAACATAATATTCATAAATCTAAAAACAAATATAATCTGCTAATTTAAATAAACGCCAACAATATAACAAAACTACCATGAAACAGGTAATGCGAAGCGAGGTATTGAAAGTGAATACAAATACTACAAGAACAATGTTTCATATAAATACCTGAAATAGGCATTCTCCCTCAAAAGCAATAAACTCGTGTTTCCGGGCTCTCAATAACAATCCCACCAGTTTGTCATTTATTCGTGTGTAGGTCTGAAATTATAATTGCTTTATTTTATTTTCATACAACATTATACAGGTACATAAAAAATATGAGAGTACAATTAGTACTCCAATGGTTATGTGGAAACTTTAAGCGTATGTATTTATTTTTAATATTTTTAAATTTCATTTGTTAGAAAACATAGAATTATGTAGGTAGGTTCATACTACATGTGTATTACGTTAATTAAATTTTATAAATTCTTAGATAAGTACAATGTAAGTGCTAATGAATTCACAAAGAAATTATTTACCTACCTACTGGGACGCGGAAGATATTTTAATTTTAAAATGTGTCAAAACTTATTTTTTGGGAACTGAATTAAATAAGGTTTTATGTACAACATACACTTTTCAACATATATTTTTCTGAGCTTAGTATTAAATATTTTTTAGGGGGCGCGACATGATTTTTAATGTGTATACATGATTTTTTTTATTTTATTGACATAATAATTACATTCAGAAATATATGTGATGAAAATTTTGTTATGAATTTTTTCCCTGAATTTATAATTACGCAGACAGCCCCTGGTACAAGATCAGGAAGCATGGCTGCGACAATACGCGATTTACATTAAAAGACGTAAAACAAGATTTGTAGAAATAACAGCTTATGCAACTTGTTTAGTAATGTTTTGTATGCTCAAAAAACTTTAATACTACTACTAAATTGTCAGCAATCATACTTGCTGTCTCTTATTGTTGGCTAAATTTTTCACTTTTCAGCCAAGTTGTTAGCACTTAACGTTATTTATACTTCCATCGAGAACATTTTCAACATGCTTATATTTTATCAATTAATTATTTGTTATATCCAAAACATTTTACTGTTATTTTAGCGCAATGTTTTTTCTTAGGCTTCATGGGTAAATGTCACAAAGCTGCATTAAAATAAAACATATTAAGAAAGTGCATAGCGTTTTACAGAAGTTTCTGTAAAATCCAAATCTCCAAATAGTGTTCTACAGAAACAGACACAACAATAATATGTGCTTCCGCCAAACTGCTGATAGAACTTGCAATACGTTGCCATTCAGAGGTTTTCAGATATAGGTTCTCGAAAAGTTACTGAATTATCCCTTTGAGCTGTATTTGACAACAGAGCCAATAAGTCACTCTGCGGACACAGACTTATCTGATATCTCTGCTGTGACTACCGTGAAAGTGTTGTGAGCCTCAAGAAGATGAGACACAACTCATAATGCACCATCTCAATTTTCGGTACTGGGTTCCTCTCACCGCTGACTCCAGTGTCTCTTCAGCCAGATACAGTGCATCCGTCCACTGTTATGACACTCTTTCAAATCCTCTTTGTCATATAATATTGCACATATTAAAAATGTATAGAGTTATGATTCTAGACTATCTTGCTTTCTAAGAATTTATTGTTCACTATCGAAGATAAAACTAGCCGTGGAATTGTTGGTGGAGAGGCATTAGTGTTGCCCACGGGCTAAGTAACATCCATCTCCAGTAGTACATTTAGGTGTCTATTTTACGTGTATCGACATAATTTCATTGTTTTATAATGACAGAGTAAGAAAATATTTCCATTCATAAAAATACGAAAAATATTTGTGCATTATGCGTGCAGGATATGGCATCAATACACAATCAAACAGAATAATTATTAATATGTAAAATAAACAAAAATAACACCTTTTACCTCAAATAAATATCCAAAAGACATGACACGAATATCATCATCTATTATCTCTCCGTACTGATTGATAACTTCACAGAGTTCCAGCATATCTTTGCAGACGTGTGTGAAAGCCTTCACTCCCCTCGCTTCAGATGCAGATCCTGGTGCAGGCCTGAAAGTTTGTATAACAAGACATTTTGTAATTTTTGTGGTCGATTTAGTCAATTTAAAAGTACATCATTATTTCTACTAAATAATAGAAATTAAATTAACACAATTGTAAAAGATTATCAAGCGTTAATATTTATAAATTTTAAATTGTGTATTTGATTCAAATTGAATAATATTGTTAACAGCATTACAAGTTACAAAACATTATTACAAAATAAATTATTGTGTAAATGTTATTCAAAAACAAATTTTGTTATTCCAAACGTAGAACGAGAACAAAATAACATGTTAATAACTTTAATTCAAAAACAACATTTTATAGATCTGCAATTTGTGGAAAATGTGTTTTTAGATTTTGTCACAGATAATTTTGTAAGATGCCTGAATTTGGAAAAGGTGCTAGAAATCAAAACTCGCAGGTAAACTGATATTTAAATGATCTCATATATTTTTGAACCCATGTTGGGGCCAATGATTTATGTTTTCCATTGGGCATCATTTATTTTACCAATATTTTTTCATCATAACCTATTATTTGAAAATGTAAGATACATTTTGATTTTGAATTTGTTTGTTTTGACAAGTTCTTTCTCAATTGCTTTAGATGTGTTTGATACATTTTTAATACTTTAACTGAAACTTTATAAATTGTCCTTCCATCAAAATTATGAACAAAAATGTAATTTTTCCTCTTGTACAAACAAATTATTCAAGATGCCCTTGTAAGACAATGTATATATGAAAGCTGAGAATGTATTACATACATATACGGAAGCTGACAATGTATAGATGAATGCTAGAATGCACAATCATGTACCACTTACTCTAATTAGAAGTACTGCTGAAGATTGGACTAATATCTCAAAATCTTAAGAGGAATATCTCATCGAGTTGCACAAGAAAACCAAATATAGGCCAAGAAATGAAAAATAAAGATCCCAAAAGGAAACAGTTTAATTAAATTAATTTAAGTTAATAAATTATTTATTAGCTATTACTTAAGACTGCGTAAATCATTATAAGTACTCAATTTATGATTGACAAACTTTGTTGAAACGTCCCTCTTCTATTAATTACCATGGCATTATTGTCATCCATATTATTACAATGGTTCTTTTTTTACAATAGTTATTAAGTAAAATGAAATAGGATTGAAAAATGAGATAGGATCTCATAATACACATTATTATTGGCTTTCATTTTGAAGGAAAATGATTTATTTTCACAATCTTACAGTCAAATATACATATGTAATAATTTTTGTCGGTAGAAATCTTACAGCTGGAAGTGACATGACAAATAATTGACAAGCCAATTTTTTGTGCAAGAATAAAATGTTCTCTCTGAGCTCTATACATAGAAACTAAAATTCAGAAGAATCTTTTGCAACATATAATATTGTTGTATATAAGTATACATTTGGCACCATATTCTAATTGGCACTGACTGAGTTATTTGATATTATTTATTTTATACAATAACCTTGCTTCAGACTTATTTATTTCAACCATGAACGCCATCTGATATAAAATTAATCTAATAACCTATTTTCACATGGTAAAATTGTATCTTCTTGTTTAATTCAATTCAAATATTGTACAGGTTCTCAGGATTGTATTGTACGGTGATTATTGTATATTGATCAGTATTGTACAGGTACTTAGTAAAACTGTTAAGAATCTTAATTAGAGAAATACCCAACCTATACGAGATATTAATATTAACAGACAAACTTCATAAAGAAAAATAAAGCAATTGATTACGGCGATTTTTGCATTGCGGTGATGATCTAGTCCCTAACTTGACACACTATCACACGGTACTAGTATGTTGATAATGTTTTTAAGTGTTTTCATAATACACCCAAGAAATAATTTTTTAAATTTGATAATCACATTTTCTGCTGTGATATATTTTAAAAATTATTAACCCATATTAAGCGCTGGGAAAAGTATCAATAACAAATGTATTGTAGAGTGCAGACCTTTTCTAGTGACCTGTCTAATGTGCGCTCCAATGCACCACACCGGCATAGTTAGGCAACTAAGGAAATGGCTGCAGATCAGATTACACATTAAATTAAAATTTAGAGTAAAATTAATATAAAAATCCAATTAAATTATTTAGAACTGAATGAAACTCTTCAAGAGGATACTCATGGGCTTGTCATAAAGGGGAAAAAATAATAATAACCTGCGTTATGCAAATGATACGGTACTACTAACAAGTAACATTAAGGATCTGCTGAACCAAGTAGTGAAGACGTATGAGAGTTTTGGGTTAGAATTTAATCCAACTAAAATAAATGCTCATTAGCAAACAGAATGCAGCTGAAAATAAAAGTCTTTATATTACTGGAACAGTACATTGTAATATAATACGTATATCCTGGGTTACCAATATAAATGAAAGACAGGATCTTTCTGTTGGAACAGACCTGTCTAGTAAAGCAATTACCTTTATTTTAAATGTTTTCTTTTTATGCTAAAAAATAAAATCAAATGTCACATTATCCCATACTAATAATATAATATTCCATATACCACTGACTGCTATTCCGCTATAGATCTAAATTTTGTATCATCATACCGTGTCATCAACTGCAAGTCCGAATTTGATATTTTTATTAATGTTAATAATTAAATTCCAAATTAGTTATCCTTAATTTGATCACTTACTTTCCATAATCTTCTCTTGTGAATTTTGGTTTCAACAACTTCCCTCCACCCTGAGTGTCTGAGAAGGGGTTGAGCAGCTGAGCCTGCTGGTGCTGGGCCGCTGCAGTGTTGAATCTTGCTACTTTATCTTGTAATGATGAATCCTGAAAATATTCAGTTGCACACTTGAGAGATGCATTGATTGTAATAACATTAATGTCAGTTAACTTTATTTCATAGATTATCTTCATCATTGCGGTGTTGCCGCGCTCACCACCCTTCTCTCATTACTACAGGTAGTTTGCTTGTAGTATAGTACAGGTGGAACTCATAATATTTGGTTCTTCTCTTTTTGAATATTGCTTTAAACAATTTTAATGTTTAAAATGAACCCTGGTATTAATAATATTGAAATGTAAGATTCATTGAGTTTACAAATAAGGGAGGTCGCAAGAGCAGCAAAAACGAACAATTTACAAGTTTCAAAAAAGTATAATATATATAGAAGAAAAGACATGTTTATACAAGTGGGTTAAAAAAATTATGATTTTCAAATAACATTGATGCGACTGAAGATGAAGTACTATGGGATGATAGAAATCCAACCAGTGAAGAAACGATAGGGACATATAATATGCAACATATATGGTCGTTAAAATCATATACCAAATATATAGACATGAACTCATTTGTTTAAATATTTTCATTTTGGTCTCACCTATATGCTCACTTTGGTACCACTTACGCAATGAAATAGCTCTGTGACTTTTTTTAAATATATGACTCGATTAGAATGAAAATTTAAACGCCGACAATATAATATGCATTTGTGTAAAAAAATACATCTTCTTTACACAGAGATTTAATTTTTGAATAGTATATACTTTTACTGTTGCATAAAAGTATCATAAACTATTGGATTTATGTTTCCACAAAGAGTGTGTGTAGAATCCCGCAACTAATGTTCCAAACCTCTCTCCTATATGTACAATTCGTGTATATTCATTTACTGGCCTCTGATTAAAATGTTATATAAATAAAATTTATATTTAGTTACATTTTGTTTTATTTTTGTTTCCTTTCAATTGTCTAGTCATCTAGTCAGGTGTCTGCCAGTGTCGCTAAAAATATGCCAATTTATATATAGATGTGGGAGATTTGACGATCAATCTTAGGTTCTGTAGGTTAAGTACAGCAAACCCTCATGTAATACGGTTATTTGGTTAATAATACCGTTTTTTACAAAACACAAAAATACCGTGCTACATGAGGTCCAAAGATTATTTATATTTGGGTAAAATATTTTTATAGTACTATGTTGCATTAATTACTAATTAAATAATATCATATTCAATTACTTATTTATTCTTGAACCTAAATAATGTACTGTGCCTTCCCCCTCCCTCTCCTAACCTAGCACGCCACCGCACCAGTCGAAAAGCGACCTTGAAATGGTGCGAATTACCGCAAATGATTGTGAATAGAAAAATAGTATTAAATTGAGACGTCGCGTCTAATACAGTGAATTCTAAAGAACTAGGACCCCTGAACGGAGATAGTGATAAATATAAGTTTACAGTCCACCTTGGAGGTGTCTGAAGAAATGTATTGTGGTGAGTGCAAACCTCCTTCCGAATATACTGTTTCTTCCTGCATCTATGCTTTTACGCAACACCAATAATATATTATGTATAATTATACCATTTTTAATCAATTATTTTCATACATATTATACGATTATTGTCTCATTATATTCATTTGATAATTTAAAAAAAAAAAATTAAACTGATACAACATAATACATGGAAACAATTAATAATTAGTTTCAGTTTACATAGAATATTTATGAATCAAGAACCAATAACGTATACCACATAATATCACATTAAAGTAACACACTGCAGCATCCTCTATCGACCAATTTTTTTCATTGTTCGAGAGTATAGAGATCAATTAAAAAATGATTTATTCGTAAAATCCCCCAAGCATTACAACAGAGTAATGTTATTCTATATTTTGTAACTTTCAATTGTTTTGTAGTTCCTCATTTTTTGTTAAGCAGATCCGGCAGAGCTATAACTCTGTGTTTTACAAGAATGCATCACTGTCAGCCCATCTTTATAAACTGATTGAAATTATTTATGCAATTTATAATGTTTATACAGTAAAGTAATCCGTTGTCTAACTTAAGACTTTCTTTGAAATATTTTCTTACAATTTGTCTATATTTCAAAATAATTCAATATTATAATATTTATCAACGTAATAGAGAACTTCCAATCACGGATTTCAAACCTGAATGGAAATTAAATCAAACTTTCCAAGTATGTTATTTCATTAATACCGCACAATTATACTGAGATGTGCACTGGGAGGACGTAAAATAATATTAAAAAATCACTTTCGTTAAAAGGTTAAGTCACAACGACTTAACTTTCACCCCTGGCTATGTATAGAATACCGACAAAATAATAATAATATTAACATTATTTTTTAAATTCACAGATTCAATAAAGATCATTTAAAAAGAACTATTTTTTTGTTTATCTTATATTCGTTTTAGCATAATAATAATCATAATTTTATAATAAAAACAATAAAATTGTCGGCAAATCAACTTACTGTAAAGTATATCTGTGTCCTTCTTTGGTGTATTTCTAATTATTTTTATTAGTACATTTTGATTACCGAGATGTTATAAATAATTTAAATAACTGGGCGATGGAAAAACAGAGCTGTCATCGTGACAGATAAAACTTTTTCAAAGGTCACCATTATAGAAATCGTTTGATTTAAAATTAATTATTACACTTTTTGATGAATAAAAACCAAGATTGTTCAAAATTAAATCACGATCACAACCAATAATTCAATGTAACTATTACAAAGTTAGTTACTTGTTTAAATTGATAATAACGCGAACACGGTATACGCTTAGATCTTTGCAAACATATTTTCCGGTAGAGTTGAGTGCCCTGATATCCAAAAATTGAAATATAAGTTATATAATATGAGTCGCAAATATTTAAAAAGTTATTTCACTTTAAAGTTTCGAATTTTCACCGTACAGACATTTTGACAATTCTCACGCTTTATCTACGGATAACTCTGATTTACGTAAACCATAGAAAAGAAAGAAGCATGACCTACAAGATTGGTGAATAAATACGATAAGTTCTCTGATTTTGCAAAAATAATGTTTTCTATTTTTTTCGATACTTAGAATGCAGTGATTTTTTTTCAATAACATAATTAGTTGGATCGTAAATGTATTCTGAGATTTGCAAGTAATGCTAAATCATGTATATTATGTTAGTCGGCCCGTTAGCCCGCGAAGAGATAGACAAATCTAAGGTAATAAATACGCTACAACATTTTTCAATTTTGAGAGTGATAAGTACTGTTCTAAAATACCCCACCCCCTGCTACGGCAGTATCGCACATTAAACTGATTTTGATCACTTAGTTACGGGAACTTATTTTTGTCTTGTCAAACCTTTATTGCTTATATTAATAATATACCTATATATGTATATAGATAGGGTGACAGATGTCGCCTTTTATCATTAAGTATATAATTAGGACGAGACTCGTTAGATGTCACCCTAACATATCTTAGCTAGCCTGATCAACCGTCTCGTTTCAAAATGGCGTCTGTTCAAAAATTTAATTCGTCAATATTGGTCGTAGAGAAATAAAAGTAATTGAAGATAAATAGTCTTCCATCATTCTACTCTAATGTCTACAAGGTTGTCAGGGTCAGAAGGGATTTTTTCAATAGCTTTTGACAAAATATTTTGAGTAATGTGACGACACCGCCAAATGGCACTTTTGTATATGATATTTTATATATAATGGTATTATTATATCCACTTTAACACTTTTTCTAATTATATTCTAGTAACCAATATATCTAGCGCCTAATTCTAAAATCTACTAAAACGGATTTCGGATAATTTGAGTTAAATATGCAGTTTGTTTGTTTTTTCTTATTGTTTCTCGCTAAAGCCACATAAATCCATTGATATTGTATATTCAAAATCGGGGTTAGTTCCAAAATACCCCAAAGCAGAGTATTAGTTGCTATTCCTCCTAAAATGAAATCAACCAATCACGACGCTTATTGATAATCACGTGATCTAAAATCCAGTATGGCTACCAGAATGATATATACAGAAAAAATTACATTACAGAATTATCTCTTTAAAAAATGCTGATGTAAAAACAAAAATTTTATACACTTGCTTTCAAAATATACGTTTTCATCCATATCTCAAAAACATATAAAGTAGTTTCAGAAGGTTTTGGAATTAGGCGCTACATATCGATGATGTATTTTATAATTTAACTATATTCTCTCACATATGTAAAATAGAATACACTTCTATTAAAATATCTTCATTACTCAGTTAACTTCTGTATTTTGTTTTATCACATTTTTTCCTTGAAGTGAGGAATTTCGCAGAATTAAATTTAGTTTAAAGGATTTGCAAGCCACATAGCAAGCATGCCGATAAAACATACTTAAGACTCGCCGGCATCCAACAGCTTATCCGAATACACGTAAATATTACGCACTGAGCATCTGGTCAAGTCATAATTCGGCGGAAATATACGGGTGTTCAGAAGTTTTCAAATATGACTGGGTAAACGATAAACATCATTCGGAATACGTACACGACCCGTGTGTTAGTCTGGCATTTTATTTACAAAATTCTTCGTTATGTAAATGCTAAGACACTTTTAGATGTAGAAAGAGATTTCGCGTTTGAAACATTTTTGTTACATTTATCAAATGGAAAACGAACGACTTGATTGAAGAAATTTAAAAATATGTAGTTTCAGAATTTTAAAATATTACACAAGTAGGTATTATCATGATATTTGCACATACAGTTAACCGAAATACGTAATGCATGTATTTTTTACAAGTACTATCTTTCTTCTCTTTTTCTTCATACTAGTATTGATATATAACGGGCTCAATCAGATGAGACTCGGCTCGTAATACACCTCCACAGCTGACTCCGAAATCTTTCCAGCTAGATGCCACGCATATTTCCATCTATGTGATGTTCTTCCAGGTTTTCTTCGGCCCAAAGCTGCGCCCGATATAATCTGCTCTTCTATGTCTATCACTTTGACTTTTGTTCCAGTAATTTCCTTCGATAGCTGGTTCCCAGGTTTCCGATTGACAATAAGGTCACCTATGATACATGAACACTGCACTAAGCTTTTTATGGTACGTGTTGATTTTCTGGTTCGATGTTGTTGTAATCTTGGCTGGGTAGATTTCGACCGACCGAAGTGCGCACTCCTGACGATCGGTTTATTTGGACCTCTGTACTGGTCGAAGCACGGGGTGTAATTGATCCGCCTGTCGTTTACCGTTTTCTTGCATTCTTCAAAAAAAGGCAGCAATACCCACATACACGCATGCATACAATTATCAATCAGGAAACCCAGTAGTGTTAATCGGAGTAACAAGGCACGTAAACACGTATAGTGTGGCCAAAATTTGGAACAATCTTTTGTTCGCGACTATAGATAGAGCTTGTGTGTTGAATTGGTTGGATTTGTTGCAGTATCGATGCATTTGTGCATCGTGCTGTCCACGAGATACGTAACATCCTTCTCCAGCAATATATTTCAAACGCTTTAACTCTCCGCTGATTGAAAATTGTAAAGACAAGAGTGTGAACCAACATAGTTGTAATTTCTTGCTCGATAATGATTTCCATATTCTCGTAAGTTGGTTCAAGCAACTTTATCTTATTGTATGGCTCTTCGAATTTCTTGCCCACTGTCACCAGTGTTCGTGATCAACGCACCCAACAAAAATTTCCCCTTGAACCACTTTTATTTGAGAATTTTTTTGTGATGCATTTGCACGATCCACAACCAATACTATACTATATATTATAGACGATCATGTTTACCAAGTATATCGCTTATCCTCAGTGGCGCAACTATGCCAACGCAGCCAGTGCGGTGCATTGGAGCCCACGTAAGACAGGGGTCCGTAAAGTTGGCGTCCTATGATACATTTGGTATCGATATTATGCAAGTATTAAGTAATATTTTTTTAAATCCACTTCAACAAGAAATATAGATATTTCTCGCGTGTATTACAAAAGCATTATCGATGTATTTATACCTGCAATAGTACCACGCTAGTATGTTGGGTTTTGTTCAGTTGCGAGTACTTGTAAACGCTTATTTTTTCATATAACTTGAAAATTATAGGAGACCAATTTTATTTTTACTATTTAATGATAAAATCGCATAGTACTAACATTTTTACATCTTCTAAGCGATACATATACAGGGGCTATTCCATTTCGGATTGCAGCCCGACTTTTCTTGTTACGCCACTGCTTATCGTTAATAATAATAAAACTTTTATTCATGAAGTTTTTTACATGTTTTAAGACGGGCGTGTTGCGTTAATCCTTATTTTTAAGTTACAAAAGATTAAAATATGAATTAAATATATCAATTAGAAAGATATACATATAAAAACAATTTTATCGAAAAATATTGTTGTTGCGCCACCGGGATTCGAACCTGGATCTCTTTCCTAACCGGGGAAGGTGCATTATCCAACTATGCTACAGCGACAATATTTTTAAAATATCACAGACCGTCTGTTCTGAATAATTACAACTTCACAATAAGAATGTGTTCTCCTAATTACAAAAGATTCGCTAGTGTGTATTTAAAGTAGCTTTTCAATTTTTAATCTTTTTCTTCTACCAAACTGTGTCTAGCGTTGAATATCGGCCTCCCTTTTTTCTCTTTCCACAGTTACCTGCCTATATTTAAATAACGTGAAAATGAATATAAATAAATATTAAAACATAATTCGTAATGTTTGCTTGGCCGCAAATTGAATATTGCACGTTATATTTCTACAAACGCAATAATTGACATAAAATATTACATTTTTGTAATAAGCTATCATTAAGTCTTTATTACCACTTAGTTAAGGGTCGTTCGTTCACATTTCGGCATTTTTTAGTTAGTTTATAATTAATTAGTTTTGATTTTTCTGATCGTTTTGATTATTTCCCTGCAAAACCCTTCGCTTTTTTTATTAACTATGGATCATTAAAATTATTATTTTTTGCCGTAAGGTTTTGCCTTACTTACCTATTGGTTAGGGACGGCCTCGGCATCGAGCGTTGTATATCATATTATAATATGTTTGGGGGTTAGGACGGTGGTTAAATGAAATAAATGTGTGATTGGCGCGTGTTGAGGTTTATTGTGACAAATGATAAAAACAATGAAGACAGATAGAAATGAATACAGTGAATAGAGATGTAGGAAATGATGAAATGAAATGAACTGGCGGTCTTGCTCGGCGAAGGCGAGCCGGCAAGACCACCATTGTGAAACGCTGAAACTAGAGAGACTGTCTGGCGGTGAATCGAGCCAGATTTGTGGCAGCAGCCGGCAGCGCTGTCGCTAGCGTCGATGCCGACTGAGATGGCGGTAGATTTGAATTATGGTCGCTACATATGTATTTTAATTATTTAAACGCACGTGTAATCTGTGCTGTGTAAATGTGATGTAAACAATAGATACAATGCTCGGAGAAAGTTACAAAAAATGATAATGCAGATTCCGTGACTAATTGAACTGGGATTATAAGTAGGCACTGGCGCGTCGTATCATCATCGGACGGATTAAAGGCCAATTTCTATTTTCTGCGGCAAATAATCTGAGCGTGAAACGGTGGTGTACATTGTAACCATTGTCTTAGGAATGGAACGAAAATTCGATTATTCCTTCTGTGAACTCGAACCGAGCAGAAGAGTCGTGGGAAAACAAAGTCGCGGACTGCATGGATATCGAGACATCACTTTCTTTTAGGCGAAGAACTAAAAAACGACTTTTCACAACATGTAGGAAAATAATTAAGTCAGATAATTCACGGGTTATGTACAAAGTCGAAGGGCGAATATAAAGAAGTCCAAAACACGTCGCGCTAAACAAGGCCCGGTTGAGGGTAGTAATTTGCGCTATAGAAGCAGAATAGAGGACTCGGATGCTCGGTCACGAGCATATCAACTGAGAAAAAGAGAATGTATTAACAAACAATAAGTTTATTTAACGAGTGCCCCGTAAAATTTGTCAAGAAAATTGAGATAGAAAATTTCATACACCTACTCTGACTTTACCTCGTGTTTTATTTTCACCTTACCGGTACCGGGATTACTTCTTTATTTAAACCATTATTGTGACTGTGTGATTGTGTTCAACTGTTACGATGATTGGTAACTGATTGTTCATAATACATACATATAACTAGATACAAAACCTCCAACAACATTATAACTACTAACTACAACTATTAACGAGGCTCGACGACGGCCGCCTTCTAAACTTTATTGAAATCAAAAATATTTTAAAAGTACCAAGCATTGATCCCGATACCTCTCAGAGTATTGCGCGATGAAGCTGTAGAAGGAATCAGACCAGAGGACCGCGCGATGCACATTGACCGAGAGAACGCATATCTTTTCTTGTACAATAGAAAATAAGTATTACATTCGTGTCAGCTTGAATTCTCTCACAGAATGTTGTGTGTGTGGGGATATCTGTGTGTGTGTACACCGAGCAATTATCGAGAATGAATGCGAAATATAAATTTCTCGTGTGTTCACACTACATCATTAATTACGAATGAGTAATGTTACATTTCGGCGACGCAAAATAAACGAAATATATAAACACGGGATATTTAAAAGCATTAAATCTTTAAATCGCGTCAAAACCGTAGCGTAATTTGCGCGCAAGTTGACGTAGATTTTATTTGTAGCATACCGAACGTGTTGCCTCAGATGCCATCTCTGAAAAATTTCCATTCCTGTCCAATCTCAAACGGGATAATTTAATTAATTAGTGATTTATGTCAGTTTCTGTCTCACATTTGATAAGTAGATCTAATTTGTGCCAAGTATTCACTAGTGATGAGAAAAAATGCTACTGTTGACTCACTAGTGTGATTGTGATTGGTATTCGATAATGTCGGTGATTGAAAACTGTGACTGTGATCACAGTTTCATTACTAATGCGCACGCGCCACACAATATCACAATACACAAAATAAATAAAAAACATATTCTAGCATAAATAATAAACATATATCTAATTTAACATAATCATAAAGTTAAAAAAATGTGAGTTGATTATTCGGGTCAAATTCTCAATGTTTCGGATAACGTTTTGGCAGAATCTACTACATGGCATTCCTTCATGAATATTTTCGTTTCAAATGCACTGGCACCGAATCACGAATTACAACCAAATATAAATAAATTAATTAAAATGAATCAAGAATGTGTTCTCCTAAAAAATAATAAAGTTGTATCAATGTGTCCAAAAATTTAATAAAAATGAATTGATAATTCTGGCGTCTGCTATCAGATTTACTCAAAGGTATTTTGAGATTCTGTAAAAATAAGGTAGATGGCTCTGTCAAATGATGGATCGATTAAATGTATTAATATCAAAAAGGTAACATATAGGGTCGAAAAATTGTCGCTAAAAAGAATGTCGCTGTAGCTTAGTTGGATAAAGCACCTCCCCCGGTTAGGGAAGAGATCCAGGTTCGAATCCCGGTGGCGCAACAACAATATTTTTCGATAAAATTGATTTTATATGTATATCTTTATAATTAATATATTTAATTCATATTTAGTATAATATATGCTAAATAATAGTTGTCACCTACTTCAGAATCGGTTTGCGGCTTGCTAACTTTAGCACATTGGGCATTTATATTTTCTTGATATATTTTGTTATGCATACTAAAAAAAATTGTTGCAAGCTAAAGCCTAGGATGGGCACAATGGGCGTGTACAGAACATGACTTAAATCATTAACTACTAGTTACCTGATTAGTAGCGTTTTAGCGTTACAATTATCAAATATCTGACAATAGAAATGAACAAAAGAATAAATATTTGTCGAATGTACCATCAGAACAAAAAGGTCACATACGCCTGATTAAAGGAATTAAGGTATATCAAAGGAAATTAACAATTCGCTCCAATGTAATGTATCAGTTACATATCAAATTTTTCTGCGAACGACACGACTTATATAAGTAGGTATTATTAGTAACGCTATTGAAGTGAGACATCCTCCCGCGCATGGAATAGTTTTGAGAAATTCATTGTTTTTTAAGTGGGCGGTAAGTATTTTTTGATATATTTTTTATTACAGCTTTATTATAATTTTCAATATTTTCCAAACTGCAGAACAGTTTTACGGTAAGTGTGTAGATATATTGAAAATAAGTTATTTTAAATATGTTAAACACATTTCTTAACATTTTAAAATTATATTTGTGTTTTAAAGTGATCGCATTGGAGGTGAAATTTATTTTAAAAAGTCTACCACTTTTATATAATAAGGTCAGAGACAAGGTGTGCACGTGATTCAATACTAATGATTTTAAGTAAAAAAAATTAAAATGTGCATATTCATATCATAAATATTATATTAACAATAATATAATTGCCATTCATGTAGCTATCTTATTATTAAGATAATGAAATTAATAAATTATACATTATTAGGAGAATATATTCTTATTGTGAAGTTGTAATTATTCAGAACAGACAGTCTGTGATATTTTAAATAAATACACCTTCCCCGGTTAGGAAAAAGATCCAGGTTCGAATCCCAGTGGCGCAACAACAATATTTTTCGATAAAATTGATTTTATATGTATATCTTTCTAATTAATATATTTAATTCATATTTTAAATTATACATTAGTTACTCGTCTTAACACAGATTTTTCTAGTGAGATGGACACAATCCAATCACAGTTATAGATGTGTATAATATACATAGGTTAATAAAATAAAATAAATAAAAATAATATTAGAATTTATTGTACTTCTGTAATCGTAGTTTTAAAAGAGTATTAATTAAATTAGATGATTTGCTTATTTTTTGCTTTGGTTCTATTATTCAGAAAGAATATTATATTCCAGTTCGATTTTGTTTAGCCGCCATTTTGGTTTGGCAAATATTTGTCAGTTTGCATTTAGTACTCATAGAGAATAGTTGATTACAATTTATTTTGAAGCATCTAACGCCTCAAAAATGCGTTAAAGTCATTAAAATATTTTATCGAAAGAATAATGCTGAAACCATCAATGGTAATCGCTATCGTCACATGTTGGAAAATTTATTTGGGGTCGATTGTACCTGGAATACATGTCATTTCAATAGGATGGTACCACCTCATACACAGTCCGAGCTACGCTTGAAATTTTGTGAGAAATTACGACTATTTTCTGTAGAAGTACTTGAAAGAAAAGATCTACGCTAATAAGTCAACAAACAATTCCGATGCTGTAGGACAATATTCGAAATGAAAAAACGAGAATGTTATGAAAAATATGGTTAAAAGAGCACGTATCTGTGCCGCTGTCTGAGGCGGCTACTTGCCCAATATCATATTGCAAACATAATTGTAATAAATTAAATAATTGATAAATAAAACCAAATTAAAAAAATATGTTTTATTTCCTAGTTATTTAAAAATAATATCGGCCCGGAACATAATATTCACCCTGTATGAGGTCAATGTCCAAATGGAATTGGTACAGCCAAGTCTGCTATATCGAAGTTGCCCAACATTAGGATGAAACGTTCCATCTCAACATAGACAGTGAGAAGAAAAGGAAGAAACATGCTCGAAACCTTCGAGATGAGGTGTTGGCGTCGTATGCTGCGCATACCATGGACTGTGAAACGAACGAATGTAATTAAAAAGATTTGTTTCATACTGTTGGCATTGGAGATATTCTGGAGAAATTGGTGATCTTGGAGAGCTTGATCTTCAATAATATGGACAGATATGACTTTAACCTCGCTACACGTAGCACTGGACCCATGTTGAAGCAGAATATAGAACTCAGTAATGAGCACATCAACTCGGAGATGAAGAGTTTATATGGCCCCAATGCAAAATGGAAAAAGGCCTCCCTGTATACGTATAGTATATAAGAATATTAGGTAATACCCGGTTTTATCTATTAAATATTACGAAATAAATTTATCTCTTATTTCCTATAATAGGTATTCATTCTTTCATGAAAAAAACAAGTGAACTTTTAGATATTTTTGCGCACTCCTAAGTCAAAGAAAATTTCACCTTCATTTTACGGCGACACTCTGACACCTAACCTAATAGACTAGCGAAGAACTACTGTATACATCAACAATGCTGTAATACATTTAAAAAAATGTATTTTTCCGTTTTTATTGAGGTGAATTTTTAAAATAATTATTCCATATTAGCGATGGGAGTAGTATCGATACCAAAAGTAACGTAGGATGCGGAAGTTTTGGGCCTTGTTTTAAGTGGTCCCAATGCACTGCATTGGCGTAGTTACGCTACTGGTGAACGACATTCGTATTTATTTCGTTTCAACCTTGTATAATATAGTTATAAATTAATTTTAAAAAAAAATTTACAATGTGAAACATTTTCACTTTGATATCGACTCACAATTGGTTTATACGTTTCATTATTATATCATTTTGTAGCTTCTAGTTGCCGCCTAGTGAGGTGACCACGAAACACAATATGTAACAAATATTTTTTATTATAAGTAAATTATTTCCGATATTTGAAATAGACGGAAAAAAAATTATGGTCAAAATGTTCAAATATACAGATAATAAATATCTAGAACATTCTCCAGGGAAGATTTGTTATTTTTTTACGTTTTTATTATGTAAATTAAGATTTACGTTATACGCATGAACGCCGATTTACCATTTTATCAAACAGTGCTAATGTGACTACAGGTTCGTTCATATAGACCGGATGTTTATTACATTTGTCACGGTAAAATCATCCGATGGTTCTAAATAAACGCACCCGTAATATGAAAATATTCAAGTATGGCACTGGTTGACAAATCAGCGGACAAGTGAAAAATTTTGACTGGCTGCCCGGCACGCTAGGCAGTTCGGAACATTCCTCTGCCTTTTGCGAGGGTTTCATAATCGAACCTTGCACGAAATAATCATATTAACGAATCAACTGCGTTGTTACATATATCGCTTCGTTTATGGAAAAGTCACCACTGAAAATATACAAATTTTACATTTCATCAATTTCAATGAACATGCTATAATAATATTATAATAATTTTATGGTATACCATACAAAAAAATGATGGCAGATGTCATGTAATTTTTTTCTTACTCGTAAAATGATAATGTACACTTCATTTCAAATTAAATATATAAAAGGGAAAACGTTTAAATAATCTTAACATAGAGATATTCAAAATACGTTATTTTGTGTCTCACAGACCTGGCCGCTTAATCAAGCACTAAACAGCCATAATGTCACAGATATAGATGGGGAAATGTAATATTATTATGGTGGATAATATTTGATAATTTTTATAGCGCTATTATCGTAAAAATTTCACCTCAACATATTCAACTTTATAGTACATAACTAATCTATTTATATTATCTATTAAATGTATACTATTTTTGATTGGTGATTTAATCGATAAGTTACGGGACGAGCATTGTTCACTATAATAATATCCTCTAAGAGTCATTATCAGTTAGACTTTCGACGTTTTATCCATAAAATACTATTTTGAGATTTATTCATAAATATCTCAAATCTGCATTTTTGCAAATCGGAACTATATGTATGTTACGGAATTTAGCCTAACTTATATGTTATACACGTATTGCCTACACGATAATAATATTCAGTCAACGTTGCTATTCTTGCCTACATATTTCATGATATTCAAAAGTAAAACTGGTATGTATTGAAATGGCGGATCGATCATTTTACTTCTGCACTAGGCAAAGCTTGTAAAGTTCATAGATTTTCATGACCGTTTAGAATCCAGCCAGAGGTTGGAAACACATGGCAGAATAGATGGTTAGAAAATTGACATTTAAAAAAACATTAGATATTAAAATGTGTCAATATAATTTTTATCTTAAAGTATCTTGTCACATTTATTAAGAAAAAAAAAGTTATGTAAAATCACTTCTTATTCGTAGTTTTTGCTCTGAACATTCAATCCTAGACGAAATCACCAACACAGTATAATGTGAATTAAATATATTAAATATAAAGATATACATATAAAATCAATTTTATCGAAAAATATTGTTGTTGCGCCACCGGGATTCGAACCTGGATCTCTTTCCTAACCGGGGAAGGTGCTTTATCCAACTAAGCTACAGCGACATTATTTTTAGCGACAATTTTCGACCCTATATGTTACCTTTTTGATATTAATACATTTAATCGTTCCATCATTTGACAGAGCCATCTACCTTATTTTTACAGAATCTCAAATACCTTTGAGTAAACTGATAGCAGACGCCAGAATTATCAATTCATTTTTATTAAATTTTGGACACATTGATACACTTATTTAAAATATTTAAAATATCACAGACTTATGTTCTGAATAATTACAACTTCACAATAAGAATGTGTTCTCCTAAAATAAAAAAAATAAAAAAAACAGTATAATGTGTTTAAGATTTCTAATGATTTCTAAAATTAATACATCGCTTTAGATGTTAATTGATAAATAACCATGGAGATGAAAAATTAAAACGCAGTACGGACCACGCTTTTTTAAATTCACAGATACATAAATCAATCATACGTAGAAAGATATATTAGATTTTTTATACTTTTGAGAATAGATGAAAAAACCGTCGATCTTTAGTATTACATGATTTCAATCTTATTATTAAATGTATTGTTTCAACATACCGACGACTCTTTTATCCGTACTCAAAAGTGTAAAAAAACTATATATATATCGGCCCCCTCCTACGTAAAGTATCGTAAGTAAAAAATGTCATTTTTAATCATTCTAGCATTTAGCATGTATTTAAATATATATTGTATTATATGATGTGGGTACTAAATAAAGATAATATTTAAAAAATTACAACCATTTAAAAATGTATCAAATACGTGAAAAAGATTAGAATGATTAAAAATGTCATTTTTTACTTGCGATACTTAACGTAAGATAACCGTTCCGCGCGTCCGTGATTCAAATTTTCAACGCACGTTTTATTAAAGCTATACATTTATAATAAAATTGTACTCTAAAATAATATAACATTACTTTTTGATTTTTTGAATGTAGGAGACGAATTAAGGATGTTTTTTTTTATTAAAAGATAAATCGTAAAAATGTTTCCTAACATTTACAATATTAATACACCTACCTAGAGAGTAGTTTTAATTATTTGTATTTTGAATTCAAAAAGCAGATGTGAGATATAAAATATTGTAATGCTGATATTTGCGAAGAAATGGGTATGGAATGTACAAGAGAAAATAGTTTTAAAGTTTCTGCCGCTGATATATTACGGTAGACGGGGCAACCGCAGGCGGAGAACGAATTGAGGAAAATAAGAGAAAATAACCAGTTAAATTATATTTTGCAAAAGGTATACCGACCATCATATGAGTGGGGCAAGGGGAGCAGGAGCGGGCCCGGCGGAAAAGGGGATCGGGCGCCGCCACCGCGGGGATCTCCAGTCTCGGACACTTGTAGGCATCGCTAGGAGGTGTCACCACACACTCGATATCCTTCCCGTTCTGCATCTTCGCGAGTCTCTCACAATACCAGGTGTCTAGACAAATCAAACTTCCACTACCGACGAACACGATTTAAAGCGCACGCTGGCCGCGGACGTTCGGCACCGGGGCGAGTTAGAAAGGTCACAAAAAGGTTGAACGTCGAAAGTCAATGTCGAGAGTCACAACACCGACAGGTTTGACACAACGTTGTCAGTACGCGATTATTCCCAGAACTTTGTTGTAACAGCCGCACTCCCGGAATAGTGGCCGGTTACAAACGCCGCAACCGAACTCGCATGAATGAAGCGATCGCGGTCGCGCCGCTCGGGATTTGGCACCGTTGACGTTTGGTAAACACGAGCTTTCGGGCCGGCGGACCGCGTCGCGCTCGCCGGGCCTGCCCCTGGCTCCCCCCGCGCGCCGGCCGCGCTCGGCGCGCACAGCTGACGTCCACTGGGCGGACCTGTGTCCGCGCGTCGCTCCGCTCGCCTTGAGAAAGCGGCTAATTACATTGTATTGTTTTCGTCCGCGCCGACGAGCGGTGACTAACGCGGGCGACTTCCCTGAACCCGTCGCGTCACGTCCGCCGAATTCGGGACGTGTTCGCCGAAAGGTGAATTCGCGCAGGGCTGGAGCGCTCGCCCGACCGCCGGGCAATTCTCGATCTACAGGTCGCCGTGTCCACGGAAGAGATTTCTCTCGGAGATTCGACTCGAGCTTGCATAAAGGACAATGTATGAATCATCACCTCGCTGACCTTCAGAGATCAAAGTCTCATTGAGATCATCGTGGACTCAAACAATGTTGCCTCTAATTTTGGATGTGCGCGTAAATAATATTTTGTGCATTTTTAAAAGCCAATAGTTGAGATGCATACACGAAATACATGTCACATCAATATTTTTATTATTTTCAAACTATGCTAAGCGCTTATGCCACCCTGCTTAACCGCACTGATAACAGTATATTCTTCTTGGAGACCTGGTGTCAGATGCGTAACTACGCCAATACAATCAATGCGGTACTTTAAGGTCCATATACATTAAGTCCAAAGTGTTCTCGCCCTACAACTTTTTCGACTTACCTATTTTTAAAATCCACAAAAATTTTTAAATATTTTTTTATGTATTTTACGATAACACGTGCAAATGTTACATAATTATTTAGGGACCAGTTTCAGTTGCATATAATTGCCTAAAAACAGTCTAAATATTATAGGAGACAAGATATCAATTTGTTCTTAGTATTTTATTTGATTTGTTTTTAGTATTTCATATTCGTATAATACAAATTAAACGAACCACCTATGAAGGAATACATATTTTAGTTACTGATGGTATATTTTATGTATATGTTTCTAGTAGATTAATTTAATTTGTATTAAAAATACCACAAAACTATGTTCTGAAATTGCAACTTCACAACAAAAATGTGTTCTTAAAAATATACCTTATGCACAATGCATATATATGTGACCCTTTTTTATGTTGCATTAGAGCCTATTTTATTGGTGACGCCATTGCCCGGTACCTTCACAGGTGTACTAGTGCACCCACCCCTGGAAGCGGTGTACCGTGCACACAGTGGCGTCTTCTAAAAAATTATCAACCGGCTACTAAATTTATTTTGGTTATTGTTTCCCTCCGCAATACTAAATGCATTTTTAGTTAGGCATTATTTCCGACCATGTTAAGTTTAACAGCCCTGCTTTGAGGGCCTTGAGAGGGATTTCAAAATAACGGGACAGACGTAACACTTTTAGAAGCAATGGTGTTGATGATTTTGTGATTTTGTATTACGCTATTTATTGATTTTAAGAAACATATCGGATATCGCAATATTTGGTTTTATTATATATATTCATCAACAAACGGTTTGGAGATAGGTCATTAATTTTTACAACCGGTTCGCACGAACCCGTGTGAACTCATAAGGGGGCATCACTGAAGTGAAACCTGGAGCTGTAAAAAATGGAACGAAAATGGACTGAATAATAATAATAATGGATAATTTGTATAGCGCCATTTTCGTAAAAACTTTCAACTCAAAGGCGCTTTTTAAAATTAAAAAATCGTTATTTTCACTAATGGAAATAATTTTTTGAAAAAGTGCGTTTTTACTTTCTTCTTACATAAAGTCTCTGATGCACTGTTTCTAATAACGGAGAGCAAAGAGTTCCTCGCTTTTGGGCCTGCCACTGCGAATGCCCGTTCACTAAATTTAGACTTCTGGCAACGGCCGATCGGTTCTACAACCCTTCCTGCAGCTGAAGTAGAGGCTGACCTGAGAGTTTGACGTCTACCATTCAAATTGTCTGGGATACAAAGTTCTTGAAGATATAGAGGCGCCATGTTGTGTATCGCCTTGTACATCAACCAGCACACTCTAAATTCAATTCTTTCAGGGAATCGGAGCCAATTTAGCTGATGTAAAAGGGATGTTATATGAGAGAACTTGCAAACTCCATATATTATCCGTGCAGCTGTATTTAGAATAGATTGTAATCTATCCAGCTGAAACATTAAACATAGATGCTGTTACAATAGATCACACGTGACACCACAAATGCATTTATAAGTAGACGGGCTGCCTCAAGAGGAAGATGTCTCCGAATACTTTTAATCTGTCTCAGTTGATGGCAGCATGCACTGACAGTTGTACTGATTTGTGTATTCATTGAAAGATCTGAATCAATGTGCACGCCCAACAACTTAACTGCAAATTCAGCATTCGTAGACATTGATTCTTGTATTAAGTTTTTGCCTTCTGGGTGTTGCTGTCCATAATAATTCTGTTTTGGATGGACTCAATGTAAGTCTATTCTGTGCCATCCACTCGCCTTGCTGAATGCATTTATTAACTATCCACCTCTTTAGTCGTTAATAAATTTGCAATCTATCTTCATCTAGCATTCCTTCAAGTAGAACCTATTTTGTATTACACTCTCTTATAATGAGAATTTGCCGAGCTTACAATGATTTGTTCACCGACACTGATATATTTTCTGTTTCATAGCCAATATTAAAATTTTTTATTAACAATATACTTTGTTACAATATGTAAATGATTTTTCTTTTTTGTTCGTGACTTCTTTCATGATGTAGTAAAAAAAAAACAAATTATGAATTAATGTAAAGCTGATCTTAGTGTACTAAATAGCATTAAAAAAAGGTTGGTCCAGTCCCACTAAGTGTTAACACCGATTTGCGCAAACCGGTTGTTAAAATTTAAAACCTTTCTCCGAACCGTTTGACGCCAAATATTTTATAATAAAATCCAGTATTGAGGTACTATATACTTGTGATATTTATTTTGGTATTAATAGTTTTAAATATTCGATATATTGCTTCTGTAAAAGTTGTCCCCTTCTTGGACCCCCTGTTAAAAAATGAGCCAGAGATATTACTATGTTTAAAAAGCCATAATTATGCGATTACATCGATTAATTAATTAATTAATGGTGAAGCAAAGATATAAAAAAATAATAGGTCAAAATCGCAAGTACGTGACTTCGAAATAAATACTTGTAATGAAATGTACTGTAAATTAAAAAAATACTCGAAATTATATTATAAAATTATATTTTCCGTAACGATATAGTATTGTAAAGGTGTCCCAACAAAGTCGGAAAATTTAAATTTGGCGCCATTTTTATTATTGTGCTTTGACAGTCAAACCGTTATGACAGTTCGATGGTAGACAGTCCGCCATTATTAAAAATGGACCGCTATTCGACACAACAACGCATTCTTATTGATAAACATTATTTTTAAAATGGTGAAAGTTTGACTGCCACACATTCGCAAATTAATAAGAATATATTCCAAGTGCATCAATTGTAGGCTGGGCCAGACCATCATTCGGCACAAAACATCACGGCTTTTAGCCAGAATGTAGCCGAGAGTCCGGGAACATCCATCGGGCATCGTGCTCAAAAATTAATCATTTCACGGATGGTATGGATCTCGAAGATATGTTGTTCCAATAGGACAGTGCCACTTGCCACATGTCATGTGAAACAATGGAATTATTGCACGAGACATTACCTGGCCGTGTAATCTCCCGTTTGCGCGACTATATCGTGCAGCAATTGAACACCTTTGGACTTCTTTCTCTGAGATTTTTCGAAGTTAAAAGTAAGTTAAAGTCAACAAGCTCACAATCAAGCAAGCCTCGAAACAGGAAATTTGACGCTGTATCACTGAAATCCAGCCACAGTTATGACAAACTGTGATTGAAAATTTCGTCAAAAGTACACAAATGTGCCAGCAAAGCCGAGGATAGCATTTATCAGATGCGTTGTTCCATACAAATATTGTCGCTATAGCATAGTTGGATAATGCACCTTCCCCGGTTGGGAAAGAGATCCAGGTTCGAATCCCGGTGGCGCAACAACATTTCGATAAAATTGATTTTATATGTATATCTTTCTAATTCATATTTCCCACATCTCTACTAAATGATAAAATCAAAATTTCGGTATTTTCTCAAAAAACCGGGTTTTATATAAAATTATAATTTTCCGCTCTTGTTGGGACATCCTATTATATAGTAGTACTAGTAATATAGTATGGTATCCGCCCATAAAACATTGTGGATTATGTCTGTTACACCCTGTATAGATACACTTTATAAATTGAAACTATGCCACGTACGAATTTCAAACATTTGAAAAAAGTTAAAATTAAACACGAATTTTTGGATCCCCAAAGATATGAAGAATAAGCCATGGATCGAGAAGACATACCACATGACCGTTGATCGTAATATTGGTATACGTAAACAATTCTAAAGGCATTGAAGAGTTTCCACTCGGCGTTCTCAGATTCACACGCAATAATGTTAATATCACATTGTGGAGCGTGTGAACATGGCCGGGATATTTAACTTTCAAATGTGCCCGGCCATTTCGCGATTTCTTACTTAAGCATATAAAAAAGAAACATTTTAATAAATCTCCATATTTCTCACAGAGAGCGTGCTGTTATTATTAAGTTCCAGTAATATAATATAATATAATAGTTCGTTTGTATATCCGCATGGGCGAAATCGTTCTCATTCTCAAGTAGACTGCAATAATATTTTTATAATATTTAAGACCAATATTTAAAGACAACCCAAGCCTCTGATTATTATTATTATGAAATCAGTGAGTGAGCGTACGTGACAATCTGATTCGTTGTATATCAAACAGTGAATTTTTATTATAATTTAAGAATTATCTGTAATAATTTTTAGGGACGTTTTAACTCGAGGCAGTGAGAGCAAAAGTGAACTAACCCACAAATTTTCCGTAAATGAGTAATGATTTAATGTATATTTTAATTGGAATAGTAGACCAAACCTGGCTATGTGAAATGAAAAGTTTTTTCTCATTTATTTTATTGTTATTGTATTTAAAACACTGCTGCTCAAAACAATGCTTCTCGAGGTTTGTTAGCATTGTCACAATATTTTTATGGTATTTTGCACAATGCATACCTACAGGACGAAACGTATTATACATATATAGCTCTCTTTACTGTTTTATCAACTGGTCGTCGTTGCATAACGGGCACAATACGAGAATGGTCGCTGCAGGGCCTAACAACAGCAACTATTGAAAGCCGATTGCTTTCTGCAAGTACAAAAAATAAATATATATCAGTAAGACGGTAACATTAAGTCTATTTAAATTTGTTTATGAATATTACATGTAGCCGCTCTATAAATCATCATCTTTTTATTTGAAAGTGCATAATAGCATAAAGATTTATTTTACTTCAATAAGATGTATTTTAATATTATAAAAATTAAAATACTATTATTAATGTAATAAAAATGAGGTGCTGGTAATGGCTAATAAATACAATATTATACAGAAAAAATGTGTAACATGGATTATATACCAGAGCTGGAAGTTCAAGATGTCGTGCTAGAGAAGATTGGTAGAAATAATCTGAAATGAAAGAATTACAAAGGAGGATGTTCTGTGGAGAGTGCAAGAAAAGTGGTTAAAATTAGATTTATTGCAACCCCAAACAAAGAGGAAACTCTAGTTCTGCCGACCCGGACGGGATGGTAGAAAAATGACCAAGAGTTGCGGACTCTCGCCGACAGGGGGTGATCGCGCTGGACCAAATCGGGATGGCGCGGGGTCTGTCTATCCGCTCCGATAGGTCCGGCACGAAATTGACCTGGCCTGACCCAGATTTGTTTTGAATAAATACTGGTCCAGCGGCTGCAGAGAGCATTCCCTTCCCTTCTCTCGCCGCTGTACTCTTAAAGTCAAACTGTATTTTTATTCATCTCTACCTCGCTACCGCACGCCGAGATATCGACGTTCGAAGATACCCGAGTGAACTGGCGAATCACCCCTGCAGATTACAGTTCTTGTTTCCTGTACGGAACAGGTGGTCCTTCGAGCCGGATTGCCGCTTTACTCTGCAATTAGCAGACATATTGCATCATGTCTCGATCTGGGCTACGATCGGGACATGCTGAGGAACAGGAGAGGAGGACGGAGAGTGAGGAGCAGCGCCACGAGACGTCGGACTCAGACGACCACCAGTCTGAGGATGACCGGGGCTCACAGGAAGAACCAACCACGACCGTGACTGAGGACACTATCCGCCAACTGAGGGCGGAGCTCCGGTGTAGTGAACGTCAACATCGTTGCCTCATCAAGGAATTGCAGTGCGACCATGGAGAGGCACTACTCCGGGCACAGGCAGTCACGGCCGTTACTGAGAATATAGGCAGAGAGGCGACAAGATCCGCCGCCCGGGACGAATCGATGGCCCTGAGAAGGGCCCCCGCACCGTGCGCAACACTGGACGCAGCGCTGAGCGCGGGACCGAGCGCGGTGTGGCCCGCCGCGCCACCTGCCGCGTCGGACGCGAGACGGACCGTGCCGCCAGCTGGGGGCCAGCAGGTGGTTTCCCCACTAGACATCGGAAGCATCGGGACCACGGGCAGGGCGCCGCGGGATCACTCGGATGACACCGTGAAGACATAGCCTGATATAGATAGATATGACATAGATGGGGCCGCGTCGCACGGTGCTTCTTCATTTACGAGGGAGTGAGTCCGCGACCAGCGGGATCCGATAACATTGGTGGCAATAACATCTCCGACACCATCCGATCGGCAAAGATCGGAGAAAGCCCGAGGACACACTCGGGCCAGGATGAGCCGGACATGAACGCCTTCATTGCGTGGCAAGTGGTGGCAAAGGATTTGCCACCGTTTAGTGGTGACCCGCTAGATTGGCCGACTTTCAAGGTGCAGTACGATTAGTCCACAAGCTTGTGTGAGCTGTCGGCGGCTGAGAATCTGCTGCGCCTACAGAGAGCCCTGAAAGGGCGGGCACGGTAGTCGGTGGCGGCACTTCTAATCGTGCCCCGCAATGTGCCCGAGATTATGGCCATACTTGAGTGGTGGTATGGCCGGCCAGACAAGATTATCGATAGCATTCTGCTCTCACATCGCATCGCGCCGGTTAACACGATGCGATGTGAGAGCAGCACTACCGGGTGCTACTAAAAGTGATTCCGGTTTCAGTCAGTGGCCCCCGGGGACAAGTAAAGGTGCACGCTATTCTAGATGAGGGGTCTACGGTGACCTTTATTGACGCTAAGGTGGCCTGTGCCATCGGGGCCCGAGGACCGGTGCGCGAGCTGCGAATCCACGGCGCAAGCGGGATGTGCTCGTCGGATGCCCGGTCGCAATCAGTGAATATAACCGTGTCGGGCGACGGCGGCGAGCACTCGCTGTGAGCGAGTACGGTGCGCGAACTGGCGCTACCCTCAAAATGGACAATGGCGGCCCGAGAGAGAAGGGGCACGCGCGGGCCCTGAAAGGGCGAAACAAGTGGTGCCGCAATTGTTAATTGGGCAGGATAATAAGGCTATTAATAGTAACACGAGAGGTGAAGCCGGCACGCGGCGCGAGAATCCTGTCCCGCACGGCCCTGGGGTGGACCGTGCACGGTACTGCCGCACCACACGAGGAAGACATGAGCGCCACCCTTCTAGCGCTCGCCGGCGTACTGAACTCGGTAGCCGACACTCTCTTGGAGGTACTAGCGCGGCAGCACTACGCGATAGATTCACTGGGGGTGACTACCGCAGCTTGGGTCAACACGGATGATGCCCGGGCCACAGAAATAATGGCCGCTACTACGAGCCAGCTACCTAGCGGCCGCTGGGTAGCTGGCTCGACGGGGCTCCTATGGAGGCAGAGCAGCGCAGGTCTACCGAACAACCGACAATGCGCAGTAGGTCGGCTGGCCGGTATCGAGAAAATGTGCGGGCGAGACCCGGCGTATGCAGCCGTGTACGGGGCGAAGCTAACGAAATACGTCCAGAAAGGATACGCGAGTAGAGAACAGTCCGAGACCCGAACTCGCCCAGCACAGGCGAGAAATGACGGACCGGGGACGCCACGTGCGGTGCGAGTGAACTCTGGCTCATGTGTCAAGGAATACCGCGGATAGCACGAATGGCATACTGGGAGAGCAGGATGGCGCTATTGCTCCACTGGCAGTGAGAGCGAGCGTCATAGCTCTCACTCATTGCATAGAACCGCCGAAAGCGCTAGAGCAAGTGAAAACTAAGGCTGTGCATCTCATCTCACTCACGCAGGGAAGCGAGAGTAAAGGTTTCATGCGGGTCCTATCTTTTCTGCGCCAGGGACATTTTTCGCCTGTCACCCCGCGCCACTGAAAACTTTACGCCTCTGCGCTCGGCGAACCGCCGGGTGGATGCGAGGCTCCGCCCACTCAACATCGGCAGTATTAGATTGAAGTTTTGTGTAATAATTGAAGATAATGTAATAAAATGAATATGTCGTTTGTATCAATAAAAAGAGTATGACAGGGGCGATCGCCCGGAGATAATATTACGCACATTAAACATTTATTAAAGGAAGAGAGAGGTTCTCTAGGCTTATGGTGCAATATAAAATTCCCGGGCTATTGCCTTGGATTTAAATATAGCAGGCATCGCGAGGTAGATTAAGATTTGTAAAATAAGATACTCGCGGTGCCTGTAAGATTAAAATTAGTGTTTTCGCAACCCTAAACAAAGAGGAAACTCTAATTCTGCCGACCCGGATGGGATGGCAGAAAAATAAGCGAGAGTTGCGAACTCTCGCCGCCCTGGGGTGACCGCGCTGGGCCAAATCGGGGTGGCGCGGGGTCTGTCTATCGGCTCCGATTGGTCTGGCATGAAACGGGGGGCCTCACACGCCTGACCCAGATTTATTTTGAATAAATACTGTTCCAGTGGCTGCAGATAGCATTCCCTTATTTTCTCTCTCCGCTGTACTCTTAAAGTCAAACTGTGTTTTTAGTCATCTCTACCTCGCTTTGATCCTGCTGTGTTTACTGTATTTCTGGACTCTCGACTTGGCTATACCTTTGTACCGAACCTGGAAATTTCAGATATCGACGTCCGAAGACACCAGAGTGAACCGGCGAATCACCCCTACAGATAACAGTTCTTGTTTCCTGTACGGAACAATAATGTAAATATGAATACTGACCCTCACCATAGCTATTCTACCAGATCGTCTAATCGAACCATGAGAGTACCGATCGTGAACAATGTGTATGGTGTGAGAACGAGATAATGTATAAATGAATTTGAATATTTAATAAAAGCAATAAAGACTTATTAAATATGAAAAATAAAGAGACTCCAGTAACCACCTTAAAATATAAAGTGAAAAAACACATTCTCATTTAATAATTTGTTCCCTTTGTTGAATTTCATTTTTTTTTAAATTTCCTGTTGATAATAACTCTTTAATTACTATGTTAAGGGCAATTCTTGCAGTAAAACTGCTCTGCAGTTTGGCAAATATTAAAAATTGTAATGTAATAAAGTTGAAATAAATAATTGCATGTCGAGCATTGATGCAGTTCTTAAATATGCAAGAAGAAGAAGATCGAAGAAACACTAGAGGAGGACCCAAAAAAAAATGTAATTCTCTTTTGGAGGTAGGTTCCTTCTTAGCACAAGGTTTCCCCGCTAGGTTAGTGTTCAGGAACTTATCTTCATCTGTGTACTAGCTGACGTTGTATTGCAACAAGATTAAAAGTAGAAACGTCCTGTGACCAAAGTAACAATAGTGTCGCGAGTGACAGATAATGATGTAGAGGAATTGTATGACGAGATAGTCTTTCGTCGAGTTTGGAGTGGTCTATAGTTGCTGAAGAGGGTCTCCGTTCTGGGCAATACTCGCGGGAATCATGCTGGACATTGATCGTATACTTCGGTTATAAGGACTGAAATGCATACATTAGCTAGCAATCCAAAAGGCGTTATCGGCACAAAGACGAAAGAGTCTGTCAATTGAATGCTGTTGCTTCACACCTTAGCCGAGACGTGAGTGGATGGAACGGGTCCCAGAGGAAGGACGCCTCAGCGTACTGTAGGTACTTCTTCGGACTTCTTGAGAGATGAGTCTCTAAACATGAATGCCGGAAGATTATTGTTTCACACCACATAGCGTGGGTATCTTAACGAAAGGACGAGAGGGAGACTTATATGAAAAGGCTTCCTTTTGCATGGACTTACGTATTGTTAACACATCTAACTGATTTGTTTCTGGCTCTATTCGAGATGCATTGTTCGAGACACCGAGGATCATCCTGCAGATAAACTAAGCTATTCTTCAGACTCCGCTGTCACAGGACGTATGTTCTCAGACGCACCCATAAGAATCAAGGGAATTTCCTGAGAATTTTACTGTTATGTCACAATCATCACAATTAATTAACTTCAGTGGTGAACGCAGCCACGATTAGCCATTTTCCTACCGATATTGAACAGCAGCATATTGGAGATACAAGGACCTCAACCATGCATCTTGAATGAGTCATAACAAATGATATTGTTCACTGAGACATCGGCCGAATCTAAATTTTGGATCATCATCATCATTAACTTTTGAACGCGTGAGTGAGAGGGCTCGGGGTTAAGCACCCGTCGTCTACCGCGAATATGCACCAGGCGAACCAGAAAGGGTTTCTTAATCTGGGGTTTTAGGGGAGTCGAGCGAGCGCCACAGTCTGATGTCTAGAGAACTTATCATAATCACGGAACATATTTGCCAAGCGAGGCAGGCACTTAGCATGTCGCATGTTGTTTCACACGTCCACATAATTTATGAACAGCTGGGCGACGCCACGAGGCGGCCACAGTCACGAGGACAAGTTTACGATAAGGTTGGTGTTCTATATATAATTTCTTCCACAATCTTACATTTCAGAATTAGAGGTAAAAATTGGAGACTAGTAAAACTAATGTTATGACTAGTGCGCTCGGGTATCATACCGCATGATCGGAGGTTTTTCTGTTATTTAGTCGCGTACTATAAGATAATCGGTATATTTATTTTAACAATTGATCTATAAGCATTTGAACGGCTATAATAATTGGGTATTTAGAAACTTTAGATATTTGATAATTGAAAACTGGGGTTAAAAGAACTAGGATAATTACGGACATAACATGGGGAATATTTGTAACCGCTAGATAGATATCAACCATATAAACTAGTATTAAGCGTAAAAATGCAAGATCTTCACACTGGCGATGGAGGCCAGGGGGAGAGTATAAATTAATAATACTAAAACACGTATTTTAAGTAGAGTAGTGGTTACCGAAATCATTACAGATGTTATGTGAGATAATTTAGAAACTTCACATATTACCCGTACTGCCACGTTTAGAATGGATTGTAGTCGATCCAGCTGATACATTGGTAGGCCAGTATAAATTCTGTTACAGTATTTTTAACACGTGACACCACAAATGCATTTATAAGTAAAAGGGCTGCCCCAGGAGGAAGATGTCTACGAATACTTTTAATTCATCTCAGTTGATAAAAGAATGACATAAAATCAAAGATCTGAATTAATGTGCACGCCTAATAGCTTAACAGCAAATTGAGCATTCTCAGACATTGATTTCTGTATCAAGTGTTGCCTTCTGGGTGTTGCTGTCCATAGTAGCTCTGTTTTGGATGGATTCAAAGTAACTCTATTTTGTGCCATCCACTCGCCTATTTTCTCTACTTATCTTGCAATTGTTCCTTTAAATACTTCTGTTTCATCCGGCTTACAGAAAAAATAGTCCCAGTAAGTTAACGTAGTGCTCTTTGAAGGTGACTGATGTTTGAAAATCAGCCGTTCAGAGGATGCAGGAAGCGCAGATCCCAAAAAGAATCCTTAAGCCCAGGTGATAGGAGAAGATTGGAAAGGTCTCGACTTAAGCTGTTACAAATTCCAAATTGGAAGACAGTTCGAAATTTGGAGCATGTGGAGGTCAACGATTCATAACGGCATTGCTCAATATGACTGCAGGGTCATTGAAGAAGAAAAAAGTTTATAAACGTAAAATGCAGTAAATCTCAGGGTAGGATTTGACCTCCTCCACAAGTGCTTTCCAGCAACTACTACCATGGTCATTCTTGTTCAGTTCCCAGACCCTCCCATCCTGCTCCAGCCCTTTCACAAAGTCAGCCCATCTCTTTCTTGGCCTGCCTCTAAAGGCACCTACCTACCTACCTACCTACCTACCTACCTACCTACCTACCTACCTACCTACCTACCTACCTACCTACCTACCTACCTACCTACCTACCTACCTAGGCTACCTAAGTAACTTCCACTGTCATGATCTTTAGTGTCCTGTTATTCTTTCAATATGGCTAACCCAATTCTGTATCTATCTAGTTCCATTTTCTAGTGATTGAAATTTATCTTAATATTTGGTATCATAAAAATTTTGATAATGTGTGGGTTTTTTCATTAATCTACAATTTAAACTACCCGTTTACAGTTTTTTAGTTTATTTAATAATCAATTAAAATATCTGTTCAATTTTTTAGAGCATTCCCTCATCTTTGTGTCCTTAATATTTTTTTCAGTGACATTTATTTTGTTATGCATTTTTTAAGCGACTACTTTGATTTAACTTAATCCATACCCTGTCGGCCAGTCCCAAAGATCTCTCGATCAATACAAAAATAATGAGACGCACGCGGCGAGCTTTGATTCTTCTCAAAAATATTTATTCGAGCTCGATTTAGCGCGGACAGCGGCCATTCCTAGAAAATCCTGCAAAATGCGATTCTTATAATCTGATGTCCGGCCTGTGAATGGATCCCTAAACATAACCGTGCCCACGCCCCACGCATACCAGCGTGATTCACGTGATTCCCACAAGGAATGCATAAACAAAATTTCTCAAAATACTCCCATGCGCTGGGTGACAAAACTATGCCATTCTAAATGTGGTGAGGTCTATTTTCGTAAATATTTCTCAAAATTATTCTTCTTCTCCTTCAAACGCCCTACAGCCCTTATCGAGCCGTGGCGTCCGCTTGATCCGGCTCTCGGTGACTGTCTTTCAATGCATGTTTGTACATGTATCACTGTCGCATCTTGAACTCTTTTGGGAGTTCGTTAGGGTTTGAGTGTCACGCTGGGAGCTAAAGATAGGGGAGATTTCTGCTGGTATTGGGGTTTTAGTCGGGGTAACCTGCCTGCCACTACCGCCTTGGTTGAACCATGGTGTTTTTTCCTGTCGGTTACAGTGTACTGATGTCTAGACTTCATTAATAAATCTTAGTACTATCTGAATTCCCTCAAGGGTAGAGCTGTTTTCTTTTCCACACCATCACAATCTCACGGCGCACTCTTGCCATGTTTCATTCTATATACATTACCCTTTTATTTTATTTCCTCTTTAAACAGGTTAAGCGAGAATTTCTCGTACCAATAACATTTGTTATGAGCGAGTTAACACGCCAAACTTTGCATGTCATGAACGCGATCGCACGCAATTTTTGACCTTTTAAAACCTCATATATTTTAAATCATTATTAAGTTTGTATACAATAGTACCCAGCTTTTGAAATATATCTTAAGTCAACTTTCACGATAAAGACGTCTGCTTCCATGTGCGGTACCCACACATCAAATGTAATATTATTGGCAGTCAAAAAGTTAATCGATTCCTCATTATCACTAAGTGTCGTGACCCCTTTACCATTGCGTGTGTTTCGCCGATCTTTTTTATTAAGCTTGATCGAATTCGAGCGTGCAGAGATTTGAACGCCAAAAAATTCACTTCTCGTCGGTCTCGCATTACCGAGGACGCGCTTTTACCAATTTTTTTAAACCACAAGTTTTTCCAGATTGTCATCAGTCAATTTTCTGGTTTATTTTTAATTAACAGTACAAAATATTACGATTGCATAAATTATTTGATAACATAAATAATTGACGTTTTAATAAGAATCGTTAATAAAAGTCGCACAAATACGCATGTGTCATTTGCATTTTTTCTGTGAGGTTAAAAACTGTAAATTAAAATTGTATTAAAAAATTAGGGGGAATTAGGGACGTCCCGTGGGCGTAGGCAGGTATGGCGGTGCCCAAGGCGGAAAATTTTAAGGGAAGGCAAATTGGCGGAGGAGTGTAAATATTATATCTAATATAAATATTTATATTACTGTCTCGTACAAAAAAAAAACTCAAAAAGAAATTTAAAGCACACACTGAGAGTACATTTCTCAAAATTGTGCGAAAACCATCCGATGAGTTCAGCTGACATAAGTTACATATGTTTAGAAAATATCAATAGTCAAAGTTCCCTAAATCATTGCAACATTCTATAATAATTTCAAAGGACAACACGCATTTATAAAATACATAGTAAGTATTTATGTTGAAAATTTTTGTAATCGTTATAAAATAAAATGATAGAGAGTCATATTTCTTATAATAATAAGGGCGGCATTCTGAAATTCGCTTAAGGGCAACACTTTACCTAGGAACGTCGCTGGTTGTACTGTATCACGAATGTGTGTGAATCTTAATAATTAACTAAACAAATATTTGTTGAAAATTTTGTAACTTAATTTGTCACATCTTATTTATACAATCGTATAACAAAACTGATGACGCTCAGCTGCGAGAGCATTGAACTGGCAATAGAAAGGTCCCGGGTTCATATCCCATTGGCAGCTGTTTCTTTCATTTGACTGAGCATTTTCTTCAGTGGTATACTCGTATTTATTTAAATTAATTGTCATTCTGAAGAATAGCAACTTCACCATTAAAACTTTAATTTATTATTTTAATTAATGGATCGTCTAATAGATAACATCTAATAGGTTGACGCGAAAGTAGTTGCCGTTTTTTTAAAATAAAAGATTTCAATATTTTAAAATTAACAATGTGTATTTAGTTATATTATTTGCTATAATTGCAAGTTCTCTTGGCAGTGATAAATTCCCCAAACGAAACATACTAAACTACATATGACTCATTCGAGCTTTTAAGACACTATCACCATATTATAAATAAATATTACTAGTCGCGACAATTGCTTTGCTACCTTTTTTATATATTCATAGAACACACAATGTCTCAAATGAAAATTCTTCTCGGTCATCGGTAATTTTAAAAACAGTGACAAAAAATAGGTTTCTAGACAAAGGGCAACCATTTACACCATAAGTATCATTAAAACAGTAAAATTTTTGCTGCAACCCAATGGCTTTCATTGTAAGCTAATATCAATTACGGGAAAAGTAAATTTCGACAGTTTGTTTGTTTGATTTTTTTGTGTGAATTATTCAGCTGGTTTACGCGGGAATGTCAAGCGGGTCCATGTGGGTATATCAAGCTAGTCCATGTGAATATATCAAGCTAGTCTATGTGAATATATCAAGCTAGTCCACAAGGGGCATATAAATGATAGCCCCAGACATGACTAATAATGGGAATTCGACCATGATGGATATACAACAATTTAGTTACAAAATATATTTATATTAAAAACTCTCTATGATTCGGGCTTAAAGACAACGTGCAAATAATCGCTGAGTCTTGCACAGGATCCTAACAATACGGCAAGGTGAAATAATAATTGAATAATTAAATAATCAATTATTATATTCTGCCGACCCCAGGTGTAGGAGATTGCGGATTCACGGTAAAACTTTGCATTCTGTCTATTTGAATTATTTCTTTCGAATTTGTGGAAGTTTATGCTGGATCAATTAATTATCAAATTAATTCACAATTAAAATAATGTTTTGTGATTTTACAACAAATTAATGTAGAGCATCGTGTAAATTCCACAATGCAATGAAAGAGGTGCGGATGCATTAGAGAGACTGGTGGTACAAGAGAGAGTGTAGGGAAGATCACTGACTGGATGTCTGCAATTAATGGCTCACTTCAGGAAGCTGTCAAGAATGCTGCATAGTTTTGGTTGTGATGTCATCATTGTCACAGCGGCCGCGACTGCTCTGCCAAGAGCATTAACAAGTGTAATCTGTATCCGGATAATAGAGAATTAATGAAATCAGAACGCTGGCACAAAGATATATCTTTAATAATATCAATTGAAAAGTATTATCCCAGCAGACGTGTTAATAGGATAATATTTTTGCATTACTGTGAAAATTTTAGGTTAAATTTTTAATATTATGTATTATACCCTATTACAGAGATAACGAACCTTGACGTCGAATTTTGTTTGGACCTGTAGTCTCCTGAATATAAATTAGGAACATTCTTTAATGAATTTAGCTACTATATAATGTAAAGGAGAATGTATATCAATGCACTTTCCGCACTGACAATAGGGTTAAGCTTTTAATAATAATTAAATTATTATAAAGTAATTAAACTAAAATTACTGGGAATTAATTTTTCTGTCAATCAGTTTCGGAGCGACCAGCGACCTCTTAGGTATGTAAGTATACTTTCCCGGCGAATGAGTAGAACCCTTTGAAGCTGAACAATAAATTAAATAGATATTTATTCATTCATTCGATACAAAGTTATCATATCGCTTAAAATGTCAATATTTTCAAATACAATACATCATTCATTGAACCTCAGTGAGTTCCTGTTTTGAGCTTATTAACCCTTTATTATTCGTTGTCCACTTGAATTAACTTGAATTTTGAAAATTATTTTCTAAGTATTTTGATACGGTTTTTTAACTAACTGAATAACTTGACAATGCTGCTGTTGTCACTTTGTTTTGCTCTTCGGCCACCATTAATTTTCCCCATATTACGCGCATACTATTTTGCATTTGTCTACAAAATATGTGTTTATTTTGGATGATTACTTATTATTTATATTTAGAGACATGTGTAAACTATCAGATGATATAAAAAATATATATATTATATACAGTGGCACCTCTCATAGCGAGCACCTCCCTTAACGAGCGACATTTCGCATAACGAGTGGGGAAGTCCCATCTTGCTCCCAGTGCGTCAGTCTCTGGTTAGCACTCGTTCCGCTAGCGCGTTAGTGTCGCATGTGATCACACATTTTTCAAACTTGTGTTCAGACATTATTTGTAATTTTGTCAAAAATGTCACTGAAGAAAAGGCCATAAGAGAATAAAAATAACTGTAGAAATGAAACGTAAAATCATTGAAAAGCGAGAACGAGGTGTGAGCGTGGCTGATCTAGCGCGCACATACAATCGGTCTACATCAACGATTTGCACTATCCTCAAGAACAAGGACAAAATTAAGAAGATAGATGCTTCAAAGGGAGTGTTAAGAATGTCCACGAAACGGTTATTATGTTGAAAGGTCTCATATGGATAAACGAAAAGCAATTGCAAGGTTATTAACGAAAACATTGGAAACATTCCAGCTTGTTCCGCTCCTGAACAATTTATAAGTAAGTAATATAATTAGAATAAACGTTAAAAACATAAAAAATGAAACACATTATTGTCATTTACGTTTTTTTGTATGGGAATAATTGTTCCGCTTAACGAGCGTTTCACATAACGAGTAAGATTCTGGAACGAATTAGTCTCGTTATAAGAGGTTCCACTGTATTGTATTTTATAAAAATCAAATAACCAATGATCGTTGGATATACCACATAGAATTCATTATTACTGACGGTTTTTTTATGCATTTGCTTCAGTTTTTTAATGATTTGTTACTATTTATATCATTACTAACAGTCGGTGCTCGGTATTCAGTTTTAATTGGAATTAAAGATATGTCCTATTTTTTATTTTAATTTTTTTTTTCTAAAAACATAAAAAATTATTATTTGCATCCAGCAAAAGTAAGAGTTTATATAAGCGACATACTTAAGTGAGTAAAGTTTTCTTTGAAATAAAATATTGGTCAACGAATATAATTTGATTTTTTTAGGAGAACACATTCTTATTGTGAAGTTGTAATTATTCAGAACATAGCTCTGTGATATTTTAAATATGTTAATTAGAAATATATACATATAAAATCAATTTTATCGAAAAATATTGTTGTTGCGCCACCGGGAGTCGAACCTGGATCTCTTTCCTAACCGGGGAAGGTGCATTATCCAACTATGCTACAGCGACAATATTTTTAGCGACAATTTTCGAACCTATATGTTACCTTTTTGATATTAATACATTTAATCATTCCATTATAAAATAATGTCGCTGTAGCATAGTTGGATAATGCACCTTCCCCGGTTAGGAAAGAGATCCAGGTTCGAATCCCGGTGGCGCAACAACAATATTATTCGATAAAATTGATTTTATATGTATATCTTTCTAATTAATATATTTAATTCATATTTATAATTTGTTTTGCCTGTTTCTAGTGTGAGTCTCCTTACGTACTGATAGATTCTTGCACGTATTATGTTTAGCTCAATTTAGCATTGAAACCAGATGGTATTTTATTATCATTAACTTCCCGGGAGGAGGGGGTAAGGAAGGAGGTCATGCGATGTCGACAAGATGAAATATACTCACTACTTGACCTACAATCTCAATCGACTACCAAATCATCTATATATAATACCTATTCTCATGGATGCACTAATAATCTCACATGAAAAAAATATGCGAAAAAGCAACCAGTGGAAATAAACGCAGAATCTTTTTCTCACATATTTTTACTTACATTTTTGCCATCCTCCGAACTGTAAATAGTGAACCCAACTTCACAATAAAACAGCCTTTGCTTCAAATACAATTTATGATGATTATGAAGTGTTCTCTTTTCAATCTGCAGTTATATTTCTCATAACTATCTTGTATAGCAAATATAAGGTGTATTTATTTTTATCATTAAAATTTTGCCACCAAATAGCGTACGGTCAAGTTTACGAGCATCGTGTAAAAGTAACCCTTTCATTACTCATAATAATTTTAAAAAAATATAAGTTTATTGTAGCAGAATCGGGTTTGAGTGTGCTAGATCCTATTCATCTGCAAAATTTGGTGATCACTGGGAATTGCGAGGACGGAGGGAGGGAGTTCAATCTCCAATAAGATGGCCAGATCAAGTCCGAGACATGACCGAAGCCTTGCTACACGGGGTCCAAGATCGTGAAGAGTGAAAGTAAATGATGCTTAGTCATGAACACATCGATCGACCGGGTGAAAGATTATCATATGTATCCGTAACTACTGCACAGTCGGTGTCATTCTTTGATAAGTGATCTAGAACTAGAGAGTTGGTGGTGTACTCTAGCCGCAGGCAGCAACACGATGTCTCAGTAGCGGATTGAGCAAACATTAAGGAAGCGCTACAATTAAATGCACGTTCCTGTTTAGATATTAAATCTCATTCAGATCCCTCTTAAATATCCCTCTCCCTTTTAAATAGAAGAAACGCACAAGATTTATACTACCTCTATAAAATTTTAATCAACTTGGTTGACTTCCCTTATTTATTAGAACAAATAACTATTCAATTTTATCCAAATTATTCAAAAAATTGTTTTATGGTAAAAGATAATGGTAAATTTTTCAAATAACTACGACATTTTTAACGATAAATTGCTTCTTTTTACAATTAACCTAAGCCAACTTTTTAATAACTATTGACGTATATTGTATTTACGCGAATGTATATATGTATAGTAATATACTTTTTGATGCAACAAGCAAATTATATATTTTTATTTCATCCTTTTTCCATCTCTTTCTCATCCTCTCATCTTTAAACAGTGTAAAAAAAAATTTTGTTACCTTTTTATCAGTATGTAGGTAATATTTTTTAATTTACTGATTTGTACGGTATTTTTACTTTATCCAGCTAAGAATAAACATCTTTCGTCTTATTTTATATATAAGACTTAAGTTATTAAATATTTGCACTGTTTGTTCCCCATAAATAAATAAAATTAAAACAATAACACGCCAACCCAAACAGTACAGTAAAAATTATTGGTCTGAACTCGTAGACGGGTGCATGTCATTCGGATGTACTCCAACCAGAGCAGATATACCCGTACATCCTGCTGGTGGAAAATGGTTTAAAATATATGTTCTTCACGTCTTCATTACATCATAAGAAATGACGTCATAGCATATTTTCACGGACGCAACTCAACATTGTCACTAGATCCCCACACAACTTTATTCCAAATTTATTGAGCCTCCCCTAAATGAATGGATTTCCCTAATCGAATCCTTTCGTTAGTAATTCTTGTCCAAATCATAGCTATTGCAAAATCAAAAGGTTTGACATAAATTTATTCCTTATATGGTTATTTCTTATTCTGTCAGTCATCGTACTTCCTGCTGTGTAGGATCTGAATGTGTAGATATATAAAATTTTGAACGTATTGGATTAAATGTAACATAATGTACATTTATAGCGCGTGATCCTAAAGAGTAACTATGCAAAAATCGGTTTAGAACAGTAAAAGGGGAATTGTGTAGAGAATATTCAGTTTTATATATACAGGGTGTAACAGACCCTGTCCACAATATTGACTAAATTATGAGTCGAAAATATGCAAATTCTGAACTGAAAATATAATTGTTTGAACTTTGAAATAAATATTTGCGAAATTATTTAATTATTAATTCATATCTTTATATTCCTTATATGGTTATTTCTTATTCTGTCAATCATCGTATTTCCTGCTCCCTTTATACGGATCTAAACTATCAACCAATACTGAGGGTCGATCAGCATATAGAGTATAGATATAAAAATGGTTAAATAATTACATATAATAATTAAATGACAAATAACTTTGTTCGTATGTCCATACCGTTGAATATATAACTCTCTTAACGACCGTTATTCGCTATCCCCTGTTCTCCGCATTAAACTTTTTGCTTTAATTATCTTCATGTCAGCGGTTCATGAATGATGAAGTTTGTATTAGAACAAAAAAAACATGCATTTATCTCAAGGGAAATATTTAATAATTAATAATTTATTAACTTTGTTTTTAAACCACTATGGGTCAATTATGTTCAACACAACGTGTTCGCGTTAAATATTAAAATATGTAAATATAATAGTTTGTCTATTATTATTAGAAGTATATTGTAGTATTGCAGTAAAAATTAATTATGCTACTTCAAATGCTTGAGGGAGAAATATGAAGTCTGCTATCTGAATCCAAATGCGCATTGGGGAATTTTATAATTTTTAGATCTAGAACCTATAGTCCAATTAGTTTTTTGTCTTATTTTTCCATCTGCGTCTAAGGGATACAAACTTAGGCATACATAGAACATGCTAGAGAAATAAACTAGACTTGTGATAATGGACATGTGCACTAGTGGAACTAACTAGAACAATTCAAGATAGATTGTTTAGGATCTGTCAAGATGCATCCTGCATTTTTAGATAGACGGAAGAAGCTGGCGGTAACTGGTGACTGTAAAGGTAAAAGGCCTGAGAGGAAGAAGATAATCTTCATCTCGCTGAAATGACTAGATTAAAGTCGTTTCTGTTTATCTAATTGCAACGGCTCTCCGAACTGCGGACTGCTGGCAAGGACATCGACAGGTCATATCTCAAGAGTGATGACCCTCAGTAATAAAGGAACCGACAGGAGAAGAAGAATTTTATAGTGAATAGAAATCATAACAAACTAAATTAATTGGAAGAAGATACATAAACATGCTGGATGCACATCGCGAGGCACACAAATGTCCCTATCTTCCGAGACTTAATGATTACCGAAAGACTTTCGACAACATGCAAGAGTTCTTGCATTCTTGTCATAAAGATCTACGAAAGTCACAGAGACTGTTGTGTAAAAATGAGCAAAAGAACGTTACTCTACAAGATAGATAGACTAAATGATCATCTTTAAATGAGACCACCCCTGCAACAACACTGCATATAGGTTTTGATCAGATCTAAGTTACGAATACTACAATATTGTATATATTCTTGGGCATCGAATGTTATACTTATAAAATAAATAAAAATACTATCAGACATAATTTATAAGTGCGTTTTCCTCCAACAGAACAGTATATCATCAAAGATAGCCGATGCTCCGTCTATTTATCAACATTTGTAAAAACCGATATACAGTATTGTTGTAGGGAGGAATGGAGACGTATTACAGACAGATGAGGGGACCACGATGCTCCGCACTGGGAGATGAAGAATATGAAGAAATAATAAAATATATATGTAATATTTTTTAGGAGAACACATTCTTATTGTCTCAAAGATATTTGAGATTCTGTAAAAATAAGGTAGATGGCTCTGTCAAATGATGGAAAGATTAAATGTATTAATACCAAAAAGGTAACATATAGGGTCGAAAACTGTCGCTAAAAATAGTGTCGCTGTAGCTTAGTTGGATAAATCACCTTCCCCGGTTAGGAAAGAGATCCAGGTTCGAATCCCGGTGGCGCAACAACAATATTTTTCGATAAAATTGATTTTATATGTATATCTTTATAATTAATATATTTAATTCATATTTAAAATATCACAGACCGTCTGTTCTGAATAATTACAACTTCACAATAAGAATATGTTCTCCTAAATAATAAAGTTGTATCAATGTGTCCAAAATTTAATAAAAATGAATTGATAATTCTGGCGTCTGCTATCAGTTTACTTAAAGGTATTTGAGATTCTGTAAAAATAAGATAGATGGCTCTGTCAAATGATGGAAAGATTAAATGTATTAATACCAAAAAGGTAACATATAGGGTCGAAAATTGTCGCTAAAAATAGTGTCGCTGTAGCTTAGTTGGATAAAACACCTTCCCCGGTTAGGAAAGAGATCCAGGTTCGAATCAATATTTTTCGATAAAATTGATTTTATATGTATATCTTTATAATTAATATATTTAATATATGTAATAGGTAGTGTGACGTTGTTGATATCAAACGGAAAGCATTTGATCGTTACCCTAATAAGACGACGAAGAATGCAGACGACAACATTGTCACATATCCAGCCGACCCACTCAGCGGGCTTGCGTAACAATAAAACTTTTACTTCGAAGCGTGCTTTATTTGCCCACTGTCGGCTGAGAGGACGGGCGGCGACATTGATGTAGCGTTTAAACTATATTTAAAAATACGAAAGAGCGAAGTAAAATGTCTTGGCACCCGCTCACGGTCTCCGCCGTCGGAATCGCAGGAATGCGAGTATTTTGGCACCGGCGGCGGCCAACACTTGTGACGCGAATAATATTTTTTGCTGAATGGGCGACCGGCCCTGATTTGTTGCTCATCGCGGGCGCACGCACCGTGCGCCCGCGGCCCCTGCGCTGCTCCCCGCGGCTATTGCGCCTCGCCCGTGGGTTGGGGAGGATCGCCCCAAAATAGAAAACGAGCAGCGCAATTCAAATCTTTCTATTTACACAGTTTAATAACGCGACTTTATCTGCACACTCGAAGCGGACACCATTTCGATGGCTTAACAACATAAATAAATCAAGTTTTCAGGAAAGACGAAAACAATTTTTTTTCATGATTGAAGACTGATTTTTAACTAATCTGTAAATGGCATTTTCTCTTTTAAACACAACGGTGTAATATTGTGTTACGGATGTAATCTGAATATAAAACTGCATTCTTAACTTTATTAGTATTATTAATTAATCTTGCATTTAATTAGCTAGATGTATTATAATTGTTTTTTTGCACTGCTCTTCTCGTGTGTATTTTTTTATTTTCCTATATTTAGTTATATTTGATAAAATTATGTTTAAATTAGACAATAATTAAGAATCTAAGGGGAGGCAGCTAACCACGATTACCGACATTATCTTATAACAATTTAATGCACTCTTAAGCTTAATAATATGTGCAGTTGAATATTATATGACACAATCAATCATGACCAAAAAATCTCTAAACCACTCTCCGTTAAAATTTTCATGTATAAACCATATATATATAATTATTCCCTTGCTTGGGGATACTTTTCTTTTGCGTAGGTCCTAAATAATACTGATGTTAGTAAAATTTGGTTCTGGTAGGGGAAGTAGGGGACAGTGACGATATTTTCCCCAAGAACTGTGCAACTTAACAAAATATCTAACACATTCAAATCAGAGGAAGGGGAGGATTTTAAATGAAAAAAGGGAAAGGTGCCTGTGTTCTGTGTAGGATCTGAAAGTGTAGGTATATAAAATTTTGAACGTATTGGATTAAATGTAACATAATGTACATTTATAGCGCGTGGTCCTAAAGAGTAACTATGCAAAATTCGGTTTAGATCAGTAAAAGTGGAATTGTGTAGAGAATATTCAGTTTTATATATACAGAGTGTAACAGACCTTGTCCACAATATTGACTAAATTATGAGTCGAAAATATGCAAATTCTGCACTGAAAATATAATTGTTTGAACTTTGAAATAAATATTTGCGAATTTTTTTAATTATTAATTCATATCTTTGTATGTCCATATAAATCATCTAACAAAAAAAATCTATCCGCTAGAAATTCAATGAAATTTAATTTTTTTAGTTCATTATATACTTTGGAATTAATCGAAATAATCACATGATTACGATTTTTTTGTTTTTTATATCTCTGACATGATTGAGATTAAGCATACTATCCCTTGAACATTTTCGACTCATAATTTAATCCAGTATCCAGTATCCACCCATGAAATATTGTGGACTTGGTCTGTTACATCTTGTAATAGTTGTGGCTGTAATTTGTACTGATTTTTTATAAATGTGTAATAATTCAAATAAAAGATTTAGACTACATTAATATAATAATACAAAGTTCGAAAAAGGAATGTGTTTCAGAAAAAAAAACGACATGCTTTGCTGAGGGAAATTGGCATAGCGTAGGAGCTCCTCAAACAGTTTTGGAGAAGTGATAACGCTATTTAATGTTTTCTTTAATATAATTAATTATCAGTTGGGGTGGTGCAGCTAGTAGTATTCTAGACTCCGTAAGTAAAGCCCAAAAAATGATTTTGAGAGTTATTCATAATAAACCCTTTCGCTATCCTTCAAATGAACTCTTCTAGACATCTGTCAAATGTATATTCTTGATATACTAAAATACTTTTACCGGCATAAACAATATTAGCAGCAAATTACGCATCCTCACTTAACAAGGATACAGGCTAACTGTCATTATCTTGTGCTAAAATTAAACAAAACTTTTACAAAAAGATTCCATTCGTTTATAGCACTAAAAATATATAACAGTCTAAATGCAAACGTGAAAAATTGCAACCATTGTCTTGCATATTCTCCACGAAAAGTGCAGTTCTGGCCCCACGAAATGTGGAGAAACAATGCCCAAGAACTTTTAAAGTTCCAAACTTGAGATTAAAACTGCTACAACAGTATATTGAATTACCTAATTGCATCTTGTTCAACATGCTATCTAATTGTATCTTGTTCAACCATTTATATATATATTTTTTAATACATTAAACATTGGACTTACTTTAAGTTTTACGTTTTAAATATATATTATACATTGAACAATGCATTTACGTTAAGTTTTACAAAGAATTTACCTAATCTAATGACATCTTGTTTAACTCTTTATATATATATAATTTTGTACATTGATCATTGCACTTTGTTTACCGGTAAAACATTATCTGTTATAATACAGTAAAATACTAGTGTACCGAAATATTTATCCAATTATACTCAGGCCTATTCTCAAAATTGTAATATTGAAATGAAGGTGATTGTTACACCAACCCTCAAAAATAGTGTTATATTTGAATGAGAGAGAGGGAGAGAGAGTGAGGGAGTGAGGGATATAAACGTACCATAATCTGTCAAAACTATCTGTCTATTTTACCCACTTTACCAAGAATCAAATAAATAAATAATAATTATTAATTACATTTAATTTATGTAAAAACGTAGCACCCGGTAGGTAGAAGGAAATAAATGATTGAATGGCGCACATTCCACACTCGTCAGGATCCCGAAATTGCCTCTTTTATAAAAATAGTCTTATTTAAGTCCGCGTACGACTTGCGTAGGTCCGCCAGCCCGTTGCTAAGCTTTCGTCCGAAGGTCTCTTTCATTATTTTATTTGCTGCACGCATCTCGACCTTGCGGGCTTTTCTTAGACCATCGATTCCTCGCGCGGCCGCACGCTGCTTCGCACGCCTCGGAGATTACTTTTCATCTGCCTCCGTCATTTCCCCGCCACTTGCAAGTTGAATAATACTTTTATAAATAAGAAAGACTCGCCGAGACCAGCCGCGATTCGCCTATGAAAATACTTCCGTTTGCTCGGCAGCTCGAATAAATCTCACCCGACTTTTATGGAGACACCGTGCAACATGTTGCAAACAAATAATATTAAAACCCGAGTAGTTACTTATCCAGGGCCACGGAAAATTTAAAAAAAAAAACCATTAAATAACACCGCAGTGGCTACGGATGAGATTTACGATTTACCAGCCAATGAGATTCCTCGGAGAGAACTCTCGGCTTTCATAGTCCACCTTGTATACAACAAGTCTCAGAGATTCGCCGTCTTGCACCTCGCTTCACGCTTGTTGGGCGTCAAATGTCAGTTCGTTGTCGTTGATGTTCCGTTCGTCAATATTTGTTTGAACATTTTGAATTTATACGTAGTTATATGAATCTGCGATTTTAGGATGAAAGCAATCGGAATGCTGTATAGTCCATCGCATAATGTGTCCAATTATTCATTTAAAATAATAAAATCGAATATTTTTTTAGTAACGAGATTTTTGCCTATATACCTTTCTAGTTGGTTCATTTAATTGGTATTAAAAATAATAAAGGCTACTGTAGTATTAGGAGTCTAATAAGTCTATGTTTTCTTGTATCGTAAGGTTTTTCTCAGAGTAGATAAACCTAGTTATAATTTTCATTAGTGTCAAAGTTCAGAAAAATGAAAATTTTCAACACATACTTTTTTTCGACTTTAATCAAGGTTCCAATGCTTCCAAAGGGAAATGCTGTCGCTCCGTCAGATTATCACAATTTTCGGTCGCTCTCCAATCAAATGCGTGGTGTCATTTTCAACAACGACGATGACTTCAAAAATTGGCTTGATAACTGAATAACTCGATAAATTCTGATCCTCACCATAGCTATTCAACCAGATCGTCGGGCCGAACCATTAGAGTGCCGATCGCGAACAATAATATGTACGGAGAGAGAAGGAGAGAATGTGTCGTGCCAAGAATAATTAACAAAATCGATAAAGACCTATTAAACATTTAAAAAAAATAATGCGACCCCTGTGACCACCTTGAAATGTACAAAGTAAAGGAACATATTCTTGTAAAAAAAATTATTTCCTTGTTGTATTGTATTATATTCAGGTATTCACCTCTAAAATACTGTGGACTAGGTCTGTTACACCCTGTAAAAATTGTATATCTTTTTGAAAGATTGATTTTTCTTTATATATATCTAATTCTTTATATCTTTCTAAGTAATTCATCTAACATCTCCTTATGAATGTTTAAAAAATGTTTAACTATGTAAAAGGCAATCATTGACGTAAAACTGCTATTCAATTTGGCAAAAAATTAAATTATAATTAATATGTATGTAATAAAGAAGAAATAAAAATAAACTATTTCGATACTAGACCAGCCGATTTTTATCGAAAAGACATCGACAGATTGGCTGAAAGATGGGTTGAATTCCTGAACGATACTTACGTTACGTACTAACATTACGTTTCAGTACTGAACGTTAGTTCGACACCAGGACGAAACAGGTATACCTGAAAGCTTCTAGGGGTGGCGCAGCGGATATCTAGTATCTACGCTTATTACTTAACATTGTTATTTTTCAATCTTATATTTTTTACGACTGGAAATAATTTGTATGTAGGTGTATTGTGGCGTCACAGTAGCGTGACGACAATCGCTAGTTCAGACAATAAACGAATCGCCGAATTTGGTTCTTTCGCGCTAGAGAGAGATATAAATATGACTGCAGGCGCGTGTTACGTTATAATTTATATACACTTATCTGGGCCAAGAGCATGTAAGCTAGACTTCCGTCAACTACATCCGCCCGGCAGGTACGCTTTCAGGGATAAGTGATTCATTTATTACATTAAACCTTAGGCACGCGAAAATAGTCATCCATTAGACGCCAGTGAATATTTTATCTTGGCGCTTAGTGCGGTATGAGTAAGCCCGCCCGTCAAACAAACTTAATAATTGTAATATACCAGCAGGAAGAAATCGTTTTCGCTGAATGCGTTGGCTAGATAGCACCCAGTGTTTTAATAAAACTAATTTTTCTATTCAGTGTAAAAGTCAGCAATCTGCATTATTTATTTTTTACAACTTTTAATGCCATTTTTTTCTCGTTAAGTTTTTACGCACTGTGCTAATTTGTTAACAATCAGAGTTTTTTTTATATATAAACTGATTATTAAAAAATGATGTTCGTTGCAAAGTCATTTGATTTTGTTCTTCACCAATCGTATTAAGATTCGACTAATAGTCTCCGTTTTTCTGAATGGCTGCTGGTATGGAAACTAGCTTATTTTTTAAAAGAATATTATAGTTTTAACAACGGAATAATGAAATAATTATTTTCGCGCCAGATTTGTAGAGATGTGTAGGGACTCGGAGGAGAGGTTCCGAGTCAGCTATCGGTGTCTACGGTGACAAAAAGATGAATAGAATTAGAAATAGTCTACTTGAGGTATGCTTGGAATGGAACTTATTTGTTTCAAATACCTTTTTTGATCACAAAAGAATCCATCAGTACACATGAGAGAGAAAATGAAAGGTCGATAATTGAGTTTGTGGTGGTTGACTCTAGACTGAGATCCGCTACTGTTGATACTCGAATATTTGGGGGAGCAGAGATGGCAACTGACCATTTCGGCTCATATTTAGATGCAGCAATCTTCCACAATATGAAGAACCTAGAACATCGACGAACACGTGCTGACCGAATACTTCTCTTCAAACTACTGCAAGGCCATATTGATCGTCCCAGCCAATTGTAATTAATATCTCTCCATGTATCATCTAGATCAACCCGGCAATCCGTACTCTTCCACATTCCCAGAAGTAGAACATCTTACATACAAAATTCATTCAAATACCATAACGAGAAATTTACATAAATTGACTTGTTCAACATTAGCCTTACTACGCTCAAAGGGTTCTTCTTATGAACCACCACAATCTAAACTTTGGCCATTTGCTATACCTATAAAAACTCATGTTGCTCTCCCTTTACCGCAACATTAGTTGCAACCTCCTCACCCTTCTCCTTCTTTCATCTAAACATACTTATGTATCTAAATATTTTTTGTGGATTTTCATTATTAGTATCACATGTAAAATAGTTATTATGTTTATTACAATTATATTACACTCTTAATAAAAAAAATTCCTCGGTTTCCAAGGATGGCGATCCATGAAAAAAATAGTATCGGTGCCATCTAGAATCAAAATTGAGAATATGCAAAAGGATGATGTCAGAAAAAAAATTGAAAGGAAGGTGTGTGAAAGACTGACTGAGAAATATGTAATCTGAATATAGACGATACATAGGAACACATTAATGTTAGAAGTAAACCTGTGGCATAGTTACCCAAGGAAGGAAGAAAGTCGATGCATGGCATGCAATGGCATAAAGGAACTCGTGAAAGAAAATAATAATGCGTGACGCTATCTGTTGACATTAAATGGGGATGAATACACGATAATAAAAGATCTCTACAATGCCTGTAAAAATAATATTAAATCTGGTATGAAAGAAAGAAAAGGGTGGAAAAATATGGCGGTCAAAAATCCCAATATGGTGGTGAAAGCAGTAGTATGAAAGCTATTAAGTCAGTAAATTGAGAGATGTTAATGAATGAGGATGAACTAAAAAATAAATGGATAAAATATTTCTAGGAAATGTATGAGAGTATAAAGAATGCTAATGAGAAATCTCCCTCTGAGAGACTCTCTGGGGTAAGTATGAATGACAAAAACGATATGAATGCAATAAATATTGAAGTAATAAAGTGTGCAATAAAACATATGAAGAATGGTAAGGCTTATGGGTATGATAACGTTGCTGCTGTGTATATCAAGGCTAGTGGCCCATTAGTTATCTCGTGGCTTCATATTGTCTTCAATTAACGTTTGGAGGAGAACCACACTCCGTTATATTGGGCGAGGGTTGTCATTATGTCTCCCTACAAAGACAAAAGATCTAAAATGGAATGTGGTAACTATAGGGCAATTAGTCTACTGAGCTCGGTTGGTAAACGCAAGCAAAGAGCAAGAACGGTGACAAAAGAAAAAGTATCGGACGTACAAGGGACTTTTGTGGGTGGAAGAGGATGCATGGATCAGGTATTTTCTCTACGAGTGATGACGGAAGAGTTTTTAGCGAAAAAAAACTTTTGTGTGCCTTTGTAGATCTACAAAAGGCATATGATAGAGTTATAAGAGAAAGGTTATGGAATTTACTCTCTAATTGCAGGGTGAATAGAAACTTATTCACGCAATCACATCCGTATATGAAAGAAGTTCTAAAAATCAAAGAACATTCACACCGTGGTTTGACATTACAAAAGGTGTTAAGCAGGATTGTGTAATGTCTCCAAGGCTGTTTGGCTGTAGGAGCAAAAATTGGCAATTTTATTGTATGCTGTTTATTGTACGCCGATGACGCAGTACAAATGGCGAATAATGAGCAAGAACTACTGATTCTAGTGAGTAAAATGTACGATATATGTAAGAAAAGCGACCTTATTATGAATGTCAACAAGTCGAAAGTGATGGTATTCGAGGAGGAAAGCAAGACATCGTACAAAATACTTGTAGGTAATGAATGTTTGGAACAAGTAGATGAGTTTATGAATTTGGGAAGTATGTTTGATAGAAGTGGAAAGGCTGCTGCGAAAGATATCAAAAGGAGGGTTACTGCAGGTAATAAAGTGAACGGCGCTTTGAATGGAATTATATCCAATGGAAACTTATCAACCGAGGCAAGACTAGCGGTACACTGATATTGACACTGATGTATAGAAGTAAAGCCTAGATCTGGCAGAAGAGGAATAAAAGTAGACTGAATGCAGTGGAAATGAGATCACTAAGGCGTACATGTTGAAAATCCATTTATGACAGAGTAAAAAAATGAAGAAATAAGGAAAGAATGTAAAGCTGATCTAAGTATAATGAGTAAGATTAAAAATAGATCACTCAGGTGGTTTGGTCATATGGAACGGATGAATGAGGAGAAAATGGCAAGAAAGATATATGACGCAAGTTTTGATGGCACCAGAGAATAGAGGACGTCAGCGGAAGACTTGGCACGACCAGGTAAACTGGAGGATGAGGCGAGAATTGTGTGTTAGGACATAAGAGTGTGGCGCTCTATCTTCTCTGCCTACTTATGGTAAGTTCATTATTTAGCTAGCTTAATAATTAATTTATACCGGATTCAAATTATGGTTACATTAGACCCGAGTTGCTTTGCTTTGTTGAGAGGAACTGGCAAGAGATTAACCAGTCCTATTGCAGTTCCGGGTTAGGGTGGGCCCTTTATTTCTACTTTCTACCGGTATACACCTATTATACATTTTGAAGAATGTATAGAATATCATATACAGAGATAACTATCGGTATTTTTCATTATCGTTTAGACGCGAATTAGATATACTATACTGAAAAATTTATAAATTATTATTTATTTATTTATTAGACTTTATTGATGTTTTGATGATGTTTTTGTTGTAACAGAGGTGAATATATTTTAATATAACATGATAAACGTAAGATAAAATTATATTGTAATTGTATATTGTGTGGGATGGAATAGACTCCACCTCTGATATATACAGAATTGTCCTGGCTACTTTCTTTCTTTCTCATTTTATGAGTAATATTTTAAACTATGGATTATGAGTCTACCTTCAGAGTAAAAATTAAGTTGACTCATTTTATTATATTTTTACATCAGCCTGTATACCTATTTGTATATTTGTATCCCGGTTCCAATCATATTATACATAATTTAAAAAAATATATTCTGCATTTTTGCTAGTAAAAATATCAAAGTTTCTAATAGGGTCCCATCACTAAACGACTTACACTAATAAATCTTTCAATATTAGACAATTCATTTAATTCAAATTGGTTACTTTTTTCAACTTAAATGATTCAAGGCAAATCGTTTTCTGCTTTCGAAATTCGTTAAATTCTTAGAATTTTAAATATGAATTAAATATATTAATTAGAAAGATATACATATAAAATCAATTTTATCGAAAAATATTGTTGTTGCGCCACCGGGATTCGAACCTGGATCTCTTACCTAACAGGGGAAGGTGCATTATCCAACTATGCTACAGCGACAATATTAGCAACCGGTTCGAGAAACCAGCTGAAGCGTTCACTTTTCCCTTGCTCTAGCCGCAACACCAACACCTATACTCAAACGTACGTTTCGTAGCATTAATATACACTGCAACATTAATTTACACGCGTGAGATACATTAATTTACACGCGACTCACAAAATACACAATCATTACCATCCCTAAATTGGTGACCCCGACGTGATTACTATTGTCTGATTTCTTATCCATACGTTTATTTTCCTATCTCTTCGTGTGATGCTCAACATACATCTTTCAATACATCTGCGTTAATCTTTTTTGGATCACTCATTTTTTGAGAGTCTATGTTTCTCAACCATTCGTAAGCGCTGGAAAAATACACAGTTTTACGATCACTTTTTAAAATCATATGCACTGGAGCCTAGCTTTGTTCTTCAACAATTTATTTGGATACGGCTCCTGCTTTGGAAATTTGTTGCCCTAGGTAGGCATAATTATCGACTTATTCAAGGTCGGTTCCATTAACATGAATGACTATCGAGTCAACAGAGCGATGCGTCACTTTGTAAACGGTCGTAATAATGCAATCCAAAAGAGGAAGAAGAGCAACGCAGTCTCGTATTTACAGCCATATACAGCAGTTGTTACTTTATTGGTTCAAGTCAAGTGATAAGCCAATGGAGATTTATTGTTGAGTCATATTCTCGCACATTTCTCAGCTGCTGCACTCAAGCCATATAAGTGGAGCGAAGGATTTGCGAACCAGATTACTGAGCGACTCCACGGCATGCGCATCGAGATTATCGATAATATGCTACGCGCGGATGGAAGCATTGCACTTGAACTAGCTTATATCACGACCGCCAGGTTTCCAGTCATCAGTAATTAATTAAATTATTTTCACTCGAACCATATACTATACTGTACGGGGTCTCTCAGAGAAAACAGTCCACCCTAGCCATCATAGGGCTTAAAGTTATTCGAATTTTTGTAATTTTCAGAAAAAATGTTATAATAACGTTTTTAATCAGCCATAAACAATTTTTTTTAGTTTATATGGTAGCCATAGTATCATATCATACGTGTGCTAAATTTCATTACGATAAGATGAGTATTTACGGTACAGCGCTCATTTTTCGTAAGTTCGAATTTCGGATAACCCAATTTGACGTATAATGGGTTACTAGTGACGTCCTCTAACTGTAAGCAGGCTCTATTTAGACTATTGTCTCTTAGACACCTTGTGTATTATGACACTTTTTTAAGTATTTTATTTAGATACAATGAAAACAATGTAACCAACAAATACAAATTATCACACACAATTCCACTGTTCCTCTAATGCGTTGATTAGCAAATAATTTATCTTCCGAAATATATAAAATATAAATCCAACACGAATTTAATAGTGAAGATTCTATAATTCTATAATTATATAAAAATACACAATTTATTTATATTTATTATCTTTGTTTTATTAACCACTAAAATGAGTTTAAATACATCTACCGGTTTCGAAAAATACCATTTTCTTCTTCAGGATGTCATAACTAACTAAAACATATATTGTTTCTTTGACAGAATCTATTATTAAAAAATCTATTTTTAAAAAAAAAAAAATTTTTTTTAATCTTAACCACAAAGATAACATTGCTGATTTTAAAAACACAATTTATTCACTGGAATTCTGAGAGTTCATATATACTTTAATTTGAATTATAATTGGATACTTGAAATTGCAATTATTTGTAGAGACTGACACAGTGAACCGATTTCTATAGTGAAAGGTCACCGCGTTCAAAAATTCCAAATATCTTAATTACTTAAGTTACAGTTTCTTACAAAAATTTCCCACGAAAAACAATGTGTACTGTGGTGCGAATCTAATTGATTTAACAAATTAAGACTTGCCACTTTCGTGTAAAGTTTACATCCGTTATTTTTAAGATATCATCTTGTTTAACGTTTTTAATATAGGTATTCAATTAACATCAATCTTGTTTAATCTGTAGTTGTTTCATATTAATGTTTTATAAAATACCGTATTTTTTAAAGCAAAACTTACATTTATTACATGAAAGTAAGCTGAAATCAATATTCTAACTTCTGATTTTCAAATATAATAATTCTACGAGATACATGATTATTATGGCGATCTCTCGGAATGAGGTACGAACTTGGTCACTAAAAGAGTGTCTTAAAGGTTAAAGAAACAAATTTGTCAGAAACTCAAATGGCATCACCCCGGATATGAAGAGTTCTGGGTTCATTTAATTTGTTTTAGCAATACTTTTTTTATACTTTTAAAATTACCAATATTATCTTTGTGGTTAAGATTCATATTTTTATTTATTATCTTTATTTTATTAACCACTAAATTGAGTTTAAATACATCTACCGGTTTCGAAAAATACCATTTTCTTCTTCAGGATGTCATAACTGACTAAAACATATATTGTTTCTTTGGCAGAATCTATTTTAAAAAAATCTATTTAAAAAAAAAAAAAAAAAACTTTTTTTAATTTAATTTGTAGATAAGAGTCTTCTTCGTCATTGGCGGCGGTCCCTCGTCACGAGGATGACGGCTGTCACGGTTATCGATCGTGAGTCCGAGTGTTGCTAAGGAGTATTATTCTCGAACCGCACATCTCATCCCACATGTTTTGTACGTGCATCGGCTTGGCGTGGCATTCTGGGTGACAGATCTTCCTTCTGTTCCTACCTCTTTTTAAGATATTACAAATATCGTAAAAAAAAAAATGCCTAGAGAAACGAGAGCTCGCGATTTAAACATTTCTTTATTTACCTGATGAGTCATCGGCGATCGCTCGTAGATGATCATCCGTCAGCTTGTATTATAATAGTACTACTTAATAGTGCATAAAACACTAACTTTCAATTTGAACGTTTTTTGCACAATTTGCGTTAAATGCCTCGCAATATTGTTCTATGCTCCACTTCTTCTTAGACTTCTTAGAATTTCGTAAAAAAAAAATGAAATTACCAAAATCATTTTGAAATGGTCAGTGTTTTCACGTCACGCGAAAATAGTGTTATCTTTACACGCTAAACAGAAATAAATATTAATTACACAGGCGTAATGCGCAAGCATTAAAGTAGTCATCAGTGCCGGATTACCAAATGGGCGAAGTCACACTGGCCTACGGGCGCCACTCATTTTAGGGGCTCCGCGACAGCAGCGGGTTTTGTTTGTAAAAGACAGAAAAAAATTAATCAACTCAAAAAAATTGAATTTAAAATCACTAAAAATTTATCATCGATCTTCGATGCCGCGATTGAACTCACTTGTCATTGTGACAGCCGAAAACGACGACTTTCAAAATGTGATCTTCAAAGATGTTCTGAAAGATTTTACCAAGTGTTTTGAGTTATTAATTTTTTTTTAAATGCTTAATTATCACGAACGGAACGAACAGCTGCTTTATGAAGCATGTAATATTGATTGCATGCTTCATAAAGCCCTTAAGTTAATAATAAAGTTACATATATGTATATATGAAATTTCACTATAATCACATAATCACAATGCAAATGCCGTAGGTGTAAAGATCGTATTTATTCAATGGATATATTTGTTTCACCGTACATTTCTTAGTGATTTTTCTAATCGATACTTACACGAACCGAACATATTTTCTGTTTCTCGTTTTTTTTTTCTATTTCCCTTTTTTTTTTTGTATTTTAGATATAGGGATACGAAAATATTTTATTATTAAATTATTATATATTTTTGATTATTGTGTACGTTAATTGAGATAAAAGTTGGTATTATTTATGTTTATTATTACGATATATCGTATGATTTAGCATAGACTTATATCTAGTTATGGAGACAATGAGCATCTATTCCGTTGGTATATTTACACAAATCAAATAATCAATTTATAATCTGACCAATTAATTTTACGCGTATCCCATAGAATCGTCAACCGAACAAAATTTGATGACCATTGGAACACTGCAAACATTCGTGAATGTTAAGATAGTCCCCAATTATTGAAATACATAATAAACAAATAAGAAAAGGCCACCATTTGTGATTGCATCGAATTACGGCCCAGGTAAAACCTCCCTGATACTTTCCTTATAGCTCATTGGCGGTCGCTTAACTGATAGCCGTTTATACGCCAAAACTCAAAGGTATTCCGGGAAAACCCACCATCTTTGAAGCGATAACTTTACTCAAATTTTAAATCAAAATTATTATTACGTACTTGCGAAAGAAGTACGTCTCAAGTTATACACCTCGTAGTAGATTGTTGGTGGTCCAACAGAAACTCTTACGTGACAATTGACGACGGGATGGTGTGTGTATGTGTGTATGTGTGCCGCACCGCCGGTGCGGGTATGTGAGGCTATAAAAACGGCGCGCAGGACTGCGCGCGTCTCTCATTTGAAATACTTAACTTCCAGTAAATTGTTTAGAGGGTTTTTTATCAGTAATTTTTTACCCTTCCAATTCATGTATTAATATAAAACACTCAGATGTTTATAATAATAAGGTAGTTTGTAAAAGTGTCAAAGTGACTAGCGCTGACGCACTTGTAGTTTGTAGATTAGGCGGTCTAGCCGCATGTAGAGTACTCAGAGTATCGTAGACTCTAAGGAATTGGAAAAAAAAAAAAAAAGCGCGCGTCTCTTTTATCTGCGGTTCATTGGCTTAATAGTTTGACCTATACTAGTGATATACCTTGTACTAAATTGTAGCTTATTGTAATAAAATATTAATTGTTATTAAGTCTATTTCTTGAATCTTCACATTACGAGGTGTACACTAAAGACGTACTAAGAAGTCAAGTACGTAACAATTATAATTTTTATTACACGAATAATACAATTAAGGTGCAAGATATATAACTAGTCTCGGAGCCAAATAGTAAGGCTAAAGAGACCGCGCCTCGGGCGCGTCACCCTTTTATCCCCGCTCTCACACACACACACATATACATCTCACCACGGCGTTGCGGGCGCTCTGACACACACACAAATATTCAATCTCAAGGACATCACAATTGTTATATCGTTAGAAATAAACCCTTACTTCAGAAACAAGTTCGCTAAGAATGCTAATAAAAGATAGTGCTTTTCAATTCGCATAAAAGTCGAAATTATACATCACGGTTATAACGAGACAATTTATTACGGGTGCTCACTTTATACGAGTTGGACTTTATTTGTATAAATTGTAATTAATTAGTAGCGTATCGGATCTTCATTATTATTTTGTAAAACTTAATTCCGAAATATTTAATACGTATTGCCAAGGTCTAAATGAAATTTCTAAGAAATTATGCGCTTACATGGTTTCGCAACAGGAAGTGGATACAGAGGCGACAGGAATGGATCCCATCCAAAAGAAACATAAATATATTATATTTATTTGCAATTTCACTTTGCTCACGACCGTCTCCCGGTGACGCACATGAAGACATGTTCAGATGAAGAGCCGGTGCGGGATATAAATATTGCTCATTAAGTAAACATGTTTCGTCTGGTTTAATATGGACCCATCGCGCGCTTCTGACGCAGATTCCAGACGGACGTCTTCACGACTGCGCAGCTATAGATGCTCTCTAGTCCGCTAGCGCAGGGGTCATGAAATCAAGTCTATTTTGATTAAAAAAAAATATTTTTTTTTTTAAATAATACAATTTTATTGCAGTGCAATGTGAAAAATATACGCACAAAATACATATTTTCAAGTGAAACTTATTTAGCCAAGTTGAAGTAAATTTTAAATATGAATTAAATATATTAATTATAAAGATATACATATAAAATAAATTTTATCGAAAAATATTGTTGTTGCGCCACCGGGATTCGAACCTGGATCTCTTTCCTAACCGGGGAAGGTGCTTTATCCAACTAAGCTACAGCGACATTATTTTTAGCGACAATTTTCAATATAACAAGCGACAATAAAAATGAATTGATAATTCTGGCGTCTGCTATCAGTTTACTCAAAGGTATTTGAGATTCTGTAAAAATAAGGTAGATGGCTCTGTCAAATGATGGAACGATTAAATGTATTAATATCAAAAAGGTAACATATAGGGTCGAAAATTGTCGCTAAAAATAGTGTCGCTGTAGCTTAGTTGGATAAAGCACCTTCCCCGGTTAGGAAAGAGATCCAGGTTCGAATCCCGGTGGCGCAACAACAATATTTTTCGATAAAATTGATTTTATATGTATATCTTTATAATTAATATATTTAAAATATCACAGACCTATGTTCTGAATAATTACAACTTCACAATAAGAATGTGTTCTCATAAAAAATGAAGTAAATTTAATTGGCTTTCAAAGCTACCATTATACGAATTTTTGAAACTAAAACTAATCATCAATAATACACCTTTAAATATTTTACATAAATACTGCATAGACCACAGGCACGAACACTTTCACGATCGCGATCGAGATGCGGCGCATAATTGGTTTACAATCCAAAATGATCCGATAGTATCAGCTACAAAATTAAGAACTATGAAGCATGTCAGAAATGAGCTTACATAGTATGCTAAAAAAATAAGGAAAAAATCCACATTACCATGCTATTTGGATATTTTGGACTTTTTTATCTTGTCTTACAGGGTACCGGGTCCGCTGGACCCCTTGCCCCTTCATCGTGTCGTTTGCCATAATGGCCTGTAAAATATTATTATTAGATACTTATTATGATTCTGCAAAAAGATAACATGGCGCATGAAACTGCTCAATGGCGTGTGAATTAATATCCTCTAAGTGAGGACAGTCTTGGGACGTTTAATACGCGATGGGATGGTTATATCGTAAGAGGATAGAAAGTTTATCGTTGGGTTTCGGTGCTTGGGGGGTTTTGCATAGAAACGCTTGGAGATTTGTTTTATGAACTCCATAACGGGGAGATTGCCGGAATCGTGGGTGTAATTGAGTGACTCTTGACCATTTGGGGGCGCCCGAACGTTTATCGTTGGGTTTCGGTACTTGGGGTGTTCCGCATAGAAACGCTTGGAGATTCGTTTTATGAACTCCATAACGGGGAGATTGCCGGAATCGTGGGTGTAATTGAGTGACTCTTGACCATTTAAGGGCGCCTAATATGTGTTTTGACAGCGTGACCCCAGACGGGGGCTGCGTACAGGAGTAGAGGCCTTAAGACGGCCTTTTAAATGAGGAGCTTGTTGTCAACGGTAAATTTGATGTTCTTTTCTAATAGTAGGTACATTGCGCAGAATGCACGTGTAGCAGCGCTTATATTATTTTGGCTTGTTGAAAAACGTTCGGATTATCATATCCATCGTGTGACGTCACATCTCGTATGTACCGGCCAGTACGGAGTTACATTAATGTGTCGAGTACCGACATGTCGACTGAGAAGATGTGAAGTCACATAATAAAACGGTAAAAACCGATCATTTTCAAAACACGCACATTGAACATCTGTAACTCTGCCATATTTTAAGATATCGAAAAAAATTCTTACAGTTTTTTAAATTAAATTTTTCGAAAAATCTTTTTAAATACTAAAAAAAATGACTCTATTACGAGGCGTAACTAAAGTATTTGGTGCCTGGGTGAAGAACTATCCACATAGCGCCCCCTCCCCCCTAATTTATTTCTTTATTACTGAATTTCTTAATTTTACCCCATTCATTTTAGGCTTATATGTATTTTGCCTTATCGCCTTTATTTGCCTTATTTTCCAAGTAAAAGTATATCTATAATTGACTGCACATATGTTTAAATCTGTTCTTGTCATAAATTGTAAGAATTTTTTGCATAGATATGTATATATTTGATTATAACAATTATAGCTATAACAGCAGTCCGTCTACCGTTTTGGCACACCTCTGTCTGGCGCCCGGGGACAAATCCCCCCCCCACCCCCCTTTCAACCTCTAAACCCACTAGATGCGCCACTGTCACTCGCCCCGATGACAGTTCTTCCGCTCCATCGCACACCTGATCGAGACTGAAACCAACTCTCATAATTTAATCTTCATACTTCACGCTTCGCTATCTTCTGTACACTTATTTTTCTATACCTTACTCAATAAATGACTACACGACACTCACGTTTCATTCCACCACCAAAACCTAAAAAATTAATATTTTTAATACATTTTTTTTACATTGTGTTTTATTGAAGTAATAAAAAGTTTCACTTATTTTACATACAATATTTTATGGGTCGCGCTACCCCGTAAATAAAAATCTTGTGTTTATAAAGAGAAATCGAAAAAATGAATATAATTTTGGATGAAAATACAATTTAAATAAACACACACAATTATTAGTTTAATATTGTTGCGGGATTTCGAACTTGCTTAAATATCATTATTTTACTTTAGAATATTTTAGTTTATGTTTAAATAAATAAATTAAACGGCATAATATAAACTTTATAATTAATACATTAAACTGTCTCCTATTCTAAAGTATTGTACCCACGTTTATTGTGTCTCGAATAATTGAATTGTCATTATTTATTATAAAATGTCTCAACATGTAGAAAACAGTTGTCGACCCATGATCTAGAAGATCCTCAAGCAGTGGCGTAACTAAAATATTGAGTTCCAATGCAAAATATCAAAAAGGTATTGGGCCCCAATTTAAAATGTAAGGGTCCCCTGAAGGTATATGTATTGTATATAAGATAATATAAGAATTTTAAGTTATATGTGTATTTATTCAATCAATATTTAAACCCAAATTTTATATATTATTTCCTTTAATATTCGTACTTTAATAAATAAAGCGTTACATGTCTCAAAAACTTATATCCCCCTTAACAGAATATAGTTTTCTGGTTTGAAAAAATATTTTAATACATGACAGGAGGTGTCACTAACCATTAAACTACCGAGAAATAATCCGCCGTTCGGCCATAGTCAAGCCACTGTCCTCACAACATCTGGTACAAATTATTAATATACAATATTAATTTCTACTGACGATTAAATTTCTAGAAATCGCATCACTTATCTGATAGTCAACTTCGTAAACTGAATATCTGTGCTAATCTAGGAAGAAAATATTTTGCAGGTCGAAAAGATTATATATACATAAAAATATAATTAACGGCATGTTTAAGAGACTATAAAAAATATTATGGTTACATGAAAATGATAACGAAATGAGTAAGCTCTTAATTTTTTAAATTTATTTAAATTTCATTAATCTTAAATCTATGCCAAATGGCCCATAAAAATAAATACAACATAAAAGTATAATTTTAATTAAATACTAGCCTACCCGCTGCTCCCCAACGAGAGTAAATATGTTAAAAGACTATGAAGAGTAAGAACAAAAAAGTGAAAAAGATTAAGAAACATTTTCAAAATAGAAGTATCATAAAAACTGGTTTTCCATATAAAAAAAAACGATACGATAAAGACTACTTATTAGACGCAGTACACTTTTTTTAATCTCCAGATGTTTTTAAAATATAAATAGTGCCTAAACTCACAGAAAAAATCATAATATGTCCACGGGATATCTCTGTTCGAATAATAAGCAATGCGCCTGCGGAAGACAAATCACCAACGCTAGATGGTATACAGAATTTTTTACAAAAATGTTCACATATGGTTTGAAAAAAGTGTAATGAACTGTTACAGGAAAAGAAAAAGAAAAAGTAATAAATCATAAAAAATAATTAAATACTAACCTATAAATATTTGTAACAAAAAAAGCGCACGTAATGTGACAAAGAAAAAATCTAAATCGTCAATTCTAACAGATTTCAAATGCGCGATAAATAGAAATCTAATTTTGACATTGCCATCTATGGTTGTCGTGTCGTAATTCTGAAGTAAACAACAATGGCTGACCTACTGGTAGCCATTTAGTGTCTACTTAATGTATACGACTCATAAGTAGCCATTTTGTACATTGCATGACAACCAAATCAGCGTTAGTTACCGCTTCTGTAGGATCATCATAAACAAATGTCTAGATCTGTTAAGAATATAATCCCATGAGATTTATATTTCATATTGAACGTGCATACTTGTCGCTTCGATTTTACACTATAAATGAGATATCCGTTCATACTGTAATCTAAATTCATTTTGTTTTTACCGATAGTCGATATTTTCCATATTATGTCAAATGCTAGAAATGGTCGGCAAAGAAGCTAAATCTTTTAACATTAGCCAAATAACTTTTAAATGGTTGCGTCTGTTTCATAAAATCTGCAAAAAATAAATCCATTTTTCAAAAAAAAAATGCAATTTATTACTTTTTAAAGATGAAATTTAAAAAAATATATGTAACGATACCACCCGACGTTGGCAATAGCCAAAAAAAAATTTTAGCTCTTAAACTCGCAGAGTTATAAGTTAAAAAATTGAAAAGGTAGACTAATTAAAAAGTATAATATTTCTAAAACTAAATAGAGAAAAGACGAATAAAAAAAAAATTTGTAAAGGCACGCTAAACCTTCCAACGTCTGCGAAAAATGTCAGAATGTAGACGGCTTTCAATCTAACAGATTTATTAGCATTCTTGTGTGTGACTATATCAGTTACATTTTTGTTACATAAACGTTATATAAATGTATAAACAAACTTCGCAAAATAACCCTTATGATTTTGTTATATATGATAATATTTATTCATACATGCATCTTAAATAATTTTGTATTTACAATATATAGTGCGATTTTATCCTAAATGTTTGCTAAGATTTGAAGTGTATTGTAGTTTACCTACAACCATACATGATTTTTCACTCAGATTTTTGAGGATTGGAATTAAACAATTGAGAATTGAACACTAATTTTTAAAATAAATAAATATCATATTGAGACGAAGCTATTTATATTATATTTAATGGAAAATATATAAAAAAAATGGGGTAATTACAGGGCTTACGACTGGCTTAAGTGATCACTTTATATTTCAGCAATACTCAATCCAATACCCTCAATCTCCATATTTATAAAATTTTTGAAAGTTATATATGTTAATACGTGGACTCGCATCGAGTATCACTACACCATCGCCATCTATGGACCAAATTAGATAATTCATTTTCAAGGAAGAACAATTTATTTATTTATTATTGATAGAACATGGAAGATGTCTTTAATAGTAAAGTGACACTATGATTTAAGGGATCAGTGCATCCTTCCAATCCTTACTATACTATAGTGAAACCTGGACTTTGAATACTACGCTAAAAAGCTATAATATAAAAAGTAGTAGCTAGGAATCACTAGAAAATATTGAAAAAGAAATACGCGAGTTAGAGCGTAGACTGAAATGTCATAAAAATCGTAAATGGCAACAAGTGACCATACCTCAAGGTATAGAGATAAGTAATTTTTAAAGAATATTGTATACTACATGTGTACAAGAAACAAAAAAAGGAGGATACCCAAAGTCTCCATTTTGGAGTAAAAAAAAGATATCTTATTCATTATTCTTTCTTTTTTTACTTGTTTATAGCAAACATTCATACACAATAACCAGCTTAATAGGATAAAATATTACAATTTTTACAATAAAATACAATTTTATTCAAAAAATACATGAATGTGTTAACATTTTATGTTTAAGTACCTACAGGGAGGTCCTGGCTCTATTTAGCAGATTTCACTTAAAGCATTTGAGAATCATTGTCATTGAATAAATAAATAGTCGCTTCCAACGGGAAAAATAGATGTCTCACTGTAAAAGTAAAACATATAATTGAAATCTGACAATAATTTATAAGGTTTTTAATGACAGCCAACCGGCAATAGATTTTTATTTCAGCGGTTTTTCTGTACTTGTTTATGAATTTAAATTATTTATCTAATTTGTTTTGAATATCAATGAACAAATCGCAAAAAATGTGTTTTTATTTTAAAACTATTCTGTTTCGTGAGTTTTAATTCCATTTAGAATGGCCGTGAAAGCTCAAGCTCGGTGACATTGTGGAATGATGTTATCAGAGACGGCGGTGAGGTATTTCGGTAACGTCGCGAAGACAACGGCAGACTGTTGTGACGTCATCGGAATTGCGATTTAATAATGATGTATAGCGCACGCTGAATGTAGGATGGGTGGAAAGTCACGGCATTAAGAATTTATTTGTTGATTTGACAGTAAGTACAGGGAAAAAGAACGGAACCGTCTATCTACAGCGGTTCTTAGTCGATTTCACTTTTATATCTTTTTCTCAATCGTTTTCTAGAATCAACCACAAATTCTTCAAGTAATTAATCTACCACTAATACTGTGGACTTTATAAAAAATACACAATGTAAATTGTCTTGTTGGAATTTGATGAAAATCTTCCACTCCACACTTGTAAAAGTGATAAACTAATGCGAATTGTTTGTTAAATAATACATGAAACCGTTAGCTGAAAATGTTCTGAAGAAGATGAAAGCAGAGCAGATGAATCCCGTACCCTCTAAAACACTTTGCAAAAGATAGGCCCAGCACATTGGACCACAACGGCAAGTCAAGTGATGGATGGAGCTCTGGCTATAGGCTTTCAGTATAGATATGTTGCAATAAAGGTTTCGTACTGGATATCAAAGCATAGATCATACCCCAATTTACTAAAGGATTGAAGAAAGAAATGGGGTCGTTAAGAGAGGCCTTTATCCTGTTATAGTTCGCCACGTCGGAGAACGGAGACGAAGAAGAAAACCTCACATGTATTGGACCAAATAAAGAAAAAACAACAGATATTCATTACAATCACCATTACCCTGAAAAATGTAGTAATTCTTCTTATTTTACACATTTTTTTGGTTATTATTCTTTAACATTATATTTGGCACCACCAGATAATCCAGATACTGGAGGATGGTTCTGTTGGAAGCCTCAACAATCGACGAGTTCGTATGAGAATATATTAACGGCGTAATGGTAAATTAATTTGTTAGTTATAACATTATTTATTTTATTATAACATTATTTTACATGTTTCTTATTATGATTGTATAAGGAGTACGATTAAAATTAAATACAAAAATAAAATGATAATTAGCAAAAATCAGAAATATATTATTTTTTAACATTATTTATTTTATTACAACACAATTTTATATAATACAAATTAAACCATCCAACTAGAAAAAAAATCCTTAGTTGCTACCGGGATTCCAATCTATACCTCTTCTATCCGAAGAAGCGCGTTCTCCACTTTCGCTATAGAAATCGAATTTTCGACACAATTTTTGATCATATATTTTGTAATATTTCCAATTAATACATCTACTAAAGCAATTTTAAAAGTAATCAACTCTATATATTAAATTTGTATTAAATACCACATAGCTATGTTCTGAAAATGCAACTTCACAACAAAAACGTATTTTCCTTAATCAATTTTTTATGTTTTTATATTATGATTGTATAAGAAGTAAGATTAAAATTAAACACCAAAAATATAATGATAATAAGCAAAAAGGATAAATATAATACAAAAATTACGCAAGCAAACGGGATACAATAGAACGCGTGAAACAAATGACTCATCTAGATTACACATTGTATGAGAGCTGGGACCACTCCACGAATATCAAATATAGAATAGAAAAACGTTCAACGTAGTCATGACCTTGATATGACACTTCGGGTGAGATTGATACGGTGCTATGTTCTCAGTTCTGTTAAATGGTATAGACAGTTGTACCCTTACAGAAGCAGTGTTGAAGAACTTTGAAACATCCGAAATATTAATATATAGAAGCTGGTCTGTTACAACCTGTATATAATACATGTTATATATAATATTAGCTGTCAGATCGCAGTTTGGTCCGTCATCAACCGGCTCATCTAGTGTGGATAATATACGAGATGTTACAGATAATTTGAAGTATTGCGTTTTATTAAAATTAATTTCTCAGATTATTTATATCGCATTTTTGTTGTGATGTCTGCCTCATCTCAAAATAAAGTTCATCCACGTGAGCCCCCACACGCAAATAAATTTGGCCAAGCGAGACGAAAATTTATTTTTAATTGTTAGCGAGAGACCATAGTTTAAAGCTAATTTATCTGATGAATTTTCCATAAGCACGGCTACACACCTCATCTTAAAAATCTTTATTTTATTAAAACAAATATTTTATTAGACAAATAATAGATATATCATAAGAGACGAAGCTATTTTTTATTATAATTTAAATTAATTATAATAAAAAATAAAAACAAAAAGTGGAAGGAACTTAACGAAAAAGAAAAAGGGCAAACAAAGGACAAAAGTTAGCCCACAGTCGCTGTCTTTTCATGTTCATGAGGTTCCAGAACTCGTGGATCCAGGTCTGACGACCACTAATCGTGAAGGACGGTTTTTCCTAGTCCCGAGGGACAGTCGATGATTATGATACTTATGTTTGTGCTTTTTTTAATTATATTTTCTATTAAATATAATAAAAAATATATAGATTGATGTGCCCGGCCTAATGTGTCGCAAATTCGCCATAGTATTAATGAAGAATAGAGCACTTAACTGCTAGTCCGAACGCGGTGCATTACTTTAAGGGATTTGCATGGATAATAGGGCCGTTTAAACAATTAAAATTAAGTGAAAATGCTGCTTTCTTGGGAGGGTCTAGGGAAAATTTTATGACGGTAGCCCCCGAAAAATGCATTTAATCTTAACTGCATACTGTCGGCATTGTACCTTTTGAATAATAATATATGACTGGGAAAAAATGCATTTACGACGGGCGCAATTAGACAGCTGAATAAAGGGTTACTGATCTCGTACGGGAGATCCCAAAATATTTATTAATAAAAGGAATTTCTCAGCTAATCCGGGTACAAGGCCATAAAATGCTTCGCCGTGCTTAGAGAATTTGAGAAAAAGAGAGCGCCCAATCACCGTCTAAGGGATGGACCGAGGGACGTGTTGAGGATACGCCCTGAGGTGCTTAAAAGGCCGGACACGGCGATGAAAAGATGACTTAGAATCAATCGGTTAGAATCAGTGGGGAGAAAGTTAAAAATCAGTCAGAGAAAATCAGTTACCATCGACGAAGATGAGTCAAGAGTGGACGTAAATAATCACAGACCGTCTGTTCTGTATAATTACAACTTCACAATAAGAATGTGTTCTCCTAACTCCTGTTCTCTTGCTTCGTCTCTATGATATAACTATTATTTGTTCAATAACAGTGCCATTGTAGGTGTGTGTTCTTAAAGATATTCAAATATGGCTAAATATTTTATTAATTACAAAAGTTAACACTTTTTAGCTTTTTGGGCCGAAACTGTTACTTTCGTCCAATCCATAACCCATAAACAAGAAAAATATTTCTATATAAATTCAATAAATAACTAAACAATATTTTAAATTAATAGAAGAACACATTCTTATTGTGAAGTAATTATTCAGAACACAGGTCTGTGATATTTTATATATTAATTAGAAAGATATACATATAAAATCAATTTTATCTAAAATAGATGGCTCTTTCAAATAATGAAACAATTAAATGTATTAATATCAAAAAAAAGGTAACATATAGGTTCGAAAATTTATCGCTATAGCATAGTTGGATAATGCACCTTGCCCGGTTAGGAAAGAGATCCAGGTTCGAATCTCGGTGGCGCAACAACAATATGTTTCAATAGAATTGATCAAATGAATGACTGCCTGATTCTGTATCTACTCTCATTTACGACTCATATATAACCGTTTAATGTAATTTACAACAGCATTTATGAGTAGAGTGACGTACTTTGTCATTCGTTAATATGTTGCATCAACATTATCAAGCGTTTTCCATTCGTTGCTGGATGACGGCATCCCCAAGTGTCTCCCATCTTTCTCTGCTCATCTTTATTCGATACCACTTATTTCCGTAGAAATTGATGATTTCATCAATCTTGATTCCCCCGACTTCTATTATATTTTAAACGAAGAAAAACTTTCTCAGGTCTAGAACTTGCAAACACTTCCAAAATCCATACTGCTTCAAAATACTGTATTACGCATTCGTTCGTAGTCATTTAGAGTACGCATCTCAAATCTGGAACCCATGGCCGATTACATATATTGCGAGATTAGAACGAATACAAAATAGGTGTATTCGACATTTGAATGTTAGATCTAATCTATCATTCAACTTATATTTAGATGCAGCAAACTTCCACAATATGAACACGTGCTGACCAAATACTTATCTTTAAACTACTGCAAGGCCATATTGATTGTCCCAGCCAATTAGAATTAATATCTCTCCGTGTACCATCTAGATCGACCCGGCAATCCGTACTCTTCCACATTCCCAGAAGTAGAACATCTTATATACAAAATTCATTCATTCACCGGTCATGCAAATACCATAATGAGAGATTTACAGAAATTGACTTGTTCAACATTAGCCTTACTACGCTCAAAGGGTTCTTCTTATGAACCACCACAATCTCAATTTTGGCCATTCGATCTACCTATAAAAACACATGTTGCTCTCCCTTTACCGCAACAATAGTTGCAACCTCCCTACCCTTCTCCCTCTTTTTTTTCTTCTTTTCATTAATATTCTGCATCTAAACATACTTATGTATCTAAATATTTTTGTGGATTTTCATTATTAGTATCACATGTTAAATAGTTATTATGTTTATTACAATATGTTTACACTGTCAAAATCCATCAATAAAATAAAATTAAAATTAATAATCTTTTGTCTTAATAATATTATTGGAATTAAAATTCATTAATGTTAATGAATTATAAAAAAAAATTGTGATTACCTTTTTTAAAATTTTAGATATTGGACATAGGAACATTAGTGTGCCGAGAGAATTAGACAAAGACACATTATCGTATCTAGAGCGTTGGACAAATGAAAATTATTGTACCGAAAAGATTGCACAAAGGCACTTTATTGTACCTAGAAAGCTGGAAATTTCAGAAAATCTCCTTACTGATTTACTAAAGTATTTAAATTATAGTTATTACTATGCTAAATTTGTAAGCAAATTTTCTGGATAACAGCCCATTTCGTCAAAATTATTGTGTTACATTCCTGACTGTTAAAAAATACAAATTTGTAAACATCGTAACGTCAGATAGAGGGCAAAAAATTACCCACATCTTGCGCCCACATTTCTTACATAATATTCCAATTCATTTAATTCCTTTCAAATTTCATCACTTTAATTCGAAAATTAAAAATACAATTTAATCGGGCATCTAACCGCGCAAAAATCGACACTGAAATGTGATCACGTGCCTTGTGACGTTGTACATTCTAATTCTAATTCCGACCACATTCTAGGCACAATAATGTATCTTTGTCAGAGAAAAACACGTGGCAGGAACTACTAAGAAATTTTAGAGATTTTTAATAAAGTTGTCATGAATTTATGTTTGATATTTTAATACAGTCCTGAGAAAGACAACCCACCAATGTCAACTTCACCGGTTGTAGAAGATTTTAAAAATGGGAGATTTTTAATATTTACAAAAATATGCCCTATAAGTTCACCGTAGGTATTATCATCTTCATCGGCTGGTCCTCGGAACTAGGGAAAACCGTCCTTTACGATTATTGGTCGTGGCTGAAGCGTCCAAACCTGGATCCACGATTTCTGGAACCTCTCGAGCATGACAATATAGCAACTATGGGCTAACTTCTGTACTCTGTTTGCCCTTTTTATTTTTCGTTAAGTTCCTTCCTCCTGATTGCAGAGCGCTGTTGATTTTCTGTTCCGAAGTGTTGGGAGCGACTATGTATCTACCATTAACCTTCGGTTAATCTCCTGCATTCAGGTATCGCTCTTACTTAGTACTTTGACTACGAAGCCGACCCATCAAAGTTGTCGCTGAACGATAGTGGCATTGATTATCGTTATTTTAGCTTCTTCCAACACACTAACATTTGTGAATTTAGTTTTCCAGAAGCCAGTAATAACAGTCCAGAAGACTACAACAGTGACAAAATTAATATATTATGCAAAGTTCTTGGCTTTCAAATTGTTACTTGAGACAACTGTAAGGTCGCAAATCTATCTGATATGTCCCACTAGAGGATTACTGATAACAATGAGTGTCCCTAGCCGATTCCTGCCAAGATATGGAGAAGAAGACAGAAGGGATCCAAATGTGGTAGATGTTTCCGCAAAAGTATTAGGTTAAACATCAATTAAGTTGAGTTCCTTAATCATCATCAGCACAACCTAGAGTGAGTCTTTACCACCACCACCAATCCGTCTCAACTTTAGCCCACCCTTTCACTCCTGGGCCCTTGTGGATAACTGAACAAAACTTTATTTGCAGGTTTCTGCACTACCATATTATGCAAGTGTAAATATTCAAATTGTAATTGATTTGACCGCGTCACGTAGGGGCGATGATTATCTCGTGATATGAGTCGAAATGTGTGTGTGCTTTAAGTTGTCGAGTCACTCGGACGGAATGACTGACGTTTGAAGGTTATGTAATTCGGATCAGAAGGTTTCGTACATGGTGAGACTCTGAAGGCCCTATCGTCTTCAGTTCTCAAGCGTGTGGATGTAAGCCGCTGTGACTAGAGCAAGGTATTTCATTAAAGTCGATTCACAATTGAAAGTTAATTTACAGAAATAAAGTTCGTAACGGGAGATGCTGTTTCCGAAAGGACGGGCTGCGAAGAAATGGCTGGTCTTCGCTAGCTTCTAAGACTCATCCGTCGCGGTATATTGTTAACTGCATCTCCATGGGTTCCAGGGAGACTGATATGTCTGTCACCAGGCTGTGTGTTTTATCAATGTCCGTATTTTCAACTAGTATGTGAGCATATATGTACATATTTTATTCACTTTAATTATTTTATTAGTCTATGAAGTCTGCTATTAAGTTTGCAGTTCCCTTCATTTTCCACGGAAAGGTACTAAACCACTGCAATGGTATCCGAGCGTCTACCAACATGGCCATACCCGGCGTACCTATTAAACCGGAAATACGTACTTACGAAAACCAGACCAGTAAATTAATGTTAGATATTTATAAATGGCCGAATGAACTTGAGAAATTAATATATCAAATTATTATTATGGATTCTACATATAAATGTTATATTTATTACATGTTATAAAATTATATAAATTATAAATATCCTAGTTGTTAATTAGTGTAGCATGCTACTTCTCTATAAGATCGTAATAATTATATCGAACTCAATCAATTATAATATTAAATGATTTTAAATATAATATATATTTTTTAATAAAAACACATTTTTTATTGTGAAGTTTTAATTTTAAAACATTGTTCTGTGATATTTTTTTAATAAATAAATAAGATTGAAATACAGAAAAACATTGTCAATCTAAAAAATAGTTGGTTCCCACTGGGATACGAACTCGGTACACTTTCTAACCTTTTACCAATTAAAAAAATAATTTGTTTTAATATTAGGTACATAACTATTTTCTGAAATCGCAACTTCACAATAATTTATGTTTTCATTAAAAAATATATAATTTGTATCAAATGGAAAGAAAATGGATTGATTTAATCATGGCATCTTCTAGCACACATTACTCAAAAGTTTTTGGGATTCATCGCAATATAAAGTTGATAGTTTTTAAAAATGGAATAATAAATGTATATATCATTTAATAAACTACAGAATATAGTTCTAAATTTGTCAAAAAATCAAATGGTTGACGTGGCGAAGTTTTCCCGAATTGGAAAAATTTCTGGTTCATATCTCGGTGACAACCAAATATTTTTCGTATATATATTCATTATACAACTATATAATTCTCCGTCTCCAAGCACAAGAGCCAGTCTCATTTTTGGAGAGGTACAGCGATATACAACAAAAAAAAATGTAACTTTAGTGTATGTAGAATCAAGTAATATAAAAAAAGATTATAATGTATGCTAACTTTTTGAATTGATCATTTAAATGTATACAAGACTGTAATTTTATATTATTTAAGAAGAATTGACGTAATTACGTCTTTACAGAAGCGAGAGCAAACTTGACGACATGAATTTTCGAAAGATATTTCAGTCATTACAAATAATTACCGTGTTATTCAACAACTGTAGATTTAATATTAAATTAGTAAATAGTGGTTAGTAAAAAAAATTCAGAATACTTACAACAACATATTTTATGACGTTTATTTCATGGTCGACGCTCGACATTTTGATATCGTTTCCCGCGAAGTTTGTAATATTCAATATAAACGCACTAGTACATATGCGGAGGGGTATCGCAAACTCAGATTCACTATCAAACACTGCTTCGACTGGTTTACATTTGCCGGTGTTGTTCGCTCCTGGGAAAAAACTTGCTAACTGCTAAAGATCCCAATTGAAATAAAAATTTAATTAATTTGCCCGTGATGTGAAAATAGCTTGCAAATTCTTTCGCGTTGTAATCCATGCGGCTATCGCGACGGTCTTTCAAAGGGTGACAAGATTCTTGATGTCCTGACCTAGCCTTGCCGCAGAAAATCTGACGTGGAAAACGTACAACTGCTTCTGCACACATTTAGCGGGGTTATGCCTAAGAGAATTATTTAATTCACCGTACATTCAAGTCGTGAAACAGTATTAACAGAGGTTGGCAAAAGTATATTACTTTCACTTCAAAGAGGTGTCCGGTTAACAGATTTAAATTTGTGTTCGCACTCGAGCTAAAATGTAAGCGGGGACGAACTAATTAATGAATTTATAAAGCAATCGCCCTCTTTTAAGAAAAACACAACATGATTTTGTGTGTACTAGCATCATTAAGTGACGTTCAGATGAAAAGTAGATTATTACACAAAAAATATTAATGTTGTTTTTCGACGTGTCCCGACCTCTTTAGCCGGCGTATCGGATCCCATTGCGGGATCCATCGTCCTGACTTATATCGCTGATGAGCGGACTTTTCCGGGAGTTCGTGGGTATGTGGGTGTCTCGCTGGGAGATTTTGAGACGGTCGGTCAGGTGTTTAAAAAGAGGGTTCAAAAAAAAACCTTATGATTTATATCTGTCGGTCCTGGAAGGAACTGTTTTTTTTTGTTTGTGTGTATTGTCTTCTTGTTCCCTTTAAAAGGTGTGTGGGGAACTTAGGAATCGCCATTTTATGTACCACTCAGTACCTCTTGTGTGTATATTTTATGTATTACTGTTGTGTGCATTTGATTTATTTCTGTTTTACTTAATAGCTGTCTTTTTTCCCCCACTGTAATCTGACGAACAGTGAATGGTCTTTCGTTGCCAGCCATGGCGAGTTGCATTCCGTCATAGCACGGTTACCAAGTAGCGTTAAAAAATCCCAACTTGGCGGTGAATGTGAAGGACCGATATGGGACCTTTTACTCATAAAACGGTCCTGAGTAAGCGGTGGGTCATCATTCACTGATGAGCACAACAAATCTGAACGATCAATAATAATCCGGAATTTTATATTTTGATTGAAAACAATACACTTACTTACATTATGATACTACAGTATTAATTACATCATTATACAGCAGGCCGTTAATGACCCTGAAGGTATGTACTATGTAATGACATTTTAATACAGTTAGAGGAATAACATGTTAATATGGTTTAAAAATTTTAAAAAAAGTTAAAAAATATGTTTTACAAGTTATGTATAATACACGAATACTAAAGCGCGTGGGTTCCAAGGTCAATGAAGTATACTCACGTGACACGTAACAGTCCTATGCGTTGAAACGAATGACGTGAACTTGGTATGGTAAGCGCGTGTCCGAATGATTACTCACTGGGCAACACACATTTAGTGCCAGCGATTTTTTAACTGTTTCTAGGTAATTTTTGGGCGCAGAAATCAAAATAGCCATCAGATTTGGTCTATCAGATCTAATTTTTCAGACACGTTAAAATGGCCTCTCTTAGAATAAAATCATATTATAAATATGAATTAAATATAATAATTAGAAAGATATACATATAAAATCAATTTTATCGAAAAATATTGTTGTTGCGCCACCGGGATTCGAACCTGGATCTCTTTCCTAACCGGGGAAGGTGCATTATCCAACTATGCTACAGCGACAATTTTCGAACCTATATGTTACCCTTTTGATATAAATACATTTAATCGTTCCATTATTCGAAAGAGCCATCTGCTTTATTTTTACAGAATCTCAAATACCTTTGATTAAATGTATTAATATCAAAAAGGTAACATATAGGTTCGAAAGTTGGATAATGCACCTTCCCCGGTTAGGAAAGAGATCCAGGTTCGACTACCGGTGGCGCAACAACAATATTTTTCGATAAAATTGATTTTATATGTATATATTTCTAATTAATATATTTAAAATATCACAGAGCTATGTTCTGAATAATTACAACTTCACAATAAGAATGTGTTCTCCTAAAAATAAATAAAAATAAAAAAGAGAATATAAAAGTTGGAAAGAACATTTTCCACTAATTCTATGTAATTTTCTGCCTTATAATTTCCAAGAAAAATTTTAATACTTGAACAAATGAACACCAAGCGTTAGGTTCTATCTCATTCATTGATGCGGTAATTTTTGGATCTTTAATAATCTGCCTTATCTGAGGACCATCATATATTCCGGCTTTCAGTTTTTCTGTGCTAATCCCAGGAAGTTTTAATGCCATGTAGCCAAAACAAAGTCCATCTCATAAATTGCTTCATAAGCCCCCTCCACCCCCCCAACTTAATATGCAAGAGTAGAAATATGATTTTGTCTCTAGCAACCAAAGGTTCGTTGATTAAGTTTCGTCTTCCTTGAATTGTGATATTTCTTTAAAGCCAATTTCTATTAACCCAATTCCAATCCTTAGTTCTGCTGTCCCAACGACAATAAAAAATTAGGCATATTTTGTATATCCACTTTGCTGTCCAAGGAGGAAGTTTACTATTTTTAGATCGACACAAAAAACCCACTGATGTTTTTCATACTTAATATTCCTGTATATTCATATTCCTCTTTCATCTCCCCTTTTCAATTATCCACTGTTGCTAATGTTAAATACATGTTTTATATACGAAATATGGAGCTCAAAATATATCCTACTCTCCCAAGTGGACGCCAAAATACGTCAGATAAGCCCTTTTCACAAAGTCAGATATAGGTTTTCTAATTTCTTTCAAAGTGTATTCGCCACATACATAACAAAAAACGTCTGGATAATTCAGATAGCTACGTCTGCTTGTGGTTGTCATGGTTTTAATTCAATGTTTTATTATTAAATAATGCCTCAAAATGCATAAAATGATGGCTCAACTTCACCTACGAGAACTCAATAGGAACTGAACCATGTAAGGCATAGGTAATATGAGCAAGTTATTCATTAGTTCCTTATGAGGGTTACTCAAATATAGAAATGTCGGGTTTAATGGTCGTGGGTAATACTAAGTAATTGAATCTGACTAATTAGATTTTAATTTTAGGCATGAAATTTCAATTTTGGCCTCTAAAGATATCATTATTTTTGCCATTTATCAGAACTAAAATCAATTATTATATCTTAAAAACTAGAGCTGATACGAAAAAGAAGGCAGGTACCAAAAAAAAATTTCACTATGTTGCCCAGTGTATAGTACAAGTTATATATATATATATATACATACACATGTATTGACATGTAACAGTAGCTATTATATAAATTAAATATCATGAGCGGGAGCTATATTTGCGAGAATCCCACGAACTAGAGTGGCACTCCGGTTTTCTCCGGTCCATTCCGAGCCGTACAAAAAATTCTACAAAAATGTTCGCTGTAAAAAACACTAGTGGAGATAATGTAAAAACTCAAGTCTGTCAGATGTTTTAGATTCGGTCACAAAGTACAGGATTACCAGGATTCACCCGGCCCTGCCCGGCGGCGTACTATTTTGAATTCCCCCTCTCTCCAATCCGATGTAAAAAATTTTAACCTGTGCAAATTCCTTACGTCGGCCCTGGGCAAAAAGGAGCGCGTCCACAGATGAAGCTCAAGTATCAGGTATTTTGTTAAAGAAACGACCGACGTTTGTCAATTCGTCAGCAGCATTAATTTGACACTGAGTAGAAGGAGGCGACGCACTAAGTTAGACGTGAATTGATTTAACCTCGGTTTTATTTTACCTTGTTTTTGAAATTCAAGAACCTATCTATGTATTTACCTTTTTTTATAAAATATGGGATTCATCACAAAGTTGAGACAAACTGACTAAAAGATCAGTCGCAAAATTTCGGGTAATTATGAAATTTTGTATATTTTATGATTTAATATTTCTAGTTCAAGTAAAACGTGCGAACAAATAAAAATTTCCTTTTATTATATAGAAGCACGGTTCGGAATGGACCGAAGCTAACTGTAACGCCGCTCCTGTTCTTGAAATTCTCGCAAATATAGCTCCTGCTCGTGAACTCACTTATATTTCAATTACATTTCATGTTTGCTATTTTAAATACAATAAAAAATATTTTTTAAATAATTTTATGTTTTGCAATAGAATTAAGTAATATAATTCATTCATCATAATATATCACTCAAAATTAAATTTTAGTTATCATTCAAGTCAGGTAACAAATCTATCAGAGACAATGAAATCAGTTGGCCAATGCAACAGGTTATTTCATTAATATTTATAATTTTTTGAACTGATTATTTTCGGTTCGTAAAATTTTCTATTTCGAGACCTGTTTTGTATTATTTGCTGGTTAATGTGTGATTATTTGGCCGGTAGATGTAGCAAAACTCGATAAATGACTAAGTAAGTAACACTTTACACGTCACTATACTGTGTTTACATCGTTTGACGTACGAGAGCCGGAGTATTTCGCTTTACGTGTCTTCGGTCTCACCAGAGAGCTCTCAACACGAGTAAATAAATTTGTTCTGAGTTACATAAATATATGTCATACTAATACGAGAACTGATTACTAAATGTTCACTATTACAGATTTTATGTTGAGGAAGAAAAAAATTAAATAATAACACATTTTTTCAGGTGGACGCGTAAAAATATAAGAATTTTATTATAACAAATAAAAGAAATTGGAGAAAAGATCTCATTAAAATATCAGCGTAAGAAAAATAAGTATTCAGTTTTCTGAAATATTAAATATCATTTCAATCTCGATCAAATAACATAAATTTTTGGGCATTTGAACGTGGCATGACTAGAATGAGTTCAGTGATTTTAAATAACTCTAGAATTTAAGATTCATCTTAAAGTCTAAAACAGAGGGAGAACCGGTCTAAGAGTCCGAGAACATTTTTTTTTACAATCCAAAAGTCCGGCAGAATTGATTGTCTGTCAAAGACAAATAAGCCAAAACGAAAAATGTTCATATAATAGCATTTCTTAAAGTAATTAGCCATGAAATAAAAGGGTAACAATACAGAATGTAATTTGCATTCGTTTTTTAAACATATAGGTTGCTTGCATGTTTTTCTCTGTCACGACCAAATTAAGGAATGAAAAAATGTTTTTCTTAAAACGAACACACCATCGATTTGTATCCCTCTTTTCGCACTCCAGTCCAGTTAAGTAATTAATTTAATGAATTACCGTTTAACAAAATATTGTAAATTAATCCGTCAGTCAGTCCACTAGAAAAAAACAATAAAGTAATAACATGTACGCCTAGAAAAAGGTATCCGTAAAATAATATAAAAATAAAATGGATGTTTGCTCTAGCGGCAAGGGACATTCCTTGGGACCGAGAGGCCTGAGGGTCGAGCTCCACCACTAACTTGTAAGTTTCTATATTTAAAAAAATATGTGTATATAAAATATTTCAAATAATTATTTTATTCATTTGTATTGAGAAAGCTGTTTTTTTCCAAATATTATGTCGAAAATTATAAACAACGATGTATCAAACATTTTGTATATTGTTGGTCATGTCAAATAAATAATTGAATCATTTCTATAAATCCTGCGGACCTTACACGTTCATTCGGAATGACATTCATTAATGGTACTGACATTCAGACTGGCGGTGTATGGTAAAGCAAACCTTACACACTTATAATAATGACATTCACTAGTGATATTGACATTCGGATGTAATGATTGAAGGAATGATGACCGTGAATGACGAATATCTAGATATTTTGAAATCCGGGCATCAATCATGCTGCATGAAGTGGAGACTGTCAGTCGGAATGATCGTGTAGTGTGTCGCGTCAGTCCACTCGTCAGTCTTGCATCAATTCGCAACGATGGAGGACGCTGCAAACGTTGACGTTAACGATCCTACCAACTATGAAGATGATAATGTGTTGGAACGATTTATTAAACTGTACGAAACTTTACCTTGCCGAATATTTTACTAGTTATAATGATCTCTAATATTTCTGTATTTATTTAACTAAATCAATGTAAACGTAACAATTGTATATAAATGTAAACTGTTTGAATTAATAAAAAAATATATATATTATATTAATTTGTAAATAGGTTTCTTAGGTGTGCAAAATAAGGTTCTTCGATATCTTAATATTAGATCTAATCTATCATTCAACTCCTATTTAGATGCAGCAAACTTCCACAATAAGAAAACCCTAGAATATCGAAGAACACGTGCTGACCAAATACTTCTCAATCACAATTTTAGCCAATCATTATATTTATAAATACATCTTGCTCTTCCTTTACTGTAACAATAGTTGCAACCTCCCTACCATTTCTCTCACCTTTTTTCTTATTATTTATCTTCTGCACCTAATCATACTTATGAACCTAAACATAATCAAAATAAAATAAAGTAAATTTGGGATTGTATTCATGTAATCTTGGAAGACCTGACATGTTTCCATTATTGCGAAATGGTTGATGGAGATTTTATAACCAAAAACTTAAGATTTTCTTAAGAACGTCCAGTTGTAAAGAAACACGATAGTCATTAAGAATTCGCTCATTACTATATTTTTTCCAATTAAATGTGGAGTTGCCATCTTCCTTCATTCAAAAAGCATTTTGTTCATACAGTAATAGTTTTTATAATTATCTTTGGCCAACGTCTGTGAGATTTCACGTAGCAAGTTCAAATGTGTGTATTTTTAAGCCATTATTTCTCGCAGATTTTACGGTTCACTTTTCTTTAAGTGAATAGAGTTAATATAATTATTACCAAACACGCCTTTTATTTTATTAATCATCATAATTATGGCTAACCAGTACTTAGCACGATAGTCCGGGGTAAACTGATCTAAAAAACATCATTCCGAATGAAATTGAAATGATCGTGTTGCTATCATAGGGCACACAAAAAAATATAGCGCGCACACATATTTTATTAAGACTTTTTATTCATGTGCCGCCTTCTACCGAAAGTTGGCGAACATGTTGCAGTATGCTGATATTATCTTGTGTAAGATCACCAACATTTTGGAAACCACTTTCTGAGGTTCGTAAACAAAATCTATACTTTTGCTACCTGCATAGAGTTGTAAAATATCATATTTTTCATTGCGGAGAATGTGTCCGAAGTATGCAGTTTTCCTTAATAGTTATTAGTTCTCTTGATTTATTTATGCATCATAATACATTTTCATAAGTAATGTGATCAACTCAGTAGCCTTATACTGTAATGGTAATGTTTTTCTTATTTTCTCCTCCAGCGTACAAATAATAGTATTGGTTCTTAAAATAGCTCAAAAATATTTATGCGCGCATCACGATCCAAAATTAAAGAGAACATTAGTGTACAATCCGCTTAAATTCGCACTCGCTAAGTAAGGGCCTATTTTCTCGTTTGAACAGTCCAATAAATCAATCATGTTCGCTATCTGCGTAGTGTGTCTATGGTCAATAACCATAGAACTTAAAATTTTCTGACATCTTTCCACTGTCATGTCTCTGTCATTGTTTTGTGTGTGTATTATTCATTTAAGTTGTGGTATTTTGGTTTATAATAGTTCCAATTCGCGTACCTTGAACATTAGAAATCATCGCGTCATGAATCTTGATATATGACTCGTGATGCAAAGAGACCGTTATCTTGCATCAGTTGCGTGGTGCGCAACACGAAAAATCAGTGCTGCAACCTTATTCCAGTGACCGATCGCGATCGTTGCTGTTTAACGTATTTAATAATTTAGTAGCAGAACTCATTACTGCTCCAACATGGATAGCAAGAGCAAGGCGATCACCATTACTCCGATGTACGAGAGTATTAGTGCATTGCCGTCAGCTGCCTCGACTCCGTCTTCTACATCAGATTGTATGTCTGGGGAAGAAGTTTCGGAGGGTTCGCTTATGCCAGTGACTCTTCGCAGCAGCCATCTGATAGTCCACCCTGTAAGTTGATTTTTAAATTTTGATGTGATATTGCGAAAAATCGTCATTTTCATTATTCGAATAATTAATTAATATAATTATTACAGAAATGCTCCAACTATAACATATAATGCTTAGGAGTTTTTTTTTATGCGAAATTAATATTTTATTTTTTATTAATAAATGTCAATTAAAATAATGCTAAACGCGGTCTTCTGATGTGTATTCACGCAATATGCATTTTTATTTCTGAAAGATATCAGCATCATATGTGATTTTATATGCATACCTAGATCAAAACTAAGACAATTTTTAGTCACTATTGTATTCGGACACTCTGTTATATACGCAACTAACTTAGCCCCAGTTATCGAATAGTGCCATTTCAGGATACATTTATGACCTAAAATATTATTTAGTTTCCTAACTTTTGTTCCAAAAAATGGAGAAAAATGTATTTATTTTTTTGTCTACTGAAAAAGTACTTTTTGAATTGTCTTAGTTTTGATCTAGGTGTGCGATATATATAACTGATGCCGTCATGTTCATTTGGTCCATTCCAATGTGTGCATAAGCATCTATCTGATCCAAATTCCAATCCAATGCCGTCAATATTGATTCTGTGTATTATCTTGTTAATGTTATTATTTTAGCGACCCTGCTTCCACAGTCAACAAAAAATGTGTATTATCTTATCTAACTGATAACTCAGGTACATTCAGTTTGGTCTATTCTGTATTCAGACAAAAGGTATTACATTTGAATCAGCTAACGCTCCTGAAAATTGATGTTTTCAATTTGATGTAATATTTCACATATATTTTTTAAAATATTGGATCACGTTATATGATGAAGCGTTTGAATTTTGCTGATGATGATGACAGTTTATGCGATTTGGTTTTAAATTTCGAAATAAAAAATGATATACATTAGTATGTTGGCAATCAGACTTAAGCTTTTCTCAATAATTGAGTCTTCAGTCTCAAGTCACTAACTCAAATATAATAAAAGGTGTCATTGACTCATTTAATTATAGGGAGTACAGGGTAGTCAGATAATATCGCACACCTAGATCAAAACTAAGACAACTCAAAAAAACAAGAATTTTGAATTATTATTGTATTCGGATACTCTGTCTAACTTAGCCCCAGTTCTCGAATAGTACAATTTTAGGATAAATTTATGCCTTGAAAAATTATTTAGTTTCATAACTTAAGTAACAAAAAATGGAAAAAAATGTTTTTATTTTGTTGTTTACTGAAAAATTATTTTTTGAATTGTCCTAGTTTTGATCTAGGTGTGTGATATGGTGATTCAGACATTTATCATAAATCGATCCATATCCTTAGCAACTTACGGAAGGTAAGGACGAATTTATGGAGTTTGTCTCGGTAGAGAGCCTGGTTAAATATTCAATAATAACAGACCCGAAGTACCCGAGTAGACCCGACAAAGACTGAGCATACACATATCCTACGGCAGCCGAGCCTTATTGGATCTGCCAACATTTTTGGAACTATAGCAGTGTGTATATGCCTTATTTTTTTATGCTTTCCTTTTGCTTGTAATTTTATTTCCCTTTTCTTACTGATTCGTGGACTCTTGTGGGACCCCTTGTGATTCCAATTTGTGCGACTCAATAAATCAGCCATTGCCTGGAGGTCTAAAGTTGCTCCAACTAAATGTGTATAAAATTGTAGATATTTATTATCATAAATACTCAAATATGAAGCGATCCGAATTGAAATTAGGATTTTTAAAGTCAGAAGTCAAAGTAAAAAAAAAAAACTCTTTTGAGAATGATGTTTTTATAGTTTATTATTATGGTCTTATTATATTAATTGTATGACTAGCTCCTTCGTTCTAGTAATTTAAGAGAATGAGTAACCTATGAATAATTTGTTTATAATCATAAGTTTACATAAGTATGTCCCTGATGAGCGAAGCTTATGTATGATACATGCAAGTGTGTGCATAAACCTTTATAATAATTATTTATATTTCAAATTAAGTAAATAATCAGAGATACATATATACATACCATGCGTATGCAGCCTATTCCATGAGCCAAAATGTTGCACACAGAGACTATTACCACAATGTGAATTTGTTACTTATTTGTTACTTATTTTATGACACACAGACACTACTATTATAAGTTGAAATTGTTATTTATTTATTGATTAATAATTTTATAAATTATTATTTACTTTGCGCGGCGTGCCGCGGGATTGGGAACACAATAAACCTTTGCCCACCCGTCGGTACGCCGCCTATGTTATTTGAATCTAGTTTTATTTAGTGCCGTGGACACAGTAGAAATAAACAAATGTCGTAGTCCACGGCACCCATACAAATTATCCCGCCAGTGTTCACATTTTTCTAAAAAACGCTTTTCAGGGTCGTCATAATGAGCCCTCCGCTCAACTCATTTAACGACCATTTTTCAGAACAACGAAATTACCAAAAAACTAGAATAACTCAAAAAGGAACACTGGCCGGATAATTCTTATTAAGGGATATCACGGGTCACGATATTCACTACAGAATTCCCTACTCGTGATATCCCCCCTTGTTAGTTTTAACCTATATTTATATTTATTTGTCTCTTGAAAACGATTTCTGCCGCCTGTCGGCCCGCGACCGAAAAATGAAGCAATGTTGCGCTGTTCGGCCGGCAAGCGGCGGTGACCGCCGCATCACTTAGGGCGCGGTCAGGCTTGTAAACGCGCCCTGATTGGCTCGGTGGGGGATTTTGGGGTGGCGGGCGCTGCTAACGGCGCACGCCGCCGCAGTATGGAGCTCCTCGACATTCCCGACTCGACTGCTCTCGCGCACAGACGTGTCTTCTACAGCGCTTCGCCATGAGCAGTGTTATTTCGCTTATTGTGACTTTACATTTTCAAATTCAGTGCTCATAGAGAAGTGTTTCTACAATTTTTTAGTGACATTTGTGCGCATTAATTTGCAAACCTGTGACATTATTCTACTATTATTTCCTGTCTTTTTTTCACAAAGAACTGTTATTTTTATTTATCTTTAAAACGATATCTAACATTTCCGTGCGGCAGCCCTGACAAGGGCCAAAATTTTTCTTCGTTGTTGTGCTAAGAGACACTTTATTCCAGTCTAAAATTTTAGAACTGATTTTTTTTGTGACCAGTGCGACAGCCCCGTCAAGGGCCTGTCACCCTCATTCCTGACAGCCCCGCCCAGGGCCTGTCATGTCCTCTTCTAAAAACATTTCCCAAACAATTAACAGTGCGACTAAAAATACAAAAACAGTGCCGTCCGAGCCTCAATGCTCCAACTTAAACATCTAATAATAAAATACCAACCATGGATCCTAAATTAGCCGCCAAACTTAAAAACTTAAAAGACTTTACATTCGCCGAGCTTTTCGAATTGGCCACCACAATAAACCAACAAGTTGCCGCCAAACCACGCGCCGCGAAACTCGCATCATATTTAGCATCAGCAACACGCACCGCCACTCTGCCTCCAGTTGCTTCCTTCGCTCCACCACCAACTGCTCACCAACCCTCCTCGTCAACCGCCGCGGATTCGAAAGACTTCCCAGAACTGCCCCCCTCATCCAACCCCGAATGGCAGCACCCTAAACCGTCGAAAAAAAGGAAAGCTACACCGCCCTCACCACCCCCCACCCCAAAAACTTCAAATAGATTCGAAGCCCTATCCGACTCCGAATCTGACTCTGACTCCGATGACGACAACCAGATGGCCACAGAAGAGGCCCCCCTCCCCACCCCGGCACCACAAGCTCACATTAAAAAACTTAACATTCCGCCAATCATCCTACGTGACTCCACCAACTGGAGAGCCACCCGTTCAAAATTAAAAGAAGCCGGCGTTAAAATCGCGTCCGCCACGATCACCAAATCCGGAGTAAAACTTAACACTTCCGACATCTCTAGCTTCAGAACCGCCACCCGTGTCCTGGAAGCGGAATCCACTCAGTTTCATTCTTTCGTCCCTCAACAGGACAAAACAATAAAAGCCGTCCTGCGGGGAATCCCGCTTGACATCTCCGACGAAGAGATCCAGGAGGAACTTGAGACCCTCTACCCCATTGTTTCCGTCAACCGGATGAAAACCGGTCCCGAACGCCGCCCGATTCCGCTTGTACTAATCCAAGCCGAAAATAATCCAGAAGGCAAAGACATCTTCAATATTCAGTCCATCTTCGACCTGAGAGTCCAGGTCGAAAAGCTCAGAAAGAAGGACGCCCCAGCTCAATGCCACCGCTGCCAACTCTTCGGCCACTCTGCCTCCATGTGCAGAGCCAACCCGCGCTGCGTAAAATGCGGCGCAAACCACCTCACCACCACATGCTCCAAGCAAAGAGAAGACGGCCCCGCCACGTGCGCAAACTGCTCCGGAGACCACCCGGCAAATTTCAAAGGTTGCCCTTTCTACCCACCGCCGCGCGCCAACCTCTCCAGACCACGCCCTCAAGCCGAGCCACGCCCCCCGATCACTTCAAGATTAGCCTCGCCCACAACTTCTTACGCGTCAGCCCTCGCGCCGCCCCCCACCACCACCCCCCACCCACTCCCTCACCACCTACCCCCCCCCCAATCGCATCAACCCAACACCGGTTTCTCTTCATTTTTCATTTCATTCCTCAACCCCAACATTTCAGAAATCATTAAAATAATAGTAGAAGCCATCCCCCGACTCTTCGCCGCCAACTCAGCAGGCGAAGCAATGTCCATCATATTCTCGGAAATCTCGAAAATTTTCTCACTCCTCAGTTTGAATTAGGATCCTGTAATGGCTAATTCATCCTTCCCAATCTCCCTTCACATCGCAGCCTGGAATGCGAACGGGCTGATAGGAGACCGAACGGAAGTGGCGGACTTCACAGTTCGTCACTCCCTCGATCTACTCCTAGTCAGCGAAACCCATCTAAAACCCTCTCACTCCTTCAATATCCCTAACTTTGTTTGCTATCGCTCCGACAGACTTTCAGGCAGAGGTGGTGGAACCGCTATTTTCGTGAAACGAAATATAGCCCACTCCTCTAACCCTACCCCCTCTTCTCTCTCTCATATAGAATCCACCTCCATTACTATTCACACCCGCCACTCAGGCCCGCTGCGCATCAACAGTATTTACAACCCCCCCAATACCCTCTTAGTCAGCGAACTCGACACCCTCCTCAGCGACGACACCCCCACCATTCTCGCTGGTGACTTCAACTGCAAAAGCACTTCTTGGAACTGCCGCACCTCAAACAAAAACGGCAAAAAGCTACTCAAATACACCGACACCAACAACCTATCGGTCATAGCCCCCTCCAAACCCACTTTCTTCTCGACTATCGGCCACAGACCCGATATTCTAGATATTGCAATTTTAAAAAAATTCCCATGGTCACATTCTATCTCCACTTCGAATGACCTAAATTCTGACCATAACCCCATTTTCATTAAAATCTTAGATTTCCACAATACCCCCCCCCCCTCCGTCAGCCAACAACATAGTAGACTGGCCTATTTTTGAACAAGTCATTCGAAATAAATTCACCATCCCCATCAAAATCTCCGACGTCACCGATTTAGATTTGCATATCGACTCTTTTGCCAACACTATCAGCTCAGCCTACGGTCTTCTCAAATCCTTCCTTCATAACCGACCGTTCAGAGTTAAACTCAACAAAACCACCTTCTCCACCACCAGATTCATGAAAGCCGGCGTTCCGCAAGGCTCCATCCTCTCTCCATTTCTGTACAACATATTCACGAGCGATATGCCCAAACCGACTGATAGGTACTCCATCACAGCACTTTATGCAGACGACACTGCAATCCTTACAAACTCCACAAACCCCTCCACCATTACCGACAGGCTCCAACAGCATCTAGACTCCCTCCAATGCTGGTTTGAAACTTGGCGCATCGCCATTAATCCGTCCAAAAGCGCAGCCATCCTCTTCACGAAAAATCGCAAACGCGGCCTCCATCCCAAAGGACACGTCTCCCTCAACAACATTAACATCAAATGGCACAAAACGTGCAAATATCTCGGTTTAACTTTAGATAGAAAACTCAACTGGAACGCTTACATCACCTCTTCTCTCAGGATAGCAAACAAGGCAAAGGGATCCATCTACTGCCTCCTCAACAAATATAGCCCCATTCAACTTAATATAAAAATTCTTCTCTACAAATCCCTTCTCCGCCCCCTCCTCACTTACGCTTGCCCCATCTGGGCCACGGCTAAATTCGTTAAAAAACTTACAGTCTACCAAAACAAAACCCTCAGATCCATTCTCCAAGCCCCGTGGTTTGTGAGAAACTCCATAATTCATCGCGATACCAACACCCCCCAGCTCAAATCCCACATTCGCGACCTAGCTACCAGATTCTTCAAAAAACTCCAGGATATTCCAAACAACTCCATTTCCACCCTCGGTAGCTATAACCCAGACGCCGACCCCGACAATCTCTTCCCCATTTCCCTCCTCTACAACCCTGCTCCAGTCCCCTGAAGAATGGCTGAAAAGAGGCTTAAGCCCAAAATTCTAATAAATTATAAAAAAAAAAAAATTCTTAGCTCACAGTGCCTAGCAAGCACCCCATTCTTCGGGGACAATTCCTTTCCACCCGCCACACTCCAGATTACGGAGACAAGGGGGCACTGCCCCTATCACTCTTTAAATCATTTATAGTTACGTATGGAGCTCACTTTCGTCAAACGTCTCGTCTCAAACACATCTTCATACTGCGGTGCGCTGAATACACCTTTAGCAAGTGTTTTTCATTTCGCATCCCGCCTCATCCTTCGGAACCTCGCCGTCCAGCAGCCTTCAGGCCCGATCCCTCGGTCCGGTACCGACTTTCGAGTCTGTGACCACCGACGGTTTGCAGCGAGTGTGAAGATCTCGACTTCGGTCGGGTGAATCCGCTCGTGCCCTAGCGAAGCGACTTGAGGCGACCACTTTTTTGTTTGGTTGGCAACACAAAATAAGGAATAAGGAAGAAATAAATGAAGTAAAAAACATTTAATTAAATTCGATCCTCTAAAAGGTTTATTCCAATATTGTAAATTCTTTACACGGGTAACTCTTATCAATTATTCTTTTAGTAGAAAATGTTTTGAAATCATTTTGTTTATTTATGGATGGAGTAGCAATCGGTCATTTATGAACTAGCCAAAGAACTACGAATAACAAGTCTTACTTACTTACTTACCATCACGCTGTTTACCCTCTTCTGCCCTGACACAATTCTCTCCTCATCTACATTCATACATCTTCTCATACAAGCTCACCGATTGTTGAGCCTTCTAACAGGACCATCCCCCATCATCTGGTTTACTTGGTCGTGCAAAGTCTTTCGCGGACGTCCTCTATTTCTGGTGCCATCAACACTTGCGTCATATATCTTTCTTACCATTCTCTCCTCATTTATTCGTTCCATATGACCAAACCACCTAAGTGATCTTTTCTTAATCTTACTCACTATACTAACATCAGCTTTACATTTTTTCCTTATTTCTTCATTCTTTACTCTATCATAAATAGATTTGCCACATACTACTTTTGAAATTATCAAAATTAACTTTGTGGTTAAAATTCATATTTTTATTGGTTAACTTTGTTTTAATAACCACTTATTGATTTAGTATTCGAGTTAAGTCGAGTTCTTCACACTCGCTCCAAACCGTCGGTGGTTGTAGACCCGAAAGTCACCACCGGACCGAGGGATCGGGCAGGAAGGCAGCTGGACGGCGAGGTTCCGAAGAATGAGGTGCGAAAAGAAAAACACTTGCTAAAAGTGTATTCAGCGCACTACAGTATGAGACGAAAGTGAGCTCCGTACTGCAGTGGCCTTGTATTTATTCAAGTTCGGCGGACGTGCGCCGCTAGCAGCGCCCGCCACCCCAAATTTGCCGCGTCGCCGCCTGCCGGCCGAACAGCGCAACTTTGCTTAATTTTTTGGTTGCGGGCTGGCAGGTGGCAGAAACAGGTTTTCGGAGACTTTAAATTAAAAATATATATTAATTTTAACAAGGGTGGATATCACGAGTAGGGAATTTTGTAGATTATATCGCGACCCGTGATATCCCGCAATAAGAAGTATCCGGCCAGTGCTCCTTTTCGTGTCATTTTAATTTTTGTACATATTTCGTTATCCTGAAAAGGGCCGTTAGGTGAGTTGAGCAGACGGCTCTTTTTCTGTGGCCCTGATAAGGGCTTGTTTTACTAAAATTAGGAACACTGGCGGGATAATTTGTATGGGTGCCGTGGACTATGATATTTATTTATTTCTACTGTGTCCACGGCACTGAATAAAATCAAAATTAAACAACATTGGTGACGTACCGATGGGTGGGCAAAGGTTTATCGTGTTCCCAATCCCGTGGCACGCCGCGCAAAGTAGATAATAATTTTATAATGTGTAAACAGATATTATAAACAAAACAAACAAAGTAAGAAACAAATTTAAGTCATAATAATAGTCTCTGTGTGCAACATTCCCCCCATGCGGCTTGGCCGCACTATGACGGCGCACAAAGAGGCTCCGTTGGAAGAACTACGATGCGGGTAGCAGGCCGTGTGTAGTCCCCGGTTGTCGTCCTGATTCGCACTGCTCGCACCTGTCCGTCGGCTGCTGGTCTAGCCTCGATGATGATGCCCCGCGGCCATGTGTTCCGTGGCAAGGTGGCGTCGGTGATGATGGCCAACTCGCCCTCGCGGATTGGTGGGGCTGGCTCCTGCCACTTGTGTCGAAGGGCGAGCGTAGGCAGGTACTCGCGCATCCATCGACGCCAAAACATGTCGGCGAGCTGCTGCGCCACCTGCCACTGTTTTCTCAGGCAGGTTTGCTCGTCGAGGGCTCCGTAGACGGCCAGGTATTGCTGTCGTCCGGCCACCCCAAATTTGCCGCTGAGCCAGTCAGGGCGCGTTTACAAGCCTGACCGCGCCCTGAGCGATGCAGCGGCCGTCGCCGCCTGCCGGCCGAACAGCGCAACTTTGCTTAATTTTTCGGTTGCGGGCTGGCAGGTGGCAGAAACAGGTTTGTGGAGACTTTTTATTAAAAACATTAATTTTAACAAAGGGGGATATCACGAGTAGGGAATTTCGTAGATTATATCGCGACCCGTGATATCCCACAATAAGAATTATCCGGCCAGTGCTACTTTTCGTGTTATTTTAATTTTTGTCCCAATCCCGTGGCACGTCGCGCAAAGTAAATAATAATTTTACAATGTGTAAACAGATATTATAAACAAAACAAACAAAGTAAGCAACAATTTTAAGTCATAATAATAGTCTCTGTGTGCAACAATCACCTTCCTTTCGATATCTTTCCGTTTCTATCAAACATACTTCCCAAATACATAAACTCATCTACTTGTTCCAAACATTCATTACCTACAAGTCTCTCTACCTGCCAAGTCCTTTAACGAATATTTAAAATTTTAGTTCTTGGGGTACTTTTCAATGTACATACTTGTTGCGACCTATAAAATATGTATTTAGTATTTTTTTTCGCGTATGGCATGTTTATATTTTATCTATTCAATATTATTTTATAACTCTTTTAGGATAATGTATAAAATGTGTAAAAGTTGTTATTAAATAATAGCTTTTATTGATTAATGTCCCTGATATTATGTAATTTTTTATTTGTTTTGCGTCATCCATTTGTTTACCTTTGATTGTTGTGTTATATAAGGTACCGCTCTATATTGCTGGAGCTGTTATTATTTACAGTCAGTCCTTACCTAACGACCAGGTCCCGTTCCACCGACCTTGTCATAAACTGAATTGGTAAATGTTCGGTAAACAAACTCTAAATATAGACAGCACGTACTATAAATTAAAGAAAGGGTTTGGGTGCTCTCTGACGTCATCAACATGGTTCGACGGCTGCTTACTTGGCGCTAGAAGTAGATGACGTAACATCTTATTACATTGCCTCTTCCCCGCTGACAGCGATGGGATGCAGAGATTTGATAATTCTCGTAGTAGTGTTCTAATAGTGTAGCGTGGTGTTGGTAGTTGTACAATAACTGCCATAAGTATGAGCGGTTGTTAAGTGAGGACTGGCTATCCGTAAAATATAATAGATTAAAATAAACATTAACTAACGCAAATTCCTTGTTTCAATATTTTCAATTTGGTGTCACCTATGTGATCACTTTGATACCACTTACGCAATCAAATAGGTCCGCGACTTTATTAAATATATGACTCGATTGGAACACAAATTTAAACGCTGACAATACGTCTTGTTTACACAAAGATTTAATTTTTGAACATTAAATAGGTACCTTTTCTGTTGCTTAAATATGTCATAAGCTATTGAATTTATGTCTCCATAAAGAATGTATGTAGAATGCCCCTCGTCTCGCAAGTAATGTTCCAAACGCCTCTCTTATATGTATACTTTATTTCATTTCTTTTCATTTACTAGTCTGTGAAATGATGCTTCTGAAACAACCTATTATTTAACCATTATTAACATGTTTTATACACATACACTTGATATAATAAGGGTTCCACTCTTTGGGCACCACTTGTATGACGTTGGGCTTTCGTCCTTGCCCAATCATCATATTATTATTACATCGTTGGTCACTGAGAAGGAGGCGGGGATGGAAATCAATAAACGAACATTATGTACAATTTATTAAATATTAAATTAACGAGAAAAAAAAAACCTTAGGTCAAATTCTTAATCTAACTTAGGGTCTACTTAATTATAATCTTAACTTAATCTTAAATCTACCTTAATTACTCCGTCGGATACTGCTGGGGGCGACGTCCGGACTGTAATGTCATGGAAGTGGACGGACGGGGCTCGATCGCCGTCGCGTCCACTCTTGTCTCATCTTTGTCGGTGGCGGGTTTCCGTCGCCGTCGCTGGCGGTGGTCGGCTGCCATTGCTGACCCGTCTTCATGGGGATAGTCTGCGCCGCTGGCAACTGATAGCTTAGGTGCCAGCTGGATTGGGCGCCTCTGGCTTTCTTCTGTCTTCTTTCGTCCTGGTACTGGCCGGTCTCGGCAGCTGGTCACCAACCGTCCGATGACTGACGGTGGCTCCTCACTTCGAATTTCCATCCCATTCTGATTTCTGTAGGGATTTTTACTATCACGGGGGGTCTTCAACTGTTCCCTTGTCTTCCGTGTTCCACCTTCTTCTTTAACTCAGATGTTCGTTCTGATGCTGGCCGATCTCGAGCGCTGGTTGCCAGCCATCCGATGGCTAACGGTGGAGTAGGATATTCAACTCTTCCTATGAGAGTTTTTAACTTTGCTTTGTTCAACTGTCTTTTTTCTCTGACTGATTTTTAACTTTCATTCTAAGTCTAAGTCATCTCTTCATCGCTGCGTTCGACCTTTTAAGCACCCCAGGGCGTATCGTCAACACGTCCCTCGGTCCATCCCTTAGACGGTGATTGGGTGCTCTCTTTATCTCAAATACAAGCAATTTATAGCGAAGCATTTTATGGCTTTATACCCGGATAGCTGGAAAATTCCTTTTAATAATTATTTTGGGAACTCCCGTATGAGATCCGAGACCCTAGTCGTTAATGCATTTTTTCCCGGCCATATATTTTATTATCCAAAAGGTACGTCGCCGACAGTATACAGTTAAGATTAGATGCATTTCTCGGGTCATAAAATTTCAATGTTTGACTGTCATAAAATGTCCCCTAGATCCCCCAAGAAAGCAGCACGTTCACTTAATTTTAATTGTTTACACGGCCCTATTATCCTCGCAAATCCTTTAAAGGAATGCACCGCGTTCGAACTAGCAGTTAAGTGCTCTATTCTTTATTAATACTATGGGGAAATTCACGACACATATTTATTTCAACCTTTTTTTTCAAAGATAATCGTTTAATCTCTAATAACATTATATTTACATTGTTTTAAAAAAAATACATTATTTTTTATTATTTCTGCAATCTCTCTGAAGTCTATTTTATATTAATATTGTTTTCTTCACACGTTTTGCCCACCCAACCTAAAGCACATTGTGAGTTCACCTATTTTTAATTTTATTTGTGCATATAAAAAAAGACTCATATTTTATTAAACAAAACACATTCTTATTGTAAAGTTGTAATGATTCAGAATATTTTTATGATACGGAATGTTTTTATGATACTTGATATTTTTTAAAATACAAATTAAATGTTTTAATTATAAAAATATACATATAAAATAAATTTTATCGAAAAATACTGTTGTTACTACCGGTAGTACTAGGTACTATATTTTTCTATAAAATTGATTTTATATGTATATCTTTTTAATTAATACATTTAATTTGTATTTAAAAAAACTCATATTGCATGTCATGGGCTAATGCGTGCTCCTGAATGTAGATCGTATTTCATGGCCTGTCAAATGGTTAAGGAATCAAAATTGGCAAAATTTGGTTCATTAATCTATTCTTTCTTTGAATGTATCTTGACTCTGGACAAAGCTTGGTCCAGGTTTTTATCAGGAATACTTATATTTTTCAGGAGGCTTCCTTGGAAGAATTAACAAAAGCCATCGAGAAGTGCAAGGAGCTCGTGTTGAGCTGTGATCAGTGCTCAGACGAAAGAAAGTGGCTCGTGAGATATTTAGTCGAGCTCCGCTATCGTGTGCAAGAACTTCAGGACGCAGGAGATAACCCATCCACATTAGGATTTACTATAGAAGGGCATCACTTCAAGAACCAAACACACGTCAACACCAACGTAAAACAGTATTGCGATCACTGCAGTGGCATTATTTGGAGTGTTGTTCAGAGTTCTTACATATGTATAGGTGAGTTGCATAAAAATTCATTTAATTAGTTGATGCACTTGAGATAATTAATGAGGGTATGTATTGAATTTTCCTACTTGAGGTTTTTTATCGATTTTATATTACAATTATTTATGTTATTAAGGAGAACACATTCTTATTGTGAAGTTGTAATTATTCAGATCATAGGTTTGTGATGTTTTTAAATACTAATCTAATGTATTAATTATAAATACATACATATAAAATCAATTTTGTCGAAAAATATTGTTTTTGCGCTACCGGGATTCGAACCTAGATGGCTTTCAAATAATGGAACGACAGATGTATTCATTTGGAAAAGTGTAACATATAGGTTCGAATATTTGTCATGAAAAATACTGGCGCTATAACACAATTGGTAGTGTACTTCCCCAGATTGGAAATAGAGATCCAGGTTCGAATCCCGGTAGTGCAAAAAATATATTTTTCGACAAATTGATTTTATATGTATATATTTATAATTAATACTAGCCTGCCCGCTGCTCCCCCATGGGAGCTTATACGTTAAAAGATGATGAAGAGTAAGAATAAAAAGTGAAAATTAATTGTTTTTTTTTAATATTTATTTATTGTTTTAATAAACAATGCATTACATATATATATTCAATATTAAAATACAAATGAAAACATAACAAAAGTATTATTATTCACTGTTAAATAGTTAGTTGTTCATCAATCATATTATCGTTCTTCAGAATGGTGGTGTGCCTGAAAACATTTGCAGATAAATTCTTAGCATAATTATTGATATGAAAGTAAAGTTTTGAGCTGAATTCCACAACCACCCAGGAGGCATTCAGATGATTGCATTTTCTTTTTCTTATTTACATAATGAATAATTGACAGGAAAGAATCCCCAGTAGGTATATAAAAACCTGTCTTCCAATGACATCCTTTCTCTCTCAATCAATATTACTTCTTACAATATTATCTCTTCCTTACATTTGCTTGGACATACTTTAGAGAAACAAACTGTTTCACTTGTTGCAATCATTATTGATCCTTATACCATAGCACCGACAAATTATCTGCGGTCATTAAAATATTAAAGCTTCGTCCAGAAAGACCACCAATTGTTCATGGCACAAGCGCTTAGCTTAATTTTAAATATATAGAAAATATCAAAGTGACATTAATTATTTTTAATATATAGAGAATATCAAAGTGATATTCATTATGTATTTCAAAAAAAGTGTTTTAAAAATCAGATGTGACAAATGATTAAAGTAATTTTTCTATTCTTTTCCTTGATTGTTTGCTTTGCTGAGTTTTATTTTAGGCTTTAATTATATGTTGAGTCTTTGATATGCATGGACCTCGTTTTTCTTGGGTCAATTAATTCTGGGACCATGCAATTAATGTATGATTCAAGTTTTGTAAAAAAATTTACATGCCAAAAATTATTATCTCGATGTTTTCGGTTTTAATTATACAATTGGTTCCCGTCTAAATACCAAAAAGACACATATTTTTATTACTAATGTACAATAGTCCTTGAACTTGATAATACTAATTATGATTTTTATTAATGTTCATTATTTTGTTCTTATTATTAATTTGTAATATTTTGCTAATTTGGTTTAGAACAGATTTGTCTCCGTAATCTTGGCTTTAAGATTATAAGAGAATATATTTTGTTTATGCAATAATTTTGCGTATTAACTTAATTTCATAGAACGTTGAAAAAAAATCTAATGGTCGCGGTTTTTCTTATAATGCTTGTATCGTCATAATTATGGCAAATAACATTAAGTTTATTAGTTTTATATTAATATAAAGGTCCAATTTAAGTAATAGTTTTTAAAAAAATCTATTGAATAACTTTTGATATAAATGAATAATAAAAACTCACATTTTCGTAAAAAATGTGAAAATTTGTATTTTATTATAGTGCAATCTTATTTCAGACGTTAGTAAATTATTATTAGTTGATACATCAGCACTGGGATTGTAATTTCATTTCAATATTTTGTACTGACAGGGTGTACTTTATTTGATTACGTACAGTTGTATGAATAGTCTGTTAGAAATTTAATAGTATAAATAAATAGAAATTTAAGAGTATATATGGGATAGAATCTGAAACAAAAAATGTTTTGAATATATGCATTTGTATGGATTTAAATATTAATTTATAAATTAACATAATTATATTACTTCTTTTTAAACTCGAAAAAATGACTTCAGAAAATTATCAAAGTGATGAGGAAATATTTGCGGATAATTTATCTGATCTTTCTAGCGATTATTTGCCTGAATTTGACAGTGATAGTTACGACACAAGTGACAGTGAAGAGTTCCCTCGCAAGAGGAGGGTGCCAGTGATGCTCTTACAATTCAGTGATTCTGAAGAAAGTGATGCGGAGGAAGAGGAAGTTACGGAATGGTCTGAAATAGACAATCCACCTAATATTGAACCATTTTTAGGTCACGTTGGTGTTCGTGTACCACCAAGCGATCCCGAAAACATAATGGACGTAGTAAAACTGTTCATCGGGGATGATTTACTTGAGATGATGATAGAGGAAAGCCATCGATACCGCACACAAAACGAATCACGGATCAAAAAAATGAAGAAATCCATCAAATGGAAGTCCATAAGTCTTGTAGAGATGAAAAAATTTTTAGGACTGATTTTGCTTATGGGACAAGTTCGAAAAGACACAAGAGATGATTATTGGTCAACAGATCCGTGTATCGAAACACCTATTTATTCAAAAATAATGAGTCGTGATCGTTTTAGACAGATATGGCAATCGTGGCACTTTTCTAATAATGAGAACATCGCGAATCCCAGCGATCGACTTGAAAAAATTAGACCAATTGTGACATACCTTATACCAAAGTTTTCTTCTGTCTACAACCCTCAAAGGGAACTGTCTCTGGATGAAAGTATTGTACCGTGGCGGGGAAGACTTTCATTTAAAGTGTATAATGCGTCAAAAATAATAAAATATGGGGTTCTTGTGCGTATGGTTAGTGAAGCAACTACGGGATACATTTGCAACCTCGAAATTTACAGCGGAAAAGGAAGACGATTATTAGAGACTATTCATTCGCTTCTCGGTCCATATTTAAATTTGTGGCATCGAGTATACATGGATAATTATTATAATAGTGTGCAAACTAGTGAAGTACTCCTACAACATAAAATAAGAACGTGCGGAACAATGAGAATAAACCGAGGTTTTCCAGAATGTTTTAAAACGGCGAATCTTAGTGTAGGCCAAAGTATTTTCCGTCAACGAAAAGATGTATTGTTACAACACTGGAAATCTAAGAAAGATGTTCGAATGATCTCAACAATACATTTGTCCACTATCCTAGAAAGCCACAACATCGATTGGACTACAAGACAACGTATTTGGAAACCTCAGTGTGTAATAGAATATAACAAATATATGAAAGGCGTTGATCGTGCAGATCAGTATTTATCGTATTACTCTGTATTACGAAAAATAAAAAAATGGACCAAGATAGTTGTGAAGTTTTTGTTGAATTGTGCTTTATTTAATTCTTTTAAAGTGTACAAAACATTAAATCCAACCAAAAGACTAACGTACAAACAGTTTTTGCGCGTCGTTGGAAAATTTTGGTTAGCCGACCATGCTTGTGGAACCGACATAAATCTGGAGGAACCGGGACCATCATCTCAATTACCGAGAAATGTAGTCAAAAGCGATCCTCCAGGGAGGTTATCATTCGACATGAAAAAACATCGACCGATTAAAATTGTTACCGGCGGTAAAAAAAAATATCCACAAAGACAGTGTCGTGTGTGTTCTGTACACAAAAAGAAAAGTTTTACTAGTTATATGTGTACATTTTGTGACGTACCCCTTCACAGGGGTGAATGTTTTTATAAATACCATACTTTATCTAGATATTAGAACGATAGTTTTTATGTGAACTTTTATATCATAGTGAACATGCTGTAAATATGTGATTGCCTCAATGTACTTACAAAAATAAAAGCGATTTGTTTCCAAAAAGTATACAATATTGAGGACCATACTATGGTAAGTGAGTATTCCAAATTTCATTAGAAAATTACTATCGGCTTGGAAGATAGAGCGTTTTTTATAAAGTTAGATTTTTTATCACATTCCGATGGTTTTCGCCCGCTACACGTACTTGTGACCCGAGAGCGGCACCCCGCACAAAAAGTGTTAATAAGTTTGATTTTTCATTAATGTCCAGACCCTGTAGCCATTGAATGCAGTAGTTGTACTGTAAATGATATCTGTTTGCCTTATCATTACAATGAATATAATTGAATTAATTATTCTCCTATTGTGAAATAATCATTCAGTTTTAAATGTAAATCCTTGATTTCAAGTAAATAACCAAAATTTGAAATTCTGAATATTGAAAATTCTGTACATTTTCAAACTAGGTTTGAAAATTTAATTGCAAATTATAGTGAAATGTACATTGATTTAATTATAGTAGTTGTCATGTACGATACAATTAACTTTACAATTTATTGTAAAATCGTAATTTGAGTAAGTTTTGGGACATACTAAACTAGGATCTCGGTTTGCATTAGGGTTACGTTCTAGGAAGGTGTTACGCATATCGAAACAACGCAAATCGAATTATATTTTTCGTAAGATCACATAGAAATTCACAAGATTTGTGAACACTTTACGCTATGAAGTATTATAATAAAATATTCATCAAAAAACGTAAATAAAATTATGTGTATTTAAAACAAATTCAACATTACATATCAAAATATAAACTCCCAAATAATAAATTCTAATATAAAAAAATTATCATTAACATTTTAGTTTTTAAAATTGTCTAAAGTTTGCTGTCTTGCTTTCAATTTATACATCGTGTTAAGATCTTTATAAATCCAGACATCTGTCACTTAGCTCTGGAGATCCAATTGCATGTGTAATAAAGCCATCATACCAGATTTTCAGTCTAAATGATGAAATGAAAATTGAAATATTTCTTATCGGAACCCTAGTTAAATTATCAAGCCAAAATTACCAAGCATTTTACCCACAGATATGCACAATATATTTATTAGTGTAATATTAATTTATAATATTATTGTCTTTATTTTCCAGATTGTGGATTTATTTGCCACTGCAAGTGCGTTGGAAAGGTGCTGCGTGTGTGTGCTCACGTGTTAGCTACTGAGGGTAGTTTGGAATCCATTATTTGCCCCCAGAAAGGCCTCGCACTGCAGAACTATAGGTGTGCCGAGTGCAAAAGCGAACTTAGCTACAGTAAGTTATTCAGTATTGTTCTTTATTGTAATAATTATGAATTATTTTCTTTGGGCGACCTTCCTTCTTACAACCTGATTATAAAACAGCGAGTATATTTGTTTAGTAGGATGTATATTTACGAGTTATCAACCCATTTTATGATTATTTGTATTATATGTGAATATCCCGATTATTGCTGCAATAAAAAAACATCTCATAATTGTAAGCGTTTTTTAATTACTATAATATTGTTTGCATCGGTGGAGGAGTTTTGTGCGTGTTCATAAATATGTTTTGTACATTTACTCTTGAATTTTTATTGAAAATGTTTTTATTATTTTTTATTAAATCAAAACAATTTTTCTTAATGTATTATTTATTCTAAATGCTTCAACTGTCTTCTGTTATTTCCCTTTACATCATGTTTATTATAAATACAAAAATTACATTGTGTTTAAAGAAAAGATAAATTTGAGATAGTTAATATAATGTAAGATAACAGAATTTCTATTGTTGTAATAAAAATTTATCAAGTTTTATTGTAAATTATACCTTCAGTGTATTTTACGATATAAAGCTTATATTATAATGATCAAATTCTTTGTTGTTTATTTATATCTTCAAGGGCGCAGGTGTTATATGAAGGTATTTGTAAAATATTATTTAAATATTAATAATCATGTCTTATTTTACAAACATAGATTTTTTTTTATTTCAATTATAGATATACTCGGCAAATTATAAAACTATAATCGATTTTTTAATAAATTAGACCTTTTTTTAGTATACTTAACTATCTGACCACTTAATGAGGAAACACAAACCTTTGATCCGAAAAATAAGCTAGTTATGATGTACGGTGAATCGATGTATCATGACTTTAAAACCTCTGCATAACCTCAGAAATATTAGGTTAATTGTCCAAAATGCCTGTGATCTTATACATCTCGCACAGAATAAATCAACATATTGCAACATGGTTGCAAGGATTTGTTTACCTACATGTTCTAAAAATACTGTAAAATTCTTACGAATTATCAGTAATATTGTAAATTACAAAGGGGCTACTTTCAATATAAATTTTTGCATTTTTTACGAAAATGTGGGTTTTTATTATTCATTTATATCAGAAGCTATACACTAGATTAGACTTTTTTTAAAGTATTACTTAGATAGAACCTTTATACTCATTTCAAGCTAATAAACTGAATGTTATTTGCCATAATTAAGACAATACAAGCATTAAACGAAAGACAGCGACCATTATATGCATTTTCCGCGTGTCATAAAATTGTGTTAATTTTAGTAAATTATTCGATAAACTAAATATATTTTCTTATAATATTGAAGCCAGGATTACGGAGATAAATCTCAATTGAGAAAATTAACAAAATGTTAAAAATCAATAGTGTTATAAAAGATTTAATTTGCAGGACATATTACCAATTTTCAACGTTTTTAAAATACTTTGTTTTTGTGAAAACATGCGTTTTTAAATAATATATTATATTTACTCACATGCTTTGAGGCTTCAGCTACTATTTGAAAGTAAGTTTTATATCAAAAACAGAATAATCAGTTTTCAAATAATATATTTTCTGACTGTTTATTTCATAAATAGTATATAATTATGAAACAGACATATCACCAAAACGGCAACCTGACGTTTTAAATCGGTAATATTAAACAAAATAATAAATTGAAGCTGTCATAATAATTTTAAATTTAGAACATTATTTAAGCGATCATCTAAATATATGTAGGTACTTTGTTTGATTTCAAAACATATTCATATTGTATATGAATTAGGTACTTCGATAAAATTGTTTAATTTTCGATAGATTAATTCAAATGACAACACTCATTCCATAATATTAATATGAAAAAATTTAATAAGTCTCTAGGCAAGCATTATGTTTGAATGCGAGAAAATCAACAATTTTATTGTCGTCTCTTTCTATTCACATCTTCATCTCTCGCATGATTTACGTAACATATAACGTCATTAATTATTTCTCTAGAACATATATCAATTTTACTATTAACCTCGTTTTGAAATCATATCAAATTCATGTAGAATTTCTCGAATTTCAAACTGGAAAATGAAAGCTCACCCTTAAGGTTTTAAGTTGAAAATAAATACTTAACAATAATTTTTATGGGATTGGAATTCTTATTGGGATTAGTATTCTTCATATTTTCCAGGCTTATACTATTGTGGTTTTTCCTTACATTATATTGTATATTCACCCTTTTTTTTTGGCGCAGAGGGAAGATGGAGTGAGCCACGCCTCTGTGATTATTCTGGACTCTTCTTCTGCTCCACCTGCCATTGGAATAATTCTGTGGAAATCCCGGCGAGGATTGTCCACAATTGGGATTGGGACAAGAAATATGTCTCACAATCTGCCTATCAACTTCTTATCCTGACAAAGAAGAGGCCTCTGATCAATTTGGAAGAAGTCAATAACAAGTTATTCAACTTTGTGGCCGAATTAGACTTCGTAAGTCGTATTCACTTATATGTTGATATTTCTTAATGTTGATTGATGGAATTATTATGGCTTATTTGGATTCTATTTATCTACTTGTTTTTATTATAATTGTAAAAATTAATTTGAGAAATGAGATCGAGATGCAGTTAGTAGACGAGACAAATGTTGGAGATATTCATAACAATTTAGGATGAACATTCCGGAGTAACCAATTAATTAAATTTGTTAAGAGCGAGAATGCGATGATAAATATCTTAAATTACTCTCTGACAATCATTTACTATTATCCTCTTGTGTATGTCATTAACATATTCATCTCTGTCTCTAGAACCTGGTATAGTATCTGGTCTCTTCAAGAATATACCTCTACCAGTCTCTGCAGTGGGCTGCTTCCTGCCAGTGTCTGACCACAATAATGGATAGCTGTTCATTTATATTGTCTTGACATTTCATTTTAGGTCTACCTATGCTTTATCTTCCTTCAGGTTTATTATTGAACAGCCATTTTGGGGGTCGCGCATCATTCATGCACTTTGTATGACCTAGCCATTAAAACCTCCCTATTTTTATGAATTTATTTTCAGCTCATCGTGTAGGTCATAAAGTCCCTAGTTATGACATCATTTTCTTTGACAGTTTCGAAAATTCTCTTACGGATCCTTGTGTGTGTAATAATGTTTGGTTTTTATTTCAGGTGCGTAAGATGAGAGGTGACCTCAAGCACATGAGGTGTTACCTGGTCTCTTGCCAAGAAGGTAGAAGCCTAATGAGCGGAGACATGCTCCACATGATCGAAACTTCAAATCTGTACAGTGTCGAGAACTTAGAAATGGCGAGGGATGGTCAACTAGTGTCTCAACTGAGTAAACTGTTGGAAAAATTCCGATCCCACATAATGGAATGCACAGTGAGTAAAAAGAGTACTAAATTCTACATCTGAATTTTGATTTTTTCTGAATTCTCATAAAGGCATAAATCTTTAACTGCAGGTTACTGTGTTATGTTACAGCCAATAGGTTTCTAAATTATTATGACAATAAATTATTAGGTTGGTGCAAACTTAATGATCGTTTTTTAATTCTTAATTACACTCAAAACATCTTTAAACAGTCATTCTGGAGCACAATCGCCGTCTCTTTCAATGCCTGTTTCTCTTTTGCTTGGCAAATGATTAATTCCACTGGTAAAAAAAGTCATGACACGGTCTACGCTTTTCCATCAGCAATATGTTCTGAATAATTACAACTTCACAATAAGAATGTGTTCTCCTTAATAATATAAGTCGTATCAATGTGTCCAAAATTGAATAAAAATGAATTGATAATTCTGGCGTTTGCAGTCAGTTTACTCAAAGGTATTTGTGATTCCGTAAAAGTAATGTAGATGGCTTTCAAAAATAATGGAACAACAGATGTATTAATTTGAAAAAGTGTAACATATAGGTTCGAAAATTTGTCATGAAAAATACTGGCATTATAACACAATTGGTAGTGTACTTCCCTGGATTGGAAATAGAGATCCAGGTTCGAATCCCGGTAGCGCAAAAATAATATTTTTCGGCAAAATTGATTTTATATGTATATATTTATAATTAATACATTAAATTAGCAATATGTTCATTCAAATCATCCTAGACTTTGTCTTTCTGCCAATTTTTGAGTGAGCGACCAACGTGGTAGTCTATAGATGTTTCGGTGGGAGAGTACGAAGAACCTGATCATCAAAATGAGACAGACAACCTCTTTCTTTCTCATCTTTTAAGCTTGTGTAACCAATTTTGAATTGCTCAAACCATTTTTGAATCTGGTTAATCGTTCCTTCTCCAAGGAGTTTGTAAAGATTGTGAAATGATTGTGCATCCTTTTGCGATATGGCGATACGGATATGATTTTTGACACACATTTTTACTGAAAAGAGAGAAATGTAATAAAGAAATTAACCTATTGAATGCTACAATTGATATGGTATAAATCGGTTTTTATACGCAGCCGTATTAATAGTTGTTATGCCGACTATGGTCGCCGATTAAACAGTGCACCTATTTCATACAATATTTTATCTCACTAGAGGAATCCTAATACTTTGACAGTGCTGACATCTTCAGAAATTTATGGAAAATAAAATTGTATTTCATTAAAAACATCAATAATCTGTCATGTGTTTCAAGTAGCGGCCGAATTGAGCGGCGACAACATGGTTTTGTATAGAGTTTATGTTTATTCATTTATAAACATCCTATGGGTTTTTACAACCATGGATTTGGTTTCATATTGAACAATATAACCTTTTATCTCTATCTGAGGCGATAAATCATGTCTAATTGGTCTATTTTGATGATTTGATGCATATTTGGGTATTCAAAAAATGTACCGCGTGGGTATTGGAAAATCATAGTTGAGAATAGCAATCAAAAGGTTAAAATTTGAATAAAATAAGGAATACATTAGTAAAAAAATTGACATAATGTTAATGTTTTTCTTCTAGTGCTTGTCCACTTGTTGAACTTTAGCGATCATGTTGCTTAGCATTATTCTGTTTGCGTCAGCTTGAAATAATTAAACTGAACTTCCTGAGCCATTGCCTTAGATTTTACTGCTAAGATATTCTCAGTTATCAATGGCCTCTTCTGCTAGCAATCTCACCTTGATGATAAGATCTTATATTTTTCTGAGAGTCTCATGATATGACAAAAGTATTGTAACTTACTGGTTTTCATTTTTTAATGGGACATTTATCTGTGCGGCAAGCATATGCGTGATTGGCTATGATTGAATTAATTAACTGTTATCTTAAGAACAATCGATATTATAAGAATGATCTAGCGTATAAGTTTCCCACCAACACACATTAATTCATTTATTGTTAATTAATTTTTAATATTTTTTGTTTTATAGGTTTGCTATGGAAAAGGTTACCTTTGCGAACTGTGCCGCAATAATGAGGTGATATTCCCTTTCGATTCTGGGTCTATCGACTGTGAAAAGTGTAATTCTTTATTCCACCGTGTCTGTTGGACAAAGAAACTCAAGATTTGTCCAAAATGCATTCGAATTGAGAGGAGATTTGCAGATTTTGAGGCTTCAGAAGACCCCGATGACAATGATGATTCGTTTCTTGATGGTGAATGGATGCCCGCTTTGTAAATCCACATTTTTTATTTTCTCTTTTGCGTGTTACTGAATCGAAAATAAATCTTACAGTTACTATCGCAACATTGTCAATGTTTTATATAAATTTTCCTGTATTTTATTTAAATTGTTTAACCAGTCATATTTTATATCATTGCGTTTACAATTATTAACATGTATTTATCAATAACTTTTATTATTTTTGCATGATAATATTTACAAATACAAATTAATTTTTTTACTTATTTTTGTTTTCTTTCTAGATCTATATTACTTTTATTATATTTGTTAATTCAAACAATAACTTTTATTATTTCTGCATGATAATATTTACAAATACAAATTAATTTTTTACTTATTTATGTTTTCTTTCTAGATCTATATTACTTTTATTATATTTGTTAATTCAAACAATAACTTTTATTATTTCTGCATGATAATATTTACAAATACAAATTAATTTTTTACTTATTTATGTTTTCTTTCTAGATCTATATTACTTTTATTATATTTGTTAATTCAAACAATGACATTTCTCAATTTCAAATTTTGCTTTTCCTTCGTAAATTCTACATTTAATTAAAAAAATCATGTATTGTAAAAGAGATCGATGAAGCCGATTGCTTTTTGATATCTTTGTTTTTCTTTTCTTTTTAACTCTCCTGAAAATGTGTGCTGTCTGTTTTAACAAGTATGTATTTTATTATGTTATTCATTATTCAGTAAACATTTTTGAAAAATTAAGTTTATTATTTTTAATTATCAATCTTTTGCTGTTCATTAATACGAGTAATATGCCAATAAGTAAATATTTATAAAGCTCATTCAAATATAATAATTTTTAGAAATTTAGTTCACAGAGAAAAAAAACAATACCAAAATGTCTTACATAATAGGCTAATAACGTAGGCTAATGTTTAGATAGATATATATACATCAGTACAAATGAGCGACAGAAGAATCTCAAATCTGTCTAAGCAATAACTAAACAATATCTACTTATTTGAAAATCAGTGCCATTTCAAATTATGTATGTATGTAGTAAGTTCTGAAACGATAGCCAAAAATTGTAGAATAATTGAAAATATGGATATGTGCATAACACCAATTGTAATAAAGCAGTGCTCAAAGTTTTTACAAATCATTTAAATGCACCTAGTTTAAATGCTTTAATTCTAATATCTATACAGCAGGAGTCTTCTAGATTTTAGGAGTACCATTGTGGCAAAAACTTGTGGCAGACCGGAACGTGCTGCTTATTATGATTGAACACTTTTAGTTTAACGAAAACTGCACTGCATAATTGTTGTTCATAGATAGTAGGGTAAGATGGGGGAATGGCGGTCAGTGGGCAATGCCAGTCACAATCAAATAACTATCTTCTCGGATTATTTCAACAAAGATTTGAGTGCTGCCATCTAGTTTTCCTCCCGAGTAAACTTATTTATGAAGCGCCACCATTTTGTGTCACCCTTAGTGTGCGTGATAACCGTTTATGCATGACAAAAGACAACAAGAAAACTGCCAAAGGTCAACAAGAAATCAAAGATCGCTTCAGAATTTTCTTCTTCAGATGAAGAAGTTTTGGCTTCCAAGAGGAAGTTGAAAATGTATTAGAAATCTCCTACGTCAAGATCAATAAGACGAACAAGTCTTGGAAAATATTTGTGAAAATGACATTTCTCCAAAACATTAACAAGAAACATGTTTCGTCTGTAAAGAGTTAGAAAAGAGCGAGTTTTGGTACAGATGTCGAGGTTGCGGGCAGTGGGCTCATAAAGATTGCGGCGGTACTGTTACCCCTGATAAATATGTATGTGATTATTGTGAGTAAAAACATACCATTCTTAAGCTTCTTGATTTGCAGCTTTTTATGTGCGAACTACGGTTAATTTTTTTTTACTTTTTGAAATAATCATTACATTACTCTATAATATTGTTTATTGATTTGTTTAATTTATTTTGGAAGCAAACCTCATGTAGTTTTCGACCGACCGCTATCGCCCTCATTTGACCCATTTGACCATTTAATTGACCACCATTTCCCGCACGAGCGGGCAATGGTGGTCAATTAATATTATAAAAAAACTGTATGAAAATATGGCAGACACTAGGAAGCTCAGCAATTTATACCTTAAAAGTAAACTAAATGAGCTATATGAAAGTTCAGTTTCTTTTGCCCCAAGTCCTTTAGATAAATAATTATTTCAATTCCCGCTTAAGTGACCGCCATTCTCCCCTATATGTATATCATTGTGATTATTTTAAACATTTTTAACTCCTATGATAAAGAAGGATTATTGAATTTAATTAAATGTTTTATTACAAAAGTGTGTATAATCGTGTATTATTCCGCTCATGTCTTCAATCACTTCAAGCTTGGAACTTAGCTATATTTTTTATTATACATTTTCACAAATATTCAGTTTTTAGGATGATCAAGATGTATGTGTATTATAATTGTCTCTATTGTGAAAAAAATACATCTCAATGTGAAAGTTAATGTCGATGGTGTTTCAGTAGTTTATTTGTTTGATAAAGTTTTTAATTTGAATATTTCAATAATTTTAACATCCTGTGTACCTGGTTTTATAGATGGATTTTAATTTTATTCTTTTGATATTCACAAATATATTGATTTAGCGTTAAGTTTTTCAGAATATCCTGTAATGTGTTACCATTAATAACTGTTAATATACATCAACTAGATTTTTTATTCATAAATTAAAAATCACATTTATGTTTATTTAATTAACACTTTTGCAAATGTAATCAGATATTTTGCATTAATTAACAGGGTTGTGCCCTCTTTGATATCAATACAATTTGAATCCTCGACTTGAGCTTTGACTAATTTTAAAATTAAATTTTTTATACAAAATTTTTAAATTTGAGACTGAATGTTTGTAATATAAAATATATTTAAAAAAACTGGTATGTTGGCCAAATGAATACTGAATGTATAGTTTTAAAATTGGCTATCTTTTAACTGTAAAAGTTTAATGATCTGATGATGAATGCATTGCATGTGTCATCATCTTAGGTTATTCTCCGAGATACTCATTTACATTAAGAGTTCTGTAATCACTTAATACCTTCAGTTTATTCACTCAATATTTTTCAGTGTTTTATGCTCATATAGACATTGTTCATCTGACATCAAACAATACTAAAATATATTAAACTATTAATTTTTGAAAATTAAGTCTTTATTCAAAAATGGTTTAAATCATTTGCTTTCTAAAACATATGAATTATGATTGATCACAATTACTATTGTTAATTAGATTTTTTAAATTATGTTGTATATTAGTATTGAGAGCTTTTGCTGTAGATATTTTTATTTTATAGTTACCATAGTTGATGTAAACTGCCCTATTTTAGATTTTTTTCTTATATTGAATTTAATAAAAAATGATTTTGTGTCATAATTTTATATTTGTCTTATTGTTGTGTCATTTGTTTATATTAGGAAACGCGCTCTAGACAGTTTGTACTGTTTACTAGAATTCTTATAAAAGTTTATAGTATGTATTATGAAATATGATTATTTTATATGAGGATGGTGAACTGCATGATTCGTATTCTAAATAAAATTAGTTTGTCTATATGTCATATATTTATAATTTAATCCATCAGCCTACTCCGTGTCCAGTTGGAATGCTTGAGTTTTTATCGCATTCCCTGTTGAAAAATGATAACAAAATATATAAAAATATCTGAGTCTAAATTTATAGAATTTATTAAATAATGACGATATTTATAAAAATAAAGGAATTACCAATATTAAAATTAAACAGTAGGCAGACGGGTTTAAATATGAATGTATTTGTATCCATCAATGTGGAACCTCTTTGTGCGTGACAAAAATTGCTGTTTAAAATATGCCCAAACTTTAAAAGAGCATACTGTCTAAATCAAATTTTATTTTAAAATGTTCAAATATATGATTTTTCAATGTTATGTGAAAGTATATTGAAATGTTTTTTGCTGAGTTCAAATTAATCCACCTATTCTGAGACTGCGGTATTGGGAATATTTAGGATGAATGATAAATGATTTGAGCCCCTGTGTGAACAGTGAATAATAGCATGATGTCGAAAAGTCCCTTATGAAACGACGACTGTCAAATATTTCAATTGATCATAGTCCTGTCAAAAGTTTAATACATTTATATTCACAAAGGTAAATTGAGCAATATACATGCACTGTTAATTTTTAAATCAGTTTATTCAAAAGTTTTAAGTTGTATATGAAAGGTAGAAGTATTTTTCCATAAATCAACAATAACGTTAACAATTTATGGCATTACTTTTTACAGCACAAAAGACAAAGCACTTTTTACTGACAATTATTTTCTCTTTAAGAGATGTATAATATACATATTAAATTAATCAATTTGAAAATATACAAGAAAAAAATCTAAAAAAAGATATATTGTCACTTGTTTCTTTTTTACTTACTTTTTTTTCATTCTTATACGACTTGTTAATTTTTGCTTTAGATTGCGATTGAATTTAATGGTTTGAAGTGACTTATTACCACTAGTTTCTGACATGTTAAATTAAACAATGAAACGTAAAAACGTTATTATTTTATCAGCAGGACCAACTTAAATGTCATATTGCAAATGCGTTATGGCCATTTTATGGAAAAATAACATTACACCTGTCGTCACTCTGTGTTTGACATATTAAAACAATTTTTGCTGAGCATGCAGATGGATATATGCTGTGTGATTTAAGCAAAAAACTGATAACAGTGATATCGTAATAACTGTGTTATTCCTCACAGGGGCCCAATCAATAATATTTGCAATGAGAATCATTAAAACTTTGAGAAACTTTTACTAACATTTTTTTTTTCATTATATATTTTATGTACCTTTGAAAACAAAGTTAAATAAGTTTATATCATTGATTTTTTAACACTAAAATTATTCTAATTGAACTGAATTTAATGCTTATATTTTTAATTCTTAATACAATTGATTAAAATTCCATGGGATTCTCATTTTTGTACACTTCCTGAACTAATTCTGGTATCCAATTTAAATTCAAAAAAATATCCAATATGAGACCTATTTAATTTTAAAAATCTGTATAGGTTTGTATTTATTTGTTATTTTATTTATAGTTTTTGCAAAACTTTTGAAAAATAAAAGTATTTCTTCTCGTTCAATGGTGTTACACTTAAAGTTTCCGCCTCCATGATATTTGATCTACTTTTGCCCATTTCCAATTATTTATCAGCAGCAGATCTTTATCATACTTATTCGCATTGACTTCCCAACAAATCTTTTGTCTTCCAGTCTTTTCTCCTCAGGAAAATCCCTTTTGACTATCGTTTTTGAAATTCGAGGAACATGCAAATGTAAGAGAAGAAATTTTATTTTTTCCAGATTAGACAGGTTATATTTTATTCCAAGTATTACTTATAAGAGGTTTTTGTTGCATTTTAAATTGAATATTTTTTCCCCCTATTTTATATGTTAGACAAATTTTTGGTTTTTGGGAAAAAAATATAATGTCTTTCGATAAACTTGCGTTTTATTACTGTATTTTAAATGCTTCTGTGTAAAACGTTACATAAAATTATGCCCTGTTCCTGACAACCTGAATGCCAGTAAATGACTGTCATCAGACAGTTTAAAAGATAAAAGTAAGTATATTTGGCTGCGATTGGAACATGTAGGAAAAGATGAAAAAATATAAATAAAAAGTAATACACAAAGTATTATTTTTTTATAATATAGAAAATATATAAAACTTTTCATTTATGTATATAAAATAAGCATTTTTAAAGTAAATACATCCTTGACTACTCAGACTAGTAACTGAATAGACATGAAATAAAGTGTACATATAGGAGAGGGGTTTGGAACATTAGTTGCGGGATGAGGGGTATTATACGCACATTCTTTGTGGAAACGTAAGTTTGAAAGTTTGACACATTTATGCAACAGTTAAAGTATTTACTCTTCGAAAATTAAATCTTTGTTTAAACGAGACGTATTTTTTACATTAATGCATATTATATTGCCAGTATTTAAATTTTCGTTCCAATCGAATCATATATCAAAAAAAGTCAGAGCAATTTGATTGCGTAAGTGGTACCAAAGTGATCACGTTTCGTGCATACGGTGTGCCTATACAAAATGTTTTTAAAAATTCTAAAAAAGTTTTTTGTATTATTATCTAGCTGTGATTTTTTGATACCACATATAGCGATACTCGAAAAATTTTACTTAAAATCTTCGACAGTATGTAAATTGTGCGATGATGACAGTCAGGGATGTCTCGTGAGCGTAATTGCTGTCTCGTGCAAGAAAACAATCCGATGTGTACATCCAACATAAGTTACATATGGTTTTAATATCTTCTAAAGAAGCTGAAAAATGTATTATCATGATTTTAAAGAAATTGTTAATGACATAACTATGTAAAAATAAAATGCTTGTTTTTTAATTCTACTCATTTAATTTACTTGAGACACGTTTTGCCTTGTAAGGGCATTATCAATTTAACTCAACAACTTCTATATATCTATAGTGTATATGTGTCCAGTTCCACTATATATATATTTGGGAGTTAGGACGGTGGTTAAATGAAATAAATGTAATTGGCGTGTGTTGAGGTGTTTATTGTCGGTATGATAAAAACAATGAAGATGTGATGTAGAAGGTGCATGTGTGCGTGAAATGAAATGAATTGGCCGAATTTGGAAACGCTGATACTCGAGAGACTGCTTGGCGGTGAATTGAGCCAGACTTGTGGCAGCAGCCGGCAGCGTTGTCGCCAGCGTCGATGCCGACTGAGATGGCGGTAGATTTGAATTATAGTCGCTACATATATATATAAATATGATGGGTGGCATTCTGAAATTTGCCTAATTGCATAGGGACGTCACTGATAACAGTTTACATAATAGTTAACAAACTGGATACCGAATCATAGCCATCCGATCACCAAGACTTAGGTATGTACATTGCTTAGAATTCTTAATAAATTATTATATTAAGGCTTCTTCCATTAACGCTTTGCGCATTGGAGTAGTAGGTACTTATCAATTGCAAATATGACGCAGATTGGTGGTTCACAATACAGAGGAAGAATTCTGCTCCTGTCAGGGGTGGGCTGGAGGAGGCTCGGTGTGGCTAGTGTGAGCCCCTTGTTAAGTTAAGAATAAACAATATTCTCAGATCAAATCGGTACCGAAGACTTTGTTGCCTTTTGAAATTTCTCGTAAAATACATTTATATCAACAACGCTGATGTTTGATATTGATAATTCTTCCATATGTAATTCAATGTTCAACGCAACATTTTTGTGAACGATGCTTTGAACGATTGTCCTTCATACTTCATACTTACCGTAATTATGCACAGTTTTGAGGACAGTTCTTAATATTTATTACTTTTTTATTATGTAAAATTAAAATATATTTACACACATATTGATATAGATAGATGTGTAAAATTAAAACAATGATTTTATAAAATCAAAAAGTAGCGCCAATCTGGCGCCCGGGGACGTATACCTCACCCCCTTCCCCCCGAAACAACACTAGCTACGCCTCTGTATTGAATTTATGCATTATACATCCGTTACCGCCAGTGGCGTAACTACATGAATAAATTTTTTTTTCAAGCGTAAATGTTATTTATATGCACATTTTTTCATTGCGACGATGGCACGGTCTAACGTTTTTTTATTACAAATCACCGATTAAAAACATCAAGCGTCACACATTAAGCGAATCGATTTAAATATTATTTAATAAGAAATTATTGCGTTTTTGATATAAAACTTGATTTTAAATAGTATCTGAAGCCTCAAACCATATAAGTAAATATTATTATCTAAAATAATTTTTATTCACTAACACAAAGTGTTTTAAAAACGTCGAAATTTGATCATTCCGCAAATTGCAATTTGCAATCAAACTGCAGATTGAATGGTTTATAACTCAATACATTTTTTACATTTTGCTAATTTGGTTCAATGCAGATTTATCTCCGTAATCTTGGTTTCAAGATTATAAGAAAATATATTTCGTATATGCAAGAATTTTTTATATTAAAGCAATTTTGTGGCGCGCGGAAAATAAATTTAATGGTCGCGGTCTTTCTTACAATGCTTGTATTTTCTTAATTATGGCAAATAACATTCAGTTTATCAGTTTTACATTAGTGTAAAAATTGTATCTAAGTAATAATTTAAAAAAAGTCTAATCTATTGTATAACTTTTGATATAAATGAATAAGAAAATCCCACATTTTCGTAAAAAAAACACGGAAATATGAATTATTTTTGAAAGGGAAACCTTAACTTGTGGCGTAACTATAAACATTGGGCCCCAATGCAGAATGGAAAAACGGCCCATAAATAAGTATTGTAGGCAGGGGGCGTGCACTCTATACAATCAAAAAAGCTGTCCATAACTATAATCTTTCAAAATGAATATTTATTTAATATATTATATATTGAGTATGCAAATCGACGTGAAAATAATTCAGTTTTCGTGTTAACGAGTTAACTAAAACCGTACAACTAGCGTAAGAATTCAACTTGACAAATACACCTGCGCATGTTTTTTTTTCGCAAAATCTGACCCGGACCGTCTTCACTTCAACAGGCGTGTTGCAAAACGCCACATTTCGAACGTTGTATTCTTTTATGTTATAAAATAATTTCGCTCTTTTAGTTAATAACTTGACAAACTTCCCATGAATAATAATAATAATACATACAAATTAAACATCACAGACCGTCTGTTGTGTGTTCTCCTAATAAGAAAGTGTTCTCCTTAATAAAAATAATACACACTCACACAAGTGTACTTACATAAAAATATCAATGTGAAAGAGTGAATGATGGATACAACCTCTAATGAGAATACTCATCGCTTGTATACCATCGATATTAGCAGCATAACCTAAGTCCATACATAGTGCACGCCGCTGATTATATTAGTACTACAAAATTAGTACCTTGTTCCATATAATATTCATACTTTATTTATTGGGCATTTATATGCATTCGCATTAAAAAAAATACTTGCTTCGCTAGCGATTTTAACTTTACGGCCTTACTAACCCAACGTATTAGCAGTCGATAATGTTTTTATGTATTTTTACAATACACGTGAGAGACAATATTTTAAATTCCATTTTTTGCTAACGCTGGGAAAGATATTGATACTCACACAAATATCTATTTCCAATGGATTGTAGGGCGCGATATTTTAGGGGCGACACTAACGTGGGCCCCAATGCACTGGATTGGCACAGTTACGCCACTGGATACCGTCGTACATGCTTTAGCAGGTGTTCCTATCCACCTCAGCCGGACCACATAAAGTTTGCATACTCATCTGCATTATTTGTAAAAATTTAGTATAGAACCAAAAACATCGTGTTTCATTTATTGTATCGATTAACAATGGAGTTCTATAAGCGTTAGAATTGTTAGATTCTTTCGCAACAAGAAAGCAGACTGCAGGTCTTCGAAAATAAATATACATCCTAGTTAAACTATTCGACTCAACTTAAATCGAAGAAAAAAAAATTTAAAAAAAAAATAAAAAACTATTACGTAAGCCTCTATCGATCTGATAATTATGACAATATTGGTAGGACGCAACGCACGCAGCCAGTGCATCATATATATGTGTGTGTATCCCAGGGCACAAAAGTCACGTATCGGTCACCAAACATGGTGCCGCCACCCCGACCGTTGTCAAGACGACAGACAGGTCGAGTTATGATTCCGAGGGCTGTCTCTTTTACAATTCTAAAATGCAAGTAATTTTTTTGCCCTGTGAATGAACTCGATACTTTAATTCAATATGCCAACCTCCTTGGTTTTTTGATCGAATATAATGGGTGAGAGATATTTATAATGAAATCAGAATGGATACCATTTTTAATGTACATCTCCAACTTGCTCACCATGTATACATAAATTTTAAAAAAAACAATACATGTTCCAGACACGTGTATTGTACCACCACTACACAGAATATGTTTTTTTTTTTCGAAAAAGCATTCATAAATTCAGTTAAATAAATAGAATAAAAAATATTTGTATATTAAATTTTTTAATAAATGCTTGCAAAAACTAAAATCAGCGTTATATACTTGTACAACAATCTGATACCAGTCTATTGGGGGAGTAACTAAAATTTCAGAGTACTGGCTTAACATGTGAGAGGTGCCGGTATCGATAATCGACATCTCCAAAATCGTTTTGATTTGAGTTTGATAATGAACAATTGATGCATCCTGAATTTGACCTGTTTCTTGCGACTGTATTTTTTTGTAATAAATAGGAAGGAAAAAAAACTATTTTATTTTTGAATTCTCAAGATGATTAGGTATTAAATTTACTCAACTTATTTTGCGCCTGCCTCGTTTTCGCCATTTCAGTTCACTTGTCGACGGTGTCGAAAAACTTAGATTATGCATATTTCTCTTCTCGTTCGGTTCCTCATGGCGAATTAGGATAAAGGATCATAACACTTCTGAGATCTCTAATCCCCGTAGTATTTTGCTGCTTGCAGAATTACTGCTCAGGTTTATCGCTGTTCATTTTTCTTTTATAACTAACGAAACAAAATATATCAAAAAGAATAAAAACCACAATGAAAAATTTGCAACAAATATTATGAAAAAAATTAATTATGCCCACTAGCAAACAAAACACAGTTGATATATTGCTGGAGCGAAAGTGGAGAAAATACATGCGCACTATATTTGGGTTGCAATAAAAATGAAAGATGAAAAGATGATCCTTTTGTGAAAATTAAATGCCTAACTGAAAAAGCTCATGCAGCATTAATTCGCATGAAAGAAAATGATTAAAAATATCTCAAAGAATGACAACGCAACATTTTGAAATAGACAAAACACGATATAAATATCGACCTTAATAAAAATAAAATAAATTTACGTAATTAGTTGCTTTGTGAAAATTGACTTATGGTGTTATTGTAAGTAACGCCCGATTTTTGGGTATTTTCGAGAATTGCTGATCATTGCCGAATAACCCGAATGTCCTTCTCACATACTACAAAACCTAGCTTTAAAAATTTTCTCTGTACTAGAACATAGTTCGATTCTCTGAATATATATCTTTGGACGGATTTGATTTGATCATTGATTTCCGAAACGATTTAAATGATTTTAGGTCTTAACAAGAGCTTTAAAATATATTTTTATCGGAGGAAGTTTATCCTCCAGGTTTTTAATAGTAAATAATAATCTACTCGTACCCATCCCTGAAAACCAGCGAGAGCTTGGCAGCTGCATACAGTTTGAGAGTTTCCTCCCCATGCGCATAAATTGCAGTAGAGATTTATTGATTAGTAGACGCATCGCCCGGATAGTTTAGTCAAACATCACCCGGCCAAGGATTCCAACGCATCAAGCAGAACTCTCTCAGGCTTATCCCTGTTAAACTTCTCACATTCAGTGATTAGTGTCATATTTTGTGGTAAAAAAAGCCCCAAGGAGAGAATGGAAATAATCGGGATGTCCTACATTGATGTAAGTGAATTTATTATTAAATAATTAATATTTGACCAATTAACATGTCACAATTGTGGCGATACTGAATTTAAAATGTTTTCTTGAATGTTAAATAATTTTTCCAATTATGCTTGTTGGAAATGGACAGTTTTTTATCGTGGTATTCGTTTTCAGATGTGGCTGTGTCCTCCCAGGGCCATCGAGTACATCATGAAAAGCCCGAAGAATAATCCGCACATATGAAATTCGGTGAAAATCCTCCACTACTGGGTCACGCATCGTCAAGCGGAATACTATGAATTTAAATGCAGGTTTGCAACACCTTTGTTAATTCATTTTTTTGTAATGTTAAAGATGCGAGCGATAAACGTATTATATCTAAGGATACGTGCGGAATTAAAATTAATCTTTTCACGATAGCGATCACGACTTTGCCGCAGATTTTATAGATATTTAATTTCTAATCATTTCATGACAAAGAGTGTACTAGTAACATGTGGAAGCCGAGAGGAGAACAATGAATCGGAAGTAAGCAAAAATAAATTAAATATATATTCTGATTCAAAAGTTACTGAATAATGTGTCGCATCTTCTTTCATATTTATTTTCACGCGGCAACAGGTCAAACTGTCTGCGTCATAAAACAAGATGGCGTGTCCCGCCTTCTTCCTGTTCGAGGGCTATCCGTTAACGGATGTTTGGGATCATGTTGGCCAGTCGGATAGCCGTTAGAAAGAGAGGTCCAAAAGTCTGGCCAACTTCTGACTCTTTTTCCGGGATATTGATTTTCATTGATGACAGTGTGTACTAGACATACGTCTCGATCGAGACTCTTCCAAAGTACATCCAGTTTGCTTACCATTATGATTGTGTAATTTCATTGTCTTTATTTATACTCATTAGTACGGTGTCATTTCTTACTACATAAGTCCTGCTGAATTTCAGCATGCTTTTGTAGACTCTCATTTAAAATGCTTAGTTGTTCAACTGTTTTGTCAAAAGACGATTGATTTTGATTTGAAGTTTTTTTTATTTTTTTAATGAGCAACTATCGTGTCGATAATATGCGCATTCCCATATAATCCAATACCCCTTTGACAAAATGGTATGTATACGTCAAGTCTTAGAAAGAGAAAAATCTGGATGCGGAGAGGGTGGGAGGTGACAGAATTTAGGTGGAGGAGAATTCAACTAAACTAATTGTAACTAAATTGTTTTCGCAGTACCTAGGTACATAGATTGAGGTCACTGTAATGGTGACATACTTGTACGTGCACGGATTTAGTTTCCTTGCGATATCCTCATCATTGCCATATCATCATAATTGCGATTGCTATTTTTATCACCTCGCTACTTCAATGATAATTGTCCAACATTATTTCAATAATTTATGTAACAGTAAAAAGCAAATAATTACTTTTTATGAAAAAAATGGACAACTCGCTTGATTACTAAGCAAAGCACCTAAATGGTGTATGCATTACAAGTTTTAATGTTACGATATTTATTGTCCCGAGGGATCAAACACTTTTTTGCAGCGGCCATTGCTGTGTCGAAGGATTCAGCGATGTTTTCTTTGCAGATGCAGGTTGCCGAGGGGGTGCTTTCTGTGCCGCAGGAAGCCCCCCTCTCCCCTGCCTGCCCCGATGCCATTCCCGCCCTATTTATATCAATGATGGCATCCGAACGGAGTGTGGATGCCGGCCGTCATGCCTGTGCTGATCATGGATACCGTCTACCATCCCAACATGTATCTGCAGACCATCGTGTATACTCCGTGCACTATTATATATTACTTACCGATGCCGATCCATTTAATAATCCGGACATACTACATCGAATATGTTGCATGTAGTAATTATTCTCTCAAAATTAAATACTAACCGATCGCATACAATTCATTGCATCATTGCAGATTAATACGATGCACTGAAAAATATTTACTTATGTTTATTGTTTCTTCAAACAATAAAATGTAATATGTAGAATCTCTATTTCACGAGGTTGCAATTAAGGAGAAGTTGCAATCTTTTTAATATGTGGCGTGGCGTTCATTAATTATTTACGAGTTTTTCAATTTAATGCAGTGAATGGTACAATTTATATTGCTTCAAATCACAACATTTTAGTAGGGCATTTAATATAAATAAATATGTTCTTACACTAACAACATTTTTTAAGTTATCTAATATTATTTGATTGATTTGGTAGTTACTCGGCGGTGTAACATTTTAATTTAAAAATATTATCTTTGCACTACACACAATTTTTGAGTTAATAACACTACTAGTTTCGGGAAGAGCAGTCGTACCATCTACAGGGGTAAAATAAGTAGTGTTATTAGCTCAAAAATTGTGTAGTACTAAATTAAAATTATATTTGAAAGTTACTTTTTATTATCATTTAATAATTTGAAAAAATATGGAAGTGAAAAAAAAAATTTGGATGTTTGTGGTCAAAATTTTAAAATATAGAGCGAGGAATGCTCAAATTAGGAGCGTATATATATTTGTTGTTAGCATAGTCGATGTATAATCATAAGAAAGAGTCACTAAGGGGGTTTGGGCAAGTAGAACGTGAGACCGAGGAGAGGAGAGAGGAAAGAATATACATGCAAGAGTCGAGTGTTGATGGCAAGAAGAACAGGGGACGTCCGTGAAAGACCAGATACGATCAAATAAACAAGATATAGGATTGAGAAAAATGGAAATTGTTTAAAAAATAATATTTATCAATTTGGCACTTGCCGGAAAGGATTTTAATACGATGAAATTAATATTTACTTGTCTATGTAATAATGTACTAAATGTTAAATGTATTTGTGCTACACTTTCTTTCTTCCACCTACCTATCAAATCAAAGTTAAAGTGTTCCACAGATTGCAAATATAAATTATAGTAAACACAGGCCATTTACACGTAATAACCTACTATACAGATTACACCAATACAGACTGACTTTGCATTTATGATCGCTGAACTATTGAAATTAAATAAAAAGATTTTATTCGTATTTTTGATTTTTTCTCACTTAATATTTTTTACATGTCAAATATGGCACTTTTAAATTAAAATTTCAAGATTTCTGCATACTTTGTTGTGATATAAATAAATGGCTACTTATCTTATTCTCAAACTTATTTATTAAATTTTATAATTTTAACGAAATATTTTATGACTTATACGGCATATTTACATTTCTGCTAACAATGTTTTATATTTTTACAGGCGTGTGGTTCGGGGCAACTGTTTTACTTATGTCAAAATTACACATATAATTTATCGATTTCAATTAAAATATGGTTCATCACTCGCCCGTTTGACTTCTATTAAGTAAAATGTCGTAAAATGTGTGTCTCGATGTGAATTATACAAATATTTTGTAGGATTAGTTTGCTTAACTAGGTGTTGTGAAACATTTCTGTATTGAAGGGCAATCGGAAGAATTATAATAAGTGTTCTAACAAGGTGTAACTGATTTGAAATTACCGCCATTTCTCTAGCGGTGCTTTTTGGTACTTGATACTTGACAGCTATCGTGTAGACAGTACGCCATTACAAAATGAAGCCGTCACGTGGTACCTGCTAAGCGGGCAATCCAGCGTTTACTGGCAAAATTATATGAAGTAGACTGTGATATATGCTACAAACTGCGCTCCATCAGACAATAATTGAACTTTCGAACACCGCGTTGTATTGAATTTTGTTAAAAGGTGTTCATTTCGATGCGTATAAAATCCAATTGATCCGACGACCGATGCCAACGGCAATTATAAATATAAATCGGTTACCTCTTGTTGGTCACCTGTTTTTGGAAATATTTTAATGTTACCAGAAAAATGGCGTAAGATGTGGCTTCATTTCAGTTGATCCATATTTCTCAAAAACCTCTGACCTAACCAACCCGTTTCAAATATTTTTCGTTTTCATTAATGTCTCCCAATAGGACTTCCCAATATTCTGCTTATGTTTTAAATAGAGAACTCCCTTTATTTTGCTATTCACAGGTTTCTATATCTTGAGCTCTGCTTCCAATTTTGGCTATCAACTTAGTTGGTGTTATTTGACTATGACGTCAGAAAAAAACAAGTGTTGTTTACCCGACAACTTGCTTGATGTTTTCTGACCATAGGACGCGATGTTCAGGCTTATGTTATCAAAAGAGTTGATGTTTTTATTAATATTATTCATTTTTAAATAGGATCGTAAATACTTTGCATGTCTACTTTTCATATTTATTTCATTACGGTGCGTAAAATTAATTAAATTAGTATATATTTATGTATTAAATTGCATGTTTGTCTGCTTCCTGTGTAATCCTACATCTTTGATCTGGCAACTGATTCAAACCAAATTTTGCGTAGTTTCTCTGTAGGATCCTACGCAAAACATAAATACCCTCCCTCACAGTAATATAAATGTGTTCTAAATTGAAAGCCATCCACATTTTTTTCAGTTCCACTTTAGGATCCTGAGGAAAGTATAATCATCCCGTCCCACTCTAACATCTCACCCTCTCCCTGTCTCGACCAAATTTTTCATCTAGGTATCGTTATTATAATATTTAAGGCCTGCAAAAAACAATGGCGCCCTTTACTTCCCTCCCCCTAAAATCTATTTAAATAATAAGTATATTTATTTACCCTAAGTATGGACCACTTATATTTTAGAAAACACTTTTGAAAATTTTTCATTTTAAATTAATATATTTTTTATATGTCGCATTTTCAGATATTCAAATAAACACATTTCTTATAAAACTGTCGAAATAATATTTAAAATCTTATAAATGTTATAAATGTCTATAAAAATAATTATGAGTGTTAATGTATCTTAACTACATAATAAATGTGAAGAAAAGAATTTGTGTATTTATTTACTTGAATCCTCAATATATGTACTAAAACTATTTCTTACAGATCAAATATTAATCTACATTAGTATTATTATTTCATTGAATATTAATATTAATTAATATCAATTTTTAATAAAAATATATATTCAGATACGTCTTTCCTTGTAAGACCATGATTAATTATTTAATTGCCAACTGCTTATACTTTTGTAATTTTAGTATTCATTGTTTCATGAAGAAAATGTTGATGTATCAATAAATAATGGTTTTAAACAAAGTGTTTTTCTTATTTAATTAAAACATTCACTGTAAACATCAATCCCCATGAGAACTATTTATTTGCATTGGTAAGATATAATCATTATCACTATTGTTAATCACACATATTGGCACTAAATTCATACCACACATTATGGAGCAGTACTCCTTTGTTGATTTATTAGATCGACTACATACCTAGCTGATATTAAATTTATAAGTTATGAAACTATCCAAAAGGATATTTAAATGTTGAGATAGGGTTTCATGGGTGCCTAAACGGGCCAGCCTGACGGAGATAAAAATCAGTCTGGCACAATTGTAGGTATACAAATTCCTTTTTTATACAAAACAATTTTTGCAAAATATAGCGAGGAGGTCTAGCTCTTCATCATATTCATCGAAAATCTAAACTGGTCACAAATCAAGAACGGCAGACGAACGAATGCCCAGTTTTGATATGCACGTGTCTTCAAGATTAAATTGAAGGCATTGATGGATATTAATCTAACTGTATATGCAATGGCGTGCAGTAGGTTACCATGATATTATATAATATACTATATGCTACATTGTACATAGGTTTATGAACTTTCGTTAATCCGATGTCTTTATGCAAAATGAGCCCATCATAATAAAAATGCATTTTCCTTGAACTCAAAAGAACAATTTGAAAACAACACGTTTAGTAAGGTAGTAAAATTTGTGAATTAGTAAATGAGGATGTAGATGCTTCGATCAACTCTGAACCAAGTTCAAAACCTTTCTAATGTCATTCTGTTAGGAAACAGCATAAATAAGAACTTTTTACAAGATGGATCAGTAAATCCATTTCTGACTCTGCCGAGTGGAATTTCCAATTCAGTAGGTAGCAATAGAACGCTAGATTAAAATAGAGGCTAGCAATTGTGGTAACAAAAAATGAATAATAACCCATTAGAGGACTATAGCGCTCCGGTGGCGTCACGCAGTAGCATCCAGAACTACTCAACTAATGATTAGGCAGATAATACACGGTGGGCGCTAGCGTAATTATAACATATGAATTATTTAATTTACATATATTTGTTTCCTAGAATTTTTAGTAATGCACAGCTTTTTAGCTTGTATGTAGTGCACGCCCCTATGTATATGGTATCTGTAGCACATCATGTGCTTGGTGCTATGTAAAGTTTGGTCTATAACGACCACGGTATGCGCAGCATATGTCTCCGGTACCACATCTCAAAGGCAACAATTCATCTTCTCTCCCTACTAAATAATACTGTATGATAAGTAACACTGTCACTAATTTCCACCAGTATGGAAAATATTTCATTAACGAAACATAATTGTAATTTTCTATTTTTAGTGACTGAATAGAAGTTTCCAGATATACTCGCAACTTTGGATGTCCATAAATAAGGCATTGATAACAAACTTACGCATCAGTGTATTGTAAAATATCTGTTAGCTATGGTCATTTTTGATAAGTGACAGTTTAAGTGTATCATTTGCTTTCTAGTATCTTATGTAATCGAAACATATCTTTCGAATCTTTTTATTTTTTGATTTGAAATCAATTCAGGCCTGTTCAATAAATGTGTGGGAACTTGATTTTGAGGTTAGTTTAGTATACATTGAATTCCTGATGCTAGAAATAGACATGGCCACAACTAATACAACAATGCGTACTTTGCTTGGGTTTAGATCATGTTTGTGGTCAGAACTGCCTCCCATATTACAGGAGTTTTGGCCATTATGGGTTGTATTGAATATATCTTAGCTCTGGATCAGAATTATGAGTTGCTTATTTTTTTATTTTTGTTTATAGATTCAGAAACATGGCACCAATTTGAAAAAAAAGACGTTGTTAAGGTCAAGAGGAAACTCATTTCTTATTCGCCATCCAAAGAATCCTTGGCTATAAATGTTTTCTATTGCCAAGACTAACTAACTTTCAACTGGAAAATAATGTGATAGCATTTCTTGAAGTCATGAAAATAGGGTCTATGAAATTGGTAATTTTGTCATTTTTGTGTACGAATGTGAATATTTTGTCGATAAAATTGAGTCTATAATTATTTTTGATTAGTTAATAATCTCTAAATGACTTGAAGAGAGTACTGATTAGTGATTGAGGGAAAACTTTGGTTAGAACTTAGAAGTAACCACTAAATAAAATATTTAGATTTAGTATTAAAAACACTATAAAATTATTATTATTATTAATAATAAAAATATTGATTTGAACTACAAAGATCCTTTTATTTACCCTCGTAATGTGAAAAACCTTTGGCCTTTGTATAATATAATAAACTGGTGCATTAGCGTGGTCACAAATGTATTTTCACACCTTTTTAATATTTTTTTTATTACAAACAAAATAATTGACTCATGTTACACACTTCTCCTAAATCTGAAGGATGAGTATCTGATCTATTCTGTGGAGTTTTGAAACCAATGTTATACCCATTATTGCACTAGTGGTGATATTTTAAAAGTAAAATTTTTCCTAAAGTCTCCAAAACTGAGGTTCTTGCCCTACTACTATCCTGTTATTTTACATATTACCTTACCACATTAAATGGATTGTGCTTTGAGTTTAAATGGAAAATAAAATTTTGTGGTTAAACATATAATCGTGTACTTAGAATATATAACATAGAAATATTTTAATAACATATTTTAAATAAAAACAGATCAGTTCATTAAAATACTATATTTAGGATATATTTCAATTACATTGTAAAATTCTATGTTTTCATTGTCGGTGTTACCAAAAAGCTGACTGCCAAAGGCCAATGTATCGGTGCGTGTCCATGGATGACATTTTACTCTTGGGATACGCGAAGCGATATTACACTAAATACACCAGAAGGCCTGCTCTCCATAAAAAATGAACATACAATTTTTAATGAATGACTCAATACTAATTCTGTACTGTACTTTGGTGTAAGTTTTGAAAGAAAATTTTATCGGTGTTCTTTTTAACACGGATAAAACTCTGCTCCCGTGTCTCGGTTAATTGGTCACTCTGCTCCGCGTACAAAATACAATAGGCAATGTATGACAGAGCTCGCTCCGTGCTCAACTCTGTATAGTCTTTTATGCGAGTTTCGAGACAACAATTTCATCCGCGTATACGCACTCTAATAGTAAATACCAGATAAGACAAATTACTAAAGGAGATCTACGGTTATATATGTTTATGTTGTGCATAGTTGTGTATGGTCCTTTTTAGTTTTCCTCAATTGATTAAAGTTAATTCTTTTATGAGTATTTGTAATGGTAGTATTAGGCACAGCATGAATGTTGGTAGTCATTTACGGTGTATTGGAAATAAAATAAATCTTATCATTATTATTATTTAAATGCACTCAATCCTGGGTAACACGCTGGCATTGTATTTAGGGGGCGTCGTGGTGATGCCAATGATCGGCTTGACAATCGGCATAATTCCGTTAGTGGTGACAATCTTGAAACGCTGCATGACACCGGTGAAGAATAAGAAAAGACATCCTCTCGCCAAGGCCTCACCCAAGCACCTTCTTCGACCTGAAATATTAAAGTGGTTGAACTCAGACTGTCTTCTGTTCGAAATCATAGCATAGGTTGGGATGATTCACTTTCTGTGACGATAAATCAGCGTTTATTGGCAAAAAACTTTATTTTGAAGTTTAATACACTAGCAAGTACAATAAGTATTATTTATATGCAAGCTTTTGCCACTTCCTACCTCGCTAGGTTCATATAAAGTATCTGTTCTGAAATAGGTGGCCATTAGGTTCCATTAGCTATTTATTATTGTTTTTATTATTCCTGAAAACTGATATGTGCATAAGTAGGAAGTACGGTAGGACTAATTTAAACAAATTAAATAGTAAAAAATAGAAAAGTTAAAAAGGAGAGAAGTAGAGAATAAGTAAAAGGAACAATGTCAAAATTTTGATACAGACTAAAGACATGTTAGAAATAAGGAACAGAGTATAAATAACATTAAAGTAAGAGCATATTAAAGAAATGGAGTAAAAAGTAATAACATGGTGAAAGCATGTTAAAATAAGTAGACATGAAACAAGTAAAAAATTATAGTAATGATTAGAGTAGAGTAAAAACAAGGAAAAAGCAGGATCAGAATAGAAACAAGCAGGGAGCAAACAAAACATGATAAGTACAAGGTAGGATGTAAGGACAGAAAAGAATTACATAGATTACAATTGTCAACAACAATTTTTGTAATAAAACTTTTTTTGCCAATTTCCATTGTTACACTTACGGTTGCGAAAACCCGAAAGGATAAACTTATTTATTGATTCAGCACCATCAAGGTAACTATCTAAAAATTTGAAATAAAAATGTAATACGAACCTAGTACGTGTGTACGCAAACTTTTTTTTAACAAATGAAATGTTACAATTTTTCAAAAGTAATTTATTTTTTAGGAGAACACATTCTTATTGTGAAGTTGTAATTATTCAGAACATAGGTCTGTGATGAATGAAAAAAAAAAAAAAAAAAGAAAGTAATTTAATATATTTCTAAATACAAATTAAATGTATCAATTATAAAGATATACATATAAAATCAATTTTATAGAAAAATATTGTTGTTGCTATTGGGATTCGAACCTGGATCTCTTGACGTGCATTAACCGATTATACTACAGCACACGGTACATTGACGACAAATTTTCGAACTTATATTTTACACTTTTCAGATTGATACATCTGTCGTTCTACCTATGTTCTGAATAATTACAACGTCACAATAAGAATATGTTCTCCTTAATAATATAATTTCATAAATTTCTTCCCTCCTAGTGAACTGTACACACACGCGATGTTTACGCGTAACCATGAGAGTACTAATAATTGTATTGATTTTTGGTTCTAGGTTCAAGATAGCAATAATCTGATAAAATTAATATTCTTAAAGATCTGTTATTATCAGAATAAAAACACGGAAAAAAATCTATTACTATAGACAATCACGTATGTACAATGTTTCCATTGGATCAAAGATAGATAGATCAAAGGTAGTCAAATCATCATAGTTATGACGCAAGATTGGTTTTGACACTATTAAATCTTAGTACGTCAAAACGTAAAAAACGATACAAACATTTTTATATATGAATTTTTTGATACCGGATGCGGTTGACGGTATCAAGGATACACTCATAAGGGGGCCAATCCCAACGAATTTATTAATACATTATACTTTGTTTAACTCAATAATCAAAAGAAAAATAAATTAATAAATATTAAGTATATACCAACAACTAGAAAAAATTGAAACTTCAAATTTGAAAGCCTTTCGAAAAATTTTCTAGATCTCCAGGGCTGTATTGTGAATTTTTGGTGTTACGCAGACTCGTGAAGTCGGCCCTGTATTTCGATTATCTGGATTACTCAGGATTGTTATAAATATTGTACATACCCAAACCGAAAGGCATTAATCGATCGACAAGGCTTTCGTTCAGTTTTCCTTGAGAGTCAATAAACCGTTCAGGTCTAAACTCCTGTGGGTCTCCCCAGATTTTTGGGTCCATGTGGACGGAGTACAGGCTGATGAGCACGATCGTGTTTTTGGGGATAGTGTAGCCTTCCAGTTCCGTGTCGCGCACCACTCTTCGTGGTCCGGTCAGGGGAACGATATTGAAATAGCGCTGAATTTCGTGCAGAACGGCCATTGTGTAAGGTAATCTGTAAATAGTTTTAAATGTAATGATTACCCAATACCTAAAAAATATTTTTATTATTCAGTAAATAATAGTATTTCGACTGGATCCATTTTGCTCGAATTGGTGATACCAACTACAAATGTTCATTCTAGTTGGAGGTTCAATGTTAAAATGGAGACTAAAGGCACGCTGCCCTACAGTTGCCGATTCAGTTTTACCAAACTCACGACACAGAAAACCTTGTGCTGTGTGTGCTGTAGCCATTTCAATCATAACCGACGCGAAATGATTGCTCGGCGACGCGAGCACTCTAGCGGTCGATTGCGCAACTATGAGCGATCTAGCGGTGCGGTTCGAAACTTTCAGAACTCTATCAATTACTATGTAGATCATTTACATGCAACGTATAACTCAAGAAATATTGCAGTATGAAAGTGAGTCCATCGTCCATCATTTTGATTAATCCTGTATATCTATCTCCGAATTTATTTTGGGAGCTGGTGCTCTACCATCAGTTCCTCTCAGCAAAGCATCAAGTATCTTACATGTGTTTGTCTTCAAGACAGGGAGGTCGGCTCATCAGCACTCTGTCCAACTCAGCATGCACTTTGCTTTGAATGGCAGGACGAGTCAACATCATGAGGAACGCGAAGTCCAAGGTGTTGCTGGTAGTCTGGGAACCCGCGATGAACAGGTCCAGGATCACCATGATGAGTTGGTCATCTGTAACAAATGATCCCTTCCTGAATTCTCTTCACACAACAACATTTTGCTGCATGTGTATTATATTTTTATTAAGAATGGAAAATATTTCCTAGATTTTCTTCCTTAATTAATATAATAATTAAAATATTAGTTATAGTACTAATGCCTTTTCAAAGTTATCCCGGGATAGACAAAAAAGAATTCCGAATAATTAATTATTTCACCCTGCAATAAATTATTTATTTAAAAAAAATGTTGTACGTTCAGAAAACAATAGGGTCGTCTAAACATTATTAGTAATATGTGCTGGAAGAATTTTGTTACCATCAAGAGATGAGATGTCTTTACATTAAATGACATTGATTATGGCGCAATTATCTATTTAAATCGGAAATAAGTGCGTTACTAAAGAAAAAAGAAAAATAGTTTCTAAACCGATAGACACTTCTTTTTTAATATGAATTTTACATATTACACAATATATTATGTTACAAAAAGTGCAAGTATTATTTGTAAACAATTTTAAAAATTGTGACAGGGCCGAAAATTTCCCGGACTGGTATTAGGTCTCCAATCCGCCCCTGTTATCTCCAGGCAAATCAGTTTATGCTGTGATGTATCGCGCTTACTATTTGAAATGGTTGACAAAATCGCACATGAGCAATACAATGGTTATTCTAGCCACGGCGAAGGTCATATTAAGCAGTCAAGGAAGTGAAGATAAGGAAAATGTTGAATTATATACATACACAGAATGACTGGTCATAAAATGAGTGACTGATTCAAGTTAGTTATCAAATTGTATTATACAGATTGCAACAGACCTGGTCCACAATATCTGGCACTATCAGCTTGAAATTTACGCACGTATTAGTTCCGACATGTGTAAACAAGAATAATAACATGATTTTGATACAATTACGTCACGTACGACTACGCGGCTGTTCCGTGAATTAAATTGTCACACCTTGTAATTAAACGTTTTTTTTAATAATGTATGGATAAGATTATATACATGTATACATCACAATAAACTTTACTTACGCTTTTAAAAAAATGTCGCTTTGAAGGTTATGATATAAATGAACGATTAAGAAATAAATAGATTCATACACAAATAGCAATAAATACTACAAAATAAAAATAATATATTATAAAAGAAATACTTGGACTTTATTATTAAACGCCAACCTGTTTCAGACCGCTGCAGCAGAAATAATTTAAAATTGTTAATGAATTTTAAAGAGTAGCCCGTTTTTAATGGCGCCTGACACGGATGAGATTTGTCTCGAATGTCGCATAAAGGACTTTACAGTGTTGAGCTGTGATTCAGTGAATGAGTTATATACCAACCTTTTATTATATACCCGGTTGGCGATAAATAATAAAACCTTAGTGAATTATTTAATTAATAACTAAATAAATTAAAAACATGACTAACAATCGCTTGAAATATTATAAATAATAACATACATTTAATACTGTTAATCTTGGAAAAAGCTTGGAAAAAAATTAGACTCATACATTAATATGAATAAACATAAAAAGAAATAAGAAAAAATATCATATAGCAAACGTTACAAGATATGGTAGCAATGAATGTTTTATATATAAATTATAAATTTTATTTATGTGTATACATTCCTCACAAAATATATACATATATTGAGGTGTCCGCAAGCACTAGCGTATGGAACCGGTATCTCTTCTTGGTTAGGTCTCATTTGGTACCTAGATTTCCTCAAAGCAGTCACCCACAAACTGGGATATATATAATTATATATATATTATAATATCTATTAAAGAGAATGAGACCTAACGAAGAAGAAATGCCAGTTGCATACACTAGTGCTTGCGGAAACCTCAATATATGTATACAGGTGTTCCAAAAAAGTGAGAACATTTTGTAATATTTGATATAATTACATCAAAATTACAACTTTATTAACAATAACTTAATCAATTAATAACTATATCAACAATAGCTTAAATAGTTTACTAATTTACTTACTTACCTATTTACATATATTACGTTTTATTTCGACAATTTCCGGGCGCCATCTTTGATTATTAATTTTTCCATTGTTTATATTTGTTTTTTTCAAATTGTTGCCCAGAATGACAAAAATCACTGCAGAAGACCGTATTCTGATCAAAAATTTGCAAATTGGAAAACGTTGAGGTGCTGGGAAAATGATCAAAGAGTTTCAAAACAAAGCCTGGAGTATAGATAGACATTATAGCATAACTGGACATTACAGCAGGACGGAGCTCCATCTCACACGGCCAGAAATACAATCAACTTTCTTTGTCGTGAGAATGTTAATTTCATCGAGTCAGGCATGTGGCCACCGAACAGCCCAGATTTAAACCCAGTAGATTATGCATTATGGAGTGTTTTGATGATTTATGATTAGCTAAATATTATGCAAAAAAAAATATATTAAGAATTATAATTAATTATATTGTTTTGAAATAACTCACGTGTTACGAGATGTTCTCACTTTTTTTGGGCCACACTGTATATTTTGTGAGCAATATATATATACATACACATATGTATATATAATAGAATACGCCAAGAAAATGAAACAGGCAGGAGGGCGGACAAACGCAAACAATGGTACCCGGGGGATTCTAGAAACCGATATAGCGCCCTCAAACCCTCTGGACTGATGATGGCAGCAAATAATAATGAATACAGACAGTGGGATAAAATCGGGGAGGCCTTCATCCGGCGGCGAATAGAAAACGAATTTATAATGAATGTATAAAAAAAATACATTCGGTTTATTAAAAATATTTTGGATTATTTAAATGTGACGAAGCTAACGACAGTTAAGATTTTTCCCCACAAATGCTTGTTTTGAATATAAAAAAATCATTATTATTATAAACTATTTTACGAGTGAAATCATATTTTTAAAACAATTTTAATCGTTGGATGTAGAAATTTATTTTTGATAAAAACACATCAAATATAATACACATAATAAATATTTTACACGCAGAATTCACATATGAAATATGTAATAAAAAAAAGTAAGATTAGGCACATAATTTTATTTAATATTTGTTATAAATAAATAATAAGAAAAACACTTTGTTTAAAACCACTATTTATTGATACATGTTTCGATACCTATGGTATCTTCTCCAGGAAACAATGTATTCTAATATTAAAAATACAAGCATAGGTAAAAACGAAACTATAAACAAAGTGTTTTTATACAATATATTGCCACAAGGCATTTTTTACAAATATTGAAAAAGTAATATTTGTTAAACTAAATTCTCTTTCCCTTTGAAAGGCAATCCTTTAATTAGCGTTTCCAAAGTTTTTCGATTTATTCGCGTTTACAAATAGCAAAATAATGTTTAGAAGTAGCGATGTATTGAAAATTATATAATCATAATAAATACAACACTAACGCTGAAAAAAATGCAATAAAAATAGTGTTTGAAAAAAACGCAGTAAACCCAGGGGCGTGCAGTGCATACAAGCAAAAAATTCCGGGAAACAAATATAAATAAAATAATCTATAATATGAATCGTGAACGTATATTTAAGGATTTATTACAATTAGCGCCATCTGTGAATCAGTAGAAATTTTAATGACTTAGTTATAAAAACTACCACGATAACTCACCGCTGTATTTGTAGCGCTAGTAGCTACAGTGCGTCAATTGTAGCTATTTACATGACTCTCTTCTATTTTTAAGCTAGTTTATTACTCAAGTCATACAATTGGCTATTTACTAAATTAAAAATTCCATTCGGTTGATACCTTATGTTATTTTTTAATAGAATAACATTGGAAAGGCTCACAACTGCGTGCAAGTCATTAAAGTGTCTATTTACTATTTTACAAATTCTTAATACGATCAATACTTACTGTTCTTAAAGTATTGATCGTTCTTTGCATTTGGTGCATGGATTTGTTTTTGATTTGGGAAAAACAAAAAGCAATTGGCAGAATTATTTCCTACTTTAACCTTTAATAAAAATAATTATTTCCTTTAGTTATTACGTGAAGGATTTTCAAACAATAAAATAATCATGTTCAGTCATAGAAAGTGTTCTTAAAAACGTCCATACATTTTTTATATAGATTTTTTAAGTCGGTAAGAAGGTATTATTTTACGTTAAAAAAATTAACTTTAAATACACTATTAATAGTACTCTAAAATTACAGATGAATACATGGTAGGGAATGTTCATAATCCTGTGTACAACATATATTTTATTACATATATTACATATGATTGTATAATATCATTAGTAACTCCATAACCTAAATTTATACCTACTGCACGCCACTGAGTAAGACAATACACTATGTGCAAATACATACCGGTAAATGTGGAATTCTTGTCATTCTCTTTTTCCTTCATTTCGCATAGGAAGGTGTGAATCAGATCCTCATCAGCGACAGAAAATGTCTTTCGGTGATCGTTTATTGCTTCCTGTCAAAGAGAAGACAAAAATATATATTGCGTTCACAAAAACAATAAGGTAAAAAATGCAGAATATCGCTCGCTTTAATAAAAATTTAAACAATTTATTTTATTAGCAATATTTGAATATGTCCAATCACACACAATTACTGAATTTTTACCCACTAAAGCACTGTTATTAAACAAATATCAGATATCTCATAGAGAAAAAGCTATTTTACATTTACTATTTCATACTTCCATATATTTTCCATTAAAATATAATGAAAAAATAGCTTTATCTCCATGAGATATCTGATATTTGTTTAATTTATTTTACATTGGTAAACTTAAAAATAAATGGGGTAAACCGTTCAGCGAAAGAACAAATTTAAAACATAAAAATTGTTTATAAAATACGTCTATGTTTGAAATATTGTGTGAAAATAATATTTTTAGTTATTACATGTAGAATATAAATTATTTTGCTTGGTGAAAAATAAATACAAAATATAAACCCTCCATTTAAAGACTTAAAAATATAATTGAGACAGAAATTTAATGTGTATTTTGAATTACATTTTTCTAATGTGAAAAAATTTAACTACCTCTGAAGACTTCTAGTTTTGAAAATAAACCAAACATTTTAGTACTATTATTTTTATCACGACTAGACAGTAAAATAGTTTCTGTTCCATCAATATTGTTACTGTAATATTGTGTTTTTTTCCGAAATTATTTAACTTTCGAAATAATACTCAGATCATGCATAATTTGGTCTGTTTGGTTGGGGGTTGGAGGTGTTCTTGCACTGGGCGGTTTACCCTTTAGAACGATCTGATGACGCTTTCAATGATGTGGTGATATATTAAACATTCGCAAATTTGATATGTATTATAATGATTTAACAAAAAATATATCATAACATCGTTAAGAAGTTGTTTTAGCAAAATATTGAAGTCGGTCGTGAATATTTTTTATCAGTTTTCTTATAAAGGAGTTAAATTCTTTAATGCAATTCCTAAATCTTGTAAAGTAAATTATAAAAATTTCAAATTCAAAATGAAATATTTAAATACACGACAACCAAGTTTAGCTAAGTATAAGTACCTATAATCATTAACTTTTCATTATTTTTAATCTAACGCTCCAGGATGCAATTTGAACGATTAATATTTTAACGTCAATTCCTCCCTTTATATTTTATATTAATTTTAAATAATTTCAAAAAAATAATTACTCTCATAAAAGGGATCCATATTTTGTATTATTATGATGATGGTGTAGATTTATATTAATTAATAAATAAGTAAAAAAATATGCCCCAAACAAATTAATATGAATTAAATATATTAATTAGAAAGATATACATATAAAATCAATTTTTATCGAAAAATATTGTTGTTGCGCCACCGGGATTCGAACCTGGATCTCTTTCCTAACCGGAGAAGGTGCATTATCCAACTATGCTACAGCGACAATTTTCGAACCTATATGTTACCTTTTTGATATTAATACATTTTAATCGTTCCATTATTTGAAAGAGCCATCTACCTTATTTTTACAGAATCTCAAATACCTTTGAGTAAACTGATAGCAGAGGCCAAAATTATCAATTCATTTTTATTAAATTTTGGACACATTGATACAACTTTATTATTAGAAGAACACATTCTTATTGTGAAGTTGTAATTATTCAGAACATAGGTCTGTGATATTTTAAATATGAATTAAATATATTAATTAGAAAGATATACATATAAAATCAATTTTTATCGAAAAATATTGTTGTTGCGCCACCGGGATTCGAACCTGGATCTCTTTCCTAACCGGGGAAGGTGCATTATCCAAGATATACATATAAATTTATTTTATATGTATATCTTTCTAATTAATATATTTAAAATATCACAGACCTATGTTCTGAATAATTACAACTTCACAATAAGAATGTGTTCTCCTAAATTAATATGCAATATGTAAATTTGTCACGAGTAGAAAACTTTTTTTTTCCAATTTCCTTTTTATATAGAGTAAATTTTCGTAATACCTTATTACATCATTTTTAGGTACCTTCTTGTATTTAAATACATATGCGAAAGTATAAAGTATATGAGATAGTATCAAATCGGTACTTAATCTTAATAAAAATCAAATTCATTACATTATGGAAATGCCTCGCCGGTCTAATTGGAACGTTCTTACCCCAATACCTTACCCCAATACCTTACCTCTTAATTAAACAAAGTAGTCAGCAATAACTACATTACATATTTTTATTTATTTATCATTGTTGTCATTGTTTTTATAATTCCCCAATTGAAAAGATTAAACGAGTTTAATACCAAGAAGAAGTCATGGAGCTGCTTGTTCAAACGGTTTAAGAGATTGTATCCGGTTCTGTCGGGAGCGATGAAGCGTAAGAACGGATATTGGTTCAGTAGACCTCCAGCCATGTCAAAAGCGCGTGACCTCTCGCTTAGCAAGATCAAGAGCTTCGGTAGACGAATGTCGTCCTTGTCAATTCGTTTCCCTGAAATGATAAAAACATGTTGATCCTTAAATAAATGTTCAGTTTTGGCACTGTCTTTAAATTACAATAAAGTTATGGGCTCTGTCCGAGCGCATAAATACGATACAGGGTTCACCTCGTGGATTAAAATGACGCATTTAATACATACGTCAATCAATCTCTCAAAGATCAAAGTCTCATTGAAAGATTATTGTAGACACGGACCATTTCAAAACGAATATCACCTAAAACATCTAAATTGCTAACTTAATATTGCTGTTAAAATTATTTTAATAAACTAAGCATTGTACTGCACACACAACTAGGTTATATTATTATTACAATCTTTCTCATTCGACAGATGTACTTTCACGTAATTCAGTACTTATCTAATAATTATAATAAACATATACATATATCTAGTACCATTACCTACTACAATGCTAAGCAACGCTTTTATAATTCCGGAATTTTAACTAACTAACTTACCATCAAGCTGTTTTTCTGCGGAGGTAGGCAGAGAGGATAGAGCTCCATACTCTTCTGCCCTGATACATAATTCTCGCCTCATCCATATTCATACGTTTTCTCGTACAAGCTCGTCGATTATTAAGGCTTCTAACAGGACCATCTAGTTTACCTGGTTGTGCCAAGTCTTCCGCGGACATCATCTACTTCTGGTGCCATCAACACATGCGTCATATATATTTCTTACCATTCTCTCCTCATTCATCCGTTCTAGTGATGGTATAATCGTTATTTAAACCGTTATTTCTACTGTGATTGTGTTCGATGTAACGATGATTGATAACTGATTAACGTAATTCTTCAAGCAATGACTGGTACACTAGAAAGTAAGCCTCCGATAGTTAAATCTTAGTTACCGATCATCGTTAAATCCCAGTTACCAATCATCGACACAATCACAGTCACGTAACGGTTTACCATCACTAATCCGTTCATATGAGCAAACCACCTAAATGTTAATTTCTTAATCCCCGTAATTTAAAATGTCGAAAATAAAGATAGAATTTAATTTCTTCCTTCTTTTCCAGCGTTCTGTACATATATCACATACACAAGAAGTGTTTACTAATAATTAAATATGATAGTGCCAATTTTAAACTCGTTTTTTTTTTTTGTATGACATACGTTTCCTTGTTTCTGATTAAAACAATGAATATCAAATTTGAAACACAGGTCAACTACCGAGTGAAATCGATTTGTTGTAAATATATTACAACGCTGTGAGTTTTATTAGTGTTTTACGTAAATCGAAAAATTCTCAGAATTTTTATTGCGTTTAATAAAAACACTATTGTTTTACTAAATCTGCGTAGTTGAATCGGTCGTAATATTTAGTTATGCATATGATTTTATTATGTACCCTTCGCCAAGATTTATTTCGAAGTACGTAAATTTTAAGTTTGACATGATTTTGTTAAAATTTCATACAATAATATTTTCCGTAGCAATACATATTTGTTTACACATTTTCGACTCATTATCTAGTATCATAAATATTGTGGACTAGATCCAGTACATTTTACGCCTATTTTTATTTACTTCCCTACATGTTGAGTCCATTGTTTGCTGCTAAACTTGCCTAGATTACATTGATTTGGAAGGAGCTGACTTCCCCATAGGTCACAATAATTGTAATTAAGAATTTGATTAAAAATATCAATTTCATTTTAGTAATTACAATTTCAGTTGCAAGTAGACCTTTCGATGTCAGATTGGATTACTGGACGTACTTCAATTATTAATTGTATTACCTGCAGTAAACATCCAGAGGACGTTTATGACGTGAGGTGCCAGCAAAGAGTTTAGGTAGACATTCTTTCCAGTTTCGGAGAATGTCTTGACCAGTTGATGCAACTCCTCGACGATATACTCTTCCATAATCGGTTTCCCAAATCCAACGTTACGCAAGTGCCTCATGGCGAATTGCCGGTGTTCTTGCCATAGCGGGCCGTCCACTCCAGTAATACCTGTAAAATAAATTTAAACAATTAGTATTTATATTTTCGTAGAAAGCAATCACTTTGTGGTTTGACATATTATATTAAATAAAATAACAATAAATTTGTACGAAACCATGAAATTTATTATACGTCAACAGGTTTCGCTTATCTCAAGCTTCATCAGGACGTATTTAAAACTGATCAGTTTGTTATTTTAATTAATATAATTACTATTTAGTTTGCGCTGCAGGTGAATAATGTGAGACTTTTTCCAATTAAATAGAGGACATTTATATTTATTTTCACATATGACATGTTTATTGCACTAGAAAAAGAGGATTATACTAATGAAATAATTTATATATATATATTATATATTCTGAACATTTTTCGGTACACACAATTATTTGTTTCCCCAAACGATGTTTCTCTAATAAATCTGCATTGTGAACCCGAGTTCCTGTTACGCATTGATAAAATAATACATTAGTGTCAAATGGGAGTCGCCTTAATGGTCCCAACCAGACTGAAGTGTCATGTTTATTGGGAACATTCTTATAATTGGAGTAGCAATGAAATGCAGCCGATTGTATGATCTGATCTAACCTGACGAAGGAACAATGTGGTTCTGAGTCCGGCCACAGTCGTGATCCACAAAAGTTATTTTTAATTGGCGGCAAATTTGCAACATCGCCAAATAAAGTGGTTTGTAACTAATTGACTGATTATTTTTTATTTTTATTTTTTATCTTCGTTTTATTAACCACTAAAATGAGTTTAAATACATCTACCGGTTTCGAAAAATACCATTTTCTTCTTCAGGATGTCATAACTAACTAAAACATATATTGTTTCTTTGACAGAATCTATTTAAAAAAAATCTATTTTCAAAAAAAAAAAAAAATTTTTTTTTTTTTTAGTACCTAACTCAACAAACAAAGATAAAAAATAAAAATATGAATCTTAACCACAAAGATAACATTGCTGATTTTGAAAGTATGATTATTTTTTAGACTGGTCAGCTCGCAGATCTAGTTCTGAATACCGGACACATATATATATATATGAATTACATGTTATCGGTCGTGTATAAACTGTGCGACATCATACGCGGTGTACATTGGCACGTTTCTTACGTTTACTTATTCATATATTTAAAGATTTAAATTCCGCGTACATTATAATAAACTATCGTTGCCGATAAACAATACATTCAATGAACAAGACAGCAGAGTTATTTAGGTCAGGCAATTATTGAACGAGAAGATTCCTAGTCAATAGAAGGCAGCAATTATTCCAATCAATCTCGTCAAAATACAATTGTTTGCTTGATAAAACAATTATACGTTTATTGTTACTACACGATCATGGGCAAAGACTAAGTCACCTGATTCAATGAACTCATTAGTGAATTAACTAATTTATTTACCATCGTATCGTTTCTGCATAAGCCGTGGCATAGGTACGTCATTCGATATTCATTCTACCAAAAAAAAAATGTTTTAATTTTTTCTAGTGATTAGTCGTCAAAAACAATGTTACTATTGTACTCAACTAATGAACTTAAATTCGTCACAGAGCACATTTGTTAACTTAATTTGTTGCGTATCAGATTGTCAATTAAACATAAAACAATAATTTATTATTACATTATGAAAATATTCATGTATTGTGTAGCTAGACTAATAGATAAATAGATTAACATTTAAAATATATTTATAAATAATTTTTGTGTACATATGTGAACCTGTTTACGAGCATCTAGAAATAAGTACTTTGATGCTATAACTAATTTTTTTATTGAGTCTATCTATCTACAATATTACGTCGATCAAATATAAATAACAATACGAAAGAAAGAAATAAAGCGGTTTGCGTCTTGGGTATTTTTTAATTTTAAACTGATTAGTCCTCTCAGTCGCGGCCTGTTACACTAGATGTGTCTATATTTTCGTATTTATGGTATCGGTTAAAATGTACGACGAAACGTGTGATAGTGGCCTACTTGCGTTTCTGAAATAATATAATCATAATTTTTTATTACATTTTTATTTTTTGTTTATTATTTTTCATTTCTATTCCCTTTTCTTTAAACGTACCTAATTTTCTTCATATTTTTGGTTATTTACATTATTTAATATTTCTGTATGTTAATGACAAGAACATTGTTATTTTTTCTAGTGTAACAGATGAACCTGTCTCCTTTAACCTAAACTTTGATCTAGTTAAGGAGGCAGTGAACGTCTTTTACTATTATTGTATCATGAAGGCAAAAATAAATAAATACACGATTAATTTATGACTGCCGTTGGCTAATTAATAAAAACAATTTAATTTATTTACATAATAATATTGATAAAACATTCACAATTGGAATATCTACATTAATCTAGATCTTTCCGAATCATATTGAAGGAGGGTGAAGTACAAATGACCGGAATATTGATAAATTTACTTATGGATTGATCGCTGTATCCGAGATAAAAGATAAATATTTTCTTTAACCGCCAATAATCTTGTTTTAATGACGTAAGGGTCAGAAAAAATTATCAGATTACTATTTGCTCTTGCTTTATCAGTATTACTGATACACGAAGTATTTTTAACAACTTTGTTTTAACAAAAAAAAAAAACCCTCTTTGGATCAGAAATCTACGCATGTACTCACGTGTAAAATAATATAGAATATTTATCTGATATATGACTATATGGCGCGAGATTCAGTTAATAATAAATAGATTATTTTTTATTTGTTTTTAGATAGGCACCTGATTAAATTTGAATTGAATTTCAGCATTTTTGTACTATATTGTGTAGTGTAAATAAGAAAATGAGGAAGGTTTACATAAAAACTGACATTCGAATTTCAGTATTTCTAAAAAGCCGGTTAAAGCAATTTTCAAATTGTTCTAATAAAAAACTAAAATAAAATCTGTACTTTTTTTAAGTATATTTAATACTTATGGAACTAATTATAATTTATACATTTAGTATTTATCTTCAGGATATTTTATTTTAAAAAATATGCATGTGCCCAGAGCGAAGTCATTAACGTTGTTATTAATTAATTTCAGTATTTAAAACCGATTTTTAAAATTTATTAAACGGTAAATATATACAATTAACATTTCTGAATTAATAATATCCTATTAGATATTTATATTATATCTCAAATTTACTAATAGTGGTAAAAGTAATTAAGTATAAAATATTTCCACCTTTCCTGGTTCCCATTGAGCGAAGGCGTAGAAAGAAGGTATCGGGCCTACCCTCGTAGTCTTCCGATGTGAGGACTTTGCGGACGACCTCATCAGTGAACACGAAAACGAACCTATCGCTCCCCAGCTTGGTGCCGAGCACTTTGGTGGAGTACCGGTTGGCCAACTCCTGCACAGCGTGGTGCTGCCCACCCAGACTGTAGGTGAGACGTTTGATGGTTGGCGCGCAGCCTATGAAGGGTATCCATGCCGGACCTAAAACAAAGGATGTAGGGTTTAAGATTTAGATTCAAACTACGAAGCCAATTGCATTGTTTTAATAAGAAGAAATTATGTTTCTTTGTGAACTAAGTCAGATGGTGAGGCGCCATTTTATCATTTTTATTTTAATATTTTGTACACTGAAAACGAGAATTTGGTTTTAAAATATATTTTTATTATTATTTTTCAAATTATGATACAATAATCATGGTAGGAACCTTTTTTTTCGTACTTCGCTTCTCTTGAAAGCTTATGTAGATAAGTGGATTTCATATAAATAATAATTATTGTTTACAATAATGTTATATAATAAAAATGGGTTTTTAATTTTGGTATTTCGGACAATTAGGTTGTAATATAACTATTGATTTATATGAGATAGATTTATAATTTCTGCTTCTGGACCTCTAGTTCGTCACTGGACAGTTTTGATTATTAACGTAAAATAAATATTTTTAATCGCTAGCATTTAAAATATGAATAGAGTTATCAATAGATACAAATTAAGACACCTGAGCGGTATCTCAGTTGAGAACCACTTAAGTAATTTAATCAACACAAGTAGTGGAAGTAAATTTTTATGATAAAGAGAGTTATCAGCAGGTGGGAGATTTTAGGACTATAATTAAATAAAATTTCAAATTAAAATAAGTAAAGCAGCGTTCAGGTATTGAGACAGTGAACATCTATTTATATAGGACTATGTCTTAAATAAATAAAAACTAACTTTTTTTTAAAAGCCTTAAAACACATTTTTGTTTTTGTCGTGAAAGAGCGAATATTATAAATAGAAGACAAGCGAATAATACTGTTCTCACTATTATATATAATCGATGAACTGTTTACCAATAATATTGTGTACATTGTACATTATAAACAATACATATTCAGGAGAACCTTCCATTTTGATTTTTAAAAAAAAATTACATATAAGGAAAATATATTGTTTTATGTTGTAACACCGTTAGAACGAACCAAATCAATAACGACTGCAAAAAAACTGAACATGGTGTGAATAACAAGACTCGCCAATTCATGCCTTGATTTTATAATATAGAATTACGCATATTAAGTAAATCGATTTCCATACTCACGCGACGGCGACGTCTTCAGGGTTGCGCCATGACACTTTATTTGATTAGTCAAATTTAAATCCAATTCATAAATGTTTCAATGTGAAAGACCCCTTCTTATTGAACATCAGAAACGGCGTTAAATCTTCAAGTATACAGTCAAACATTCACACCAAAAATACATACAATTTTTGCAACCCTCTAAAAATTTGTACATCATTATCTTCCAAAGAACCTCTAATATTGAAATGAAGATATATATATTTAAAACAAATTAAATTAATCAATTATATAAAAAACATAGCTAACTGATTTAATTTGTATCAAATATGGGGTTGGTAAGAAAATAATTGCAGTAATCAAATTAAAATAGATTTTCCTCAGCTAATAATTAACTGTATTAATCAAAATAAGCGTTATTAATGCTCGTGTTTATGGAAGGTGGCACGACCAGATAATCTTAGAGATTTAGTTGAGATAAATCTCAAAATCGTGTACACGTGTTGAGATTTTGATCTGGAGATAAACTTAGAGATCAGCTTGATATTAGTAGAAATAGATAAAAAATAAAATTAGTGTACACAACATTCAATACGTGTATACAAATGTTACAAAACTACCGTAGATTCCTATAACTGTCTATTCTGGATGTTAGACACATGTCATTTAACACTAGCATTAATAAAAGGTGTTAATTTAAGTTTATTTAAAGAGGTGTAAAATTCCGGAGTATTGTAGCTGTTTTTTTTTTTTAGGAGAATACATTATTATTGTGAAGTTGTAATTATTCAGAACATAGGTCTGTGATATTTTAAATAAAAATTAAATATATTAATTAGAAAGATATACATATAAAATCAATTTTATCGAAAAATATTGTTGTTGCGCTACCGGGATCTTTATAATTAATATATTTAATTCATATTTAAAATATCACATAATTACAACTTCACAATGATAATGTGTTCTCCTAAAAAATAATAAAGTTGTATCAATGTGTCCAAAATTTAATAAAAATGAATTAATAATTCTGGCGTCTACTATCAGATTTACTTAAAGGTATTTTGAGATTCTGTAAAAATAAGGTAGATGGCTCTGTCAAATGATGGAACGATTAAATGTATTAATTTCAAAAAAGGTAACATATAGGGTCGAAAAATTGTCGCTAAAAATAGTGCCGCTGTAGCTTAGTTGGATAAAGCACCTCCCCCGGATAGGGAAGAGATCCAGGTTCGAATCCCGGTGGCGCAACAACAATATTTTTCGATAAAATTGATTTTATATGTATATCTTTATAATTAATATATTTAATTCATATTTAATTGTAATCTGTTGGTGAGATGTCTGGCGAGTATGGTGGGCAGCAAATTTTTCGGAATCTTAATCTGCCAATCTTAATTCCGTGTGGCTGGACGGTATGAAATTGAGCTTTCAAAATAAGTTCAAATACCTTGGCCATATATTCAATGAAGATGGGCAAGACGATGATGACATAGAATGACAGAGGAGACAGTTAAGCGTTCGTGCAAATATGCTGTCACGGCGTTTCTACCGATGCAAGAAGGAGGTGAAGAGGATCCTGTTTAAATATTTCTTCACCAGCATGTATACCTGAAATACACGCATGTGACATACAACTGTCTCCGAATTCAGTACAACTACTCATACAGAATACCGTTCGGGTTGGCGCGTTATTCTATTTGGATCGTTTCGCTTCTGAGACATCGAGTTGCTGGCGTAAAGCTGCGGCTGGAGCTCAACACTCAGCACCAACTCTCTAGTGCAAGCGGTGCTCTCACGGATAGCTGGTTCCTTGATTAGAGAATGGCAACGACTACGGAATAGCTACAGATACAATAATAGCCGTGACTGAAATGTAGTATTTATATTTTTCTTATATATATATAGGTAACTGGAACCTAGATCCCTTACAATCAGGGGAACGTGCATTAACTGATTATGCTATACCAACACAGTGGATTGACGATAAATTTTTGAACCTATATGTTTTACTTTTTTAATTGATACATCTATCGTCCCATTATTTTATTTCGATTGGAAGATATCCAGGTTCGAATCCCGGTAGCAACAACAATATTTTTCGATAAAATTGATTTTATCTAATTAATACATTTAATTTGTACAACACTAAAAGTATTTACTTTTCGAAAATTAAATCTTTGTATGAACAAGACATATTTTTTACATTGATGCATATTATATTGTCAGCGTTTAAATTTTCGTTCCATTCTAGTCATATATTTAAAAAAAGTTGCGGAACTATTTGATTGCGTGAGTGACACCGATTTGATAACGTGAGTGCAACCAAAATGACAATTTTGGGACAAGGAATTCGCGTTAGTTCATGTATATTTATTTGGTGGTCTGTGGGCTTATGTTTATTTATATATTTTAATGTTGTCGTCATTATTCAGTGTGCAAAAAGTGCTATACGTTGGGTTCGGTTCGCAAGAACGGCAATAATAATAATCCACCTTCACCGCGAGATGCTGTCTGTACCGGTTTTTGCAAAATCTATATTACGTACCTCCATGTATTATAGTTCCTTCTGGCCGTGCGGTCGTTTAGCAGCACGCTTATCAAATATTTTTTTAGCATAGCTAAAAAAAATTCTCAAGGACAACTAAATATTATAATTTGACTGGTCACACATTGAAATCAGCTGTACTCGACTAGTTACTGAGATAAATCGAAATATTTTAACGTTCGCGTACATAGACCAGTAAATGAAGAGACATGAAATAAAGTGTACAAATAGTAAATGGGTTTGGAACATTAGTTGCGGGACGAGGGGTATTCTATACACATTCTTGGTGGAAACATAAATCCGATAGTTTATGCAACTGTACAAGTATTTACTCTTGGAATTTTATTTTTTTTACATTAATGTATATTATATTGTCAGCGTTGAAATTTAAGTTCCAATTGCGTCATATTTTTTAAAAATGTCGTGGAGCTATTTGATTGCGTAAGTGGTACCAAAATTAAAATATTGGGACAAGAAATTTGCGTTAGTTCATGTCTATATATTTGGTGGTCGGGAAAAGATTCAGTTGTTATTATCGGCGCCGGGTACCTTTCTAAAATCTATCATTTTTGGAGGCGCCAAATATCGATGCCAATACCTCTTACATGTTAAGCTATTGCTTTGCCATCTTAGCTACTCCCTTAGTAGACTGGTGCCAAATGGTCAAATAAATAAATACACAATACTGTTTTCACGATTGTCTTGAAAACGTAGAGATTTTATTGTATTTTGAAGACGTTCAATTAAAAACAGGTACACGTATTTCGATATATTTCACTCGAGTCGCGGATTTAGAAAGTTTGTTGATAAAACTTATGTAACGCAAATATTTATCAACGTGAATTAAGTAATCTGATTCGCAACGTCGATTTGTATCGCTGAGAGTCACTTGGCACATCTTTTTTTCATACTTGGTAATTCTTGATTTCAGGAACATTAAATTTTATTTAGAATTGACAAAATGAAAAGGATGACTCATTTTGTGATAAAAAATAATCTATCGAATTATTTCGCCCTTGTCTACGGAAGGAGATATGATGAGATAGTCTCAGAGATTTAGTTGAGGTACATCTTAATACTAAGTACCTACACGTGTTGAGATTTCAATCTGGAGATACACTTTTGAGACCAGCTTGATGTTGGCAAAATAAGACAAAAACTCAAAATATGGCGTTCGATATTTGCATACAAACAGCACTCAAAACAACAATACATTTATTCTCTATCTCAGAGATTGTCCTGAGTCGAAAATCTCATATGTCATAAATAACGAAGAAAGTAAAAAGTTGATGGTCTGAAACTTGAGCATAAAAACGTATATTAATATAATATGACATTTTATTACCTACCCAGAAATTCTTGTAAAGTACAACTTTTTGAATGCATGAACTATCTCCGCAGAACAGAAAGTATAAAACAACAAAAATACACAAAACAATATAATATTGAACAGACACTATGTATTGTATGACGTATATTATATATTTCTACCAAGTAATATATGAATAGTAAATTTATATGAGCGAAGTTCTGCGTGCGTAAGGATACATGGATCATTCACACCGTGGTTTGACATTGCAAATGGTATCAAGCAGGGTTATGTAATATAAATTTGTATATGGATAGCTGTTTGAAAGAACTGGAATGTATGAATGTGGGAGCGAAATTGGGGGATTAGATTGTATGCTGTTTATTGTACTAATAATGAACAAGAATTACAGGGTCTAGTGAGTAGAATGTACGATGAATGCAAGGAAAGTGGCCATATGATGAATGTCAACAAGACGAAGTGATGGTATTCAAGAAGGAAGAAAGCAAGACAATGTGCAAAATACTTGTAGGTAATGAATGTTTGGAACAAGTAGACGACTTTGTGTATTTGGGAAGTATGTTTGATAGAAACGGAAAGGCTGAGAATGATATCGAAAGGAGGGTGACTGCAGGAAACAATGTGAACGGCGATTTGAATAGAATTGTAGCTAATGGGAACTATCAACCGAGGCAAAATTAGCGCTACACAATGGAGTCCTGGTACCGACACTGGTGTATGGAAGTGAGGTCTGGAGTTGGCAGAAGAGAAAACGAAAGTAAACTGAATGCAGTAGAAATGAGATCGCTTGAGCATATGTGTAGCAGATTGGCACGACCAGGTAAACCAGATACTGGAGAACTGTCCTGTAAGAAGCCTCAATAATCAGCGAGCTCGTATGAGAAGATATATGAATCTGGATGAGGCGAGATCTGTGTGTCAGGACAGAAGGGTGCGACGCTCTGTCCTCTCTGACGGTACGTTAAGTTAAGTTTCTACCATGTATATGTAAAACGTCCTGCAACAGATCCAACCACAGCAAGCCTTGTCTATAACAATGAGTAAAAGGTTATTCCAATACTTCGGCCACACTGTGTCACTGTGACAGTCTAGAAAATGAGATTATTCTGGACACAACTTTGGGCCCAAGAAGACCTGGAAGTGTGCCACAGAGATGAAAACATAACTGGAGAGACCCTGGACTTGTAGAAGTGAATTATGAACCGACTCTCATCTGATTGAGGCCACTATATGTTAATACTGACACGAAGGAGACAACAAGAAGAAGAAGACATATAAAATATATATGTAATATGATTATTACACTATTTTATCGACTAATATTCTAGCTCTCATCACACAAGTTAAACTTTCAGTTAGTTCTTTATCACCCATGTATTTTTTGAAACCGGTTTATGATTCACAGCGGTTAAAAAGAAAAATAATAAATAATTTATTATTAAACTTTTAACTTCTAACACGTGACGTTAATATTTTTTAAGCCAATTTTTTTCCATGTCCTGTCAAGCCATGGAACATTCCCAACATTTCTTTGTTAAATTTCTGATTTGCATTCACCAATATCTGCATTAAGCGATCCGAGATAAATATATTTATTTACTACTATTTCGATGTCAGGAAAGGAATATTTGTATTAATTAGATGGTATTTATAATTTACATAATAACACGAATCCAATACGTGCGACCGTCATGATATTGCCAATACCCGTTAGGCGAACGAACCTTATACCCGATTGATATGAAAAGATATCGCTCTTATATTTTACGTAGTGCAAGTGTGACTGTATCGTAAATTATTATAACTTTCATTTATTATTAATTGATAATATGAAAAGATTAAAAATAATTAAAATATATCTATCAGTCAAGGGCGTACACTCTGTATGATTATATTTATCATGAAATACATGTCTATTTGATGTAGACAAGTATTATGTATTAGGAAACACTTGCTTTTAAGAGCATCTATAAATGATTCATATTTCACGTATTAATGTGTTAACTAGTAATAAATAAAAACTGAATGTTTGTTCGTTATAAATGAAAACTGAAAGGGAAATTCAAACATTTCATTAAATATATGGGTCAAATTGATTCGTGTGACTTTTTGGTTGTGTTAAATTTTTTTAATAGTATACAAAGAAATCTACAGTCAGATATTTGAAAATTGGAGTATTGCAATGCAGGCTTAATAGGTAATAGTTATTTTTACATTATAACGATATATTATATTATATACATTATATGTACGAAGTGTAGTTAGAAATTCTCGCATACATGCACGGAGGGCGGTCAATTTAAAAAAAAACAATTCAATGGTAACAAACGTAAATGGATCTAAAATAAATAAAAAATGTGGTTCGCATTAGAGACAATCTAATACATATGTGAATATTATATTGCAGACCGATGTTGTTTTTGAATAGCTAAAAAATGAAACATATTTTTTTAATTTGAATTTTATTTATCAATTATTTTGTTTATTAAAATTACGTATAAATATAACATCGGCCAAGTGGCTGCCTCTGGCAGCAGCACAGATGCGTGCTCTTTTAACCATATTTTTCATAACATTCTCGCACACTTGGCGTGTTATTTCAGCAATTTCATTTCGAATATTGTCCTGCAGCATCGGAATTGTTGTTGGCTTATGTATGTATATATATATATATAATAGTCGGGAGATGACAAATCAGGTGATCGAGAAGGCCAGTCGACATTATATTAAGGCTGGGAAAAATTTCTCGCTAAATTTTAAGCATATCTTGGGCTGTATGTGAGGTAGAACCCTCTTATTGTAACTAAATGTATTGCAGGCCCAATCTACTTCATTCAGCCACCAAGAAGTTTTTCAACATGTGACCATAGGCATCACCATTAATGGTTACTGCATTGCCATAATTATTTAAATAAAATGTTTTAATGATTTTACTACTTTAAAGAGGTGTTAGATACTTTATAATAAATTGTAATTAAATTTTATCTACGAGTATCAAATGCGTATTGACAAATATTTGCCAAACCGAAATGGCGGCTAAACAAAATCGGCCTGGAACATAATATTCACCCTGTACATAGTGCCACGCCTCCATTTTGGTTTGGCAAACATTTGCATTTAGTAGTCGTATAAAATAGTTGATTACAATTTATTATGGAGCATCTAACGCCTCAACAACGTGTTGAAGTTATTAAAACATTTTAACTAAATATAGTTGTGCGTATTTTACACATTTTTTAAAAATCTATCACTAATATTATATATACGAACTATACGCATATTTCCTGAATGCAGATAGTCGCTTGAACTGAACTGATGTGCTGTAAAATGTTTTATAAAACATATCTCAAATCAGACTTGAATGTATGCATTCCATTACAGCATAAACATAGTATCGATTTATATTATAATATTAATAAGTTAAAGAATTTCCTAAGAATGATAGTTAGTTTTATACTTTCCAAGAACTTTAAATAGGACCCATTAGTATATCTTCATAAGCAAAGTGCCTCCGGTTCAGATGAATACAAACTCAATATCAACAGTATCAGTTTACCTAATCTAACCTTATGTAAGTCAATGCCCAGTACACGCCACTGCTATCTGGTTAAATATTTTTGATATTTATCTAATTATTTTTAGCTCTTTTGGGCAGATGGCCATGTTATCTCTCCGGTACATTATCAACAACAATCTGTCAAAAATCTACATTACTTCTGTTCTGGATTCGCGTCCCATTGGCAAGTAAATAATATTTGTGCATAGAAATATGTTTTGAATCACTAAATGAATACTCTTATTTCACAATATTTTGAGTATGTCCAAATTTTTCCTTTGGGCATTGTCATCAAAACATATTATAGATGTCTCGTAGAGACGAAGCTATTTGGTGGCGATAGCGTGGTTGTAAGAAAATATTTTAAAGGTTTCTACATGGGTAGAATTGATAAACGTTGCATTGTGTAAAATGATCACTCAAGCCAGCAGAGGACAGGTCGTAAGCCCTGTAATACCAACGACTTCCATACTTCCCATATAAAAATAATAGCTTCGTCTCTGTGTGACATCTATAATAACTCATATTTATTTGCTATCAGAAAGCAATCTCAACTCGAAATGATGAAAATATTAATTATAATTTGGAAAAAAATAAATGATATTTTATTTAATTAAATGCACAATACGCATAAATTATATAATATTATATAAACAAATTAATAAACAATAGTTTTTCCTCATATATGTATTCCAATATGACAGATGAGTCACACTTGTAGAGGATAAAGTCACATATTATATAAATGATTCTGAATTTGCGTCGTGATTTTTCAATTATTGTATAAATAGATCTACTGCACTGCGATTCCATGTAAGGATTACATGCACAAACTCGGATAATTATTACGCTATTGATTTCAGATAGTTCTATATTTGGGTGTTCTTTTAATTTGAGTTCTTATAACTGAAGGATATGATTCTTGGAGGGTGTTGTTATTAATTAGACTTGTGTACAATGTTTTTTTATTTTAATTTATATGGTTTTTAAGTCATTCATTACCTCTCGAAAATATAATAGTAACTCGACATGTGTGCAATACAAAGTAACACAAAACAATTTCTATTTTAAAACAACTTAAATGAATCAAATGGAAAAGCGTACAGAAAAAAATTTAATTAAGTTGCTACCGGGACTCGTATTTATTAGTATACTAACAAAAGCGATGAAATAGGTCATGCCGATATCCAGTGTATAAGTACTTATATACAAATGTGCATATAGGAATATGTTTTGAATTGAGTTTATGAACTTGATGAAGTAAACAACCGCCACATCAGAATCTAGCTTATCATAGCGTGTATGTTGTGTTGTGCCTGACGACAGTAATCCTAGGAATAACCTTATAAATTCTCAGGTTTATCATGAGCCATTCGGTTGACACTAAGGCGTACACATCGACACGCACACACCCACATATATACACATACACATAAAAGTTTATCTCATAGCGTGAATTAAGCGGGAAAATGTATTTAATTGTAATTATGATTGGCCGATATTAAACTTCAAATCCTATTAAGCAGATTTTATTTTAAGGCGACAGATTAACAAGTGATTAATCAAGCGTCTCTAAAGAACGGTACAGAGTTCAGAGTGAAGTGATCTGTGATCTGATCCGAGATTGGAATGATCCAGTACATAGGCACATACCTGTAGGTATTGACTCTCAGAGATCAAGGTCTCATTGAGAGACCATCGTGGATACATGCCGTGATAGATAGACAAAGACATAATATGTAGCGCCTAATTCCAAAACACCCTAAAACGAATTTCAGGTAATTTATGTTAAATATGCAGTTTTCTCGCAAAAGCCACTTAAATATTACATGTTCAATATCAGGGTTAGTTCCAAAATACCCCAAAGCAGACAGAGTATAGGTTGCTATTCCCCCTAAAATGAAATCAGCCAATCACAACGCTTGTTGATGATTACGTAATCCAGTGTGGCTGCCAGAACGATATACACAGAAAAAAAATACATTACAGAATTGTCTCTTTTAAAAATTCTGATGTAAAAACAAACATTATGCACAATTGCTTTTAAAATATACGTTTTCATCCATTACTCAAAAACACATAAGATTTAGAGATAATAAGTTTTAGAGAGTTTTGGAATTAGGTGTTACATATGATGTACAGATTTTTATCAATTTTCGTGGCTAAATTAAAAAAAAATAATTAAATGTTTCAAATTGACAATTGAGGAAAATGAATAAGATAGTAAATCTACCCTACCTACAGATACAATGCACACGGGTTCCAATGTCAACAATGTCGAAATATGTGATGATTATGTTGTGATATTTTGTAGAGAGTATATAGTAATGAAAATAGATAATAATAAATGATACAATACAATTAGCTAAGACAATGAAATAGCAGCGGGCAGGCCACATCGCTCGGAGGATAGACAGTCATTGGATTAACCATTCGTTTAGGAGACATGATGGCTACCCGTTACCCGAGACTAATGATGGCTACCCGTTGCCTGCCCAGGAACGTGTTTAATTCGCCCCCAAACCAAAATGTTTTGAGAAAATAAACAATCCCGAAAAATCTTTAATATAATGTACAATTTGAAAAAATTACTTTAAAAATACATTAAGTATCAGAAGATATTTTTTGGACGTATCATTACGGCCTTGGGTACTGGTCCTGGTTAATTATCTCGTGGTTCCATTTATTATCAAGTGTCGGTCATTCATGAATGACACCATAAATTAATTGGTATACAATAGAACCCAATTGTTGAGCTAGTTCCAAAGATGATCTCTTCTGAAAGGATTAGAATTATATATTAATTAGACCCGAGTAGTCAGCTGATTATGTGAATATTCATCCCTACTTAGCAAAGTATGTTGCTATAAATTATATTGCATTATTATAATAGTCTTTAATTTCAAAACAATAAGATAACCGCGGAAACCATTACTTATGTACATATTACGAGTTCAATGTATGTATAGTTGTGTTATTATGAAATGATTTGTTGTAAATGAATTATAAAAATATACGATATAATTTAAATACTACATTTTATAATTTTTTTTTATATATCTATAATTGAATAAATGAATGGTGATTTACAAATTTGACCCAGCCGTAACAGATCGAACTTAGCCCTTCCTTAGTCGTGCAATAACACAGGTCTAGCGCCCACAATTACAATTTAATATAACTATTTTCTGAAATCGCCATTTTTATTTATTATTATGACTCTTTCTTACTGTTAGAATTCAACAATTATTATTTATCGAGCAAGTGACAGCTACAAAATCTACCTACATTCTTATTATATCTTTTGATATGCAGCAATCGTCAATCTTGTACTTATGCTGTTCTTCGTCTATTTTAATTGAATAATTTAATTATCTGACACACACTAATTAAATTAATAAAGATAATAAGATTGATGAATGCTCCGAATTATATAATTATATTTGTTTTTTTTTCGCTTTTAATGTTTAATATTTAGGGCATTACGAAATTAAAATTTTAATTTTTTTTATCTATATTTATTTATTATTATTATAAACGCCCTATTCAGGCGAATAACATACATAATTTGTAAAATAACAGAACATTTCATCAGAAGTGCAATACACAAAGAAAAAAATTATATAAATTACAAAAATTGTAATAATGTAGTTCTGTAAAGAGTTAAATTTACAACAAAAATGTCGACCATCTCCGTATATTCATTCCCCAAATAATGCAATCTGAGGACTGCGGAGATAGCTACTGCATGAGTTCTGACATTACCACTGTAATAGAACAATGAATTGTGTCTCGATGACCCAATGGTGCGTGAAAGTCAAGCAAACCAACTATCTGGGGGCAGTCAGTCTATCATACCATTTATGATCCTGTATAGAAATAAAAGGGAAGATAGTATATAGATAATATAGTATATTGTCTATATACTATATTGTCGTGAAGAAGGTTTGGTCCAACTGAAACTAGTTAACTTTTGTATATGTGCATAATAAAGTGGTTTATGACTAAAACATTATTCTATTTAATTATAATATTTTTACAGCCATTTAAGCTTGTAACTCTATTTATATTATTTCTTAATTTAACACGAATTGCTAGCGTAGCTGTGTATGGGTATGCTTATCACGGTATGGAAAAGGTTAAGAAACATGCATTTAAAATAGTCATGTATGGAGAGTTGATGAATTTTAATACATACCTGGACTCCATAATAACCTCCATCGAGACTTATGTCACTCGTAAAATACTAATTGCTTGGCAAAAGTGGCACTTACATACTGGCGATCTTTATGACCTACAAATGCTGATCAAAACTAAGGTAAAGCATACAAAACGATCGTAGGACCCGCGATACTATGCTGTGCCGAGTGCTAGATAGTGAAAAAGGTCCACGAACAAAAAATGAGCACTATCTAACTCAAAATGCTCACGTGGGGCTGGAGGTGTGAGAAAACTGGATAGACCTCGGAATGTGCACGTTAGGGGAAGTTTTAAGGTTGCACAGAGAAGTTGGGAGAAGCCAGGCTGAGATGGTTTGGTAACGTAATAAGGAGACAAGATGATCGTGTCGTAAAAACTGCGTTAAGGAGATGAAGAATCACCGTGTAGGTCGGGAGAAAGCACGGAAGGCGCTTTCGTGTGAAAATAGCCGACCCCAAGTAAAACATAAAATAAAACGATAAATAAGAAGTTAAACATAGCTATAAATAAATTAATGTACATACCTATAATGAAACTCAAGTTACATTTATATCTTTAATACAATGAACTTTGTTTATCATGAGTTTTATACATAAAAACCAATCGGTTTTATAAAAATAATTTTCTTTCTTTAAACCTAAAAATTAAATTATTATCATTTGTTGCAAAAAAGTAAATAAAAATATAGTTAAATTTTTTAAAAATAAAATAAAATAATAATAATTGTATGTTTTAGTTTAGTTTTTAATACCCATATAAAGAAAAGAACCCGAAATCCACGTGGTTTATTACAAAATTAATGAATTCAAATTAAATCTATCAATTAGAAAAATAGAATTCAATTTATCGAAAAAATATTTTCGTTGCTACCGGGATTTGAACCAACATCCTTTCCTATCCAGGGAAATGTGTTGACCGATTACATCACACTAACAGAGTAAGTTGACGACAAATTTTGTAATAAAATACAGAACAATGTTCCGAAAAGCTGCAGCTTTACAATAATAATGTGTTCTTCTTAATTAATAACAAAATTAATTGTATAAATTTTACTTTTATATTACGTTAATGTTTAATAAAACATTAGACACTTTGTCAATGCTGATAGAATTGACAGGTTTAACATTTGATATGTTCATCTCCGCCAAAATAATGTAAATTAATACACAATCGATTGTCGATTTTATTTTCTAACCCTATCCTCTAAAGCCGCAGCCAATAATTTTTTTCATCGCAGCCATTCTGGCAACCCTGGATACAGAATACAAAAAAATGATTTCTTTACTATGGTCGTGATGACTGATGGTTTCAGATACAAAAAAAAATCAATATCATCTGGAAATAAATCACTTAACTTCTTACGAGTATGGTACATTAGTTATAAAAAGAGATCTAAAAAAATAGTTTGTGAATAATAAAAGTTATATAATTTAGTTTTATGCTGACACCACTGATCACCAAATCTCCAGAAATTTGAGATAGACGAAGATCAACTTCTTGCAATATTGCCAAGCGACGTCAAACATGAGATAAAAGGCATGAAAAGTGGGAAAGCTCCAGAAGAAGATATCGATAAATATTCTGAAGGATGTCGGGGAGTTTGTGTATAGTAATTTCATCTTATCAGCCTACTTCCGTAAATAAAACATCCTGAAGGAATGAAGGAACGCATCTATCATAATTCTTAAAAAAAAGAGATATAGAAAACCTCAAAAATTAACGGCTGATCGATCTGTTACCAACTTTGTACAAGCTATTTACTAAAACTTAAAAATAATACTAGACGTGTATCAGCCAAGACAAGAACTCGGATTTAGTTCAATTCTCCGACATCTTAAATGTTCATAGTGCTTTCTGGAGGTATGGAAACATGTACGAGAGTATGTTGGGCATCACATAAAGATGAATAAAAACAAGTGGATAAGTGGATACAAGTGGGGATGCCTTCATCCAGCAGTGCACAGAAAACAGCTGATAATGATGATGATGAATTTAGTTTTAACTCGAGACTATCGATCCTATACAAACCTGATTATTAATAACACATATAATTTATTATTAAGGAGAACACATTCTTATTGTGAAGTTATAATTATTCAGTGGCATAGGTCTGCGATATTTTAAAAACTAATTAAATGTATCAATTAGAAAGATATACATTTAATTAGTATTTAATAATTATAGCAAATATGTCATTTTAACCAGCTGCCATCCTCAGTTTTAGTATATAATTGTAATTAGTGAATTATTCAGAAAATGGTATTAATTTTATAGTCAAGTTAGATATAATACTAATAGCACAATAGCGGAGCAGCTTTGCATACAGCTGTTGCCAAAACTGGAAGGTCAGACAGAATACACATATAATACATTTACATAAACTTTATGTAAATTTGTTGATTCGCAACGTATTGTTGGTATTCGATTAACCTTTATAAAAAATCTTATTTCAACATTGGTAGGCGAATGCAAAATAATAATAATCTTTAAATTAAAGAATAGGAAAAGTATTTTTAGGCAATTAATAACACATATATATGTATTCATATTCGTATTATTTTTACATCATGTATTTCTGAGTTATATCAAAAATAAAAATGTTGAATTAGTATATAAATAAATACAACAAAATAAATAAAACAAAGATATGTACGGAAATAAGTAATGTCAATAATTTTCTTGAAAAATAAATTGTGTGAATAGTTTAATTGTATTGTATAATATGATACATAGCATAACAAGTTTCTTGAATATAATTATTATATAATATAATTATTATGATTACGTGAGTATAATAAATTAACAGTGTTGGACATCGAGACGTCAAATGACACTATTCTGTAGGAACTACACATCAGACTCTCGACTAGTTTTCGAATCCTTATTTATTTTTTTCGATAGCTTGCGAGAAGAAGGGAAGACAGCTTAGAGAATCTTGTGAAGGAGAGGAAAATAAATATCCTACACACGTTGGACCGGAATGGAAAAAGTAGCAAACACTTCTCCGGTGACAGTTCTCATATCTGCAGAATGCCGAGAAAAGTGGACAAGAATTATCAAGAGAGCGGGAAGATGAAGACGTGGAAGAATAATTAAAAATTGGCCGTGTTTAGCTATTGACATCAAAAAAACAAAAGGCTATCACAACAATTTGGAGAACAGCTTCAATTCACCCTGGTTTCAATTGAACCACAATACTTTGAATATTAATATGTAGAAATAAAATTGAATACACTAAATTTAAAAAGAAATTATTTCAACGTAGTAAAATAGATTATCAACATTTTACGACCATATTATCTACAGAAATATAATAAAAATATTCCTTTTCATTTTAAAATATTATGTAACGAAACACATTCACGATTCGGAACTAATTAATTAATCGTCAAAAAAGTAGATAATTTCATTTATTAAAAAATCATTCAGTGTTTCGGCAAGCGACAATTTACTTATTAGGAGAACACATTCTTATTGTTGAAGTTGTAATCATTCAGAACAGACGGTCTGTGATATTTTAAAATAAATATTTGCATGTTAACAATTTACGAATCCACAGAATTGTTCACAACACGTTTTTTTAAAAGTCACGTACTGTCAAAAGTATGCAAAACAAATACCTCGCGAAATTCACAGCCACATGTTGAGATAAGCTACGGGTGTGCGCCCACATATTATAATATATATTTGGTGCTGGTGATTCGTGAATGAATGTGACGTGGAAAATTATTCCAACTACATCGCGAAAAATTTGCATTTTAAAAACTAACTTAAGAGAAGTCATGCATAATTTTGCCACAGCATCATTCAGACGAACGAAGACCACGAGATTCACAGGTATACGTTAATTATTTATTTGCAGTTCACTCAGATATGTTGTATTAGTGAACAAATTTAAACAATGAAAAAGAAAATGAATTAAATTTTTTAAATAAATTGCAATTTATTTATTTTTTTGTTTCGACTCACCTGGTGGATAGTTCTTGGGTTTAATCACTAAAGTTATCAAATAGATGACACCGACGAACAGGAAGAATTCAATAATCATGGCTGCAGGAGCACCGACTTCTGTACGGCCAACAGTACGCGATTATAAGAGACTCGTGCTCGCTCGGAATCCGGCCACACTATGAGGCGAGCCGAACTCTTCAATTAATACCTACTACCGCCCGGCGAATACGTTAAGATGAACGTTTGTGATATTATACCACTGAAAATATTATCAACCGTTTCCAGGAAGCCTCGACGACCGTTTAACGTTGGTTTTTTTTACGAAATAAAAATGTGTTCGTACGCGTGGTCGCCAAGTGGTAAGGCTTATCGCCAAACAGTTTACTTTAAACAGACATTAGGAATTTCCAATTACGATCTCTTGCTTATCAGATCACAGATGCTGTTGTTTTAATATTTAGGCGGCAAGTACCAATAAGTTTTCTTTCGTTATTCACTCGAATTGTGCAGGCACAATATTGAATTTACTTATTTTATAATATATTAATATCCGCTTTTAACGACGGACTAGCCGGAAATATGTACACAGAGAACTTGCAAATTATATACAAGTTAATGATTTAGATACATGTACATACGTAATCAAAACAATAAACACTATTTGTAAAGAAAAATATTGAGAACAAAACACATATATTATAATGCATGTATGTGATCTAAATATGTACCAATAAAGATGCTGAATCAATATAATCAGTAAATTTAATAAAACTCATTATTTAGAATGCTTATTACATTTCTATTTTGATACGTACTAATTAGTTTTATAAATTGAAGGACCTTTTTCTATAAGATAATTTATGTAAATATCATCGAAAGTATTATATAATTTAATAAAAAAAATTGATTATCACTTAATTTTAGTTGAAAAAAAGAATTTTATTTGAAAAGATACGATTTTTCAGAATATTATTTTCTTTGACAACAAAATATTATAGATGAATCGCTTTGAAAGACATAGAAAAAAACCTATCTATTTATACATAAAATCTAGAAATTATTAAGGAAAACACATTTTGTTGTGAAGTTGCATTTTCAGAACATAGTTCTGTGGTATTTTAATACAAATTAAAATGAATCAACTAGAAAGATATGCAGAGTAAATCTGTTTATCAAAAAAATATTTAGTTACAACCAGGATCATTAAAATCTATCTATCTAAAACGTACGATAGATAGTTTTTTCTACATCTTTCTAAGTTATTTTTCTTTATTTTATTATAACTTAGAGGATTTGGATACTAGAGAGATAAAACAATTTCAACGAATCTATCTAAAGTTATTTTATTTGCTAATAGTAGTGAAAATTGAAGTAATATTTAAAAAATTAAAAATATCATATTTAAAAAGCATCTCAATAGATAAATGTATGTTAATTCAATTTAATGCTTCAGAAGGCTATTTTCTATTACATTTTATTGTGAAGTTACAATTTCAGGACATATTTTAATTATGAAATATCATTTATAAAGATTACAAATATGAGTCCAAAATTGTCGTAAACTTAAATAGTTAACGTGGCGAATTGGTAATACACGTTCTCGGATATAAATAGTCCCGGATTAGTATCCTGGAGGTAACCAAATAATTTGTTTTATTTGGTTGATGATTTAATGAAGATTAGTAGTGCCGATATAATTGTCTGCAATTCTGTGGTCATAGAAATAATGTGATAAAGATAGAAAAAAATATTTTTTGTGGAATACTGAAACATGAAATTGGGATAACTTAAAAATGAAACATGAAATTGGGATAATAACTTAAAATGTGTTATTAACTAGCTTTTAAAACAGGACTATTATTTGCACAAAGTGTTACAGTGTTGTATGATGATCGTATAACCTTGAATTGGCGATACTCTACCATTAAACAAGTCTAGAAAGTAGTTTGCACGTAGGTAGCTAATACTACTGCGAATTTTTTTTTTTAAATACGTACATAGTCACAAAAGAAGAACGGTTTTTACAGTTTTACAGAAATTTTACTCTGTCAATGAGAATGTATAAAATGTTATGTTGTGTAGATTATAAAATAATAGAAATAATAAAAGGATACAATTTTTACAAATCTATCTTTATATTTTAAATATGAATTAAATATATTAATTAGAAAAATATACATATAAAATCAATTTTATCAAAAAATATTGTTGTTGCGCCACCGGGATTCGAACCTGGATCTCTTTCCTAACCGGGGAAGGTGCATTATTCAACTATTAAAGTTTTCATTATAATTTTTGCTTAAATTTTTACAACGCATGAAGAATTAAACTTTTCTTTCAAAAATCTCTATAACTACATTTTTCAATTTTTATGAATAGCGAATTATTGCAGAATACTATCCATATACAGGGTGGCCCAAAAAAAGTGAGAATATCTCGTAACACTTGAGTTATTTCAAAACATAATATAATTAATTATAATTCTTAATGTAATTTTTTTTGCACAATATTTAGCTATTCAGAAATCATCAAAACACCCCATATTGCAATATCTACTGGGTTTAAATATGGACTATTTGGTGGCCATATGCCTCGCTCGATGAAATTAATATTCTCATGATGAAGAAGTTGATTGTATTTCTGGGTGTGTGAGATGGAGCTCCATCCTGCTGTAATGTCTAGTTATACTGTAATGTCTAGCTATACTCCAGGCATTGTTTTGAAACTCTTTTCTCATTTTCCTAGCACCCAGACCTTTTTCAATTCGCAAATTTTTGATCAGAATACCGCGATACAGTGTTTTTTGTCCAAAAAAAACATATATAAAGAATGGGAAAATTATTAATCAAAGATGGCGACTGAAAATTGTCGAAATAAAACGTAAAATAGGTAAATAGGTAAGTAAATAAATTAGTAAACTATTTAAGCTATTGTTGATATAGTTAAACTAATTTTGATGTAATTATATCACATTTTACGAAATTTTCTTTTTTTGGGCCACCCTGTATATTAGTGCTGGGAGATCCAGAATTATCGTATGTGTGTTAAGTGGTTAAGTTGGATCGTACTATGTGAGGCACGAAGCGGCCACTAACTATTAAAAGCAATCAGTTTGCTTTTGCTAGTGTAAATAATTGTGCTAAAATACTGAGTACAAATCTAGTATCAACATCTAGAATCACAAGGCGTATATAATTCAAAATGAATTCATTTGGACAATATGAGTTTATTTCATCTATTAAAAAAGATCATGTATTTATTTTACAGAAAGGGTGGAGGCATTGAAAGGTTTATTTATACGATGATTTTTGTTTAATCCGATTAAGGATAATATTATCTGACAGATGTAGAATGCATTAGATTATACATATATCGAGTAAATATAGATACCTCAGTCGGCACAAAGACGATGCAGTAAACAACTCTGATTTAAAATAGCCGTTCGCTACACATCTTTGTGGACCGCGTCCTGCATATAAACACATGTTAATATATAGAAAACCTCAGACAGTTTATTTAAATGTTTCTGTTGACAATTATAAATACAGCTGGCGGACAAAGACATATAAATTCACTTAAAAAATGCTCTAATATTAATACAACTAAAGGTGTTTAATTGTATAGAGTGGTTGAGGTATATAACGTTAAAGTGAAATAAAACACATTATAATCGTAATAATGGCCTTAATATTGGCTTTATTGGAAAGATAATTATACGCCATTAGTATTTAAAGATGATTTCGCGCACATGTCCAATTTACGACCTCGTTTTGGAGCAGCTGGGACCGTATATCGGCAATAACGCGACAAATGTTGGCTTCCAAGTCATCTATCGTCTCTGATTTATCGGCGTAGACTACCGACTTCACATGTTACCACAGAAAATTATCCAAAGGTGTTAAATCACACTATTTTGGAGGACAAATTTACAGGTCCATTACGCGAAATTATGTGCTCATCGAATATTTCCTTCAATAAATTGGTTGTGGCACGCGCTGTGTGGCATGTTGCACCATCTTGTTGAAATCACAGCTCTTTCACAATAATGTAATTCAATTGGGGAACTAAAAAGTCAGTAATCGCAGAAATATAGCGCTCTCCATTGACTAACGTTCTGGCCTACATTATTTTTGAAGAAACAACAGATTCTTCGATGCGCGCTGTACAATGTCTCTGTGGATGCGTATTATCAATTATACTATGCGTGGTGCGAAAACGATCAATGGTTGTTCTAATTACTTGTTTGGACCGTAACATGGACGTAGCGCGCGGTAAATTTCGAAATAAATTTGCAAGCGTTATTCTGACGTGTCTATTCATGTTGAAATGGCAAACTAAACTGAGCACAAATCAGCTGTCAGCTGTAAAATTAGCCGTCGCTGGAAAAACATTTGTTTGTCAATTCAAAAAACAAACCTCTAAAAAAAATTATCAAAGGTAAAATAAAGTAAAAGTGGTGATCAATTCGCCACAGCTAATGGTCGCAGCTGCGCTGCCATGGCTGCAAAAATGTAAAATACTGCTTTTAAATAATCCGTTTGTGGGAGTTGCGAGTCCTTTTAACTAATTAACGCATTACAAAAACCCAATCAAACTAAGATTAGTTGATATTGATGATTTATCATCAGTTTTACATCGGTTCCGGTTCCAGATATACATATATGATCATTTGATTGGTTACTTTTGGAACCGATTTCAACTTTTGAAATGCATAATCGAATTTGATCAATTAGATGAAGTTCAAAATAACCGGTTCTTGTTGCTATTCATAATTCTGAGAGGGAGGTTACAATTCTCTAATAATTTCCCTTCCCCGCATGCATTTGAAAAGGTAGAACCGATTCCAAAGGTAACTGATCAAATAATCCGTCGTCGTTATTATCAAAGAACTAGTTATTTTTAATTTTGATCGGTGACAACGGTGATTAGATAGTAATCGGTTAAAAACTATCGGGATCATATGTATCAACCATCGCTAAATCAGATATCTTCTTTACACTATTTAATTTTTGGGGGCTAGGACGGTGGTTAAATGAAATAAATGTCAATTGCGTGTGTTGAGGTTTATTATGACAGTATGATATGACAATGACAATGAAGACAGATAGAATTAAAGAATGAAAGAGTGAAGATGTAGAAGGTGCACGTGTCTTATGGAATGAAATGAAGCGAGTTGGCGGTCTTGCCGGCTCGCGCTTGCCGAGCAAGACCGCCGTTGTGAAACGATGAAACTGGAGAGACTCCTTGGCGGTGAATGATCGAGCCAGGCTTGTAGCAGTATCTGGCAGCGCTGTCGCTAGCGCCGATGCCGACCGAGATGGCGGTGGATTTGAATTCCGATCGCTACAAATTAAAAAAAGAAGTAATTTATCGTTCCGGTGACACGCGCTACGCCTGGCAGCGACTATGTAAAAGCCTGCTTTTAAGTGGTCATGCAGAAATTTGCGAGTCTATGTTTTTAGTAATCTAAGGAATATTATGAATCTTAAATGTATGGTAATCGTATAGTATGTCAGTCGTTACTTATGTATGAGCTGCTCGCGTGGAGGGCAGCAAAATGTCGTCTAGACCGTTTAATCAAGTCTTCGTGTTTTATATTTAAAAAAACACATATTGGTATATACCCTCTGATCCGAGAATGCGCTTTGCTCAATGTCAGATAACTAACCTTAAGACAATATTTCCATATATACCACTAATATCACTGCCATGCAACGGTGGGCTGCCAATACATTAACAAGGGGCTCGCTTAATCGATTAGCTATTTGAGGTATACATACTTATATAATTTCACGGAATAATTATTAAAGCATCGAATATTACTTAATATACTCATATTACCAGACTTTGACCGAGATCTGCGACTGCAACATATAAATGTGACGTCTACCCCCTCCCCCCCACGCTTTTTGGTGATGCATGATTTGTATAGCTTCACTCAGGCTGCCTTCTGAATTTAATGTGATAACGAGTCTCACGTCAAATTGTACAGGTGTGGCTCTGGTACGATGATACCGGAGCAAACCTATGATGGTATTAAGATGTTAATAACTAAATGTAATAAAAAAAAATAAAAAAAGTATTATTGGCAAATCGAAACGAGAGTAGACAACTCTCAAAACGATTTCGGAATAGGGTGTAAATAAATAAATAAAATAAAAATGTAACAATACGCAATATGTCGTAAAATACACCGAGCAAACGATGGTCAAAGTAATAAATATTAGGAACTGTCCTTTCCAAAACTCTGCACAATTACGGTAAAGGGAAAAAATATGCACGAGTGAAGTATGAAGGATAATCGTTCACAAAAATGTTGAGTTGAACATCTAAGAACATCGGAGTTTTTAATCATTGTTAGACTATAGACAAAAAAATGGCCGAGTCTCTTTTATTATGCACCCGAAATAAATGTATTTATTGTACGAGCAATTTTAAAAGGCAGCAATTTTTTTTTTCATAATACATTTAAACCATCTACAAAAATCGCAGTTAGGTACAGATTTGATCTAAGAATATTGCTTTTTCTTCATTTAACAAGGGGCTCGCCAGCTCAAGTCAAGAATTTATAAGAATGTGTACTACGAAATTTAATTTTAAATTTAAATTAAAGAATCAAATTCAAATTGATATTTCAGTGTTATTTTTCTATTTAACAGAAAGATAACACTGAAATTAATATTAAAATTCACACCAAAGCCTGTACTCAAGAAGACTCTTGTGACCAATGTTCATCAATTGAAGGAAAATAATGTATCAAGTACCTAGGAATCATAATAGATAACAAACACAAATGGAAAGAACATATTACTAATCTTACAAACAAAATAAGGAAAACTGCATACATATTTTTAAGACTCGGAAACATCTTATCACTTACAAATCTGAAAATAATATATTACGCATTTGTACAGTTACATTTGCAATACGGTATTATTGGATGGGAAGGAGTATATAAAACTTCAATACCACAATCAGAAATCACTCAAAAAATGATAATAAAAATTATTCTAAAAAAAAGTCCAAAAATAATAGACATATACAAAAAAATCAGTAATCCAATTATTCAAAATTAAAAATTAATTTAATTTTAGAAGCGAATTTCGATCTACAAGATTTAGAAACCAAATTGATATTCTAAAACTAAAATATACCGCAACCCAAAATCACTATATTTATCAAGACATCAAATTTTTTAACAATCTCGCCACACAATTAGAAAAATTACAGACTACTATAAATTTGTATCTGATGTAAAAAAAAATATGTACACGGACTAACTGAAACATACATTCTCAAATATACTCATTCTCTATACACGAGTCTTACTCTCATAGAGAAGAAACAAATATTAAAAGATATATATATATATATATCCTACTGATTATTCTAAAAATGTACTATATCTTTTTATATTAAAATAAAATAAATTAAAAATAAAATTATGATATCTAAACATGTTGATGTATCTTTAAATAGTGGTTTTAAACAAAGTGTTTTTTCTTATTATTTATATAGCTACCACAAAGTAATTTTGCAAATATTTTTTAATTAATTCATAAAATTACAATATTAATAATTAATAAATTAATAAAAGGTCAAGAGATTTATAATTATATTTTCTAGTCCAAAACAGATGATTTTTTTGTTGTTTATTTATTTCCCAAAACTAGTATCATTTTAACAATTTTATCATAATAATTAAAATTGACATTTCAGTACAGTTTTTGCGAAATATAATTATTAAATTAACTATCTGGTTATCAAATATATCACTCATGTGCCTTGGCCATTGTAATTAAGAATTATGAAAATTTAATTGAAAATACTTTAGAAGTTTTTTAAAATTAAAATCGCAAATTTTTTTTGAAAATAGTACTCAGTGAAACGGATAAAATCTTTCACAGAAATAATTCTAGGAATTACATTCAATGTTTCAGATTGTCTGTTTTGGTATTTTAATTTAAGTGTATTTTGTTATCAAAATAACTGTCTGTCAACAGAAGTGGATAACAGTGGACATACCCAAAACCAATGCGATAATTATTTTTAACCAGTGTGTATGCTGATGTAAAAATTACATTCATTTTTGTTCCATCAGCAATAAGATAAAGAGTAAATAATAACAATGCGTACTTGTAGAAAGGAATGAGTTTCGCCAATTGCTTTTGCTAAGCTATGTAATGACCGCTTTTCGGCTAATGTTCACCACTGTGCGCTGCCATAGTTGACTTTTCCGTAAAAACTATTTTTAAATATGAATTAAATATATTAATTAGAAAGATATACATATAAAATCAATTTTATCGAAAAATATTGTTGTTACACCACCGGGATTCGAACCTAGATCTCTTTCCTAACCGGGGAAGGTGCATTATCCAACTATTAAAGAGATCCAGGTTCGAATCCCGGTGGCGCAACAACAATATTTTTCGATAAAATTGATTTTATATGTATATCTTTCTAATTAATATATTTAATTCATATTTAAAATATTACAGAGCTATATTCTGAATAATTACAACTTCACAATAAGAATGTGTTCTCCTTAATAAAAAACTATTTTTCAATGTTAAAAATATAATTTTTACTAAATAAATGGTACCACAATACAACGTTATTTAACTTGTCAATGAAAAAAATATTCAATCGGTCAAAATGTTACAATTATCGCGATACATGTACCAGTCGGCGTTATATTGTAATTCCGGGTCTTGCCACCCTAGCGGCGATAATTATTATTAACAATAGGTCCAAAAGGTTGTTACGATCGCATCTCACGTGTGACGTTTACGTATTACGAATATTAATTAACATTATTTAAATATTGCTGTGCGAGCCGCGCGCTGGGCAATGCAAGCCCCTCCTCACCCCGCTCCCAACATGTATCCACAGTAGACGAAGGGTCGCTACCCCCTCCCCCGCGCATTGCCGGGTGGGTTTTACATAGCCGAAACTACTCTCTCTCGCTTCACGCCTGTGGAACGCTTGCTCTGGGGTGCCCCGGCCTTGCGGCCGGCCGCCAGGTAACTATATCATCCGCCATTTTGCCTTGAAACGAAGCCGCCAGGAAGCTGCCTCCAGGAAGGCATCAGAGGACTCCGCCTATACACGAGGCAAGTTGCGGATATTCCTGCCGCTCACAACGGAGGACCGGAGGCCGCCCACCACGATACGACCGGACGCCGTCCACTTGCGGCCACGGAGACCACATGGCGAGCGAAGCTGCAAAGACCGCGTCCGTGAACTGGACCAGGGGCGGGCTCCAGATGCCGCTTGTCACGCGCGCCCGCGGCGGGCCACACGTGGCCATGCAATCGGCCACAAATGTGAAGAGACAAAAGTGAGTGGGAAAAACAATTGAACAATTAGTGCGCCCACATTTAATTAAGTTTAGATATAAGTAGTGATAAGAATTTTTTTTTTTTTTTTCTATAATACCTTGTGTTGTAATAAATGTGTGAATTTGTATATAAATGCTCGTGTTAATTTAATTTAGCCTCCCGCCATCTCCTTGTGACCGTTACAAATGTTGATTGCGCAACGACCACAACGTTGCGTTCATATCAATGTTTACATTTTCGATAAATAGTTATTTTTTTACAGATATTCAAATACCTTGCCAGTCATAAGATTTGAAAATAAAACTGATGAAACTGTAGATTGATTTTGATATATTTTCTTAAGATAAACGTCAATATACTTTTTTTTTTTTTTTTTTGAAAACACATTTTTATTGTGAAGTTATAATTTCAGAACAGAGTTCTGTGATATTTTTAGTACATTTTTTTGTAGAATATTCTGTGTATGAGATTTTTACAATTCCCTTAAATTAGATAGAAATACTGCTGTTGTGTTTATTTCTTCTTCTTCATCCCTCTCCACACCCGACACGGCACCGTCCAGTCGAACGGCGACCTTGAAGCGGTGCGGTAATTCGTGAATCGAAGAATATTATTCAATTGAGACGTCGCGTCTATACAGTGTATTCTAAAGGACGCTAGACGAAGATAGTGATAAATTTACAGTCCACCTTGGAGGTGTCTGAAGAACTGGATTGTGGCGAGTGCAAACCTCTTTCCGTATATCCTGTTTTCTTCCGGTATCTATGCTTTTACGCAATAGATATCATTGCATTCTAAATAAAAATTAGTGAAATATGGGTCAATATTATATATAGGCACACAAACAATATTTTTTATTACTGATGGGCTTCTTATTTTTAAAACAGAATTCATTTTTGTCCCTTGTAATATTTTTCACCACTCTCCCCACATGCCACATTATTGATAAGTGGCTAGATTATTATTATTTATCTAATTGAGTATGTATGACAGTAAAAACCCTGAAATGATGTGTTTTCATTAATGACTAATATACAAATAATTAATATCTAATTCCAACAATTGAACAACTCTCGAGGGATGCCCCCACGATAAGCAGATCATTCAGCCACATCATTATTTACAACAACAAAAAATGCTACACTCTTTGCAATATAATACTTAAATAATAATAAATGTAATCCTAACAGATACAAAATAATTCCCCTAGATATAAATAACGCTTATTTTACTACTATATTTTATACTAATCTTGGTAATTTAAAAAAAAAATTGAACTTATCTCTAATTATAAATAAATTTGAATCTCGAGCAACGCCGAACACCGTCGTATCAAACGGACACGGACACAATTATAATTACAATTAAGACCCGTGTCTACGGAAGGAGACACGATGAGATAATCTCAGAGATTTAGTTGAGATACATCTCAATATCACGTGTTGAGGTTTTGATCTGTAGATAAACTCAGAGATCAGCTTGAGATTGGTAGAAAGAGACAAAAACTCAAACCTATGTATACAAAAAAAAATCGATGGCTTAATAATGAAAATAAAACCTAACGTTAAATATCTACTCTGTAATTACGGTTTGGTGGTAGGGCGAAGATTAAGTCCGAAATATTTTTGTGCCGGAGCTGGACAAGTGTTGTAAAGCCATCAGTATGAAGCTACGTAACATGCTGTGAGAATAACGACGACTTTTGACAGTGGAAATTTTCTCTATCGCATTATCTCAAAATGTGTGCATTTGAGTTGACCCGTACGCACTCCTGGTTTGAAGATCGCTGACGTGACTATTTAAAGGTAAAAGTTGACATCAACAAGGCGGAACCCCGGCAGAGCTGAAAGATAACAATGTAGATAAAAAATAGCAATAAATCATTTAGTGGAATATATGTATAATCATTTTAACATGAATTAAATATATTAATTATAAAGATATACATATAAAATCAATTTTAGCGAAAAATATTGTTGTTGGATCTCTTTCCTAACCGGGGAAGGTGCTTTATCCAACTAAGCTACAGCGACATTATTTTTAGCGACAATTTTCGACCCTATATGTTACCTTTTTGATATTAATACATTTAATCGTTCCATCATTTGACAGAGCCATCTACCTTATTTTTACAGAATCTCAAATACCTTTGAGTAAACTGATAGCAGACGCCAGAATTATCAATTCATTCTTATTAAATTTTGGACACATTGATACAACTTTATTATTTAGGAGAACACATTCTTATTGTGAAGTTGTAATTATTCAGAATATAGGTCTGTGATATTTTAAATATGAATTAAATATATTAATTATAAAGATATACATATAAAAAAAAGGTTAGTAAAGAGATCCAGGTTCGAATCCCGGTGGCGCAACAACAATATTTTTCGATAAAATTGATTTTATATGTATATCTTTATAATTAATATATTTAATTCATATTTAAAATATCACAGACCTATGTTCTGATTAATTACAACTTCACAATAAGAATGTGTTCTCCTAAAAAATCATTTTAATAATAATTTATATAATAAAAGCCCCGTATTGTGGGTATGTCATATAACGTTGTGCCTGTAAATTTTAAGGGTTATTTCATGATGTATATAATATTTTTCAGTCTTTCATTTTTTATGATATTCTATTATTTTCTTCTTCTATTGCCATATACAACAACTTACTTAACCATCTTAGGACCGATAAAAGGTTATTATGAATATAATTAGTTCATTAATATAATTACACGTACCTAAGTTAAAACGTTGTAATTAAAAATATGGCCACTTCCAACGAGAAAAGTCTCACTATAATATGTTAACATATGTAGATGTAATCTGGCGACAATGTATAGTGTCACGTCACTGTGGCTCAATTGGTTAAAGCTGTCATGGAGGTGTTTATATTTTTTCGATAAATATTTTTTTTCAGTTTATCTTTCTATGTGATTCGTCTAATTTATTTTAAATGTGCATTAACATAATTATAATGTGTGAAACAAGTTATTGAATTATGCTAAATGAGACATTAATAAACTATCCATCCGAGACAATTAGGTAGACGTTATGTTATTACCCATCATAATATAAGTATTGATTTATTTTCGAGATGAGAAAATTACGTTTTGAAACATTTGAAAACTTCGAAAAAAAAGAATCATTATACTTTATTAGGTACCGAACCCCTAAAATATTTAGAAACGACACTTTTATTTCCAAATATTTAATAATTAACATAAATTATCAGTTAATGTAAAAATTGTATTTTATGAATTCTCATTAAAGATAACGTTTTTTATGTACAGGGTGAATATTATGTTCAGGCCGATGTTTCATTCATCAATATTTCAAGCGCACGTAGCTTATGCTGTGTGTGCGGTGGTACCGCCCTGCTAACACCACATGTGTTGCAGGCCCAATCCACCCAATTCGACCACCAAGAAGTTTTCACAGCGTAGCCGCTTGCATCCTGAAAGAAATAAGATCCAATGATTCCGCTGGAACACATGGCGCATCATACAGTAACTCTGCGTGAATGTAAAGGTCGTTGGTATATCAATTGAGGATTTTCAGTGTCCCTCCAAAAGTCGGGTTTGTGTCTGTTATAATGTTTTAATAATTTTAGCACGTTATTGAGACGTTAGATACTCCATAATAAATTGCAATCAACTATTCTCTATGACCACTAAATGCGAATCGACAAATATCTGCCAAACCAAAATGGTGTCCAAAAAAAATAGGCCTGGAACATAATATTCACCCTGTATCTACCAGTTTTTCAAACCAAAATAATACATGTCATGCGTGTAGCTAAAATACTATTTATTCAATTTTCACAACAATCCTCCGTATGTGAATTTATTTAAATAATTGCAACATAGTAATGGTACAAGTTTGGCAATACAAAATGTATAAAAAACGTCCAGATGCACACAGCAGGAGATATGTGGAGCCCATACGTATCACGTAGATACGCATTTTTGCCAGTACCAGACGTTCTGTTTTATCTGCATTCACAATGAAATTAGAGTTATTGAAAGATAACCTAGAGCTTAATCAAAGTACGTACCCAGTCCACTTTATCACGTATACCGACAAATGATAGGTAAAATATACATAAAAATAAATAATACATAAGTTATTTGCATTTTGTTTTATAATAATACATTAATTGATTAGAAGTATTTGTTGATAGCTAACGTATTGAAAAAAATGGTTTGACATTTTATCTTTGAAAAACAATCATTATTTATCAACAGGATAATTGTAAAGGTCCGTGATGAGATAATCTCAGTTGAGATACATCTCAATACCATAAATATCGGTTCGATATTGGTAGAAAAAGACAAAAACTCGAACCAGAATAGGTACAAGATGTTTGATCTGACATTAGAATTCGATACGTGCACATAAATTTCCCCCAAAACCACAATCGATCTATTCTAAAAAGTTATACCTAAGGCATTAAACATTAACATTAATAATAATAATAAGGCATTAAACAACAAACATTTATTCCGTTTTAATTGCTGCTGGGAAGATTTAAAATCACCCAACTAATGAACGCCTATGATATTTGACATTCGAGGAGCGTAACACAGGGACTACGAAAATTGAGAGTTGTCTCCAAAGAATCTCATGGGAGCAAAGTCCGTATCACAGAAATTGTCTCGAGATGAAAATCTTTTAAAAATCTCATTCGTGGATACGGGAATTTAAAAAGGAAAGTATTAAAAATGAATTACCTACCTAGCAAATATTTATATCAAAAATATTACTGTTTTAATTCCAATTTTAAATTTTTAACAATATATAGGTACATTTTTGTACCTTCTGAACAAAATGGCAGTGTAAACCAATTTGATTATCTTCAATGAAATGTATGAATTTATTATTTAATTAGAGTACTTTAGGATTTTATTTATAAGGTAAAAAACTATATTTGATTATATTTAATAACTAAAAAAAATTAGATAAAGTTACAAAATGATTAAAATGCACAGATTAGTAAATGAATAGACATGAAATAAAGTATATATATAAGAGACGGGTTTGGAACATTGGTAGCGGGACGAGGAGCATTCTACACACATTCTTAGTGGAAACATAAATACGATATTTATACAACAGGAAAAGTATTTAATCTACGAAAATTTAATCTCGGCGTTTAAATTTTTGTTCCAATCTAATTATATTTTTAAAAAAAGCCGTGGAGCTATTTGATTGCAAAAATGGTATCAAAGTGATCATGTGGGTGACACCAAAATAAATATTTGGAGGTCTGTGTTAAAATGATAACAAATATTGTAGATAATGAAAAGCCCATCAATTATTATTATAATATTTTGGGCTCTTCAGTTTTTGTGATAATCTCTAGTTCAATCAAATTTACGAATTTTTTTTTCACTTGAATTAATTTCATAATATTGTTAAATTATTTGATTAAACATTTGTTTATGGATTCATTTTATCCCGGTATAATAAAATGGTAATATAATTCAAATAAGGTGAAAATGTTGCCGAAATTTAAACCCTGCTTTCACGCGATAATTTTTGCTGGGGGACCAGTTTAATATGCATACCCTATGTAAAAATTATAAAACATTGAAATGTACCTACTTACAAAGTGAATTCAACTTTTAAATACGACGTCTCTCTCTCTTTAAAATAATTAATAATCTATTTAATGAATATAATATTATATTGGCTAGTAAATATTAGTGATGGTAATATTGTTATTCAAACCGTTACTTTAACTGTTATTTCGACTGATTGTGTTCGATTGTAACGGTTATTGATAACTAATTAACATAATTCTTCCAGGAATGACTGGTACACTAGATAGTAAGTCTCCGATAGTTAAACCTTAGTTACCAATCATCGTTAAATCCCAGTTACCAATCATTGTTAAATCCCAGTTACCAATCATCGACACAATCACAGTCACGTAACGGTTTACCATCACTAGTAAATATAATTTGTTTATCAATTGCAGCGGTGTATAGTTCATACAATAAAATAAACTGTTTATACAATTATCTAATATAATATTCAGATAAATATCTCATTTCGAGTAATTTCTCAAAACAGTCGTGTATTACAACACATTCGACTGTACCGACTGCGTGCGCTTGATTGATAGGTATATTTTGTAATTAAATGCTCGCTTAAAATAAGAGGTCATAACACTTCTTGTGTTAACGCGATAATTGTAATAAATCATCACACGTATCTGCGTAAAATGTTCTGTGCAGATATCAAAATACCTATCAGTTCCAGTGATACAGAATGAGTTCAACGAGTTGAAATGATATAATCTTATCACTGTAAGGGGAACTGTGCCTAATTCGTATCATTTAAGAGATATCAAACATTTAAAATATAAATTTTAAAACACTACAAATATACCTTTTGTGACCGACGTAAGCCGCCGATCACAGTGGTGGATGATGGAATCTGAAGGGATAGGTGGATGAAAAATAGGAAATTTGAAATGAGGTAATGATGAGGGATAAGGGAGTCCTTCGATAGCGGACCAGGATGGAACTCACGGAATCAAAAGAACAGCTCGACTCACCTGGTTGACGACGCTGTCTCCTGGAAGTTCACCCAATGTACAAAACGGCCACGGCACAAAGAACTCCGATGAGTTTCAACGTCCACAAAACACCAATATCGCAATGGTATATGACACTTCTCGGCGAAGTTTCCCAGTAAAAAAAACACGAACCAGTCGATCCGCGGGACAGATGTATATTTTATAAGTGGTCCAACAAATAATCAGATCAGGACACTTCTTCTCCAAATCTCGACGAATTTGACGAAATCAAAAACACACCAGTCGAGCTAAAGAAACAACGTGTACTGCTTGGGAGTGGGCTAAGGTGTAGGAACATAACTAAAACTAGTGATAATAACAATACATTTTACAATAACATTTGTTTAGGTTATGAAAGTATATGTAAGTATATCACCTAATAAAATAATAAATATTTAGAATCCGGACTCCTTTATTTAATAAGCATTGCAACAGAATCAAAAGAAAAAGTAAGTCGAAGTCTAAGCCCAATATTAACGTTTTAAAAAAGTACGTATTAAGACTAATGCTCCTAACTTCTAACCTACTCCTAAATCGTACGATGCAATTACACGGTGAACGAAGATTCTGCACCGTTATTCACTACTTGGAACAATTAAGAGAATTAAATTTCAGTGTAAGCAAATGTTTCTGATTTTTTTAACACCACCTCAACATCGAGGATATATAAGATGTACTCGGATACTTTCCAGTAGCCCTATCTGTCCGGGAGGCATGCTTGAAACTCCTCATTTTCCTAGTCTGGAAGGTTTTCTCGGTAGTAATAGCGGATCGGACCGGACCGGGTCGGATCGGTAGGAAGTTGTGCCGAACTTGTGTGAAGTTCCAGAGTTATCAGGCAAACCGGGGGGACCTTCGATCTCAGAGTCTGTTCTCCGCCTGAGCAGTAATCCCTGCGGAATTCATAATTTTTGCCGTTGAGGTTTCTCTAGCAAAGACCTGCGCAGAATCCGCGAGTGTTTAGTGAGATCACCGCGGATTCCATCTTAATTAAGTTAGAGAGTTCAAGAGTAACTGTGAGTGCCAGAAATTTGCTTATACCTATTACTCATTATGTGCTATTGTTAAATGTATATTTTATAATTTTTATTCAACTGTTTTAATTTGTAATTGACTTGTACCCTCCAGCACAAAAAAATTAAAAAACACAGTCTTATAAAATATCAATGAATGAACAATCAGTTTACCAGCACCTGCTCAAAGTTAATTTAATTCGTACTACTACGAATTATTATGCTTTTCAGAAGTACGTAAAGGGAATTTAAAAAGTATTAAAACAAAGTTTCATGGTTGCCACGTCGCGAACAGAACCATGACTGCAATATCATTAAATATTACAAGCGATGCCTGACGTCATCTAGTTGTTGAAATTTCTCAGTGGTACGAGTTACACGCGGTTCCCCTAATAGCGTCCTTTTTTTCATAGATTAGTATTGTGTTTTATCACCGAATTTTCATGTTTTGTTTGTCAGTCCATTGGTGAAAAAAAATTATCGGAAGAAAGGTGTATGGGATAGAAAGTACCGATAATTACAGAAAATAAAATAGTCCATCCTAAAAATAACCAAATCCTGTGAAATATTTGGTATTCTCAAAAGTACTGCATGGAACGGAAATATGTGCATTGAGAAAAAAGCCAATGAATGTGTCGGAAACCCTCGAGATGTGGTGCTAGAGGTGGATCCAGGTGACTACAGGAGCTTAGGATTACTGAAAGACTTTTGAGATGGAGGAGAAGAATTTTTACATATGTAGGTACTTTGGACGTGTTGCTAAAAGAAATGATGATATTCTAGAGAAACTCGTGAACACAGGAACAGTTGAGGAAAAGCGAGTAAGAGGTCGGTCTCCTAAAAGATTCCAAATAAAGTAGTTAAATTTCTTATATTCCTCTAAAAGATAAAAATATTTCTTTTATAGGTTTTTCAGATCCACATTTTACACCCGTTAGGCCCGGAATTATCGTGGCGCCGAGTGTCAGTCGGATGGCACAACGTCTAACTCACTATTTTTTTGCATAATCATGGGACATTCTAGGAAAAATTTGTATAGGACCTGAACGCGTATTACGCATTTAGCCAGACGCTCTACAGCCATTTGAGTCCGTCTAGTACCGACCAAAAATCTAGACGGCAATACATCGCAACGCGACCGGTTCGAGCCGCTTTAGTCACTAACTCGATCGTGCAATTTAACTTTAAATTTGTGTAAATTCACTTGTGCATCATTCCACAGTAAACAAACATCATCCGATTATTAATCCTGTTTCATTTCATCACCCTGCTCTAGCCGTAAACACCAACACCTAGACTTACACTGCGATATTCACATACACATGAGATCTAAGGAGAATTAGGGTCTCAGCTCATCTTAAACAGAACCTTCTGATCACAAAGCAAAGCAAATCCATACAATCCCTATAAAGTAATGCAGTAGTCTTTCACAGCCATTCTGCTGTTTCAACTCCCGCTGAGGTTGGCTGATCCCAAACCTCGCTGATGTCAGTCATCTTTGGCATGGGAGAGAAATACCAATGAAGATGGGATATCCACATGATGGCGGATTACTGTTGGTGCCTTCCACGAGACTGTCTTGTTAGTTACCAAATAACTTTATTTGTTATTAATGTATGTCAATAGTTAAAAATAAACCAATTTAGTCGTTTTTTTATTGTTTTCGCATAAAATAAGATTATACTTTTAAAATCAGCAATATTATCTTTGTGGTTGAGATTCATATTTTTATTAATTATCTTTGTTTTATTTATTATCTTTGGAGATAAATAAAGCGTGTAAAACTAATAAAAAAATTATAAACAACCAACTAAATTTAACTATAAGTCCCATTCTAAAATTTTTTCCTAAAAATTATTCGAGTAAATTTGTATTAAGTAATGATTTGAGTTAGGTACTAAAAAAATACATTTTTTAAATATAGATTCTGTCAAAGAAACAATATATGTTTTAGTTAGTTATGACATCCTGAAGAAGAAAATGGTATTTTTCGAAACCGGTAGATGTATTTAAACTCATTTTAGTGGTTAATAAAACAAAGATAATAAATAAAAATATAAGATCTATATTTTTATTTATTATCTTTATTTTATTAACCACTAAAATGAGTTTAAATACATCTACCGGTTTCGAAAAATACCATTTTCTTCTTCAGGATGTCATAACTAACTAAAACATATATTGTTTCTTTGACAGAATCTATTTTTAAAAATGTATTTTTTTAGTACCTAACTCAAATCATTACTTAATACAAATTTACTCGAATAATTTTTAGGAAAAAATTTTAGAATGGGACTCGTTAAATTTAGTTGATTGTTTATAATTTTTTGATTAGTTTTACACGCTTTATTTATCTCCAACGATTCCAAATTATTTAATTTGTGACCAACACCGTTTATATGCAATATTGACAATCCCAATTTTTTATCAAAATCATGACCATTTTCTATCAAATGATTAGCAATAATATATACCCACAAAGATAACATTGCTGATTTTAAAAGTATAAAATAAGATCAATTAAATATGTATGATTTGAAGAATTGGCATAAAAGGCATATGACATCTAACAAAAAACTAGAATTGATAGATACATTCTGATGTAATTTAAACATTTAGACACTAAAATGTGTCAGTGTTACTAAACAATTGCATATTCATGACAATATTTTTCAGAAATAAATGAGCAATTTGTAAATATTCGGCGTATTTGATTGTTTTTGCTCGCTTTGCAACCACCCCCGCAATTTAAAACTTCAAATTCAACCGTATATAACTTTGGAGTACTTCAATCAACTTTATTAGTCAAGGTAAAATCTATTTGATTTTACACATTTTTTCTAGATATTTACAAAATTATTACTTATTAAAACGCGTGTATTATATCAAAAAATTGTATAAAAGCATTTTCTGCTCATTTTGCCGTAAATAGTTATCGAGGTGCTTAACAAAGAAAAGCCGTCATAAAGCAAGATGGCCACTCTTCGATTATTTAGTGCTGGTTATTTGTCTCATGTTTTTTGCCACTAGAGCTCTCAATTAGTCATTTTCAACGATTGCAGAATGACCTTGACTATTTTTATCTTTGACTTATGTCTCCGTTCCTAAATTTTTCTAATCAACTGTCGCTGTGTTCGCTCAGAAGTGGTTCTTTCACAGCATTCTCGACCAACACTCATACAAAAAATTACACGTTATTCTTGTTTTTTTTTGTTGCAAATTAAATGCCTGACTCAATAAATATATATATATATAGCAGATTCTGTCAACAAATATAATTTGATATAAGTGATGTCCTGTAATATTAAAATAGGAATGACCCATTATTTTTGGGACGACCTCAAACTTATGAATTTAGATTAATATATCACTAGCGTCTGTATACAAACGTCAACGACGTGCAAAACATGTACCCATTGGTTAGTTTTTATGTTTCAAAAAAAATATTTGTAAATTTGTTCGTTCAATCGTCCAAACCGCTTAACTGAGTAATCTCATGCATTGATTCAGCTCAACCTAAACTTAGAAATGACATTTTGACGTTAGAAGTGGATTAAAGCATAACAATTAACCACTATATTATTAAAGAGAACACATTCTTATTGTGAAGTTGTAATTATTCAGAACAGACGGTCTGTGATATTTTAAATATTAATTGATAATTCTGGCGTCTGCTATCAGTTTCCTCAAAGGTATTTGAGATTCTGTAAAAATAAGGTAGATGGCTCTTTCAAATAATGGAACGATTAAATGTATTAATATCAAAAAGGTGACATGTAGGTTCGAAAATTGTCGCTAAAAATATTGTCGCTGTAGCATAGTTGGATAATGCACCTTCACCGGTTAGGAATCCCGGTGGCGCAACAACAATATTTTTCGATAAAATTGATTTAATATGTATATCTTTCTAATTAATTGATTTAATTCATATTTATTTCACTATAATAGTTGTGGATTTTCAGAAAATGCATATTTAAGAATACATATATGAAGCGCCTAATTCCAAAACCTCCTAAAACGGATTTGGGAAAATTAGAGTTAAATATGCAGTTTTGTAGATATTTTTGTCAGCCACATGCAGAACACATGTTTCTTGCAAAGGCCACTTAAATCAATAGATATTGCATGTTCATAATCAGGGTCGGTTCCAAAATACCCCAAAGTGGACAGAGTATAAGTTGCTATTCGCCCTAAAATGAAATCACCCAATCACAACGTTTGTTGATGTTCGGGTGATCTAAGATTCAGTATGGCTGCCAGAACGATATATACAGAAAATAAAAATTTTCATTACAGAATTGTCTCTTTAAATGATGCTGATGTAAAAACAAATATTTTGTATATTTGCTTTAAAAATATACGTTTTCATCTATAACTCAAAAATACATAAAGTCCTTTTAGTGGTTTTTGGAATTAGGCGCTACACATTGTATAATATATAATAATATTATGAAAGTACTAAGTTCATATTATATACATACGTATGTAAGTTATCATTGGTGCTAAAACATAATTGTTACCTAGAATCATACAAACATTATATAATCCCTCAAAACGCCAAAAATGATTTTCTTGCATTTTCTTGTTATAAAATTATACAGCTGTTCTTTTCCCTATATTTACATACGTATAAAATGAATTAATCATTAGTGTTGGAACAGAATTTTTTCTTAGAATCGTGCAAAAATGTATATAAGTCATTAGAATTCCAAAGAATAATATTGTCTCTTTTCATATCATGTAAATAAAATTATATATTTGTCCTTTACTATATAGATGAACGTATAAACACAAGTTATTGAGTTTGAATTATTAGATTGATAGTGCCTTCGTAATTCACCATCTTTCATCTCGCGTAGTCAAACCTCTGTCAAATATATATTCGTAATATGTGTTTGTTTAATAATTATTTATTTTAAAGAATGTCTTTAAGTGAAATGGCGAAGAATAATTAATTAGATACCAAAGTTGATACGTAAGAACATCGTTTGCACAATTCCAGGGAGGGCAATATAAAATGCGCTAGCGGAAAAGCAATCGGTTGTCGCCGAATATTTGCCGCTAGTGGTGACAGCTGCGCGACCAGGGCTTCCGTATAAAATAAGGGTGCACAATTCTGGTGGAAGTGTCGGATTCTTCAGCAACGTTTTGCTCGCGCATCTCTATGAGCTCATCGATTGTCAGCTCCTGACAATGTGAATCCAACAGCTTGTTAACATCATGACCGTCGATATCCAAATCTAATTGCCTGGCAAGATTCACGTGTCCGGGAGGGATGAATTGGGGATGAACAACGTAATTACGATTTCGCGCGAGTAAAAATATAAAGCGCGACGCATGTGAGCGTGTTAAGTCGTTGTAATGTAAATTTACAATCGCTTAGATATTTTTTGCGGAGACTCCAATTAAGTAGGAACGTGGTCAATGTATTTTAAAATCAGAATTATAATTATTTATAGTTCACTCGTTGTTTCCACGTCGGTGTTGATCCGAAATAAAAAATAATAAAACATTCCGGTTACACCAGTTAAAAATAAATTAGTATTGAATTCAGCGTTAAACAGTAAATGAATGTCGTTGACCTGAAAAACGCCCGAAATGTACCAATCTGATAGAATGCATCTAAAATTAGCTTGTAAACAAATAAATCCATTCAATGACGTCGTCAGTCCGAATTTGTATCTGTATAATGTCTGAATCTGCAAGCTATGTGAGTCAAGCTTAATGGCGCGTATGCACGGATGAAAGTTGAGCGCGAAGCGTTATATGATTCATTGCTCCGTGTGTCTTGAACGCAGAGTAGAATAGAATATACACTTGTACTGTAAAATCAAACTGCGGGGTGTGTTCATTAAAATTCCGTCGATTTGAGGGATTTTTTATTAAATATTAATATTTTTGTGCGCAACTCATCACATTACAAATCCACATGTCGTACGTAATGTAACAAATAGGTGATGTTTATTTTTTATTATATTTAGCATGAATTCGATACAATTTTTAAGTGACGGTAATTTTTTTTTTAACATATTCTGTAATAGAACTAACATAACACAGAATCATACAGAAATACAATGCGAATATTATGTTCCAGATCGATTTTGTTTGACCGCCATTTTGATTTGGCAAATAATTCTCAGTTCATATTTGGTAGTCGTAAAGAATATTCGATTACAATTTATTATAAAGTATTTACAAGTGTTTAAGTCATTAATTTTTTTTATCTAAATAATAATGGCAACCATTAATGATCGCTATCGTCACGTGTTGGAAAACATCTCGGTAGCCGAATTGGGTATATCGAGCCTGCAACACATATGGTTTCAACAGAATCGTGCCACCTCATACACAATCTGAGCTACGCTTGAAATTTTGCGAAAAAAATTTCCCTGCCGCATAGCATAATATCAAAAAGTGGTGAAATCGTCTGGCCTTTTCGATCACCTAATTTGACAGTCTGAATTGACTGATTTGATTTGATTTGAAAGGAAAGTTCAACAACAATTCCGATGCTATAGGACAATAATCAAAATGAAATTGTTGAAATAACACGCGAAATGTGTGAGAATGTTATGAAAAATATGATTAAAAGAGCACCCATTTATGCCGCTGCCAGAGGCGGCCACTTGGCCTATGTCATATTCTATACATAATAGTGTAGCGATCAGAATTCATATTCACCTCCATCTCAGTCGACATCGACGCTAGCGACAGCGCTGCCGGGGCTGTTGCTACAAGTCTAGCTCAATCATTCACCGCCAAGCAGTCTCTCCAGTTTCATCGTTTCACAACGGCGGTCTTGCCGGCCCACACGCGCCGAGCAAGACCGCCAACTCGCTTCATTTCAGTTCATAATACACGTTTACCTTATACATCTTCATTCATTCCTTTCATTATATCTATCTTCCTTGTTTTTATCATACTGTCGTAATAAACGTCAATACGTCAAACAATATTTATTTCATTTAACCACCGTCCTAACCCCCAAAATAATAATAAACCAAATTAAAAATTTGTTTTTCATTTTCTAGTTGTTCAAAAATAACAAACAAACAACGATCTGAAACATAATATTCACCCTTCATATCTAGCTCTATCTAAATATGCCTTTTAATCTATTAATCTTTATATATAGAATCGAAAAAATACAGAACAGCTTCCTAAAATATCTTAACTTTCGTAGTTAACGAATCTTAACCAGCACTGCTGAGTCATCTATCATTTTCAAAGTTCCATCACTACAAACTCGAAGAGATGTACACAAAATAGCCAACTCTAAAGTAGACTGTCCTGATTTACTCAGACGCATATCCATTCGAGTGCCGGCCAGGTCAACTAGAACTAATCTTACATTTAATCTTCTACATTGCAACACCAATGTCAAACAAAACTTATTTTTCTACCGAACACCCCTTTATTTCAATTCACAACTAAACGAACTAGACATTTTCAATACTCCAGTTACCTCAATTAAATCTAAATTCAATACATAAACTTTAATGACCTTTACTTTACATTTTATTTTTATCACACAGATTTTATTCCCTATCCCATTTCCTTTTCTTTCACTCTCACCCTCCCGTTCCTCTAGAATTTTTTATTTTTTATAAGTTTTTTCTCTGTTTATATTTTAACTTTTTCTCTCACATTATTCTGCATTATAGTCCTTTTTAAATTGTACTCACAGTATAAAGTATATTGTATCTTCTGAGAAAAATTGTAACTGGTTTAATTATTACTTTTATTATGATTTTCGTATTTACTGATAAACTGTATGTTTTCCGAATAAAATAAAAATATAAAAACGTAAATAATTAAACACTTTTTGGTCTTTGTAATGTTAACTACAATTGTTAGAACAGTGACCTTGCATCGCTTTCGAAAGCTTTGCTGTCTTGCAAGTAACTACTTGTTTTCAATTTTAGGCAGGATTTATTTATTCATACCCTATTCCAGAATATAATATAATATAATCAATATTACTTTTTTTATTATATTCAATTATTAACATCTTAATATCATCACCGTACCAAAGCCAAAACCTGTACAATTTGACGTGAAACTCGTTATCACATTAAATTCAGAGGGCAGTCTGAGAGAAGCTATAGAAATCATGCACCTCCAAATGGGGAGGGTTGACGTTTATGTGTTGCAGTCGCAGAACTCGGTCACAGTCCGATAGAAATTCACCCTATCCAGGTCGTAAGAGGTGCGAGGGAGAGCCAGCAGAATGCTTCGTTAGGTCTCTCTAGCCACTGCTCTTCTCGGCATCATCCATCCCAGCAACCTCCAGCGGGAGACACACCCTAAAAATTCCCGGAAATGTCCAAGATTTGTTTAATTTTTTAATAGGTCATCGTTCCGGAGGATCCGATGACATATTCCTTCTAATCCTGCAATCGTAATCTTATGTACATCATTAGTTTAGGCAGGATTGTAAATTATTGTCGGCTTTATTTATAGCTTTTTATTTGATTCATGGAAGATAATGTTTGTTCGCGTATATAGGTAGAACCACAGATTGTGATGATGTCAAATGTTAGTTGTTTTATAGTGGCATATGTTTCGGGAAAACTATTCCATGTATCAAATATGATTGTAGATGAAAATATGGAGTTGAAGAGAAGCTTGCAGCTCGTGAGCCGCTGTCTACCGACCCCTGCCCCAAGACAATGATGTGTTTAATTTTATCAATGATATTATAAAGCTCTTTGGGGGTTAGTAGGACGGTGGTTAAATGAAATAAATGTTGTTTGGCGTGTGTTGAGGTTTATTATAACAATGACAATGAAAACAGATAGAAATGAATGAATGAAGATGCAGAAGGTGCACGTGTTTTATGAAATTAAATGAATTGGCGGTCTTGCTCGGCGAGCGCGAGCCGACTAGACCGCCGTTCTGAAACGCTGAAACTAGAGAGACTGTCTGGCGGTGAATTCTCGAGCCAGGCTTGTAGCAGCAGCCGGCAACGCTGTCGCTAGCGTCGATGCCGACTGAGATGGCGGTGGATATGAATTCCAATCGCTACAGCTCTATGCTACACTAAAAGTCTTCTCAAAATAGATTATTTCGAAACAAAAGCTTTTCAGACGAGCAAATTAAAAATTTCTGTAATCTCGTGGGACAAAGAGCGTGTGCAATCTGTAAAAGATTTGACAAGCATAAACGAACGTGCAGATTTTCTGCTATGAATACTCGGGTATTTAAGAAAATCGGCATTGGCCCAGCACTTTCTGAGTACAGGCCACAAAAATGTAACTTTTATTTGTACGATTATATACTGAAACGTATCTAAGTTTGTTTAATTTTTTGATATACAGTGCAAATAATCAAAAAACAATAAAAGATTTTATAAATGTTTTGCAAATTATTAAGTTTTTTTAGAAATCAATAATTATTGGAAAATACGTTAATATATGATTAGCGTAAATTCAACAGAGATAAATATATAATTCTGAGTCATGTAAAATAATATACTAACTACTTATTATTTATATTATATTATATATTTATGTTATTTTTCATCCCATCAACTACTGCAGCAGCATTTTGTTTTTAACTAATGATGAAGAAATGCAACAATTATCAGTTCTGCAAAATAAAGCTTTGAGAATAATATTCAGAAAATTAGATATACTTGGATCAATGATCTTAATATGAAAATATATTTCAATGTTATGGTATTTATTTCGAAAATCCTTACTAAAAATATCGGCAGAATTTATAAAAAAAATTGACGTACGAACATAATACAAAAGGAAAAGATCGACTGAGACCGCCATTCAGGAAAAAGACTAAATCTCAGAAATTGATGTACAGTGCAATGAAGATCTTGAAATGCTAGATAATATAAAAAAGAAATAGAAACTACGTAGATTCAAAATAAAACTAAGCCAATGTAAGATAAATTTTAGTAAAAATGAACATTTTGATCTTATTTATATTAGAGCATATATATTATATATTTATATATGTATGCACTATATAAATAATAAATAAAATTAAGTTTTAAAGACTACGCTAATTAATAATAAAAATAATCATTTTTTCTACAAAAGGAATGGTATTAATAAAACTTTTAACCCCGTATTTGAATTGACTGGTTTGTGGTTAGTCCTATTTTTGTCTACTAATTATAGCTTTTTCTATGACTCTTTTAATGACGTTTTATGTCATTTCACGTTCGACGACATAACACATAATATATATTTTTCTGAGCGTATATACATTTCAACAAAATGTGCTTTACGCTCATTATTTTTTAATGCGCAATCTTCTGAAAAATTAATGTCCAGCATACACTGATTCGGCGTTGCATTACTGAGCAATCGTAAACGATGTCACTCCGATATTTCTCGGTTCGCTTGTACAGAAATGGTCGTTATTTTCTTCAAAAATACATACATTCTCGCAAATACAACATAAAAATTTCGGAAGATAGTGCATCAAAAGCAAAATCATTCTCCGAGCGCGCGTTTCGGACCGCAGAATCCGTACCGCGGCAGTCCGCAATACGAAATGTCGGATACGCAGTTGGTCTCCATGCTCGAAAGCTCTTCATCGAGAACGTCCTCTGCAAAGTCAACCATGGCTTTAGCTCCGCAGTGAGGAAACAAGTAACCAAAAGGTATTTCCTCTTATTATATGCTAATAATTTCCAGCACAGTTTTAGAATATTCATTTTTATTTTTAGCTTTGAATTATTTTTAATAATTCTTGTTGCTACTCGCGTCCTCCAATCAACAAACAATTGAAATGTATTTATTTATTTTTGTGGTAAGTCTGTGGTTAGATAATCTTTAAACAAATTCAGTTCAATTTGCTTTGTTTATTTTTGATGTTGACCTCAATTTTGTTTAAAAAATAAAACTGATTTTGTTTAATACGTTAAGTGATTATAACTCGTCTTAGGTGTTCATACAAACATCTGTGTCGTGTGGATGACACGCCGGTCATATATGCTATGTCGATGTATATTTATAACTTTGCAAAAATATTGCAGCTCTGTTTGTCACATTTCATATTTAAAACGTCGCTATATAGCCTAAATTGAATAATTAACAATTGACAAATTGAAAAAAAAACATGAGATTTTGGTGCTCTTCATACATTCCCTTCTAATTGTAAATGTATTAAAATTTCAGAGATTAAAATAGTTATAGGTATACAAAAGTAAAATACAAAATACCTAACTTTAGTCAGCTGATATCATTTAGTCACTTTTAGTAGATGTTGTGTAATGACATATTTTCACTGAATCACATAATGTAGTGATTAATACTGTGCCTACTAATAAATGTGGCATCACTCGTACCGCATAGGTTTAATATATTTTGATAACAATCGCAGGGATGACATAGAATCCCAGTCAAAATAAAAAAGTGAAGTCAAAATAAACAATTACTAGGTCTGGAAGTGTTTGTTAAAATTATGTTGATTTGAATTCTTTGATTGATTTCACACTATGAAAAGAAATGGGGACTTTTTTGTACTTTTGAATGAAATAACGCATTATCTTTGACTTAGTATATGCTACAACCTGCTTCGTATCGTTATCGTACCTGTATCGTTGAATGACATTTGTTCTTTGTTGGAATAACATTGCTTACATCATTATGTAGTTCTTAAAAAAATAAAACTATTAGAAATCATTACAAATACAAAACATTACTTGATATTTTTTATTAGATTTTCATAATATTCTAGAGCTTAGGCCCCTACATTACCAAATTGTAACGGCCTATCGGTAAAACAATATTCTTTTTGCTGCACTAAAATATGCATCTTTGATTTGCCACTTTATATTTAAAAAAAGTAATCATTATATATTACAATTATTTAAAAAAAATCGTTTAACTTTCTATTTCAGGCTGTTTTTTGGTGACGCTGCACCGCTATTTGCGTTTGTTGGAGTATCATTAGCATCGGGGAGTGGTTTCCTCAGCAGACAAGATGAGCTGGAAGGTCTGTGCTGGGAGATTCGAGTAAGTCTTTGTATATATTTACTAGTGAACTACAAACTCAACATTTTATGATCTGGATATTGAGATAATAACTTTGATTTACAGTATAACTATTTTTCCTTCGGAGATTTACTAACCTTCGCTGAAAATAACAAAATTATTAAGGATATTGTTTCTTAAACTAAATTAATATAAATTCTCCTACTTCCGTGTAACATATCTATAGAAATAATTTGAAATGAATTTTCATCTATCTTTATATTGTTATGGCATAAATATTAATTTCAACATTATTAAATCTGAGTACATCACAATTGAGAAAATGTTCAATTTTGTCAACAGCAATCAAAACATGATTACTAAGATACCACAAACGGTTGACATTATGGCAGGCTTGAATAAACCATATTAATATTTTCCTTCTATTAAAATATTATTCAGTCTTGTAAATTTAACTTTCATTGTCATTGGTTATGTAATAATATCTGAAGCATAAATATTTTAAACGGATAAATATTGAATTTATCTATTATTGAGGTAACATACTGGTGGTATTGAGGTAATACTACATCTCTTTATTGTATTTTTTAAAATACCTGTTCCTTTATCATACATTTTAAAAATTGGTTGGTCGAATTTGTTAGTGGATCAGACTTTATGCACACAAGAATCAATTAATTTCTTAATACAAATAATAATGTATTTTCTTTAAAAAATAAAAAATAAAATTTCTGACCACATATTTTTCCATTTTTGTTTCTTTACAGTGTAAATGACGTATTTCAATTTCATATTTATAGTACAAATATGTAATGTATGTTTATTTATTGTATACAGATAAACAATTTCTACATCAGTAGGTTGTGGAAAACAAATTATAACTTGATTGATATTTTATATGTTATAAATAAAATTCTCATCACCAATATTATGATACAATATATACATAACCCCGTTATTGAGATATTGACCTATATCCGCCTGCATTCTGTGACTCTCTCTCCCTCCAGACGGTTTTTTTAATAATCATGCGTTGAGTTGGCTAGAAATAAATTTAAAAAAAAAAACAATTGACCAACACCTGTTCCCAAAAACACTGAAATTTTCTTGAAATTGTTTTACTCTTATGTCTGACAAGTAAAACCCAAGCCCAGACATTTTTTATAATTTGACTTGTATTGTTGGCTAGTCATAATAAAATATTATAAAACAATTGCTGAACACTTGTTCACACAATCACCTCATTTTACTGTTAATTTACATCTGACAAGTAAAAAATATGTAATACTATTTTTTTATTAAAAAATGCAATTCACAAAGTTTATTAACAAAAAATATATGATTATCTATAAGAATTGTCCTGATAGTTAAGTTCAATTAATTCTTTATGTAGTTTGATAACTATATTTTAGATTGTGAATTGTATGTAAATCAGTGTAATTAGATCTCAAAATATACTAAACTCGACAGTCCGTCAAGGGACCGCTTGACAACAGACACCCCTAATTCCTCACATCCCGGGGGGACTGCCGGACACGCAAAGGTTAAATGATAAATAAATTACCCGTTATATCCCATTACATGCAGAGTTTCAATGAATAACAACGAAATATGAAAGTAGTTTTAATACGTCTAATAACATGCAATTCCTTGAGATATATCTGTATTTTTTAATTTTCAGAATGCTGTGTCAAAATTTCAATGGCACATCCTCACCGACGATGGAAACGAATCTGTACTCTCACAAGAGGAAATTAAATTGGATAATTTGACAATCGGTAGTCTGATTGCCAAGGGATGTTCCGCTGTTGTATATGCCGCAAAAGTAAATGACAAAACTCCTCTCAACTCTGAGGTCAAACAGCCACAAGATATTGAATCGAAAGTGGCCAGTGTCAAAATTGAATCAGAAATCACTGATTATCCCTTAGCTCTGAAAATGATGTTCAATTATGATGTCCAGAGCAGTTCTTTGGCCATTCTTAGAGCTATGTATCAAGAAACAATCCCTGCAAGAAGATTCTTCACCAATGATATATGTTTTTGGGAAAATTCGTAAGTATATTTAGCTTTTACACAATTTTAAGATTTTTTTTGTATCAATTGAATATATAAAAATAATTTTAATATAAATCAAAGTAAATGAATAACATTTATTGTTATTTACGATTATTTATTATTTATTGTTATTACGAATGAGACTTGTCTCAGAGATTCATAATGAAAGTCGCTTAATGGACAGTGCAGAGTTGATTCATTGTATATTTTAATTTATATGCAAGAGTACAGAATTTATACATATCAGCCTACAAATCTCTGAGGCTACAAGTCTCATCTGTTAACATTCACTATGATAATTTTCTAACAAATTGATTTACATATTTGCTTTGCGTGTAAAGAACCATTTTTGCTTGTTATTATTAAGGCTGTACCAATGTCACATTTTGCCGATATTTTACAATATCAAATAGCTGATTCTGATATTGATTACACAAATACACATCTATGAGTAAAAGTTTTGCGGTTACAATATTTACATATTTAAAATATTAAACAATGACCAAACATGGGCAAAGATATAAAGACAACATTTATTACATACAAATGATATCGAAATTATTGTCATTAATAGGATAAATCTTTTGTTGATACTTATAAAATTGGTTAAAAAAGAGGCAAATAATTAATTAATTAATTAATTTTAATTGCTAACAATCCGCTGGATACAGCATACAGCCTTAATTTTTGTGTCTGAATTAATTTCATTAATTTTTTCTTTATATTTTTTGATTTAGTTGTTATGTTTAACTGTGCTATAATTGAAAACATCATTCCAGATTCTTGGTAGGCCTCTTGCGAAATTGTTATTGTGTAGTTATATAAATTGCAAACTATCAACAATGAGTCGATTGTATTATGTCATCTTGCGGGCGATTTAATATATTGCGTTTCTTTACCTGTTTATTTTATTATTTATAATTAGCTCCTTTAAGAGAGTGGTGTCTTTTCATTGGTGGTTTTTCAGACTACGCCAGAACAAGTTAAATCTTCCAGCCCACCCCAACATAGTGGCTATGTACAGTGTATTCGCCGATTATATGCCCAAGCTACCTGGTTCCATGCAGGTGTATCCCGATGCCTTACCCTCTAGTTTCAATCCGGAAGGTTCTGGAAGGAACATGACTCTGTTTCTTCTGATGAAGAGGTAGGTTGAAATTACATTGTTCATGGTTTCAAAGATAGATGTTTATATTATTGTCAGAAAATATTGATTTTATAACATGTCCATGCACACTCGAATAATTATAAAACGAGCATAAAAAATTCTGAGAGAACCCGTTTTATGAAAGATTGATGTGATACATCCTGCTGGTGGATATGCACCACAAGAGGCATATAGGACAATGTAGTCTACAAATACGAATGAGAGATGAGCAGCAGGTGGTGAATTTGACATTGTCGAGGCTGATGTAATTTGAGGGGCTACACATAATACTGGGAAATTTATACGGCATCTTTGACTTGTTAGCTTTGATAAAAGTAGAAATAATGATAATAAACCAGTGCAGTTTTTATGAAATTTATTAAGGCGCGACTTGCAATAATAATTCAAATTTTCACATTTTTACGAAAATGTGGGTTTTTATTATTCATTTATATCAGAAGTTATTCAATAGACTAGAGTTTTTTTTTCAACTATTACTTAGATTGGACCTTTACATTAATATAAAACTAATAAACTGAATGTTATTTGCCATAATTAAGATGATACAGACATAAGAAAGACCACAAACATTAGATGCATTTTCCGCATGCTATGAAATTGAGTTAATACGCTAAATTAATGCATAAACGAAATATATTTTCTTATAATCTTGAAGCCAAGATTACGGAGACAAATCTGTAGGAAACTAAATTAGCAAAATGTTAAAAATGAATAAGACTTATAAACCATTAAATTTGCAGTACATTCGATCAATTTTTGACATTTTTAAAATACTTTGTTTTAGTAAAAAAATACATTTTTAAATAATATATTATATTTACTCACATGCCTTGAGGTTTCAACTACTATTTAAAACTAAGTTTAATATCAGAAACACAATAATAATTTTTTTAATAATATATTTCCAGACTTATGAAATACAATATTATTAATTATCTCTCAGTGTTAGTATGCCGTATAATTATATAGTATAATTTCAAATGGCAACACATATGTATTATGAATGCGGAAGAAATGGCTATTTTCTGATAGCTAGGAATTTAAGATAACCAACAATTGTATACTTGTCCTTTTCTATTGATACCTTTCACTCTAGTAATATTTACATAAAAAATAACGCACTTTTATGTTTACTTGATATTGTAAAAGAATTAACTATTAGTCTCATCTTGAAAGGGTATGCAAAATGCAAAAATATTTCGAAATTCAAACTGGAAAAATGAAAGTTGCCTCTTTTTCATTTTGACTTGTTGAATGCAGTTTATTTTATCCAAATTGTATCACAAACAGTGAAGTTATTGGAAATGAAACATATAACTATTACCATCGTAGCCACTCCATTGATAACAATAAACTTGTCCTGACGTGTAGCCATGCTGCGCCGTGGCTACATTGAGTACTGCGGTGAGAGTAGTGAGTCATTTCCGTAATTAGTTTCATTTATCAATGTTCAATGATTTACTCTACCTGGTGCTTATTTCTCTCGAAGACTTGACTTGCGTGTGTGAATCATCATTCCATATGTTTTACTTGTGTATCCAGTACGCACATACCTTTACAGACTCTTAAAGGTCAAAGTCTTATTGAGAGGTCATAATGGACAAAGATAATAAAAAATGCAACTACTTCATTATTTTAATTCTGAATTTATCAAATTTTTAGTCATTATAAAAAGCATACATATTATTTTGTATGTCTTCTATTCCATTCCAAGTTTGTCAATAAATATTTTGAGTGTTTGATTATTACAGCCGTAATTATGTGTGATTTTGCAGGTACCAATATTCCCTGGCAGAATTTTTAAAGCAGCATCCTCCAGTACAGAGAGACTCTGTGCTATTGCTGGCCCAACTGCTCGAGGGTTTAGCTCACATGAATTTACATGGCATAGCACACAGGTTATTATAATATTGTTATGTACTATGTTTTTATTAAATTGTAATGTTATGTAACATGAGTCTCATGTTTTTATAACATGAGCCTTTTTGAAAGGAAAAATGTTGAAGACATCAAAGATAATCAGATTCAATTCTCAATTTTGGTAAATACATTACTACTCATTATCACAAAAATGGAAAATTCTTTCCGAAGAAATCAATCAAATATTGTTCATTTCTAAATATGTACAAAAGTTTCAGAAAACGAAATCAATTTATGTTGTCAGGTTTAGATAATATTCAAAGAAATAATCTTCCCTTTAGTGGGTGACATAGCTATAGTTCATTAATAACACTGAGCAATAAATAATATGTTTTTTATTGTGGTTTGAAAGTAGCTTTTCTTTACTTATTTGAGGATGTATAAATTTACATACATGCAAAACCTCCTTAAAACAAACTTTTAAAATAACATTTAGACATCCTGTGTACAATTTATTACTTGATAAGACTTCTCAGATAATGTTGTTAATACAGTAAAACCGCGATATAACGAAACCCGATATAGCGAAAAATGACGTATATCGAAAAAAAAATCGAAATTTAGTCCCTAAAACCAATTTTTCATACAAAAATGCATTTATATAACGAAATCCCGTTAATATTTATAACAAAATCATTTTTGTCCCGTATGAAAAAATGCCAATACATTTACGTAAATTTATAACGAAATAAAAAAATGTTAAAAGATGAATATATTATTTCGCACTTACAAAGCCGCGCCGCTGCATCTGCCGTATGCGAACGGTTTAATGGCCTTTTCGGCGGTGCGCGGCGGTCTACCGACAAGGTAGTAAAACAATTCAAACTTCTTCTTGGGTTCATAGTATCATATTTTGAAGTGGTTGCCGCCGTTACCGGTAAGTACCTTGGTAATTTATATACGACTCATTTTATAAAAATGCCGCGATTCAACTGTCAAATTTTTATTTTTGAATTATTTTTTATGTTTCATGCCCAAAACTATGTTTGAAGCGGCTCTACATTTAAACACAATTAAAATATTGTTTTGTGTTTGCAATATTCTGGAATTTACAAAAATATCTTCCAATTGGTGTTGAATAGGTTCTGTTCTTAATTTAATTCCTTTGATTATCCATTTGCTTATCTGTTTTAATAACAAAACTACTAAAAATATGTAGGTATTCAGTTCCCTATGGCCTTCTTCCTCCTTTGTTTGCAGAATTTGCGATCTTTTTTGAAGCCGCGCAACATTTTTTTGCGACGGCGCGTAACATATAGTAGGATTTTTTTTATTTATTTCGTTATATGTGGGAATTCGTTATTACGAATTTTTATTTTTTGGGCCCTTGGATTTCGTTATATCGCGGTTTTACTGTATAAACAATCACTTGAGATGTTCAACAATAAAGCCACTGACTTACATATATTATCATACAGTCACCAATACAATCACATTGTTTATACGATTATAGCTATCTCGCTCAACCATATTGCTGCACCGATCTTCAATATGCACTATCCTGCAGAGATTTCTGCTCATGTAATAAATAATAATTATTTTGTAAGCTATTTAAGAGTTTGATAAAATCAAATCAATTATATGAATAGACACTTTCTTGTACCATTTTATTGTTTTCCGTAAGCTATTTAAACTACTCAACATTATGTTCACTTTATCCACAGAACCCATACACTTATTATAGTCACATTTCGGTTTAATAATAGGTAGACCGATATATTTTGTCTGTCGTTCCCATGAAATCGTTATGCAAGGTTGTTAGAATGTGGACTTCCCTTTTATCGCGCCATTTCAATGCCACATGAGGTCCACAATATTTGGCGTCCATTTCACCTTTTTTTAATTTACGGAATGTGGCTGTACCTTTCGGCGCTGTACCACACGCATTAGTATTTTTAATGTGCATAAAATCAAATAAGCGAAGGCTACTATCCCAATTATCTACGAAAAGAGTAGATTCACTTTAAGGACGTTCCCAAAAAAATCACTTTTCTTACCATCCTTTTGAAACTTTGAATACACTTACTTATGAGTGTCTTTTACACGTAGAAATTTTTTTCAATAGTCCTTGCGGTAGTAAATTTGTAAATATAAATATCTTTCTGTAAAAATAACTAAAACAAGTGGTATTCGTTTTGTTATAAAAAATGTTAAAAGTGAGCTACTTTTGATGGTTTTGACGTTACCTTTTATAATTTGAATAGTGAGAGATGGCGACTTGGCAACATGGCACTACGCGGAAAGTTTGAAATACCGAAAGGCGCAGCAGGTTTTAATAAATGCGAGTAGCTCACAGATATAGGTTAACTGTAGGTTATGTGAATGAAAAATCAATTTTTATAACAATTGAAATATTTATTTCTATTCAATATTAATAAGCATCATATTAACATAATAAATAATTATTGATTCTAAAATATAATATGTGATAGAATTTTCATAAAGAATTTTATTTTTAACATCAAACAAACATTAAATCCTTGCAATATATATATTTTTTTAGACATTTGTACTTTCTTATTACTTTTTTTTTTGGTTTTTAACTTTTTGTCTTCTTTTGCGAAATTTGATTTTTTAAGAAGTCTATGTCTTTCGTTATAATATATTTATTTTTAGTTATCCGCGCTTTCTTATCATCTAATTTTTCGGTAAACAATTGCACAATAGCATTTTCACCACCTTTGTAGATTTTTTTCAAATGATCACATGAAATGTCATTTAAAGCTAGTATTTTTACACATATTGATAGAAATAATATCCTTTAATTCTGCCAACATTCGTAAATTTACTTTAGCTTTGTCTGACTTAGATAATTTTTGCAAATAATACTCGCATTTTTTGTAAGAGTTCAATAAATTACTTCATAATTTTAATGTGTTAGTCAAATTTTGTAGTTCTCATCTGGAATTTCACATTGAGCTGTTTTATGAAGTGTTTTTTGAATTTTTTGATTTTTAGCTTCAGACATACTTGCTAAGGCTTTAGCTATTTTATCACGTCTTTTTTTTAACGAATCTACCATTTTTTAAATTTAATAAACTATTCGCAATCTCTAATATAAAAGTAACCTCCAAAAATTCTTCAAAACATTGACAGCTCACGTCTCCAGCGTAGGAATATTCAAAGTAAGAATACCATATTGCCGGATCGGAGAAACGACGCAATGAGAATATTTTTGAACTTCTGCACATGTGAGCGGCAGCGAAAAAGTACACTGTACCTCAACTATTTTTTATTCTATTCATAGTAGTTTACATACGGGGGAATCCTGAAGGTTGAGTACGACTGCTCTTTGGGAACGTCTTTAACTGACATCTTCATTAATTATTTCATCTTGCTCATCTTCACTTATTTCTAAATCGGAGTCCACATTTAAAAATATTTCTAATATTTCTTCCTATGCAAGTCTGCGGCCTGCGTGTGTTGTAAATCTAAAATGAATTATTAGTGTAGGTATTGTTTTGTAATTAGGTTGGAATGTTGGACAGCGATGCTTCTGATTGCTCTACCCGATTGAATCATATATTGAATCCATATTTGTGTAATCTTATTGGAAGTGGAAAAGGTCCAGTCAGTGTTAATTATTATTATATAATTATTATTTCTAGGGATCTTAAATCAGACAATATTTTGGTTGACCGAGTGACTGCTGATGATGACAGCTCAGTTCCTGTTCTTGTTATAACAGATTTTGGATGCTGTCTTGCAGACAAAGTATACGGCTTAGAGATACCATACAAAACGGATCAAATGGATAAAGGTTTGTCATTGACATACTGCCTTCATACAAATGTGAATTTATATAAACTTTAAAAAGTAACAGAGAATAGTAGTGATTTAAACTAAATGTTAAATAAATGACCTTGTAATTTTTATTGAAAATTTTATGAATAGAACATATTATTGATTTTTAAAAAAACTTTAATCTTGTCTGGCTATTTTGAATAAATCAATTTCTTCGAATGAGTCCACACAATTAAACTGTTCTTGTAAATTTGGCGGTAAACGTCAATACAGTAAATTTGAATTTGGATTTATGCAAAAATTTGTTAATTTGAAATTGATAAAAGGTGTAATTTTGAGAATAATTTACATGTGAATGCGCGAAACAAACACTGTAACTCAAATTGTGTGATGTAAAACCATATATTATGGCATGAGGGTGTGAAAATTATATTAAATTACTGCGGTTTTCGAATTAACAGGGTTAATCTATTGTGAAATTGATATTTTGGGTCTGGAAGTATTTGAAGAATTTCAAATTATGTCATATTGCAAATTAATGTGTTTTTACTGTATACATATCAACCCCTCCTACATAAGTATCGTAAGTAAAAAATGACATTTTTAATCATTCTAGTATTTCGCACGTATTTGATATATTTTTAAATAGCTGTAATTTTTAAAATATACTTACATCATAGAATACAATCAATTAAAAAAAAAAATCTAACATGTAAATAAGTATCAAATACGTGCGAAATACTAGAATGATTAAAAGTTTCATTTTTTACTTACGATACTTTACATAGGAGGGGTCGATATATGATCTACTTACAAAATATCATATATCACATATTGTCCTTTGTCTCATTCTTGCACACAAGTGCGTCTTTAGAAGTGTAAACCCAATTCTTATTAAAATATCTAGTAATTTTGAAAGAAATAGACAAATGGATGCTGCTAATTATTTTTTGATTGAGCATTGTTTAGTAGTGGCAACCCTGTCTGACTGATTTTTAAATCCTTTATTATACCAGTAGTCTTATTAATTACGTTTATTTTATTTGTAGGTGGAAATATGACCCTTATGGCCCCCGAAGTCATATTGCAGACTCCAGGAACGTTCAGTTTCCTAAATTACAGTAAGTCAGACTTGTGGGCAGCGGGAACAATTGCCTATGAAATATTTGGGTACACCAACCCTTTTTATGTTGGGCAAAGCACTGAGAGCAAAAAATCCGAAGGTGAGTGAATATTTATTTTTACAAACATAATAAGAAAAAACACTTTGTTTAAACCACTATTTATTTTTACAACATGTTTTAAGGCCGATAGTTTGATGCGTGTTTTATCCATATTATCATGGAACAACAAAATTTAATGGAGAAAGAAATTGAAAACCTTGCCGGACAAAGTGGTTATGATTCTGATGTGGAGTTTGAAAATTGTGATAATATTACTGATAGATACCGAAGACTTTATAGAAATTCAGGAAGACACAAGTGTTATCAAAAGTGATCACGAGGAAATAAGTGAATTTGACACGGAAGCTTCTATTAATTTTCAAAAAAACACGAGTGTAACTGAAATTAATGACGAAATTTTGAACACATTGAAAATATTAGTTAAGCCTTTACTTTTAAATCAAAATCAGGGTTCAAAAGAAGCTCACAACCATCACCACTGTCTAGATGTCGAGCTCATCATATTTTAAGTGAATATCCCAGATTTGAAAATGATAGTGAACATGTGATCGTTATTAGCGATATGGAAATATATAAGCAAGGAAATAGTTTAGAGACAAATGTCACTGTGATAGTTTGCAAAGAGACTATCCAAATAAAACCATTTGTCATATTATTGTCGACGAGATGTAAATGTTCATTGCAATATATGCTGGCATCGGGTAGAAATCCAGGAAGAAAATTACAACCGAGCGTGTTGTGGACCAGTGAATTTCTGTTTAGGCAGCCCTTCTTTAATCACCGCAATAGATTTATATGCGTATTTAGCACGATAATTTTTGACAATCGGTTAACTAGGCAAACGAAAATACTGGATTCTGGAAATAAATTAGAGGCCGTAAAGTCAGCGTTTGAAAAATTCACTAATTCCTGTAAAATACTTTATTCTCCTGGATTCAATATAACAGTGGATGAACGTTTAGCCACCTTTAGAGGAAATTATCTATTCCGGATTTACATGAAAACTAAACTTGGAAAATATGGGATTAAGATTTGGACCGTTGCTTTAGTTATTTTTAGTTTGGCACCCCTGATTACGGTGAATCATGCTTACTTCGTCCCAAAAGCGTATAACTAAATAAGTTCTCGATAAGTCAACAAATATTAATTTTATTTTCATATTTCCTTATGATTATTTTGATGATATTGGTGTGGTGGTAAATCAGAGCCAAAATTGTTAGATATTACGTATTCATGAAGCCACTGTTTTGTTATTCACTTAATATAAACAAATATGAGAGGATATACTGTCCCAATATTTGTATTATACTAATAAACTATATTGTTTATACCATTAGCCCATACTGTTTATACAACGCAATCTAAGTTTTTTTGTGTGGGATTGATTATTTACGAGATGTCTGTATAAACAAATCATATGCATTGTAAGGTGAATCCTCCATTATATTATCATATTTATGAATATTTCACTTTAAATATTCAATATTTAGAGTAAAAATACAAACAACTATTGAATAGCAATTAAAACTAGTAAAAGCACCTTTTTTCTACATTAAAATGCTTAAAAATTGAAAAATTCATTTTGGTAACACGAGTTGACATCATGACTGCGTGAGTAATTTTTGTAGCACGGCATGCTGAGGGTTCAAATATTTTACTTCAGAGGTTTTGATTTACATAATGCTGTGTAATATTCTGTTATGTACATACGGTAAAATTATTTTTATTTTCAGTTCTACGGAATGTAAGCTACAAGGAATGTCAGTTGCCGAGTTTGGAAGAAAAAACTCCAATAATAATACGAAAACTGATTGGCAACATGCTGAAGAGGAATCCTAATGCGGTGAGAATTGTTGAGAGATCTATTCAATCATCGTAATTAGCTTTTGCAATTATAATTTAGACTTTCTTTATTTAAAAATCATTGTAGGCATGTAAAGCACCTACGCAATACAAAATTTTTGGTTTTCATTTTTAAAGAATACATACGAGGAATGTATCGTTGATCTTAGCCTAGTGAACAGGATTAAAAAATTATCTTTTTACATAAATACAAGCATTCATATGTTTACCGACAGCAATTAAATCTGTATTAAATATTTTTGTTCTTATATTTTTGTCTGTGTTGTGTAATGCATTATGTGTTTTGTACATTTGCTCAAATAATTGGTAAAAGTATTAGACAGAGTATTTTAATGTCCTTTTAACCTGTTAGCTGCCCAGAAAAAGCCCTAGGTGAAACAGCGTCATACCACCAATTGGCGCCAAAATTTGTAAAATTCATAGACTAGCCTTTTCCAAATTTTATATTTACGAAAAAAACATGAATAAGTAAAAATACAACATACATGGAGCTTCTATTTTATTATAAACGTCCATCGACTGCGATTTCATACGGTTTTCAGATGAAAAAAATTAATAAATAAATGTTTAGTGTTGCTAGGCCTTAATGTTCAGGATAGAAAATTATTATTTATTTTATATTTGTTATTTGGAAGGACAACTTCAGATTTTATTTATATTTGGTACGAAACAATTATATATCTATCGGCTGGCTTTCATCAACAGATGTGATCCTCAAAATAATCATCCTCGACATCGTTCTCATAATCCAACTCATCATCGGACTTTGCAGTAGTAACGAGCATATGGAAAATTTCTAGGAAGTCTGCAATATCTCCATTAGCGAAAAAGTCCCACTCTGCCATTTTGTAAAAAAAAAAACAAAAATTCGATAACTTTAAATGAAAAAATATATGTATATGTATTAGCTCTTCACATCACACATTGGACTTATGATATAGCACTAACACACATGAAATGCCTTTTGCGCCAATGGCCAATATGGTTTATAACGAAGCACTTGCTGTATTTTAATAGTAAAACGCGCTTAATAACTAAAAAATAATATCTTATTCACTTTAATTACTCCCTTACAAACAAATAAGTATCACGAAATAAGGGTACAATTGTAAATATATGTGTATTGCAGGATAAATCCTGATAACACTCTGCACCGGTTGGAATCAAAATGTAACCGACAATTACTTTCCATTTGGAAAGTTCTGTTATTTTAGAAGTGTGTAATTAGCATGTGCAATGCGTTTGTTATTGATATGAGTGTGGTGTGTGTTCAAATATTATACTGAAAATCCTGTCATTAGAATAAATAAGAAATCTGGCAACACAAAATTATCGGCATCTGTGCGCACATCTGTCACATGGTGCAACATTTCTTATCTATGGTATAGCGTTAAATATTTTAAAGTTTATCGCGCTATCAATAGTCGTCCTGGGTCTTCTTGGGGTTAAAGTTATTTTTATATATTAAAATGTTTTTAATTTTGGTTTTTATTTATTTTTTAATCTAACTAGCTAACTTATCATCAAGCCGTTTCTCCGCTGGGGTAGGCAAAGATGATAGATTGCCACACTCTTCTGTACTGATGCACAATTCTCGCCTCATCCACATTCATACATCTTCTCATACAAGCTCGCCAATTGAACGGTTCGGCCGAATAAAGTTCTATGTGTTTTTTAAAACATTAGAGGAGACACAATGGAAATCATTTGTAAATTAGGGAAACACCTTTTTGTCCGGAAGTAACATAGACCGTTATTCCGTAAAACTGTTATGGCTGTTGATTTATTAAGGTGATCAATGTCACTGGTCGAAAGTTTAACATTCACACAACTTTCCATTATAATTATTAAAAAATAAATAGGGTGTTAAAAACAAACCGTAACGAGCCAATGTGCGAATGTAACAATAAAATATTAAACAATGAATGCAATTGCTACATAGACCGTTGTTCCCATTATGGGACTCACAATTCCAGCTGTATAAAATGGCATAGCAACGACATCTGTTGATTTATGTAGGAACTTACTTAAGGAAAGTGTGGTGGAAGCTACATATAACGTTATTTAGTCAAAATCTCGATTTCGCTAAAAATGTAACATATACTGTTATTCAGCCGAACCCTTCAATTATTGAGGCTTCTAACAGGACCATCATCCAGTATCGGTTTACCTGGCCGTGCCAATTCTTCTACGGACGTCCTCTACTTCTGAATATTATATATTTATTTTTTATCACAGTGAAAAAGTGCGCTTTGTAATATTTTCAGCTTTTTTCTTTGCCTGGTCTGTCTAGGAATTTTGAATTAATGTAATTTTTATATGATCCTTTTAATATTGTTTCACAGCGGCTGTCTGCAGAAGTAGCCTCAAATATTTGCCAGCTGTTCCTGTGGGCGCCCTCCTTGTGGCTCAAATCGGAGAGGATGCCGAGTAATCAAGAGGTACTATTTATTTTATTTTTATGTCATAAAAAACATTACGTTTAAAGGTAGTTCATTTATATTTTCTTGTACAAAAGAAAAACATACAAATGACTCATCTGTGATCTTTCACTCAATCTCGAGGACTTTCAGAGAAGTCCCATCAGGGGCATGCAAAATTTAGCGTACATTCAAATAAACTGTATAATATATATAACTATAATTTCTAAGGAACAGATTAATTGTTTTATGGTGTATTAAAATATCGCTAATAGATCATTTTTTTGTTATGTGGACTGCTCTCTTCTGTTTTATTTATATACAGTTAATAATTTGACAAAAGTAAGTTTACACATTCGTCATACACGCGAGGAATAAAATTGTCCAAAAGATGCATCGCATTTGCGAGGCGGTGTAGTGATTGGTAATTACAGTTTGGGGGTTAGGACGGTGGTTAAATGAAATACATGTGATTGGCGCGTGTGTTGAGGTTTATTGAGACAAATGATAAAAACAATGAAGACAGATAGAAATGAATACAGTGAATGAAGATGTAGGAAATTATGAAATTAAATGAATTGGCAGTCTTGCTCAGCAAAGGCGAGCCGACAAGACCGCCATTGTGAAACGCTGAAACTGGAGAGACTGTCTGGTGGTGAATTGAGCCAGACTTGTGGCAGCAGCCAGCAGCGCTGTCGCTAGCGTCGATGCCGACTGAGATGGCGGTAGATTTGAATTATGGTCGCTACAGTTGCATATAGCAAGTTGAGATTATGTGCCCTTAAGTAAATTAGATTTCATTTAAACTGTCTTTTAAATGTTTTCAAACTTGTAAAATAATAAAAAAAAAAGGACAAAAATGATGATAAGCATCCTATTGAATGGTTTCAAAAGTTCTGTCTTAATTAAATAAGGCAATTTATATATGTAGTTGTAGGAGTTTGGGGTGTGTGTGTTGAGGTTATTCAAATTATAATTAACTCGAGATTGGTGTCAGATGGGTCTCACGCTTGTTGGTTGTATGTCGCAGTATAGGGTGTCTGTTGTAACTAAAGCAGGGTATATAAATGAAAGAGCACTTACAAGATTTCGTTTATTGAGGTGATGAATTAAAACAAGTAAATGCGCAGTTGAACTTTGGAGAGGCTTGCTGGAGATGCGGTTGAATGACAATGGTGGTGATAGGACGGCCTGCGGAAAGTAATGTTCATTACTTGAGCAGTATTCATCTCTGGTGATAATTGTTTATTTGCGACTGCTTATTGGTCGCTCTGGTTCGGGCCCTAATGGTTGATAGGTGAGCAATTACACGGCCATGTATACGGGCGCGTGTAGGGTCATCACAAAATCAAATAATGTTGACAATGCTCTTATAAATAAATATTTTAATATGTAAATAATATTATATAATGTAATACATATTAATTAATTGATTCCATGTTACATTAATTACTTTCAGATAATGCAATGGCTCCTCTGCCTCACAACCAAGGTATTATGTGAGGGTCGCCTCTCTAACCAACCGTGTGAAGCTGTTATCGACAATTCACAGACTTTCTCCAGCCGGTCCAGTCGCTCTTCGGATGTCATAACCAAGAAGTCTGCCCGTAGAAGCCATCCCGAGTATATTCTCATTTCGAGTTTTCTATGTAGGGCCAAATTATTTCAAATCAAACAAGCACTGTTGTGGATACAAGCCAATAATGCTTAGTTTATCATTTTGCATGGCTTAATTAAGATAATCTATTAATTTAATGTTAACACTGCATAATTTTGCCAAGCATAATAATTATGAATTCTAGAAATTATATTTATTTTATGTATTACCGTAAGAGTGGACACCAAACAGACTGATTAAACACCATTGTTATTAATTATTTGCAGATTCTGTTTTGTAAAGTCATTAAAAATTTACTTCCTTCTCTAATTCATATAAAATATGAAGCAATTCCAAGTACATGCAAGTTAAAAATAAATTATATTAATGGCGTGTATTTTTCAAAATATTATATTATAATCACAATTTTTCAGACAGAATTAATGTGATAGTTCTAAATAAATTCATTTCTTCAAAACTAAATGCATACATCTAATAATAGTGAAAAATATTACCGTTCATGTTTACACAAATATATGTATCCTTATTTACTTCAGTACAAAAGTTGTTATGCGTATGTCAACAAGTATGGAAAAGATTGTTAAAAAGTTAACATTTTATGAGTGTGTATTAAGCCAAGTATTTTTATGTGTGCATTTCAGAGCTGGCAAACAAAATATTATTTACATGTATTATATTTAATCATTAAATATCAATGCGTTAGTAGAAACATTATTGCGGTACAGTTGACTTATGTCAATGGCAAAATTGCATATTATTAGTATTCTGACTATGACAATGTAATTAAAACAATCGAGGAATTATTTGCATAATGAAATTGTGATGAATTTGTCAATATTGCGCTTTGCCATAGTGTGTACTTCGGGCTTATATTCACTTATACGAATACAATAATTCAATTTCAATAAGACCACATTTTCTGCTTTACAATCTAATAACAATAAAACCAAATGTCAAACAATATGATAATAATAAAAAATTACTATTGTGGATGCAGAATACTATATATTTTTTCTCCTTGTATTATTTTTGTTTGCAATACTAAAATATAAATAAGAAGTAAAATGTGCCCTTGCTTCTCAGTGCCTGTACTCTTTAAGCAATAGGTAATACAGAGAACTGTCAATAATTTTGATTGATTATTTAGCGTGTAGTTTTGAAGGAATCTAGATCCTAATTTGTTTAAACCCCTCTATGCCAGCTCAGGCAGCAACTGATATATCAGACGTGACGCCATGTTTATTTATCTTGGATATTATAGTATTTTAATATTCGAGATAAATGAGCTCGGCACTGCGTCTGATATATCAGAAGCTGGCCGTGGTGGAAAGTTATTTGGCGTCCGATATATTAGTTCCTGCCATTGAGGGGTTAAAAATGGTTAGGTTAGCATGTAGTGTAGTTTTGTACGAATATTAATCAAAATACTTCATTGTTTTAACCCTTCTACAGCCAGTGACTGATATATCAGACGTGGTGCTGTGCTTTTTTTTCTTATATATTATAGTATTTTAATATTCAAGATTTTGGGTTTTACTTATACATCTGTAATACAACCACCCTAGTACAACATATTTAATTAACTAATTCTTCTAACCCAATCGACAAGGATATTTGAAAGTGTTTGTAATCTCATAATATTTTTGCAATCTATAATTTTATTGGATAATTGTATGATTATTATAGTATTTAAAAGTTTTGTCAATTTAAGAAATGTTATTATTGTGCCCTATCACTTATAATACCAGAAATGTTATTATAATCAAAGTTATTATTGTGCCCTATCAATTATAATACCAGAAATGTTATTATAATAAAAGTTATCATTGTGCCCTATCACTGACACAAGAACAGAGTATAATCAATTAATTTCTAAATATGGTGCCACTCGGATTTCACATTTTCCATAATTTACATCAAAATTTGTTGGTCTCATTTCAAAATGGTTTTAAAATTCTGAAACAAATTCGCCAAGCTTTATATGTACACATTATATATTTTATGTTATAACTGATTATACAGTTATAACTATGAATTTGGGTTATATTGTGATACCCGTTATAACAAATTGAATTTGTGCTGTCGTGTAATGTAAATGTCGATAATAGTTTAGACTGATTATTTACCATGTATGTAGTTTTGTAGGAATATTAATCAAAATCCTTATTGTTTTTAACTCTTCTATAGCCAGCTCTTGATATATCGGAAGCTAGCCAGCACGGGCAGCAACTGTTATATCAGACGTGGTGTCGTGGTTTTTTTCTTTAATATTATGATATTTTAACATTCAAGATAAATAAGTTCGGCGCCGCGTCTGATATATCAAAAGCTGGCCGTGGTGTAAAGTTGTCAGGCGTCCGATGTATCAGCCACTGGCCGTAAAAGGGTTAAAAATGGTTAGATAGCATCTGCTTCTGTTCATGATTAGCTAGCATTTGCTTTTGCATATTCTGGATATACTTATACAATATTTAATTTGCAATAACATACGGTAATTTAAATTGAATGCACCCCGATACAATATATTCAATTGACTAATTCTTCTAACCCAATCGACAAGAATATTTTAAAGTGTTTGTAATCTCATAATATTTTTGCAATCTATAATTTTATTAGATATATTTTATATGATTATTATAGTATTTGAAAGTGTTGTCAATTTAAAAAATGACAATCAAAATTATTATTGTGCTCTGTCACTGAAGCAAGAACAGAGTATAATAAATTAATTTTTAAATACAGTGCCCCACCCGGATTTCACATTTTCCACAATTTACATCCAAATTTCCTGGTCTCATTTCAAAATGGTATTTAAATTCTAAAACGAAACTCGCCAAAATTTATATGTACACGTTTTAATTTTCATGTTATAATTGATTACAATTATAACTATGAATAACAGACTGAATACTTGTGCTACGTTCCACTTTATATTAGATGTATCAGAAAACAATGTATTTTTTAAAAATAAATCAAATTAATTTCATTATTTAATTTTTTGATTAAACATTTAAAATGTAACTTCATTAAATTTCACTAACTAACAATATTGTATCGATGAGAAATTATGAAAATGTGACAACACAAGGTCTTGTCAAAATACTTGATTACTATGCATAAGGGCAGACCGTTCTCTATAATTTCTTGGTTTAAGTACTCCAGCTGATTGAAACAAAACTGTGCTGTTATTGTTTAGTCAGATTTGAATGTTTCATACTCTTTCAGTCCCATTATACAGACAATACGATCCTTTTGGTGTTAGAGGTGGGTTTTACATCCTACCCTGTTGACAACCATTGCCTTTTACATCCTCGATTCAAATATAATACACACTTTTTCTCTTCAGTGATCACGTTCACTGTTTTCTTGGTCACCCATGATGTCCAGTTGATGGTGTGTCCACTTTCTTTGTCCACACCTTTCTAATCTTTAACCGCACACATGATCAAGAGTATCTTAATCCCTTTATGGCCGACGGCTGAGCCGCGCTTATTTATCTTGAATTACAATAAAATTAAAATACGATAATGTATTCTAATATTCAAGATAAATAAGCATGGCGCCGTGTCTGACATATCAGTCACGGAATCCAATATATCAGTCGCTGGCCGAGTTAAATTGTCAACAATTTTTTAAATAAGTTAAAATTGGATTTGACTGTTAAAAATGGTCCTCGTAAGAAATACATTATTTTCTGCTTAATAGTGTGAGATAACTCATCTATTTTGTCTTGTTTTTTTATTTTGGCGTGTTCTTGCTCGTAATATAGTTAAAGATGCCTCTGACAATATTTGGATATTTGAATTTCACTTGTGGTCTGGTGGTTTGTCATCTTTTCATAGCACAAACACTTTGGTTCAGTTTGAAAACATGTACAGGTAAGAATATTGGTGGGAATATTTCAAGTATTTAATTTTGTTATTTAAACAATGTCTGCCACATTTAATTAAATGGGGTTCAAATTAAGTATATAATCTGTTCTTGCACTGTGGGCACAGGTAATAATGGCTGTAGTATTGTGTAAAACTTTGGTTCGCTGTGTTGTTATACATAGTAGAAATATATTTTGATTAGATCTATTGTGCTTGTGATAAGGTTCAAGAAATGCATTATGATTTATTACAGTTGTCCCCATTGTACTTAAGTTTCAATTGATTAATATTTATTTTTATTGAATGAGATATATATTTTTGTGATTTCTGTAAATATATACTAATAAATTTAAATACAATGATTTGTATTTTTAACTTGTTTTATTATTTCCTTACATAGTTACATGGCAATAAAAATACATATATATTATACTTTATAATCTTATTTACAGGTCAAACTAATCCTTTACAAAAATTTTAATTACAACAGGAATAGAATTTGTAAATGAATTCTGAAAGAATATCTAAAGTAGTCTTAATGTGATAGCTCAGATTCGCGAATGTATATTTTTTATACATACACTTTGTAAGAGAAATTAATGTATTTATTTGAGAAGAATTTCCTATGACTTATACCTAAAATACACTATACTTTTATAATCTATATCCTTTATTTTGGGTTATTATAAACATTATTTATTTAAAAAATTTTTGGGCTAGTCTAAACAGTTTTTGAGTTCATTGAACTACCCGGTTAACATAAACATCAACCCTGCTGGTACCTGGGATCTCAATGTAAACAATGCATTTGTTGACCTTAGATGTTACTCTAAAAACAGATATGAACACAATAAGAATATGTAGGTATGAAATTAACTTGTTTAAATTAAAACTAATTTCATGCTGTAAAGTAAGCATGTAGCCGGAATATAACCTATATAATATAAATGTGAAGTGAGTGTTTAAAGTAACAAAAACATGATGTCTGAGACAGACCTGGCACAATCAGTACGCGAGGACTGCACCGCGAGAAGACTCAAAAATTGACGAGCATGCATCAAGATTTGGAAATTTAGAAGAACCACTCCATTTTAAGGAACGTAAAAGTTTAACTGGTTAAAGCCCTAGTGTTGTCAATAGTTCTGTATGAAGTAGAAACATGGACCATTAGAAGGAAATAAAGAAACATATTCAACCCCTTGGAGATGTAGTATTAGTATCGTATTACAAGAGCAGAGGGCGAGATCAAGTCTGAGGCATGACCGGAGCTTCGCTACACACTGCACTAAACGAGGCACAAGATTGTGAAAGGTGGAGACAAACAGTTTGCGCAAGAGAAGCACAATGAATGACCATGATTCACAATGCAAATCAACATTAATATGTATGAAAGTGAATGTGGTACCTATATCATGCTAGAAGTTCTATTCCCTCTGCTTACCGGGACAGAAGTGGTGTGATGGTAATTTACTCATTCTATATTTTTATATGGTATGGAATCATGGACCCTGAAGGCGAGGGAGAGAAGACAGATGTGATACTGGAGACATATGTTATGCATACTGTAACAAAAGTTTGCAAGATCTAAAATTCCTGGTAAAAGAGAAATCATTGGGATCGTTATTTGGTGTGCGAGGCCGCACACAACAGCCCATTGTTCTAAAGACCGTTAAAACATGTCCCGGCGACCTCGGCAGTTAAGGGATGTTATTCTTTTAGAAATCTGGCCTCGCTGAATATTGACATTTTTACCAGGAATTGGGATTGGTGAAGGCCGACAGAGGAGAAAGCTGGCATGCCATTTAAAGCAATAAGTGGGAAAAGGACATCTCTCCCTAAGGGTTGCCCTTGAGTGAGAAAGAGATGGAACCCAGAAATTGGGTATATAAGGCCCAGCAAATCCTAGAGAAGGCAGACGAGGTGGGGGGGAGTCGCTGGACCCTGGTTATAGTCATAACTGGTATACCGGACGAACCCGAGGAGACGAGGTGGGGGTGAGTCGCTGGACCCTGGTTATAGTCATAACTGGTATACCGGACGAACCCGAGGGGAGCGCGTCTAGAAATGCTGACGTTTATCCTGTCCCTTGGGACTCGGTACGTTGTTTACCCTAGATGGCGTGGAGGAGGAGGATAGAACGTCCAAAGACTCTGGGCCATCCCTCTTCGGACGGAGGCTTGAATACGGAGGACGTTCTATCGATTGTAGCGGAGGCGACCGGAGGAGGAGGGTCATCCGCGGCCGATATCTCCAACTGGAGGTAGCGGAGGGCTATCGGGTCAGCACAATAAGGGCTTTAGCCCCGACAACGCTGACTCCGAAAGCTCGAGGTGCCTCGGCATCAAGGCCAAGGCTGGCGACGTCCGTAAGGACCCGAGTGGGTGGGGCGCTCAGGAGGTCACCTTGTGACCAGTACCCACAGAGCATCATGAAGGATTGGAGGAGGGCGCCGTGGATCCGCCTTGCGGGGCGCTCGGAGGCTCCAGTCGCGGAAGGTGCTGAAGCTGTGCACAGCCTGTGCGTCTGTCAGACGCAGTAGCTTTGCCAGAAGCTGTTGAGTGTGTGGGCCGCTCAGGAGGGTGTGTTACACCCAGAGCTCACGGTGCAGTCAGAGTAGGGAGAAGGACTGCTGGTAGGTGGGGCACGCTGGCAATAAGGTATCCCGCACGGATGGAGTCCGCGCGGCGATGGTGCCCAGACCTACAGAGCATCGAGGACGATGCTGAGGCTGATGACAGCCTGTGTGTCTGTGAGACACAAGCTCTGCAGAAGCTGTCGAGAGTGTGGGCCGCTCTGGTGGATACGCCTATCCAGCGTATCAAGAGCCCACGGAGCAGCCGGGAGTAGGGAGGAGGGCTGCTGGAGCAGGTGGGGCGCTCAGGTGGACGTATCACGCTCGGAGGGATACCGTTCGGTGACGGCTGTCCGGTACCCACACAGCATCAGGAGGGGTCGAGGGACGGCACCGGGTACCGCGTGGCGGGGATCCAGGAGCCATTGACCCCGAGGATGGCTGGTTTAGATTAAGCCTAGATTTAGATTATTTGTAAGGTAGCTTTTAAGTATTAGAATAATTTAGTCAATTAAGTTATAGCTTGTAAGTTATTTTTATGTATTTACAATATATGAAATTAAACAACCAGAGTTCTCTTTGACAACCTTCCCGGTTCCTATCCTGAATATCAGCAACCTATGTGAGGAGACGAGTTGGCGTGTATTGTGTAACGGCATGCCAGCAGACCGATCACCGCTCGGCTGCATTAATCGAGAAAAGCGCGTTCACCTCGTTGAGGTGGAATGCGTGGATTTCCGGGGGTAAGATGGAATCGGTGCGCTTCACGCGCCGCACCATATACCCCCCCCCCATTTTACGTTACAATACTATAAACGGCTAGACGTACAAATGTCTCCATTTTGCAGGAATAGAATATCAAGGACAGATTTAATCTGTGAAGCCTGAGACAAATCCTTCAATTTTTTAGTATATTGCAAGAAAGGAAGATAGCTTGAGAAGCTTGTGTGGTGGGCCACGTCGAAAGATGAAGAGGAAGATCCCCCATTCTAAAGACTGACTGAGTGGAAAAGACAACAGACACTTCTCTGGTGACAGCCCTAAGGTCTGCAGGATGCCGAGAAAAGTGGAGGAGCATAGTCTAGAGGTCGAGGGTTCTTGGAGATTGCGATATTTAATCATGAGGGACCGCCGTGGACGATGGATTAGTTAACTAGCACTCTGCCCCTAGTCTGCTATAATGATGCATTTTACATGTTTTAATTGTTTGTAAAATTTTAACAGTAGGTTACAGAAATATAATTTTCAGACCATTGCTAATTTAATATATCAAGCATGAAATTATTGTTACTGATAGCATCAGAAGCAACTGTTAATAATTTAGTTAAATTTAAAAGCATTAATAATCCAATTGAATTCGGACCAAATTATGTATGTTGATGTGGCGGCCCGCGCGCATCGTCCAGATGTTCCTCGTTCTGTCATTTCTTGGTATTGCACCATCCCACGCGTACCAAGCGGAAACGTTCGAGGAAGGCCGGACTGCGCCGCCCGGCAGGCATGACACACGTGCACCAACACATGCAGCAGAGGAAGCGGTCGGCGAAACAATCGGCGCCCAGTACCCAAACCGACCGGACCGCAGATGCACATCCCGACTCTCACCTTTCACTAACCGTGCATCGTTTTTCCATAACCTTTACATATTCTGTGTTGTTTCTTGCTCTCGGTGGCTTCTCCCCGATGAGAACAAACATGTTCGGATAAATATGGTTTTCACCAGAACACCAACCAACCTTCCCACATTTTAATTAAATTTATGAGAGTGATTTCAAGAGTCCTCTCCCAGGGCTCGGTTTCGAGTCCTTTACTATTTCATTTGTACATTGCGGACCTCATAAGTAAAATATCAAAAATATGTAACGTGTTGAACATTGCGGATGACTTTGCTATTTATGCTTGAGATAACAATATCGATTCTGCGATTAGCAGACTATCTGCTGGTCTTAACTATCTAAACAAATGGTTGAAGTGTAATGGTTTAGACCTATCACCTTCGAAATCTCATATTGTTGTCTTTACGAGGAAACACAAAGTCCCTTCCGTGTCAATGACCATCGATAACGTGAGTATCCCATTCAAAAACCAAGTTAAATTTTTAGGCATGATCTTGGACAGAAAACTTTCTTGGAAATCTCACATAGATATAGTTCTAGCTAAATGTGAAAAAAATATTAATATTTTAAGATCGGTTTGTGGATTATGGTGGTGCTCTCATCTATCTACCATGAAACTCATATATCAAGCCCTGGTACGAAGCCATTTGGACTACGCTAGTTTTTTGTTTGATCCTCTACCAGCTTACCTTCAATCCAAGCTTGACAGAATCCAGTCCAAATGTTATTGGAAGCTACTAATTCATCTCCAATCAATTCTCTCCAAGTGGAATGTGCAGAGGTGCCTCTCCTTATTAGGCGACAATATTTGTCAGATAAATTATTTCTAAAAAGGTGCAATTTTATTTCCCACCCACTATCATAAAAGGTTTCCGCCCTTTCTTCTCTGATACTCACGGAGATACTTATAAAATAAGTCTCGCCCAAACTTATGCAATAGATTTTCCTATGTAAAAACAAAATATCCTGATTCACCTCGCTATTCTACTCTTCCAGTCTATTCTACCCCTTTTCGTGCTATATTTTTCTCTTCTGACATTGATGTAATCTCAGAACTAGACAAATAACCCAGCTAAATGAAAATCATGTAAACGAGTTGTTTAATAGTGTACTTGATTCGAAATGGCTTAACTATCTCCACATCTACACCGACGGTTCTAAACTTTTCCCTGAGGGCTATTGCGATGCTGCAGTTTCTATACCTAAATTAGGAATAAATGTGAAGCTTCGACTTTCTGCGGATTCATCGGTTTTCTCAGCAGAATGTTGGGCAATTAAAGAGGCTTTGGACATTTGCGTTCTCCGGAACGTTGATAAGGCTGTTATATTCTCCGACTTGCAAGCAGCTCTTGAATCCCTCCCTGCTAATATAAAAATTTGGCTAGACAATGAGATAATCTGTTCCATCAGAAGATGCCTATTTGATTTTTACAGCAACAATAAACGGGTGTCATTCGTTTGGATTCCTGCACATAAGGGAATTCAGGGATGAATGTGCTGATAAACTGGCCAAGAAGGCTATTCTTTCCGGAGTATTTCCCCATCAATTCCATATCCCGATGTATGGCAGACTTAATATGGTAAAAAAACATACGAATTCTATTTGGTCTGCACAATGGATGGATCCAAACAATCACAAGGGTAATCGGCTTAAAATAATCGAAAGATCTATTCCCCGCACCCCTTGGTTTTCCAACAGGAAAGTCTCTAAAGAACGGTATCAAATATCTCTAGAATGAGAATTGGGCATTGCCAATGAACATAATAGACTCCTCAATGTGTGAGTGTGGTGCTCAGGAGGAAACCTTTTACCATGTATTTTTTGCCTGTCCATTGCGAATCACAGGTTTTTTTTACAATAATCTTGTCAATGGTAATTTTCAACTCCCGGTTAACTTGTGTCATCTTCTTTCCCTTAACTTGCCACATTTAAGCTATATAATAGCAAATTTCTTGAACGTCAATGGTATTAACTTGTAACGCAATATTCCCTACTATAATATTGTTGTACTGCTTTCTATGAAATAATGTTTTAACTTGTTTAATGGCATAAATCACTCTTGAAGGGTGGATTGCCTGTTTAAAAGAAGAAGAAGAAGAATAACATTTATGCTGGTTAGCCTACAATGCTTTGCTGATGCGGCTATTATGGTCGGTGGCGAAATTTAGAAGATTGAACCTTGGTGCGAAACAAAAAAAAAGGTTCGCTATATACGAGAGCAAGTCAAAAATTATCTACATTTTCCGTTTTACAATTTATTTACATAGGCTTTACAGAAGCCAAGCTCATCGTGAATGTTTGATGGGCAGAACCACGGCTGATGTTTAATGAAGATGCTACCTCATCGATGGTAACTCGCCTATTTGCTAGAACCATCTCTCGAGTTTGGTGAATCTTATCATTCGTGGTGGAGGTTGACGGGTATCCTTTTCCTTCTTAGTGCTACTTTTAAATTTCTTGATCTACAAAAATACTTTGTGAGCACTGTCCCCATATTATCTTAAAAGTCTATGATGAATTTCAGCCCCTTTCACACACTCGGACCAGAGAAATCCGATCACTGCTCGTTTTCCTCCTTGGTGCAAACTGCTTGCGGAGCGGATATGTTTACACTGCAATAGCCGGAAGGCAAATGACGCGATCGGGATCAAATTTCGCATACGTGATCGCAGTCGTACCAACTCTATGCACGCATGCGCAGAAGACAGTATGACAACCTTGAAGGTGTTTTATGGCGAAAGTGTAGATAATTTTTGACTCGCCTTTGTAAAATGATTTGCATCTAAGAATATTAATATTCTTTTGGGTGCTGTGAAAATGTTAAAATTTGAAAAGAGTGCCATGACGCGAGAATGTTTAGGAACCACTGTGATAGATGTGACACAAAATTGTTTGTAATAAAGGAGATGTAATAATATTGCATACATTTTATGACAAACTAGTTGGTATCGAGGAGTTCAAGAATAAAATACACATCAGATTAAACTTTTGTAAAGAAAAAATAATGATTATTCGGAAATCAAAGTGACTTTAATACAACACCGGATGTGGTGCTGAAGACATATGCTGCGCATGTCAAGACGCACGAATGCCTTCATTTTGCAGGAGCTGAACATCAAGAACAGACTCTCAATCAGAGGAGATGGCTTGGAGAAGCTTGTTGTGGCAAGCCACGTCGATGAATGGAGAGTAAGATTCCTTATCCGTTGGACCGACTGAGTGGAAAAAGCAACAGGCTCTTCTCTGGTAACTGCCCTCAGATTTTCAGGATGCCGAGAAAAGTGTAGAAGTACAGTCGCGAGGGCGGGAGTTCATGAAGATCGCGATCCTCAGTCACGAGGGCGCGTCGCGGTTAATGATTTTTATTAATTTTTTTATAAGATTTTAACAGTGTAAACTTAATATAACTAACATGATAAACATTTAACATGTGATACTAAAAATTCACATAAATTTTTAGATGCAGAAGATAAATAAATAGAAAAAAGGTGGGAGAAAGGGTGGGGAGGTTGCAACTATTGTTGAGGTAAAGGAGAGAGCAAGATGTATTTATAGGTAGAATAATTGGCCAAAATTGAGATTGTGCTGGTTCATAAAAAGAACCATTTAAGCGTAGTAAGGCTAATGTTGAAAAAGTCAATTTCTCATTATGGTATTTCCATGACCGGTGAATGAATGAATTTTGTATATAAGATGTTCTACTTCTAGAAATGTGGAAGAGTGCGGACTGCCGGGTCGATCTAAATGGTATGTAGAGAGATATTAATTCTAATTGGCTGACACAGTCAATATGGCCTTGCAGAAGTTTGAAGTGAAGTATTTGGTCAGCACGTGTTCTTCGATATATTAGGGTTTTCATACTGTTCAAGTATGCTGCATCTAAATAGGAGTTGAATGACAGATTAGATCTAACATTAAGATATCGAAGAAACCTATTTTGTATTCGTTCTAATCTCGCAAAATATAAATAATTTTATTCCGCTTGCATTATTGGAAATTATATTACCTGTTTTATTAGCGTATTATTAATATCGTCAGTATTCACGAAAGTACATAGGTAGATTGTAGACGTAGTTTTTTCTGTTTCCGAGCTTAAGGGGCGACTCTGACAAGGATTGCTTGCAAAGGGAGAATTGAATACATACGACACCGGGATCAGAACAACGCAGATTTGTCTTGGCGATGATTTGCAAGTCAATGAGCACGACGCATCTCGAGCGTGTTAAGGGATGGTCCGCGGCCATTCGAAGGGAGGATGTAAAAAAAAGCACTGATACAGAGAATACATTTTCCAGAATAGATTGTTTCCCTTTCAAATGAAATTATTTATTTTATTTGTTCGTAAGTACATTATTAATCATACATATTTAATGCCAGAAACTCAGTGGACATAAAAACCAGCCGTAGTAAGCTTTTAATGCAAAAAAAAGAATTTTTTAATCAAATCGTAAACAAAAAACGAATAATTAAATTAAATCATTAAATCTATGCAGGTTTAAGTGTATATAGAGGGTTAGTTAATTCTATGTTTAACCGTAATCAAATAATTATTAAGGGCCGGTTGTGTGATCAGTAGTAAATTATTACTTTAGTAAAAAAAGTTAAAATATTAAAACGGGTTGTTTGATCGTTGGTAAAAAAATATTTACTTCTCAAAAGTACATCCCGTAGTAAACTCATTTTACTCTCCGATATCCGATAGTAAAAACGAGAATCGATAGTTAAATATGGCGGACTTTTCAGACACATTGATCCTTTGAACGTTGCAATACACGATAATTAACTATTCAATATCTCACTATTTTAGTGATGAGAGTTCATCTGGTGATGATCTCGTTGTTTGATACACATTAGCACATAATACGAAAAAAATTCACCTCCAAAGTGGCAACTTTCGAACGTAGATAATGCGTAAAATAAAATCATATTTCATGATTATTTGTCGCGCCCATAGACATCTCCATCTATGCTTGCATAATAGTAAATTTAACGTTCGAACAACCCGCGAACGATTTTAACCACGGGTGTTAGTAAAAAGTTACCATAGTAAAAAAATACTACTGATCCGGGGTCATCAGATTTAGGTGTTTTAATTGCGTTGTGACGAAAGAACGTGTGGAGTATGTCGCAGTGTTGATCGGAAGGTTGTTAGCGCGGGAACTGGGGAGCTCTATCTCCCAGTTCTTCACTATGTTCGAGTGATCGCGGACTAGAGCAGGTTATGAGAAGATAAACTATTTACGGCTGACTCTAGATTTATTCAACACTGCTTTACAAAGTTGCGTGCGAGTAGCCACTGGAGGCTGATCTAAAGCTTGTGGTCGGCCACGTGTCGGTAGTTGCCGCTTGATATTATTGTGGCACGTCGCCTGACGTCGGTACCAGGAGTGTTTATGTCTGTCAAGAGCCTAGCTTAACAGCGAGGTAACTGTAAAGCGCGTTCAGGGCCTCCGCACGTATAAGTAAAAATAAATAGGTTAGAAGTATTCGAGATGTGGTGCTGGAGAAGAATGGAGAGAATAAGCTAGACTGAGGATGTTTCGAGGAGGTCCATGGGATAGAATACACTCGTAAACATCAGAAATGTAATTGAGGTGAGTAGTCTGAGCATGGCTATAGACAACGTCTTGCTGATTTCTTGGTCAGAGATGCATGGTGAGCATTGCACCGATAACACAATTATACTTTACTGCGAATTATATCTACGACATCTTTACAGACTGACTTCATATTTAAGATCACGAAACCATGGAAAAAATGAAAGATTCTATCTATTTTCCTGTTTAATTTTGTTCTGTAAATTCTTGACAGTTTAAATATCTGAGTACTTTGTTTTGATATTATCGACTTATTTATGTTTGTGATGGTGTCTTCCAAAGCAATTAAATGTATAAACACATGGGATCCACAGATTAGTTCATTCGTAAATATTTCCCTTTTGTGTCACATACAAATTAGGGTAATATGTATATAATATATAGGTATTCGTACATTGCATGTGAGTAAAATTAATTTAATGAAAACATATTTCTGTTGTGAAGTTATAATTTCAAACCATAGTTCTGTGGTATTTTTAATACAAAATAAATGAACTAACTTACCATCACGCCGTTTCTCCGCGGGGGTAGACATAGAGGATAGAGTGCCACACTCGCCAATTCTCGCCACATTCACATTCATTCGTCTTCTTATACAAGCTCGATTATTGAGGCTTCTAAAAGAACTATCCTCCAGTGATCTGGTTTAGCTGGTCATGCCAATTTTTCTGCTGACGTCCTTTACTGCTGGTGTCATCAACGCATACGTCATGTATCTTTCTTATAATTATCTTTTCATTCATCTGTTCCATATGACTAAGCCGCTTAAATGATCCTGTCATAATGAATGAATCAATTAGAAAGATATTCAGAAAAAATCTATTTATAAAAAAATATAAGATATATTTTCGACAGGGAAAGGTCCAGGTTCGAATCGCGGTAGCAACTAAATATTTTTTCGATGAATACATTACTTTTGTATATCTTTATAATTTGATTAATTTAATTTGTATTGAATAAAAATACATAATTTATTAAATAATATATTTTGTTAAAGATATTTGTCTGTTGACATTCAATTCATTGACTTGGGTGGCGTCGGGGTCCCTCTGAGAGCGAGTAAACCTTTGAAGAACAGCGGAATCCGGAGTCTGCTCAATCAGCTGTAAATAAGCTGGTTGGACTAACGCGTGCCGAAGGGTAAAATATTGTGTTTGAGCATTCTGCGTGGCTGACTCTACATATTGAACTAAATTTTATTCCCTTAGCAGACGCACCTGACCTACATAACTTCAGTTTGCCGTATGCGAGGAATAATTAGGTCTGTTTTTGTGTTTGAAACAAGATTTAAATTATTGCAAAAAATATGCGTTGGAAATACGGTATGTTTATTATCATCACCATCGGCTATTCCTCGAGTGTGAGAAAAACTGTATTTCACGATTGTGGCCAGCGGTGGGCTGCCAATACGTTATCAAGGGGCTCGCTTAATCTCAGAGCTATTCGCGGTGTTCCGTGGATTTATTTATACCTCTTATACAATTATACACAATAATAATTAAAGCAATCGAATGTAACTTAATATACTTATATTATGTAACAATGCGCAATATACCGTAAAATAACTGTGAAGTATGAAAGTTAATCTTTCACAAAATTATTGCGTTGAACATGTAACAATATATATCGAATATCGGCGTTTTTAAGCATTCTTAGACTATAGACAACAAACGGCTAGGTCTCATTCATTACGCATCCGAAAAAAAAGTATTTTACGAAAAATTTCAAAAGACAACAAATTTTTATGTTTCATAATACATTTAAACCATCTACTGAATTGATCTGCGAATATTGTTTTTTCTTAATATAACAATGGGCTTGCGCGAGCCCCTCCGAGCCCCCTCCAGCCCACCCCTTGATTGTGGCTGAATCCTGGATCAAAAAGTTCTTGGGCAAGGAAAGATAGCGGTTACGGCTGACTTTTGTAGGCTTTCTTTTCTTTTATCTCTTTTTGATATCAGTTTGAAATGTCGGGTGACATACCACATGATCACTTAATGAGACTTTAATCTCTGAGTCTCTAAAGGTACTACGTGTTTATTGGATGCATCATTATATTTCGCGCGCAAAACATATGGGATAAAGATTAATAAATCACTGTTTTGTTCGCGGATTAGAACTATGTATCCAGTACACACGTAACATTGCAGACTCAGATCAAAGTCTATCTTCTTCAACCAGTTCCCAAGAACAGTTCTTAACCCTTCCCAAACCATGCAGTAACACAGGTCTACCATCATAATTATACCTGTGATATTTCGGAAAATACATGCAACATAAAATTCATATTTTAGATAATCTTAAAGAAAATATTAGCGCTTAGGAATGACTAGTGAAAAACCAATTATGAAAAGGGAATCGTGTAATAACAATTATTTTTTCCATTCAATCTGTTGTAAAATTAATACGTTGGTAAAAATACAATTTGTGATTTGAAAGACAGAGATCACACACTATTTTCACAGTGAAAAGAACAATAAACATACAAATGTAATTGTCTCTTTCTCACTAATTAAATGAAGAGAGATAAGAAGGAAGGACACATAGTGTAGGACTTAATGAATGCTCTAAATTATGTAATTAATATTTTTTTCAAAATTGAATGATCAATATTTAGAGTAAATTCTTACCATTAAAGCCATTTAAGCTAATAAAAACATTTTTTATAAAAGTTTTTTACGGTAACACGAGTTGACAGCATGGCTGCGTTCTGGTATTTTATATCATGGTATGGAAAAGGTTAATGCTGGTATTTTGAAGGTTCGCTTTCAGGGAGTCTTTGAAGTTTTTTTTACCTTACATTTTATTTTATTTTTATTGTTATAATGGTATTGGACTTGGAACAAAAAATTGTGACAAATTTCGAATATTGTAACAGTATACATATTTAATAACTTATGACATTATACATAATTTAAAAATAAGACCATTGAAATTTCTTCTTAGCTAGATAAAGTGAAAATATCACACAAATTAGTAAACTAAAAAATTGTAGGTACATTCTAATAAAAAGATAAATAAAAATGTGTTTTTACACTGTTTAAAGAGGAGGGGTTGGGAGGAAATGGAAAAGGGTTGCAATAAAAATATAGAAAATATGAATTAAATATATTAATTAGAAAGATATACATATGAAATCAATTTTATCGAAAAATATTATCGTTGCGCCACCGGGATTCGAACCTGGATCTCTTTCCAAAACGGGGAAGGTGCATTATCCAACTATGCTACAGCGACGATATTTTTAGCGACAAATTTTCAAACCTATATGTTACCTTTTTTGATATTAATACATTTAATCGTTCCATTATTTGAAAGAGCCATGTACCTTATTTTTACGGAATATCTTTCTAATTAATATATGTTCTGACTATATACAACTTCGCAATAAGAATGTGTTCTTCTAATAAAAATATATAATTTGCTTGTTGCATTTAAAAGTACATTACCATACTCATATACATATATATATATATATATTCGCATACATACACGCATGTATATACAATGTATGTCAATAGTTATTAAAAATTTGACGTTGTTTAATTTAAAAGAAAAGTAAATCGTTGAAAATGTCCAAGTTATTAGAAGAATTTACGATATTATATTTTGACATAGAACGGGTCATAAAACATTTAAGTAATTTGTTCTGCCAAAATTTGGATGCAATAGATTATTTGAACGTGTCGGGCGTGTGGGACAGTTTAAAGTTACGTGGACGTGTGTCATGTGGATAAGAAAACAACACGAACAAATACAATACGTGGCTATTAAATTAGAGCACGACACATTCTCACTATAGGAGAGCATAATTCAGTAATGGTTTGACTTATAATAGTGCTTAAAAGAAGTTGTGATCCTGATGAAATATGTAAATTTATTAGCGATAAAAGGGATGAACAATTAAACAGGTTTCGACAGATTTTGTACAAATTAAAAGTGCTGTTCGTGGGTTTTTTCAACTTAAAATATTACAATTTTTTAGCATTTTGCCTCTTCGACGATGTTTATTTACTGAATGGAAAATTGATATCCACATGCACTTATTTTGACTAAGTGTCGTAGCGTAGTGTGTATTCTTTGAATTTTAGGTCCACAGTTGGTATATATATTTTTTAAAATTTAATTTAGCGAAATACATTGGCACAATAAGTTCAATTTTAATATATGGTTACATACATCATATGGTTGCATACATACATGATTTTTTTTTTTTTTTTTTCGCTTACCTCTCCAAAAAAGAGACCAGCTCTTGTGCTTGGAGAGGGAGTTACACTACAACAATTTTTTTATATAATACCTTACATGTTCTGTTCATTGTCCATTTGTGTGCTTCTGAAGTATTCTGTAATACTGTTTATTGTCCAATTATGTGTTTTTGAAGTGTTTATTTAGTTTCTTTTTAAACTCTTTTATATCCTTTATTTCTTTAATTTGTGTAGGGAGGCTATTGAAATTTTTTATCCCTAAATATATAGAATTTTGCTGATAGTCTTTGGTGTTACATTTAGGGATTTTAAAGTTATTTTTAAACCTTAATGATGTGCTTGTTTCAAATTTTCTAGTGTTATTTTCTTTAATTAGTTGATTAATTGAGGTTTTTTTGTAAATGTTTTCTATTTTGGGAACTGGGAATATTATTTGATATATCCTACAGTTTCTCCCAGTTACGACAAAATTTATTTTATTTTATCTAAATTGAATCTTAAAAAACCCTCAGATGGAAAAAATCGTACATCATTTATGATTCAAAGTCAAGATCTCAAATCCGATCTTCCTGTTGATACCCACAACTTATTACGTGACTCCGTACCTACGTGATTTCGTAACGCGTTTACTGAAAAATAAATATATAAAAAGATAACAGAAAATAATCCAGTTCCCTAAAATTAAAGATAGAACGAAAGATAATACGTATCACATAATTGTTTCTCAAAATCCGGAAAGTTATTAATATTCGCACTGAAGTATATAACTGAAATTTTAAATAAGATATTCATGTTTTAATAGGGTTGTATTTTTTAATTAACCCGGGAGAACTGTTAACCCCCCGACTTACACCGTTAGTGGCGCGTACAGTCTTTCTCCCATTCTTCTTTAATTGGACATCATTTCGTTACAATTGCTTTTTGTACAATTATTTTTTAACGTATGATAAGTGAAACATTCCTTCATTACAAATCTTAACATTTATTACCAAACTTGGAAGTAAAATATACAAACATGAAATTTGAAAGTAGTATAAGAAATATATTTTTGTTAAAAAAATAAGTAATGCAAATTACAAAAAAATATTATTTTTTTACTATTCGTTGAATTCTTCAAGAGTATGACTTTCAAATCATGTCGTGCACAAATATTTGACATGTTCGATGCAGTGCTTTTTTATACAAATTACACCCATTTTTGGTATAATATTGTGTTGATTATCTAGGAACCGGCTGATGCCAACAATTGTGTCCATTCTCTGGCAAAGATCTAACGGTAAATTAGGAATGATCTTTCGCCTATGGATGTGTGGTTTTATCAACTGCATACCCGGCTCATTTAAAAAAAATCCGGTCCAGTATTGCTTTGTCCATTGATACCAGCAATATTAAAATAGGAATAGAATACGGTAAGAGGCCATCTGTTACTCTTCCTGGTAGTTGGATACGAACCTTTCATCTCATTAATTATATCAACGGCACTTTGGTCAAATTATGGGATGTCACTATTCCCGGTTTAGCCTTTTCCTTTGAATGCTCACTCGGTCCGTCACGGTTGGAATCGATCGAGCTAATAATATCTTAATCTTTTCAAGCCATGAAGCGATAGTGCCTATTGCATCCTCTACATTTATTAAGTTTACCGTTTGTCGCGATATCCATGGCTGTAAATCCATATCCATCTAAAAACATGTAAAATTCAGAAAATCTTCACATAACATATCGAGATTTTTTTAAAATTAAAAATACTGCATGTAAAAATTGAATCTTAAAAAAATACTTACGTCGTTAGTGGCTCAATGAGAGAAAAGCGCGTGTAGATAACTCACCGTACTAAGCAAATCGTTTCTAGTCGTATTAACATCCCAGAGGAGTGGTCAGAAGGTACAAGGGGGGGGAAGAAGCAACATTATTTCGCGTTTTTTTACATGCCGGACAGTTTAAAATTTTGGTGAGGGGAACCCTCATTACGCCACTGCTTCCGGGCTAAACGAGAAAACATTCAGTTACGATGGTATTTATATACATTCACACTAACTCCGTCCGTTGTTATTCGCTGCCACGTATTTCATTAATCCAGCAGGTTTTAGGGCGACCTATCAGTCTCTTGATTTACCTTGGGTAACATTTAATGACTTCGTTTATCCAATGTTTATTCATCCTCCAAACGATGTGTCCCGCCTTTTACTATTTTTTTTTTGGCGAATTCTATTACATCGTTTGTGGCAAATCTGAGTTATGGGTTATATATATTCTTGGGCATCGAATAGTATATTAAACAACCATATAAAATAAATAAAAATACTATTACACACAGTTTCTGAGTGATCTTCCCTACAACAACACTGTATATCGTTCAAAAGGGCCGACGTTCCGTTCATCAACATTTGTAAAAAACGTTTCGTTTACAAGAATATCTATCGAGCCAACAAGGCAGGTCATTACTTCATGGCTCGATGCGTCATCCTAATCCGCAAGCAAAACACGTGTGGTGATTCACACATCGCTTCGCGCCGAACTCTGTAGGTACTCTGAGCACGTGACATTAGTCTTAAAGGCGTTAATATTTAATTCTGCTCTGCCGTTGACTTCTAATAGTCACTACATACTGTACTCGATTGTTTGAGAAGATAACAATATTATCTGCAAAAAGTTAAGTAAACAATGACTTAACTTTGACTCTGACTGACATTTTGACACGCATGTCGTAGATTCGCCATCTCTGATAAATTTACTGCTACAAATCAAATCGTAATCGTCTATGTGGTAGTTAACATTAATAATACAAAAATAATAAATAAAAATAATTGAATTTTTTTTTTATAAAATCAATTTTTTAAATGAAACAACAAAATAACGCGCACTGTTGATTTTGTTATTCCAGTACAGATCGCAATCTTTCTTATCGATTTACGCGGATTGCGCAACATTTCACGTTGAACTTGAACCGCATGTTCTGGCGTCGCTGCTGACGTTGATGGTCCCGGAGGAGTTTGGTTAACCATTCTTAATCCCTTCTTGTCTGAACTTTTAAACCCAATACCAGATAAATTGCGTGCTTTGACCATTACGTACTCGTCAAATATTAAAGTGAGTACAAAAAGCGCGACGCGCACGAACCAATAAATCACCGCACTTTAAATATTGCTCAACCACGAACGTGTGGAGCGCTCCCGACCAGTGACTCATTGCGACTGGCAAATCCGCAAATCACGCGCGTCGAACAATACCCCTCCCACTTACCTCACCCTGATGGTTTACGGCCAATTATTATTTAATCTTGAAATTTTTCCGCTGGATACCCTTTATAATGACGAGTTTGCGATTCAAATGTTTGTTTACAAGCTGTAGAATTACTTGCTCTATAACTCTGCGTTATTTTGTCGATTTTTTAAAGATTATTATCTTTACCTTTATACTTCTTAATTGAAGTTATCTTTAAAATCAAATCAAATTTATAGACGTGAGCATGGCGCGGGTTTGTTTACAAGTTAGAAAAATAATTGTATAATTTATCGCTCGAAGCTGTATAGTACGTCGTTCCGTTCGTACCCATCTTCTGCAGTATTTTTGTAAAAGATGTTCGCTTCAAATGAATCGATAAGTTTACATCTATTTAATTTTCTATTCAAAAGAATTGCTGTTTCTACGTCTGTGAGCTATGCAAATCGATTATTGTATTCACATCCGGCTTTAGATAAACGTTCGGTGATTTTGTATTTTGATTTTATGCAAGATTCGTGATATCGATATGTGTACAAATTTAAATACGAGAATATGAAGTAGCAGAAGAGGAATGAAAATAACAATGTAATGAGGTCATGTAGGCGCACACGTGGTAAATCAATTTATTGGAGAATAACAATTCAGAAGAGAATGTAAAACCGAATAAAAAAGTATCGCTTAGGTGATTTGGTCACGTGCAACGAACAAATGAGGAGATATGATGAGAAATATATATGACACCAATGTAGATAGTACCAGAAATAGAAAACGTCCGCTGAAGAGATAGATGCTAAAATATGGTCTTCAATGATCGACGAATTTGCATGAAGATGTATGGTTGTGGATGAGGCGAGAGTTGTATTTTTGGATAGAAGAATATAGCGCTCCATTATTTCTGCCTCCTGCGGGGAAACGGCGTAATGGTAAGTTACTTGGATAAATACGAGTACAAATTGAAAGTAGTTCCTCAACTGTAGGTAGCTAGAAATTATTCCCTCAATTGTCACTATGATCACGAACTTCTCGAAACTCATAGTTTCTTCTAGCAACATGTCTAAAGAATGTATTCTCCCGCGTGTTATTGAATATCTTTCTGTAAACCTTAACTCTCGGAGGACAGAGACATTTGTGCGTCTCGTGGTCCATACAGCATTCACCTCCAGCACCATATCTCGGAGGCATCTAACCTGTTCTTTTCTTCTTTATATGTAGTGCGAATACTAGCGATTTCATACGACTTTTGGTTATTTGTAGGATGGACTGATTTCTCCATATCTCAATCGCTGATTTTTCCCTTTTAATTCGTCTTCGGATTTTTGCTAGATCTATGTTTTGATATAAATTTATATGTAAAGTTACTAGCATAAATACTTATTTATTATTTATCTATATACATATATCCTACTTTCCTTGGACCAATCTAAACCAAATTACCACGCGCAAAACAAAAGCTCTCTCCCCTTCATCCTAACCACTTTAATTTAATTTATTTTAGTTGTAGAAAAAGATTCTATAGAATCTATCTATCTATTGTGCTGCCATATATGAGGATTAGAAATATTCAAATAATATATTTTACAGTAAATTGCTTTATTTAGCATTTTTATTCACTACATTCAAAGATCCACTGCCCGTCACGTATGTTTGACGTTTGTATTATACAAATCATTAATAAAGATTATTTAAAAAGTTTGTTATTAACCACTCAATGAGTTATATTTAATACACCATAGTTTTTAAATAATCTATGTAAAAATAAATATAAACCACAATGTGAAATTTGCAAAAAATACTAATTATTAGATTTGTTAATGTGAAATGAAATGAATAAAATCATTGAGTTTATTAATTATCTATATCAGGTTAGTAAGTCGGTAATAGTCGTATCATATTTAAAATAGGTCCCACAGTAAAACTGCGTTTGGAAACAGCCCTTTGGAAAATTTCGTAGCATTTTTATACCATCGGCAATGGCCCAACAGTCCGGTGTGGGCTATGGCATCATCAAGTAAATTTTTCCACTCCGATACCAACTGCATGAGCATCCTGGGTAACGCAACCCAACCACCGCAGTTTGGATATTCCAAACTCCTGAGGCCAATAGGTTTTGCTTAAAACACTTGTCATTTTTGAGCCCGTTCGTTGAACGTGACTAGCCCATTTTATCCGTGCAATCTGATAACTTGGACCTTCTTATAATCTTACGTTCAAAGTCCAGTAGAGAATTTTGATCTTTCTTACCTACACATTTATATCAGCCGCAAATATAATTGTGTACGAAAAAGATTTCCTAAAATGGCTTAAAGGTTCTCAAAATAAATAAATAATTATGTTTTAGAAATCTTTCTCATTCCCATGTGGTAATTTGATCAATTTCTCAACATTTTTTATAAAATATTATTTTGTTATTAAATTTCGCATTGCATTATTATAGATCCTGATCATGTTTTTGTATAAACGACGATAGCCACCCCCATAATTCAAGGTCTTTTTTATTAGGGGGTACATAATTTTATTGTTGCATATTGTTGTTGAATGTATATACGTAGTGGTCTAAACGAAAACCATCGATAGCTGAGACCATGCCCTGTCAGAATAACCCACTGAATGCCACACGATTGTCGAGATATTGAACTTTTATGAATTTTTGAATGTTTTTTAATGGAAATAATTCCAAAACTTTGAGAAATATCGATTTCAGTTTGCTTATTATTATATCTTATAAGTTTTCCTATGAAATATGTGTCACGAGTTTTTTAAGAGCTGAAACATTTTTGCTAGGAAAAATGACAAAAAATGTGAATTCGGTCCATTTAACATTGTTCAACAGCATAACCTAAGTCTACACCTGCTGCACGCCACTGCCTGCCATAAACACTTGCGTCATATATTTTTTTTACCATTCTCTCCTCATTCGTTAGTTCCGTATGACCAAAACACCTGAGTGATCCTTTCTTAATCAAATTGTCATATAAGTAATTCATTTCGTCCGCGAAAGACCTGATCAAATATCGTAAGCTGGAAGACAACTCTGTATTCATATTAAACAGGTACTGACCCCGCTATCGTTTGAAATCAATACATTAAATTCCACTACATTACATATTGCATAATACATTTACATTAATTTTCTCAAATAATCCGAGTTTATTGGTAGCCCACCATTATCAAGGTTTAAAAAAAGAAATTCTTGACAATGATAGTGATCTCATTTTGTAAAAGATTAAGATCTTGAATATAGTATTAAAAAAATATATAAATAAAATAAAGAAACACTAAAGTATGACAATGGGAACATCCCAATGGCTTACGAATCGCGTGCAAAATAATACGAACCAAATTGATTCGCTTACCTTTATTTGGAAGATGAAGTGTTGCGCTGCGTTTACTGACACGTTACACGAATTATTAAAAAATAATTAAAGAATTAATTAAAGAAAAATAGCCACACATAAATACATTCAGAAAATTCGATTTTTGCGGCATTTTGTAGGTATTGCGCCGCACAAAACAGATATGCGTTATAATATGACCAGGAAAAATATGATGTAGCTGTAAGAGCAACTACAAAATGCACACGAAATTAAGTATTTCGTAATAGCTAAGCTATGAAACTTAAAATAATGAGTACAGATTCATCTATTGTTGAATGTGCATTGAAAGTGCAAGATAAGCAGCAATTCTCTGCTATTGAGTGATACACTGAGAAAAGTTAAAAAAATGGCTAGTAAACAAATATATTTAAATATTTTAAAACTGATTTAGATTCAACACTTCAAAATCATCAAATCCTGGGAATATTTCTATTAACGGAAGATAACTTTATAAATGATCCAAACAGAAGTGTTTTTTTTTAAGTTAGACACCCATTTTTCCCGTCTTTTTAATGACCTTATTTCCCAAAAATCATGGAGAAAAATATGCTAGATGGCGCTAGTAATTCTTTCGTCCATTTTATTAACTGCAAATATTAACGTGACTAATTAACATAGGATCACTTAAGTGGTTTGGTCATATGAAACGGATGAATGAGGAGAGAATGGTAAGAAAGATATATGACGCAAGTGTTGATGGCACCAGAAATAGAGAACGTCCGCGGAAGACTTGTGCACCATATATTGGAGGATGATTTTGTTAGAAGCCTCAACAATCGGCGAGCTTGTATGGGAAGATGTATGAATGTGGCGCTCTATCCTCTCTACCTACCCCCGCGGGGAAACGACATAATTCTAAGTTAGTTAGTCTAATTTACATATTATTTTTAATAAAATCACATTTCATTTTTTTTAAATAAAACATTTCAGTCATATTTAGTGCACTTCAATAAAAATATATTTCATTTACTGAATACCTATTCTATTGACTGAAAATTTAAAATAAAAGGTTTTTCAAGCAATCAATCAATCAAATCGCGTTTATTCCAAATATTCAGGTGCCAGATTATTGCGGTTTTTATCTGACAGTATTCGGGATATTTCTGTATCTGCACGGAATAATAGTCGCAGTACCAAAATTGTTATTAGTCGGTATAATAAAAATAACATTTTACAATTTTTTTACAGGATATTTTCAAAACGATAAAAAATAATCTTGTTTACAAAAATGTGTCGCCTTCGCAGTTTACAATTTTAGATAAAGCACAGTTTATCAGCTCAACAAGTTCGCGTCACACAAATACTCTTCATTCATTAATTCACAATGAAATTTATTTTATTATAACCTTTTTAAATTTATATTTTTTTACTCGTGGCAATGTAAATATTAAGTACTATCTTTATTATAAATTAATTCTTATCTCTCAGTCGATGTGCTCATAACTTGCATCGTGGTTATCAAGTTGTCCGCTTTTAAATAGTTTGTAATATAATATTTTTAACGTTATATTTCTAGTTATTTATTGTAATATTAAGTGTTTATTTTAAAACGAACCAAAATTTTACATGAACTATTGATAAGAACACTAAATTATAATTAAGTTAAATTTCGTACGTACATATTTATGCTAGTTCCTAGAGCATCGTGTCCTTTAATCTGTTTCAACAGTATGATCTGTATGACGTGCATGTCTCGGACATGATCCTATCATCGCCTTCTATCTCTGTACATTTTCATGTACATGTACAAATTATATGCGAAAGAGAGACAAAATACACATACAAATAGACGGAACATTAAGGGATGGGAAAATGCAATATATTATGTAATATATGCATGTCTATCAACACTGTACTGGGAAAATACAAAATGTATTCAGTCTCTCTCTTTCGCTTAAAATTTTATATTCTGTCTCCCTGTGTTCCATTTAAGTATATATGTGTTCAGTCTTTCTCTCTATCTTCCTCTTTATGTATATATAAGTGCACTCTTTTTGTATTTATAATTAGTTTCAAATACGTCCTGATGAAGCTTGAGACAAGCGAAACCAGTTAACGTATTATAATATGTCAAACCACAAAGTGATTGCTTTCTACGAAAATATGCCATGAACAACTTATTTTCCTGCATGGTGTGGAGTAACTTACATCATTACGAAGTTCCTGGAGGACAAAAACATTCCTTCGTCTCGCAGTCCATGATACACGGAGCATACGACGCCAACACCTAATCATTATTTCTTATACATTACGGTTATTCAAACTTGCCGCCGAAATCATGTCTTCCGACAAGTCAATGATCTTTTAATGACAAATATTTTAAAAACAATTTGCTCAGTTTTATTGTACATTCTGTAGTTCTGAAGGACACCATTAAACGTTGAAATATAGGCAACGATTATATTATGAACAAAATATACTGTGCAATAATTTTATTTTAATGCTTTAATATCAAAACACGAATAATAAAATAAATAAAATAAGTTTATGCATTTTCTGCGACGTTCAACAACATAGAGATTTTCTTCAAGTAATATTTCTTCATACGCAACATTAATTTTATCTATCAATTCTTCTTTTGTAGTGATTACCTTTTCGATGAGTGCGTTTTTTATGGTCGAAGTAAAACAGTATATTATTTAGAGCATTTAGTGGATCTAGTAATATTTTTTATTCAGAATTTTATGTTAAACGTTTATTCAAAGTTATGATTAGATAATTCTGTATTTATATTGTATTATAATTTCACATAAACTTTTTTATTATAAACTCCTTCGATAGCTGGTTCCCAGGTTTCTGATTAACAATAAGCACACAAATGATGTATGAACTGCACTGACCTCTTTAATGTTGATCTTTCTGGTCCGATGTTGTTGTTCTTTTAGCTGGGTTGTCTTCTTTAGATTTTGATCGGAAAAACAGCCCGCTGGTGGTTTATTTGGATCGCTGGACTGATCCAAGCACGGGATATAATAAAAAAGACGCCTGTCGGTTACCGACTTTTTAGCTTCCGAAAAAAGGCGGCAATACTCACACACACACATGTATATTATTATAAACCAGGAAACCCAGTGGTGCCAATCGAAGTACCAAGGCGTGTAAACAATATCAACGATTTAAGAATAGTATTAAGTTGTAAATATCTCGATGTAATAATTATTATATATTGCAGTTTTTTAATTTTATGTCATGTGCATTCGTCTTCTTTGGTCGGTATTTCGAATATACGATATCACTGTCTTTTATTTGCTTCGACAACATAAAACGCATTCAAGTTAACAAGAAATGTAATCGAATGCCAGATGCAGTGCCACCGGTAATTCGCCAGCAGAGAGTCGACGATGAAGAAGTTAAAAATCACATTGCATAACATTGAATATTATATTTTTCAGTGACTTTAATTAAAATAATACAGTTGTTTAACGTAATATATATTCCTGGCGTACTTGCGAATCCACTTTAAATTCAGAACAAAATATTTAATAATTTATTTATTCTAGTGGTAAAATAACACCCAAATAAAATTGGTTTTAAATTTAATATTGATGTATAAGTGAATTTAACCTATAGGTACTAAGTACATTTATTTTGTTTGTATGCTCAAAAGAGAGTATATAATAATATTGATTATTGTAAAGTTGCAGTTAAGAGAACACATAGTTCTGTGCTATTTTAATAATAATAAAATATGTATATCTTTCTAGTTGTTACTTATAATTTATATTAAATATTATTATTAGTCATCATTATCACCAGATTTATATCCACTGCTGGATGAAGGCCTCCCCAAGTGTGTTTCACATTTCTCGATCCATTGCGCACGAGTTTGATAATTTCGTCCGTCTAGCAGTAGTCATTTTAGAGCTGCCTTTCAACCACTTGATTTCCCTCGGGTATCTATGGAAGACTGTGTTTGTCCAACGATTGTCCGTCCTCGAATGATGTGGTCTGCCCATTTTCATTTCATTTTCTTGGCGTACTCTTCTAACTACTCTTGCCTGCTCTTTTATCCAAACATGTCTGTTCGTGTGATGTTTTAGGACATCGCTTTTGTTTTTGCAGTGTAAAATGAAGCTTCGTAGTTTTGACAATTAAGACCATGTAAAAATATGTGATATAATTTGCCTTAATTAGTATCCTACTTCTCTTTCTGTTCTCTTCATCGCCCTCGCTATAAAGTAAAAATTATATTAATATTTTCTATACATGACTATCATAAATGGCTAATAATAAATAAATAAACAAACCCATTCTGTTTATTCTGTATGATATATGATAATGCCTTTAAAATTTACTTGCATTGATGTTTGCTGTTAAAAAAACCTTATATTTTAAATTTGTCATTATTTTAATAGATTTTTCTTTTATCTAATAAAATATATTTAATGTTTTTTTTTTCTCTTGATGCTGAATTTATAATTTTTTCTTTGAATGTCATGTGTTCGTATATTGTATTTATGTAATATTTTATCTATCATACGAGTTAAGACTTTTATATAAAACAGACTATCAGAAAGTTGGGTCAGGTCGATAAGACTGCGGACTGGAATATTAGAAATGAATATTAGTTTCATATTGACGTCAAAATATAAATCGATAATTATTAAATGTCATCTAATTTGCAAGTTAATCATAAAATTGTACAAAAAAATATTCCTTTCTATTGTTGTTTTATCAAATGTTTTAATTTTCTATAATCCATGGAATGATATTGAAATTATTTAAATAACTTTTTCGAAAGAACGTGGCTCGCACAAACACATCCAATGGCGTGGTACGGGCAGGTCTGCTTCCCGTACCAGGAGCTATCGCACACATCTTTACCTCAGTTCGCTGGCAAAAGGTCCTCGTGCAGCCGGCTTATCAGTCCATCACGTTCAGTCTGCTCACGAATCTGTTGACAGCATTACTCATCGGAAATTGAGAAAAATGGATCGGGCAGGATTTAAAAAGGAAGAAGAAACATTTTCAAACAGTGGCAATTATGACTGCGACTTCCGCGGCGATCGAGTATTGAATGATCTAATAACGGCAGCCCAAATTCTCAAAATTTTAGCTGAAAATAAAGATGATCTTTACGGAACGCCCACGCTTGAGAAATTGACAGAAAGCGCTTCGGAGGATTTGTCGGGGACCTACGTCATATCTGAAGACCACTCACCGTCAACCGAAGGCGACGGGCGATCTGACGACAGTCAACAGATCTCCAGATATGAACACGAATCCGTGTTTCCGCACATCACGTCTTTCCTCCACACAATCCAAAGGAAGCATAGCAAATATAAGCGTAATGACACGAGACCGTTCGAAGCGTTTTGGATTGATTTCAGAGATTTGAGCGTCTCTGGCGATATTGAGGTGAAACAACAGTTCGACCTGGCCAGCGAAGAACGATTCGCGAGTGAATATTTCGCTGAAGATGATGTTATTCGGTGTGACGATAAATCAGTGTTGTATTTAATGGAAGTAAATAATACTGACGCCCGGAAGGAGGATCACAGATATTTAATTATGAAGATGTACGCTATTAACGTGATTGACGAAATATTCAGAGATGCGTTGATGCTCGTTGAAATCGCCCAGAGAACGAAACATTTTAAACTACATAAAGAAGTAATAAACTTGAATACATATAATTGGAATATTTCTAGATTGTCAACGACGTGCGGAAGCTGCGGTATAAAAAAAATAAAGGCGTATTCTCTCCCATCTTCTCCTTATAAGAGATCAATTGTTCAATTGAGAGGTGGCGGTGATAGCGCGGCAGTTGTGAGGGAGGAGATAGTGACCGATCACCGCGGAACCACTGACATTGAAAATGATTCGAAAATAAGTTCGTCGGAAGTAGGCGGTGCTGGAGCGGCGGGGGGGGCGGGGGAGCCCAGCGGCGCGCTGCGTGACGGCCCCCGCGCACTGCGCACCGAGCCTCGCGCACGGACCGACGCGCCGCGCACCCAGCTCCCGCGCGGGCCGACCGTCATGACGAGCGCCCGGCTCCCGGACGCAGAGCGCGATCTCGAGAGTGCGAGGACCACCCTCCGCGGTGACGCGACCGCCCCCGAGGGCAGGCCGGCTGCAAGCCGCGCGTGCGAAGTGAGTAAAAGTGAATTTCTCCCGGAAGGGCGGCTGCGGCGGAGCAAGATGAACGGCGACACCGGCATTTCGAGCGGCCTTCCCGATTTGATCGACGAGAAGGAAAACTGCAAGTTCTACGACTCTTCGGAAAAGTTGGTTCAGTTTGAAAGTGCTGTTGGCGGGGAAAAGTTAAAGGGAGGGCGTGCGCCGGCGCGGAAGTTCGTCGGGAAGTGGCGGGACGCGCGGCGGCGATCGATTCGGCGCCGCGGCGCGCGCGGCCGCTGTGTGCTGCCGAGGGTCGCGCCGGCCGGACCGCTGCTGCTGCCCCCCGCGCCCCCGACCCTCCCCCGGCCCGAGGCCCCCGACGGGAATCCGCTCCTCGCGCGAGCCCCCGGCGACGAGCGACGGATTTGTGAATTAAAGTTGACTTCGATTCCGACCCATGACCTGTTAAAAAAAGTTCCGCAAGTTTGGCTTGATATTGACACCCGGTCGACGGCAAGTCGCGCACGCGGCGCCGCCGAGCGCGCTGCCGAGTCGGGCGTCGCGCCCGAAGTCGCCCCCGGCGCCGCGCCGCCCGCGAGCGCCCCGCTCGAGCGGGAAGCTCCCGCCGTGCCCATTCGGGTGGCCGACGGCGACTGCGTCTGTTCGTGTCACTCCATCAAAAGTGTTTCGGAAAATACGAAAGATTTGTACACAAATCGGGCGCTCGAAAAAACTTTTAAAAATTTAGAATCCGACTTTTCCCGAAGCGAGATATTATTAGATTCGAACGAATTTAATGAAATAAACGATTCTTTAGACTTTTTGAGTAGCAAAGTGCTCAATAGTTTCGAGATTAGTTCTAGATTAAAAAGATTAGAAGAAAAGTTGAAGAAATCTGTCGACACGTTGAAAGAATCGGAGTCCGAAGTAATTGAACCGAACTTTGCACCCGAATCTCACGCGAACGGGAAGGTTTCCAGCTTGCCGGGATCGGGATCCTCGCGCGGAGCCGATTGTGAAGACGAAAATCTAGACGAAGAAGACTTTTATCTGTTCGACAAACATTCGACGAGTACGTGGAGAAATAATAATTTGGATAGCTATTGTCGAGCTAACCGCGATCTTAATATAGGCGAGTATTGTACGGAGTCCTCGAACGCGGGCGACGCCGCGGACTGTCCCACCAAGAAGCTGTACAGACAGGGGAGACTCAGCGCCGAAGGAGCGACCGGTGAGACTTTAGATAAACCCGAAGAGCCCGGTGACGATTTGTGCAGCGACGACGAGACTAGAGAATTAGAGGAGTTCGAGCGCCAGGAGCGGTGGGCATCCAACGAAGAGTACTTTAAAGCGAACGCCGACGTCTTCGCCGGCAGCTCCTGCCAGTTCACGGCGAGCGACGTTTCAAAATTCGAATTGGGCAGTGCCGCTTCCGAAGAACGATTGAAATGTTACGACGAGCTCTGGGATAGCTCGGAATCGGTATCGAGCGTGGACGAAGAGACGGCCGCCAACACCCTCGCCAACGGCAACATGAAGGGAGAACAGCCGGCGAGGCCCGACCGCCGTCACAACAAAGACGCCAACAACCTCAAGTCACTGCTCAAGAAGGCCTCCAGGAAAGGGAAGAAAAACAGAGTCATATTCAACGAGAACCGAAATGAGTTCTTTGAGGCAGATTATATCATTCTGATTCGCGAAGAGTGCCAGTATGACGAAGAGAGTGACGAGGGCGTGTGCACGTGCAGCCAGCACGAGATGGTGCGGCTGTGCTGCAACCAGGAGGAGGGTGAGCCGACGCTGAGCCCGCCCGAGGGGTACAAGGATCCGGGGCTGTTTCGGCCCGACGGAAGTCTACGAGAGCAAGGGTTGCTGGCGGGACCGGGCGGATTGCTGGTGGCTGAGGCTGGAGGTCCCGTGTTTTCCCCGCAACACTTGAGGCAGCTGCAGCTTATACAGCGTCTGCAGCAGGAGCAGTTGCGCCGTGCCAGGCAGGCTCTGCAAGGTAAGTTCTTCAATTTTCTACCATTCCATGCCTGATCTTTATTACTAGATTATTTACCACTAGAAAATAAGATAACTTTTCTACGATTACCACCACAGCGGCTTAAATTACCAACCTTGTTGTGCATTACCTATGGTAAACTTGACAACTATTACTTGTACATTAGCTCATCACCGTGGTAGGCAATTCACGGTCACGATACCTATACGTGTAATTGGCTGTAATGTAAATATACACTTTGATGTTTGAAAGAGTGCAGTGATCGCAAGATTAGTAATAATGTTATAGCAGGTGTGAATGGTCGTAGAAAAGTAATAATTTCTAATTATGTGACTATTTATAATATAGTTTTGAAGGATACATTCTGAGATTAACCCAAGGTACGGGGACATGGATAAAAGCCTCAGTGAACCTTGTAAAATTAAGAACATGAACAGAGTAAATAAATACTTAAAATATTGTTTTTGTCCAATTAGGTCAAAGTCAAAATTACAATACCTATATTTACACCACACACTTGACTAAACTCAAATAATTCGCATCAATAAACATAAACAAGTTCTTAATAACTTTTATATAAATCAGATAATATAAACCAACTAATTAACAGCACAGGATAAAGCGCCACACGTTAATAGATATATCCGTGCAAGCTTGTCGATTGTTGCGTCTTCTAACAGGACCATCTTCCAGTATATAGTTTATTTGGTCACACCAAGTCTTCCGCGGACGTTCCTAATGTATGGTGCTATCGACACACGCGTCATATAACTTTCTTACAATTTTTTGCTAATTTATTAATTTTATTAATCATCTAAGTGACTCTTTTTTAATCCAATTAACTATACTAAGATCAGCTTTACGTTCTCTCTTTGTTTATTGTTTACACAAAAACAATAAATATTGATTCCACATCCGATTCACTGAAACGATTAGAAATCAACTGATGTTAAATAAATACGAATTCTGAAATTTAAGTTACAATGTGTTTATTCAGTGGGAATTCCAGTAAAAATCACGAGACTGCCATAGAAAATTTCTTCTTTCAATTTTTTTATATACAGGGTATAATAAACAGACACAAATAACATTTTTTATAAATTCTATATGTTAAAGTAAATGTATGTATTCTAGGTATTTATATTTTACAACAAATAAAACTACAGGGTTGGTAAAAATACACGTTTTTAAATATAAATTGGAACAGTGTTTATTTGATATAAAATGGCGATCTATTGCGTTATTTGAGAGAAGTTATTTGTTTTTTTGTAATGATTTCGTATTTTAAAATATAAAACATTTCATAAGTTCTGCGCTAAGTGCTGTCAAGATGCAGGCTTCATTTTCATGAACACAATAATTAATTAATTAAAAAAGTATGAACGTGAATGCTGAGAAAAATTCAAATGTGTGGGAAAGGGAAATTGGATCTAGCTCTTTAGGTCTCATTAATCTTTTAGTACTTATCATGAACTGGTTGCTGATGGACTTAGCATATTCTGAAAAATATAGTTAGTATTATTTTACGGAAACATCAAGTAGAAGTGTATTTATCTTTAGTGATATTAGAAAAAATATCAAAGTAACGTTTCTTCCTATCAGATCAGAAGGTAGCTTCTTGCCACCGGTCTTGAAGATTGATTCAAATTCTACGCTTCAAAATTATAAATCATTAATTACTATATGTTTATCTTAGATATTCATTCACTGAAAATTCTCTTAATATAATGAAACGATTTATTTCTGCTGAATTATAGAATTATAGTTTCGCTGTATTTTGTTTCAATAATTGAAACCACCCTGGCAACACTGTACGTCAGTTCTGGGCAGATCTGAGTTATAAATGCCGCAGCGTTGTATATCTTCTTGGGTATCGAACGATATAATTATTAAACACCATCAAAATAAATAAACATACTATTAAGCACAATTTTTAAGTGAGCGTCCCAGCAATAACATTGTATATTATCTAAGATGGCCAACGCTCAGTCTATCCTATAAATATTTCTAAACACCGATATTCAGTGTTTTTACAGCGGGGGATCTCAATTATAGATCCTAATACTTAATTCAGTTAATGCATTACTTACGAATATTGTAATTAACTTAATAAAAAAAAAAGTTTAAGTCTCAATTTTGGTAATAAATAATATTTTCAAAATTAATTTTATGGGAATATCGCCCATGACTGCGTAGAGGTGAATAGTAACCGCGAAGCGGCCACTACACTAACAATTTAGCAAAATAAATCGGCACGGAAACACTCGCCGTGGCCGTGAAGCGATCACCAACTATCAATGCAGTCTGTAAAGCCGGTAAAAGTTAATACGACTGAAATGATAATATTAGTTTAAACACAAGCTTGGATACTCAATATTTAAACAATTCTAAAGAATTTTAAACAAAACATTTTAGCGTAAACATGAATAATAAACAACTAGAAATAGCACGTCAATCATTACGAAAAATAATAAAAATACAATAACAAATTATTATTTTTTATTTGAAGCGAAACCGCACATTTTAGCGTGATAGAATTCATAACATATTTGTTTTATGTTGCATCGCGATGCAATATACGTTTATTTTATGTTGCTTTACAATGTGGACGGACTGACGGACGGACATTGGCCAATTATATATTACATGTACGTGTGTAGGAATATATTAACTGATCACAAAAATCAATTGCTAAATGTTGGTCCGTCACTAGGGAGTTATAAAGTATCTTGCACTTAATACATTGGATTGATCACATGCATATAAGTAGCTAGCAGTGTGCGTGACCTATCCAAGTATTGTATGTATCCGGTTAGGGAACCCAATCCCAGGATCCCGGATCCCAGGATCAGTACGTATATACTTTATTTTGGAATAATTTCAGAGTATCAAGACTAAATAGTGAAACACATTGCTGTTAAGTAGGGCATATTATCATAATAAATATATATTGTTAAATATACATTATATTTTGTACAAAGATTTCTTACTTAAAAATAACTATCTTACATAAATTATATCTGTTCGTCCTTTTTTATAAACGTGAGCAAAATAGTATTTTCTAATCCCGGGGAATATTCACTATACCTGATGATGCTTGACTTCAATTATCGTTTCACCATCATCATCATCAGCCATTTTCTATCCACTGTTGGACGAAGGCCTCCCCAAGTCTCCCACTTTTATATGTTAATGTTATTGTTTTATCCAGCAGGTTTCTTGGCGGCCAATTGGTTTCTTGATTCTCTTATCTGTTCTCAATCTACACGTTTTTTATCTCGTCTCTTCGTATGATGCACATATAAATCTTTCATTAGAGTCACACAAATTTTAGACCCCCTTTTGTTTGTTATTGTTTATGGGTCGAAATATGCATTTTCTCAAATTACAGCTAGTTTTAAAGATGCGAACACGTGCCTTCGTTGTTACAAGATCGCTAGCGTTCGACGAATGCATCTGTGTACATAGGTGTTCTAGTTCGTTGTAAATATTCAAATATTTAATGTCACTTCACTTGGCGATAGCAATCATAATAATTTATTTCGAACTGGAACGGTAAACATTACGATAATGTCTCAAAACATGGACCGAGCTGTTGACTTGATACAGGCGATAGTGTTGGCACTATAAGATTGTAAATTATGCCAGAGAGTATTATACATTTAATCATCTTTGGTCAAATATTTTCATAACAATACACATTGCAATGACTGCTGCTGATTCGATTGTTAAAGGGCGATAAGGGTTGAGTCTGAAGTTTATGAAAGGGTTTGGGATGAAAATTAATTTAGAATTAAATTTAGAAAATAAATCGTGTATGTGTAACATTGCAATGAAACGACATTAAAATTGTTATATTTTGAGAGTACTCGCGTTTTTGTGGGTCTCGTCCACGGAACGAGGCACGATTAGTGTAAGCTACGTTCAATTTATTTATTCTGAAAAAGACAAACTAAAAGCATTAAATCAAAAATATTTATTTCGCTTTATATGCTGCTGGAGAGATTCAAATTCACTCAACAGACGAACGGAATATCAATGATCAATGGACGATCGTTTCATTTACTTACAATAAACATGAAGAGAGGCACAAGATGGCAGAAACTACTGTGAAATACGAAAGCCGAGAGTTTTCGCCGAAGAATAAAAGTTTTGTCAAAAATCGTGTCTTTGAAATTTATTTCTCTCTCTTTTTCTCAGTCGATGTACTCATGTAATCGTGATCCTTTGAATTGCTTCTATAGCGCGATGCCCGCACTCTTTGGCGCTGTGCAGTGAGGCATTTAAATTTCCTGTGTTCATTTTGTTAAAGAGCGACCTCTTACATATTTCATTCTTCTTTTTCTGCATTCTTTTCCCACATGTTATAGAGTAGGAACCTTTTCTTCAGCATGGAATTTATTGAAGAATGCAGATATTCGACCGTCTCGTAGTTCATGATGTTCACAGCGTTCGGCGCTTGAATCGATAAAACGCTAAAAACGGCAATCTACGTTGTGTTCCGTATCCCTTGTGCAAGGTCCCGTGACAAATGGGAGTTCAAAATGGTATTGATTAATAATACATTTGTCATATTACACATTGTGGACTTGTTATCGATTGTTTGATGACGACAAGATATTATAATGAAAAATTTAAATCTATCTGAATCGTGAAAAGAAAAAAATGCTTCTTTTGACTCACAAGCTTGATTACTCTACTTTAAAACAAATTGCTGTACCTACTGCTAGCGAGACAGAGAGTCTTACATTTTTAAATTAGCCTGTTTTGACGCTGTTCTGATTCAAGGATACAACTGATTCAGCCATTCTGTGTCAAACCTAAAATGTATTATTTTTTCTGTCTTGAACCTTTATTTTTTATAGTTTGTTTTGCTTATTTTTTAATTTCTATTATTTATATATATATATTCCATGCTACTTGCGTAGCTCCTGATGTGTTTTTTATTATGTTTTATACCAAACCTATTTTGTGAAAGCCCGTAATAGCGTTAATTAATTCATAAATAAATACCTTCGGAATGACACATTATGCTTCGTCATTGATTGTTTTGCATTTTGTCATACCCATTGGTGACTTCTCCAAACGACGACCGAATTGATTGGCTTTTTTGTACCTGAAGTTGCAATCTCATCACGTAGTTTGGTGATTTTTAAAACAAATTAAATTAATCGATTAGAAAGTCAGAAAAATATTTTGGTTGCTTCATTTATGTATTATAAATGCCAAATTTGTCAAAACTTAATTGGTTAATAAGTTCCGTGTAATAATATTCCGGTAGAAAACAAAATACTTTTTCGATACATAGATTTTTCTGTATATATTTCTAATTCATTAATTTAATTTGTAAAATAAAATACATATCTGCAATTTTCGCAGTAAAAATATTTATTGTATAAATGCGATACTTTTATGGCCCGTGTCATCAATTGAGATTTTTATGAGATTTAATCGACTCAGTTAATCTCTGAGATATGGATTTTGCTCACAGAAGATTCTTCGGAGACAAAGTTTTGTAGACCTTTCTCGGCTTTTATAGTTCCCGTGTACATACCACGTACCAAAGGTTCCAAGGTCTCAATATAACACTGCAAAAACAGTTAGGTTAGATATGTTAGAGCTCTGGGAATACTAAGGCTGTGACTAGACGGGCGAAGGTTCTTGAGGGTTGGTCAGTTTTGGCAGATTAGACTTGGTCGTACCAATTCTTCTTTACATCCTCTATTTCTTGAGACAAGAGGTCAAAGTTAGATGAAATCGCTGACCTCTTCTTATTAAAAACATTATTTTTCTGCATTGATTTTTGCATTTGGTCAAAGCGATATAATCTTTGACTTGATACGTTTATTTTAAGGTTTAGATTCTTTATTATTTCTTGCCTCTTTATATTGGATTTCATTAAATAGAAAATAACACATAAATTTTATTTCAATTTCGCAGTTGTTTATTTTCAACTAGTAAAAATAGATGTCTCTCTAAAAAAGTAATATTTAATATATGTATACTCGTATATCGGTCATATGGCAGATGGGCCAATCTGCAATTTTTCCGTTTTCAAGTTTTCTTTCACAAAATTTTCAATGATCAGATTTTTTTAAGATGGGACGTGTAGTTAGATTGAGTTATTTCTATTGATTCTAAATTATCTCATTTAAGACCAATATTATTTACATGTAAAACAAATAATCACATATTTTCACTGAAACAATGATTATTTTCTAATAAACTAATCTTAAATGCTCTTTCACTCTTATGTTAAAATTTCTACAATCTTTTAAAAAAAATATTTCAAAAAGAAGTGTAGAAATGTTCTTCCACAGTAAAACTTAATTAATTAACAAAAATCCGATCAGACGTATTTTTAAAGTAATTTAAATAATACGGGAATTACCATTCCGGCGACACACGTGCCTCCTGGCGGCAGTTTTGTTCCGGGTTTCAAGACTCGCTGACCTAGCGGATATTATTATTAGCCTGAATTTAAATAATCCAATATAAGAATAAAATTGGCCAAATATACAACATCGTACACTGGCTATTACTGCATCAGTGTAGCGCAATATAGTAGTACATTTTTGTTCACAATAGATCATTTGCTTTACAGATATGTCTGCTAAATAGAAAATCAAATCAATATTTTACTAAACTTGATAAAGTATACTTAAAATTGTTTATTAATTTATAATAAAATCAGATGGATCCATGCTTACTATTGATAGCATAGTTGAAAAGCAGTACCGATAATATAAAGTTGTAATAACTATATAGATCTTTACTGCGATTTATTTTATTATTATTATCTTTAGATTCACTGCGGAAATTTGCATTGGCAAATTGCGGAGAATCGTTCGCAGCATTATATGTAAATCTTCTTCGAAAGCATTGCCCGACACACCAAAGCCTAGTGGTCTACGGATGAAATATGAATATGCAGAATCTTAATGCAGGCGAGGCTCGTTTTCGTGAGAGTTAATTAATGGTGAGACACGTCTCCGGCGCGCTGGAAAATAATATTACGTCTAATATAAAGCCGTTCTCAACAGCCTGTTCTGCTATTGCGCAATCCTCGTGACCCCGATTTTTCTGACGGTGGAATCTGGTTTCGTAACCTGAACAATCGGCCATTTCTCGGCTTTCAGTGCCAGATCAGTTATCTGCGGGAGGCGCTGAACTCGGCAAGAGACGTGCACCTTACGTCCATCCGACACATGCAGTCAAAACGAGAATATATTATCGATGGTTATTTAAACCATTATTGTGGATGCGATTGTGTTCGATTGTATCAATGATTGGCAACTGATTGACCGATACATTACATTAGAAAGTCACAATCAATCACAGGCTACCGTCACTAGAATACATCTAAAGGCGTCTCGTGGATTCCTTATCACGAAAGGTGTTATCGGACACCTTGTCATGTGATACTATCTCACCTAAAACATATTTTTCAAAAGTAGAACCAATACATGTTGTGAAGTTACATTTTCAGAACATGGTTCTGTGGTATTTTTAATACAAATTAAATTAATCAACTATACAAATATGTATACAGAAAAATATATTTATCGAAAACATATTTTAGTTGCTACCGAGTTAATAGATGTATCTTTTTTAAAGAGTTACATAATGTATGTTTTGAAATTGTTGATATAGTGGAATTGCTAAGTGCATTTCTCTGGATAGGATAAGGTTCAGGTTCGTAACTCGGTAGTAATAAATATTTTTTTCGATAAATACATTTTTATATATATCTTACTAGTTGATTATTTCTAGTTGTTCATAATTACTGACGACGGTAGTTGCGAAACAAAAATTAAACGACAAATAGATTTGATGAAAAGATTTATATCCAGACTTGATCAAATATGTAAAGACCGGGGTATTTTCAAAGCAACGAAGGTCAGACTTGTACAGTCCCTGGTGCATTCTATATTTTTAAATGGCGCAGAATCATGGACTCTGAATGCAAAGGAGAGAAGACGGATTGATGCCTTTGGAATGTGGTGCTAGAGACACATAGATACCACATCGTAGGATGAAGAGGAATATCATGATTCCCTACAGGCACCTCTGGTGACGGCCCTAAGAGGAGCAGTCAAGAAGGCGGGGGCAGTTCGTGCATTCGTAGATTACTTTCTAATTGATTAATTTAATTTGTATCATCTAAAATATGTACGGCTACTATCTAAAGTTTGTTCAGACAACACGAGTGGGAGGAGAAAGTCGACAAAGGCAAGAAAGTATAAATGGCGAGAATTTAAGACATTACGTTTTGCGGATGATATTGTGATCTTGTCAGAAGATCCAGCACATAATGAAGAAACTATCAGAAGTCAGTGGCAGAGTAGAATTGAATATCTCAGACTAAAATAATGATGAACTGCTTTGTTGACCCGGAAGTCATTCATGTTAACGAAACCCAGCTAGAAAAGCTAGGCTGGAAGCATGAAAAATAGGCAAAAGGGCATGAAAATCGGCCAGTCGTTGGACAAACGCAGGCATCTAGTGTACTCGAAAGGATAAAACGCAATAAAACACACTGGAGTCTGCGGCAGTCACTGTCGGCGAATAACAATGTTTTGAGAAATGTGGGAGACATTTGGAGAACCCTAATCCAGCAGAGGATAGAAAGCAGCTGTTGATGATGATGATTGTAAGATGTAGAGGTAAAAATGAAAGAAGAAAAATGTGATATCAATTGAAATTAAAGTTGCGAAATTGGAAACTCAAAGAAAAGTTCCGGGTAGCGGTGGTAGTCAAATATTTTTTTTGATAATAGATTTTTCTGTTTATCTTTCTAATTAATTAATTAAATTTGCTTTTTATTATATAAATTGTACTCCGTAACGTGTTATTCCGTTAGTTGTTTATTTATTGTAACTTATAAGGTCACACTGGGACTGTCTATCAAGGTTATTTAATGACCTGCTGACAATCCGCATATTAAAAATAAAAGTAAAATAATAATATAAAAATAGCTCTGACTTCATCGACTTAAGCTGTTCTTAATATATTGAAGATATACAACGTCTACATTGCTTATTTGCGGTACCTGTTAGAGCATTATCAATACCATTGAGTTGTCTGGTAGCGCAGATCGGACGATGCGCGCCCAGAACGGATTCTGTGCATGCATCAGCTCGTCCAACGAGAGTTGCTGACGTTATCTAATCGTGCTCCGAGTGAAGGATTGCAGAAACTCCGGTCTCGCCGACGAAAAGGCAGTGAGGCGTGGGAGCTCTGGTTTTGTCGGTGTGAAAGGAAATTTAACAATGTCTTTCAACTTAGGGTTACCATATTTTTTTTTAAAGTTAAATCTATCCTTTAAAAACTAGAAACAATGATTAAAAAAACACAAAAATAATGATAATACAAATTAAATGTGTCAATTAGAAAAATATATAGGAAAATTCAATTTATCGAAAAAATATTTTTGCTACTACCAAGATTTGAACCTGGATCCTTTCCTATCCGGGGAAATGCGTTAACCGATTACACCACGCCGACATAGTAAGTTGAAAACAAATTTTAGAATTTTTATGCTGTAGTTCTTTCAAATTGATCCATCTATTATTCCAAATTTAAAAGCTATTACCTTTTATTGCAAAAATCTCAAATACCTTTGAGTAATATTAGCTAGGAAACGCCAGAAATTAAGTCAATTCTTTTTTATTAAATTTTTGGATAAACTTTGATACAACTAATATATTAAAGAGAACACATTATTCTTATGAATTTATTATATGTTATGTGGTATTTTAATACATATTAAATGTAACATTTAGAAAGATATACAGGAATATTCAATTGGTTTACTCGGTAAATCCTTTTTTCGTGGTGTACATACCAATAATATTATATAAGTAACTTGTTCGCCATAAAAAAGAATAAATATATTTAAATAATAAACTCTTTATTACCTCCAAAATATAATATTTACGTCTTCTTGAACCCTTTTTGCTCGTTTTTGATGCTGAAACACCTTTTTAGTAGTAATTTATACCATCGAGCAAAAAGTGAGAAATGTCATATTTTCTTAAGTCAACGGCACGAACTTATGACAACCCTATTCCAGGCTGATCAATCAAACATGAAGAAACTGCCATCAAATTCCTACGCGATCTGTGCGAAGTTTTAAACAGATTATAAACACATTAATGCCTTTAGTTTAGTTTGCCCACACATTTTCGGAAATGGCAAACGAACCGTTTATTTGGACAATAAATTTGAAGAAGATGATAGGTTTAATTTATTAGATTTAATGGATTTTCAATCGATCTGTAGTGATGTATTTGTGCCGATATTTTTATGAAACCATCAATGGTTTAATAGGTAGAAACAATATTGAATTACTGCATTAAATTAGTTAGTATGAAATGGTTAAAATAGGATAGATTTATCAGGTATATATTGTATTATAGTAGGGTAAACTTTCCTAAATCGTACCAACACAGTATTAAGTTAAGGTTGATACAATGCCCATAGTCGTAAAGTACAGAAACAATAGTCGGCTATGTTGCTATGTAAGCGAACGAAAGCAGCGTGATAACACTGTTGAAAAATATTTTTAAAATGATTTTTTTTTTACTAATATTTTCACATTTTTCTTAAGACTTTTTATTCAATTGTTATTTGTGCAAGCTGATAATACGAATACATATACTGAACAATGTTTAATTCTTGTGTTTTTGTAATACACGTGGACGCGAGGTCTGTTTTGGTGTGAATGGGCAAGTACGCATATTTCGTACTATGATAATATGTCTCGTTGTATGCAATGTGATGTTTGATTTCATAAAATATGCATTAGAGTTGACGAAAGAACGTGCATTTATCTGATGTTTGCTACAATAAATATTGAATATATTTACATTACAGCAGTAGTATATTTTGTATAAAAATGGATAAATACATTACATTTTTCCCAAGTATGATTTAAGGTCAGTATGGAACGATTTGAGGCCATTGATTTTTCAATATTTTTAATATTGTATTGTTTTTTCAAATGTCTGTTTCTTTTTCATTGAATTATTTGTTTTATTTAATGGAAGAATAATAAATAACGATACTAATGACAAATACGATACAAAACTCAATAATTCTATAATTGAAATATTTCCTTAATGGATACGTTTAAGGAAAGTCTCCTAAAAAGGTTAACACCTTTATATTGAAATACAAAGATCATATAATGAAGGGGATGCGTCCAGCGAAGACGAAATAGAACTTCATCATCATCACCCACGTCAGTCCCTCATGACTAAGGATCGTAATCTCCATGAAATCCCGCCCTCTTACCCGCCCCTCTTAGGGTAGTCACCAGAGAAGTTCCTGTTGCCTTTTTCACTTGATCGATCCAACGCATGGGGGATCTCCCTCTTCCTCTACGTCCTTCGACGTGGCCCACCAGAATAAGCTTATCAAAGTTATCTTTCCTTCTCACCAAAAAAAATGTAGGATTCGTCACAGGCAAATGGTAAAATGAACTTACCCAGAAGATTGAAAAATAGACTTTGATACAGAGTCTTGAAATAACTACATTAAAATAGCCTGTACATAACTATATATTTTGAGAAATATAACGAAATTAAATATTTCTTATATACATATATACAGAATGATATACAAAAAAAAACAATTTATCAAAAAAATATTTTTGCTACTGCCGGGATTCGAACCTGGATATTTTCCCATCCGGGAAATGGAATAACAATCAATTTGAAAGATCTGCAGCAAATATATCGTCAAATTACTTAGTTGGCGTGGTGTAACTGGATAAAACATTTCTCCGGATAGAAAAAGATCCAAGTTCGAATCCCGGTAGCAACAAAAATATATTTTCGGTTAATTAAATTTTTTGTATATATTTCTAATTGATACATTAAATTTGAATTATTTACCACATAACTATGTTTTGAAAAAACTGCAACTCCCACAATAATAATGTGTTTTAAATATTTCGCTTTAATAAAAAATGTTCTTAGGTTTTTAGGGTCGTTTAAAATCTTCTGCGTTTATGGGCTAATCTGCCCTGTACATCTGACCTCTCTGGCCGAAGTTTCGAATCTCACAACAGGATCCATCACCAGGGCTGATGTGATGTGGGACTTTTGGTGTTGTCATTTAAATACTTGCTTGTATATTGTGTTGAAATCATGGTGTGTCGTTTTTGGGTACTGGCTTGCATAATCGTGTCGAAGATTGTTCTATACATTATAAACTGAACACAGAAGATTTCGCTTTATTTCGATAAATATTGTGATGAACTAAAATAATAATAATTGTGATAATAATATTACGAGATATATATTTTATTGGGAATTATTTCACAGAAATTCTAATTACCGCACGCCACTGAGCAAGATACACATAGATTTGATTAAATGCACATAAGTACTGGTCTAAATGACCGCGAAGAAGTAAGTAATGTTATCTAAGTACCTAAAAACACTGAAATCCGATGAAAAATTAATATGGCCAAGTCTGTCACGTTCAAACTGATATAAATAATAAGAAATAAAAAAGCGATAACTATTCTGAATTCTCCAATTATCTTTTGGAAATAAACTATTACTTAAACATTAGAAAAGGTTTAGAAATTTTATATACAAATACTTGGGGTTTACAGTTAGATAAATTTGATATTTTAGAAATGAAAAAAGAAGTGTTAAATATATATATATATAATAGTTACATTTTAAAATTGTTTTCACAATAATTCCTAATTAGTTACTCACCACCATTATTTTGATATTTTTGTTTTTGTGTATGTTTGCGTTTTTTATTTTAGTATACATCGTTTCCCGAAGAAGGAACCATAGATCTTGAAATAAGTTGATGTATCAATAAATAGTGGTTTTAAACAGTGTGTTTATATAATATGTTGCTGTAAAGCAATATGGAAATATTGAAGAAGTTACGTAAAAGTGTTTTCCGCAGTTCTACAAAAAAAAAATTAAATATACTCGCTAGGTGTACCATGAACTGTAAGAGTAACGATTGTTTCCATATTGAAGAAAGCATTTCCACAACATGCAGGAAGTCTAGCGTACCTTGGGTATACTGTAAGAAGGCGACATGGTGATCATTGGGATGGGAGAATTGACGGCGAAGAGTGGAGGCAATTTACCCACTGTAGAAGCAAAACAAAGGTCCAGGATGCTCAGATTATCTCGACCAATGGGCCGTGCTCACGGCACCTCGACAAATGCGCGCCGACAAATGCGCGCCGACAAGAACGCGCAGAATAAACCTACGAAATTAAAAATTTGGTAAGCAGTTTTGAACCGTAGAATTAATATGGTCATTTATTCCTTATATCCAATAAAAATTTAAACATACTTATAATATGAAAAAATCATTTAATCAATTATATAAACCAAAAATTTATACGAAAAAATTAAAACATACAGTTTAAATTCGACTAACCTAACCTAAACTAAACAAAAAAACTTTTTTTTTGAAAATTCATTTAATATTTTATTTTGATTACATATAACTGTCTTTCTTTCCGAACGATATATTTTTTCTGATATTTTTAATGTAATGTAATGTTTAATATTTAAAATAGTTTTTTAAAATGAAACGTATGTGAATAAATGTCCTCATTTACTTTTGTATTGCGCATTACTGTCGGCGCGCAGTTGTCTTGCGCGCTATTGTCGGTGCGCAGTTGTCTTGTGCGCAATTGTCGGGACACCCGTGTTCACGGATGAGGATTATTCCGGAAATTCGTCTCGAGTACGCATAAATACCAGTAATCGCAGAGCTCAGCACGAAGTAATCCATGAATCATAACCATTTATGTCAACTTGCTCCATAATAACGCTGCCAGTACACACGTACGTTTACCGACTCTCATAGTTCAAAGTCTCGTCAGCGGACGTCACGATAGGACCAGGTGTCATTAAAAGCCAGTTAAATCTAATAAAAGATGTGCGTTAGAATATAAATGTACAACTTTGTTTCCCCTATTTTCACCCCTGTGTGATAAGGGTATGTTGTATTTTTTATGATAGTTTGAAACAAATCGAATGATAAAAAAAATCTGCAATGTGAGAATGTGAAAAAATCATTTTCGCAACTTAATATATTGTAATTCGTCGACATAAATTATATTATTGCCCTTCTGTTATTTTAAATTTCCGTTAATATATCCGACCAATTAACGGCAGCGTCGAGTTTCAAATTTCAACGTTCGAATCGTCCAATCGCCATTTTCCAGTATCGGAGATGATCACGCATCTCTGTAAGTGTACCGAAAAGCATAAACAGTTCGCCTCATACGAGTTCTTAAAACTGTAATACCGGTTCCGCTCGCCAAACCGACCGGCCGGTTTTATCAACATCGGATAAGTTAGTGTATGCCTCGCTATGCTCGAATCAACCTGCGATCATTATATACACTTCCATGCGGACTCACTTATCTTGTCTAGTTGCACATTAACCATTTGGTGACGCAGATAACTTGAACGCCCGGTTAGAGAGTAAACGGCGCAATGCCTCATATATCAAACAATTAACAAATATACTTTTTATTTTTTTTATTTTTATTGAAAACGCTTTTTTGTCGTGATGTTGCAATTTATAACGCAGATTAAATTAATCAATTAGAAAGATATTAAAAATAAATTAAATGAAAACGCGTTTTTTTTTTTTTTTTTGTACATCAGACTTGCCCTGCAACAACGCTGTATATCGTTTTTGGGCAGATCTGACTTATAAATGCCACAGCATTGTATACCTTATTTGGCATCCAATGGTATATTAAACAACTAAGTAATAATAATACTATTATCACATACAATATATAAGTGATCTAACCTGCAACAACACTATATGTCGTACAAGACTGCCGACGCGCTGTCCATTTATGAAAACCAATATACAGTGTTGTTGCAGAGGAGGGTCTCTCATTTTATTATCGATTCATTGAATTATTCTGTATTCTGTTATTTCAAAACAATTTTCAACATACTTTAGTGAAATTATCCACACGGAATGAGACACAATAAGTCTCAGAGATTTAGTTGAGATAAATCTCAGTTCCGTGTGCACGTGTTGAGATTTTGTTCTAGAGAAAAACTCATTGGTAAGACCGACCCGTATGTACGGCATTTGATTTGACTCGTGCGCATAAACGTCACTTCAGTCGATGTACTCATGACAGCGTCGCGGTCCTCTACTATTGTGCTTCCACAGTACGAACTGCTCGCCTCCACTCTGTGATCTTGAACCTTCTTATTGCGACGTGCAGCGAAGGTCTGCTCATCTTATTTGAGATCAACCTCTCGTGCACAGATATCTACAGCTATTTATTCTGGAAAGTTTGGCAAACAGAAAGTATTAAATTACTAATATTTCTTTAACTGATGCAGGAGAGTTTCGAATTTACCCAACAAATAAACGGTCTATGAACTGATCTAAATTTTGAGACCTAGTGCGTACTCGGTGGACTGCAAAGGTTTATAATTGTCTCCAATCAATTTCAAATCACTATCTCGGGATGAAAATCTAGTCCGTGGACATAGACCATAAGGTTCACCGAATCTTATTTTAAATGTTAACTTACTTAAGCTATTTAAAAACAACAATTTTAGATGGTAATAAAACTAATTGCTCTTGAAAACTTTCATATCGGGAGATGTATATAATATTTACAGCTGTCTCAGCCATTAAACAAGCATAAAAAGAAAAAAAAATTAAAGATTAAAAAATATATATGTTAAAGCAGAAGAACAAACCATAGTGTGAATATTTAATACGTAGTTTCGGTTTTTAGACCTTCATTACACAATTTAATCTCTATGTCATATTTTTTATGAACATTTGTCAACCTTGAAGAACCATGAGTAGAATGTACGATGTATGCAAGGAAAGAGACCTCATGATGAATGTTAACAAGTCGAAAGTGATGGTATTCGAGAAGGAGGAAAGCAAGACACCCTGCTAAATACTTGGAGGTAATGAATGTTTGGAACAAGTAGATGAGTTTGTATATTTGGGAAGTATGTTTGATAAAACGGAAAGGCTGATAATGATATCGAAAGGAGGGTGACTGCCGGAAACAAGGTGAACGGCGCTTTGAATGGAATTATATCTAACGGGAATTTATCAACCGAGGCAAGACTAACGGTGCACAATGGAATCCTGGTACCGATACTGATGTATGGAAGTGAGGCCTGGAACTGGCAGAAAAGGAACGAAAGTAGACTGAATGGAGCGTATTTGTGGCAAATCTATTTATGACAGAGTAAAGAATGAAGAAATAAGGAAAGAATGTAAACCTGATGTAAGTATAGTGAGTAAGATTAAGAAAGGATCACTTAGGTGGTTTGGTCATATGGAACGGATGAATGAGGAGAGAATGGTAAGAAAGATATATGACGCAAGTATTGTCGATGGCACCAGAAATAGAGGACGTCCGCGGAAGACTTGGCACGACCAGGTAAACCAGATAATGGAGGATGATTCTGTTAGAAGCCTCAACAATCGGCGAGCTTGTATGAGAAGATGTATGAATGTAGATAAGGAGAGAATTGTGTCGGGGCAGAAGAGTGTGGCACTCTATCCTCTCTGCCTATCCCGGTGGAGAAACGGCATGATGGTAAGTAAGTAAGTAAGTAAGTAACTAATTATAAAAAGGCAGAGTCGTAATGAAGTACATAATAGATGGTGAAAGTCTGAAAGAAGTGACTGATATAAAATTTGGGAGTCATAATAGATTCAAAATTTAATCTATGAAAAAATACAAGTAGTGTGTACCAGCAAAAAAGCTGTGCATAACTAAACAATATGGGAAACAAATATAAATTAAAAAATTGGATTCACATTAACGAAAACATTATTTTGCAATTAGTGCTATCTGTAAACCAGTAGAGACTTTAATTGCTTAGTTCTAAAAACTCACCGCAACTCACCGCTGTACTCATGGCGCTCTTTTTTTTATTCGTCGCATCGTGCTATTTACATTACTCAGTTCTATCTTTAAGCTAGTGAATTACTCAAGTCATATATATGGCTATTTACTCACTTGAAAATAATTCCTTTCGATTGATCCGTTTTGTATGGAGTCGTTTTCTATGTTGTTTTTTAACATAATAACATTAGAAAGGGTTACAACTGCGTGCAAATTATTGAAGTGTCTACTTTCTCTTTTACTTATTTGCGAATTTTACTATCTTACTGTTTTCATGATTGTTCTTTAAATTTGGTGCATGGATTTGGAATGGCAATTGGCAGAATTATTTCCTACATTAACATTTAATAAAAATAGTTGTTTCTTTTAGTAATTACGTGAAGGCTTTTCAAACAATAAATGAATCATGTTCAGTCATAGAAAGTGTTATTAAAAACCTGCATACATTTTTTATATGGGTAAAAAGGTATTATTTTACGTTAAAACTTAAACTTTAAAAACACTATTAATAGTTCTCTAAAATTACAAATAAATACATGGTAGGGTCGTATAAATGACGGATTTATTTTGTCTAAAGGCGTTGGTTAAACGAAAGTACATATATTATATATGATTGTATAATGTCATTGGTAACAGCATAACCTAAATCTATACCTACTGCACGCCACTGTATATACACAATGAATCGTCGAAGTTTTTATGTATACATTTTTGCAACCACTGCATGGGCGTGGTTACAAAACCCTAAGCGTGTTCACCCAGGCAGGTAAGGTGAGGATAGGTTATTTTTAGAACACCTTTTCTAGCCCCTCCTCTCGCTCGAGATATAAATGAATGTTGAACAGATAAGGCACGAGAAGAAGAGGCAAATTAAGCACTTGAATGTGCAATAATATAAATTATTATAATTTTGATAAATCTCTTTTCAAAGTCTTGATTAGACAATTTAAATAATTTGTTTATCTTGCAAAATATGTTTTTTTTATATATTCGTGGATTATTGTATCGGATAAGACTCGAAGTTAAATGATAATAAGGAAATTCTCAGAGGTATTGGGTAATGGATTGCGCCTCACAGTTCAATGAAAGTCGTTGCTTAATTTGAGCAATTACGCGCGAAATCCAAAGATTACGACCTTTCTTTGAATACCCGGCGTCAAGTATCGTCAAACCTGTTCAGTGACGGGTGACAACTCATTATTTTAATCCAAGGGAGTTGAACTTTTTATCACTCCCCCGGAACTCGGTCATAATTAAATTAATTTCGTTCGTCGCTTTCTTAATCATAATACAAATTTAAATACCATTTTTAATACATTTTAAGAATATTTTGCTTAAATTTAAATTAATTTCACATAAATATTGAACCGAGCTGAATTTATGTACAGCATACTTAAGGAAGATCGATTTTTTGATGTCTGCGACATTTTTCTCTTTCTGTAATTACACGTTGCTGGACATGGTGCTCCTGGTACATCCCACTCTCATTGCCTTAACAGATATGTATTAAAGCTAAAAGGGATCCACTATTATACGGAACTGTTATGGGCGTGGTTATTCTCGTGTCAGTTCCTGTCATCAAAAACAGAAAAACCCACAAGTCGAAATGAGCTTCGTCGCTAATAATGTTTTTTTTCTGTAAGTCGGGTTTGTGTTTGTTTTAATGTTTTAATGACTTCAACACGGTATTGATACTCCATAATAAAGTGTAATCAACTACTCTCTACGACTACCAAATACAAACTGATAAAATGTCTGCCAAACCAAAATATTCACAACATAACATGACATCAAATATTATCAACACACTGGAACATAATTTTCACCCTATATAAGCGGAGGAAAGAAAGTAACAGTCATAGGCAGCCCGGTATAGATGATAAAAGCAATAAGAGTATGATATGAGTACAATATCGTTGCCTTAACTTTTTAAACGGAAGACACCACATAGGGTAAGACTAGGCTTTAAGGGTCTTGACTTATCTTTCAAAAGCCTGTCGTTAACAGATGTCAAAATGATTTAAAAATATGACTTGAATCCCTGCAAGTTTGCAAGATCCAAAAGTACGTGTAACACGCTTATAGCTTGGCGTGACATACAATTTTTGGCGTATTAATGCGCTCATATCATTATAAGGTTCACAATCCGTCTTTATTTTAACCGATATTCTATTGTATGCAGTACTAAGCATAAAGTGATGATTTTTGTCATTTATTTTATTTGATCTGTTCATCTAGTAGATCTCTTGATCTCATGCGTTTGAATTTTTTCACCAATTTAGCCAGACTATCTTCACCTTGTTACGTTGAAGTACTTCAATTCAGAATCTGCCTTCTGGACAGGGAGTTTAACCTACCGGAGAATAGACAAGTTTACACGTGTAGTCGTTCACAGTATACATGTTATGGGGCGCCAGCACCATGTCTCAAAGGCATCCTTGCACACAGTGGAACCAAACGCATGGTATGTTTGCATATCGATTCTGTCATTATGCGATATCATAATGCAGCAGAAAATGTTAACATGAAATATCAATGTGAAAAAAACTACAAAATGCATCGTACATTTTTTTCCCCTTAATATGAAACAATGATCGCTCAATATGAAAAAAAAATTCGCGTCACAGATGCTCAAAATAATTGACCGACCGCAAAATCGTCACCTAATTGTTTACTATTCATGACTTTAATGGCTCAACTTTTTATTGACTAGGCAGACAATAGATGCCGCTTGCCGCTCACCACCCTTACCGTTTTAAACAATCACTGAATTTCTTTTTGTTTACCTTAGGTATTTTGATTAGGCCGGTATCTGTTATTTTGTTTAGACATAAACAAATATTTCATGCTAGATGAGTTCTAATACATATTCATTTCGCGTTTTGTCCCTCAAATCAAACTCCTTTGAGTTGCTCCCTGGACCACCTTCAACTTGTCTTGTGATGTCTTTTGTCTATATCCAAGTTTCGACAGTGTGGGTGGGTCAGGATTTGGAGATCGCATTGAATAAAAACTTCTGTTTTGAGCTTTGATAATATCTTTTAATTTCCCAAGTGCTACCCATTCCAGCCGTGTACGACAATAGATTTGTTTTGTTAAATTCTATGGTTCTAGTTGTACAGTTTGGTCAATATACATAGTTTATCTAGTCTTGAACGTGGAATTTTCAATCAATTTATATCTCAGATGAATATCGATACTTCATCTACATTTTATCCATATTAGTTATATGATAATGATTCTTAACTAAGATTTAACAGCTGGAGGTTTACTTTCTAGTGTACCAGTCATTGCTCGAAAAATTACCAATAATCAGTTATCAATCATCGTTACAATCTAATACAATCATAATAACGGTTTAAATAACATTTTAACCATTACTATCCCATTGTATCCCACTAATGCATAATTCTTTACTTATCTCTCTCTCTTGGTCGATGCGCTCATGACTGAACATCACGGTTCTCTATTCTGCTTCTACAACGGCTTGCCTCCATCCCTCGCGGTCTTGGGCATTGTTTAGTGCGAGTATTATTTATTCACGTTGTAGAGACCCTCTCTTCGTTAGTTTTGCAGCACGCAATGCCAATACAACATCTCGAAAGCTTAGAGCATATTAATTAACTTTTACCTATTTATAATTACATTTACCCCAATAATCCACAGTATTATAGATTATATGACAGATAATTTATAATACTATTTAAAACAATTGGGCATATGATATGTTACAACATACACCTTTTATGGTTAAGAAAGTTAAAAATACTGTAAATAAATGTTATGTAAAATAAAAATACAAAAACAATACATGTAATTTACCGCACATAAGTACACAAGCGCTTGGGTTCCAAAGTCAAGAAAATCATTTCCCATGATATGCCTATGCCGGCAGTCCTTGACAAAAAGCGTTGGTAGGCGCGTATTACACGTTCGAACTACTATCACAGATAAACGATGTAAATAATTTCGTTTTAAAATTAAGCCTGTGTCATTAAAAATACATTGATGTTTTTAATAGTATATTATATTAGGAGAACACATTCTTATTGTGAAGTTGTAATTATTTTAGTATATTATATGGCTGGTATATACGTTTTAGAACACCGATGTAAATCGAAATCTCCGTAAAGCGAACCACAATCTTTTTTTACTTACCAAGGTTCAAAAAACCCTATAAACATGTTTACTCTACAATTTATCTAGTGTGTAATGGTCTAAAAAATCGACGAATTAGTAAAATATAAATTCATAAATAAAACAGCTTATTGCTGACATTAGAATACATTATTTTCATTTGCTTATTTGTACGTTATCGAGATGTTTTGAAATACGTTGGAAAGTAATATTGAAACTGGCCATTCAACTTGAATCGTTTTATTCTCGAGATTGGAAGGCATTGGAAATATTTCTCATTCAATTGAGCGTTGAGAGACATCGATGTAGTACGGTAGCGAGGGGTAGCAACATTCTAAAGAATAACCAACAAATCGGAAATTGAACGCGTATTGTATCGCGGAGAACTTCTAAAGATTTCTGTTATTTAAGATAAATAACGTAACATCTGTCATGCCGGTCTGAGACTTATGTTTATGTAATGTTTGCAGCTATATCTCAGAAGGAATATATTATTTATATTATTCATTGAAAATGTACTTCGTGTGATCATTCAGAGTATCTTTTTTTCAAACTTCGCAACGGATCCCTAAGGGTTTCTCGGGAAAAAAATGTAAACACCGAACAAATATCGTGAAAAGACTAAGTGATTACCCATTTTGGAAATTAAAACATTATAATCATATACTCAGATGTATCTCAATGGCGTATTCAATAATGTGTCGAAACTTATTGACTTTAATAAGATCAAAATTAACTGTTTCCTAGGTAAGTTTGTTGAACTCCACGATCGCATGTGAAAATAAAACATTTTGTTTTTTGTTTTTACTCGTTTCATTTACTTGAGGCGCGTTTCGCCTAATAAGGGTATTATCAATCTTTGATATTAATATTGACAATGCCCTTATAAGATGAAACGCGTCTCAAGTAAATTAAACGAGTGTTTTATTTTCACATATAAGATCATATTTATGGTAAATTAACAAATTAACAGATTATTTTAATTTTCACAACTAAACTTTGCACTACACAATTTCAATAATGCAGTTTTGAGAGGTACGTATGTTTGTATATTATTATTTAGTTGTAAAAATTATAATATTCTTTCATCTAATATAATTTGCTGTCCATCTCAACATAATAGTTTAGTTGTGAAAATTAAAATGATATAACTGCCATGTTAATTAATGATATTAAATTAGCAGATAATTAATTAGAATGTCAAAGAACATAGACAAACATCTACAATATAAATTAAGTATGTCTCGGGACAATATCTGAGATAATACTTCCGTGACATTATTTTTAGGCAACTCCCCGCTTTCGTAGATCACATAGTTTCAGAGATTCGATAACCGCCACTATTCTCGCGTCTCACTTGACGTTTGTTGTACGTCAGACGTCAAATGTCAGTCCATTTACCATTGACGTTCTATTTGCAATTTGAACCTCCCGTACAGCAGTTAAAACAGAATAAATGTTTGTTGTATCGAACTTTTCAGAATATATATTATAGTTGTATCCATGATTCTAGGTAATATTTATGCGTACGTGTCGAGTCTCGCTGTCAAATTAAATGCCATGTATACGGGTCAGTTCTGCTAATCTCCGAGTTTTTCTCTAGATTAATATCTCAAACGAGTCCCAGTCTGTTTCTGGGTAAAAATAAAATAAAATAATATTTAAACAAATATATATTTTTTTAACAAATTATACGAGAATACGCCTGAAAAATCAAAATTTTTAAATTTTTTATATATTTTATTTTGACCAATATATTATATTAGCAGTATTTGAATATGTTGAAGAATACACAATTACTGGATTTTAACCTACAAAGGCACTGTTATTAGTAATTGTGTGTTTTTGGACATATTCAAATATTGGTAAAATAACATTTTTGTTTAAATTTTTTTTTCTAACTTACTATTTAGTGTAAAATATTACCGGGAAAGTCTCTGAAAAAATGTATTCACTTATATTGACTACATATAGACTAAAAAATGTATTTAAGTGCCTCAATGTTCTCAGAAATCCCCAATTTTTCGGTCGAAGAAATTCTTTTACTTTATAACGAATACTCATTATAATTATTTACTCAATTCCCAATCCTATAGTCAATCAATCGATCAATCAAAAAAAGTCAATCAGTTTTTTGTCTTTCCTGTAGCAGTTCTGACAGTTACGTCATTGTTCTTCTGGAACGGCGATATAATGTATACTGAATATATATATATTTTAAATACGCTGAAAATTATATTTATTCATTTGGCGTATTGTGATGTAATGAAACTGTGATCACAGTCATAGTTTTCAATCACTGATATTATCGAATATCAATCACAATCACACCAGTGAATCAAGGGTAGCATTTTTTCTTATCACTAATATAAATGCAGCATTTTAAACTAATACAAAATAGTGTTCCATAAATCATTGATTAACGTCAGTTCCGTCTTATATCCATATATATACATATATATGTAGTGGGAGTTTATCTTTCTTAAATTAAATAACACCACAACAGTACGAAAAAAACAGTCTACTTTAACACAGACGGCAGTCTAGCAAAGTAGCCAGGACAATACTGTATATGTACTCCATCCCACACAATAAACTCCGAGTATTATACTTAATAACAATATAATGATTTTATATTTATCATACAACAAAAATATGTATGTATGTAATAAATAAATTTCGCAGTAAATTATAGACGAAAATATTACGAAATAGAGGACATGGACAACTAGAGCACAACAAATTACAAACAAACAAAAAAAAACCCATTTGATTCCACTTCGAACATCAGAATAAAATAAAAAATTTATATAACTATAAGTGAAATGTAAATGTGAGGCGTGAATGGTTTTATTATAATTTTTTTACTAAGTTACTTTTAAACTTATTATCTTATAACATTAGTCCGATTTATAAGTTCATCTTATTTTTCTCGTACTTAAATGTTATTATCTAAGGTTGTTAAAGAAATGTGGGAGAATACTAGAAAGATTGTGTTAATAAGACTATTATTGTGTGTTTCAGAAAAATAACAAAGTACCTGTATCAAGAATTCTATTATTATTGTGGCTGTATGTCAGTATTTTGAAAACCTTACATTTTTTATGATTTTTCGTTTGTATTATATTTATTTAAGGTAGTGTACATCTGTTATTATATTATTTAATATGATAGCAAATTGTAATATTATTTGTGTGTGTTTTTATAATATTTATTTTATATGTAACATAATATTAATAGGTTATATAACAAACAGACAAATAAGGCAAAACCTTAGGGCGGCACTTTCAAGAAGCGACAAACTTGAGATAAAAGTAAACAAACAAAAAATCTGAAATATTTTTTACTAACGCAATGTTGTTGAAGAATATTAAAAATAATCATCTAAAACATATGTTGGAACTAAGATAATTTAAACAATGATGTATATTTTTAAAATTACATTATTTGTGTAGTATTCAAGACCTAATGTCGAGACATAATAAATTATGTTTAATCTCGTATTAAAATGTTATACCCATTCATTTAATATTTAGTAATATCTTGCGTTATTTTTGTTTTATAAAACTGATTTATCATCACGCCATTTACTCCAAGGGTAAGGCAGAGAGAATAGAGCGCCGCACTCTTCAGTCGTGATTCACATTTCTCGCCTTATCCACATTTTGTTTGGTCGCCATTATGGTTTGGCCGACATTTGTCAATTCGCATTTGGTAGCTGTAGTGAGTAGTTGATTATAATTTATTATAGAGCATCTAACGCCTCAACAACGTGTCGAAGTCATTAAAACATTTTATCTAAATAATGATGGCAATGCTGTTACCATTAAAGGCGATCGCTATCGTCACATGTTGGGCCTGCAATATATGTGGTTTTAACAGTACGGTACTACCACACACACAGCTCGAGCTACGCTTGAAATTTTTCGAGAATTTTTTCCCGGCCGCATAATGTCAAAAAATGGCGATATCGACTGGCCTCATCGATCATCCGCTTTGACGGCTCTCGAGTATTTTCTATGAAGGTACATAAATAGAAAGATCTACACCAATAAGCCAACAACAATTATGATGCTTTGAAATTAAAATGCTGAAGTAACACGCAAAGTGTGCGAGAATGTTATGAAAAATATAGATAAAAGATGCATTTGTTCAAATCATATTTTATATATAATTGTAAAAAACCAAATAAATAATAAATAAAAACCAAATTAAAATATTATATTTCAGTTTTTAGTTATTCAAAAACAACATCGAACTGGAACATAATATTCATCATGTACTTCTAATGCAATTTTTTACGATTATTGGGGCTTCTAACACGACCATCTTCCAGTATTTGGTTTACTTGGCCATGGCAAGTCTTTCGCGAATGTTCTTTATTTCTGGTACCGCTTGCCTTTTAACCATTTTATTCTCTATCATTCGTTCAACATGACCAAATGACCTAAGCCATCCAACTATGCTGCTGAGATCGGATTTACATAATCTCTTTTAATTCCAAAAATAAAATATGAAGAATAAATATTTTATAAACTAACTAATTAAACTTTCATGAGTTGGTTTATATTCGAGTCCGCGCTATATTCGGGCCAATACGGTAACGAGGTTTTAATAAATTGTGCAACGTTTTAGATGCGGTCTATCACATCGTTTAAAAAGCGATTCCTTCAACGAATTGGATTCCGTTTTAAATTGGATTTCATCCACCGCATCTTTTAACAAGCCATTCAACAAATGGGATTCCGGTTCACAGTAGATTTCATCCATCGTGTCTTCCAATAAGCCATTTGTTATTGTGAAGTGACTTTTGAAAACTCCTAACTCAGAAGGTTGCAAGTTGAAGGTTGGTGATCAATATTAATGTAACAATGTGTTCTGTTTAACTTCATTTGGATTATTTATATCGCAGACATGTGATGCGACATCTACAAAATAATTAGATCTTGCACCTCGTAATGCAGAGAAAGATTGCTGGAAGTCGGGATCCTGGAAGAAGAACATCATGGCTGAGTACTTAAAACAATGGTTTGGTCAGTCAACTGTAGAAGAGATTTTCCGGGCTGCGGTTGTGGAGGCCCTGCTCGCGCCTCACAGTCCCAGATAAAAAATCACTTAACAGCCATACAGTCCGACTGGTACCCGCCAAATTGTAGACAACGATACACTGCGATCGAACCCATCCAGCGCCGCCACTTTAGTGACTTTGTGTTTATTAGTTATTGTAGACTCGGAAGGGTCACCATTATGAGGATTGTATTTATGATGTATCAGAAGGATGTATATGAAATGCTATCATTATAGAGGCTAATATTTGTGTAAGTGTTTGCGGCTAGAGCACGCGTATTATGAATTAAACAAAACTTGCGATGGTTGCGTTTATTTACAGAAAAAACACAATTTAAATTAAACTGTTTGTTACTTTATACAAAGTTCAAGTTAAACGTAGTTCACAGAAGAGGGTGCCGAGGTGCGTGCGAAAAGACGTGCCCGAGGAGTTGGCCAGGAGAAGAGTGGTCTTGGAAGAATGATCACTTGCAACTGAAAAAAGTTTTGATTTATGGTGATAGTTGGGTACCTATCTTGATATATACTCGTAATGTCTATAGATAATGTTTTCAGATATTTTTTTAAAATTGTGTAATCCCAATTGTTTCTGTGGTGGATTTTCAAATATTTTATTCCATATTAACGCTGGAAAAAGTATCGATATCAAATATATTGTAGGGCGCGTACCTTTTAAGCCCTTGTAGAACGTGGGTTGTAATGCCTAGCATTGACTGCATTGGCGTAGTTAAGTTAGTGATCATAAATACGTCCACAACAATAAGATTTGTTTGATCTATTTTTAGTTTCTTGCAATAATTAGACCATTCTTAATCCCGCGCATGAGCATGTGAATTCGATCCATCGTATCTTTTAACAGTACATTTATAATTATCCTGCATTTGGACTTGGTCCATAGTGCTTTTTAACAAACAACTCAAAATCTCTGCAATAATTTGGAGTCGAGCCATTGTACATTCTATCAAGCCACTCAAGGTTTCCCACGCAACGCGACAGGAGGTAATCGAGCACATCACCACTGGGTAAAAGGTGCGCATTATTCGGCGTACGAGCTGCCGCGGAATGCCTTTCACTCTCTACCAGGTGCACCGATGTTACCTGACTACCGTGTGGCCCGTGCAGCGAGGTGAGAGATCCCTCCTTGGAACCCGTTACCCGGGTCGCCCACCAAACTGTTACCGCAGATAGCCCCAGTGGACGTGTCCAAAGTAATGTCATATAATTTATTATATTTTATTTTTAATGTACAGATTATCAACAGGTCATTAATAACCCAGATAAGTAGTCCTTGTATGGCATTAAGGTACATTGTAAAAACATTTAAATACAATTAAGGGAAAGACATGAGAAACATTGAGAAATTATAAAGGATGTGAAAAAATATAAATAAATTGATAATTGAAAAGACAAACGAGATATTGAAAACTATCGCATAAGTACAGAAGCGCGTCAGTTCCAAGGTTAACTAAACTAATCATGTGACATGAGTCAGTCCTCGGCGATCGTCGCCATATATTACACGCAGTGGCGTAACTACAAAAATTGGGCCCCAATGCAGAATGGCCCTAAATTAGCATTGTATTGTGTTTTATATATAAACGAATATTCGTACTGCGCGGTTTATCTAATGAATAGTAAGAACAAAATTAGTTTTCCATTTTACTCTAAAATGTTAATTGAATTAAAGGTCGCGAACTTTTTGGACCCATGTCTCACGTGGTCTCCAATGCACTGTATTGGCGTAGTTACGCCACTGATTCCACGTTTTAATTACTATTAACCATATATAGTTGGCTTTATTTAAAATATGATACATGGAAGATTTGGAAGGGAAATTTGAATTTATATAAACAGAATCGAGATTTTTGTTTAAAAATATTCTTAGGTTTTCACGGCCGTTTTGCATCTTCCGTGTAGTTTTCTGGGCTAATGTATGCCATGTATATCTGACCTTTATGATGTCACGATGGACCCTGCAATGGGAACCGAAACGTCAGCCAGAAAGGTCAGACATACGCGACATTTTTATTTGAAAAGATTTTAGATTTAATCAAACGTTTCTTTGAAAGCTGGATCTGGATGGTTTACATGGGTTTAGAATCATGTCGAGATTCACGGGAAATATATATACTTTTTATATTTATATTATATTTTATATTATATTATATTACTTTTTATATTATATTTTATATTAAATATATATATATATATATACTGCTGCGAACTCTTTTAAAGACGCCACGAATATTTTTGATGGTTCAAGATAATGTGAAAGGATAGGGATAGAGGTCACCCACGCACTGGGGACATTTTTGCTGAAGGTCAAATTGCGATATGTAAATAAATGACGCAAAAATGTACAATTTTATTGTTTGTAATGGATTCCAGTGTTTTGGTAGATGCGCAGACCAGTAAACGAATAGACATTAAATAAAATGTATATGTATATAGGGGAGAGGTTTGGAACATCAGTTGCGGGACGAGGGGAATTCTACACACATTCTTGGTGGAAACATATATCCGATAGTTTATGACACATTTATGTAACAGTAAAAGTATTTACTCTTCCAAAATTAAATCGTTATGCATATTATATTGTCAGCGTTAAAATTTTCGTTCCAATCGAGTCATATTTTGAAGAAAAAGTCGCGGAGCTATTTGATTGCGTAAGTGGTATCAAAATAAAAATATGAGGGCAAAAATTTGCGTAAATTTGGTGGTCTGTAGGTAGATGGCACCTTAACGTTCGTAAAAGTTATATTCGCAGTAGAACCAATATCCAATAAACGTACTGGGATAAGTAAAATCCATGTATATGTACACATTACCTCATCCTCCATGACGTATGCGCGTTGAAATAATATATACCTTTACCTATTTAGCCAAGGTTAAGAAGTTGCAAAAAATGTAGAATATATTGAGTTATACATGTCTATTTTGGGAGCTGCTATTAAACAATTTTTCGAAAGCAAAACATAGATTTAAATAAAAAAATTATACTTCCATACTCAAAGTATTCTCTATTGTATTTCTATCACCTATAGTTATAGAGCATGTCCACCAAAGAGATTTTCGACTTGAGACAATCTCTAAGATATAGATTTTGCTCCCATTAGATTATTTGGAGGCAATTCTCGGATTTCAACATCACATTTCAGAGATTCGCCGTCTTGCGTCTCTCTCCACGCTATATTAGACAAGATGTCACAAGTCCTTTATATGAGCTTTAATAAGCTTGACGTGCTTGTGGTATTAATAAGTGTCGGCGCTAGACTTTTTGGCGCCACAGGCAAGATTGGGACTTAAGTTTTGAATTTTTGTAAAACCATCCTCATAAATTGGCCACCTCATAAATCGGCCGCCCGCGTGCCACACACGTTAGGGGCGGTATTTTGTCAGGCCAGCATTTTGAAACTTGCCTATGGGTGGCTTTTTATCAAAATACGTTCTGGACCCCAGTGTTGACTATAAATTGACTTAACTGCTTTATTAGGAAATAACTATAATGTTATTTATTGGATTTTTTATACCTTGATTATTTTTATTACACACTATTATTGTTTACATCTTGGGAATTTTACCAAAATTCATTAATTTTAAATTATAAATGCAGTAATTTCGAATCCTTGCATTCGAAACTTGTCACATTGCTGGCGAAAAATCTTCGATAATATATATTTAACAGCGAGATCATTATCGGACAAACTCTCATCACTAAAATAGCGGGATGTTTAATGACTCGTTGTCGTATGCTGCAATTTTCAAAGTATCAATGTGTCAGATGACTTCTGAAATAACTGTGAAAACTTCGCCATTTTTAACTAACGATTTACGGTTTTACCGTCTGGTATTGCATGACAAAATTAATTTACTATTTGATAAGTAATTATTTTTTACCAACGATTTAATAACCCGTTTTTGTATTTTTTATTACTAATGTAACTAATTTTCATTATAGTAAAAATTTACCACTAATCACGCAACCGGGCCTTATCGTTGATCGATTCGAAACTCTTACAAGGAACAATTACTTATGAAACTAGGATAGATTGACGAGTTTATATACAAACTTTGGTGCTCTCATTTCAAAACTTGGAGGAGAAGCAGAAATCTGTGAGTTTAGAGATTATGAAGTTTGAAACAGAAAATAAATACGACATATTATTTAAAAAATAAGGTAGTTTCCATACTGTTGGTCATTTAAATTCTAAAGTAGCGAAAACTGCTATTTGTCGAATTATAATATAAATGGTGGCGGGCAATAGAAATTGACTTTGTAATAAACACCGATTTTAAATGACCGATTTAAGCAACGTTTGATTATAAATGATATTAAAAAAATACATAAAAGCTATGTGAGAATAATACTGCATAATGTTATAAAAAAATAAATAATGGATGTTGCTGATTTTGCAACTGGTACTCTCACACATATCTCGTATTGATAGATAACTCACTTATATCAAAGCCAGGTTTTCTGTTCACTATCCATATCAAGTCAAGTCAAAAATTTAATCTAAATCATCATTGTAATGGTACGGAATTTGTAACACCTTTGCATAAGTATTCATACAGATATACAAAATATTGTGGATTGTGCTAATGTATAATATTACAGCTAAAGTAGAAATGAATGTTTGTAGCGCTAGTAGGCAGCGAGGGTTTCTTTGATGCCGGCCAAGGTGACCGGCAATAAGGTAAATTAATATTTAAGATACGTATTTAAAAAACGCCTTTTTATTTTGTGCTTTTACCTTGTCAAAAATAAAACAACACAAATCTGAAACTTGTGAATTGTGTAAGCTGAATTAAGAACTTAGCACAATGTTCAAAGGCTGCCGATAGATTTCGCTTGTGCAAGGGGTGTAATTTAAAATTCCCATTAAAAATAATAATACTTATTTTTTGTTCCGCTATCTATTGTAGGTACCTACCAATTAATTGAATGAAGATATTTTTTAATGATGCTAATCGCTAAAGTAATACGCCATATATAATAGAAATATTTATTTAATGCATTTTTGTCATCACTATTGGCCCTACCATTTCTGGTGAGTCTTGGCTTTATCAAGAGCAGCTTTTCTCCATTTATCAATTTTAGATCTCTATAGCAGATATTTAAGGACATAGTCGTTCTATCTTAACTTAGACCTTCTCAATTTATGTGTCCTGTTGGCCTGGTATTAGGCAGTGTGTTTGATCTTCGGCTACCCTCTCCACACAACCCAACCACCGAAGTCTTCCTTAAAAAAATTATTTTGCTAAAACTTTTATCTAACCCGATATATATTTACCATTCTTAACAAAAAATGTCAACTGTTGCCCGTTGACCAGGAAAACGTCACTTTTTGACCACATCAGCTTGTCTTATTTTGGCAGTCATATCAATAATTTGTAGTGAATATATGTGCAGATAGACAATTTTTTCTTCTATTTGATAACTTTACTTTTGCTAGTGCAGTTGTGGCCATTAGTTATCTTGCAAAACATTTTTATAACGTTCAACATCCTTCAGTAAATGATTTGTACACGTTTGAACTATATCTTGGACTGCTAATATTTCTCCGGATGATCTCCGCCTTATGATGCTAAAAGTATTTCAGAATGAGCATTTGCACTATGGATTAGGTTGTACTATGATAGACCACCTCCCTTTGTCTGATAATACATTAAAAAAAAATCAGCTTTGAAAACTATTAGGTTGATTAGCCGCCGTTTTTTTCGCGATGTTTTGTTTTTTGAATTTGACATTTGTCATAATAGGGTTAAACAATTAGAAAATCATGCACATATACGCCACATGATGTTGCACCACTTGGAGAAAGGGTGGAAAGCTGCTGAGTTATTTCTCGATCTCAACGATCTTTTCGGCGAAGGAACGATTAGCGAAAGGGCATGCCGAGAGCGGTCTGTTTGCTGCAAACCTGGTGACACCAGCTTAGACGATAAGTTAGAAATGGATCGATCTTCGGATTTTGATGACTAGGCCCTTCTGACGACTGTGGAAAAGGATAAAAGTCGCACCACTAGGATACTGACTGAGAACTTCAACATCGATCAGTCCACGATTGTTGGTAATCACCGGATGGGTACCGCACAAGCTCTCAGACAACAAGGCCGACCGAGTCCGAATTTTTGTTGTTACGAGAATGACGTCTGCAATTGTTTATCGATTAGAGTCCGAGTGTGTTTGAGGAGCCCTATTCTCGAACCGCACACCCTTCCACTTGTTGTGTACATGCATCCGCTGGGCAGGGATGTCCTATGAGACGGTTCTTACTCCTTTTATTTCCTCTTTCTCCTTTTCTCGGTAATTGCATCAGCTCTTTTCCGCTCGCATATTTCCCTGCGGTTTTCCAGTGTTCAGTGTTTATGTTACATCTGCTTAAATCGCCTTCAGGGTATCTTTGAATCTTTCCACGGCCTACTTTGTCTTCATTTGCCGTAAAATAGATATCTTGTTTGAGAATCCGTGTATCATCCATACGTACACAATGACCTGCCTATTGTAGGTGCTTCAGGATCGTTATTCGACATGTAGTATATGTAGTGCCCAACATATTATACATATATTTCAATGCCTTTGTTTTATGAACGTCTCTTTTGCTGTGAGTCCATCCAACGAATACTTTCTGCTATTAATAGATAATTTATTAACCCGAAGCTCCGTCAAAAACCCAATAATATTATCCGTAGAAACAGCTGTGTTAATTGGTATTCCATTGTGCTTTACTTTTGTGTGGATCCCACGTCATGGTCCGTAATGTAAATTAGCGAGACACATTCGTAATAATACACTGATCATATAGGAAAATATATGAAGAAGCGCGTAATAGTAAACCATCCATGAAACCTTTACGTTGCGTTCAAACAGAACAACAAAATCGTAAAATAAATTAAGACCTTTTAAAATATAACTATGCAGTTTAGATGTTACTTTGACTGGAAGCTGGAATGCTGTAAAAGTAATATCTAAACTGAAGATTCTACGTATCATTGTTCCGGCATTTAAATCGATATATTCTACGATGTGAGAAGTCTGCTACTTACTGCACGGTACCCATCGACAGACTGTTCACTTAGTAATTATTCTCGGTTAGCATACTTAATCGACATGCAAGTACAGGGTGAATATTATGTTCCAAGCTAATTTTGTTTGGCCGTCAATTTGGTTTGATAGATATTTGTCAATTAGCATTTGTTATTCGTAGAGAGTAGTTAATTACAATTTATTTTGAAGCATCTAACGTCGTAAAACATATTTTGCCGTTCAATATTGATAACCCCGACTATTGGAAAAAATCATGAGCGACGAAGCTCATTTCGACTTGGGGGGTTTTGTTAATGAACAGACGTTATTGGGACACTGAAAATCATCAATTGATACACCAATAATTTTTACATCCATGCAAAGTGCGCCATGTAGGCTGGCGGAATCATTAGGCCCTATTCCTTTCAGAATGCAATGCTGTAACCATTAATGGTTATCGCTATCGTCACATGTTTGAAAACTTCGTGGTGGCCGAATTAGGTCAATTAGGTCTGCAACACATGTAGTTTCAACAATACGGTGTCACCTCACACACAGCCCGAGTTACCCTTGAAATTTGGTGAAAACTTTTTTCCGGCCGTATAATGTCAACAAGTGGTTATATCGATTACCTGATTTGTCGACTCCCGACTACTTTCTGTAGGGGTTTTTGAACAGAAAGGTTTATGCTAAAAAACCAACAACAATTCCGATGCTACAGGATAATATTCGAAATGAAATTGCTGAAATAACACGCGATATGTGCGAGAATGTTATGATAAATATTGTTAAATAACAAATATTTGTACCCCTGCCAGAGGCAGCCAGTAGACCGATATCATATTCCATATATAATTGTAATAAACCAAATAATCGATAAATAAAAACTAAATTCAAAATTGTTCATTTTCTAGTTCTTCAAAAATAATATTGAGCTGGAACATAACATTCACCCTGTTCACATTCAATGTAGTGTACATTTATTCGTTTCATTAAATTTATGTTTCAAATTACAATAGAAAATATTAACAAAATCTTCGTTATTGATGAGTCTTGGGACAGAAGACAATTTGTTTTAATTAAAATAATAAATGATTTCATTTCCATAATAGACATACCAACATTAGGTTTCAAAAGGCGTCGGTGAGCTTTTTTTACAAACAAATCAGTTTTGAGATGTTAATTATTTTGTGGAAATATTAATCGAATAACAATTATCTTGCTAATTATTTACTCTTTATTTCATCGAATTTTTTTTTCCTATTTATTGTAATATATTTTATTTCTAAATTATCAAACATTTAAATTGTAAAAAAAATACTATTTTATTTAAGCGTTTGTTATTAAATGTTTTTACTAGGATATCTTTATTTCATTTTAACTACCCCAGTAACTGTCACAAACTACTTTAGAAATTTATATTTATGTACTCTCACTTTTACTTGGTGTATTAATTTCACATTTACCGGTACCGGGATCGACACCAGGCGTCTCTAAAATACTTTTGAATTTAAAAAAATTTTGGACATCATCGATTCCGCTATATCTCATATACTAAGTGTACCATCTTGCTGTGTCCTTTTATACTATAATGTTAAATTGTCATGTTGGTATATAAAGCAATTTTTTTTGTGTTAAAATTTAATGCATACTTGGTCTACTTTAGTATGTATAGATTGTTAAGAACATATTATTAGACTTTTATTTTTTTTATAAATTTATTTAAAAAAACCTTTTTTAAAACCTGTTCTAAAACTCCGCCTAAGTGTTAATTTTTTAAATTGGATCTTCCTTCTTTACTTTCTGATAACTACTGATTGAAACGTTGAGAAAAATTGTTTGACTTCTATCTTTGAAAAGCGATCGATTGGATTATGAGCAGGATATTTCTAAAAAAATTAGGTATTCAATAATAATTACCCATCTACAAAATATTCATATCTGAAATATTATTAATGCAAATTAAACTAATCAACCAGCAAGATATACAGAAAAAATATCTTATTATCGAAAATATATTTTGTTGCTACCGGGGTTCAAGCCTGGACCTCTTCTTATCCGGGGAAAATTTAATAAAATATTATTGTTTTAAATGAAATTTTCAAATTTTAGACAATGTAAACTGAAATTTTGAAAAAGTGTAACTATAAAAAAAAGGGTTTGATACTTCTATTCAATAAATATACGAATTTCCCATTTAATTTCACATTTATGTCAAATAGACTTTAGAATTTTATTTATAAGATCGTTACACATAAGATATTTGCAAACCCCGTACCCGTCGGTAGCGTAGTGGTTAGTACTCCTGCCTATGATGTGGAAGACCGGAGTTCGATTTTCCACCGGGGAGATTTTTATTTAACTGAATTTATGCATATTTTTTTCGAACCCGAAAAACAATTCTACGCACTTCTGGTACCTGAGATATACAGTGCTCTTTTGTGTTTCTTTTTTAATATTTATAATGGTAACGTGCGCCGTATTTGTATACAAATAAATAAATAAAATATTTTTTAGTTCTCATATAAATACCAAATTTTCGGCGGCACGTTGTCGATAATGTAATAATAATCCGGTGCACCGCAGATTACATAATTGATATTCAAACTAATCGAGTTTGCACTGAAAATTTCATTGTTTCAAAACACATCTTTTATGTGGAGATTTAATATTTCGGATATTGTACATCCATTCGAATATTTAAAAAAAAATCGTTTATATACATTTTTAAAACGTGTTTTAATGTTTTTTTTTTAAATAACGAACATTTAAATGTTACAGTTGAAGTAACAAATATAAAATAAATAACATAAGTTTTAGGAATATTTTAACTTATTTTTATTTTTTATCTTTGTTTTATTAACCACTAAAATGAGTTTAAATACATCTACCGGTTTCGAAAAATACCATTTTCTTCTTCAGGATGTCATAACTAACTGGTATTTTTCGAAACCGGTAGATGTATTTAAACTCATTTTAGTGGTTAATAAAACAAAGATAAAAAATAAAAATATGAATCTTAACCACAAAGATAACATTGCTGATTTTAAAAGTATGTATTTTAACTTGATTGTAAATATGGAATGAAATGTCAATTATGATTTTTTTTTTAAATTTATACCTTTTTATAATATTAATTGGTTTTATACAGACTAACGTTACATTTATTTTGTGTATCGCTGTACCTCACCAAAAAAGAGGCAAGCTATTGTGCTTTGAAAGGGATTGTACATGAATATAAATATGAATGATGCCAAAAGAAATTAGAACTTGTAATTGCTGTTGTAGTTTTATAGTCATTGTTTGATTTGTGATTTGAAAGCTTTATAATTTTTTTCTGTTTTGATTTTATGTGGGAGGGCATTAAAAAAATATATGCCTTGATATGCGTAATGGTGTTGAGAAGTGCTAGTTTTAAATTTGGGGATTTCTAAGTTGCCACCAAATATAGAAGCGGTCATTATCCGGCGTTATCCGGGAATCAGATTCGGAGAAGGGTAAAAGTAAAAAAAAATCTTTTAAAATTCAGTTACCTTAGTTGAATTCTATCTGTTATCCGTGGGTTAGGTGTATATATTTAAAAAAAAAAATATTATCATTATTTTATTCATGCCATTAAAAAAAAGGACAAGAGTCATATCACATCACAACAAAAAATATACAAAATCTAATAATATGATCTCGCACAGATTACAGTAAAGTTTTTTAAAATTGAAATTAAGTCGATTTTAATAAGATACTTATATTTCTATTTATGAAATAAAACAAATAACTATTTGAGAAATACATTTATACTAAGTAACAAGCACATTATTATTATACACCAACGTCTGTCAAATAATCTGTATTTATGTAGCTTTAGTGCATTATAAGGTTAACTGCATTTAATCAGGTAATAGGTAAATGTGATTGAAAATCGCCACAATTTCATTCTAGAAAAATATTAAATGATTCAAAAATGTTAGTTACATATATAATAGATACTTAACAGCAAGTATCGAGGATAAAGCCTCAAGCTAAAGCCTACGTTTAGAATATCGAGATAAACGTTAATTAAAATCATTTCATTACATCACAGAATTATTATTGTCTATAAGTATAGTTACAGCTAGATTATATTAAAAATATTCTAGTGGAAAAACATACTCAGACAATACATTCAAATACTACAAAGCACATAATGTAATATATATTGTGAAGGATATTAATGTTGGCAAGATTTATATTAAATTATCAGTATACAAAATTATTTATAAATTCAACTAATGTATCTATGACAAATAAGATTAATGTCTTAAAATGTATACCAGAGACGAACAGACATAGTTTAATATAAATGTATATACATATTAGCTTATTAAGTTTTATCATTTTATTTTAAATTACATATTGTGAATAGATGATAGATTAATAACTATAAATATAAGATTTATTATCAAATATCACATCAAGTGAGAAGCGTCAAGAGAAATATATTGTAAACCTCAAAGCTAATAGATTGATGCAGTTTTTTTTATTGTATACGTCTTGGTTTTTAAATTTGTATCATGTTTGCGTAAAAAGATTGACTATCTGGTGCCAAAAATGAAAACGGAGTGTAGCGTATAAGCTACAACCACGAATTGGTCCCAAAATTTAAACAAAGTTATCAAGATAGGAGTTATAAACCCAGGACACTCATGCGGTTGGTATCTCGGACTGGAAAAGGGCACCGGAGATATGGGGAAACTTATTTGAGGACTATTGTGCCATTGTTTAAAAAAAGTGTTAATTTAACACTTTATAATTCCTAAATAACATAAAGAAAATGTCAATGTCAAGTACAAAAAAAACTAACATTTCTGATATATCCTTTCGCTTGAGTTAAGGCTTGAATGGAATATTACTAAGAATTACTTCCGAGAGTATAACCATCACTTCTGAGGTTTATTGCCAAAAACTTCGTCGCTTTGAGGTCGTATTTCAAGAAAGGGCCGGGAAGCTGTATAGCTAGTATATTACATTATACATTATATATATATACCAAGACGTAGCGTAGGCGTATGCGATATTACGTATGTAATATTGTACATAAAATAAGTCTTATTATATTTTGTCATGCAGTTCCAGCTGACCGAGCATCCTTTCCATTACATGGATAGAATGCCAGGCCCTGTGTGTCACGTCACCAGCTAGCAACAATCGGCACTTACAAACTACTGGTTCTTACCGGGAGATGTTCATCGTGAACCTTTTCACCGTTTCCGAACTTGCTAGCCCAATACACATCATCATCATAGAATATCGCCAAGAACACCCGGCTTTTCCATTTGTGGCTCTTACGAGCCTCGCCTTCTCATCTTGAGCCTTTTCTTTTCCGTCTTGGCCGGCTCTTCCTCATTCGATAGCCCAGTCTTGATCAGCTCTCAAGAAAAAGTGAAAACTGTTTTGTTTCAAGCTCTGACCACCTTGGCCGATCAGCGGGCTTCTCATTGGCTGCTGGACTGTGGCCGGTCCCATTCATAGAGCAATTTTATATCTGACATTTTTGGTGGGGCGTCGCACGTGAACGCATGCATCATAACGACACAACATGTATGTACTGTGTTGTATTAGTATTAAATAAAATATTTCATTTGTTCGAGTTTAAATAATTAGAGTTTTAATATATATATATATTTAAATATATATACTGTAGTTACATGTAAATGTTTTATGCATTAACTTAAACGCAAATAAATCAAAACACCTTGACCATATTATTCACAACTTTTGCTGGTTGCAAACATAGTGTTTTAAGGCCGCATATTTCACCCCTTTCCTAGGCACCGAAAGAAAGCCATCGATTAATTTGGCAGTCTGTCTGACGTTTCATTACAGAGTCCCGGGCCGAGCATAAGGGCCTCTCAGAGATGAAATAGAGAAGGCTCGTTTTCCTCCCTCAGTTAGACAGCGTGAGCTTCGACCCTAGAAGTTAACTCAAACAATTTTTTATCATTCACACATTGAGAATACAGAAGTATTTCAGCTTAATTTGTTTTCTCGATAGACTTATATTGCGTGCAAACTAGATAAGATACGATGAGATTAATTTCAGAGATTATATTTAAGATAAATATCATAATTGTGCACACGAAATTTTGATCTTGATATCAATTCCAGTAATAAATGGTTTGTTGTAAATCTTAAACGACAGTTCTATGAGAAACTTCAAAAATTGACGAACGTTAATGAGAAAATGCAATATATAGAAACGTGTGGCATTCTATCCGCTATGCATATGGAGTCATGGTGTATATTTCAAACCAATTTGTCAAACCGGCGTGATCTTATTTTGTGTCAAGTCCTATCAGACCTAGTCGTCCCTTTTGAGACTTTAGTATAAAGGTAAGACTGGCGGTAAACGAGGGAGTCCTAGTACCAAGACTGATGTATGGAAACGTATAGACCGAGGTCTGTGTTAAAGGAGACAGGTTCGTATAAACAATATATTAAACAATGAATAAGGCGATAGTTGTGTATCAGCAGGGGCGTTCAATACATACAAACAAAAACGCTGTGTATTACGGAATATTTTGGGAAACAAATTTTTTATTACGATTTATTATAATTAAGCTAGCACCATTAGTATATTTAATTGTTTAGTTCTAAAAACTACCACGACTATTACGCCACCTCGGCCGGCGCTAGTGTCGTCTTATGATTCATTTATCCCTAGTAAGACTGCTATCGTCTGATTTTAGGCTATTGTTATACTCAAGCCATACAATTGGCTATCTACTGAATTGAAAACTCCGTTTAGCTAATCTGTTTTGTACTGAGTCCTTAACAGAATAACATTTGAAAGGTTTTCAGATTGGCCTACAGCTGCGAGCAAATCATTGAAGTGTATACTTCCTCTTTTGCTAATTCAAGAATTTCACTATCATATTGTTGTTAACGTATTGTTTCATTTTATAATTCTATGTACAGCATATGTTAGGTAGTAGGAATATATTTTATATTTGATTGTGTAGTATAATCTAAATCTATATTTACTGCACGCCACTGTGTATCAGGACAGAATAGTGTAGGACTCCATCTCTCTGCCTACGCCTGCAGAGAACCGGCATGATGGTAAGTTAAAATATAAAATAAAATGTGTTTATTATCGTTTGGCTTGTTCAGACGTTGCTCCGGGTCGATTCTTCTCCCAAGACATGCGTATTACAGGCGGGCATTGGCCCGCACTAAACACAGACCTTACTTGAAATTGCTACCCCTGATCAAATCGTACCAGATCGAATATCGCGTGGGACCAGAATACATTTTAAATTTTGAATATAATTTTAAAGTATCCAAAATAAAAATAAAATCATTTTAGGGTTTTGTTGCTTGTAAATACCATTATACTACAGTATAATCTGAACTCACTTTTATTTGTCTATACATATCTTCTACAATTATTTGTTAACATTATGACTATGTACATAAACTATCAAATGAAAAAAAGCTGCATACTTTGAAGACTTTTAAAAATGGATGTGCTGGATTACTAAATAGATACAGTAGGATCAAATCATAACGGCTTCTTTTACTTATATTAATAAATGATTTTTTTTGAATAATATCGATCTGACGTGTTATTCCTATAATCAAATGTATACATTGTAAAATATTGTAACTATGCATACATAAATGTAAATAAATTAAAGAAAATTACAGTCAACTTTTATTATTTGATATAAAAAGTGAATCAACTCAAAGAAACACAAATATTACATTAAATACACCCTTGAGAAAATACCGCATTAATGTAATGAACATTAACTTAATCCGTGGACATCAGATTTACATAACAGATTAAAAGCACATATTCTGTTAGCCTGTAAAAAAAAAGTCGGTGTGAACTATGTACGCGTAATATTCAGTAGTGATGGTCATCTCTATTTAGCGACCGACGTGCTATTTAGTTCAATGTTATCCCAAAGTATTAGTAGATAATTTGCGAGGGCGTCCCGAAATTTCGACTGCCTAGGGGTCTCCACAGGGATTAATCTGGCTCTGAGAAATATGACCTCTCTTAATTCATTATGCAAGGAGAAATAGAAGGCAGCAGAGGCGTAGGCAGAAACACATTATCTTGGCTGCGTAACCCCAGAAAGTGATTTAGTGTCCAAAATGATCTACAAATGATAATTTAAAAATAAATACAATAAGCGTACTGCAACATGCTAGTCAACCTTCGATAGCAAACGGTACATAGATAAGAAGATAAGAAGACCTGAACATATTATTTATATATGTATATTATATATAGAGAGAGAACAGCTGGAAAGTGAGTTAAGGACCAGAAAAGTTGTGTACAAGCATAGATGTCGGAAGAATTTAGGACACGGAAGGAATTTGGCACTCATCACAATCCGGATTCTACTGGCACCTCCAAAGTTGTGGTCTTATATTTTTCACTTACTATGTCCGTCAAGGGTTCCCACAAAGTAAAGGCGCGAAGTCTCGAGATTTGTATAACAGTGTTAACTGTTTCGTACACGTTGTAACCCTAACGCCAATTGACTCAATTAAATCGAGAGTGATCATGATTAAATGTTATATAAATAAATAGTTAATAGTCAATTATTAGAACAATGGGATTCGTATTTGGGAAGTTATGTTATCGAGTTTAATAAAACTAAAAATATTAAAAAATGTAAAACATTGTTGTGAATAAATTAATGTATCTTGCTATTTTAGTTAGTAGTAAATGTATTTAGATGACTAGCTAAGATTAATAAAAATACTGAGGGTAGAAATTAAGTCGAAAAATAGTTTTGTTCTTAGTATATCCTTTAGAACATCAATTGGGAAAAATTTTTTCAAAGGAGTCAAAGTATTATTTATGATCAATTCTTAAAAAAATCTTTGTGTTCCAAATAAATAATAAAACATCACATTATGCTTTTCACTTTAAAATGACATTCTACATTGAAGTACCGTAACGTTTTCATTAGAAATAACACAATATACACTCCTTTTTTTCAATAATACAATATTTATGAAATAATGGTTTAATATTATATAATAATAATAATGGATAAATTGTATAGCGCCATTTTCGTAAAAACTTTCACCTCAAGGGCGCTTTAATTTAATTAATTATACATTTTTTATTTTGATAAGTGTATATCGATAATAGTTGTTCAAATCAAGTCGCATGATTTATTCTAATGCCACAAGTCATAACAAGATACTGACACAATAATTCAATGTAGGTATATTAAATAATATTACTAAACAATTCAATTTCACGATGCTCAATGAGCAGAACAAATAAGGAGAGATCTTATTCGTATTTAATTAATAATATTTTTTTCAAATATAAATTAAACGTGTTAATTAGAAATATATATATATATATATATAATCAATTTTATTGAAAAATATTGTTGTTGCTACCGGGATTTGCACCTGGATCTCTTTCAATCCGGATTACTAAGGTATTTGAGATGAGAGAGAAGTAAATGGAACGATAGATGTATCAATTTGAAAAGTGTAATACGTAGGTTCAAAAATTTATCGTCAATGCACTGTGTGCTGTAGTATTATCAGTTAATGCACGTCCCCCAGATTGGAAGAGATTCAGGTTCATATTCCGGAAGTAACAGCAATTTTTTCGATAAAATCGATTTTATATTTATATTTTTATAATTAATACATTTAATCGGTATTTAAAATATCACAGGCCTAAGTTCTAAATAATTACATCTTCACAATTCTCTTTAATAATATTATTTCAACTGAAATACGTTTTGCAAACAAAATTCGAACATTGCCCAAATGTCATAAGTTCACCATGTCTACTTTAGAACAAGCTTTTCTTTTTTTATTAATATTAAAAATATAATACAATTTTAATAATCAGTGGATATATATATATTTTAACATTTGTTTCTTCTCTATGAGAGTAAGACTTGTGTATAGAGAAGGAGTATATACGAGTTAATTTATGTTTTAGTTAGTCTGTGTACATATTTTTTTTACTTCAGTTACAAATTTATGATAGTCCGTAATTTTTCTAATTGTGATGGAGAGATTGTTAAAAAATTTGATGCTTTGATAAATATATTGATTTTGAGTTGGTTCTTTAAAATCTGTTAAAAGTTGTATACTTGGATAGTCTTTTTTTTATAATAATTTTTATTATCATTTTTTGAGTGATTTCTAATTGTGACGTTGAATAATGCTATAAAATATATTGTTTAATATTTTATACTTATATTAATGAGAAGATTAGATCTGTGGCCACACATGATATTCTATTTTTTATACTAGTGAAATAAAATAAAAGAGACATACCCGGAATATACGTAGACAATAATTATTAATATTTTTCAAACTACGCTTAGATTATGAAGAGTAAAACTACCTCGCTGCTCTCATGGGAGTGCTAATAAATCCCTGATCTATCTTTATGCGTACATATATGTACGTACGTATATAGACGTATATTTAATTAATATTTAGAAGGTAATCCTAAAACAGTTTATAGTCCTAAAAGGATAGATTAAACCGTAATTATGATGTGATGTCATTGAAGTTCACGTGGATACCTAGATATACTTTAAAATATAAAATTGGAAATGGCCGTACGTGCGTTACAGACAAATTAGATTTATTGTACATTAATATGAATAATTAATACATTCTATGTACAGACTTACCGACCTCACTTTACGGCTTTACCGCTACAATGTTATTATTATTATGGTCAGAGAAAAAACTTCATAAAGTTATTCTAAACCTCTATTTCAGTGAAAGTAATTTTTTTTTTTTTGCTGAATTTTGTCTGAAATGTATTCGACACCAAAACACGTCCTTTATTAAATATATACATTTTTTCATAAATTATAACAATAAATTTGTACAATTAACTTTGTATTTAATAGAATTTAAACAAACCGATTATCGAAAATTATTTTTCTTTCATCAGACTAATAAAAATAATAACGATCTGTAAAATGTCTAACCACAATGTTTTTACATTGAATATTTAAAAAAAATATTTTTATATATGTATGAATATATTTATATATACGTTTATATTCATTCTTTCAGAAGTAAACATTAAATGGTCGTAAACAACTGCGTTCTCGGAATATATCTGAGAGCTTGAATAATAATCAAATTCTCAAAATATATATTTTTTCAGAATTACATTACGCTAGAATTATATGGCTCCAACACAAATTAGACAAATTGTTTATTAAAACAAGTCTCTAAAACATATGTACAATATATTAATATCTATTTTAGAAGATTATATTCAAGGATAATATAATAATTAATCGTTTATATTATCAAATAAATATTAGATATCCCATACAGACGAAGCAATTTTTATTATATTTTTTAATGGAAATGATATATAGAAAATATTGGGGGTAATTACAGGGCTTACGACCTGTCTTCAGCTGGCTTAAGTGATCACTTTATATATATATATATATAACGTTCACCAATTCTCATCCCTCAATCTCCATATTTATAAAATTTTTGAAAGTTGTATATATCTTATTAAATTGCCTCGCTTCGAGTACCAATATACCATAGCCATCTAAGGGCCAAATTTGATAATTTACTTTTCTTTGAAAATAGCAAATATTATATGTCAACTCAATGAGAATCTAATTTTTGTTGAATTTTTTTTAAAACAATATTCTTTAACTGTAAAATATTTTTAACACATTATACTAGAATACACCTAAAAAAACAACATTTTTTAATTTTTCTTATTTGGACCAGTATATTATAGCAATATTTAAATGTGTTAAAGAAACACACAATTACTGGATTTTTACCTATAAAGGCACTGTAATTAAATAAATATCAGATATCTCGTAGACGAAGCTGTTGTTATTATAGTTTTTAATGGAAATGATATATAAGTTCTGTAATAACTCCCCATATTTTCTATAAAAATATAATAAAAATAGCTTCGTCTCTATGAGATATCTGATATTTATTTAATAACAGTGTCTTTATAAAAATCCAGTAATTGTGTGTTCTTTAACATACTCAAATATTGTTTATGTTATCATTTATAAATGCAATCCCTTGGATTTTATTAGAATTTAAAAAAAAACTTAGCATATGAATGAATTAGTGGTCATCATCCATGTCGGATCCATGACTAAAGACCGTGATCTCCAAAAACTTGACTGTGCTTCTCCATTTTTCTCGGCATACTGCAGATGTTTGTATTTTCACCAAAGAACTGCCTGTTGCCCTTTCCACTTGGTCGATCTAACGGGTGGGGGATTTTTCTCTTCCTGTCCGACCTTCGACGTGGACCACCACAACAAGCTTCTCCAAGCTATTTTACATTTTTGCAAGACGCCCAAAAATTGAAGGATTCGTCTTAGGTAAATGGTTGAGAGTCTGCCTTTTATCTTCAGTTCTTGCAAAATGGAGACAGACATTCATGCGTATCGACATCAATGAATGGTCAATCTGTCTTTTCTCCCTCGCCTTCATGGTCCATGATTCCACACCATATAAAAATATAGAATGCACCAGAGATTGTATACCGCTGTCTTTCCATATTTCCTGTTTTTCCGTATTATTAGTGATGGTAAACCGTTATTATAATTTCTACTCCAGCGATTACTCAAATAATCATAAATATTCAGTTACAAATTAAATATATCGAAAAACTATGTTTATTGCTACTGGGTTTCGAACCTGAATCCTTTTCTATCCAGGGAAATGCGTTAACCGATTACACCACACCAACAGAGTAAGTTGACGACAATTATTCGAATTTACATGTACGCTGCAGTTCTTTCAAATTGATACATCTATTCCAAATTTGAAAGCTGTCACTTTATATTTCGAAAATCTCATATACCTTTGAGTAATATTAGCCAGGAGATGCCAAAAATTAAATCAATTCCTTTTCATTAAATTTAGGATAAACTTTGATACAACTAATAGATTAAGATAACCTTTACCTTCCTTACTAATCATCTTTACAATCGAATACAATAATGATTTAAATAATGTTTTAACTATCACTAATATATAAAGTAGAGTAACTGATGGATTAGACGAATATAACTCCTCTATTGGAAATTTGAATAATGAGGTATTATATATACCAGGGATTTAGAAATGGCTGAAAATGGTTCATTAAGAAAAATGTGAATGCGAACGAAAATGAAACAAGATAATGAACTAATCTCGGTAGAAATAAATGAGATTAATGTTCATAAGGTCGAAAACAAGTTTATGCCAAATGGTGGAAGAATATCTGTCTCAATTTTGTGACAGTAGTTGTAGTGGCTCGATGAGACTGATCTCTAAGTGTATAAGTGAATACTGAATACATCATCCGCTTTCAAAACATGTGGGCTGGAACTATGTATCGACTTTTATCGTGTCTCAAGTCGAATCTCCGAGAGAAATCTTATTTATATACAAGGACTACGAGAGTCGATTGAGGTCACTCTAATCCGCGAGCAAATCTCATGCGGTGATGATTCATGGATCGTTTCATCACCAGAGTCGAAAGATGCCTCATCAGAAAATAAAACACTAGTTTTTTTAATTTACTCGTTTAATTTACTCGATAAGTATTTTGCCTTGTAAGGGCATTGTCAATCTAACAATTTAACTCAACTTCTATTTATATTAATGTTAATATATAGTGAAGGACAGTTATACATATTTTTATTTACATTAAATGAAAAGAGAAAATATTATTCATCGGAATACTGTGAACTAACTTACCATCACGCCGTTTCCCCGTGGGGGTAGGCAGAAATAATAGAGCGCCATACTCTTCTGCCCTGATACACAATTCTCGCCTTTCTGGTGCTATCAATACTTGCTTCAATTTATTTTTCATACCATTCTCTCCTCATTCATGAGTTTCAAATGACCAAACCACCTAAGTGATCCTTTCTTCATTTAATTACTATATTCTTATATTCTTTCCTTATTTCCTCATTCTTAATTCTGTCATATATGGATAATTTCCACTGCATTCAGTCTACTTTGGTTCCTCTTATACCAGCACCAGGTCTCACTTCCATACATCATTGTCGGTACCAAGACTCCATTGTGTAGCGCTAGTCTTGCTTGGGTTGATAAGTTCCCGTTTGATATAATTCCATTCAAAGTACTTTATTTCGTGAAGTCACCCTCCTTTCGATATCTTTCTCAGCCTTTCCGTTTCTATCAAACAAGCTTCTCAAATACACAAACTCATCTACTTGTTCCAAACATTCATTACTTACAAGTATTGGAATGCTGTGGGTTTATATAAATATTTGGACGATTCTAATTGTTCTATATTACTATTTTCACATATGTAATTACGAAGTTCTACAAACTTACCTCGGAAATAGTAAAAAAAACTTTATATCTATTGAGAGATTCTCGAGTATCGGATTTTTGGTTAGTAATACTAACGGTATGAGTACAGACGTACTCTGAAGGGTATTGTTAGCAAACAATCCCTTTGATGATTTAGCGGTACTCGCCAACTTATCACGTCGACTCTAAAAATTTAATAAGTTTTACCTGTGGTCGTGTACGCGTCGGAAACTTTGACGCTGACAAAATAAGATGAAACAATCCTAGACATTATTGAAAGAAGAATTCCCCGTAGAATAAGAAGTCACATAAATGACGACGGTGTCTGAAGATAGATATGCATGTGAGGAGATCCCAGTGTAGTCATATCAATTAACATTGGAAAAATACGCTGATTGGTGTACTTGTACATCGCACGGACCTGTGTAGGTTGAAGCTGAGATAGCATGACGGTGTGGTACTCTGGTGGACTGTCGTACTCTAAAGGCCATGAACCAGAATATGGATATCACAGAAAGAAGTTCCTGGGCTGTATCATTGTTGATAGTGATAAAAAAATGTTTACTTAATATAAGAAGTCAATGGTGACTTCTAATATCATCCATAAAACATATTCGTGCGTGACTTTCAGTACAAACAGTACTGAAACCAGATAAAATAAATTTTATATGAATTCTTAATTACTCGTTAATATCGTGTAATACATTGTAAAGATTATTCTGTGATCTAGTAGATTAGCTTACATGACAATAAATGAAATAATATCCCTTTTTTTAACTCCTGGCTTAAATAAGATTACATAAAAATAATCCTTATAAAACGTAATTCCTATTACAAATTACCTAACGTTTTGCTTTCTTCTGCTTGCATAATAAATTATTCAATAATACTGATGCATATATTCACGATCATCAATATTGTCAAACGTTTTCTATGCACTGCTGGATGAAGGCCTCCCCACGTGCCATCTACTTTTCTTTATCGGCCTTTTGATCTCCTTCGGGTACCGCTGGATGACTGCATTCATCCAGCGGCCGTGTTTGGATTATTCAAATATATTATTGATCGGGTCCAGACTTTAAAGCAAACACAAGGATTTTATAATCACCTCAGTCTCCTGATGCTATTTTGATATATGCTCCTATCGCAAGTTCTACCTTTCTTCACTCTTCGTTTAACAGGTCCAAGTATGACTTTAGAGTTCAATTGGACGTCTTTCTAAAAGGCAGTAATGTTAGTAAATGTACTATTTATTTACTTTTTATGGTACTCATCCCCACCCTGTTTTTATCTAAAAAGGCAGGCAAAATCTACACCCCCACCCTTACTCAGCTTTTGTATTCCTTTTAACCCTCTAACTTCCCTACGTGGTTCTCCAAGAGTAACAAAATTATACCCGAGGTATTCAAACGTGAATATTATACGAGAATCGCAGAGTCAACACCCTGTAAGACATAGGAACATCTGATGCAGGCTTCGGAAATGGTTATTTCTCCCCAGGCTCCCAGTATCCGGTTTTTATATAGGTGTCCAGCAGAAAATTTTAAAGTTTAATATTAAACATTAAATAAAACTACAATGTTATTCTCATATTTTATTTATACAAAATAGAGTTTAACGATGCAAATTTTACGTTTTATAAACAATATCGTCAGAATGCCGTCCATTTCTCTCAAGACACTCTTGCAATCGGATTTGCGGATACATTTGTGAACACGCGAGAGCAAAGCGTCAGTTCAATGACAGCAACTTCACTAAGGATATTTTCGTATAGGGCCTGAATTGTTCAAGGATTGTTACTGTAAACTCTTGACTTTATGTATCCCCAGAAAAAAAAGTCGCACGGTGTAACGTCCGGTAACCGAGGTGCCCAGGGTATGTCGTACTTACTGATTAATTTTTTGGGAAAAATTCCCCTCAGCTTGCAAACTGGGAAACGGTTTCAATTGCGGTACTAAAAACTCGTCGATCATTCGGCAATACACGTTAGCAGTGACTATCTCTCATTGGTTAAAAAAATAAGGGCCTATTATCCCTCGGGTAGGAATTGCACACCACACTGTCGTTTTTGGACAATGCAAATGTTTTTGAAAACATTCCCTTGGGTTGTCGGGGCACCAGTAACTCATGTTCTGTTTATTAACATAGCCAACAAAAGTAACAAAAGTATTATAAACAATAAACAATATCTATTGAAACATCCACTGATGTATTAGATATTGCATCTCGTAATGCAGAAAAATATATCTGGAGATCATGGCTGAACATGAAATTAAACAAAAATATCATCATGACTGAAGAACCTGAAGCAATGATTTGGCCAGTCGAACAAATTACGATAGCCGTGACACCCAACGTTCAACAATAAGTAATAAATAACAGTTGCAACAACCAGTCAAGATCTTTACATCAGTATCGAGAACCAAAATCATTTATAATTTATCAAGAATTTACTTATCGATTTATTTTTAATTGTACTTCCTATAATGGATACAAATGAGTATAGATCAGTCGGAATTATAACCTTGTTTAATATTAAGATTATTTTTATTTGTTCAAAACTAGATGTAAATGAAATTTAGCGTCATTTTAATGTTAAGCTCGTACTTGACATAGAACGGAAACTGGGAAAGCCAAGGCTGTAATTACTTACGCAAGCATACATCGTAATTAAAACGGATTTAGTAAAATTAAAATTTAAAGCATTAAAAAACCCTTAACCTTCTTTCAACCTTGGTTACCATCACTTGAATTCGAATTGAAATGTTTTTAAAATTTCCATGCATTGGCATTTTACCTAAAATTTATATATGTTTTACGAAAGTCAGAAAAAAGTCTCGCATGTGGCACAAAAACTCAACCTAGCTGCTAAATAAACACAATATAAAATATATATAGAATTAACTAATATATAAACCAGATCAATATTAGACAAATAAGAATGATAAACAGAAAAAAATCTATCGATAAAATATATAAATACCACCAGGACTAGAATTGGAAACTATTATTTGGAAATAATAGATGTCTGTAAGTTCCCTTAACAAACAGTAAATTTATTTACAAAAAGATTTATAATCTAATACAATTAAAAGTTATTTACGTACTTTACTAAAATATCATTCTGTGAAATTGTACAAAATTCTGTTTCACTAAGCCATAAGCCAATTTATTTTCAAACTGCTTGGCAAGTACTTAAGAGTACATTGATAATTTATTGAACAATTTGGGTGAACTATGATATCTGGAGCTCTACAAATTTTCTTTGATAAATAAACAAGTTTGGGTCCCAAGCGGGGAGATATTTGTGAATAAATACAAATTTATAAAATTATATCTTTAATAAAATATGTACTGATTAATATTTTTAATACATTTACTGTTTTTACTAATATTTGTGTATATTTTTAAAATATTGACTGGAGACAGTATCTGAGATACGAATTTTGCTCCCGTAAGATTCTTTGGAAGTAATTATCGGATTTTGTAGTCCCCGTGTATACACTTTGTAGTTGTAGGTATCTATGATTATGTGACGTTTAGGTGCACGTGTTAAATCGATCGTTGTGTATACGAGATCTTCTTGATCTGTGAGTTTACCTCCAGATCAAAATCTTAACACATGTACTGCGATCTCATCGTGTCTCATTCCGAGAATACAGTTAAATTTACCACGAATGCTGAGTTAGAAATATAGCGTAAGAAAAGTTCGTAACATTTTTGTATATGTACTCTCACTTTTATCTTGTGTTGTATATTGATCCTCACTTTCTTAGTGAGTGCTCTACCATCTTAGCAACTAACCTAATAGTCAAGATAGTGTACCTGCCAAATTATCATATTATAATGCCGATTTTTTCGTGCCATAATTCAATACATCAATTTTTATTTATACATTCTTTACATTACATTAGAATATTCATATTTAATTTTTTTTAAAGATTCGTTTGGTGAATTCAAGACTATTGCTTTAATTTCTTGGCATTAGTAAAGTAAGCATCTAATTTTTATTATAAAGTTGGAACTTTATAACATAGTCCTTTAATAGATAAAACGAATCACTTAATAAAGGAAAAATGGCTGAAAATTCGACATGACTTCAGAAAAACACATTCTATCCAGGGATAGTGTTACATGTAACTCGTTTTTTTTCCTGACCCTTTGCGTAATATATTATTTCTATCTACGTAATAATATTCATAGTTACCTACTTGCGACTGAAGGTCATTTGCGAAAATTTAAAATCCTCAACAAATTGTAGCCAATTGTCGTTTTGTGGAAAATGGAATCCAGATAACGCCTGTGCGTAACAAAATGACCCGAGACCAACTGAATGTACTGCAAACATACCGCGAGATGTAAAGTTGTTTTAGTATGCAGACCTCGTCAAATGGCTGAAAAGTATGAATAATAAACCCAAAATTTATACGCTCGTACAGTGATAACATGGTCGATGAGTTTACTAAAATTTAACTTACAGCCGAGGTCATCACCATAACTACTATCTTTTAAACGATTTAAAAAAAAACTTTATTATTTTATTTGATAATATAAATACTTGGGGGGGGGGCGGGGGACAGTCACTACCTATTATACGTGGTAATTTATGATATATTTAAAATTTATCTCATGATATTCTACATCATTCACACACTTCGCTCTTTTCCATGTGCTCATGTGTTTTTCGGAGTGTTGTAAAAAGTAACTTCACAAATTCAACATGTTATATAAATATTTTTGAAATTTAGAAAATTATAAATATTATTTATGTACCTACGTCACAGAATTAGGTATGAATCAATATTTAAATAGTGCCCGATAGCAACTTGCGGCACACCCAATTTTTTCTAAATCTCTCATAACTCGCTCCGTTGGTTTTTGTCGGCAATAAAATATTTTTGTGGGGGAGACATAAGACAATTAATTCTCCTACCGAGGACAGGAAGTAACGGGCTACATCAAGAATATTACTTGTCAAGGTTATAGGTCGATAGCTATACATATTTTAATAAGTTCAAACGATGGTAACATTTTTATTTTTATTCAGTCATCAATATTGAGAAATTCCCTCCTAGCGGAACGACACAAAGAGTGAGGAATAAAAGGAAGCCTAGATAAAATGGTCATCGATAAAAAGTAAAAAATAAAATAAAACAGATTTTTTTTAACGCCCTAGTTCTAACGCTGTTTTCGTAACAAATTTTACTGGAGTACCCTCTAAATAACTTTAGGTTATGTTATCGTACTACACTTAAAACAAATAGAGATGCGTATACAGATATATATCACATCGTCATTCATGTCGGTTCTTCGTGAACTCTCGCCCTCTTGACTATGTTCCTCCACTTTTCTCGGCATTCTAAGACCTGTTGCCTTATCCAGTTGGTCAGTCCAATTGGTTAGAAATCTCTCGCTCACCATAACAAGCTTCTCCAAGCTATCTTCCCTTCTCGCAAGATGCCCAAAAAATTTAAGGATTCGTCTCATGTCGAAGGTCTGTTCATGATATTCAGTTCCTTTTGAATGGAGACATTCATGCATCTCTCATCAATATTCTTAATATTTTAAAACGAAGTTACATAAACGCTTGTGCTTTGAAAATAAGACTAATTTGGTGCCTTAACCACTTAGACCAATAAGCTACATACTACTTGAAAGCAAAATTTAACCTCTTTGGTTTAGACAATTTTTTACAAAATTAAATTCATTAATATGATTTTTAAGCTGTGGAAATTATGAAAACATATTTTTAAAGAGAACAAATTTTTCATATTCAGAACATAGTTCTGTAGTATTTTAAAATAAATTAATGAATAAACTAGAAAGATATTTAGAACAAAACTATTAAAAAAATATTCAGTTCCTTCCCCGGATAGGAAGAGGTCCAGGTTCGTTTCCCGGTAGCAACTTAATATTTTTTCTGTATATCTTTTTAGTTAATTCATTAATTTGTATTGGAAATATAACTCTGTATTTTTAAAAATAAAAGATCAATTCTAAATACTGATAAAAACTGCTTATTAATGAATGGCGTGTTGGGTCAGGCTTTGATGGCGTCGAAACGCACAATGCAGACTGTCAGTACCTCCGCAATGAATTAGAACCGATAAGTACCTGTTATCTGTGTAAGCCGGAAACACCATGGGAAGCGAGCCTGCCGCCAGCGGAACTACAGTGAGCAGTTTGCGGTGGACACCACGTGACTGCTCGGTGCCGATAAGGACTAACGCCAGTCTCAGAAGTGGAGCCGGCTTCACGATCAGGCCAAACCGGATATCGCATTACACGGACGGATGCATTAAAGACTTTCGTCCGTACGAGGTGTAATCATTTCAGTCCACTGGGTAATAATTATTATTTGATGAGGATCCTGATTCAACATAGGGGATCGTCAAATTTATCAGTACACTTCTTTGGATACTGTATATTTAAGACTTGATACTTTTAATAAATTTGCTCATTATAACCGTTACATACTCGTTATTACAAAAAATATTTTATATCCAATAAAATTATAAGCAAGTCAAATACATATGAAAAATCAAAAATATATAATTGTATGAACAAAAATATTTTTTAGTAAATTATTACATTCAATCACATTATTTCAAAATTCAAAATACTGCTCTGTTTTAAAGTTTAAAACTTACTACTGCACACACAATATAAACACCCATTATTTTTTTATAAGAATTCGCAAACCTGAAAGGAATCGTAAATAATAAGGAACCTCGTCGGCAGACGCTGCACTTTTCAAGAATTAGGGTTTTTAAACCGTGTTGTGTATTTTGTTCATTTGTTAACAATATTTTTGTCAGTAAAGCGAGCTAACTATAACCGTGAAGTGTTGTATGAAAACAAACCTGAATCAAAATAATAAGTAATTCTTCATTATAATCGTGATCTCACTATAGCCGTGCTCGATATAACCGAGTTCGTCAGTATTTTAAGAAACATATATAGAGTCATTAATTAAATTGCGTCAAGTATTTTATTAAACAGAGTTTTGCTCACATTTTTGCTCTCGTCCACTACAAATTTCGTACAAGAGTCACCAAACAAATATATCAGATTACCACGGTATCTACATATTTTGTTCAGTACCCATTAACGTCATACTTGCATTTAAATTCTGTTTAGAAATCCACAACACTCGAATGTTCGAATATTAAATTATGCCCATTCACGTCTCGGTAAAGTATTTTTTGTGAACTACCTAAGTTACATTGTGAAGTGAATTACAATTTTAGGATTTAAATTTTACCTACCTAAAATTAAATTAATAAAATAATACGTATTCTTCTTCTTCTTCTTCTTCTTCATCTCCTTTATTCTAATCCGGTCCGGGGTCTAACTCTTGGACTTGATTACTTGGGGCTGAACAGTTCCATATTTCCAGGATAGTTCCATATTTCTTCGCAGTCTCTCCATTTGCCGTATTCGTGCTTTCCTGGCTGGTTCAATAAATCTTCTTCCATCTGACATTTATGAGTAAATATGTTTAGGCAGTCTTTCTTTTCTCATGCGGAGGATACGTCCAAGCCAACTTAGCTATGATTCTGAGCAGCAGCAGGTTCATCCCACGATCCTCTTGGATGATATCGTTCCTGATTTGATCTCTTAACGTCAATCTCGCTAATTTTATTAGTTATCTCATCTCTTTAGTCTAGATTTTCAATCGATGGCTATAGGTCAAGGTGGGTTTTCAAATCGCCAGTTTTGTCTTAATGTTGAGCTCTGTTTTCCTTAATAATGAGCCATATTCCTTAATAATAAATTCTGCTAGCCGAACCTATCGTTACTTAAATTTCCTTGTCCTGTCATGCGTCATTTTTATATAATACTCTCAGGTACTTGAAGGTGTCTACTTGTTTCAATGTAGTACCGCGAGTATAGATTATGCATTACTGTCCTACATTTCTGTCGATCGATCGCCACAATTTCAGTTTTAGCTGTGCTAATCCTTATGCCTGCCTGTTTGGTCTCTCCACTAAAGCGATTTAGCTATTTCTGCAGCCTCTTTTGTATACCACAACGGTCAGTATCTACTTACATGTAGTACAATGCTAAGCAACCGCTTTCTAATAAATAAAATCTTTAAATATTTAATATAAAATTTATTTAACTATAAATAACTCAAATACATGCGATGTTTACACATTTTGGATAATTTGATGTGCGCTATACATAATTTATCAATTTATCAAATCAAAAATTAAGATATAGATGTCTCACAGAGACGAAGCTATAAGCTAGAATACGTTTGAAAAGGCAGTATTTCATTATTCAAACGTATTCTAGTATATGTTAATAATGTAAAATAAATGAATTTCATATATACACATAGAGAATATAACCCTATACTTAAAAAAAATAGTCTCAGCTTCAACGACATCTATACACGAGAATGAATATCAAATTTTCAAACAATCTATAGATGGCTACAGCATAGTTGGTAATAAATAATTGAAATGTTCCAACATGATAACATATATACAACTTCCAAAAATGTTATAGATGTGGTAGTATGGGTAAATAGGTGAACGTTACATTGTGTAAAGTGATCACTTAAGCCAGCCGATGACAGATCATAAGCCCTGCAATGCCCAAGATTTCCATACTTCCCATGTAAAAATAATAGCTTCATATCTGTGAGATATCTATATCTCGATGACAATCCCCCAGGGGATAAAATCCTTGTAATTAGTTCCTACATTTGGACATACTTAAAATATTGAGTTTTTTTTATATTGAAGTATACTTATTTAAATTCTTGTATAAAATATAATAATTTATTAATAACCAAGAAAGTAATACTTGTTCTGGCAATTTTTTTTTAGAATTAAAGCCTGCGTATTTGCCTGTTTATCAATATTTTTGAATGTATACCTTTTTGTAGCTGTAAATGATTCCAACAAGATAAAACAATATGAAAGGTAAATTGGATGCCGAGCACGCTTCATATTGATAGTTATTTGTGTCATATTGTTCATTTGGTGTTTGGATTACTATGCTTTGTGTACACCTGTTTCACCTTTTATGCATGCATCTGGCCAGATAATTGGAGCCAATCAGGCTGGTCCACTGTTTTGGAACAATCAGGTCCACCTGATAGATTCTAAATTGAATATTAAACGGATTAAAATTAAACAAAAGCATACATTTTTCTCGTAATAAACTTAAAATAGTAATTAGATCTATACATACGAATATAGTGATTAGTTATTTTTTTAGAATCTTTTATGCTACGTATCTCAGTAACACATATTATACAATCTCTGAACATAAAATATATATATTTTCGTAGATCACTTTGTGGTTTGACATATTAGATTAAATAAAATAACAATGAATAACAATAAATGAAACCATGAAATTTATTATACGTCAACCGATTTCGCTAATCTCAAGCTTCATTAAGACGTATATGAAACTAATCATAAATACAAAAAGAGTGCACTTATATATACATTAAGTTGGCGATAGAATATAAAATTACAGGTGAAAGAGAGAGACAGAACACATATATAGTTAAATATAACATCAAGGGAGACGGAATATAAAATTATATATACGTAATGTCAATAGTTGTGTCAAAGAACATCTTAAACGTTTAAATAGTAATAGTTTCTTAGAATTTTCCAACCATATTATTAAAAAAGACCATTCTTTTAATAATAGCACAGGGGTCAGGATCCTTCATAAAAACGGTTGGACAATTTAGAAGCCCTCGAAATAAAAAAGGCAATAAATAATGGTACGCCAATTCTTAATAATCAAATAAATTTATCCATTAGCCCCATATTAGGTATGTTTCCTTTAAAATCAATTTAATATCTATCAACATTATTTTGCCCTCCCTTAATGTTCGGTCTATCTGTATATGTATTTTGTCTCTCTTTTTCGCGTACAATTTTAAATTCTGTCTTCCTTGATATTATATTTAATTATATATATCTCTTTCACATGTAATTTTATATTCTACCTTCCTCTTTATATAAGTGCACTCTTTTTGTATTTATGATTAGTTTTAAATACGTCCTGATGAAGCTTGGGATAAGCGAAATCGGTTGACGTATAATATATTTCATGGTTTCATAGAAAGTGATTGTTATTTTATTTTAATAAAATATATATATATTAAAAATATTTTTTTTTCTTTTCTCTGTCTACAAAATACATTAATTAATTCAATCTCAGCGAAAATTGTAAATCCAGGATTTCGGAATTTGGTTTTGTTAATCCCGGGATTAGAAAATCTTAATTTTCTCAAAAATGATACAATTATAAAAAAAGGTTAGAAATAAAACAATTACAATTCACGTGCACATATTCGAAACATATTTATATCTAATTAAATAAGTAACGAATCTGTGAATAAAAATAACATCAATTTGAATTTAATCTAAAACATTTATCCCGAGTAAGTTTCAGGATAATACGTAATCCTGGAATTCATAAATATTCTAAACTCTCGGTTCTCGGGATTACAATCCACCCGTCAACCTCCTATACAACGTTCTGAATACTCTATTTAAAACGCGACATTTCTAACGTTACATTTTTATTTTCTAGGGAGTAGCAGACAAAATGTATTAATGTAAAATGTATGTTATAATCACTACGTTTTTAATAAATAATCCATCTACCTCTTTATGACGTAGTTAACTTTTTTTTTGACGGATGTTCTTGATCGTGCTGGCTATTCGGAGCTACGAGGCGCGTTTTTTAAGTAAGCTCCGGTGTAACGCTGCGGTTGCGATGTTGCGCATGCGCAAAAGTTTCCTTCATCCGTTGACTCACTACATGCAACGTTATAGATATTCACATAGTGTGGCCATGTTGTAGTGAGTGGTTGAAATGTTCAAGACAGTAGATAAGCCCGCTAATTGTGAGATACGGTCCGTGATTCATTTCTTGAATGCACGAAACATGAAATCATCGCCAAGTGCGTCCTGTTTCGTCCTGATTTAGCGCCAAGTGATTTCCATATTTTACTGAAGTAGTTCCTTGGTGGCAAGCGTTTTGATGACGACTATGAACTCAAAGACGGAGTACAGATATGGTTTTCATCCCAAGCGTGGTCGTTCTATGACGAAGGTATACAAAAATTGCTGCCCGTTATGACAAGCGTCTTAATAATGGTGGCGACTATATTGAGAAGTAGTTTAAGGTGTGTGGCGTCCGAAGAAAGTAAAGTGTTTTAAAAATGATGTTTTGTTTCTTTTAAAAAAAAACGATACATACTTAAAAAACGCGCCTCGTATTCACTAGTGATGAGCTCAAAATCACGAACCGTGAGTCAATCACTGATATCTTTGAGTCACACTCACTCACAGTGATTGAATATCTGGGAATATCGTGATTTGTGATTCAAATTTTTGTTAAAAATACCATCAATGTTTGATTATCGCCATCTGTTGTAATATGCTATTTTCTTCTTTTTTTTTTAAATTTTGTAGTGCAATAATTTTCTACTAACTATTCTAATTATTTATGCTAGAATATGTTTTTTACGCAAATGAAGTTTTAATAATATAAATAAGTTCGCTCAAAATTATGTTTTTTTTTAAAAATATTTCGTGTATTGTGATATCAGAAACTGTGATCACAATCACAGTTTTCAATCACTGATATTATCGAATACCAATTATACTAATCACACCAGTGAGTCAAGAGTAGCATTTTATCTCATCACTAGTATTTACGTCTGCCTGGAAGAGATACTCTAATGTCTGCCCGAACCGCTGGCTTTTCAGGCCACGGGGTTCTCTTTTACCAGGATACTGTCGCCCGTTGAATTTTACTTACATAAAAGTTGCTTCTTCTTTCTTTCTTAACATAATAACCTCAGTCAGAAGAGACTCGGCTCATAACAATCCACAGCTGACCTCAGGATCTCTCCAGTCTGATGCAATGTATATATCTTCTTCAGGATAATCTCATTTTCAAAGCTGTCACTTTGATAAAGCCAAAGAATTGATGCCATGATTTGAATGAAAAGTTGAAGTATATTATAATGCTCCATGCTCATTAATGAAATTTTTAAGAGATTTTCGACTCGAGATAATCTTTGAGATATGGACTTTACTCGTATGCGATTATTTTGAGACATCTCTCAGCTTTTGTAGTCTCCGCGTACACATATACATATACCGCGTACACATGTACACGTACAATCTCAAAGATTCGCTATCTCACGCCTTACTTCATGCTCATTACGTACGTCAAACGTCATTGTCGTTCGTCAGTTGGGTTATTTTGAGTTTCCCCAACCGCAGTTAAAACTGAACAAATGTTTGTAATTTAACGCCTTATATATAACCTACATTTATTTTTATTAGAATCAACTTTTATGTGTTATCTATTTCTTTATTCCATAATTTAAAATCGGTTTCGGTTAAACGGGATTTCAATGGAATCCGAAAATTCTAGATTGCACTATCCAAAGAACCTTAACGTTAATGCATATAATATTATCTATTTTGTGTATTCACAATAATGCAAAGGCGACTTGATTCACAAGGGTTGCGGGGATGAAACATTTAATACAAGTAATTACATCATTGAACGTCCGTTCTATGATGTAATTATTTAATTTACAATCATTCATTTAAATTATCAAAGTACCGAGTGCCGGATGAACATTCACGAAATATTCAGAATAACAGATTATTTCATAAATAAGTAGAGAAAAGTAAAATAAATTAATGTAACATTCATTTATAATTGGTACATTATGTGATGTTTGATAAAAATATCAATAAATACGTAGGTCAAACAGCAGAAATAAAATAACATCGGAATTGGTCGAAATTTCTTCACTCGGTATTTTAAAAAGGAATAATAATGAATAACTTGCAAATCGAAATACAAAAGAATTTAAATTCAGTGAAATCACTAATTATTAACATCACGCTCCCTAATACGTCACCCTTATTGTCCATATTCTCAGTAATGACTGAAACGCTCACCTCCTTCCACGCCTCGCACCAACACCCAATTAGGTCGACATGAAACTGTATTTAGTTTGGTTACCACCGTAAAAGTGACGAAATAGCCCAACGTGTATTAAGTAGGAAAAAGTTTAGTCTATTGAAAATTTTTAATGATATATAAAATGCATCTCAATAAAACAAACACATCGTTTAACATGTTATAGGGGGTATGGTTTGTTGTGCTGTGTAATAGGCTCAGGTAGAGCGATGTGAGGTTACTACAGCCTCATAGATCGATCGCTACACTCATGATCGTATCGCATATTTGGATTGTGCATAGATGTAACAAGCGAACAGGTTTTATAAATTAAGACTATTTATTATCGGCTCTGAATTTATTGAAGCTTATTACACATGTTAAGGTTTAACTCTATGCACGTGAACTATGTATCGAAGATCGGAGGCGTTTTGGAAGTTGCTGTTCCAGTGAACCTCAGTACGTGAAGTGAAGATAATGACTTCACTCACCTGGAGCGCTGCTGACGCGTGAACGCTATTGTCGTACCTTAAGTTTTTATGGCTGATAGTTGCGGGTAGTAGAGTACCCCCTTGCCGGCCATGTTCAGCAGTGCTCTTCTGATATAGTTGATGGAGTGAAGGCGATAGGGGTCAATTATTTGGTCATTTGAATATGTTGTGTACCAATACACATCAATGTGTGCGTGAGCGCTATCTATTCAGCCAATATCGATATCGATCAATAGCCGAATATCGCCATGTGTTACATTTTTAAAATTAAATATACTGTTCCATTATTTAAAAGCCTACCTTGTCTTTATGGAATCTCAAATACCTTTGAATAAACTGATAGCAGACGCCAGAATTAACAATTCATTTTTATTAAATTTTGGATAATTAAAATAATTACAACTTTACAAAAAGAATGTGTTCTTCTTAGTTGTAAATATATAAATAGATTGGCTATGGTTTGCGTCCAGTACAACCTGTTTTGAATTACCTATAATTAGTATCTCTGGGTTTTGGGTAAAGTAGGATGATACTCGACTTCTAAGAGAATAATGAAAATGCCAGTTACTGTCGTAACTGAGCCAACTGACAGAACAGTGAGCCGTAAGACAATAGATGTATTAAGATAGCAAACTGATAATTAAACTTGAAGAATGAGTTCTCCGCTTTAGACACAGAGCAGTGGGTATTTTTGATCAGTATCGTCGGATAAGCTTCCATTCAACATTGTCATTGACAACAAATACATAAAAATATCAAGGGCATAAATAATATTATGCGTCTGTACGACCCTTTGAAAGATTAATGAAAAGTTTCCTCACAATTTAACAAAAAACCAGCAATTAACATTGTCACTTTCAAATTGAAATATCTAAACTGAATATTTTTTTATACCTAATTGTATTATACACAAGGTGTTGTACAGTGTCGGCTTGCTCGGTACATAGAAATGGTAGCGCACATGTATTGCATCATTGCTGAAATAATATTTTAGGGTTATATTTTAGGGTTTGGTTTATGTATTTGTTTGAGTTATGTTGTACTGTGGTAGACTTTTTCCCTTTTTTGGTAATAAATTATATTTTAACTTCGAATAAAGTTTTACGGAAACGTACGGCCATGGCCGATTGATTTCTGCTAGTTTTTTTATAATTGATCATAATACAAAATTTACATATGTTAGAAATACATATATTTAATAATAATTAGTGTTTAAAACCCATCCTAGGACGAAGTTTAGAATTTTATTTCGTCACTTTTATTTCTGAACTGGTTCATTTCCCGTATTAATCGAACACCAAAAACAAATTTTAATAATTAAAATTGTATTTCAAATTTTTATTTTATTTATATTTTTCTTACGACCGACGATTTACCAATCTATGAACATTTTTCATATGCAATCTGTTCAAAATATCGTATAGCTGCAATGCATCAGTATAATTTCCAAGTTACTGACAATAGACTTGTTTACCATTTTGAAAAAACAAATACCTTCACAAAAAAAGTTCATATATCAACGAAGTTCTTTTTAATGCTATTTCCCATTTAATTTTACCTATGTGAAGAACAGAATGATACTAAAGTTTTTATATATATATTTATTTATGTCACATTATCGAAAAATATTTTTTTTATCTATCCATAATATATATATCATAATAAGAAAAATACCAATCAAATTTTTTTTATATTTATAGATCAACGTGCTAGATGGTATAGTGATTGAAATACTTGTCTAGTAATCCAGTAGTTGGAGATTCAAAAATCATTCTAGGAGACCAGTTTGTTAGTTATATTTTCTTATTTTAAAAATAGTAAGAATATTGATGTGACACGTATTCCATTGCACTTAACTAAAAAAAAATTGAATTACTTAGAAAAAAAATATTTTTTATTATCAAAAATCATAATTTTTAATGAAGTGCGAATCACGAAATTTTGAGAATTCCGAAATTCGTCCTCATAAATATAATTTAGAATTTCAAAAATTTCATAGCGAAATCTGAAATTTAAATATATCAAAATAAAATAGTGTTACTATCACAGACTGATGGCTACATAATGAGTAATCGCAAAACAATAGTGGTGTTCTGAAGGGATCGTTCCTAGAAATGCTTGAATGATTAACCAGATAAAAAACTGTCTTAGAAAAGCATTGAATGACATCGCGGCTAATGTTGACGCCCATTGTTAATGCAAATCTTATTTCAGCTGACGCGGAATTGTCTTTTATGCTTGAGAATTTGGGATCTGATGAGCTCTCACTTAAGTTAAAGTACAATTTAGAAGATCGAATAAGCCAAAGACGAACAAATGTATCTGAAACTCTTCACTTTTATTTATTTACACATCGGTGGAAAAAGTGAGATTTAAAAATCTTTCTTTATACCAACGAAAAATACAAAAGCCAAAATTATTGAAAGCTTTGCACAAAGATTGATATTCAACAGAAGTATGGTAGCTTTCGTAGCCACCCAGTCAAAATCCGACGATACAGAATTGATTGATATAGAAATGATGTTGGAAGAACAAACTAATCACTATGCTTAGTCCCAGTAATTAATGCAAAAGTTGTAGAACAAAATTCAGTCGAATTTGACGTCTAAAATACCATCCAGCTCAACTCAACAAGCACAACTTTAAAGCGAGTAAAAATTGAGTCCGTATAGTCATTTTTGATTTTGATTCCACCACAGCGTGGAGTCCGAGCAAGCGTTCTCAATGGCTGGCAACTTTAGCACAAACGTTATATCGAGACTAAGGGCCGTGACTTTAATGATCTCTGCTTTCTCGAAACATATTTTAGGGAACAAAACAACACATTAATTTAATAATATTATATAACTAGGCAAGTAAGGTGTTTTGTTAATTTAGTCGCTGTGCAACTATATAAAATGGCGTTTCTTATATCGATAATTTTGGCGCGTTTTGCTAATGTAAAAGTTATGGTGATAGATACACGTGTAACGCATATACATTTTTATCTTTTTCTATACTTTTTCTTTTCCTGTCACATCACTTTTTATGGTTTCGATATAGAGTATTAACAAAATATTTGTTATTTTAAAACAGCTTTATTAATAGCTCAATATTTAAATTTAAAAGTTCTGGATATAGATAAACGTGTAACGCATATATATATTCTTATTTTTCTATCAAAACACTTTTAATGGTTTTATTAAAGTGTGTTAGCGATTTTTTTTTTTTAAATCCGATGAAGATTGACAACAGAGTACTGCGTCTCTGCAGGATACGTCTGCTACCGTGCGGTAGCTGTGCGGGCAAGCTAGTAATATTATATTTATATAATGAAATTTCAAAATGATTATTTATTAATTGTATTTTTGTACAATTATTATATAATATATTATTTAATATAATAAATAATAATGTAATAAAGAAGCTATTTTTTATTATTAATTGGTGGGATAAGATGAATTATAATATTGATTAGTTGACACAATCCGATTTGGATTCAAGATAGGAATATCGGCAAATGGATCTGGCCTACCTTGATCTCGATTCTGGATTGGACGTCAAGTTTTCACCTCCAGTTGACTCGCACTTTTTTAGTGAAGAACCGAGATATCACTGCACTTCCGGAGCTGTTAAGAATACCGCCGCTTCATGGTTCTAGCTTTACGCACGACGCTACTTTCGGACGTTATAAAACACAGATCTTGTCAGTCGGTGTCGGAAGAAAATCTCTCCCCTCGTCGGCGAAACTCCTAAGTAATAAGTTGGTCAGAGCGGGACACGTATTAAGGTTTATATTGGAAGTACAGATGCACAGGGAGTAGGTACTTGACTCGGTTAACATTAGTATTGAGCTAAAAATAATTTCAAAATAAATCGAACGACTGAATTTTTATATTTCATCAAAATTTGCAATTCCTAAGTGCAATGGAACTTGTAAAAATCGCAAATCACACAATCCTCTTAGTCGTACGTACGTTCTACTGATACATTTAGCACGCCTCGTACGTGATGAAAATTTAATTTAGTTTTTCCTGAAAATATACGACTGAAATATTAATGAAGTTCAATGGCTGAAGTCTTGAAAAAAAGGGAATCCAATTTTTCTGAAATCCATTCCAAACTGGATTATTTTTCAATATGGTACGCGCCGTAATAATATTTATAATGTTAAAGCGAATTTCTACAGCAGTCTTGATGTATATTGTAATTCAAATGGTTTCGTGAAATATGATTGAGTTCTTTTAAACAGCATATTTTACGTTAAGATATATATATATATTCTTTTTTGTTCGAAACCATTTGTTGTTATGTAAGGGTTGATCTTTTTTAAGAGCGAAAACATATCGTAGTTGTATTAACAGTAACTTATCCTTTTAAATACTAATTTAATGTATTAATTATAAATATATACATATCAAATCAATTTTGTCGAAAAATATTGTTTTTGTCCTACTTGGATTCGAACCTGGATCTCTATTTCCAATCCGGGGAAGTACACTAGCAATTGTGTTAGAGCGCCAATATTTTTCATGACAAATTTTTGAACCTATATGTTACACTTTTTCAAATGAATACATTTGTCGTTCCATTATTTGAAAGCCATCTACATTGTTACCTTTAAATAATTACAACTTCACAATTATAATGTATTCTCCTTAATAGTATCTTATTCGCTTATAGAAATCAATTTTTTTCCCATAGCCACAAGGATTGGTACGCTATACCTGTATCAGTAACAAAGGGAATAGGTGGTCTGAAATCTTACATCATTTTTTGATATAATTATTCAGAATGAAGGTACACACATCTGTAGGGGTTATTATAATATAACGAATTGTAATCGATATGTGTGATCTGAGTTGTCGAGTCACTCGGATAGAGAGACCGACGATTGTAGGTTATGCGATTCATATCAGAAGGTTTTGTTTATGGTGAGATTGAAGTTCCAACTCTTTTCTAGTCTCACGTGTATTGGTGCATGTGAGTATTTATGCTGTGTCTAGAGCAAGGTATTTAAATAAAATAGAACTTTCAAAAGTTGTAGTTTATTGCGTGACAAATAACAATTGAAAGTACTATGAGTATAAAGTTTATTACGGGAATAAAGTTGAAGACTGGAGTGGCTCACTCGAGGTGTTGTCGAAAGAACGGTCTGCGAAGAAGTGGCTAACTTTGGCTAGCTTCTAGGACTCGTCCATCACGATGTATTGACACTTGCTATTGGTCGGTACGTTTCGGTACTATATTGCTGTAGAGTGTTAATTTAAGGTAGCCAGGTCTGGGAGAGGCGTAAGCAGGCCTCCACACAAATATACAGTAGTGATGAGGTAAACTGTGATGGTGTGATTCGATTGCAGTGGCGACTGGTAACTGTGATTAGAGGTTTGGTTTCTAGTGTACCGGTGATTACTCGCCGATTACGAATGATTACAGATATAATCAAATACTAATCATAAAATCACAGTGACAATCACAGCTTACGTGATCACTAATTTACAGCAGATAAGTTGGATTATCTTAGTGCGCACAAGTAGTATTTTGGTTCGAACTAGTTGTCTTCTGATACTGGGTATGTTAATGTTGCGTATAGTAAAATATAAATATATAGGTATATATTATTTAAATTTGTTGAAAATGTATTCGATTGCTAGAGTGAATATGGTTAATGTGCTTCAACGGATAGGTAGACGTCTAGGTTCGAACATCGATAGCAACTAAATATTTTTTCAATAAATAGATATTTTTTTGTATATTTTTCTAGTCGATTAATTTACCTTGTTTAATTATTATTATCTAATTGTTAATCACTAATTTATTTTATAAAGTTTTTATGTAAGGGTATATTATAAATAACACCATTGATTTGGGTTAGTTAAAGCCTTAACCGTTAACTACAAGAGAAACTGTGTATCCTGATTAGGTTTCCAATAATATCATACGTTTTTATATTAGAAAATATGAATATTAAATACGTAATAACGTAATAACGTATTAATGAACTCACATTTTATTGATTTCTTTATTCACCGTATCCCGATGAAAGATAGATTTGATCTGTATATCTTCCCAATTTATTAATCTAATTTATTTTAAATTAATTAAATATTATACAAAGGGAAACTTTAATAGGTACGGAAATAACACAATCGATTTACCCAGTATAATGGTTTGTTCTTTTAAAGAGTTTGCATACTTAATTCTATGAAAATCGTTCAATAACCGGTTCCATGTCCCGCAGTACCAGATTTCCTATTCCAGCGGCATCTCAACCTTGGGTTTTCGTTAGTATTGCGCTCACGTAAAGGCTCTGTTTATTTCGCTGGCCTCTTTTAAAGCCTTCCTCGACTACAAAAGTTTTCCCTGCAAATGGAGCACCCTTGTTCTGTACCCGATTTACAATTTTTTACCCTACAAATGTATTCAGTCAATACTTTCAATCTCAATACCAATGTAAATACGTAAATTATTAATAATTTCAATTTTTAGTTACAAAAAAATTTTGTTTGCGGATTTTCTACGATCGTCGAATATACTTTTATATACTTAGTAGCTTTTTTTACTCGACCTATGACGTGAAAGTTAGATAAAATCGGGTCAGTTGTTAGGCAAACTGGAAAGCAGAGGTTTAAAAAAAGTGAGGCCTAAATTCAACAGCGGACGAATAATAATAGAAGAACATTTAAAATGTAAAAATTTATAATATTGTCACTCCATCTCAATCTGGGTCTACCGTTCAATTAGGATCCCTTATTGAATACGGCTCACATCACGTTTTGTATTACGCTCTCTGTGTTCTGACCATTTGGGATTTACTACATTAGCTAAATTAGAAATTTGATAGATTGAATTGTTGCGAGCACCAGTTACCTACTGACTACATCGGTCCATATAGCATGGCGTCTCCTATCGGTTTACTCAAAACTATTTAAGATTCCGTAAAAACAAAGTAGATGGCTTTCAAATAATGGAACGATAGATGTATTCATTTGAAAAGTGTAACATATAAGTTCGAAATTGTATCGTCAATCCACTGTGTTGGTATAGCATAATCGGATAATCGGATTCAGGTTCGAATCCCGGTAGTAACAACAATATTTTTGATAAAATAGATTTTATATGTATATCTTTCTAATTAATACATTTAATTTGTATTTAAAATGTTACCTTTAACTATATATCTCTCTCGCTCTCTTTCTCTAAAGACTTGTGCTGTCATTTCTGAAGATCGTGGTCTCCATACAAATGCGCATTTTTCACTTATACAAGCGTTAATCATCCAACTCTCCCCATCTCCTTAGCAGTCAAGACGTCGCACTCGTCTATATTAATTGTTCCTATAATATTCGGATTATGCCATGTGTTCTAGTTTATGAATATTTCTTGGAATGAAGCCTATTTAATACTCGATCATTCCATACATCTATCTCTTATCAGCATCCCTGGCGTCGTGAGACGATTAATCAAATCTACGAATATGTTACCATAGTGACACACACATCAAATATAATGAATTTCTTTAGAAGTATAAATAAAAATAATTACTTTTCATATTTTTAAGATTAGCAAAATCAACTTTGTGGTTAGAATCTATTATTTTAGATTGTTAACTTTGTTTTATTAACCACTTAATGAATTAAATACATCTATCTGTTTCGAAAAATATAATTATTACCTTCAGGGTGTCATTGACTAATCAAAAACATATGTCATATTGTTTCTTTAATATAATCGATTTAAAAAAAAACAATAATTATTTTAAAAATAAATTTAGTATCTAACTTTCACTATTGAGATGTTTGAATACTAGTGGTTTTTCAGAATTTTATAATCGTTTGTTAGAAAATGATCATACTTTTGATAAAAATTTGAGATTGTCAATTTTACATGTAAACGGTGTTGGTATTAAATGAAATAATTTGGAATCATTGGAAATAAATAGAGAAATTTAAAGCTAACCAAAATGTTGCTAACCAAGCTAACCAACTAAATTTAAAGCTAACTAAAATATTGCTAACTAAGCTAACCAACTAAATTTAACCACACAATTGCCATTCTAAATTTTTTTCCTATAAACTATTCTAATAATTTTGTATCATCAAGTAACAATTTAAGTTACGTACTAAATTTATTTTTTTAATAATTATTGTCTTTTGAAAAATTATTCTATTAAAGAAACAATATAACATATGTTTCTGATTAGTTAATGACATTCTGAAGGAGAAAATGATATTTTTCGAAACAGGTAGATGTATTTAATTCGTTAAGTGGTTAATAAAACAAAGTTAACAATCTAAAATAATCTCATTTCACCTTAGTTTTATCGTATTTGAACTCTTACAAGTTTTTAATTATTAAAAAAATATATGTATATACATTATATATATGTAAAATCCCACATATACCCAGACTTTTTATTGCAGGTAGATAACTTTAAAACATTATTTCTAATAAGGTAACATATTATATGACAAACTACAATATTACAACACCTTAATTGGCTAAATTTTTTAAAGTTATTCATCTTATTAGTTTTGTTGTAAAAAAAAATAACTTCAAAAAATGTAACCCGAGTTGAACCGAATTCCTGCAAGTTTTCTAAATAATAATTATTTTCGTTGTTGTCGAAAATTTATTTAAACGAGTTTTTATCTGTCTTCTCTCAGAAGAAATAAGTTTGTCGTTTAGAAAAGATTTGTGTTCAGTCATGCAAATTGAAAGTAGTTTAAAAGTAAGAGAAGATCTGACTTTCTGAAACCTTCAAAAGCCCAGCAGATACCCAGACATTATATGGTCTAGTCACGTGCTGCCGCGTCATGCCATCACGCCAAAATTCCTGGAGGAATAAGCAGCGTTGATGGAAACTGACATCAGCTCATTTCACAGCATCTGGCAACGTTGGCATATCGGCGCCAGCGAGGACTACATAAAAATTGCAAAAAATATATCTAGTTCAGCATATTCCTACTCTCTTTCAGATTTAAAAAAAAACAGATTTTATAAAATAACGCAGCTTTAAACTTAGTAACATTGAATGTGAAGCATTACTAAACATTTTGTTTAGATGTAGCATGCTCACTTAATAACCAAATCCCAAATATAAGCTTTGTTTTTGTATTAATTTTTGTGATGTGATTGTATTAATTTGGGCTGTTTGCGATGTAAATCAATGACAATATTTGCTCAATTAATTATTATTAAGGAAACACATTCTTATTGTAAAGTTGTAATCATTTAGAACATAGGTCTGTGATGTTTTTAATATAAATTAAATTTATTAATTAGAAAGATATACATATAAAATCCGGGGAAAGTGCATTAACCGATTATCTTATAATGAAGATGGCTTTGAAATAATGGAACGATACATATATTAATTTAAAAAAATGTAATATATAGGTTGTAAAGTTTGTCGTCAATGTGCTGTGGTGCTTTAGCATAATCGGTTAATGTACGTTTCCCGGATTGGAAGAGATCCAGGTTCGAATTTCGGTAACAATAATATTTTTCGTATATGTATATCTTTTTAATTAATACATTTAATTTGAATTAATTATATTATTAAATCATATGCGATGTTGCATTCCCAATTTATCAATTCATCTACGTTTTTTTTAAGACATAACAAAATATTGAAAGACCGCGGTATTTGGTGCATTCTATATTTTTATATGGTGAAGAATCATGGACCCTAAAAGTAAGGGAGAGAAGACGGATTTATGCCTTTGGTTTTTGAAACACATGTTGCGAAAACCATGGACGACGAGATACATACATGTCTCCATTCTTCTGGAACTAAACATCAAGGGCAGACTCTCAACCTCTCTCTTTACCTGAGATGAATCCCTCAAGTTTTTGGGCATCTTGTGGGAAGGAAAGATAGCTCGGAAAAGCTTCTTGTGGACGAAGAGTAAGAAGAAGATCGCCCACCCATTGGATCCACCGAGTGGAAAAGGCAACATGCACTTTTCCAGTGACAGCCCTAAGAGGAGCATAGTCAAAAGGACGGGAGATCATGGAGATCGCGATTTTCAGTTATGAGGGACTGATGTGATGATGACAACACTTTGGATGATTCACAATAAGAATGTGTTCTCCTTAATAATTAACAGATTATACTTTCTAGATATTTCCGTAATTTTTTTTAGTAATCTATGTAAGTTTTTGGAGATCATTAATAACGCTTGTAAAAAATAAAATAAATTCCAATCATAGTGAACATAATGTAATAACTTTTTTATTAATGGATTAAATTTTTTCTATAAAGTAAATCAAATCTATGATCTAAAACTATATCAGGTTTCTCGAATTCGACATTCAAATGATTTATGAATGTTTTAGTTCTGTAATAAAAATTCAGAGCGTAAGCTAACAATCCGGCCGAGGTATATTTTCTTACAAAAAATGTACTCTTCAACCCGTCGAGTCACCGATAGTCTTCTCTGGGGTACAATCGTGAATTCTCAGAGCATCGGAAAGAAATAAAATCAATACTTTTGAGATGTGACGAATGTTGAAGATATCGCGTACCTCCAGGCGTACGAATAAATCAATTTCAGATGAGTTTGCTGTTTCTTTAAAGAAAGGCTGTACAGTGTGTTTTTAGCAATACTCTGGACATTTTATACTCCGCTAAAAAGAGTAAATAGGATCCATCATTTTACTAGCAAAAGCTTTCATATCGGTCCTTCACGATCACCACTAGGTTGGTTTTTTTAATGCTACAGGGCAACTGTGCTACACCTCAGCGCTGCGCCGCGGCTGTCAATCCAAAAACCATTCACTGTCCGTCATATTACATTCTTGTATCATTTATACAAAATTTGTTACAACACAAAAAACATAATGAATTCATAGAAATCAAAAAGAGTTAAAAAGCAAAATACATAAATATAAACGAAAAAATCTTTAAAAATAACAAATTAAATATATTATCAAAATTTAGAGACGTAGACGAACAAAATATAAAAAGCAAAGAAACGAAAGAAAAGGCGGGATCCTGTGACACTGCTGAAGACAGGAGACACTTATGGTTTTATAAGACAAACATGACTGTTGGCAGACAGTGGATCTGTTGGCGTTCCAATCTCCTTGGTAACGTGTACTCTCAAAAATAATAATAAAGCTTATCTTCTAACCCTTGTACTAAAAAGAGCGAAAACAGGGGTGGATTTATGGTGCAAGAATAATATCAAAGTAAACTATGAGCAGCAATAAATAAATAAATACAGACGATATTTCTGGTAAAACTGTCATTGTGTTTTATTTAATCAAATATGTCAAACCACAATGTGATTGCTTGCTTGATATATCTTTCCATGATCTCGTATGTTGGTTCGAATTTCCCGCCTACTAGTTGTCTCTTGAACTACCTCGCGTCCGGCAATTTGAAAAGTTTGCGGTGATGCATTGGTACGATTCACAATCGATATTTTTGTTCAAGTGATAATTTTTGTGAAATTAACTTGTTTAATGTCAATCTCCCTACATTGAATTTTTTTTTATAAAGTAAAGTATGAAGAAAAAAATATAAATCTACGCGGTAAATTATCACTTGTTTTGATTTTAGCTCTTACCTTACTACATACGTTTACCTCTACCTTTTACCCTAACTCCAATATCCCCACTAAGACCTACCCCCTATTCTTTCATTTCTATTTCACCGATCCACGACATTTATTTAATACTGTTTTGTCAAATATTTGCGTTAATTTTAATAATTATAACAATGTTAAAATCTCAATTAATTAATTCAACTAGAATACATTTATTTTCCCTAGTACGGCACACCAATACACGCGGTAGATTCCAGCTGTTCACGTATAATTACAAACACTTCCACAACACAGCACTACAAGTTAGAATATAGCATCAGAGAAACTAATAATCAGCGTTTAATAGATGGGAATTCATCAGATTTAGCTCTCGGGCAGTCTGAATAGTTAAAGCTTCGTTAAGCCCAAGTACAATTATCGTGACGGCTCCTCCCCTCACTTCGGAGAGCTTTCATTAATCGATGATTAACAACCGTATGCCAAAACCGGACAACTTCGTTCCAAAGTTTGAGGCGGATGGTACAATTTAGCTTTACTCGATCACGTGATTTGAAATCCTGCCCCCTTACTTTGAATACAAGAAAACAATTTTGAAATTAAACACCCTTCCGACCCTTTTTTTTATAATAAAAACATGATGTTGGAATTTTAGAACTCAGTTTTATGATATTTAAAACAATTTAGATGAATGAATTAAAAAGGTATATAGAAAAAATAATTGGTTACCACATGGATATGAACCCGAGACTTTTATTTATTGGGGAACATATGGAATAATAGACGTATCATTTACAGAAGTATAGTCTCATATTTTTTTGAATTAATTGATTAACATAGTGAAGTTGGTATCGTAGTTCCGCGGCAAAGAAGAGTATTTATTCAATATAATTATTTATTTTTATTTTTATTGCTGTTTGATATTACAAATTATTTTTTTATAAAACTGTTTCGCAGTTTTATTTGCGACAAAGTATGAAAGTTAGACGTTTCAAAAAATTTAGAATTTTTTAATAATTAGAAAATAAAAAACATCCAAATCCGCCCATTACATACTCTCTCTTATACATTTCAACTCCACCCCCACCCCCACCTCCCTTACGGCAGACACACTCTTAATTACTGTCTGACGATGTTTTTAATCTTAATTTAATTGTGTTATTGATAATGGAAGATGTACCCGAAAACGTTAAATTTAAACGTTAAAGTTAAATAAAATAAAATATAGTAATAATAAAACAAAACGTTTCAACTCAGTTTACAAAATAACTGTCGAATTTCACAAAGTTTCGCCAAAAACCTTTGAACAGTTATAAATATATATACATAATAAAATTGTTAATATGTTATTTTAAATATAAATTAAATATATTAATTAGAAAGATATACATATAAAATCAATTTTATCGAAAAATATTGTTGTTGCGCCACCGGGATTCGAACCTGGATCTCTTTCCTAACCGGGGAAGGTGCATTATCCAACTATGCTACAGCGATAATATTTTTAGCGACAATTTTCGAACCTATATGTTACCCCTTTGATATTAATACATTTAATCGTTCCATTACTTGAAAGAGCCATCCACCTTATTTATTTATGTGTTATATGGCGTTGTTCTAACTGATATCTAATTATTTACCGTATTTCCTCGATTATAAGACGCATGTGTTTTCTTATGTCGGTGTCTGAATTCGGGGTACGTTTCATAATCAATGACGCCTTACAATAGGTGTAAAATACCTCGGTCGTGATGAATCATCACTGATTACTAGTACAACTGAGTTGAAAAGTGATTCACAAAAATCGGACACTGAATCTGAAGAAATTTCAGACTCTGATGGTACACATATAAATTACTTATTTTAAAATTCTTTTTTATTGTAACTGTATGACTTACTTTCTTTCCCGCGGGATAGACAGAGAGGATAGAATGCCATACTCCTCTGACCTGACACACAATTCTCGCCTCATCCACATTTATACATCTTCTCATACAAGCTCGCCGATTGTTGAGGCTTCTAACAGAACAATCCTCCATTATCTGGTTTACCTGGTCGTGCCAAGTCTTCCGCGGGCGTACTCTATTTCTAGTGCCATCAACACTTGCGTCATATATTTTTATTATCATTCTCTCCTCATTCATCCGTTCCATATGACCAAACCATCTAAGTGATCCTTTCTTAATTTTACTTACTATAATAACATCAGCTTTACATTCTTTTCTTATTTTTTCCTTATTGACTTTGTCATAAATAGATTTGCCACATATACACCTAAGTGATCTCATTTTCACTGCATTCAGTCTACTTTAGTTCCTCTTCTGCCATCCACTTCTGCCATCTGGACTCCATTGTGCACCGCTAGTCTTGCCTCGGTTGATAAATTTCCGTTAGATATAATTCCATTCAAAGCGCCGTTCACCTTGTTTCCGGCAGTCACTCTCCTTTCGATATCATTATCAGCCTTTCCGTTTTATCAAACATACTTCCCGAATACACAAACTCCTCTACTTATTCCAAAAATTTATTATCCCCAAGTATTCAACACGGTGTCTTGCTTTCTTTATTCTTGAATACCATAACTTTCAACTTGTTAATATTCATCATGATACTTATGAAATTAGCAAATTTAACTTTTTGGTTAAAATTCATTATTTTTATTTGTTAACTTTGTTTTATTAACCAATAATTTAGTTTAAATACATCTACCGGTTTAGAAAAATACCATTTTCTTCTTCAAGATGTCAATACTAATCAAAATATGTTGTTTCTTTACCAGAATCTATTTTTAAAAAACAATAATTATCTAAAAAATAATATTTATTTGTTTACTCAAATTGTTACTTAATACAAATTTGCTCGAATAATTTTTAGGAATAGGACTCGTAGTTAAATTCAATTGGTTGTTTATATATATTATATCTTATTATAACAAGTTCTTATTATAACATGCACTTCATATCACGAGGTAATTTTCTCTCAAAATTAGATATTTTTTATTAGGAGAACGCATTCTTATTATGAAGTTGTAACTATTCAGAACATAGGTCTGTGATATTTTAAATTTGAATTAAATATATTAATTAGAAAGATATACATATAAAATCAATTTCATCGAAAAATATTGTTGTTGCGCCACCGGAATTCGAATCTGGATCTCTTTCCTATCCGGAAAAGGTGCATTATCCAACTATGCTTCAGCGACAATTTTCGAACCTATATGTTACCTTTTTGATATTAATATATTTAATCGTTACATTATTTGAAAGAGCCATCTACCTTATTTTTTATAAATATTAATTTTATATAAGATAAAATTGATTTTATATGTATATCTCTCTAATTAATATATTTAATTCATATTTAAAATATCACAGACCTATGTTCTGAATAATCACAACTTCACAATAAGAATGTATTCTCCTAATATCTTATATCACTCGAAATGCCTAAATAGTAACAACCTTTTGAAAACAAAACCATTCTTTTGACATTAATAAGGTTTTTGAAATTATACATACAAATACTAGGGTAAATAAATTTGAAATTTTAGAAATAAAAAAAAGTGTTAATACAAGCTAAATATTATAAATAATCAAATTCTCTTTGCAAGTAGTCACATTTTAAATTTGTTTCCAAATTAGTTCTTACTTAGTTACGCACCACTTTATAGTTTTTTTTTATCCATGCTTGTATTTTTAATTTCAATATACTTTGTTCCCTGAAGAAGATAGCATAGGTATTGAAACATGTTTAATAACTAATAAATTATTTATATAATATGTGGCCACAAAGTAATTTAGCTAATATTTAAGAAGTTTCAGTTTAGAATAAAAAAAATACGATTTACGTCATAATTTCAGTAGGTTCAGATTTTAGGCAATTTAAAATTTCTCTATATATTATTAATGGTCAATAAACATTTTAATAGATAAAATACTCGTATACAAAAGCTTAAAAGTTTCAAACGTAAGCCACATTGACGCGATCACAAATATAATAATTCAATAATCCCCTGACGAAAATTAAACTTTATCACGTTTCATTGATCGACCCCAATGCATTAAACCTGGTTTCCACCTGTTTGAAATGAAAATTAAACAAATATTTTTTGTAATCAATCAAGATGGCATCAAGTGAAAATTTTTTACATTTTTGAATAACGTACGTGATTTTTACCAGATTATGATTTTTAGAAGATCAATTTGAGGAACTTTTATTAAAATTTCGAAATGTTATTTTCATAAAACCTAGTGGTCCCTTCGGAGTTGAGCTTTGCGAATCTTATCTATTTTGATATCAATATTTTGGATAAATAATAATTTAAATTTGTTTAAATAATAATTTAATTAAAATAAAATTACATTAATCAATTAGAGATATACAAAAAAAAGGCCGATAAATATTTGATTTCCACTTTATAGTCTGTTTATACATGGTGTTACGGTGATTCCCAATTCTGGCGGATCGAACGCCAGAAATCACTGTCATCGACTTAGCTTAGTCTAAGTGCGGCACCGAATGCTTTGTCGGACGGGTGGGATGGATCAAACAAATGCGTTAGATTATTCTAAAAATTATAATTCTAGTTCTACATAACGTACCCGATAAAATAACGTGAACGAAGAGAGTTCCAATCTTCTATTTCAATTGAAAGTTCTTCCGAACAAAGTTCGCCACTTCACAAACTGACGATGAGACACTTTATAGGATTTACGGCTTCACAATACATTACTCGTCCAATTGGGTTGTGGTGACGGCCGTCCGCCAGACGACACGCGCCCGGATCAAAATTCCATCTCACCTCCAATTGAATTCAAAGGGACACCATCTTGAACAAGTTCAAGTTGGAAGCCATCAACTGGTTCACACAGCTGCCAGCCGGAAATCTCCATACAAATGACTGCCAGGTGATCCGTCCATAAGATGGGTGAATCGGTGCCCATAAATCTCCCGATTCACCGCGTCCAAACGTGCCTTGTTGCGATGATTTTCTCTCCACATGCCACCAGCCCGCAGGAAAGTGTCCGGTATTCCACCCGACCGCTAAAGTACTAGTCCTCGCGCCACGATTAGTCCGAAGGATTGTAATGCAGTCAGTATTCACACTGACCATCGAGCGCGCTCCAAATTGTAAATACAAGGCAGAGTCCACACGGAGGATTTTGTCACGTGACAATGGACACCTATTATTTCCATTAAAGCTATGTTCTAAAATCGCAGATTCACAAAAAAAATGTATTTTTATCAATATAATTTAATTCGATACCAAGCCGTACAAAGGTAATATTTATAGTATAATATTTTACTACCAATATTGTGCATTGTGGGACTGATCAGTTTAGAATTAAAAGCAATTGTTCCCTCATTGAGTTAGTGATCTGCATTATTGAATTGTAATTGATTGTATAAAATACTAACTCAAACGAGACAACATGAAGTCTTTTTTGTAGGTACACATATAAATAATGATGCTATTAACTCGCCAATATCGCGGATGCATCGGTTTGGTAACAAGTTGAATTTAGTTGACATTTTTCATTGCAGGAGCATACCTGAACTGAATAAACATATGGACGTGTATTTAAACTGTTATATTGAACTGATAATTAAAGATGTATTGTTTTATTTGACTACGATAATGGAATTATAATTAAAACAAATATATATTCTGTACCACTCCGTACTAAAGAAAGGTTCTCCACGACATGCAGGAAAATTATTTATTCATATCTTGGTCATGTTGCTAGATGAGATGGTGATAGACTAGAGAAATATGTGATCACAAAAATGTACGAGGACGGATGGCAAGAGGTCGATATCCAATAAAATGGATAGACCAAGTCCGAGACATGACCGGAGCTTTACTACATGGCGCTCTAAACAAAGCCCAGGATCGAGAAGGGTAGGGGCAAATTTTTCACTCTGTAGAAAAAGAACAGAGGCCTACGATGCGCAGTCATGCGCACATCAACCGAGAGAGATATTTTACATTTTGTATTTACATAAATATACTGAGGATGGATATAAAGTAACATTGCCAAACATTTTTTTTTTTTTGGTGCCGTGAACAATGGACATGACTTTATATGCATTTAGAACGCTGATTTCAAAAATGGCATCAGATTTTCTGTATCACCTCTAGTTCTTGAGATACAGCATATTTACTTTTCATCTAATAGGTATGCTCGATTGACAATTAGATTAAGATATTCTTGATATTTTCTCCTTTGACAACTGGGATAGTGGAGCTAAACACAACTGAGTCAAAAAAAGGTGGCCTTTGAGAACAGATACAACTTTAGGAAAACAAAATATAATTAATAAACCTTTCTCATTAAGGAGAACAAAAATAATGTGTTCTTAATAATATACAAGTTGTATCAATATGTCCAAAATTTAATAAAAATGAATTCTTGCGTCTACTACTCAAAAGTATTTGAGATTCCGTAAAAATAAAGAAGATGGCTATCAAATAATGGAACGATAGATGTATTCATTTGAAAAGTGTAACATATAGGTTCGAAAATTTGTCGTCAATATTTTACTAATTAATACATTTAATATGTGTTAATAAGCCTTTGGTTACAAAAGAAAAGGATAATCACCATCGCATATAAAACTTGGCCTAATGAAAAAATAGTTCGTGATTTGAATATTTATTAAAAAATTCCCTAAAAAAAAGCACAGACAAGTTAATAGGTGGGATTTTTGATGGACCTCAAATATCAGAGAGCTAATAAATGATTCCTCATTCATAAATTGTATGAATGATGTTGAGTAATTTTAGTAGTAAATAAGATTTTTGGGAAATACAAAGCAAAAAATTATGTACACTTAATTAAAAACGTGTTGACAAATTTACAAACTTTTGGGAATATAGGTATTAAGGTCAATTACCTTCACAGCCATTTAGATTGCTTTCCAGATAGTCTTGGTGAGATGGTGTCAAGAATATGGAAGAAAGATACAAAGGGAGGCGGAATAGCCACATGATGGCATATTTCTTTTGGAGCCTTCAACGGGACTATCTTGCAAAACCTCACTCCAGAAAAAGTTATAAAATATGATTTATAAACTCGTGAATGATGTTTCCGTTCTATTTATTGTATCTTATATTTTTCTATAAATATTTTTCAATGTTATTTATCATTTTATAATATTTTTTTACATATAACACTTATATAATAATATTAAACATATTTACAGTATATTTTGTATTTATGGGTAAATAATTGTATGAAAGTAATAGTTTTTTCTTAATGTTTGTTACTACTAATAAATACAATGTTTTAAACATACTGAGATTTTTTTCTTTGTATAATATAATATAAAGTAAAAATCATTTTTTACATCATATTAACCTTTACCATACCATGATATAAAATACTCAAATGCAGCCATGCTATCAACTCGTGTTACCGTAAATAACTGATAGAAAAAATATTTTTATTAGCTTAAATGGCTTTAATGGCATGAGTTTACTCTAAATATTGAGCATACAATTTAAAAAAAATTATTAATATCATAATTTAGAGCTTTCATTAAGTTGTATATATACAATGTATCCTTTCTTTTTATCTATCTCCATTTAATTATTGAGAAAGAGACAATTATTTGTATGTTTGTTGTTCTTTTTACTGTGAAAATAGTGTGTGATCTTTGTCTTTTATATCACAAATTGTATTTTTACCAACGTATTAATTTTACAATGGATTGAATGGAAAAAATAATTGTTTTTGTACGATTCCTTTTTCATAATTGATTTTTCACTAGTCATTCTTAAGCGCTAATATTTTCTTTAGGATTATCTAAAATATGAATTTTATGTTACATGTATTTACAGAAATATTACAGATTTAATTATGATTGTAGACCTGTGTTACTGCATGGTTTGGGAAAGGTTAATACAATCACACGAGTATGAGTAAAACATTAAAAAGCTGGATATACTTATTTCCACAACTAGAGCTCATAGAAACAATGTAATTATCAAATAATGAACACTTTGAGTATAATACAAATTGCAAAATGATGAGAGTATGTTTATCTCTGTCATTCCTTTCCAATGAAAAAGCTAATAAAAGTTGCAAGCTATTAGTCGGTAGAAGAAATAATTATTAACGATATTGATGTCGGTCTGGAAATGGCAAAAAGCTGAACATTTAAGATGGAGCCGGTCAGGGTCATAAATTCACAAGGTCGCGGCGCGCATATTGATTCCCAACCCGCCTAGACGGCTGAGCAGCCCCTACGAAAAATACACCCTCCGCCCTTCACGTACTACGGGGGAGAGCGTGGCTGAGCGTAGCAGCCGGGGTGGACCCCTCTCCGCCCCGCACTCGGCCGATTGAAACATGAAAAAGATCGCGTCATTGAAGTAAAACCTCTTTTTGTGGTAATCGGTAAAGATATCCATACCTTACTTTGAATTTACAATCAATATTATTATCATAATATATTTTTTATTGTATATTTTGTAGTGGACGCCATGGATGGAATTAACTAATATACTCGTAATATATGGTTATCTAACCATATCTCATTTTAATCACACCGTCACAATTTTAATGAAAAATAAATGTACTTGAAATACATATATATTAGTGATGGTAAACCGTTATGTGCCGATGATGTAACTGAAATTTAGCTGTTGGAGGTTTAGTTAGTCATGGTTAGAAGAATTACGAATAATCAGTTAACAATTATCGTTACGCTGAAATACAATCAAAGTCACATTAATGGTTTCTAATATATATAACGTTTTAACTATCACCACTAAAATATATTTTATTTTCTATCTACAATAACACATAATACTATTGATTCATTCATTACATTTACATATATTATATATTTTAAATATCTTTACAAATATTGTGACGCGAGGTTGCATGCGTCTCCGTGTATGAACCACCAAAAAAGTAATATGTAAAATATCACGCACTGTCTGTGGAGCCCACCATAGCTGAGTCAGTCAATGAGAAGCCCGCTGCTCGGCGAATAATCAATGGCGCGATGGAAGTTGGAACTTTCACTTTTACTGGCGAGTGGATCGGGAGAGAAGAGCTGTCAAAGACGAGGATGAGAAGACAAAAAAAAGTAGGCGAGATACTGGGCGTCTTTGGTCATATTATTGCTAATTTGATAGCGAATAATTCTGGGATGGCGGTTTTCTATGGGAGAACAACATCCGAGTTTGGCGAGCTGATCCTCACTGACCCCCGTCACCTCGGACCTCCTGGACCTCTGGTGTGTGCAAGAATTCAAGAACAAGAATAAATAGTGCATGAAAAGACAGATGGATAAGTGAAACATGGACATGAGTAATATAAAAACTGAATGTCTGGAACTGGCGAGAAGCGTGGGTAGTCATGTAAAATTTAATTATAATTATAGTTTATTATGTGAACCAAAATTGTTGTCACTGTGCATTCACCTTCCCCTACACATAAAAGTAACTCATGTAGCGGCCCATGGACATTACCCGGCGAGAACTCAATAATTTGTAAGTACCGATTAAAGCTAAACCGGTGACATGGAGCTCGGGGTCAGGCGTTCTATCCATGACATAGAAGGATGCCCGGTCAGACCGATCTGTACGTAACTATGTATTATATTAATTAACTAACTGACTTACTATCATGCCGTTTCCACGGGGGTAGTCAGAGAAGACAGAGCGACATATTTTCTTATCCTGAGGCACAACTCTCGCATCATCCACACTCATACACCTTCCTTTTCAAGCTCGTCGATTATTTAGGCTTCTAACAGTACTATCTGGTTTATCTGGTCATGCCAAGTCTTTCGCGAATATCCTCTATTTTTGGTGTCATCAAAACTTGTATGACCAAACATTTTTTATTCCAATTCACTTGCTAGGATCAGCCTTAAATTATTTCCTAATTTACTCTATAAATATATTATATTAATAATTATTATACGATCATTATCAATGGTTTTACAACCTTTGGTGGGTCCATTTATTTTGCGGCGTTTGTTTTCAGTTTTGGATCTAAGTATAAGGCAGATACGTCTTTCAAGACATTGTCTTAGCTTAGATCTTCTTGCACTCTGCTGGTCTGGCTGCTCAGCAGTGACTTTAGTGTTTGCTATTTAGTCATCCTCTTCACTTGGTATAACCACCAAAATCATCCTATTTTTATAAACTTTAAGACGCTCAACTTATTAAACATGTTATAGATATTATCGCAAAATAATAAAAACTCGTAATTACGAGTCACGCAACTTGGCTCAAGCTAAATTATTCCCAGAATAGAACAATTTAACAAATTTAAAAAAAAAACAGGAATTCTTATTATACTTAGAAATTCGTTTAGTTAAGAAATAAAATAGTAAGATAATATATTTTTGAATGTTGAAATATTAATTGTATATGTACATTAATTAGTGCCTATACTAAATTCAAAACCAGATTGTAAGATTTTATTTTTTTCCGATTCATACACAGTCTATTTAGTCCAGTTCTTTGATGCATATGTGACTCTTTTATACAAAAATTATGCTATTTCTACCAGCTATATATTTGTTATTAGGATTCCAAGTAAGGATTCTGTATCAAGACGATCCGGGAATAAATTCCCCAGAATTCCATGTTTTTATAATAATCCGAGACTCGAGACTTTTAATTTATGTTTATATATTATTCATTTTAAACAAGTTGAGTTGATCCTATTGATATTTATCCATCGACGAGCAATAATTTTGTAAGAATATTTAAAAAATTGAAAGTTTCCATAGTTTATATGGTCAGCCATAAAGATTCGCATTAAAGATAAATTAGTCCAAAGATATTAACTACTTTAAAAAAAAGTTCTGAAGTAAATGGTTTTGTTGTGATCTTTTATCTTTAAGATAACAACAAATTGTATGAAATGAAAATATTTGAAAAACTTTATTAGGGGATTTTAGTTTACTTTGGCCAAATACGTACGTTATTGTCTTTTGATATGTTTTATAATCCAATTCTTTGGCAAAAAATAAAAACTGTTTTGTAATATATGTAAAATAAAGTTGTTATAGAAAAAAATAAACTCTTTTTTTGTACGTTTTTTATTTTATTTTTTAAACTGTGGTTCGTAGGTTTTATAGGAGAATATGTTTTTATATTTTATACATATGTAAATAAAATTGCATTTATAAAACTAATACCACATTATGAAATAATAAATATTTCACCAGTTTTAATTTGTTTTAAAAATGAATATTAACTTTTTTTACACAGATAATATTCCTAACAGCTACTGTACATCGTACATAAGAATATTATTTTCATGGTCTCTATTCCCGGGAATTCCCGGGACTTAAAAATCTTGACTCTCGATTCCCGGGAATTGAAAGAAGTCGAGAATATAGAATCCCTAGTTTCTAGGTAAGTGAATCATTACACCGCTTCTAAATACTGGCTTCCACATGAGCGTATCTTAAATATAGCCAACTGATATATATCTTCTGTTGATTTATACCAAAATCACATTCAAAGTATACCAATGCTTTTCGTAGAGCTTCAGATGTCGATGTTATCTGCACATTTTTCAAATGTTTTTATATATTTACCTGTAATCAAATTTTTGTACTGAATATATCCCAGGCCGAGATTGTTGTAAGATAACAATGTACAAATTTATATCATAACATTATTAGTATTTTTAAAAAACAATTTAGGTATCATAATTAATTTATGTGTATGTCGGGGAAGACTTGGATGCTTCTTCGATATCGTAATTGGGTAGACTTATAGTATACCCATCGCTATTCTATGGGGAGATATAACATAGACATGCAAAGAAACAAAAGTGACAATGTTCGTTTTACGTGAGCTAGATTACATAAATCCTAGAACAGCCTGAAAAGCATTACTAAGCATGTTTCCTGACTAATGCATTTAAACTTCGTCAACTGCAAACAGTCCAATTATCTTAACTTGACGTTCAAAATATTTTTATTCTTGTTACTCACCTATCCCGTGATGTGTAAATACATATTAATTACTTTTTTAAATTTATTATACGTAACTAACATAGATTACGTATTATCGGACGATCCCCGTGAAAAATATGTCACAAGAATATATTAAACGGAAAGAGTACAATAACTAATCTCATGTATATGTGTAATAATATATATATATATATATAGTACAGTGTCTAATAATAAAAAATATTTTAAAAAGGCTAAAGATTACCCAACCGAACAAGTTTTCAAAGATTTTAAATTTATTTTCTTTATATAAAAAAAAACAAAATGCAAAAATGTCAAAATTAGGAATTGGACAGAGAATGCGTCATACATTGCTACTAAATTGTATAACCAACTGCCAATATCAATTAAATTAGCAGAAAATATAATGTTTACAAAAAAGATGTTATGAAATGGATTAAAGGTTTTCAAAATTATTAAACTATATATCTGATATCTTTCCCTAATTATAATCTGAGAAATTCCCAACATTTTAATATATTGTTAATTTTTATATTGTGTTATTATAGATGTATGTATATATTTTTTAATCTTTTTTAATTTGTTGTAAACAAATTCTTACATCTAGTTTATATTGATCTTGTATTATATAAACGTTGAAAGCCACCCCCATAATTCAAAATCTTTATTATTTGGGGATGCATAACTCTACTATTTTTTAATTTTTATTGTCGAATATATAAATAAATAAATAAAACATTGCGTGTTTATATGTTACGTATTCGGTTCACATGGGAATAATGAAAATGTATTACATTTCTTTTTAGCAATTTAAAATTTCGTTTCTTATAATTGCTTGTATTGTATGAATTGTAGATTGTGTAGGTAGATAATACTGTGTATTATTTTTTTAAATTCAAATTTATAAGTAAGTACCGTATATAGAGATGTAGAAGTCTTGTAGCTTTTCGAATACGTTTGGTGCATTTCTAAAAAGTGTCAAAAATATAGTTCATTATTATTAATACTGAATAACGTGTATTGATACCATGGTACCGAGAATAACGTATTTGTTTGGTCACATATTCATCTGATATTTTACTCTAGCGTAGATTTTTTTGGGGACTCAAAAAGAGCCATTGATATATTTCACTAAAAAGACACGTGCAAGGTTCTAATACTCGGTATCAGCATTCCCCGCACCCTCCCCGTAAAACCGCCGACACAAACCCTCATATAAAACTCAGTCACAAACCTCCCCCGCCGAAAGTCCCCCGCGCGCTGCCGCCACCCCGCCCCGCGGGTAGAATCCTTTAGAATACCCCAATTTCCACGCGAACTCACGAGATCGTCACGACCGCGCGGCGAGACACGCGAAGAAAAGCGTCGTGCAAAACAACACTAGCGCGCAAAAAGAAACGCGACATTTTTTGCCATAATCTTTTGAACGATGGTGCGGCTACGTGCCTCTTTGCTAAGTGTCTGCTCGGTAGCTCCATTCACGATTTTTCGATGGGTGACGTTTATCCGTGCCGCCGCAGACTGCCGCACTCCCCCCGGGATAAGATTCTCACCTCGTGGATCGATTATGGGGCCGCTGGCGCGAGCACAGCCACGCTTGTTCCAACATCGAATAATGTACTCATTCTGTACTATCTAACTCCGCGGAAACCATCAATTGTTGTTTATTCAGTGATGAAAACAAAAATTTAAAATAACATTTTAAAACGGTAAAAATTGTATTGGAGTAGTGCCGTTGAAAAACTAAGTATTTTCACATATCTGGGCTCAATTATCACGTCCAATAATGAAGTAAGCACAGAAATTAGAAAATTACTACAAATTCTACTTAGGCATCCGAATACCCACTTGCTGACCCGGAAAACTAAGAATCAGATTCACAAATTAGATTTACAAAGACAGATCAGAGTGGCAAAACTTACTTGAAAAGGCCAGAGCCTGCACCGGGCTGTGGCATCATTGATGATGATGATGATGAAAATAAAAATATCAATCGACCAAATGACTTTTGCTTTTTCCGCTTCAAGGCAAGGCTATAAGTTTATCTCTACGTTATAAATAAATACTAATGTGTAAATAGGTATTAATGGTTCTATATCGAGAGAACCCGGGAATAAGTTCCCGGGAATTTCATATTTTGCTGTCTCGAGTCCCGAGATAAAAAAAAAATAACCCCCAGACTCGAGCCTCTAATTTTTCTTAATATTATTCGTTTTAAACAAGTTGAGTTAATTCCATCAGACCATTGTCAAACAGCAGGTAATGACCCAGCGACGAGCGGTGTATGTGTAAGTATAAAAAACTATAAAGTTTCCATAGTTTCCATAGGTCAGCCATAAAAATTTACTGGAGAAGTTAGTCTAAATATATTTTACTATTAACAAAAAAATCTGAAGTAAATGGTTTTATCGGTTTGTTCAAGCAAGGGATTTTATTCACATTATAAATTCATGTCATCTTTTGAAATAAAATTTGGATGTGATTAAATTATTTGAAAACTGTATTAGGGTACTTTAACCAAATACAAATACATGCGTTATCGTCTTCCGATGAGTTTCTTTATTCATTGTTCTTTTTTAGTATCATTTTTAATTTTGTTTAACAATTTTTTTTAATTATTTGTGTTTTTAATTTTTCTAGATGTATATGTTTTTGCATTCAATATATAAGTAAACTTAATTTTATTTTAAAAAACTACCTCCACATTATGAATCAATAAATGTTTCATCTAACATATTAACGTATGTTTTTACACAGATAATATCATTACTAGCTACTGTACATAAATAATTATTTCTTTTTTTTAAAATTTAATAAAATTCATGGTATCGATTTCCGAAAATTCCCGGAATTTGAAAATGTTGACTCTCGAGTTCCGGGAATTGAAAAAGGTGTATTCATTTTTTGAAATGAAGACACGGTTCCGTATTTGTATCTCGGTGGCAACCAAATATATTTTTGATACATAGATTTTTTTTGTATGGGGCGGTTATGTGATCATTAGCAACTGTTTACTTTGGTAACTTTTTACTTTAGTAACTTTTTACTAACTTGTACGAACGTTAAATTTACTATTATCAAAGCATAGATGGAGATGTCTATAGGCGTGACAAATAATCATGAAATATGCTTTATTTTATGCTCCATCTATGGATTTTTTCGCCTGGCCGTTCGATATGTCACTTAGGTGGTAAAATTTTTTCGTATTATGTGTAATAATGTAAATTAAACAACGCGATCATCATCGGACAAACTGTCATCACTAAAATAACGCAACATTGAATAATTAATTGTCATATATTGCAACTTTAAAAGTATTAATGTGTTAATTATCAACTATCGATTTTTGTTTTTACTATCGGATATCGCAGAGTAAAATAAGTTTACTAATGGATGTACTTTCTAGAATTATTTATTATTTACTAACGATAAAATAATCCGTTTTTACAAAAATTTTTACTTTAGTAACTTTTTTTACTATAGTAAAAAGTTACTACTAACCACACAACCGGATTGAACTCTTTCTAATTAATTAATTTAATATGTTGATTTCAAATTGAGGGAATCCAATAACAACACATAAAAACCATATTATATCTCCAAGTAAATATTTGTAATCAAGATAATAATTTTCTTTGTGTATTTGTAGATATAAAGTAAAGATAAAAACATTAAAATATGTAAAAACGACGATGGATATTTTATCCTAAACAGATATCTATAAATCTGACCCCTGAAGCGTATAATACCTACCTCAATATTTGACAGCTTACAGAATCATACTTAACCCTTTCAGATCCATATTAATTCCGCCAGACACAGAGTATTTCTTTTTAGATCATCTGTCCTGATATTTTTAGAAAAATTTCCGTATCAAAAAAAATATAAATCAGAATCCATCTCTTATTATTACTGAATCTGAATCCTGGGCAAGACCAGACACCAACTGCCAGTTACGATATAATATGCCTTGAGTATCAATAAAACCAATCATTATATAACTGAAGAAAATTCATTAAAACTGTTAGTAATAATGAATTCTAAGTAATACTCACTATTCTCCTTTATTTTTCTTTATTTTCTGCTGTATTATGTACCTAAACATTTCTGTGAATTTTCATAACTAGTATCATATGTTAAATATTAATTATGTTAGTTCTGTTATGTTTTCACTGTCAAAATCTTCTAAGAAAATTAAAATTAATGTACCCCTAACGACAATTGGCTATTTGGAAGGGCGATCGATAGTCATAAAAAAATATAAATGATTTTATCTCAGATTTTTTAAAACATTTGATAGTTTATACGTTTTTCTAGATACAAAATATTTGTAATAATAAGAAATAAACATATATCTTAAGGACAAAAACAAAAAAATTATACGCTAATACGAGCTAAGCAAAGTGCCATTTCTTTGTCTAATGCATACAAAATATACAGTATTCCTAAGCATAGTTCAGTACGCCGTTAGAAACAGAAATAAAGTATTTTAAAAAGTTGTTTATCATCAAAGTTTGTGTCTAATCAAATGGACAATGGATGAGAAACGGAAAACTTATTTTTTGTCATGTGACGGCATCATTATCAATAAAACAAAAATGTAGGAAGTATCGAGTTTTTGCAATTAATACTGATATTAAGACTTTTCGCTTAGTAAATTATGTATACATGTAAACAATGATACGTAAATAAAATTGACATGTTTTTTAGTGATTTGTGGATATAATTTATGCCAAAAACAACAAATAGTGATGTATGTTTTAAGTTTACGGGTAGAGAGATAGATAAACAGTTTGGGAAAAGGGGTCTTCCGACATCTCGGGGATGCGGACGTGGTCTATCCAGTGTCGACATGTACTTCTGCCTTATCTCACGATATTTCGCTTATAGGAGTGTTGTGTATTCCACCTCTTAAAACTCTCAATTTAGATAAATAAATTGATTGGCTTCTTTAAAACTTGATCTGGTTTGGACGCCCTAGAACTAATACAAATTACGGGGGACAAAAGGATGTAGCCTTCCGACAGCTGTCTCTTTGTTTTCAACTCGTTATATACTCTCTATACATTCAGTATTATGGGTTGGTAGCCGTATCGGTTTAAGGATAATTGCGTAGAAGTTGAATTTTGTAGGACGAAAGGGTAGATTTGGGTTGTATCGACTGCAAATGAATAAGCTTGAAATATCTCACTTACGAAAGATAAATTTCTAGCATAATTAGTAATTGCAGTATTTAAATAAGATTTTTAGTAGTAAATTTTTGGATAGAAATAATACCATTTACGTTTGATATTCATTATGATTTTATCCGTGTGTGCAATGTTTATTTTTAAAAGTATGCTGAATATCCAAAGCGCTTGTAAAAAAATATTATGTAAATATGAGCCAGCCATACATGGTGTAACAAATTGTAAATACAAAATGTAAATACGTGAACCACCCACGAACGAGTTAAGCTTAGATGAGCGGTGTCATCCAAAAAAGTTACCAAATGTATTCATATTTTCTGTATTTTTATAACGTGTTTAAGAACATCTGGTTCTGGGATAATAAAATAATAAAATATGCATATAATACAGGTGGACCATACATTTTATAACTTTTGAAAATTCATTAAAAAAATCTACAGGTCGTATGATAATGAATGTTTATTTCACTGAATGAGTTCAGTTGGCGAAATCATGTCTTAAAAATAATATCGTCTAAATGTTTACCATCCCGCCGCTGGGATTCCTCAAAACTAGCACTACATTTTGAAACACTCTGACACAAAGCGCGTGGGTGTTGGCTATCTCCTGATGAATATTCTCCTTAAGTTGGGTTATTGTGACCGATTTCTCATTGTAAAGTATAACATAAAGGTTCGAAAATTTGTCGTCAATGCGCTGCGCACGTAGCATAATCGGTTAATGTATGTTCCCCAGATAAGAAGAGATCGAGGTTCGAATCCCGGTAGCAACAACAATATTTTTCGATAAAATTGAATTTATATGTAATACATGAATTTATAATGAATACATTTAATTTAATGAATACATTTAATGAATACATTTAATGAACTTTTAATGAATACATTTAATTTGTATTTTAAAAAAACACTAATTTTATTTTATTTTTTCAGGTAAAGACGACACCCAAATCAACCATAAAGATATAAGAAAACCTCTACATAGAAGTAAGTGAATTTAATTATACTCTAGAGTAGGTAAATAGGAAACGAGTCGCCATTCATCTCATTAGATCACATAGAACATAGAGAAAATACGCATTTTCTAACAATCAAGTAGGTATAGAAAATCGGCGATCCATATTTTCATATATTCATATTCCTATCCGCATTGGCTTTTAAGCTTCTGACACGACGCCCGGTACAGAATGTGTTATTACGTTGGCATCGTCACAAGCCTTGCATGATCATCCATCAGCATATAAATAATATCATTGGCGTAACTTATTTTTTGACATCTTCAAATCTAAATTTGTTATTTCATCTTAATCCGATCTCATTTTGTGCTCCTCCTAATTATCAACAATGACTTTTTATTAAATATTTTAAAATGATGACTAATCCTAACTAAATTTAATTGCTACTTTAAAATACAGAATGTACTATTTTGTGTGTGTACTTATGTACCTTTATTTAGCCAAACTGAAAATGTGTAAATTCAATTTTTAGTCCAAAATTAATTCTTTGAAGTGATCCAATTACAAATAACATTATTTTTAATGCTTTTTTTATCAGTATAACTTGGAAAAATTGCGTAACAGGGAAACGAAAAATTTTTTTATTTTATTTTTTATTTATTTTGCTCCAATTTCTCCTCGACAGTTACACCACTAACTATATATTAATTTCTGTTTTCTATATAACGCTAGTAGGTACTATTAATTTTCTTTATCATTGTTAATTAATTAATTATTTAACTTACCTAATTTTTGTCTTGATAAACTTCATATGATTCTGAGTTTAATCTCTGATAATCGTAATATATAAATAAGTTAACGATAGTTCATAAAATAATATATATTGTGTCTATTTTGAATCGAACTATAAATTATATGGTTGGAAAATCAAAAGCGTAAAGCCAATTGTGTTTCAAAGGTTGTGTCTGCCATATGCTCATATCTTTGTGATACCAGAGAAATCAAATAAGTAATCACCACTGAAATTCCAGACGTGAAAATGAATCCTATACTGCACAGCATTGTCTCATTTTGTTTGATGCGGTATTCAGAACCAATATACAGTTTGAATAAAAGACGGCAAATGTAAAACGAAGTTCCCAGAACCTTTACTTGCGGATGCCGATTCAAACGTTTGTTAGTATTTTTTCTACCGCTGCGGTATTAAACAGAAATCAAAGTTACACTAATAACCAACAGAAATATCATACTCATCAAGTAAGTTTCATCACTCCGATCTGTCCTCCACTGCATTAGCGTCCTGGGTAACTCCATCCAACTACCATAGCTTGGCTCTTCCAACATTCCTGAAGCCAATAAGTTTTACATAAAACACTTTCTTTACTGGTCGTTGAGTCCATTCGTTGGACGTGACCAAGCCATCTCAGACTCGTTATATACTCTTATACTTTGACTATGTATAATTCATGGTTGTCATAGTATATACGCTCCACCCCGTTTTCATTTTTGCCAACAATCACCCTGAATATATTGAAGTATTTATTTATTTATTCTTAATGTTGTGCATACGTAAGTATATTTATATATGCTATAATATAAACAAGATAAAAATGTTCATTTTTACTACAAATTATCTTGCACATATTTGCTTTGTTTAATTTTGAATCTATGTATCTCTTATTTTCTTATATCTTCTGACATTTCATTAAAGCTATTTATCGCACTGCACGTCATCGATTTCTGAGATTTACCCTTCTTCCTGAATGTTAGTCTCAGTCTATTTTTTCCTCTTGTATGATGTTCGTGCTCATGTTGATTTGTATCAATTTTTCTTATAAATTCTGCCGATATTTTCTTAGTGAGAATTATAAAAATAAATACCATAACATTAATATATATTTTCTACTTAAAGGTCAACTTTTAGCATTGCACTGATCTGAGTATATCTATTTTTTCTAAACAATATTCTCAAAGCTTTATTATGCAGCACTGAAAATTTCTTCTTCGTTAGCCAAAAACAAAATGCTGCTGCAGTAGTTGAGGTGAGGAATAATAACAGAGTTGAGTACTATTTTACAAGACTCAGTACTGATAAATCTCCTGATCCTTCCCAGAAATTAAATTTTTATTATTTTTATGAACATCATTAATACATATAAGTTTATTTACAAGTGATAACTGTGTAATTTTTATCATCTCAATGGAAGGTCAGTCTTAAACACAGTGTAATGAGATTAGGATCTTCATCAGTGTCTGATATATTAGTGTACCCGAGGTCGTGTGGAATGAATTGAATCAAATTCACGATTGTTGCGATCAGACTTACTGTGTATCTATCAAATCAGTAATGTGTGACTTTCAAGCCCGAAAATGAAGAAGAAGCTTTATTGACATATCGAACAAAGTTTAATTCATGGTTTGAGCTCAACAGATCCAACGAAGATGCATAGCAATTCCTACACACCCACATTTATTTTTAATTTTTATTATATTCAATTTATTTATATTTTTTAAATTAACACTAGACCCACAAAACGTCTTTATAGACGTTTGTCTGCAGGTACATTTATATCCATTTGTTTCATTTAATAAACTCAAAAACATTACAATTGATCAGTTACCGTTTAAACAATTCATATCATTATTACATTATTATTATCGATAAGCCATTTTTTAATCATTTTTTCTAAATTGGGAGAAAGCGTCCTCTTTTATAAAAACCCAGGTAGTTTATTTTTAGGAAAAACAAATTCTATTGTCCTCGATTCATACTTTTTGGTGATTTTGGGAATCGTTAGATTCAGATTTGCTACACCTCTTGTATTTTTTCCGTGAATCCACCCTATTTAGAGCATCGTTATAATTGTATTTTATTAAAAGGAACAGTAGCATGCCGTGTGCAGGAAGAACGTTTACGGAAGAATATAACAATTTTAATGCTTCCAGGATTACAATTTTTTCACTGTGGATGTTTAAAGATTTTGTATTTGTTTTATATTTGAGTTAAAGGAGTAACCCCATGATCGGATCCCATATCTTAAAAATGACTCGACCAAAGAAAAATAAATTATTCGTAAAACCGATTTTGGGATTACGTAATGAATTTTGTAGAATCTTCCTAACGATGATGGCAAGAGATCTCCTGGATGTGCGCTTTAGTATAAAGGATGAAGAAAAATACTATGGCAGACGTACTTTGACAATACTAAAACATGCAATAATATTATTTACGAATTCTTCAAAGCGCCAGCCGTTGAACGAGATCTTATATTTAGATTCAGATGAAAAATGGGATCCTTAAAAATCAATAGGATTCCAAAACATAAGGCCAACCGCTAGTATAACACAATAGACTAGTAGTATAGTATTTATAATGGGACAATTTAATTAGTTTATTGATCGACTTAACAGAAGTTTGACGAACCCTGGCTCGCAAAATAGTATTACTGTCATTTTACTTGGAATATTTTTTTTGTTGCTTTAAGTTTATAATATTCTATTAGCCAAATTACACTAGTCTAAAATATTTTTCAAAGTTTTTTCGATTCAATTTAAGAAAAGTTTTCATTTGCATTTGCATCAATTAAGTGTTTTGCATATTTTTGTTCGTTTACAAACTTTTGATTAAAACGAGCGATTTTTTCGATTTTTACTGTCATTAAAACGTTACTGAATATAATAGCTTTGGTTTATTTTCGAGAGAGGAGAGTCACCTTGGAAAAGTAATTTTGAGAATTTGCCCAGCAAATAGTTAGCAACTATTTTCGCATTATGTGCTGTATTTCACAGCTGAAATTCCCAATGAAGTGAGAAGTAATGTACTTTGTCCACATTGTCGCGATAAATGGGATTGTCAGGCGAACCGTCTACGCGCAGTGTGGTGCTTCAATGACTTTTCTGTTATCTTGTTATTTTGTCAAAGTTTTTCAGAATATTCTATTCTATCGGAATTCCGCTTTTAGAATTCTAACAATGTGAAAACAAAATTGTGAAAAGGATAACGAACTGTTTTTTTACGACAAAACCCATTACTTTAAATGGATCTGATTTATATCCGAAATAGGTACCACCGAGACAGTTCGAGGAGGAAAATATTTCTAAAAAATATATTTTCAGTATAGTTCGCATAAAATAATCGTAATATTAAAAATATTTTAAGTAAATTTGATGATTATCGTCGTATCGATAATTGGATAGATAGCGGATGCTGGAAAGGGCGGAGGCTTTCAAGAGCCTTCCAAAGAATTTTAATTTGAAAAGACAATATTGATAAAGTAAAGCACATATTACGGAACCTTGTTTACATCGCACTTTAAGGATATTTTACTAAGCCTATTATAACTATGGATATTGTAAATTTTTAAACACTTGAAAAAATATTTTATATTCACTTTGGAAAGTGCTGAAAATATTTGCAGTGCGATATATATTCTATATGGTGAGATTCTTTCATATTTAGAACTATGTCTCCATCTTGGACATCAAACAGATGTTGTCTGTATTTGAAAATAGTTTTGTATATTGATATATGTATATATACATGTTCTAGGTAACGTTTGTGCATAAGTGTTGAGTCTCGCTGTTAAATCTAACACCGTATACACCTTACTGAGATTTATTTCAACGAAATCCTTGAGATATTTCTAATAATGCCTTAATCCATGTATACGGTTAGTTATATGCAATAATTTTAGTTATACTTACAGCTGAAGTATTTAAGTTTATACCAACGACATGGAACGAGAGCGCTCTCCTACAAGATAGATAAACGAAATAAAATTATAACAGGATCCTTTTTAAACATTGCACAATGTTGGGAGACATAGAGATATATTGTGCAGCAAGTTACAGCCATACCGGACAACAAAGAGGCTTAGCATTAAGTACACGATTATGAAGAAATTAGGTACATACACTTTATAAAATACATGTATCCACAAATCACCCACATTACTATTTTATATCTGTCAAGTATACAACACAAACATATAAGACTTAAACAAGGCTGTAAAATACTGCCGTAACTATACAACAGTAAAAGATAGAATCTAACTAATTAATAACCTAATTCCATACTAAAGTAGTTCTAGGAACACAAAATCCTAACTTAAATGCATCAGATGTCATTCAAAATTAAATTACATCCCTATTTTGTATATATCTTCTACATAAGCCATCTCTTACATAAATAATATTTTATATGCATCACTTTTGCAATTTCTTCATATTCGTCAAGTCTGATGGGAAAGCTTACTCATCGAAATTCCGTTTAAGCTCCGGTAAAAACAATCCACGTACTATACCGTAAAAACAATCCACGTTAAAACGGATATCAATTCTCCTCACGAACTTTGGAATGCTCATTCAGACGTATAATACAATTCTAAGGTTGCTATGAGATCCGTAATATTATGCTTTGGCAAACTTCAATTTTTATTTTAAGGTTTAGTTTAATTTAGGGGCTTACCACGCTGTTAACATATAAATATATACTGTTTTTTTTAATATTTGTTTAAATACGTTCACTTATCATTTGTTAAAACACGCCACTGATCATATCATTACGTCATCAATACAGTATCCGAAATAAATAAAAATGTTTTGGAGCAAACTTTCACAGGCCGCAATAAATCTGATTAATGTTTCGATTGATATCTCACACCGTAAAATCTGTTTACGAGTTTTTCCGTGAGCCTGAACTCCACAATACGAAATATATAGTTAAACAAAAAGTTGAGAAAAAGAGCAGCCGTCGTCGCTATGGTAATGATAACGCCACAGCCAAAACTATTCGGAGCCTGACGGCTTCCTAAAATGAACCATTGGTTGAGCGATCACCATCAGTTTCCCATTGAATCCATTAGTACACGTTTTATGCTTTGTTACCGCATTCAATCGCACTGAACAAACGAGATTTCCTTTTAATAAGCTTACAATTAAAAGATTGTACTTGATACTTCATTCATTAATGTATCAGTTTTCTTTCAAATTTGCTTACAAAAATAAAGTGTTAGACACAAATTCTCCGGAGACTTAAGAGATTTTTTAAAACTTTTTTTACAGTTACTTTTAAGTACCATATTCAATCTTCCATATTATATAAATATTTTATTAAGAAGAACACATTCTTACTGTAAAGTTGTAATCATTCAAAACATATGTCTGTGTTATTTTAAATAGTAATTAAATGTATTAATTAGAAAGATATACATAAAAAATCAATTTTATCTAAAAAGATTGTTGTTGCCACCGGGATTCAAATTTGGATCTATTCTAATCCGGAGAACGTGCATTAGCCGATTATGCTACAGCACACAGTGCATTGACAACAAATTTTCAAACCTATATGTTACACTTTTCAAATTGATATATCTATCGTTCCATTATTTGAAAGCTTTGTAATTTATTTATACATAATCTCAAATACCTTCTGACAATTTGTCGTCACTGTACTGTGTTGGTATAGCATAATCGGTTAACATACGTTCCCCGGATAGGAAGAGATCCAGGTTCAAATCCTAGTAGCAACAACAATATTTTTCGATAAAATTGATTTTACATGTATATCTTCCTAATTAATTCATTGAATTAGTATTTTAAAAAATGTAAATATTTACTTAAATTATATAGAATTTGTAATCATTGTTTACAACATTCTTATTTTCACACACACACAAATTGAAATATTAAAAATTATTATGAATACCTACGTATCATATATTCTATATATCTATACTTTACACTTCTCTATTCTTTTTTAGTTTCTCATTGCTAGATATACATACTTTATTTAGTTTAATTTTACTATATTTTATATATATTTTTTTACAGATTAGTTTGGAACGCTGTAAAAATATTAAAAAAATCAATAAAAATAAACTTTTTTTTTTGTGTATTACACTCACATAAAAAAAATCTTCAAAATTGATGGTATAAATTATAAAATAATAATTAAATAAAAATCATACCTAAATCGACTTTATTGTGAAAATCCATAACAAATTTTGTTTTGTTTAATTTTTATGACTTAATTTTGGGTTAATTAAAAGCCCAATAAAATTTCAATTTAACATGGTGCGTATTCACTGAAATTCGGTTGTTTCACGCGAATAAACCTTTTCGCATTTCTATCGGGATTTTGTTTATTTCATTCAGCCTATAAAAGTCCGGATTACGTCCAAAGCATTTAGGTAGAATTTATTATTCGATTCTGTGTTCGGATCAATACGAATTTTTTTGTTAGTTTTGTCTGTGGAATTTGTTGAACTGTTTTTGAAAAAATTAAATGCGATAGTAATTCGAAATATTTAATTAAATGAAAAATGAAAAGCGGCTGTTTATAAATCGCAAGATCTAAAGGTGGGGTAAAAATAATTCTCCGATTTGATTTGTTTACAATTTTTAAACAAACGCAAGTTTTTATTTTAGTTTACTGTGTGGAATTTGTTGAAATGTTTTTGAAAAATTTCAATGCTATCTTTACACGAAATATTTATTTCAAAGAAATGTGAAGAGCGGCTGTTTCGAAATCGCGGGGTCTAAAAATGAGGCAAAAATAATTATTTTATTTTAGCTTGTTTACAATTATAACTGTTTTTATTTTTAATTTTTATTTGTTAATTTAAAATATATATATGCACTTAAGTTCGCCTTCAAAATGGCTGTTTTTGTTTTATTGATTTATTTTTTTGAAGACATCAACCGAAAACGCAACTACATATATTTTTCAATAACTTCATAAAAAAGAGTCTGAAGCTGTTAATCCAGGTGATCTTGCAAACCAAACACCAAAACGAGTAATGAATCGACTGGGAAAAAAAAGGTCTTTCAACATCTATATGGTTTCACTGGCAGCACGCCCGTGATATTACGCCGCCTTACTGGGACCACACATTGTCTAGACTGTTAATTACTTTACAGCATTACAAAAGCAGTAAAAATTATTGCTTGACAGATATGATTTCCAAAAAAATCAGTGTACATGGGAAATATTAATATATATATACTGGGCATTGGGTTAATGTGAATACGCCATCGCGTGATGATTGAACGCACTTCAACGGTATGATGCACCAAACATCTCAGAGAGCATCGTGCAGTCATCTATAATACTCAACGTGACCGCATCTAACTGCAAACGACGCTAGTTGCCGTACAACTAGCGGAGCGTTTTGTCTCGGCCGCGCGTTCTTTAATATTCTGTCAACAGGCCATATATATCGAGTCAATCATATCGTACTTACGATTCACAAGTCTCGGCGTCCCGAAATTGACTGAACGCACCAATTTGTGCCGCTTCCGTAACCCTCTCCAGCGGGGCCCGAAAAAGGAAGTACGCTCGGCTTATATAATTTAAAGAAATCTTTTAAATATGAATTAAATATATTAATTATAAAGATATACATATAAAATCAATTTTATCGAAAAATATTGTTGTTGCGCCACCGGGATTTGAACCTGGATCTCTTTCCTAACCGGGGAAGGTGCTTTATCCAACTGAGCTACAGCGACACTATTTTTAGCGACAATTTTTGACCCTATATGTTACCTTTTTGATATTAATACATTTAATCATTCCATCATTTGACAGAGCCATCTACCTTATTTTTACAGAATCTCAAATACCTTTGAGACGCCAGAATTATCAATTCATTTTTATTAAATTTTGGACACATTGATACAACTTCATTATTTTAGGAGAACACATTCTTATTGTGAAGTTGTAATTATTCAGAACATAGGTCTGTGATATTTTAAATATGAATTAAATATATTAATTATAAAGATATACATATAAAATCAATTCTATCGAAAAATATTGTTGTTGCTAAATATTATTGTTGTTGCTAAAAATAGTATCGCTGTAGCTTAGTTGGATAAAGCACCTTCCCCGGTTGATTTTATATGTATATCTTTATAATTAATACATTTAATTCATATTTAAAATATCACAAACCAATGTTCTGAATAATTACAACTTCACAATAAGAATGTGTTCTCCTAAAGAAATCTTTTATTTGTCTTCAATCTATTGACAACATTAACTACAACCTACGTAGTATAGTAAAAAGGTCCAATAGTATTTTAGGTGTAAAAAGCGCCCCACACTATCTTTTCATGAATGATTGGGGGTTTTCTCTTCTCTAAAATTCAGAATTTTTCAATAACATATAGACCAATGAGGTAAAAATATGCCTTGTCACTAATTATAATGTTTTCACCGACATATTTTTCAAGTGACTTATTTGAAATAAAAGTAGTCCAGATTCACTGCAGGATCCACCTTTACAAGGCTTTGTTACTCTCAGCGGTCTATTTTTTTACCATGTGACTGGACAAAGGAATAATATTGTCTGAATATCAAAGGCATATTTTATGAACTTTGTACCTACCATGAAAAGAATTCCAGACACCTATGTTTTTAAAAATATTTCTCAATTTTCACCCTTCAGTATATAAAAAATCGATCTTTGATATTCCCATTTTATGTTCAGATCTAAAAGATTCGTAATTTAAATTCAAAATTTCAAAGAAAATTGAGACTTCTCTACGATATGTCATTCATCTTATATTATAATCATGATTTTATGAGCTGTCAACATAGGCCTACTATATTTGCCATGTATATATGTCAAAAAAACAGTTTATACACATTTTTACATTCTCTTCTAAATAAATAACGTTTATTCAGTGCATATTTCTACTATGAAATACATAAATACCGTCTTGACATAAATACAGGTATATTTTTCTCCCTCGTATTCGCATGCGAAAACATGAAGAAAGCCATACTAATGACAGAGAGCTTACAGTGGTGTATTAAAAATAGGACAATATGATACACGAATGCTGCTCATATTTCCCGGTTGCTTCGTACGAAAAAAATACGTGTTGTAGTTGAGTCAGCGACCTGTGCGTTTGTGTCGAATCCTTTTCGTATTGACACAACACCAATACATGTTCCAGTTGAATAAAGGTCTATTTAAAATATAATCTTTTCTTATTATACATCTATATAGATTCTAATGTCTTTCTGTTTGAACAATTTGTACAAAAACTTATCATAAAAGTAATACTAAAAATACCAAAAGCATATCCGACAAAATTACTTTTCGAAGAATTCAAGATACCAACATTTTGTGATCTACTTAAAAAAATTATATTATTCAAATATTAAAAGAAAAAGAAAAATATAATTTTATTACTGAAAATCGTGCGAGGTTTAAATTTGTATTTTCATGCTCAAAAATTAACACATCATTTGCACAACACTGCTATACGCATTGGAATTTTTTTTTAATAGATTACCCGTAAACATCAGGAAGATAATTCACTTCTCTGCATAAGTACATGCTTTTTAGAGAAGTTGTAGAACTAAAAAAAAAATATTGTATTGTATCATTATAATTATAATAGATTAATAAATAAAAAATAAATAAAATTGATACATTTCACCGAAGTAATGTGTCAATTTGTTTTGTATTGTTTTATTCTGAAAGAACCTACACGTTATATTTTTGTAATATTTTTGATGTAAAATTATATTTAACCGTTTTTTAAGACATTGGTTAATAAAACATATTTGTAGTGTTATTAAGGAGAACACATTCTTATTGTGAAGATATAATTATTCAGAACATACGGTCTTTGATGTTTTTAATATAAATTAAATGTATTCATTAGAAAGTATTCATATAAAATCCCGGATGCAACAACAATATTTTTCTATTACATTGATTTTATATGCATGTCTTTCTATTTTTGTATTAATATTTGTAGTGTCTAATTAATAGGGAAAATGATATAGTTTTCAAATAGTGAATGAATCTAAATCCTTTGAATTACGAAATATGGTTACGAGGGGGAGTTAGAGGTGATATAAGTCAAAGTAAAATTAAAAACAGTGAAGGTGATTTATAAATTGTTAAGAAACTATGGAAATACTCATTTATTTATTTTTAATGTTTCCGAATTCAACTTTGAGGTTAATGTTAACTTTTATATGGATATTTAACTTGCCATGTTGCTTGCAGCGTTTAATCAACTTACAGGAGAACGTCCTCTTGCTCTTCTTGCTTTAACTTGACTGTCCCCTTTCTGGCAGCACATCCAAAGTATGTAATAATTATTCTCCAGCATGTTGTCGAAAGTCTTTCAGTAATTTTTACTTACTTACCATCATGCCTCTTCTCCACGTGGGTAGGCAGAGAGGATAGAGCGCTACACTCCTCTATCCTGACATACCATACATCAGTGATGGTACCAGGACTCCATTGTGAACCGCTAGATTTGCCTCGGTTAACAAATTCCCATTAGCTATAATTCCAATCAACTTTATTCCCTCCAGTCACCCTCCTTTCGATATATTTCTCAGTCTTTCCGTTATAGATATTGGGGATATTTTTACGCCTTACCGTCCATGGTTAACACAGTATCATATCTCCCACATTACATCTCAAAAGCATCCAACACATTCATTTATTTCTTTCCTAATGTCCATGTTTCCATTCCGTACAATGCTATGGAAAAATTCAGAGATTGAACCATACCGATTTTGGATAATTTAGTTGGATATTTGTCTTCAATTTCAATACATTTTCAAGTCCTAGGTGACCTAATTCTCTTATTATCCTGCGTATAAAATATTTTTAAAAACCTTCACAGAGGCTCTTCTGCCGCATGTCTCTATAGGGTTATCTGTACACACAATGCTAACAGTGTTATATCACGGTCTATGGTCAGGACTTTATATAAGTTATTTCGCTTTTACACGTAATAGTCGTAAAGTCTCTTTAGGCACATCCTTGAAGGTATATAGTGTAAGTGGACGATACCAGTATGAAACTTGAATACGCCACAAAGATTTTTTTTTTTGAAAAGGGATTATGAAGGGTTCAGTAATCTCTATTGATCAACACGAAGTGTCGCGAGTAGTCAAAATGTGAGGATTGTATAAGATTATGTATTTACATAGAATATATTTTTTCATAGCCTCCAATAAAATATGTCACGAAGACATCATTAGAAATAGCGCGTTAGAAAAAATGATATTTTAACTTTCACCTTTATTTTATTTAAGCATTTATTTCAAATACGACTAGAATATTATCGAAACTTTTCAAAAAATAATGATTGTTTGATTAATATTTATTTCCCAAAATTTGTAGTAATCACATGTATTTTTGATTTGTATGTAGTACACGCCCCTGCGTACAATATTAAGAAAATATAGCCGCCTTGCCGTATATTTTACGTTCCTTTCCAACATACTTATTTTAAATAAGTGTTTCCTTTGAATATTTCCTTTGTCGATGCCTTTATAGAATGCTAAGTACTCACCTAGCTTTTATCGCCCTTCTAAACTTCACTTTATTATTTATATGTGTTTTATTTAACATACTTTCAATGTTACCAATTAAAGTATCGTTATTTTTTAAAAAACCTTTTCGGAATAATTTTCTTTTCTTTTAATAAACTTCAATAATGATATGCAATATTTCTCCGATCTTATTTATTAAGTAGGCACCTTATAATTTAATAATAAGAAAATTTAAAGAATGAAATTCAAAATCAATTACTTTAAAATTAGGTAAAAATATTTAATATTTCATGAATACAATCATGTCCACGAATAGAAATAAAATTACTACGCTAAAAATATGGCAAACTATACCATATAAATAATAATTGACGGAAATTGTAATAGTGTCTGTATTTCCGTAGAAACGCCAGTCTTAATCTAGGTAATGGTAAATATTAATTATGGAGAACACATTTTTGCTGTGAAATTGTATTTTCAAAACATAATTCAGTGGTATTTTAATACAAATTAAATGAATCAACTAGAATGACATACGGAAAAAATCTCTCGAAAGAATATTTAGCTGTTACCGGAATTTAAACCTGGACCTGCTCCTATCTGAGGAAGATGTATATCTAGTCGACACATTTAATTTGTATTATAGTAAATATCTATTTGAAATAAATGTTAAAATAAAATTAACGTGAAAGTTAAAATATCATCGGGGCTGTGAAAAAATATATTCTAAAATAATCTTTGCCGCGCATTCAAGTTTCATCCTGATATCGTCCACTTACACTATATACTTTCAAGGATGTGCCTAAATAGAGTTTACGACTATCACGTGGAAAAAAGAAATAACTTATATAAAGTCCTGACCATAATAGACCGTGATATAACACTTAGTATTATGTTTACAAACATCTTTATAGACACATGCGACAGAAGAGTCTCGGTGAAGGATTTTAAAAACATTTCATACGCAGGATAATAAGAGAATTAAGCCACCTATGCCTTAAAGGGGATTGAAATTGAAGACAAATTTCCAACTAAATTTTCCAAAATCAGTATGGTGTAATTTATGGAATTTTCCATAGCGCTGCATATAATGGAAACATGGATATTAAGAAAGAAGAAAATTAATGTGTTGGATGCTTTTGAGATGTGATGCAGGAGACGGATGCTGCGTTTCCATGGACGCCGAGGCGTAAAAATGTCCCCATTATCTAGAACCGATAGACAGAAAGATATCGAAAGGAGGGTGACTGCTAGGTTTTTTAATTCTGACAATCCTTCCGTGTGCAACATCATATCGATGCTGTGAGATCATTTTCTTGTTTGTTATTTATATTTATTTCTGTTACATGAGTTTCGGTGATGTTAATTTAGAATGTTAGATATTTGAATATAAGTAATTAACTACTATTTTACTGAAAGTTATTAAATATCTGTTGTTCGAAGGAGATATCATAGATAATATTTTAAGCAAAATCTTTTTTGAAATAATGAATTCACAATGATTTTATAAATTTAAATTGATAGAATTGTTCTCAAAATTATAATATTTTTTCTCACATTTATAATTACAATTTAGTTAGCATCGTCGATAACAGCGTAATATAAGTTTATGCCTATTGTACGCCACTGACTGTAAGGATATAAATATATTGTTCTTTTGTAAATCTGGAAATACATAAAGACGTCTATCAGTAAGCTACATTTTAGTGAAACGGATTTTATCGGCTCAAGCTCCGGTCAATTTGCTTTTAGTCTCCGGGAAAACAGAATTACGTGACATAACAAAATAACCTTTCGGAAACGTTCCCAACCCCCTTTCAAATTACTGCCTCTTTGATCCTTGGGTGTGCGGATTAAGGGGCGCGGACCTGCTCCCTGTACATGCAAAATCATAACCATCACCATTTGAATTTAAATTAAAGTTTAAATTTAACAAATACGCGGTTACCAAATTTTATGGGAAATATTTTTTTAACGCGGCCTTCCCGCAACCGTTCGCTACAGATAATTCGTTGTCATTATTTTTAATTTACATTCGTAATTTATGAGATTAATAAGAGCTGGGATCTTTTGTATTTTTGGATCAATATGTCACTCATTTTATTTAAAATTACCTTACAAATTAGAAATAATCGAGCCGTGAACCTCTCAATCAGTAAGCGAGCATTTTATCGTTCTGGCTCGTGTCCACGAATGAGATTTTCGATTCGGGACAACCTTTGTGATAGGGATTATGCTCTCATGTGATTCCTTGGAGACACCTTGACTTTCATAGTTAACCGTGTATACGTCAGTTCTCAGAGATTCGCTGTTTCGCATCTTACTCTACGCCTCACTTTACACCTGCTGTACGTCGAATGTCAATCCATTGATTTTATATTATTTTGTTAGTTGGCTGAATTTAAATAATGAGTTCCGCTTGTCTAACTTTAGTAGTTATAGGTATTTATTCTTCTAGGTAATATTTGTGCGGACGTGTATAAGCGTTTGATTTTTTGTCTCTTTCTTACTATCTCAAAATGATCTCCGCGTTTATTTACAGATCGAAATTTTGATAGATGTACATGGTTCTGAGATTTATCAAAATTAAATCTTAAAAATCCTGTAGTATTTACTCATATCCTTGCTTGATGTAATCCAGTAAGGCGTAAGATATTTGAATAGTTTGTTGGTTTAGTGATTAAGAGGCTTATCTAATAATTTAGTTAATCGTCGGAGGTTCGAACCGCGTCTTTCCTGGAAACAAGCAAGGTAATCATATTTTCATAGCATAAGCTTTCAGCTTAATTTGAAAATTGTAAGAATATTGATGTGACACACATTCCATGTATACGTATCTATTTAAGAAATATACCTATATATATTTCCCGCAAGATACAACTAATTTTATTGTTTTAAATCACTGTCATAACACCAGAAACATGACGAATAATGAAAACCAAAATCTTATAATTAAATTATGTCTTTCTCACACCCTTTATATGCGGTGGCTTGATAAGAGGCACTGAAATTAATAAGAAGTTTATTTCAACATGGTTAATAAATCTAGACACGGAGAATTCTGAACTATTATAATAAATAGCCTTTGCGTGTCTGTAACTCTGTCTTCTTTGTACTTGAATTTGAATAATTATTAAAATTTGAATTCGTTTCTGTATTTTATGACAACATATTATTACAACCTTTACTAGTGTTTAAAACCCTAATTCCAGGTCGTCGTTCAAGTGTCGCTTTTTCTGAACATGTCTTCTTCTATATAAATTAAACAACAAAAATACTTTTTGATAACTAAACATTAGTATTGAAACGTTGAGAAAAATGGTTTGACGTTTTATATACGAAAAACAATCGTTATGAGAAAGATAATTCTAAAAAATAAGGTATTACATAAATATTATTTACTTACAAAATATTCATATCGGATATATTACAGTTGTATTTTCAAATTTTTGACAACATAAATGAACAATTAATAAAATAAAATATGAATTAAATATATTAATTAGAAAGATATACATATAAAATCCATTTTATCGAAAAATCGATAAAATCGATTCGGGATCCCGGTGGCGCAACAACAATATTTTTCGATAAAATTGATTTTATATGATATCTTTCTAATTTGTATATTTAATTCATATTTAAAATATCACAGACCTATGTTCTGAATAATTACAACTTCACAATGTTAATTAATTTAAAAAAAATGTATTTTCGTAAGAAAATGGTTGTATAAACCAATTTGACACATCTTTTCTATGGATATATTAATTTACTATCTGATTTTCGATTTGTGACGTAGACATTACAGTAATTCAAAGTTTATTTTTGTATCATTTATACTTACTGTGAATTGAAATTTGTACACCGAATATTTTTGTAACATAAATATTATAAACGATCAAGTTAACGACGCGCCATTATGTGGAACACTAAGAGAGCGTTAATATTTTTTGGTAAGTTCAAATGCGTGTAAGTTTCCATTCGTATAAATGTTTTGTTGTATGGCATATAACTCTCCATCGTATATACGTTGGCGTAGTTAGTATTTAGGCACCAACATTGCCGAATATATTTAAAATATGAATTAAATATATTAATTATAAAGATATACATATAAAATCAATTTTATCGAAAGATATTGTTGTTGCGCTACCGGGATTCGAACCTGGATCTCTTCCCTAACCGGGGGAGGTGCTTTATCCAACTAAGCTACAGCGGCATTATTTTTAGCGACAATTTTTCGCTAAAAATAATACCGCTGTAGCTTAGTTGGATAAAGCACCTCCCCCGGTTAGGGAAGAGATCCAGGTTCGAATCCCGGTAGCGCAACAACAATATCTTTCGATAAAATTGATTTTATATGTATATCTTTCTAATTAATATATTTAATTCATATTTAAAATATCACAGACTGTCTGTTCTGAATAATTACAACTTCACAATAAGAATGTGTTCTCCTAAAAATAAAAATATATTTAACATTATGATTTTGTTTAAATCAGAAAGGGAGACCTTCATTTAGTAGTGAATAGAAAACGGTCGATAATAATGATATTACCGTTTATTTATGTATAATAGGTAAGTTGTATTTATATTTATTGTATTTTTATTTTTAATATCTAACACAAACACGTTACGGTTCATTAAACTATCTTTTCAAAACCACTATGATATGTATTTTTTCCCATTATTGGCCTGTTGAGTAGGTACACTAATTGAGTGTTTTAAATTTCAAGTAAAAATAACGTTTTTTGTGTAACATCGCCATTGCGAATGTTGTTAATGTTACAGAATCAAATTTGCAGTTAATAATTCTCGAAACAATTTTACGTACAACACCTGCGGTAAGATACTAACCAATTAAAAAATAAATTTACATTCTAAATGAGCGTGTAAGCTCATATTATTTTGAAAATCTTTGTGTTAATGAATATATTAAACATTAATTAATGCTCTTATTATACATCCAAAACGTGTTTATTTTCATATCAAGTATTTTCTCAAGTGAATGATGTAATATGTAGGCTTTTAAAACCCCTCAAGGAGTTTGTTTAAGCCTTTGGGGTGTATTGTTGAAACTGCGAAAGAACTTTCCGCTAAGAAATTAAAGAATCTGAGAAGAAAACCGTAAGGCTTTCGCAGATATTTTACACATATAATATTTTAATAGTATTCTATGTATATTCAAGTCTAATTAGATTTTTTAAATGGAACTGAATCTGGCTCGTACTTTAGCTATATAATCTTACATTAGAAATAAATTGTTGGTTTTTACATTCATATCATCATTATTAGCCGTCTTTTATCCATCACTGGATAAAGGCTGAAGGATCCACTGCTGAATGGCATTAATGCTTGACTGCTTTCATTCAACGATTATCCGTCCTCCGAGTATATGTCATTCTCATTGCTGTTTCATTTTCTTGGCAAGTTCAATTTTATCAACTCATTTCTATACATCAACACGTTTCTTTTCTATTCATGTGATATCCAACATAGATCTTTCCATGTTTTTAGACCATGTTCCATGTTTCACACCCGTATGTGAGCACTGGAACACTGTTACATTCCTATAATATTCAGTGGCGTGTAGTTATGCTGTTATTAAAGATATTATACAATCATATATACTTTATATTGTACATAGAATTATAAACTTTCGCTTAACCAACGTCTTAAGGCAAAATGAATCTGCCGTTGATACAACTCTATCGTTTATTTATTAGAAATTTTTGTGTACTAATCATAATGTTTTGAATGTTTAAGTTTCAACGTAAAATAATATCTCCTTACCCATATAAAAACCATTATACAAAACGTATGGACGTTTTTTACAACACTTTTTATGATTGAACACGGAAATAGTTCTGCATATTGCTTTTTGTTTTTCCCAAATTAAAAACAAATTCATCATGCACCTTGAACGCAAAGAATGATAATGAAAACAACACGTTAACAACAATAAGGTAATAAATTTTGCGTATTAGTAAAAAAGGAAGTATATATTTCAATTATTTGCACGCAGCTGTAAGCTAAGCTGAAAACCTTTCAAATGTTATTCTGTTAAAAAATAACAGTATGAATAAGGACTTTTCAATTCAGTAAGTAGCCAATTGTATGGCTCGAGTAGAACGATAGCTTAAAAACATAAGATATTAATTTTAATATGTCAAAACGCAGCTTGTCGTGGTTGTTTTTAAAAATATTAATATTATCTAATGCATGGACTTCTTCTCCTTCGTTATGTTCGTGGCAGAGAAGTTGTGGTCGCTGTGATAATGATGACACCAAAACCAAAACTATTCGTCTTCCCTTTATTCTAGCACTATAATGTACTATCTAGAAAGTAAATAAAATTATAGTATGTAAATAAATAATGTAAGATAAATATTATACAAAACGAAGATTTAAATAATAAAAAAATACTTAAGCAAACACATTGTGGCTTGAGATTATAATAAAATAAAATAATGTTTTAGTTTTAAACCAATTTATTATGCACATATTTTAAAGTCAACTAGTTTCAGTTAGAACCAACCTTCTTCTGAACAATATAGTATATATGTTATATATGATGTCTGCGAAAAATGACAGAATGCAGACAGCTCGCAGGCTCGCTGAGTTATTAGCTTATTATGTGTGATTAAATCGGTTACATATTTACATATAAACATACAAACAAACTTCGCAAAATACCCCTTATGATTTTAATAGGTTAGATGTTTTTAATAATTACATTTTGAAAATAATTCCAAATAAGTGTTCGACATTGATTGCTGACAGAATTGAGCTCTTTTTACGTCATTTTTCTTCTTGCGGTAGAGCGGCCATTTGTTCTCAAATTTTTCTTGAGATCTAGCGGAGTTTGTGACGTATCGATATATACTTTTGACTTTTAAAAAAAAAATAGTCCGGAGCCGCCAAATCCGGTGAACGCGCCGGCCACTTTAAATTTCCATATTTTTTGTGTCCAAAATAAAATTGTTTGTATAATAAATCCTTACAGCCTTGCGGCGGGCTGTTGAAAAGCACAACGATTTATTTTAACATTTTTTGAGTTGCTCTTCAACAATCTGAAAAGTAATGAAAAAAAGTTATAATAGAAACAAATGGGGTGATAAATTTTGGGGCATCCATTATAACTACTTATGTTCTTAGATTCAATGATCATCTCGACCCTCTTCCTGGATGGATCGGGGCTTTATTTTGGACAGTCTCCCATTTCAGTCAGTCTTCTAGATTTATCTTTTTAACTCTCGACGCAATTACCGTTATTAGCATTACATCAATAGACAAAAACATTATATTAGATTAGCAAAAAAGCAATCGGCTACCGTCGATTGCTTGCTGCTAGGTCCTGCGGGCAGCTATTGTGCCCGCTTCGCGGCCCATTTCTATGCGAAAAATCTATGTTCGTAGAATCTTTATTTCAATGCAAAAATATCTTATTAAGCAATGCATCATGTAGTGTACTTTGTCTTTATTTCCTGTAAGAAAAAACAAAAAATACATGCTATGAACATATGTACACCTAGAGCTACCTTAAATTGATATGATTCCAAGAATTATTCACAACAGTCTTTAACAAATATTAGACATCAGTGACATATATTGCACAATGCGGAAAGATTGTAAATTATTTTTTGCTTATATGTACTACCATCTAGCGGATTTCTACGGATAATGGATGATACTAATACACATGCAATAGATACCGAGGGAAATATTATAATATATTCCACGTTGACAATATAAATAATGTTATCCATATATGTACTCGTATGTTCAAAGACAAACATCTACCTATCTCACTTTAATCCCGAACCTCCATGTCGAATAGCAACATAAAACCAACATATGTTGTCAGTTGTCTGATGTGACTGCTGTGCTATGCAAATTTATTTTATATGCATTTGTTATGTATAAAATATACAATTAAATTTCAGTATGAATGAAGTTTTCTTCAAAAAAACAAAGCAAAATACTATAGAAATTCAAATCACTTACGTAAATCTTCATCAAAAATACCAGAAACTAATAATAAATAAACGTTACTATTACAGATGTGCTGTAATATATATTATATTTAGACCAATTTTTAAAACCTGTATATAAAACTTTATAAAATTTGATGTTTAGTATGTATTAATAATAAATTACATCAACATATAAATTAGTTCTGTAAATTCTAGTGCAGAAGAAATCAGTACTACATACTCAAATGACAATTTGACATCACAGTCTAAAAAAGGAAAAACAATATGGTAAAGCACTCGTTTGGCATATGAGAAATAGCAGTGCCTGTAAAATCCTTTTTTAATGAAAAAAAAATTAACTCAGTTTTTATGAAAAATGTTTTAATACAGGGATATCCGCTGAATAAACATTTTCCATGTTAATTTTTTTTTACGGTATTCCTTGATTAATAGCGAACATATTGATTAACACGTCAGGTTTAGCGGGCAGAAATTCTACTGAAACGAAAACATGTTCGCAAATTGTGAAATATCACAGCTCATCGCGCCATCATATTGAAATTCTTTCGGAAATTCTACGAGTCGCCTTTTGAAATCAGATACACGCGACAAAAAATTGCAATATGTTTTTCCGAGGGCGACAAAAATAAATGAAATATTATTGGAATATGGAAAGCGGCCCCGATGGCCGAGTGAGAACTTTTTCAATAAAATAAACAGCGATGGTGTGGTGAAAGTGACGTCTATGGAGCGATAATTTGTTTTAACCCCTGTTATGCCGAGCCCCGTCGTTGTATTAGACGGCTGTATTCAACTTTTATGTCAAGAAATGCTCGTCCCACGAGAAAAGACAATTAAATAATTTACCTAAATAAAATTATTTTATTTATATGGTGGAAATGAGCAGAGTTCTGTCTATTTGATTGCGTCTTTTGTGTTGATCGGAAATAACAATCTTCTCTGCAGAACGCTATAAAACAGTAGTTCTCAACCGATGTGCCGCAATGTTTGTTACGTACGTGAAGTGTCTATCCTTTTGCATTTATTTTATTTTATTGATTTTACCGATCATTCTAAGAATGTGAAGTTTGGTCTTACAAGAAAATATGTCGAAAACACAGACTAGTAAATAAATAGACATGCTATAAAGTGTACGTGTAGGAGAAGGGTTTGGAACATTATTTGCGGGGCAAGGGTTATTCTGCACACATATATTCCAACGAAACATAAATCCGATAGATGTAGATGTGTAGACAGATTTATGCAATAGTAAAAATATTTATTCTTCGAAAATTAAATCTTTGTGTAAGTAAACAAGACATTTTTTTTTACATTAATGCATATTATATTGTCAGCGTTTAAATTTTTGTTTCAATACAGTTACATTTAAAAAAAAAGTCTCGATGCTCTTTTATTGTGCGAGTGGCACTAAGTGATCAAGCGGGTACCACCAAAATGAACATTTTCGGACTAGGATTTGCGTTAGGTCATGTCTATTTATTTGGTGGTCTGCGTTCGAAAACGAGATTTATGATCCAACCGGAGAATGGAGATTAAAAAACCCGAAACTTCAAGTATGAAAGCATGGATGCTGTAGTGGGTGGGACATGTAGCGAAAGAAAATAACGTGTCCGTAACATGCACATGGCACTCATATGCCAAAAAAAGTAGATGGACCGATAATGTCAAGACAAATCTGCAGACGGTGATGACAAGAGATGTATTTTTTGGCTAAACATGAAAAGACTTCCAAATTAACTGAATTTCTTCATCAATAAATACCATATGTCTCAATATAGTATCACAAATATTACACTTGTATTTAAGAATTGATCATTGGAATATATCATCGTGATTGAATTCGTTACCGAGCCCGTGAAGTCTATCTATAGGTGCCTTAATACGATAATATATTTTTGACCTACTTAGAGTACTACGAAATCAAGTCGATTATATAAAGCTCGTTAGTATTTTTTACATTGACTATTTTGTATAAATACATACGATATGTTAATTTAAGGGTTTCAAAACAATTATATATGCGCAGTACATATAATTTAAATAGTGTGCCGTAACGCCAAAAACGTTAAGAATCTCTGTTCTAAGATTAAATTTAATTTAGAGTTGGATCTCTAAAGCAAGTCAGCTATTACCTTGGGGATCTAACTACTCAGACCAGGGCTGTTTTATAAGAATTAGTATTCTAGGCAATAATATAAATCTAGGTCCATCGAATAATAATAATACCCTTATTGAGCATAGTTTCTACTTCTTCTTGTTCCTCATGATTGTGGATCTTATTGATCTATCTGATAGCATTAATCTCGGCATCCTACAGTAGTTGTTTCAAAGTACAAATACTGTTGTTACAAATAAAGAGATTGTCGCGGTCTTCACTTGGTCAGTCCATGGGGTAGGAAAACAACCTCTTCCTCAGGATCTCTTTGTGTTATTGTTCATCACAACCTTTATAAGGATATTATTTCTCCTCCAAAGATGCGATATTAGATAGATAAATATATATAATTTAAAAAATATAAGTCATACAAGACATATATGAGTTTGTGAATCCATCCAGTTAAACTGAATTAACAGAAAAAAATAATTTAAAAATTGCATTTTATTAAAATCAAAATGGCTCTTACGACCTTTGTTTTCTACATTCATTATTTGAAACTATACGCACGAAATGCATGGATTAATATAATTTATATTTAACCACGTATAAGCAATATATGTGTATATTAGTAATTGTAGTTATTAGAAAAAAAACGTTAAAATGTTCATATTACATCATTGTAAAGAACACAACGTATTATTTACACACTGTACTGCTACTTATATATGTAATATGTATACAAAATTATTATGCTAAAACGTGAGTAAACCCATTCGGTATTATTAGTCATGATGCAAACCGCATTATTTAAAGTAAGCGCCAGGGCGGCGAGTCAAGCAATATATATATTTGTCGCCAGGTGGCCACGTTTACGTCGCCAGAATGGTAAATTACTTTATTACTAAAATTATTTAAAAGGTGTGTCTGATTTGTATTTGTTTACGATAATTGATTAAGTTAGGTAATACTGTGTTAACGCACTTTTCAATGATTAAAGCTCAGCGTCTACATTGACCACAACATTGGTGTTAAATCAACAATAATAACCAAATATGTGTTCATTTTTAATTTTTGATACCTACTCGTTTTATCGAGTTAGTTGTAATAAAAATAATAAATTATTTGCAAATTTTTGACGACCTAAATTGTTCAAAAAGGGTCAAAAGTTTTGAAAATGTATTTGTTAAATTATCCCCTTGTGACTGCCCCGAACCCTTTGAGTCCTATAGGAATACCGAAGGTACCTTTGTATAATCCAGGCTTGCCACAGATATGACCTAAATGAGAAAACCTCGCATTAAAAGTACAAATAACATTTGACAGAAAGCGGGCCCAAAAAATATAATTTAAATCACTTGCTAGAAATGCGAATCAAATATTGAGTCTAGTGCAAAATTGATTAGAATCTATTATAGCTATATTTCCAGTACTCGATCAGCTGCTTAACATGTACTAATAAAATAAATTTGTATCCCAACAGGTGTGCAACAATTTTGATATAAATATGAATAAAAATCATATGCCTTAAAACATTTTTTTTTCAACATTTTAAACATTATTAAAACTTTTTTTAATTAAAAAATATTGTTGCGTACACGGAATTCGCATCACATCAATATTCTTACCATTTTTAAACTAAGCAAAACGCTAGTGCTATGAAAATAGGCCTCCTGGAATGAGGCCCGAACCCCCGACCACTAAATCATTAGGCGAGTATCGTAGCCACTAGACCACAAGCACGTTAACTAAAGGTCGAGTATACAAGACGTCTAAAAAATTATCATCAACAAACTGAAAATGCATCCGAATCAGAGTAGATGAGAGAAACCAGGCTGAGGTAAATATTATGCTCCAGGCCGATTTTGTTTGGCAGACATTTGTCAGTTCGCATTTTGTAGTCGTAGTATTTGATTATTATTTATTATAAGCATCTAACGGCTCAACAACGTATTGAAGTCATTAAAACATTTTATCTAAATAATAATGGCAATGCTCTAACCATTAATGGTGATCGCTATAGTCACATGCTGGAGAACTTCTTGTTAGCCGAATTAGGTCTACAACACGTGCGATTTCAACTGGACTGTGCCTCCTCACACATAGCTACGATTAAAATTTTTTGAGAAATTTTTCCCGACCGTATAATGTCAAAAAGTAGTGATATCGATCGGTCTCCTCGTTTTCTGTGAGAGTACTCGAAAGAAAAGGTCTACGCCAATAAGCCAACAACAATTCCGATGCTACATGACAATATTCTCAATTAATTTTCAAAGATAGCACGCCAAGTATGCGAGAATATTATGAAAAATATAGTCAAAAGAGCACGCATTTGTGCCGCTGCCAGAGGCAGCCACTTGGCCAATATCATATTTTATACGTTGTTGTAATAAACATAATAATCGATAAATATAAATCAAATTATTTTTTTATTTTTTATTCTTAATTATTCATAAACATCGGCCTGGATCATGTATATGAGGTCAGGTTTTGATTTCATCGAAACTGCATTACAAGTAAAATACCTGGTGCTCAAACGTTGAAATGGGAATGAAGGAGACGGTCCAGGATAGAGCGTACTGGCGCTTTCGTACAAGGATAGCCGAATAAGATAAATAAATCGAAGATGTTTATTAGTTTATTTATTTATTTTATCTCAATCTTTTTGCTAGGTGGAATTAGATAATTACGTTAGTAATACTTACTTTATGCTACTAACACAGTCAAAGATAGATTTCCTTAGTCTCCGATGAAAAAGTTTCTTTAGCCAACGTAATTAAATTTCGGTACACTTTTTATTTCCTTTACCGGCGGTGCAAGTCGACGACTACGGTAGACCTGGAAAACTCAAACAAAACTTAAATTCACTTAAGATCTCATGGACGATAATCTTAGTGACATGACACGAAAAAGTTGTTGTTCTTCTTCTTCTTCTTCTCCTGCCTTATCCGTTCAACGGGTGTTGGCTATCATCACATTGTTTACTGCGGCCCGAAAAAGCTCTACAGTAGACTAGCAAAATCTTTGATTTTTCAGCAGTTTTATCTGATACTTTTCTGGTTGACATGTTCGAGATATTGAAGTTTATCCTTTTCTATATTTATACCACAATATTAAGTATTTAGGATTTCAGCACTTTACCAAGTTATGTACCCAACATAAGAATATTTGTAGTTCAGTAATGAAACACGTCAGGTGCCAATTATAATATTTATTACCAATTTAATATTTACGGAGACGCAAGCGGCAGATTAAGAGGTTCACGCTCGGCGTGCGTCACCTTTAAAACCCCCTATTCACACACGTACATCCACAGCAGGTGGTGCTCACGCGATGTTATACACACATATATAATCTCAAGGACATCACACATAACTTACATGTCCATCGCGTCTTGAAGACCTAGAATAGTGCCACATGGAGGACAGATGCGTTTCAACTACTTGGAAAGACCCTGGAGTCAGCTGTGAGGACATAAAGTGATCGGTATTTGTAGAGGTGCATTACGAACCGAATTTCATCTGATCGAGGCCACTGTATGACAATACTGATATGAAGCAGATGAGAGCAAAAATTATTTAAATTAATGTTTTAAATAAATCTAAAATATTGCTGGATGCTATTTCCTTCACTCACTACTTTGCCAACTTATCGCTAGCATCGCTAACACTTCTTTCATTTTCCCTCTGTTTGTAGGTGAAAAGTTGTAATCAAGATTGCGTAATCCAATTTTGCAAGAAAGACAGCCAAATGGTTGGAATAGTATTCCGTGGCACGCCAGGAATTTACGGCGTTACTTTTGAGTGGATCAAATGAGTTGAGCGAAAATAACGCCAGGCTTCTTGCAAGCTGTTGTCGCTGTCTCTGACTGTTCATCAGATCCTTAACTTCATCGGGTACCTAACTTATCATGTAATTATACTTCAAATAATTGATTTAAAGAACCTTTTTGTCAAGAAAATAATACTTTTTTTTTTTAACTATTTTTTCCCACAATGGGGTTTTCGAACTAAAATAAATAAATATCAGATATCTCGACGAAGCTATTTTATTATATTTTTTAAAGGAATGATATATAGAAATATGGAGGATTACGACCTGTCTTCGGCTGGCTTAAGTGATCACTTTATATATATATATATATATATACGTTTACCAATTCTCACCCCTCAATCTCCATATTTATCAAATTTTTGAAAATTCTATATATGTTATTACATGGACTCGCTTCGAGTACCACTACAACATCGCCATCTATCGACCAAATTTGATAATTCATTTTTCCTTGAAACAGCACATTATATGTCAACTCAATGAGAATCTGATTTTTGTTTGAAACAGCATATTTAATAACAGTGCCTTTATGGGTAAAATTCAGTAATTGTGTATTCTTGAATATATTCAAATATTTCTAAAAGAAATACATTCAATAAAAATATATATACAAATTCGACATTTGTGGTTAGGAACACAATTCGAGCTAGTCTGGCCTGGGTCTATTATAATATATATTTTTTTTTTATTCAAATACAGTGTGTTATATTGTTATAATCGGATAATATTGCAGCAACGAAAGACATATACTTGGGTACATATATTATAGCAGACAGTGCTTTTCCGGTATAGTAGTAAACAAAGTGTAACGTTCAATTTACAAAAATATACACATAAAGAGTAAAACAGCTGCAATTTTATATGCAATTACATATAAATAAAACGTAAAACTTAAAGTAAATGCAATGTTCAATGTATCAAAAATAAAAAAATAGTAAATAAGTAAATAACATACAAATATAAAGTGAACTTATGTAAATTTGTAATGTTCAATATAAAAAGATTGAAAATAATATACTAACACAACTACAGAGAAAAATAGAAAATGCAATATTAAATATATTGGTACTGTTGTAGCACTTTTAATCTCAAGTTTGGACTTTTAAAAGTTCTTGGGCGTAATTTCTCCCCATTTCGTGGAGCCAGAACTGCACTTTTCTTGATATTTTTTTACGTCTGAATTTAGACTGATTATACCCCGCACAATAGTTTTACGGATGAAATTGTTACCAATTTTTGTGATTTAAAAAACCAACCATTTATACCATTTTTTTCACTTATGAGAAAACGCGTGTACCGTAAATAAGTAAATACATTACGGAATTTTTCCAATTCCAGATTTCCATTCACCGGTTTTACCAATACCTATATAGCGTACCTCGATATGAAACATGTTTCAATATGTTTTTAAAACTCGATAAAAGTCATGTTTACGTATGTCCATAGGTACTCATGTAAAGGGTTGTATATTTTTACAGGGTACAATATTTACGTCCTTTGTCCAGATGTTGAGCTTGCGTGTAGTCCATTTCATGGTCCACATAATTTATTTTACGTGTACCTACAATACATTTATTTAAGCGGAAAAGTGTATTTCTTATTGGTATGTCAACCCTTTTTCATCCATTGTCCATTTGAATGGACATGAACTTGAAAATTATTTTCAAAGCAAGTAATTGACGTATTTGGATTCCGTTTTTAACAAAGTACTGAACCATGTATGACAACACTGTATTTTCCACTACCGCATCAGACAAGTAAACGTTACTTTGTTTTTCTCTAATATGTGCATGATATTTTGTGTTATTACTTATGATTTATATCTTGAAAAGCATATAAAGTGATAAAAAAATAATGTGATAAATACATTTATATAATGGTTTTTTTATGTGAATCGAACGTTCTTTCAACTATGAAATGGTTTCTTTCTTTCTTTCAAAAAATTTCTAAGTATATCAGAACAAAACAACAATTATAAAATATACTGTTTTTTCAATAATACAATATGGTATAATAATAAAATAATTACTTCGATTCGGTAATAAATTCTTACTTTAATTCAATTTAATTGAAATACATAAATATGTTTGTGGTTTCTATGGTAAATAACTGTCTAGCTCATCTAGTGAATTAATTTTGTATTCGAAACGCTTTGGATAAAACAAAATATTTTGCTTATTCATACTATTATATATACAAATAGCATATAAGTATACGTAGGTACATTGAACAATTAGAATTCTGACAGCTCTTCAAAACAAATTTGTTTATTTAATATCTACTTTCTTAGAGACACTATCACAAGGAACCTCGTGATAACTTTATATTTTAACAGATGATTTGGTTTTAACATTATATAAAATCATTTAAAATTAATTACATGAAATACATAAAAAGATAGACATAAAAAAAAATCTATATATGGAAACAATATTACTGAGGACTCGAACTCGAAATTTTGTCTTTCCGTAACACCATGATAACTTTTTAAATTCACGCAAAATTCAAAGTGAGAAAAAAAGACAGATCACAAAAATAAATTATAATATTTACTTGAATAAATATCGAATAGAAAATTTATAATTCGCTGCTAGATCTTATATTTTGTTTGATAAAACGTCAATGATTATTCCATCCAGTTCGCGTATTATCGAGATATTTATAAACTAAAAATTAAAATCATTGAAGATCACAACTTCTCATAAGGGCTTATCTTATCAATCCGTTGATATTTGAAAAGATAATTTATTATTGTTTAAAGGAATCGTTCATACATGAGAATACATTCTAAACCTGACACAAATGTAGCTTTTATTTTATTATATGTGAGCTCTATGTTTTTAATAATTATTTATTTATAACTGTTTGATAGCGGTTGCCGCACGCGTGCCTGAATACACCCATGTAAATATCATGGTTTCTTTCGACGTATTCACCTGTTCCCCCCTGTACTTTAAACAAGACTTTTTATATGGTGTGTATTGTTTATGACTTTAATTACTGTTATTGTACTGACTTCGTGTGTATTAGCGAAGTGAGGTCTAGATAGAAATCCAGACAAGAGCAGCAACACTGGTAGGTAGGTTGTGTATTTCTTTATTTCTGGTTCTTTCATCTTAATTTCATCTATCCGTCCCATATTCCCGATTCTCTTGTATACATATTTAAATGCAAAAATATACACACGGCCATACATTCGAGTCTACAAACTGAACTTGCAAAAAACGGCAATCACGCCAGCGTAATCAACAGTATTGCTAGTGGAACGAGAACTTCGCTCACGTAGAGTGCAAATATCAGTAGGTGTTTGGGACTCGACTTGATAAAGGCGTGAACTTGACGTTTTCAAAACAGGAGTGACGTAGATTAATTTCATTGGTTCAAAGTGAAGTTTAATTTGCATTTTTTGTTTTATAATTACACCAACGTGCTATGAAAACTCTATTGTGGCAACGGCTTAGAGTGTAAAAGAAAGGAACTAAATAATGAACTGGGTTGAGTGGCAAAGGTAAAATACAACCGTCTCTAATGGTGGATAAGATTTATCTCACAGACATAAAGGATAATATAGAGTTTGGCATTAAGCTAGATATAATTAAGTACGAGATCAATCAACTTTTTTGGATGCGAAGCCAATACGTGAATTCTCACCGTCAATGTCATGCACACAATATAAGTTGTCCAAAGGGCAATGAAAAGGCCTGTGCTTTGAATATTTCTAAGATATCGAGTTCCAAACACACAAATACGTCAGAGGACCAATAGACCAAGCTCCAAAGAGCGAGTGAGCAAAAGTTGGTCTAAACTCGAGATGTTTTATTTTGAGTAGCAGTATTTTAAATATAATAACAATCAAATATTTCAAATTTGTTGTCATTTAATATCATTTGGAATATTTTTGGGTAAGTCCACTTTTTTCAACACTGCCTTAATTGACTGGGTAAATTATTAATTATTTATATTTTCATTTAATTTCATCAAATTTTACTAATAAGTTAATGTAAAGGAAATATTTATTTTACTGCTAATAATTCCTAAAACTGGGTTGTCTAAGCGGACGTTCAAAAATTAATACTAGTTTTCGATATTACTACGGAATTATTTTATGTTTTTAAATTTAAGATGTACTTACTGACTTACTTATTACCTTCACGCCATTTATCTGCGGGGGTAGGCAGAGATGAAAGAGCGCTACACTCCTCTGTCCTGACACATAATTCTCGCCTCATCCACATTCATACAAGCTCGCCGATTGTTGAGGCTTATAATAGAACTATCCACCATTATCTGGTTTACCTGGACGTCCTCTATTTCTGGTGCCATCAACACTTGCGTCATATATATTTCTTACCATTCTCTCCTCATTCATCCGTTCCATATGACCAAACGACATAAGTGATCCTTTATTAATCTTACCCACTATACAAACATCAACTTATATTCTTTCCTTATTTCTTCATTCTTTACTCTGTAATAAATAGATTTGCCACATATACGCCTAAGCATTTTAAGGATAGCTTTTTATCTCAGAGTGCGGGTAAGCAGTTCGCACTGTGGAAGCAGAATAGAGGACCACGTTTCTTAGTCATAACCACATCGACCGAGAGATAGAGAGAGAGAGAGAGAGAGAGAGAGACCTGTTTATTTTAAACCTACGCTGTAAACACTACGATTGTTCTAATCGAACTTGTTCAGCAGTCACGAGCCCCCGGGCGGCTGCCCATGCTGCCCAGGTGGTAGCTACGACACTGGATGGCGTCCTTTATCAAGTTTTTATAAAAAACATCCCCTTTGTTTGCCAAAATAACAAACCTAAATGACTACTTAAGCTGCCTCGCTCGAGTTGAAATATTCCGCCGGGCCCGTGAAATAATATCAGGAAGACTTATAAATTAAGTGGATGATTAATTAACGTTGGCACAGAATAAAATTTAAATCCCTTATAAATGTTAATCTTTATTGTTCTGACTGTTGTATTAATTCAAACGCCCACAGAGTTTAACCGGTACCTCAGCGGCAGCTCTGAGCGAAGTGACTACAAATATAAGCGCGGAACTTTATGGTATTTCGTTCAGCTTTATGGTAATTTTGTGCGCCGTTTTACAAACAGGACGCGAACAACTAGGATGTAGGCTTAACAACCGTAAAAAGAGGTTAAATTCTTTATTGTGCAATTTTTCAAGATGTTTTAAAAATTTATTAAAATATTACTACTATAAAGATTTACCAGTGGCGTGCAGCAAGTATAGACTTAGGTTATTCTGTTACCATAATATTATATAATATACTATATGCTACATTGTACATAGGTTTATGAAATTTCGTTTAACCGACGTCTTTAGGCAAAATGAATCCATCATAATAAAAATGCATTATCCTCGAACGCAAAGAACAATCGTGAAAACAACACGATTAGTAAGGTAGTAAATGTTGCGAATTAGTAAATGAGGAAGTAGATGCTTCGATCAGCTCTAAGCTATGTTCAAAACCTTTCAAATGGTATTCTGTCAGGAAGTTATATTTTCATAGTATAGGATGTCCGGCAAAAAAATTTCAAGATTAAATTGTAATTGCTCGTAAACCATCAGGGTGAGGTAAGAAAGAGGGGTATTATTTGCTGATTTGCCAGTCGCAATGAGTCACTGGTCGGGAGAGCACCGCGCGTTCGCGGTTGAGCAATATTTAAAGTGCGGTGATTCATTGGTTCGTGCGCGTCGCGCTTTTTGTACTCACTTTAATATTCGTGATAGGCCGAGCACACAACTTATCTGGTATTGGATTCAAAAGTTCAGATAAGAAGCACCAAACTCCTTCGGGAAGATTGCAGCCTTTACTGGAATAAAAAAATCAACAGTGAACGTTATTTTGCTGGAACGTTTGAAACGGGTCTGATTGCGAGAGTGTTAAGTATTTATTTGTATTTTTTTTTAAATAACTATTCAATGTAAGTTATTCGAAAAATTTCCCAAAAACCAAAATAAAAAACGATTAATTTTAAATGTCCTTTGAAAATAAATTTTTGTTAATTTATTTTTGTTTGACAGTCATAAATCTACTCTTATTGAGTCATAAATTTAATATTCTTTACTTTAATCCTTCAGAAACACAATCGAAAAAAATAGAATTACATGAATTTAAACACGTATCATGAAATACATAATATGTGTAATAATCTAGCACGCAGTGAAAAAGCCACGTCTGCAAGCAAAGTACAAAGCTTATGAATGAAGACGTAAATCTTAAAGATGAAGTAAGTCGAGGAGTTCTACTGCTGTTCGGAAATGACAAAATGAAAATTCTCCAGTGGAAGAAAATACACGACAAGTTCCCAGGGTTAATTAACCGTTGAGGATCCACCTCACTTCATGACTGCTTTAATCTTTTCAACCACTTCAATAACCAACTATTTGCTGCAAAAAAATAATAACAAAAAAATATCATAAAGCGTCTTTACTCGTATATCTTGGATTTTAATCCACTCGAGTTTTTATCTGTAGCTATAAATAGACCTTTATTCCGTTGGCAAAAATGCGTGGAATCAAATAACACTTTCATTAATAAAGTTCATGTATTAAAAAATTATATTTAATTGAATTTGAAGGTAATTATTTTCGAAATGAATATTATATATTTTAAGAGTCCAAAAAACTCGACAGTTAAAAATAAATACCATTAATCATTTTCATTTCATTAATAAATATCTTTGTGTATAACATATTTATATTTATCATTCATCATAATTATCAGACGTTTTTTATAACTATTTTATAAAGGCCTCTCCAAGTGTCTCCCACTCTTCTCTGTTCGTTGTTATTCGCTGCCGCAGAATTTTATGATTTCGTCAGTCCAGCGAGTTTTGGGGTAGCCTGTCGGCCTGTGGTACCACTGAATGATTGCATTCGCCCAACGATTGTCTGTCTTCCGAGCGATATGGTCCGACCATTGCCATTATGTCTGATTTCTTATCCGCACGTTACTTTTCCATGCCTATTTGCGTTACTTTGCTTTTTTGTAGTCACTGAAAGCTCTAAAAGTAAGCGTTTATTAAGCACTGAAACTATAATATATAACTTATGTTATTCCAAATATTGTGAAAGGGTTATTTACATAGATAAATCTAGTTTCACTCGTCAGTCAAAACTATTATCCATAATCTACGTGTTTGGCAGAAATGCAATCACAGATGTGGTGTAATCTACCTGACACTGTTACGGTTAATTCGGTTAACAACCACAGGTCGTTCAACAGTTCACGTGCTATGGTGGACGGCTTCTCCGAATTCCTTCCTCATAATATGAGTCCCGACGGGTTACCTCAAAATGATGTATTTCTGTCCAAACATCACACAAATGATATATGATATATGATTAATTTTCTGTATATTTGACGAAATCATCAAGAATATTTATGTTATATAATCCACTTTATTTTTTCTTTCATATATCGTTTTTGATTTTACTTAAATTCGTTGTGGTTGCCTGAAATATCTGGAACTTGGTTCACAATACGTCTTCATTGCCGCTGTCTTCAGTCATGTTGAATAAATATATATTTATTTGGTTTTTCCATCTTGCAGGAGGCAGACCTCTTGCTCGTTTTTCCTCAAATGTTCCCCTGATCATCAGTCTTTTGAAGCTCTCATAGATTCTTCTGATAATATGTCAAAAGTATATAATAATCATTCTCTTTTATATGCGTGCATGTTGTTGACAGACTTTCTGTAATCCTTAACTCCTGGTAGACATAGACATTTGAGAGCCTTGTGTCCAGCACCACACCTCGAAGGCATCTAACATGTGCATTACGTATAATATTTCAATCTGTTTTTAATATTTTTTTATCTATCCCTTTCAATCGCTTCCACCTCAAGTATTGCATTTAAATATTCCAACGTTTGTCAAAAATTTCCGTTCATATTTCTCGATTATTTTCTCGATAAATAGATTTTTCACGACTTCATCAGTTGTATATATTCTCTTAAGCAGTCGTCGTAAGAATAAAACAACCTACTATCAAAATAGACTTTGTTTCGTGAATTTTTTATTCATTACTTGGTCTGGCAAACGAGTTTTTAATAATTGTTAAAGCAAACATTCTGAAAATATCTCTTTTTGTTTTTCTTTTGATAAAAGCCTTTTTAATTCCCGATTCGTCTTCAGAGAAAACTGCCGCCCCATCCCTGGTTATATTCTTTGTCAAGAACCTCCTAGTATTATTGATCTAAGATTCTAGCCGATGTTCCAAACAAACTGAAATGATTGTATGTAACCAGTCTCCCGACGAGATTTGTTATTGATAACGACTAACGATAACGCCTTATGTGATAATAATATAGAAAATATATTTTTTTGGCTAACGATGGTTCATGTTTTTCATACCAGATTACCCACTCACAGACTAACGTGGAATTTTTGAGTTACTACAGCGACGTGTAAAAGTTTGGATACACTGTAAAATAAAAAAATTAGAACATACTGTATAATAGATGCTTACGAGTGTCACGTGTTACGATATCGTTGACCTCGGAAAATATGCGCTTTGTTTATTTATATTGTAAGTTGAAAATATCTTAGTTCATACATCAATTGTAACATTTTATTTTTTTAATGTCTTTCATTTCTTAGTTATTTTTTGATACAATATTTTAATTTGGTTTTTATTTAGCAATTATTTGGTTTATTCCAATTGTGTATGAAATATGACTTTGGCCAAGTGGGCGCCTCTGACAGCGGCACAAAGGCGTGCTCCTTTAACCATATTTATTCATAGCATTCTCGCACACTTGGCGTGTTATTTTTTAAATTTGAATTGTTGTTGGCTTAGGAAACAGTCGGGAGCTGTCAAGTCAGGTGATCGAGGAAGCTGGTCGATATCACTATTTTTTGATATTTCAATCGTAGCTCGAGCTATGTGTGAGGTGGCACAGACCAGTTGAAATCACACGTGTTATAGGCCCAATCAATACAATCCGGTTACCGAGAAGTTTTCCAACATGTGACAATTATGATCGCCATTAATGGTTACAGCATTGCCATTATATTTTAACGACTTTAACACGTTATTGAAGAGTTATATGCTCTATAATAAATTGTAATTAACGAGTACGAACTAACAAGTGTCTGATAAACCAAAATGGCAGCTAAACAAAATCGGCTTGGAACATAATATTCACCCTGTGTGAGCAGTGTGGTTAGTTTCCCACCCCAATAATGCAAGCTGTTTGAATAATTATCTCTGGAATGTATGCTCGGCTGATTCCAAACAATATAAGGACCTCATGCGCGACCCTTCGTCATAGTCGGGTTCCATCAAATATCACCTCTGCTTTCAAAATAGGTAAATGCATATGAGCAAGATTAATACTTCGTACTAGTCTGTACACAACTCTAGAATCAACTTCTGTAAGTTGACATATAATTTATTAATTTAGTCAGTGGCGTAACTATAAAATTTGGGCCCCAATATGAATAGAAAAATGAGTATTTTATTTAAGATATACAAAAATTAATACTGAGTTGTTTATCTAATAAATAGTAAGAACAAAATTTGTCTGTTGTCTCATATAATATTTATTTTTAATACAAATTAAATGTAATAATTATAAAGATATACATACAAAATCAAAATTTTTTTTTTGATGAAATTGACTTTATATGTGTGTATTTATAATTAATACATTTCATTTGTATTAAAAATATCACAGACCTATATTCTGAATAATTATAACTTCACAATAATAATGTGTTTTCTTTAGTAATTGAATTGGTTGCTAATAATTGTATGAGGCATAGAGGTTTAGACCCGTGCCATGCGAACAGGTTTCCTACAGGTTGTATCAATGTGTTCAAAATTTAATAAAAATGAATTATTAATTCTGGCATCTCCTATCGGATTATTCAAAGGTATTTGAGATTCCGTTAAAATAAAGAAGATGGCTTTCAAATAATTGAACGGTTGATATATTAATTTGAAAAGTGTAACACAAGGGTTAGAAAATTTGTCGTAAAAGCACTGTGTTGGTATAGCATAATCGGTTAATGCACGTTCCCCGGATTGGAAGAGATCCAGACACTGAGCGCCTAAAAATCATCAAATTATGCGGAATAACAAAAAAATGAAGAAATAAGGAAATAATGTAAAGCTAATGTTAGTATAGCGAGTAAGATTAATAAAGGATCACTTAGGTGGTTTGGTCATATAGAACGGATGAATGAGTAGAGAATGGTAATAAAGATATATGACGCAAGTGTTGATGGCACCAGAAATAGAGGTCGTCCGCGGAAGACTTGGCACGACCAGGTAAACCAGATAATGGAGGATGGTTCTGTTAGAAGCCTCGACAATCGGCGAGCTTGTATGAGAAGATGTATGAATGTGGAAGAGTGTGACGTTCTATCCTCTCTGCCCACCCCTGCGGGGAAACGGCGCGATGGTAAGTGAGTAAGTAACAATGGACGGAAAAATGTGTGACACACTCGAGGAGGCCTTTATCCAGTAATAAATATAAAACGGCCGATAATGTTGATGACGATGATGAGGAGATCGTGTTGGATTTTTTATTCGTGTCTTAGTTTTTTTCTACGCACGTTAAAGAATTTTCATTTTTATATGCAATGAAGCGTTGAAATATTACTTTCATGTTTGTTACGTAGTTAGAGCGACGGTAGGTGCTAATATAATTTAATTTTCCAAACGCTTCGCATTCTAGGTGCACGTACTTATCGACTTATCGGAATGAAATTTCGAGGAGCGATGAATTCCGTAAACAGGATCCTGATAGTAGGAAATAATATTATCTAGCAAATTTCCAATATCCGGGAACATTCTGGAATTCTGCCATAAACTTAAGGCATCCAAATAAATGTAAGTTTATTGTCATCGTCACCACTATTAACTCTACAACCCAATGGCGTAACTACTCCAGTGCGTGCGTTGGGGCCGCATAAGATAGGGGATTAAAAGGTCAGCGCCCTAAAATACATTTAGTATAATTAAGTTATTTTCACATAAACTAATAATTTTTAAAATAAAAAATAATGAATTAAGAAAATAATTAAAGAATTATTGGTATATACCGTAGTACTCAGCTAAAATGACATGTCAGTCTTGCTCTAAATTATAGGAAGTAAAGATTTTTCAGTTGCTAGTGCGTACACTTATATTTAAATAGTGTGTTTAGGGGATGGTTCTGTTAGAAGCCTCAACAATCGGCGAGCTTGTATGAGAAGATATATGAATATGGATGAGGTGAGAATTGTGTGTTAGGACAGAAGAGTGTGGCGCTCTATCCTCTCTGCCTACCTCCGCGGAGAAACGGCGTGATGGTAAGTAAGTAAGTTTACACTTTAGTTTTTTTTTTTTATGAAAATGTTATGAATATTATAATGGATAATTTTTTCTTATTAATTTAATTTATTATTAACAGCATTTATACATGATTCTCTAAGTTCACTTAACATTCTGATAACTTTGAAACAATATGTGTATATTGAGGGCCGTTTTATTCTGTTTGTATGCCCAATTATTTTAGTTACGCCACTGCTATAATATTATACTTGATGGGTCTTGGTTTCCTGAATAATTTTTCTCCATTAATCTTTATTTCACGCCAGTTCTAAATTTTGAAGACAGGTACGTCTTTGAAGACGTTGGCACTTCACCTTAGCTTTATCCTTCGAACGATGCTTACTGTCATGTTCAACAAGCAAATAACTGTTCAAGAGCAATGAAAAGGACTATGCTTAGAAAGTCTCTAAAAGATCTATTACCTAACAATATATACCTACATACTCTACAGATAACCAACTAAATATATCTGCATGCTCAAGTGGCAATGGGATGGACATATTTTGTCGTAGACATAATGGACAGTGAGGAAGGTCCTAAAACCTTTGCATTTTGGTATTAGCAATCAAAATTATATCAAATTTATATCTTCAAAATTCAGTACCATTTTGTAAGAAGTCAAGTAAATTTATAAACACACAGCGTGCGCCACAATCAATTTATTGAAGGCAACATTCGATGACCACATAATTCCGCGTAATGGACCTGTGAATTGGCCTCCAAGATCGTGTGATCACATTTGGATCATTTTCTGTAGAGATATGTGAAGTTGATAGTCTACTCCGATAAACCAGAGACGACAGACGACTTAGAAGCCAACATTTGTCGCGTTCTTGCCGATATACGTCCCCAGGTGCTCCTAAAATTGGCCGAAAATTGGACATTCAGAATGCACTTTATTCAAGACAGCCGCGGCGCCCATATGCGCAAAATCATATTTAAACACTAATGGCACAAACTTATCTTTCCAATAAAGCAAATACCATGGCCATTACCATTATTTTTATGTGTTTTATTTAATTTTAAAGTTTTATACCTCTAAGAAAAACATCATTTGTAGTATAAAAGCTTTTCATTTTTAATTACAATTATATTCATAATGTCATCACCTCACTACACTAATCTTATGTTGGGGTAAAATGCTACTTTATAAAAGTTACAAAATCTATAAGTAAAATTATTGGTACCTTCCTAATTTAAAAGACCTTAACTTTGCTTGTATTATCTGATGTAATGTGAATTGCTTAAATTTGAATTAGATTAAAGTATTTTCAAGCAATAGGTTGTAATTTTATAGCAGTACAGATATTTCTGTAAAAAAATCACTGCAATATGACTGAGGATGAGCGCAGCCCCTGCAAATATTGAAAAGGAAATCATCACAGAATTAAATAAAACGTGGCCTGTAAGAATGTTATGCGCAGCAAGTATATAAATGTGTATTTTCGTTTATATTGAAGGCTGAGCCGTTATCATTTTAATAAAAGTCTATTTATTATAATTTTTTATTTTATTGGTAAAAATGTTTCAAACATCATCGGATATCAAAATATAGAACGGCTTTAATATCCTATACCATTCCACACAATCAATATTGTTTCAAAAACAAATTTTGCATTTAACTACGTGGGTTTTCTTTTATACAAAAACCAACTGCTTTTGAAAAAATATTTTTTTCTATTAGGGTGATAGAAAACTAAACCTAAATATCAAAATATTTTCTTTTGTTTTAAAAAGAAATTTAAAAAAAATATATTTAAAAAAATAATTCGATTACCTACCTGACTGTATAAAATATAAAATTAGTGTAAAAATAATAATGATCCTAAATTATTAGAGACAATTTTAGAATAGGTTAAGATTAAGTTGATATTTTTAGACGCTTTATTTATTTCAAATTTTTATCATAAATGATTCGAAGAAACCAAACTGTTATTTTATGTAATTTCGACCTGTTTTTCTACGATAAAAAGGAATTACAAGATTTACAACTAAGTTTATAAACAAACAATTTGTTAAATTTATCATCTTTTTTAATTATATAATTTTATTAAAAATAACCACATTATTTTTGTAGTAAATATTAAATATATGACAATATTAACAAAAACATTTTTTTTGTGTAGTTGCATTTTTAGTGCATAGTAATGTGGTATTTGATACAAATTTAATAAAATCTAAATATGTAAGCTGTAAATATTAAAGTTTCCAAATTTAATAAAATTAATGAATTAATTTAAATCCTATCGGGTTTAACTCAAAGGTATTTGAGATTCACCGTTATATAAAGTAGATTGTTTTTAAAATTGGAATAGAAGATGTATCAATTTGAAATATTACAAAATATAAGTTCAAAATTTGTCATATATATGTGCCATAGCCAAATTGGAGAACGCCTTTCAAATCCCGGTAGCAACTAAATATTTATTCTTTTAAAATCAGCAATGTTATCTTTGTGGTTAAGATTCATATTTTTATTTTTTGTCTTTGTTTTATTAACCACTAAAATGAGTTTAAATACATCTAGTTTAAATAATAGTTTAAATATTGTTTGAACAATAGTGGGTTTTCAGAATTTGCTAATCATTTGATAGAAAATGGTCATGATTTTGATAAAAAATTGGGATTGTCAATTTTGCATATAAACGGTGTTGGTCACAAATTAAATAATTTGGAATCGTTGGAGATAAATAAAACGTGTAAAACTAATCAAAAAATTATAAACAACCAACTAAATTTAACTACGAGTCCCATTCTAAAATTTTTTCCTAAAAATTATTCAAGTAAATTTGTATTAAGTAATGATTTGAGTTAGGTACTAAAAAAAAAAAAAATTTTTTTTTAAAAATAGATTCTGTCAAAGAATCAATATATGTTTTAGTTAGTTATGACATCCTGAAGAAGAAAATGGTATTTTTCGAAACCGGTAGATGTATTTAAACTCATTTTAGTGGTTAATAAAACAATGACAAAAAATAAAAATAAAAATATTTATTCGATTAATAGATTTTTTCTGTATATCTTTCTAAGTGATTAATTTAATTTGTATAAAACATATGATATTTTCGATACACTGCCAGTGCTTCGAGTTATTCAGCGTACACGGAATTATTCAGCTTGCTTTTTTATATTTTGTAAAAAAGCATAAAATCGATCATCGTGCTCTTACACGTCAGGTTAGAATACAAAAACTTTATAAGTTATCAATGTACAAGTACTCAAAAACGCATTAACAAAAGTGTAATTTAACGCCTCATTGAAAATTCCCAAAAAAACTTTAGGTCGAGTAATTTGCCGGTAATATTTACTGGGGTGATTTCTGTTTTCAAAGAACAGTAATTTATTATAACTTTTATAATTAATTAATCAAATATTTCAAGTCTGCTAAAAGTCGAGATAAAGAACGAGGTACTAAATCTTTTTTTCCTGTCTCCGAAGAGTCGGGCGATATTCGATAATTGTCGTCACAAAATCTTCATTGTTTCAACTTTTAAATCTTCTACGGAAGCTCGACGCAGTATTAACTTTTCTAGTGAATTTCACCACGAATGAAGATAATGAGTGTTATATTGCTTCTGTGATTATCTTTACTTTAAGCGAAAATGCCCGCAGGGAACCAAAACTACATCAAATTTAAACTAACCTAAAGAAATTACATTTAACTGAAGTACGACATTTTTATACACCAAAAAAAAATTGCTTGCTTTGGGAATAAGAATATGGTAATAGTACTCGAGATGAACATTATTTTAACTACACTGAATTTTCCAAAACGAATTATAATTTTATCAAAACTATTTTTATAAAATATAGGCATGGCGTAAATTTTAATAATCAAGAATACAATTTTGTGCAGTGTGGTCTAGTGGTACGTTAGCCAAGTGACATGGTGATTGAAGGTTCGAGCCTCGTTCCAGGAGACAATCAAGTTAGTCCTATTTTCATAACGCAAGCGTTTAATTAGTTTAAAAAATAGTAAGAAAACTGACGTGAAACGTATTCCATGTATGCATCTCTATTTTAAAAAAAGCTTTCTACTCTCATGGATATGTTTGTGTAAACATTGAATGTGCGTATGCTATATGTACAATTCCTTGAAAACTAAGGACGGAATTAAATTTAATTTTGACATTATATAAATTAATGTATTATATAATACTATTATTATACTTTGTATTATATTATATTAGAATTTTTGGTTGATAGAATTTATATATAAACTATCCAGCAGGATGTGAAAGGACATTCTTATTATATATTACGTTTCTTCATCTATTTCTATGACTTTCTGTGTGTATTGGACGTAGTGTCGTAGCATCATCAGTTTTAATTTTATGTTTGGTTTATGATGTTTCATTAATGTGAAAGTTTAGAAAAAGCGATGTTTAGATTGCAAAAGTATTAGGTGCTGCATTTCATAATACAGGGAAGATTGCTGGAAGGACCTCAGGTAATGTGAAATGATGATGCCAACGTTCGTTAATTGGATAAGGTACGGGAAGAAGAAGGGCAGAATATAAAGCTGAATGAGCAATTAAGATAGGAGAAGTTGAACTTGGAAGTTGCCGAAAGTCATATTGATATAGAGGGCGAACGTGAATAGTGCACGAAATCGACGGCGACCTCGAAAGATTAACGAGAACAAGATTAAATTATTTATTGTACCCTATCCCAGAATTTACATATAGTGCCATTTATTAATATTATTTTACATTCACCGTCGAAATTATACTTTAAAAATTACATTTCTATAAAGGAAAGAATGTAATTGATTATATATTTATGATTTAATACACAGGTATGTTAAATTTGAGGTTATCACGAGTTGAGTATAATGTCAGAGGGAAACCATTAAACCATTACCAGATTATATATGTACTGTTTAATTTAAGATTTCCGCAAGTTTTAGTGTGGAAATGGCGTCACTCCTGGGTTAGATCGCGTTTATTGTAGATGATTTCTAGGCCGACGTTTCGGCACGGTAACACGTGCCATTGCCAAGGCGTCGCCTCAAAAAACTTTTTTAAATATTCTCATATAAAGTAAATAGAAAATAAATTGTAGACAATTTTTTTTCACATCTCTGACTTACCTAATTAATTAATATCAATACTTATTTACATAACTGTTTGTTTTTTAACATAGTTTATGTTTTATCGGAGGTTCTCTAGAACGTTGTAAATAGGTTTACAAAATTTCGTAATGCTTGTTGGACTGTAATTTATAAGAATATTTTAATAGGTATTTAACCCTTAACCAGAATCGTCATTTTGATAAACGTATATAGAATTGTGGATCCAAATGAACCCAACAGCAAAATACCTTCTAATTTATTAATAATTTTTATTATTTTAGTTCATTTTTTTAAGGAATGTAATAAAACAAGCTTCATTTATAAGGTAAATCAACTTTTATTTAACAACATGCATAAATAACTTTTAATTTTTACTTTATACTTTGGGTCAACATTTACATTTTTTCTTAAATGTTGTTTACAAATATAATTTAAACATCTATCACATTTTTACGACTGTTTTCTTTCTTTTTTAGGGCTGCAAAGTAGCATCTTCCTCGTTTACGTCTTCTTTGAGCGTTAACGTCATAGGTTTTGTTTCATCTTCTATTTGACGTTCTTTATGTAGCCCCCATTATCTGACCAATTTTTGCCTTCCAACAAAGCAGCAATGTCTTGGTCATTGAGATATCCCGCCATTTTAATATAAAAGTCCTAAAAAATACAAAATAGATAAATATAAACAAAGCACAAAAACTTACGTAACCTAGATCCATTTGCAACCGATAGCATCGCGTACCTTCGCTTCTAGTCAACTTTAAGTGCTGAACATTCAGCACCCGCCGCAGCACACGACGTTATTAGATAAGCCAGACGCGCGACATTAGAATTTCGCGCGTTTGGGAGAATTTTTTTTTTTTTTATCGGGTCCAAATGGACCCACGATTCCGGTTAAGGGTTAATATCCTTGTAAACATGTAGGAAACATTGAAATGTAGGAAAAAACATATTCTTTACAGATATAATGTTGATACACGAGTCAAAGATCACTATATTATTTATTATTATAATTTGTATCTCTCTTAAAATGAGCGGATGTAAAGAAAATACTGACTTAGATATTATTTTTGCTGGCAGCTATAATATTATTGCTTGACGATAATCTGTTTTCCAATTCCTTCTATCTAGTCTATCATAAAGGCTGGACCGCATAATTTACTACTACAAGTGCAACGGCGCTATTCGCTTTGAAACTCATACTAACTATTATTAGAAACAAGTTTTTGTTTTATATTGATACATGAATTGGAAAGATAAAAAGTATGATAAAAAAAGCATTATTGTGTTAATCTGGCAGAGAGTAGGGGTGTCGTAGGTGGGCGGGTACCGTACCGAAGGCGGGCAGATCGATCGCCCGCTCACAAGCGGCAAGTTACGGAATAAATAATCAACCATCCTCTTCCACACCGCGTGCGCAAGGTCTTATCTCAAGATGCGTGCGGAGCGCGTCACGGCAGAGGAAAGTGGTGACTCATATTTTCTCGTTGCCTGCGGTCCAAGTCACGGAGCAATGTGTATTCTATTTCACGCTGTTTGAACGCGGGCAACTGGGCGTATTTACAAACGTAAAATGCGACGTGATGAGAATACCAAATAATTAATGTTTGCGTAGACAGTGGCATAAAGCAAGCAACTAAAATGATGTGGTTCACACTCTTGTCTTTCCAATCTTCATGGTGAGAAAGGAAAGTCCTAAGTGTTGGCCAACCTCGAGATTGCTGGAGCAACGACGTGAGCAGAAGACAAAATTGGTGATCTTTTGGGGAGGCATATTACCCAACAGCGGAGGGTCGTAAGTTAATATAATGATGAATAAAATTATTTCCAATTATATGTATTAATTAGAAAGATATACATATGAAATCAATTTTATCAAAAAATATTGTTGTTTCGCTACCGGAATTCGAACCTGGCTTTCAAAGAATGGAACGATAGATGTATTAATTTGAAAAAGTGTAACATATTGGTTCGAAAATTTGTCGTCAAAAGTACTATCGCTGTAGCATAGTTGGATAATGCGCCTTCTCCGGTTTGGAAAGAGATTCAGGTTCGAATCCCGGTAGCGCAACAACAATATTTGTTGATAAAATTGATTTCATATGTATATCTTTGTAATTAATAAATTTAATTAGTATTTAAAATATCACAGACCTATGTTCTGAATAATTACAACTAACACAATAATAATGTTTTCGCCTTAATAATTAATAAAATTATTACATAATACCAACATCTAATCATGAAACTATAAAATCATTGCTAAATATTCACGCTATAAAATGATAAATTCTCTATTCTAGCAGCATATGCAGGTACTATTAAAATAAGTTTTTTTTTTTTTTTTTAATATTTTCATATTATAAATAAATCCATCTGAATCTATAATATTGATTGTGGATCGTGCTTGTGCATTGCAACAGATTTACCAAATAGCAGGATGTGAGATGATTCAAGAAGTAATTTATTTGGGCGGTCACGAACACTGGTGACAGTGGGCAGGAAATTCGAAAACGCATTCAAATGGTTAAAGTTGCTATGAACCAACTATAGAGAATATAGAAAGACAAGCAAAGCAAAAGCAAAATAAAGCAAGCAAGTAAAATTATGTTGGTTCACAGACATATATTTCCAATCTTCATGTATGTAGAAATCTGGACAGTCCATAATAGCGATAAGGGTATCTTTGAAATATATTACTGAAGAAGGATGTTACGCATTCAGTGTACAACACGACGCGCAAATGCCTCAATCCTGTAACAAATCCAACTACAGCAAGCCCTATCTACGGCCATGAACTAAAGATTATTCCAATTCTTCGGCCACATTATACATCAAAGTGAATGCCTGGAAAAGGGAATTATCCTGGAAATAACCTTGGGCCAAAGAAGACCTGGAAGGGTGGCACAGCGGTGGATAGATGGCTAGAGAGACCCTGGAGTTGGAGTCAGTTGTGAGGGTGATCCAGGACCAGGACTTGTGGAGGTGCATTGCAAGTCAATTATCATGTGATTGAGGGCATTATATGTTAATAAAGGCATGGAGGAGAAAAGAAGAAGAAGAGTAAGTAAAAGTATTTATGTACTTAACGAGAGAGTTTCTATACGTAAAGATAGTATTATGCAAGGCAATGGTGAAACGGGATGTAGAAAGGGTGGAAGGAATTTGGTATAGGGACAGGACAATAAGGGTTCAAGGACCAACCAGGAAGAACACGACATACCGGGATTTTCTCCGCTGTAACCGCAGGTCTTCATCAGTGAAGATATTCCTGACGTGAACGAAGAACTGGGAATACAATATTAGTTTAGGCACGCATTGCGAGAAACCGAAAACACACACTAGCAACAGTAACTGTACATTAACAGAACAGTATAACGCGCAGCACGTTCACACTTCTTGACAGTTCAAAGTTCATAGACATAGAAAAAGTCGTGTTCAAAAATATAAAGAAAAGAGAGGGAGGAAACAGATAGGTATGGTAAACATAATTCAGCATCGGTGATCCGTGGAGCTGTCATAAATATCAAACATGAGGTAAGGCTGATATTATGCAAAGGGAGTAAAAAAACGTTGGGCTAGATGCAGGAACTTGTCATCACAATGTTGTGAGACATCCCGCCAGTTGTACGCGGGATGGCAGGCGCACATAATAATGTCGTCTACAAACATAAAATACGTAAACACGGCTTTGTCATGTTAGACGTCGTTTGAGAGGCTGTGCAATACCGAGAAATCAGAGCATCTTTGACTCGTTAGCGACTGTGGACGTAGAAATAATGACGCATGCATGTGTTAAGAAATTGCTTTTTTAAGTTAACATTTAAAAAAAATCGTATCTCGAAAAATTTATTTATAACTCGTCGAGTTTTTATGTCACAAATGATGCTTGTGGCGCAGTACCGTGCATTACATGTATAACAAATTGTACCAAAAACAATACAACTATTTATTGTATTTTGACGATTCTGTATATTTTCGTTAAATTTCATCAACATATTTTTACTTTTTGACGAATAAAAAATAAAAATGTGTGTACGGAATATGTGTCACGTCAATAGTAGTATTGACTTTTTTAAAACTAAGTTAAACACTTTCACTTCTTGGTGGTCGGGTTAAATTATTTGAAAACCTTTATTAGCGGTCATTGGTTGACTTTGGCCAAATACATACACATTATTGTTTTCCGACATGTTTCTAAATTAATTGTTGTTTTTTTGTATGTTTTTTATTTTGTTTTTTTTTACATTGTTAGCGTTTTATAATTTTTATAAATGATTGTGTTTTTGCATTCAATATATACGCAAACATAATTTAATTTTAAAAAACTACTGCCACATTATGAAATAATAAATATTTCATCAAACTATTTTTATATGTTTTATAAAATTAATATTTTTTTACATAGATAATATCCTTAAAAATTACTATACAGCATACATATGAATATTTATTTTATTTTTAATAATATAAAATTCATTGTCTCGATTCCCGGGAATTCCTGGAACTTCTAAATTTTAACTTTCGAGTCCCGGGAATTAAAAAAAGTCTAGAATACAGAATCCCTCCAAGACTCCGCCCCCGACCCGTAATTGATTTCGTTTAAATATATTATTTTTATGGAATAGTTCAGTTATACGCCAGTCCTGACGAAGATACATTAGTATCGAAACCAGTTGACGTAAAAATAACTCACAGTGATTTATACGTAGTTCAATATAAATACAATTTTCATTTAAAGTATATTTTATTTGTGGAGTTTACGATCTATTAAAAATGAAATGTAATTTTATTAAAAATTAACAAATATGTTATTATTTTCATTGTTTGCTAATTGAACTTTGTAGTTAATGTTCATTAATGGTATTTTCCGAAACCAGTTGGTGTACTAAAATAACTTATTAAGTTGTTAAAAACGAAGTTTTATAATCTATATAAAATATATTATTGGTTTTCTTTAATTGCTGGTCCCCCTGCCCACAATAGATAGATTTGTTATTTCTAGATTATTCTTGAATTTAAATTGAAACAATATGTTTTTATTTTTTCCACTGTAATAATAATGACATTATTTTGTTTTTTTTTTTGTGTGAAAAATGAATAAAATACTTATTAAACCTACTTCGTAAAAGTCATTACCATTGTTTGAAAACTTTTTCACATGAAACGAATTGTTCATCGGTTATCTCAGTTCAGCCTTAGTTGTAGGAAGTTTTTTTTTTGTGAGTTTAACAAGGTGAATCGCGTCTGGAAAATTACTAATCCAACGAAATAAATTATTTCTAATGTTTAAAACTTTTTATACAACTCCGCACAATACACGGCGGCGCTGGTGCTAGCGTCTCACAGCTGGTTAGGTATCATAACCAGGTTACAGGTGCATGTCCGTAAACCAAAACTTAGTTACTCACGAGTGAGAAACTCGTTGCAAAGTTTACCAGTGTTAACAGTTTTTCAAATAAAATTCACATATATTAGAATCAAAACATGATAAATATATTACTCGAAGGCTTTTGAGATTCATTCCAATGTACAGTTGAGAGTTTATAAGAATGGAAAAATAGATGTATAATCTATCAAAACTATATTAGATATTTTATATTATTTTAATATTTTTATTTTATTCGGAGAACATATCAGTAAATACGAAAATCATAATAAAAACTAAACAATAATTAAACCATTTACATGTTTTCTCAGAAGATAATTGTATTACAATTAATTGTAGAACAATTTAAAATTTAAAAAGGACTATAATGTAGAAAAATGTGAGAGATAAAGTTGAGAATAAAAATATGAACAGTGATAAAAAATAAAATAAGAAATTATTCGAGGGGAAAGGAAAGGGAAAATGGGATAGGGAATAAAATCTGTGCGAAAGGACATTCAAATTTATGTATTGAATTTAGATTTAATTGAGATAACTGAAGTATTGAAAATATCTAGTTCGTTTAGGTGTGAATTGAAATAAAGGAGTGCTCGGTAGAAAAATGAATTTTGTTTGGCATTGGTGTTGAAATGTGGAAGATTAAATGTAAGATTACTTCTGGTTGACCTGTCTGGCACTCGAATAGATATGCGTTTGAGTAAATCAGGACAGTCTACTTCAGAGTTGGCTATTTTGTGTATATTTTTGCATAGTGAGTAAGATTATGAAAGGATCACTTAGGTGATTTGGTCATATGGAACGGATTAATGAAGAAAGAATGGTAAGATATATATATTGATGGCACCAGTAGTAGAAAACGTCCGCGGAAGACTTGACATGACCAGGTAAACCAGATACTGGAGGATGGTTCTATTAATAATCGAGATGTATGAACGTTGATGAGGCGAAAATTGTGTGTCAGAACAGAAGAGTGTAGCGCTCTATCCTTACTGCCTACCCCTGCTGCAAAACGGCGTGATGATAAGTTAGTTAGTTATTGGATATAGGTTAATAAAATAAAAAATTAAATTAAATGGTTGGTGTGGCAAATTGGTAACGCATTTCACCGGATATAAAAAGTTTCGCGTTACCGAAAAATTGTATCGATATCTTAGATTTTTTGCCATATATCATTCTAAATTATTAATTTTTTGATTTGTTTCAAAATTAAAAATTAAAAATATATTAATAATAATTAATTAACTTGTTTACACAAGGGGGTGGCGATATAAATTATGCAGAAAGGGTGTAAGGAATTCGGGAGATGGATAGACAGGGAACAGGGGCTGGTTGGAGGACCATCTAGAATCAGAAAACACGACCCATAAGTGAACTGGTTTTTTGGTTTCATCCACTGAATCCACAGGTCTTCCGGCCCCAGGACACGTACAACTCTGTTCAACGCGAAGGACATTTGAACATACATTTTCAGTGATAGCGCAAAAGTATCAAACAACAATGTATAGATTTCGACACTCATGGTAGCGAGGAACCAAAACATACACAATAAACAATCAGCCCCACACAGCAGGATGATAATTCAAGCCAACAATTCGTTTCCACAGCAGGACGAACTTAGTGGCAGTAAATCAATGGTAATAAACGCTTACTTTACAGTTCGAAGGTCAACTTTAACTGAAAAACCATAGAGAACACACCATATAAATATTTATTGTTCTTGTATAGGAGGATGGGGTAGTGGATAGGTACTGGATAGGAATTATATCTACGCGTTCACGTGCGCGCGAGACGGGGATCGACGATCTATACATCATAAATACCGAACACGATATTCTCGTCTCATCTACTTATATACATCTCATGCAAACTCGTCGATTATTGAGGCTTCTAATAAGACTATCTTTTGATATCTGATTTATCTGGTCATGCCAAGTCTTCTCTAGTGTTATATGACATGTTTCTTACCAGTCTCTATTCGTTCTAAATGACTAGACCACCTAAGCGACATTTTTTAATCCTGTTTACTATATAATATCAACTTTACATTTTTACTTAATTTGTACATTATTTACACTTTCACACATAGTTAATATTTTAAAGTAATCAAAATATAAATTAATGTCTTACCAAAAAAAATCATTATGTGACAATTTAACACCACAGTTTAATGGGGAAATAGCAAAGATGGTTATGCGAAGTTATAACCATCTTTGCGAACGCTAGTTTAGCGATACTCCACACATTTACAAGTAAATTGAATTTTGAATTCGAAAATTTTACGAGCGTCTGGTATCGATTTTAGAACCAGTCAAGGTGAAAATAAAATACAAGGTAAAAAAATAAGTATATAAAAATATTATTAAATTTTCTAACGTGTCATTTGTAACGCAATATTCGTGATAATGTTTACTGGGGTACCCTCTAAATAAACATAGGATCTGTTGAAATAATAATTAAAACTAGTTAACTGATTTTTCTAAAACCTATTATTTAGTCACTTTATTTCTTCAATACGTAATTTTTATGATTCGTTATAATTTTAAAATGAATCCTTTTAAGCATTTTCCGTGCTTCGAAGATCTCAGAAAATATGTCTTTATATGTTCTTCGTGTTACGTATCAATAATGTGTCAGAATAAATCGAGATACTGTACAGAAGTAATGTGTGGAAAATAAAGAAGGTAATCTCGACTACTTAGAGTGGAAATGCAGTTTCTCAGCTTCGTGTGTTGTGGAAAATCTGTGCATGTTTGATGCAGTAAAGAGTTTAGTGTTGAGTTGAATTGAGAGATAAGTTTTCAGGAAAGTTTTTTTTCAAGATTAGTAATTGATTTTTTTACTTTACTTTAGCTTTAGCCCAACCGTTACCAGAAGTCTAAATTTAGTGAACGAGCGTTTGCGGTGGCAGGTCCAAAAGCATGGAACAGTGCATCAGATACATTATTTAAACCTTTTTAAAAAGTCATTTCCATAAGTAGCATAATAATTTTTAATTTTAAAAAACAAGGATAATTGTAGAACTATTTATTTATTTTATTTATTGGTAACAAACAGTTTATGTGTAAAGCGCCCTTGAGGTGAAAGTTTTTACGAAAATGCCGCTATACAAATTATCCAATATTATTATTATTATAAATGGAAGTTTAAAAACTATTAGTTTAAACAGATTAAAAAATTAACAGCAACGGTGTATCAGGTGATGTGTCGTGTTAAATTTGTTGACTTCAATCTCACGGTTATCTCACATCCAATAGTTATCGTAAAAATATTCATTTTTGTTTCGGATAGAACATTTTATTTATCATCAATAAATCTGCACACGCACGTCATATATATTACTTAGTAATGTTCTTCACTCACACTCTAGTCAAAACTCGAGAGAAATAGCATCTGTGGACTCGATCTATTTTACGAAAAAGACACCAAAGAAAAACGACATTTACACGTTCAAAAATTAAAACATATTCTTTCGCATGTAATGAACTTGTTTGTGAATTAATTTATCTATCTACATCGTACACACCTAAAAGTTTGAATTAAAAAATACATGGATTTTCCAAAGGAACCATCGACCTTTACCGACGATTACGAGCAGATAATTTATAGTTAATTTTGCCATTGCGATAGACTTCCTGAAAGATAACTCTGTTTCGAAAATGAACCCGAATATCTACTACGACCATCGACGAGGTTTACCGACGGAAACTTTCAGTCCCAACGAAACTTTAGTTCAGTGCTTTATTTTAATTATAATTAGCCGACTGGATCTACTGGATTTTGCGAAAAAGCCAATCCGACGAACAAAATTTTGTTATTATTAAAAATAGCAGTGACCTGTACATATAACTCACACACACGCGATCGTGAGAGTACTCATTATTATATTACGGATCCGTGATTTTTATTTTATTTATTTTGAAATAATACAGCGCTCTGACGTAATATATTTAAACATAGTAATATATAGAATGAATATAATGTTCCAGACCAATGTTGTTTTTAAATAACTAGAAAATGAAAAATATTTTTTTTAATTTAGTTTTTGTGTATCTACTATTAGCGACAGTGTACTTAGTACAAGTACACAAATAAAATTAGACTTTTAAAATAAAGAACAACGAATAATATTTATCAAGGAGAACACATTCTTATTGTGAAGTTGTAATTATTCAGAACAGACGGTCTGTGATGTTTCAAATACTAATTTAATGTTTTAATTATAAATATATACATATAAAGTAATTTTTGTCGATAAATATTGTTTTTGCGCTACCGGGATTCGAACCTGGATCTCTATTTCCAATCCGGGGAAGTACACTATAACACAATTGGTAGTGTACTTTCCCGGATCCAGGTTCAAATCCCAGTAGCGCAAAATCAATATTTTTCGACAAAATTGATTTTATATGTATATATTTATAATTAATACATTAAATTAGTATATAAAATAATAATATTTAACATGCATTTGTGTAGGTTAGAGATTATATATGAGAATATGAGGGTATATACTCGTATGCGCGTTGAGTTGAAGAGTATTGGGCGTAATGCATTAGATCCCTAAATCACTATTTGTTTCTACTACTCTACAGCCCATTGAGGGTCTTTGCGTAATGCTCTCTCATACTGATGACCTGAATTACTCAAAGAATCAAATCAATGAAAGCTTTACTGCAAACCAATAGTATGAGATATGTGATGAGAATGGTAGCCAATGTCGAGTTACCATTCTGGTGTCTGAAGTCTGAACTGGTAATTATGTTAAAAAATTACAGACTAATAACAGAAAATAGAAACGAATTCTTACCATTTACTCTGAATTTATTATTGTTAAATTGCAATGGTACAATGGTGAAACTGAGCTCGTACAACTACTCAGTCTACTAGTGCAGCTTAATACGTAAACGACACACTGCAAATATATAGTACGAGGTGCGTTTTTTAAGTAAGTACAGTTGCTGGATATTTCCGGTGTTGGATTGCGGTTGCGATGTTGCGCATGCGAAATGGTTTCCTTCATCTGTTGACTCACCACATGCAACGTTAGAGACATTCACATAGTGTGGCCATCTTGCAGTGAGTGGTTGAAATGTTCAAGACAATAAATCAGGCCCTCGACAATGAGATACGGTCCGTGATTCGATTCTTGAATGCACGAAACATGAAACCAGCTGATATTCTTCGCCAAGTGTTTGTCCTGATTTGGCGCCATGTGATTTGCATATTTTCCTTCATCTTAAACAGTTTCTAGGTGGCAAGCGTTATGATGATCATCTTAATAGTGGTGGCGACTATGTTGAGAAGTAGTTTAAGGTGTATAGCGTCCGAAGAATGTAAAGTGTTGTAAAAGTGATGTACTGTTTCTTAAAAAAAATTTCGGTACTTACTTAAAAAATGGGTCTCGTACATTGCAGTTTGAATGTATTAAAGGTGCATAACATATTTGAAAAGAATGCATGAGCCTCTGAGAAATTATGTTGCAGGGTTCGTGAATATTTTTTGTGAACAATATTGCGCTAAATTTTCGCCTGTTGTTCCGCTGCTTGAGCATAATCTTGTAAATCAAAATTATCGCGATAGTTTAAGTGGCAGTTTCGGATTTTTTCTATTCAATCTTTGTGAATATTGTAGAATAGTTTCTTACGGAGACGAGAATACTGCTGAGAGCTTGCAGTGGCGTAACTACGCCAATACTACGGGACCGCGTTAGACATGGGCCGGTATGAACACTGCTACCAACACTAATACTGACTAATAATTCTTAAAATCTACCTCAACAAAAATGTATTTAAGCACAATAAGAGCGGACCCACCATATTCCCAGGACCGATTTAATAAGGTCCTACTCTTACACCGCTTGGTTCGCTTTTTTTAAAAATGCTACAAAGGTGGCTGTTCGATAGCGGCCCTGCACACAGTGATAGAGCGATATCGCGCAGCCTCCTATACCAAATTTTTTGGAAGGTTTTTTTTCCATTTACGAATGCATAAAAATACATTAAGATACATAATTATTTTTGTCATGAAATTATAAATATTATAGACAAATTTTGTTCATTATATTTAATGTATAAAACTGTATATTACTAAATACTGTTATATAGCACACATATTCAAGGACCCCCTGTTTCTATTATTCGTAGTTACGCCACTGATGCTTTGTGTAGTCTTTTTGATGAATTCACTATTTATGTATGGTGGAATCGTGTACTTTGAAGATAAGGGAGAAAAAGAACGCCAGTCGGCAAGAACTACTCAACTCAGATCAACTAGATCAAGTCTCCACCACTTGCCCAAAATGAAACCATTAATAATGAATTTTAAATCTTGAATACTGTCATTTTAAATAATCTTATAATATCGTAATCCAAAGAATCTTATAATGGCATAACGTCGAAGGACGGTGGTAATAAGAAGTTCATAAAATAATTACTTTAATGCTATTAAAGTATTGAACAACATTGTGAACATTCCATGGTAGGAAATATTTGTTAATTTTTATTTATTTCACAGTTAAGAATCTGCTAGATATATTAATGAATAAGTTAGCCATTTAATTTGCATTAAAAATCCTTGAGGGCGTGCTTTCAAAAATAATTCATATTTACGCGATTTTATTTTGAAAAAATAACCCAATGAAAAACATACATTAATAGGATCAATATACATATTATTTAGTAATAAATTATTATCTTTTTGATATAAAACTTGATTTTAAATAGTAGTTGAAGCCTCATAGCATATAAGTAAATATAATATGTTATTAAAAATAATTTATATTTACTAACAAAAAGTATTTTAAAAACGTCGAAAATTGATCATAAGTACTGCAAATTGAATGGTTTATAACTATATTCATTTTCAACATTTTGCTAATTTGGTTCAATACAGATTTGTTTCCGTAATCTAGGCTTTAAGATTATAAGAAAATATATTTCGTATATGCAAGAATTTTCTATAATAGTGCAATTTTGTGGCACGTGGAATATTAATTTAATGGTCGCGGTCTTTCTTATAATGCTTATATATTATAAATTATGTCAAATAATATTATCTATATATTTATTAAATAAATAGTTTATTTGTTTTACATTAGTGTAAAATTTTTATCTAAGTAATAGTTTTAAAAAAAGTCAAATCTATTTTATAACTTCTGATGTAAATGAATAATAGTAACCCATATTTTCGTAAAAAACGCAAAAATATGAATTATTTTTGAAAGGAAAACCTTAAGAAACGGGATTAAAAAATAAGAATTACGTTTATTTTTTTCATGAATTTAATTATTTCATTATAGATCTCAAATATCATGCAATTTTAACTGAGCATGGGATAAAATAGCAACTTCTGAATAAACAGTGAGTTCGAAAAATGTAGAATGTATGACTTAAGGATAAAATTTCACATTTTGTTTATCACCAGAATTTTTCAAAACAGAATAATTGCTTAAACTCATAATTGAAAGCTTTGGTGGAAGAAAATACAAGACAAACAACCCTCACTGATTGACCGAAGATGATCCATTTTTCGTCACAACCTTTTAAAGCACCTCGATAACTATTTACGGCGAAAAAATTCAATAACAGCGGCAGAAAATCCCTCTAAAAAATATTAAATTATTATTCACCTGATGTTCCGCGTTCGTTGGCAAAAGTGCGTAGAATCATTCGGAGTGCCTCTTACTTTGAACATCATCTTCGTTGTCGGGGGCCTAAAGACTCGACAAGGCGCTTCCATATTCCCCTGTCTTATGTCGCCTCACTACTAATTCACCAGTCAAAGGTCTTATCTGTTTTTTTTTTTGGTGTTTATTCCAACTTGGTCTAGAGCGACAGGGTTCGGAGTTGCCAAAACGTTGACGTTCAGCCATCTTTAATTGAGATCTTTCTATAGGGATCTATATTTTATATCGCCACTTCTCACTCGTGCTAATAATTATACTCCTGCTACTTTGATTAATAAAGTTTATTTACCCTAAAGCAATTTAAGTTTAATTTTAAGATTAAATCTAGGCATTATTTCAGAAAAAAACAAATATTACATTAAAAGTAAATCCACGTAAAAAACGTAAATTTTTCTATTTAATGTACGCATTTATAAACAACGTCAAATACAATTCTCCAGTCAAGAGTTGTGTTTGCGAATAATATTTTTTTTAATGTTGTTGATTTAACAGTTGGATATAAACCCACGCATACAAATTCTCGCTCTCATTTATTAGCATTTTTGTCGCTAATTCAGGTCATTTAACGGTCAATCCTCGAAAGGGGATTACCGGTATTGAAAATATTTAAAACAACGTGTTTTTTTAGAGTGAGACTGATTAATAGTAGAATTTTAAAATATCAAATGATACAAATATTATCAGTAAATATGAATTAAATATATTAATTAGAAAGATATACATATAAAATCAATTTTATCGAAAAATATTGTTATTTAGCCACTCGAATTCGAACCTAGATCTCTTTCCTAACAGGGGAAGGTGCATTATCCAACTATGCTACAGCGACAATATTTTTAGTGACAATTTTCGAACCTACATCTTACCTTTTTGATATTAATACATTTAATCGTTCCATTATTTGAAAGAGCCATCTACCTTATTTTTACAGAATCTCAAATACCTTTGAGTAAACTGATAGCAAACGCCAGAATTATCAATTCATATTTATTATATTTTGGATACATTGATACATAAATTTAATAAAAATGAATTGATAATTCTGGCGTCTGCTATCAGTTTACTCAAAGATATTTGAGATTCTGTAAAAATAAGGTAGATGGCTCTTTCAAATAATGGAACGATTAAATGTATTAATATCAAAAAGGTAACATTTAGGTTCTAAAATTGTCACTAAAAATATTGTCGCTGTAGCATAGTTGGATAATGCACCTTCCCCTGTTAGGAAAGAGATCCAGGTTCGAATCCCAGTGGCGAAATAACAATATTTTTCGATAAAATTGATTTTATATGTATATCTTTCTAATGAATATATTTAATTCATATTTAAAATATCAAAGACCTATGTGACCTGTACTGGAAAGTGGTCCTGCGTGAGAAGATGTACGAATATGTATGAGATGAGAGCTGTGTGTCAAAATAAAAGAATAGCGGCTCTCCATCGTCTATTCTATGGACAAACCTATAATTTAGCGGAAGAACGGCGTGATGGTGAATTCGATTAGTTAATTCACATATCCCAGGGCATACGCAAAGGAGACAAAAAAAATGTTTTAATACACTACTAGCTCATATTCAAAAACGTGTGCACGTCATCATCAGTACTGGCTCTACAACACTTGGTGGGTTCTTGGCCACCTCAAGAATTTTTTTCATTGATGTTTATTGCACAACGATTCTCCCCAATTCTGAATTTCTAAGTCTTTGAAGACATTGTTACTTTACCTCAGTGTTAGACTTCCCAAGCTCCTACGCCCTACTGGTCTTGTGTTAGCAATGACTTCGGCAATTGCTGTTCGGCTTATTGTGAAGTTGTAATTATTCAGAACATAGATCTGTGATATTTTAAATTATTTTATATTTTACATATATTATAGTTTTGCCAATATTATGAACCACATTTTACAATAAATTTCATTATCATCTGAAAGTGTAAGTGTGGTACAATAAAATAACTCCCGCTTGAGTTCTCAAATATTATATTTGATAATTTTAATACTTAAATTTAAAATATAGTGATCCAATCACCACATCGCGTAGGTTTAATTTATCAACGAAATATTTAGATTATGGAACGAAAGTATTCGCGACGGCCTTATAATATTCGCCCAACTCGAAGCCCAAAGAAAATTGAGGTTAAAATACGGTTTTAATTCCGAAGAATCATAAAAAATGCAAATATTTTAATATACAAGACTTCTCCACTTTGTGTTGTATAGTTACAAAGTATAGTCAGACTTCTTTAGAATAATGAAACGGTACTCTTTACTCGTCTTGGCTTCTTTATCTTTTGCGAATGTTAGATAAGAGAAACCAGACAAAGGGTTCAGAAGAAAATTAAAGGTATCGTAATGGTAAAAAGTCATCCTTGATTCAAAATACATCAACAAATGAATTGAAGCAATTCGTACTTTATTATTCTTAATAGATTTACTAATATAAAATAGAGTCACTTAGGTAAAAATCACTTGTAAGCCGCATGAATTGACGAAAATTACCGTCCACACGCAGTTTACGCCTTGGAGCTTTATCGGTATAAAATATTACTAAAAATCTATGTGTTTAAAATTGTAATTATTTTGCTTTGACTATACATATATCAACTAATTTAGATTTATATTATTCTGACATATAATTCTAGTTTTTTTTTCGTTCAATGTGTATTATGCAAACTATTTATACAGCAGATATTGGTTGTTAAATAATATTGATTGAATAAAAATGCTAATAATAAATTATTGTTGTGTGCAGGGGTTATTAAAAATTTGATTATTTAACTTTGTAATGGAACTGTAAATAAATCTCATTTAGAGGAATAACCGAGTCATAAAAATGCTCCAGCATCAATACAAAACATTGCTTAATAAATTAATCATAGTTAAATACTTGAAAAATTACTTCTTAAGATATTCATATAAAATCGTCTTTACATATTTTTCTTTATATGATTTTAGTAACACCACGCATGATTGTGGATCCTTTGAATATTTTTATAAATAACAACCTAATTGCAAGTGTTTATAATTTTAAATAATTAGTTTTATTGACAGTTGGATTTTATTAAAAAATTTAAACAATAATTAAAAGCGAAAAATAATAAACAAACAAAGATTACAAATGAAATAATTCAATAGTTCAAGGCCAATTGCATGGGTAGTCTATGCGATTCTGGAAAGTGGATAATTTTAAAATAAAAAATGTTGTAGTCTGTTGAAAATTAATCATTTTTAAAACCTTAATTTATTTTTAGAAATCTAAAATTGAATAGCAAAATTATTTGCATTGTTTGACGCAAAGTGCACATTTTCGTGTGATGGAAGTGAACAGATCTTGTTTGTTTTAAACAAACGCGACAGCGTCAGTACACGTGACGTGGACTGTCGGAAATAAGGCAATTATAAAAATACTGATCTACTACATTTATTTGGTTGTGGAATATTTACATTTCCAAGTATACGATATTAAAATATGATATGAGATGTAAACCAATAACAGAAGTCCAGAAATGTTTAAATACATTATTAAATATTAGTGATGGTTAAATCGTTACTAAAACCATTTTTAGTGAACTAGAAAGTAAACCTCTAATACCAATTACCAATCATCGTCACTATTACATTCTCATAATGATTTAGCATCACTATTAAAATAAGTAATAGGTAACAGAATAAGAGGTGAAAGTAAAAAATAATTAAGTGATAGATAAGTAACAAAATGTCAGGTGAAGGTAAAAGATAGGCGAATAGGACTGAGTGGAGAGAGAATGAGGAGATTGGAGATAAGATTGTGGCTGAAGAAAAGGAATTATATATGTATGTAGGTGTAAATGATTGGCTAAGTTAGATTTAGTAGTGATTTTGCTAGTTGCATTATGTTAATTGAATGAATAATTCATAAAAGTTTTTTCAATGAACATAGGTTATTATAAAAAGTTAATTTCGGTCGGTTGAAATTTCATAACGTGATATACATAAACAGTGAATGAAGGAATTTTGAGAATACAAGGTTCTATTTCAGGCTACATAGAAAAGCACGGTATATCGAGTCAGTGTCGCTGGAACGTGGGAATAGATTAGTTCCAATTGACTGGAGTAGCCAATATTTCCGTGCAACAATTTTAATAGGAATATTTAATCAGACGTGGTCTTTGATGTTCCAGGGTTTTCATGATAGTAAAGTTTGATGGAGGTAAACCTGTTACATGTTATTGTTTTTATTTAAATGACTATGAATAACTGCAGAGTACGGTATTTTAAGGAAGGATTTTTGGAGTGTTTCTTTTCTAGACGAGTGTTGTCTATTGTGTAGGCAAATTGAACGTTAATCACGTCATTTGAAAACATTTTTGAGCGTTGAAGAGTTTGCTTAACTTACATTAGACTGATACACCAGGAAGAGATCATCTTAAATTTTTTTGGTAATTATCTAGGAAGCTCATTTTGGTGACAATCTTCATGCTATCCGCGTAAAGTACGGAATTGGCGAAATGAAAGTAGGTGTGTGTCATTATACAGACCATAAATATAACGTACCCAGTAAATACCCGAGAAAACTTCATCATGATATCAATTCATTCGTACAATAGATTCTCAATTCCGTAATCTTCCGGCTGTCTCCGAGATTAAATACGTCTCTCTCCAAACATGCCAGAAATTGGCAGGTCCTAATCTCTTGACCATCTAAGTACATCAAAATTAAAACCAATTCCATGAACCTATTATATTAAAAGATATTTATTTAATCTAACATTTCGTTACGGAAAATATTAAGAGTTTTATAATAAAAAAACATGAAAACGTCTCCTCTAAGAATTAAGTATTACAATCTTAATATTTGAAACCACAAAATAAAGTCTCGTTAATTCTACTATTTTCTTCAGGCGAATAGCCGGCGGTGCTTGGGGAAGATAACCCACCTCTTAAGTCCCAACCCCTAATTTCAGTGCCTCCCTTTCCTTCTTCTCTTCCGCTTTTTCTCCTCTTTCCACCCTTCATATCAAGTAATCTAAATCTCATAGTTTGAAACAGCTTTTTTAATATTTCTCTTGTGAAGAGATTTTGAATTTCAACCCATCAAAAAAAATGTTTTTATATCTGTTTCAAGATTATAGACCAGACAGCCTCATTTGTGAATAAGGTTATTCCGATCTCTCTTTGAAAACCTAACCGGTATTTTTTTTACAGCCCTTGCCTGTACACTATTGGATTAGGGCCTATCTTGACGACTGCCGCCTCTTTCTTTCATATTGTCTCCGTTTCCATTAACGTCCTGCAATTATTTTATGTCAACTAGCCAACATCCTACGCTTCGGTTTAAAGTACGCGTCTATTTTTATCCCTTGTTCCTCATGGCGTAAACCTGTCGGTGGGAACATCAGCGGGACGCGCGGCCGCCAGGATTCTGCTATTATTTGCTCCACCATCATTCTTCTGCTGAACTCGAGCCTGTCAACATTGTAAGCTTCAATATTGTATTTTGCTTTCTGCCTCGCATTCATTCGTAGCCGCATAATCTATTGCAAATCTTTGGTCAGTAAATTCAGTTTATCTTACGTAAATACTGAGTCAAATCGCAAATTTCTAAGTGTCAAACCAGTTTGAATATTAAAATATCTGGAACACGAATAATGGTTATATTATGGCGACGATTTGAACCCTTCTGATTTATTTATATATGATGTATATTCCTCCAAAAATACAAAAGTGAATTTGATCAATAAAAATATGAATTGTTTTATTTTTGTAATATAATAAGCGTCACCATAAGGTAGTACTCGTGTACAAGTTGATAGGTGAAGACTCCCGTTCATCCAATATTGTTCCTAATTATATTCAATCATGCCTGTATATAATCCAGTCAGTTTATTTAAAAAACTCGGTTGGTATTTTTTTTTTCTCTTTATTATGGCCTTCGCCAATTAGGCGTAACTAGCCATTACAAGTATATACAAATTAAATAATACAATTTTTTAAATATATAAACAATCAACATAAATAAATAACTATGGGAATATTATTAATTAATATTAGTAAAAGTATTTGATTTTTGAAATCTAATTAACACATTAACATACATTGACTTTTTAAATTTTTTTCATACATTACATAACATAGTAAGAAGAAGAACATTACAAAAAATACAAATTAATCAATCACTTAACAGGATAACTTGATCGGAGCTTTGTCATAGTTTTATATTATATGTATATATTTCTAATTAATACATTTAATTAGTATTTAAAATATCACAGACCGTCTGTTCTGAATAATTACAACTTCACAATAATAATGTGTTCTCCTTAATAATTCATAGAATAATTTTTATGAATGGCCACTCTATTGTGGTGTTATCTAGAGTTCGAATTATTAACGACCATTAGTTTTATGTTTAAATTTATTGATTTATTGTATTTATTTGCTACAACTGAAAATCGTGAGACTTTTGCAAAAAAAATCACAAAATGACTGCTACTTAATCATATACATCATTAATCATACCCATATTTCTGCACATACTTAGCTTGTTCATCTAATCTAAAAATTAAATAAGATTAAATTCAAGAATTTTAATAAAAATAAATAATTTTAGTTAGACAACATCATTATCAACTGTCAATTCACTGTGGATAAAAGACTTTACATAACTTTGCCACTCTCTTTGGTTCTCCGTCAATTGAGCTCCTGTGTCGTTACCGCGATAATGCTGATTTTCGTTTGATTTTTATTTAAATTACGCTGAATACATTAATCTATGTATATTCTAAAAATTGTATGTATTATTACGTTTAGTTAAACTAGTTTAACGCGTTAGAAACTAGCGATAGTGATCGATAATGTGACACGTTTTCCTGGTCGTCCCACCTTTCCACGTATGAAGACCAGAAACTCTTAAAAAAAAGTTGCTCATTTAAAACATGTACAATTTATTTATACAATATATGCCTAATCTAGTGTGACTGTATAAAATGATAAGATTTTATTTAAAATTCTTTCGATATTTTCAGCTTATCATCCTTGTATTTGCTGGGTAAAAACATTAAAATTCTCCTGAATTTTTCAGAATATTTCCATCGGACAGAATGGCGGCGTAAATCTACTTACCACGCTACAATATCACTTGTTTTCCTCTCGGTGGGTCGATAGGGAGACCTATTGATTTCCCTGAACGCATTTCAGAAACCGCAGTAGCTTTTAACTTTTTTTGAAGTTGATCTTTTCAATAATACATGTTTGTCGGGTACACCGCGAAGATGGATCCGATATAAGTCAGCCTTCAGTTTATAACACCTAATTATTTTTTGATATTTAATAATGAGGAATAATTTAATATCATTGATTGATTTAGCAGTTACTTCATAGTGTAACATTTTAATTAAAAAATATATCATTTTTATGTTGACTTTGTACTACACACACACACACACACACAATTTTTTTGAGTTAATATCACTACTAGTATCGAGAAGAGCAGTCCTTCGCTTCTACAGGTGTAAATTGAACTAAATTAAATACATTTACATACAACCATTATAATTAAAAAATATAATATTTAGTTTTCAACCACTTTATTATGTACATTTACTAAAGTTAACTAGATTCAGTTAGACCCAACCTTCTTCAGGACAATGTAGTATACAGACTAACGTCTAAGTTGCTCTGTCTTCTTAACCCCCTATTAAAATATCTGTACTTAGGTTAGTCTATATACTGTATTGTGCTGAAGAAAGTTGGGTTCATCTGAAATAGTTGACTTTATTATATGTGCATAATAAAGTGGTTTAGAACTAAACATTATATTATTTAATATAATTAAATACAGTTGGCTATGCCAACCATTCTTTCGATAGCCACGATCTTAAATTACTCCACTCGGTACCATATAGAGGAATATTAATGAATAATCAAAAATGATAGAAATCCAGAAAAAAATAAATTCGGAGAAAACATTAATGAATATCACATTTTTAAATATTTACTTCAGCGTTTTTATCGATATTTCCATGAAACAATAAAGCCACCCCTACGTACCTCACTACCCCATATTAAACTATATTTCATTTAGTTTAATTTACACCTGTAGGACTGCTCTTCCCGAAACTAGTAGTGATATTAATTAACTCAGAAAAAATTGTGCATGTAGTACAAAGTCAACATAAAAATTATAGGAATAATTTAATTAGAATAATGACCAATGTTTCAGTAGTTTTAATGAATTATGTATACATATTCTCCTTTAGCGGCTTCTATGGGACTTGAAAATTTATGACCGCAGTCAAAATAGACCCGCCATCTATCCCTTGACATCGTCTTTGTGGTCCAATTTGCTGGGCACTCGCCTATTTCTTGATCTTTCCCTCGGCTTCAATCGGTGTTACGGGACTCATCTGCTCTCACTACTGCAGCATCCTTGCTTTCACCTTCATCAGGATATTTGGGGTGGTATACCATTTATATACCCTTATATAGCGTTGTTTGTGTGGCGGTATTGGGGCGGTATTTGTTTGTTTACGCATTCTTGAAAAAAAAAAGATAACTTAAACAATATTTCTCGTGGAAGATCCTCAAGTAATATTGACCAATAATATGATATTTTGCGGTTACGATTGAATGTTATGATTATATTTTAAGAATCAGATAGTTATATGTGCGAGCGTCGTCTGGTGCCCCAAATAAATTACACCTTACCTGTTCTTTTGAATAATATCGCGGAATATGTATGTGGCCATAGCAATTTGAACAAGAAATACTATTTACAGTTAAAAGACGTTTATTGATGATCGTTATACATATATAGTTAGTAGTGCGTGCAATAAAAATTCTACAACGAGGAGCGTTTGCTAGTGATCTTGTCGAGAAGATGGCCGCGAGAGAAGTGGCGCGCAGGGGCCGGCTTCCTGAGCGGCTGTCGGCGTATACTATTATTGTATGGTACAATGATAAGAGCCTAGTTTTACATCCAGGTATATGCAGGGTGCGTTCAGTGGCTGTCGACGGTGTTGACGATTGTGGAGGTGACAGACCTCCACAGTTTTCAACTAAATACATATAAATCAAAATACTTGATGATAGGTTGAACAACGACGGAATAAGACTGGAAAGTAGTGAAAAATGTAGTCCACCTAAAACGCAGACTACCTTAAAACTGGGACCCCCCTATGGAAAGTAAACGTAGTATTGAACAAGCTCGAGCTGCATTCTTCCGCGTGAATTATTTAAATCTGCGAATAACAATGATACGATTACTAAGATACATAGAAAAAATAATGTATTTATAACCAGAAAGCAGTCTACCCGGTGGTAACTATATGTTTTCGATAAATAATTTTTTTTCTGTGTATCTTTCAAAGAAATTTATTCAAATTTATTTTAATTATCATATATCTAATTATGTTCTGAAAAATCGTAATTTCACAAATAAAATGTGATTTCATTAAAATGGAAATTCTCACGATTTATTTAATTTTATACTAAATACGTTTACGAGAAACAGATTTATTTTTGATTGACCTAGAAATTTGTTTGCTTTTAGAAATCTCAAATAAATACCCAAAAATGGTGAAGGAATTTTATGTTTGCAAAGATAGAAATAATCAATACACAAATGTTTTTTTTATTTTAATACATAAATTGAATAAACTTGTATAATATTTATGTATTATAATATATTTTTATTATAATACATAAATTGTATGAACTACGAATATGTTATTTTCGGCGTTTGCATGTCATATTTTTAATAGTAGCCTGGGTGCGTATGTCACACACACATACTTAATTCAAATAAAATAATTCTACAATCGTATGACACTTTGTTAACATTAGGATGTAAATACTTTCAGAAGAGCTAGTGATGCCATCTGAACTGAGTTTTGTGTAGCTAAACTAGATAGATACATACTTATTATTGGCGTGCAGTAGGTATAGACTTAGGTTATGCTATTACCATGATATTTTATACTATATTCTACATTGTACATAGGTTTATAAACTTTCGTTTAACCGACATCTTTAGGCAAAATGAATCTATCATAATAAAAATCCATTAGTATCGAACCCAAAGAACAATCATAAAAACAACACGTTTAGTAAGATTGTAAAATGTGCGAATTAGTAAATGAGAAAGTAGATGCTTCGATCAGCTTTAATCCATGTTCTAAATCTTTCAAATGTCATTCTGTTAGGAAACAGCGTAAGTAATTACTCCGTACACCATGGATCAGCTGATCCATTTCTGAATCTACCGAGTGAAATTTTCAATTTAGTAAGTAGCAATTGTATTGCTTGAATAGAATGATAGATTAAAACAGTGGCTAGCAATTTTAGTTCATGACCTTGATACTTTGTATGTTCAATAATAATTTAATTCTATTTTTATTCGTTAACTTTGTTTTATTAACCACTTATACATCTACCGGTTTCGAAAAATACCATTTTCTTCTTCAGGACGTCAATATATTATATATTATTTTTTAAAGAAACAATAATATATAATTTTAGTTAGTATTGACACCATATCCACGAAAATATTAATTTTAACCACTAAGTTAATTTTGCTAATTTCAAATGTAATAATTTAATTATATACCTGTTGGTAAACACCCAGCGGCCCAAAAAGTCGACACATTTCATATAATATGGAGTAATAACTTTTAAAATTCACCACAGCAAGTAACAATGGAATAATACAATTTTAAAAATCATTTCTCACGTGTATTACGAAAATCGATGTTTTCTGTGGTACGGGTACACCGATAATGTTTTTGTACTACTGTAAGTCAGGTTTAAGAAATGTTTGTGTTTTATAGGAGACGAGAGACCTATTTTACTATCACTATTTAATGGATAAAACCGTGTCGTACTTTAATATTCTTATATATCTTATACATAATATAAAAGGTATTTTTTCCATTTGTGGCCCTAGTTTAACTATTTTTTTATCACGTTACCATAGGAACCCACCAAATATTCCATGTAGAAATATGTCTCTATTAATGGGCTTTCATCTAATAATAGGGGATATTATTTGTAGTTTCTAATATGAATACTACTCTCACTTTTAAAATATAGAATTAAAAAAATTTTTTTTTTTTAATCGATATTCTAACAGTAAATGAATCCATTGATTTACAGTTAGTAGTATTAATATATTGATATTTATATTAAAACGAGTGACTGAATAAATTGGGCCAGCTACAACTACAAATTTAGTTTTAAAAACCAGCAAATTTACTGAAAAATCTCTAAAAAGGTTACTAAATGGGTAATTAGTTTATTTTATAGAAATATAATAGTACATGAATACAATAATAAATTTAGTAGTACACCGGACAAAAAATAATCTAAAGAAATCTTTCTAAAATTTTTAACAAAAATAAGTTTTAGGCTCAGATGAAAAGAAAATTAGAAGTGGAGAACGATGTCAGCGTCATAAACTTGAAAGATATTGTGAGGATTCTTCCATGACCTTATATTGAGATTGATAATTTATTATAATATTGGTGTTAAATTAACATAATTTATGGTTGAGGTGGTTACAATACTTATCTGAATCATTATGAATCTTATTTAAGAATGTATTATACATAATTTTATTGGTTTTTTGTTTAATAATTTAGGAATAGTTTATTTATGACTAAATGGTAAAGACTTTAATTTTAAAATACGTATTTTGAGAATGTTTGAATATTTAGAAATGAGATTTTATTGATTATTCTATCGAATTCATACAGCTTATTTTTCTTCTCAGAGCTAAAAGCTGAGCATCATTGTTCCATAAAGTATCTGCGCAATACTTGATCAATGTTAATCGCAGCGTTCAAAGAGAACCTTATTGACTCCTTTATTCTATCTATCTACCTTACAGGAGACCATTCATAATATGTATGAATCTCTACATTTTGTCGAAAGTTTATCTGTAATACGTAATTCCTGGAGGATATGTGCAGGACATGTGTACGCCTTGAGATCCATAGGATACACAACATCCGACTCCAGCACCACATTTCGAAGGTATCCAACATATTCCTACAATATACAACTGTCTGTTAAAGTAGGCCCAAAGTGAGTCAAGCGCACTTAAAAGAATACAACTCTACTAATACTCAAATAAACTACTGTAGCAAGATTTTATTATTCGCTAATAAAAAAAACTGTGATAATTATTAGTACTTCAAAATAAAGTCTTGAAAACATTATTGAGAAAAATAGATATACTCGAATCAGTACAATCCTGAAAGACCTTAATATTAAGATATTTAAACAGAAAAAATATTTCAATGTTATGAGGTTTATTTTTAAAATCTTTACTAAATAAATATCGGCAGAATTTCTAAGAAAACTTGAGGCAATTCAACATGAGCACAAAGATCATACAAAAGGAAGAGATAAAATGAGTCTACCATTCAGAAAAAGGCTAAATGTCAGAAATCAATAATGTACAGTGCGATGAAGATGTTCAATGAATTGCTGAAATGATATAAGAAAGGAGGAGAAATTATGTAAATTTAAATTCGAACTGTGTAAATATATGCTAGATAAGTTATAGTAAAAAGGGAAGTATTGATATTGTTTATTTTATATTATATATGTATATACGCATGTATGCACTAGATTAAGAATAAATAAAAAAAATGGTTTAAGATTGTTTGTAGTAATACAATTTATGTAAATTTATTTCACAATTTTGTAATGTCGAGATCAATTAAAAAGTCATCAAAATTAATCCTTTTAGCAGGCAAATTCTTTTCCAGTCGTGCTTATCATAAAAACACTCATTTTAAATAAATTTATCTCAGACTTCAACATAGTCTGAGTACCGTCTCGAGTTAGTAATCAAATGACGGTTAGTGCTAGAGAGCTTTTCTCGCTTGCGGTAGACGTCAGTTGAAGTGTGACGCGCTGCAGCTGGAAATACACAGCCTCCTTTAGCTGCCAGGGGTGTAACTATCGAGAGGCAGCACAAGCAGATTACTCTAAGCGCAAAATTGAAATAGACCTAAATATAATAATATACCAAAACATAGAATAAAATAATCATTTTGTACCTTTAATTGAGTTTAAAACCCGTCTTACGACTGTACAATCTCAGAGTTGCACGCTCCGTGAATGGATTACGATAATTTCGGTGGAGAAATAATATGTGGAGATGGATATAGGAAGTGGTTAATGAGGGGAAAGGAATTTTTATGAAGGGAAAGATATCTCGGAAAACCGGGATTTATAAGGAATGCTCGCCTTACCTCAAGTATGACGCCTCCGAAGTAACTGCAGTCAAAATCACACACGGCATGCAAGAAGATGATCAACGAACTCCGCTTCAAAATGAAAACGGTGATCTCACATTTAACCTAGGGCACACACAGATAACAAACAATATTTGAAATATGAATTAAATATATTAATTATAAAGATATACATATAAAATCAATTTTATCGAAAAATATTGTTGTTGCGCCACCGGGATTCGAACCTGGATCTCTTTCCTAACCGGGAAAGGTGCTTTATCCAACTAAGCTACAGCGACATTATTTTTAGCGACAATTTTCGACCCTATATGTTACCTTTTTTGATATTGATACATTTAATCGTTCCATCATTTGACAGAGCCATCTACCTATTCACAGACCTATGTTCTGAATAATTACAACTTCACAATAAGAATGTGTTCTCCTAAATAAAAAACAATATTTGCTCCACCGTACTGGAGATGATTGGTCCACAACGCAAATGGTATCGCCATTGTCGAGATCAAATAATAATCCAATATTGATTAAGTGACGCCTCAACAGTGCCAGGCTCCAATTGAAACTGAGGCCAAGCAATGGGAAAAGAGTCGAGTTAAAGCGCCCCAAAAGTGTGTTTTATGAATAAACAAACGTAGAATATATTTTTATTATTATTTCATCATTCACATCGGTCTCTCATGACCGAGGATTGTGATTTCCGCCCTTGTGAGTTTCCTCAAGATGCTACAGATATGAGAGATATCACCAGAGAAGTGTCTGTTGCACTCGGGGATCATCTTTATCCTCTCCGTCCTTCAACGTGGCCTACCACAACAGGCTACTCCAAGCTATTTTGTCTTCTAACAAAAATGGAAGGATTCGTCTTAACCAAATCTTTGATATTCAGCTCCTGCAGAATGGAAACATTCGTCAATCCCATCTATAACAGAATTACAATTTTTAAATTTCTCACAATAGATTTGTTCGTTTATTATTTTGAAAAACATGTAACTCATTCTATACTGTATATTTTTTCGATACTTTTGATACTTGATAAATGTTATTGTCTTTTATAAATATATATCATTATTATTATTTTTTTTTTTATATTTATTTTCCAGTAATAACATAATTCAGTTCCAAGTATCTATAGAGAAGTGACGTTACCAGCTAAAACGCCAGGACCGAGACGTGTTAGGGAAAACTTTTGAATGTAAGTCACCGACGATTCGAGATTTCCATCCGACTGCGTTCTAGCTGTTGCAAAGTGTCTCCTCTATTATATTATTTATCTTATTTTCAGAAATTCGATATCGTGTGTTCATTTCGAGTGATTTATCAATCAAGCTTTATTCTGTTCATTACCCGCGCGCGGTGCATAATCAGCTTCGTACAAAGCGGCTAATATCTACGCTGCTCGTGCAAGCGACAGGTTTTGTGGAGTTGGTGAGGGTTGATTAATAAATTAATAGGCAACACCGTGCTGGTCTTAATATAAGGTACTCGTAAGAAAATTTACTTGTATTATATTTTATAGAAACGTAAGTTTTCACGCCTGATGTTAATTGACGTAAAATGTGTAGTTTTTTTTCTTTGAATAAACAAAACTTTGTACTACACACACTTTGAGTTCTTATGTCACTATTATAGTTTAGATAATGTAAATGATAAGTAGCAGGTATAAATTATAACTAATGATAGGTTGAGTACTGTAAAAAGCAAAACAATATTTAGAATAACTTCTTAACCGTTGAATTTTGGATAACCCTTTGTGACATTCAATGGGTTTTTGTATTTTAATTTTATATTATACAGAGCATTAACAGTTTATTGACACGACATAGATAAAAATAAATAAGTTACATTACAAATATGGTTACAAAACCTCTTAAAAATGCTCATAACGTGACTACTAAATATACTGCAGCCGTAATGATATGTAATTTTATATCATTAATTGACATAGTGTAATATGATTCTATTAATATTCAAAACAAAACTTTGTACAGGATTAATGATTAACAATTTGGAAACCGTTGAAATACAAAAGAATTAAAATTCGGAGAAAAGCGGAAAATAAATTAACAACATAACATTCCCTAACACTTCGCCTTTACTGTCCATATCTCTCTTCTCAAGCCCCGCTCCATTGCCCGAATAGACTACATTACTGTATTTAGTTTAGTTATCACCTGATGATGAAAAGGAGTGAACCTCTCGAAACTAGAAGTGAAAAAAATCCAACGTGTGTGTAGTAGGTAAGTACAATGTTTTATTTTGATAATTAAAATAAATATAATGTATATTGAAATGAGATGTTACAGTAGTATATATCTGAACAAATCGCAATGCAAAATATATGAGAGTATAACAATATGATAATAGTAACATAAATGAACTTAAAAATAATTATAACCAAATATTTTGGACCAACATATACAAACATAGTTTCAAGAAAATGTAAAAGTTTTTTGTAGCTTGGTAATAAATTGAAGAATATGTTCAATTCATTTACTGTGTTAATGTCATTATACAATCTATACGTTCGTGAAATCTGATTAAAGTACGCAATATTGCTGTGGTAGGCCTCTTATCTGAACGTTTGATAATGTTGTCCCCTAACCATAGTTTACACTTGGACTACTGTCTCTGGGACCCCCTGTATATATATTACTTTTTATTTATTTATTCTTTACTACATGTATATTCAGTTTATTTTTATTTTTTACCAAACTGCACGACAGTTTTACGGCAAGGATTGCTTAAATGAATTACTTAGAAAGATATAAATAAAAAAATCAATCTTTCGAAAAGACGCACAATTTTTACAGGGTGTAACATACCTAGTCCACAGTATTTTATGGGTGGGTACCTGAATATAATATAATTTAACAAGGAAATAAAAAATTAGATAAGAATATGTTATTTTACTTTGTATTTTAAGGTGATCACTGGGGTCTCCTCGTTTTTAAAAATGTTTAATAGGTCTTTATTGATTTCGTTCATTATTCTTGGCACAACACATTTTCTCGTTCACTCACCGTACACATTATTCGCGATCGGTACTCTCGCGGTTAGACCCGACGATCTGGTTGAATAGCTATGGTGAGGATCAGTACTTATATTTCCATTATTTATCAACTCTTCCAATATTCTAGCATATGTTACCTTTTTGTCAACTGGTAAGATTTTGCACATTGTAAATAATTTACTATAAACACTTCGTTCTGTTATCTACTATAAATTTTAAAAATCTTAATTGTAACTGTTTAATTGAATTAATAAATGTTTTATATGTCAGTCCATAGCTACTCACTCCATAACTGATAACCGAATCGACCATCGCAAAGTACAGTATAGCCCGAGAGGTGCATAACCTTAACATACATATAAAACGCACTTATGTACGCAGTAGTTTAATAATATATGATAATCACTATCTTTGTCGTCGATGTCAGTATATATATATATTTTAAAATAACAACTCTTAAGTAACAACTTATTTTAAATATGAATTAAATATATTAATTATAAAGATATACATATAAAATCAATTTTATCGAAAAATATTGTTGTTGCCCCAACCGGGATTCGAACCTGGATCTCTTTCCTAACCGGGGAAGGTGCTTTATCCAACTAAGCTAAGGTAAGATAAGGTAGATGGCTCTGTCAAATGATGGAACGATTACATGTATTAATATCAAAAAGGTAACATATAGGGTCGAAAATTGTCGCTAAAAATAAGGTCGCTGTAGCTTAGTTGGATAAAGCACCTTTCCCGGTTAGGAAAGAGATCCAGGTTCGAATCCCGGTGGCGCAACAACAATATTTTTCGATAAAATTGATTTTATATGTATATCTTTCTAATTAATATATTTAATTCATATTTAAAATATCACAGACCGTCTGTTCTGAATAATTACAACTTCACAATAAGAGTGTGTTCTCCCAAATAACAACTTATTATTTTCAAAGTGCGCTAAACACTTGTGCTGTGAAAACATGACTGACTCGGTGGTCACGCGGGTCGAGGTTTGAACCCCTGAATGTGTTTCAAACAAGCACGTTATTACCGTAATCATTCACACCCCGTAGAGGCCGCGCCCGCAGTGATGACTTTGGTATTTACTTCTACCACCTCTGGTAATGAATTAACTAAAGAACAATAGTTGATTACACGAGCCTCTATTTGCGAAATTCAATTTTCATCCGCTTGATTTGCTCGGCTGTTACACTGAGTTGGGAAACTTTTATAAAATTAGATCAGCGAATAACAAGCAAAAGCAGACGGTCTCTTAAATGGTCTCTTGATTTTGTACCATTTCTCAATGTTTATTGACCGCTGTAAGGAGATTTAATTTTTTTTAAACTAAAAAACTTTGTGAGAACAAGTTTGATTAATTTAACGTCGACCGGTTTCGATGCTACTGTATATTCGTAAGAACGGACGCATATTAACTGATCCATAAATAAAATATGTAAAACAAAATCAATTACCGACATGTGGCGTAGCCTTACAGCAGAAATGGGGAATACATTAAGTAACAGTTCTATTAAATTTAATTCGTTATTTAATATATGTTTTGTACTAAAGATTTTTACAATTCTAACTTTTTAAAACTATCTTATTTAAGGCTTGTGTTATTTACGAGTGTAAAATTTCAATGCGGTTTTATTTTCTTACGTCTATAAAGATGGTTAGAATATTCGGAAAAAATATTATTATTGAGGTACCTTAAGTGTTATTTTATTATAATATTGAAACTACGCGCCGTATCGTATATTTAATATTTAAGATAGATATAATTTTTTACGTTTTCCCATTCACATAAAAGGTTTTTTTTATATAATGGCACGATCATTTTCATAAGTAATAGTTAACAAGGTTTCTGATTTTTCCAAAGTAATATCGCAAACTGAAATAAGTAGTCATTGAATATTTTCTGGGTTTAGTTTTCTTTATTTATATGTTTTTGAAATAGACGGAGGACTATGGAGAAAATTATGATTACTAAATATTATTCCAGCACCAGGATTGAAATGAATCATATACGTTTCAAATCAACAATAATATATTAAATTTATAAATATATACGAATATCGTGTTAAGTTATTAACAATCTAAATATAACTTATTAACAACAAAATATATGTATTTATGAATTTAGAATGTCTAGTATCTAATTATTTCATAAAAAATTAAGAAAAACCTTCATATATAGCCTTTTCATGGAACTGAAAACAAAACTAACTTAAATAGATTTCAAACACACCAAAATAATTATTTAGGTACGCTTTAGGTCTACCAAATAATACAGCAATACAATATCAATAATATTACAAAGATTGAAACTCTAAACCTTCTACACAAACTTGCTAACGGCGATATAGAAGAAATCTATACAAAACAAAAGAAAATCGTCAACACTGTACGAATATTACAAAACTACCAAATAAATGAGGCTTTAACAAAAACAGAAACTGCAAAAATTATATAATAACTTTTTTTATACGAGACTATTGAATTGGCAATTTTAAAAATATGTAACAATATGGCAAACTGAAGTGCACAAAAGTAACAAACAAATACAGTTAAAACTCGGGTAACGAATTTAATTCGTTCCGTAAGGCTGTTCGTGACTCGAGTTATTTGTAAACCGAAACAATTATTCCCCATAAAAATCAATGTAAAATGGATAAATTCATTCCAGACTCGCCGAAAATGGCCCTTCGTGTTTAAAATCCTAAACAAGATAATGAAATCCTATATAAAATAAAAAATAAAATACATGTAAAATCAAACTTTATTTCAATATATAGTTAAGAAAACAATTTAATTATGTGTAAATTATTTTTTTATATAATAACAATACATTTACAAAAATAATAAAATACGCACTCGAGGCCACAGTAGTCCACTTTGAGTAAAAATTACTGCAAAAATAACACACGGTTCGCACTACAAGTTTATATTATTAAAAATACGTTTTGAAATTTCTAAATGTTATAAATAAAATTGTCTTTACAAGTAAAATATGAATTGACATATTTCAGAAATTATTTTCGTGTAGGTTAAAATGAAATGAATAATAATAAAGTTAGTGATAAATAATCTAATTAATTTATCTTGGAATGGCGTAGTAGCAAAGCATTCAAGTTTTTGTATTAACATTTGTCCTCTGAGGGCAGAGGCGTGTTTTTACGCTTTTCTTTGAGAAAATATTCGATAAATTATTCAACTCTGCCTCGCCCAGGATCTTGCCGAAATCCAGGCCGCAAGCGCCAAGGCCTCGGGCATAATAACTCAAGAAACTCTTCACAGAATATTCGGAACGTCCATAAATATCCGAAAACATATTAAAACCAAAATTAATTAGTATTTTGTTGATCAAATTCAAAGTTTTCTGTTCTTTTTGTAGAATTTTATTAGAAAATTTTCAATGTTTACCATCCATCGAGATATATTTATATTTCTTTATTAATTTACATGTAGATAATTATTATTACATGCCTGAATTATTATTAAATGTTATTACTGAATGATTCACAGCTTAATTAGAACGTTTATTGATGATAATAATTATCATGTTAAGCGAAATTGTTTCATGAAAATATTAAATTTTCTACGAATAATATAATTCAATGATACCATCGTTTACGTAACATACCGTAGCATTTAATTTAATGAATTTGAACTGTTTAAATTCAAAAGTATATTTTCACTATTTTTGAAACTATTCAATAACAGGAAACAATATTTGCATGTCATAACCAGTCCACTGATGATTTATCAAAATTAAAAAATAGTAAATGTAGCATTTAAATGCATGTACATTTTAATCATTAAAATGGCAATGTAAACTCAATCCTAAAATATTACATCTGCAAAGCAAAAATAATACAAAGTTATGTCTTTTCATTTTGTCATTTTAGATTGTTCAGTTTTTTGTCGCAAACGTTACTGTAGTTCTTAAATGCTTACTCGTACAAATATATTTTGAATCGTATTTTAAAATTACATTGTTACATACCTTCAAGTAATGTTGTTACCGTATCAACCTTCCGGTGCGGAATTAATCTATTATATAAATTGAAAAAAAATGTGCCATCGACATCTACGAAAAGGAGTTAAACATTATAAATCTTATAAATCATAAATGTCTTTAGTCTGCATTGACTGAACATACTTATATATAGCTTGCTTTATAATATAAACGATGATGTAAAAGGCGAGTTTTGGATGCATTCACAAGTTTTTAGAATCGGCTATCTATAAATTTTTGTATAGCCCCGATGACGATAATACCTCACGTGTTCCGAGGATTACATAAGTACAGATAGGAATAATGGACAATGTAGATGACGTAACTACTTACATTTTAGTCTCCTTTGATGCTGATGGAAAATAATTATGAATTAACTTTTATGATGCTTTAAATACGGCTTAGCTATCCCTCTCTAATGTCTCTATTCCATCCTTTCTTCCTTCCACACAAATAACTTTCATAAAAATGATGTTGAAATCAAAAATTACATACATTCCTTTTTTAGCATTTTTTTTTCTACATTAGTGTTATGCACAACCAAATAAGAATGATCTTGAATTATAGGTTGGCTTAAAAATTTATATAAAACATAATCAAAATTTATAATACATAAATATTAACGAAATTAAATAACTAATAAATATTATATAGAGAAAAAGAAAGAATAAAAAAGGTATGAAAAAAAAAATTGAAAGCCGACCTTTTAGCACCTCTTTTTTAATATAAATTTTAATTTGCTTCTAATTTAATTTATAAATATATATTCTATGGGTAGATATAAATATGAGTCGAAAATATCTCATAAGCATTTTTAAAGTAGTTATGCGATTATTTCAATTAATTGTAATAATTTATTGTTTTAAAAATATATTGAATGCAAAAAATTAAAGGTCATCTAATTTCAGGAGGCCAGACTATTTTTTGTTAGATGACTTAAGACCTAAAACAAATATATATAATAATAATGGGTCAATTTCACAAATATTTATTTTGAAGTGTGTAACATAATTTTGTTAAAAATCTTATTTTCTATTTTTAATTTAGTCAGGTATGTACCATACAATATTGTCGATTAGATCTGTTATTCCCTGTATAACATTTTTGTTATTAACATAATAATTAGTGAACTACAAAATATTTTTATTTTTTTATTCTTCTGTTCTTTTTTTAGGCTTAAGAAGAATATATCATATCGGTCGGAGACGTAATTGACTGCGGTAGTTGCAGTTTGCGCCCCGTGCATGTGGCAACTGTGTTTTTAGTAGCCGGTGAGCAGATCCATTGACTGATAGTTCAAATTTATCTATCGACTCAAATGTCGCTTGGTAAAAACCTTTCTGCGTGTAATAACCATACCAGAAAAGTAGTTTTTAGTTTTTTTAAACCATTAATATACCCGTGCGTGCATGCTGTGAATTTATGTTGCCGTGTGAAGTTAGAGTTTTTTTAGCATTTTAAGTCAAAAAAATGCTTTACTAGCTTAAATGGATTTAATGTACATTTACTAAAATTAAGAGTATTGTAGCCACTAACTACTAGCGCTTGGCTCCTATTGTGTATGTACGAGGAAAATCATCTACATAGGTCTCCATGAATACCGATAAGAAGGAGTTTGCCGAAGAGTTTAGTATGCACAACTTTATCGAAGACTTTGCCGTAGTCCAGTGGCGTAACTATGCCAATGCAGCCAATGTGGTGCATTTGAGCCCACGTTAGATAAGGGTCCAAAAAATTCAGATCATAGATACAATTCATTTCCATTGATATTTTTGCGAGTATCAACACCTTTTAAAAAATGTAATTATAAAATTGTTATAACGAAAACACGTCAAACTATTATCGATGTATACAATAGCAGTATCCCGCTACTATGTCGGTTGGGGACCAGACCATCGCCGTAATGTGAAGATCGCCTTAATGCAAAGCAAGTATTTTTTTATTTGCAAGTGTTTATAAATGTCTAAGAACACGTATGGTTTTTTCATAAAAGTGTGATATTATATGAGACAAGAGACTAATTTTGTTCTTACTATTTATTGGATACACCACCTAGTACTATTCGTATATCTTATGTACAAATGCAATACTTATTTAGGGGCCCCTCTTTTAAATTCTGCATCGGGGCCAAGTTTTTGTAGTTACGCCACTGCTGTACTCCATATAAATGGCATCGATCCGGATTCGTTTGTTCATGTAATCTTGTAGAAACTTTACAAAGGATACAAGATTGTAATTATTATTGAAGATTGGATCGATTAGAAGTAAATACATGTTGATACGCATTTAGTACTGGCTGAAGGACTGTTATTACCTGATTATAAATCAAGTTAGCTCATCATATTAGCAAAATCACTTTGCGGGAAAAAAATTATACAATATGGAATTGAGTACTTAAGTATTTGTACCCGTATTAATGTTGAATTATTGACTTGCTGAATGACGTGAGTTCTCTCTTGGCTACTCAATAGTATTGTAGTTATCAATTACACGTTATTCTACCCCGAACATAGCAATGGGGGTGAAATATTCAACCCCTTTAACGACCTATTACCCTGAACGTTAAAGTCGTGATGCCCATACACATTAATTCACATCGAGCGAATATTATCTCCGACGTGTTAATCAATTCATACAATCAGTCAAATATTTATATATTTTTTGATTTGTAAATAAGTATCTTAGCTAAGGCTCATAAAAATTACGTAGATAATATATATTAAGAATACTCGTATACACAAGGCGCGTTTCTTAAGTTAGCAACGTTGCTGGATTTTCCACTGCGGTTGCGATGTTGCGCATGCGCAATGATTTCCTTCATCTATTGACTCATCACGTGCAACGTTACAGACATTCACATGGTGTGGCCATCTTGTAGTGAGTAGTTGAAATATTCAAGACAATAGATCAGCCCGCCGACTGTGAGATACGGTTCGTGATTAGTTTCTTGAATGCACTAAACATGAAACCAGCTGACATTCATCGCCAAGTGTGTCTTGTTTTGTTCTGATTTGGCGCCAAATGATTTCCACCTTTTCCTTTATCTGAAGCGGTTCCTTGGTGGCAAGGGTTTAGATGACGATGATCAACTTAAAGACAGAGTACAGACATGGTTCTCATCTCAAGCGGCGTCGTTCTATGACGAAGGTATACAAAAATGGGTGCCTCGTTATGACAAGTTCGACAAGGCGAATATGTTGAGAAGCAGTTTAAAGTGTATAGTGTTCGAAGAAAGTAAATTGTTGTACAAATTATGTTGTTTCTTTAATCCTTCCCAAACCAGTAACCAGCAGTAACACAAGTCTACCATCATAATTAAACCTGTAATAATTCGGTAAATACAAGCAATATAAAATTAATATTTTAATAATTCTAAAGAAAATATTAGCGCTTAGGAATGACTAGTGAAAAACTAATTATGAAAAGGGAATCGTACAAAAACAATTATTTTTTCCATTCAATCCGACGTAAAGTTAATACGTTGGTAAAAATACAATTTTTGATATGAAAGACTGAGATCACACACTATTTTCACAGTGAAAAGAACAGCAAATATAATTGTCTCTTTCTCACTAATTAAATGAAGAGAGATAAGAAGGAAGGACACATTATAAACGACTTAATGAATGCTCTAAATTATCTTAATAATCATTTTTTCAATATTGAATGCTCAATATTTAGAGTAAATTCGTGCCATTAAAGCCATTTAACCTAATAAAAACATTTTTCTTAACTGTTCGGGTATTTTATATCATGGTTTAGTAAAGGTTAAAAAAAATCCGGTACTTAAAAAACGCGCCTTGCATAAATGTAAAATTTACGCTCTCAAACTTATAAAATTTCGAATATTCAAAAAGCCACAATACTCGATAATTAAAATATGTACTTTCACCGGCGGGTAGGTAGAATTCAGTGCCTACACGGTATCTACATTAGAATATGAATTTTAAAAAATGCGTTCGTAGAACCTTGAAATGTAAATAAAAATAAACCCAAATGAAAATTTTAAATGTCAAGAATACTTTTTTTTTTCCACCTTCCTTCTCCCACTTTTGTTTTTTTTTTCATAATGCCATATAGGCATTATGGTCCCATGCTTATGCTGAAATAAATATTTCACACTTACGCCAATTATAAATTAACAATACAAATAAACTTAAAAAATTAAAACTTCAATCTTTCAACAGATTAATTAATTCAACTAAAAAATTTAATGTACGAATAAAATTAACAAAATTATTAAAATACAGTAGAAAAAATATTTCAAAATTAGGAAATATAATATTATCTTAACCTACATTCACGAGAAATTTAAGGGATACATTTAAAAATATAGATTCGTTGAAACAATACTTTCATCACATTAAAAATAATCTTTTTAGAATTTAACATTTTAATAAGAATTTAATAGAATTGGTTTTATGAGTATTTTTATATAATTTGTAATTAATATTTCCTAGATTTACATAATTATATCCTCACAATGCAAATTCTTGGTGTTGGTATATCATCATCATTTGCCTATGTCTTTCTACTGCTGGATACAGGCCTCTCCCATGTATCGTTAATCATTAGTCTTCAGGCTTTCTGTAACTCTATATATATATATATATAATATCTGTTGCCCGTCACTCAGCTTGAAGACGTATCTCAACTTGAAGACGGCCAACACCTCTTCTACCAGTGTGCATCCTGATTTACAAAATCTTTCTTCTCTACCATTCGTCGAATCGAATTTGTACGAAAGTAGACTGAGTGTAGTGGAAATGAGGCGTATATATGGCAGTTACTTTTATGGCAGAGAGAGAATATAAAGTAGATTTTAGCATAGTAAATAAGATTTAAAAAGATTTTTTGAGAGAATAATAAGAAATATATATGACTCAAGTATTGACGGCACCAGAAATAGAGGAAGACTTGGCATGACCAGATACTGGAAGATGGTCCTGTTAGAAGACTCAATAATCAATGAGCGTGTACGAGAAGATGTATGAATGTGAATGAGGCGAGAATTATATGCAAGAACAGAAGAGTGTGGCGCTCTATCCTATCTGCCTACCCCTGCAGTGAAACGGCGTGACGAACAGTTAAGTCAGTTAGTTAAGTTCTCGATTCTCAGAGATATTCCGAGCACAACCCTTTCCATTGCTCTTTGGGCAACCTTTAATTTGCGTATGATATTCACGATGAGGGTCCACGTCTCGGCACCGGGGAGCACGTACTTATTTTACGTTTTAGTATTTATTGATTGTAGCATATTGCTCTTTGTTAGTTTTTTTTTAATTGACATTATGTTATTTACACACGTAATTTAACTATCTTGGGATTTTTTTAGTTGAAGCACTAACTGTCCTGGAGGATTCTAATTGCCTACCCTAGGAGGTAAGACGAACAATCCCTTAGGTATATAAAAATATTACAAAATAAATCCCACTGTTAAGGGATTTGAATGAATATATTTAAAATTCAGTATCACTTAAAAGCAGTAAAAAAGTTTAAAAAAATTGTCTATATTATTTCACTTTGAAAAGTGTAAAGTATTTCGAGATATATTAATGAAAACAATATTATTTTGTCTTAAAAACGTTTACCTTACTAGAGAGCATCTAAAAATAAAAACATTTTAATCCCAGTTCCATGAGAAGATAAGACGAGGGTTGCCCACGCTTCACACCCGTAATATACACTACGAATGATAGTTTTATATAGCGTTGACTTAGTTTTCCTATGGACATTTCAACAGTGTTAATAATTTGAAATGGGTTTAAAACTTGTAATACAAATTGAACATATCTTTTGATTGTGCATAAAATCTTATTTATATACCGACAATTAAAAATGTATTGAACCAAAAGAATTAAGTAAAATACATAATATTTATATAAATACATTAATCGTCGGTTTTCATGCGCGTGTCTGGATGCACCACTATGTAGACACCATAGCCCCTGTCTTTATGCCTATAGCTTCCGCCCCCCCTCCTCCCTATACCTCAGAGCACGACATTCTATATGTGTTGTTTATGACTTCTTTGAAATATATTACGCTTTTGATGCTATTACTGATCTAAGTGCATATTGCTATCGGTGTGTGGTACGGGTAAGATTATCGTGCGAGACAATGAAATCGAAAGACCTGTGGACACACCTAAAATAATATATACAGACATACGCGTTCTTCCTGGTATCCGGTTGGTCATTAAGCCTCTCTTGACTTGTACAATAAATTTAAAAAAACATCATTGTAGATTACACTAACACTATTTCAAGGTATGAGCAAGATTTACCATCGACATGTACGCAATAAGCCCCTGGTGCTTCATTTATAATCTTATTGAAATTATGTTTTATAATGGCTCTAATTTTATTTGCGAATAGATAATATTTATTTCTTATATTCGTGCATCCGCCCATCTCTTCCTCGCCCTCGCGACATCTTGTAGTGAGTGTTTCAAATCGACCATCGCTCAATACGCCCGTCAAAGCAAAACCTGGCCACGGCTAATATATGCCAGGCACATCAGGCGACTTGCAAGAACACACTCAGCAGGCACTCAGCGCTCCGCGCCTCACTCACTCTTTTCTTTATAGTCTAGCAGCTTTATCACACCGTCTCATATAGCTCGCGTATTAATTAAGGAAACTCGATTGAAATAAGTTATATTCGTCATTTTAAAATACGCCACTTTCCATTTTCCGTCAATTGGATTGTGGTGGTTTTGTTTCTGAAAAGGTTCAACAACACTCTGAAGGCTAATCTGAACAAAAGTAGATCCTGAACATTGCAAAGCCGCAGTAACAAATACATTGCGTAATGGAACCATGTGAACGGGCCGCAATAGCTGAGAAAATTGTGAAATGGGGAACGATTCGTCCCTCAAAATTTCCCTGTCCAGCAGATACCCTCAAAACTTGTGAAAGGGTATGCGGTTCGAAAAACGGACTCCTCAGCCAAGCGAGGTCAGACAAATAACTGCAAACGTCATCCCCGCAACGAGGGGCTACGGAAGAAAAATAATATTTCAAAAAAAATTATTTGCTTGGCGCGAATTATCATTCACGATGCAAACCGCCCAATATTGTTTAACATTCTGATGTATTAAACGTCACTATATGCGATATGATTAAGACATCTAATAATATTTTGGTCAAAGTCAATTTGAACGAGGAAACAGAGCTTCGCATAATATCCATCCTGCCGTTCACAGGTTTGTCAATACCGCAGTTTTAGTGAATAGGCTATATCTGTACGTCATCGGTATTGTTTTAACAGGATCACAATAACAATCAATTTCTGAAGCTATTTTAGTGCAATGCATTGTAGACTTCCATACAGTATTATAATGAAATATTTTGAGATAATAATAATCTAAAATTGCTTGGAAAATTAAGAAAGGATTTTATAAAAAAAAAAACTTCTGTGACGTTGTTTGCTGGTGCCTTCTTCTTCTGGTATTTCGTTCAGGCGTAGGCTTGTTAAGGGCCACAGTTTGTCTAAACTTTATTTGTCCGACAAAGAATTTTGTGGATTGATATTTATTTATATTAAATACATACGTGCATAAAACATTATATAATTATATTAATCAGATAACATTTCTGAATGATGATTGCATTACCTCAGTAGGCAAGCCTGTTTTGGGGCAAGTTAACATTTATTTATTAAAGTATAAAAAGCAGTATAGTTAACATACTTATAGGATAGATATCAATTATGTACAATGCTAAAAACAAAGTATGTACTCAGATATGTCGACCAAAGAACGCAAACTAGTGCGCTACATGCATATTCAACAATATCGTATTTTCTTACATCTCGTCATCAAATATACATACACGCATGAACACAACATCAGACTTACATAAATACATGTTAATTCATAAACTAATTGTTATCACAAACCACGTAGTGCAGTTACAAAGTGTTATATTATAATAGACAACAGTTTAATTTCAGAATGAGAGACTATTACTTATTCAATTTATTGCTAGCTTTATATTATAATAGACGATAGTTTAATTTCAGAATGAAAGACTGTTACTTATTCAACTTATTGTTAGCATTATATTATAATAGACGATAGTTTAATATCAGAATGAAAGACTGTTACTTATTCAACTTATTGTTAGCATTATATTATAATAGACGATAGTTTAATTTCAGAATGAAAGACTGTTACTTATTAAACTTATTGTTAGCATTATATTATAACAGACGATAGTTTAATTTCAGAATGAGAGATTATTACTTATTCAATTTATTGTTAGCATTATATTATAATAGATAATAGTTTAATTTCAGAATTAGAGATTGTTACTTATTCAACTTATTATTAGCATTATATTAAGTCACTCACTCACTAACTTAATTTACTTGAAACTGGATGATACCTTCTAGTAATTTATCCCAATCCTCTTGAGCGAATCGGAAACTTGCTCTTCTAAATACTCGTAGATTTAACACATTCACCACTGATCGACCGCATTTTTCTTGCATTGCATCGCCACTGATTAAGACAAACTGGCTGAAATAAAATATGGTAATTCAGGAATGTTAGTGGAATCTATTTATTCAATATGTATATTAATTATGTACTTGGAAACCTAATCTCGTTTTCTCTAAAATAAGAAAACACTTAAATAAAACATCCGTTATACCGAGTAGTCGAAATCCAGAATATAAAAACTCTAAAATTGTATTATATATAAAAGTTAGCAAGTGAGTACAAATGATAACGAAATATAATGAAGTAGCGAAGCATGTCGGAGCGATAGAGTTAAGAGTACTCGTATCGGATCGAGCTACGGGACAAAACTGGTTGCGACTCCACTCGGCAGGAGCCTCGCCCTCATATCCAGATGTCACCTGTGTCATCAGTCAGCTGGGTAGATTTGAATCGCCGCCCCCACATGTATAAAAATTCTCATTCACTACAATTGATTTTTGTTAATATAATATTTATTGGTGTGAAACCTTATATAACCTAATCTAATTACACCTTAACTTATTATCATTCTTCATCAGTGAGTTAAAAGTCAAACGACAATCGTTTACGAGTTCAGTACAATAATTCGTTTCTTTGTAAATATTATATATATATTTTTAAATTTAGTATATTTTTTTGGGCACGTATGTTATATTTAATTTCCAATACACAAGTATTAAACTAAGTGTATTATGCGCTACATTGTATAATACATAGTGTGATACGTGTGATCCCATATAATCTATAAAGATAATAATTTTCACGTCCTTAAAAACCATTCGCGGGGTTCAAGGATTTCGGGGGTCGCGTTACAATGCGAGGTGTCACAAAATTCAACGAAGCACCAGCAGGGGGTCCATTGTTCCCGCGCACGGCCCATCCATCGATGTGCCCTAACGGAAGTGACGGTGTGCGTCTGTCACCCGTCACGCGCTATTGTTGGCTCCCGCCGTGCGCCGGCGCGGAGGCCGTTAAGCCATTTGCTAATCATCCCTAATCAGGGCCGAATACGGCCTCTGGAAGCGCGCGCCTTGCGGCCTACTGAAATTGGCTTAGCAAGATCCGAAACTTTCTCACCCTTGAATACCAATTCGCCTGTTAGTAAAGGGTGTAGGTTAAATATGGTATTATTAAATCAATAAAAAATAAAAAATCAAATTGAAATAGAAGTATCAAATATACATTATTATAACCACAAGTGATATCAAGGATATGCTTACAATACTCGCTGAAAGATTTAGTGATAAGGGGTTTGAACCTCGTTCCAGGAGACCTCAAGTATTTTCATAATTCAATCGTTTAGCTTTATTTAAAAATAGTAAGAATATTGATATGACACGTATTTTGTGTAAAAAAAAAATAATAAATATTATTCAGCGAGTACTACCGTAAAATTTACCACGAAATAGCAGGTTAAAATTTTCTTAACATTTTAAATTAATTAATCATAAAAACGGTGGGAAGGTATGATACACGTATCTGAGATATATAACGCGTTTTGTTTGATCGTGAATATCAAAAAGATTTGTCAGATGAGAATAGTTGGATAGTGATAAGGTGTAGGCAGAGAGTACAAGTACAAAGTTACAGCAGGCGCTACTTACTGCGCTCGCCGCTGTGTCGTCGCACGAAACTGTCATTATGACGTGGTCGCTGAATAGTCTCTTATATTTATTTCAACATTGACATGTTGATTAAAAACTAGTACAATTGTCAGTAATATGTGATCGATATACGATAGAGTACGATGGCCATGGTAGTGGCTAATTGGTAGTTTGAACATATGTGTTAATGAGAAGAGAATGCGAGTATTACGGCAAAGTATAATATATTTTTTTGTCTTTCTATACATCTATTTGCAATATTATTATTGTATATTAATTTTTTTTTTTTTTAATTTTTTGACTTACAAAAAAGTTATTTATTTCGTTATAACAGCGGGAGTCTCTATTGTTATGTTATGTTTTAATAAATACAATATTCTGAACTAAAAAAAAATTTTTTTTTTCGATAGATCATTTTGTCATAATGACATCGATATACGAGTGTTGAAGATAAAAGAAGCAGAAGACTTACGCAACAGATTTGGGTTCATTAGGTAAAGCAAAGCGTGCTTGAGATGCATGAATGTGGACGAGGTAACAATGGTATACCAGGACAGAAAAGTGTAGCGATCTTTTCTCTCTATTTTAATAAGTTAGATAGATGGTCAGAGTAATCGACTTTAAAACACTTGCCTGTGGCAACCCTGTCGACTTTTGTGCCTTATATATTTTACAATTTGGAACATACTAAAGCTTAAAATTAGCCTAATAATTTATTTCTCATCCCCCATTCATCTCTCGTGCTGGTAGTGACAAGGCGCCCGCCCTTAAGCGAGGCTGGTGTTACATGAGATAACCTTAAATGTTACCGACGGTAGAATAAAACGTGTAAATACAAATTTTGCACGTTTAATTCAAATATTCGCTTTGTCGAATCGATGGGATGTTAACGGAACCCAGATTGAACAAAATTTCTACCTGGGACATCAAACTTCCATAAATTAATTGCAGAACAAGCTGGGCTGGAGTAGAGATTAACCAATATATATCCAACCTTCCAGTATATATCCAAAGTTTTAATTTAATCTTAAGATAGTTGTGCATCGTAATAATATACAGGAAAAAAACGTGTAGATAAGAGAACAGGTAAGTGTAATCGATATAATGAAATATGTCAAGACAATGAAATGACAGTCATCCAATGATACCAAGTCCACCCTAGAATCTACTGGACTCACAAAATAGTAAAATTCAGGGGAAATGCGTGGTAGCTAATAATAATGTGTTTATCGATGTTCTTTAATTCGCGAAAATAATATTTTTTTAGAATTCGCTAACCATATCATTGAAACCATTACCCCACTCGGTACCATATAGGGGAATAATAATGATAGAAATCCAGAAAAAAATAATTTCGGAGAAAACATTAATGAATAATATCACATTTTCAAATACTTCACTGCTTTTATCGATGTTCCCAAGAGAAAAAAAAACCACTTCCACCATTAAGTACCCCACCACCTTATAGCCAACAGTATTTGATTTAGTTCAATTTATACCTGTAGATGGTAAAGTGATATTAGCTCAAACAAGCTACAAAGTTAAAATAAAAGTTATTAAAATTAAAATGTTACACCATGACGTAACTACCAAATCAATCAATGATATTAAATATATATATGTTTGCGAAATACAGGACACAGGAAGAGACTACTCGAATTGATTTACTTCCCTTCTTAGAGTGCTAATAATACCTACGCGCAGTGTTCTTCTTTGCTCAATTCACTTTTCTCTCAAAAGGACTACATTATCATTTGGCCCTTGAATAATGGGAACTGTTCGGATACACCTGTGAACAGTGATTTATTGAATAAAGGGGCAAAATTGGATCGGAAAATTAATTATTTAGTATACATATATAGTTAACTGTTATAACATACATACAATGTATTTATATTCCTGTAGACACTGTAATAAGAGAAATGGAACATGACATATATCTTACATTTAGTGCAAATATAACTTTTTATATTTGTCAAAAAATGTCATTGTGGGCCTTTATAGTGACAATTTAGTTACAGTTGAAAATGTGACAGAAGTAATTTTATTGAGGATTTTGACAGTGTAAACTTATTATAACTAACATAATAAATATTTAACATTTGATACTATTTATGAAAATCCACAGAAATGTTTAGGTATATAAGTATGTTTAAGTGCAGAAGATAAATAAAAAGAAAAAGAGAGGGAGAAAGGATGGGGAGATTGCAACTATTTTTGCGGTAAATATCTGTTTATAGGTCAAAATTGAGTTGTAGTGGTTCATGAAATGAACCCTTTAAGCATAGTAAGGCAATTTCTGTAAATTTTTGCATGACCGGTGAATGAATAAATTTTGTATGTAAGATATTCTACTTCTAGGAATGTGGAAGAGTGTGGACTGCCGGGTCGATCTAAATGGTATGTGGAGAGATATTAATTCTAATTGGCTGGGACAGTGAATATGGCCTTGCAGTAGTTTGAATATAAGTATTTGGTCAGCACGTGTTCTTCGATCTTCAAGGGTTTTCATATTGTTGTATAAATATTACTTATCGTTTTTGTACATAAAAAGTAACAAGTGACATTAGTTGATTAAGATCAAAATAATTATAATTCATAATAAAAGTATTAATGATTGCCTTTGTATTTGCGGATTATGTTTACATAACTTTAAACCTGTGCTCGCGGAAAGAGACATGGCATAATCAAATAGATTTAACAAGATACATCTCAATACCATGTACATGTGTTAAGATTTTGATCAGGAGATAACTCAGAGATCAGCTTGAAAGAGTTGAAAGAGACAAAGCTCAAACCAGTATATACGATATTTGATATATAGCGAGATTTGATACATGCACACTAACGTTACCTAAAACCACCATAGATTTCTACAACTATCTATGTTTAAAATTTAGTCATTAAACCATACTTTCCATAACATCCATTACTCTTATATAGCTGCTAATCCACCCCCACTATCATCGGTAGGGGTAAAATAAAGCCAACATGACAATAAAATACCTTAGAAGTCATTTAATATACTTAATAACTTAACTGTAATAATTTAGCATAATTGTGCACGGTTTTAGTTTACCAATCTTATGAGTATTGGAGATTAATTCCATTTTAAACATTTACATTTTCTAAAATTATCCCAAACAACCCACTCTCCCCTGCATATTATAAGCTCGTACATATACAATAATCTTACCTATAAAATTTATTTACAATCAATTAGTATATGAATGGTTGTTTGTACATTTTCTATCGATTGCTATGACTTTATTTTTTATAAATAATAAGACAAAACACTTTGTTAAAACCATTATTTATTTATAAATCAACATGTTTCGATACCTATGGTATCTTCTTCAGGAAACAATGTATACTAAAATTAAAAATACAAGCATAGATAAAAACAAAATTATAAAGCATAAGTGGTGGGTAACGAAGTAGAAACTATTATACTACTTTATATTACTTTATTTTCGTTATTTTATCTTTCTAACTTCACAATATTTTCCCAGCATCTGTACCAAGCATTCATCAGAGCTTGCACTTAATGAGCCTGATGGATTCGGTGAAACATTGATGCTTCGTCTCGTGTAGCAATCATTTGTTAACAGATGTAACAATAGATCTCTAAAGACGTAAAATGGATATGGTTATTTTAATGGTTGTTCATTAAAAAGTGCCAACATGACTAATATTTTTCTTCATGTTTCTTCTATAATTAAGCAAACATTTTGAAATCTAATATAGTGTACATACTGCATTTTACGGGCACAAATCAACATTCTAAAAGAGATTCCTTTTTTACTTAAATCTGGAATGTGCTTTTAATACCGTATATAATTATATACACTTTTTTAAGTACCTACTGTTATACAATTATATAAAATTAAAATAAGGTTTATATTTTTTAACCATTGGAAAGTAAATATTTAAGTAGATAGTTTTTTATTTAGAAATTAAGACAACCGTTAATACGAAAGAACATATTAACAATCTAATATTTATATCTTTGTTTTTAACCACATTCATCCGTTAAATTTCGTGCACCAACTGGCTTTGGAAAATACTATTTCCTTCAACAGAATGTCAAATAAACTTACTAAAACCATATGTCAAATTGTTCTAATGTTTTTAAATTCATTAAAAATATATATAAATACATTTAAAAAATAAATCTAGTACCTACCTAACTTAAATTATGTTACGAAGATGAAAGATGTGGAAATTGACATAATAATACAAAATTATTGTAAAATTTTAGGATAAGACTTGTGGTTAAATTTAGTTGATAATTTTTTATATTTTGGTTAAATTTTACATACTTAACTATTTCTAACTATTCTAAATTATTCAATTTAAGACCAATGTTGTTTATATGTAAAACAAACAATTCCAAATTTTTATCCGAAGTTTATAATAAATCAATTTCTAATAATATATCCATTTTCTAATAAATAATACTACTTTTGATATTCATAAGAATTATTCAATCATTTATTCAACAATGTTAGTCTTAAATTGAATAATTTAGAATCTGACAAACAATATAAACGTCGACAAGTAAATTCATAGGTAGGCAAATTTAGTAATGGGATTAATTGAGGACTGCACTAAGTGGACTTCCAGCATGTTCGATAGCTCTTGGACTAGGTTATTAGGATATTATGCTCCCTCCTTTGAGGATTACTTCCTGGCCAGGCAACTGCCAAAATTCAAGATTGCAGAAGTACAGCTAATAACTACAGGATGTATCGAAAACATTAGTAATTACGTTTTAATTTATTATTATTTTTTGTAAGTTAGAAAATTTATTTAAAATAAATTAGATGCATCAATTAGAAAGATTAGAAGACAACAGAAAAAAATCTATAGAAAAAATATTTGATAACTACTGAACTTTTCCACTTACCAATTTCGCTATGTTAACCATACAAGATTCAAATAATTTTGGGACTTGTAAATGCAGTTTTATATTAATAATAAATCTGTTATTTTAGTATAATGAAATATACAATTATATAGATCCCAAATTTTTCGGAATCTTATATAGATAACATATATTACTTGACTATAGAAGGTAGAGCACGTCTGTCGTATCACCGCCGAACGATGCTTTTTATTATGAATTTAAATAATTTTAAGAAGATACCTAATTAGAGTAATTTGCTCAATTATGTTACGCTGCGTTAGCTGCTATTTTAATAATTATATTTTCAATATTTTAAAAATAGATTTAAATAATGTTTGTTAAGAGTGGCAATTGTAAAGGCGATTAATGATACCATTACAAACAAGAGGATTAAATAATATTGTATGTGAAACACAAAAATTACAGACACTAAAATAATTTTATTTACAGATGGTTATAAAAAAATGATATACAGATGAGAAATAAATCATGTAAAAAATAAAGTGACTTTTAGAAATATTACGGTGGAAATAATTTTTTAACATTTTTGAAATCAGGACACTCAATTATCTAAGTCATATTCTCGGTAAGTGCCATAAAAATCTTCATCGCACTATACGTCACCTTTTTCTGAGATCTAACCTTCTTCCCGGATTAATGAATATTATTTTAGTTTTTTAATTTCATACACCTGTAGGATTTATTATCTATAGTATAATATTATGTTGAAATTAATTTTTTCATACATTTATAACCAAATAATTGGCTTCATTTTATTTAAATGATTTAGATGCAGCGAACTTCCACAATATGAAAACCCTAGAACACCGAAGAACACGTGGTGACTCAAACTACTGCAAGGCCATATTGACTGTCCCAGTCAATTATAATTAATATCTCTCCACGTACCATCTAGATCAACCCGGCAATCCGCACTCTTCAACATTCCCAAAAGTAGAACATCTTACAAACAAAATTCATTCATTCACCGGTTATGCAAATACCATAATAAGAAATTTACAGAAATTGACTTTTTTAACATTAGCCTTACTAAGCTCAAAGGGTTCTTCTTATAAACTACCACAATCTCAATTTTGGCCAGTCATTCTACCTATAAACACATCTTGCTCTCCCTTTACCGCAACAATAGTTGCAACCTCTTCACCCTTTTTCCCTCTTTTTCTCATTTCATTTATTTTCTGCATCTAAGCACACTAAATATTTTTGTGGATTTTCATTATTAGTATTATATGTTAAATAGTTATTATGTTATTAGTAATATATAAGTTGTATCAAGGCGTCTGTTATCAGATTACTCAAAAGTATTTGAGATTCCGTAAAAAAAAAGTATATGACTGTTTCAAATAATGGAACGATTAAAATGTATTAATTTTAAAATATTTAAAAAAAGTTAACATATAGGTTCAAAAATTTGTCGTCAAAAATAGTGTCGCTGTACCATAGTTGGATAATGTACCTTTCCCGGTATGGATAGAGATCCAAGTTCGAATCCCGATGGCACAACAACAATATTTTTCGATATAATTGATTTTATGTGTATATCTTTCTAATTAATATTTAGTTATTATGTTTGTTATAATATGTTTACATTGTCAAAATCCGTCAATAAAATAATAATAATATATATTTTATATCTTATTTTATTTTATGTTGGTTTTATCTTATTATCCCCCATCATTATTCGATATTTCCTGATATTAAAGCAAATAAAATAAGCTTTCAAGAGTAAATGCGAAAAACAAAATTATTTTCTCAAAATAAATAAGTTAATAAAATAAAAACTTAGCAGATAAAAGACGTTCATGACGATATCATCTCTGCGGTCAAGCCTTATCTATTTCGGACTCAGTCCCTTTTATTTACTTACCCTGTCCTTTCAAGCGATACTTTTACTCCCCATTTCCTGGTGACCACATATACTTTGCCCTACAAAAAAATATTTACTCTGCAAATGGGACATTTAAGTAGTTTTTAGCGTGTGAAGTAAACACGAGTACATTTGAAGAAAACAAATTCCATTCTGAGTATTCATTGTGTTCATTGCTAGAGTGGGACTAGCCTGCTGGTGTGAGAGTTGTTAGTATGTGATGTTGCAGTACAGGTTCGGATCGGCCAGCTTCACTTTTTGTGTACATTATTAACCGATTATTCAGCTGTCGCACGAGTATATTATAAAGCGATATAATAAAGGTGTTGAACTTTAAAATTAAATAAAACATCGTGGATATGGTCATGGTTTATTGGAAATATAATTTTATGCCATTAGTGTTTAAATATGATTTCGCGCATGTGGGTGTCGCGGATGGCTCAAATAAAGCGCAAGTTGGAAGTAAAATTTTCGACAACTTTTTGGAGCAGCTGGGCTGTATATCGGCAATAACGCGGCGAATGTTGACTTTCAAGTCGTCTATCGTCTCTGGTTTATCGAAGTTGACTGCGAACTTTACATATATCCACAGAAAATAATCCAAAGTTGTCAAATCACACGACCTTGTAGGCGCTCGTCGAATGTTTCCTTCAATAAATAGATTGTGGCGCGCGCTGTGCGGCATGTTGCGCCGTCTTGTTGAAACCACAGCTCTTACACATTAATGCCATTCAATTGGGGAACGAAAACGTCAGTAATCATGGAATTATAGCGCTCTCCATTGACTGTAACGTTCTGGCCAGCATCATTTTTGAAGAAACAACAGCTTCTTCGGTGCGCTCTGTACGACGTTTCTGCGGATGCGTATTATCAATTAGAGCATGCGCGGTGCGAAAACGATCCATGGTTATTCGAATTACTTGCTCCGATTGACGATTATGTCGACCGTAAAATGGACGTAGCGCACGGTACGTTTCGCGAACTGAACCACGATTTTCGAAATAAATTTGCACAATATGCAAGCGTTGTTCTGGCGTAGGTAAGTCTATTAATGGTGAAATGGCAAACCAAACTGAGCACGAATCAGCTGTCAGCTGTCAAATTGGCTATCGCTGTTTGGTTTTTATTATATTTTGGCATGATTCTAAGAAACATTTCTTCTCAAACACTAATGATATTTTAATGAATGGTATTATGTAAGAGGATAGCTATACAGTGAGATAGACAATAATATTCATGTTAATTCTTAGGGTTCTTTTACAGGTATTTTTGAATGACTCTAGTTAATAATTATGTTCGAATACTAATGATGAAGTAATTCCAAATTGATGTCTCAGCTGCTTTCTGCTTAACTACGTCTCATTGATGATTTTGTTCCATATCTCTGGTATGTCTATAACAAAGAAAATTTTTTTTTACAATTGACGTTTAACGTACGTGACGAGTGTGAAATAATGCGCGAGGCTTTGAATTTCTGAGACATAGTGCATACACGAGGACTGTGTCGATGACCATGAGTTGAGTTTATGGAATTGATTTATGTGTCTCTAATCTTCTTGGTAGGTACTTAAATAATATTAATAACAAATATGAACTCCGTTGGTTTTCTTAATAAATAAATAAACACAGCGGAGTTATTTTAAATAAAAGATCAATTTAGCAATTGTATTATTAATCTACGACATTCAATCCTCTCCTGCCTACTCTGCCCCCAGCCGTGTGCGTCCGTTTGGCCCGCGTAGTGAATCCGTAACAAGTGTCCCCCCGTAACCATTAAACCAGGGATTCTTAACCTGTGGGCAGACCAACTAAATCGAGATTCAATTTGCAGTTTTACAACAAAATTCAACTAATATTAATCATTTATTTTTTACGAGCCATCAGGAATTTTAATTCATCGAATTAAGTCGTAAAATGAAATAGTCTAATAAGTGTAGCGGAAATCTATGGAATATATACTTTAATATTTCTTTGTAGATGATTCATTCATTTTGTATTAAAAATATCCGAGATTGAAATTATAACTTCACAAAAATATTTATACTCAAAAATATATTAGTTGTATCAAAGTTTATCCAAATTTATTCTGGCATTCTGGCGTCATCTAGCGTGTATTACTCAAAGGTATTTAGGATTCATCGCAATATAAAGGTGATTGCTTTTAAAAATTGAATAAATTTGTCGTAAGTGTATTTTTTCCATTAATCATCGTCACAATTTAAGTTAGGTACCAACTAGATTTCTTTTAAAAATTTAATTAAAAAACATGTGGTTTTAGTTAGTTTATTTCACATCCTGATGAAGGAAATTATATTTTCCAAAACCAGTTGGTATATTAAATTTCACTCATAAAACTGGTTAAAAACAAAGTAATATAATAGATAATTTATATTAAAATGAATAAAAACCACTCTGTATTGTTAGCAATAAATATTTAAAATATGTAATTGGTGATTATATAGCAGTTGATATAGATTTTATTTTTTTATTTATTATCTTCGTTTTATTAACCACTTAATTGAGTTTAAATACATCTACCGGTTTCGAAAAATACCATTTTCTTCTTAATTTTTTTTAAAAATAGATTCTGGTAAAGAAACAATAATATATGTTTTAGTTAGTTATGACATCCTGAAGAAGAAAACTGTATTTTTCGAAACCGGTAGATGTATTTAAACTCATTTAAGTGGTTAATAATAAATAAATAAGAATTTTAACCACAAAGTTAATATTGCTAATTTTAAAAGGATATAGATTTTGTCTATATATCTTTCTAGTTGATTAATTTAATTCGTATTAAGATCAAATTAGTTTCAAAATGAAAAAGTTATAAGTTGTTGCGCAATGGTTAATGGTTAGTGCTAGGCACTGAACGTGCCGAGGCTTGAGAACTGGCGGTGCAAAGGATGTCCGCGCAGCCGAGCGCATCGCCCGTGGTAGCTACCTTCCCCACGGGTGACTGGACGGGCTATTTCCGTTGCAGAAACAATGTTCGCTTTTAATTTCCCACCGGCGAAGACGCGACACTTGCCATGTTGGCGCGCGTCCGCGCGCGATGGTGCACCCTACGCATACGTGCACGAGGGCGAGAATCGCGGGACTTTCGCCCGACACTTGGTCCGTTTCGCGTCTCTGGTTATGTTTAGTTACGAATGTAAATGTGTTGAATTAATTTAGGATCCAAAAATCGGCCAAAATACATTAAGGAAAGTAATGCTTTGTAGATTTCTCGTAACAAAGCAGTTTATTATTTATACTATATATTTTTCCTTCCATTTTTATAGGCCTTTACTATGTTGAATAATTTTTGGTATGCTAGTCTTGTTTAATTTAATTTTTGCTAATATGTACAATATTTTTTTTTCAAGAAAGCTTAAAAACGCGTCGTATGTCTCAAACACACGTATCATACCATCTCTGCATAAAATATGCACATGTCTTTCTCGTTGACGTCTATAAAGATTATAAATACCCTGAACTACGTTGTTATACAACAAGGTTCAATTATGAACCTCTTATAAAAATTTTCGAAATTTTTTAATGCGTTATTTTTAGCGTTCTATTTTTTTTACCCTATTTTTGATGTTGTGACTGTTTTTAAGCGTGGTAAAACATATTATATATTTGAAATGAATAACCCGAAATTACTTTTTTTTCTTTCTGTTTTACCTTATTCATCATCTTCTAGACATGTTAACGAGTGATGAGAAAAACTAAGATTCTGAGTGATTGAGATTGGTATTTGATTGTAACTATGATTGGTAACTATCTTTCTTCAAGTTCAGCAAGCAATCAACTAACCTAATCTTTAAATAATAATTACCAATCAATGTAACAATCGAACACAAAACACTCATTCAAAATATGATAATCATTATTGTTAACGTTTGCTATTCGTTTGTAACTAAGATTGGTAACTATGTTTCTTAAAGTTCAGCAAGCAATCAACTAACCTAATCTTTAAATCATAATTACCAATCAATGTAACAATCGAACACAAAACACACAATCAAAATATGACAATCATTAATGTTAACGTTTGCTATTCGCTTGTAATGTTTATACTTTTCATTGTCTCGTTCGGGCTTTGTTCGTTGATGGTTTGCTAATATACCCTCTGTGTCAATATACTCCGAATACCAAATGTGCAAAACAGAATTTAATCGAAAATAATAATACTTATGCGTTAAATTTATTGTGAGATTTAAAACACGTGGGCGGGAGGTATTTTAACAAGTACGCGCTCACCTGCCTACTTTAGACGCCACGCGGTGAAAATTTCTTAATCAAAATAGCTTCCGTTTACGAGCTGACAACTATTGTATTTTATTGAGAGCATAATAAAATATATATAAAATAATACCAAAATTAAAACAATTTACGATCCACTTTCTTTCCAAAGACACACATATGTAAACCAGCAATAGAGACTGCAGAGGCAAGGGAGGCTAAATGTTATTTAGGGTTGACTGACTGGTATCTTAGCAAATGTTAATGTAGTTAAGACCTCGTCCCCCTCCTTCCACTTCCGCTTTACACAGCACTGCTGTGTTTATTAATAGCAATCAATATCAAATCATAACTTAACCAATAACAAAACTTAAATATCGATAACTTACTTATTTACCATCGCGCTATTTCTCCGCAGGGGTAGGTCGAAAGAGTAAATGCCTCCCTTGCCTTATTCTTCGTTTTAGCATATCTTCTCATGTATGCCCATCGATTATTAAAGCTTCTGACAGGGACGTCCTACGTGTCACATTCCCAAACTAGGCTTCACTTCCATACATTAATTTTAACACTTGCATGCGCCGTATAGTACATGACTGTTAATCCAGGCACTTAACAGCCATATCAGTCCGCTTAGTATCCACAGAAATGCAGATGTCAATACATTGAGATGGGCATCTCCTAGAAGCTAGCGAAGGTCAGCTACTTCTCCGCAGCCCGTATTTCCAGTAACACCTCAAGCGAGCATCTCCCGTGACGAAATTTACGTGTACAAATTAACTTTATACACGTGTGTGTACATTTAATTGTGAACTGACCCGCAATAAACGCTAATTTTTGTAAGTCCGGTTTAAATTATATACCTTGCATGTATACTCACTCGCAACAACCACATTTATATACACTGCGACATACATCCAGACTTGAGACTCGAGAGATAAAAAAGATAGTCTCACCGTGTACAAAACCTGCTAATCCAACTTGCATAACGCACAAACGTCAGTCACTCGATCCGATTGATTTGACAACTCAAATCACACATTTTAACTCATATCACGAGATAAATCTAGTCCCTACACCTATAAATATACCACGGCTTAAAATCCAGACTAAGTCACTAAGTCACCGAATACCATTTGTTCCGATTTAGTTGATTCGCACTTCAATACACTTGAATATGTCGGTAAACGCATTTCTGTCTTTATCGACTTAAAATCTCCGACCTTTTACTGAGATGGGACTCGCCAGCTGCCCAGTCGATGGAAAAACTGTACAGATTTCTTGATAATATAATAAATAGGTAATTAATAAATTTGTACACATAATATATTCTGACATCACGAGCAAATGAACTCAAAAATACCCGCAGTCTGTTACCATTTTATTCAAGTTCTCGAGCGTAAATCATTCATTTTACAATTGCCTTCCATTCATTAAAAGTTTTACAACTTGGCGAACTTGAGAAAACATGAAAAGATTTTACACTTTCATTTAAACACGGCTAGTCTGATTAGAAATAAATGTTAGTATGTTATTCAGCCTGTTGTCACACCTGTCGACTTCCCCGGAGACACAGCGTCGTCTATCGTCTATCGTGATCACCAATATTTCCATATCTTCTAGCAACATGCCCAAAGAATGAAATAATTATTATTCTGCATGCGGTGTAGTCTTTCTTTTTTGCATTCCATAATATACGCGGCATACGACGTCAATACCATATTTCAAATGCGTCGAGCATATTCTTTCCTTCCTTCTAAGGGTTCATGTTTCGACTACGAAGATCACTACAGCTTTAACCAATCGCACTTTTACGTTTCTTGAGATATCAAAAATATACAACGCCTTGCACATTTTACAATAGTAGTGAACTTCTGGCTCCACAACAATTAACATCGGCTAAGGCATCTACGGATGTGATTAATGCTGGTGTATAATCACCTAGGAAGGTTAGAAGCAGGTAGTTTACTGTCGGGTACAATACTATTCCGTGAATTTCATTTCTGCTAACATTTCAGACTCCATCCATCATCCAGACAGACCGTGAGATGTTTTAATTGTTCCCCTTAAGATTTGAGACATGGCGAATGATACCATACTAAAACAGTCCCCAACCTTTATACGTAACAGTCCAAACCGCATTAAAACAGTCTTTCAAAACAGCTTATGAAAGCTTAGTTTTTTGTACACTTAAATGCGATAAAGTTTAATGTATGTCGCCAGATATGGAGTCATCAGATTTAGGTATTTTAATTGGTTTGTTGCGAAAGAAAGTGTGGATTATGTATATGTGTTGATCAGAGGGTTGTAAACGTGGAGAAAACTGGCGTCAGTTTTCTGATGGTTGCCGCATGACATTATTGCGGCATGTCGTCAGACGTCAGTACCAGAAGATGCCTGTTTGAAGACTGAGTTAACATCCAGGTAACTTTGAGACGCGTTCAGGGCCTCACAGTTACCGAAGAAGCAAATACAAGTTCGTACTTTATCAAGATAAGGGCTCTTAAAACAAAGATGTTTGAGAAGTAGTAATAAGGTATGTATAAATAAAAATAAGTTCGTAGAGTAGATACTTAGTAAATGCATGTAGCTACGGTATAAAAATATTTTTACAATAATAGAAAAAAAAAAAAATTATTACTATATTTATTTTATTTTATATAAAAAACATAGTTAGTCTCTGTGCACACGGTAGTCTACGAATGACGAGAATTGTCTCCAAAGAATCTCATGGGAGCATAATTACCGTCTGTCATTGTCGTCTCACCTACGCACATTACTCTCTTTATTGTTGTGCTAATCGTATTAATGTAATGAAAAGAGATGAAGGATATTTTTATCATCATTATAGAAATAAAATATCTAATGAAGTAACCATCCATACGACAAGAGACTCGAAAGTTTTCACCTAATCTTTTTAGAAAAAAATCGGACCTAGTAACACTATTCAAAATAGTTAATAACAAACTGGACACTCCTATACCAATATACTAAAATGTCCCTGTCCGAACAACCTCTAACCCTATTTCACACCAAGTTTGATAAAACCAGTCTAGGCTCAGTTGGAAATAGATTCTATGGTGGACTGTATCTCTGCTGGTTATGGTTTGTTTCACGCAACCCGATTTGGATGAAGAAAGGTATAAGAACAGAAAAAATCTGGTCTTACCTTGATTTCAATCTCATGAATTGAACGCTACCTTGCACTTTTTTTGCGAATTTAGTTTCCCGGTCCAGATAACGTTAAGACATGGCGGTAATCTATCTCGGCAGAACTATGCGTATTGACCTTTGACACGCGAATTTTCACTCAGGTGCCAGGTCAGCCAAACAGGAACGGGTATACCCCTTGACGGAATTATTGGAATAAAGATAACATTCAACTTGTGTGAACAAGGCTATTCTCTACTCTGCCTAAAATGCTTAATTATTATTACGAGATTTCGTTTATTAACGCTAGCCTGGATATATTCTTAGTGATACAGACTCACTTTACAAGCGAAATTGTATTATACATGGTTAATAGGCTTTCGAGCTATCGCGTGTCACGCGATTAAACATTGTTGACCTTGGAACCCACGCATTTTTGTACTGACATGATAGTCCTCAATTGACAATTTGTAACATGACTTTCATTTTAATTTTTCTATAGTTTTTTTATAATTTCTCTACTACTTTACTGTAGTATTGGGACTATCAGGCTCATTTAACGACGTGTATATTAAAAATAAAAATAAAGTTGTAATACCTCCTAATACCTGGAGTGCGCTGTCTTAGTGATAGTTGGCCGTAACAGCCATCTTTCAGTAGGTAATATAAAGTCTTAGTTGGAATTGTGGTAGGTGTACTTAGTAGTCTCTTAGAACCTGAAGTATTATCAGAGTTTTCCATCCAGACACCAAGAGCTTTAAGTCTTCTGTTCTGCTTTGATGCTGTTCAAAGTTTCCATAAAATAAAGTACTTACTCAATGTATAAACTGCAAAAAATTAACAAACTTGATAAAAATTATTTTACTTATTTATTATTTTGAAAAATAATTTAATTGTCGCGAATTTATTCATAGTTGCCATAAAAAGTACATATTATTTTGATGAAATTCGCATACCACTAAATAAATATACATTAACCAAGGCAAATTCCTTGTCTCAAAATATTCATTTTGGTGGCACCCACGTGATCATTTTAGTGCCACTCACGCAATCAAAGAGCTCCGCGACATTTTTTAAAAATATAACCCAATTGGAACGAAAATTTAAGCACTGACAATATTATATGCATTAATGTAAAAAATACGTCCTGTTTACACAAATATTAAATCTTAGAAATACTTTTACAGATGCATAAATGAATGAAATTACAATTTTAATTGTTAAAATTTATTAAAAATATATGTCTCTAATGAGAATCTTTTATTTTTATTTTTTATTGAATATGCTGTTTCTGGGAAATGAATATCATATTTCAAACCATAGATGGCGACAGCGTCGTTGTAAGAAATACTTAAAAGGTTTCTACATGGTAAAAACATATATATAACTTCCAAAAATTTTATTGGTGTGGCAGTCGCTCATGGGTAGAATTGGTGAATGTTATATTTGTGTAAAGTGATCACTTAAGTCAGCCGAGGATAGATCGTAAGCTTTGTAATACCCATGACTTCCATACTTCCAATATAAAAATAATGGCTTATAATATGTGTTGATGACCATCCCTCTGGGGGTAAATTCCATTAATTGTGTTCTTACAAAAATTTGGACATACTCAAAATATTTCGAAGATTAATCAATTTAACTTCTGGGGCAGTAAAAAAATACGCCCTTTACGTAAAACAAAAATTGTATCTTTAATATCGATTTTTTTTATAAACATGTATTTGGGTTGGTGTGTATGTACAAATGAACCTTTAACATCAACAAATATTTATAATATTAACCAAATATATGCACATTTTTTTAACGTTCAAGAATACAAATATTCAAGCAAGACAAATATCGTTCGACACATTATTGGGTCATAAAAAGAAATAATTTTCTTAAAGTTCCAATCCTGTCATTTAATACTCGTATTTTTTGTACACATATTTCTAACTAATTTGTTCAAAACGAGAATGTGTTCGTCGACACTTATTTTGAACGTCACATTTTCTTGGATATTTTTAATATTTGGTCATTAACATTCTTATGTTTCGTATAATATTCGGTTATTTTGGACACTCAATTTTCATTAGTTCTTAACTTAAGAAAATTGTCCATTTTTATTTTTTGCACACTCAACTAAGCTCCAGTTTTGCACCCGGGGGTGCTGCTCCTCTCGCCCACCCGTTGCTTTGCCTCTGATTTTAATTTTAGATTAGCACAATGGACCACTTGTGGCAGCTTCAAGCCAGTTATCAATATTCTAATGACGCATTGTAAGATTTGTGTCGAATTATTCTGTAGGCAGAGCAGAAATTTCAACCGATACGTACCAATTTGTATTGTCTATCTTTGAGACGCGAAAGTCTAGTTTCATCCATGCATGCGTACTCTGAGAGCGGAAGGACCCCGCGAGTCACCCGGATACTAAGCAAATTTATTGAACACTGCGACAAATAGTTCTCTCCTGGTATGCACAAAGAATAAATGGATCGAGGTTCGTGTAGTGTCAGATAATGTCTGCTGTAATATGTAGTAGTCATGACGGTTCTATTATAATAAGGACATGTGTGAAAGCCGAGAGAAAAGCTCGAAAGAGGCTGTAAAAACCGATACATATTGTTATTGGATTCCTCCATCTTCTCTTCATGAAACGCAAGAGATGATATTTAAATAAATTATTCAATTTTGAATGAATACTACTGCACAATAGAAATACTTGAAATAAAATTTTCTACGGTTTACGTATCCTTCGGGGGATGATAAAATGTAAAACAACGTGGTAGTACATGTAAAACAATATTTGTTTTACTCTACATTATGTTGATATAATTTAACTGATTAAATTGTGTATGCACATGTGTATATGTGTATGTGGATCTAGTAGAGATGCCATTGATTTACGAATAGTAGTTAAATGGTAGAACGCACGGCAATCATTGTTGGTTTATAGAGGGAGAGCAAACAGCATAATTTAATACGTGTGTACGCAGAAAATAGCGTGAAACATGAGCTCTTTATGTTAACACGAGAATTTACGTTCCACTAAATATAATACCATATACCTTTTGAAATCCTGCACGCCTGGTGTCTCTGTAGACATTGTTTCGATATTATCTATACCTTTGTTTATCTCCGCTGCTTTTATTGTTTCTATACTTTACATGTCTGTTAATTAATGGTTTTACGTGTTTTTAATGTCAATAAGTAATATGTTAAATCGAAAAAATTGTTTACAAAATACATTATTTCAGTAAATTTTAAATAAACTTTATAAAAGAATATATATACTTACCTAGATATTAGTTACAGATTGTTATCATGGAAATTAATGTTATAGTAATTTAAAATTGTATATTTCTAAGAAAGATTTTTCGAATAATATTTGATCCTATTAACGATAATAATATCTGACAAAAAATTTATAACTACTATGTCCAATCCCGAGGTAAAATTGCAATCTCAAGATTTCGGGATTTAATTGTAATGATCCTGTGCCGGGATTAAAAATGCTTATAGTTAAAATTAAAATTATGAAAAAGGCCAGAATGAACGAGATAAATATATTTATATTTAAGTATTTTTAAGATTATCAAAATCAATTTTCTGGTTTAAATCCATTATTTTAGATTGTTAACTTTCTTTTATCACAACTTAATGAATTAAATACATTTAAACATATGTTTTTGATTAGTTAATGACATCCTGAAGAATAAAATGATATTTTTCAAAACCGGTAGATGTATTTAATTAAAGTTAATAAAACAATGTTAACAATCTAAAATAATTATATTTAAGTGATAATAATTATTACTTCTTCAATATTAGTAAAATTACTTTGTGGCCACATATTATACAAATAATAAGATAAAACACTTTATTCAACTATTCTGAATTCGCCAATCACCTTTTGGAAACAAACCACTATTTTGACATTACCAAGGCTTTACAAATTATATAAAAAAATATTAAGGGTTTACAGTTAGATAAATTTAAAATTGTATAAATAAAAAAAGTATTAATAGCAAGCTAAATATGATAAATAACCAAATACTTTTTGCAAATAGCCCCCTTTTAAATTTGTTTTCATAGTAGTTCCTACTTAATTACCCATCACTTATATTTTTATAGTTTTGTTTTTATCTATACTTGAATTTTTAATTTTAGTATACATTGTTTCGGTATCGAAACATGTTCATTTATCAATAAATAGTGGTTTAAACAAAGTGTTATATATATATTTATATAATAATAATAAATTATTTTTTGATTCATATTACATACTATTGTTACTGGTACTATAAAATGTACGTAAAGATCCTTTAAATAACGTAAATAATAATGGAAGTTTGACAAATAGAAATTAGAATATGAAGAATATAATGAAAAAAATATTTTATTATAATGAATAATATGCCCAAAGCACAATTTTGTCTTAAACTAATTTTGATAACCCGAAATAAATACAAAATATTAATCCCAATATTGCGGGATTATACGTATGCATCCCAGGATTCGTAAATACTATAAACTAGGCCGGGATCCTGAGGTCCTGGTATTGAATTCCTTAGTCATAGCTGCGTATTTCATATGGTTCTACGCGTTGTAAGGATATCATAGTACTCTCAATTAAAATTGCAGGTTGGTTTAGTATTGTCTAGTAAGCCAGACGTGGACAAAATAAGAGAAAAACCGAAACTGTGATGTAGCGGCTTTCAATAACATACGGGAAATTAGCAGCCGTGACCCACCCTTACTGGTTAATTTAATCAAAATTATCTAATTATTTTATATATCACGTAGTAAGTAACTAATTAATATACCGCCGCTTCTCTGCGGGAATATAGCATCACTCGATATCAAACATATTTATCAATCTCGCTATCGCTGAGGCGCGATGCGATTAGTCTTCACCGGAGCTTCATCGCGGATTTCATTACGCTTCGACATGCAGATCGTCTCCATGATGGCGGAAGATTCAAACATAAATTGTTTTATGGATTATATTATGTTACAAATAACAATTAGTCAGAAAGTGGCGTTACTTGCCATATGAAGCGTTTAATGGTTTATGTTATGTTACGATTGACAACAGTTAGAAAGTGTCGTCACTTGCCATGAAATGTGTTTTATGGATTGTTTCATGTTACGATTACAACAGTTAGTCAGAAAGTGGTGTCACTCGCCGTAAAAAGTGTTTTATGGATTATATTATATTACTATCAACAACGGTCAGAATGTGGTGTTACTTGCCATGTAAAGTGTTTTATAAATTATAATATATTACGAACAACAATTAGTTAAAAAGTGACTTTACTTGGCCATAAAAAGTGTTTTATGGATTATATTATGTTACTATCGACAACGGTCAGAATGTGGTGTTACTTGCCATGTAAAGTGTTTTATAAATTATAATATATTACGAACAACAATTAGTTAAAAAGTGACTTTACTTGGCCATAAAAAGTGTTTTATGGATTATATTATGTTACTATCGACAACGGTCAGAATGTGGTGTTACTTGCCATGTAAAGTGTTTTATTAATTATAATATATTACGATCAACAATTAGTTAGAAAGAGACGTTACTTGGCCGTAAAAAGTGTTTTATGGATTATATTATGTTACTATCGACGACAATCAGAACGTTGCGTTACATTATTACAAAATTAAAAATTTATTTACAAATGAATGTTTTACAAAAAAAAGAAACTTTGCATATAGGTGTAATTAATATGTGTGAGCTCCTAATATGCCAGCTCCAGACCTCTTCCATATTTCAGTGTCGTTACCAAGACTCCAAGTTCCTATTAAATATTCTTCCCCGGATAGGAAGAGTTCCTAATTCAAATTCCAATGGCAGCTAAAATATTATTTCTATAAATTGATTTTATCTGTATGTATATCTTTCTAATTGATGCATTTAATTTGTATTAAAATATCACAGAACTATGTTCTTAAAAAACTACAACTTTACAATAATAATGTTTACTCATTCAAATAAATATTATTACATTCAAAATGCCGTTTACTTTATTCCCAGCAGTCACCATCCATTCGATATATTTATATTAAACACACTTTCCAAATACACAAACCCATCCACCAGTTCCAAACATTCATTACCGACTAGTAAGTATTAAAATTTCGCATATTAATATACCAACCGGGTTCTAGTGCTAGTATTAATGTGTAATCAGTTTCTACCGGAAGAATTTAGTACAATAAACAAATGTGTTTATGCATTTCATATACCTTTTCGCAAAATTGCAAAACATTTCTCGTTCACGCCGTGCAGTATTCTGAATGCACTTGAACTGACGTATCGCAAAATGATTTCATTTACTTACACAGCGCAAATTTGAAGTGGACTTGAATATTCGAATTGAGTTCCATTACTTTATAAAGTAATATTATTTTATTTTGTGATATTTTTAACACTTTACTAAATTATTTCAACTGTAATAATAAATATTGTGTGGTTTTAATAAAATAATAAATAAATTAAATTGGAAATAAAAATATGCTAGTTGTATTTAAAACTTGTCCTGGGACGTTGATTTTTCTGAAATGAATATTCTTCCTTATTAATTAAACACCGCAAACACATTTTAATAACTAATGTCTTGAAACGTCAAGAAAAATAGTTTAATGTTATAACTTCAAAAAATATGCAATAATTATTACTTACTTTCGTATTTGAAATATCATTGTTAACTTTAGTAAACTACAGTGAAGCGAGATTACGATGATCCAATTTTCAAATATGTTTACTAAAATGTACTTTCAGAGCAAAAAGGTTACATATTTACTTTTCAAATGAAATTGAATTTTCAAAATAATGTATATACAGGGCGTCCAAGAGATAGAATTCTAAATGGAGCCTACCTTTAAGAGACATTTCTAGCAACATATTGAGCATCAAATATGTTTATCCGAAATTGAACGATTTAGAAGTTGTGGGTATTTTTGTCATTTTCAACACAAAACTTTGAATAAATTCTAATTCATTACGATTTAGAAGTTATTCGAATTTTTGCATTTTTCAAGAAATTTGCAACATGTCTTTGCAAAAATGAGTACTATGCCATAAATACTCAACTTATCATTACGAAAATTACTATATGTATAGGTACTATGATAATGTAGCTACCACAATATTTATATTGTTGACATTAAATTCTATACTATTTTATTTGAAGGGTTGCTAGTGATACCCTCTAACCCTGGGCTCCATTTGGACTATCGTCTCTGGCACACTGTGTTTCAGAGAATGATCTAAACTATTAAATGGTGTACATAATTACTCTATTTTATACATTTAAACAACGTAACATTAATTAATTATTTTATTTTATATATATTTTGAAAATTCAAAATACATATTTTAACAATAAAACCAAAAAATATATTTTACAGTTTTATTCATGATTGCGATGTTTAGTCCTTTGAATTGCGTCAACCAACAAAATAAAAATCATTATAGTACTATATTCAAATATGAAATATTCAGTTTTATTATAGCTGATCTGGTGCTGTATATTTCTAATATCTTTAAGTACAGGAAATTTTTTTTAAAGAATCACACTGTCATTTTTACAACACTTTACTTTCTTCGGACGCTACACACATTAAACTACTTCTCAACATAATCGCCGCCATTATAAAGGCACTTGTCATAAAGGGGCACCAATTTTTGTATACCTTCATCATAGAACGACGCCCTTGTGATAGAAACCATGTCTGTACTCCGTCTTTGAGTTCATCATCGTCATCAAAACGCTTACCTCTTCAGATGAAGGAAAATATGTAAATCACTTGGCACCAAATCAGTACAAAACAGGATACATGTTCACGTCATGTTTCGTGCATTCAAGAACGGATACGCATACGGACTGTATATCAGAGTCAGCAGGATGATCTATTGTCTAGAACATTTCAACCACTCACAACAAGACGGCCACACTATGTGAATATCTGAAACGTTGCATGTGGTGAGTTAACTGATGAAGGGAACCAATGCGCATGCTCACCAACGATACCTCAGCTTTACACCGGGAATATCAGGCAATAGTACTTATTTAAAAAACGCGCATCGTACTTTGTAGGTAGGCGCTTGCATTTTATTATTTAACGTCGACCGATATCAGAACCTAACAAAAATAAAAGTACAAATAAAGTGGATCCCTCCCCGACTTCTTGAACGTGTCAATAAAAATGGCATAGTCGTGTGAGGAAGTGTTAAAATGGAGAAATATTTCATTTTATTAAATAATATTAAAACCTTCAATTTGATTGAAACCATTTAACCGTTAAAAATACTTAATATGTCAAAAAAATATTAATCCAATTTACAGATTATTTTGTTTACAAATATATTGTTTAATTTTCTTGATTATTTCAGTTGTGTTACGACCTGTGGTTTAATATTACGTGCAAATAAATTAGGTAATCATTATTGAAATTGCTTTTGCAGAATTTCTGTATGCATTAATTACAAAGCCAAGTGCAATTAGCAATTTAATGCCGTTAGTAATTATCGCGCGTTCATAATAATCATATTATTACCGCTTTAATTTTGATATAATGTAGATATTTCACAAAATGGGCATATCATTATCAAGTTCAATCTATTTATGTATAGGGTGTTTTTTTAAGTGCTTTGTTTTTCGAATTGGCAACATTTTTTTCAATGATAGCCAATTTGAGAGCTAATAGGGATTTAGGCTCAGTTTAGTTAGCAATTTTACCATAAGTAGACTTACGCCAGAACAACATTTGCAAATTGTGCAAATTTATTTCGATAATCGTGGTTCAGTTCGCGAAACTTACCGCGCGCTACGTTTATTTAACGGTCGACATAATCGTCCATCCGAGCAAGTAATTTGTATAACCGTGGATCGTTTTCCCACCACGCATACACTAATTGATAATACGCATCCGTAGAGACGTCGTACAGCGCGCACCGCAGAAGCTGTTGCTGCATTGGAGCGTAGTATTGAAGATCCGAATGAGTGGAATTCGCTATCGTGCACAGCAATAAATCCAGGATTACTGACTTTTTCGTTCCCCAATTAAATGGCATTAATGTGGAAGAGCTGTCGTTTAAACAAGACGGCGCAACATGCCACACAGCGCGCCACAATCAATTTATAGGAGAAAACATTTGATGAGAGCTTAATTTCGCGTAATGGACATGTGCATTGAACTTCAAGATCATGTGATTTAACACCTTTGGATTATTTTCTGTGGATATTTGTGAAGTTGCTAGTCTATGCCGATAAACCAGAGACGATAGACGACTTAGAAGCCAACCGATATACGGCCTCAGGTGCTCTAAAAAGTCGTCGAAAATTGTACTACAGAATGCGCTTTATTCAAGACAGCCGCGGCGCCCATATGCGTGAAATCATATTTAAACACTAATGGCATAAAATTATATTTCTAGTAAAGCCAATATCATGGCCATTATTTATTATCATTATTTTATTTCATTTTAAACTTCTATACCTCTAAAAAAACTACTTTATTCATTAAAGTTCTTAACGACAGCACAATGTAAACCGAATAATCTTTACGAATTAAGAGTATTACACTACTTCAATTAGACATTAAAAAAATACCTAGAAAAATGTGTTTAAAATATCAATTTTAAAAAATTACATCATTTTTAAACCATTTATATAATGTGTTTCTAGCGATTAATGTCTGACGTTATTCTGAAATAAGTTAGTTATAATCTAAAATAGGTATTGAAAAGGAGTAATAGCCACAATATTTAGTACTTAAGGAAATAACAAATATTTCAAAAAATTATGATCGATAAATTATTTAAAAGGCTAGTATCAATTTCTAAATTGTTTTAAATCAATAATAAAATGATTGAAAATTAGATAAATAAATTAACAGATATTCAGAAATATCTATCTTTTGATAAAATAGACCTTTCTTATTCGCGTTACCATTTCGTCATATCAACCTATTACGTTTTTAACAACTTTGGAACTTCTGTAGACTCTTTAGTAAGCGATTCATCGTTATTCCATTTTGAAAAACAATTATTTTTATATTATTTTAATGATTACGAATATATTAAAAACATCATAGAACTATGTCCTGAAATTGCAACTTAACAACAAAAAAGTGTTCTCATTAAAAGTTATAAAATGTGTGACAGAATGTATTATACCTGTACATGTGCTATATTTTAGCCCCATCGCTTGCCTCAGAAGCTAGATGCACACCAACATAAGATTCTCACGATAAGATAAATATATATTCGTTCATATATAGGGGTGGAATTACCTCCATTGTGGCAAACGGTCGGTCTACACTATAGGACAACTGTGCAGTCCAAATTACACAACCGTCGTGGAGATTGTTATCAAAGAAATTGGTTTAACTCAACGAAAGAGATTTATCTTTGTATTAAAGAAGAAGTCCGATACTTCTGTAAAGGATACATCTACGAGACAATATAAATATAGCGGGAATTCGATCTCTGTACAGATTTTCCAATTCTCCCGAGACCGTCGTACTCTTGCCATCTAATGCCAAATGTTTTCACAAGGAATAAAAATAAAAAATAAAATGGTTTCACAAAGAATTTAAAGAAAAAAGTCTCTTTTTTTTCAATCGCGAGGGTATCGTAAAGCAAACAATCTGATGTATTATTAACCAATACATTTTCTTTCATTCATATATTTTTTCCAAAGGGTTAAAAATTGATTATAGATATTTCCATACAATACGAAATATAATTGTTTCTAATGGGAAAAATTGATGTCTCACAAATATAATATTAAAATTAGATGACAATTTATAAGTTACTATGACGTAATTTGTATAGCAGTTTACCAGTTTGAGTCCCGCTGATATATTTTTACGATTAAAAGTGATTTATTTATTTTATTTTAACATACTAAAGAGTTTCAAAACTATGATGTATGCGAAGTATAAATAATTTATTACACGTATGCTTTGTATAATTGACAATAAACTAAAAAATCCTGTAATTCAAGAATATGAGTCGGGCATAGATCGATCGCATGACGCTATTTATTTTTTAACTTAATCTAAAGGTGCACGAATGAATGACATGTGATGTCTGTATGGTTCACTACCTGAAAGGCAAACCTATTGATCCTTCGCCTGTATGGTCCATTACCTAAAAGGCCAATCAGTAATTTCTTACCTATTGATCCATTCTCTTGTGTATGGTTATAGAGAAGTTTGAGGTCTTCAAGATGGTGTTGTAGCGAAGTAAAAATACTCCTCAATGAATGATTATATTGGCAACAAAAAAGCTTCTAAAAAATCTCAACAAAGAACGAAAAAAACATAAATTATAATATTTTGGGCATATAGGTGGTTTATGGACTCAATTATTGTCTGCACAAGCGATTAATCAAGAGAAAATAGAAAGCAAACAGTGGATGGGTAGAGATAGATTTTGCGTAGTTAATTTTTATAACCCTGCGTAAAATAAAGGCACCCTCCCTCTTCCCTTCTTCATATCAACACTGATATAGTGGTCTTAATCAGATGAGACTCGGCTCTGGTTCCGAGTCGCCCTTGCAGCTGACTCAAGCCAACTGCAACCCATCTATCCATCGTTGTAACACTCAACTAGGTTGACACATAACGTTGTCGAAGAATTGGAAGAATCTTTTGTTTACTGCTGTAGATAGAGCTTGCTGTGGTTGGGTTTGTTGTAGAACTCGTGTGTTGTGCTGTCTGTCCACGGGCTACGTTACATTACTCTCCAGCTGTATATTTTGAAGACGTTTCTTTTACGCACATCGGTACTGTAGACTGCTCAAGTCTTCGCTGCATACATGAAGATTGGAAAGACAAGAGTGTGGAACAACATCATTTTAGTTGCTTCCTTGATGTCACTGTCTTTCCATATTCTAAAAGCTAGTTGTATGTGTCTTTCAATTTCGCGACCAAATAAATTGCCTTCTATTTGGTAAGTTGTCGTAGCACGATTTACAACCAGTTATCAATCAAGGAGAACCGTTCATTATCAGTTAAGGAGAACACATTATCATTGTAAAGTTTCAGTTTTCAGAACAGAGTTCTGTGGTATTTTAATACAAATTAAATATACGTACAGAAATAGAGAGAAGATATACATGAAAATTCAATTTATCGAAAAAATATGTTAGTTGCTACTGGAATCAAAATTCATCCCACCCCATACTCCGGATCTCTCCCTCTGCTTGGTTTGAATAATGCCTACATCATCACATTCTTTAGGGCCTGCCCAAAATAATTAAAGGCAACATTACTGCGGGAATTATAAAGCATTTTTTTTTTAATTACTTCTTGGTGGCTAAGGAAAACGATGGTCTTGTTTTAGTTATGCTTAATCTGGTTATCTTCTAATTATTATGATGTACAGGAAGGTCAACAACAGCAATAAACAGCTTTTGCGATTTTCACCTTCACAAAGCCCACGCCTGAACAGTGAACGAAGTATTCCGTATTTCTAGGCTGCTTACTAAACGTATACAATAATATCAATATTATTTATGAAGACTTGCAAATGGACGTATTAAATAACCGTTAGTAAGAACGTTGCTGATGTTTTATGATACACTTCTCATTTTCCAGTTATTTTCAAAAGCTCGAAAGGTACATACGAATTCATTATATTTAATTAAAAAAATTGTTTTAATTAAAGGATGTTTATTTAGAGGTTTTAGAGTTTAAAATGTATTGGCTTTATTGGAAATATAATTTTATGCCATTAGTGTTTAAATATAATTTCGTGCATATGAGTGCCGCGGCTGGTTCGAAAAAAGCGCAATCTGGAAGTCCAATTTTCGACCACTTTTAGAGTAGCTAGGGACGTATATCGGCAATAACGCGACGAATGTTGGCTTCCAAGTTGTCTATCATTTCTAGTTTATCAGCGTAGACTAACAACTTCGCATACCCCCACAGAAAATAATACGAATTTGTTAAATCACACGATCTTAAGGTCAATTACGTGAAATAATGCGCCCATTGAATGTTTCCTTCAATTAATTGATTGTAGCGCACGCTGTCTTGTTGAAACCATAGCTCTTTCACATTAATGCTATTCAATTGGGGAACAAAAAAGTCAGTAATCATGGATCTACTGCTGTGCACGATGGCGAATCGACTCATTCGAGTTATCCTCAAAACTATGGTCCACTGCAGCAACAGCTTCTTCGGTACGCACTGTACGACGTCTCTACGGATGTGTATTATCAATTAGAGTACGCATGGTGCAAAAACAATCCATGGTTATTCGAATTACTTGCTCGGATGGACGATTATGTCGACCGTAGTGCACATAGCGCACGGTAAGTTTCGCGAACTGAACCACGATTGTTTCTCACAAGTGCTTCTCTGGCGTAAGTCTATTCATGGTGAAATGGCAAACCAAACTAAGCATAAATATTACCCTTTTTTATCGAAATTCAAAGTATATTTACACATTATTCGGATAACAATCGATCGCATATAAAACATTATTTTTTTTTTCTTCTTTTTTTTATGTCAAGAGCTTTTAAATTGTCCAACCGGATGCTGTCCAACTTGGCTTTTAATAAAATTCGTAGTTTTATACAAAGTGGTCGTATTTTATTTAATCTAATATGTCAAACCACAAAGTGATTGTTTTCAACGAAAATTAATTATTTAAGCTTACGACAAATTAAAGCCTTATGATATATGGAGTCATTTATAAATGATATATCTTTTTTTAATAAAAACACATTATTATTGTGAAGTAGTAGTTTTTCAGAAGATAATTCTGTGATATTTTAATACAAATGAAACATATCAATTAGAAAAATATACAGATTAAATCAATAAAATAAAATTGTCCGAATCCCGGTGGTAACCAAAATATTCTTTATATAAAATTGATTTTATTTATATATATTTCTAATTGATACATTTCATTTGTATAAATGATATATCTATTAATTCATTTCTAAATGCTATCAACTTTATATTTGTGGTGAATCCCATCAGGTCTTAATATGAGCAAGATTTGCTTTAAATATCAACGAATTATGTTTTAAAAATGCAAGATCACAATAAAATATATTGTTATTAAAAATATATATATATAATAACAAATTGGTCCTGATTGAGATACAACGCAAATGTAATATTCTCCATTGATGTCAGAGACGTAATTACCTTATTTTAATTAAGCAATTCTGTCTCTTCGGGTCGTTGGTAAGATTTGAACCGTCGAATCAAGGCACCTCGGTCCGAACCTTAGTCGGGCGCCTTAATGATTTTGAAAATACTTGTACAAAAATAAACCCAGTAGACAATTAATTGTTTGTAAAGCTTATGAAGAGAGTCATTAAATTTTCCTGGGAAACTGTTGATAATATCGATATCTTAGGCATCGCTTAGGCTATATAAATTTAATACGACTCGCTTGAATAAGCGCTCGGAGTATTCGCTGGGGTGATGATATAAAATTTTTGGAGTTGCGAAATATGTGTCGAAAATGTTCGTTTTTCTCAATACAAAACTCTATTATTTAAGCCCAAAAATTAAGAAAAAACTATACTATACAGGAAAATAGAGACACTGGCATTTTAGAGCAGAAAATTTGTATAGAATAGTATGTCATTTTTTGTCACAAAAAATAAAATAGCGGGTAAATAGACTCATTAGACGATATTTTAAAGAAAGTTTCTCGTGAGTATTTTCTGAGATCTCAAATAAAATAGAATGTAGTATAAACGTTATAATAACCAAGAACATTAAAATATGTGTGAAGAGCCAAAAGTCATAAAAATAATGTTTTTAATTGAAAATTACATTAATCAACACAATAAATCAAACACGTTTTTTTTGGTTCTATTTATTTTTTCAAATTATTAGTTGATAATGGCCTAGACAGCCGAAACGATCGTTATTATTTGTAAAAATTAAATAGAACCAAAAAAATCGTATTTGATTTATTATGTTGATTAACAATGGAGTTCTATAAAATGAATTCCGACGTATTAAAAAAAATAATTCAAAGACAATTACATTATTTAAAAAATTCTAGTGAGGCGCATTATATAAATGATAATTTCTGGTGTAGTCTAAAAATGATTGTTTTATTTTTTAAACACATTGTTTAATACAAAAAAAATACTGATGCGTAAAGTCAAAAAAATATATCAAATAGAGTATTACAATTATGTAATAAAAATCGTATAAAATATGATTGCTTTATGAAAATAGACTGGTGTAAGTCAAGCAAGCTTATTTAAGTGAAATACTTATATTTTTTTCATTATTCGTGTTTAAATAAATTTCTGGAATAGACTGGTAATGGAGGGAAAACATGAACAGGAGCGAAACTGACTGAATAAAAAAAATTGTTGTAAAATGGGAATATGTATTACGCTTTTTTCCTACTTAGATGTTTTTATATGATATTAAAGTGAGTAAGTTTTTCACGTTTCATGGTTCAGTATTTACTTTATTTATGAAAACATTTTCAAAAACAATAATTTAAATTACAGAAGTAGTATCCTCGATTTAATTCAGTTTGTGAAATAATAAAATTACACAAATTATATAATGGAAAAATTACGATACCTTAATATGTAAAAAAGTGATATAAATATTAAAACTTTGAGTGAGTGATAAGATGATGAGATATAGACTAATGTTCTTGCATTATTTAATACTCACTTACCTAAGAAGGTAATTTTCACAGTTTAATTATTAAATTATCTAACAAAAAAACATGGGAAACAAATTCATATTAAAAGATCTCGTATTCAAATATTATTTTCAATGTCAAATCAATGTCGTAATACTATTTTTAATATTTTTTTTTGCAGCATTTTATTTTTGCATCTTTGCATCTTATTGTTTATTAACATATGCACACACATGACAGATGTATCTGTTAGGTAATTTCTTTTTTCTGCCTCGGCTTCACGTTCAGGGAGAAGGCATCTAGCCTAACTGGTTCTTTTTTTTAAATATTGTCAAGTCAAATCAAATGGTTATGAAATGAAAGAATATTTTTATATAAGAAAATTTATTATCTATATTTTATGATACTTGCATGTGTTAGAAGTGGAAAATAAGCAATTTGCTTGAACACTTATTAATAAGGCTATTCTAACATAATTACAATTAAATTAACATTAAATATTTGTGTTCATCATGCCAGCATTAAGTTCTCTACCAAATTGTCTATGTTGACGCTTGTCTGATGTAGATTATGCAGATCCCTCACGTAAGGGATTACCTCTTAGGATGGTTCTGGATCCTGGACGTGAAGTGCGGCCAACTGCTTGTGGTGCCAGCGTAGGATGACGGTGTTCAGGCTTGTAGTTGATTGACCACAAGACGGTGCCCAATTATCCAGGCAAACCGGGACTCTGGACGCGATGTTCTTATGCAATAGCGACAGTCTGTTCTCGCTATACCAAATTATATTGATCAATTTTTTATAGATATAGTGGGACCCTTTTTGATACTTTCACATCAACGATTAAACGCAGAATATATCACAGTCAAAGCTTAAACTCGAGGCGCACAGTTTAAATTTTCCCCGGAATTACAATCTATAAAGCGCTTGCTTAATATTTCAGAGACGATATTGATTTTATTTTCTAATTGAAAATAAAATCTCGTCTTTGTAGAGCGAGTTCTCCCAGCTGAGAATTTGTCCAGACTGGCCCGCCTAAGGTGATGCATCCCTTATGGTGCATTTGCCTACGTGACTTTAGTCACGTACGCCGCATTCTTTATTTCTGTACCCAAGCTGTGTCAGTGCACTTGCGTCTAACAATACCGAGTTTTATTAGCCTCCGTCCCTTACTTCGACTAAGTGTTTTTGTATCCTTGAACAAAATATTATTTTGGGTAATTTCGCATTCTAACATATTATTATAGAGGTCACAAACCGTAAGTTGTCAGGTAACGACGCGGCCGACAGGTAATCCCAATGATGAGGGTGGTGTGCGGCAAGCGGCGCATCATTTATAATTTTCAGATGTCAGCTTAGTCAATAGATAGTTGAATCGTTAGGTTATAAACCGTAATATCTTTTCACTTCTTCAATATTAGCAAAATTACTCTGTGGTCATATATTATGTAAATAATAAGATAAAACACATTTCATGTATATTGTGGAGAGCCTTTTTAGTGCGGAGTTCCTGAATAATGGAGACGTTTGTTCGTTTCACAGTTTATGGTATACTCAACACACAAACAGTAAAATAAATTAAGTATTTTCATATACTATTTTTTGTTCTTCTGAGATGCAAAATCGTTTCGTGTTAAACGATTAGATGCGAAACTTTATATATGAGAAATTCTATATTATGTGAAAGAGATTCAACAATTCTAGGCAATCGTTGATGAACAATCGATATCAACATTTTAAAACTATTTTATCGTAATCTTATGTTTAATAAATCCATTTTATATTTTCTGATTCTTATCCTCTATTCACAATGTTTTTTGCACTTCGTTTGTTCTGCTCTAATATTAAATTCTCAGCAAATGTCTTAATTTTCTCAGCATCTAGTTCATCAGCACACTGAGAAAAATACTTTGTTTTAAATTGATTTCATTAAATATTTTAGGTATAGTAATATTTTATAATATCAAAAATTTACATTGGTATTTGACGAATATGCGCGCTTTAAATATTTTGTCAACCCTTTTCAAAGAAAGTTTACTGTGTAAACTTTGACAGGAGGCACACCCTACTGTATAAGAAACAGTATATCTCCCTTTTCGGAAAGATTATTGAACTTGAATTCAGCAAGAAAAATTAATTGTTTCATTCAGATTTAATGTACATTTTTTTAGAAAAATGCAGATTATTTGAAGCGTCTAGTGATCCATCTTTAGTTTTCTTAAGTTATTCATGACCTCGACAAGCTTAGTAGTAATTTGAATGAAAATAGATCAATGAAAATAGATGAATGCAAATAGAAGAATGAAAATAGATTGAATAGGAGTTCAATTTGGGAGAGAGCCTTTACTATTCAAGCTAGAAACAAAGATATCGTCTCCGTTCAGGCAGTCCAAAAACATGATATTGAGATATAGCAGTTTGAAAATTTAGAGGTGGATTTTAGAGGTGAGTTTATTTCATTTCCGTTTAGTTTTATCGAGATAATATTTGTTTTGCCGTCAAACTTTACTAGTTTCAAACTATCGATAATACTCATCCAGAGATGTACATTTAATATTTCAATTATAACCAGAATAATACAGAATCTAAGTAGTGTTTCATTAGTTTTTTAAGTTTTAAATTTTTCTTATTAAAATAACATATTATTAAAGAAAACACATTCTTATTATGAAGTTGTAATTATTCAGAACATAGGTCTGTGATATTTTTAAAAATATTTGTATTTAAAAAAATAACATATTTTGGTTTACTTTTCTCGGATGATAGAACTCATGAGTGAGTATCGTGGTCCTCTGTTCTGTTTCCTACTCTTCGCGATCTCGGGCGTTGTTTAGTGCACATGTAGCGAGTCTCCAGTCATATCTCTGACTTGAATTTTCCATCTTATTGGAGATCGATATGATCACATTTCTTATATATTGTTGAGAGTCTTTTTCAGTGCGGAGTTTCTGAATAATGGAGACATTCGTTTTTCTCGCAGTTTAGTTTGATAAGACTATTTGCCAACTGAACAAATAATCAATTCATATATACATTTAATAGATAAAGTGTAACTTTAACCATGACCATAAAATATTGAGATATCCGAGATGTTGTGCTAGAGACAAATACTAGACACTGCGAAAAACAAAACATTAAATCCTGATCTGAAAATCAATAAACGACTTTCAGCCACTGTACACAGAGAATTCAGCAATATTTCAGCGACGTCACTCTAAATGGGAGACCTGACGTCACGCACACGCGGAATGAATCTGTTCAAAACCATCAGCACACTTTAGGAATATTACCATGCAGGTAACAAAATATTAAATACACCAGCCGGAGTCATATCAAGGGCAAAGCAACAACAACGATGATATGGTGACACAAAGTTGAAAGCGAGGGTACAGTTAAGACAGGCGTGCGCGTATGGAAATTAAATGTCGAATAGAGCTGCACACCGCATTCAAGAAGTAGTGTTCACCAATGATCTGAACTTACATTTTTGAATGAAAATGATTCACGAACAAAATTATGATCACCAATATGAGCAAGCACTAGAAGAAGAAGAAGAAGAATGTATTTAAGAACGTATTAATATATTAAAGTTTGTTTAACTGTTCAAAAGTTTTGGTGAAACTTGATTAAGTTGAAACACTTTTGTTTTATTCCACTATTTTCAACGTTAGAACGATTTTAAAGACATCTTCTCCATTATCAATAATACGATTGGACTAAGATTAAAAACATTGTCAGACTGTAATAAAGGGTTTGTGGGAAAGGGTGGTGGGCTAGGAGGTGCAAGAGGTGGAGTTAAAATGGATTAAAGAGAAAGAGAGAGAATATAATGGGCGGTATTTGGATGTTTATTATTTTATAATTATTATTATTTTTATTAAAAATTTCTTAACTCACTAAAACGTCTAAAATTCGACCTTTGGCGCAACTGAAGGGTGTTTTTTTTAAGTTTATTTTTCGAATTGGCAACATTTTTCCCATCGACAGCCAATTTTATAGCTCACAACTGATTTGTGCTCACTTTGGTTTGCCATTTTACAATGAATAGACATACGCCAAAACAACGCTTGTAAATTGTGAAAATTTATTTATAAAATTGTGGTTCATTTCGCAAAACATACCGTGCGCTACATCTATTTTACGGCCAACATAATCGTCCATCCGAGCAAGTAATTTGTATAACTATGGATCATTTTCTCACCACACATACACTAATTGATAATATGCATCAGCAGAGACATCGTACAGTACGTACAGAAGAAGCTGTTGCTGCAGTGGAGCGTAATATTGCGGAGGATCCGAATGAGTCAATTCGCCATCGTGCACAGCAATAGATCCATGATTACTGACTTTTTTGTTCCCCAATTGAATGGCATTAATTTAAAAGAGCTGTGACTTCACAGCATGAGCATTCGATGAGCACATAATTTCGCGTAACGGACCTGTAAATTGACCTCCAAAATCGTGTGATTTAACACCTTTGGATTATTTTCTGTGGAGATATGTGAAGTTGCTAGTCTACGTCGATTAACCAGAGACGATAGACGACTTGTAAGTCAACATTCGTCACGTTATTGCCGATACACGGCCCCCAGTTGCTCCAAAAAGTGACTTCAGACAATCAGACTACTTGATTGCGCTTTATCCGAGCCAGCCGCGGCGCTTATGTGCACCAAATTATATTTAAACCCTAATGGCGTAAAATTATATTTCCAATGAAGCCAACACCATGGCCATTACCATGATTTTTATGTATTTTATTTTATTTTAAAGTTCTATACCTCTAAAAACAGCGTTCATATAAAAGTCCTAAATTATCATTGTCAAAATAATAGCCCTCCATTATTGCATGTTTAGCCATGCAATTATTAATAATTAGAAAAAAATAAAGAAACTAATAAACATCCAAATATCGCCCATTATATCCCCTCTCTTATCCATTTTAACTCCACTCCCAGCCTCACCTCCCTTACCGCCAAACACATCCTTAATTAATATCTGATAATGTTTTTAATTTAAGTTGATTTGTATTATTGATAATGTGAAGAAATTCCCAAAAACGTTCTAACGTTAAATATAATAGAATAAAACGAAGTGTTTCAACTCAATTTACAAAATAATTGTTTGTTCTCGTGGTATTGGTGGTACATGTAATAATGTAATGATTCTCTTACGAACACAATTTATTATTCGTTTATATTCTGTCACAGAGATAAAATATATGAAACACTATTTGTATGCACATAACAATGTATGGTCGACGATGACTCTTTGTTCGCCAAGCGTCCAATAGACTTACATTTGTAGATGTGCAATGTACATCTCGTAGAATACTGAAGGATGAAATAGCAGACATGTGGGTGGAACGCTACCCCATCGTGCTGGGATAAGCTTATCCGAGTAAAACAATTCACAAATTTATATGATAATATTAAAATATTAATATATATATATATTTTAATTAACTTTATACAATTATGTATATTATAAACATTAAAATTATCGTATAGTTACTAATCCTTCCGTATAATACGTTCCATGATATATTATAACTATTATTAATATTTTAAGCAAACACATTGTGGTTTAATAATGAATAGTTATTAATAGAGTTATTTATACTCAACCGGTTTCCTAAAAATAACTTTTCCTTCATCAGTATGAAAAATTAGCAAAATATTGTGACAAATCGTGTAAAACTAACCAAAATATTATAAATAATTACAAAATTTTAGCACTATCCTAAAAAAAATTCTAATAGTTTTGGATGATTAAATAAATTTTCATATCTTTCATCATCGTATCAATTGAAGATATATACAAACGAGATTTATTTTTAAATTATTTTATAATTTATTTTTTTATTGAATTTGATAACATAAGAACATTTTGACACGTTATTTTAGTTAGTTTTTTTGTCCTGGTGAAGGAAAGGGTATTTTTACGAAACTATATGAATATAAATAACTCATAGTGGTTTATAAATCAAAATTAATAAACTATTAATAATATTGTAACTAATTAAATCAAACGTAAAAACACTACTATTTTAATACACGTGTAAATTTTAAATTTTTAAAAAACGCCTTCAAACTAAGGCAGTATTTATGGACATTATTATTATAATTTAAAGGATACGGGAAGTTTAGACATAAAACCGCCACTGATTCAATACCCACAGCAGAGATTTTAAAATTGATATGCTTTTGAGAGCAATTATTATCACATTTTCAAATACCTCATCCCCTGTTTTCGTCAAATAGATATTGGTGGTTTTATTTATAAACCCCCTTTTTATACATATATATATGTAAGTTTCTATGATGAAAGTGTAATGAAAGAATGGCATCATTTTGTAAATTAAAACATGTTTTTGATTATACACAAAACGTGGCGTTTTATGTGACAAACAAATGTGAAAATATTTTCGAGCAAGGTACGTTCAAAATGTGATATTAAAATCAACCAAACAATTTTCAGAATATTCAATTTATGAATATAATTCTCTCATCGTTTGCGTTAGTTAATTATAATACATCGTTTTCGATGAACATAAAATAAGCCCAGGTTTAAATTACATTTTTTATATTCACAAACATTTTTTATATTAGATTTAGAAGTAAGCATATTAGTTTCATCTTACTACTTCAAAAATTTAAAATATCATAATTGAAATACAATTTTATTCATTTCAGTGAAGTTCTGTAGGGATTTTATTAAAACTTGATTAATATCGTAGACCAACAATTTTTGGTTGATAATAAATAATGGTTTTAATATTGACAAATATAATGGCACGGTTTGAAGTTTGTTTCAATAAAATTTAATTATAAGTTTTATCCTACAAGGATTCTACTTAATATTAATTCATAAGTGATTTATCATGCTGTAAAAAGCGTACACCGTTCGGGGGGTGAGTAGTTTCATATAATTTCCCCTGCTGTAGACAATCCATTTATCTGGGGTATACGCCCTCCCTTATATACTGTTTCAACACATCCCTTGTAATTTAGTCTAATATGAGGCACCGATAACTGATTTCACACATGAGAAACAAACTACCTTATGATACCATACTATGATGATATAAGTAGATGTAACAAAATATCGGGGAAATAAAATATAGAAAACGTATAAAAATAGGTTAAATTGTTTTTTTAGTTTGAAAGGTGATTAGCCATCTTCTAACCTCCCAAAGCATCTCCAAGTGTCTCCTTATCTCTGTTCATTTAATGATTTCATCAATTCAGCGGGTTCTGCAATGGCCGGTCATCTTTTTGATTTCCTTACGACTGCATGACTGCATTCGTCCAACGACTATCCGCCCTCTGAGTGATGAGGCTTCCTCATTACCATTTTATTTTCTTGGCTATCTTCCGTGATTCCCTACTCTTAAGTGTTTGAACCTCTCTTTTATTGAAAGTCCGTGTTTTGCAGCCATAAGTGAACAATGAAGTGTGCATAGATTGAACACTTTTCATTTTGACAGACGTTGCCTTTTATAACTATAACGTAAAATATATTGGATTCCTGGAAAGACAAGTTTATATTTATTTTACAACTATCCACATTTTTTACATAACAACAAAATGGCTTAATAGTAAATATTACAGAGCAGGCCTCAGTTATTTTACATCATCCAAAGTTGTATTGAATCAATTTTTGGTAGAGTAAAATCTTGCCAGATTATGTACTAAACCTACACGCACCTAAAAATCACACGACGCTGCATAATTGCATATATTGGCCAATAGATTGAAATGCGATGCATTTTCTCAATCTTTACTATTGATTTATTTACACACCAACATTTTTTATCCTCTCTTTGAAATTAGACTTGGCACGACCAGATCCAATCTGTTAGAAGCCTCAATAATCGACGATCAGTATGAGAATATGTATGAATGTAGATGAGGCGAGATTTGTGTGTAAGGACAAAAGAGTGTGGCGCTCTATTCACTCTGCTTACCCCCGCAGAAAAACTGCGTCATGGTAAGTTAGTTAGTTTTTTAAAATCCTTCGTTTTTTAAAATCATATTGTAACATATATTATATTATATTATTATATTTTAAAACAAACTCAAAACACAGGGGGCGTAGTCACAATAATCGTGGACTGATTGATGTTGAAGTTCTCAGCCAGTGTCTTAATAGTGTAACATATGTCCTCTTCCACGGCCGCCAGAAGGGTCTGGTCATCAAAATTCTAAGTTCGACCCTTTTCTGACTTGTCATCTAAGCTGGTATCACCAGCTTTGAAGCGGACTCTTGGAATGCCCTTGTGCTAATCGTTCCTTCGCCAAAAATAACGTTCTTTCAAAGAAATTTCTTATCCCAATAAAATTATTATATTATATTTTTAAGGAGAACACATTATTATTTGCAGTTTTTCAGAACATAGTTCTGTTATATTTTTAATACAAATTAATTATATCTATTTGAGATTTGAGAATATGAAGTAGATTGCTTTCAAAAAATGGAATAACAGATGTATCAATAGGTATGTTTGGAAATTTGTCATTAATTTACTATATTGACATGGTATAATGGTCAGCGCACTTCCCCGAATAGGAAGGGTTCCTGGTTCAAATTTCGGCGGCAACAAAATATTTTTTCGATAAATTGATTTTATCTGTATATCTTTTTAATTGATACATTTAATTTGTATTAATTATATTATTATTAAATTCAAAAAACAAAACGTCGCAAAAAAACCGTTGATAATTATCAACCTAATATCTCAATTTTTTTAAATAATGTACTGCTATTTTTTCACTATTTTAATATTTTTTTCAAAATTGCTCATTTCCAATAATACTTTGAATGTGATATTTATTAACTTTTTGTTTATTTTACGTTATACGTACTGTATTATAATACGGTTTCTTTTTCATCGAGTGCATAATGTTTCTTGTCATGTTCCCGGACGTGTCAGAAACTTAGTACATAATCTGTTTCCATTCTTCCCAGTCTTGAGCTATATAAATTGTAGTGTTTAAAAGGAATCATGTTAACTCGTTTATTTGTTTATCTATCTCGCAGGATATTATTTTCTTACTCTTATTTATTTTGCTATTCATGTGATCACGATTCCCATCATATCTTGTGGTTACATGTCTAAAGTATGCGAGAATCCTGCATATTGTTGAAAGACTTTCGGTAATTCTTCACTCCTGGAAGATAGAGATATTAGTACACCTCGCGGTCCACAGGCTACGTAGTATCCACTGGATCTCAAGGCATTTTCACAGGGCTGGTTTCAAGGGTATGTTTAATTTTTAATTACTATTTTTATTAAAACCAAGAAAGCGTGAATAGAACCTAAGCTAGAACCTAAAGAAGTTCCAAAATCAAGAATAAAAGCGTCATCCAATTATTCCGCCCCGATGTTTAGCAGAGAACCATGCCAACATCACGTGGGCGGTGTGAATCCAAACACGATTGACATCGGGCAAAACATGGGTTAATTAATATATTATTCTTAGCAACCCTCCCACCTAGCAGCTACCTGACAGATGAATTAGCCTCCCTAAATCAGTGTTTCCTGTGTGAAATCACGTACCTAAATGTCTCTTCACCCTGGGTAAGGGTAGTCGAGGGTAGGGAATACATGTATGCATTAATGTTAACGTTAACACGAGCAAATACTCTCTAGTTAAATGATTAGAAGATTTCCTTCTCAGATCAATAAATAACGAATCCACTCGACTATTTCCAGCTGAAATAAATAATTTAGATCACCATTCTTACTTACTTACTTACCATCACGCCGTTTCCCCGCGGGGGTAGGCACAGAGGATAGAGCGCCACACTCTTCTGTCCTGACACACAATTCTCGCCTCATCCACATTCATACATCTTCTCATACAAGCTCGCCGATTGTTGAGGCTTCATTATCTGGTTTACCTGGTCGTGCCAAGTCTTCCACGGACGTCCTCTATTTTTGGTGCCATCAACACTTGCGTCATATATCTTTCTTACCATTCTCTCCTCATTCATCCGTTCCATATGACCAAACCACCTAAGTGATCCTTTCTTAATCTTACTCACTATACTTACATCAGGTTTACATTATTTCCTTATTTCTTCATTCTTTACTCTGTCATAAATAGATTTGTCACAAATACGCCTAAGTGATCTCATTTCCACTGCATTCAGTCTACTTTCGTTCCTTTTCTGCCAGCTCCAGGACTCACTTCCATACATCATTGTCGGTACCAGGGTTCCATTGTGCATCGCTAGTCTTGCCTCTGTTGACAAACGTTAGATATAATTCCATTCAAAGCGCCGTTCACTTTATTTCCTACAGTCATCCTACTTTCGATATCATTCTCAGCCTTTTTATTTCTATCAAACATACTTCCCAAATATACAAACTCATCTACTTGTTCCAAACATTCATTACCTACAAGTATTTTGCAAGGTGTTTGGCTTTCCTCCTTCTCGAATACCATCACTTTCGACTTGTTAATTCATCATGAGGTCGCTTTCCTTGCATACATCGTACATTCTACTCACCAGATTCTGTAGTACTTGTTCATTATTCCCCATTAGTACTGCATCATCGGCGTATAATAAACAGCATATAATCAAATCGCCCATTTTTGCTCCTACATTCATATATTCCAACACCATTCTTATAAATAAAATAAAAAAGTACTTTTTCGTTTGTTAGTCACAAATGAAAAATTGAATGAGAAAATCTTATTTAAGAAATTTGTGAAAATTTATTCAGAAGTTACATTTTTTCAAAATAATAAACAAAAATGCCAAAAATTTATATTGTCAAAAATGTGAGTATAAAAATTTTAAGAATAATATTTCTGATACGATTGTTTTGTAAATACTTAATATCTTTTATTTTTAAAAATATCATCACACAATTGTTCTCAACGTTTCAGTACGTTAGTTATCAAAAACATAAACACTTCATGATAAATAAGTTATTAACATTTTTTTCTACTAATGCATAACACATTTAAACACAATTAGTGAATAACACGCATTTTATACTCTTGTTACGTAAGTTAGTATTATATATAAATAACTATTAAATTCATAGTTGACTAGTCCCGGCGCAGGCGAGACTAGGAATACCGGGCAAGAGGGGCCCAATAACGCACGGTCTAATAGTTAAGTTCTTTCGCTCTTTCGCATTATGAAATAAAAATATGTATTGTAAGTGAAATAAACACAAATGTCTTGCTTACTTATTTTCGTCGTGTTTCGGCCCCTTTTCCGCTACTGCACATGTCCTATTTTATTAAACTATGTGATTTTAAATAATGCAATTTTTTTTTTTGATTTTTTTCTTGGAGCATTATTTACTAGTTTGCAGATAATATCTTACAGATGATATACTTACACAAATTGTTTTACATGACATATATTATTTATTATTTACCCTGTCCATATAACGCCATTTTGAAAAAGGGCACACGTAGGTGCCCTAAAGTCATTGGAATATCAGACTCCAACATTTCATACATTTGACAGTCTATCACTATCACTATCTAAGTCTATCACTACTACAGTATGTAATATTATATTTAATAATCAGATGGATTTAACTAATAACTGCGGATTTATTACTTAAATACCTACATCATTTCAGAATAATTTAACACGACTAATTTGGTAGTTTTCCGAGACAAGGATCAAACTCCAAACTTTTGATTACCAAGCTGCCGTCAGTAGAGAGGAATGGAAAGGGTAAAATAATTTATTTAATAGAAAACAACTTAGTAAAACTGAAGTAACTTTCCATTAATATGGTCCAAAATCAAGCTTAGTTGGAGTTTAAGAAGTTCGTCCTATTGAGCATTCTAGTCACCCTTCCCAGGACTACTTATTTGGGTTTAACACACCAGGTAAACGATTGGCTTGTAAGGATAATTATTATAATTTGTTGTGAGAATAACTACTCCTCCCACGAAATGAATCTCGCTTTAGAAATAATTAGCAACTTTATGAAAAAAAGCAACAGCACTATCTTCTAATCTATCTAAAAAAGGTCCCAATCGTAAAAAATAATCTGGCTAATCTATTTAAAAATTCTCAACATAATTTTTTTTTCTAATCTACCCTTAAATTTTCTACAATGTAATATTTTAATTATTTATTAATTTGACTTAAAAAAAATTGGTTAAAACTTTTTTACGGAGTTATGTGTAATTCCGTAAAAAAAATGTGGAGAGAACAACATTTATCCTCAATGAGTTTAGTGTATAAATAATGAAGCGTCGGTGGATTCAAATTCAATTTTCTATCAAGGGAATCCGCCTCCTCCATGAATGTTCACACAACGAGAACAGTTCACAGAATGTTCAAAAGCCAACTCTCGAGTCAAGATATGTGAAGACGTTCCACAGGTCTGCAGCAACGCGAATCTCCAGGGAAGCTACGTGCTTCGGTGAATCAAAGTTATTTTTCTTCACCCCTGAAAAGGGGAATCTATCGTCTCGCTGTATTTCTCATGTGATCTTCCAGATCCGACTGCTGAAGGCTGTTTAGCCGTGCAATTCAGGCGCATTGGGAAATCTAGATAGTTTTACATTTTTGCATTGTTCCACAATTTTCAGTGTTTTCGAAAAGAGGGATGCGTTCCTACCCCGTGACTTGATATTGCTTGATAGGCTCGCTGGCCGGCAACCAGACAAATAGACATACACCGCCTGCGAGCTTGCACGGAATAACTCGAGAAATCTTACAATAATATTTTTCAAACGAATACAGAATTTGCGAGTATTTTTAGAGATTTAGAAGTGCGCTTGTGAAATAATTGAATTGAAATCTTTATATTAAATTGAGTGAGTACAATAAGTTCTCTCTTATTTGTAAATATGGTGTATGTATGTGTGCTATGTGTATAATTCACTTGGAAGAAAACAATGACATTTCATTACATGTATTTTAGAAATATAGAAATTTAATTTATCAGAAAACGCTTACAGAAAATAAATTCAATCATGTAAAATATATTTATATATAATAATTTATTTAAGTATTGCAACCCTCAACCTTAAACTATGTTTCTTTAATATTAATATTATTCATAAATCGATGTAGATAACGCTATTAACTGATATCAATTTTCCCGGCTAAAATATTTATCGATCTCTTATATTTTAAAATCGTGTTAATCAATTCACTTAGCCTAAAACTCATTTTTGTCACAAGTTATTTCTTCCAAGGTTTCCTCGGAGAAGTTTGTGCAACCTGCTATCAGGTTTCATCTTTAATTAGATGGCTCATAACAAAAAATAAACTATAAATAATAAGATAAAATACTTTGTTTAAACCACTATTTATTAATAAATTAACATGTTTCGATGCCTATGGTATATTCTTTAGGAAAGAATATATACAAAAATTAAAAATACAAGCATAGATAAAAAAAACTTTAAAAGTATAATTAGTGCGTAACTAAATAGGAACTACTGTGAAAATAATTTTGCTAATGTTGAAGAAGAAAAAATAAATTGCTTGAGTATGTTATAATCAATATTTACATTGTCAAAATATCAAGTTTTGAAAAGTTTAATTAAATATTGATCTAACATCCGAGTGACTAAAAAAGTTGCGAAGCATATAAGCAAATTTGAAAAACATAAGTTGTTCTTCTATTAATATTATCAAAGTGATATTTTTTATGATATTTATGAAAATTAATCAATTTTCTGTAATATTAATAGCATGTTAATCATTTCATCTTTATTGTTTAACGTACACAAATGTCTCCATTCTCTAGAAGTTAAGGATTACAGAAAGACTTTCGACAACGTGCAGGATAAGGATTCTTACATACTTTGGACATGTTGTCGATGACGACAACGAGAGTCTTAAAAAGGTCACGATCACAGAAACAGTTGAAGGAAATCGAGCAAGATGACGATATCTTGCAAGATGGATACACCAAATAAAGGAGTTAACAAAGTTATCTTTAAAATCTTCGATCAACGGAAATAATGGAGTGCACCAGATATATCAGGGGACTATAATGCTCAGTATTAAGCATATAATGAAGATGAAGACTCAATAACGCATTTATTATCTTTAGGTATGCAAGTTAATAAACAATGATAAACATAAACACCTACTATTTAATTTTTATACTACATAACGATTATAAAATGAATCTCAAAGATATTGTAAATAAGTAATAAAAATAATATACTTATCAAGATAAATATTTACTTGACAAGATTTATTTGAGATCTTCAGAGTTATCTCATCGCTATGTGCATAAACATTGGCCAAGTCTCGGTTTAACTTGGGCAAACGCTTCGAGAGATTCTCGCACAAAAGGAATTTTTCAAAAACTTTATAAACCGATAAAGTTGCTATCGCCTCTCTTGCACGCATAAAAACCAACATTCACAAGAACCCTCCCTTCAGATCGACAAACTTTATAACTACACACGAATATGCAAACGCGATTTATAATTACACAAATCTAATTAAAACCCCCAAAAGTTTAATATTTTCACACGAAACCCACGCCATAGTACGGAATTGTGGTTATTAAATTAGTAGTAATAAAATACTTCACACTTCTTTGTTTTTGAAATAGATTTTAGAATATACGATTATGATTGGCTCAACAGATATTCGTCTGTAAGATTCTTTACTAATAGTCGGAACAAAAAACTATACGTTGTTCTGTAAACTTCGTTCACATTCACGTTCTTTTTTTTTTCGTGAAGTAACTTTTGTACACTAGAAAACCCAGATATATTTGAATATGTTGTTAGTTTTTATTAACACAGAAAATAAAACATTACAATATAAAATTACAGAGCTAATTAACTAGTACAAGCAAGACTAGCGGTATACAATGGAGTCCTGGTATAGTGATGTATAAGTACTTATAGTATATTTTTAAACTTATTAATTTCTGATATTTTGCCCACACTCTATTTGTAAAGGGTGTCCAACGAAAAATTTCAAGTTTAATATTAAATAAAATAAAAACTACAATGTTATTCTCATATTTTATTTATACAAAATGGAGTTTAACGATGCGGATTTTACGTTTTGTAAATAATATCGTCTAAATGCAGTCCATTTCTCTCAAGACACTCTTACAATCGGTCTCTTAAATTTGCGAACACGCGAGAGCGAAGCGTCGGTTCAATGGTAGCAACTTTACGGCGGATATTTTCTTGTAGGGCTTGGATTGTTCGAGGATTGTCACTGTAAACTTTCGACTTAAGGTCCCCCTCAGCTTCTTCATTGAAACTCTAGCTGTGTATGGATGATGAAATTGTGTTCTGTCATTGAACCTGGGAAACAGCTGCAGTTGCGATACTAAAAACTCGTCGATCATTCAGTAATACACGTTAGCAATGGCTGTCTCTCGCTGGTTAAAAACATAAGGGCCAATCATCCCTCGGGCAGAAATTGCACACCACACTGTCGTTTTTGGACAGTGCAAACGTTTTTGATGACGTTCCCTAGGGTTGTCGGGGCACTAGTACCTCATGTTCTGTTTATTTATATAGCCATCGATATAAAAATGTGCTTCGTCAGTAAACAATATGTTCTAGCATCGTTCTCGCTAAGGTTTAACTTAAAAAATAGTCATTTTCGATGAGAAACTGTACGATTTTCCGTACGTACGTAGTTTCTTTTTCAAAATAACGTGCACTGTTGATTTTTTAATTCCAGTAAAGGCTGCAATCTTCTTTATCGATTTATCGGATTGCGCATAATTTCACGTCGAACTTGAGCCACCTGACGTCGATGGTCCCGGAAAAGTTTGGTTAACCATTGTCCCTTCTTATCTGAACTTTTTATAAGTTGCGTACTCGGCCCATAACTTACTTGTCGAATATTAAAGTTAGTTTAAAAAGAACCAATGAATCACCGCATTTTAAATATTTCTCAACCGCGAACGCGCGGTACGCTCCCGACCAATGACTCATTACAACTGACAAATCAGCAAATCACACGCGTCGAACAATACCCCTCACACTTACCTCACCCTAATGGTTTACGAGCAATTACAATTTAATCTTGAAATTTTTCCGCTGGAAACTCTATATATTAGTTTTTAATCACGTATTAAAATAGATATTATTAATTAATAAAAAATTTAATAAATAATATATTTAATTATTAATTTCGTCATTATTTATATATTTACTCCTTGTTAAATATATAAAATCTGAAAAAATGTATTTGACCTGTATTAAGTCCATTATGGCTGTATTATGTCAACAATGGTAGTCAGAAGGAGGAAAGCAAGACACCGTGCAAAATCCTTGTAGGTAATGAATGTTTGCAACAAGTAGATGAGTTTGTGTATTTGAGAAGTATGGTCAATAGAAACGGAAAGACAGAGAAAGATATCGAAAGAAGGGTGACTTCAAGGAATAAAATGAACGACGTTTTGAATGTAATTATAGCTAACGGAAACTTACCAACTGAGGCAAGACTAGCGGTTCACAATGAAGTCCTGGTAACGACACTGATGTATGAAAGTGTGGCCTGGAGCGCAGAAGAGGAACGAAAGTAGACTGAATGCAGTGGAAATGAGATAACTTAGGCGTATATGTGGCAGATCCATTTATGACAGAGTAAAGAATGAAGAAATAAGGAAAGAATGTAAAGCTGATCATAGTATAGTGACTAAAATTAAGAAAGGATCACTTAGGTCATTTGCTCATATGGAACGGATGAATGAGGAGAGAATGGTTAGAAAGATATATGACGCAAGTGTTGATGGCACCAGAAATATAGAACGTCCGCGGAAAACTTGACACAACCAGGTAAACCAGATACTGGAAGATGGTCCTGTTAGAAGCTTCAATAATCATCGAGGTTGTATGAGAATTCTGTGTCAGGACAAAAGAGTGTGGCACCCTATCCTCTCTGCCGATCCCCGTAGGGAAACGGCGTGATGTAAGTAAGTCCATTATTAGAACATTTACAGGATTCACCTTTTACGAGTGTATTGGTAGCAGAACTGAAGAGAAAATTTTATATCGTGAAGTTTATTTTTATTGAGTTTATATTGGAGGGTTGTAAAATCACGAGAATATTAGTAATTGATAAAATGATAATGGAAAAACAAGATTCCATACCCGATTCGCAAGAAGGGAAAGTGGATAAATGATATTGAAATTAAATCAGATATTTACAAACTTGAGTTTAATGATGGGTTATTAGCCCTTAACTAGGGAAGAGATAGCAAAATGGTGGACCGTTTTGTTACCAGATACCGGGGGAGAAGGAAATATAAAACTTTCGTACCGTAACGATCTCGTTAACGGAAGCAGTCAAACATTCGTTATGAAATATAAAATTTCGTTTGTTTTACCGAAATGGAATTTTTACCGTCAACCATTTTATGTCGACTGTTGGATGAAGGCTTCCCCGAGAACCTCCCACTTTTATCTGTCCATTGTTATTCGCTGCCACTGTTATGAAGAGTTTGATGATTTCATCAGTTCAGCGAGTTTTTAGGGCGGCCTTGATTCTCATCAGGCACCACTGTATTTATCCAACAATTGTCCGAACAATGTGGGCTGCTATTGCAAGTTCTGGTTCTTTGGCGTCTAGTTATATCAACTACTCTTGCCTGTTCTCTTATCTATACGTTTTTTTTCTCTGTATTTATGTGATATTTAACATACAATTTGTCCCTTCTACGTTCTTCATCTTCTCGTGTCTTATCCGTTTAACGGACGTTGGCTATCTACCATCACCTCAGGGTCTTCAGACATGATCTTCTTTTTCTTCACCCAACTCCTGTAATGAGACATCCAGAAAAAATGTCGTATTACATGACAAATGTTGAAGTATTAAATATTCTTATTATCTTTATTTATGTGAACCATAACATCTTCATCCATAACTCTATACATCCAGCTCGTTTTGAATATTGGCATTACTCAAGGATCTGTCTTTGGTTTATTGAGAGTACAAGTAGTACCATCTTACAATCCTACCGACACTTGAACGATGAAATTGTGTTCAAAAGAGGCACTAAGAGAAATAATTTAAATGAACCCTTATTTAAGTACTTCTGGAACGTAAATTAGTTTCCTAGAAAAGTAGTCGCTCCAACGAATTTATGGCGCGATAATTGCAGTAGTGATCAAACTGACCACCGCGGTGCGCGGCGCTTGTTACCACATATTGGCCGCATATTCGGGGAGGCTTTAAAAAAAAGGCTTTCACGAGAATTGCAGGGCTTTTAGCGGTTAGCGTGTGTCGGTGGCGGCCGAATGATTCATGCTATCAAATAGTCATACAATTCTGGGGTTTAAACACAGATCAACAAATTCATTTATTAGTCTGTGGGTTTAAACATGCAATGTGGTTTATTTAGCAGGTACCCCAGTAACATTTTTCACAAAGATAGACACTATAGACAAATTTTAACATTTTTACGTACTCTTACTTTAATCTTGTGTTTTATTATCTTATTTACCCCCAAAACCTTTTTGAAAACAAAATAATTTTGGAAACCCTGAGTATCGATATTGCTACCTCTCACATTCTAAGCGAGCGCTCTATCATTTTGTTATTCCACCCTTAGACTGTAGTGCTAAATCGAGTAGTATATAAAACATATTTTTTGTATTAGATTGTAATGCATTGATTTTTATTTAGATATATTTTATAATTTATAAAATTATAACATCAATTTAGTTAGAAAAATAGATATACCTGATGAAATTTGAATAATGTTATTTATTAAACAGCTTAAAATATTTTTAAGTGTGTATTTTCATATCTCAATTGTATCAAACTATATTTTCCGAGAAGATTTTTGTTTAACTAAATAAATAATATTTTTTACAACTGCAGAAATGATATGATAAATGTGTCAAATATTTAACATGTTTTTTTAATTATAGATGTCAAATTGCGTATTAATTTTAAATAATTGGTTATTATAACACGGTCTCCTTGGTTAATATTATGCGTCAGTGCATTTTTTTATCAGGAGTTTCAAAAAATTAGTACATCTGTTGATGGCGGCATGTTATGAATGATATAAATACTGCCCACCTCAAAGCCAGACCTTGTAAAGAATGTGTTTTTATAAAGTTAATAAATTATTGTCTTTCCAGATGAGGCTGAGCCCCCACCCGAAGTGGAGAAGGAAGAAAAGGTGGAACAAGAGAACCCTCCTGACGAAGATGATCGACTCTCCTCTAGGAGTTACGCTAAGGAGATAGTCGCAGGGGAGGAGAGGCCAAAAGTCAACTCCGGGCAGCAAACCACCCCAACCGATGGTGAGTCCTTTATTGTTGCTTGTGTTGTCATGTATTATACATAATTATTTTTCTACTTATCAAGAACAATTTAAAACCTGTCAAATTTCAGTTTATTCTTTTTGGTATAAAAAGCGAAGCGACTTTTTTTAGGACTTTTGTCTTATCATACATGATTTATACACTGCGTCATTAAAAGATTCCCTCAATATCTATTGCGACTTTTATCTATATTATTTATTATATTTATAATCACAGTTAATGTGATTACACTTGTCAAGAAAATTTTTGATTCCAATAAACAACATTTAAGATAAACATGCTGAGTACATGCTAAAGGAAAATGGGCATTTTGTTTCAAGTTTTGTACTACTATGTAATTTGTACCTTAGTTAGTACAGTATCATCTTTACGTAAAAAATTGTCTCATACTAAAATGCTTATTTTCCTATATGTGAAACATTTCTGTTGAATTTCATTATATAAAAATAAAGAAATCTGTTATTTTTACAAGATTTATTTAGAATTTTTAAATCAGTTCAGTATTACTAGATACTCCACGGTGAGGGAATCGAATACGTGGCAGAAACTGACTGAATCGAGAAGAGATAAAAATTCTTTATAAAACACTGTAAAAGGTAACATGATTAAGGATTATTTGAGGATAGAGGTATCCAGAAGAGAAAGCTGTATCAGGTTATATTACTCAACTAAAAATATATTTAATATATTTGCCTTTATAATATATGTTTAATATACACTAATTCTGTTTTTTTTTTTGTAAAATCGTTATGTTTGCATATAAATAATTTATAATTTTTGCTATATCTGCACAAGGACATAAAACTGCCTTAACGCGAACCACATTCAAGAAAAATTATGAACGGCATTATTTATTATTATACTAGTTCTTAAAATGGCCACGAGAGGCGTAGAAAATCTGTTAAAAATAAAAAACATCATTACAGTAAATATTTTTAATATTTGCAAGTTAAACATTGTATATAATGTTCATTTTAATTTAAAAATTATAATAGTTATAGTCTTCAAATATCTGACTTGTTTGTTTAAGATTTTGAAAAAAATATATCTTCAGAAGTAAAACGTCGCGTATCCATATTTCAAAGTAAATTGACACAACACGGCAATGAAATAAACATCAGTCAAAAAATTTGTTGAAATGAAATTTCAATATAAATCTGCAATAAAAACAAAAAGTGGAAATTTTATTTCTCATAAAATAAATTAATTTGATGAAAAACTCCACGTTCTAAAGAAATTCGAATAAATCGTTTCAAATTACAAAGAAAAATTCTCGTTAAATTTCGAGTGCATTCAGCGACCGATGGAGGCTCACATAATGAACATTTATGTTCGTTAATACAAATTAAATTAGTCAATTAGAAAGATATACAGAAAAAAAATCAACAAAATACGTTTTTGATAGATAGATATATATATTAATTATATATATAGATTATATCTTCTAAATTTACTATTTTTTGTATTGAAAACATCACAGAACTATGCAACTTCGTAACAAAAATGTGTTTTAATTGGAAATGTATGTTTTGTGATAAAAACATGTGAAGCAACCATGATGTCCGCCAATTCATTCGAAACGGAATAATTGATATTAATGATGAAAATGAAAATGTATTCGTGTTCGAAATACGTCATAATGGTGCGAAACCAACTACTCTACTTTGTCAATGCTGACTCTTGAAGGCCTCTTCTACAAAGATTCCACGGAGTTGGTCGCATAGTAGGATAGTTTCATCATATTTTTTTATTTAATTAAAAAATAATACTCCTTAATTGTTGGTATTATATCCGTATCAAAATTAAAATTAAAATGCACTTCAAATAAAATAAAATATTGAAAACATTTTACAAATGTCAGTTTACGTAAATACGTGTATTCACAACATCACGTAGCGCGAGAGAAATGAGTGTTGTATTTAATTTGAATACGTTTGGGATATATTTTGTGAAAAATTATTCAAAATACTAGCACATTTTATTTGTAATTATTAAATTTTTCCACCGAATATTTTTCAGTAACACATTGACGTTGACTTCAACGTATGAATATATATAAAACTTAATATGAAATAAATATGCTATTTTTCTTTATTTCGCTAAAACTAGTTAATACCATTTTTTATTGTACTTATAGACTGCACGCTCCTGCAGTATTGTTTAGCAGTGGCGTGGTTGGGAGTATAGCTTCGGATATAGTCGAAAATATTAATGAACCAATATGTCAATCGTGTGGCTTAAGATGAACGTGATTGCAAATGAACATAAGACTTGAAAATGTTGGAAAAGTTACATATTACACAAGTCTGTGTTTTTCAATTGGCCGTTTAGTTATTAGAAATTTTTAAAAAAATGTGATAGTGAAACTTTTTAAGATTGTTAGAAATATCTGAAAACTACTGTGTGTATGTTTGTATTGTTAAACTAGCTCAGGTAAAGGAGGTGTAAAATTCCGGAATAACGTAAAGAAACACACAAAACGAAGAATTTTCCTACTTTTTTGAATAAATCGGAACACTTACAACACACTTAAAAACAGGGAAATAAAATTGGGTAATATGTTTCTAAGAACTCTCTTTCTGTATCATACTACAGCTCGCTAAAAGTATGAATACTTCTCTATTCTATCCCAAAGTGGCGCTAGCGTCACTCCGCACATTTCTAAACCAACAAAAAAATAAATGTCAATATTTTTCCGATATTATGATAAAGTGATTTAAAAATGGTTCTCTGGTCAATATCAGTAGCGGATTTATCATTAAGCCACCCAAAAGCTAAAGGCTTATTGAACCATCCCTCGATTTACAGGGATGGTTCAATGAGTTCTACCACTCTGGTCGTAATACAAATTTGAGTCTCGTGCCCCACTTGAATTTATTTTCGTTTGTTTTGTAAAAACGAGTGCTGATTTAATTCTTGAATAAGACTCAACCAGACCTTAATAAAACTTCAAGCTGTCAGCTAGGCAATTGTAAAAATAATTACGAAGTGTATTAATATCCCTCTTGCTATATTCAATCCTGTGATTGTACCATTATTTGGAATAAACAAAATAAAGGTACAATATATTGGAAAACCTAATCCTAGAATGTATTGAAATAAAATCACGTGACGTCTATCTGACTTTGTGACAGAATAATACCTTGCCATTCATTCATTTTACTCAGATCTCGAGATTATTCATCTGTAAGACTAAATCTTTATAAGTTTCTTCATATCATTGTTCCGGTTTTTTAGCTCGTTCTTTTATAGATACGGCTTAGGAGAGTTTATATATAATAGCCAGTAAACAGAGGAATATTCTTACAATGAAATATCATAGTTTACAAAAAAAATTGCACTTTTCGCAGAATACAACATTACACATGTTCTAATATATTTAAGTCTATATGTATTATAATGCTTTTATAGGTCGATTGTAAATGTTTATTTTTACACAATTTCAAAAAATGTATTATCTTACCAATTTATATTGACACTCAAAAATAAACCTCAAAGATTCAGTCTATCTTGAAAATGATACGAGTTACCGTGCTGAAACGTTGACCATCTTCAAAAAATTTGATCTAACCTAGAAGAGACGCCAGTTCCATATAGTTATACATATATATATGTGTATAACATATATACCTACTCGTATATTTCTTGCATCCGATGATACTTGATCGATTCTGTGGAATCGGTTATTATTACAATACCGAGTAACTGGATATCGCGGTGACTTAATAATAACCGATTAAAAATCAGCAGGACACAAATATCAACCACCGCTAATCCCCACTACTACATTGATGAACATCTGTCTCAGGGCCGGACTCGTTTTTGTGTATATTTAATTTTAGGAAAAATGCATAAAACCGTTTATTTAAAAGTGTTTAATAGTTTATTTATACATAAATAAAGATAATAGAAAATGGTAAAAATAGGATAACATTTTAATCTATAGGTTGTAACGTTGCACTTTGGTTCACGCCCAGATAACTAAATTTACATAGGAGATTTTTATTCTAGAATGGTGATAACCAATCTATAAAATATAAATTAATAATGTAAGACGTGAATAATCTAAATCTGTAGAAAGAGTCCGTTAATGGAGATAGAATTGTTTCCACACCGGTAAGCGGTGCCAATACTATATGGCGACACGATGAGTTATCTACCATCGATCCTGGCAGAAGATTAATTCCTGCCAGCGTCTTCTTCACCTTGGCATGGGCACGTGATCCAAAAAGGGACTATTGTCTGGCTGATGCTTCTGGATGGAGGAAGATGTTGTCCTGTCAAACCCTATTTAGAGCGGAGTTATACTGTGGATGCTGTATCCTGATGTCACTGCTGTGATCGGAGTCCGACGCACTGAGATCTGTATCTCGGTGCGGCCTCGGAGGATGAAAATACAATCGTACAATATGGAACGGAAAAGTATTTGGTCTGCAAATATTGTTGTCCACGTTTTTTTCGTTTAAGCTACCGTAAATGTAAATTATAATATAAAATTGGTCACAACTTAATAGTTGTTGCTAAGTAAAGTTAAATTTATTACATTTTGTTCATTTGATAATCAAATTTTTGTTTATTATGAAAAAAACACCTTTATTATTTTGTTATTTCAAATTATTTTTCTTTTGTCTCTAGGGACTAATGCAGATTTGGGAAATCGTTGGTATAGTAAGGAGTTCTGGTAGGTTCGGCTCGGTGGGATCCACATCTCAAGCTTACCACTGAACTAGCCGGTAGAGGTGTGGAGCCCCCGGCTCCATAGCTCACAAGCTACAACTTTTAATTGTTTAGATGATCTTTTAACAACCTACATCGTGAATTATTATATAAACAGATAAAAAATAAATCTGTTCAATTTTAATCGCGAGATTAAATTAGCCGGTTATTCTATTACGTTTTTCGGGTGCCTTGCCTTGCCTCCGCCTCTGGTCGACTATCAGTTGAGATATTGAGGTATTGGTGAACTCGTTGCGGTTTCATTGATTTAATTCCGGATGCCATTTGGAAAATTAATAGCGTTCCAACTTTGGACTATAATTATTTTGAAGGTTTCATCGAGATGAATGGGTATTACTGAACGACTGACTAATAGCAGGATAATTAATTGCAAAACTTTGACCATCCATTATGAAGGAGTTTATACCTGTGACAGGTTTAAATATACTTTTTTTTCTATACTCTCGTGCATCTACATTACAATATCACGGTATGTTACTAAAAAACATAAATGCAATATATTTTATATTTATAGGCAACCAAAAGCATAATACAAGATAGCAAAAATCAATCAAGAGATAAATCTAGGACAAGTACATCATCTGATATAATTTTGACATTTTAATATATATGTACAGGGTGTGATAGACCTATTTCATAATATTTTATGGGTGAATACCTGACCTAATTAAGAGTCGAAAATGTTCAATGAGTATGTTAAAATTCTGTACCATGACGAAAAAATATATTTTGATTTTAATACAAGCATGTTAATATTTGCAAAATAGACCCCTTATTATTATTTTATATCTTTGCTTCGGGTCTTCCATCACGCGATAAACAGTAATCTGGCGGCTCTAAGTTCGATACAGTAGAAAGCAAATGCAGTAAGAGATCTATAACGAGAAGCATAGCTAATGATATCAACGGGGCGGCTGCGGCGTGTTGTATTGGCAACATATTTTTGCGGTTGGTATACAGAATGTTATACAGAATAAAAATGAAATGTGTTGAAATTAATACAAACCAGTACTCACGTACAATTGAGAAACATGTACTCTAAAAAATAAGAGGTCCAATAACTTAACTTGAGTAGATAACCCAAAGTGAATGGAAATATGCATGTTGGGCACTACATGGATAGAGATATAATGATCGATAAGACAACCACAATAGTAGTCGATATAATGAATATGCCGTAAAATGGAAAAGCATGGGCAGGCCACATCGCTCGAAGAACTAGCAATCGTTGGTAATTTTGACGAAAACATAAAATTCTGCGAAAATACGTTACAGCGAATAACAATGGATAGAGCCAACAGAGAACCAGCTTCGTCGTAAGAAAAATAGACTTACTGATGTTATTTAAGTCACTTTTCTAAGTATCTTCTTCCTTTATAATAAAACTCCACGAGTACTTTTTGTTAATGTATTGTAAAGAAGAGAAAATTGTTTGACTTTTGTTGGTTTGAATAACGATCATTATGAGTAGGATATTTCTACAGTAAAGAATTAAATAATACTTACCAACTTACAAATGTTTTCTATTATAATTCTAATTTTGTAATTTTTGACAATATACCTACATATAAATTTTTGTTAAATCAAATTGAAACTTCTCTTCAATGAAATATAAGAATTTTCCATTCGATTTTTCATTTGTGACGAACGGACATTATAGTATATTATTTATAAGATTAAAAGTGACACATTAGGTACCTCACATGAAGATACTAAACGCTTGAATTACTGCGTAATTTTCACCCCCGTTCCCATTTTTATTATATTATATTTTTGAGAAAAGGTTAATTTCGTACTTCTCCAAAAATGCCAACAATGGCAATTATGAAGTATTTTCGTTTTTTTTTTTAACTACCTTGGTTAATTTATATTCCATTTAACGCAATCCCGGATAAGAATCTTCTACTATGTAACACACGCACACATACACACTATGTTAGAACACTATGTAACATACATACTATGTAAAGATTTTATAACATATTTATTTTTCAACTTACGTCGGCAAGGTGAAGATCTTTCCGCTTCAATTATTATTATTGTTTATAAAACATCAATTTTATTATTTAAAACAAACTGAAGTTATGCTTTGGATTCCAACATGATGAGCGTTATAATTTGTAATGAAAGGCTTCAATAAATAAAGCAATTATTATTTTAACGTTTTCAATGACAGAAGTTTAATTAAAGTTATGCAAATATAAATCTAATTGATTATACAGTTTTTAGTAAATAAGTGTTTTCATAAACCTTATTTCAAATTTATTTTTAATCTTGTCGAATATAAAACTAATACTATTTTTAAATCTTTTTGGAAAGGATATATTTTTATAGGTTCGTATAATAAATAAAAATGGTGTACCTAGAATATTTAGTGTTAATTAATAATATACTGTTTTTATTATATTATTAAACTTTGTGGTATGTCATGATTATTTTACATAAACACTTTAACTAATTTATCGACGACCTGTTCCTATATCACTGCACCTTTGTCAAAACGGATGCACACTAACCGATCCATAAATTAAAATATTCAAAGGGTTTAATTATCGGGCGATGACCTAGCTCCATGTCATTTATTTATTTGACATTTGTTTGACGTACATTTTATATACATCAGAAGATATAATAAGTTTATTAATTTACTGTGTGGGATGTAGTAGGTATCCACCTCTGATATATAAAACATTGTCCTATGTACTAGACTTACTAGACTACCTTCTGTGTTAAAGTACACCGTTTTTTCCGTGTTGTTGCGGTGTTATTTAATTAAAATTAAAAGAAAAGAGTTATATTCGACAAAGATATATAAAAAATAAAAAATTGAGGTAATAAAAAAAGTGTAGTGAATGTATTGTAAATGTAGTGTGAATCATCAGTGTATCGTTTTGTGATTAAGATGGAATATTGAACAGCGATGCTTCTGACTGATTTCTACCCAATTAATAATAGAAAATTGATTTTTATTATATTTTTTATTTATTATTATTATCTTCTTCTGTTGACCATTTTTATCTACTATTGGATAATATTCTTTCTTTCTAGAATTTCAATCAAGGAATCTGACAGTCATTTATTTGAATGCCATATTCATTCTTACGCCGATAATTTACAAAGCCTTTGTTTATATATGTTTGTTCGTCTAGTGGCTAAGACATTTGCCTATTGATCCTCATTCCAGGACATCAATAATTTTGTCCTATTTTCGTAGCACAATTAGGCTTAGTTTGAAAATAGTAAGAATATTGATGTGGCATGTTTTCAATATACGCATGACGGTCGTTCAATATTTCCTGGAGTACTTATAATGACTCTGCCAGAATAACTCCTCATTAGCGATACGTCAACACATATGTAAGCGGTATAAATTCGTCTGTAATAAAAATAAATAAATACGACACGATGTCTTTAACAAAATAAATACTAAAATAAGCTAATTATTTTTTTATAAATGAAATTTTTATGAAAACAATTTTTTTAGTGACATAGTACGTATAAATTACCGATAGTGAAAAGGATCACCCTGCAGGGAAAAATGATTTTTTATTTTATTTTCCAATTTAGTGCAAATTTAATAAAAGAATTTTAATGAGAACACATTTTTGTGAATACATGTTGTGAAGTTGCAGTTTTTCCGAGCATAGTTGTGGTATTTTACTACAAATTAAATGTATCAATTAGAAAGATATACAGGAAAATTCAATTTATCGAAAAAATATTTTTGTTGCCACCGGGATTCGAACCTGGATCCTTTTCTATCCGGGGAAATGTGTTAATCGATTACACCACACCAACAGAGTAAGTTGACGACAAATTTTCTATCTTATATGTTGCAGTTCTTTCAAATATGTATTTAAACATAGTTCGACACTTGAGATCTAATTTTTTTTATAATGTTTTTTAAACTCAACTTGGTTCTTATTTATCAATGACTTTTTTTAACTTTACATTGTATAATACTTTTTTTTTTATATAAGTCATTAAGAGACATGTTGATAATAATTTGTTACATTAAAGTAAATAGACTATGTAAATGAAAATAAAATAAATCATTAAATAATTTGTGAAAAATGACGTTTCAGAGACATACCTAATATTTGTATTCATTACGGACAACTTGGTATATTGGATTTATAAGTCTGCTGATACTACATAATACATGGCATCATATGTATTCATAAGCAGAAAAAATAAAATGACAAAACATTTCAATCCTAATACACATACCTGACGTGTTCCATTGATTGTCGTTCCTCGTTTTCTTAATCCTTGTTACATTTATTTATCTGACTCCACTTCCATCATCCAAGCCCCCCGTGTTCACGGACTGGTAAATCATTCTTCATTTATCCGAATTACGTTCAACTCGGCTTTATATTTATAAAGTCTGCTCAATCAGCTTCAAATAGGCAGGTTTACGTGAACCAATAGAACGAGATATCGGGATGGAGGCTTTACGTGACTGGTCCCGTGAAATGTAATAATTTGTCTCATATTACGCGTGCGTATCTGGGTTCAGAAGACTCTTTTAAAATTGATATATTAAATGATTTTTTATTAGTTTTTTCATAAAATTGATGCATTTAGCTACGTGCACTCATATGATTATTAAATGCTTATCCACGGTTGAGACTTGAACTATCATCTCAAAGATTCAACAGACGAGTGTCGACATAAGAGGTATTGAGAGAGATATGAACCTATTTGTAACTGAATTTAAAGCCAGAGAAAAGATTAAAATATGAAGTTGAATATTTTTTATACTGCAAAAAATTGTAATAAATTATTTTTTTCCAGATACCTGTCCTGTAATGGGTATAATATTTTATTCATTTATATTATATATACGACCTCATGGGCGTTAACAAAATTATTTATAAAAACATGTAAAGCTCGTACTAAGTAATTCACCATATAAGTACAATACAGTATAAGTACACAGACAACATCGAAATATATATATGTATACATAAAAAAGAAAATAATAATTTTAAAAATTGACAGAATCAAAACAATATTATAGAAGTACATAATATTAACTTGGGCAAATGTACATATGTGAGTAAGAACAGAAAAATATTTATAAATTTACAAAAATAATTTTTAAATATTCAGCAAAAAATATTTAGTTTAAACACAGAACGACTTAAATACCTTAATCAATTATACATCTGTATCAGTACAGCATCTTATGTTTAAACATTGAACATCGGAATATATATACAAAACCAAAATCGTTCTCTAGACTGTGAAGTCTTTGTGTGGATATAATTGATAAGCAAGGTATTAGCTGCCGCGAGCGGCGAATGATAAAATAATATTTTTTATTAAGGGCTGCAATTCATTTAATTTCTACGAAATTTTATTTCAAATGTAAGATTATTATTATTATCTACAAGTATTTTTTTTTCAAATTCCTTACAGTCTACGTTACTCTGAGTACTCTGCATGCGGCTAAACCGCCTAATCTACTACTACAAGTGCATCAGCGCTGATCGCTTTGAAACTTTTACTACCTTATTGTAATATACATCATATGTGTTTAAGAACTGGAAATTAAGTAGTTCAAATTAAAATCTACGAGTATATTTTTGTATGTCTGCTCTAAATACTATGACTCTGCGAGACTACCATGTCGACTTTAATCATGTCCTGTGCGTTTGATACCTTTCCTCTACGATGATGAAAACCGAGTTGACTTTGCCTCTAATTGTGTGAATATCTCTGTAAATAAACTAAATACAAATTACAATATATAAGTATTTATCACACGCAACAATAAAAAATGTTTTCTCGAAGAATCTAACGTGACTTTGTCAATACGTGCATGTGTACGTGCGGATAGGTGCGGATGTGAGATTCCGGATGCTGATCGTCACTTTAGTGGCAGAGCGTACGCTGGCTGAATTAAACGTGTCATATGCGTCTTTATGCCGTCGTTCGTGATGATCAATGTTTTTTCTCATTTTTAGCACTTTTACACAATAATTAATATATGTGTCCATTATTATTTTAACGATTAATATAAGTAAAAAATGTAAATTATCCATATTTATACGGTTTAAAAATCGCAAAAGTCTACATGTACACTGAGTTTATAGCACCGAAACGTACGTTTATTTAACCAACTAACTAACCCAACCATCACATGGTCACTGAACAGTAATATTGCTTTTTAAAATGAAATCAATAATATTAAATCTAATTGACTTAACTCACTGGGCACAGTTTCTTGAGTGTCAAATATATCATTGAAAGTATTCAAAAGACAAATCGGTAATCTAATTCGTCACCCCAGGAACACCTGCGTCACCTTCGGTCTTTTATTTTCCACCGATTTTCGTAGGCAACATTTTTTAATTACGTCCATATCAGGTAGATCGGAGAGAGCTCTAGGGGAAGAGCCAATTTATATAGGAAGCACTTTAAGTGAGATTAGATTAATTAAAACCTCTTAATAAGAAAAAGTTTTATTCATTTCTCGAGAGAGTAGCCTTAATACCGATACAAAAGAAATGATGAAATCACACTGAACACGAACAAAATGCAATATTCTTGATTACATAGCATATTAATTAAGGTATTAATTCGATAAATGAGCAGGTGTTCTAATTTTGAAATATATTACACTGTCAAAGTTAAAACTCGGTAGAAAGCTAGGTAGGCACTTATTAGGTACTTGATTTATTGAAATAATTAAGTCGTTATACAATTTACAATTTAAAAAAAAAAGATAGTCATTCGATTTAAAACACATTCACATACATTGAATAATTATGTTTATAAGAATCAAAACTGGCACTTTATCCTATTTAAAATCATTTTATATAATCATTACAATTAAATCGATTGTCCATCATATTTAAAATATTTTTATTACATTTAGGTTCTTATTTCGACTACTATACAAACATTACAGTAGGTCAATTATAGTGAATAATTAAATAATTTTAATGAATTTATGAAATTGGCATTCTTCTGTGCTTAATAAACCTCCTTTTTGAGTAAGTTAAAATTTCTGTTCTGAAATAAATTTAAAAGTAACTTTAAATAAGCACTAATTTTGATGTAAATGTACATCTTGAACGCTGTGGTAGATTTTAGTTTTCTTCAAACATCAACAAAAAACGAGTAAGATATTATTACTATATAATATATGTTCTAATGTGCGTGTATATGCTCCTACGAAACCTGCAATGTATGATTCAAAATCTCTATTATATAGTTTGGCTTTTTCCACACTGATCCATAGTAATATTTCTAAGTAGAAGTTGTACAATTTAGCAAAAATAATTTGATAAATATCACTTTAAATCAATCGCGTTATCGATCAAGACTAGCAACGCATGATAACGCCCTGGTATCAATAAAAATAGATAAGGTAAAAATCTGGATGGAAATAATGGGTTGGAATGAAAAGAGTCAGCTGGGAGGCAAACCGTTAACGTGGGGAGTCCAAACATCACGTACGTACACAGCGTTACTTAGTTCGCTCAGTTTGAACATTAACGATCAGCCTCGCAAGCAGGAAACCCAGAATAACATTGCAGTTTTAAAATATAAAATATTTTTTATTCTTGGTGTGTATTTTTGAGCTTGTTCTTTTGTATTTGTGCGAGACTTTTTCAGTGGTTTTGCAGCTTTTATTCTTGCATGATATGCTCAATTTTTCTTAGCTGGAGTTCGATATACTTTTGTAAGTTATAAATTATGTTCAACACTGAAAATTAGCTTTGGTATTATAATTCGGTAATAGATGGTAATACAAAATTAAAGCAGTTTAAAACTGGAATAAATGTGAGGTATAGAATCAAAATTAGACATGTCCGATTTTTATTGTTTTTGAGTTAGGTATGTACAAATATATAGCAAATGAATGTCTACAAGACTTAAATTAAAATTCGCTTGTTACTTCAATCGCAGACATATCCAATAGACAATTAATTATTCTTCTTCTTGTGCCCTATCCGTTCAACGGACGTTGGTTATCATGACTTTATTTACTGCGGCCCGAAAAAGCTCTACCATTGTGTCAGGTTCTTCAGCCATGATTTTGTGTTGACAGCTGTGCGGCACTTCCTTTGTCACTATGTGCAGAACGTTGTTGTGCTGTTGTCATAGTAGCATTAAATAAATACCAACCTGATGGCGAATGAGCAGGACCATATATAAGCTTTTCCTTATAAACGGTTCTGAGTAAGTGGTGAGTCTGCCCTCACACCATGATGTTCTCCTCCTTCCAGGGCCTCGACTTCCAGCAATATTTCCCTGTATTATGAAGTTCAAGATCTCATATTTTTCCGGATGTCTCATTATATGTCCGAGATATTAAAGTTATCGGATTTTTATTATTCTAATTACTTTCTGCTTTTTTATTCATCCGAACCATAATATCTTCATTTGTAACTATCCATTATTATAGACAATTAATTCAAATCCAGATAAATATGTTTTAATCAATAAGACGACAGTACTTGGTCATGTGATCTGAGATCAATAAATTAATAAATTTCCCCTAGACCTTAAAGGGTCTAAAATGATTAACGATTTTAACTAAAAATAAAAAAGTGGTTGCTTGATGTGCGTAGAATACAAAATGAAATTTGTCATTTGTGCTAACTAGCTACCTACACATTTTGTCTCCAACTACACTTGGGTCTCTTTTTATGCATACTATTTTTATACGGTTTTGAAGTTATGCGGTTTATATTTCAAGTATTTTTTTTTAAATAACTATTTTAGACTAATTTGACATGTTGAATGGGTCAAAAATTCGGAGAATTTTGTCTATATATGCATACACAGTCTGCGCAGTGATGAAAGTGATTTTGAACCAGTTCACAAATGATACCGAACATTATCATATAGCGATGATAATTCTTAAGAAAAAAATATGCAAAAAAAAAAAAAAAAATTATACATAAATTTGGATTTGTTAAGATTATATTTTTCTGAAATTTAATAAACTTTTTTTATGCGTTTTTCGGTATATTTTAACTTATTGAATTAGTTTTGTGCAATTTTATAAAATTATGGAACGTATTCATTCTTTTTATACGTGCGTTTTCCTGTAGAACGTAGAACATAAAAAGAGACAAACATATTTTTTATAACTTTTGATTGTACTTTAACAATATACAACTTATAAAAACTGTACAGGTTATTGCTTTAGAATAGACCACGTCTAGTAAAGTAATTATGTTTATTTCAAAAATTTTAATATGATTCCAAATATGATAGTTGTGGTACAATGATTTTTTTGCATTTTACTCGAAAACAGGTAAAATTGACATATTTTCTTTTGATTTTGAACCTCGCGTGTAACGTTTCGTAGTAGAAATTGTAAAACCTTGGCGCAGCGGTAACAAGAAAGGCAGTTCACGGTTATCGACTAGTTGGTAGAAGCGTAAGTAGACATTAGATTTGCTAAAGAGTTCAAGGGCATCCTAATCACGCATGCAGATTATTCTCTGGTTTCATAAAGCAAAGCGAGCCATGACGCTGATTGAAGAATGGTACGACGACTTTAGCGTGATGATTAATTCAAAAAAAAAAATCGAAATACTTTGCTTAAATTTATTACAATATTTTGCTATTGTTTTTTTCCAAGCCCACAGCAAATGTGAATAATCTCTGAGATCAAGAATGAATAACGAAACCTTTTATCCGGGGCGATGCCTATTGTGGGAACCTATTCTAACGAATTTTTCAAACAATTCTGGGAACATCTTCTTTGAGAATATTCACCTGTTCTCAGGCCACTTTCACTGTTGCTCACCTTGTATTGTTGTTGGAGACTTCTTATATCACACCGACAATCATGTTTTATAGGTTTTAATGGGTGCTGTTGATGTTCAGCGGCGTCGCTTTCACTACGTGAGAATATTTGCCCTCTGAAATAGACGTTTAGTATTCCTCATGATCCACACTTTCTGATACTGTGCTTGCGACATAAGTCTTATCAGCGATTTTGAACTGATACCGTGTGATAACAGTGATGCTAAACCGTTATATTACTGTGATTTTATTATTATTAAGGAGAACACATTCTCATTGTGAAGTTGTAATTATTCAGAACATAGGTCTGTGATATTTTAAATACTAATTAATACATTTAATTAGTATTTAAAATATGTATTATTCAACGATTACTTTGTAGTGTGGAGTATTCATTGCTCGAAGAATTAATAATCAGTATCAATCATCGTTACAACCACAGTCACAATAATAGCTTAAATAATGATCTAACCATCACAAATTACAGTTTTGTTCACTTGCAAGGGTACTTACAAGTCCAGAAATATGTTTATAGTGTAATTTATATCCTATATATATGAAAAATAATAAATAAATGATAAAGTTTGAATGCAAACGAAAGCGGGATAATATAATTCCAACACAGATTTTTCTAGTGAGACGGACACAGTCCAACCACAATTATATATATATGTATCATATAGATAAGTAAATATATAAAATTAAAATAAATCATAAAGACGCCAGGTATGACGCGCACATCACGTGACTCCAATGTAATCACGTGATGTACGCCGCAGCATCAACATAACGCGCAAGATAATAATGAATTGAAATTAATTTCTAAAGCGCCGTACCAGCAAAGTGTCGTTAAGCGAGATATAGATCTATTTCTTTCATTGCTTCAAAATGGAATCTACACAAAGTTATCTTCTCAGTACATAGATAATAAGAAGAAGGGTACTGAGTACCTGCTGTTGTAATACTTTACTAACTACTTATGGTATAATATGATATAATACCTATATATATCTAATTAGCCTAAAGATTTCAAAATATTTTTCCTCGTGAACTACATTTTCAATTTGAACCATTCATTCTACTTACAAACATATCTCGCTCTCAGATGTAAGATAGTAAACAGTGGCGTGCACTGCATACAACCATGACTGATGTTCAAAGAAATCGCTACCTCAAGATGGTAACTCGCCTATTCGCTAGAACCATCTCTCGAGATTGTTGAATCTTGTCGTCCGTGTTGAATGTTGACGGGCATCCTGCTCCATCTTCGTGCGTCATACTCGTCGGACCACTTTTAATCTTCTCTATTCACAAAAAAACACTTTTACGTTATAAAAAAACGTGATAAAACTCTATGATGAATTTCAGTCCCTTTCACATCTTCTGATCAGAGAAATCGGATCACTGATCGTTGTTCCTCCTTGGTGCAAACTGCTAGCGGAGCGAACATGTTAACACTGTAATAGCTAATAATAATAATTACATTTCGCGCACGTGACCGCAGTCGTACCAACTTTAAGCGCGCACGCGCAAAAGGTAGTATGATAACCTTGAAAATGTGTTACGGCGAAAGTGTAGATTGTAGATGTAGAGCCTTCGTATTTAAATATTAGAAATAAAGCCAATATAAACAACATCGAAAATCAAATGAATCGAAAGACGGAAAGGCATGCTAAGCATTGCACTGACAAGAAAATAATTCTTTAATACGAAGAAGAAGAATAATAACTCGATAACCACGAGATGAGAAGGGTCTCATCTTTTTTTTGGTAGGGACCAAAGATCTAATTAGATATTAAGGATTAGTTTTTCTGGTGAAACCAATTACCAAAAATTACTCATCTTCAAAAATAAAACTCGATATTTTATGCACTTCAATAGTTAGTTATAAACTAATTTAGATATTTTCTCAAATAAAATTATTTTATAAATAAGCTTTTAATATGTTTACTCAATCGGATACCATTCTGAATTTCCACTGAAGCTTCTCGTCTCTACACAGAATCGCATTAGATTAATGAGCTAGAGCGACCTGAAAGGCAAATCTGCTGTCAATAGAGAAAATATTATTTCATGTATCTTTCACTTATAAAGCACATTTACTTCAATTTTCTCTCGCTGAAAATATGTTTTATTTTACTGTAAAATATTGAATATAATAGTATTAAAAATAAAACAACAAATCGTTTCATTAAAATAAATTACATTTGATGTCTTTGAGTTTCTCGGGAAAAAATAAGGCAATTATTAAAAAAAAAGTCAAATGTAATTTTAACATAGAATGTTTAATTAGTGGGTTTCCTCCGATTAAAGCATTAATTTACATTGTGTATTGATATAAATTATAATTGAAGCATTCTTAACATCAAATTGTAATATTTAATTTTATATAAAAAGAGTTACCGCCGGGAACAATCGTTTAATTCGTATTCGATTCGGGGAAAATACACAAAGATAAAATTCCACCACTCAATACATGGAAATAATTGGAAAATACATTAAAGATAATAATAACAGTATTGAAGCTTTGAAGCTTTAAAAAAATAGATTTATAAAACATTTTAATAACTTTACAATTAGCCACACTTATATTCAATACGAAATCTCGTATTTCTAGTTGAAAAAATAATTAATTCTAAAATAATTACGTGTTTTCCGAAATGTGTTACATTTATGTTCATACTTTTTCATTATAAATTCATTTAGATTTTATTTACGACATTCATTATAAAAATATTAACTTTAGGTATTTAACTAACTATCTATCCAACGAACTAATTTATCATCACGCCTTTCGTAGGGGTAGGCAGAGAGGATAGAACGCCACACTCTGATGTCCTGGCATACCAGTATTGTCTCGTCTACTTTCATATATTTTCTCATGCTCACTATTATTGTAGCTTATGACAAAACGCCAATATTTTGTTTATCTGATCATACCTTCCGTCTTTCGCGGATGCCCTATGTTCAATCAATAGCTCGTATATATTTTCTAGACCACCCTCTCAACTAAACCATATCAGCGCCTCTTCTTAATTCTACTGACTACGCTACAAACAGACTCATATTCTATAGAGAACACATTATTATTTGTGAAGTTGTAATTTTTTCAGAATATATGTAGTTCTGTAATATTTACTTATACATAACAAAAAGGTGATAGCTTTTATATAAATGGAATGTAAGATGTATCAATTTGAAATAGCTGCAATATGTAAGTTCAGAAATTTATCGTCTATTTACGAGGATGATGTAGTGTTATCATACTTCCCCGGGTAGGAAGAGATCCTGGTTCAAATCCCGGTGGCAGCTAAAATATTTTATCGATCAATTGAGTTTATTTGTATGTATATGTTTCTAATTAATACAATTCTCTTCTTCAATCTAATTATATTAGCCATATTCACTTATAATTTGTTCACCCTTTAGTTTACCATGCATAGATTTTCTGCACAGTCTCGCATTGTGTCTAAGCGACCGCATTTCAGTCAAATTTTCCAATTCCAGGCTTCACTCGCATACATTAGCGTCGGCACCAGAACTCCATTATGCACCGCTAGTCTAGAACAATTGGCGATAATTGCATTTAGAATACGTACATAATTAGAGCAAAATGCAAGTCGTGTGATGTTCTATTTCATTAAACTATTTTCGTACTACGAATATAATTTAAACATTTTGTAAAGATAGTTAAGATGATTCATGATACCGAATATAAAAATTTGTAATGCAATTTGTTACAATTTTAACGAAGTCAAAACTCAAGAAAAGTAAATGACACTTCAAGGTTGGTATGCTTTAATAATATATAAAAACATCTCACTTGACATGTTAAAATATTTGTCATTCTTTACTTTAATATAAACCATTAACGTTCTAGATTTATTAACTAAATTTATTATTTTAATAAAAACGGCTAGGCTTGCGGATGAGTTAATCAAGAATTTATTTTTCCGCGTTACAATTAATACACATAAATCACAGATTTATAATTAAAGTATAACTATCCTATTCGTCGTAATATTGAAGCATCTAAAACTACTAACTAATGAAAACATCATCAATTTTGTATTAATTCTCTTACTTTAGAAGGGTCGGGGACCCAATGACTGGATAAAGCGTTTCAATCTTCCCCTGGCTTGCACCATTTCGGTACTAGTAGCCTGGTTAAGTCCCAATCTATTTCCATCTTTTTTGAGGTTCATTTCAGCATAGTCTAAGGCGACTAAGATACGATGAAGAAAATATATATCAGTAATAGTTTTTTGGTATTTGGACCATAAAACGCTGCTGGCCGAGCCAATCATTTTGTCAAGTTCATTGGTCTATCGCACGTCATTTGAAAAAAGTATTCCCAGATACTCGAACCACTAAAGTCTTCAAAACGAGCCCAAAGGCAAAAATAATTAAAGTCAGCTTCCTGTCGAAAAGTTTACAAAACTTGTATAATATAAAAGACGACAAACACAAATAAAATAATCAAATCTTATTCATTTTATCTTCCCTTATTATGGAGCTGTTTAATAATGTTAATAATACATATATAAAAGTGAGATTAGATTACTATTTTACTTAAGTTCGACTTACATAATATTATATTAAACGAATGTTCCAACAGGACATGTGTCATTTAGAATAAAATAGATTTTTGAAAGCTGTTATTTTGAAGCATTGGCGTTTTAGTTATTATTGTGAAAACTCATTTCAAAAATGAGGAAAATACCACAACCCAATTGCGAATTGCGTAAAAATTTCGGTATTTGAATTTAGTACAAAAATTCTAACGTGCCTGTTCACTTTCAGAGACACCTGGTTATCTTGGAGTAGTGGTCTCTTGGAAACATATTCTCATCGAGTGATTGCTCAAACACCTCCATACTCTGAAAATGTTGCTAAAGCTGCGTTAACTGCCAACGGTACGCGTTATTGTGACATGACAGCAAAAAAATATTCGATTCGTTTTTATGGAATCAACTATTTTTTTTAAGTGAACGTATTATTATTGTGAAGTTGTAGTTTTTTAGAACATAGTTCTGTGATATTTTTAATGAAAATTAAAAGTATTTCAATTAGAAAGGAGTCGTACTAGGAACCCTTGCTATTGAACCACGGTACCATAGTAATAGGTCAGCGCACTTACCCGGATAGGAAGGGCGCAACAAAAATATATTTCGACAAATTGATTTTTTCTGTATATCTTTCTAAGCGATACATTTAATTTGTATCAAAAATAATAATTAATATAATTCTCACATTTGTCGGAAACTTAAATGATTAACGTGGCGAAACGCATTTTCCCGGATCGAAAAAAGTCCAGGTTCAAATCTCGGTGAAAACTAAATATTATTTTCGCTATATATATTTTTTTATTTATTAATTTAATTTGTTTTTAAATAAGAGAACTACGTTCTGAAATTGTAACTTCAAGAAAATTTTAGTATTTATATAAATTGTCACTTTACGAAGAAGTAATGAGTTTAATTTAAACGTTTAAATGGCCACTCCTTTTGATATGGCTTTTATAAATATATACATATATCTACATTGGATAGCTTTAATGGTATAAATATTTAAGCTGTTACACAAATATTTTCGTTTAAAACCACGTAGACGAGTTTATTGATCAATTAAATGACGCTGTGGCAGTCTCGGCACGTCTGCTTTATAAATGTTTATGCCTTTACGATAATTCCTCGGCGATAATTATTATTCATAAGTGGATATTAAAACAAACTTTAATTCATGCTGAATATTAATTACTTATTAAATAATCAAATAATGTTATGGTTTGGGCTCTTTTTAGAGTCATAATCATGCCACGCGTTGGTATATTTATTTAAAAAATATTAAATACTATCAGAAAGTAATCGGCTAGTGTTTTCGTGAAACGTATTTTTCAATCTTGAAAACATAATTTAATTTTATGTAAATTATCTACCACAGTACAACCAATGTAACTTATACAATTATTTTTAACCTAATCATTCTTAAAATTAAGATATAAGATGTAATGTTACGCGACACACGTGCGCTGACTTCCATAGCTGGGGTGTCAAACGGTCCAATAGAGTACCACTCCACTATAAAGCGTGCCTTTACTAAATACGAGTAAATATACAACACAATTTCTACTGGTGTTTCTAGCTGAAAAACTTGATAAAACTGAAAGTATATGTTAACTAACAGAAGACCTGACGCAAACAAACTGATGATTTCAATTTAAAAAATAATAATTTGTAATAATACGACCCTTATTTCACGGGTGGAAGTATTAAATACTCTCATACCATAATTATCAATCAATACTAATATTAGCGATATTTAAATATGTCCAAGACCACACAATTACTGAATTTTTACCTATAAAGGCACTGTTATTAAATAAATATCAGACATCTCATATATATCTTTTATTATATTTTATGTAAAATATATGGAAGTATGGGGTAATTACAAGGATTACGATCTGTCTTCGGCTGGCTTAAGTAATTATTTTATATATATATATATATGTATAACGTTCATCAATTCTCACCCCTCAATCTCCACATTTATCTAATTTTTGTAATTGTTAGTATGTGGACTCACTTTTTTTGATTTTCGATTTTTCAGGCATATTCTAGTATAATATATTAAAAAACATTTTACAGAAAAAGAATATTACTTTAAAATAATTTTAAAAAAAAATCAGGTTCTCATAGTGATAACATATATGCTGTTTAAAAAAAGGAAAAATGAATTATCAAATTTGGTCCACAGATAGCGATGGTGTAATGGTACTCGAAGCTAGTCCACATACGAACATATATACAACTTTCAAAAATTTTATAAATGTGGAGATTGAGGGGTGAGAATTGGTGAACGTTATATATATATATATACAAAGTGATTATTTAAGCCAGCTGAAGACAAGTCGTAAGCCCGGTAATTACCCCATACTTCCATATATTTTCTGATATCTGTTATTTGTTTAATACTAATATTAATCAAATTACTGAAAGCATATTTGAGTGGAAACAAATCAATTTTATTGAATTTTATAATAATAATAAAAAAATATAGAATGTTTTGAGATATTAAAGTACTTTTTTTTATAAATTTGAATTAACCTATTAAAATGTACCCTGGAGCAGTTAAAAAACATTTCTTCATTGTCTTCTGTTTGTCTAATTTTACAGAATAAATATGGGTATTTTGTAAATTCGTGCGTACCGTTAAATCGAATCATAAAAATATATTTAAATAAAATCATGTATGATAAAGTAATTGCCATGTAATTTAATAATGTGACAGATATTTTTAAAACATGTACGTACACATAACAGTAAACAAATGTATCGGCATTAAAATTAATGTTAATTTGTATTTGGCTGATTTTATAGGAATTAACTCCTCTGATTATTAATTTCGTTTTGATCTGACAATATCGTCAGAGTAGCTTGAGTTAAAGAATAACAAATGAGTAAGAATGGCAAATGAAGCGTACCTGTGCAGTGGTTTAAAATGGTAATATTTTTAGTGAGGAAGGTCTTAACCTTTGTTAAGTTTCCATGATTTTCTACCCCCGGGCTCTTAGTAACTACCGGATAATCAAGGTTCAAGGCTGCGGCCGGAACTGGTGGCTATAAATATACATAAAGCGATCATTAATTCTACCTACCTCTCAATTTGAATTATTTTCAGAGCGTCGGCGGATGAGCTGAAATAACTCAAAATATATATAATTGTTTTCCTTTCATAATTTCATTTCGTTTGAATTACCAAATTGATACAAATATTCACGTCGCGGTCGTGAGAATTTTTAATTTATTAAGGATATTTTTAATTAATTATTTCAACATGGAATTTGTTTATTTAGCGGGCACCCCAAAATCTTCTTAAGAAAATTTCGAAATATTTTTATACATTCTAACTTTTTTTCTTCCTCTTCATGCGCCATTTTCTATTAATTTAAAAACACTTGGAGATATAACTATCTATATATATAAAGAATATATGTCTGTTTGTTTTTCATACAAATCAACAGTTTTATTCAGAGCTCCATGAAATTTTGCATACTTGACCTTCAAAACAAGACAAAGGTCACAAGTTCACAATCACCAATGAGTATGGATCAAGGACAATAGTATTTGTTAATCCTACAATAAAAAATAAACTACCTGGCTTTTTACAAAAGAATACGCTTTCTCCCAATTTGAAAGAAATGGCTTATCGATAATAACCTGTCTTACCTGTAAGAATAATGAATTGTTTAAACTGTGATTGATTAATTGTTATGTTTTTATTATATTATATATTATTATATTATATATTATATATTATTATATTTTTATTTATGGGTCTAGTTTTAATTAAAAAAATTAAAATTAAAATAATAAATAAAAATATATTTTTAAAATACCTAAAATTAATCGGCTATTTATGGCGAAGTTTAAATGTACATAATTTGTATTACTAAAAATAGTTACTTTTGGTCTTCCAATCTGTCTTTTCCTCTCTAGATACAATTACTAGTTTCATTATTTTTCTAACTTGATATGTATATGTAATATGGCATTTCATTGTAAATCTTCATTGCACTGTAAACCACTGATTTCTGAGATTGAGCCTTCTTCCTGAATGGTAGTCTCGGTCTATCTTTTCCTCTTGTATGATGTTCGTGCTCATATTAATTTACATCTCTCTCTCTTATAATTTATTTTAGTGAGCTTAACTCATTTTGATGTCAATTGATCATTCAAAATTGTCGTAAGTTGCAAAGTTAGTTGCTTTTTTCCGCCGCCATTTATTCTAGGATACAAATAGCAATATTCGCTATCCTGAAATTTAATTGGCCGCCAGTAAGGAAACTAACTTGATTTTTAATTTATAAATATTGCATTTATTTAGTGCTTTAAACCGGATTATTGTAATCATCATTCATAATAATAAGTGCTTTAATAAATAAATAATATAAAATACTAAGAAAAGATATTGTTATCAGTATTTTATGTATTTCACCAAATAAAAAAACATGGAGTTTGCCGAGATTGCGACTAGTGTTTTTTGAGACTTGTGAACCACGGATCCATTACAGGTGATCTACGTAACTATCTGATGTTGGCGTCCGTCTTATTTTTCTTCTCGTATTTCTTTTTGAGTCGGGAGTTCTTCACCGAACGATGCACTAGAATTACACCCTGCACTGTTAAGATAGGTACCTTAGTATCTCGTCAAACAGCCCCTTCATGTGTCTGACCCAGCATTTTCCGGGGAGTCCCACGGGATGTCATTAGCCATCAGGCACTGCTGAGAGAATTTTCTTCGACAATCTCCCCTCCGGCATCTGAAGGAGGTATTCAGGCCAATTCATTTGGGATTATTTATGTGAAGCAGAAAGGGTTCCATGAAAGGCGTCTCGCGGATCCATTCACTACCCTCACAACCATTTCAGCGTGTTGGACCCCGGACTTAATTACTTTATTAAAAAATGATGTGTTACTTTTTTTTTTAAAAACCTGTATTTAAAACTGTACGTCGATAGATATTTTTTATCTAATGTTCTATGTTGTAAGAAAATCGAATTTTAAGTTTTGAGTTTGAAATGTTGGGATAATTAAGGTTTTAACACTTAAGGAAATTCATGTATACCAGTTCACTGAACATTTATTTACTTTTAAAGTATATCTATTTTTTGAAATGAGATATTTTAAAACTGGAATGAAATGTTTTCAAGTTATATACATGAGTAATTGGATATTCAAATAATAGCATAAATTATTGTTTTGATTTAGATACGTCCACATACCAGTAAATGAATAGACATGAAATAAAGTGTACATATTGTAGAGGGATTTGGAACATGCAGGACGAGGGGCATTCTACACACATCCTTTGTGGAAAAGTAAATTTGATAGTTCATGACACATTTATGGAACAGTATTAAAAAAGTAAAAGTATTTAGACTTTAAAAATTAAATCTTTATGTAAACATGACATATTTTTTACATGAATGCATATTATATCGTCAGCGTTTAATTTCTCGTTCCAACCGAGTCATATATTTAAAATAAGTCAAATAAGCTATTGATTACATAAGTGGTACCAAATTGATCACGTGAGTGACACCAAATTGAAAATATTGAGACAGGGAATTTGCGATAGTTCATGTTTATATATTTGGTAGTCTGTGGATGCGTCATATTTCAGCATACATATTAATTATGTAGAATTTTTCACACCTTTATAGAGACCGCGAAAAGATTTTAAGAAATGATGACGTACAACAAATTAGATGAATTAATTAGAAAGTTAAGTAGAATAATTATTTGGTTACCTCCGGGATACAAACCCGGAAGTTTTCCTTTCTATTATTAACCGTGTAACTATTTCTCAATGTTAACCATTTAGTATCATGAAAAAGTTGAGACTTATATGTAGTTTTTATATATTCTATATTTAATATTTCTTAAGACCACTCTTAATATAAATTCGATTCGATAACTCATAACAAAAATTATATATAAATAGGATAGTAAATATGAATTAAATATATTAATTATAAAGATATACATATAAAATCAATTTTATAGAAAAATATTGTTGTTGCGCCACCGGGATTCGAACCTGGATCTCTTTCCTAACCGGGGAAGGTGCTTTATCCAACTAAGCTACAGCGACATTATTTTTAGAGACAATTTTCGACTCTATATGTTACCTTTTTGATATTAATACATTTAATCGTTCCATCATTTGACAGAGCCATCTACCTTATTTTAGGAAATTATTATTAGGAAAGAGATCCAGGTTCGAATCCCGGTGGCGCAACAACAATATTTTTCGATAAAATTGATTTTATATGTATATCTTTATAATTAATATATTTAATTCATATTTAAAATATCACAGATCTATGTTCTGAATAATTACAACTTCACAATAAGAATGTGTTCTTCTAAAGAAATAGGAAAGTGTTAGGCATGATTTCACTATGTATTTACGATATAGCTACTGAAATTGCTGCAATATCGTGCTGAGATTTTAACACGGTATCACGACGTATCTGCCTTACTTGAATTTTAACATTGTTTAACTGAACGAGAAAACTAGACGAATTGAAATTCTAAAATGTTTTATACTCTGACTGCTGATCTTAGATATTCCGCAAAGATACGGATAAAGGGTAATCAAATAAACAAACAAAAAAATCAGATTATAAAAATAAATAGAAATGGAGGTCTTGACATCATCTTGGTGATATAAGTCATTAAATGTTAAATCTGAAAACATTTAAACGTTGAATATGTATTTTCAACGGGCCGTATTGTAAAGTAGAACTAGTGTTTAAGAAGGCTTTATAAAAAATACATATCTTGTCATATCCTTTATCTCTTTGTCTTTTATTTTTACCAGAATCGGTATCGATATAAAATGCGTCTAAAATAATTTTGAATTCAAATCGTCAAGTAAATTTGAATTCAATTCAAATTTCAAAATGTGCGAGAAAAGTACGTTTACCGTAATTTTTTGAGGCACGTGTTTCCGTGTCAAAACGTCGGTCTAGGTTTCCCGAATGAAACCATCTACAAAAACACGATCTAACCTAGAAGAGACACTAGTTTCATATATATAAGGATTGCAAGTTTTGACGAAATAAAAAAATTAGGAATTCGAAATTCGATATTCAAATATAAACTTTTTCGGAATTCGGTCGGATTTCGAAAAATTTTATATTATTTTTTGGTCAACACTAATAATAAAAAACAGCTTATTTAACATAATAAATTCATTATTATTTATTATATAAACAATTTTTTCAACTAAAAAATAAAAATAAATTGTTTTTTCTTTGAGGATTAATTTTAATGGAAGACCAACTATAATACGTCGATATAACCAATTTACAATATAACACTTTCACATGCATTGTGATCGTTTGATAATGATATAAGTTAAAGAAGTCTCGTATTTATACGTTATATTATCCAGACTACCCATGGTCCCAATTAGTCTGGGTAATCGAGGTTTTACTATATGTATCAAATAACGGTAATACATTAAAACTGCTAAATAACGGTAATACATAATAACTAAATACACACTACACACCGCGCTACCGTACTCGACAAAACAAATCTCAATACTGATCCGCCAGTTTTCGGACATTTCTTTGATGCAGCCGCTATCTTTTGTCTCTTATGTCGGCCGAGTGCATCAGTTCTTTTCATGAAGGCGTTATCTCTCTGCATAGTTTTCTAAGAATGATACCTTCGGAACACCTCTACTGTTCTGCGATTACTCATTGTGTAGCCGTATTCTGAGACCGTAATAATATTAAATTTTTATATATTTATAATTCTAAATTATATTTATGAGAACGAATTTCGGAATTCTCAAAATTTTAAAATTTCGTATAATGACACTAAATTTTCAAACTAAATTTCAGTAGATTTTAGAATTTTTTAGTATTAAACTATAACTAGAATTTGATACATAACAAATCAGTTGTTTCGGCTTGAGAATCAATTTATTTTCTGGAATTACTTATTTTTATTTCAGAACGAACATACAAGATCTTTGAATGAATCCACGTGTGATCTGAAAATGTAATTATTAAAATAACTACTCGAATTGTATATCTATGGCAAAACACATAAGAAAAAATATTATTTGTACCAAGCTTTTGATTAACGAGTCCTCGTCAAGTTTGATACTGATTATAAATATGCTAGTATTACCTTATATAAGCACACTTATTATTTAAAGCCTTCCCACGCGTTCGTCTTAATTCTTCTGATATTTATATATTTCAGTGACGAATGTAAAAAGTTTATTTAACTTTTGTTGCGAGATATAATAAAATGAAAGTAAAACAGAATTTTGTCAAATAACAGAGATGTAATTGGATATTTTTACCCTAGACGTAATCAAAAACTTATAAGAATTAAAAAGATCAATAACGCATCTCTGTGTATAGATAAAAATACGTGAATACTTATAAAATTATATTATATACGGATAATACCATTAAACACATTCTCGAATTGAACAAATTATAACCATTGTGAAGGTGTAATTATTCAGAACATAGCTCTGTGATATTTTAAATATATTAATTAGAAAGATATACATATAAAATCGTTCCATTAAATGTATTAACATCAAAAAAAGGTAACAAATAGGTTCGAAAATTTGTCGCTAAAAATATCGTCGCTGTAGCATAGTTGGATAATGCACCTTCCCCGGTTTGTAAAGAGATCCAGGTTCGAATCCCGGTGGCGCAACAACAATATTTTTCGATAAAGTTGATTTTATATGTATATCTTTCTAATTAATATATTTAATTCATATTTAAAATATAACCATTTGCGTGACAAAAATACAATTTTGTGTCATAGAGAACATTTCAACAGCACTTAACGTTTCATTTTTGATGACGTTTTCGAAAGTTATAAGTTATAAAAAGCACCGCTTTTTTTCATATTTGAATTCCGAAATAAACTATTTTGCTTTAAGAATTACTCAATATTTTTGGTAAATTATATAAGCGACCTGTATATGTATTGTTATGAAGTACATTTTGGGTTTGGTGAATAGGTTTTGTCATTACCGACGTTTTATGCTAAGTGTGCCCGTGTGCAGGTGTGGTAGGAAGGAATAAATTTTATAAATCAATAAGAATGATATACAAATAATCCAATCCACCTTTTTTTCGGTGTTTCCAAGAAGATACATCTTAGTAGTTATTTCTCTGGTATTAGCATAATGTATCCAAGCTACCTCAATTGAGATTTTGTAAACGTGGAGGCTCCATGCAGAGGATATTCCATAAAACACTATAAAGAAGATTACTGTTAATTAAATATTTATTAAGTTTTTAAAAAAGGTGTGCAAAACCGGAAATGTTCGTGGCTGTAGGGCTAACATGAATATGTTTGTCATTCCAACGTACTCACTCCTTTGTTCATCGCACTTTATCGGTACATTATCACAGTCTTCGTGGAGTCATTCACAATTCTCGCAATGCTCACAAAGTAAATAGCAAAGCACTCGTGGATGGCATATCCGCGGCGACACTAGGCGCTGTAGTACTAGCGGAACGTTTTACTTCGGTCACGTGCTCTGTAATCCCTTTTTACTGCGGTGAATGGGGTATCGTTGGATTCATCACTCGATTTCTGATTGTATTTATTGACCAAATAGTTGAACACTATAAATGCATGGCCGGAACTTTTCACTTAGACCCCACAAGCTCGTCTATCATTAGATCTTTGCACTTTCTGTATTGTACGCACAGAGGGGCTTATCGTTCATCACTTGTTTTATCACGATCAGATTTATGGTGTACAAGCTTTGGCGTCCCGAAGTTGATTGACATATAATACAATCTCCTGAAATTTTACTTCTACCCTTAATCTATTGACATTATGAACTTCTACCTGCATCGTATACTTTCTGAGATATGAGCGTTTAAAGTCTGACCTATTTTCATGACGGTCAGATTTTTTCACATGTACCTCATACCTCGAACCGGTGTTAAAGACGTATTCACGTCAAAATATAAATCTGGGTACCGTATAAATTTACCGGTTTTTGAGATATATAAAAATGTTTCTCGACTAAAAATTTTCTGGGTAAATACCCTAGTCAGATATTCAAAGAGTATTTTTGACAGACAGTTTGGTTCATCCAAAAAAATATTGGGTTATAGATTATTCGGCGTTCGGTAAGGTTATCGATCTCTATCAGTCACAGATGAGGGGCATAAAACATACTATTACAAAAAAAATTATCATTTTAACTTTCAAAGAGTTTTCATACACATGCTCAGTTTAAAAGAAAAGTATTATTAGTCATGCCGAGGACTGTCAAGTGTCACGTGGTTACACTTTATTGATTTTGGAATCCACGCACTTTTCTACTTAGACACTGTAAAACACCACTGAAGGAGGGAGTGTTGAAAGGAGAAGACTTGGCATGTTCAGGTATACCAGATGCAGAAAGATGGTCCTGTCAGAGGCCTCGACAGTCGACGAGCTCGTATGAGAAGATGAGGCGAGGTTGTGCATGATGGTTAGTTAAATTTATTAATTATTTTTAAAAATGCGTTGTCTTTAATTTTATATGTTCAATTTCTACCGACCTTCTTTACACTAATTATTTAACACATGAGCACGTGTCATATTAACATTCCTAATTGCACCTAACCTTTAAACCACTTAGCAAGCGCCTTACCACTAATCCAAAGTGGCAAGTGGCGCGTAATTGTTTTGAAAGGTATAAAACGATGTGTACGAAAGCGCGTAGGAGCATGCGCGTATCAGAGTCTCTGAGAGACGGATATTGCTCTTGTGAAATTCTTTGAAGACAACTCTTAGCTTCTCATTGTCGGTCGTCAGTTGAGTAATCGCCAATCTTTAATCTAAGGTCTTATATTAATATCACACGAATACTTCAATCCTGCAACAAATCCAACCGCAGCAAGCTTTATCCACAACATTGAACAAAAGTTAATTTAAAGAAAATTGTCGTTTTAGGTGACATATGTGTACGCGTGTCGAATCTCGCTATCAGATCGATCGTCGTATACATTGATTTGACCTTGTCTCTTTCTATCAATCTCTATCTGGTCTCTGAGTTTATGAGTGACGTTTATCCATTTACCTTAGACACGACTAAATATTTACTAGATATATTTTGAAATATAGGAATGTAGAGATTACTAACAACCCACGGATGTGTGCAAGAAGCGTGCGCGTAGAAGATGCGGAGGACGTAGAGTATAAATTACATAAAATGTTTGACGTTCTATCTGTGCGAATACTGTGTACAATATCACAGACACAAATGTATTTCGTAAAGTTAGTTTAAGCGGTTTTTTGGTTTATCTGGTATTTACGGCGGTAATAGTGGTTGGCGTCGGCTAAAATCAATGTTTTTTATTGCCTCCTATAGGGTGGTCTTTGTATTTATCCATGTGGAAATCAAAATAGCAATATTCATATGAAAAGTTTTTACGTAATGTAAAGTGAAAAACGCGTTATGTGTAGAACACATTTCTTTCTTGATACTAAGAATCTTTAACAACGTTGTTATACAGATTATCCAATAAGTGGGATAGAATTTCAAATAAGAATAGTAGCCATGTTAATAATACTTTGACACCTGTCATTATTATTTTCATTTAGAATAGTCTACCATTTATCATGGAGCGTTTACAAGATTTATTGAAAACAATCCTTAAATGTTATATATATATATAACATTCAACGATTCAATCATTTCTAGAAATTGAACATTCAATTGACCGCCTAGATCATGTGATATTTTTCCGTTAGAATATTTTCTGTAGGAATATGTATAGTCACTTGTTTATGTAGATAAATCAATAACAATTGAACAATTAATGAACAACATAGCACCAGATTCATGTGAAATAGAGGCTGAAAATTTGATTAAGAGAATGCATTGTATCAAACGTAGTCGTGGTCTACATTTGAAAATTCAATTATTAATGGCAACGAATGATCTTTTAAGTAATTAAAAAATCATTGATATCATATTTGTTTTTTTAAATTCATTTAACTTGATGTTATATCACGCTTGATGGATAACCCTATACATTACAGTCAGTAAAAATGTTTCTAAATTTTCTAATTTTATTATGTAGTTAACGCAGTTTGGTGATATTTTACACGTAGAGCCTCCGATTAAACATATTATATATTAAAAACAAATTACACTTACTGTTTTACCGTGGTAAGTTTGAAGAACTTCATAATCAAATATGTGAAAATAAAACACATGTGTTTTGATTCTACTCGTTTAATTTACACAAGACGCGTTTTGCGTTGCAAGAGCAATATCAATTGATCCCGGCAACAACAAAAATATTTTTATTTGTATAAAATATCACAGACCTATGTTCTGAAAAATTACAACTTCACAATAAGAATATGTTGACCTTAAAAAAATTGGTTATTATTAATTTCGAATAATAAAATTTCATATTGATTTATTTTATAATCACACAGTTAACAAATATATTTTCTACATTTCTATGTTAATTTTTTCAATATTTAATAATCATTTATTACATCAATTTTAGGACTTAAAACAAAAAACGAAATTTTTATTTCATATTTAAATTTCATTTCCGATTGTTGGATTAATTATTATTTTCTTTATATGTATTTCTATAAATCTTGAAAATGACATATTTTTTGTTATTACCGTAATTGATTATTTTAATTTCATAATATATATTTAGCAATCAAATATTTTATTTTTATTATAAAGCAAATGTTACTTTTTTTAATGTTAATTAAATCGTGATTATTAAAATTATTTTTATACTGCTTTATAAAAAATAGTATGGAATGAACACACAACTTATATTTAAATGAGTACGGAATCTTTGAACAAATAATAATAATGCAAGACTTACAATTATTAATTTAAATATGAAACAATTTTAGTATTAAGAACACAGACCAGTAAATGAATAGACATAAAATAATTTGTACATATAGGACAGGGGTTTGGAACATTAGTTGCGGGACGAGGGGCATTCTACACGTATTCTTTGTGGAAACAAAAAATCCGATAGTTTATGACACATTTATGTAACAGTAAAAGTATTTACTCTTCGAAAATTAAATCTTTGTTTGTATTTTTTACATTAATGCATATAATATTAATATTTCAAACAACGTTGTGTTTTATTTTAATAATTAACTAAATTTTTCATAACGTTAAATATATATCAAAAGTTTTTTAAAGCTTTTGAGCTTTAAAATTTTTGTTCCAATCGAGTGATATAATTATAAAAAAGTCGTGGAGGTATTTGATTGCGTAAGTGGTACCAAAGTGATCGCGTGAGTGACACCAAAATGAAAGTATTGAAACAAGAAATTTTCGTTAGTTCGTGTCTATATATTTGAATATGAGAATAACATTGTATTTTTTATTTATTTAATATAAAACTAGAAAATTTTCCTCTGGACACCCTTTACTTTTGTTACCAAACGTTTTTATTTCAGTTCAAAACATGTAACACATTAAAAAAACTGATACTGGAAAAAAATTCTTTTTGTTTATTAATAATAAATAAATTGAAATTTTTATTAGTTAGTTTCAGTTCTTTTTAGTTTACATTTACGGTATATTTTTAACAAATCTACTTTTTAGGCGTAGATTTCAAAGGAACAGGAGGGAGAGTAACTTTTTTGACAGGTTTAACGTCCAGAAATGGAGCCTGAATTATTGGACCGAGACAGATGCTGTCACAGAGGACAAATGAGAGTGGAAAGGGAGCCTTGGCAAAACTTAAATCAAAAACATAGGATTTACAAATGATGAAACTTTAAATAAAAAACAATAGAAAATAATATTTTTGGATATTTTGAAATATTAATACTCTTTCGTGCCTAAAGTTTTTTCGTGTTTACGTCAACTGATACAATTTTAAAAAATATATAATTTACCTGAAAATTGTGGTTCATTGTTTTTCTCTCTCTCTCTCTCTTTTAAATGATAGACTCATGTCTGATCATCGCAGTTGTTTAGTCGTTTATTATATTTCTACAGGGTGAATTTTTTGCCTCCACTCTTTGCGATCCTGGACCCCGTTTATTGCGAGGCTCTAGCCATATCTTGGACTCGTTTGTCAATATTGTTGTGTATGTTACCTGTTTCTTATTAATTTAATTAAAAACACTTTTAACTTTTTTCTACTATTTATTATTTTATGACCATTACCGGTTTCAGCCTATCACGGCCATCTTCAGACTGGTATATTTTTCTTTATAGGATATTTATACATTTTTTTAAATGAGTCTATATAATATTTATATAGTAGTGAGTGTTTAATGGTCCTATATAATTTGAAAGATTGATAATAATTTTAATTTAATGTTAGGATAATATATACATATATTCCCGTTATAAAAGTGTTTTAATTAAATCATTAAAATGGAATTCCACTATAAATTAACAGTTTACAAATTAGAAATAATAAGAAATTTTAGAAATAGTAAATAGTGTTTATAGCAAATAAATAATAATGTTTATAGCGCCCTTGAGGTGAAAGTTTTTACGAAAATGGCGCTATACAAATTATCCATTATTATTATTATGTCAAATTAAGGATTATTAATAACCAAATCCTTTTTGTTAGCCTTCTTTTAAATTTGTTTTCACAGTAGTTTATAATTAGTTACCCGCCCTCCCCTCTTTCTTAGCCCTTTCCTCCACTTACATTTTCAGTTTTTTTTATGTTTATACTTAATTTTTAATTTTAGTATAGGTACACTGTAACTTGAAGAAGGGACCATTGCTTTCGAAACATGTTGAGTAATCAACAAACAGTAATATATATATATCTATCTTAAAACTACTGCAAGGCCATATTAACTATCCCAGCCAATTAGAATTAATATCTCTCCACATACTATCTAGATCGACCCGGCAATCCGCACTCTTCCACATTCCTAGAAGTATAACATATTACATACAAAATTCATTCATTCACCGGTCATGCAAATACCATAATGATAAATTTACAGGAATTGACTTTTTCAACATTAACCTTACTACGCTTAAAGGGTTATTTTTATGAACCGCCACAATCTCAATTTTAGCTAATCATTCTACCTATAAACACATCTTGCTCTCCCTTTACCGCAACAGTAGTTGCAACCTCCCTATCCTTTCTCCCTATTTTTTTCTTTTTATTTATCTTCTGCACCTAAACATACTCATGTACCTAAACATTTCTATGGATTTTCATAAATAGTATCACATGTTCAATATTTATTATGTTAGTAATAATAAGTTGTCACTGTCAAAATCCATCAATAAAAATAAAATTATAAATAAACAAAGCGTGTTTTCATTATTAATACAAAGATAAATCTTTGAATCTCTGAAACAGGTTTATCGATGCGTAGTAATACACACTAGACACTGATTCTTAATTTTGAAAAAAAAAACTTGTTGATATTATATAGAATCTGGTGAAGAGTAAATAGATTAATAACACTGTCACTTTTTACGTAGAAATATATTCGGTCTGTTAATTAATTTGTGTTATCCATCAAACCTTACTGGACGGTTACCTCACACATTTTTCAATTGTAGCCGAGGACAGCAGACAACTTTTGTTTTGTAAGGTAAAATCGTTTCATTCCATGCTCGCTCATACTATTACGCCACCTACATTACTAATACACACACAGGTTCACTAATGCGATTAGCACCCGTTTCCTTAACGGGATTCCACCCTTAACTCTCCCCCTACTACCACCCCTCGAGTGAGTGCCATTTGACCTCCCTTTTAGACACGTTTCATCACCATGACGCAAACGCTTGTGAAACATTTTTTTAATTTTATTTTTGAAATGAGTTAAATGTTCGAATGTTGTCACCCAAATTTGAATTATGAATTTATTTCATTTATCAGCATTACAATTAATACTTAGATAAATATCAATGTGGAAAATCTATTTGTAATGGAGTAAATAATGAACCAATTAAGAGTAAACAGGATTGAAAAAGGTAGCTTAGGGGGTCTGGTGATGCGGAATGAATGAATAAAGGGATAATGGTAAGATAAGTTAACAGCACGCACTAGGTATGAATTTAAGTTATGCTGCTAATGACGATGTTAAAAGTAATATGGACTGTATTGTCACTAAACGTTGTATTCATCTGAAAAAAATACACTATTTCTACAGCACAGATTTTTAAAATGAGTACCTGTACCAAGTCAGCATCTAATATATATTTGCGCTGTTTTGTATGTGCATTTAGAATACTGCGCGGCGAGGGGTACATTCAGTATTGCTTTTAGTTAGTGTACGTCTGTGGCAGATATTGTGAAAAATTATACTTAACTCATGCGCAGCTTTATTTGTCATTTCTAAATTCTTCCGCTAGATGATTCTAGTTAAAACATTAATATATGAACTATTAATTATTTGCGCGTGGTTTCGTTTAATTCTTAGAAATTATAGTTATGTACAACTTTTTTGAATTTATGGATAAATACCCCTGAAAAAGACATATGACGCGAATATTGATGACTCCAAAAATAGAGGACGTTCGGGAAAATTTAGCATGATCAGGTAAGCTACATATTGGAAGAAGTGCCTATTAGAAGCCACAACAATCCAGTGTATGAATGTGGATGAGGCAAGAGTTGTGGGTCGGGGCAAAACAATGTGGCCCTATATCTTTCACGAAAAATGGCCTAATGGTAAGTAAAGTACTTAGTTAAGTATTCATACATACAGGCCGTTAACATAGTTCGCATCGCTCATAACTGTGATATTTAAAAAAAAACTGTTATATAGTCGTCTGGTTATTTACTTAATTTTTAACGTAGTGTATACATAAACACTCCTATATATGCTCTAATATAAACAAGATTAAAGTCTAATCTTTTACTTTAAATCACTTTAAATCTATTCAATTCCTCCTCCTTTCTTATGTTTCCTGGCATTAAATTAAAAATCTTCATCGCACTATACAACATCGATTTATGAGATTTGGCCTTCTTCATAAGTGACAGTCTCAGTCTATATAGACTAAACTTTGTTACAAGAGACAATGAGAATTTAGATTAATTTGAAAATAATAAAAATATTGCAAAACATCTCTATTTAAAAAATGTAAATAAGTAAAAAATCTTCAATTAAATTAAATGCTAAACACTGGTCACCTGAATTCAGTAGCGACCGTCTAGGCTAACGCTGAAGGCGCATCTTTTCAGGCAGCTTCATTGCTCTGATTAAACTCTTGATTGAGTTGACTCGATTGTTTGAACATGTTAGTTCACAGCGAGTTACTAAATTGAAAAGTAAATTTGAACCTAAAATTAAAACGAACTAAAATAAATCAATGTGTCTGAGTACATTGTAAACTTACACTACCTAGCTTTATGGCACTTCGCTAATACGGCTTTGAAAATTGTAATTATTAATGATCTGAGTTGCATGGCTCTTACGGCGCAGTGTTGACGATGCGGCGCATATCACGTGACTTCATTAGAATCACGTGACGTGTTCTTCAATCCTAAGCAACTTTTCGACTTCTTTCTGATATCACGCTTAAAATAAGTTTTTTTATTCTGTATATATATATTTACGCATGTATATTATAAATTTATTAAGAATACATTCTTATTGTGAAGTTGTAATTATTCAGAACATAGGTCTGTGATGTTTTAAATACTAATTAAATATGAAGATATATATATAAAATCAATTTTATCGAAAAATATTGTTGTTGCGCTACCGAGATTCGAACCTGGATCTCTTTTTCCAATCCGGGGAAGGTGCATTATGCAAAAACTTTCAAGACGAGTCGATGTCGCGCCAACAAATGCGCAAACGTTAGGAATAAATAGGAAGACAATCGATTTGATTGATGGTAAAAACAAACATTAAAAACAATTTTTTTGTGAAATATTTTTTATCATTTCATATATATACTAGAATTAATTTCTATTTGCACAATATTAAAAGAAAAAAATGAATTTTTAATAAATATTTCGTGTTTGTTTCATCATTTTTCAACGGGCTCCTTAGGCGCCTCACATCTAACTAGTCTAGTAGATTATACTCTAAGCCATTTGATAATCAATGCAATACGAGACGTTTGCTTCCAACGGAAAAAAAGATGCCCCAATAAAAAGTCAAATATATAGATCAAAATTAGACGATAATCTACTGATTAATATAGCCTAATTGGTAAAATCGATAATAGAAAGGTATTTAATCGTAAGATTGATTTTTTTTTGAGTACGTATAATTTAAAAAGCGATTTATTTAAAAATTACAATAAACAATTATTTATTTTGCCAATCGTGAATAATTTTGATACTCAATTTCTGTCACTTTACAAATTTATCAGCTATTCAAAGTCGCCATGACTGGAATTTATCCGCTCGAGAATGTTTAATCGCCTTCGTCTATGACATTGCAGCTATCACCTTCAGACCTATTCCGATCATCTCACTATGTTGGGCCGCTTCGTGATCAATTGTGGCGATGTATAATCGGCCCAAAAGGGCAAAAAGTAAAACTAAAAATTTTATTAATAATGTAAATTTTCTATTGAAAACAATTCATACACATACCTATCAAATAATTTAAATAAGACCTTGAAAAATTGTTTAAAAAAATTGTCTTACTATTCTCAACGCTAAAAACTAACTTAGTATCATGGCGTTCCTCCGCGGGGGTAGGCAGAGATAATAATAGTAGGTAGACCACACTCGTCCACATTCATACTTCTTCTCATACAAACTCGTCGATTATTGAGGCTTCTAACAAGTTATAATCAACTTCCAGTATATGGTTTATCTAATCGTGCCAAGTTTTCTGAGAGGATCTATTTCTATACTTTTAAAATAAGCAATGTTATCTTTGTGGTTAAGATTCATATTTTTATTTTTTATCTTTGTTTAATTAACCACTAAAATGAGTTTAAATACATCTACCGGTTTCGAAAAATACCATTTTCTTCTTCAGGATGTCATAACTAACTAAAACATATATTGTTTCTTTGACAGAATCTATTTTTAAAAAATCTATTTTAAAAGAAAATTTTATTTTTTTTAGTACCAACTCAAATCATAACTTAAATACAAATTTACTCGAATAATTTTTAGGAAAAAATTTTAGAATGGGACTCGTAGTTAAATTTAGTTGGTTGTTTATAATTTTTTGATTAGTTTTACACGCTTTATTTATCTCCAACGATCCCAAATTATTTAATTTGTGACCAACACCGTTTATATGCAAAATTGACAATCCCAATTTTTTATCAAAATCATGACCATTTTCTATCAAATGATATACAAATTCTGAATCCCCATTGTTCAAACATCTCAACTGCTCCCTTACTCTTATATTAAAATTTCTACCCGTTTTACCAATATAAAATGCAGCACAATCCTTGCAACTAAGTTTATAGACACCAGAATTGTTAAATTTATCATCTTTGTCTTTAGAATTTATGAGTAAATTTCCTATACTATTATTTGTATAAAATGCCGTATAATGTTTCGTGGTAGGTGTTTAGATATTTGATTCGAAAAGTTATTTATGTATAAAATCCTACGCCAATAATCATTATTATCATTATGTTTTATCTGTGATTTATATAAAAATTGATTATTATATTCTTTTAATTTATTTTTTAAAATAGTGTCTATCAAACCTGTATTATACCCGTTATTAACTGCTATTTTTTTAATTGTATTCAATTCAATATTGAAATTGGATGTTGACATAGGAATATTGACTAAACGATGTATCATGGAGTGGAACCCTGAATGTTTGTGTGATAATGGATGATTAGATTCATTGTGTATGATAGTATCATAGTTTAAAAAAAAAATTTTTCTTTTAAAAATAGATTTTTTAAAAATAGATTCTGTCAAAGAAACAATGTAAGTTTTAGTTAGTTATGACATCCTGAAGAAGAAAATGGTATTTTTCGAAACCGGTAGATGTATTTAAACTCATTTTAGTGGTTAATTAAACAAAGATAAAAAATAAAAATATGGATCTATTTCTAGTGCCATCTACACTTGCGTCATATATCTTTATTTGTAATTTCTCCTCATTCACCCATTTCATATGATCAAACCACCCAAGTGATTCTTTTTTAATCTATGCTAATTTCTTTATGCATTCTTTACCGTGTCATAAATACGCTTAATTTATATAACTAATTGACATAGCTGTTACTTTGTATTGTAACATGATTATTTTAATTTTCACAACAAAACTTTGTATTACACACATGTTGGGTTATTTTCGTTTAACACCATTAATAGCATCGGCAAAATTATATTCAATTTCAAAAACAAAAATTAGTACATTAGAATAAATCGAAATATATGAAATAATTTTTGGAGATTGCGGTAAAAAATTATAGGTCAAACCACGAGAATAAAGAAACATCGCCACTGCCTAAATATAACAACTCTTCGAAATTTTCTAACCACATAATTAAAACAAACCACTCTTGCGATAGTCATGGACAAAAACTTCTCCACTTCGTACCTTATAACCGATTAATAAGCTGAAATACTAAAGAATTTAAATTCGGATAAAACACTGATTAACAACATAACATTCCTTAACACTTCGCCTTTACTGACCATATTCTCGTTGACCACTGGAACCTCTCCCCTCTTCGCAAGCCCCGCCCCATTGCCCGAATGGACTACAATACTGTATTTAGTTTAGTTATCACCTGATGATGAGAGGGACTGCACATTTTGAAACTAGTGGTGAAAATAACCCATCGTTCGTGCAATACAAAGTTTTGATGTGAAAATTAAAATACGCCTATTTAATCTCATTTCCACTGTATTCATTCTGTTTTTGTTCCTCTTCTGCTGAGTGCCAATATTTACACATTATGTGCATATATCGTTATCCTTCTTTCAAAAAAACGCATCTCGTTCTATGTTAAAATTGAGTGAGGTTACATTGCCCTTAATCCATTCAAACATGCATATGTGTATTATATTCCAAAGAAGTAATATTACATAAAACATATTGCCTTAACCACTCTTATTTTGATGTGCTATTCTTGCAATTGATAGTAATAAGTCATATTTATGGAATAAAGACACCTCACACTGTCATTAAATAAAAATATATACGTAGAAAACGGTAAGTTTTTTTTATCATTTTTCAACGGTGAAAAATTTCACACAATTTGTTAATACAGAGTGAATATTATGTTCCAGGCTGATTATGTTTGGCCGAATTTTTTCCTATCAGATATTTGTCAGTTCGTATTTGGTAGTCGTAGATAATAGTTGATTACAATTTATTATGAAGTATCTAACGCCTCAATAACGTGTTGAAGTTATTAATTTTTTTTACCTAAATAATAATGGCAATGCTGTAACCATTAGTGGTGATTGCTATCGTCACATGTTGGGAAACTTATTGATGGCCGAACTGCGTCGATTGGGTCTGCAACATATGCGGTTTCAACAGGACGGTGTCACCTCACACACGGCCCGAGCTACGCTTGAAATTTTTGAAAATGTACATATATATTTTTGTTCTGAATGTTTATTTTTTCAAACTAGTAAACAAGGAAATCTACTGTCAGATATTTGAAAAAATTGGAATATTACAATGTTGTGTCATTATTTAAAATTAATATAGATTTAAGATATGTAACAAGATGTTTTAAATTTTATTGACGTTGAATATTAAAAAGTGTATGGTATTTTGTATGTGGTGTTGCATTAATACGGAAGACGATCCAGTTCAGAAAAAGCGACACTCAGATAGAGAAAGACAGCAAACATGTTGAGCTCGATAAAGTAATGATACTCAGGCCTATTCTCAAAATTGCAATATTGAAATGAAGGTGATTGTTACACCAACCCTCAAAAATAGTGTTATATTTGAATGAGAGAGAGGGAGAGAGAGTGAGGGAGTGAGGGAGATAAACGTACCATAATCTGTCAAAACTATCTGTCTATTTTTGAGGGTTGGTGTAACAATCACCTTCATTTCAATATTGCAATTTTGAGAATAGGCCTGAATAAATCGAAAATGTTACGATATTGGTAAAACATCACATGCAAGAAATATGGAAACACACGCAACCTAGATGTGTAACTGACACTCGCTTAATTAATAATAATTAATATATTTTATTTATAATATTGGTAGCACGAGAGCTCAAGTAAATGGGGTTAATTACCTGTCAGATTACTGATATTTTGTGAATGAAAAATTCATTTTAGAAATGGCCTGATAATATATTTTTAAATTGTCACTTTTTTCGTAACTATTCCAAAAAGTATGTAATGCAGGAAACAAAATGTATTCCGACGTATTTTGAATTTCTACATTTATTTTGGCTGGCGTCATTTTCAACGATCGATTTTCGAATTATATTATGCAAAGTCGTTTCGTACACTATTTACGAATTTCAGATACAAAGTTGAATACCAACTACGTACATACATCAGAAGTTGGTCGACAATAATGGAAAGTTTACGTGGTCCATTATCTTAACTTACCGTAGAAAGTATCATTGAGCAGAGTTTGCGAAAAATGAAATTATTTAAATTTCGCTATTTTTTTATTATAATTTCTTCAGTCCCTCAAATAAGGACTGCATCATAAATATAATATTTTATTTTTATTTATTTATTATGTTAAAACTTGTCATATACGAGTGTATTATATATAATATTCTTCCAATATGTACAAATTATGAAAGTATGATATATATGCATGTTTGTTTGAGATGGTAAGCCGCCTCGGCTTGCCATTCATGTTCGTATATATAGCGGTATTCACCGAAATTCGTTGTGAGGATGAGATAAGTATTATAGTTTTTCTTATAAATTGAGGCTGAATATATAATATTATATTACTATTTACAATGATTACGTAATATAATCTATATGATGGAATATAATATGCTGTGTATGACGCTGTCACCTAAGTAGGCTGGGGTTGTGTTCAGTCTGTTTCTTGGCATATATCTGACGTCACCCAGAGGTGGTTGTCTGTTCAGGACTGCGTCCCGATCACCACAAATTCTACATACATCAAGATATCGCTTTTTATAAATTTATTCATAAATCAACCCCTCCTACGTAAAGTATCGTAAGTAAAAAATGACATTTTTAACCATTCTAGTATTTTGCACGTATTTAATATATCTTTAAATAGCTGTATTTTTAAAAATATTATGTTTATTAGTACCAACATCATAGAATACATTTTTTTTAATCTGCCACGTAAATAAGTATCAAATATATCATGACATTTTTTACTTACGATATTAGAAGTGATACAATCACACATTCTACAAAAATGTTAATGATAATATTGTGTTAAAAATATTATAATAATTATTACATTTTATGACACCGAATTAAAATTATATATATTTTGTACTGTACGGGTCAAAGGCCGACCACACAAACATTTTCTTATTTCGAGCCAAGTTTACCCACACAGAAACTTGCAATCTTCATATTTCTTCACTTCACTCATCTTAATATTCGGGAGGCATCGAGTTCTGGCCGGGGTTCCATCGAAGGCCATCTCAATTTTATCTCATAACTGCTCCTATTTTGGAGATTTGAATTTGATTATTTGAAGATCTCGTAGATTTCTGAGTTAGTTCAAATACATCGAAGAGGTAGGAATTATAAACTTTATTGTTCTTCTTCTTTAGAATATTTGCGTCCATTACTGAACATAGGCCTTCCTTGTAAGCCATACATATTTTTTACATCCCCAGTCCAGTGCATTTGTGGTCGAACCTATTTATTTTCCCAGCAGGATTTCGCCACTTTATTGATCAGTTAATCTCGCCACGTGTCCGATATAGTCCCACCTCTATACCGCGATAGTTCACAATGGGATTTTCTTCTCCACTCGGGTGTTTTTATAAAAAAATACCCGGGGTTACTTTATACGTATTTGGAAGTTTTGTTGCAGAAACTATAACACGTGTTTGTACTCACGTACAAGGATAGAATACACTGGTCATAGAAATGTGTACTGTGTTTTTTAGTTTATTTATATCATAAATAATTTGTAATATATTAACTAAAAAAGATAATTAAATGCATAAATCTGAACTCCCTGTGGCAGTATAAATCACACTTTAACACCAATTTAAAAAAAAAAAAACCTGCGACTTATACACTGCAAGTTATAAAATATTTGTACATTGTTAAGGTACTTGTAAAACATATTTCCTGTCCTATCTATGATAAACGACTATGGACGGACGTGACACTAGACAATAGAATCGAACGTGATATTTGGGCATACGTATTACGCATTCTGCTGTCGAACTTCATACTTGTGCAAATTTATAACGTGCACGATGAGACTGAAGATGATGCAATTGATGAAGAAAGTGCCAGACATTGGCAATATTATGTAACAATGCAATATCTTTAGTAATAATATTTCAAAAAATTCCATAAATTTAGGGTGCGACTTATACTCGTAAAAATACGATTATTAGTGTTTTATTAATGCTTTCCCCATTATCAAGAGGATACAACAAATTTCGGAGAATGATACAATCAGGATTTTTAGTATTGTAGTATAATAAAACATTTGTTTAGAAACTCGCGAAAATTACAGCAAAGAGTTAACCAAATCTTACAGAAGCAAAAAACATTATTGTACGTGTGCATAATTAAAACTTGTTTTAGAGTGCAGAGTTCAGCGAAGAAAGTCACCTATTGTTTTGTATATTCTACTTTATTTGCAGAGTAAAATCTCATCCATGTACTTCACTCTTATACACCAATCTATTCTTATTCCTTTCTCTCTATACAGTGTGTCCCAGAGACAATAATCAAAATGGAGTCTACGTTTACATCTACCTTATATCTGCTTACATTATTGATATTTTCTTTTTCTCTTCTCTCTTTTTTATTCACTTTTTATATTATATATATATATATATACAATTTTTCCTTTTTTCTCCTTAAATATTTTCACATTATATGCTATGTATATATTTGATCTTACTGTGTTTTACCTTCGATGAGTTTTGGTTTTATAAAATATTATAGTTTATCAATTTGCCTTAAAACAAGCTTGCGTAGTAGGGCAATGTATTTAAATCTGTGTAAATATGATATATTTTGAAAGAAAAATTCAGCTACAATAGTATTATATTATATTAATGATAACAAAGAAATAATCAATGCTATCAAAAAATACTTTAAAGATGAAATTCATCATATTTTTATATCCTTGTTATAAATATATTGCATTTTATTTTATTATAAGCTAGTTATTGTAAACAATAATTATTAATATGTAATCCTCTTCTCTTCATTGTATTGTATCATTGTAATTATAACAGATTAATAATAAAAATAAATAGACATCATTAGCTTTAAATAAGATTATCCGAAATCCAACAATTAGTAATTTATTTTTCAATTAGCTCTAAACAAAAATCTGATAACTAATGTAGTAGCTATATTATCACAGCATACGTGTGATAATTTTCATCGCGATAGTTTGAGTATTTATGATACAGCGCTCATTTTTGTAAAAAACAGGTTGTAAATTTCGAATCACTTCTAAATCGTTGAACGTTTGAACTACTGTATAAAATAATATAATATTGAAAATAAATTAAGTATACTCGTATAAAATTTCCGAATCGTGTTAGTTTCCTGTCACCGCTAGTTATTAGTATTATAATATATTTAATCAAGGCGACCCGACACTTCCTCCGCCATTCACTAATATAGTTACGTAACATAGTATATATACAGAATATGATATTATTACGAGCGAAAAAGTTTACTCCTGTCAATTGGACCACTACATTTCCCTCGAGGAAGCAAACAAGAAATAATATCGGTAGCACAGAATCAACTTTCGATATACCCATTTGTTTAAAACTCAGTTCTCAAATGATGGATGTATTTTTAAATCAAAACAAACATTGTCTGATTATGATATTTCCTGTATTACTATTTTTATTTTCCCTTCTCTGATATAGTATTTTTTAACCGATGACCTATATTGTAATCAGGTTTGTTTTGTTCAAAAATTTTTGCAAATCAAATAATTACCTGGTTAAAATTAAAACGCTTATTGCCAGTAACATTTTAATTGGAATATAATTTTTTTAGAGATTTATTTATTGAATTGGCAACACTTTTTCCCGCGACATCCAATTTTACAGTTGACAGCTGATTTGTGCTCAGTTTGGTTTGCCATTTCGCTATGAGTATATAACTTAGATGTGCGCTACATCCATTTTACGGCCGACATAATCGTCCATCCAAGCAAGTAATTCGAATAACCATGGATCGTTTTCATACCACACATCTCTAATTGATATTACACATCCGCAGAGAAGATGTACAGTGCGCATCGAAGAAGCTGTTGCTGCAGTGGAGCGTAGTACTGAGGAGGACCCGAATGAATCGATTCGCTATCGTGCACAGCAATAGATTCATGATTACTGACTTTTTCGTTCCCCAATTGAATGGCATTAATATAGAAGAGCTGTGATTTCAACAAGACGCTGCAAAATGCCACTCACCGCGCGCCATAATCAATTTATTGAAGGAAACATTCGAAGAGCGCATAATTTCGCGTAATGGACCAGTAAATTAGCCTCCAAGATCGTGTGATTAATACATTTGGATTATTTTCTGTTCGAATATGTAATGTCGCTAGTCTACACCGATAAACCAGAGACGATAGACGACTTGAAAGTCAACATTCATCATGTTATTGCCGATATACGTCCCCAGCTGCTCCAATGAGTGGTCGAAAATTGGACTTTCAGATTGCACTTTATTCGAGCTGGTTTAAATTCCGGTGGTGTAACAACAATATTTTTTGATAGAATTGATTTTATATGTATATGTCAGATTTATCAATTCATCTTTAATAATAAAAATGAATTGATAATTCTGGCGTCTGCTATCAGATTACTCAAAGGATTTGAGATTCTGTAAAAATAAGGTAGATGGCTCTTTCAAATAATGGAAGGATAAAATATATTAATATCAAAAAGGTAACATATAGGTTCGACAATTTGTCACTGTAGCATAGTTGATAATGTACCTTCTCCAGTTTGGAAAGAGATCCAGGTTCGAATCAACAATATTTTTCGATAGAATTGATTTTATATGTATATCTTTCTAATTAATATATTTAATTATTATTTAAAATATCACAGACCGTCTGTTCTGAATAATTACAACTTCACAATAAGAATGTGTTCTCCTAATAATATTGTGTCTATTTCACAGATTTGGTGCAACACATACCTATAACTAACTTTAATTAAATATATATTAAACGCGTTGAATAAATGGTTACCTTTTCATAATTGGTATCTCAGTTTATAGGCAATAAATAATTACGACTTTGAGTTTCGATGGTGGTTACATTTTTCAATGGAATGATTTTGTCTATATGCTTAGTGATTCATCTCATTTAAAAAAAATTAATAGTTCACAGTATTACACATATTATATTAATATTGTTTGACTGCAAGATGTTAATGTCAATAAGGACATGGCGCCATGAATAAACGACTGCGAAGTTTGTCTGTATCAGGACCTACTCACGAAGAGTGCAGTAACCAAAAGCCGGTTAAGAGCTTGGCTTCAAGCCGAGCTGGCACCATCACCTGGCTGGCACTCTATACGTATTACAGAGCTGGAGGGGAGCTATTAAAATATACACAGTTTAACTTTTATTTTCCTACGTGAAAATAGCGACAAATCTGCAAATTGATCATTGTGATAACATCGGTTGGATGTCGTATCGCTCCTAGAGAAGACGCTGAGAAATACCTCCAAACATATCTTCACTGTTTATACGAGGCTACTCTTTTTTATTCTGACCGTTGTATATACGCAATTCATTTAAAGATCCTTGTCCACAAAAAAAGACAATCTCAGAGATTTAGTTGAAATATATCTCAATACCATGTACACGTAAAAATACTCAAACACATGTACACGACGTTCCATTTGACAGCGAAGTTTGACACGCACACACAATAATTAATTAAACATTAACAGTAATATAAGGCGATAAATTACAAACATGATAATGACATTTGATGTTTGACATACGTGACGAGCGTGAAGTAAAGCTCGAGACGACGAATCTCTGAGACACGATGTGTACAGGAGACTACGAAACGTGAGACTTGTCTCGTGAGAACTAAATCTGTATCCCAGAGACTGTTTCGGATTTAGGCCATAAAACGCATGCCCGTATACGCTTTTGTACTAATCGTTTTATAACTTTAAAAACAAATACTTGCGACTTGCCACTTTGAATTAGTGACAAGTGATTTAGAAAATCAGGTGTAATTAGGAATTTTGATGTGAAACGTGTTAAGTAATTAGTGTAATGCTGGTCGGAAGAAATAGGTCTGAAATAAATGTCCACGTATTTTTAATATATTTTTGAAAAATAAATAACTAAATTACCTTTCCATCTCTGGGGTAGGCTTTCTTGAAACACTACTCTCACCTCATTTATATTCATACTAAGTCGAGATTGTCTCGAGTAGAAAATCCACAACAAAACATTTGTTTGCCTTATTAATTTCTAAGAGCTTTTCTAGAAGAGATAATTTAGTATCCGTGCTGATCTTACTGCATATATTTTATGACTTGTTTTGATTTCTTCGTAATATATATTATTTGATCGGAATTGATCAGCTGCAGAGTATCAAACTAGTTTAACTGTAGTCTGAATTGCATAAGGAAATAAGATATTTCTGAAACGTAGAGCTACAGTATATTTTGCAGTAAATAGAAAACTCAAAATAAACTGATTTCACCTCGCCGCGAGCGGGCGGTCGACTACACACAGTAAAAGTATCAGCCAAAGGGTAAAATAAATGCAAAATAAAACTCAATAGAGAATCCGCCTTCTATAAGCAAAATAAATGTTTTCCAACAAGTAGTAAATAAAACAAGAAAATATTTAAAGAAACCCCAAACATAAATGTATAAAATTAGACGAATCACTCAGAAAGGTATATCTATCAAAAAATATAGTCACACCGGAAATCTATACTAGAAAACGGTTACAGCCAACTAAGCTGTAGTGGTGAAATTTGTGTAGTTTGTTTACAATTTAAAATTAGCGAATTAACCGCGGATCCAAATTTAGTTAGTTTCGTGAGTTAGATACGTATGATTATATAATGTATTAGAATTAGATAGAATCGATGATAAAACAATATAAAGTAATTATAAATGGCGTAATAATATTTAGAGGAAATTATTATTTTTTAACTCATTAATTAAAAAAGTCAAGAAAATTATAAATAATTTATATTGTTTGATACTATGACGCAACTATTTAATTAAATTTTATATTAAATATTATTATCAGACAATATCCTGGGGACACATACCCTTAGGTAAATTTAGACAGAAGTACTACTCATTACAGCGAGTTTCGTGAAGCAAGTTCCAGAAAATTTCAATGCGCTTTTTTCAATCATAACCGGGAGAATTATTAAGCATTACGTAATAAATTAATAAATGTGCTATTACGATATAATTATCAGGGGCGCGCAGTGCATACAAGCAAAAAAGCTGTGCATAACTTACAATTCTGGGAAACAAATATAAATTTAAAAATTGGATTAACATTAACGAAAACATTATTTTGCAATTCGTGCTATCTGTGTACCAGTAGAGACTTTAATTGCTTAGTTTTAAAAATCACCGCAACATACCGCTGTACTCATGGCGCTCTTAATTTATTGGCCGCATCGTACTATTTACATTACTCAGTTCTGTCTTTAAGCTAGTGAATTACACGAGTCATATAAATGGCTATTTACTGAATTGAAAATTCCTTTCGGTTGATCCGTTTTATATGGTATTTATTAACAAAATAACACTAGAAAGGGTTATAACTGCGTGCAAATCATTAAAGTGTCTACTTCCTCTTTTAGTAATTCCACCGTTTTTAACTTGTTGATTTCATGATCGATCTTTAAATTTGGTGCATGGATTGGTTTTTGATTTGAGAAACGTTTAGTTATTACGTGAAGTATTTTCAAACAGTAAATTAATCATGTTCAGTCATAGAAAGTGTTCTTAAAAACGTCCAAAAATTTTTTTAAATGGGTAAAACGTATTAATTTACGTTAAAACTTAAACTTTAAAAACACTTTTACGTTGGTTAAACGAAAGTACATATATCGTATTTTATATATTATATCATTGGTAATAGCATAACCTTAATCTATACCTACTGCACGCCACTGATAATTATCCACAAATGTATTCTGATTAGGTATACATAAAAATATTTGTTAAATATAATGCATGAGAAGTGTGTACATATTATAAATAACAAAGACACTTAGAAAATAAAATAATTAAATAAAATGGACAAAAATAAAAAAACAAAACTAAAAATTTAGGCTAACCACAGAACGGCTTAAATACTTGTTTCTCAATACAGCATCACAAACATCACGCTTATATGTTGTAAGTTCAAGTGTTAGCTAAATCATTTTTCAAAATCGCAGCTGTTCAAAAATTTAATAAATTCATAACTCTGTTAATATTGGTCCTAGAGAAGAAAAAAAATTAATAAACTTTCATTCAAGATAAAATGCTGAAATAAATTTTTTTGGTCTACTGTATTAACTATCTACCCTTTTGGATCGTTTATATTTACTTGTCCGTATTTATTAAGCAATTCGTGAAGTAAAGCATCTCCCTATTAAAAAGTAATTGCTTTCGCTCTTGCTAAAACCTTTCCCGTGTAATGCCGTTATTGCCTCCGTGTTCTGTGACGCTGGTTCCCCGTAATCCCGATCCCTTTATGAGCCCTAATACTGTTCACCTCGCGCACATAAGTCACGTGGGCCAATAAGGAAGGTCGTTTAAAAAAGTAACGCCTTATCGAATCCAGGCGAGTGCATCCAGGCATGTCCACGGGATTCAGTTGCACTTCGTTTTGAATATAATTCTGCCAATGTAAGTGAATCCTTTCCGCCGTAGTCCTCGAATAAACGAAGCGTCAACAACAATACGTTTTATTATAATAATTCTACATTTCATTAAATATGGAAACAATTATTTTTTTTATGTGAAATAAAACAATTATTTAATTTCACTCACTTTGACAAAGAAAATTATTAAAAGACAGACTTTTTAATAACATTGTTCTGTTTTTGAAAACTATTTAAAAATTATATATGAAAAATAAAACGCTTAACATGTCTGGACACATGCTTATGTTTTCTGGTTCGAAAAAATATTATCATCGGTAATAGATCACAAATATATATTTTTTCCTAAAAATTATTCGAGTAAATTTGTATTAAGTAACAATTTGAGTTAGGTACTAAATTTTTTTTTTTTAAATAATTGTTTTTTTCTTTAAAAAATATATTCTGCTAAAGAAACAATAATATATGTTTTACTTAGTTATGATATCCTGAAGAAGAAAATGGTATTTTTCGAAACCGGTAGATGTATTTAAACTCAATTAAGTGGTTAATAAAACAAAGATAATAAATAAAAATATGAATTTTAACCACAACGTTAATATTGCTAATTTTAAAAGTATAAAAAATAATACCTTGCGATGCGGTGCCCTCGAACGCACAAGATATTGAGAATTTTATGAGAGTTATCGCGACAGTCAAATAGTGAATCGCGCTGGTTGGAGTACTATTTTCATGTTCCGAGGGTGTTGAGTTTATAGCTATTTGCATACTCCGAGTGAGTAGAGAAGTGAATATACACCCCCCTATACAATGAACTACGTCACGGTTGTACATGAACATTATGTACACACATTGGAGACTTGTATCGTCACCTAAGAAACAACACCACATATCTAAGAATAATATATATCACAGGAGAGACATAATTAGTTTTAAATTACTTTTGTAGAATTACTCGAGTATTACTTATCTTTTTTTTTTTTGTAAAGAAGAGCAGCTGATTTTTTCTAAACTGAAACTGAACTAAACTTAGATACGATTTCCTTGACTTGTGCACAGTTGACAGGGAGGTTACAGATGATATGTGGTGATTACATTTATTTGATTTACACGCCCCTAGCGTACGCTATCGTGAAACTAGTGATATAGAATTAGAATGATATAGAATATAGAAAATTCAAATCTAATAATATAAATATTTTAGTTGCTGCTTAGGTGACGATACACGATTCGATTGAGCTTTTGATTGTTGTGTCCTGTGGCGCCAGCTGTTATATTTCGCTGCGCCAGCTGTTATCACTCTTATTGTGATTATGTACATATAATAATTTGGAACTTTTCACTATCACAATATTATAATGTTTTTAGTTCTATTTGCGTTGGAAGACGTTGAGCAAAAGATACCGTTGTCCCGCGGTCCGTCATACTTAAACATTTTCCTTGACGTACCACTCCATATATGTACACATACACACAGACCCTTTCGTCCCGTACGCGCGTGCACCTGTCATCCGTCCTGTCCGTAGATATTATAGACGAGTATCATTGATTGATTTGGCAGTTACTTTGTGGTGTAACATTTTATTAATACTTTGTACACACACAATTTTTTTGAGTTGTAACACGATTAGTTTCGGGAAGAGCAGTTCCTCTCATCTATAGGTGTAAATTGAACTAAAATGAAATACAGTTAGCTATAGGGGCGGTGGGACACGTAAGGGTGGGAGTAACTTTATTGCTTCTAGGAAACATTGATAATAGCGGCGAAGGATTTGAAATGCGGTATTGTTTATTAATGTTTTCTCCGAATTCAAATTGATACAACTCAAAAAAATTGTGTATGTAACACAAAGTGTTAATTAAATTATATATTTTTTAAAATTATAAACGAGTTTTAAATACTATTGATATTATATTTCGCAAACATACTTCTTTCTCGTCTTATCTTAATGATCTTTTGACTATCACCCTTTCGACTATGTTTCGTTTTGTATTTACAATTTCGAAAAAAATACAAATCTCATTTCGACACCTTTTGTATTTTTGTGCCGAATAAATTCTTCGACGATACCGTCCAGAATATTCCAGAAAATTCTGTGACAATATAATAAAGGATGGACGGGTTAAAAATATGAATATCATTTCAACGATTTTATTTGAAAGCACGTTATCATAATACGTAATATATTATAGAAGTATTAAAAATGAAATATGTGAGCAATATGAATTTCCCAATGGATTTTTCGAATGCTTGCGTTTGACAGAGGTAAATTTATGTATCCCAGTATTTTCAGAATTCATTTGAGTTAGCGATATATATTTTTTGCGACAATTTAAAAGAATTACGATACATTTTCTTGATTGCTATTCAACTGAGCTCAAGTACATATCGCCCACCAAGATCAAAACTAAGACAACTCAAAAAACAAGAATGTTTTGTTATTATTGTATTCGGATACTCTGTCATATACGCAACTAAATTGGCCCCAGTTCTCAAATAATGTCATTTTAGGATTCATTTATGACCTAAAATGTTATTTAGTTGCATAACTATAGTAACAAAAAATGGAGAAAAATGTTTTTATTTTTTTGTCTACTGAAAAATGACTTTTTGAGTTATCTTAGTTTTGATCTAGGTGTGCGATATTTTGACAACACATAAAATCATATTATTTTAACAGCTTGATTTACCATGCAATTTTGAAGTTGTCTCTTCCAATCAAATATGTGTACATTAGTACAAATTTTCAACTTTTATTATCCATTATTCCTCTACGATACGATTAAAAGGTGTGCTACGATACGTCTTTTCAAAAATGAAATAATTTAGTAGAATATTTCAGCATGGGCATAGCCTAGTGAGGCTGGCATTATGAAAACAAATGTGTATAATAATTAATGTACGAATAAATAAAAACAGTCATCCCTGAATATCTGTGAAGCATTTCATTATTGTATCCTTGCACTAACAAACCGAGACACTGACAAATGATTTTAGAAAAAATCATATATTTCACGAAAAAGGTCTACTATATGAATATTTAAAGGTGGACGATTTAGTATAAAGTGCCTCCAATATACAGAATAATATTATATTATATTTTGCCTTGTCGTACCGTACCAAAAATCTCGCCAGGTTCTATTTTTGCTTATTTTAGAAAAATACGATATACGTACGAATATCTCCATTCTGTATAAGCTAAATATTAAGGACAGACTCACAATTAATTTTCCTACGATGAATTGCGATCCTACGATCTTTAAATTTACTGGGCATTTTGAGAGACGGGAAGATGTTGTGTGGGCCAAGTTGAACGACGGAGAGGAAGAGAAAAATCCCCCATCCGTTGCACCGACTAAGTGGAAAAGATACTTCTCTGGAGACAGCTTTGAGGTTTGCAGAATACCGATAAGAGTAGAAGAACATAGTCAAGAGGGTGAGTGGTCACGTAAATCACGATCTTCAGTCATGAGAGACTGACGTGGATGATGAGCGTAATCATTACCTTCAGCAGCTTTATGTCTACTTCTGGTTTTTAGCCTATCTACATTTCGCCTTTTGATTCTAATCAATGGCCCATTAATGTTGTCACCCGGAGTCTTACATTTCCAAGATTGCTTTGGTTATGTATCCACTTATTCATCCTTCGCTCACGTTATGAAATTCCCAATATGTATCAATTCACGATCCTTTGAGCCATATTGGGCATTGTCACCGTGGGCCATCATCATTTCGTCCCCATACGTTCTAGGCTGTATGTTTCAAAGGTCAGGTAGTTTGCTGGAAGGCTTTTTTTCTTAAGGTGTCGTGGAATATGTGATTAATGAAAACATGTTTAAGGAATGAAGCACGATGAGATGAGATTAGTTAAAATAAATCTCATAACTTCATTCACATAAAACGTCGGTCAAAATAATGTCGGTAAAACTTTTTACCGACATTATTCACAGAATATTTTATTCAAATTGATCCAGCGGACGAACGAGACATCAATGGTTAACATACTGGCGTTTGACGTTTGAAAAATAAACAACAAGAGCGAAATAAGGTACTCTAATCTCTGATTTTGCACACAGAAGACTACGAAGAATCACAGGGTACTATAATCCTTATCGCAGAAATTGTCTCGGAATAAAAATCTCTTCCATGGAAACAGGCCGTAACTGCTGAACGTGACATATATAATATATTTTCGTTGAGAATTTTCTTTGTGCCAACTTTAATCGGTAAAAAATTTTCCTGGTTGGTCATCTCCTCGGTCTTATCAATATTCATGCACACTTTGTCCTCAACGTTATCCAACCCAACTCAACATGATTTAACCAAAGTTAACCTTGTCTAACGCAAGCTGGCCGCGGGATGAGCTGGGGTAAATATTCGTAATTTTTAAATTTTGCACTACAAAAGTGTCATGTGAGTGGTTTGGTCATGATCATGAAAAGTATGGCCCTCTGTCGTCTCTACCGACTCCCGCGGAGAAACGGTGTGATGGAAAGTTAATATTTTGAAGATAATTACGAGTACGGAATCGAATTTTAGGGTCCCGGGTCTTGCTCAATTTATAATATTTATAAATCCCGGGATTAGTTTCCAGGATCCTGCATCAATCGTAATTAATGTTTTGGATTAATTTTGGGTTACCAAAATTAGCATGCTGGATGCATTCGAGATGTAGTGATAGATAGATCGCGAGGCGCTTAGATGTCTCTATTCTCAGAAAATTAGTGAAAACTGTAACATATTAGACAAGGATTCTTGCATATGTTCAAATAAGAGTTAAGGAATAGCGAGCATGAAGATGATCTCTTGCAAAATGGATAGATCGAATATAAAAATTAATAGGGTGCACTTCTCTCGGTGTAATAAAAATGGCTCAAGATCGGGAAAAATTAAGAATTCCAGACAGATCAAGAGACCGCGATGCACTACATTGAGCGCAAGATAAAGAAAAGTTTTAATAAGTGTTTAATTTCATTTAGAAATAACGTTTATAAATAATTATTCATAATCAATGGGTACTTTATATAATGTACCCAATAAATCGCCTCACAATTATATAAAACTGTGGCGAACGCCTCCCGCCTCTTATAAGGCACTGGCTGCATGTGCCACGCGGCAGAAGTAGAATAGTAAAATAAATAATAAAACACTAAATGCTTTACTATTGTTTTGGGTGTATTATTCATAATCACAGACCACTAAATATATAGAAAATATTTTCATTTTGGCACCACTTACACAATCAAATAGTTCCGCGATTTTTTTTTTTTTAATATTACTCGTTTGGAACGAAAATTTAAACGCTGATAATATAATATGTATTAATGTAAAAAATATGTCTTGTTTAAACAAGATTTTATTTTAATAAATCAATAAATACTTTTAATTTTGCATAAATGTGTCACAAACTATCGGATTTATGTTTGTAGAATGCCCCTCATCCCGCAACTAATGCACTAAACCCCTCTCATACATGTGCATTTTATTTCATGTCTATTCCTTTAATGATCTATGTTTATAATACTAAATTTTTTTCACATTTAAATTAATAGTTGTAAGTCTTGTGTTATTATTTGTTCAAAGATTCAAAGTTGTATTTTTTTTTTATAAATAGAAAATAACATTTTTTAATCCCGGGAGTCAACATCAAATCCCAGGTTCGCAATTTTGTCTCTGGATTGGATTTCAATACACTTGCAAGTGTATTGAAACTTGGTGAAATGTTGTTTTGGGTTAAGTATTTCTGAAAACTGACTCGAATGCGACAACAGCCAGCCCTAAAAGGGTAAACAAGATGATTTAGCATAAAACAGCAAAGGGCGTTCTGGGTGAAGTAAATAATTATTATTGACTGCGTGTATAAACTTCCAAACGTCCAAAACAAATCTATGCAGAATACAATGAAGACTTCGCCCAGCAAATGTTGTGTCTCGGTACAGATAAGTTTTTGTGGACTCTTGTAAATGTGAAAAGGATACAATGCAGGCTAGGTCATTGAATGATTCATGAGTATGTTCAGATTCTAGGCACACAATCGTTATACTTTCCTGGTATAAATAAGCAACTCCAAGATCCTCGGTACAGTTTCCAGTGAATTGTTTCGGAGATTATAATTAATGAATCATCTGGTAAGATATACAAATAAATCTAACTATCGAAAAAAATATCTGGTTGCTACCGGAATTCGTACCTTAATCTTTATCTACTCGGGGAAATGTTTAACCATTTCGCTTCATCAACCGATTTCGTTTTCAATTTTTGATCTTGTATTCAGTAGTCTTTTTTTACATACATACTGTATATCTTTAAAATTGATTTATTAAATTGCAACTTCACAACAAAACTGTGTTTTCATTAAATATAATTTGGAAGCTAATATTTATCCTTCACACGTTACGTTTTACTAGTTTTGTACAAATACATATATTTTTAATTATATTCACTTAGTTATTTTTAACATATAGATTATTAAGAGGTATACAACTGTGAAAAATGAAAATAAAAGCTATGTTTCAAATTGACAATTAAAGAGAATGAACGGCATTTATAACTATGGCACAGTAATACACAAGTGCGTAGGTTTCAAGGTCAACGACGTTCAATCACGTGACGTAGATACCTTGTTCAAATAATATTTTCTCTATATGTATTTATCTTATAAATTGGAAAAGTTATTTCATTGCCGTATACAAAAAAATAATTAAGCTTTATGAAAGTCTCTAGTTCAGAATTACCGAACAGCGTTACAAACGTATACATAAATATACAGTTTTATCATTTTATAAAATAAATTTTATTCATTATTTTTCCAGTTTTGTTTTAATTGTACTAGAGGTGCCATTTATTATGAGTATGTTGATTAATCTTCCTCCAGTTGGTACGTCGCACGTTGCACGAGTCAGTTCGGTGAGAGTAGAATAATTTATCATAATCACATATTTAATTTGTGTTTAAAATATGTATTTACCTATTTTTTGTTTCATCCTTCTGTAGAATCAAGAATATTACATCTTAACTATCTATATATACATTACACAATATCACAGCATCAGGCAGTCAATATATGCTTTAGATATACGATTAGATAATAGATTTCTACCATAATATAAATACTTGTGCTTGCACTTACCTTCAGTTAGAATTAATTATATTTGATATGGGTCATTTACAGTGATGAGTTAAACCGTTATATTTACTTTATTATACGAACAATAACTGGTGCCATAGAAACAAATATTTCAACATTTAAATTTAGTTAAAATGGAATTCCGATCAGACAAACCCAGTCACAATAACGCTTTAGCTCATCAATATACCATCCAGTATCATCTTTACTTTACCATCACAAATATGGATCCACCACTCGCCCTCACATTGCACATAATTGTACCATACTCACACGCGTAAATATTTATAATAATATTACGCTTCCCCATCTATATCTATGACTTTCTGGATGTGGCGGCCGTGGCGGCTTTGGTAGTGTTATTTGTGGCTATAAAATGCTTGCATAAACGACCAGGTTTGTGAGACGCGAGTAGGGCAAAAACGAACGTGTTTTTTTAAAATCTCTAGGTTAAGATTACTTACATATTTTCTCTTTTATATATTCAATAACAGTACGTAAATAAATATTCAATTTTAAATGAAGTATACATTGCATTTATCTTTGATTTTTAATAAACTCAGAATGTTTTTTTTTATAAGTAAGTAAACACGTTGTGACTTGACTTTAAAATTGTTTTCTTCGTCAACTACCATTATTATTTTTATTTACTAAACAAATTGCACTTTAACTAGTAGTCCTTTATTTTGTATTTCTACTGCATTGCATCAGCGTTTGTTTCCTGTCACTTGCAGGAACTTATTACTTCTAACAAAATACTTCGTTTCAATTATCATTTTATATTACTAATAATAATTAAAGATGGGCTTACCAACCCTGACTTTGATTGTACATTTACATGGAAATTTAAAATTTGCATTTTATCTCAAATTGCCCCGTCGTCAATTTCACTGTGAACGTTTAATGATCCGCAGACGAATATTGGTCTATATCGGAAAATTCTCTAATTTTCAGTGCTATTTCCATCCTTGCATCAGTACGAATTCAAGTATTTTAATTTATATTAATTTCACGGAATTGGGATATAAAATAATTGTTTTTGCTTCTGTAGGTTGCATATATAAAGTAATACACCTAGTTTATGTATTTTCAATAATAGTTTGAAAATAAAAACACAAACGTAAAGTAAATATATATATTTGATTATTTTATTTATTTCTATACATAAAAACATAATTATTACAATCTACAATTATTTACAATATTTTTCAATGACAATTAATTACAAGAACACACACACATAAATATATTTATTTTATTTTTTAAATCACATTTCTGACCTATTAGCTGAACACTTATCTCGGGGCAGGTATACATTTCATTCTAGGAATAACACACCAGACCAATGTTCTTTAAATGTGTTTAATTCTTTATTTAGGTATATAGATTAAAAAATAGGAGGTATAAATTATAAGGTACCGAGTGGAGAAGTTTTGATTTAAAGCTATTGACAGAATAGTAAGTTTCGATTAAGTGATTAGAATTCCAAAAAGTTACTGTTTACATGCAACGGCAATGTTATTTATTCTCGTATTTAGATATAGAGACTGCCATTCTCGAAATAACTCAACTTGTGTGCAGTATAAAGTTTAGTTTAGCGACAAGTCGCCCAAAGTCTCGCTGGGTAGACGAATGGGAGTAACATAACAAAGGTCGGCGGAGAACTAAAGAGAGTGGCACAGATTTAGGCAGACTATTGGTTTGACAATGGCGATGATGAGGATGACATTTTTATTTATTTATATATTTGGTTTCATAAGTGAATTAAGTGATCTGTTAAAGATTTTTGTTTAACAAAAATTTATTACAGGAATTATTATAACCAAACGCTACCTGAAGTATAACGAAAATGTAAAAGTACAAAACTTTAAAGAATGTTTTTTAAAAAAATAATCAGTCGTATGAAATGGCTCTTAATCTTATCTTAGAAGATTATAAATTTAATTCTGTTTAAAGTTTTCTGAACATTAAAAGAGATCTTGAAAACATCGACATCGAGATATAATAATAAAAACTTGTAATAAAGCGAACTCATTTGAAACGGTTTAAGAAATACTAAGTAACAAATGCCAAACTACTAAAGTAAGTGACTTAATATCTGAATCCCTCCTTATTTCATTAGGAGTACCAAAAGGGTCGGTTCTTGGACCTATCCTTTTTAATTATTTATATACATAGTAAAGATAGAAAAACATAGCAAAATACATTGCAAGATTATTTCCAGACGTAGCACTAACATAATACGTTGCAGGAGATAATTATGAAGTTATATATATATATAGTGAATTAATTTAACTATGCCATAAATAATATAACAATTCGGCTGAAAAAGGCCGAAATTAAATATTTAAGACTCATAATGGATTCTAGACGAACTTCTTAGCAAAATACAAAATGCATGACTAAAAAGATTACTAAAAAATCTAACTTTTTAGGGAAGGATTGGAAGATTCATATAAAATAGTTTTAATACAAATTTAATTTATCAAAATGAAAGATATACAGTTAAAATTTATTTTATTATTTTAATCAAAAAATATTCTTGTTGCCACCCAAGTTCGAAAAATTGTCGTTACATTACTATAGCGCCGTGGTGTAATAAGTGAACGCACTTCCCCGGATAGGAAGGGTTCCTTGTTCATATCCTGGTGGCAACAAAATTATTTTTTCTATAAATTGGTTTATCTATATATCTGTCTAATTAAAACATTTAATTTGTTTTAAAAAATATCACAGAACTAAAGGAGGTTTTTTTTAGAGGTATAGAACTTTAAAATAAAATAAAATACTTAAAAATAGTGGTAATGGCTATGGTATTAGCTTTATTGAAAATACATTTTTATGCCATTACTGTTTAAATATGATTTTGCATATATGAGAGCCGGTGCTGGCTCGAATAAAGTTCAGTCTGGAAGTCCAATTTTCGACCATTTTTTTGAGCAGCTGAGGACGTATATCGGCAATAACGCGACGAATATTGGCTTCCAAGTCATATATCATCTCTGGTTATCGGCATAGACTAGCGACTTCATATATCCCAATAGAAAATAATCCAAAGGTTTTAAATCACACGATCGTAAAGACCAATACACAGGTCCATTACGCAAAATTATACACTCATCGAATTTTTCCTTCAATAAATTGTTTGTTGCGCACGCTGTGTGGTATGTTGCGCCATGTTATTGAAACCATAGCTATTTAATATTAATAGCATTCAATTGGGGAACAAAAAAGTCATTAATCATGGATCTATTGTTGTGCACGATGGCGAATAGACTCATTCGGATCCTCCTCAATACTACGCTCCACTGCAACAACAGCTTCTTCGGTGCTCACTGTACGACATCTCTGCAGATGCGTATTATCAATTAGAGTATGCATGGTGTATAAACGATTCATGGTTATTCGAATTACTTGCTCGGATGGACGATTATGTCGACCGTAAAATGGACGTAGCGCACGGTTAGTTTCGCGAACTGAACTACGATTTTCGAAATAATTTTTCACAATTTGTAAGCGGTATTCTGGCGTAAATGGCAAACCAAACTGAGCACAAGTCAGCTATTGGCTATCAAATTGGGTGTTGTTGGAAAAAGTGTTGCCAATTCGAAAAACAAATCTCTAAAAAAACATCATTTATGTTCTGAAAAACAAATTCACAACACAATATGTTCTCCTTAAAAAATATATAATAATATTCAACTGTAGATATTATTGTTTCTTATTTAGGAGAACACATTCTTATTGTGAAGTTGTAATTATTCAGAACATAGGTCTGTGATATTTTAAATATTTAATTAATTTAATTTATTATTGTTTCTCGTATAAACTACTGCAGCCTTCTTGGCTAGCGAAGAAAAAATGTAATTATTTTAATACATACTGCTAAATAAAATTATTAGATTAATATTAAGGAGAAATAATCTGATCACTACAATATTGAAATAACTCAATACATTTTTATGTTATGCTATTTTTTTAATTCTCACTGGAAACATAGGAGCAGAAATTATTAGAAAAATTGTTTCAATTCAACTCGAGAGACAACACGATTTCAGAGGAAGATACAGAATAAGATTGCCATTCAGAAAGAACCTACCAAAGTAAATAAAAAAAGAGGAATAAATGTCTATAATTAAAACAAAACTTAAATACGTGTTGTGTAAGTTAATATTTTGTTTGTTTATATTAGAGTGTATGTATGAATTATTTCAAGAATAATAAATAAAACAATATTATTACGTAATCTTCTGTCTAAGCCTGGTGTGGCAGCTATGATCAGTTTGCGTGCACAGTAAATAAACATTTAGCGAAAATTATAATACTAGGATTAACTTATGCCAGCTGTTGTGCCATTAGCTTGGGCCGTTTTAATCTAGAAGAAACAAGAAACATATTAATGTTATAAAATATAATATATGCTTTTTCATAAGTAAATTATTAAGTGGAAAATTAATGTATTCCTATTTTTTTAACCTTTTAATAAATATTATTATTATATATTTTATATTATTATTTATTATTGAAAATATATTTTAACCTTTTAATAAATATTATTAAATCTAATAATGTTTTAAACCACTTATAATTATTAAAATACAGGGGTACAATTGTTACATAAAAATGGAATAGGTTTGCGACTTAACAATTCAGAAGCATTAGAAATTAATAATAAATCACCAAATAAAACTATCCAATAATCCAATATTATTTCCCATGTAATCCCTACCCTTTTCTCCCACTCCCTACCTGTCCAGGTACTCTGTCTCACTCTAATAAACTGTTGCTCTCTCTCTTCTTTAAATATAAGTACTTAGGTTAGTCTATATACTACATTGCCCTGAAGAAGGTTGAGTCCAACTGAAACTAGTTGACTTTAGTATGTGTGCATAATAAAGTGGTTTAAAACTAAAACATTATTTTATTCAAAAAATATTATTGAGTTTTGTTAGTTTGCTCAACTCAGTAATAATATTTATTAAAATTAGATTTTTTAAATTTCATAAAAAAATTAACATGGGTTCTACAAACACATTAACAATAAATACAAAATATATATTATTGTTTCTCTTGAAGTGTATAGATGAGATAATCTTAGCAAATTTTTGGTCACGTAGAACGGGTTGATGAGGAGAGTATAGTTAGAAAAACAAAAACGTGTTTCACCCCCAAAGGCGATATAGTGCCAGAGAGCCTCGGTGTGATAAATGTATGTACTGACGGGTGCTAATATATCAAAATCTTATTATCGAGCTTTTTACTCAACTAGTCGTATGAAGTGCCTCGTGCCGTTCAGCGTACCCTTGAGAGAGAGGTAGGTTACGAGATAGACTTATCAGTAATGATATGTATTTTATACAAATTTACGGGGGCCGTTCGGAAAGTAGTCCCCGTTCGCGCCGTGCGGGGCGCTAGTAACGCGAGTAGCCGCCGCCGCTCAAGGTGAAACGACTTCAGTTGACTGTCTGCTCATTGTGTGGGAAGTGAGTGTTTAAAATGTTTAAAAAAATTGGTTGTCTGTAAAGTCGGTTTACGGACGATAGTTTAACGTGACAACGTCATAAGAAAACATTGATGAAATGATTGCATACTTTTATGAATAAAATGGAATCATTTTTATTGAATTATCATTATTTTGTATGGATACGAAGAAGGAGTGAAATGAAATCGCAGCTGTAGCTTGTGCAGAAGTTCTGGATGCTGCAATACGCTGCCTGTACTCACGTTGTCTCTGCGCGTTCGATTTTGGAGCAGCGATTGTTGGCCCAGCGAATGGCGTTGCAGACGTGGATGCGGTAGCATCTTGCACCTCCATGGGTACATTACTCCTTGACGATAGTGGGAGATCCGTGAGATTCACAGGTTCGTCAGGTTGGTCTGCCATGGTGTGACTTTAGGCGGTTCTGCGAAAGAAATCGTTGATAATTTATTGTTAAAAGTATATTTGTTATACGTTAATCAGATTTTTAATATGCAAGAATTAATTACCTTTATTGCCGCAATTGTTGTTGTAATATAAACAATGAAAACCACATTGACATTTCACTTCACTTTATAAACAGTTGTAAACAGATCACGTGTAGGTACTGTAGGTGTATAAGTTGTGTGCTGCCGCTGTCTCTTTTCTACTCAGACGCATCGACCAATCGAGTGGAAGAGAGATAGATGCGGCACAATCCGAACGGTAGGCCGATCGTGCCTCTCTATCGCTTATCCGCGCTCTCGCTCGCACGCTTGCCTTCGGCGTAACGCGACAAACGGGACAATGAGTCATGTTTTTTCGTGCGTGCAGCGGGCGTTCATCGATTTATAAGACGTTGTCACGTCAAAAATTAAAATCCCGCCACTTGTGAAGTTAGGGCTGTGGTCAGATTTTTTATATGCAACCATGTGACATTCACCCTCAATTCATATTGTGACACATTGAAGAAATTACGGCGGGCAATTCAAAATCGACCGCGACGTCATTGTCCTTCACGACAATGCCAGTCCTCGTACTGCTGGGAAAACACAACAACGTTCGCAACAATCAAGTGGGAAATTTTCAACCATCCAACTTGCACCCCAGACCTGGCTCCTTCAGATTTTCATCTCTTTACAAAACTAAAGGGCTTTCTTGGAGGAAATAAATTTGAAAGTGATAAAGAACTGAAAAAAGAGGTAAATACTTTTCTCAGTGGACTGGCGGTAGAGGAATATGAAGCTGGGAGACAAAAACTTGTCACGTTATGACAAATGCTTAAATTTGCATGCTGACTAAGTAGTTTAAGATATGTTGTTAACAAATAAAAAGTTATGTCAAAAAATATTTGTTACTTATTTTTAAATACTATATAGGTTCTATTATCCGAACAGCACTCGTACTATTATTCTTATATATAACTATTATATTCATATTCTCATATCTCGCATAACCATCCGTGGCTGAGCGGATTATATGGCCTGATTCCCACTGGGAAAGTAGATTCGAATCCTGCCGGCTGCCAGTTTTATTTTTACTCCGTATAATCAGCCAAGACACAAACCGCTTTACTTACGTGCTGCCGATAAACAACTTCCGCTAAGATCCCGATAATAATATATCACCATGCGGCGTCGCGATTGTCTATTGAAAGGTGGTTCACATGTGACGCGTCATCACCGGAACGTGCATTACGTTTTAAATCATTTTAAGAATTTGTATGTCACTTCATTATCCTAAATTATATGTCTTAAATTAAGGTTAAAAAAGCAACAATACATGGACACTCAGGAACGGGCCAGTTGATTAGCAACATTCGACATTCAAAAAAATTCATTAAAAACTGTTTTATATTATCAATAATTAAACGGAGAACCGGTGCAAATACGGATTTCTTTAATAAAAATTGTCATGTGTGTGAATTTATTTAATTAAAATAATAATATTTGTTACATAATAAAATGAATTGTTTGTTTGAAACCTTTGATCTTATTTGTTGGTAGAGGACACGGGGATGGGGAGTTTTATCAGAGCGAGGGGTGTTTACAATTAAAAGTTACATATTTTCACAAAAATTACTGCATAAAAGCCTACCACTTGGAATAAGTTAAAACAACAACGTTTTACACTAAATATGTAAATTTTACACTGGATTCGCCCACCGCCTATAAACGTATGATTTAGTCCCATAGTCTGTGGAGATTTACGAATGCGGGCCCTGTAAATTAGCGAACCCCTGAACCTTTTTTTCAACCTTTAAAATTACATTTTCTACGATAGTTTCAGAAAGGCAATTTCATCTGCCTTAACGAGATTTAAAATGAATATAGTTTACATATAAGTAGATACACACCTGCGGCGATCAGCCTGTATCTACAACCTACCGCTGCACGTCTAAAAATATCACAAAAATATTATTTTTATTTATTTATTTTATTTGAACAACAATTAAAAAGTTCTACATTTTCAAGACAGAATGTTAGATTTGTATAGTGGACTGATACACGGAAAGAAAATAATTTTCTCATTATTTGAATTTTCTATTTTCTTTCTTTTAATAAGAGAACTCACCCTTGTGTACAAAAATTAATATTCTGTAGGTACGCAGGAGAGTCAATGTAATTTTGAATAATTGAATTAATATATTTTTTTAATGAGAACATATTATTATTGTGAAGTTTATGTTAATACTTTTTCGATAAAATTGATTTTTTCTGTATATCTTTCTAGTTAACACATTTAATTCGAATTAAGTCATATCTCACTCATACGTTGCATGTGATCAAACCATATTCAATTCTTCTAACTGCCCTACAAAAAGCTTTACATTCGCTCCTAAATTGTTTTTTATCAACTCTATCATACATAGATGTTCACACATGTGCCTAAACAACCATATTTAGTCTACTTTCATCCTTTTTTTATCAAGTTCATGCTTCACTTCCAATAATGTTGGCTCCAGAATTCTATAACCGCCAGTCTTTCTTCATGTAACAAATCCCTGTCGACAATAATTGCATTTAAATCACTATTCAATTTATTTCCTTTCGATGCAATTCCCAACATTGTCATCCATAGTAGACATAGTTGTAAAATAAATGTTATATCCTTGCATCGACTATTATAACTGCAAAGATGTCTTCCTGTACTTCTTGTGCGGGGATTCAGGTAGTCAAGATAACTCAATGTAACAACAATAGGTACACTTTTGTACGTATCTGACAATTACAAGTACAATATATTATGTGTGTTCTGATCTACGATTCCGGAGTGAGAGAGGGCGCTTTTTTATTCCTTCCACGCTGCTATTCTTGCTAACATGCGCGCGCCACACATTCGCTACTCCATGATACAGTACAATAAACTAATTCGTTTTCAAGCATTAATTGTTGATCATTCTAGGGCAGATAATATCATGATAGATACTTTTATTTAAACACGCGATTAAATGAAATCGTGATGTAATAAACGCAGTCAATCGCTGAACACAGTGTTAGGTAATTTCTTCTTTCTGCCTCGGCTTTATGTTCAGGGGGGCGGCATCTAGCCTAATTGGTTCTTTTTTAAATATTGACAAGTCAAATGGTTATGAATTGAAAGAATATTTTTATATAAGAAAATTTATAATCTATATTTTAAGATACTTGCATGTGTTAATAGTAGAAAATGAGCAATTTACTTTAATACTTATAAATAAGACTATTCAACAATAATTACAATAAAATTAACATTAAATATTTGTGTTCATCATGCCAGCATTAATTTCTCTACCAAATTGTCTATTTTGACGCTTGTCTGATGTAGATTATTCAGGTCCCTCACGTAAGGAATTACCTTTTAGGATGGTCCTGGACCCTGGATGTGAAGTGTGGTCAGCTCCTTGTGGTGCCAGCGTAGGGTGACGGAGTTCAGACTTGTAGTTGATGACAAGACGATGCCCAATTATCCAGGCAAATTGGGACTCTAGACGCGATATTCTTATGATATAGCGACAGTCTGTTCTCGCTACACCAATTATATTTATCAACTTTATATAGATCCAGCGGGACCCTTTTTGATACTTTCACATTTACGATTAAACGCAGAGAACATCACAGTCTAAGCTTAAACTCGAGACGCACAGTTTAAATTTTCCCCGGAATTACAATGTATAAAGCGCTTGCTTGATACTTTTAGAGAAGATATGGATTTTATTTTCTGATTGAAAATAAAATCTCGCCTTTGGCGGAGTCACTTCTCACGGCGGAGAATATCAGAAGACTGATCGCCTATGGTGATGAATACCTCAAGGCGTATTTGCCTACGTGACTCTAGTCACGTTCGCCGGATTACCGCCGCTGTATTCGCCGCTGTACCCAAGCTGTGTCGGTTCACCTGCGTCTAACAATATCGAGTTTTTATAACCGTCCGTCCCTTACTTTGGCTAAGTGCTTTTGTATCCTTGAACAAAATATTGTTTTGGGTAATTTTGCATTCTAACATCAGGTATCAGTGAAAAATAAAGATTACTCCTGTTTTACCGATTTTCACGCTACAGATAATTTTATTAAATAACTTAATTCACGACCCAGTAGAATGTTTTACAGATTTCTCGAAACAATGACGCATGTATTTAGGTGATAATATGTAATATAGGTATAATTAATTAATTAAATTTTCTTATTTAACAAATTTTTTTTGGAAAATACTAAAATTATTTGACAAATTGGGAAACAATATCAGTAAAGACTTACAGCTGAGCTATGTGCATGGTTTAGATCAGCGGTTGCCTAAGTGGTGGTTCGCAAGAAAACTTCGTTGGTCCGCAAAGAAATGTGAACATTATTTGCATTTTTCAATTCAATCCATGCATTGATTTTATATTTAAAATATCACAGACCTATCTTCTGAATAATTTCAACTTCACAATAAGAATATGTATTCTCCTTAATAAAATCAAGCATGAATCAAGCGAATCGCTCAGATCTTGCCGATATGTCAGAGATTTAAAAAATTTTCTTTTAATTTTTTCTACTCTTTGATTGGACTTGGGTAACCGGGTCAACATATTGTTGATTTTTAAATAAAATCTGCTATACTGTTCAAGTACTGATAGTATTTCATCAGCATTTACTAGCCAAGGTTCCATTTGGGCGCATATTCAAAAACATAACTTTATCATAAATATTTTATTCTTTTGTTGCTTACTTGACTCAAAAAGTTTCGGCCTGTCCGTGTTCCATGTAAGAATGATTAATTATTCCCCTCCCCCTCGCTGCCTTCAAATGGTTCTGACTGGATATTAAATTTCCCACCCATTCGGCAGTCACTCGGCTAGCAATACAAAAGAAGAATTTTGACAAAATGATTTCGTTAAGCTTCAGGATTTCGTCTGTTTGCTGAAAGATGAAATTTTATTTCAGTACCATGTCGGACTCAATGTCTCTGTCTCGTTTATTATAAAACATCATACTGAGTAAATTAAATTAATATTAAATATTGTAAATCTACCCTTAACTAAACGCGCATAATTTTAATGAGAAAATCCATAGAAGGAAGCATATCCGAAGAAATTATTCGCAGAATAATGCTAGACTGGGGTGTATTTAGACGTTTTTTAAATATGATTTTCAAAAGCGATCTCCCACTGTGTTTAAAACTAAAATTGTTCAATTAATGTACACTTTCGTGTTCACATATGGCTGTGAAACATGACTCTCAACAATAGAGAGATCTAAAAACTAGAAAATCACATGTAGATAAGAAAACGGACAAAAGAAGTTGTTATAATTGAAAAGGTAACTGGCAGACATCACAGCTCGGATGACGGACACTCGTTCGATGAATACAAGAGGCCGACAGACCGCCCCTAAACCCGCTGGTCTGACGAAATCGTCAAATTCTGCGGAAATACGCGGCAGCGAATAGCAATCAGTAGAGACGAGTGGAGGACACTAGGGGAGGCCTTCGGAAATTAAATGGCTGAAAATAATAATGACGATGTTGTTACATAATAATTTAATATTAATTCAAATAAATTTTATGGAAAAAATATTTTGTTTGCTACCGGGATTCAAATCAGGGTCTTTTCTTATCTGGAATGCGGTACATTTTCATATATCATATATTTAATTTGTATTAAAATAGCACAGAACTATTTTCTCAAACAATTGTAACTTCACAATAATGATGCGTCCTCTTTAAAAATATACAAATTAATCTAAAATACTCCATTATCGAGATAATACACATAGATAGACGAGGAGGAAATTTAGTTTCATTATTTATTGATCTGAGTGAAACTGATCTCTAAATTTATTGATTGGTGGATCAGTTCGCTAGACTTATGACGTATCTTTCCTCAGAATATTGGGTCAGAACCGTGATCTGTTGTAGCTACTTCATAAACAGAACCACCCAAGTAAATCTTAATTTCATTATTAAATTGATGCATTATACAGGGTGGCCCAAAAGAAGTGAAAACATCTCGTAACACATGAGTTATTTCAAAACACAATATAATTATTTATAATTCTTAATATCAATTTTTTTCCACAATATTTAGCTAATCAGAAATTATCAAAACACCCCACACTGCATAATGTACTGAGTTTAAATCTGGGTTGTTTGGTGGCCACACGCCTGGCTCGATGAAATTGACATTCTCACGACGAAGAAACTTGATTATATTTATGGCTGTGTGAGATGCAGCTCGGTTCTGCTGTAATGTCTAGCTTTACTCCAGGCTTTCTTTTAAAACTCTGAAAAAAACAAATATAAACAATGGAAAAATTAATAATCAAAGATGGCGACCTAAAATTGTTGAAATATATATATAGTATAGGTAAATAGGTAAGTAAATTAGCTATTGTTGATATATTTAAACTAATTTTGATGTAATTATATCACATTTTACAAAAATTTCTCACTTTTTTTGGGCCACTCTGTATATTACGCTAAACATACCCTTAAACTTATTAATTATATTTTATTTATACCATATTTTACTATATTCTGACCCATCACTTAAAAATGATCGCATTTCTTACTACTATTTATATTTAAATGAGAAAATCAAATAACTTTGTTCACAAATAAACACATTACATAAATATTTATATTTTACTTCTTCTATATTAGCAAAATTACTTTGTGGCCACATATATCTGTATGAAAGATCTGAATATGATGACCTTTAAGCAAAAAATATATTTTAATATAATGGTATTTATTTATGAAATCCTCAATAAGAAAATATCAGCGGAATTTACACGAAAAATTGATGCAAATCAACGTAAAAACGAGCATTGTACAAAAGGAAGGGATAGACTGAGACTGCCATTCAGAAAGAAGGTATGATGTATAGTACGATGAAATTTTTTAATAAAATGCCAGAAAACATAAGAAAGGAGGAGAAATTGAATAGATTTAAAATGAAACTGACCAAATATGTAATATATAAGTTTTAGTAAAAGAAAATACTTTAATCTTGTTTATATTAGAGCATATATAGGAGTGCTTATGTATGCACTATGCTAAGAATTAAATAAATATAAAAATAATATACTTTTATAGTACTTATACTCGTATTTTACTTCCCTTACATAAAGTTTTTAGCGTACGGTTTTATAGTCCAGCTCTTCAAATTTTATATTATATTATAACATGTCTGTCGCCTTCCATCATTACTTGCGAGACAGCAACACTAATAGTATTTTTTTTTTGGAAACTCAATATTGTCTAATCAAGCTTTTATGAAAATATAATTAAACATAATAATTGTAAAGCTTGTCTGGTGTGATAGGGAGTTTTATCAATCAATATTTAATTAATCAAACAAAAATGTTAATGAGTTTTTTACATTCTACGATAAATACGAATTACTTGAAATTTGTACGTATAATATTGAATAGAGAAATTCAATTACTATCATTATTCACTGGATAGGTTCGGAGTATTTACAGAATGAACTTTAATTTCAAATTAATTTCATTATGAACCTAATTTATAGGTTTATTAAGCAATAATTTGACTACTTAATATGACGTATGTGTTGGATATTAGATAATGGATGCGTATCAGATAAATTACAAGAAATTAAATTAACAAATAACACAAATGTGTGAAATGGTAATGAATTTCCCCGGGTTCATATCCTGATGGCAATCAATTTGTTTTTACTGTATATGTATCTAATTGATTCATTTTTTTGATGTCACAGTTCTGAAATTGCAATATCACAATAACATGCGTGTAAATTTAAAAAAATATAAGATTACCGTTATGAGAATACTGCTGCGTCCAATTCCAGCCGTACCCTCGAACTCAGATGTATCACTGTGTGTACTTTGGGAATGTATCGCGTTGAAGTAAGCAGACAACAGATGTGATTAAGGTAAAACGTTATTAACCGTTGCACTTCTAATTAGTATGCAAATATACGATAATATCAGAGTCTGTGCTAATTGTACATTTACATAGTTAGAGTTATTAGCTCTGGCGTTGACGTCGATGTAAACAGTTAAGCCGCTGCGGCGTGGCAGCCAAGAGCTCGCGGTGGCCGACGGAAGCTACGCGGCACATGCAGCCAGTACCTTTTATAACGGTAGCGCGATCGTTGATGATCTATAATTGACGGTAGGGACTGTCACAATTTTATTTGACTTCTTTACATAATTGTGTACATTAATCATAAAGAATAAAACATATTCAACACCTATTAAATCTTCTTCATTATCCTGTGCTCCATGTTGAGCATTAAAGCCTTCTGATATATCTGAAACTTAGTGCACAATACGCCTCCATCTCTTATAGTCTTGAGACTCAAGCCTGTCACGACAGATTGATGTAAAACATCTTGCTGATGAATTCCCAGCACAGGAGATGCACAGGATAATAGCGTTTACGAATACTAAAGATGGTAATGAGAAGACCACTATCTTAGCGACGTATTATTAGTAATTCTGCTACCATACCTTTACCATTTCCTAATATATCCATTACCTCATGTGCGACCTTTTCCCAATCTTACTTTAATCTGCTGTGTATTTTATTAAAGATTTAATTAAATATTTAAAATCAAACTAATTGCTCGTAATATGTTTCCAGTATATGCATATACGAGAGCGAGTAAAAAATTATCTGCACTTTCGCCATAACACACCTTTAATGTTGTAGGACCTACCGACCTCTTCCTCTATCTCTTCTCTCTCTTCATGCCAATAATGGGGAGAAAGGAGTAAGTCCATTTCTCTTGAAGTGCCATCATGAGAATAATGTCTATCTTCCACAATAATTCGTAACATGTCACAAGACCGTCGCAATTGAGAGACCCATGGAAGATCGCCGACTAGATAGACGGATTGGGTAATGCATGCTACTATCCATTCACTTCAGCAATAGTTTTGGTTGTGCTGTTATCATTACTATAGCGACCACGACTGTTTTACCAAGAGCATGATGAAGAAGAAGAAAAAAGACAAACAGAAAGTTTTAAATTACAAACAATCAAACAAATATCAGATAACTCATAGAGACAAAGCTATTTTTTATTATATTTCATGGAAAATATATGGAAGTATGGGGTAATTACAGGGCTTATGACCTGTCTTCGGCTGACTTAAGTGATCACTTTACATATATATATATATATAACGTTCACCTATTCTCACACCTCAATCTCCACATTTTATCAAAAATTTTAAAGTTGTATATATATTGATATGTGGACTCGCTTCCAGTACCACCACACCACCGCCTTCTAAAGACCAAATTTGATAATTCATTTTTCCCTTTTTTTTAAACAGCATATATGTTATACTATAAGAAACTGTTTTTTTTTTTTTCTAATTATTTGAATCCAATATTCTTTATCTTGACGTTTGATGTACAACAAGCGTGAAGTGAGGCGGAATGCAAATGGTGGTCCTCATCTCTTTGATACTTTATACGTACACGGTGGATTAGTAATTAAATAATTAGCTGCAAAACAGAAATCAAATGTCGCAAGGTGAAAAGATCTATGTACAGTTTAAACAAGATATGAATAGACCGCGGTATATTTAAATAAACCAAACCTTGCGCATTGAATATGGTGTGAAATCGTGAAATCTGAAGGCAACGGAGTGAGACGGATTGATTTTTTTGAGATGTGATGCTAGAGTTACATGTTGAGCATACGGACGGCAAGATGAACGAATGTCTCCTTCTCAACCATTTATCTAAAACGATGAGAAGAGATGTTCTCGTAAGTCACATCGAAAGAGAAAGATCCGCTGGACCAAGCAAGTGGAAAATGTAACAGACACTTGTATGGTGACAGAGCTCAGACCCAGAAGAGTGAAAGAGCATAGTCGACAAGGCGGGAGTTCACGAGAGATCGATGTGTATGACGGTGGACTACGAAAGCCGAGAGTTATCTCGAGATGAAAATCTCATATAACTCTCATCCATGGACATGGGCCATAAAGATTTCCGTGCATAGAAGACTGGCGAGGAATCTTGAATAGTCGAAGGGTAATACGGGGTCATGGGTGAGGGGTGCGCGGGGTCAAGGATGAAGCGAGCTATCGAGCGGAGCGCGTTCCCCCCTGCCCCTCGAGGGTCATCACCCCCTCTCCAAAACAGTTGATTTATTAAAAAAATGTTTTTTGACAGATATTACGACGCACTGAACCCCGGCCAGGCGTAATGTTATGCACATGAAAAAAAATTAAGTGAGGTACGTAATTGTTACTCTCATAGTTGAGTGTAAACATTGTATTGCGCGTACAGTTCACTGCGAAAAAATTTAGAAACAAAATCTTGTATCGTTTATTTAATCATTACATTTGTGATAGAAGACGATTACTTGGCATTATTGACATTGATTATTGACATTAATTTTTACTATGTAAGTATGTATGTAATTACTGTACAGTTTCCTGGGAAGAAAGGAAGGAATTAATGGTTTTGTATTACGTTTTTAATTTTTAATTTCTTATACGCGGGTTGCGTAGCATTGTACTTTGTATAAGTAGGTACAAGGTATGTATTATTATTTTTAAATCAAATTTTTAAGTAGGCACCCTGTAGGTATTGAACATAATTCAAATAAATTCCATACCTACCTACCGGGAGGTGAACGGATATAAATTTTAATTTTCGAACATGTAAATTTATAAAGTTTTACGGGTACTCCTTAAATATGTAATCTCCGTGATAAAACTAGTATGTCGTATTTATTTGTTCCCGTTTTCAGTATAAATTCTGAGTCTGCTCTAATATTACATTTTTATACGTAAAGATTGCAAAGATTTTTAGATACCAAAATAAATATAATTATAATAGTGAATAAATAAATACACAAAACGCAAATGGAGAAAACTGAACATAAATATAATGTAAGTAAATACATCATATTATACTTACTTCAGTAAATATAACAGCTGTCAAAATATGTAAATAGCAAGAAAATTTATTAACATCATATTATTAATTTTGTAGGAAAATATGAAGCGAAACCCACATTAAGATTCTTTTTTTGTCGTTCGAAGTCATGCTCTGATTGCTATTCTAATCTAAATAATAAAATAAATGTACTTATATATTTATTTTATTTACAGATCTGTCTAAAATAAATCTTTATAAATACCGATTTCTTTAATCACGTTATTTAAAAAGGTCCACTAAATTGCGTAATAAATATGTATAGGATCTAGGTGACAAAACAAACTCTTACAATTTGTAAACATTTACCACATCCATGGGTTTTTTACGCTTTAATTGCACTGTTCATGGAATAATATTATATAAGTACTATGCTACCGGTTGACTTTGAAGCCAAATTGTCGTATAAGAATATAAAGCTTGACATACTTGTTGGTTTAATGGTTAAGATACTTAATAATCCAATGGTCGGGGATTTGACTTTCATTTCACGAGACTAGCAAGTTAGACATATTTTCATAACTTAGTTTGAAAATAGTAATAATTGTGATGTGACACGCATTTCTAGTACATATCTATATTGTAATAAAAATGTATATATATCAGAATTTTAATGCTTTGATTTATATGTTTGCAATACTTTATTTATATACATATTGTGAGGTGTTTTGGCAGACTGTCCTCCACCGACTTGTAACAACGGAGAACATGAATTGTGAGATCGTGAATCAGAAGCTACCTACTTACCATAATGTGCAGATCCATCTTAACCATCTTCTGGGAAAAAATACTTTACTAAAAAAACAGTAAAACAAAATTTTATTCAGAGTTTAAAGGGAACAGAAAACTATGAGAATTATTAATTCGTTTGAATAAATATAAAATTAAATTTTGGAGCTACATATTAGGCGGCGACGTCAATAATAATATTTCATAAAAATACATCGACCTTGGGCGATTCCTCTCAGCTTGAAGCGCGAATAGAAGTGAACGATGTACCTGCTCGCGCTGGACCGTCACTCGAAGCGACGGAAGCGATCCTAGCGGCCAACCTCGAAATAAGTACTTGGCGATCCGAACCGAGCGCGAAATTAACTGACCAGGGTGTTCGTTATTTAAATTAAGTACTAACGTTACATTCTTCTTGTATCAAGAATTCGTAACGTTATAATATATTCATACCAACAAAATTTTAATACAAATATAAGTAGTTAGAGCAGTTTTAATTAACAATTTATTATATGAATGCTTCTGAAGATGGTGGTTCAACTAATTTTATGCTCATATGTAATTAGATTTTTTAATTGTTTTGTTAGTTTAAAATTTGAATAATATTGATATATTGCTAGTTAGATTATCTATAAAAATTTAGAATTTCTTTCAAATAAAAAGCCACCGCAGGGACTTGAGCCTGGGTTTCTTCTATTGCCGACAGATTGCTCTTCCTTAATTATGTACGTTGGATGGTTAGATCGTTCAATTTACACATCTTTTCTGAATTAAATCTAAATGAAAATCTTTAATTAGCAACAAGTTAAATAATTAATTTAACTACAGAATTATACTGGAAATGAATGCTTTGATCGATGACCTATTTACGAGTCAGGTAAAAAAAGTTGTTCAATCTCCAATGCCAAGAAATTACCTTTTTTCTAGTTAAATATAACTTTAACAAAGGGGACAATACAGCTGAACGGAGACATCTATTACTGAAATAATGAACTGAGTCTCGAAGAAAAATACAAAAGAAATTTCCCAAATGGTGAAAGCGAATAAAAAATATATTTCTTTAAAAAATATTACACTTTTTATGTAAAATCACATATTATTAGCCGGTCTATTGGAATTTCAATAATTAGGAATAAAATGAAATCACTAATTAAAGTAGATATAATTAAATTAATTTTAATGAAACCATTTTATAATACAAATTAAATGCATCAATTAGAAAGATATACATACATATAAAATTAATTTATGGAAAAAGTATTGTATCTACCACCGGGGTTTTGAACCAGGAACTCTTCCTATTTGGAGAACGGCGCTGACCAATTACACCACGCCAGCCTAGTAAATAGACGACAAATTTATGGCAGCTAAAATATTTTTCGAATAAATTGATTTTATCTGTATGTATATATTTATAATTGATGCATTTAATTCGTATTAAAATATCACAAACTATATTCAGAAAAAACTACATCTTCACAATAATAAAGTGTTCTCTTTAAAAAAAATAACATTTCTTCAATATTAGCAAAATTAGAAATAAGAAAAAGTGTTAATAGCAAGCTACATATTATGAATAACCAAATCCTCATTGCAAATAGTCACTTTTTAAATTTGTTTCATATTAGTTCTTACTTATTCATCACTTTATAGTTTTGTTTTGTTTTCATCTATGCTTGTATTTTTAATTTCAGTCAACATTGTTTCCTGAAGAAGATACCATAGGTATCGAAACATGTAGAATAATCAATAAATAGTGGTTTAAACAAAGTATTTTGTCTAATTATTTATAAAAAATAACATTTTATTTGTAAAGTTACGATTTTTCAGAACATAGTATAGTTACTGGATTATTAAATCAAATTAGATAAAACCCTTAGTTATACACACACAAAAATAATCTATCGAATAAATTAGTCACCGGGACTTGAACCTTTAACTCTATTAAGAAATTTAGCGATGGTGACACTATATGTTGTCAGGTTCTACTCAAAGCATTTTGACAAACATTGTACCTACTTGAATAGACTTCTTAATATTATATTTAAATTGTCATACATGTCTTTTTATACTACACACATCTTTTTTTTAAAATGAAAACACATTTTTATTGTGAAGTTTGTAATTTGAAAGCACAGTAACTTGGAAAAGGTCCAGGTTCAAATTCCGATAGCAACTAAATATTTTTTTGATATTTAATTAGATTATTCTGTATATTTTTCTAATTCATTAATTAAATTTGTATTATTTTGCAATACCTTTAATAAATTATTTTTGTGATTTTCTCCTTTTCTATTGCTTTCCTGATTATCAGACGTTAGCGATGATTACTTTGTTTACAACAATCAAACTGTTAGACTGTGGGTTTACCGAACTTCTTCATTAGCCAGTACATGCTTCATCTTCCAGGGCCTGTTTTTTTCTGGATTTTTTTTTCAGGGATTTTTCTGGATGTCTCATGACATGGCACAAATTTCAATTTTATTGTTTTAAGGATTTAACTTAACTAACCATCACGCCGTTTCCCCGCGGGGGTAAGCAGAGAGGATAGAGCGTCCTGATACACTGTTCTCACCTCATCCACATTTATTCATCTTCTCATATGAGCTCGCCGATTACTGAGGCTTCTAACAGAACCATCCTCCAGTATCTGTTTTACCTGGTCATGCAGAAACACGTTGCATAGCATCATTCTCATTCGCCAATTTAAGTTTATATCATGGCTGAATAATACTTTCTTCAAGGGAATTAATATTTTAACATTATTTGTAAAAATGTTTATGGTTTTTCAAAATTTTTAATCTAAAATACAAATATTTATATTTTTTAAACCTTAAGAAGACCTTTTATTTATTTTACTATTCATCCTCACATTTAAAAATTTACATTATAAACAAATGCATTCGGTTTGGTAAAAAACAAGAAAATAAGATAGCTTGGAGAAACTTTTTAGAGAAGATAAGAATTTTTTATTTTATTAGAGATGCGTACATGGTACATGTCCCATCAATATTCTTACCATTTTCAAACTAAGCTAAATGCTCGTGCTATGAAAATAGGACTAACTTGACTAATAGAACGAGGCGCAAACCACCGACACATAAATCACTAGGCCAGCGTCTTAACCGCTAGTCTAATAAGTTACTCAAACTATTGTGGTAGGCACGTTGAAGAACGGAGATAAAAAGGAAGATCCCTCACCAGTTGGATCAACCGAGTGGAAAAAGCAAGTGACACCTCTCTGGTGACGGCTTTAACTTAATTGAGAAATATAGTCAAGAGAGCGGGAATTCATAAAGATCACAATCCTTTGTCATGAGAGGCCGACGTGGATTTCTTTTTCTTAATATTTAGAGTATGTAAAAATCTTTGAAGGAACCAATTACTGGGATTTATCCCCTGAAGGATTGTCATAAAGATATAAATGTCTCACAGAGACGAATCTATTATTTTTACTTGGGATGTATGGAAGTTTTGGGCATTACAGGGCTTACGATCTGTCACCGGCTGGTTTAAGTGATCACTTTACACAATATAACGTTCACCTATTAACCCATGCTATCGCATCTATCAATTTTTTGAAAGTTGTATATATGTTATCATGTTGGAACATTTCAATTATTTATTATCAACTAAGCTGTCACCATCTATAGATTTTTTTGAAAATTGATATTCATTCTCATGTGACAGTATAGATGTCTTTGAACCTGAGACCCTTTTTTGTCTGAAGTATGGGGCTATATCCTTTAAGAATATATATGAAATTCATTCGAATTATTAACCTATATACTAGAATACGTCTGAAAAGGCAGTATTTTTCAATTTTTAAACTTCATATGTAGACCAGAATATTTCACAATATGAAGTTTAAAAGTGTAAAGCGATCACTTAAGCCAGCCGACGGCAGGTCGTAAGCCCTGTAATACCCAAGACTTCCATACTATCGATGTAAAAATAATAACTTCGTCTCTGTAAGACATATATATCTTTCTTCTTCTTAATTTATACGTTCATATTTCAATGAACTCTACAGCTGTGAATCATTATAAGTTAAAAATATTATTTTTTAAACTACTGTCACAAGTCGCGTCATCAGATCTAATCAATTTTACTCATATTCATAAACGTTATAATTATCTTTTTTCATTTATGTTTACAACAATTTAATGTTTTATTTAAAAACATACGAATTGACAAATACAATGAGACAAAAAAACCGATTAAAATGATGCAGCTCTCGTGTAAAATCAGGGTGTGATTTTATTGCCACCAATCTGCGGGTATTGCAGGTAGATTCTGTGTCGCGGTAACCCATCCATACAAAGTATTGGTCAAACCTGAAAAGGCATTTAATCATGAACATTTAATAGCTTTTCATGATGAATTTGTTGAAAGCTTGCGTTATTTCCAACACATTATTTTATCACCAGTATTATGTGTTAATTATTCTCGGTTTTTGAAATATAGTCTGTCACATTTTTATAGCTATTTTAGCAATCGAAAAACATTTACTAGTTTTAGAAAAAAAGTTTTTTTTCTTATAATAAGATAAACACTAAAAATATAAAAGCTGTAGAATTTATTTAATAACAAACGAAACTTGTGTTGAAGGTAACAAGGCGTCCGCTAAAGCCATAGCACGATCTGGTAGACAATATATTGGAGAACGGTTATATTAAAAGCTGAATGCATGAAAGTGGTCGAGATAAGAATGGTACACCAGGACAGAGAGTGAAATGTCTGTCTTCTCTGTCTACCTCCGAGGGGCAATAGCGGATTTCAAAATGAAACAAACTTTTTCAATTCTTATTACACAATTTTCTATTCTGTCACAAAATGTTCACCTCGTCCACTCGATTGTTGAGGGTTTTGACTTCTAAGTCATTCTGATGGCGGAAACCATTTCTGATGTCATCAAGACTCACGCCGTATATATTTTTATCACTCATACCATAATTGTTAAATTGTCAGGTCGTGCCATTAGAGTATCAATCACAACCAATGCGAACGGTGAAAAAGCGAGATAATTATTTTGCCACGAATTTTTAATACACTTTACGATAATGGGTGATTTTGCCGTTTCATGCAAAATACATTTCCAAGCTATTTTGATAGAGAAAATGCTTTATTTTTGTCATTTTTTTTGCACACAACTATGCACCATTGATTTTTCTAAACGGAGTATTTCACAAATTATCCACTCATCCTATATAGTCATTGCTTTCTAGATACTGGAAATGAATTATGAGTTTTTCGATAAATTATTTCAAAATTAGGAGACATAAATTAATTAAATTGGACCTTGAATATTCTTTATATCTAAAACTATGTCAATAATTATAAAGTTAAACCATTTACAATATATAAATAATTTAAAGTTTATCCGCAATTTTTTTTCATTGCCTTCCGTGTGAAATGAATTACGATTGTATACACATTATAATAGATACCTTATAACGCTGATCTGAAATTTTTTTTCCCCGACCCATTTTATATTGCTTGCATTTTATTACCTTCCATTAACATATTTTCAAATTCATTTTTCTCTAAAACTATTCGAGTTAAATGGGTGCCTTTTACATATAATTTATCTGTTAACAACTTAGTTTAGTTTTCCATAATAATTTCAGCCAAAATTCTATTTTTTCATTCCGTCAAAACGATTCAATTTGCATGAAATGCGGAATGAGCTAGATGTCATTAAAAACAGTTTAAAATCACACTGTAACTAATTTTCTAACTTTCTCGCGGTAGTACAGATGATGGAGCACCAGACTTTTCTGTCTCGAAATACTCTCGCCTCATACATCATGCAAGCTCGTCGGTTGTTAATGTTTCAAACATGGACGTATCAGTATCTGGTTAACCTATATGTAGTGAATAATTCCAAAACCTCCTAAAACGGATTCGGGATAATTAGAGTTAAATATGCAGTTTTGTAGATATTTTTGCCAGCTACATGCAGAACACATTTTTTCTCGCAAAACACACTTAAATCAATTGATATTGCATGTTCAAAATCAGGGTAAATTCCAAAATACCCCAAAGCAGACAAAAAGTTGCTATTCCCCTTAAAATAAAATCAACCAATCACAACTCTCGTTAATGATTACGTAATCTAAAATCCAGTATGACTGCTAGAATGATATATACAGAAAAAATATGTATATATCGCAGAATTATCTCTTTAAAAAATGCTGATGTAAAAACAAACATTTTATCCATTTGCTTTCAAAATATACGTTTTCATCCATAACTCAAAACCACAAGTCGATTTAGGGGGTTTTGGATTATGCAGTCTTTCGGTATCTTCCACAGATGTCCTGGTACTATCAACACTCACCTTATACATTTTTCATACTATTCTCTCCTCATTCATCAGTTCTACCTGACCAAACTAACTAAGCGACCCTTGTTAATACTTATTCACTATGCAAAAATTAGTACAACTTAGCTATGCTAATTTTCCATATATATTCGTCCACTTAATGATCTCATTTCTACTGCATTCAGTCTTTTCTACCAGCTCCAAGAACCACTTATGTATGTGGAAGTCACTGTTGTATGGACAACAGTGACAAAGCTGCGTATTTCGGCTGGCAAGTGTCTATTTGAAATTACTGTAGTTTTACTTGTTCCTATCAATATGTTTTTTGAAATATACAAAACTTATATACTTGTTCTCACCAGGATTTTGCAGGTTAATTTTTTTTTCATTTCTTGAATACTATCTAAAAACACCAACTGTATTTTTTTTAATATTCAACATTCGATCACTTTACTTACACACATGCTTCTTAAGTTTCTAACACTGCGTATAATCATAGTTTTGTTCAATTTTGTCATAATGCGTTTCTATTATAACTATTTCTGTTATAAACGCAGTTTAAATTATATTGTTCTTCATTTGTTTAATCCTTCTCTTTCAAAAATAATTAATATTTCCGTGTTTTTAATCGGCGATTTGAAATAAAAAACACATTTATGTAGTAAGAAATTATTATGTTTTTGACATTAAACTTGATTTTAATAAATAGTAGCTGAAGTTTCAAAGCATGTAAGTAAATATAATATATTATTAAAAATAATTTGTTTTCACTAACACAAAGTGTATTAAAAACGCCGAAAATTGATCATATGTGCTGCAAATTGAATGGTTTGTAACTCTATTAATTTTTAACATTTTGTTCAAGGCAGATTTGTCTCCATTTTTAAGGTTATAAGAAAATATATTTCGTATATGCAAGAAATTTCTATATTAAGGCAATTTTGTGACACGCTGAAAATAAATTGAATGATGGTGGTCTTTCTTATAATGCTTGTATTTTCTTAATTATGGCAAATAACATTAAGTTTATTATTTTTACATTAATGTCTAAATTCTATCTAAGTAATAGTTTTAAAAAAAGAAAAATCTAGTGTATAACTTCTGATATAAATGAATAATAAAAATCATTTTTCGTAAAAAACGCGGAAGTATTAATTACTGTTGAAAGCACGCCCTTAAGTGAAAGACAATCTTTGCTATAAAATGTATTTGTGGTATGAACAATTATGACCGTTATAATTTGTGTTTGCAAATCGGTGGTTGTATGACAAAGGAATCAATCGTAAAAATCGTTTTTCATTATACGGCTAAAAGTATTGCGCTATTATATAAATATATCTGACCTCAAAAATAAATATATTTAAAAAAAATCTAATAATACGGCAATAAGATCAATATAAAGACATCAAAAACACTCTGTAGATCCTCTTGCCATTCAGCCTCCGAAATTAAAAATTAAATATTAAAAAAAAAAACATGATTATACTACCCAAGCGACTCTTTCTTAATCCTGTACTCTATGATATGTTCAGCATTGCATTTGTTCCTAATTTATATATTCCTCACTTCTCCATACCTAAATGTATTTTCCACATATGCGTTGTAGCGACTATTTATCCTCTGAAATCAATTAATCCACTTTAAAACATTTTTACAGTTGTTTTAGTAAAATTATTTTCAAAGTAATACCAGAGTGATTTTAAATGGAATAATATGTTTATTTATACTGCAACTACATGTGTGTCAAAAGTGAAAACAACACACTATTTATAAAGAAATTTTTTCAAGAGTATAAAAATAAGTTTTCTAATTGCCTAAATACTCGTATTTTAAAAATAAAACACCTAATTTAATCGATGTATATTTCACCATATTCTCCTGGAGACTTTCCTTTTGGAAATAGTATATTTAATGTAACAATATTAAAAATATATCATTTAAAACCTGCAGAAAACATTAAAAAATACTTGATCGTATTATTTTTAATAAATTGTACCGTTTCTGTTTTTCCTGTCAAGTACCTATTCAACTTGTAACTACAGCTCTCCAGCGATATTTTTTTAATATATTATGAATTTCAGAAAATCATATTAATAAAATGTTTAATAAAATTTTGCCATTAATTTAAATAAGTGAAGTCGGTTTGTTAACTTTTATTTCAATATAATATCAACTGTAACTAAACAGCGAGTTTAAATATAGGACTAGTACATAATTCCGTAGACAGCGCCATTCACCGTCTCGTTCATCTAAATTGAATTGTACGGAGAATACAGAGAACTCTATTCAATCTCTCACATTCACTTTAACATATAAATGTTAACTTTGACTTTATCTAATAATGTATGTCGGTGGAAGTGCTTTTGTCGCGTTTGCTAGCCTGAATTTTTGCATTCAAAATATTTAACAACTTGTGGAGGGCTATCGCCTCCACTTTCATCATTTAGAAACAACAAAGCGGTACTTGGAGTGCAACTCCCAGCAGCCATAAAGACGTTGAGTACCGACGGCATGTAACAATACAAACGCGGCCCGCAATATTGCCGTCTCCAATCTCAGTTCGCGCAGTAACCGTACCTATGTAAAGTTATCTTCCACCTTTGTACAATTTAACTTCAATATGTTCAGTGCATCCGTAAATACGAGGGCAAGTCAAAAATTATTTACATTTTACGTTCTACAATTTATTTACACATATTTATGGAAGGCAAGCTCGTCGTGGATGATTTGATTGGCAGAACAATGACAGATGTCCAAAGATGACGCTATCTCATCTATAGTAACTCATCTATTTTCTAAATCCATATCTCGAACTTGCTGATTATTGTCGTCCGTGGTGGAGGTTGACGTGCGTCCTGCTCATTCTTCGTGCGTCACACTCGTCCAGCCACTTTTAAATTTATCGATCTACAAAAAAACACTTGTACGTAATAAATCACTATCAGTCTAGTATACTAAGCGGTCGTATACGTGTAACTGCAACTAATTATTGTGGATGAATTGTTATCAGCTATTTCGGTCCGTGGCATATCTTGTGCATTCCAGGAATGGCCTTTGCATCGAAGTTTTAAACAGGTCGGTCCATCGTGTCGATGATCTTTAACGAGATCTGATTTCTTCCACCCGTATCTAGTATCTGACAAGCCTGTTTATCTGATTGTATTTTGATCTTGCCAAATCTTTCAAATCATGGTGGACCGTATCGTGGCGTTTCTTTTCTTATATTCTGCCGCTCTGTTGCCGATAGACTGCAATATCAATACCAAAACGTCATAGTAGCCTATAATTTATGGCCTGATTTTGCTATATATAAGTTACTTTATTAGAGATTTTTTTTTTACAAGTAATCTCAAATATCCTTAAATAAAACCCGGACACAATAAAATATGATTAGATTAAAAAGTAATATAAAATTTTATTAATGTTGAATTTTTAGATAAAGTAATCTTAAGTCCTGGTTTCATCTTGCGAAATTTTCTCAGAGGTATTTGAGATTCGTTTCATATAAAAATTTCGCTTCCAATGGGAAATTCGATATGTCTCTAAAAAGGTAACTTACCTAAATAAGTTAAAATCAGAATAAAAATATATAGGCATATTATATGTGTGATATGTATATCTAATTTGTTTTAATTATCAAAGAATTATGTTCTAAAATCTAAAATATATGATGAAATGTGATTTTATTAATTTATTGATTAATAAAGAATAATTACTTAAATATGAATTAAATATATTAATTATAAAGATATACATATAAAATCAATTTTATCGAAAAATATTGTTGTTGCGCCACCGGGATTCGAACCTAGATCTCTTTCCTAACCGGGGAAGGTGCTTTATCGAACTAAGCTACAGCGACATTATTTTTAGCGACAATTTTCGACCCTATATGTTACCTTTTTGATATTAATACATTTAATCGTTCCATCATTCGACAGAGCCATCTACCTTATTTTTACAGAATCTCAAATACCTTTGAGTAAACTGATAGCAGACGCCAGAATTATCAATTCATTTTTATTAAATTTTGGACACATTGATACAACTTTATTATTTAGGAGAACACATTCTTATTGTGAAGTTGTAATTATTCAGAATTAATTAATTATTATTATTATTGATTTTATATGTATATCTTTATAATTAATATATTTAATTCATATTTAAAATATCACAGAGCGTCTATTCTGAATAATTACAACTTCACAATAAGAATGTGTTCTCCTAAATAATAATTACTTATTTTTATATATGTACAAAACACCTCTAGTAATTGTATCAAAAAATCCCGACATCTATATGTAATTAGCAATAAACGCTCTCAAAGATTATTAAATGCGTTCGATTTTGATCAAAGAAAATGTTTACAGCTTGGAAATAATATTCACAGATTTCATTTCAATTGCGATTCATATCACATTTTCTGTAGTGCAGTAATACCTCAAAATGTAATTAGACGTCATAACACACAAGTCTGACGCGTCCATGCCCCACCAGTGTCACCATTATTCGAACGCACAAAACCGCATGTGGGAGCACATTATTCTGGAAACGACCGACATTTCGCATATTGTTTTATTCCAGATATAGAGTTGTATTATTACAGCACGTCCTCGAACAATAAGTTATTTTCAATTTCAAACGAATGTATTTTGCAAACGTCGATCGCAGTACATTTACAGTGCGTTTATATTAGGTTGGTTGGGAAATAATTGCGGTTTATGATTTTCAAATTTAAATTCTTTATGGGGATTGAATGGGTCGCCACTATGGGGTGATGATTGGATTTCCGGTATGTAGAGGGTTGTTGGTGATATTAAATTAATGATGTAGGTGTATCATGGGTATACGCTGTATCAGAAGCATTATGCAGGTAATGTTTCGATTGATGGCGCGTTTTAATGTGAAATTAGCTAATGCCACAATATTCGTCTATCACTCTTGTGTCTATTTGATAATCGCGAAATGTTTTATGTATGTGGCCAGATCAGGTTATGTTAGGTTAGTTTAGTAAAATGGTTAGGCTAGGTTAGGTTGTGAAAACGAAAAACTACTTACTGTTGACACTTGATTTATTGTAGGCATAGTTTACAAGTATATTTAAGCTGTACAATAAATGTACAAAGGCGTTCAAGAGACAGCCTTCATTGTTACATGCTAGGAGTTTTATTTCACACACCGGTATTGCAGAGTACGTTCAGTATCGCCGGGCGGCATTGATAAGAATATAGGCAATAGACCTACACACCTTTTTCTTAGCTATTAATCGTTATTAATGGAGATAGTTTTTTTATTCCTATGGTTAATACTTGATAAAACTTCTATATGCACTTGTTTATCGAAGACCTTACCCTGCGAGAAATTGACGATGTCTGGCGAGTATGATATATGAGTAGCATTGTTCAACAATCACCCACAATGTAGAACAAACTTCGTGATGGCTTTTTTTTCTTGTGGCACCCATTTGTCAAGATTTTTAGGCTGTTTTGAGTGGTCCAAAACTGTTGAATGACTAACGCATCATCTTTCGATGTATGATCGATAAGTATGCACTTATCTAGCGATAATTCTGGACATTAATTTTTTTTATATCGTCATCTGACACAGCATCTTCTGCTGGTTAGTCTAGTCTAAGTCTTTCTTCCAGCTGTACCAGAAATTAAGAGAACTTAAGTTTGAACACCTCCCTTTGCTCTAGTCAGCTTAATTATTACGGACAAATTAACACTATTCGGTAATACCTCACATACCACACTGAAGACAACTAATTATTATATGAAATTACTGACAGGTTGAACATGTACGCTTCTGCAATATATATAAACTAGTATTAAGACCCGTTATAGGACGTATTTTAAGCGGCAATTTTTCTGAACTGTATCTTCTTTTATATTAATTAAATACCACAATACAATAACACTATTTATAACCAAAATCGTAATTCCAAGAAATATTTCCACATTTTTACCATTCTATACAAATTTTCCCTGTGCAGTCTGTAAAATATCGTAACATTTTAACCTCGCTATTTTTGCTACCTTTCGCTTTCCGAGCGTCGCTTTTTCTGACCTGAAACCTCTTTCATATTAAAGAAACACCACAAACTAAGCACAATAAACGCTTTTTAATAACCTATATCTTACGAAAAGAATGAAACATCGAAATAAAAAGATGTTTTAATTTTGAAAACCGATCGTTATAAAACCTACCTACGTAAAAATACTGTTATTAATTTACTGCCATTAACTATTAACCTACAGCATTGCAATATTCATTTTCTTTATTGTTTTGAAAAAATGTACCTTCAGAATAAAAAGGTCATATATCCTTATTTTAATGGAATTTGACACTTCTCTTCAATAAAATCTGAATTTTATCAATCAATTTTCCCCTACAACAGTCACTAAAGTTTTATATATACATATATACTCAAATTAATAAATAATCTAGGTATTTATAGAAAGCATACTTTTTTATATTGTTTTTAATTTAACGAGTAAAATATATAATGGAAACTGCGATAGAAAAAGCTCGTTAGATAATTCTTCTCCGCTACCTCACATGCTAAGCGAGTCTTCTATCATTTTGCTATTCTCCTTAAAATTATGATCTCAAATTGTCATACAAGTATATAAGACACAACTGTGGATAGAAAACGACTAATCATGATGATATATATATAAAGATATATTTATATATATATATATATTTTTAGGCAGCTCTCCATCTACAGTACCAAAATGCGCCAAATATAGGTTATTTCTTAATTATGTAAGTCTTGAGAAATTTGTTCTTCACTAGATTCACCAGTTCTACGTCAGCAATACAAGTCGAGTGCAAAGGGTGTATTTCTCAATTTTCATTCCTAGTTTCCAGACACAGCTGTGAGGTATACAAAGGATATAATTAATTGTGCTTTTGTCTTCCTTGCAATGTCTACCCCGTGCCAATGCCAAAACAGGTTTAATTCAATAAATTACTTCCAAGAGAATGTAGACAATTTGTTAACTTTATTTTATCTTTGTATTTTGATATCTATTGTTTTCTCAGTACTTTCACAAATATACATAAATATCCCCGTCTGATCACAGATCTCCAACCCTATTTCACACCAAGTTTTAAAATACCAATCTAAGCTATCTCCCTTCCTGCCTAAAATGCTGAATTATCACAACAAAATAACATCTATTATCGTTATCATAGACATGAAAGTACTAGTTGCAAAGTAAGCAACCTCCTTTTTAATTTTTAATGCAGTTTTTTTCTATTTATTCTATTGTTATTGTGTTTTGTTTGTGGAAATAATGGAAGATAGGAGGCACTTACTTTTTCGGTTTGCCTGATACTGGATGCTTATTCAATTGTTTATCTCCTTTCCAACAATAAGACAAGCGACGCAGACTATGTACAACAAACACTGTTAACACTAGCGTAAAGGATTGTTTTTAAGTATTAGCGGGAATTAAATAAATATAGATTTTAAGCGTTAGCGGTTAATTATTATACGACGATGGTTAATCCGTAAGGTTTAAAATGTAAACAGTTCTAAACGCACACTGAACTCATTGCTGTTTGAGATTGATTGCAGTGACCTCTTTCCTTCTTTCTCGTGCTCAAGGACAGGTTAGGGAAAAGAAAGGGAAAGAGATACTTGGTTTAAATTTTGATGATCGCGTTGTGCATGTGTAAGTGTGTTAATGGCTATATAAATTGTGCTTCATATTTTGTACTGTAATATCTTTAACGTGAGCAAAATAAAAAATGACAATAAAATTTTCGTATTTAAAAGCTAATTAACATTTTCAGTGGTAGATACTAATAAATATGAGTTTTCAAATTTTGATTGTCAGCTTAGAAAACTAATTTGTCGAACATGTGGCCTTTAATACAGGGTGGGCTTTGTAACACAGGGAGGCACAGCTGCGGAGTAGCACTTATATAGAGTGGTGTCAGTGGTGTCAACAACTTGGGCTTTTCTTCTCCTTCCGTGCAATCTGGACGGATCCCCCTGCTACAGGAGCTAAATTAAAACGTCACCCTATATCAAAGCCCTCTTTCATATTTCATCCCGACACTTTCTACCCTTAAAAAATTATTTTGGACATCCAAATAGACTAGTACACTTCATTTACCATGCCTTAAAATTATTTTAGAAATATTTATTTATAAGTTTACATACATAGTAGTTACACGTTTTATCGGTTGTCAGTAAAATTGTGATTTAATTAAAATTTAAAAATCGCATACAATTACCTTGGATAGGAATTCTTCATGCTTTGACAGCGAGACACACAAACGTCTCCATTGCGCAGAAACTGCGCATCAACGATATCATTTGCCGAAATCTTCAATTTTTTTAACATCTTGTGAGAAGAGAAAGTTGCTTGGAAAAGCTTGTCTGTCATGGCGGTCATGTCCACAGGAAGATCCTCCAACACCTGGACCATCTAATAGAAAAAGTAACACGCACTTCTCTGGTGACAGCCTCCAGATCTATAGAATACCAATAAAAATGAAATAATATACTTTAAATACTAATTAAATGTATTAATTATAAAGATATTCATATAAAATCAATTTTATCGAAGAAAATTGTTGTTGCGCTACCGAGATTCGAACCTGGATCTTTTTTCCAGTCCGGGGAAGGTGCATTACTAACTATGCTACAGCGACAGTATTGTTGATGACATATTTTCGAACATATATGTAACACTTTTTCAAATTAATACATCTATCTTTCCATTATTTAAAAGCCATCTATATTGTTTTTACGGTATCTTAAATACCTTTGAGTAAACCGATAGCAGACGCCAGAATTAACAATTCATTTTTATTAAATTTTTGAACACATAGATACAACTTATATATACATTTAATTAGTATTTAAAATATCACAGACCTATGTTCTGAATAATTACAACTTTCACAATAAGAAAGTGTTCTTCTTGATAATATGCTTTAACTTCCATTTTAACTATATCAAGTACTTAATATAGTTATATTACCAGTAGTGTTATGCTTCATCGACTATAAGAAAGAATTTGACTGCGTTAAATGTAAATGTGGGAAATACTTGGTGAGATGGGAATCCCAGAACACCTTGTACATCTCATTCGCTATCTATATTTGGATAATACCATCACAATTTAATTCAACTAAATTTCCTTAATTAATTATATTATTTTTGTTTGGGAGGAGCAGCAAAAACAATATTAGAGTCGGCTAAAAGAGCACAAAAGACAATTCTTAAGTCATCCCTTTAGATATCCATCAAATCTTATATTTAAAGAGTACAATGCCCTAGACATAAGACAAATCTATATGTTGAGACTCGTCCAATATTTCAATGCTAACAACAACTCACCCCAAGCAATAAATCATGGACACAACATAAGACAAACAACGAACATCTACACGCCAGTTCCAAGAGCAACAACGACATTTTATCAAAGATTCTACTTGTTCTTAGCTCCGAAACTGTACAACACACTCAGCACCAACTGAAAATCGTTCACTTTCAAAAAGATTACACAAATATGGACCCAATATATGATCCAATTAGGTAAAGATCAATCAGAAGCATCGCTATCCAACATTCTAACATAATCATTAAACAGTGCCTACACTAATAATTCACTAGTTCTACAATACTTCCACTACATATTTTCATTTTTTTTTGCTTCTATCTTTATTTTTATTCCTGTCGAATCCTTATCTTTCTTGAATTAAATAACACCACAACAGCACGAAATAATTTTAAAAAAAAATTTTTTTTTACTTCAATTTTTATTTCTGTCGAATTTTTATCTTAAATAACACCAAAACATCACGACATAAACTGGCTACTTTAATACAGACTGCAGTCTAGCAAAGTACGCAGGACAATGCTGTATATATCAGAGGTAGAGTCTACTCCATCCCACACAATAAACTACGAGTGTATATAATAATTGCAATATAATTGTATCTTATATTTATCATATTATATTATATATATTCACCTATGTTATAATAAAAATATGTATTTCAATAAAGTCTAATGCGTCTATGGCGAAAAGTTATTCGTCCAAAATTGACAACATTTGGAAAGCGCGGTATTTCTAAAACAACGAATATCAGGCTTGTACAGTCTCCGGTGCATCCTATATTTTTATATGGTGTGGAATCATGGACCCTAGAAGCAAAAGAGAGAAGACTGATTGATGCCTTTGAGATGTGGTGCTGGAAACGCATGTTGCGCATACCATAGACAGCGAGATGCACGAATGTCTCCATTCTACACGAATTATTCATTTAACAGGACATTATATTAAGCTTGCTATTAACCCTTTTTCTTATTTCTAAAATTTCAAATTTATCTAACTGTAAACCCCTAGTATCTGTATGTAAAATTTCTAAACCCTTGTGGTTGGTTTCCAAAAGGTGATTGGAAAATTCTGAAAAGTCAGCTTTTAAATTTGTTTTCATATTATACTTATTCTCCATTTTATAGTTTTGTTTTTATCTATAATAATAATAATAATAATAATAATAATAATAATAATAATAATAATAATAATAATAATAATAATAATAATAATAATAATAATAATAATAATAATAATAATAATAATAATAATAATAATAATAATAATAATAATAATAATGGATAATTTGTATAGCGCCATTTTCGTAAAAACTTTCACCGCAAGGGCGCTTTACATATAAACTGTTTATAGTTCAATGATTTTTTTTTTTTTTAAATTAAAAATTGTTATTTTCACTTATGAAAATGACTTTTTGAAAAGGTGCGTTTTAACTTTCTTCTTAAATAATGTCTCTGGTGCACTGTTTCTTATGACGGAGGGACGGAGTTCCACGCTTTTGGGCCTGCCATCGCAAATGCCTGTTCACTAAATTTAGACTTCTTGCAACGATCGTTCAGTTTTACAACCCTTCCCGCATCTGAAGTAGAGGCTGACCTAAGAATTTGACGTCTACCATTCAAATTGTCCGGGATACAAAGTTCTTGAAGATACGGAGGCGCCATGTTGTGTGTCGCCTTGTACATCAACCAGCACAGTTTAAATTCAACTCTTTCAGGGAATCGGAGCCAATGTGGCTGATGTAAAGGGATGGTATGAGAAAATTTGGTAACTTCATATATTATAACACGATTGTAATCTATCCAGCTGAACATTAGCAGGCCAGCATATATGCTGTTACAATAGTCCACAGGTGACACCATTGCTACTACTCCACTTTGCTTGTATTTTTTAATTTCAGTGTACATTGTTTCCTGAAGAAGATACTATAAGTATCGAAACATGTAGAATATTTAATAATAAGTGGTTTAAACCAAGTATTTTGTGTAATTATTACACAAAGTAATTTTCCAAATATTGAAGAAAACTATTACAAATTGACAAGAGTAAACAAGACATTGAAAACTACCGCGTAAGTACAGAAGTGCGTGGTTTCAAGGTCAACGAAGCTTAATCCACATGCCACACTCTATAAAAAGAAGAGGAATGTACGATGAACCAAGAATAATATTCTCGTTCAAATAATATATTTATCTGCATTTTAATGAGTCTGAATATAGCAAATTTATTCATGCGGCGTTTGCAAAAGTTATTTATTAACATTCGCAGGAACTTGTGAACACAACTGAACCGAGTGCGAGCTGCTTGTAACGGAATGATATTATTTGTTGGCTTGTCTTTAAAAAGGGTAATACAATAGCGCTGCTTGGCCGGGAAATGTCGCAAGGGCGCCCGACGGAAGCGCTCAAACAATCGACCGATTTACAGCAATTTATAGCGATCGAGGGGAGACGTTTAAGTGACCGTGTCGGACGTAAACAACGAACAAGTACGCAATAAAGGCACAATTACAGACAATCGATCTGCTATCAGATTTAAACTACACGAAATCAAATATTTATGACCCTGTAATATTATATTAAAACAAATTCAGATGTGGAACGTATGAGCGAGGAGAGAACGGTAAAGAATATATATGTGGCAAATTTTGAAGCAACAGCGTCCGCAAAAGACCTAACTTAACCAGGCAATTAAAAAATTTCACAATTACCCTATTAAAATCTTCAACGGGATAGTAGAGTGTGGCGTTGATTATATCTACCTATCATTTCGGGTAAACAGCGTGATTGTCCAATTAATTATTTTTTCAGATAAAATAGATACACAGAAACAAATCTACCATAAAAATATAGTCGTATTACCTTTTGACAGCTTTACGATCGATTAAACTACCTATAAATAAGTCGCTAAATTTCATTCACGAACGTTTGCTAAGTTAGACATTTAATTTTTCCCTTTTGAACCGACCGTATTCTTAATTACAAAATATTTCATTAAAATCCGCTGGGTAGCGCCAGGACTTCAAGTCCACTTTATTAACACAAAGCATTGAAAATAATATATTATCATATATTAATTCTAAATGAAATCATGTTTTATTTACGAAGTTATGATTTTTCATTACATATTTTGATTATATATAAAATATTATGATGTACTTAATACGCGTTTTATCTTTTAAATTCCTCGAAATAACAACATTTTAAGTTTTTTGACATTTATATTCATTCGCAGTTGAAAAATAAATTTTTTCATTGCTTTAGGGCAATTTTCACTTTGTACCAATAGTAGTCCCAACTCCCTAAATTATATATAGGTACTTCTATTCATTTAATGATTTGTATAATTATATTTCTCACTATCATGGAAAAGTACCCATTTATTGTAAGGCACAAACCTTTTGGGCTATTTCAATGCACCATATTAGCACAATTGCGCCACTGGTTATTTACAATAATGTTATAGTAGGTATCTATGGATTAATAATACGAAACTGTGTACAAAAAGTGCGTATGCAAATTTATTCAGAATAAACGGTTGTATCTTTAACACAAAAATATATTTTCACAAGAACTATAGGAAGAGAAATTGTCTAAAACGTATTTCGTGTATTCGAAGTAAAAAAATAAAACTACGGTATTTAACGGCTATATATATATATAAATAAGAGTGTCTGTGGGTGTTCGTTCTTTATACAAATCTACAGTTTTATTCTGAGCTTAAGAAATATTGCACACTTGACCTTAAAAACAAGAGGAAGGTCACTGTCTATATGAGATTTCAAAAAAATACCCGCATCCCCCTTTCTCATCCCTTAAAGTAGAATTTTTGAATTTCTTGATGAAATTGTTCACACTTGACGTTCAAAATAAGAGGAAAATTACTGTCTACATCTGATTTCGAACATGAAACTACCCCCATCCCTCTGAATAAAGCCTCTTCACTCGTTAGCTAGTTTCAATACATTTAAAGAGAAACTGCTCTTTATATACCTCGACCCCTCAGAATAACAAGGATCCATCTGACACTGACAATGTTTTGAGGTAATGAGCTCAATTCTTGCTTGAAGCTTGAGCTTGAATTCCAACATATATCCATGTATAATTTTCTTTGAGTATGCAAATATGATGAGTTTTAAGGTCTTAATTTATTTTCAGTATTATCAATAACCACTCTAAGATGAGGGATATTAATCATTGTAATTTAACAATAATGATCCATAAATTGAAATAAATAACTGATGCAGTTATAACTTTCACCTATTTCTATTTTCTTTAACCTCCGTTAAATAGAGGTGGTGTATATGGAAGAAATAAAGAATAATGCATTTGGAACCCATATCATGCAATAACTCAAACTCGCCCAAAAGATTCTAAGAGTTAATAACCTGTTGAAATTTGGTTTATTTTTAATTAGCTAAAATTTTGAAAAATACTTGATTTCCTCTCTCCTGAAAATTTGACATTTCGTAGATAGCTTTTAGTGATCGATATTTTGTAATCGTGGCATAAAAAAATATTTTTACTCGACAAGGAAAATTTATAATTATTTTTTATGGCGTACTTACAGTGAGTTGCATTAAAATACTCAGGTTTTGCAGAGTAGAGGTAAAATTAATTCGGAAGGCTGAACAGACCCTAAGATTATTGATATAATAATAGCACCGCTGGAACAATGATTATAGAAAGGAATTCCAAAAATTCCTTTCATTTGCGGATGTACTTTAATCAAAAGGAACATAAATATAAACGGATATACAAATTCGGTGAGCACACCAAATTAATTCCCACTTGACATTGACGGTCGCGTGAAACAAAATAAGATTTTTCTCTCATTCTCTTTGCAACAAAAGGCTCAGAACAGTTTTGAATTAGTCATATTTATCTTTTTTTTATATAAATATATAATTTTAAACTTGAAATAGACATGCTTTAGCTGTCTTAGACACGTGTATAGAATACGTTTTATCCTACATATTTCTTCCTCCTCCTGGAGAATCCATTCCCGGGATAGCGGTCCAGTTTGCAGTATTAATGGATCCCAGGATAATCGTGTAATACATTTAGTATGTATAGTGTGTTCTACAATAAACAGTACCACCCCTAAGAGCATTCTTACATATTACAGGTCACCCACAAATCTATAAAATATTTTGTAATTTCCTAACGCTATCTTTAAATTCGTTAAAAGTAGTACAAGTGATATTATTCTGGGGAAGCTTATAATATCATGTCTACCACTTTTAACAAATTTTATGCGTACAGTTTTCAAAGCTAATCTGCCGTGTATATCTGACATTTCTGGCGGACATTTCAGATCCCATTGCAGGGTCCATTATCAGGTCTATTACAGACAAAATATTTCAAAATACTGCGTAAGTTTCAAATTGTGTAAATTGTTTTTAACAAGGACTTAAATTTTAAGTCCTTGTTTAAAAACATATTTTATATTTAAAAAATTATAAGTTTTAAAAATGTTTAAACTTGACTACTAATAGAGAATCTACTGGCCGGAATCCCAGCTCTGTTTACACTATTTACGAATCTCGGTATTAATATTTTATATTTTTCGGTGTACCAAATTAGATCAAGACTAAATTATGAAATACTCGATTGAGTACAAGGGTAATCCAAAAAGTAAAAAAGAAAATTTTATTATACAATTTTATATAAGTATTTGTAAACATGCCGTATCATAATCTATTTATTTGCATAATTCCCTACATTTAAATATTTATCAATTTATGCTCGAAATTGTTACGTAAAGTCTTGAGTATATTTGGGTGGGAGGTTTTCGATCAGCCACCGTATAGTTTGGACCTTTTTCGAGCAGTTTTTGCATTTTCCTTAAGCTTAAAGAGTCCCTCGGTGGAAAATGAGGTGGTGATGATTGCAGTTAATTATTAGTTACATAAATGGTAGATGACTGCAACAGCGGGGCCTTTAAGTTTTTGAACAGATATGATAAATGCTTAAATGTAGAAGGCGAATATGTGATAAAATACATTAATGCTTATTTTATATAAAATTGTATAATAAAATCTTTACATTCTGGATTATCTTAGAAATAAAATTGTTTGACCATCAAATTGTTATTTGTCAGCCTTGATTCCTTAAAAACTTTATAAATATATATCTTTAATAAATTGTAATTGTGCTTCTTATTTTTTTAATAACAAAAAATTAACATTTTTAAATCCCGGGATCATTGAAATCGAATCGCGAATTGTAATTTTGGCCCAGGATTAGATTCATAAATAACTACGAGTATGGATTAACTTTTTGTCGACTGTCAAAAATGTTCACCTAGTTTTGGTAGTCGCTCAATTTTGTCATACTATTAAGCTTTGTGCTAATATTTTGCGTTCTCTTAAATTTTTTAAAGAGATTTATCTAATTATCTCATTAACTGTTTTTAGTCTTTTCCTGAATATCCTCCTCGGCTATTCTGATTATTTTCAACATACTAATGGTACTTCTCCTGGATAGAGAGAGGGGCTTCTTTCTCGTCTTTTCTTATTTGGCCATTAATAAAAACTAATTTTATTATGATTTCCTGAAAGCACTTTAACTCGTCCATTACCTAGCAATTTTAAATAATGCTTAAAAGCCTACATTCAGAAGTATTTCTACGATGCACGAATAATCTTGTATTACGTTTCGTATGTTGTATACATAGCCAAGACACATAAATATAGGCTAAATTGATAATTCTGAAATAATGAAAGCGCGGGTTCCCGGCTGGCTAATTTTAATGACACGTACCGATGGAATAGATTTTTAGGCGATCTACGACTTGAGACAATCTCTGTGATACGAATTTTGCTTTCATGAAATGCTTTAGAGACAACTGTCGGCTATTTTATTCACTTTATACATACCGTATCTCGGAGATCGCCGTCTCGCGCCTTAATTCACGCTCATATATTAAACGTCCAGTAGCGGTTAAAACGCAATAAATGTTTATAATTTAGCGTCTTATGTTTAATGACTTATATCTATCTTTCAAAATAGATAGTTTAGTTTTAATAGAGGTATCAAATCTTGTATACAGTAGTTTGAGTTTTTGTCTTTTTTTAACAATCTCGAGCTGATTTTTGAGTATAACTCCAGAATAAAATCTCATTACATGTATACGGTATTGAGATGTATGATATATCTCAAAACGTATACTGATACAACATCATGTATCTTAACTAAATCTCTAACATTGTCTCCTTTCGTGTACTTACGTGTAAGTTACTCTGTATATTTAGCTATTAGGTAGTCTCAACTAGTCTAGATAACCAGTCTAGATGATGACTGGCGAGAGAAATTAATGATCACGAGGAATGTGAGGAGGGCGAGACGTTGATAAGGTCGATCTCCAATAATATTAACGGACCAAGTAAGAAACATAACTGGATCCTCTCTAAGATCGTAAAGACTGGAAGCATGCGGTTCACACTGTAGAATCAGACTAGAAGATAACGATGCTCACTCATGACACATCGACTTTAAATATTGATTTTTAGCCAAAACATGTACGCTTTATCCAAAAAAGAACGCGAAGCATTTACTATGTAGGTATATTTAGTCAAGATACACAAACGTCCCGAACTTCCTCAAATGATAGAAAATATTATTTTATTTTATTTTTCTATTTGACTGTATTGACCACCGTTGGCCGTCTTTGTCTTTGACGTCACATCAAAAAAATTATGTCTTTGACGTCACACGCTTAGAATACGAAAAAAAAACATATAACTCAATACTGAGATATACATATGAATGATTCTATTAATATAAGTACTTTTTGAATTTTTCAGTAATAATATTATCCGTGAAAGCATTTCTTTGCTGATATTAAGTTCCATTACAAATTTAATTAGAATACCTAGATTATAATATGCGAGTAGTGGATTGAATTTCTACTGGATTAATTTTCTAATATAAATTATCTGAGTATTACACATCACATTTGTTTACTATATATTTTTATATAATATTATAAAGCTCATCTAAATATCTATGGTAGGTAGGATTATAAATATTTATATTTAACACAGAAATTGGTTTCTTACTCAATGGTATTAAACAAATTTTGGATATCTCATAGAGACAAAGCTATTATTTATTATATTTAATGAAAAATATACGGAAGTATGGGGTAATTACAGGGCTTACGACCAGTCTTCGGCTGGCTTAAGTAATCACCAATTCTCACCCCTTTAAAAAAATTAATCTCCACATTTATCAAATTTTTTAAAGTTGTATATATGTTAGTATGTGGACGCGCTTCGAGTACTACTACACCATCGCCATCTATGGACCAAATTTGATAATTCATTTTTCCCTTTTTTTAAACAGCATATATGAAAATCTGATTTTTTTGAAATTATTTTAAAGAAATAAGTTTTTATCTGTAAAATGTTTTTTAACATATTATATTGGAATAAGCCTAAAAAATTAATATATTTCAATTTATTATATATTTTCTTATTTTGGCTAGTATATTATATTAGCAATATTTAAATATGTCCAAGAACACACAATTATTAGATTTTTACCTAAAATACTTTACTTACTTTAAAAATTACTTACTTAATTGTGTGTTCTTGGACATATTCAAATATTGGTAATATATATTCCCTAATTTTTCATTTAAAATAACTCTTTTTCATCCATTATCCATTTAAAAATGGTTTTTTAAGCAAGTGGATACTTAACGTATTTAATTCTGTTTTTTTAACGGAAAACTGAAACTATCCTAACAACACTATATTTTTTCGTTTTGTTGGCACATACAAAGATACATCACATTGTTTTTCCCCAGGACCACCATTAAATGATTATCTGCTCACGTACTTACTATTTAAGGTGTGTCTAAAAGTTGTGTTTGTTTTTTAATATTATTTATGATTTATATCTAAGGAAATATATAAACTGTCTGATAATATATATATATAAAAAAAGATTATGTCATTTCTGTACCATATTTTTTTATGTTTATCGAATACACTATCGAATAGTCAATTGTTTTTTAGTACAAATAAAATGTATTCACTAGAAAGATATACAGAATAAATTAATTTATGAAAAAATATTTTAGTTGCTACCGGAATTCGAACCTGGATCTTTTCCTATCCGAGGAAATGCGTTACCATTACACCTTATTTAACGAGTAATTTGACTACAAATTTTCTAACTTATATGCTGCAACTCTTTCAAATTGATACATCTATCATTCCATCTTTTATATTGCCACAATTCTCAAATACCTTTGAGTAATATACGCTAGGAGAAGCCAGATATTAAAACAATTTAATTTTTACTTATCTTGGATAATCTTTGATACAATGTATAGGTACTTTTTTTTCTTTCAACTGTATTCTGAAAAAAATGCAACTTCATAATAATAATATGTTCTCCTTAAAGATAATAAAATTTTAGTGCTTGGAATTACTTATAAATTGTTTTTACTAATTTTATATATTTGCTACAGTTATTTAATGATTATCTAATTTATTGATATTCAAGATACATTACATCATAACTAACAGTCTGATATTATTAACAGATTATTAGAGATAGAATCAAGAAATTATCCAGGCTAATTAATTTGAATATGAAAGGCTTAAACGGTGTGTTGTGAGGGCGCACGTTTCGTAATTCTAAATTTATCAAGAATTTAATTTGATTTTCATCTCAAATTGTATTTTAATTATCGAAATAAGTACTTTTGAGGTTTGATGATTCGATTTAATGAAACACATTCAAGAAAATAATTTTGTTTCATTATTTTTCCTAAAATCAAATTAGTTTGCGTTATTTTTGCTCGAGATAATAAAGTAAAAAAGAGTTTTAGTCGTGTGGTTATTTAATTTACAATTTATTACTTTAATTATAAACAACGAACAGTGATTTTCAAAAACTTTGAACGACATTGTCTTGCTCTTTCAACCTTCGGCAGAATCAATGCCTACGTCGTAGAATCCTACATTTTCATTCGGAAAATATTTCGTCACATTGTTGTTGTTTGTAAAGGAGACTCGAGTCAAAGAGTTATTCCTCGGTTACAACTCTTCCTAGCTGCCGTCCTTTTACTAACACAGGTGCACTTGGCAATACAGTAAGTGCACCAGACCTGACTTCCTTCTCTATGGTACTCACCTATTGAAAATTACAATGGTACCATCACCTGAAGTTTAAAACCCAAATAAACTTACGTAATATTTGAATGAATCATGGTAAATACATTGTACAATACGTTAATATCAAACATGTATATATACATAATATGTAATGGTAGGATAAGATCCCGTAGACTCTATCGATTGAAATTAGTGGTTAGTTGACGCAATCCGAATTAAAACAAGAAAGGAGTATTGGCAGATGGGTCTGGCCTACATTGATCTCGGTTCTGGGTTGGACCTCAATTTTCACTTCCAGTTGACTGTAAATAACTGATATACTACACTACGGATGCTGCAAAATACCGCTTCTTTTTCGTGGTCCGGATTTTATGTACGGCGCGACTATCAAACGTTAAAAGAAACACAGATGTTGACCGTTTCGTGTCGAAATGCAATCTATTCCCCCGTCGGCGAAATCCCTAAGTAATTAGTTAGCAAGAGCGAAATAGGTGTATTAAGGTTTATTAGAAGGAAAAAATGCACAGGAAGTAGGTATTCGACTTTTAAACATCTATTAGATGAGTTATAAATTTCGACCTTATTTATTCTAATAATAAAGGAGATGATCGCAGCACAATTCTTATTAGATAGTATATGGTTTTTAAATAATTCTTAATTAAATAATAAGATAAAATACTTTGTATAAACCACTATTTATTGATAAATCAACATTTTTCGATATCTATGGTATCTTCTTCAGTTCTTATTATTTTTAGATTATCTCATCGTGTCTCTTTCCATGGACACGAGTCCTTATATAACCAAGATATTTATAATATTAATGCTACAACAGCGATACGAAATACACAAAAACACCCAGACCCGAGAAAATCACATAGTTGTATCGTAGTTGTGTTGTACCGGGAATCTAACCTGGAACTCCCGGTATGAGAAACCAGAGCCTTGACCACTGGACTACGAGAGACGACATAAACAATCAAGTCGCATCATATCACCGGGATACTATTGTAATATCATTTTTAAACTTTATAATAAAATATATCTTATATCATCGGGACTAGATCGAGAAGACAAGGATGATTTAATTACTAGATAATCTATGAATGAATAGTACAAGATGTTGCCTATGATTTGTGGTTTCAAAATACATCAATGATCCAGTATTACCCAGTTTAAGGTTTCACACCGTTCCAACGCTTATTAAATTCCGTTCAATATAATTTATTTGGTACCTATATATTCTTATTCAATATACTGTTACTTTGTTTCTAGCAGAAATAATATAAAATGAGAACAATTATATATATTATAAATACAGCACAATTTTCACTGTCTTAAAATAAGCTGTGCTAATTCATGTGCTAATTCAAACATGAGTTACAGAATAATATTCAAAGAAATTTGTGAATTAGCAACTTTATCACATTCCTGTACCAGGTATAATACAATATGACTATTTACGTCAAATTGCTTACATAATCAATAATTAATCGTACCAATAAAGTACGTCTCGCGAATCATTAATTGAACACAGTCGCACAATCAGCAATACTGCTAACGTCCCCTGAACGCATCTCGCAGATACCTGGGTGTAACACTAGGCTCTCATCAACCACAAAAACACGGCGGTACCGACCTCAACACAATGCGCCACACCTCTCATGGCTCCCTTCGTGAAACTTTTTACTGCGTATTATTCTAACTAGAACTGTGATAAATAAACTTCTGTCAGCTGTAAGTAATTTTTCTTGTCCAACCTGTTCTGGTCGTGTACACACTTCGCGATTATATACAAAAGAATACGCGAGCGCTGGGTGTGATACTATGGGGATCCAGGCGCTCACATATATAACCTCATGATTATTACAACATAATATCTGTACCATAACAGAACCATAACTTATCATCATATATTTAAATAATTACCGCATTCTCACACTTATCCCCTAAACTGTGACCCCAAAAACCTAATCAATAAATATAATTAATCGAAACAAAAAAAACGCCTCATAATATTTATCGAGTAATAAATAAAATAAATAATTTGACTGAGAATGATACGATATTAGTATAGTACAAGACATACCAACGATTGATTTAATTATAAAATATTATGATGTACCTTGCTCTTGAGGAGCCCCTTGTCTCAAAGTCATTTTGCAAAATGATATGACAATACACCATAAACTATGACAGACTTGGGGTCTAAAACTCCCGACCCATTCCGACAAAGACCGAGCATACACACGAAGTCATAAATGTCCAACGGGTGCTGAGCACAATCGGATCTGCGGGTATTCGTTTTCTCTGTTGTTCCTGATATTACGTCAATGATGCGAAGACCTTCTACCCTGACTGAATTAAATCTTTTTTTTGTTTATGCAGAGCTCTAATTGTATATGGTGTATTTTATTTTTATCGAATATAAGGTGCATTAAGGTTTTCACTTTATTCTTAATATTAATTTTCGAAAAAAAAAGTGTGTATGTAAAAAATTACATTACATGAAAGATGAAGAAATAGAAAAATATATTATATATAATATATATCATACCGCACATAATGTATATGTTTTTCTCGTATTACATGCCAACCGCAAAGCTCCTATAAAGATTACAATTACATTACATGAAATATGAAATATTTCAGTATTTAATGTTTCAGATACGCCCTCATATCAGCTCTGCATAGTGTACGTTTTTCTGGTTCGCACTTTCTAAACGCGCTTTTTAACACAGTTTTCTGACATGAATTTTACACGAAAAGCCACCAAAAAAATGTATTCTACTTTAAAAATACCTACGACATCTACGAATTAACGAATGAGTAAATAAATAATTTCGCATTCTGAAAACGTGAAAGCGAAGAAAAGTGTATTTCTTTTGGATCTAGAAACACTCCGCGTACTGTAAGGGTTGTTTCAACTTGAAAGGAAATTGAAAATTATTACTTCTGAACGAGGATGTAGCTTATTTTCAATCGCCTCGTACTACCGGAAATAAAATTGTATCGCTTTTGATGTTAAAATTAATGGTTCCTAGAAACAGGTAGCTTTTATAATTCTAAGAATAAATGATAACGTATTATAATTATTTGTGTTATATTATTCCGCGTTCGCTTTCAGCTATTAATGAATATAATTTCAAAGCGTTTTGTTTGGATTGAATGGTAGAGTAGTTTTACGTTAAAAGTAAATCCGTTGCTTAGAAGGAATACCAGTATTATAAAATACAGATATAAAAGCTTTATTGTTTGCGTCACTACAAAGTTTTCAAATTACGATCGTTGACCTGGCTGGCGTACTACGTAGAAATCTACGGAAGTTTTAGAAACCTACCCACAGACTGCCAAATTTACAGACATGAATCAGCGCAAATTCATTGTTTTAATATTTTCAATTTGGTATCACTTTTGTCAAATAGCTCAGTGACTTTTTTTTTAAATATGACTCAATTGGAACGAAAATTTAAACGCTGATTACATAATATGCATTAATGTAAAAAGTACGTCTTGTTTACACAAAGATTTAATTTTCGAAGAGTAAATACTTTTACTGTCGCATAAATTGGTCATAAACTATCGGATTTGTGTTTCCACAAATAATGTGTGCAGAATGCCTCTCGACCCGCAACTAATGTTCTAAACCCTTTTCCTATATGTACACTTTATTTCATGTCTATTCATTTACTGATCTGTGTACCTACCTAAAAGTTGGGAAGCTATTTATTTATATTCGTTTAATTAATATATTACATTATATATTACGTTTAATTAATATATTACATGTGTTTCATTGACACGTAAATACACATTATACCAAATTAAATTAATCACTTATTAGGATATAAACAGATAATATATATATATATATATTTAAAAAAAATAGAGTTGCCATCGATACATGAACACGAAACTATTTCTTGCCAATTATATATAATATATATATTATATAAATCTATTATTTCCAAATTAAAAGCTATCATATTTTTTATTTACAACGGATTTCAAAAAAAAATTAATGCGTGGTAGATGATGCTACGTTTTTCAATCCATTTTTTAACTAAACATAAATTCTGTAATTTTCGATTATTTCAAGTTTATCCTTCTTCATGGTTTATCTAATTTGTTTTAATAACATTAATATATGTTGTATTTTAGAATTATAAATTATCTGTACAATCATTATTTACAATTATTTTATTACAAGGGTACGAGTACAAGGGATGAAACACCTCGCTACGGATATTTTCTGTCTCTTTTGGTTTTGTTTATATGTCTATTGTGTCTGTTTTGTTGTTAATTTAATTTATTTGCCATCAGTTTAATGTAATTATGTTATTTGCTGTCGTTTAGTTGATGATACTTAAATTATAAATTAATATTATTAAATAAAGTTATTAAATATATTTCTATAAGTATGTATATATTTATGTGTCTTCGCTATAATATATAAATGAGTAGGTACGTATATTTAAATAAAGAAATGCTGAATTTCATATAACATACTTCACTCGTAAGTAATTAAACTGGATAGAACTGGATGGTAGACGTGTTCCTTTCAATACAATATGCACTAGCAGACAATAGAACGGATTCAATAGATTCCTATCCTATGCATTCATCAATGACTAAAATTAATTAATATTAATTCAAATAGCACATATGAACCCACATTAATTAATTACGACTGTCTGATGACAACTGAATTCAACAATTATAGGAGATCAGATATTTTCATTAAAAATATCGATTACAACTTCCATCTAACTACACTAAATAAATACTTAACATAATATTACTTTCATTGTAAATCATGAATGACAACTTTGTTGCACAACTAACTACGATAGGGGAGAAGACTAACATTAGGTAGTTATTTTGATTGCACATTAATATTTTTAATTATAACTTAGTGGAACTTAAATAGCAAATATATTAAAATGTATAATATAAGAGCACTCAGCCTAATAATTTGTTTAAGATAATGTGACGAATGTTTAAATATATGAAAGTAACACATTTAAAATAAAATACTTAAAATTAATATATATAGTAATTTATAGAATAAAACGTCAGATATCTAGCTTTTAGTAAAAAAAAAACTATATTTACTATATTTGGTACTTAATTATTTATTATTTCTTAATAATAACTCTTTCTTTTTTATTGTTTTGGTAAACGCTGTCAGTTTTAATGTCATAGTTTAAATTGTGGCATTGTTTAACATGAAGTACCTACGTATTTTATTTAGAATCTATAGTTTTTTTAATTGTGTTATTTTTATGTAGGTATAGTTCGAATGCTTTTAAATATGATTTTATTTCCATAAGTCATTATGGAATTAAAATTAGATTTGGAAATAAATAATATTTCTTTATAATTTCAGTAGGCTGTAATATTTAATTATTACTCCATGGTGTCATTTTTTATTTTGTCACTTTTGTAATAAAAATAGAAATAATGAAATTGAACTTTAAATAGAAAAGTGCCACACAATTTGGAATGCTTCTAAATTTTATGATTTAATGGTGGTATTATGGACGTAAATAATGTATATATATATATATATATATATATACGAAAAGTATGAGATTGCTGAAATTAGATAGTGTTAAAAAATATTTTTTTATACGAAAACATATCTGACTGATTTTATGTGCATTAAAATTCATAAATTTTTAAAAATCATTTCATGTCATTTTTATATACTCGAATTTTGAATTGTACGTATCATTTTTACAACAGAGCGAAGTATACTCTTGTATCTTGTATTGCGGTTTTGAATAGTACATTTTAATTTCATAAATAGATATTTAATTATTTTATTTTATTTATTATTTCTTGCTTTATTATGTATTCATATCTTTTAATAGCATTCGCGTCATTGATACATAACGAACATCAATATCTACTACATAATAAAATTATATACCACATAACTATTTTGCAGTTTAGCAAATATTTAAAATTATAATACATATGTATTTAATAAAGATGGAATAAATGTATATATATATATAAACTAGGTTTAAAATAGATATTGAGGGAATTTAACATTTCTGGCGTTGTGCATGGTGCAAATTTAAACTTTGCGTTGTGTATTGGCGATTTTATAAAATAAAACTTAATATTAATTTCTTGCTAAATAATATTATTGATATGTTTACTTATTTAGTGTCTTTGGGGGATAATATGCAAACATTGGACAGACTGGCAATAGAGCATTTTTTAAAATTAAATTTATCATGTATATTTTGAACCCCTGTGGAATTCTAATCTAAATTGATAATTTGATTATTCACATGTTTCAAAACAAAACTAAATATACTTTATGTAAAACTGAACATCACAATTAAGAATCGTTTAATGGTTTGCACTATTATTACTATTTTAATTAAGTAATCGCAAAAATTTATAAACTTCCTTAATTCAGCAATCATATCATTCCGCAAATACTATATTATCCAAAATAATTCAAATGTATTTTGATATCACTAATTAGCAGTTACTTTGTGATACAACAAAATTGTTTTAATTTATCAAATTAATTATAATTTGTACTACACACAACTGAGTTATATTTTTGTTACGACTATAGTTTCGAGAGGTTTAAAATAAAAAATAAATACAGTTAGGACATGGGTATACACTAGGCTGGGCCGAATTTTTTTTATGTATAGTGCAATTCTTATAGCGACAGAATGGTGCCAAATGAAGTCAAAATTACGTGTGTAAAATATTATTCAAATTGAGAATCTCCGGATTAGCCTCAAAGTTTCGAAAAAAAAAAATTTTATCATATTTTCTGGCTGGTATTAATGTTACTGTAATTTGAGATAGTATCTTTATTTTAATACTTTCGTGTACAAAATATAGTCCTTTTCCATAAATAATAATAATCATATGCCTTTGTTTTGGCAGCAAATGAGTTACGGTGAGGGGGGCGGGGGCTGGTATTGCTCCGGTTACTTGAAAGAGAGCTCGCGTTTGCGCGCGTTTTTGCTATGAATCGAACTCGGAAATCATTAAAATGTCCTATGCTTGATGAAATTCATGATATTAAAGACAATGTGTTGCCAATTTATGAAGAAGAGATGAAGTTTTACAAGTGGACAAGACATGGCTTAACAATGACGAAAAAACACCCATCATTTCATAAAATAGAAGACATTGTAACGAACAAAATAGATTACAAATAGAGCAGTTCCTACAGTCACACATATACGAGTTACACATATGTTGAAATACTATCATTTAAAGTATTAAAATATCCTTAAACTTCACCCTAAGATACCAAAGAAAAATCTAGAGGAAACCATTGCAGTAGTAATGTGCTGTTTGATATTTCGCCATACAAAGAAATTAATGGATATTCCTGTCCCAGGGATCGGAATCTATCATCCGAACTAATCATTGACCATCAACAAATATATAACCGTAATAAAACAACTGCAAAATTGTTTGAAAAGGAAGCATTCCAGACAAAAACCCATCTGTGAATCAAAGAAAAACCACTCGATGATAGAACAACATCTACAATAAATTCTTCAATGTTTTCAACGTCCAGTTTATCTAATTCAACTACATCTGACATCACTGTCACCTCCAAAACTGCAAAACTAACTTCTCTCAATTGGCCTGCCGCTACCGTCGATATTTCCACATTGGCGAAAACTTCCGACAAGTTTGGAGTGTCAGACAAAGCAGCAGCGGTCATTGCTTCATCAGTTCTGCATGACATTAAGTCTGATGTTCCAATTTTAGACACGAACGAGCTGTGTAGAGCGAGACAGAAAACGAGAGAGAATATTATGACTCAAGATAGAGTTTACAAAGAAATAATTCAAGAAGAACATATTTAATTTATAAAAGAACCCGATTCGAAATACTCGGGATACCTGTGCCAGGATTTGAAACATCAAAAGCGATCTAAAGAACAATCACAATTTATTTGCCATCGGCTGTGATGGAAAAAATGTGAATGTTGGAAAATATAGTAGAATTGCAATACAAATCACGCTTACTAGAAAAATGGTTGAATAAACCGTTACAAAGGATCATTTGTTTGTTGCAAATTAATGAGTTACTATTTAGGGATTGATTTAAATATATTAATGGCGCTACATCAGGTCTTCATACTTTTTCAGGTCAAATAGGAAAGAAACTAGAAAATTGTGAAGAAAAAACGATTGTAAAATTTCAGAAAATTACAACAGAAATTTCTGATCTCTCCGTCCAAGATTTGAGTACAGATCAATTATACCTGTACAGAATGGTCTCAGCAATCTCGACTGGAGTATTTGCTGAAGATTTATCCAACAAAGCCCCAGAAAAAATGTCCCACTCTAGGTGGCTTACACGAGCTAACAGAATACTGCGATTCTAACATAGGCTCCTTCAGAAAAACTGATCACTTTGGCAGCTTATGTTGTTAAAGTTTATGCTCTAACTTAGTTTATGGATACCGACCTATGGAAGTTAATTTCATTGTTCATATATTTACCAGATGAACTCAAAACTATAGTAGATCCTCTAATAACTACTTTGCTCATTCGGAAAACTTACTGCTTTCGATATTAACTGATCCTCAAAAGCACATGAGAGAACTAGCTACCCACCGGATTCTGAAAGCTCGCACTATGCACGGTAAGAAAATCAAACTCTTTCAAGTTTCAAATATAAACCTCGAAGCCGCCGCTTACTACGATCTTATCAACTGGTAGTAATACATCACTGAACCACAAATAATTCAACAAGTGTCCGACAAAGATTTTCAGTGTTCATTACACATGGTGGTGAGGGTGAACTACCTCTTCTGCGTTTGCCCTGCAGTTGAAAGATCTGCGAAGACTGTCATAAAAGCCTCAGCAACTTAATGTTGGAAAGATAAAGATTCATTAAAGCTAAGATAGCATCTCGCCCCAATTTGAGAGCAAAAAGGATTTTGTTGCTAATTAGTTATAAAGTATCATTTTAAGTATAACTAAGTAATGACTTATTTTTCTTTTTAAAAAAATAATACTTAAATTAAACTATTGTTTTATTATAAAAAATTTAAATTTTTATCAAGTAACATGCCTATATTAAGAGATAAATTTCGGGCATAAATTCAAGGTCAATCCGGAGACAGAAGATGTTGTCTAATCATTATGAAACTTTGTATATAATCAAAATACCTCATTTAGCAACCTTTTTTCACTATTACGTTCTGATTAAGACAACTTATTTTTCTTTCATACATTCGTGGCCTAGCTTAGTATACACCTCCCCCCTCTGTGCATTCAGATAGGTCGTCAACCAACTGTATTTTATTTATACCTGTTGATAAGAAAACTATAGTCGTAATTAAAATATAACTCAGTTGTGTGTGTATGTATTTATTTAAAAAAAAAACAAAAATTTGATTATACGAAGCGCGTTTTTTAAGTAAGTACCGTTGCCAGATATTCCCGGTGTAGCGCTGCAATATTGTGCATACGAAATGGTTTCCTTCATCTATTGACTCAACACATGCAACGTTAGAGATATTCACAGACAATAGATCAGCCCACCGACTGAGAGATACGGTCCGTGATTCGTTTCTTGCATGCACGAAACATGAAACCGGCTGACATTCATCGCCAATAGTGTTTTGTCCTGATTTGGCGCCAAGTGATTTTCATATTTTTCTTCATCTGAAGCGGTTTCTTGGTGGCAAGCGTTTTGATAACGATGATGAACTCAAAAAAGAAGTACAGACATCCCAAGCAGCGTCGTTCTGTGATAAAAGTATACAAAAATTGGTGCCCCGTTATGATAAGTGCCTTAATAATGGTGGCGACTATGTTGAGAAGTAGTTTAAGGTGGGTGGCGTCCGAAGAAAGTAAAGTATATTACTTTAAAAAAAAAAATACGGTACTTACTTAAAAAATGCGCCTCGTATTAAAGTTAATTTTATTGTCGAAACGAACAACTGGTCATTTTAATTTCAATAAGTAATTGGTATAGTGAAGAATCAAAATACAATTTATCACATATAATAGATATGCCTTTTCTTGGAGAATGTACTGGAGAAAACGTGTCATTAAACACAACACTCGCCCCTCTGCCGTAATGCCGCCGTGGCAATAAACCACCCTGAATACACATTGGGTGTGAGTAATATTGCATTTGGGCGTACTTGGCGCGTCTTCACTTTTGAAGTCACGCCATGTACGCCCAAATGAAGGGCACATCTATATGTTGTAAAGATCGTTGTATCAATCAATGAGATTATTAGGGCTCATTCATATTCAGACAATTCTTTCATCAATTCAAGTGTCAGTAGAAGTTGTTCCGAAAATATTGGCTGATTTTAACACTCAAATTGACTTAAACTATAAATTGTATTAATGAAAATAGAAGCTTATGTTTACCAATAAATCACCAGCTTATTTACGAGTGTAGAACAACACTTTGGCGGCCTAGAATCCAAGAACACTTCAAAAGAATTTCCTGCTACTTTTCTATTATCGAAGTATTTGCTGCAAATAGTAATCGAGGTACCTACTTGAAATAGTGAAAGTTATCGTGAAGCAAGATGATGGGTCCTTTTCGTGCCCGCTTTGTCGAGAGGTTTCTTACACTAATAAAGTTTTAAGAGCTGCGTCTCGGTTTCTAAACTTTTTGAATCAGCGCCGCATAGTTCATTCTGAAGTTAATCATTCACCGCCTCCTCGGTTAACACTGCGATCTGACTTACCATCACCGTCGTTTGTCTGCGGGGGTAGATAGACAGGATGGAGCGCCACACATGTATGTCCTGACACACAATTCTCGCCTATTTACATATGTCATCGTTTATCTTTCTTACCATTCTCTCCTCATTTATTAATTCAAAATAACCCTTTTTGGATCATATCACTACGCTACTATCGCTGGATTCTCTCCTATCTAGTTTATTCAAAAACGGATTTGAGATTTGAGATAAGTGATCTATTCCACTGTTTCGATCGATTCCTTAATTCGTTATGGATTAAGTAAGTAAGCAAATGAATCGCCTGATTCAATAAATACAATGCAATAACAAATATATTCATTTGAAAGAGCTGCAGCATATAATTCGAAAATTTGTCGTAAATTTACACAATTGGTGTGGATAGGAAAATGTCCAGGTTCGATTCCCGGTAGCAACTAAAATATATTTGCGGTAATTTTTTTTTCTGTATGTCTTTCTAGTTGATTATTTTTTTTTGCATTAAATACCACAGAACTGTGTTATGAAAAAAAATGCAACTTCACAATAATAAAGTGCCCTCCTTACAAATAGAATCAACTGATTCCTAGCAAAGAATGTTCAAAATGATGTAATACTAAAATGGGCCAATATTTTCAGAATAACTAAATAATTCTAAGATACACGTAATCCTCATTTGATTTCCATGTATTGCATGCATGTAGCGACTGACATATTAAAAATCGGTAAAGAACTTAGCTGTTGAATGATGCCCTGTGATTCCAACCAGTTTAACACGTTGTTGTGTGTATAGAGGTACAGCGGTATGTGATGGAGACGGTTTCCATGACAACCGAGACAGAGCGGACAATTATAAAGGAAGCGCCCCTCACGAAGAAAGGTAAAAACAAAAAAAAACATACTAAAAATATTTTTAAATTTGTCCCTGTTAATTTTTTTTTTAATAAAATATTGAATGGCGTGCTTTTTTAAATATATCAGCAACATAGTTTTGCATAATTATTTCGCTTTAGATACATAATTTTTTACAGCACTTGAATTGCATAATCCAATTTAATTTCCTTTGACTATAAACTATAACCTCATATTGACTTTTCCTTTGTTAAGGTAAAATCCACACCGCATGTAAAAATACATTTTTAGGCACTCTATTCAGAACTTTAAAAATTAAATTACATCTACTTTAACACAAGTCGTAGTTTGGCGCAAGCTTTTGAGAAATTTTTATTTTCTCTAAAATAATTTAAAATGAAATCACATTTAATTTGTTCAGTTGCGATTATTCAGAACGCATTTACTTAATAATTAAAACAAATTCATAACACGTTACTCTAAAATATGAAAAAAAAAAACAAATCTATCTTTAATTAATAAAAATACAGTTGCTCCAACTGGAAAAAAATAGTCTCAAATATGACTACAATAATAATTAAGCTACAGGTTAATTAGGATGGCATTCTACCGGCATTATAAAGTTCTGGTTTCAAGTTATAAGTAGCAGCTATATTTTAACGAAAGATAGATTAATTTTTTGTAAATTTCTAATTTGTTCAAATTAATTTCGCTTTAATATCATTTATTGACATTGCAGTTACTTTGTGTTGTAATATTATTTTAATTTTTCACTTTATTAAACATTATACTACACACACTTTGAATTATTTTATCTTCCATCGATTATCAAGTATAATTGATGACTAATCTAAATACAGGTAGGTTGGCTAAAAATAATAACTTATCTGAATTGTCTCATCACATATGTAATTGAAACTGAACATTCTTTCGATTTCAATTAAAATTTCAAATTCTCCACTCAGTAATAAAAATGAATAATGAAATACAAAAATGTATATACTAACATCACGTTCCCTAATATTTTACCCCTACTTTCCACATTCCCATTGACGACAAAACCTTCCTTCTTTCCACCTGAAATCGTCAGCACCGAGTTGTGATTACACATGATGATGAGATGGACTGCACCTCTTGAAACTACAGTAGTGGTATAATAACTAAACGTGTGTGTAAAATAATGTTTAATTTAGTGTAAAAATATAATAATTTCGCTTTTGTTGATTCGTATCTGCCATACATTCAGAAAATGAAATATTTATTTGCAAGTCGCATAAATCTCTATAAATTTGCATCGTAAAAAGTTGAACACTGAATCCGATCGATTACTCATTCGGACATGTAAAATTTGAATTTCCATAATTTATTACACATTTTCAGATGGCTGCTGCATAAATATGTAGGTGCTTTAAATAAAAATGTAGTGTATTCGCTTTGTTACTGTCGCCCAAAAGTAACGATTGACGTTAATTATTATTTTTATTTTTATAAATAATAATCTTATTCAACTAGTAGATAATCGTTTAAAATTAAATTTAAATAAAAGTTTATATCCTGCTTCAGGTACCTGAAATGACGTTACGCCTCAACTAATTAAAGCACTGTTATCATAAATTCAGCTGTTTTCTATTCACAGCTGGATGAAGGTCTCCCCAAGTGTCTCCAATATTTATCTGTTCATTATTATTCGCTACCACGCACTGACCACCAAATATATAGACATGAACTAACGTAAATTCCTTGTCCCAATATTTTCATTTTGGTGTCACCTACGTGATCACGTTATAGTACCACTTACGCGATCAAATAGCTCCACGACTTTTTTTAAAAATATGACTCGATTGGAACGAAAATTTAAACGCTGACAATATAATATGCATTAATGTTAAAAATACGTCTTGTTTAAATAAATAATTAATTTTCGAAGAGTAAATACTTTTACTGTTGCATAAATGTGTCATAAACTATCGAATTTATATTTCCACCAAGAATTTGTAGAAACCCCTCGTTTCGAAACCAATGTTCCAAACCCTTCTCCTATATGTACACTTTATTTCATGTATATTAATTTTCTGGTCTGTGCTGTATTCATTCAACGATTGTCCGTCGTCCAATCGATGCAACATGTCCATTGCCATTTCATTTTCATTGCGTTTTGTATTATATCATTCACTCATCTGTTCTGTTATTTACACATTTATTTTCCTGTCTCTTTGTGCGATGCCCTACATACATCGTTAAACTAAAATAAGGTTAATTGATCATCGTTAGGTGAATTTCTTGACTTGTGCAACTTTCAAAATCACTTTTCGACGCATATATCATATAAAATTTGGCACTTTCGTCTGAATCAGCCTGTGTGTTCGTGAATTTTATTAAAGTAACAAGACATACAAGGCTGTATTAGGTACTGAATATATCTTTAAAAGCCTCGTGAATGGTCAATTTGTCACGTAGTCCTCTCCGTAAAGTAAGCTGCACATTACAGCATTTAGCCGGCTAGAACTATCAAGACTCACTAAGCCGAGCCTAATCGGATTATAAAACTATTTAATGTCCAGTGTAATATCTCGTTACTCAGTTATTCTCTCTATAAAATAAATATTTTTTATTAATTCCCACCATCAGGTCCGTCTCTAATTATTAGGCAAAAGAGGCAAAGGGCGACACTTTCAAGGAACGTAAAATTTAAGGAAAAGCAAACAATGTAAAAAAGTAACGATTGTTCCAAGGAACCATTTATTTCCGTTGAAAATTATGAAATAAATTTCCCATTGGATGAATGCAGTCATCCAGTAGAAATAGAAGGGAGTCAAGAGGCCGACGTGCCTCCCTAAAACTCACTGGACTGACGAAGTCATCAAACTCTGCGGAAATACGTGGCAGCGAATAACAATGGACAGACACTTGGTGGGGCCTTCATCCAGTAGTGGATATAAAATAACTGATAATGAAGACGATAATCAAATATACCGTAGCTCCTTAAGCTAGGTATACGATAATTAAATAGGACATTGATATTCTATAAATGACAAAGGAAATTTTCAAATGCTTTCTATGAACGTGTATCAAGATAGGGCAAAAAATATGAAAGAACCTGAATAAAACTTAATGGCGGCCTTTTCTAGCTTGCCTAAGGGCGGCACAATGTCTAGGGATGGCCATGTCCGCTATGACAGAAATTAAATATAAAGGCTGTATTTCGCTTCAGCGCATGAAAAATAACATCGGACTAAAGGTCCCCCTCGAGTTATCTAGATTTCTCCCTCATAACATCACACAGTTATTCATATATATTTGACATAGCGTTGATACGAAACTTTTTTGAACGCAACATAACAATGTTTTCATAAGTTTACATAAATTACAATTTACATAAAACTGAGCCTCAATTGATGTATTTTTTGTCATTTTGAAATCTTATAAGCACCTTTATCATACAAAATTAATTAACAAAATGTAAAATCAAATTATAATTTATGAAATTTGATTAAGAATAATAATAAAAATATTAAACATATTCTTCTATTTCCTCCTTCAAATTAACATTTATACATAGTGCCTCATAATGGACCTCATCAAGTCTCGTTCACAGCTGAAGGTCTCTCCAACCAGATGCAACGCATCTATCTAACATTGTGATACTCTTCCAGGTCTTCTTCGGCCCAAAGTTGTGCCTATGATAACCTTATTTTCTAAGCTTGACGCACAATTGGAAGAGTTCGAAAAATCTTTAGTTAACTGCCATATACTGTGGTTGAATGTATTGGAGGATTGAGGCATTCATGAGTCGTGCTATCAACGGGATATATATATCAATATCCTTCTCCAACAATACATTTCGAAAACATCTATTTTACGCTTATCAATATTGCCGACTGTCAAAGTCTCCGCTGCATATCTACATGAGTGTGAACCAACATTACACATAAATATAAAAGAAAATATATAAAATATGCATGTATATATATATGTGTGTGTATATAATAAATAAACAATTATGAAAATATATATATATAAAAGCGAACGAAAAAAACACTCATCAGAATGCTCATAATAAAAAGTCATTAAAAGATACTGGATATTTTTGAGAAAGACGAATGTTCAAAGCCGTATAGGAAAATGGTGAATGGATGATACCCGACCACCTAAGAGGCTCCTTAATAACAACCTTACAGAACGAGGCTCGAGTTTACATGATTAGAGGGGAACTCCTCGGCGAACATGGAGAAATGCTGGACAGGAAACTATTCCATCAGGTGGCCATATATACACCTTGAAGGGGTGTTAGTTGTAGCGCCGATGATAATAATGATTATTGTTTATCTCTACTGTTACTATATTTAAAGATTTAATTACGAGTATATAATTGGACGTCATGGGAATATAGGAAAATGGGGAAATATCAACTTTATAAATAAATAAAAAGTCAATATATCTGGTACCACATAATAAGTACATAAATACCATATACTTGGCATTGCAAATACAATTCAAGGAAACATGATACTATGAACTATTGACACAAAGCAGATAAGCAGGTCTTATTTTTAGTAATTTTTTATTTTAAAAATAGTTTTTTAATATAGAAAAGTATTTTTTAAGATAAGTCAGTTAAGATATTAAGATAATTTGTGTTTGTTAATTAATTTTACAATTTTGAATTAATCCAAAAGAAGCATCTATTTGAATGTATATCTAACGTTTTAATTGAAATTTGAACGGAATCTTTCCAATCGCTATATAATTGTGATATAATAAAATTTTCTTTAAAATGATTGTAAAAAAATGATGTTCCATTTATTTTACGACTATTTCGTTGTTGTAGACTCTTAATCGCTTATATCTTTATTTATTTCCGATAAATATAGATATATCAAAATATCTAACTAAATTTAATTTAATTTGACAGTATAACACAAAAATTATTAAAATGACAGTACAATTTGTTAAAATGCATATTTTGATTTTTTTCGTATATTGTTGCGTCCCATAAATAAATTTAAAATATTGATACAATATCATTACGATTCGCAGGTGTGAAGAAAATTAATATCTACCTGGACCGTACAAAGTGTTTTCCCACGCTGCCAAGCCAGGCGATGCATTCTTGCTCGCTGTGGAATCCCGCCAGTTTTCAACATGACTTTGCGCGTATTTGCAGATGATCCCAGCGAAGGTAGGCAGAGCGAGATGCCGGGGGACCAGCACAACTCCCCCATGCGGCTGGGAGGGATTCTCAAGGGAGGGAGGCTCTGGAAGGCTTCTATGGACATGCCACCGCCTACAGAACAGGTAGGGCTAAATTTAATCTAGTATTAAAGCGATGTGTTATTATATTTGATGATTCGTATGCACCTTGTGACGTCACGCGGCATCCGAATGTTAGTGCTCGTTTGAGTATTATCGCAATACTTTGCATTGATGTAATTTAATTGTATACTCAATATGTAAGCACTTGAAGTATTCGTTACTGTATATACTGTACATATAAAGCGTTGCTAAAGTACTCCACACTTACGTAATTTGTACTGTAATTATTATTTTGTTTTTTACTGTTAATAAATCTATTTCCATTGCGAAGCGTAGGTAGAAAATAATGAATATTATGCGAAAAATGTTAATAGTGATTTATTTCATCGTTGATTATAATTTATTATGACAATAATCACGTAAAACACCTGTTTCAATGCATTTTATTATGTAGAAAGTGGATTTTTTTTTTAAAAGTATTTCCTTCACATTTAGACAATTTGCATATTACAGACGGAGGAAAGCACCAGCTTCAGCAACTCGGCGAGCGACGAAGAAGGAAGAGGCGGTCGCGCGGTTCGGTTCAGTGAGCCGAGCGCTCTGCAGGGAGACTCTATTTCGCAAGTATCCTCGGTGGATGAACTTTCCGAGTCCCAGGACGTGCCGGACTCGCCCGCCAAGCCGCAGGAGCTGACGCTGACCTTCAAGCTAGGCAACCATCTCCTGTCTAACAACAGCCTCCGCCCCAATTCGGCCGTTCGCCAGCTGTTCCCCGCGGGGCCACACTTCGTGTCACCGCCGCAAAGGGCTGACGCCGACAAGCAGTACCTCGTTACCGCCGAGTCCTTGAGGGCTTTCGAGGAAGGCAAGCGTTCCAAACTGCCAACCTCCTACCGCGACGAAGATCTCACCGTGCGAAGAACTATCGACAGAAACACTCTAAGAAGGTCCTTGGTGAAGGTGGAACCTCGCAAAAAGGCGCCGCAGAAAAATGACACTTCCCTAACGGAAAGAATCAAAATGCTCACGTGCAACATCGAGGATGAGGATGGCGCCGAGGAACAAAAGACGACAAATGTCGAGAGAGGCAGCTCTACGGAGGAAACTCACACTCCGGTCCAGCTTCCGTCGAAGTGCTTTTCTCCGTCGTCTAGCTCCAGTAGCGCTTCGAGTTGTTCCTCCACATCATCGACCTACAAGAAGTTGACAGACATCTTCCCCAAGCGCCAGGACCGCATCCCGGAGTGCAACGAGGAGGGCACCGGAGTGGTGATAATCCCTCAGGCGGACAAGCCTACGTGCCTGGGAAGCGGCAGGCCAGGAGACAGGCTGTCCCTCGGCTCGGCCAGTACCGAGTACTCCTCTGGAGACATAGAAGGCGTGCTGGACCAGCCAGCTCCAGATGTTCTGGCCGGAACACCAGGTGGGTTGTTGCAAGCATAATATTTACATTTCTTCATTATTTGGATAAAACTATGAAAAGTAACTATGTTCTTAAATGACTTCAGTAAAATTCGGTTGCCACCTTCTGTGCAATGATTTAATTTATTTTTATCGATAGTCCGGTGTTCAACATTTTTATTTTATATCAACTTAAGCTTGACCAACAAAACTTCACGCGTAATAGATGCCTTAAGGGTACACAAATGTCGAAAATTATTTAATTAAATAGTGAACACATTATCTTAAATAAACAATAAATTTATTTATTGAACCATAATATGTATCTGACTCATTTTTTTTTTTTCATTTGCTCTTCGTGTGCGAAAGTTTATAATTTTTCTGAATTATTTTGTTAATTTAAGTTTCGATAGTAACCTCATAAAACTTAGTACAATTTGTTAATATTTCACCGTATAACATGATTATTATTTTATTGAAATAAACTTTATACTAAACAAGCACAACTGACACGATTGTAGTTAAATAGCCAATTTTTTTTTCACGGCGATGAGAACTAATTGGTGTTATGTTACTTTAAGGTGCAGGAGAAGGAGACGAGTTGGCCAGATTTGTACAGCAAGAAGCGGCAAGGACAGAACGCTTGAGGAAGCGCTACACCCAGCAGGCTTCAGCTGACAACAGCGACGAGGACGACCAAGATGATTATGGTATGAAGGAAACCCCAAAAGGTCCCACCCTATCACGAAATTGTTTTGAGAGTTGTTTACTCTCGCTTCTATTCCACCCAACAAAGCAACGTGTGCAGTATTTTACAACTGCGCCAGTTGTTATATCCTCTCTTGAAGTATGTCGGCGGAGATTGTGATGTGAATAATACTCGTTATTATAGATAATAATTTGTTATTTATTCACTATCACAATATTACAGATTACAATACTTCTTCGTACTATCTGCGTTGAACGGCGCAGAGCGAGAGAACGACTTCTACCGCCGTCACATACCAATTTTTCCCGTGCGCGCGTACGCCTATCGTACCCCCAAATCCATTGACATCACAATAAATAACACTAACTTTGAGCTGATATTCGATAGATGTCGCCTTTCACATTTTTAATAACTAGCATTTACAATTATTACCTGACATAAATAACATTATCACTGGGAAAGGCGGCGGCGAGAAGAGCAGGCAGTTGCATTCGTATTGGCACCCGACGTCGGTACTGAGTGCGTTTTTGCGGCTGTCAGGAGCTCTGTTTCACGCACCGGTATAAGCAAGGTGCATTCAGGGTCGTCGGCAGTGACATAACATACATATAACACTAACATACATTTTGCAACTATCAATTATAATTATTACCGCGTGTCGCCTAATATAAATAATATTATTGAGAGGGCATGATTATGTTTGTTAACATAACATTATCATTGTAGTCCTAACTACGATAATTTAAATATAATGCAAATAAAGAACAATCTCGATACGAGTAGTACAAGAATGCCTTGAAGATTTTATACATTCATAAGAAACAATACGTACAGAAAAAACAAAGATTTATTCAGGTTTCTACATAAGAACGGAGTTGCGATTCCATAAATAAAAGATCTTACGTTCGTATAATTCAAGATACAGCCTACAAAAAAGGTTGTATATACACAATTACTCACGGGAACGGCAAACCCGTGTCCCATATATATAATAAAGGGTGACCTATTTTGAACTTGGGTTTTCCAAAAAAGAACGATTCAATGTCACATCCAGCCCAAAAACCACACCATACAGTAACTCGACGCGGGTATTTTGACCCGTGTTCACGGAAGTAGACACCATGAGATAATACAGAGATTTAGTTGAGATTCTTATCAATACTATGTACACGTGTTGAGATTTTGATATGGAGATGAATTCAGAGATCAGCTTGAGGTTGACAGAAGGAGACAAATACTCAAATCAATGTACAGACATTCAATCTGACAGTAAAATTTGATATACGTACACAAACGTTAACTAAAATCACTATAGATCCCTACAACTACACATTCTGAACGTAAAACATAATTTTAAATATGAATTAAATATATTAATTATAAAGATATACATATAAAATCAATTTTATCGAAAAATATTGTTGTTGCGCTACCGGGATTCGAACCTGGATCTCTTTCCTAACCGGGGAAGGTGCTTTATCCAACTAAGCTACAGCTTATCCCGGTGGCGCAACAACAATATTTTTCGATAAAATTGATTTTATATGTATATCTTTATAATTAATATATTTAATTCATATTTAAAATATCACAGACCTATATTCTGAATAATTACAACTTCACAATAAGAATGTGTTCTCCTAAAAAATAAAACATAATTCATTAAACATTAACATTATTAATAATTTTATTTTTTTAATCATAGTATTTTATATTGTTATAATAACATAAAATATTACAGCAAAATATTTAGTACAACACTGGTATTTTACTGAATTTTAGTAGACAGTGCTTTTTCGGTACAGTAGTAAACACATTGTAATATTCAATGTATGTATGTAAAGTAAGTGTAAATAAGTAAATAATATACAAATATGAATAAGCTAATATAAAATTGTAATTATTAATGTACAAAAAAGTGTTTGAAATAAGGCAGGTGTGTAACATTGATAAGGCATTAAATTATACTTATTATATTTAACGTAAACATTGATTTAATTTGAAGTGCTGCTGTAGGAATTCAAAATCACACAGCTGTTAAACGTTCATGACATTTTTTGACGTACAACGACCGTTGAAGTGAGGCCCAAGATGGCGAATCTCTGATACACGGTGTGTACACGGGTACTACGAAAGCCGAGAGTTGCTACAAAAAAATTTTGGGAGCATAATCGGTACCTCAGAGATTTCTTCGAGTCGAAAATCTCTTAAAAATCTAATTTATGGATACGGCCCATTATAATAGTTCTTCATACACTTGAGGGTTTTTACTTCCTCTAATTAACATTAAAGCCACTGGCATCAAGTACTAAATGGTACGCTTTACATTGACTGATGAAGTTGCAAGATGCGGCATCAGTTGCACATTATTTTGAACAAAAATAACAAAATATTTGCTAACCGTATTTATATTAGAATGCGTAACACGTACATTTTCGTAAAAGGTTGGCAACGTTGATATACTCGAAACTTCTTTCGTTTTTAAAAGCTGCACGATAAATTTCCCTTGTTATTAGATGATAAATATAAAATTAAACTATTTTTGGCCCCATCCACTTCGGTTCCTCTGATCTTCATAATCTCCCGCCTTAACTATGATCCTCCATTTTTCTCAGCACTCATCATTCTCTCAGCATCAAATCTGAGAGCTGTCACCACAGAGGTGTCAGTTTCTTTTTGTTCCACTTGGTCGGTCCAATCGGTGAGGAACCGTTGAGGAAAGGTTCCTGAAATATGAAGACATTTGCGCATCGCACTGTGCTCCATAGTATGCGCAGCATGTCGCCAGTATCACATTTTAAAAGCATTAATTCGTTTTATCTATCTCCCGAGTTCACGATTCTATACCATGCAGAAATATTGATTGGACCGGTGACCTCTCAAGCCTGACCTTAGTTGTTTTGGATACACCGCGGTCTTTCCATATCTTGCCAAGGAAATATAAATATTTACTATAACTAAGCGTCATTTGATTTCAGGTTCACAACTACCGTCGTCAGTAATTAATTATAGATCCGAAATAATTAAAATCTTTGATAATTTTTGGTTTAATGGCTCGAAAATAAGACATAATTTAAATCCTCTTGTACAAAATGAGACATCCTTTATACACATACCTTTCCCCGCATACGCCTACACACATACGCTAGGCGTAAAAAAGGTTAACATAAAAATAATATAAAAAGGTGAAATGCTTCATTAAATGTTTTTTCGTGTTTTTGCAGGTTTCCAGAGGCGTCCATCTGTGCGAGGAATCAAGCCACGCTTTGGGTCCACCAACGAGATTCTGCAGCAAATGCAGAACCAGTTGATGGCTCAAGCGCAAACCAGGCCTGGACACATCTCCTGGCCCTACTACTCGGAGTCGAACCTCAGTCTTCCGGCTCCCCATGACCACATGCTGCATCACGCCACAGATAATAGGTAAGACAGGACTTTAATGATTTAATCTTCGAAGAGTAAATACTTTTACAGTTGCATAAATGTGTCATAAACTATCGGATTTATATTTCCACCAATAATGTGTGTAGAATGCCCCTCGTCACGGAAATAATGATTCAAACCCCTCTCCTATATATACACTTCATATCATGTCTATTCATTTACTATTTGTGGTTTGAATGCTTAATTCTGCATCTAAATTTATTGATAAACCACTGGATTTTTTAATATGTTTAATTATAATTGAAATTAATAGGATATCACCTCCACTCATTAAAATGTCTTCCCTCCTCTCAATAGCCTCTCCTCAGGTTTATAGATGTTTATTAAATCTAACAATGCTAAAATGTAAAGACAGCCGTTCACAAAACTTATTTAACCAATATTTACTGTTACCAATTAAGATTAATGTGTATTATTATTATTATTTTTTTTTTCTCTTTTTTAGGTTCTCTTTTCTCTCTCCGGTTAGTATTTACTCTCGCACGTCTACATTCATTGCAAGCATTGTATTTCTCGGTAATTAACTGTTACCGTAGATAAGACTGTCACTGGCGAGAACACTTGTAACGGTGAAAACACAAGAAGAAGAAGAAGAAAAAGATATCACGGAGCCGGAGATATATTTGCGAGAATCCCACTAGCCGGAACGGTATTCCAGTTTTCTTCGGTCATTTCAATGCCCAACAAAAATAAGACCGGGAACATTACGATGCAGAACCTATTTGATCATATTCCGGCTAAAGTGATTGAAATGACTGAGTTTGAAGAAGTTACGAGATTAAATGTATTTCTTCTTATTGTTTATAGACCGATGGATGATTTCCTGCAGCCCGTGCGCCGAGAGAGGGAAAGGGTGGACCAGGGAGCGAGAGACATGCACCCAGCTCAGCACCATCTGACGGATCCTCACCACGAAAATATTTACCAAAACTGTCTCACCTACGCCAATGTAAGGTAAGTCGACCCAAGTAAATTGGGAAAATAAAATACAATCAGTACCTTCTAAAATGCTCTCTTTTTGCACATTTTCTCATACATAACTAACAAACTAACTTACCATTATGACGTTTCTCAGCGGGGATAGGCAGAGTATTTATTATTATATATTATTATTATTATACACGCCCTATTCAAACATTAACATAATTTGTAAAATAAACATAAAATTTCATCAGAAGTGCAATACACAAAGAAAACAATTACACAATGTCAGCATGTTTTTTCATAATCAAAATTAAAAATAAATATGAGGTGAAACAATTTATCCATCACCATTGAGTTAATAATGTAGTCCTATAAAGAGTTAAATTTACAGCACAAATGTCGACTATCTCCGCATATTCATTCCCCAAAGAATGCAATCGGGGGACTGCGAAGTTAGCTAATGTATGAGTTCTGACATTACCACTGTAATAGAACAATGAATTGTGTCTCGGTGACCTCAATGGTGCGGGAAAGTCAAGCAGACCAACAATCTGGAGGCAGTCTATCATACCATTGATGATCCTGTATAGAAATATAAGGTCGTTCATCGTACGTCTCGCTGATAATTCAAACAATTTCAGATGGCTAAGGAGATAATCATAATTGATATCCTAAGAGCGTATATTTAATTTAAAATTAATTAATTATAAAAGCTTTCTCTAGATTCTTTTAACCGCCGTCAAGTGAACGATGAAGTGTGGCGACCATATGTCCGAATTATATTCTACCTGAAGACTGACTAGAGAAGTGTAGAAGACTTTATAAGTGTGCAGATTTGAAAACTTTTTGCAGTCCGCAAAAGAAATTCTAACATTTTGAGACCTGTATTAGTTATCGAATCAATGTGGGGAATGAATGATAATTCACTGTCAAATATTACACCCAGATCATTGATCTCTCTAACTGATACCATGTCAACATCGCTGATAAAGTACGAAAATTTCACAAGATAAAAGGCTCATTTTTTGAGGCTTCTAACAAAACCATCCTCCGGTATCTGGTTTACCTGGTCGTGTCAAGTCTTCAATACTCGCGCCATATACCCTTTCTTAACATTTTCTACTCATTCAGGCCTATTCTCAAAATTGCAATATTGAAATGAAGGTGATTGTTACACCAACCCTCAAAAATAGACAGATAGTTTTGACAGATTATGGTACGTTTATCTCCCTCACTCCCTCACTCTCTCTCCCTCTCTCTCATTCAAATATACCACTATTTTTGAGGGTTGGTGTAACAATCACCTTCATTTCAATATTGCAATTTTGAGAATAGGCCTGATTATAAGGTTCCGTATGACTGAACCACCTAAACGCAGTGGTGTAGTGAGGCCGGAACGCGCCGGAACATCGTTCCGGTACGATTTGTCAAAACAAAACATTAGCAACAAAATATGTTTGTGTATTTGTATTCCAAGAATAGTGGTGTCGCCGTGCCGATTCTTTTTACGATGTTTTCCCAAAAAAGCTTAAATTCTAAGTTGAACCTGAGTACACCTTATACGACAATAAATAATAACAGGTGTATTTCATTCGAAATATACTTTCACATTGTGTCGAACTTGAATGAGCTAAAATCGAAAACTTTGATATTCAGTTGGTTTGTCATCACCTACGTAGTTTTTTCAGTCTTGTGCGTTTTTATGTTTTACTAAGTGTTACTACGATGTGTTTATGTTAAATGATTTTATTCTACTAAGAAGTAAGGCTTTTTTCGTTATTGTTTGTGGACTTATTTTTGTAAGAGATATACTAGTGTATTAATTAATATACGAAAAATACCTTATTATGTTCGAGCCAACGAAGACGGCATATGTAGAAGTCTTGGTAAAAATTGTGGGCGCACAATATATTTTTGTTTGTGCTATGATGCCAAATCGAGTGCGCGCGAGGAAACATTGGTGGTAAATACAATCACTTAAGCTACACTTTCGGTACTTGTTTGTTCTTTCTTTACACTGTTACAAGTGGATTTTTCGCGTAATTTAAACGTCTTTCAGATGCAACGACGGCGAACGAGACATGTACGCTGGCAATCACATGCACGCCTACTCACGGGCCCACCGGCGACCTGAGTCGCCACCGCCCATAAGGTCCTACCACCAAACCATGGTGCTCATCCCATACTCCAACCTGCAGCCCCATTACTCCAACACCGAGAGGAACTACCACATGGGCCACCCGGTACCAGGTAAATTAATCATTAATTAATGTGATCTGCACCTTTTGTTTTGGTCTCCGCTACAGTGACGTTATCTTACGTGACAATATATCTATTCAGGTTTGGACTAATTGGACCATAACATAATGGGGTTACTGCCCAGGGGCCCAATATTAATAGGGATTGCGAAGCTCTAATCAACGTCTGAAGTCAGAACTATTCTAACTAATCGACCCCTTAGAATAACAAGGTTCCAGCTAACTTATTTATTTCTTCCGTACACACCAACTCTATTTAACGGATATTAAAGGAAATAGCAAGAGCTGAAAGTTCCAACAGCTTCAGTTATTTATTTCAATTTATGGATCATTATTGTTAATTTGTTAATTTAATATTATTTTAATTTTTAATTTTCGTCATCTCACAGTGACCAGTGTCAGTGTCAGATAGAACCTTGTTATTCTGAGGCGTCGCAATAGCGTAACTAAGAAAATTGGGTCCCAATGTTCCAGTAGCACATGCAAGTAAGAAGCGTCAAATTGTATTGTATATTGAATGTAAGTATTAGATCGAATAAAATATTATATTAATCGTCTCGCAAGTAAAAAAGTAAAAAAAAAATATTAAAGGGAGACATTAAAGGTCGATTTTTCAAAACTGTTCGAAAATAATCCGACAAAAATGTGTTAAGAAAATTTCGAACGGCAAAGCTCATAAAACTACTAAACTAGGTCATAAAATAATTCAATTTTGAAGGGCAACATGAATATAAACAATTTACATTTATTTGAATAGGTTAGGGTAACCTATTTCAGTAAATTTAAAATAGTAAAGGCGGCATCTTAAAATTTGCTTAAGGGCTGCACTTTATCCAATGACGTCACTGGGCCCGTATAATAAGACATAAAAATATTTATTTTTTATTTAAATAGGTCTCACAGTCTTCTACAATATTCATAATTTAATGGGGAGAATGTATGTTATTAGGCATTTATGTGCATTCACTAAAGAGAAAAAATCGTCGCTTCGTTTTATAGCGATGGTCCTATCCTTAACTGTTGTCTAAATTGTGTACATCGATAATGTTGTTAAATAATATTTTAAATATGAATTAAATATATTAATTATAAAGATATACATATATAATCAATTTTATCGAAAAATATTGTTGTTGTGCCACCGGGATTCGAACCTGGATCTCTTTCCTAACCGGGGAAGGTGCTTTATCCAACTAAGCTACAGCGACATTATTTTTAGCGACAATTTTCGACCCTAAATGTTACCTTTTTTTGATATTAATACATTTAATCGTTCCATCATTTGACAGAGCCATCTACCTTATTTTTACAGAATCTCAAATACCTTTGAGTAAACTGATAGCAGACGCCAGAATTATCAATTCATTTTTATTAACACATTGATACAACTTTATTATAATTAATTTATTGATAATTCTGGCGTCTGCTATCAGTTTACTCAAAGGTATTTGAGATTCTGTAAAAATAAGGTAGATGGCTTTGTCAAATGATGGAACGTTTAAATGTATTAATATCAAAAAAAAGATAACATATAGGGTCGAAAAATTGTCGCTAAAAATAATGTCGCTGTAGCTTAGTTGGATAAAGCACCTTCCCCGGTTAGGAAAAAGATCCAGGTTCGAATCCCGGTGGCGCAACAACATTTTTTTTCGATAAAATTGATTTTATATGTATATCTTTATAATTAATATATTTAATTCATATTTAAAATATCACAGACCGTCTGTTCTGAATAATTACAACTTCACAATAAGAATGTGTTCTCCTAAAATAATATTTCACTAAATAATATTTTTATCGATTCAATGAATGTGTTTTTACTAGTCCCGACTCGAGTCGGCAAAAGAATAATAAAAAATACATATAAAACATTTAGAACAGCCCCTCGACTATCTTGTGCTATTCGTCATTTTTATTTTTCAAACATTGAAAATTAATCAATATTTCAAATAAATTTGTATCGACACTGGAAATTAGGTATCATCAATTTTGCAAATAAAATTTAGGTCATTACGCGCAAACGCGCAAAACTTTTCATGCTGCGTCAGGTCATGGACGCGCAAACGCGCACGCACTGTTCAATCTTAAATACGAGTGATGAATCGCGATTTTTAACACGTCACCTACTCGAAATGGTACCGTCGTCTATGGAAAACGATCCTAAGCTTTCACAATATTTCTAAAACCTTTGAATCTCGTACAATCTGTAATTTGTCTATGACCTTCATTTGACAGCTACCAGAGGTCGATGGGATTGGTACTTAAGAAGTTTTCTCAAAGGGGATTTCATAAATCGTCCACTTAGTTTACTTTTGTTTCGTTGACGTACTTTTTTGCTTGAATTTATTTTTGATTATTTTCGAAATTCGTCGGTTTTTTTTGCAAAATTGTATTTTTAATGTATTGTGGGTGAATATATCTATCCAGTGTACCTATAAAATTCACTTTTTATCTTTATGTTAGCGATATTTGTTTGACTTTCTGTGTCTGACTTTGTTTCTTTGTGTGTGTTTTTTGTACAAGTTTTTTCATATTTCTTTGGGACTTTACATTAAAAAAATAAATTTAAAAAACTTTAAAATGTGAAATTGTGATAACCCTGTTGTGTATTATCATAAAAGATTTTCACTTAAAAAATTTCATCATAAATTTGGATTACTTAATTCTTTGGTTAGTTTTTATACTTTTTTACCATGTTATATTTATTTGTATTGTTTTAATTAAATTTAAATTAATCTTCTGTATAAATGACTAGCCTGCAGGTATCCCCCATAATAAAAACAGCTGACATTCAAAAGGTCAAAACGAGTTTAATATTTGACAGCCATAACTAATTTAAATCTCTTTTTAAAACTTTAAATACTACTGCCATCTATTGGTGTACTTTAAAATTAAATTGTGTATTATTTTCAAATTGAGGGAAATATGAATAGAATTTCTATAATAATTCTTATTCGCCAATTGCCTACGACTATTTTCAAAATAGCGATATTAAAAGGGTGCAAAAGTAAACTACGGCATATCCCATTATTGTAATGTTTATAATATTTGAACAATACGAAACTAACAAACCATATTCTGAGAAATGTCAATATTTCTATTGTTATGGCTGCCATTAGTTTAAAATTATTTTTAGACACATTTTATGAAGAATTAGTAATTAATATGTATAAAACAAACTCGTTTCTATCAACTTTTAAGATAGTTTTACATTTATTGTATGTTTAAAAATTAGAACTTGATTAACTGATCGAAGTAACTGTCTAAATATTAATTACCTGTACTTTTGTCAAAATCGCAACCGAAATAGCTTGTCACTTGCAAGAACTCAAAACAAATTTCTCCCAACAAAAAAACATGTATACACATGCAAAATAAACCCATGTCCACATAGCCAACATTACTTCAATAATATTTCAGTGATACTACTAAAATGTAGTGCTCCCTTTGGAAAAGCACAACCCTTGAGTTCCTGCGATATACAAATCGAGTTCTCTGTCACTCACATACAACTACATATTTACCATTTGCGTTAAGGATAATGCATATGTAACGGGATTCCGCTGTGCGTAAAGTAGATCACTGAACAGTAGTAAATGTAATGTTAAAAGATAAGAGAAAACTAGTTGCTGGAATAAATCAGCTTATCTAAATTAAATTATACCATGTTCTGTTCATTTGTGTTCTCTTTTATAATTTCCGAGTACTTATGACTATTTGAATTTTTTCTGACACTATTAAATTAGAAGTCTGATTTTACCAATAATTTGTTGAAAATTAATTGAAAAACAAACCCAAGTATTTTTTGTTTCTAGGGGAGCAGAATGGAGCTCATCTTGACTATCAACATCAACACCAGGTCCCCAAGGAACCGCCTCCTCATCTCAAACATAATCAAAACCCACAACAGATGGTGACCATGCCGTATCAGCAGACAGGAATTCCAATGCAGGTTCGCATCAACCAATGAATAACATGAAAAATCTAATAAAATCAGGTTTTCTCTTGAACATGTTTATTTCTCCCTAAAAGTTGCTATGTCATGTGTACATCTGTAAGACAAAAAGGCAAGTTAGTTCACTCCATCCCACAATCAATCATAATAAATTCTCCAAATATGGTGAAATTACTGTGATTTGATTCATCAATAGAAAGTAAAATTGTTCATTCACCCTATTTGTAGCTGGTTCAGTTGACCCAAATTAATATACTATATATATGTTTACCCGTGATTACTTTGGATGTGCCTCCCTAGCAAAATTGTATTCACATTGCAGCAATGAAACTAACTAAATTCTCAAGATGGATGAAGCAATCTTACTCAGAAATTATGGTTAAATGTATGTTAATTTATGCAATGAATATAATTCTTGGGAAAACTTAATATGTATATCTTTCACTTTAGACAAACTAAATTAAACTAGATTAGACTTTATAAATGTAAAAAATATTGATCTAGACGTGCTTGCAGCATTATGTAGCAATTCATTATCTTGGATATGTTATATAATATTACGTAGATAAACAAGAATAAACATTTTTCATGCAATTCATATTTTAGTTTTTAATTTAGATGGACAGAGATTATCTCCAGATATTTAGTACTACATTTTGTTTTTAGGAACAGTCTTCTTATTTGAGAACCAGAGACATTTTTCAAATACACAATATGTACATAACTAATTAATCTTTTTTTTTAAACACTAAACTTTTTATGCAGACTGATCTTTGATATTTCTACAACAAAATTGGACTGCTTCATTCAATCTTGGTGGTAAACTTTACTAAGCACTAGAGGTGTGGGCCTGAGATTCAGATTAAGTTATGATTTAAAATAGATAAAATAAATGTTTGTCGATGACTTTGTTATGCGCAAGCTTTAAAACAACAAAACTATACCTTCCTGAAATCAACAATCAACACAACAAACCTTAATAATCCACCCTTTCTGAAATCCTCTACTTCTATACACTTCTACTACTTCTAAAATGAATAAGTTGAACAATGTTATACAAGCTCTCATAATTCATAACAGAATTTTATTTTTAAAATTAAATTAAAAATTATAATATATCTGGAGGTAAGCAGTGTGGGCATTGTTTTATTAATATTCATTACGATTCACCTGCTTCAACTCATTATAATTCTTTATTTAAAAATTTGTAATCTTCTAGTAATTTGATATTTAAGTAACATTTTTCATTCCGTCGCCTTATCTATGGAGGATTGAAATGCAGGCAGCACTAGGTAATGACATGTATACATTCCAGATCACCTGCTCCGCACCAATAGCTCATCTCCGCACCGTGCCCGCTCGCCCCGTGGCACGTCATATGATTTGTTACTCTGAAAAGGTAATTGTGTTTGCAAAATTCTCATAGCATTTGCAAAAATTCACTCTCTCGCAGTGAAGTATCGGCAAATTAATAGGCATTTCCAAATTATACCAAATACCAAGCTAATGGTGACATTTACTAGTTCATACCTGGGACTCCTTATATTGCGCACACCTGTAAACATTATTTTTGCATGCCCTTTTTTGTACACCCGATGTACACTATATTCTTTATTAATTTTAATCTCAAACCATGTATTTTATAAGTAAATTGTTTCAGACTGCATCTGAAACTATTCAAGTTTCAAATGAGTATACTTCCCAACATATTCAACACTCTTTCCTTTTGGTTTCCTTGAATCTTCTGGGAATGTGGTACGTGTGTGTGACACGACCTATGACAGTCTCTAATTCTTGATGAGATATTTCGTGTTACAGGTACAGCCTCCGCTATACCAGGCCGCTCCCGAGAGCGCAGAAGTGGCGGGAGATAATGCAAATATCCCAATATACTTCTAGGTAATATTTACCTGTTTCTGTTACATCCCGTATGTCTTAGACCAACATAATTATTTCCTCTTTTTATATATGTCCACATCTAAAAGCACCAAATTTCTTCAGGAGCCCAAAGTTAGAAATGTAGGTTCATACTTTTTCTTAGATTTCTTTGCTTTTCTGATCTAAATGTATATAATTATATTTTCATATGTTGTATACTTTGTATTTTATTTTACTGTACATTTAGTTGTAGATACTGCAGGCATTATGAAATTTGTAGATTTTAACCAGAACTTTTTTAAAGTAGAATCATTACTGCTTATCACCAATACCAGATCTGATGTTCTAGGGTGCAGGTATCGCAGCAGACCTGGGCTCCTAATAAGGGCCTATGAAAATTGTTAATAATTTTTGGTGTATCTTTATTATATTTCTACCAGGAGTATTTTATAATGGAAAATAATTTCGGTCAGCTCTTACTCGGTTCTATATCTGAGGATTGCAAATGTTCAGTAGGTACTACAAAGCTTATGTTACAGGTCCAGGCGCCGATGTATCAGGCAGCCGGAGGAGTCCGCGGAGCACCCGAGGGAGCCCCTGCTCCATCAGCCTCCCCCACGGCGCCCCCGCCTCCGCGTCACCACTCGCTCTACTACGCAATGAATGTCTGACAAGGAGAATAGTTGAGCGTCAAAATCAACATTTTTCAAAAACCTGCCTGAATTTTCTGGGTCACGGTAACATTTCCTGTTATTCCAAATTTGATTAACAAAAGAATTAAAAAGATTATTGTAAACAGTTTCCTCTATCTATTCTAGGAAAGATATTTGCAATAAAATGATTTTATTTCCACAAAAGGTGCACAGAATTGGAATTTACACATTTTATTGATATTCTCCATTTTGGTGTCGTAATGACATACTGTGTGGTAGTTCAATAGTAGATCAACACCTAATTTATTGACTAACGTCTTAGTTTTTCACTCCTCGACCAAATGTGAATTGCCAAATATTAAGATTGTGGATTAATGTCAAAAAATAAAGTACAGTCACCTTTGAGAATAATAAAATTTATGAACAGGAAAAGCCCTTAATATAATGGGGTTAATAGTTTTAAAAACAATTTAGTTTTTTGAATGAAATTATATTTTTCAGAATTTGGTCTTGGTAGACAGACCGTGACTTATAAACAATGGCTTAAATAATATGTAGTATTATTTCATATTTATTAATAAAACAATATATAATTTTTAATTAAAAATATATTTGATTTGTATATATAATTACTAATTCATTCATATTAGGAATAGGTGCCTATTTAATTTTTTTATTTTTAAATATGTAATTTAAGCCATTTTATTTTATTTAAAATTGAATTTGATTTTCATGAGTTTGTTCTATTTGTACTTATCACTGCTGGCTAAATTTGTGTAACATGACCTTCAATACCTTTCATCACTTGCGTTCAATGCATTTCTGTTCAATACACATTAATCGAAGAGCCAATGCTTGGGAAGTAAGTCTGTACAATTATAGTTTGATTGGGTCACATTTTATACAGTTCATCTGTAGCCTAACAGTTCAATACTCCAATACATGTATTTCGGGGTGGAGGCATTCACTGTATTATATACTTTCAAATTAATGATAATTTAGTATTATTATACATGTTCGAAGAGAAGCTGTTTGAGAAAAAGTTTGTTTGGAAAAAAATATTATTAGAAATGAAAATGTTGACAATGTAAGATTTGTCACTGAAATAAAAGTAAATTGTTGTATTGTCTTCGTCGGATTCAATATGCAGATGTTCTTCTCATCTATCATTAATAATTATGGTAACTCTCAAAATATTTACAATGAATGTGTAAAACTTGTAAAATATATTTATTACATTGATGTTAATAAGATTTCATGATGCATTTATTTGTTTTTTAAAACTAATAAATTATCTAAATTACTTGTTAGAAGTGGGGTACCAGTGCATAATTCCCATTGATTGTGAAATCATTTAAACTCACAATTAACTGAGGATTGTAATGCTCGGAAAATATATTTCACTATTTTTAAAAAAAAGTTCCCAAGTTTTCCGCCGTACTGAGTAATTTCTGAGCAATTATGCCGTCTCTCTGATCTTTTTGATTCTATTGCTATTCTAATGCTATTGATTCTATTCCACATCATCAGAGCAGAAAAATAGACATAGCCTAAAAACTCTACATAGAACACTAATTCAATCTCAGAACCGTTTTGCTGCACATGCATCGGTATTTAAAAATGAATTGCTATTGTCATTTTGAAATCAATATGTTAAATGTATTAAACGTTGAATGTTTCAAAATATTTGACAAATTTTAATGAGTATCGTAACGATCATTTAGCCTTTTCTGATCATATTATATAATAATTATTGTGATTCTAAATCGCCTACTGCCATGCTTAGAGTTTATTTATATAGTAATATGTATGTACCTATATGTATATAATACTCATGTAAACATATGTTTTCTGTTAAAAATTCATTAGTCTCTCACGAACAAAGTTCTGAGTATTACGTTGGGAAACACAAAGCTGTATTTTATATAACAATTTAGAAATTCAATTGTAATAAATAATCTTCGATACAATTTGACCATTTTATGTACAAATAAAATTTATTTAGATTTTGCAAAATGACAGTTTGATTCCAGAGAAATTTTTCACTAGGTAAATCATATTTTTATACACTTTAGTACTACTTCAAAATTAAAATATTTTCAAGAAATAATAATTCACTGCACCTTTAAGCAGCATCCTATCTAAATTTTATTTTGACCAATTTTTACACCCGGGTTTAAAGGCTGCTGAAGCATTGAATCCAGGTCCCCAAGTCAAAATTAATTGATCACTTAATAACGCTCTTGTTTGAAGATCAGATTTTAAATTAAATAAAATTTATAGTGAATGTGAAATTTTAAAAAAACCTAATAATATATCTGATATTTAATGGAATATTTATTATAATGTAGAATAGTGCCTAAATTTTATTTTGTTTGCTAAAATAATAATGATTTTAATAAATAATAGCATACAAACCAGCTACGGTACTTGCCAAAATGTAGATAAAGTTGTATGGTAATATTATATAATATGACAAAATTAATAATGTCGCTTAACCTATTTGTATATTGTATTTATTGTCGCAGTTAATTAAGTATGCAATGTGTATTTTGAAAATGTATTTGTGTGTTATTATCTTAAGGCACAATACTTGTAAGCATACTATGGTACATACATACAAACAGTTTATTAACATAAATTTTAAACAGATATGTATATACATATGTATGTATCTAGGTATAAAATATTTATTTGTGTTTAAAACTGTTTACATAACATAATAAGTGTATGTTATGTATGGATTACACCTATGGATTTTATTTCATCAGCTTGCATCATCTCTCTGAACAAATCAAAATAGCTGATATTCTGACAATACATTCAAGTATAATGAAAATAAACATTAACAGAAGTGTTGTGTATTAGAACACTTATTTCATCCAATTTTATAAGTTTATTCTACAATTATATATACTTCATTTTCATTTGACATAATTTGTTCATATATAAGTAAGTATTGTGATTTTTGGCATCGAAACTGAACACAATTGGAAAATAAACTTTTGTAGGATTCAAAAGTATTGGAATGTTATTATACATAATACAGAATTAGGAATTGGAACAAAAACAGAAGATTGAGTATTTATTTCCTATCTAGTGTATATAGATATTTAATATTTATCCTTTCTGAGAAAATAAAGACTAGGAATATATTTGGAAGATTGTCGCGATCGAATTGATCCATCTTTATTTTTAAAAAGTATAATTAAAATGTGCCATGTCATTGCAAATACGAAAAATGATTTTTATGACACGAAAATCTCCATTAGAAATATTTCAATAATTTACTCAAATTGATGTAGAAATATATAAAGTTAACGGCAGTCAGTGGCAACTAGTAAAGGTTTAGTGTCAAGTTTATTAAATAATGTTACCAGTAAATTAGTCTTTTTAAATGGCCATTTCAAGGGGAGCCAATATTGTATGATATATCTACAAACAAAATTATATTAGATTGTAATATTAAATTAAATCAAAAATTATATTTTTATGTTATTTTGAAAAATGTACCAATATGTTAGATTGTTAAACAATATGTATATAGAGTAAAACTCGACTGTATTTGAACAGTTTTCCAAGCTCGGGACAGGAATGATCGGTGCAGTAAATTAAAATTACACATTTTATTGATTTAACGATGTTTGGTTAACTCCATCTTGTATATTGATTTTTTTTTCAATATACGATTGGTTACAACACGATTCAGAACCGTATTGTTGTCTGTTCATGATGCTGCAAGGTAGAACGGTCGATTGGACGGGTAATATACCAAATATATTTTAGGTTAAGATAACATAACAACATATAATACTTACTTTTAAATAAAATACATAATATTATAAAATATAATGTCTTGGGTGTATTAGAATTTCAAGTGGCTGTGTGTTTATGTTTGTTTTTATGGCACTGAGGAATCTCTTTAATCGTGTTTTGCCGTGCTACATAATAATTTTTCTTGATGCAGAATATAAATATATATATACATATATTTGAATTGTTCATTATAATCACAATATGTTGCAGCCATTAACAGTACGTTATAAACTAAACATTTAATGTTTTCCATTTAAGTAACTGTTTTACAAAAAAATGTTTTGTTTTTTGGGAAGAATTGTTGAATCTAGAATATTAAATATCTAAAAATTCTATAAAAATATTAATAACAATAATTTTCTTTGCTGCAATAATCAAATTTGTACATTAGGGTGTACAGCTATTGTATTTACAAATAAAATATTATTTGTGCCAAATGTTTTATAAGAAATGTTGAATTCCAAGTGTTCCGAATATTTGATAATGACCTTGGACCAGACAAGTATCTTCGGTGATTTCGTCATTTATTTTTTAGTATAAATAGTTTTGTAGGGACTTATTTGGTGCTCAAATAAATTAAAAAATGATCTTAGAAAAAAATATTGTTTATTTATTAAAAATAAATACCAAAATGTATTATTCAATTGTTAAAGTTTCAGCAATTATCTGTGTAAAAATATATGTATATTACGTGTTTGGATTAAATAGATGTTTTTTTTTTAAAACATTGCGAACCAGACAGATTTCTAAAAATATATTTGGCGGAATACTACCAAACATATAAATCATACTTTGTGAAAAATAGTCACTTTGTTCATGCCTGAGTTGAAAAAAATGTAACATTACTAACAAAAAGAATAATATTTCTCTTCCAAATTATTAGAAAATTTATTATCGTTATCATTCTAAGCTTTCATATTATTTGAATGTTCCAAATGCAATTATTAAATTTGACGCTGACAATTACATTTTTTGTTAGTGTTAAGTTTGGAATGGATATCTTAATGTGAATCTAATAAGATTTTTTCTGTAAATATATTTTATAATAAATATGTATTACTTACTTAATAAAAATACACTTAGAAGGAAATGTTTATGGAATACAAAAAACAATAAAGCATAAATAACATAACAGCATTCTTTGTTATTTCACCATCTAAGAGAATTAGGCAAAGATACCACATATTTATGTGGTAATATAATACTATAGTACCCGGACGAAAATGTCTCCCTCAGGACTAGTGGAGAAAGACAATATTTAATATGACAATATATCCATATTGAAGTCATGCACTTCAAACGTTGCTAATCCCTCAGAAATTAACTTAAAAGCTGCAGCCGTTTTGTGCATCGTAAATATTCTGGAATATGAAATTTCAAATTTTTCTTGTACTTAAATAATGTTTATTGTGTTTAAATTTGCTTCTATTTCTATTAACTCTTCAGTTGTCAATTCCTCAGAATTTGAGTCCTCTCTTACAGTACACTTACATCAGCTGAGTCAAGTTCGAGTTCCATTTGATGTGATGCTTGTTATAGCGAATGTTCGAAAATTGAAAACTGCCTGTACCTACAATAGTTGGGTCAATATGCTCTCCATACAAAATATAATAAACAGCACCTATCGTAAAACTCTGAGAGGTGAAAAGTATTCAGATAAACCGGTTCAATACATTCGACACAGAAGGGTGTGGAAAACACAAATATCAAAGATAGTAGGTACTTATTCAATTATATTTACATTAATTCACTAAATATACAAAATACTATTGAGTATTATTGAGCCTAGGGTTTGGGAAAACCCGAGTTTTTTAGATCCGACGATAGAAGATTGATTTTGGTACAACTAGATATTACATTTTTACTAGCAATAATAATATTACATTTCTAACCGGTTGTAAGTAATACTTGGATGAGATAATCAATGGGAAACTACCTATTTACAACTTCCCAGGACAATCAAGATAATGGCTGATCAATACGACGGCCCCGAGTATGAACATCCTATACCCGCCACGGAGCAGAGGTTTATTTGTCAAAATAGTAAAATCAAGACCAAAGAAAATTGGCTAACGGAATGTGAGGAGTTAGGAGAAATTAAAAGACTAAATTGTAAGTATTCTAGGATTATAATTGAGATGAGATGAACACATTCAGAAAAATGTACAGTGTTTTACCAGAGAAGACAACTTGAGAAATCAGAATGCATAATTATATATGACATAATTGTGACAAAAGATGTAGCCGACGCTGTGATCAATTTTATCCCACATTCAGATCAAATTATATCATGTTAATAATACAAATTATATCATGTTAATAGTTATTATAAATATGATGCAAGTGTACGCACCAGTATGCAACTGCTATGGAGATGTGTACTATTGAAAGGTTTTATGAAGATTTAAGACAACATACAATAAATAATTTCTACGTAAAAATTAGTCACATATTTTATTTTCTTTATATATAATATATACACTTCCCTTTAATAATTTATTTATTCTCAAGAAACAATGGACATATTAGAAGAATAGTTGCTAAGTTAAAATGATTATAATGAAATTGTACAGAATTATAAAAAAAGGCTGTTAAATATTATTTCAAGAACTATTTTAAACATCGAAAACCCACAAAAACATTGGATGACTGTTAAAATTTTGAACCTCATGGATAAAAGAAGAATGTGCAAAAATCAAAATGAAAGAGAATACAAGAAGATCCAACAACATGAAACAGAAGTACACAACCACGCTGGCATGCTCAAGAATGTGCAGAAATCGAGAAGTATGATGCTGCATATTCAACATGCACAAGAAACTCAGAGAAGTAACAGGAACACAAAAAAATAGCAACATTAGACACATGAAAATGGAGATATTCTATACCATTAATAGAAATACATGTCTAAAAATTGGCAAAATACACGCTGAAGTCGTAAAACTACTGGGGAATAACAGAGCAGAAATATTTACAAAGCTCTACAGTTTTATATTCGACCCAGGAATTATTCTATCGGATTGGTTAAAAACTAACTTTAATGCGATTGTGAAAAAAACCACAGCTAAAAAAAATGTTGTGACTACTGCACAATATTCACGCTTTAAATATCTTTTTATGAATAATTCACATTAGAATACATCACGGGGTCGAAGAGATGGTCGGAGAAACTAATATTGGTTTTCAGTGTAGTGTAGGAACTCGTGAGCCACTATTCGGTATCCAAGTAATAAAACATGTAACGATGTCAATCAAAATGTATATGCTTACTTTATTGATTTGCGTTTAACAAAGTTCAACAAATTTTTAAATTAGCTAGGCTTAACAATTCCGAATATATAATATAAATTTTGTATTGGTATCACCAGTGAAGGTAGAAGACCAATTATAAGAAGTAATAGAAATAAGGAGAGGAATAAGAGAGGGTTATATTATTTTACCAATGCTCCTCAACCTCTATGCAGAAAAAAGGAAACCCTCATAGAAGCAGAAAAAGGCTTGGTAATAAATGGGAAGAAACTAAATAACCTTTGTTACGCAGACAATACTGTGATTCTAGCGGACTCCATGGAAGGTCTCCAAGTATTACTATCAAAAGTTGTTAATATGTTCGAAGCATATGGTCTTCAACAAACACAGACAAAATAAACACACGATCATTTGCAAACAAAATTAAATGAATGATAGCGAGCTGTAGGTACATAGATGGAATAAGATCGGAAAGAGTAGGTATGGTAATGCTAATAGTACTCTACAAACAGGCTTCCAGTAGTACAATAAATGCTGGAACGAAGGGATATGCCAATGAAACTGAGTCACATTGCCGATTGTTATGCCGGAGATTATAAGCTACAAGTTGATCTACAGAAAGTCCTCTGAAACGATGAGTCGATAGTATAAAGGAGTATTAGGGATAAACTTTCAGCAGACAGCATGAGGAAGAGAGCAATAGAGAAGGTAAATAAGAGGTACCGGACATAAATTTTCAATAACGATTTATAAATTACAAAATTACTTACAAAGTTAACAAATAAGTTAACATTTTTGTAGTAATATTTTTTTACATGATAATCCTTTAATGGCTAACCAAAATTATTCCAAAAATATAAATTAAGCAAAAAAGTATTCTTCTTGGATTTTCACCATTACCATTGTTCTCACCAGTGACAATCTTCAGTGAGAGTAAAGACTAATCAGTGAGGGAGAAGAAAAATAAAATAAAATAATTGAGTACACATTACTCCAATTGATAACAGTAAATATTGGTTAATTGGGTTTTGTGGACGGCTGGCTTTAAATTTTAATATTATTAGATTTAATAAATGAACCCAAACCTGAAGAAAGGCTATTGAGAGGAGGGAAGAAATATTAATAGGAATAGGGATATGAAGTTTAATTAGATAAGTTTGGGGAGGAGCAGCAAAAACAGTATTAGAGTCGGCTAAAAGTGCCCAAAAGACAATTTTTAGGGTAATAAATGGTCGTCGTTTTAGATATCCATCAGATCTTCAATTTAAAAAGTACAATGTTCTAGATGTTGAGACTTGTACAATGTTTCCATTCAAACAATAACACACCTGGTAATAGATCATGGCTACAATACAAGACTACAAATAAACATCTACACACCAGCTCCTCGACAACAATGTTTTTAGCTCCGAAACTCAACACACATAACAGTAACTGAAAATTGTACACTTACAAAAAATTACACAAATATGAACTCAATATATGATTCAATTGGGTAGAGAGAGAAATATCGCTGTCCAACATTTCAACTTAATCATAGTACAATAAACTAATAATTCATTTTAAATTTACAACACATTCGCTATATATATATATTTTTTTTTTTTAAGCCTTATAAAACTGGCTAGTTTAATACATATAGATATCTAAGAAAGTACCCAGGAAAATGCTGTATACATCAGAGGTTGATATCTACTGCATCCCACACAATAAACTATGAGAATTATATTGAAAATCAATATAATTTTAAAAAGTTTATTATGTTATATTGTAATATTTTATATTCACCTGTGTTACAACAAAAACAATTACCTATGTTAATAAAGTCTAATAAATATATTTTTAAATTAGTATATAGGTATAGATAGGTGTATGATATGTTCTACAACTGTCTTTTTGCCCTAAAGTCTTTATCAAACGTAGCAAATACTAAATGCATGTTATGGTATTTTTATAATGTTTGAAAAAAGCATAATTCCATTTCCAAAAAAAATTGTGTGCTGCTGTCAAATTAATGTGGAATTAAAAACAAATTCAAATTGTATTCACTGATTAAAGTATACTGTAATTTCAGAGAAAACATACAGGTTAAATTATTATTGCACTTTCATTATGATTTTTGTTTTTTTTAATTAACTGTATGTTTTCCAATTAAAATAAAATAAAAATGTAACAAGATTTTTGCAGATTTCTGACATCTACGAATCTGTACACGAAGCTGAATAAATCATTGCAGTTTATTTTCAACAGAGGGCAGTAATAAAATCTTGTCTAGCATTCATAATATAATCAAACCAAACAATATTAAACGTATTACTACCGTACGGTGTCGATATTGATACCAATTATATATAATAATTCCAAATATGAATTAAATATATTAATTAGAAAGATATATGTATATAAAATCAATTTTATCGAAAAATATTGTTGCTGCACCATCGGGATTCGAACCTGGATCTCTTTCCTAACCGGGGAAGGTGCATTATTATGTGTTTTCCTATATAATCATTCCAGTCAGAAAGCTACTTTCTGAGATATTAAATTAGTAACTGATTTTTGTTGCGATTAATCACTTTAATCGAGGTTGCTATATATATTTTTAAAATTTAACCAAATATAATATTTAGGAGAACACATTCTTATTGTGAAGTTATAATTATTCAGAACATAGGTCTGTGATATTTTAAATATTAATTAAATATATTAATTATAAAGATATACATATAAAATCAATTTTATCGAAAAATATTGTTGTTGCGCCACCGGGATTCGAACCTGGATCTCTTCCCTAACCGGGGAAGGTGCTTTATCCAACTAAGCTACAGCGACGATATTTTTAGTGACAATTTTCGACCCTATATGTTACCTTTTTGATAATAATACATTTAATCGTTCCATCTTTTGACAGAGCCATCTACCTTATTTTTACAGAATCTCAAATACCTTTGAGTAAACTGATAGCAGACGCCAGAATTATCAATTCATTTTTATTAAATTTTGGACACATTGTCTGGCGTCTGTTATCAGTTTACTCAAAGGTATTTGAGATTCTGTAAAAATAAGGTAGATGGCTCTGTCAAATGATGGAACGATTAAATGTATTATATCAAAAAGGTAACATATAGGGTCGAAAATTGTCGATAAAAATATTGTTGCTGTAGCTTAGTTGGATAAAGCACCTTCCCCGGTTAGGAAAGAGATCCAGGTTCGAATCCCGGTGGCGCAACAACAATATTTTTCGATAAAATTGATTTTATATGTATATCTTTATAATTAATATATTTAATTCATATTTTAAATATAATATTATATTTTTTAGGAGAACACATTCTTATTGTGAAGTTGTAATTATTCAGAACATAGTTCTGTGATATTTTAAATATGAATTAAATGTATTAATTATAAAGATATACATACAAAATCAATATTATCGAAAAATAAAAACATTGTTGTTGCGCTACCGGGATTCGAACCTGGATCTCTTCCCTAACCGGGGAAGGTGCTTTATCCAACTAAGCTACAGCGGCACTATTTTTATCGACAATTCGATGGCTCTGTCAAATGATGGAACGATTAAATGTATTGATATCAAAAAGGTAACATATAAGGTCGAAAAATTGTCGATAAAAATAGTGTCGCTGTAGCATAGTTGGATAATGCACCTCCCCCGGTTAGGGAAGAGATCCAGGTTCGAATCCCGGTAGCGCAACAACAATGTTTTTATTTTTCGATAATATTGATTTTATATGTATATCTTTATAATTAATATATTTAATTCATATTTTAAATATAATATTATATTTAACACAAATTTAATTAAGCAATTAGAAAGATATACAGAAAAAAGTCTATCTATCGAATAAATATTTGATTGCTATTGGAGAAACACGTTATTAATTTTGCTATATCAACTTAAGCCATTTTTCACTTATGTTAAAAAATTTATTTTTGCGAGAAACGATACCTTTCTCAACGTTAAACGTGATCCCTAGTAAGAAAATTATAAAAAAGTATAAAATTTAAAATATCATTTCTCATGCAAAAAACACGCGAAAACAATATCATTTTACTTACACAGTAAGGCCCCCCGCTAATAGTTTATTTTATTTTTAAAATAAACAGTTAATCGATGTCAAAAATTAATTAATCATAATAACAGTGAATTGAACCAATGACATGTTTTCTCTGAAATAACAATATACTTGATACAGTGGGGGACAATAATTTTCGGGTTAGAGACCAGTTTATCGCTGTAAAGTGAAGTATTTTTTAAAGTGCCTTGCAAAATGTAAATATGAGACGAGAGACTAATTTTGTTGTTTAAAATCACGCAGTACTTAAGACTTCCCTTTCAAAAATAATTCATATTTCCACGTTTTTTACGAAAATATGGGTTTTTATTATTCATTTATATCTACGCTAGAAATGACTCTTTTAAAAACTATTAGATAGGACCTTAACACTGATGTAAAATTAATAAACTGAATGTTATTTGCCATAATTAAGTAAATACAACCATTATAAGAAAGACCTCGCGATCATTAAATGTATTTTAAGCGAACCACAAAATTGCCTTAATATATAAAATTCTTGCATATACGAAATATATTTTCTTATAATCTTGATGCCAAGATTACGGATACAAAATATACAGATTACGGAAATGTTAAAAATTAATAAAGTTATAAACATATGAACAATTTTTTAAGGTTTTTAAAACGCTTTATGTTAGTTAAAGTAAATTATTTTAAATAATATATTATATTTATTTACATGCTTTGAGGCTTCAACTTCTATTCAAAATCAAGTTTTGTATCAAAAATACAATAATTTCTTACTCGATTTTTATATCGATCCTACTAATATGTGTTCTTTATTGTTTTTTGATCGATGATTTGAAATTAAAAAAAAACAATAAAAACACTGGTTTTGACTACAAATTTCTGATTTATTAGGGAATAACTATGTTATTTATAAAATTTGTTTTCTTGGATTATTTTTATATACCGATCATAAAAATATCGACTATTGTCGTTTTGCAATTTAGGATTTTGTTTTTCAATTTTTATGTATTTTACGGTCGCGTCGTTGACTTGCTCCGCCTGTGCGTAACGCCAGCGCTGAGACTTGCCAAACCATCGCCTTGGGTTCATCAGCATTTCTCTTGCATTATGAGGTTCAAAATTTCGTACTTCTCCGGATGTCTCATCACATGTCCGAGATATTGAATTTTTCGGATTTTTATTATTTTTAATTCTTTCTGTAGATCGACATATATTTCTTCTGTAGATTCACATCTCAAATGATTAAAATGACGTTGGTACTGAGTAATTTTCAGGCTGATGGGTGTTTCGTTGCGCGCACCGGTACGTACTGGATGTGTTCAGCTTCGGCGGGCGGTGATGATGAGAGTGGAGGCGATAGACCTCTACATTAATGCACTTCTAATTATGAACGATAATCCCTTTAACCTGGTTTGAAATTCAAAATAAATGCAATATCATTTTTCAAAAATAAGCTAGTTGCCATACTGTTGGCCATTGACATTTCAGAGTAGCGAAGACTGCTAATGGTTGAATCCTAATATAGATAAATGGCGGCGGGCAAAAATAACCGATTTTGTAACTGAAACCGATTTTGAATGATTAATTTACATTAAAAAGTTCGATTATTAATGAATTAACACAATTTGTAAAAACTATGTTAGAAGTCAACTGCATGAAGAGTTGGAAAAAATAATAAAGAGATGAAAATTGTACCCTCAGATGCTGTCATTAAATCTTACTATTGATTAATATTATATATTATACTTTTTGTTGTTTCTAAGGTCAATTTAATTTATCTCCGAAAAATTTAAAAATCAATTATCAAAACATTATTTATAATAATAATACAAATAATGTAAGTTAGGTGTATGAATTTGTGGACTGTTATTATGCCTGTGTAACGACGCCGACGGTTGGTAATTGATTATTCGTAAATATTCGAACAATTACTGGTGCCTGCACTAGACATTAAACCTCCATCATTTAAATTTCAGTTACCAATCATCGTTACAATCTAATAGCTGCTTCGCGGCCAATAGTGACCGCTAGGCGGCAATTGGTGACCGCTCGCTGCGCGTTCAAGGTCTCAATAGAATCTGTATTTCAATTATAGAGCATTCCCCAAAAAAACATACTTAAATAAAATCTCGATGTTATTAAAATTATTCCACCTGTAAGTTAGCTGTCAAAACGAACAAAAATGGCATCTAGATGACAAATAAGAATAGTAAACACAAAAATGCTATCTTATTAAGTATAATGTGCATTTAAGTAAAGATGAATGAATGCTGAGAAAATCATTCATACGATTCCGGTTTTGATTATGTTAGGTCACAAACATTATTGTTTTGACACTGCGACTAAGAAAGTGCTTCATTCTATGGTAAGCACTTACCGTAGACAGCATATATAAGAAAGTCATTATGATATATATGTGATATAAATGTTGTTTCAGGGAAAATAAATATCAAATTTAGTCCATGGATGGCGATAGTGTAGTGGTATTCGAAGTGATTCCACATATTAACACATATACAACTTTCAAAAATTTGATAGATATGGAGATTGATTGGATGGAATGGTGAACGTTACATTGTGTAAAGTGATCACTTAAGCCAGCCGAAGACAGGTTGTAAGCCCTATTATTACCCATACTTCCATATATTTCAATTAAATATAATAAAAAATACGTTCGTTTCTATGAGATATCTATTATTTGTTTGATAACAGTACCTTTGTTGGTGAAAATCCAGTAAATGTGCGTTCTTGGACATATTCAAATATTACTAGTATACACAACATTCGCTCTGATAGAAACGTCACTTAAACTCACCATAGACCCGTACAACTATCTATTCGGGCAAGTAGTAATAGTCATTAAACATTAACATTAACATCTATACATATACAATATAAGCAACGGTGGTCTACCAATACGTCAAGGGGCTCGCTTAATCTCAGATCGTCGGTCCTGGTTCGCCCTCGCAGCTGACTTCAGGGTCTCTTCAGCATCTATCCACTACTGTGGCCAGGTTTTCTTTGGCCCAAAGTTGTGTCCAGGAAACTTTTATTTAGACTATCACTTTGACAAGTAATGTGGTTATATATGTTGCAGAATTGAGGAAATTGTGCATCGTGCTGTCCACGGGATGCGTAATATATAACACATATTTATTAAAATATGAATTAAATATATTAATTATAAAGATATACATATAAAATCAATTTTATCGAAAAATATTGTTATTACGCCACCGGGATTCGAATCTCTTTCCTAACCGGGGAAGGTGCTTTATCCAACTAAGCTACAGCGACATTATTTTTAGCGACAATTTTCGACCCTATATGTTACCTTTTTGATATTAATACATTTAATCGTTCCATCATTTGACAGAGCCATCTACCTTATTTTTACAGAATCTCAAATACCTTTGAGTAAACTGATAGCAGACGCCAGAATTATCAATTCATTTTTATTAAATTTTGGACACATTGATACAACTTTATTATTTTAGGAGAACACATTCTTATTGTGAAGTTGTAATTATTCAGAACATAGGTCTGTGATATTTTAAATATGAATTAAATATATTAATTATAAAGATATACATATTAAATCAATTTTATCGAAAAATATTGTTGTTGCGCCACCGGGATTCGAACCTGGATCTCTTTCCTAACCGGGGAAGGTGCTTTATCCAACTAAGCTACAGCGACATATATATATACATATAAAATTATTTATAATTAATATATATAATTAATATTTAAAATATCACAGACCGTCTGTTCTGAATAATTACAACTTCAAAATAAGAATGTGTTCTCCTAAAAAAACATATTTATTATTGAATTCAAAATAACGAACATGAGATGTGACTGAAATTGAAAGGAAAATGAGTCGAAGTTATTTTTGTAGGTATCCCACGAACCAGAGTTGTATATTCAAGAACCCTACCTCGAATTGATTCGCTTCGGTCTAATCTGGACCCTGATGGGTAATCAATTAAATTAACATTTCACTCTCGCGCTTTAGCAGATGATTGGCGGCTGCAAGAAGATTTGAATTCATGTTGATAAACCTGAGAAAAAAAAAGTATCATGGCTTGTGTTTTTAAAGAGGCGGGATAAAGTAAAAAACATTGTTAAGGAGAACATATTCTTATTGTTTAAAGTTGTAATTATTCAGAACATAGGTGTGTGATATTTTAAATACTAATTAAATGTATTAATTAGAAAGATATACTTTTGTCGAAAAATATTGATTTGCGCTACCGGGATACGAACCTGGATCTCTATTTCCAATCCGGGGAAGTACACTACCAATTGTGTTATAGCGCCAGTATTTTTCATGACAAATTTTCGAACCTATATGTTACAGTTTTTCAAATTAATACATCTGTCGTTCCATTATTTAAAAGCCATCTACATTGTTTTTACGGATATTTTAAATACTAATTAAATGTATTAATTAGAAAGATATACATATAAAATCAATTTTATAAAAAAATATTGTTGTTGCACTACCGGGATTCGAACCTGAATCTCTTTCCAAACCGGCTCAGGCGCATTATCCAACTATGCAACAGCGACAGTACTTTTGTTCTGAATAATTACAACTTCACAATAAGAATGTGTTCTCCTTAATAATATATAAGTTGTATCAATGGTTCAAAATTTAATAAAATGGATTGTTAATTCTGGCGTCTGCTATCAGTTTACTCAAAGGTATTTGAGATTCCGTAAAAACAAAGCAGATGGCTTTCAAATAATGGAACAATAAATGTATTATTTGGAAAGTGTAACATATGGGTTCGAAAATTTTTCGTTAAAAATACTGTCTGTTGTATCATAGTTGGTTAATGCACCTTCCCCGGTTTGGAAAGAGATCTAGGTTCGAATCCCGGTAGCGCATAAACAATATTTTTCGATAAAATTGACTTAATATGTATATCTTTCTAATTAATACATTTAATTAGTATTTAAATAACATTTCTGCATTAGTATGAAAAAAATTTCATCGATTTTTTCAGTGCATTTCTTTATTTTTAATTACGTTTATATGGTTTTTCATGTGTACCAATCTGTTATGTTTTTGTAGTGTCTTGTTTTTCCTTTGGACTATAATCTGCCGGCGTTGTGCACTGATTGCAAGTCAGATTGTGTTTATTTTTGTTTTGTCGTTTTACCCCTATCGGGAGTATGTTTTCATCTTCCCCTCTACTCCCCGACTAAAGACACATCTGTTTATTTGTTTCTAGTAATGTTATTTATTTTTGTGATCCTTTTTTTAGTGTTACTTTAATCTCTTATTTCTGCTTTTGCTTCGAAATTTTAATATATATTGTTTTGAAATTTATTTATTTATGTAATATGTTTTTGTTTATATCTTAATAAAGTGGAAGTTCCCGGGGTCTATCGGGGAAATTTTGTGTTGACAGCTGTGTGGCATTGCTCTGTCACTACTGTTGTGGTAGCATTAAAAAAATTTCAACATGGCGGCGAATGAGTAGGATCATATAGGTCCTGGGTAAAGCGGTGGGTCTGCCCTCAGAGTACATTGCGTGACCAGGGCGTCAGTAAGCTTGGTATTAAATTAAGCAGTATATTTATATAGATTGATTGGTACGGAAGATTCCAAAGCGGCTAATATAAGCATAACTTATGTCACGGGTGCGCCGATCCGCGAAAAGGGAGCCTGCAAAACTTAAAAATCACAATAATTTCAAACACGGATCAACTAACTAACTTACCATTCGCGCTGAGGGGGTAGGCAGAGAGTATGGAGTGCTACACTTTTCTGTCCTGATACAGAATTCTTGCCTTATACACATGCATACATCTTTTAATACGAGCACGTCGATTATTGATACTTCTAACAGATCCATATTTCAGCACCTGGTTTACCTGGCAAGTCTTCCACGGTCGTCTTCTATTTCTGGAGCCAACAAGCTTTCTTACTATTCATGAAACACTGTTCAGTATTAATAATAGATCCACAGATCGCCGATCTGATCAGATGGCCATGCGCATGTGGATGCTTCATTATGGTTACTTTACCTATCTGTCACCCCACCAACTCTTTCCCACAGAGCACGACTTTTCTGTGTATTTTTCTATGACTTTTCAACTATCAAGGAGAGTGGATGCTGCTATGTGTTCGTCACTAACTTGAAGAAATTGTAAAGTTTACTTGTTGTTTGTGTATTCGGCTCCTCGCATGTGCATGCCGAAACCGTATTGTGGATCACAGTGCTTCGTGCTAAACGTTGAAGAAGGTTCCCAAAAATCAGAAGCTGTGACTACATGAGAGAAAATCCAGGTGAGTCGTGTTTCTTCCTGGTTGGTCTTTGAGCTTTGTCCTATATCTATTTCTATCATCCTTCCTATATGTCGTTTACCCCTTATGTAAACAATGAACAGGTAGGTTTAAAGCCACAAAGCTAAGCAATTTTGTACGGTGTTCTTAAAAGTGCTTAACGTTATCCTTCTTCCAGGGCTCCGATTTCTAGCAATCTTTCGCTATATTATGCATTATGTCCGAGATATTAAGTTTCCAGATTTTTATTGTTTTAAAACTTTTTATTTTATTCACCGAACTATAACATCTTCATTCGTAACTCTATCCATCCAGATTATTTTGAGAAATCTTCTGTAGATCCACATCTAAAATGCTTCAAGTCGCCTTATCATTCCTTTGGGTCCACGGTAACGGTCCATGCTTCCATTCTCATTCATAATATAAGGTTGAGATCATGTCTGCATATCTTTTTCATGCAGAAATAGACTGTAGGAGCTTGCTCAATGTGGCATTTAATTTGAACATAAGTATCCCATATTTCATTAATATTGCAACCCAGGTATATAATACTTTGTAAATTTTTAGAATTATTTACAACAGTATAAAGACTTTCATTGTCATCTGCGTTATGTTTACTAATGAGCATATATTTTGTTTTTAATTGTATTAAGTTCTAATCCAAAAGTATCACATGTGTTCAATATTTGGTTAAAAAAAAGTTGTAAATCTTCAATATTACTCGCTAGAAGTACCCTTAAATACCCTTAAATTTACTGTCCCAATTAAACGGAATGTTGTCCTAAGCGTTGTAAATTACTGTCAGTTCCCTGGTTTGGTTTCTGTTCCTGAGATTTGACCCAAATAAGCGGTTGACCCAATTAACCGGCGGCCCAATTAAGCGAAATAGATGATATTAGCGTAACATTATCTCATAATCTGTTCGTTCTTTACCTACAAATTTGCCTAAGAGATCTCATTTCTACTGCATTCAATATTATTTTGTTCCTCGTTTACCAGTTCCAGGCTTCACTTCCATACATTAGTGTTGATACCAATACCCCATTGTGTATCGCTAATGTTCCCTCAGTTGACAAATTTCCATTAGATATTATTGTATTTTATATTATTATGTACAGTGTGTCCCAAAAGTCTTTTTCATTTTGGTTCATTCGCTGCACCAACGCAACTGGCCTCCACGTAACCTCGACTTGACACCAATGGCCTTTTCCTATGGGGCTGCCTTAAATCAAAGGTATGTAATAACAATTCTCGCTCTCTGGACCAATTAAAATAAAATGTTCGAGACGGAATGGCAGCGATCACAGAGAACATTTGTCGAGCAGTTCTCAGAAATTATGCCTCCCGTTTAGAAGAGTGCCAGCGAAATAACGGATCACATTTAGAAAAAATTTTAAGTTGCAAAATAATCATTTTTTTATTAAACACATCCAATATTTTATTACAGAATTTTTATTATAAAAAATACTTTTGGGACACCTTGCAAATTGTAATAGCAAATGCAAATAGCTTGTGGTTCATTTTTATAATAAAATCTGTATTAACTTTATATTTTAAAGAGAACACATTATTGTGAAGTTGTAGTTTTTTCAGATCATAGTTAGCAGCTAAAATATTTTTTCGATCAATTGATTTTATCTGTATGTATGAGTATATCTTTCTAATTCATGCATTTAATTTGTATTATTTTAATAAATTTGTTTATAAAATGACTGTGAGCTATTCATATTCACCAACCGGATTCGGAAAATACATTTTCCTTCATTAGGTGATAATAAAACGAACTAAATGATTTTTTATAATTTTTATTTTTTTAAGAGAACACTTTTTTTTCCAGTAGACATCATTAACCAATAGGTAGTTATAGGTAATGACACTATACAATGTCGTCAGATTCCATCTACATCTAATTTTTACTCTCAATAAGAGCAGTCGTGATCGAGGAATTGCGGTTAATTGTGCATGACGGCTGAATGATTTGTCACCGCCTATTCCGGTCCATGGCATTTCTTGTGCATTCCAGGATTCGACTCTGCATCAAAGTTTTAACCAGAGGGTCCATCGTGTTGGTGACTTTCTAAGAGGTCTGGTTCTTTCCACACTACCTTGGATCTCCAATTTTTCTGTGATGTCCTCATGTGTTACCAGACAAATGGTTAATTCCAATACGATTCAGTGGCGTGCAGTAGGTTTAGATTTAGGCTATGCTGTTACCAACGATATTATACAATCATATTAAATATGTTGTATATAGGATTATGAACGTCTTTAGGCAAAATAAATCTGTAATTTTTACGACCCTAACATTTATTTATTTGTAATTTTTGAGTACTACTCATAATGTTTTTAAAACTTAAGTTTAATTGTAAAGTAATACCTTCTTACCCATATAAAAGTCAATAAAAAATTTAATGACGTTTTTTTGAACACTTATTATAATTGAAAATGATTATTTTACTGTTTGAAAATCTTTTACGTAATAACTAAAGCAAATTATTTCATTTATTAAGGCGCGACTTGCAATAATAATTTAAATTTTCGCGTTTTTTACGAAAATGTGCGTTTTTATTATTCATTTATATCAGAAGTTATTAAATAAATTAGACTTTTTTTCAACTATTACTTAGATTGGACCTTTACATTAATAAAAAATTAATAAACTAAATGTTATTTGCCATAATTAAGACGATTCAAATATTATAAGAAAGACCGCGATCATTAGATGCATTTTAGGCATGGTACGAAATTGAGTCAATACGCTAAATTAATGCATAAACGAAATATATTATCTTATAATCTTAAAGCCAAGATTACGTAGACAAATCTGTAGGAAACCAAATTAGCAAAATATTAAAAATGAATAGAGTTTTAAATCATTCAATTTGCAGTACATTTGAAGAATTTTTGATGTTTTTAAAATATTCTTTTTTAGCAAAAAAATACGTTTTTAAATAATATACTATGTTTACTCACATGTTTTAAGGCTTAAACTACTATTTAAAACTAAGTTTAATATCAAAAACACAATATTAATTTTTTAAATAATATATTTCCAGTCTTATGAAATACAATATTATTAATTATCTCACAGTGTTAGTATGCCGTTCAATACGGCCACGGCGGTTGTGAACTCCGCGCTCCGATAAATTTTAATTAAATTTGCCCATCAAACACATTTTAATACGATACCAATTGCTTATTTTTTTTTAAATTGTATGTTTTTGGGCTGTTTTTATACGAAAACACATTATAATTTTGACATTTAAACATTAAACATACGTCAACCGATCGGAGCATTTTAGAATCTGACAGCATATGCGCAGCTATCGCATGGCGGCTAGCGCATGCGCGGCCAGCGCATGAAATCCATTCATTCACAATTCGTTAATAATATATTATTCTATACATTATTGTTCTGAAATTACTGCCTCCTGTGACTCAAGATGCCTAAGGTCAAAAAGTATCCATTGACACGCTCTAGGAAATGTTCCAAAAAATTTTAAATGGTTATAAACTTCTTGGAAAAAAAATCGATAATTTTTACCATTCCTATAATAATTATCTATTTGATTTAATAATATAAATTACATAGTTCACTATACATATATTATGTAGTGCAGATAAATTATTTTCTATTGGAAATACATATCCTTAAAGATAAATAATTTTATCAAAAGAGTTATACATGACAGACCTGTCTGATTGATACAAATGTATTTGTTATAGTCATATAAATGAATAAACACGTATTTTAATATTTTATACATAAAAATACTGATAACTAAATACCAATAACAATAATAATATTACAAATTATTTTCAGGATGTTCCCGAACTGAGCATTGAATGTGTGGACTCGTGTGAACTTCCTAAATTGGATGGCAAAAGAGTGGTTGACATACACCAATTCTTTTCTCAAATTAATCAAATTTACTCCCACAAATCGATGTTTGGGTGCACAGGAACGAATATTGAATATGTGAAAGAACATAAGGTTTTATTTCTAAATTCAGTTTAAAGTGTAATATGTGTGGATCAAATTTTGTTTTGAATACGTGTAAAAAAAAACAACGAAATTCCGAAGAACGATAATATGCTCGATAAACAACTAATTATTGAACAGTGAATAATAATACTTTTGTCATATTGTCATTTATATTTTAATATTAAATATATATGTAATTTATTAAAACAATAAATAAATATTTAAAAAAAAAATATTTTTTTATTACAACCGGAGTATGATTATTATATAATATTAGCATAAATAGTTTTCTCTTCACAAATACAGCTGCTTCTAAAGTTATCAATATTATTTATCAGTATGAATTTACGTTAATTTTTTCTTATAAATCGGGACAAAATTGTAATATTATATAATCATATGTTTATCGACACAAACAATGGTTTTTATCATAAACATAATAATTCTTCATAGTATAAACATAAAAATTTTTAGGTGAGAACTTTAACAAATTATTTAATTTTCGCTTGATAATTTCAAATGGCAACACATATGTATTATGAATGTTGAAGAAATGTTCTGATAGATTTATTACCTAGGAATTTAAGAAAACTAACAATTGTATACTTGTCTTTTTCTATTGATACCTTTCACTCTAGCAATATTTACGTAAAAAATAACGCACTTTTATGTTTACTTGATATTGTAAAAGAATTAACTATTAGTCTCATTTTGAAAGGGTATGCAAAATGCAAAAATATCTCGAAATTCAAACTGGAAAAATGAAAGTTGCCTCTTAAAGGTTAACGCAGTTCTGCCGATTGCCTTTTGTTTTTCCCAAATTACAAACAAATCCATCATGCATCTCGAATGCGAAGAATAATCATAAGATAAGAGCATTCGCGAATTAGTATACGAGGAAGTAGACACTTCAACGATTTGCACGCAGCTGTAAGCCAAACTGAAAACCTATCAAATGTTATTCTGTTATATGTTAAATAAGAACTCGGTACAAAAGGGATCAGCCGAAAGAAATTTTCAATTCAGCAGATAAAATTAGCAATTTCAATAGCTCAACGACATCAGCGCTACGGCTGCAGCGGTGGGTAGTCGTGGTTATTTTTAGAACTAAGCAATGAAAGATTCTACTGGTACACAGATGGCGCTAGCGTAATTGTAATAAAGTCGTCCGTTTATAACATATGGATTATTTAATTTAGAATTTTCAGTTATGCTCAGCTTTTTTGCTTGTATGCACTGCACGAAACTGGTTACATTATTATTATTATTTTTTTTTTAATTATATCGAGAGATTTTGACAGTGTAAACATATTATAATACAAATAATAACTATTTAACATATGGTACTAATAATGAAAATCCACAAAAATATTTAGATACATAGGTGTGTTTAGATGCAGAAAATAAATGAAAAGAGAAAAAGAGGGAAAAAGCGTGGGGAGGATACAACTATTGTTGCGGTAAAGGGAGAGTGTGTTTATAGGTAAAATGATTGGCCAAAATTGAAATAGTGGTAGTTCATAAGAAGAACCCTTTGAGCGTAGAAAGGCTAACGTTGTAAAAGTCAATTTCTCATTATGGTATTTGCATGACCGATGAATGATTGACTTTTGTTTGTAAGATGTTCTACTTCTGGGAATGTGGAAGAGTACGGATTGCCGGGTCGATCTAAATGGTACGTGAAGAGATATTAATTATAATTGACTGGGATTATTATTTGTGAGTCATCGATTTATTCCCTTTCGAAGCGATCATCTTTTTTAATTGCAATGTTTCTCAAAAATCTTTGTGCCAGGTTGATTCATTGTATTTACTATTATAGTTTTTCGACGTAGGTATCTACTTATTTTTTATTATATACCTATATATATATATTGGGCTGTCTTATAAGCTTTGTTGTTTTGTTTAATTATTAATTATAAAATCAAAAATTTAAACAAAAAGTAACATTTCAATCAATGATGTATTTCTCAGTTATTGTTCAGGATTTCATCCCAACTTTCAACCAATTTGTCGATGGCTTTTCTATAAAAATCAGCTGGTCTTGTATCTAAATAGTTATCGAGCCAATTTCTTAGGTTATCGTCGGTGTTGAACGTAACGCCACGCATTTGATTGGAGAGCGACAGAAAAGGGTGATAATCTGATGGAGCGACAGTATTTCCTTTTGGAAGCCTTGGAACCTTGATTAAAGGCGAAAAAAAGTATGTGTCGACAATGGTTGTTATTTTAAATTTGACACTCCATTATTTAAGTCCAAAAATTATGAAAAACTATACGATTCAGGAAAAGAGCGACATTGACGTTTTAGAAAAGAAAAAATCCTTTCGAGTAGTATGTCATTTTTTTGTTACATAAAAATAAAATAGCGTTTAAAAAAAAACTGCAAAGACTTGTTAGTTCAAGTACATACCGACGACATTCTGTCCTGCAACAGTTCTGACGTGGTGGCGAGGGCTACGAGAATGTATGGCAGTGACACTAACGGAGTACGGAGAGAGGAATGGGACAGTAAGTACCTACAACTTATAATTTGGTTCTTTTTATAACTGGTTATATTTGTCAAAATTAGTTGCTTGAATTCAACTAGGTACAATTAACGTTTTTGTGTATGCGGTAGAATTAATCCATATCTCTCATTGTTGTGCATACAAAAGTAAAATTTCGCCGTGAAATAATTCACCTTTTGAGAGGCTGTTAGGAGGTAAATATTTTTTGTATTGAAAATGTGATGTTTTTAATTGATTGCGAAAGTAGGAAGTTTGGTATAATTCAATGAAGGAGATGTGGGATTTGTACAGAGTTAACGATATAAAAAAAATTGAATCTAGTTGTGAAAATAGATTTTCGGATTATAGTATTTTAGAAGTTGAAAATATATATATTTTTTAAATTATGAATATTGTTTTTTTGTACTACCGAGTGATGTATTATAGTTTTTATGTTGTCACCACCTAAACACATACAAAAAAAAGTAGGTTTTCAAAATAATACTTGATATTCTATAGCTAATTAGTTGACACAATCCACCACACTATCGGGAGGAATGGGACAAGGTGAACAAATCAATAAAATACCTTTTTCGTCATTTAGGATCAGTTGTATGATCAATGGTAAATGTTGACCGTGCTAAATTTTTACTATAGTAACTTTTTACTATCGCCCGTGGTAAAAAACGTTTGCGGGTTGTTCGAACATCAAATTTACTTCTGTCAAAGTCAATCCAGTCTAAAAATGTGAAAATGCGAAGAATCATCAAATACACAGGTACAATTTTTTGCTTTATCTGTGGCTTTATTAACTCCAATGTTCGAAATCTGTCACTTTGCTGGCGATAAATCTTCGGTTATATAAATTAAACAGCGAGATCATCAATCATCATCAAAATAGCGGGATATTGAATGATTCGTTGTCGTGTGCTGTAACTTTCCAAGTGTTAATGTGACAAATGTATTTTGAAACAGCTGTGAAGAGTCCGCCATTTTTAACTAACGATTGAAGATCAGATATCGGAGATTAAAATTATTTTACTATCAAATGTACTTTCGAAAAGTAAATATTTTTTACCAAAGATCGAGCAACTCGTTATCGCAATTTTTTTTACTAAAGTAAAAACTTACCATTGCTCATATCACACAACATACTTGATTTCTTACTACTAACTCTTGTACCTATAATTAATTAGTACCTGTAGATCGAGTTATTGTGTAAAAGTTTTAGTTTAAGATTATTTCAAAAAAATTTCTACTTTTACTTAAAATTGTCTCATACGTTCCCAGTCTCCCCTGATTATATTATTTTATCCAACTAATGTTCTGAAAAATCGCAACAAATAAAATGTGATTTAATTTAAAATTAGTTCGCTGACTCTCGATACCGCCCAATATCGATGATTCGGTCCATCCGCAATAATTTATGCGCACTATCCGTTTCCCAGCCGGCGCTTCCGGAGCCCCACTGGCAGCTTTCGGGAGCTTTCGTTCCGCCGTGCCCCCTCCGCCCGGCGCCGGGCGTCCCGCTCGCGCCGCGGCCGCGCGGCGCGCCAGAGCAGGACGGCCGGGGGGCGCGGCGCGCGCGGGCCCCGCCCTCCGCCCCCCGCCCGGACGCGCCGCGGACATGCGCACAGCGGACGTCGCCTCACATTCGCGCCGGCGAGCGTGTGAGACGGACTTTGCGGAGACGCAGTTACAGGGTTGCACTGCGACAGCGCCCGCTGAGTCGGGTGCGCCTTGAATCGAAAACTGTGCGCCGTACATGTGATATTATTTTTAACTGTTAATAACAAGTGCCGAACAATAAACAGTGACAGTAATTTAAAATATAAAAAAAGTGTTATTAATTGTGAATTTATTATTTATTAATATTTATAAAGACTAGAATTAAACATAGAAATAACGCCGCTTATCCAAATAGTGTTATCACATTTATTTACACACATTTGTAGGTATATATTTAAGGAACTTTTTTTAGTGATTTTTTATAAATAATTAAACTTGTTGAATATATCAGAACTTGATTCGAATACGTTTACACGAAAGTTTGACGCGTTTTATAACAATATTTTTGTACTTGAATCAGTGAAAACTAGTTGTTCGTAAAAGTGCAATTTGACTTTAGTGCATCACTTGAACTTTGCGCGTGGACCTGTCGTGGTTCAGTGACATTATTGACCGAATGGCTTTATTCCATTTGTCAACTTTGACAGTACGACGGCACCCCGGTGAAGCGATGCAGGGTCGCACTGGCGAGGGGCGCTGAGCTCGGGGGCGGGGAGCGATATTTATTAAATATTCTGCAGATGGGCGTTTATGAGGAGAGACCCCACCCCGGGACTGTCATGCACTGGGTGAGATTAATACTATCAAATAAATTAACTTCATAATATGTATTTATTTTAGTTTCATTCATGTAGATATTGATATATTACCTAATATATTGACAGCAATATACACACTTGAGTAAAAAATACAATTTTAAAACTAATTTAATTTAATCGTAGTAGGTATCATACACATTTTTCCTACACAACTACATACTAAGTTGATTCATTTTCATAAAAAATAATCATGGATATTCAAATATTATATATGTTAATAAAATACATGTAAATATATCTCAGATATTGCCATGAAAATGGTACTTTTCACTTTAAATGATTCCTGAAAATGTATTTTTCAGTGTGAAATTTAACCTATGAATTTTTACGGAGGCAGGTTCTTCTAACAACATTTATAATACCACCCTTTTCAACACTGGCATCGCTACCTGATCATCTTATCTCAACTTTAATGATTACTCATCTACAGCATCACCACTAAACAATGAATCTCTGACTGAACAGATCTGTCCTTCGTTATCTATTGTATTTTGTACGCAGAGCAACTGACTCATACCGAACACCCAATAAACAAAGTAAAATGCAATAATATCGTTCTAACGATTTTGCATAATTTTGTACGACTCTTTTGCTGTAAGCCTAGCTAACTTGCCACCGTAATAAAATATGACACAACATTGCAAATTTATTGTGTGTAAAATACACAAATTTTCATTAGACAAAAAAGTGATAAAACAAATAAGTTACATGTTAGAAATTCACATGTTCAAAAAGCTACAACACTCGCGTGTTCAAAAATTTAAATATATACCTTCACAACCCGCTAGGAAGTTAAAGAACTTATTTATGAATTCAGTATCTACCTTAAAATTTTAATTTTAACAAATATTAGATACTTACCTGCAAAAAGTGCAATGCTAAAATGTTGTCAACAAATGATATTTTTAAATGTGTAAAGTAAATAGGTATATTGAAATTTAAACATCTGTATTGTAATTAATTTGATTGATTTCAGTGCCGATAATTCGACGATAATATTATTTTGAACGCTAGCATTTATAATAAGTATTAAATATTTCATTTTATTTATATCCAAGCCTGAAGGCCGCTTTCTACCTCGCAAGGTACATATAAAGTACCTGTTCTGAGAATTGATATGCTAAAAAGATAAGGTCTGCGCAGATGATATAATTTTAAACTATAGGTACCTTAACTTATATTTATCTACCTAATGAAATGAAAATATTACCGTATATATTTCTACCGACTATATTGTTAGTATAAAAAAAATGTTTGTACCTACCTACTATTTTTAGATGGACCCATTTTCATGGAAAAGAAACCTATTTAAATGTAGGTATTATTAGGTATTAGAAATATTAAAACATACGTTTTTCTTACACATATTGTATTATATGCATGTATGTAACTATTGATGAGATTAACGGTGATTGTGTCTGCGTTCGATTATAATGGTGTTTGATAACTGTGATTTAATAGTTCATGGTTTAATTTCTAGTGATTGTGATTCTCGATGAATTATAGATAATTACTAATCATCGTTGTAATCGGGCACCAATTGCACCAATCACAATCATGATTTTCTTATCAGTAGGTGAAATACACGTAGGTATAACGAAAACTGCTCTAAAAATAATATAGAAGAAAGAAGTATATTTGTAGATACAAATGATAAATAATTTAATACAAATGAAATTAATGAACTAGAAAAATATCTATCTAAAAAATATTTTGTTGCTACCGGGATTTGAACCTGGATCTCTTCCTATCCAGGAAAGTGCGTTCACCGTTTAATTGAATTTGTATTAAAATACTACAGAACTATTGTATGTTCTGAAATTGTAATTTCACAACAAAAAATGTGTTCTACTTAAAAAATAAATATTTCCACAAAACAAAAGAACACCACCTGAACATGAAATAAATTTCAGACGACAAAACAAAATACAATGATCTATATACGAGGTGGGGCGTGGCGAAATAGATAAATACAGTATATTATGTAGGGGTAGATGGTATGATATAAATCTGGCTTGGTACAACAGTTAAATCTCTTATTTTTTGTATGAACATCTGCTTTCATATTTTGCTTTTATCCTTTGTATTTTGCATCCAGTTACTGCTGTATCTTCAAGAACTTTGAATCCCAGACAATTTGGATAGTAGACGTCAAACTCTCAAGTCAGCCTCTGCATCAGCCGCAGGAAGAGTTGTAGAACCGACTAGCTAAGTTTAGTGAGCGAACATTTGTGGAGACAGGACCAAAAGCGTCGAACTCTTTGCCCTTCGTCATAAGAAACAGTGCGTCAGAGACTTTATTTAAGAAGGGACATAAAAATCATTTCGAAAAGTTCAAACAACATTTTGACATTTAAAACACAAAGATAATGTAGAGCTATAAATAGTTTGTGTGTAAGCGTCCTTGAGGTAAATTTTTTTACGAAATTAGCGCTACAAAATTAATCCAATATTATTAAAAGCGGTTCTCAAAAATCGACGTTCTGCTTTGATTATAACATTGTTGTTCATCATCTACGTCGGTTCCTCATGACTGAGGATAGTGATTTCCATGAACTCCCGTCCTCTTGACAATATATGCTCTTTCACTTTTCTCAGCTGTGCCTGTTGTTTTTTCCACTCGGTTGGTCTAACGAATAAGGAGTCTTCTACTTCATCTCCATCCCATTCACACAACGATTCTTTATCTCGCGACAAAAAGCTTCCCCAATAATCTTCTCGCAGAATGTCTAAAAATTGCAAAATTATCTTAGGCAAATAGTGGATAGTCTATCCTTGATATTCAGCTTCTACTGAATGAAGCCGTCTATTATTAGTTAGGCTCTTTATATTATCTCCACTTTTACGACGATTGTTTTTGAAAATATGGATTTATAACATTTTTCTAAAAAGTCAGTTAATATTGAAATACTGCAATCATCATTACATATTTATATATTATAAACATTATTTTTATATGAAATCGAATAAATGAAATTGCTTAGGCACCCGTGTGACAGATAAAATTAGGACAGAGTAAATAATGAAGCAATAACGAAATATTGTTAAGCTAATCTTTGTATACTGAGTAAAATTAAAAAAGGACCACTAAGGTGGTTCTTGGTCATATATAACAGATGAATGAGGAGAGAATGGTAAGCAAGTGTTGATGACACCAGAAATAGAGGACGTCCGCGGAAGACTTGGCACCACCAGGTAAACCAGATACTGGAGGATGGTCCTGTTAGAAGCCTTAATAATCGGCGAGTTTGTATGAAAAGATGTATGAATGTGGATGAGGCGAGAATTGTGTGTCAGGACAAAAGAGTGTAGCATTCTATCCTCTACCAACCCCTGCGGGCTATTTATATGAAAAGATATAATTTGTATTTCCTGTTAAATTCTTCCGACGCGACGATAGGTTTTAAATTTAATAAAAATGTATTTAAGTAATAAGATAGAACACTTTGTTTAAACCACTATTTATTGATAAATTAACATGATTCGATACCTATTGTATCTTCTTCAGGAAACAATGTATACTAAAATTATAAATACAAGCATAGATAAAAAAATATTGTTTTTATCTGTTTTTTGTCCTAAGACATCATTAAATTTGATAGAAACCTTACTTTGATATTTTTCTTGTTGGCGTTGTCATTGCACGCGTTTTAGATATAACGTAATCTATCTTTGAATCAAATCAAAAAATTGTAAAAGTTAGATGTTATAAAAAAAATAAAGTGGTATTTACTATCATTAGTATTTACCTATCGAACTGTATTGTTGCGTTATACATCTGGATATTTGCAGTTACCATAGCCCCAGGAAACGTGTCTATAGGTGCTACCGTGGAAGGTGCTATCGATTATTTATGTAGGTACCCATACGTAAACACTCGCCGACCCAATTAAAATTCCAGTCTGTTCCAGGGTTTTCCTTAGGTATTTCTGCATAAACGTTCATTCTCTATCTGTTTTGTTACGAAGAAATATATATTTTTTTAAATATTATCATCACTAAGAATCAATGTTCATTTAAAAATATTTCCTTCATCACGCCGGCTCCGGGTAGGTAGGCACCTACATATATAAATAACACTTGCATGGAACTTTTGCTCTCGCATCTCGAGATTTGGCGATAGAGGTCGGTGCGCGTCCGTTGGTTATTCTGCTCTGTGTATCAAATGCAATAGACAACAAATGAATTACAGCTCTCTCCGCATTATACAAGCGAGTTTCGAGACAAAAATACAGTTTCTCATCTTATTTTAAATATTAAAAAATAATTGTGGTTTGTTTGTAATATGGCGGTGATTCGAATGTGAATGGGACTAATTTTAGGTAGTTTTTATAATTGTTGGTACAGTAATATATACATATTTTGGTAGTGGTTGGATTTGTGGTTGTTTTAGGCATAATATATTTGTATAAAAAGTAGTTACACAAACATTCCGGTGTATTATAGTAATCATCTATTTTAATGAAGTTTAGGATTATTATTATTCTATGTAATATTGATTAGAAGCTCGCATGTATTTATTTAATATTATTTAACCAACTTTAATATGAGGCAATAAGAGCAAAGGAGTTCCACATATGTTCCATACATAAATAGGTACCTAATGAATTTGAAATAAATATTATTAAATATAGGGAAGACATAATAGGTACCTACGTATAAGAAAAGTAAGTTATGGATCACGTGATTAGAAGTTGAGAATAAAATGTAAGTAGGGTATATTCATGAATGACAATTAACACTAATTATTTGTACATAAATCTTAACTTATATAATACTTCAATCTTAAAACTGAAGCAGTCATGTTTTGTTGTTTGACGTGAAATAGAAAATATACACAACGAAATTTTTTTAAAAAAACATTGAAGACTATTTTATTGAGTTTACTGCTTACATATTGCGACTAAAAGCAAACTAATATACGTCATAATTATCATCCAGATTATACGATCGAATGGTTTTGGTGATTTTTACTTTTATACTTAATTGTTGAAATATAGAAACTTTCATATTTCGCTAAGATATATAATAATAGTTAAACCTAGTATATGACATACAAACATGTTCAATCAGTGCCGAAAAATTCCGATCAAACGAGAATTTTCGTTCAAACTGAATTTTACACATATTTAACTACAAGAAATACATACGTACAATATTTTTTTTATTCACAAGTAAATGTTCTAACATCTATTCTCTCCGGTGTTTAGATCTACAAATACTCTCATTGGTTAAATCATTGAATTATTCATAGAAAAATAATCATAGTATTTTGTATAAATCGTAATGTTTTTGGTAATTTAATAAAATAGTAACAGCTGTTACAAGAAATTGTAAAACCATTTATATTATTATGTTAACCACAAAACCTCTTGTTAAATGACAAGAATTTTGAGGTTTTCATCTAACGTTAATTTTTTACCTAAATCAGTTTAATTTGTACGTCTCTATAAGGCCACCACAATTGAACATAAGAAAAATATGAAATTGAAAAAATAATTAATTAATAAGGATAGTTATGATATTACCTAAACTATAGTTTTATAGAACCTCAACGGTCTATTATGGAAGCATTACCAGGAACAACTTGTCTATTTCTTGGAATAAATAATTAATTAATAAGGATAGTTATGATATTACCTAAACTATAGTTTTATAGAACCTCAACGGTCTATTATGGAAGCATTACCAGGAACAACTTGTCTATTCCTTGGAATAGACAAGTTGATGTAACAAGTGACAGGTGTCAGATGTCAGATCATAATTAACTGAATTTATGCATTATCCCGCATGTCACCTGGCAGCGGTGCTGCCCGATTTCACTGTGCGCATATGGGAACCTACTGTATTAAGTCCTGTACATAGACCGGAAAAGGCTGCAAAGTAACGGACAGCATCTCGGACCACCCTTGCCACTGGACCTAACCCTCCATTATTCTGAGAGTATATGTGGGCGGTATTGCGCAATATCACGCACAGGCCTCTGCCATGGCCAACCCAATAGGCAATGTACTCAGCAGGATCACGCCTATGCGGTCATAAAAATGATGGAGGAAGATCCGTCTCTCAGAATCGCCCTGTTCAGCGGATGCACATGCACTACATGTGGATGGGTATACGGTTCGAGAATAGATAGGACTCCTCAGCCACATTCGGACTAAACATTGTGAACCATGGCAGACGTCATCCACAGGGATCGCCGAAGAAGACCAGGAATACAAAAATGAGACTGACCAACCATATCTTTCCAATGCTGTTTTATGATGCTAACGGGAATCCCGAGGGAGTGGGAACACAAGATGATAAATGCTGTGGAAATAATAAAATATAGCAATGCGACATGCATTCCGTGTATATACAGCTTGCTGAATGCACACCTCGATTATAGAAATGTGCCGTTTCGAATCATAAGATATTTTGACCATTTCATTATACATGAGGAGACACCATGAAAACAATTGTGATCTAAAGGAAGACAGAAGGAACAAGATCAAGTGGAAGATCGAAAATACCGGCTAGGTAACAGATATCAGTGGGAAAAGTACGCAACTAATTCGATACATTAAGATACAATACTAATGGTAGGGACCGATATTTTAAAATTTAAAATTATTACATAAAACGTGAAAACATAATTGAAGAATTCAGTAGAACCCGTCATGCTTTTAGAAGACAAATTTGTTCTTACTATTTAATGGATAAAACAGCTTATTATATAACAGTATTCTTATAACATATATATAATATGTACTATGACATATCCCTTTATACATTTTGCATTGGGACCTATATTTAAACTGCGTAAGGTATGCCATAAACCTTAATTGATGGCAAAATATCATCCTCACCATCATATTCAATACTTAGCCACATGACGATCACGACTACTTTTATTGAAAGCTATTTACGCATATTCTTATTATGACTCATTTGTACTTGTCCTATTTAAGGATCTTCAAGTCGTGTTGTATTGATATTCTTAACACAAGTTAATTGAACAATTGCAAAAATCTTAACAACCAAATAACAGATACACCGCATTTAGTTTCATCAAATTCTATGCCAAATAAAAATTCACATAATGATATTATCTTCGTCTGTGTAATATATCGTCAATGAATTGCTTTTTATATATACAATTTATTATTATTCATTCAATTAACTCATAAAATCTACCTACGCTGGCGTCGATATTAATACCTACGCAAATTTCACATTTATTTAAAGAAATCACATGAACAACCATACCATACTATATTTACCGAAGATATTCACATTGTCTGTGTCAATGATTCTTAAACTAGGGATCGCGGCCTTTCAATGAACCCTGAAGCTCCTGCCAGAGAGACGTATAATATATCATACTTGTATTGTGAATAATTTTGAACAAATTAATATTTTCGAGAAACATCATAATTAAGTTATATAACACAGTAATTGTGCATTTCGCAACGCACAGCTTTCTTGATTTTTGAATATTATAAAAAAAAAATGTAATGTTCGCATGAATAAAGAAAAATAAGTAAAAAATGTAATGAGACATCCGGAGAATTATCAGAACGTGCATCTCATAATGCTGGGAAAGCGCTTGTTGTAAGTCGGGGCCCTGGAAGAAGGAGAACATCACGGCTGAAGAACTTGAGGCGCTAGTTTGGCCAGTCTATACTGAACAAAGTGGTGATAGCCAACGTCTGTTAAATGGATAAGAAACGAGAAGAAGAACAAAAGAATAAAAAAATTAAATACGAGGGGCAAGTAAAAAATAAGGTTCCTACATTTTTTTCAGGTATAAGGTATTTTTTATTGCAATAAATAAGTAAACCATCTGAAAGCTTGTACTTTATTCTATTTTTCTACATAGTCTCCTGATTTTTCTATGCATTTTTCCTGACGAGTTATCCACTTCTGAAAACCCGCTTCGAAGAATTCCGCCGCTAGGCCGCCGATGAACTTGGTGACCGCTTCTTTCACCTCTTCATCTGTATTGAAGCGTTGTCCACCCGAGTGTTGCTTCAATTTCGGAAACAAGTGGAAGTCGCTGGGAGCAAGATCAGGGCTGTAGGGGGCATGGTCAAGCAATTTCCAGCCGAATTTGTCCAGTAGGGCGGTGGTCTGTCGAGAGACATGCGGGCGAGCGTTGTCGTGGTGCAGCCTAACGCCCTTGGTCAGTATAATCGGTCAAAATGTTGTCGATGGTTTTTTCACAAACCTCAGGAACCTGGACAGCAAGCTCCCGAAGCGTTACTCTCCGATCTTCGAGGAGAATGCGCTCAATCTTCGCCACGACTTCGTCCGACACCGATGGCCTCCCACTCCTTTGCTCGTCGTGGACGTCTGTGCGTCCTTCGGAGAACTCCCTGCACCATTTGCGGACTTGTTGGACGCTGATGCAAGCTGTGCCATAAACTTCTTCCAACTGTCGATGAATTTCAACAGGTTTAAGCTTCTTCGCGTTTAAAAATCGAATCACCGAACGGATTTCACACCTGGCGGTAACGGCGATGGCGGGTTCCATAGCGGATGGCTGTCAGGCCTTTACTGAGCGTCGCAGCGTTTGCTCCCGGTAGTGGGGATGTAGTTAAGGGACCAACAATCAAGGCGGTGTTGCCGGATTTCGCCTAGCATCTCGCGTGGCGAGTGTACAGCGTAAGGAACCTTATTTTTTACTTGGCTCTCGTATTTGTATCAACATATTATGTATAGGTACTAAGTGTTTAAAATCTGTCTTAGGACATAATTTTACGGTCGTATTTTCAGATTTTTTTTTGTTTATATTATTAATTCTGTGCGTACCGATTGAATATTTTTTAAACAGAATATTTGCCCTTGGTACCTACAGTGTATTTTACGCGCATCGTTTGTCTCATATTTTCTACAGTTTACTAATATAGAAAGTCAGTGCAATGATTACCCTTATTTATTCAAACGCTTTTTTTAATTTTTTAAATCAAGTGAATATAAATACATTGTACCTACCTTCTTTCATTCAACAGTTGGCCGGGAAGGAAGGAAGGAATGAAACATTATTATATTTACTTTTGGCATTTTGATATTTTATTTTTCAGTAAACGGTTGCTTAGCATTAATATATTTTATATAGGTAGTTAGGTACTAAGTACCTATTTATTATATTTAAATACGTTTCGTGTAAGCACCGACTTCACAAATAACTACTTTAACATATTTTAACTTTCAAATGTGTTCTGTGAAAATTTGAACATATTGGGCAATTAATAAAATATGTAAACACCATGGTAATAAACAGGATATATTCGTTTGGTTATTTTCTCTATTTAATGTCATCACTTTATAGAGTTCGCTATTTTTGCCGGTTTTCTCTATCTAAGCGTCGCTTTTTCTGAACTGAATCGTATTATATCGTTCACATTAATGAAACATCACAAACATTTAAAATCCAATGTCGTATATTCAGTGTCGTATATCCAACATAATATGGCCAACGTCAAATGAAAAGTCAAGGAAAATAACATACTGTAATAAAATAGTTATAATTATTTCTTAGGTAGGTACCCAAATTAGATTTAAATCATTTTATTATTTTAAATCTTGTTGCGAAAATATTCAATTCAATATTCAATAATTCAATACAATATTCAATTTTGTCAAATATCTGACATAAAATTTATTTGTTTACATTTGCAAATATATGAATTTCCTATTCAAATTTAATTTGTGACGAACATGTATCGGAGTTCTATAGAAATTTATTTATGTTATATTTAAAATTTCAATAAAATTGTCCCAATTACGCAACTCCAATGTTTCAACGTGGACACGTAATATTTGTGGTATTTTGTTAGGTTTTTCATAATAAATTGAGTTTCGGAAATGTACAACTCAAATATAACAATAATGATATTTTACAGGAACAGATTTTTAATATTCACACATTACACATTTTTAAAGGATTTTGTATTAAAATGGTTGATTTTCATTCCTTTGTTGGATCACCTTTTTACGTTGTAATTAGCGGGACGCGTCAAAGAAAATATACCTGCATAAAAAATAGGTTTCCTTCAACGCTCCCGAAATGTTAATGATTGGAAATACTCGAGCGGCTGTTTTGGACCTGATATAGAGCTCGACTGCGTGTAGATGGATAGATTTCATTTTAATTAGAAATGATGGCATTCCGTTCTACGGTGCTACCGATTTTACGTGGACATTTTTAACATTTTTTTATTTTTATTTCTTCATCTAAAATATCTTAAATCGAACGATTCGCTCCCGGGCAGGAAGCACTCTGCTCACTGAAATTTCTTGTTAATTCTCGAATATTTCTATTGCTCAATGCACCGTGGAAATATAAATTATTAGGTATCTGACTCTAATTCGTATGTTATTTACTTATTTTACACACTCTTACTTCATATTTGTATATTACTTTACTTACTCTTTTTTATTTTTGATACATTGAACATTGCATTTTACTTTAAGTTTTACGTTGCATTTATATATTATCTAATTGCATCTTGTTTTACTCTATATATATTTTTGTACATTAAACATTACTACTATACCGGAAAAGCACTTTCTGCTAAAATACTAGTGTAGCAGGCAGGGTACCAAAATATATGTCTTACTTTGCTGCAATGTTATCCGATTATTACAATACAACACTGTACTACTACTACTAATATATTTTTTTTATTATTAATTGTTGATAGCATTTTAGCTGATCTCTAAAAAATATGAGATGAAAAGTGACCAAACTAATACAACATATTCGTTTACTACGGTCAATATACATTTTATTCAGTGCCCGTAAACGTCAAAACATATCCCGGTAGGTAGGTATATAGGTAACTTTTTTGTGAATTCAATACTTATGTGGTGTGCAATTAAAATTATAAATACACACCTAGTGACTATCTACACAAAGCACAATGTTACACAAGCGTTGGTACAGCAAATTAATTTTTAAAATATCAAATATTCGTACATTGTACGTCCATACTCACGAAAATGCAGTGATATCGAAACCAGTCGACGTAAAAATTATTAAATTGATATAAAAACATCGAAATTTTAATGTTTGATCTAATCAACCATTAAACTCAAATTCAACTCCTATTCAGATGCAGCAAACTTCAACAATTAGAACTAATATCCTTTCACATACCTTCAAGATCGACCCGGCAATCCGTACTCTTCCATATTCCTAGAAGTAGAACATCTTACACATAAAACTAATTTATTTCACCGTTCATATAAATACCACAGTGAGAAGTTAACAGAAATTGTCGTTTTCAACATTAGCCTTACTGCGCTTAAATAGTTATTTTTATGAAGCATTACAATTTCAATTTTAACCAATCATTTTACCTGCTAACACATCTTGCTTTCCCTTTCTCCTATATATTTTTTTATCTTCCTGAACGCTACACTGTGCCTGAACAATTCTGTGGATTTTTTAATTAGTATCATATATTAGTTCTATCATGTTTATTTACACTGTTGAAATCCCTTGATTAACTATTAAGGAGAACACATTCTTATCGTGAAGTTGTAATTATTCAGAACAGACGGTCTGTGATATTTTTAATACATATTCAATGTATTAATTAGAAATATATACATATAAAATCAATTTTATCGATAAATATTGTTGTTGCTACCGGGATACGAACCTGGATCTCCACCAATCTGGGGAACGTGCATTAATCGATTATGCTACAGCACACAGTGCATTGACGACTAATTTTCGAACCTATTGTTCACTTTTCAAATTGATACATCTATAGTTCCATTATTTGAAAGCCATCTACTTTATTTTACTTTACTTTATTCCGGTAGTAACAACAATATTTTTCGATAAAATTAATTTTATTTGCATATCTTTCTAATTAATACATTTAATTTGTATCCTTAATTAATTAGATTAATTAAAATTAATAGTAAATATATAAAATATATCTTTACATGTTTAAAATAAGTAAATGTGTATATTTTATAGTTGTATGATTGGAGTAGGTAATTATTTTATTTCTTCTGTTTTTAAAAACAGAGAAGTATTTTTCGTGAGGTCAGAATTGAAGTTTAATCGAAACAATTTTCGGTTTTCTGACGTCGAAACTACCGATTTATGAATGTTTGCGTCGATTTACGAAGGGTGAATAGATCTCGCCGATAAACTCAAATACAGTGTGGAGGTATCATCAGTCCTAGGTGGTCCTGGGAGTAGGAGACCGGCTCATTTAGGTGTGGTGTGGAATCTTAGGAACTAATGAACTGATCTACGGGAATAAGCGGTCGGAATTTACAGGACACCTACTCGCCTATGCAATCAGAAATTTTTATTTTATTAATATATAATAGTAATAATTAAAGTATAGTTTTGAAGGCGTATTAAAAAACAAATAAACATGGGTACTTAAGAGATTTAGAATTTTATTAATATGAATTGTATGTGTTTCTCTGTAGAGGAAAAGGTCCAAGTCGAATTCCAGTAGTAACCACACATTTTTTCGATACATCATTTTTTTTTGATTATCCTTCTAATTGATTTATTTAGTTTGTGTTAAAAATTCCACAGAACTTTGTTTTGAAATTGCAACTTCACAAGAAAAAAATGTTTTCATTTAAAAAAAACTTATATGCGGTAGTTTTATTCTCCTAAATTATCAATTTATTATTATTAAAATTTCTTAGTGTTTTTAATTTCTCAGCAATAAAAAGTATATATGCCGCTACACATTACTTCCCTAATTGATTTAAAATAGTTTTTCAATGCATCTTAATGTCATATTAAGGACTGTTTATTAGAGTCATCTGACCTATCGATAATAACCCGTAATTGAATTTGCACCATCTCTGGGCTGTCTTTTCAAATATTGATTGATAACATTTTTTAATAGATTTCGCCACTTAAATCAAATTTCAAACATAGTTAGAAAATTTAGATGCACTTCATCCATAGATGCGTTTACCCCGACTCACCTTACATGAAAAATAAATTATTAAAAATAAATTTATAAAACTTACGCGTAAGTATATTTAGGAGAACACATTCTTATTGTGAAGTTGTAATTATTCAGAACACAGGTCTGTGATTAATATTTTAAAATAAATGAATTGATAATTCTGGCGTCTGCTATCAGTTTACTCAAAGGTATTTGAGATTCTGTAAAAATAAGGTAGATGGCTCTGTCAAATGATGGAACGATTAAATGTATTAATATCAAAAAAAAGGTAACATATAGGTTCGAAAATTGTCGCTAAAAATATTGTCGCTGTAGCATAGTTGGATAATGCACCTTCCCCGGTTAGGAAAGAGATCCAGGTTCGAATCCCGGTGGCGCAACAATAATATTTTTCGATAAAATTGATTTTATATGTATATATATTAATTAGAAAGATATACATATAAAATTAATTTTATCGAAAAATATTGTTATTGCGTCACAAGGATTCGAACCTGGATCTCTTTCCCATCCGGGAAAGGTGTATTATCCAACTAAGCTACAGCGACGATATTTTTGCGACAAATTTTCGAACCTATATGTTACCTTTTTGATATTAATAATTTGATAATCGTTCCATTATTTGAAAGAGCCATCTACCTTATTTTTACGGAATCTCAAATACATTTAAGTAATCTGATAGCATACGCCAGAATTATCAATTCATTTTTATTAAATTTTGGACACATTGATACAATTTTATTATTAGGAGAACACATTCTTATTTCGAAGTTGTATATTATAATCTTATAATCTAATCTCATAATCTTATATTATAATCTATTTAATTCATATTTAAAATATCTATTCTGAATAATTACAACTTCATAATAAGAATGTGTTTTCTTAATATAATAATTTGACTATTTTGGAATCTTTTCTTTGTGTAAACCAAAAATTACAGGGGACTAAATCATTAACCTGAACGTCTTTAAAACAAGGGTTCATAAATCCATTCTCCTGGACGAATCTGGCCTACCTAAATGAGTGTCTCTCGTATACAAGTCAAATGATTTATTGCCAATTAGGAGTAGATAGAACCACAAATTTTTCATCAGCTATATGTAGGTACGTCTTGCTTTGAAATCATCGCAGACAAGTTTTGCGGAATGAAATACAGAGGCATTTTCCAGATTTAATATTGTGGTTTGCGCCTCTACTAACGATATTCGAAGTTAAGCTCTATCGGTGTAGACTGCAAGCATTTGTATCGAATGTCACACGGAGTGAGTGAAAGATATTTCGCATTGTCCCCGAGCAATATTCAGTAATGAAATCAGTATTGCCACTATGCCAATGCAGCAAGTGCGATGAATTATGGCCCGCGTTAGACAGGGGCCCAAAGATAGCACATTATTATTGTGAAGTTGTTAGTTCTGAAATATTTTAATACAAATTAAATGTATCCATAAGAAAGAAGGGTCTCTGGTTCGAGTCCGGGTGGCAACAAACATATTTTTCAGATAAATTTATTTTATATATATATATATATATTTCTAATTGATACATTTAATTTGTATTAAAATATCACAGAACTATATTTTAAACAGCTGCAACATCACAAGAATAATATGTTTTCCTTAATAAAATATAAGTTGTATTAATGTTTCCAAAATTTAATAAAAATGAATTAATTCATTTAATGCTAGTGTCTCCTATTGGATTTTACTAAAACGTGTTTGAGACTTTCCGTAAATATAAAGTACATTGCTTTCAAAGAACGGAATAACAGATGTATCAATTTAAAAGTGCAATATATAAGTTCAAAAATATGTCGTTAACTCAGGTCAGGGCACTTTCCCATATAGGATGGGTTTCTGGTTCGAGTCCGGGTAGCAATAAAAATATTTTTCCGATAAATTGATTTTACCTGTATATTTTATTAATGAATTATTATTAATTAATTTGTATTGGATCTAAAATAATTTTGCGTTAATATTGTCTAATAATTTTTAAAATCTACCATATTAAGATGTGGAACATAGAAATAAAAAAAAATCTTAAGTGTTACGAAAACATTCTTACACGTCAATCTCTCATGACTGAGGATCGTAATCCATATGAACTTGACTATGCTACTCCACTTTTCTCGGCATCCTACAGATCTTAGGACTGTTATTAGAGAAGCGCCTGTTGCTTTTTTTACTTGGTCGCCTCACCCAGTGGGGGATTTTTCTCTTCCTCTTCGTTATTCGACATGGCCCACCACATCTTCTCTTCACGCAAGATGCCCAAAAAATTGAAAAATTCGTATTAGGCAAATGGTTGTAAGTTTGTACTTGATGTTCAGTTTCTGCACAATGGAAACATTCGTGCGTCTCCATCACCACATCTCAAAGGCACGAATTTGTCTTCTCTCCCTTACCTTCAGGATCCATGATTCTAAAATCATATAAAAATATAGAATGCACCAAAAACCGCACTGTGAACGCATTATTTATGTATATCTACAGTATTACCCTGCAAATAAGTTGTATTAGGGACCAGACCATCGCAGCAGAACGAAAATGACCACAAATCAAAGCAATCATTTTTTTCAGTTGCAAGTGTTCGTAAGCAAAACACATTTTTTTTATTAGGGGCCTTTTGTTCTTTACGTAAGGGGTTCCAATTTTTTAGTTACGCCACTGAACAGTTTATTTATTTTGCTGTGTATGGCGCCAGCACTACTTCTCTAGCGTAACAATTATAAAAAAATGAAGTAGAAGGGAAGAAAATCTATTCTATTTTCTTGAATAGAAGTTCTCTCCTGAATTGTCATGGATCTCGATATTTAAAGGTTTAATATTTATATTATTTTAATTTAAAGGTTTGTTTTAAAAAATATTCCCATATTAATAAAAATTAAATATAATAAGATACAAACTAATATTTACATAATATAATAGTATGATAATTCATGCTGTAGGTATATTTAATTTAAACATGAGATTCGGAACTTATCTTGTATTTATCCAAAATATAATATGCATTTCTTCTGCTCTTGTTAAGTAATATGAACGGTGTAGAAACGTGATTGCACCGACGAGAACATAGTTCTTACATATAAAAGAAGATGTACAGTCTATAATCCCTGAACTTCTTATCATGTAACAAAATGCGTGTGACTCATTTTGTATGAACGCAATTTTTGAAGGCGCATAATAAGTGATTAAAAATTACATTTCGTTATATGTAATTTTTAAAATATAATAATTATTTAACTGGGTACTTATTTTGCGACCTAGTGACTTTTCTCCAGTATTGCAATGAGACGATAAAGTGAACTATCGACGACCAGTGCATAAAAAAACGAAAAAAATTAAGTCATAAAATTTGCTTATACCTAAATATGAATAAAAAAAACACTGGAATATTTTTAAACAATAGCCCGCCTCGACATAAGATTATCCTAGTGAGAGGACATTACTAATAATAAATGAAAATATTATAAGTGCGTGTTGATTTGTTATAAGTAATTATAAAAAAAATTACTATGCTAACGTGGTAAAGACGCTTGTTCAACGTCAAATCCGGATCCTCGATACGTATACTTAAAAATCGTCATTACTTTTGAATCTGTAGCTCGAGGTTGGATCTTGAAAGGCCTGACAGTATCGGCTAATCTTGTGAGGTCGCCATTATTGACCCGAGTTATCTCGCACAGACGAAAACAGACTCGTTCCACTGAGGTTCAAGGAAATATTATGAACAGAGTCGGCTCGATGAAGTGGCCAACAATGGCGCTGATAAGGACTCAATAGACTTAAAGAGAGATGTTTAGTCTACCTATATTTCCGTCAATTAAATTTCTAAAGAACGCATTGTGTCTAAGAAACGTCCCATCTATTAGCTTCTTCGTTTTTCAACGGCGTGTATTATGGTCTCCCGATTATTGCGCGCAAGACAACTGCGCGCCGACAATAGCGCGCAATACAAAATTAAGTGAAGACATTTATTTCCATGTATTTCGTTTTAAAAAGTATTTTAAATATAAAACATATTATTATGAAGTTGCAATTTTTCAGAACATAGATCTGTGATATTTTTAATAAATATTTTCGATAAATTGTTTTTATATGTCTATAATTTAATAAAATGAAGAAAAAAAAAGGTATTTTGTAAGGTTAGATTAGTGAAATTTAAACTGTCTAATGAGTATGTTTTAATTTTTATTCGATATAAAATACAATACATACAAAGAAATATTTTTATTTATATTAATTCTAAGGTTCAAAACTCGCTAACAAAATTTTAAGTTCTGTGGTTTTATTGTGCGCGTTATTGTCGGCGCACATTTGTCAGCGCGCTGTTGTCAGGATTATACTGCGCGCTTTAGCCTTGAGCGCAATTGTCGGGTTGCCGGCTTACTTGTATATCTGAACATCATGGCTCTTCAGTTTTCATTCTTCACGATCCTGGGTCCGCCCATTTCTCGGACTGTGTAGGTCTATCCATTTTGGTGGAGATCCACTTCTTGCTCGTTGTCCTTGTACATTCCAGAGATTATTAATTTCTCCAGGTTATCTCCATTTCTTCTAGAAACATTTCCAAAGTACACAAGAATTTTTTTCTTCAGTTCGGGAATTCATGAAGAATTTAATCATTCATTTGTTTCGTAATCCATGCTATAAGCGACGAACGATGACAACCCCACATCTCGAAATTGAGAAGAACGATCTTGTATCTTTCTTTAATTTTCAAGGTTCATGTTTCAACTCCATACAGAGATCCTTCCTACAACGAATTTAAAATGTTTTATTAACGGTGTTCAAAGGTTCAAAAACATTTATTTAATTAACTATTTTTATAAATTAGCATAGTTGAAACTCAATACAGAAATAATTGTATTTTAACATTTAATTTAATATTGGTAGAAAACTAACTTAATATCCTGAAAAATGCAAATTTTCTCGCATGACAGATGATAAATTATAACCTACAATTTTTTTCTACGCAAATACCAAAATATAGAATCTTAGCTTGTAATACACTAAGAACATAAAACGTTTAGTCTGTCAAGTAAAACAAATACGTAGAAATGTTATTCTACGCAGTTTTCAGTAAGGAATAATTATTTTCTAAATCGGCAGCCTTAAGCATAAATTGTTTGAAAAATGCAGAAAATCCATGCCGATATAGATTCAGTAAAAAATATTTAGTTCAGTACAATTATTATAACAATTGAAAAAACAAGTTAGGCTCGAATTTTACAGGGTCTTTTCATAATATAAAGATTATTTAATATTTTTATTTCATTAATTTTTTTTAGTAATGCACAGCTTTTCTGGTTGTATGCAATGCACGCCCCTTCAATATTATCAAAGCGGACTTGACCATACTAATTCTCCTTTGGAATTCAACTTCGTACCATCCTATTTTTAGAGTCAAGAGCTCCCAGATAGAAAAATCACCGACGCTTAATTGGTCTCCTAACGTATATTACTTTAAGGTATTTGAGATTTGTCGCAAAAGAAATGTGAAAGAGCTGCAATATATAAATACAAAAAATTGTCATCAACTTACTCTGTTAGGGTGGTGTAATTGGTAAACGCATTTCCCGGTAGGGAAACATCCAGGTTCGAATCCTGGAAGCAACAAAAATATTTTTTCGATATTTTGATTTTTTCTGTATATCTTTCTAATTGATACATTAAATTTGTATCAGGTCAAAGCAATCTACTCAGTCCTACCTCTCTATCTTGCTTATATACATTTATTTCAAAAACCGGTGCCGAGCTATTTTCTTCAATCATGTAAATAACGACCACATTCTTAAAATTGGCTATACCAATTCTCTTTCTCACTTCAAATTCGCATCATTAATTTTTTTACAATCACCCTTTTATATAAATGGTCTACGTCGAATCATCCATCACTGTTAGTGTCATTGCCAGTAAGAACAAATACTAAAGTAGGAAATATGTCAAACGTGTTTTTAATATATCTAGTTTAAGATTACTGAAACGTTTTATCTTTTATACATTCAAAACAGTATGAAAATATATATTCAATTTGATATAAAGTGTACAATGTCTTTATTAAGAGTAAGAAAACACATATAGTGGTGAAATCGTATGAATTTTTCCGACTGGCATGTATATTGACCATCTGTCAAATGTATGCTCTTAACTTTTATGTTTTTTCAGTAATTATTAATTGTAAACATGATCTTAGTTTTTCAAAGAATGTCTTTAAGTGGAATGATAAAAAATAATTAATTAAATATACATAAGTCAAAGTTGAATCTTAAAAAAACCGTTTGTACCTACAATTCCAGAGAGGGCAATACAGAATGCATTAGCAGAAAATAAATCAGCTATAGGCTTTATATACTGATAAATTACTTTTATTAATGAGATATCTATTATTCCGTTGGAAGACAAATGCGTATTTATATTGCAATAAGTGTAAAAAATGCAGTTTTCTTTGGAACGTTTTGGTCGCGTTCTGGCCTCCTGAGTGGCCAAATTGTAAACGGTTACCGGCCGGTACCGTGTAATACGGTGAGTACGAACATTCCATATTTGAAAAAGATAAAATCATTTTAAAAGTAGGTAGCTGCGGTTGATACCACACAACGGTGCTCTGTTTTAATTGTTCATTATCGAATTTACATAATTTATGGATTTAAACATTATATTATGTTACTTTTGATGAAAACAAATACGCATTTTCTAGTCGGCCTGGGAGACGTACACTTTAGTATCTACCTGCACGGCATTAATTATAGACCACTCTAGAAACATTAAAACGGCTAAAATGCGATATAAGCTGATAAAACACAAATTTATTGACCGTCTTCAACTCTCATCTCGCTGTTTCGAAGCTTTTCCATCCATCTCGATGTTCTGCTAATTTTAGTACCACCACGATTTCTTGAATTCAACCTTTTTTATGTTTCTAACTATTTATTTATATCTTTATGACCCTGATAGATAGTACTAGAATAAAATTAAGGTATAATAAAAATATATTTTAATACAACAGGGGACTACTTATTTGGTCTAGAAATTAGAAGCAATGTGAAAAAATTTAAAAGTCATGTTAACAATTGGTAAACAAGATATTGAAAAGTACAGAAGTGCATGGTTTCCAAGGTCAAAACAAATCATGGAGATCCAATATTCTTCTTCCTGAAGAAGAGTCATTAAATTTCCGGCGACGAATTTAACAGTAGTTAAAAAAAGACATTCATTTTTACGATTTTGTGCACAGACCAGTAAATACATAGACATGGAATAAAGTGTACATATAGGAGAGGGGTTTGGAATATTAGTTACGGCACGAGGGCATTCTATATACATTCTTAGTGGAAACATAAATTTGACACATTGCACTTATGACACATTGCAGCAGTAAAAGTATTTACTCTTCGAAAATTAAATCTTTGTGTAAACAATACGATTTTTTTACTATAATACATATTATAAAGTCGCGGAGCTAAGTGGTATCAAAGTGATCATTTGGGTGATACCAAAATGAAAATAACACGACAAGAATTTTACTTTAGCTCATGTCTATATATTTAGTCGTCTGTGATTTTGTGTAACTTAAGAAACTTTGCGTTTTAAACGCGTCCAAAGACGGACAAGAAAAATGTGTATAGGATGCGCAAATATATAAGACATAGTGTATATAATTCATTATTCATAGAGCAGTAGCATTGTTAAAATTAAAAATTGAATTTTATGTTTTCTATTAGAGGAATGTCTATTCAATCCATCCACTGAGTCTTATGAAATGAATACGTCAATGCAAATCAATGAAATGTTTTTTTTTCCTTTTGTACATTTTGGCTCACAGAAGAACATTTCTATGATGTTACATAAAAATGCTTAAAAGTTGTTAACACAATTAAATTATTTGTAAATATATGTACTTGCGAATATTGTTTGATGACCGTATAACCTTACCTCTAAATACAATCAAATTTGACACATTAAGAAAAATAGTTTAATGGTTTAACTTTAAAAACAATTATCATGAACAAAAAAGCTTTAAATTATGTTAAAAAACAAAAAATATATTTTGATGTTGATTTTTTTAAAATAAATTAATATTACAAACATCATTAATTATGAAGTTGAATTGTTTATTTTAATACAAGTTAAATGTATCAACTAGAAAGATATACAGAAAAATAAATTTATAGAAAAAATATTATAGATGTTATCGGGATTTTGAACCTGGAACGAATTCGAATGCATTTCCCCGGATAGAAAAAGATTCAGGTTCGAATGTAATTTGTATTATAAATTTATTTGTAATTTCTAATTGGGTAATAATTTATTGGTGTTAATTACACGTGTAGAAATAAATTATAAAATAAAGTACATTTTTTGTGCTGTTTTTTCCGCACATGCATAAAATAACATTTTTATATAACCTTAACTAAAATTTGTATCTAAAACCTGGCAAGAAATTAATGATTATTTTCTATTAACATGGTAGGTACCTACTGTAATTATTCTGGTAAAATCCCTACCCGATGCAGTGAGAAGTTTTCAGATGTCAAGTCCGTCTCTGTTGCGGAGTCAGCCGTCTATCACGTTCCTTCTCCAAGAAAGAATCGAAGACGAGGTTACTGTGGGTCAGAGAGACTTTTTGCACGAAATATGAAAATGACGCCATTGAGCGTTATCAAGCCACCGCTGCAGTACTAGCGCAAGTGCTATGCCCTTTGGATAAGAATGAACACTTGTGGCGACTAATCGTTTGTAAGTGACATAGGTTGTTTATAGTCGAAGAATGCGAACCATTATAAAGCAATTGATAACAGCCAGTAAACGTATCGGTCGTGGCGACGGTCGTGGATAATTGCGTCAATTATTCAATCACGATTAAATGTGGTATTCTTTTTTGAAGTCTAAACATTATCTAGTAATAGAGAAATAGTAGAAAAATACGTCATGATAAATTGACTCAAAAAGTATGTCACCATGGTTACCGCACATTTTATTCAGTACCCATAAAGGTCAATCATTTGGACAATTTTTAGAGATTCACATGTTCACAAAAGTTTCACGTTCCGATAGGATAGGTGAATACCTTTTTTATGAATTCATTACCTTCATTGTAACAACCTAAAAATTTTAATATAAAAATAATATATACTAAATTAACTAACTAACTAACTTACCATCACGCCTTTTTACCGCAGGGGTAGGCAGAGAAGATAGAGCGCCACACTCTTCTGTTCTCGCCTGTTCATCCCCATTTATATATCTTTTCATACAAGCTCGCCGATTATTGAGGCTTCTATCAACACTTGTGTCATATATTTTCCTTACCATTATTTTCTCATTCATCCATTCCATATGACCAAACTACTTTAGTGATTCTTTCTTATTCTTACTAACTATACTAAGATCAACTTTATATTCTTTCTCATGTCTTCATTCTTTACTCGGTCATAAATGGATCTGCCATACATACGCCTAAGCGATCTCATTTCTACTGCATTCAGTTTACTTTCGTTACATACATCAATGTCAGTACCAAGAATCCATTGTGTACCTCTAGTTTTGCCTCGGTTGACAAGTTCATATTAGCTATAATATCATTGTCTATTTATACAATCTACAACATTAAGTAACCATTTTCATTCCGCAATAGCGACAAATGTAAAATAGACCCCTTCAAATTGATTTCCTAGAGAAAGACGTCACGTATCTCGTGAACAGCACAAGGTATGAACGGCAATCTTGCAACAAATCTAGCCACAGTAAGTCCCATCTAATCCACTAAATATTCTACCAATTCTTCGGCCTTATTGATGCGTACAATAAGAAATTATCCAGCCCACAACCTTGGCTGAAGAAAACTTGGAAGAGTGGCACAGCGTTGCATCTAGCAGGAGAGACCTTCCAGTTAAATGTGAGTGCTACCCGGGACCATGACTTGTGGAGGTGCCGAGCCGAGTCTCTCTGATTGAGGCAACTATATATCAATACTGACATGACGGAAGAAAGAAAAAGAAATATAAATATATTATGAATGAGACATCAAAGTCAGTTTCTGTATACATATATTTATCTTGGCATTAAATTCTTTAGTAATCTCCCCCTTACAATCAGAAAAATAACAAAGAAATAATAGATATCTCATAGGAACGAAGTTTTTTTTATTATATTTAATGTAAAATATATAGAAATATGTGTAATTATAGGGCTTACAATCTGTCTTCGGCCGGCTTTAGTGATCACTTTATATAAATATAACGTTTACCATCTCACCCATCAATCTCCATATCTATAAGATTTTTAAAAGTCGTATATGTATGCTAATTTTTGAAAGTTGTATATATGTTAATATATACAATATTAATATCAATTAATATATTTTCCATTAAATACATACAAATTAAAAAAATAGCTTCGTCTCTATGAGATATCTATTATTTCTTTAATAACAGTGCCTTTGTAGGTGAAAATCCAGTAATTGTATCTTCTTGGAGAAATACAAATATTGCTAGAAAAATAACAGATTATTATAATTGTTTATAAGAAACCATAAAAATGTATGTAGACACCTAGCAGATACATACAATTTTTCATCTATACTACATTCCTATATACACGAGTCTCCGACTCTCATACAGAAGTAATAAATCTTTAAAAATATATATATTATATCCGATTATGTAATATATCTGATTATTCTTCTAATGAAAAAAAAAATCATTTTTTTAATTGCTGATTTTATGAATTCCGTATGCAGATACATTTTTTTTCTACTGATTTTAGGAATATTAGTTTATTAAAAAATAATTATAATTTCGAGTAGATATATATGCATTATTCATGAATATCTCTCACAATGAAGCTATAAAAAATAAACGTTTTAGTTAGGCTCACGAACGCAAGGAATCACGCAGTTATAGCGCTTAAAACCATAGCAGCGTGGCGTAATCTGTACGCTAGTGTATTTTCCTATAAAAATCAAAGCGTATAATAACTGTCGCTCGTTTTGGCGGTCTAGCTCATTTTTCCGTAAAATTTTGTATAAACAACATTTTTGAAAACGCACGAAAGCACGAGAAATATTTATAAGCTGCCCGCCCAACTTTGTGATATTTATAACAATTTTTAATATTAATTATAAAGATATACATATAAAATCAATTTTATCGAAAAATATTGTTGTTGCGCCACCGGGATTCGAACCTGGATCTCTTTCCTAACCGGGGAAGGTGCTTTATCCAACTAAACTACAGCGACATTATTTTTAGCGACAATTTTCGACCCTATATGTTACCTTTTTGATATTAATACATTTAATCGTTCCATCATTCGACAGAGCCATCTACCTTATTTTTATATGTTGCCTTATTAAATGTATTAATATCAAAAAGGTAACATATAGGGTCGAAAATTGTCGCTAAAAATAATGTCGCTGTAGCTTAGTTGGATAAAGCACCTTCCCCGGTTAGGAAAGAGATCCAGGTTCGAATCCCGGTGGGCGCAACAACAATATTTTTCGATAAAATTGATTTTATATGTATATCTTTCTAATTAATATATTTAATTCATATTTAAAATATCACAGACCGTCTGTTCTGAATAATTACAACTTCACAATAAGAATGTGTTCTCCTAAACAATTTTTAAAGTATTTAAAGTAGGATAACAATAATCATTATGTTAAAAATGTGAAAAGAACTAGTCCAGCGGATATTTATAATGGAGGAGGTTTAGAAGAATGTTAATACACGGCACCCCGACAATTGCGTGCAACACTATCACGCGCAGTCAACTGCGCGCAATCGTGCATTATATAAACCAAAAAATTATACGATAAAATTAAAACATACTAAATACGCAGTTTAAATTTCACTGGTGTTTTTTTCTAATTTGTTTTCGTGTAATGAGTATTTTAAATAAAATACATGGGAATAAATGTTCTCGTTTACTTTTGTGTTGCGCGCAATTGCCAGGACACCATAATATACTCTATCGAAAAACGAAGAAGCTAATGGATGAGACCTATTTTTAGACACAATGCGTACTTTAGAAATATAGATAGACTAAACGTCTCTCATGGCTGAGCAACGTGGTCATCTATTCTGATTCCACAGTGCAAACTAGTTGCCTTCACACTTCACGATCTTGGGCCTTGTAGTTAGTATGCTGGACTCGGACTCGGTCCGTTCATCTTTTAGGAGACGGACGTCTTGCTCTCCATTCTTGTACGATCACTAATTTCTTTAGACTACTTCTATCTGTTTTTGCAACATGCCCAAAGTTTTTAAAGAATTATTTACCTGGATGCTGTTGAAGACGTTCGTCAAAAGTAGACATTCGTTCGTTTCGCAGTTCTTGGTATAACATGATTCATCTAAATTTGAGACATCTTCGACGCAGCAGACTTGGAAATACTAACTGTTCCTTAAAAATAACACAACTCTCACTTCAGCAGCCTGGATTCTTGAACTCTCCTTGAGAATTAATATTTGAGGGTCATATATTGAAAATTAGGCCTCTACATAACTTTATGAATAGTCAGTTTGGTTTTGATACTTTACTTGGATTTCTTTGGAGTTTTTTTAGAGAGTAGCAAAACTGGCATTAAGTATTGGATGGAATGAACCTGCTACTTCTAAATATAGAAAGATCTCAATAGAGGTGGTTTGGACACGTCTTGGGCATGCCGAGATGTATCTTCTTAGCAATTCCGGACGGTAAGTTGCTTCAGACTAAGCTGGAATAACAGCAACTTTTGATTGGTCATCAAATACAGAAAGTTGTAACAATTTCTAATTTTGAAGAAGTTGATCGTTTGAAGAATATTGTCAGAACGAAATGAAAAGATACTCTTCTAATTAGTATTTCAAAGGAATGGACTTTCATGTAATTTATCAGTCTATTGTCAATTTTTACGTTTTTACTTTAAATTTCAAAACAAGAATTTCCTCGGATTAAATCAACATGCACCGACTGACAAAGTTCGCTTTATGACCGTAAAATATTGCATGCCTGTGATATGATGTGAAGTCATTGACTTTACGTTGCCCGCTCGTTTTTTCTCCATTTTTAGGATGTGAGAATTTATAATTACTTACATTATTATGGACTTGCCCATATACGTTTATGACGTGCAAGATTCAGTAAACTTGGTAACTCACACCAGCGTACGAAGTCGTGCTGCAGCACGCTGTTAAATTGTTAAAGCGACTTGAAAGTTAAACTTTTCAAAGCGAGAGTTATTTACAGGTAGTTATTTTTATGTTTTATACCTACACTGTCCATGAAACTACGCACAAAACAAATTTAAAAAAAAGTAATATCAGTAAAAAATGTGACAAAAAGCCGCCAAATAAATTACGTCATTCCATATATTATCATCATCATCGGCTATCCCTGTCAAAAGCATAAAAACTTATGGTCAATATTATTGTGAACAACTTGAGAAATGACAAATCGGTAAAGAATCGGTAGTTCACACTCATACTGATCTTAAATATACGATATTCTGTTATGATATAAAGATTAACAATTTTAATACTTTTGCATTAAAAAATAAATTAATTAAAAGTATACTTGATTAAAAAGTAGTCCACGAACTTTGAAGAGCGTTGTGAAGGCCAGATAACCGCTGCATGCTGAAGACGGAAACACAGTGGTCAGCTTAACACGCAGCTCCTAGCAGGCGCTGTGACTGAATCTCTTGGTGGCCATCACAGAACAAATATTGCAACAAGTTCACAAGTTCTAGGGCATCTTGGGTATGGTAAGTCAGCGGCTGCGCTCTGACTTCTGTGCCCTGTTTGCTCTTCCCTATATTTGTGTCTTCCCTTCATGTTTGAAACATTCTGTTGATTTTCTGCTTCATATTGGGTGCCACCGTATACCATCCAGTTAGACCTGTCTCTTGCTAGTTCCCAAGTATCGGCCTTAATGTCGGGCTTTTTAAGGTTTTTAGACCCTCACGTAAGCGTTTTCCATGGAATAGCTGAGATAGCTTTATATATTTCAAACAGTACCCATAAACGTCAAACTTATTTACTTCGAGATTTTTTACAAAATCACAATATCAAAAAGACACAGCGCACATGTTAGAAAATTTAAATGTGTCCTCACGTCCCGACAGGTAGGTGAATAACTTATTTATGATTACAGTACCTACGTAAAAATTTGAATTTAAAAAAATACATAAATAGTGTCTACCTACATAAATAATGTAAAATAATTCTTGGCAAATGAAACAAATGAAATTTAAAAATATTAAAATAAAATGTAATTCCTACCTTACTTCCCAAGGGACTATACAAATAATACACATCACGATGTTTACACATAACTACGAGAGTAGTTCTAACTGTATTAGTTTTTTTATTTTTTATTAAAACATTTCGTTATAATTATATATTAACATAACAAAAAAGATAATTTCTTGGCGTTTCCATAGTGATTAATTTTGAAAAACGATATAATAAGGTTGTTTCTGACGTCATAATCACGCTACATTAATTTTACTCCGGCGAGACGAATTATTAAAATCAACATGGATGTAAAAATTAATAAATCTACATAATATAAATTATGTTTAAATACCTATTTATTTTTTCGAAAAAGAACCAGGTGCACTTTAATTTTTCACCGTTAGAAATTCTAATTTAATTATTATTGATGCAGCAGTGGTGATAAGCCCGGGTGGGCACAGTCATTTCATGAAATATAACCGAAACTGAAAAATATAATTAAAGTTTGTTGACATTTTGTTACAGGGTTTTGACAATAATAATAATATAATTAAATTCCATATCTCAACATCATCATTTCCATCTCCTTATTCTAGAAGGTCGGTGTCCAGTCTCAATAAGGCGTTTCCATTTTCTTGTTAACTAATCAAGACTCAAACTAACTTCGTACTCCCTTTGTTGATGCTTACCCCAGCGGTGGGTTACCAATACGTTATCAAAGAGCTCGCTTAATCTCAGAGCTATATACACAATAATTATGAAAGTAATCGAATGTTACATAATATACTTATATTTATTTATTTATTTTATTTGTAACTATATAATACAACGTAAACATCTGTTTAGACTGTGCCCGTCTCGCTAGAGAAAACATTATGTAACAATACGCAATATACCGTAAAATAATTGATATCAATAGCTGAAAAATATACTTGCCTACATTGTAACATTGCAAGAGTGAAGAGTTTCAAGATTGACGCAGAAATAGGTACTATTCTTTTTGTGACAATTCCATATTTAAAAACAGAACACTGGATTGAAACTGAAGTTCTCCTTAGTAAATTATGGTGCAGAGTAATAAATATTAGGAGCTTTCCTTCTCAAAACTGTGCATAATTACGTTAAGTATGAAGTATGAAGGATAACCATTCAAAGCATCGATCACAAAAATGTTAAAATGTTGCGTTGAACATCTAAAGACATCAAGAAGCAATATATATCAAATATCGGCGTTTTTACGTATTATTAAACTATAGACAAAAAAACGGATAGGTCTCTTTTATTATACAAATGTATTTTACGAGAAATATTCAATGTAATGTTTCATTATACATTTAAAACATCTACATAAATTGCAATTAGGCACTGATTTGATCTGAGAATATTGTTTTTTTCTTAATTTAACAAGGGCCTCGCGCGAGCCCTCCAGTCCACCCCTGCCTTATTTATTTAACAGATGTTGTTTACTACAGCCCGAAAAGTTCAACATTATACTAGCCAAACTACTGCTTCAGGTTCTTCAGCAGCGGTGTAATAATCTCAATCCTTTGCATTAAGGACATCAGATAGGGGGCCATAAAACGCGTACCTTAAACAACTTTTAGAATCAATAATTTTACGAGTATTGATGATTTTCCCATGCTAATATGGACAAACATTTTTAACCTAATCTTTGTAAGATACGGAATAATTAAATTGAACATTATTGGTTAGACCATCGCCTTAATTCGTACAGTATTTATTTATAAATGCCTAAAAACATCTGCGCTAGAATATCTGAGTACACCATTAGATCAATATAAAATCAAAATTTTATGAACATATTGAGAATCTCAGGTCGTTGTCAAGGGGTCAAATATATTTAGGATTATTTTTCATTCTGCACTGGGGCCCAATATTTTTAGTTACGTCACTTTTATTCAGCCATGATGTTCTTCTTCTTCCAGGGCCCTGACTTCCAACTTTTATTTTTATCTTGAAGATCTAATACTTTTCTGGATTTTTTTTTCGTCACTCGTCCGAGGTAAGGAATTTTTCAACTTTTTATTGTTTTAAATTCATATTTTTCTTTATTACCAGTTTACTTACCAACAGCTATTTTTTTTTTTCATAATTTACGATTTCGCTTACGTACTATCCGCCGTGGCGTGAATGAAATATGATTTAACTTTAACATTGCACTCCCCACTAATTGCATCGCGCGTACCTTTGGTTAATTCCCCGCTCTTCCGTACTTCGCACCCGAGTCACGTGGTACCTGGTGGGTTCTTCGTCGAAAGTCCCCGGTCAAGAAGAACGGAGCCGAAACCGAGAGGAGAGTATTTCTTGCGCGATGGAGTGGTTTTGATTGGCGTTTCGCTCGTCGCCTCCGGCCCAGCTCGCTCTTATCTCACAGGGTGCCCACGCAGTGTTCCTCGCGGAGAGCTCGGCCCGTTTTCCCATCACTGACGCCGGCACTTGGTGGAAAGTCGCCGTGTCTCCACGTCCGCAGCGATGTATTCTTTCTATTCGATCTAGCCTGTTTACTCGCGCGACTGTTTGGTGACGGGTTTCCGGGCTGCGTCGAGCCTTGAGCGATGTGCAAAAGTAAATCGACACAATAAACGCAGTAAGTCGGGAGCAGTCGGCCGGTGGACGCTTAAACGGAAAAGTGCAACCATTTCTTTTCAGCTCACGCCGCGAATGCGCGCGAACCTTCGCCCGACACTTTTTAATCGGATCGTCGCGAATAAATTGTGAAAAATATATTTCCAAATAAAATTTTATACACGTTATAATTTTAATTCATTACATTCTTATCTCTCCGATTCGTTCGCATTAATTTTTGTGTTATAACATTAATGATAGCTTATTTACTTGTTTCAGTGATTTAACTCGTGTTAATTTTAATGCGTATATAATGAAATATAATAGTGTCTAATGGAGTTAAGATGGTGTCTTATTGGACGACAAGTGCTTTGGAGGAAGTTGAACGCATGAGTTATAATGATCTGAGAGAATTTGATGTAAGTGTCATCTAATTTAATTAATACTTTAATAGTTCTTTATAGCATAAGTTCAGTAGTGTAAACAATGGAATTATTAAATTCATTGTTAACATAAGTTTAAAAAAATTTACAGTTAAATAACACTATATATCTACCCTTTTATTTTTGTTATGAAAAAATGAGAAAAGAGACTAGTTTTGTTATTATTATGTAATGGATAAAATCATGCAGTATTTAATATTATTATATCTTACGGGGCTGTTTTTAGCATTTGGCGTTTGGGTCTAATTTTTTAGTTAAGCTACTGTGCAAGTCAAGAGAATTGAATTTATAATTAAATTATTATTTATAGTAAAGAAAATAATATCCTACAGGTTTGATAAAGTCCTGTTTCCTTCAACCCCGCAAATTACTTTGGCATTCAATATACCTATTGTTAAAGTATAAGTTTTTTTAATTTAATAAAAAATTCGAATTTTCACTGGATATTTATTAAATTCTTATATATTTGAAACCGTAGACTTTTAGCGTATAGTTCAAACAGTTTCGATCAACAATTTAGATGCGTATTCAGCCTTAAGATATTATAGACTAACTATATTACCGGTTATTGTGTTTGCTTCATGTGCTTTGAAAGATATTTTTATAAATACTTAGTACCTTTTCAAATTCTACCCTAACTATATTTCAGTGGCGTGCAGTGGGTACAGATTTAGGTTTCGCTATTACCAATGTTATTATGTAATCATTTAAAGAGTGTCCAGCGTAAAATTTTCAAATTTAATATTAAATAATAAAAACTACAGTGTTTTACTCATATTTTATTTATACAAAATAGAGTTTAACGATGCGGATATCACGTTTTATAAACAATATCGTCTAAATGCCGTTAATTTCTTTCAAGACACTTGCAATTCCCGGACTCTTAAATTGGCGAACACGCAAGAGCAAAGCATTAGTTCAATGGCAGCAACTTTACGGCAAATATTTTCTTGTAGGGCCTAAATCGTTAGAGGATTAATACTGTAGACTCTCGATTTAAGGTATTCCCACAAAAAAGTCGCACGGAGATGCCCATGGTATGTCTTCGTACTTACTGATTAATTTATTGGGAAAAATTCCCCTCAGCTTCTCCATTGAAACTCTAGCCATGTGTGGAGTGGCCCTGTCTTGCTGAAATTATGTTCTGTTGTTGAATCTGGGAAATAGCTGTAGTTGCGGTACCAAAAACTCGTCGATCATTTGGCAATACATGTCAGGAGTGACTGTCTCTCGAAGGTTAAAAAAATAAGTGTCAATTATCCTTCGGGCAAAAATTGCACACCACACTGTCGTTTTTGGACAATGAAAACGTTTTTGATGGCGTTTTCTCGAGTTGTCGGGCACCAGAATCTCATGTTCCGTTTATTAACATAGCCATCAATATGAAAATATGCTTCGTCAGTAAACAATATGTTTTTGAGCGTTCGTTCTGTTCCAAAACGTTCCAGCATCGTTCTCGCTAAGGTTTCACGTAAAGAATAGTCATTTTCGTTGAGAAACTGCACGATTTGCAGTTTGTATGGGTGAAACTGTAGTTTCTTTTTCAAAATAATGTACACTGTTTATTTTTTTATTCCGCTACAGGATGTAATATTCCTTATCGGTTTACGCGGATTGCGCATAATTTCACGTCGAACTTGAGCCACATATTCTGGCGTCGCTGCTGACGTTGATGGTTCCGGAGGAGTTTGGTTAACCATTGTCCCTTCTTGTCTGAACTTTTGAACCCAACTCCGGATAAGTAGCGTGATCGGCCTATCACTTTCCCGTCGAATATTAAAGTGAGTACAAAAAGCGCGACGCGCACGAACCAATGAATCACCGCACTTTGAGTATTGTTCAACCGCGAACACGCGATGCGCTCCCGACCAGTGACTCATTGCGACTGGAAAACCCGTAAATCACGCGCGTCGAACAATACCCCTCCCACTTAACTCACCCTGATGGTTTAAAAACAATTACAATTTAATCTTGAAATTTTTCCGCTGAGCACCCTATATAATATATGTACTTTCGTTAAACCAACATCTTTAAACAAAATAAATTCATCGTTTATATGACCCAACCATGTATTTATTTATAATTTTAGAGTATTAATAATAATGTTTTTAATGTTTAAGTTTTAACGTAAAATAATACCTACTTACCCGTATAAAAAATGTATGGACGTTATTAAGAACACTTTCTATGACCGAACATGATTAATTTATTGTTTGAAAATCCTTCACGTAATAACAAAAGGATATAATTATTTTTATTAAAGGTTAACGCAAGAAATAGTTCTGCCGATTGCCTTTTATTTTTTCCATATTATAAACCAATCCATGCACCAAATTTAAAGAACAATCGTGAAATCAACACGTTAAAAACAGTAAGATAGCAAAATTCGTAAATTAGTAAAAGAGGAAGTAGACAGTTCAATGAGTTGCACGCAGTTATGACCCTTTCTAATGATAATCTGTTAATCACTGGAGGATGGTCCTGTTAGAAACCGAATAATCGGTGAGCTTGTATGAGAAGATGTGTGAATGTGAATGAGGCGAGAACTGTGTGTCGGGACAGAAGAATGTGGCGCTCTATCCTCTCTGCCTACCCCTGCGGAAAAACGGCGTGATGGTAAGTTAGTTAGTTAATTGATTTACATTTTATTTCATATTTTATACGTATCATTTCACTCCTTGTACACAAGCGATACACGTTACATTTAATGTGACTATGATTTCCACAGGGTGCCAGCCATAAAATGTATTACATATTAAAATATAAAATAAATGCTTTCTCTTGTTGTCGTAGCGGGTGTTGCTATTAATTTAACGATTTGTTATTTCAACACAAAAATTGTATTATTTTAAACTGTCGCTTCAAATACAAAAAGTGCTTCACTCTTCGAGTGTAACATATTGACAATGTTGCGAAATTGATGTATTATTGCAGTGGAAAATAATATTAAAAATTTGCTTAACTAGCAGTTACATATCCCGTTGCGATAACCTCTTGTTAAAGCAAGCATATTAACTAATGAACGTTTTATGTAACTACGTAACATGGGACATGTTTTCGTAATTGTGTCACGAAAGCAGAGTTAGAAATCATGCATTAGAAAACTTCGTTGCACGTGTGTTTTATTTTCATCTTTATTTCAAACAGATTTCAAAGGCACCGTGTATCGATCCTGGTAACTGTCTTACCTACTTCCATAGCTGACTTCCGTGCCAAATTATCGTATAATAATCTATTAATCATAATGATACAATTCAGATTTCACATATGAAATGTTAAATGAATTAATTATGTATTAATAAATAAAAAAATATGAAAATAAAAATATGTTCTTCTTCTTAAGACTAAACTGTTTTATCAGAGGCTCTACCAGAACGTTAAAAATACAACGTTAGAAAAAGCGTTTGATATAGAGTTGAACATTTTGGAACATTTTATCCATGGTTCGCAGGCGGACTATATAATACTTCAAATATGTGTAATTTATGTTTACATATCGACTCCTCAGAATAACAAGGTTCCATCTGACACTAACTATGTTTCGAGATAATGAGCTCAAAAGTGGTAATTGAATTTCAACATATACCTATTCATATATATTTTATTTTGAGTATTCAAATATGATCAGTTTTAAGGTATTAACTTATTTTCAGTATTATCAATGACCACTGTGAGATGAGAGAAATTAAAAATAATAAAAAAAACATGTAAGTTAACAATAATTATCCATAATCCATATATTAAAATAAATAACTGATGTAGTTGGAACTTTCTGCTCTTGCTATTTCCTTTAATATCCGTTAAATAGAGTTGGTGTGTATGGAAGAAATAAAGAATATTGCATTTGGAACACTTTTCACACAATAACTAAAATTAGCCTAAAATTGTAGTTGGGACCTTGTTATTCTAATTTCTATATATCAAATAAAATATTAAAATTATTGTATGTTTATTGATTTGATAAATTAATTAATTAAGTTTTTTTTTTATTATGTCATCTATAATTCATGAAAACATTTTTTGATGAATTTCACATAAAATAAAATAAAACAATCTTGAAACAGTTGAGTTTTGATATAGTGGATTAAATTCACAAAACGAACAAATTGTATACAATAAAATAAACTTATTTTTCTTTTTTTTTGGTCACTATATCTTCGTACAAGAACGGCGAACAATGATGTACAATTGTATTGTGCTTGATCGCTATCGCCCTCAATCTTCAGTCAAATTACAATTAAACATTTATCGATTACTAAGATGACCTCTATCAGGGGCATGCACTCCGCGTAATAAAAAAAATACTATGCATTATATAATTTCTGAGAAATAAATTTAAATTACACATTTATTTGATATATACCTAATATAATATGATGTGTTTAAAATTTACAAATAATTCAAAGTTTGTTTGTAAATGTGTTAACAAGAACAATGTAGCGGAATAATTTAGGAAAAAAAATTAAAGCAGTCTTTCACATTATTTAAAAAAATCTATCTCATGTTACAAAATGGTTTAAACAACACAAGACAAATCGTATTTGAACGTACTTACTTACCATTACGCTGTTTCACCATGGGGGTAAGCAGAGAGGATAGAGCGCCACAATCTTCTGTACTGACACACAATTCTCGTCTAATCCACATTCATACATCTTCTCATATAAGCTTGCCAGTTATTGTGGTTTCTAACAGAACCATCCTCCAGTATCTAGTTTACCTGGTCGTTCCAAGTCTTTCGCGGACGTCCTCTACTTCTGGTGCCATCAACACTTGCGTCATGTATATTTCTTACCATGCTCTCCTCATTCATCCATTCCATTTTATCAAACTACCTAAGTGATCATTTCTTAATTTTACTTACTATACTGAGATCAGCTTTACATTATTTTCTTTTTTATTCATTCTTTACTCTGTCATAAATGGTATTTGAACGTATCCATTCTATTACATTTTAAACGGTATTTTTACAATCTTACAATAGTAATAACGTATATATATATATATATATATATTAAGGAGAACACATTCTTATTGTGAAGATGTAATTATTCAGAACAGACGGTCTGTGATGTTTTTAAATACTAATTTAATGTATTAATTATAAATATATACTTTTGTCGAAAAATATTGTTTTTGCGCTACCGGGATACGAACCTGGATCTCCATTTCCAATCCGGGGAAGTACACTACCAATTGTGTTATAGCGCCAGTATTTTTCATGACAAATTTTCGAACCTATATGTTACAGTTTTTCAAATTAATACATCTGTCGTTCCATTATTTAAAAGCCATCTACATTGTTTTTACGGAATCACAAATACCTTTGAGTAAACCGACTGCAGACGCCAGAATTATCAATTCATTTTTATTAAATTTTGGACACATTTATAAAACTTATATTATTAAGGAGAACACATTCTTATTGTGAAGTTGTAATTATTCAGAACATAGGTCTGTGATGTTTTTAAATACTTTTTTTTTTAAATTTATTAATTATACATACATATAAAATCATTTTGTCGAAAAATATTGTTTTTGCGCTACCGCTTTAAAAAAAGTTAGTATTTATATATATTTAATAATCGATAATAATTCTCATAGATGTACTTTTTGTAACAAAATTCTTCTAAAAAAATTGAACCTGTTTTACCCAGACGTAGCGTCTCTAGTTTAGAAGAATACAACGCAAATATAGCACCGTCATTAATAACATAACCTAGGTCTACGCGTAGTGCAGGTAGACAGGTAAGGCAGTGCCTAAGGGTGGAAAATTGGCAGCGGTGTGTAAATATTATATCCAATATAGATTTATAAATACATATAGGTATTTATATTACCGTCTCGTACAAAAAACACTCGAAAATAAATTCCATCAAAATAGTCAATTTCTCAGAATTGTGCGAACACAATCCGATAAGTAGGAACATTCAATTTAAATTACATATGCTTAGAAAATATCAATGGGGGCAAATTTCATAAATCTGCAAAGTGTCGCAGCTTTACCCATGTCATAAAATAATATAATTTCAAAGGACAACATGCATTTAAAATGTACATGGTATGCATTTATTTTGAAATTTTATCGTTATCGATAAACTAATGACATCGATCCAATATAATTTTATTATGATAGAGGATCCATGTCAAATTTGTAATAATAGTAGGGGCGGCATTCAGAAATTCGCCTAAGGGTGGCACTTTACCTAGGGACGTCGTTGAGTGCACGCCACTGGTGTCGATTGATATATTATGACTAACTTAAATATTAATCACAAATAGTGATTAGTATGTTATTAAACATGTCTAACATTTAAAACAATTCCATATTTCTAGCAAACTGTAAACATCTCAACAACACTGTGAATCAGGATATTTTAACCTTTACCATACCGTGATATAAAATATCCGAACGCAGCCATGCTGTCAACTTGTGTTACTGTAAATAATAGTTAGAAAAAATGTTTTTATTAACGTAAATGGCTTTAATGGCATGAACTTACCCTAAATATTGAGCATTCAATTTTGAATAAATGATTAATAACATAATTTAAAGCATTCATTAAGTCCTATACAATGTGTCCTCCCTTCTTATCTCTCTTCATTTAATTAGTGAGAAAGAGACAATTATATTTGTATGTTTGTTGTTCTTTTCACTGTGAAAATAGTATATTACAGGTATAGTATATTACAGGTTTAATTATAATGGTAGATCTGTGTTACAGCATGGTTTGGGAAGGGTTAATAAAAATACGGTCGTGTTATTAATAAAACAGTGAGTAATCATTGCCGAATAGATATGTCCGAGTTAACTATTGCCGAGCGTGCTAAGCCAAAACAATACGACTCCATAGGTCACATATTGTTTACAGTTGACAATCTTTCAGTCGTTGACGGGACTTCTGGAGCGTCTACACTTTTTCAAGTATGTACACTCAATCAATAATTCTTTCGAACATCAAATACGTATACAGCGCTGGAGCTAGACTTTTCGCCACCACAGGCAAAATAATTTTTTTCCGCCCTAGTAATAGTGATCTAAAAAAAATTTATTGACAATTTTCAATGCGGCAACATCAAAGTGGGAAGTAGGAATATTTTCAAATGTTAGTCACATTAGACAATTAATAAATACAAAAAAAATTTATTTAATGTGTAAATAAAATTTAAGGAATATTATCGTTTTTCAAAGTGAATTTTGTTGTTCCATTTTTATAACACATTAAAACCATCTCCATACAGACCCCTAAATCGGCCGCCTGCGTACCACACAGGTTAGGGGCGGCATTTTGAAACTTGCCCAAGGGCGGTTTTTTACCATGACACATTGTGGACACTAGTGTTGACTACAAGTTACAGCTTTATTGGAAAATAACCGTAAAGTTATTTATTAGATTTTCTTTCTTGGATTGTTTATTCCTAGACTACTTTTATTACACACTATTATCGTTTTGCAACTTTGGATTTTGTTTTTTAATTTTTACAAAATAAGACTGAGAGTCTTTCCTTGATTTGGCCGCCACAGGCGGACGCCTGTCCCGCCTGTACGTAACGCAGGTACTGTACGTATATTAGCATTTTATGAAATAATTAGAATTGTTTGTTTCTTAGATTCTAGATTTGTGTAGCCTTCTTGGGTTACGAAAATAAGATAAATTAATAAATTGATTCGCTATTGAATGATGGTCTTGCAGCAATGCGATACAGGATCACACTCTTATCTTTCACATGGGACAGCTTTATTTCGTTACCATCATACTAAGTCATAGTTAGGTACATCGCAAATTAAGTCAAATTAAAAATGTAAATTCATATACTTACTTACAAAATGATTTATCGAATTCTTATTTTTCTTTTTAAGGGCTTTTGGTTTTTTGGCTTCTAGCCAGGTCTTTAAGAAGCTCACGTACGTTTTCTTTGGCTATCTTCTTTATCTTACTTCTATATTTACCTGCATCACTATAGTTACTAGTGAGTTGTGACGAAGTATACGAATTAGTTGTCGTATCTATTCGCCGCCATTCTGAGGAAAATAGTGTTTTTAATTTATCTCGTTTCTTTACTTTCCGACTTCATTATTCTATACCGCATGTATAAGGTTTTAGTCACCCTTTTTCTTTTTTCATTATATGTGTTTTTATCTTCCACGTCCAAACTTATAATAATCTTCCATATTTCATATGTGTATAAATTACAGTGAAGTTATATTTTCACTAGTACTAACATAATTTCATTAACTCAGCCAGTTAAAACGATTGATTTGCAGTATCAGTGAAACTGTATTTGTTCATAAACGAATGATCCTGTACCTATATGTACGTAGGTTGCGTTATGCGTTTGTGTCATTGATGCCATCTGACGTCGGAACATTTTAGCCTTAGCTAGTGGATTTGAAAGTTAGTTATGTTATTATTATGATTTTAATTATTTGTATTATATTAGCGTTGGTTTTAGAACTTTCATTTTAAATCATATCCGTAAAACTGTATTATCCTTGTTATATATATACCATTTTTAACGTAACTAAGTACTATTTTAATATCTAGACCATAAAATAATTCGAATTGAATACTTTTTTCATATTTTAATCGACATAAAAACACATTTTAAGCGAAACCAAAAACACGAAAGTGAATGTTTTACAACTGTCAAATTGATAGTTTAGCCCTTTAGGTGAAAGTTTTTACAAAAATGGCGCTATACAAATTATTCTATAATATATTATTATTTTATTTTTATTTTATTGAGTGATTTTGACAGCGTAAACATATTGTAACAAACATAATAACTATTTAACATGTGATACTAATAATGAAAATCTACAAAAATATTTAGATACATAAGTATGTTTAAATGCAGAAAATTAATGAAAAGAAAAATAAAAAAAGAGGCAGAAGGGTGGGGAGGTTGCAACTATTGTTGCGGTAAAGGGAGAGCAACATGTGTTTTTATAGGTAGAGTGAATGGCCAAAATTGAGATTGTGGTGGTTCATAAGAAGAACCCTTTGAGCGTAGTAAGGCTGATATTGAACAAGTCAATTTCTGTAAATCTCTCATTATGGTATTTGCATGACCGGTGAATAAATGAATTTTGTATGTAAGATGTTCTACTTCTGGGAATGTGGAAGAGTACGGATTGCCGGGTCGATCTAGATGGTACACGGAGAGGTATTAATTCTAATTGGCTGGGACAATCAATATGTTATATAGTTTCACAAGGGTCTATCAATTGAATTATATTTTAGATAGTAGAAATATATATGTTCCAACATATAGGTATATCTTTATATATTTTTTTAAATTGCAATGTTTATTTTGTCACTTCTATCATTTTAGTCTACAATATTACTTAAGAATAGGAAGATGTTTGATAATTGTGTTGTATAAGAAGTATTAGTGTGACAGTATTGCTGTCTCCAAAGTCCCTAGCGCTCATGTAACTATGTCACGGAGTCTATCTCAGTTAATGTACGAGTGTGGGCAGGCAGTAAAATAATAATCACTCAAAAACACTCAGAGGAGGTAATATCTGTGTAAATGCAAACCACGAATATTTAAAATATGGTATTCTTATAAATACACGGTGCATTTAAGACATTCGCTTCATGTCGCGCCTACTGCTGCCTTCTTATTTTTACCTTTTTTCAGGTTATACAATTTAATAAAATATTAAAAATATCACGAAAAATAAACTAAATCTGATCACGTGACACGCGACAGTTTTTGGCGTTTGTTAGCGAATAGTGCTAATTTAGCTCATGGTTGGCATGCATTAGATTGAGTAGAGATCATTCAGAAGCATCGCTGTCCAACATTCCAACTTAATAACAATAAATACACTAATAATTAACTTTAGATTTGCAACACATTCACTACATTTTTTTAATGTTTCTATTATCGAAAAATATTATTGTTGCTACCGAGATTCAAACCTGGATCTCTTTTCAATCCAGGGAAGGTTCATTAACCGACTATGCTATAGCAGACAGTACTTTTTACGACAAATTTTCGAACCTATATGTTACACTTTTCAAATAAATGCATCTCTCGTTCCATTATTAGATAGCCATCTACTTTATTTTAACGGAATTTCAAATACCTTTGAGTCAGAGTCTTTTGCTGCTCATTAAGAATCTGTTCCAGTTCTTTCGTAGTGAGTTCTGAAACTGCCTATTTGTTCATAAATCGAAATTATGTTCGCAAACTGAAGCATTTTTTTTAGCAATATTTGAATATGTTACAAGAACACACAATTAGTGGATTTTTACCTATAAAGGCACTGTTATTAAATAAATATCAGATATCTCATAGAGACGAAGCTATTTTATTATATTTTTTAAAGGAATCGTCCGAAGACAAGTTGTAAGCCCTATAATTACCCCCTATATTTACTTATATCATTCATAATAAAATAGATTCGTCTCTATGAGATATCTGATATTTATTTAATGTAGCATTTTATCATCAGAATTTTTGTTCGTAAACCGAGGTTCCACTGTATGTCATTAAAGTATAATAAATAAATAAATTACACGTTCGACTACTATTAACCATATATATTTTCGATTTTAACTTGAGAGTATATCCAGTTAATGGATACGATATTGTTGTAAGCATTCTAGGCAGGGTAAATAAATAACTTAGATTGATATTGTACAGCTTGGTGTGAAATAGGGTTGGAGGTCTCAGAGATATTTGTGAAAGTATTGAGAGGGCGTAAAGTTTATTGCCAACTATTGAATCGATTATCGAATGTAAATGATCTCGTCCAGGAGTAATAATAATTGACGTGGCCGTTGTGCTGTCAGGAGCGATTTTATCGCCAAGCGGTCGTGAACAAGTTTCAACAACGTAATTTTCCATACCCGTGTTCCATGACTCGCACGCACACGGCCAACAACGATTCTCACGCCAAGAGTCGGCTGTTCCAACTGACATATTAAAAAATTATATTACAAGAGTGCCTGCGCTTTCAAGGCAGCCATACATATGTGCATGTATTTTACATTGCCTACTTTACAGCGCGAAATGTAATATTCATGAGCGCCAAAGTTTTAACTTAGCTCAAGATTAGGGGTTACACTCCATACATGAATTATATTAGTTCCAAAAACAGTGTTTTAAGAGATAGGAAAAATTAAAAGGTATTGTTAATACGCTATTCAGGGTGTAATTTAATATAAATCTGGCACTCAGAATCTGTCCGCCCAGAGTATGCACCTGCATAACATACGAAAGGGTACGTGGTTCGAGGGTTCCTCATCCATGTGAGAACTCATAACTTATTATTTTATTTTTTATTTATTCTGTTCATGTTCTTAATATACGTACATATTATACATTATAAATATTCAAAAAGTGCGAACAAGCTTCATAATGTAAGAGTTGTTCTCTGTCTCATTAACTAGACAGAAGTCTGTACTAAAGGAGACAGGTTCATCCGTTATTTATCATACAAATATGAAAACCATTATAATTATTATTAATATATATTTTTTTTATCTTAACCAAAAATATTATAAATGAGGTAAACAGGATTTTAAAAGAATTCTAATAACATAATAAATAAGTAAAATACTCTCGCTATTTCATTATTGAAACACTATACAAAACAGAAAAATGACTATAAAGAAATAATGTTCTGTTCATGTGATCATTTCCATGAATCTTTGCTCAGTTTCCTTTCTGCCAAACCCAATAACCAGCTCCTGAGATGGTGTTTGAGTTTATTTATTAGAATTGTTTAATACTGCTCAGCAAAATACTATAGACTTTGGGGGCCAGAAACATGGATGGATTAACCAAAGCTTGTTTTCATTTTAGGCTTCGCGGTGAGCCTATTCTTTTTTGCTCTCGTAGCATAATTATGAGATGGATATTCATGAAGCTCTTTGTTTCCTATGGCAGACGTCATCCTCGCAACGAGGGACCGTCGAAGAATGGCCAGATTTCTGTATAATGCTTTCTAATACTTAATTACGAGTTAATAGATTTTTTGATCGGATGGCGTGTTTTCCAAATGGAAAAAAAATCTATTGTCGAAATTTTAATTGTTTTTGGATTTTATACCTTCATAATAATATTATTATTCGTACCAAATATTTTAATAATATTAAAATTACATTTTTGGTATGTCTGACATTGTATTGCTGAAATATTGTTAAAAATAATGAACACCTATCTTTCGGAAGCGTAAGCTGTAGCTTTTTACTTGTCTTAAGACGGGTATTCTGCATTAATCTTCATTTTTAAGGTTTAAAAGTTTTGTTAGCATGTATTTAGAATCACTCTAAAATGTCTTTACATTATTTCTTCTTCTCTTACCGATCGGAGTCAAGTTTTGAATCCTCTTTTTTTACAGATTTTTTTTGTTTACAATTCCCTGTGCTCCCGATTTTCGTATATCTTATTTAACCATCCCGTCTTAGGACGAGTAAAAGGCTAGTTATTCAAAGTTCAACATACATCTGTAATGAGCACATGAAGATCTATAATACTGCATAGTTCCAATTGTGATTCCTTTATTTAATTCCCAGTAACAATTGTTATTAGTCCATGGCTTCACGACCCATCAAAAGCCGTCGCCTAATATACAATTCGGCGACACGCGTCTATCTTGGATTAACACACCCTATTTAGAGACAGGAACAAAGAATAGATCTACCATCCATTGGGATCCATCGATGAATACGGCTCACATCGCATTCCATAGTCATGTGCCCCATATGTTATGACCATCTTATACTTTGCGAATTTACTGTACCGTCTAATTCAGGATTTTTACAAAAATCTTACAACTGAAGAAAGCCAAACTCTAACAATAAAAGTATTGGCCAATATTTAAAAAAACCAAAAATAAAATTCGTGTTATTCGTTTAATTGTACGAAATGTATAGAATGATGTGTACAAACAGTTTTGTAAATGGACCGAACGCGAATTTAATTTTTTTAATTATCTTCGATTATATTTTTATAGAAATATAGATTTATTTACTTTAACATCATGATACAAAACCACTGTAAATTTATTTTTAAGTGTAATCATGTTGCCTAAGAGGTGCTGCAATTCGCAACCTAATCAGGAAATTCTGGTGATGCAATGCACCAGTGTGCAATCAAAAATATTGCTAGAATAAGTGAAAATGTGACATCAATCCGTGAAACTCATATCGACACAATTCAGTGACAAAACTCATCTTCACCGTCATCGTTGCGTTTGTGGAAGTCAATACCTTCGGGTGTGTGAAGAACAATCTGTATATCCCGTGTTCACGAATGTAATTTTTAAGAGATTTTGATTAATCGATAATTGATTTTTGATTCGAGACAATTTCTGAGATACGGATTTTGCTTCTAAGATTATTTGGAGACAACTTTCAGTTTTTATAGTTCCAGTGTTATACACAATGAGTCAGAGATTCTATATTATGCCGCCTATCTCCTTATTTTTCGTGAAACTGGTAAGTCAAACTCCGCAATTACAACTGAATAAATGTTTGTATTTTAACGCTTTATATTAATAAACAAATATCAGATATCTCATAGAGACAAAGCTATTTTTTATTCTCATAGTGATGACATATATGCTGTTTAAAAAAGAGAAAAATCAAATTTGGTCCATAGATGGCGATGGTGTAATGGTACTCGAAGCGAGTCTACATATTAACATATACACAACTTTCAAAAAATTGATAAATGTGCAGATGGAGGGGTGAGAATTGGTGAACGTTATATTTATATAAAGTGATCACTTTAGCCAGCCGAAGACAGGTCGTAAGCCCTATAATTACCCCTTACTTCCATATATTTTCTATTAAATATAATAAAAAATAGCTTTGTCTCTATGAGATATCTGATATTTATTATATAACAGTGCCTTTGTAGGTAAAAATCCAGTAATTGTGTGTTCTTGGACATATTCAAATATTGCTTTATATTAATGTTAATAACATTATCATTAATATATAGCGTTAATCATTTATGCTAACTTGCCAGAATAAATAATTGAACGGATCTTTGGTGATTTTAGGTAAATCTGATTTTTTTTTACTCTTTCTACCAGTCTTAAGCTAACGTGGTATTATTAATATGTATCTCAACTAGATCTCTGAGATTCTCTCATCGTGTCTCCCTCCATAGAAACGGGCCTCTACATCGGTGTTAGTTAGGTTAACAACGATAGGATGAGCTGGATATGTTATCATTCGGCCGTTGTTTTCGAAAACCTCAAGCTCAAAATGGGTTACCGTTTATAAATGAATATTTAAATGCTTTACTTAGAACAGACTTATTAACAAAGTCATTAAATCCAATAAAATTTTAAATACCTACGTTGAATTAAATGTACAATGTGCAATGAGTTGAGAGATAAGACAATGTTCAGTGTCCAGTTTTAGGCTGTACAAGGTCGTGCTCAGTACTTGGTACGTCTGGTAAAATAGAAGGCAGAACGAAAATCATTGTCATATTGCAGATTTAACGGATTTTCATCAAATTACTCAATTGTAAGTCTACCGGTTTATGGCGTCAGAGCCTTATTCTTTTGTGATGCCTCCTTTAAAAAGGTTTGGCTTAGGCCTCACCGCACTCGTGCTATCCTTTATGACTGAGGATTGTGATCTCTATGAACATTCGCCCTCTTGACTATGCTCCTCCATTTTTGTCAGCATCCTACCTGTTGCCTTTTTTTTGTCGTATCGTAAAATATTTATTTCTGGTCTATGTATCCTGGTTTTGTTAGTAAATTTTCTGTATCAGAAAGAGAATTTGTATAACAAAAAAAATAATTATTAGAATCTATCATTAAGTATAATTAAATCTGAAACGTTAGTTATGATATAATGTATCAATCATTAGATAACTGTAGCAAATATATACTTTAAAACCTTTAGTATTAATGAATTCTAAGTGATATCTCCAATTTGGCTATTTGAAAATGCGTTCGATTGATATAAATAAAATAATAATATAGGAATGGTTTTATTACAGATTTTTATATATTTATATTAATTTATGTGTTTCTCTAGATATAAATCAAATGTAATAATAAAAAATAAATACTAATCTTACAAACACAAAATAATAAGCGTGAAATAGAGAAAAACCAATGACAGCCGAAGAGCACGTAAAAGTGACGTTTCTTTGTCTGATGCGATGATGCCAAGGGCATGAAAAAAATACAGCATCATCGAGCGTAGTTCAATATTCCGTTAAAATAAAAGTTTCAAATTTGTGAAGTATTTGTTTAGAAAATAATTAAAAAAGTTTATTACCATTCAAGTTGACATTTTTGATCAACAATAAGTATTGGATACCGTTCGCCGCTCCGATTCGTTTATATTTCTTGTGCTTGGGTAATACAGAAGTTAGTCGACGTCCAGTGTCCGGCGTCGGGCTGCGATAGGTTTGGAGGTTTATCGGCAAAACGTGTCACGACACGTTTGCCTACTCGCGCGCAGCTTCGGATGGTGTGCAGAAAAGTGTATTCCGTTCATAAATTAAATGCGGAATTCCTACCCAACCGGTTTGTAAATTATTTCTGTTTTAATATTGCATTAATTTCACTGAAAGCATTGTTAAGAACTGTGGGAGTTTTTTTTCAAAAAGACGACTTGAGACGTGTGGAAACCATAAATATGTTAATTTGTCTCTGTATAGATGAATTGAGCCATGGGAAAAATTTTGATGTTTGGAATTGTTCGGCTTAACGATATTCCACCTGACCTGTCAAACATCTCCTGACTATTGAACCGTTATGGCCGAAGATTCATTTACCGTAAACTTTATTTAATGTATAGTTATTAATCGGAACTGTTCAATAAACGATTAATATTAATTATAGAAATTATATTTATGTGTAATAAAATTAAATATCAAATAAAACAAATTTTCAGAAAATTCACAGAAAAAATATAGTCACCGACAGGAATCGAACTCGGAACGTTAAATTACCGGTAGAACATTTTAACCAATTAGACTATAGTGAAGTTATATTCTATTAACATGTGTTAACTTAGTTATTTCAGTATTTTTATAATGTAAGGTATTTTTGTACCTTATTTTGTTTTAATCATGTTATATTCCAAATCCTATCAATTATTTCCCCCTACCAATTACTTTTGCATCGTGTTTTCTATATCTTCTCTTTCCATCGATTTAAGATTACATTTTAATTAAAATAATCAATTATTGAAGCCTTTGGAGAGACATGACAAAGAATGATCTAACGTAGTGGCAGAATATGCAAAATAAAAATGAGTACAACATATTACATTGTTATCTAAAATTAATCTAAAATACTAAAAAAAATGTAAGTAAAATATAAAAAACCTTATTTTTGTAATTAGTTGAAGTATGAATATTTATATTAAAAAAATGGTCTCCTCTAGAACGAAAAAAACTAGATAAAGCTATAGAAAACAAGAGGGAAAAAAAGATGTAAAGGATTGGTAGAAGGTAAATAATTGAATTTATAAAAGTTGAGTCAATACCATGTATGATGAAATTTTGATTTGGAAATAGTCAGAGATCACCTTAAGATTGGTAGAAAGAGACAAAAACTCAAATCTTTATACACGTCGTTCAATATTAACAGCGCGATTCAACATAGCGCATATACCACAGCTATCTACAGCAGGGGGATTCAAGAACACGGGGACTACAAAATGTCTCCAAATAATCTCACGGGAGCAAGTCATCCGTGGACTGAATGTTGTACGAAATTTTTGTCGAAATAAACTTCTGACATAGCTCCTTGGGTTAGGTAATGCGTGCAGTTGATTGCTGCGATTAGAGAGAATATAACAGTTTGTAGATGAATAATAATTGGGTGTGCGCGAAGAGGATTTAGATAGTATAACGGAGCGTGTTTAACCCTTTGCCTGTAGGCCCTGTCCCTTTCTATTGCGATGAATGAAATATCGATGGATTCGTCTCGACGAAATTTGTCCGTTGATATAACTTTTCTCGATTTCTGCTTACACTTATTGGCTGTAATTTTCACCTTCACTTTCCACTTTATTTGAATATGTATGCATTGATGTGCTTATAATATATTTTTTAACATTTGTTTTACTCCAATTGGACATACGGTTCACAAGCCATGGCATCCCATCTGTTCACAATCTATTAACACTATTAACATCTATCTGCGACATATACTTTCTGAGTTATAAGCGTTTTAAGCCTTATCTATTCTCGTGACGTCCAGATTTTTGACACTTTTAACCGATTGTAATAACGTATTCACGTCAAAAATAATTAATTTTAACAATTATTTGGGTTGCGTTAAATATTATGTATCAAATTAAGAGACGTGTATATTAATCGCCCAACACTTTTAGCCTTCCGGAATTTCCATATCACCACAGAGATTACACGCGAACATTATTTTATATTACTTACTATACATTAAATTTGATTTTCATTGCGAGTAATGTCATAACATTCAGCCATCGAACGGGCCATTTAGGCATTTCATGGCCGCTTTCAACTTTATTGGGCGATGGTTCGGACGTCTCCGCGATCATCACCCGGACAGTGTGACAATTTGAATAAAGTCTCGGTAGCAGGCGATGTTCGAAGCGATGATCTTCATAATAAAAATTGTGACTTTTTTCTTGAGACGATTAAATCATGCACACATAGAAGTGTGTATATATATATTTTTATTTTTATTTTATTTACTTTCTTGGATGATAGGGTCGAAATGTTTTACTATAAAAATATTATCGAAGCATTACACTTATGCTTATGTGTAAAAATCGCGCATGTATTTTTTCATTTGTGCAGTTCACTTGAAAGGAAGAAATTGTAGGGGATTATAACTAGAGCAGGTGGATTTATTTAAAACGTACTTACAGAAGGTTGGCACAAAATTGTTAGTTAGATGCACCATTGAAATTAAAACGAATATAAAGTTATGCACGAGTATAAAGTTGAAGACGGGAGTGGCTCGTTTGAGATGTTGATAAAAGATCGGTCTGCGGAGAAGTATCTGGCTAGCTCCTAGGACTCGTCCGTCATTATGTATGGCATCCGCTATTGGTCGGTTCGTTTTCATACTATGTGGCTGTAAGGTGATTCCTTACACGGCCATGTTTGTGGGGCGAGTGCGTAGGGACCACCACAGAATTAAATTTTATGACGTTTATTTTTTAAACACTAATTAAATATATTAATTATAAATATATACATATAAAATCAATTTTATCGAAAGATATTGTTGTTGTGCTACTGGGATTCGAACCTGGATCTCTTTCCATTCCGGGGTAGGTGCATTATCCAGCTATGCTACAGCGACATTATTTTTGACAATAAATTTTCGAACGTATATGTTACACTTTTTCAAATTAATACATCTATCGTTCCATTATTTGAAAGCCATCTACTTTGTTGGATAATAATCTTTCCCCAGTTTAGAAAGAGATCCAGATTCGAATCCCGGGAGCGCAATAATAATATTTTTTGATAAATTTGATTTTATATAAATATCTTTATAATTAATATATTTAATTAGTATTAAAAATATCACAGACCTATGTTCTGAATAATTACATCACAATAAGAATGTGTTCTCCTAATAATTTATTTTTTATATTATATTATTTCTAAGTAGGTACGGGGAGAATAGCTAAGATATAATATACGAATATGTTACATTTTTAACGTTTCAATAAAACCTATACGTACATACTACATATATAATACCTTTTACAATACTATGTCCGCATACATACCTTCATAGGAGTATAATATCTATATACAGTATTGATTTTTTTTTACAAAATTTCTGGTACAAAGTATGTCAATAATGTTACAGATTTTACGTGGAAACCACGTGGTACTACCTCTCCCTCCCCCCCTCAACGCGACCGCATATTTTCATGAGAGCAAATCTGAATATCCGTATATATTATTTCTTAATCATTTACAATTCAACAAACCGCTAATTTATCCCAAATCTTCGTTAAATTAATTAATACAATAATTATTTGTAATTTTAATAATTCGTCTAATAACGATGAAGTTTATTAATTTGTAAAAAATAAATTGTCGGAGATGAGCAACAAGTTTTTTCGCTAAATGGCAATAAGTAGATATAGGTACAAACCTGTTCTAATGTTGAAAAAAAGTACATTAATATTAAATGTCTACCCATCCTACAGGGTGGGCATAAAGTCTGGACACATACTTATGTTAATATGTATTTTGTTCATTAATGACACGACAACAACATTGTATATCGGTTTTGAGCACATCTAAGTTATGAATGTCACAACTTCTACTTCGAATGGTACATTAAACAAGCATTTGAAATAAATTAAAATACTATTAAACACAAATTCAAAGTGATCTTCCCTGCAATAACACTGTATATCATCCATGATGGCCAACGCTCCGTCCTTCTAGTAACATTTGTAAAAAACGATATACAGTGTTATTGTAGGAGAGGTCCCATATGCTGACACGTTTTGCGAAATCGCTATATACCCGATACAGTAATGCATTATTTCTGCTGATCCTAGCCCATTCATCTGTTACACATTGCATCAGATAATTAACGTTGTTGATTTCACTCTGAATATACCTTCATTCATTTTTTTTCATTTGACAAATTGAATGGAACCCTCGCATTCGATATCTTCTTCTGGGGTAAGCTGGACGAGTTGTTAATGTCATCAATAAAAATTATGAACACTAGCCCCAGGGGCGGATTTATGATTAGGGGCCTGTCTCGCTGGATATTTTGGGGTTCCGTTGTTTTGAAATATTTACTAAAATAGGTGGTCATGTATCTTTTATCTGATTGGCCAGTATTTTTGAATTTAAAACAGTTTGTATGCGTTTTTATTTTTTTGTCATTATTTAATTATGACTTTTACAATGATTGACTTATAATTGCGACGTGCGCTAAATCATAACTTTATGCTAACTCTGTAAATATAGAATTTTTTAATTTGATATTACAATTTTCTTATTGATTTAAAGATTTACAGAAAAACGTGCTTTAAGCTCTTCATCATCATTTTCATCAGCCTATGACAATCCACTGCAGAATGAGGAACTCCAAACTTTATGTCCCTAGTGCCTCGCTGTCAGAATGGTGTCGTATATAGCCGACACAGAACTACGTACCTCATAATCTCCTTCTACCTTAGAATTATTGATTCTTCCAATGATCACCTACACATCTCTGGCCACACAACCCACCCATTTACATTCCAAATATTTCATTATATTGCGTGTCCACTCAACGCGTTTCTGGTTCCGTCTAATGTAACCCAGAATGCATATTTCCAGACCTCTTAATATTTGCTCTCAAAAGTACGATAAAACACTATTTTTCTTCTTGACCTCAAATATGGTATTAAACTGGTTCAATATAAATATTTTTTATAAATGAAATGTATCAGTAAAAAATAAAACATTATTTTAATGTTACAAAAAAAAGTTAATATTTAACTAAAATAATTTATTTAACCACTAAAAATATTTTACTATGAAATTGAAAACCTCTAATAAAAAAATAATTAATACTTATAGATTATCCCAGAATTCTGACGTAATTTAGCTTATCATCTATTCTTCATATTTGTTAGATGCGATGGTTTATTTATTCAATACATTATATATTCAAATCATTAACTTTTTGATGATATCGTATATATATATGTATTTTGTTATCACCCTTCGATATGTTCTTCAGAGTAGTCGTGGTTGCTATGGCAACGATGACACCATAGCAAAAGTATCCGGCGCCATGTGCTCCGAATTACAGCATTCCTGACTACCTCCTGAAGTGAGCCATTAGTTACAGTCTTCAACAGATCCATCCAGATTCGTCAGTGATCTTTCCTCAACTTGATCTTGTGTCACCAGTCCAGTCTGCTATTTTCATTGACTATTTATACCACTCAGTGAACAACGCACTCCATAACTCTATTAATTTCGGTTGATTTTGTGTTTATTCACGATTTTTTTATCTGGTGTCACATTTTCAAAACACCCTGAGGAGAAGGCAGAAGAAAACTTTTTTGGACAAATTTATTTAGTACTTAAACGTCAAATATGTTAAATATTATTATTATTAAGAATTTCATAATCAACTTTATGGTTGTATCATCAAGTAACAATTTAAGTTAGGTACTAAATTTATTTTGAAATAATAATTGTTTTTTAAAAATATATATATACTTTAAAAATAGATTCCGTAAAAGGAACAATATAACATATGTTTTTAATTAGTTGATGACATCCTGAAGAAGAGAATGATATTTTTCGAAACCGGTCGATGTATGTAATCCATTAAGCGGTTAATAAAACAAAGTTAACAATCTAAAATATTTAAAATTTAATTGAATTGCTTTTATATTTATATATTTTAGTATTAAGCAGTGTTTAATATATTTTATTTAACCCCATCAATGTATAATATGCCAATAACAATACGATTTTTTTTCATGGGAACAGATTAATCATTTTATAATTATTTCTTATGGGAAAAATTCGTTTGGTATTTGTCCTGTTTAGTTCAGATTTGGAACAGTTTAAGGACATATACTGAGGTACCACTGTATCTTTATTTTCTTAAGTCTGACAATCAAAAAAAGATCTCAAATAATCAAAAATACAAAAAAAGTTTATTAAAACATCTGGAGTAAAGTAATGAAGTGAAACTTGGGCAATTATCCAGAGATAAATTAATAAGTTAAAAGCATTTGAGATTTCGTATTGGAGAAGGATGGAAATAATTAACTGGACTAAAAGGGAAACTAAAAACGAGAATATTTCAAGAAAAGATGTCCATAATAAAAAGCATGAAAATTCGAAGGACAACTGATTAGAACAAATTTTTATACAGATTCCGAGAAGAATAAGGGAGGAAGACGTATATAAAAATATTGCCACCAAATAATGAAAAAAGCGTATGCAGACACCCATATACAACATATGGACGGAGATCAGGATATAGTCGAACATTGTACCATCAAGAACATACTTTTTAAATGTAAAAGCTACAAACACGTGCCTTTACAATATTCTTAAATCATAAGGCAGCTTGACTTGGACTTGAAGTTTAAGAGGATCCAAAATATTGTACACCAGGGTTGCAATATAAATAAAATGCGGGATAATAGCAATTTTTATCCGCATGTAAAAAATCTCAACCTTAGATTACAAATGCGAATGGTCAGATAATCTAGGTATTAGTCTATGGAATAAAAGTATAGATACTTATCAAATAAATGATAAAGCGACTTAAAGTATTTGAGATGTGGATCTACAGAAAAATGCTCAAAATGAGCTGGATAGATAAATTTACGAATGAAAATATTATGCTTCGGATGAATAAAGAAAAATAAGTACATATTTAAAATTATAAAAATCCGGTAACTTTACTTTCTCCGACTTGTGATGAGATAGCCGGTCTTGCACCTTATAATGCAGGAACATATTGCTGGAAGTCGGAGCCCTGAAAAAAGAAGAACATCGAGGCTGAAGAACCATAACCAATGTCCGTTGAACGAATAGGGCATAAGAAGAAGAAGACAATTTAATTGCATCATAAAATCAAACGGTAGGGCTCAACACAATCTATCAGCACTCCCATACAGTAGGTCCATCAAAGTGACTAAAGTCTCACCAGTTGCCTCCAGCCAGTGATAACTACCGCGTATTCCAGAAATATTCGGCAGAACGAACGGGATCAGATGTGCGGGTCTTTATCGCTCTTCTGACGGAAGTTGGACGGCGGTAATCGCAGTCGCTACCCTCTGTTGCTGGCCTTTTATCTAATGAGCTCGCTGCTCACGAGCCTGATAACGGGAGAGCTCCAGCCCGACTCCGCATATTTCTACAAGTGCCCGGGCACGTTCACGCAAAACACGTGACGAGAGAACGTGTGCAGCCGAACGGAGATTGGCTCAGCCAGAATCTCAGTGAATGGTCGCAAAATTGGGCAAATAATACCGTAATCACGCAATGTGATTTTGAATGATAAGAGCAGTGATTTCGCTCTTGAAACTCCCGTAAAGGATAGTTTATAACGTGTATTACGATTTATTTATTTAATACTACTACTTACATAATTAGGTACAGCTTACCTAACATATTATTATGGCAAAATATACAATCTATATCTCTTCTCTGCTTAAAATGCTTACTGCAAAGAGATATCGTTCATTAATACTAACCTAAGTATATTTTATATGATAGAGCCTCAGTTTAATAGCGAAATTGTATTGTACATGGTTAATAGTCCTTCGAATATGTAATACGTGCATATCATAAAATAATTTTTCACTACTTGCTTTTGAACGCTGAGGATTATCCCTTGTCACGTAATCAGTTATCGTTGATCTTTAAACTAACGCACTTCTGAAATTGTGCTTTAGTTTTAATCACTTGTTCATTCTTCTCAATTTCTAATTTGTGATAGAACTTTTAATAATACAAATTAAATTAATCAACTAGAACGATATACAGATAAACTGTTTCTATACATCTTTTAAATTGATTAATTAAATTAGATTAAAAATGCAACAGAACTATGTTCTGAAATTATAACTTCACAACAAAAATGTGTTGTCTTGACTTTTTTACAATTATGTCTTAATATGTTTTCTGCGTACTGACGAATGGTCGTTTGAATGTTGCAGCAGTGCGAGCGCGTCGCTAGCGACAACAACAACCAGGCGGCGCGCGCCTGCGGCGGCTGCGAGCCGCGCGGGGACCCCTGCGGGCGCTGCGGTCGCCTGGAGCCCTGCGCGGGCTGCCCCTCCTGCGGCCGGGCCGAGCCCTGTCGGGACCCCGAGGCCTGCGCGGGCTGCGGCCCCCGCAACCCCGACGGCTGCGGCAATGAGCCCTGCGCAGGCTGTGGGCCCTCCGCGGAGCACTGCGCGGGCTGCGGCCGCCGCATTAGGGACCGCTTCTTCCTGCAAGCCGTGGAGCGGCGCTGGCACGCGCCCTGCCTGCGCTGCTGCGAGTGCCACTTGCCGCTGGACTCGGAGCTCACATGCTTCGCTCGGGACGGGAATATTTTCTGCAAGAAGGATTACTACAGGTCAGTGCCACGGTTCTGTTTCAGGCCCTATCTAACAAACAAGGTCTTATTTTATCAATACTCTAATTGAAATCCTAATAAACTATAAATTTACTAATATATACTTGTTGCAATATAAATGAAAGACGGGATCTTATATCTTCTATTAAAATCAAATGCCACATTTAACAAACTCGTGCAACTTTTATCCGCGTGAAAGAACTGTGTTCGGCAACCTTTCATTACGAATGCAAATGGTCAGATGCTATGTATTTTTGATATTATTTTATGGAATTAAGGCATGTACACTTACCGAAGAAATGATAAGACATTTGAGATGTGGATCTACAGAAGAATGCCCAAAATTAGCTGGTTGGATAGAGTTACAATAGATATTATGAAAAATATTGTGATGAGGCATCCAGAGAAGTATTATATTAAGTATCTTGCAACTCATAATGAAGAAAAATGAAATATAGTTGACGCTATGGAAAAAGGAGAACATCATAGCTGAAGAGTCGTATCTGTATATCATATCTGGTTAACTCAATTGATGAGAAAAAATCACTAGCTGTGAGTTAATTACTGCTATCTCGAAATCATTATCACTACGTGTGATTGAGTATCTGAAAATATCACGATTCGTGATTTTTGCCCAAAATATTATCAACTAAAATACATATTTATTTATTAAATTACGTAATTTGTTGGTGGATTGTAATATATACAAGTTTGATTTGGTTATATTATTAATATTAGAAAACTGCGTGACTTGAATACTGTTAGGTGTTAAAAAAAAAACAGTTTATTTCGTATTCTGTGAACGATGATCAGACACAGTTTAACATGACTGATATCACCAATCATATTCACCAATGAATCAAGAGGAGCGATTGTATTCATTACCAATTAAGTACACACATTTATTCAGTTGTGTTTTTCCATATGTTGATTTCAAAATATGGCTAAAAAGCATGTGCACTACGGAAATTTATACACGAACAATATTTGTACTATTATAAAATAAAATATATGATTTTAACCTCTCTTGTATTTAAGACATATATTATTCTTTGTCGTCTTTTTTTAATTTTTTCCATAAACCACATTCTTATCTAATTGTGTATCCATTCCATTTTTGTTTTCAATTTCCACTAGTATTGTTTATTACATTTTTTGTTTATATTATTTACTAATTTATACATCTTTATATTTGAACTTCTTTCTCTATACCTTTCTAGCAATAAATCTCAAATCACGATACGTTGCCAAATATTTAATGTGTTTCCAATTTATAACATAGCCTTTTTTATATCATTTAAAGAAATACATTTAAATTATACCTACAGGCTTATGTGAATACAATATGCATAGTAATTTAGTAGGCGTGTGTTATTATTTAAATTATCTATTTGCTGGGAGTTATAATGGTCGAACAGAAACCAATTGTAATAATAATATTTTACATAACAGGAATGTGAAATTCTCAGAAGTGAGATTATTTTTTTAAAATACGTACATTTCAGTTTGACGAATGAAGGACACATATTTTATAGGTTTTTTTTTCGTTTGATTAATCAATAAATTACATTTGTTTATGTAGTATTACTAATATAATAAATATACATATATATATGTTTTAAAAATAATGATGTATTCTGAATCTAGTCTCAAGGCATAATCCTGAGTGTTAGTGCTATTAATTTAAATATGGAGTGCTGAATATGATACAATAGAAAATAATCTGTACAATATAATTATTATATAATACACGATATAATCAGTATTTAAATGGTTCTCGCAATTTGTACGTCACACTTTTGATAATGGTCTGGGAAGATAACACACAGATGTACACATATTTCTAATAAAACAATTCTATAATCAAAGTCAAATCGACCCCTTAGAATAACAAGGTTGCAACTAACATGTTGGGCTAATTTGAGTTATAGCGTGAAAAGGGTTCCAAATGCATTATTCTTTATTTTTTCCATTCACATTAACTCTATTTAACGGATATTAAAGAAAATAGCAAGAGCTAAAAGTTCCAACTACATCAGTTATTTATTTCAATTTATGGATCATTATTGTTTATTTACAATGTTTTATTATTTTTAATTTCTCTCATCTCACAGTGGTCATTGATTATACTGAAAATAAGTTAAGACCTTAAAACTGATCATATTTGAATACTCAAAACAAAATATACATGAATATATGTTGAAATTCAATCAACACTTTTGAACTCATTATCTCAAAACAGTGTCAGTGATAGATGGAACCTTGTTATTCTGAGGGGTCGAAATATTAAAAAAAAATAATTTAATCTTGAGAAATACAAGCTGTATCATTTATTACCAAAGTGGTAAACAATGGTATTTATAAACAGAGTGTTTTCTTATTATTAATAGTTATAAATACGTTTATCTCATTGGATAGTGGCGGTTTTGCTTCTTTATCCCACGATATTTAATATAATTTCGTTTTAAATATATTTTTTGTCATCTTCTTCATCTTTGTCTCGCTCTCAACGAGAGTTTGTCGTGATTGGTTGCAGTTAATTTCTGTCTTAGGTCGGTTTGAAGAGTGTGAGCGGTATAAGAGGGAAGGGGATGTGCGCCACAACTGTAGGCCGACGAACCTCGTTCGTAAAATTTTGTTGAGAAAGGCCTCCGCAAAATGTGTTGCTGCGTGCGTTATTGTCGTGGCGAGGCTGCAGGCGGCCGATCTTTATCCGGCACCAGCCAGCTGACAGGTGGAGTTCGTCTTCCTCCTGAGAGGAAGAGAGCCACAATGTATCACGAGTCATAGTGTTCAACTTTTATACGAGGATAACTCATTCCTGCCCGCGGTCCGCACCCATTACCCAGCTCTGCTTTGCGGGCTAATGGCGGATAAATCATAGTGCGAATGTTCTCGAAATCTCTCCCGCGAAACTGCCTCGGCCCATCTTGATTGCGCGCTTTATAGTCGTGAATCTTCCGTCACCAGGGTTGCGTTGTGCTGATCCACTTACATACGAGGAGCCATTCCCATTCTGTCATTGTTTACATGCAGCAAACTGCGTATTGTGCAGTTGCGGGCTTACATAACTCATTTTTCAATTGGAGCTGCTGACCTGTATAAATAAACGTTGCACAAAGTTGCACAGATTGTGACAAACCTAGTCCACAATATTTTATAGTCAGATCCTAAATACGTATACACATATAATTTTCTTATATTCGTGCGTCTGTTCGTCTATGTCACAATGCAACTAGTGATGGCTAAATCGTTATTTAAACCGTTATTGTGACTTTAATTATGTTCGATTCTAACGAAAAATGGTAACTGATTATGCATAACTCTTCAAGAAATGACTGGTATACTAGAACGTAAACCTCTAACAGTTAAATCTTAGTTACCAATCATCGTTAAATATCACTTACCAATTACCGCCACAGCAATTATTAGGACTGAGTGCAACATAAAACAAACAAGTCATAACGTGAAAATGCGCGGTTATTGTGTCAAAGTAAATTATTTTGCTATTATATTTCATATGTATGCAAGGTATAACAGACCTAATCCACAATATTTTATGGGTCAAAATGACCTACCTGACTTAATTACAAGTCAAAATATTTAAATTCTGTTCCATTACAGAAATGGATTTTTACAAAGTTATTTAAGTTTACAACGGACTTCGAAATAATTATTTAAAATATAATTCTATATCTTATTGCTTATTCTATTGCTTCAGGCTCTAAATCATTTAACAAAAAACAGCTTGACCGCTCAAAGTTCAATGATCTTTTATTTTTTGTATTCAATATATAATATGGAATCATCAAATATTTGAATTATTAAAAATAATAGCATAACTCCAACTTTTTTTAGATGCATATGTCTCGCTATATTTTTAATATGTGTCTACTCCTAAAATATTGTGCACTAGGTATGCTTTAAGCATTCTTTAAGACGTGCTTGTTGGTTCGGTGGTATGTTCGAGTCTCATTCCTGAAGTCCAAGTCCTATTTTCACAACAGGACTTACCATAGTTTGAAAATATTAATGTGACACATTCAATATACGAATCTGTATTTAAAAAAAATAACAATACCAAATTTAATATGTGGCGTTGAACTGGTTTGTGCGGGTATATTATACCCCATGAGCCGTTGGACTTCAGCTTCCATTTCTTAGGTAGATAAAAAAAGGTATGTTAAAATATGTACTATACTATACTACCTAACTAACTAATTAACTTACTATCATGCCGTTTACTGCAGGGGTAAGCAGAGAGAATGGCGAATGAGAGAGAGCGCCATACTCTTCTATCCTGATACTCAATTCTCGCCTCATCCACATTCATACATCTTATCACGCAAGCTCGTCGATTGTTGAAGCTTCTGTTGAGCATCATCATCCAATATTTGATCTAGCCATGTTTTCCTCTATTTCTGGTGCCATCAACACTCACGTCATATATCGCATTTACTCATTAATTAAAGCTATATGATCAAACCACTCAGGTTATCTTTTTTTATTCTCTCTTAAATTTTTGATTCTTTACTCCAATTTTTGCCACATTTACTCGATTTTTTTAAATCCTTTTTCAAATTATAATATAATTTTTATATATTCTATTATACAACGTGCTCGTGAAATCGGATGCTGTAAGGTATTAAATCTTAACGTATCTTGTAGATCTGGTGTAGGTATTCGAGATTTTTCAAATGTGAAGTTAGGCTGTTAATGCAAAAACATTCGCAATATTTCAACAGATTAACTCATCCTTTCAATCCGATCTCAAGCATGTCTGCGGAAGATGTTTATCAAAATACAATTTTAGAAGAACGAAGGCTCCGGCGCGTACAATAAACCTTCGAATGCGCAGTGAGAGGCACGGACAAAAAGACAGCCAGCCATCCGATATGAACAACATAAAGATATAAAGTTGTGATTACGGATCCGCAGATATTTGTCAACATGTGTAACTAACACGCATGCGCCGCGGGGCACCCGGCGACTGCGGCTCTGCTGCGTGCACCTAACAATATTCAGGGAACCCAGAAATATTAATATTTATTTATTTATTTTAAACTCAAACAGCCGTATGTAAATTGTATTATTTGATGATACTAGTTGAAAAGTCCTTCATTTTTTTTCCCTAACTTTTAATGTAGCTATCTTTTTATATTTTTACACGTTATGTTAATTTATGAACAGTCAAATTTCTTGTATAAATTGGTCAATGAGAATGGATCCACCACATTTCTATGACCGATTTAATAAGATCAAGGCTCCTATTTCGATCCTACCCTTACGCCGTCTGGTTGGCATTTTTTTAATGCTACAAAGGCTGTTCGATAGCGCCCTGCGCATAGTGATATGGCGATACTCCGCAGCCTACTATACCAAATTTGCTCTCATTGTGCCCGACCTTTATATTATTTTTATTATAATTATATATACAACATATGAGTAACATTATACACATAAGATTACAAAAATAATAATTATATTATTGCAACCTACAAACCATAGGGCCGGGGAGCAGGGGAGACTAGGAGACACTCCCTTCCGGGGAAAAAGACGCTACAAAAATAAATACAAGTAAGGAGAGTAGACTCACCCCACGCACTACTGCTGGCAGATTTAATCCTCGGAAGCAGTACATCGTGTACACCGGGGGGGATTTTTCTCTTCCTCTCTGTCTTTTGACGTGGCCTACCACAACAAGCTTCTCCAAGCTGGCTTCCCTTCTCGAAAGATGCCCAAAAAATCTGAGAGTCTGTCCTTGATATTCAACTCCCTCAAAATGGAGACATTCGTGCCTCTCGTTATCTATGGTATGCACATCATGTAACTCCAGTACCATATCTCAAAGTCATCAATCTCTTGCCTTCAAGGTCCACGATTCCACACCATTTACAAATACTCGTATATGTATAATGCACCAGAGACAGATACTACAGTGTGTATAAATTGTGAATTAAAAATGAAACGTGAAATATGTAGATAAAAATGAGTTTTTACAGTATATGTCTGAACATATTGTAATGCAAAATAAAATGATACCACAGACTAGTAAATGAATAGATATAAAATAAAGTGTACATATGGGAGAGGGGTTTGGAATATTAGTTGCGGAACGAGGGGCATTCTACACACATTCTTGATGGAAACACAAATCCGATAGTTTATGACACATTTATACAACAGTAAAAGTATTAACTCTTCAAAAATTAAATCTTTGTTTAAATAAGACGTATTTTTATATATTAATGCATATTATATTGTCATGTTTTTTTTAATGTCGCGGAGCTATTTGGTTACGTAAGTGGTACTAAAGTGATCACTTGGGTGATACCAAAATGAAAATATTGGGACAAGGAATTTGGTGGTCTGTAGGTGATACATAGAACATAGTAATACACAAGAGCATAGAAATAATTGTATACAAATATTTACGCACCAACATAATACAAACATAGTTTAAAGAAAAAGTATCGTACAATAGTTATTTATATTTGTAGAGTATTTTCTACCGGTGGCAACAACAATATATTTCGATAAAATTAATTTTATATGTATAACTTTCTAATTAATACATTTAATTAGTATTTAAAATATCACAGACCTATGTTCTGAGTAATTACAACTTCACAATAAGAATGTGTTCTCCTTAATAATATTTACTATTCATTTGCTGTGTTAATGTTACTATAAACTACGCAATATTTCTGTGGTATCAATTACGAAATGTCTATGACCCCTATCATATTTATTATTACTGACGCTCGTGCAAGTGAAACTGCAGGTGTTAAAAATAAAGATCTTTGGTCCGATTTGAGATGGTAATATTTGCAATAACCTCGAACCTGACATCGTCAAATTTATTAAAGTTCAAGAACTTCGATAAGCTACGCGCCTGGCTCTGATAGCACAGTCTTCACACGTGTTTACCTAATATTTCATAAACCTCTATGATCGGCAGACCAAATCGCAGATCAGATAGGAATAGATCAGACCCCAAAGAGTAGTACCGAGGTGATTTAAAATGTGGGACCCAAAGGTTAAAATAACCATAATTTATTTGTTTATTCTAAATACAGTGCATACATAAATATTTTTATATATGCTCTAATATAAACAATATCAAAATATTTCCTTTTTACTACAACTTATCTTTCACATATTTGCTTAGTTTCATTTTGAATCTTGGCAAATAGTTTCTCCTCCTTTCTAATGTTTTCTGACATTTCATAAAAAATCTTCATCGCACTGTACATCTGAGATTTCTGAGATTTATCCTTCTTCCTGAATGATAGTCTCAGTCTATCGTTTCCTCTTGTATGATGTTCGTGCTTTTGTTGATTTGCATCAATTTTACTTATAACTTCTGCCGATATTTTCTTAGTGAGGATTTTATTGAAATATATTGTAATATATTGTAGGATAATTGAAGGTTTTCTCGTTACTTACTTACCATAATGCCGTTTCCCCGCAGGGGTAGACAGATAGGATAGAGCGCCACACTCTTTTGTCCTGACACACAATTCTCGTCTCATCCACATTCACACATTATTAACATGGTAACGCACTTTTCCGGTTAGAAAGTTCCAGAATCAAGCCCCGGTGCTAACTATATGATGGATTTTTTTCTGTTTACCCTTCTAAGTGATTCATCAATTTTGTTTTGATTTAAAAAAAACTGTGTTTTAAATTATTACTAACTATACTATATATATTTATTACTTCTGTCAATTTTTAAAATTAAACCAAATTATTTTCAATAAATTTAGTAGCCGATAATAATGTATTCAATCTAACTAAAAAAATATATTTTATGATGCACCCCTGTACCGTACGACAAAGATTTACGTGGGAAATGGGTTTTATCGCCAAGAGTTAATCTTTATATGAATGAAGGTTCTGATACTGATACTGGCTTGCCTAATGTAATCGACATGTCATATGATATCGATTTTTTTATGTGCATTTTAATTTCATTCTCAGCCCATTAAAGAATCGTGAAAATAAGGAAATTTTACAGTATTTCTTAAAAAGCACAGGTGATAAAATACTTGGATATTTTTAAATCATCTTATAAGTACATGTTTAACATGTGTAGGCACTGTATATGAAAGTATGAAGGCGACAAGAGGACGCATGTTCTGACGTAAATATAATACTCTTATCATTTCGAAACTTCTAGAGAATTCAGAACAAGATACTTTGGAAGGAGTACATTTATGGTGCTCCTTTATCGACAAACTGAACTCTCAGTCAGAAAAATAACGATAAGGTCCAGATTTATATTTATTATCGTTTTTGTTATACGACGTAATAATGTCAGCTTCCTTACACTTTTCAGTTTCTAGAGTGCGGCTTCATTTACGTGTAGCTCTGTCGTCAGTAGGTACATCAGTAGTTCAATCGAATCTAAGCCGTAAGGTAATAATATACTTACTAGTATCGTTTGAGCAATTATACAGCTTCGGGCCAAATTAAAGAGGTAATCATCAAGATTTCATTATATCTTCAGTATCTACAGATGAAAACTACTTTATAATAATGAAATATAAAATACATATCAAGGAAGAAGACAATTACTGATCCGTTGCGAATAAACTACTACTTATAACAGTAATCAACAAATTAAAAATAAATCTGAATTAAATATATTAATTAGAAAGATATACATATAAAATCAATATTATCTAAAAATATATATATACTCCGGAGAAGGTTGGAAATATTTTTCGATTAAATTGATTTTAAATGTATATCTTTATAATTAATACAGTTCTACAACACTCCCACTACATTTTTATTTTAAAAAAAAATCTTTTTATTTTATCTCTATTTTATTTTTGTCTAATATTTATCTTAAATAACACCACAACATAACGAAAAAAACTGGTTACTTTAACATAGACTTCAGTCTAACAAAGTAGCCAGGACAACGCATTATAGGTATATCAGAGGTGGAGTCTACTCCATCCCACACAATAAACTACGAGTGTGTATAATAATTGCAATATAATTGTATCTTATGTTTATCATGTTATATTATAATATGTTCACTTCTGTTATAACAAAAATGTGTATGTCTATAAAGTTTAAATAAATAAATAAATTTAATAAGTATTTAAAAGTAATTTTTGTTTATTTTATACAAAGCAATAACAGTTAAAAAATAAATGATCTGCGTTTAAATAATGCTCATGAATAATCATCACAAACGTGTACAATGTGACCTACAGATAGGAATTGTGCATTGGCAATGAAATATCGACATGAGATGTTATAGTTTATATCCTAACAAATTATATAACAATAATTATAATTTAGTACAACTATATAAAAAAACATAGTTAAGAATGTATAATTGAAGGCTTCAAAATTCGTCCTATACCGTGTAATGAACTAACGTTTTGGTAAAATCGCTTCCGACACTGATAAATCTGATTAAGTCACAATTGACGAAACGATCAATGACGTATGCTAGTGTGGCGATGCGCCTCTTCTGGCAACATTTCATGACATCGCCATGAGTCATTGGCCAACCGGGTGGAGGGGAGAATTTTGTCTGAAACGTAGCCACGAGGCTCGCGGAAATCAAACCTTCTTGCACCCGACAGCTTACCCTGCATCCAAGCTAAGAACTCCAAACTGTCATTCTTAATTATATATATTTTTATCGAATAAACAACTCGAAGACTAGTGTAAGTACCTTTTTGATTCGCTTGCCTATCCGTTGACCCGATTGGTATAATTGAGATTAAACACTGAATCGTGTTGGCCTATACTAGCATAACTGCATCATATAAAGGTTATAATAGCCATCAAAATAATATCGTAAGATACAGCAAGACGTTGGCAGGATTTGAAAATAGGTCAATTATGTAAACATATTTATAAGACACAAGTTTTTTCCTATTTTCGTGTTGCTGAATTCGGGGTGCATCTTATCATCGATGGCGTCTTACAATTGCTATAAGATCAGTCGTTATGAATCATCACTGATTATTTGTAGAACTGAGTCGAAAAGTGATTCAGATAAATCGGACACAGAATCTGAAGAAATTTCAGTACATAAATAAATGCCTGTTTTTAAATCCTTTTTATTAAGATAATGACTGTTATAACAATGTTAATATTATATTTTTTTATTATTGATATATACAAATAAGGGCGCGTCTTATAATCGAGGAAATACGGTATTTAAAGGACACATTTAGGAATACGGTAAAGTTGTTCTCTCTTTGACAAACCGAACCCTGGAGAGGTTTCCCGACTAACCGGGTCTAGGCACGCTTCGAGGGAGTCCATGTAGCGTGATTATGACGTCATATTTCAACAGGGAATCCTCTGATACTTTTATTGGTGACATTTCTCTGGTCGCGCGCGCACATTCATCATCAGCACTGAATCGTGCAGGCGCACAAGAGCCTATGCGCACTTGTAAGTGCAAGCAATAATCGAACTGCATTTGAGGATTAGTCCTTGTTACGTATTCCGCTTTTCGTTTGCATAGAATTGGACAGCTGTAAATATCGAGAAAAAATATTAAATAATATTTTTTTTATGAAACACGGAAATCATTTCACATTCATAATTTTAAAATATGAATTAAATATATTAATTAGAAAGATATACATATAAAATCAATTTTATCGAAAAATATTGTTGTTGCGCCACCGGGATTCGAACCTGGATCTATTTCCTAACCGGGGAAGGTGCATTATCCAACTATGCTACGGCGACATCCAGGTTCGAATCCCGGTGGCGCAACAACAATATTTTTCTATAAAATTGATTATATATGTATATCTTTCTAATTAATATATTTAATTCATATTTAAAAATATCACAGACCTATGTTCTGAATAATTACAACTTGTGTTCTCTTAAATCATAATTTTACATTTTGAAACTAGTCCCGAGACAAGACTAGAAACATTTTGGTCATTAGATAAGTTTTTGTTGTCAAATCCAAATTAATCCCAAGTGCCACGACATGTCATATATCGTAAATAGATGTATGTGTATGAAAATTTGAGTCTCGCGTTATATCTTCAGCGAATTTAGTGAAGTATTACTTGTTCTTGGAACAGATTATTACACTAATTTATTTGAATTCCTACTAGGTAAATTTTTTTATGTGTCAACATCAGAGTCCCGTGTCCGTCTGGAAACGATTCCCCGTCGCACGGACAGTCCGTCAGACGGTCGACAAGAGTCGCGCGACTGCGGGTTTCGTCCGGCCGTTGCTCTCTTCTTCCTACCTGTCCGGCGCGTTATGATTTATGTACCAACTTATTAATGTCCGGTACTAAAAATATTTTTTTAAAGTTTCGAATTCACCTGGTCGGCGCGCATCCACATCATTTAACCGCTTTCGTAAACTGTCTCATTATTGGATATCTTCGCATTGTTTATTTTAAAATTGATCGCAGTAGGCGATGTTCAAATATATTTAGATGTCAAACATTTTTTGATTATATATATATATTTTAATATTGCGTAATCTCCATATACATAATATACAAGAGAAAGTAGTCTAAGGCCGGTTGTGTGATCAGTACTAACGCTGGTACTAAAAATCTTTTGCGGGTTGTTGATACATCAAATTTACTACAGTCATAGATGGTCAAAGACTATCTCACCTCTCAGTGTGGCAAGACGATTAAACATGAAATATGCTATTTTTTATTATTTATTTACATCTTTATTCGCCTATGTGTCCAAGACCTGTCACTGCTGTGGCGAAATTTTTCTGGATTATGTGCTAATGTATATTGTCTTTGATATTAGACAAATATATACTAATACTACTCTCAAATACATATATAAATACAAACAGATACATTTAACTATTTAATAGAATGCTAAAAGACTTCAATCAATTGAATTGTCCCAAGAACATGAAACTATATATTAAAACTTGGATTCGTAATATGGGTAGAGCCAGTATTGGTGCACTCATCCAAACATATTGACTCATACCTATATTAATTATTGCTACAAAGTGATCCAAAAATTAAGTCCATTTTAAAATTGTTCTTCATATACACCTTTTATATAGTAATAAATTTAATTCTATCTACTTATAATTCTAATTAATTCTCGATGTAATCTAGTGTCTCGACACAGAATTTCTCTAGTGAGACGGACACAGTCCAAACAGATTTTTACATAATATTATATAGTTACTAATAAAAGATAAAATAAATATTAAACAACAAGATCATCATGTGTCTCTAAAATAGCGCGATATTTTAATGATTAATTGTCGTATTCTGCAACTTTCATAGTACCTATGTGACAGTTGACTTTTGAAACAGCTGTGAAGAGTCCGCCATATTTAACCATCGATTCACATTTCACTATTGCAAATTAAATTCAGTTTACTACGGGATCTATTTTAGAGAAGTAAATATTTTTTACCAACGATCAAACAACAAGTTATCGCAACATTTTCCACCTCAGTAACTTTTTTAACTATCCCACAAACCAGCTCTAAATGGGTCTATGATTGGGAAACATCACTAGAAAAGAGGGTTATCCGAAGTTTAATTAAATTTAGAAACAGATTAGAAGTTATTCACACTTTTGTAGGAAGGTTAAGCTCCACTTGAACCTACTGTCTCTGAGTTTCTATATATATAATCCCAGTATATTTCGGTCGATCCCGTAACAAGTGCACAGAAGAAAGGCGCGCACGAGACAAATGCACGCAATCAGCTTATATACTTATATGATAATTTAACACTACAGTATAATGTAATTCAATGTAACCTATATTAAAGGAATGTAAGGTATCGTGAGCTATATGTTATTTTAATGAAAACACTTTTTTTAAAAATTTTCCATGATACATCGTTTAGTCAATATTCCAATTTCAATATTGAATTTAATACAATTAAAAAAATAGCAGTTAATAACCGGTATAGTACTGGTTTAATAGACACTATTTTAAAAAATAAATTAAAAGAATCAATAAGAATAATAATCAATTTTAATATAAATTATATATATGTTTTTAGTTAGTATTGATATATAGTAGTACTGAAGAAAAAAATGGTATTTTTCGAAACCAGTAGATGTATTTAAACTCAATAAGTAGTTAATAAAACAAAGTTAACAAATAAAAATAATTTGTATTAACCTATATTCTCTCATTCCTCTTCGTTATGTGCCCAATATATCTGTAACTTGGTGTAAAATACAGTATATAGAAAAAAAACATTAAATACTTATATACAATGATGCTAAATAGCGTAAATAATTGGTGCGTATTGGTCGTATATAAGTGCTTCGACAAGGAAAACCACCAAGTTAGTCTAATTTTAAATAGTAATTATTTTGAAAAGAAATAGTATGAATATTAATTGACTGATTATTAATTATTAATTAATTAATATTAATGTAACATATATTTCGTGTACAAACTATATTATGATATCTTTTTTGAACCTAAATTGGCCTAGGTACAAATTGATTATGTCAAAAGTATTTTTTTTTTAATAAATTCACACTACATCATTGAAGTAATTTAATCGTATATTTGCTCAGACCGGATGCAATCGATTTTGCAAAAGAATTTCTAAATTTTATTTACACCTGCTGAGAATCGAATCGGTGACCTTCGGATTAGTCGGACAACGCTTTACGACATAGCCAGAATTCTTTTAATCAATTAGCATTCTAAAAGCTTGGAACAGTTAAGTTTACAATTAATTACATCATTAATATATTTGTTTAACAATGGTATATAATTATTATTTTCTATCCTTTTTGACAATCTTGATACATAATGTGTGTTGCACAAAATTTTATGTTCTTTTAAATAGTTCTTAGGATACATTTTGGTAACTATATTTTGTATAGTTACCAAATTGACAAGATTTGTAAAAAATATACTTAAAATCAGAAAATTAATAAATTTAAAGTTAAAATACGAAACGGACTTCAGTCTCTCGCTTGACAGGCTGAGATACTAACCACTGCACTGTCGATGTAAATAAATGAGATGTGAAAATATACGTTTACAAATATCTTAAGCATTTTAATAATTAAGCTTGTGTTACATTATAAATTTAGCAGGAAAGCAACCGTATTTAAATAAAATTAAATATCAACATTTGACATTAAGTTTATGTGCAATTCTGATACAAGAAACAATCAGCTTTATATACTTACATGATAATTTGACACCACTGTCTAAAGAAGGAATAGCGAAATGGTAGAGCACTCACTTAGTATGTGAGAAGTATCAGCCTCGAGATTTGACCTACCAGCGAAGGTGTACATAAACGATCTTAAAAATATTTTATTAAGGAGAACACATTCTTATTGTGAAGCTGTAATTATTCAGAAAATAAGTCTGTGATATTTAATATCCCGACAGCAACAACAATATATTTTTAGATAAAATTGATTACAAATGTATATCTTTCTAATTAATACATTTAATTACTATTTTAAAATATTTTTAATATTAGCAAAATAATAATTTGAATAGATATTTAAAACATATAGATATGCCTTTAAAATGAAAATAAAATACAATGTAAAAGTGATAGTATGTAAATATGTTACGAAATTTTCAAATACAGTTTTTGTGTCAAACTTTCCTAGGGCACTCGCTGAATGAGCATGCTATTTCATACCGAGATACATTTTAATGAACCGTTAAGATCGAGAGGAAACCGTGTTGTCATTGAAATGAAACTTTTTTTTTATGAAAATTTATTTCAAAGATAAATGATGAAAAATTATATCCTCCCGGCGCTCGTCAATGTTGTGTAGGACACTGCTGAAAACATGTTTCATCAAAAGAATGATCTCGAAAGATAGCATCTTTCCATACAAGAATAATATCTGTCTCTATCTTAAAAATAATCTTGAAAAAAGTGACTTGTCTTAAAGATTCAGGTAAAAGCCACCAGTGGCGCAACTGAATCCACAGACAGGGCTGTGATTTAAAAAAAAAAAAATAGTATAAATCAATTAATTACTTGGACAGAAAAAAATCTATTTATTGAAAATATCTCTGATTACCTCCGGGATTATACGTATTATATTAGATAAGCAGGATGCAGGAAGCGACATCCTTGAACATTAATAAATTTTGATCTAATCAATATAAAGTTAAGTCATAAAATCATAAACAGTAAACAATTTGGTAATGGTATAGCGGCCGGTATTTATATTGTTATTTTAAGATGTGAAATATTTTCATGTGTAGGGTTTTAAAATAAATTCATTGTACGAAATCACGTTCCATCTTGATGGGGCGAGAATATTTTTTTGTTAATCCTATTTTTCACATTAAACTTATTCATGTTAAATCATTCCACTGTACTTAAACTGTAAAAAATAACCAAGATGCTCGAAATTTTCTATCAATGCGACTTGGTGTACGCCACTGAAAGCCGCCAACGCAAGAGGCCCACAAAGAAACAACACGAATACAAAGGGTGGCCCATTTTCCTGCGGGCAATACTGAAATATACATAGAGACCCTAGGCTAGCAGTGGCGAACCTTTTTAGGACCAGTAAATTTTTATTTCAAAATTACTCAAACCATATAATATTTTAAATATGAATTAAATATAGTAATTATAAAGATATACATATAAAATCAATTTTTATCGAAAAATATTGTTGTTGCGCCACCGGGATTCGAACCTGGATCTCTTTCCTAACCGGGGAAGGTGCTTTATCCAACTAAGCTACAGCGACATTATTTTTAGCGACAATTTTCGACCCTATATGTTACCTTTTTTTGATATTAATACATTTAATCGTTCCATCATTTGACAGAGCCATCTACCTTATTTAAAATATCACAGACCTATGTTCTGAATAATTACAACTTCACAATAAGAATGTGTTCTCCTAAAACATATAATATTTATTGATGGTAATATACTCGTATATTTTAAATCTAATTTTGATATTTTATTTATTTATTTATATATATACATACGACAATATAAAACAATAGAGTTATGCACCCCCAAATACAAAAGATCTTGAATTAGGAGGGTGGCTAACGACATATATATAAAATAAGATCAAGATCTACTAAATGTAAAAAATTAATAATATTTAAAAAATGTCGAGAAATTGATCAGATTAATAATTTAATTAATCTATGTAAGGAAAGGGAATTTCATAATTATTATTGAAACATTAAACAATATTTTTTCAGGTTCCTTCATGTACTTTATTTTATTTTCATATTTTATTTGTATTCTGTAGAAGATTTTAGTTAAAAATAAAAGAATTTATACATTTTTTAAATAGGGAATGAATAACTATTTGAAACAGGTTAAGAATTATTTCATCTCTAAAGGGTCTTTTTATAGGTTTATGTTGACTAAAGTATACAAAAAATTCTTAATTGGTTTGGATATCATTTATCGATAGTTAGTACGATTAGATTTGACGCAGAATAAACATAAACCATGTCATTTCATTACACTAAATTACTAAGTTATATATATTACATTACTGTTCATTGATTTTAGTTAAAATACTTTTTGTAAGTCAAATATAAACAAAAAAAAACATCAACTACATCAGCCCTGTTGATCAGGTCCTACAATGGAATCTGAAACATTGGCTAGGCATATGGGCGAAAAGCCCAGAAAACTAAACACAGAAGAAATTTGTGTGTCTCAGTCGATGTGCATATGTCTGAGAGTCGTGATCATTTCGTATGTTTCTTCAATGTGAACTGCTTACTTAACCATTCTTATATAGGTGTCGATAATGTTTATGTCTTAATCTAGCATTCTAGCGTTAACCAATTCAATAAATAAATTACCCAATGGTCCAAGAAGTTGAAAAAAAAATTATATGAAAATTGGTGCTATCCACAAGTTTGTCGCCCCTGCCCTTGGCCATATATCACCTGCGAGCAACAAAAGTCGTCGCGACGGAAGAGGCGTCGTGACAAAATAGACAACGGCGTACAACGCTGCAGCATCTCGGCTAATGATGGCGTTCGGCTTTGGACAACTCGCTCGGAGCGTCGGCCTTTGATTTTCACAGAATTAGGCGCACTTTCATATTTCCCCGAGTAGGTGAGACCGCATTAATCACATGTTTAAGATTTTTTGTACCTGAATTCTGGTATTTCAAATTGCTCGTAGCTTTTAGATCGATTTATCCGAGTGTTTTAATTATAACATTTTAAATACATTGACTGACTAATGAGCATGTTATTTTGTGATATTATTTACTTGAAGTGTAGTTCTATAATCCTCCTGATTGAAGTTTATCTTGTGTGTACTCGGTCAGTTGCGTAAAAATTAAAGGTCTTCTTGTAACAATTTAGCTGTTTTACAATGAGATATGCACACAGTCTAATACAATAATTTACATTTATAGCGAGTATTATACTTAAGAGATCGCTCGCAAGGACGCGGTGCCTTATAATACCCACATACACACGCACATCTGTCAATCTAACGCCGCGCTCTTGCGGACATACACGTCCATACTTCAACTAACAAACCTTACATATATTATTTAAAAAAATATATATTCTTACTTTCCTATAGGCGAAACAAAGATGTTTTATAATGTTTTATCTCAAAAATATTTTATACTTAAGTAATCTCAAAAATATGTGCAACAAAAAAATTACCATGGTGGACATATATAAATTGTTCAGTACCCATAAACGACAAACTTACGTTTTGATAATTTATATAATTTCGCATGTTTGAAAAGTCACAACATTCGTATTTTAAAAATTAGAATGTGTGTCCTCTCACGTCCCTGTTAGTAAGTAAACATTTTTTTGCGAATTCAGTATCTACCTAAAAAATTGTTTTAAAAAGATAATACATACCTAGTACCTACCCACATAAAGTGTAATAAGAAGCAACCGTTTTAAAATAAATATTTTTTTAACCTTCACGTATTTCCTTGCTTCCTTCCCAGTGAACTGTTCACAGCATCTCACACACGTATGTTGTTTACATATTATAACCATCTTGTAGCGAGTACAAACTGTACTCAATTATTTTTTTAAACACGATGTAAGCAATCGTGAGAGGACCTTTAATAAATATACTCATAACGTATATACTTACAACATTTTATATTCTATTTGCGTTTTTTTTTTCTGCGTTAGTAAATATTTAAACTAATAACCTGTTAAGTACTAACTAACGACTCATAATTTTTTCGCAGAAAATATAGAACATCACGTCCCACTGGAAATTAATTGATTCATTTTTGACATAGTCTGTATTTAACGTGATTATATAATTACAAATTAAATGTATTAATTAGAATGATATACATATAAAATTAATTTATCGAAAAAATATTATTGGTGCTACCGGGATTCGAACCTGGATCTTGTCCTATCCGGGGAAATGTATCAACCGATTATGCTTCACAAACATAATGAGTTGACGACAAATTTTCAAATTTACATGTTGCACTTTCAAATTGATACATCTGTCGTTACATTGTTTATTTGTATTAAAAATATCACAGAGTTATGTTCTGTAGAATATCACAGACCTATGTTCTGTAAAATATCACAGATCTATGTTCTGTAAAATGGCAATATCGCAAGAAGAATGTGTTCTCCTTAAAACTAATTATATAATCTCAAGTTAGTAAAATATGCACTAGAAAATGTGAAAAATACACATTTAAATAATTTTCGTTCTGCGTCTAACCGAGTGTTTTATGAGATGTATTCTTTTTATTAAAATGCCAAGGTAATGCCTACCTTTAGTTAACGATAGCAATTAACGAACATAAATAATTATTAAAACAATAGAAATTATACACTCTTACCTTAGAAGCGTGTAAACGGGTTAGTAATTTTGTAAATATTTGAACTATGAAATAGCAAGTCCTGGTATATAATTTGTTATTTAAAATTACTTTAAATATCGTACGTAAAAGTTTGATCGTATTTCCGTTATATCCGGTTTGTACAAGTTTCCGTTATATACCACACACATATGTTATATCACGAAAGAAACATAGGATGATGTTAGATGCTATGAACCGCGAGGCGCACTTATATCTCTATCCCCCAGGAGTTAGGAATTATTTATTTATTGTTTGAATACAGATTTTTTTTTACAAAAATTTTACGGAAATTTTTCACTTAAGATAGGTCTGATCTAGAGAAACCGAATCACATTTTATGATACGAAGGGCGTTTTTTAATTAAGTACCGCATAAGTTTAAGTAAGTTTTTACAATACTTTATTTTCTTCGGACGCTATACACCTTAAACTTCTGTATATAGTTGCCATTATTATTAAGGCACTTGTCATAACAGGGCACAATTTTTGTATATCTTCGTCATAAAACGACGCCGCCTGGGATGCAAACCACGTCTGTACTCCGTCTTTGAGTTCATCACCAAGGAACCGCTTCAGATGAAGGAAAATATGAAAATCATTTGGCCCCACATCAGGACAAAATAGGACTCACTTGGCGATGAATGTCGGTTGTTTTCATGTTTTGTGCATTCAAAAAACGAATCACAGTACGCGGGCTGATCTATTATCTTGAATATTTCAACCGTATGTTTGAACCTAGGGTAGCTTTTTACCAAAATAAATTCTGAACAATAGTGTTGACTACAATTTACTGCTTCTTTAGGAAATAACTATAATGTTATTTATTAGATTTACTTTCTTGGATCGTTTATACCTGGATCAATTACACACTATTATAGTTTCTGCAACTTGGGATTTTTAATTTAAATTTTTATATATTTTTAGGCCACCCCCTTGATTTGGCCGCTTTAGGAAGGCACCAGCTCCGCCTGTGTGTAACGCAGACGCTGTACTTGAACATTTTCGATCCATGTTTTTTAATATATCTCTACCCCTAAATTATTTTTCACTAGGTGTGTTACATACAGTATAATTGTCATATCGTTAAATAAAGCAAACATAATATCGACAGATTAACTTCTCGCATGTCAACATAAAATAAACAAGATCTGCTGTCATTTCTATTATTTTGCTTAATTTTTTATTATATTTGTATTATATTTTTATAATTTTTGTGACCATGTAATTTTTTTTTTTGAAAGACACAATTATTATTTTATTCATTTGTTAATTTAATATTAATTATGCTTCTATTGTAAGAAGATCTCAGTTATTAGAGGCTAGACATGTTATTTAATAGTTTACTAATTTTGTGTAATTAGAAAAAAAAAATCTAAACTTAACACCCAAACTTATGATACGAAAAGACCGAGCCGCAATTATCAATTAAGCAAATTAAATCGAAACAAAAGACGGGCACTTAAATATGAACACAGTAATTAACAAACAGTTGAGATACACTGTAGTTATTTTCTATTTCAATAAACGAATGTATTACAATGTATTTAATCATGTACGTATCTACTTAATTGTAGGCGTAATATGAAAATATATTTCAACATGTAAAAGCAAGGCATCTTCGAATGAATAATAATTACTCCGGTCATAAATATTCATTTGAACTTGCGTTCACGCTTTATAATTTCAAATTATCGATGTGAACACATATTAGTTTTGAAAAATGAAAAATTTTAACTTTTCCCCATATATAATATTACGCACGTCTGTGATTCTGATTATATTTGTTGTGTATAATAAAAACCGGCGAAATGGATGGATTAAAGCAGACTGAACGCGGTGGAAATGTAACGCACTCTATTGTCTTTGTTTACTATTTTTAATGAAGTGCTACAATGTTTCAAAGTTAAGTCTAAAATGAACTCGGTATTTCGGGAGTGATTTTCAGCTTATTAGTAAAATAAACTATATACATTATTATGAAATTCAAAATACAATAAATTATTATGAAGTTCAAAATACAAAATAAAAACGGATGCAATATAGTGATGTTTAATTACATTGCTAGATTGATGTGCAGATATTTTTTGCGGAGTGTGCGGCAACGTTATTTTGCTGCCAAAACCATCCGAAATATTACTTTTTAGTTTCGCACTTAATTACTTGATCGCTTAATGTTCTTATTATAACATTACTGTTTGTAATATCTTTACTTTTAATGTGTTATTTATGTCTTAATTGAGTGGACCGCTTGTCTCCATACTTCTCGGTTCTGGTCTTTATTTTGACCATGCGAAAATTCGATCATTTCGTACAATTTTATATCATCTTATTGATGACTGACCTCTAGCAATATTCTTCCTTCTGCATTAAGCCATTATCAAATGTTTGCTTATTAAGGAGAACACATTCTTATTGTGAAATGGTAATTATTCAGAACATAGCTCTGTGATATTTTAAATACTAATTTAATGTATTTATTATACAGATAAAATTAATATTGTCGAAAAATATTGTTTTGGCGCTACCGGGATTCGAACCTGGATCTTTATTTCCAATCCGGGGAAGTACACTACCAGCTGTGTTATAGCGCCAGTATTTTTCATGACAAATTTTCGAACCTATATGTTATACTTTTTCAAATTAATACATCTGTCGTTCCATTATTTGAAAGCCATGTACATTGTTTTTACGGAATCTCAAATACCTTTGAGTAAACCGACTGCAGACGCCAGAATTATTAATAATATTTTTATTAAATTTAAAATAATGTAGATGGCTCTCAAATATTATCAGGACATGGGTAACCCGCTGGATAATGCTAGGAAGGTAGACATGAAGAGTCGTCTCTGTGTAAATAATATTTCAATTAGAATATTTTTTATTTTAGTCAAAATCATTATGTGTGTGTTCTGTCTAAATCTCCCTTCAGATATCGTCTCTGTGATACTACAAACTCTATGAACATCTCTCTCTGTTTTTTTTAATATTACTAATTAATGTCTCAATATGCTTTCAACTTTAACAAAATGTTTTGTTAATAACCTTTACTATGCACTTTTTGTTTATTAATAAATACCACCTGAATACCACTGAAAGCTAGTGTAAAGGAGTAATAAACATTTAACTTTGAGCTAAAAAAATAATCTATACCGCATTATAATTATAGTTATATTAGACCCGCGTTGTTTTACTTTGTCGAGAGGAACTGGCAAGAGAGTAACCACTCCTATAACAGTTCCGGGTAAGGGTGGGTCCTTTCTACTAATAGATACTATGTAATGTTAGCATGTAATACAACTTACATACAAGCTACAAGCTTCTTAATTTCATCTTGCAATGTACTCAAAGAAATGAAAAAAGCTGCTTCTGGTACATTTGATATTCCTGGAAGGCTCCCAGCTAGTAACGTTAATTTTTATGAACATGTCAAGTATGATAGAAAAGATTAAAAATCTCGCGTTAAGACTACCTTGCTCCCTACTTGCGGTTGTTCCATTTGGTGTTCTGCGATCGACGAGATTTGACCGCCACCCGTGGCGCGCGTCGAGTTCCCACGGGGCGGGCGAGCGCGCCGCGACCCCGGCCGCTCGCACCCTTATAGCGGCGCCGCTCAGCCACCTACCCCCCGTCGACTCGAATCTGAAACGTGCACACTAACATCAGCACCTGAGCAGCGGCCTTCTCAAAGTTCACGTCGACGTATTCCTTACCGTAATTAAAATATTGTTAGTTTGTTTTCTTTCTTTGATTGTTCGTTTAATCTTAGAGCCACCAAACTTGACACGCTATCTAATAGGACCAAAATAACTCGCGCTATCCTCGTCACGGGAGTTCATTCATTTTTCATGTCACAAGCGCCTAGTATAATTTTTAAAATATTAAGAATTTTGCTGTTTCCATTGACACGTCTCTTTTAATAAATAAAAATAATTGGGTTTCACAAAGTTTCATATGAAATTTTCGGCGTTACTCGGCATTCAGGGGCCTTTACTTTGTGGAGGCAGTAAAGATTAACGATGTCCACAAAATTTGATCCAGAAAGGGAGAGAGTAAGGTGTTCAGTGAGGGTGGGGTGACCTGAGTATATTTTCCTCAGTGAATTTTCCTAGACTGCAACTGAACAAAATTTGAAATGGATGCCATTCAAATAATACATTTTATTTCTTGGGGAGGGGGCTGGAGTAGTCAGCGGGGATGAATACTGATGCTTTGCGCAGGGTCCTAAGAAGTAGCTACGTAAAATTTGGTTTATATAGGTCAAAAGGTTTGGAATTGTACAGAGAATAGATAGACATACAATTATTTATATATACTGATATTGATTCCCAACAGACTAGACGATTTATAGGGCTTTATTTCAATTGCTATTATATATAAACACAACTAATTAAATATTGACGAATGTAGTACACAAAAAATATGTGTTGATATAAGTTTGGTTCACATCTTTGGCAAAAAGGCAAAACTCAAGAATGGTTTAACTGATTTTCATGCGGTTCCAGAATACTAACAATTTTATGGGTAGGTTTTAAGTATCGTCACGGTACGACTTCAAGGCCGAGCAATGGACAAATATTTATATAAGTTCTAAAAAATCTTGCGTACAGCACATCCAATTCGATACGGTGCTAAGATATTATATAAGGTATACATATATCAAGATAATTCATGAAAGATTTAATGACGGTACCTACAAAAAAGTCTGCAAGGATACAAGACGCAGATAAAAATGTATAAAGCAACTTTTATTTACTAGTGGTGAATTGAAAAAGGCGCAAACAGAAAACAATAAAAATAATTTAATAAATTTTATAATGATGGGAAAAATTATTATATAAATGTATTTCATAGAATGCCAGATTGAATTTAATTTGAATACCAAAATTATACCGTTGGCGTTGAGAACTTCTGAATACAGTATAGAAGTAATAGAGTTCAACCTCGTGTTGTCCTTCCCTGTGTGCGGTGCAGAGAGGGGGTATCCAATGTCGGAGGCTGCGCGCCCCTGTGCGTTCATTGTTTTTTTCTATTTTCTTGAATTGTTGGTTTCACAGAAAGCACAAATAGAACAAAAAATATATTATCAAAAGAGTAAATAAGAATTATATTTCTTTTTTCTGTATTATTTACAGAATTACATTATAATTTAAAAAAAAACAATGTTCCATTTAAATGAATTAAACTTTTTTTTAAAAATTATAAATATGTTTGAATTGTTTCACATAATAATAAATTAATTGAATGTTACATACAATTTTTAAGATTTAAATTTAAATAGCACGTAATTAAATCGAAATTATGATCGAGTATTTTGTTCATTTAAATATAACAAAATTATATAACAATTATTATCATATTACGGTTAACAATTATTACAGGTGCTTATATTGGAAGACACCTGTGACGGCGCTCTGGTGGTAAACAACGTCTGAAATGAAATGTTGCTTGATAATGTTTTGTTAAGCATTATAATTACTTTTTTATTTTTTATTACTATATCTCTGTATGTTATTCCACATGATAACTCAATAGGTGAAATAAATCTTATTTAACACAAAGCGTAATATTTAAAAAATATTTATAAAATATATTTATTATTCATTTCAATGGTTTGATTCCACAAAGGTGATAATTAAAAGTACAAGGCTTTGAATGTATTTATAAAACTAACAAAATATAAATAAATATGAAAAAGTCGCGTGAAATTATCTTAATTTTGATCCCATTGAAGAAGTTGTTTAACGTATGGATTTCTGCACAGGGTCATTTACATTTGGACAATGGTAGGTGTGGAAACGTACAACAATTATTATTGTGTCCGGGCAACCGCCGAGCTCTCAACCCCAGGGCTGGTTCTTGAATAGTAGGGTTACCGCGCGGCGGGATTTTGGAGAACTGAAACAATCTAGAAAAAATATTGGACATATAATATTCTCCTTCTCCACCGACGTGATCTGATCTACTTATTTTGTCTGATTTTTGATCTTCTTCTTTTCACAATCTTATGTCGTATAGCGAGGATTCGATACACGACACATTTGATTATAAATAACTAAATAAATATGTCCATTATTGATATAATCGGCGTTAAGTGAGTGGAGTTTTATCATAATGGATGGATATAAATGAAACAATATTATTACTCTACTTGAGTTTATTAGCACTACTCGAGTTTCGAGAGACTTCACCTGTCGATGATAGTTACTGTTTCTCTCGAAACTCGAGTAGTTCTCGTGGATATCATAACGCAAGAATGTTTCAATCCTACAACAAATCTAACCACAAACTCAGTGGTACCGAACAAACTACAGCAGAGAACAAAAGTTTCTTCGAATTATTCGGCCACATTTTACGTCACACTTTTTACTTACTTTACAAATTTGAAAAATATTGACGTTTTGCGGTGCCTTAATAAGTATAACTGTACAAATTAAATGAATTAACTAGAAATATATACAGAAAAAAACTATTTATCGAAAAAATATTTAGTTACTATATATAATGTGTATTAAATACCACAGAACTATGTTTTAAAAATAAACTTCACAACAAAAATGTATTTTCTTTAATCATAATTGTATTTTTATTCATATTGTTTATTCGTAAATTGTGACATTCTTCGGTGTGGTAGTTTTTGAACCTTACCACCATCAGATAACTTAAACCTGACTTCCCAATGTGTCGTTTCTTTGCACGGATAGGCACGTATCTCCGGAATGAAACGTCTGTGATAAGCCTTGGCATTGTCAAGTAAGCTAGGTATTAAAATATGGTTCTTGTGAGAATTGTGTGACATTCATTATACGATACACGCATACCTCAATCTACATAGTGAACAAAATATTCTACCAATTCATTGGCCACATTATATATATTTTTCAATACATATCTATTTATTTATTTCCTTCAACGCCCTTATGGGCTTTTACATAAGAATATTCAATACAGCAGTTTAAATATAACATAAAAACTATAAACTATGTATAATTTACATACACATATTTATTCAGCTCAAGTATGCTCCTGCAACGAAAAATGTCAACAAAACTCAACTCGTTAACAAGCCGATGGATTCGTGATATTGGCGAGTTAACAACATAATATTTCTATGTATACTTACAAAGAACATTTCATGTCTCGTTTGAGCCAAGACCCCGCTTTTGGACATCATTCTCTGGGATTTTTTGAAGTCAAAAGTTTATGTTAACACCCAAGCCTTGAATAAGGAGATTAAACGCTGAATCACTAAAATTCATTCACAGTTATGCCAAACCGTGATTGAAAATTTCGTCAAAAGAATGCAAATGTGCCAGCAAAGCCGAGGAGGGTATTTATTAGATGTGTTGTTCCATACATAATTCCCACATGTCTACATTATCAACATTTTGGACTTTTCTCAAAAAGAAACTGTGTTTTATTTCAAATTTACATTTTCCGCTCTTGTTGAGATACCTTTATATGTCAATATTAATAATCAAACATGTAATATTACAGTTGCACGGCGCACGGTCACCCTAGCGAGCGGAAGAGACCGCGCGTCCCGGAAACGTGTTGTGCAACAATAACACCCAGCGTGGTGCCGCGCCATAGAAATGATTTTGTTTACCATCCGTCCCCATTGCGGGAGACAAACACGAATATAATACCGAGTACACTAAACACGGCGGACGCCCTAACTTGGCGGCTGAGGCCGGGCCGTTTGCGGCTACTGTTATTTTCGCCTACAAATAATATGTAACGTTTACTATTCATCATAATACCATCTCGAGGGGATTACTTGTTTTCTCTCTCTTCTTTAACATAAAATACTACACATTTTTTTAAGTACTTACTTTTATATTTTGTGCAAATTTATGTGGGTTATGTTATGCGTGGGATAAAATACTTATTTCATCGTCTGACATTCATGATTTTGGGACTTCGTTTCAAAATAAAAACCACCCCCTAAATATTAATTTAATTTTGGATTTGCGGCGCACGAAAATAAAACGGTTATATTTAATAATGTAATCCGACCTTAGCAATCAAATTTCCGAAATGTGAGTGCAAAATTTCATGAAATTTTACCTTATACCGCGGGGCTTTTCCACAAATACATTTTAAATATTCAAAAAAGAGATCCATGACAATATTATCGTGTGGTAGATTCCATTTCTGTTTTCATCGCTATTGATATGAAATTCCTGACGTAAAAAAATACGATTTTCACAAAATAAAGAACTTTTTTTTTCTTCAAAAATGTATGTGATTATTATGAATTATGAGCGAGACGGTGAAGGCCGCTAAAACGGAGAGACTTTATTATTTTTATTTCGGACCAATCTCCAATGGTAAATAATGAGAAAGACACGGTACGTAAATTTATCCAATTTGCGTCGCTCCAAGTTTTTGCGAGTTTTCACTTCTTGAACATTTTCTCTCTCTTGTGATGCGGACCTTCTAATTATAATGTAGGCAAATTATGCAGGCAACGGCTAAATCATACACCCGTGAAATAAATAAAAATATTATTTTCAATAACATTTCTTTCTTGTATAAAAAAGTGATCGTTCATTATCAGCCCCAAGTGTCTTCCACTTTTTTCAGTTCACTGTTATTCGCTGTCATGATGTCAATAAATAAAAAAATAAAACAAATGAAATAAATCAATTAAAAACATATACAGACAAATCTGTTTGTTATTGGGTTACGAACACGGAACTTTTCCTATCAAGGAAAACACGTGACCGTTTTGCCATATTAACTAGTTCAGTTTATGACAAATTTGGAATTTATATTCTGTAGTCTTTATAAATGATACATATATTATTCTATTTTTCAAAGAAAATTTCAAAGCCACCAAATATATTTCGATAGATATATTCCTTTATAATTTAATTGATTCATTTAGTTTGTTTTCGATATACAGAACTACGTTCTGAAATTGAAACTTCACAATGTAAATGTATTTTTATTATAAAAAAAGATTTATTTATTTATTAAAACCCTGTGAGATTTAATGTAAGATTAATTCCCTTGGATATAAATATTATTTCTTTCTTAATTTATTTCACTGTAGTTTTAGAAAATGTTATAACTTTAGACTAAACTGGGATAAATAGCAACAATGATTAAATGAAGACATATTGAGTTTTGATTGGTCAACAGTATCGTAAAAGCACAAGGCAGGGAAATATGTAAATGTATTTTAAATGTACCTTTTATACCATTTACAAGTTTATCAATATTAAAATACTTTCTGTAATCCCATCCAAAACTGTCTATCATCTTAAGAAACTATATTTTCTAATGTGTAAGTTGTCGGTTCATTTCAGATATATGTGTATATATAGGTGTATAATATAATATGATATCTTGAAGGAGAAATATACAAGGGATGTAATGTATCTATTACTAAACATAGCGATTTTTGAACGACTGACTTTAATCAGAAGTACTAACCAGTGGTGACAACGGTTTTTGGTTTCTTATAATTATCATAATTTAGGAATCCAATAATAAATAAAAGTACAGCTTTGAGAACAACGCTTACAGCGTAAACCAATTTAAAACGAGATTGATAAGGTGTCAATTTTCTTTGTAATAATACTTATTAAATTAATATGTAACCATTTAGTTTTGAACTTATATTAGAATTTTTTTCAAATTCTTTTGATAAACAACTATTACTCATTTCCGACATTTTCTAAATTTAAGTGTATATTTTATAACAGCCTTTAATTGCGAAGGTTTCAAAATATATAGATATTCACATTAATACAATATTGCTGTTTTCAATTAATGATTTACTTTTTATTTTTTGTAAAATGCACTGTTTTTTATTTAGTCATTCTTAATATTTACATTTATTATTGAGTCATTCTTAATATTAAATTATAATACTAAAATTGAATTTTATTATAAAAATACTCATTTCTGGTGATCTTTATAATAAAATAATATTAAGAGCAACTTCTCTTACGTTTCATTAGTGTTCGTCTATATTTATTTATATGTATTTTTCGAACCAGAAAATTATTTTATTTGCAGGGGTGGTATATGAACATATCTGAGACATATAACGTGTTTTATCATTTATAGTTCCTCGTAAAATGAATAATATGTTTCATTATGTGTGATGGGGTGATCTATAACTTGAAAAATATATAAAAATGTTATTTAAAATGGTCAACAAAATTGAAAACAAATTATCAAGGTTTAAATTTTCAACCCGCAGGTCACAGAGCGCGTCAATTAACATACTTCTTTATTTACACCCGCTAGGAAAATAAAGTCGTACACAACTACTAGATAAATAATTATTCATTCGCGGGATGACTCGGGGCGGGAACCAAAATAACAAGAAATAGATAAATAACTGCCGGGAATTCCTGCTAGACAGGAGAATATAAATAAACCAGCCGGCTGCGCGTCTCCGACGACGGATTATGACGTGGAATCTGTCACCAAAGTAACACGCAGTCGCGGTGAAACCGAAAAAAAAGGAAAAACATAAAAGAGCTGAAAAATTGTTAAAAATCAAGGTTCCGAAAGTGGCCCAACTTGGGGGAAATACAACCAGTGTGAAGTAACAAGGTGACAGTAGTGAGCCTTTAGATAATATTAACCCATCCGTATTCTCAAATTGGTGGTTTTAGACGTATTTTGCCGCGTTCCGTTTGCGACCTGCGGGTAACTATTGTGACCGAGAAGTGGCGGATAGTATCTCATGGCTTCTATGTAATATAATAGAGATGCACAAGTTATTAATGGCCGCGGGGCCTAGCAGTAAGCATTTGGCAATAGTTGATGAGACCTTGACCGCGCAACGGTCACAAATAACCGCCTAGCGGCCACTAGCCGCCCGCAGGGCCTATCAGCAAGCAATCGACGTTAGCCGATGAGACCCTGACTGCGCACAGGCCACTATCGGCCACGAAGCGGCTACAATAGCCGCCCGCAGGGCCTAGCAATACTGTATATATTTTTGTAATTCAATATAGACACTGAAAGAAAAGTAAATCAACGTATGATTAGGTGTAGATAATAATCGTAGTAATTTATCAACTCTCATTATTTAATAAAAAACAAATAAATTTTGTCCATGTTCAAAAAATCGGTATAGCAATAAATAAGTAGAGAGTACATTTTTTGTAATTTTCAGATTGTAGTAACTCTAACAGACATATTGCAAACGAGGTATATATTTAAATGTTGGTATACCAATTATATCATCGAAATATATAAGTACCTATCTCAATGTGCGTTATTTTATAACTCTTAATTATTCCTTCATAAAATTACAGTAATAAATTTATAAAATGGTACAGATATACTAATTAATCTTCCAGATATAACTAGATGTGGAGACGGATACATTACTCATTGGCAATAAATCAGGTGCAATAAAGCGGATGATCTAATTATTTTGTTACATTAGCTGTTATATCTTAACAGAACGTTGCTAAATAACTTAATTAGAATTAATCTAGAAAATGGTCATAATATAATTTATATTTTGTATATTTCCGATGATGGTACCACTCGGCGAGTGGTTTCATATTCTTGGAATGATTCAATCTTAAAAATGTTTTTTTAAATTTTTTTTATTTATTTATTAATCTGTTATAATTACAAGTGGATTCTATTTTGATCGCCATCAGCCTGTGTTTCTCTACTGCTGGATGCAGGCCTCATCCGAGGGTCGCCAATTCTCTCTGTCTTCACCACTCTTCACCTATCTGTTGTCCTTCGATGTCGTCACTCCATAGTGCTTACGGCTGACCAACAGTTCTTCTACCGGTGTAAGGCTTTCATTTCAAGGCATTCCTGCCCCACGGGCAGTGGCGCAACTACAAGAATTGGGCCCCAATTCAGAACAGAAAAAAAAGGCTCGCCAAATAAGTATTGTGTTCATAGCAAGAACACAATTATTATTTTATCACATAATAAATTTTAAGCCAGTCAAAAATTATTTACACTTTCGCCATGTCACGTATACAAAATTTGATCCCGATCGAATCATTTGCCTTCTGACTATTTCAGTGTAAACGTGTCCGCTCTGTTAGTACTTTGCACCAAGTAGGAACAACGAGCAGTGATCTGATTTCTCTAGTCGGAGGGTGTGAAAGGGGCAGCAATTCTTCGTACACTTTTATCACAAAAATTGGTAGTGGGGAGGGGGGGGGGCTGTGCTTTATGACGCAAGTGTTTAAAAGTACCCGAAAGAGTATGACGCACTAAGGGGAATGGGGACGCCCGTCAACCTCCACCACTGACGACAAGATACAACAAGCTCGAAAGATGGTTCTAACGAATAAATGAGTTTACATCGCTGAGATAGCGTCTTCTTTGAACATCAGTCATAGTTCTTCCCATAAAATCATCCACATAGAGCTTAGCTTCCGTAAATAAATTGTAGAACGAAAAATGTAGATAATATTTGACTTGCCCTCGTATTCACTTTTTCATAAAAAAAATTAAATTTAAATTTATAAATACTTCGCTTTACTGCGATGGGTTGTTCCAGAAATACTAGTAGGACACTATTGTATACATTGATATTGTTTTCACGTATTTTCATGATACAAGTGAAAAAAAATTTTTTATTCTTCTTATGGATTACTATTAACGCTGGGGAGCTATCGATACTCGAAAAAATATCAATACTAAATGGATCGTTGGGTGTGAACATTTTGGTTCCTATCTAAAGTAAGCCTATTTCACTGCATTGGCTGCAATCACACCACTGTCCATGTCTATGTCATATTTACACTTGATCATGAAGATCTTTTGGGAAACCAAGAAGAAGAGAGCCAAAGAACTTCTGGTGAATTTGTAGATTAGGTATTAAATCTCTCAAAGATATGCCAAGAATAGATTTTATCATATATTCTCTTCGGGTAACTTTTTTTTGTTTATAACATTAACGATCCATGGCTCAGCAGTGATTTCTGGTAATACGAACTTGAGTTAGGCTTTAGTCTTTAGATATAGATTATGGTGAGATTTTATCGAAATATTGATGTATAATAAAGTATTGAGCATATTAATTTAAATATTAAAATTATTACGTTACTGTATTTTAATAGACTTTTAAAATAATTTAAGGTTATAAAAAATATTAATCTCCTGTCATTATTAATGGGTTGTGTCTAATTATCAAATTTAGTGAATTTCCAGGATAAGAATTGAACCAACGAGCACTGCCAAACCAAACAAGCATGTATTATATATTATAATGTGAAACATTAAAACGTTTTTGACGTATTATTTCATATTAGAATAATAATTTTGACACTTTTTTAGAAATTCACATGTTTGAAAAGTCGCAATACTCCGCACTCAAAAATTAACATATGTCTTTACTCATTCTAGTAGGTAGCTAAATAATCTCTTTGTTAATTCGGTACCTACCAAAATATTTATGTTAACAAAATAATAGGTACATACATAGTACCGAACTACAAAACTTACAACGCTAAAAGTCCGTTTTCTAACAAATATAACTTATAAATTTTTTTAATATTAAATAGTTATTGAAGTCTTAAAGTTTTTGAGTATAGACAGTATATACGTTGAAATTAATTTATGATTTATGTATGAGTATTTAGTATTTTGTATTTGCATTTTTAAATCACTAAACAATTAAATAATGTCACGTAAATTTAACGATTTATAAATCTATTAACTTTAACATTTTGTTAATTTTATAAATACTGATTTATCTTCATAATTTTAACTTGGACCCATAAAGAACATATTCTGTATCGTATATGAATTTTCTGAAACAATAAATTTTCTGGTACACTGAAAATTAATTTAATGATCGCTCTTTTTCAATTAATGCCAATATTATCTTAATTATTATAATTAATATATCCAGATTATTACTTTTATATTATTAGTACAAAGTAAAAAATCTAACCTGACTTCTGATATAAATGAATAATAAAAAAACATATTTTCGTAAAAAAACGCTAAAATATGAATTAGTATTAAAGGACCCCGCTTTGGCCCTGGTGTTTTTAATGAAAAATTTTGTACGTATATATTACACGTAGGGCATTAGAAAATTTTCGATATCAATATCTAACATATTCTTAAACACCCGTAAAACTCGATAAAACTAAATTTTACGATGTAGGCTTCACTTAATTTGGTTTATTTGCAGTCCCGGTCGATTAACCCGATGAAGAGTTAACACATTCACGAGCTATTGGAATACCTCTCTGGCGAGCCGTCTATTATTTTTCCGAGCAGATCGCCGAAATGTACGAAAAGTGGCAAATAAAAACTGAGGCCGATTTCACGTGTGAAGTCATTAAAATTTGGTTAATGAAAAAAAGATAACTAGAACAGATAAAACTTTAGTACCATTCAAAAAGTAGTTTGAGCGTAATATAAAAAAAAATTACTGTATATTTTAGATGTAATATTTCCTAATGTAAATTTAAGATTCAATCTTGTTTTTATATTTTTTTTTGTAGAAAGTAAAAACGACACAACATCGTAATAACCAGTTTTTTTATAATGAGTGTTAATTTTTATTTTCATATTTTTATCATATTACAAAGTACCACCTCTCACTTTATTTTGTATCGAAGAGCATTGTTCTTCTCATATTAAAGGTTGGCGATCAGTTAACGGCCGTTTCCCTCAGTAAAGCATCCTAATTATAATTACGAACCCACATTTATTAGCTGTTACTTTATGGTATGTTCGACCTTTATTAATAAATAACAGCACATTAATATAACAATACAAAAGAGTGAGATATAGATGACGAAGGAAAATTAATAAATTTAAAATACAACAAATAGAAAGAAAATACTAACTATGCGACGATTAGGTTAGTGTTTTAGTCCCTACCACCCGACGGAACAGTACGTCTTTCTTTATTGCTTCAGCTGCCTCCTATCATCCCCTGCGTAATACTCATTAAATACCAATTTATCAATTTTTCGTGTCCTAAGTGTGTAGCTTTCTTTCGATTGATAGCTGATCAGTTTCCTTTACTCAAACTTCTTCATTAGTAATAAGTAGATACGTTATATTGCTCTATAAAGTTTGTTGTAAATGTGGCTTCATCACAGACCACCAAATAAATAGACATGAACTAACGTATCCAATATTTTAATTTTGTTACCACTTACACAATCAAACAACTCCACGACTTTTTTTTAAATATGACTCGATTGGAACGAAAATTTAAACGCTGAAAGTATAATATGCATTAATGTAAAAAATACGTATGTTTACATAATGATTTAATTTTTGAAGTGTAAATATTTTTACTGTTGCATAAATGTGTCATATACTATCGGATTTATGTTTCCAGTAAGAATGTATGTAGAATTCCCCTCGTCCCACAACTAATGTTCTAAACGTCTCTCCTATATGTACACTTTATTTCATTTCTATTCTATGATAATGTAAAAATATTTTTTTTTTATTAAAAAAATTTAATGATGTGATTTTTTGCATGTTTTTTTGTTGTTTTTAAATAGTTATTTTAATGTTATAAATTAAATTAATGGTTTCTGTTGGTACATTACTAATACTAGTAAAATATGTTTTGAGGCCTTCAATATGTCTCATGGCATCGTCCTTTGTAGAAACTGGGTTTTTGGGATGAACAGACATTTCTTTAAGAAAGTTTTCGTTTATACGACTCCACTATTTCATCAATTTCCACTACGTGTGATATTATTACGTTAGAGATAATGTCTAAGTAAGTCTATAAGGGTTATTCATAAGTTCTTTCCCAGGCATCAATATTGTTTATACTATCTTTTACGAAATTTTTTTGCTGATTTCAACTAGTAAAAAACAATTAAAAAAACCAAACATAAAATTACGTAGGTATGACAATAAAAAATGCGTATAAACGATATGCAATCGATCAACACACTCTTGGCTCTATGGCGGATTGCGAACTGGCTGAACGAATTTCAATCAACTTTAGACAAATGAAAACAAAATGACAAATGTAACATAGGGTTTTGATGTACTGAAATGACATGGGACTGCAGAAATAACACGAAAATGGAGGGAAAACGTGAATTCCGGGCGTGTAAAATGGGGGTTCCACTGTATTTCAAATTGATACATCTATTATATCATTGTTTTTTAACTATCATTTTTTATTGCTTTGAGTTATATACGCCAGAGATTTTACAATTTGATTTTATCTCTTCGTATATCTTTCTAATTGATGCATTTAATTAGTATTCAAATATCACAGAACTGTCTTCTGAAAAAAACTACAACTTCACAATGATAATGTGTTCTCTTTAAAATAAATCTATTATAATTTAAAATATATTCGATATTAAAATGGAAATAACGCCACCCCTCGACCAAACCCACTCGAGCCAACTCTCGGTAACCACAGCAGAAGGTTTCCAAAGTATCGGACGCCCGCCGTGTTCCCGACACAAAAGCTCCCCGCAGGTCGGCTCTGAAAAATAACAACAAACAAAGGGCTCACTGTTTGCCTGCTCCAGTAGTGTTTCAAAACATTTGTACGATTCTGTGCCTTTTTTTTTGTTTCTGTGCGAACTTCTGCTAGGTACTTCCGCGGCGCCCCGAGCCGTCCGGGAGGCCGTGTGAACTGGTCTGACTCTGGTGAACCGCCATGGGAACCGTCAACTGGCCACATTGCTGACGTTCTTGTTCTTTGAGATGTCGTTTGGAGCGAAGATATTCTTCCGATCTTCCGTTTGTTCGATACTCTAGACCATTTTTTCTGGGGGATGCTTTCCCGGACAACCAGCATTATGTGAAAATCCACGCTTGGCAGGGGAAATTAATAACAAGGCTTTCAAATTTTATGATTTATTTAGAAATTTTCTCTTCTCGAGATGTCTAAATAACAATAACTATTCTGAATTTTCTAATCATCGTTTGGAAATGATCCATTTTTTTGACATTAACATGGGTTTATAATTTTTACATACAAATAATAGGAGTTTTCAGTTAGATAAATTTGAAATTTCAGAAATAAGAAAAAGTGTTGATAGCATATTAAATATATTAAATAATCAAATTCTTTTTGAAATTGTCACCTTTTAAATTTGTTTCCTCACTAGTTCCTTTTATTTACATATTTATAGTTTTATTTTTGATTTTTAATTTAGTTATATGTTAATAATATATGCGCCTCCTATCTCCCCTCTCCCCCGCCATTAGCGCGATCAGTCAGCCGGCGACCGTGTACCGTAACAGCTCATTAACGCTGTTATCAATTTCGGAGACTTCGTGTCTATATTGTGTTCGACCTTGACGAAATACGGTGTTTGGTGAGTTCTTTTCTTCCTGTCCAATTTTTTCTGGCACTTAAACTTGAGAATGCAAAAAGAATATTAGTAAAATATTATACAAAATCGTCAAGTCTCCCATCTTTCTTGCGCGTAGTAATTTGTCATTCTATCGTCGTTACTTTATAGAGCTCGCCATTTTTGCTGTCTTCCTCAATTTGAGCATCGCTTTTTCTGACTGGGTCGTCTTCTATATTAATGAAATATAAACTGAAAAAAAATACCCATAAATATTTTTTAATATCAAAAGTCAAAGGAAACGTTAAGAAAAATAACTTTATGTTTTAATTTTGAAGACCAATTGTAATGAAATAACAATTATTACCTAGGCACCTACATAAAATTGCAATCTTCTTAATTGAAATCACCATATTTACTGCAGCATTGCAATTTTTTTCATACATCTGACAGTTGCAAAATTGTCATCTAATTCAATAATTTTTATATTTGAGAACTTTACTTTGTGGTACCGGTTTCGGAAAACATCAATTCCTTATTCAGGATGTCAGATATTAAGAGGTTTTAATAAACATAGTTAAATTCTATAAAGATTAATAATTTTTAATTAAATATAAATTAAGTATTTCATATTTATTTTGAACACTTTCGCTTTCTTTGGTTGAATTTAGCCTTTTGGCATTATAACGATTAATGACATTAAAATATGTAAAATACAATTAAATGACTATGTTAATTCTAGTACGCATCTTGATTAATTCATTACACACGGTGATGAATCGATCATCAGTCGGAAAAAGACCTCCATATCGTAAATTAGCGCGGCACCTTTGCAATTATAAACCGCAGAATGGACCCGCATTATAATGAAACCGCGTACATTGAACCCGTGTTAAACCGTGGGCACCTGTTTACATATGCATATCCCTACACGCCTTCTACTTTGTTCATACTCACAAGTTTGCTATATAATTTTTATCATATTTAAAGAAAAATTCCTGTAATTTTAACCTTTCCCTTACGGTGCTAAAATAAAAACGCGCGTTCCGGTGCTGTAAATTCAGTGTACATGTAGACTTTTGTGTCGGATAAATATGAATATTTTACATTTATTACTTATATTTATCATTAAAATAATAGTTGACATATACATAATATATATCAATTAAAATGATAAATAACATTAATCATCACGAACGACAGCATAAAAACACGTCTAACTCAGCCAGCGCACGCTCTGCTACTAAAGTGACGATCGGCATCCGGCACCCCGCGCACTGCGCCTTCTGCAAATTGCTGCGCGGTGAATTGTCTAGGTGTAGCATGAAGGGAACTAGGTATATCAATAGGTAATTCAATACTGCTGTGTCATTGCCGTTTACATCTTCATTATTGATTCCATTAAAACTAGTCATTTGTAGATTATTTGAATACGGGGAAATTTAATATTTGTTATTTAAATATATTTATAAATTTTAAGATTCCAAAAAAAGCTTCCGGTCATTTTTGTAGTGCAAGATCTCACTTCTCGCGAAGAGCACTCATGTGATCGTATTCTGTATCAAATTTATAAAAAAATACATAAAAAATATGACTCCCGACGGGATAAGAATCTTCGACCGACCGTCCCTCAAGCAGCAGCGACGACGCGTTAGACTCACAATTATTGTCGTTCTGTATGAAAAAATCAGCGATGGAAATCTTGGAATCGTCCCCGAATTCTTAGTCGCCCCGGTCTCCGTGAGAAATTTGATTCTCTTATATCAGATTACGTTTTAATGAACTCTCATTGTGGACTATAATATCGCAGATTTATATTCAATTAACTTGCCGAGGCCCGGCGCGCGGGACCCCCCGTGGCCGGCGGGGCCGCCCCACCGTTCGCGCGCCCCTGTCCGTGTGAACGCGGCCCTGCTCACGCTCGGGAAATATAACGCCCATCCTGGTTACGGGCCTGCCGCTCAGATATTTTTCGGTTAACCAATTTTATGATAATTTTTATTGTCTCTAACAACAGTTAGGGTCATTAAACGATGCCGTAAATTATTACGATTAAACAAATGATTTACTTCTTTAAATAATTAAATCATTCAATAAATTACATCTCTAATTCTTAAGGAAATGTAAGACTGGTTAGAAAATGTAATTGCAACGCCTTTTTTCATATCTGAATGATTTTGCTTCCTCTGTTGTAGTGATTATAAATATCTAGATAAAATATGCAAAGGGGTCTTACTGACACTTATCAGCGAAACTTGGAAAAAGCACTGATGAAAGATGGCTTAATGCGATGGAAATAAAAAAAAATTACAATATGGAGATGTATATGAAGAGATAAAATACGACTGCTATTCAGGAAGAAGGCCAAATCTCAGATATCTATGATGAGTGCAATGAAGATTTTTAATGATACAGAGAACGTAAGAAATAAGAAAATATTGTACTTAGAAAAAGGTTTTAAAAATGTAAATATTATATATTTATGTTATAGCGTATATATATTTATGTATTCACTAATTTAAAAATAATTAATAAATTATACAGTTTATCTTAATGGGTCGGCAAAACGACTAAGAAGATAAACAAATACGTAATGCACGTAATCAAGACGACAAACATAACTACCCCGTTACGAACATGCACCCACTGAGATCTGTCTCCCCTTATGATATGACATTAGTATATGTATATATTATCTCATTTATTTTTTGTTTACAATATATGTAATTAAAGATTTTCAAAATTATGCATAATAATATTATATTTTCGTAGAAAGCAATCACTTTGTGGTTTGACATATTATATTAAATAAAATAATATTATATATTGTATTATACCAATCTCATTGAGGGTGTCACGCACAGAAAGAATTGATAAATGCGACTGAAAAACAGTAATTTTTATGACAGAAACGTTATATAGGTAGGTAATGTGATTAAATTACATCTACATGTTTTTTTTTAGAGATGTCACCCTGTTCACAACTATCGTTTTTCAATGTTAAAAAGTCTATTTTTCTTATTTAATTTGTGGTGTTTAATTAATACTTTAACTAGTTTTTTAAACTAGTAATGTAATAAAAATATTTAATTAAACACAATTATGTAACTAGAAATTCTATATTTATCTGACTTGGGAAACACCTACCTCAAAGCAGATTATGAAAATTATTTTCAGAAATAATTAGCCAGACCGTTCGATATAATTTAAAATCGTTACGTACATATAGTTTATTAACAAAACAAGAAATGAATATGATTAAAAAAAATTAAATACAAAAATGCTTTAAGTAATGCATATATTCAAATATAAAGAAGAATAATAAATATTGCATCTATTTAGATATGTAAACTTAATAAAGTTAATAAACAAACGTCGGTCACACTTACAATAATGTACTCCGATGCCATATGCACGCAAATTTTTAGATAAATAATTCTATAATAATCTGCCACTTTGTAACTTAACTACATGAAAAAATATTGCTCTTTGGTTGTTACATTTTTTCAAATGAATCAACTGAGCTTTGTGTATACATCCCAGGTAGGTACAGACTTCCCATTTTTTCAATAATCATTTCATTCTATGCTAGAGAACTACTTTTTATAAATTAGATTTTTATTTTTCATTATTAATATAATAGTAGTTAATCAATTTGATAATTTATATAGCACAATTTATACACAAACTAAAAATAAATTTAAATTTATATTCTTAGATTTTGTAAAGGGTAAAAAATACAATCTAATTAATAATAAATAATTTATTAACTTTGTTTTTAACCACTGAGATAATTATATTTACCAAGCGGTTTCGGAAAATACATTTTTCTTCGTCAGGGTGATAAAAAAACTAACTAAAACTATACATTTATTTATTATTAATAATGAATGACTACAACGTATTTGCGTTAAATATTAAAAATACAATCTATTTATTAATAGCAAAGTTTTGTGATCATGATATTGTATAATATGTGATCATAAAATATATAAAGTAATTAAAATTTGTTAGATTTTTTTATAAGAGTCTAGAATTTTTTAAATAAATGGATTTGTACGCATGCGCATGTGGACAGTGTCAGCCAGCTGAGACCGACGAGTTGGTAGGTAATGAAAAATAATTCACACGGTAATACGCTTTCTTATCGCAATCTTAGGATATTATTTTTAAAACGAAATTATTTAACGGAATTTATTGGAAATTTATTCATTCATGTCTTCAGGGAGAGAAAAAATCTCATTATATTTTATTTTATGTGGTTATTGCATTCAATTAGAAGAGCCATTCAAAAAGCAAAAAGCGTGATTTGCATAAAAAATTATACAAAGTAACTAGTAACAGTCGTTGAAAAAATATATTTACAATTTCAAGCCTTAAAAAGTCTCGGAGCACATCATTCATATCTACGGCACGTCCATTTCTGCCGGAGTCTGTTAGAGTTTAAAATTTAACATTTGATTTCGGATACGAAGCGTATCGGAAATAATATAAAATTCATAGCAAATTTTCTGACTGAGTCAAAGATGACCACTTTTTGATTAAAATATTGTAACATTAATATTTTTTACATGGTTTCATTTCAATTTACAGTCTTAGGGACATATTTCTTTTTATCGTGAAAGATTCTGATGAAAAGAAATACAGTGAAGATTTTAAATTATATTTTATTTACAAAGTTGCGATTTTTCACAAAATAGTGATAATCAAAACAAATTAGATAAATTATTCAGAAAAAAAATTTAATCTTTGAAAAATATTGTCATTACCGGGACAAAAAATTGGAATTTTCTATGGTCTATGGACCATTTTACAAATTAAGTTCTAAAATAATCCTACACATTTCATTTTCTTCTTTCCTTTCTAAGAAATGTGTTCTTGTCGATGTGTTTTATTGTATTGGCCTTCATTTCTGTTTTCTTCCTTCAATTAATTTCTGAGGCACGCATTCTAAGAACATCCTCATTTAAGGGGTTCAGAAACAAAACCGCCCTAATCCAACCAACGAAAATAGAGGGCGACGCGTTGAAAATGATTATCTGGCAATCGTTGTAGTTTTACAAATGATAACTGCTCATGAAAACATGTTAGAATGTTTTAGAAGCATTTATTAAAAATATATAATTTTTAAAATCTCCGCTCTGGCTATAAAATCAGGTACAAATTCGTTTATCTCATTTCTCCTTATTCTTTCCATTATTCTCCAGAACCACATCTAAAATTTTTTCAAGCTATTTATCTTTCTCTGGTTAATTGTCTAGACTTAATTTAATAACTATTTAATAGTTTCTCTATTTATTTAACGTCTATTTATTTAATTTTGTATTTCTGATATTTACTATGCTGTTTTTATTTCTTTCTCGTGTCTATTTATTATAACCTGTTATTATTTTTTACTCCGTTTCTTTAATATTTTTTATATTATGTTCCTTACATCTTACATGTCTTTAGTCTGTATATAAATTTTTAATTTGTTCCTTTTACTTGTCTCATTTTTGATTTTTTACTATTTAATTTGTTTAAATTTGTCCTACTATACTTCCTAATTATGCATATATCAGTTTTCAGAAATAATAAAAACAATAATAAATAATCAATGAAACCTAATAGCTACCTAATCTCAGAAGGATACTCTATATATACCTAGCGAGGTACTTAGAATGCAGTTATAAAAAAAGTAATATTTAATACTTTCTGATGTATTATGAGAATTATAAGAATATTATAATTATGTAAAAAATGTTTATATTGATGCAAGCTTCAAATTAAAGTTACTATGCTAATAAACGCCGATTTATCGGCACTGTAATCAAAAAATAACAACGCTTATTAGAATCGATGTAATTTAAATTAATATCCATTTTCGATAGATTAATATATGTACAAATTTAAGATGAATAATCGCGTTAAGCCACGGTCGTTCCTTCATCGTATGTAAATGTGTATTACTTGAAACGTGATGAAGTATGGAGTTAATTTTGGACAAGTTAATTTGTTTTGTTGTGTGAATCTGTTAAGCCGATCGGAGCGTGGGTCGCTCTGGATGAAGTCAACAAAAGCGAGGGGGGAGCAGGCTAGATCGTGGAGTCCAGATTAATGGTCCCATAAAACAATTTATTTATACAAAATAGTCTATGTTTCGAGCGGAATTTATTTATTGTGTCAGTGTGTAATAGATGCATTGTTGCTCGGAAGTTGCGTAACTCAATCTCTCGTTTTGGGATTTAAATTGGAAATGTAGCGTTGGTTTAATCCAGGGCTGCACCTTGCTACATGTTATTCAACGAGAAGTTTGTGTAAATTGTTTTTTAACTAATTTAAAGTCATTATTAATATGATAAAATAAGTTATTTTTTACACATACAAATCAGATTTACTTTTAAATTAAATAAACATTTAACACAATAAAATTATAAAACACTTTTTAACATTGCCATATGCCTAGTATTTAAAATATGTCTAAGTAATTACGATTGTTATTAAATAATAAAGAAAATAAAATACAATTAATTAATGGTAGATATATTAGGGTATAACAGACCTAGTCCACAATGTATTTAACTTAACTATAACAGAAACTAGGCATAATATTATTATGAAATTTTTACAAAAACACGCTTTTAAGTCTATGTACTTGGAAATAAATATTTTCGAAATTTACGCGTCATTATTCCATATCTTTGCTTCAGACCTTAAATCGTCTAACAAAAAATAGTCTAGTCTTTCGAAATTTGATGATCTTTAAATTTTGTATTTAATACATAATTTTGAATCAATTAAATATTTCAATTAATCGATTAATACATAACTATAACTTTTAAAATGCTCATATCTCTGAGATTGTCGAGATTTTATTTTAGAATATTCTCAAATTTTAATTAAAGGTATAAAGGTATTTTTATTAAGGTTAGGTGCACTAGATGTGTTACATTAATTATATTGTAATAGTTTAAAACAAAACCGTAAAAAGTCGTGCATTTGTCACGTTGAAATGTATAGATATGGTAAATAAATGTATAGCTGTGGTAAATAAATGTATAGCTATGGTAAATAAATGTAATAAATTATATAATTATATAAATTATAAATCTAAAATTAACATTTTATTACACAAATCAACAACAATTAGAAATTGAAATTGTAAATATGTTTTTTACTTATTTGCTGTCTAACGCAGTGTAGTATTGTGATGAAAAAACATAATTTTTAAACACCAGAAATAATTTCACAGAAGGGTTGATTAATTTATTGGTATCTACCTTATAATTATTTTAAATATGAATTAAATATATTAATTATAAAGATATACATATAAAATCAATTTTATCGAAAAATATTGTTGTTGCGCCACCGGGATTCGAACCTGGATATCTTTCCTAACCGGGGAAGGTGCTTTATCCAACTAAGCTACAGCGACATTATTTTTAATGTGTCCAAAATTTAATAAAAATGAATTGATAATTCTGGCGTCTGCTATCAGTTTACTCAAAGGTATTTGATATTCTGTAAAAATAAGGTAGATGGCTCTGTCAAAATGATGGAACGATTAAATGTATTAATATCAAAAAGGTAACATATAGGGTCGAAAATTGTCGCTAAAAATAATGTCGCTGTAGCTTAGTTGGATAAAGCACCTTCCCCGGTTAGGAAAGAGATCCAGATCCCGGTGGCGTAACAACAATATTTTTCGATAAAATTGATTTTATATGTATATCTTTATAATTAATATATTTAATTCATATTTAAAATATCACAAACCTATGTTCTGAATAATTACAACTTCACAATAAGAATGTGTTCTCCTAAAATTATAATTATTTTATTCGAAATATGCATATTTTTCGCGGGCCATCATTAAAAGTGATAATAATTTTATTTATGTAAATAAATAGTTATAGTTCCATGTACAATATATACGTACACATTATATCTATATCGACTTTCTTATTGCAAAAGCACACCAATTAATATTGTCTAACATCTTACATTGTCGTAGGTATATTAAAAAAAATATACATATTGTGGACATGTAAGGATCCAATTAAAACAATAAGGAAATGGCGTGCGAGACCGAGACCAAATAAAAAAAAGCAATAGGACGTTCGCGAAGATGTTCGCAATAATAGCTGATCACAGAAGCGTATTAATTGGCTAGTTAACCGTTACGCCGCTCATCTTAAGAAATAGGCTGAGAAAATATTGTCTCGATAAATGCTTTCACCGACATTCCACCTTCGGACACTTTCTCTCCCATGGTCTATTATTAGTACTCGTGTCATCGTTCAGTACCTAATCGTCTTCTATTTCTGGTGCAATGAACACTTACACACATTTATTACTCATTCATTCGTGACATTTACTAAGTGATATTTACTTTATATAGATCACGTTTTTATTTCTTTAGTATAAGTGATTTGTGTATTATATTTGTACCTAAATTCATGTACGATATTAGTTAACATAATCTACGTACCATAATAACGTAACGATAATTAGTAACTGGGATCATCCGCAATGTTGTGATTCACCGGTGTACCAGAAATTAAACTTCTTCAATATTTGCAAAATTACTTTGTGGCAACATATTACATAAATAATAAGAAAAACACTTTGTTTAAAACCATTATTTATTGATACATTAACGTGTTTCAATAAATATGTTATAGAATTTCGATATTTCAATTAAGGAGCACTTGAGATATCTAAATAGCAACAACTATTCTAAATTCGCTAATCATCTTTTGATATTAACAAGGGTTTAGAAAATTTACATACAAATACTAGGGGTTTACAGTTAGATAAATTTGAGTAATAAAAAAAAAAGTTAATAGCAAATTAAATAACTAAATCATTTTTTTCAAATAGTGAACTTTTAAATTTGTTTTTACAATAGTTCCTAAATAGTTACCCACCACTTATACTTTTATGGTTTTGTTTTTATATATTCTTGTATTTTTAATTTTAGAATACATTGTTTTTTGAAGAAGATACCATGGTTATCGAAACATGTTGATATATCAATAAATAGTGGTATTAAAGAAAGTGTATTCTTTATTATTTAAACTTATAACCTTTAAATTACAGTTACCAATCAACGTTACAATTTAATACAAATCATATCATCTCATCTCATCATCACGAAAACTCATACACGAAAAGTATTGTTGGCGTTTTGATTTCTGGATGTGACCCTGACTCTGAGATCATCGATAGCGCCTCACGAAGGCGGTCTTTCGCCGGGCCTGGTGTAATTAATATCTTAAATTAAACAAAAATTGCCTTTTAAAGTTGCCATTAGTCCACGGTTTATGGCCCGTGACCGGACTTGGCATGCGTGGCGCAGGTCTACCGCGGCCGGCGCGCAGATCACCAGACACGTTGTAAAAAAATAATTGCGTCTAACCGGCGCTGTGAGCGCGTTGTACGAGTGCTAGGAGACTTTCGGCGCGTCGCGACGCCGGGCGCGCCGCCTCGGCTCGATCGTCCGCGCGAGCCTCTAGGCGGAGCAGAGGCGATACTTTTATGGCTAGCACAATCAAAATACCTTTCAGCGCACTGAAATCGTACATATAATAAGAACGTTCGTTTGTTTGTCTATTCGTACGTCGTATTGTAATGATCTCTCTGTCTCGGTCGATGTGCTCATGTCTGAGCATCACAGTTCTCTTCGCTATCTTGAGCCATGTTCATGTCAGGTCTTGGACTTGTCTTTTATTGAACTTCTCATCCTCCATCCATGTACTTTCCTCATGATCACCAATTTCTCCATCTATAGCGACATGCCCAAAACATAAAAGGATTATTTTCCTGCATGTTATATAGAACCTTTCTTTAGTGCGAAGTTCCTGAAGAATAGATACTTTCGTTTGTTTCGTAGTTCACGGTATAGAGCATGATTTGCCAACGTTTTCTATAGCATTTATAATTATTAAATATATGTATTTATATATTTGTAAATGGAGTCTTGGTACCGACACAGAGTATCGAAGTGAGGCCTGAAGCTGGCAGAAGAGAAACGAAAGCAGATTGAATGTAGCGGAAATGAGATCACTTAGGCGTATATGTAGCAGATCCATTTATGACAAAGTAAAGAATGTAAAGCTGATCGTAGTATAGTGAGTAAGATTAAGAAAAGATCACTTACGTGGTTTGGTCATATAGGACGGATAAATGAGGAGAGAATGTTAAGAAAGATATATGACGCAAGTGTTGATGGCACCAGAAGTAGAGGATGTCCGCGGAAGACTTGGCACGACCAGGTAAACCAGATACTAGAAGATGGTCCTGTTAGAAGCCTCAATAATCGTCGAGCTTGTATGAGAAGATGTATGAATGTGGATGAGCCGATAATTGTGTGTCAAGACAGAAGAGTGTGGCGCTCTATCCTCTCTGCCTACCCCCGCGGAGAAACGGCGTAATGGTAAGTAAGTAAATAGATATATGAAAGTAAGAGGTGAAATGGTTTTAGGAAATAAATTTCCAGATCTTCTTCGGCCTAAAGTTGTGCCCAGGAAAATATCATTTTCTAGGATGTCACTTTGACGCATAATATGTCCGAAGATTGTTTACTAATGTGCATTGTACATAACGTATAGTAGATAACGAGAAATAAATAATATTATATAAAGACTACGTTTTTGAACAATTAATTTACAAAAAATTATAAAACGTTACTAACGCTACAAAACAAACGGTTACCTTCAAAAAAATATATGTATGTGTTTAAAAAAACTCACGTCCACGATGAAGTGCAACCTGTTTCAGGTAGTAATCACAGCATACATAAATCCCATATTTGTGTATCACGCCGGCCACCACAATAGACAAATGAAGTGTCTCTCTTGCCAGGTAATTATTGACAATAAAATATAAAACAAGCGATTACACGAGATAAATTTATAAACCCTGGTATAAGCACCCACCCGTTAAACATCAATTATTAGATCCGGTTAAAGCAACAAAGCCGGAGATTGGAGTGCAGGGCACAGCTCAGGTATACCCAAATGAAACAAAACATTCGCACGCTGTCTTTTGGGATAGCAATGCGGTGTTCAAAATTTGGCATTTTTTAGAAATACTGCGCCATACAAAATTTTAATATTTCATTTCATTTAATTGGAAAATATGTACACCAAAAGAATTAAACGAACATAAAGCATTCATAAAAGTGATTATATATTTTAATATCAATTAAAAACATGATATGGTTTATTTTTTAAATGCAATCACAAATCATTAGTAATTAGTTGATAGAATTAATTAGTAAGATTTAAAGGAAAGATCTATCAATCGAAAAATATTTCAAAACGTTTATGGATAAGTATATCATTTTAACATAGAATTTGTTTTAACAAAGACTTCCCCAGAACTTTAGAAATAGTGTTAGAAAAGCATTTTATATTTAATTTGTAGTTGAATGTTGTTATTGGTATTCAGTATCTATGTGGACACTGACAAGGATTAAATATTATGGAATAATGTCTGAGAAATGTAATACAGCATTTTTTTTTACTGTATACGTGTATAAATTAGAGTTTCTAATTAATTTTAGATTAACTGTTTACATATTTTTATTTCTTCAATATTATATTTTAAATATTAAATATTAATTAGAAAGATATACATATAAAATCAATTTTATGGAAAAATATTGTTGTTGCGCCACCGAGATTCGAACCTGGATCTCTTTCCAAACCTGAGAAGGTGCATTATCTAACTATGCTACAGCGGCAATATTTTTAGCGACAAATTTTCGAACCTATATGTTACCTTTTTGATATTAATACATTTAATCGTTCCATTATTTGAAATAGTCATCTACCTTATTTTTACTGAATCTCAAATACCTTTGAGTAATCTGATAGCAGACGCCAGAATTATCAATTCATTTATATTAAATCTTGGACACATTGATACAACTTATATATTATTGAGGAGAACACATTCTTATTGTGAAGAAAGAAAAAAATACATTTTTCGATAAAATTGATTTTATATGTATATCATTATAATTAATATATTTAATTCATATTTGAAATATCACAGACCGTCTATTCTGAATAATTACAACTTCACGATAGGAATGTGTTCTCTTAATATTATATTTTAACTATATTTTGAGGAAATATTCTTTAAATTAGGAAATTTAACAATTTTCTGTACTTGATATTATCGGAACACCATCGATTTGTAATATAATATAAATATTAAATTATAAAATCTATCGTCTAGTTGTCTAGTGTGTCTCTGATCTGAAACTGTATAATCCTAATAAGTTGCTATCAATCAAACAACGTAGATCCAAAACGTTTTTTTTTTTACAAATACAACAGTGAAGATACGTACATGTAGGATTCTGCCGTCGTAAAGTGTTATTGCCCATGATTGGTGGTCCATAAATACAAATCTACACGGCGAGATAGCATCTAGATCTTAATTTTTCCGGTTTAAACGTTACTGTTTCAACGAATACCGCTGTACCTATTGTGTGCACATGGACAAGCTTAGAAAACGTATCTTGATTCGTTATCCGGAGCAAGGCTTACTGCAGAAAATTCCATGCGTTACATATAAAACATTATTTTTTTATTACAATACTCATATACATACCCAAGAAAACGATATATATGTATTAGGAGAACACATTCTTATTGTGAAGTTGTAATTATTCAGAACAGACGGTCTGTGATATTTTAAATATTAATTAGAAAGATATACATATAAAATCAATTTTATCGAAAAATATTGTTGTTGCGCCACCGGGATTCGAACCTGGATCTCTTTCCTAACCGGAGAAGGTGCATTATCCAAGGTCTGCTATCAGTTTACTCAAAGGTATTTGATATTCTGTAAAAATAAGGTAGATGGCTCTTTCAAATAATGGAACGATTAAATGTATTAATATCAAAAAGGTAACATATAGGTTCGAAAATTGTCGCTAAAAATATTGTCGCTGTAGAATAGTTGGATAATGCACCTTCCCCGGTTAGGAAAGAGATCTAGGTTCGAATCCCGGTGGCGCAACAACAATATTTTTCTATAAAATTGATTTTATATGTATATCTTTCTAATTAATATATTTAATTCATATTTGATATATATGTATGTTACGAATTTGTTATTTATAGTAATGGTCCACCATTATTGTGATGTTGTTATTGTGTTCGATTGTAACTGAGATTTAACTATTGTAGAATTAATTTCTAATGTGTCAGAGATTGCTCGAAGTATTAAAAATAATAAGTTGCCAAACATCCCGACAATCGAGTGCAATTACCGTCACAATGATGATTCAAGTAATGACTTCTTCAATATTAGCAAAATTACTTTGTGGCGACATTATATTATATAAATAATAAGCGATAACACTTTGAAATATCTAATTAACAACTATTCTGAATTCGCCAATCAGATTTTGGAAATAAACCATTCTTTAGATATTAACAAGAGTTTAGAAATTTTACATACAAATACTAGTGGTTTACAGATTGATAAATTTTAAAATAAATAAATAACTAAATCCTTTTTTCAAATAGTCACCTTTTAAATTTGTTTTCAAAGTAGTTCCTAATTAGTTACCACTTAATTAAAACGATTAAATTATTACTAGTTCTCTCTTCGTTCTATTGTGAATACATTATCCCTACATACGCCTGACGCGCTTACACAGCATTCAGTCTTCTTTTGTCAATTCTTGGCTTCACTTCACACATTAGAGTTGGCACCAGAACTTTGTAATGCAACGCTAGTCTTGATTCAGATGGAAATTAAAAATGTTTTCGATTAATTCCAAATGTTTCACTTTACAGAAACGTTTATAAAGTCAAAATATATTAGAAGATTCAACAATGAAGTGAATGAGATGTACGAAAGTGAATGAAGCAAGAGTGGTATGTCAAGGTAGAAGAGCGTGTGTTTTATCCTGTTTTCCTACTTCTACGGGAAAACAGCACGATTGTAAGTATTCTTGATTCATGATGGTCCAGTGGTAAAATATTCGCCCAGTGATCAAGTAGTCCCGAGAAATAATAATTATTTTTGGAGTCGCCAATTTTTGATCCCTTTTCATTTAACTATACTAATCGAGCACTCTAGCATATTGCTATTCCGCCAGTAGACTGTGGAATCAAATTGTAATATAAGTATATAATACTGCTTTTTATGTGTTGGAGTTTAATGCATCGATTTATATTTTAATAAACTTACTTTATTGTTACACGTGATGAACTTTGCAAGAGGCTTAATTATTAACGAGTTTCATAATGTAATATATAGTTTAAGATGATAAAAAGAGAACTAACGACACATTAGAAAGCACAACGTTAAAAAAAATTAAGTTTACATTTTTTTCTAATAAATATTAATAAACACTTGAATTACTTTTCAATAATAGGTCACTTTAACACAGGATCATCCCGGAGAGGGGACATTATTATTAGTAACTGTAAAAATATTATAAAATCATTAAGATTTTATTTGTAAACGTCTATTTTCACGTCTCATTCGTATCGTCGGCAGGGCAGTGGTTAGTATCTCCGCCTGTCAGGCGGGATGTAATCAAGTACAAATAAATTTATGCATATGAAACGAATAAATTCGTAGTTAAAAAGCGAGACATTGATTATTTAAAATCACCCATTCGGTAGTAAAGTGTGTCAGAGTATGATTTTAGTACCGCACGTTGCTCAATAATAATTAACTTATAAATGTGGACACTTTTAGGGTGTGCGGGTCTACATTAGATGAAGCGTTCTAGGCAATAAAGCAAAGTAACTGCGGCAAATTAATAGTCAAATCTTAAATTAATTTAAAGCACCAAAACGAAAGGTATCGCGTTCTTCCGGTGCCTCCAAGGTATAAACGATTACAATCTAAATGAGGATGAGACTCGACGTAACAAAATTAATGGCCAGACGCAAATAAGCCCACGAGATCAGTTCTTATTAATAACAATAAAACACCTCTTGTTATAAAAAGTAACGATAATGATATTAAAATTACCGGATTTCTCTAGAGTTTCTAAGTTATATATGGAGGTGTATGTCGTCAATACTGTCTATGTTAACTACTGTTCTTTCTGCGTAAGATTCTAAAGAGGATACTTGGTGCCAAAAATGTAAACAAGATATAGCGTATACGCTGCAATTAGATGCAGCATTTGGTTAACCCAACATTGTTCAAGTCTGATGTGGGGTGGTTATTTTCAACGGACGAACGAAACAAGTGTTTTATGCAAAAACTATTGGCCGTTTATACGAGGAGAGGACGTTAAAGGAGATGTACAAGGCGAGTGCTGAAGGCATCAAAAACGGCAAAAAAAAGACTTGCAAGGGTGGACCCGCCGCTTACCCGGGACCGTTTTCAAGCAAAAACTTATTTATGGTCCTACTCATTCGCCGCTTGGTTGGCATTTTTTTAATGCTAATAGACAACTGTGCATCTTCGACTCGCACATCAAGTCAAGTGGGAGCCACAAAACCCCCACAGTCCCCGAATTCTTCATTATTCATAATTAAACAAACATTACAAGGAAAGTATACCAGCGTAAGAAAACATAAAGCACGTAAATGTCAATAATAAATTTAGTCAAACAAAATAAGGCACTAAATAAAACCAAACGTGGTTACATTGTATATAAAAACATAATATAAAATCAAAATCAAAATAAGCATGTGTGCTACTTGAGTCGGGAGGCCGATGGAAAAAAGCAACTCACTTCCGAAGATCGGAAAAAAAGACAGAAACAAAATAAACAGAAACAAATAATAACAGTCCAGTTTATCTAGTCATGTCAGGTCTTTCACCCTGAAGCAAGTACTGGAGGACGGCCCTGTTAGAATAAGCTTCAACAACCGAAGAGTAAACATTAAAGTGGATGGTGCGAAGAGTGCGCCGTTCTATCATCTATGCATACCTCTGCGGATAAACGGGATGATGGTAAGTTACTTAAATAATTTTTGGGCTCAGGAGTATTGAAAGAGCCAAGCTGTCCATGACGCTCACGCAGTCGGTATCGCGAACTGGAATATGACAGCGTAGGACAGATTGGAGTGGCGAAACATGAGGATGCTATGGTCCACAATGAGGTAATGCACCATTGATGATGACTTGTTATTAATATCCTTGCACCTTTGTCAACGCGAATTTTGACAAAGGGATAGTCGTAACAGGTAGCTAATGTTGTAATTGTTTTCAAAATTGCGCGCATATTTAAGTGAGTTATCTTCTATTAACACTTTTAATCATCTATATTTTATACTACACACACATTTGACAAATGACCACAATCTCAAGAAGAGCAGCCTCATTAACTCATCCTCAGCCTCAGCCTCATTAAAAAAAATATTCAGATAAAATAATAATTAATAACATTAGACTATTCCTAATACTTTATCTCTACTTTCCATATTGTCAATAGAGACAACAAAACCTTTCCTCCCATATACGTCTCGCCCCTCTACCTAAATAGGTCATCCAAATGTATTTAATTTACACACGCATTGTACAGTATAAAGTGTAGTTTATTTAAAAAATGTACATAAGCAAGTTACATCATAAGTAAATGCTATGTTAATTAACAAATTATCTTCTGTTACTTGACATAATCAGAAAAAAAACATTTTATGGATTGAATTTATTTTATTAATTCATAATTTATTAACTGGATTTAAAAAAATACGAAAAACTGTGCATCTTCGTTTAAGGCTATAGGAGGATTGGGACCCAGATTTCGAAATCAAAATAAGAATTGAGATATCGAAAAGCACTTTTTCGAAAATAAAAAACCTCTTCAGCAATGTCTGAGGATCTGTTGAAGGACAATAAAAAGCCATGTGATATACGTGCTGCTCTGAAGTCGAAGTCTGAATGTTAAATGAAACCACCATTAAAAGGCGGCGTAAGCAGAAGATCTCCTGGGCTGCCCTCATTACCAATGAATAAACACACATGAATAATTCAAGAGAACTAATAACATCTACCAAACGAAAGAAAGTTACATACTTTTTGGAGCAGCTGGGGTCGTATATCGGCAATAATGCGACGAATGTTCGCTTCCAAGTCGTCTATCGTCTCCGGTTATCAGCGTAGACTGGCGACTTTACATATCCCCACAGAAAATAATCCAAAGGTGTTAAATCACACGATCTTTGAGGCCCATTACGTGAAATTATGCACTCATCGATGTTTCCTTCCTTGTTTTCTATGTGCATGTTGAGCCGTCTTGTTGAAACCATAGCTATTCCACATTATTGCCATTCAATTGGGGAACAAAAAAGTTAGTAATCATGGATCTATGGCGCTCTCCATTCACCGTAACGTTCTGGCCGGCATCATTTTTGAAGAAACAGCTTCTTCGGTGTGCACTATATGACGTCGTCGTATCATCAATTAGAGTATGCGTGGTGTGAAAACTATCCATGGTTATTCGAATTATTTGCTCGGATGGACAATTATGTCGACCGTAAAATGGACGTAGCGCACGGTAAGCGCGAACTGAACCACGATTTTAGAAATAAAATTACACAATTTGCATGCGTTATTCTGACGTAAGTCTATTCATAGTGAAATGGCAAACCAAACTAAGTACAAATCAGCTATCAGCTATCAAATTGACTACCGCTGTAAAAATGTGTTGCCAATTCGAAAAGCAAACCTCTAAAAAAACAGCTTTAGAATAATATAAACTTAATAAAATGTTTTTTTTTTAAAGATTCGTTCACTCATGTGTGTACTTATTCATTTAGTATCTGAATATGTAACTTTACAGTCTGAATAAGGGTACTGCTGCATTATTCGTTGGAGCCACTCTTGAATTAAAATAAACTTTTGACGTTGGTTGAAATCAACGGTGCCTCAGCCGGCATGAAACAGGGTTTAGCAAGTTGCAGTCATCGCTGCAGTCATGATTGAGATATTAGGAAGTGATCCACGTACAGATAACTGCGGAGATAAAAGAGATAAGTAAAGGAAATGATGAGAGATAATGGATTCGGTCCATCAGGGGATACTGATCAGTCTGTCCTTGGGTGGTCCGCGCGCGAAAGAGAAAAACGATTTTTTTCAATTTCTTGTGATAATATATTTGAGACGATTTATTTATTGAGATCATATTATTTAATAATTTATTATTGTGCTTTAATTACAAAAATAGTTTTGTAATTAAATTAACGTTTTGAATTATTATTCGATTTATGTAAATACTCACTATTATTAATTTATGATGTACTTATAAATGTAAAAGAAACTCGCTGATAACCAATCTGGACCTATATTAATAAAAACTAAAATATATATTTTTAAAACATGTATTGATATAAAAAATTCTTATTAACACCAGTATTTTTTTTAAACCGATTCGTAACGAAATTACAAGATGAAACTTTTATTCTAGACTCTCGAATTGATTTATCTACTACCGGTTCGTTCTCGTTTATAAAGCTGCGTATACACAGATGTTACTTTTATGAAACTTCTGGCAGTAGGACATAATTGAATGCAGAGCAAGCTTCATTGTTTTGTACGCGGAATAGAATGAGCAACTCACACATTACTTTCATCGCCAAATCTCCGAGATTCGAGAGAAAACTTTTATGCACGTGTGTACACGCTAACACACACTAGAGCAAGCATGTATTAGATCGCTCATAGTTTCGAATCCATCTATACGATTCTATAAAATATTTTAAACATCAAATTGATTGATAAATAAATAAATATTTTCTTGAGTTCGTTTCATTCTTAAAATCCTTAAACATCGCCCTAGGTATGTTTATTTTAAAATTAAATCAAATAAAAATCAATAGAACACATTCTTGTTGTGAAGTTATAATTATTCAGAACATAGGTCTGTGATAATTTAAATATGAATTAAATATATTAATTAGAAAGATATACAAATTTTTATCGAAAAATATTGTTATTATTTAGAACATATGTATGTGAACAACAATATTTTTCGTTAAAATTGATTTTAAATGTATATCTTTCTATTAATATATTTAATTCATATATGAAATAAAAATCATTCGTTCGGGATACACGCGATTTTTTTCGGACTGACATATTCATGCGGTACCGATATGGACATTTTTGTATTTAATTACACATTATGATGCTTAAAATGCACCTTAAATTCTTATCTTGATACGCTTCAGACGGTTTGTTTAAAAACGTGTTGTGGAATTAATTATTTTTATGAATCCTTACGGCACTCGGCCAGTAACTCGGGGAGTCTACGATTGTCTTCGTTTGTTTCACAAGTTTTTCGAAGATTATTTATAACTGTACAAAAGTTTTTCGTGAAACATTGTGAAATTCCACGTCTATTTTGTAAATTGAGTTGAAACACTGTTTTATTCAACTATATTTTATTATATTCAAAGTTAGAACATTTTCGGGAACATCGTCCCGTTATCAATAATACAATTCAACTAAAGTTAGTAACATTCTCAGACAGTAATTAATGGTGTGTCTGGAGTTAAGGGACCCTCTCTTATCCGTTTTAACCCCACCACCACCCCCATCACTTTTAACACCAAACACACAGATTTGTGAAATGTTACAATAAGTATGTACTTGGTTATAAAACCACTTATCTGGGACACAAGTTTTGAACCCACCAAACTTCTTCAGTTGGCATAAATTTTAGACTGATGTCAATGCTGTAAAATTGAATAATACGCCGAATACTTTGAAAACATGGACATACAACGCATATAGAATTATATGATATTAGTAGTATCTAGTAACATATTAATACACAGTTTCAAAAAAAACATGGTGTAAAAAATTTTTATGTCAAAATAATGTATTGGTGAATATGTCCAACTCATTTTTCATACCATTGACTTTATAATGGGTGTCCCAACGGGAGGTGTCATTTTAAAATAAATGCCATTTTTCTGTGGAGATGTTATTTTAAAGCATTGATGTTTTAGTTATAGATCGCTACATTAAAGATTTCGCATAAATATTTCATGTCCCATTACGATCACAACAAAGTCGAATCAATTCTGGATTACGCTCTTATATAGTGAGAGCGTGCCGAGTTAACATTGACTTGTTCACCGATATTGATATATACCAGTACTTAAAAACCAAATTGATGAGAAGTATGCAAATGATGTGTCTTTATAACCTTTTTTTTCTTTTGTTTTTCCTTTTCTCATATGTTTAACTCGGATATTTCTCTCATTTATCAACTACGTACGTATAATGTTTCCTTGTCCATGTGAAACGTAGCAATCTGTCACCATTTCTTTTTTTCTATGTCCAATATCATTATTACTTATACAAATCCCTCCAAGGTTTGGATATAAAACAACTGTTTACCAGAGCAATCTTAAAACTATTATTTAAAAAAAAAAACTTTACTTCCATGATCCGATCCAAAGGAAACTAGGAGCAAAGCCTTAGGATACTTTTCAGTGCCAAAACTTAATACCAAATTCGCTCAACGAACTTTCTTTTTTTGTGCTCCGCGAATATTTAACATATTGCCACTAGACCTTAAATGACCTAATGTGATTAACAACTTCAAACCAAAAATAACAAAATGGTTGCTTGATGGGGGTAGAAAGCAAAATTAATCTAATTTGTCATTTGTGCTAACCTAACTATCTACACATTTTTGTCTCCAACTATATTACAGATAATAATATTTTTAAAACTTTTTCAATAATATTTTATAACTTCAGATTGTACTTTTTTCACATAATTTTTTATAACTTACTTAACATTATATTTACCTCTAAACAATTACAACTTTTAAAAACTGTACAGGTAATTGCTTTAGAACACAGTTCAAACACCTTCGTATTTTGAAAATGTTTCTGGAGCCGTGTTGACTGTCAATGGTACACGATATTTTAGTGGAATGAGAGCAAACATTTTATAGATGTATTGGTTATCAATTAAGTAGTCAGTTACTGTCGTTTCTCGTTTTGACTACCAAAGTTGTCCATCAAGATCAAGCAATTGGACTTCTTTCTCTAGTGTTTTGTGAAGGATTCCAATAATTCATATATAATTACAATAATCCATATATAATTTCACAGTTAAGAACAAGATTTGATAATCGGCGAAATAGAGCCGCAACTACACATGAATAATAATTTAATAAGAGTTAGAATAGAGGCATGACTGATATTTGCTAGATATTGCATTCCACATTTAAATACTCATAAATATGGGCACTATTTGAATAAATTATAAATTTTATTGAAATATTAAAATGTCACTTCTTATTGATATATCCTTTAAAACTTACACATTCGTAAAATGGGATTATAATGTCCAATATACATTGTTATGGTGGGGGTCAAGCATTTGATTCAGTTTCTAGTAATCGAGTTATATTATATAAATTAGATTGTAATTATGATACAAATGTAATATGTAATATTTTCAAGCCACAAGCCAACTTATATAACAATAACTAGCAATAGTACAAATGTAAGTCAGTAATTTAAAAAAGCTTAAAGTCATGCTGAGCTTGTGTATGAAGTATCGATGTGAAAATAAAAAGATTTATGCAGGATATTAAAGACTGGCGTTCAATTCCATCAGTTTAAATTAACGAGAATACGGTTATATGTATGAATGCTGGCTGATTTCGTGCATTTTTAATAATCCATAATAATATTACGCTTCACGATCTACTTCAATGACTTTCTGGATGTGGCTTCAGTAGTGTCATTATGGCTGTATATTGCTTGATTCAACGGCCAGGTCTGTAAAAATGAAATTGTTTTTAATATCTCTAGGTTATGATTGCTTAAATGTTTTATCTTTTATATATACAATAACAGTACGTAAATATATATTAAATTTGAAATGAAGTGTACATTGTCTTTATTACGAGTAAGAAAAAATACATATTTTAGCAAAATCGTATTATCGGCCATCTTTTCTTCTGTCTACGGTGAGGGATAAATCTTACATACCATAGAAATTGTCTATCCACGATTCGTATATATCATCTAGATGTTATTTTGTTCGTTGACAGCTAACTTACAAAGATGGAATAATTTTAATTACATCGACATTTTATCTACGTGCGGTTTGTTTTGAGGAAAGCTTAATCATTGAAATATAGATTCTATTGAGATTCTGACCGCGCAGCGGTCACCAATGGCCGCGTAGCGGCCATCATTATCGGCGAAACGGACACAATATCCGCCGACAGCAATAAGCAATAAGCAATCAGTGAGTGGAATATAAATACAGAATTTTCGGTATTACTAAAACTTTATAAATTACGTCGTTATTTTGTATTGCGAATACTAATTGATAATGGCGAGAAAGGATTTAGATTTTATATTTGTTTGAATGAAATTAGATTGGACAACATTTTAGTATGATTATTTTTTTTTGTAATATATCTATATTTAAGTACTTACAAATTTAACATATACGTGGGATTTATTATAGTTTTTTAATAAAAAGAGAGTTGATTATATTTCAAACTTCTAAATAACGAAATTCTGGTATTTAAAAAATCGATATATAAAATATTGGTATTGAAAAAAACACCCGTAATGCGACCGTTATATGTACACATCTACGCACACTATTTTTCTGTTTCCACGCAAAATTGCAGTTGGTAAAAATACAATTTCTGATCGTTGCGGTTGTGACGAGCAGTTTACCGAGTGTCGTGCCCTCGCGCGCTGAGTTCGTATTTTCTTCGACATTTGCATCCGCGTCTAGACCACAGTTCCGAGAGGTCATTTATTCTGGATCACCCACCGAGTCACGAGGTCCACGAGGGAGATGATATCAATATACGAGAGGCTGAATGGTCCAACTCAGCGGCGCGGCGGGGGTTCTCAAATTGTTTGTTAGAAAGACACCCGAAGAGGATCCCAAAGATCATGCGGCCACGCGGCGTGAGGACAGCCGCGGCGTGGACCGAAAGTTATTTTAATTTTAGGGTCGCACGACTGGTTTTTAAACTATCTGTCTGCCAAGGAGGAGGGTGCTAATTTATTCCGATAATGTAACTAAAATGTTATGATTTATTATTTTGCGTTTATAGTGTTAGCTTTGTGGTTGGACATAATTATAATTATCTTTAAATGAATAATTAATTTATTCAATAATTTCAATATACAATGCGTACTGAAATTCAAAATGCAAACATATACAAGAACAAAATTATAAATATAAGTGGTGAATAACTAATTACCACCACTTATATTTGCCACTTTGCCGTAAAACTGCTATAAAATTGTTATGTAATAATGTGTATGAAATTAAGTTGGAATAAAAAATAAAATAAAATACGGTTTTGTTTCTGTTTATGGTTCCATTTTTATTTTTATTATACATTGTATCCTGAAAAGGGGACCATTAGTCTTGAAACATGTTGATTTATCAATAAACAGAGTTTTCATTATCTAACTATATATATAAAGAAGAGTGTCTGTTGGATTGTTTGTTGTTTATATAAATCTAGTTTTAATCCGACCTTGATGAAATTTTGCAAACTTGACCTTCAAAAAAAGAGGAAGGTTACTGTCTACATGAGATTTCTAAAAACAATCCACACTCCCCTTTCCCACCACTTAAGCTGATTTATTGTACTTAGCAAACTTGACGTTCAAATAAGAGGAAAATTACTGTCTACTTCTGATTTCTAAAAATGAAACTATCATTATCAAGACTTACTTCTAAGCATAAGTGTTAGCACCAGATCTTTGTTATACACTACTAGTATTGCTTCTGATGACAAATAATTAACTACTAGTATTGTTTCTGATGAGAAATAATTAACTTTTAAGTGTTTAATTTCATTCAAATATCTTTAACGTCACATTGACAAGAAACGTAACAATGTATTACTGTTAATAATGGCCTGCGAGCCTAATCCATATGCATATATATTGCGAATAGAATAATTCAATAATCGTCTGGTTGTATGAAAAAAGATTGCTATCTTGATATCGCATTTTTAAAAAATAAATAAATTAACTGAGTTTTACATATTCATCCTAGGTAGATACTATTTTAAATAATATGTAGGTAGATACCAACCAACAATTTTATATTATCATCATTGACAGACTTTCGCTTGGTGTAATACAATGAATGTTTTCAGAATAATTTTAAAAAATTAAATCCTAAATACATTATTTTAAAAATACCAATAATTTTTAAATAGATACTTGCCTCAGAATAAAATCTAATATATTACATGACTTTTGTCAGTGAACGACTCTCGTTTGTTTTTAATATTGTAAGCAGTATCATTGCGGTTTTGATGGTTATTGTGTTAGTGGTACTGCCTGATTTGGAAGGCAAATAAGGTTGTTTTTTTCTTCACACACTTGAAATCACTTTCCCACATTCCGCGGTCGCATTCCATATTTAAATAATAACCATCAAAAGTTCAATAAACACATTTGCAGTTTCAGCAGAGTATTGAAATGAACCTACACGATAAAATAAATTCCAATCTGAAGTAAAATAATGCATGGTGGGGGAATCATTTTTAAAATGTTTAACTTTTAAGCTATTCTGTGGCAAGTCTTTTGATTTATTCGTGCAACTTATTTTAGTAATTCGCACGATGTTAATTAAATGTATATTTTTTAAGCGTGAAAAAATGTGTGCGTTTGTTATTTATGCCACACAATTTTTAGCTCATGAGAATCCATGTCGCCCCATTGGTAAAAACTTAAGATCATTATAATAAAATATACCTTTATATTCAGCATATACAATTCAATTCGTCATAATTAAATATTTTTTTTTTTTATTACATTCAGTCATTATCATCATAATACCATCGTAGGTTGGCTCCGGTATCATCGTACCAGAGCCATACCTGTACAATTAGAAGTGAGACTCGTTATCACATTAAATTCAGAAGGCAGTCAGAAGCTATATAAATCATACACCCCCAAAAGGGGAGGGTAGACGTCACATTTATGTGTTGCAGTCGTAGACTCGATCACAGTCCGGCAGAAATTCACCCTGTCCAGGTTATAAGCGGTGCGAGGGAGAGCCAGTAAAATAAAAATAAGGTAGATGGCTCTTTCAAATAATGGAACGATTAAATGTAAATTAAAATGTAAACGAAAATTTGTCACTAAAAATATCGTCGCTGTAGCATAGTTGGATAATGCACCTTCCCTGGTTTGGAAAGAGATCCAGGTTCAAATCCCGGTGGTGCAACAACAATATTTTTCTATAAAGTTGATTTTATATGTTTATCTTTCTAATTAATATATTTCATTCATATTTAATGCTCCGTTAGGACTCTCGACGCATCGCCCATCCCAGCAAACCCAGCAAGAGACCCACACTCTAATAAATACCCGAAAATGTCCGAGAATCCTTTCATTTCTTAATAGGTCATCATTCCGGGAGATCCGATGATCCTGTCGGATAGTATCCTGCATATATAATAAAATGTAACCTTAAACAAACATATGAGTCATACATACAAATGCAATTTTATGTTATTTAATTAAAGCTTTTTTCGTATGCGTTATTATTAATAGAATTAAAACAAATTAGATTAATTACATAAGTTATATCGTGATGTAATTGGTAACTCACCTTCCCAGCAAGGCAAACTTCCAGGTTCAAGTCTTGACGATAATTTTTTCGATAGACAGATTTTTTTTGATTATTCATCGATTTAATATACTAAAGTACTGTCATATCTATTCGTTACAAATAAAAAAAATTAATGAATGTGTCAAATTGATTTACATGACATTTTTCACCGAAGTTATATTTTTTCAAAATAGTAAACAAAAATGTCCATTTGTAATGTTAAAAATTTGATAAATGGAATTCCTATAATGATATTTTGTAGGTAGGTAATTATTATTTAATTCCTTCTTTTTTAGAAATATTCCACTCTTAACGATTATTTTTCAAAGAGGAGTGAAACAATTATTCTTGAAATTTCAATATGTTAGTTAGCCAAAAGTTTTAAATTAATATGGAAGAAGATTTAATTCAGAAAGAGTGATCCTTGAACGCGTCCTAGAATGGGTTTAAATGCTAAAATTGCAAGTTCACAATAAAAACATATACATACAACAATAAAAAATTTAATATTTTGAATAATAATTTAGCTGTAATATAATCCGATAAATAAAATATCGCATTGCAGGGTAGCAAAGCAGTTTATCATTATTTTGTTTATGTTTATTTTCAAATCGGCTTGTTTGCTCCCGTTTCTAACAATTCTTTTAAGTGGTCGGCTTTGAAATTTTTCTGAGCTTTCAGCTAGCACGAAAATATCATCTGAAAATCTTTGGGGACTGAAAATGAAACAATTACATATACCCTCATTTCTTCTCAATTATATATACTGTTCAAATACAGCTTTCATTGAAAAAGTCACCTTGATGAATATTTTGTTTATTTTAATTTGAACAAATTTTAAAGGAACCTAATAAAGCACATCACAGTGTCAATTTCCTTTGAAATACAAATTAATTTGATGATATTGTAATAGACATGTTTGAAGGTTTGCAAATCTAAATGGCATTTTCATTAAAGTGACATGATCAGGAAATCCAGACCAGTTGAAAGAACGGATGACAGGGAATTCAGAAAAAGGACAGCTTCTGGGAAACGTACGTCAATTTAGATGGAATGTGGTATTCAATGAGAATGTTCAGAACCTTTTGTGTAGAGTTTTCTGGCATTATCTGCCGCGTGATATGACCTTTTTAACCGACGGATTTCGACAATTAGACACCTTAGTATATTAAGGGAGTATCAAAGATGGTATTGTATGTTAGATTTTGTATTACAAAAAAAATTTAGAGGCACCTGATATCGATCCCCTTGACGGAAAAGGTGAAAATAATAGGTGTTCAAAAATACTAAGAAATTACTTAATACTTAACACCCTAGTTAGGTTTCGCACACAAGCATCGTTATCCAGATCCAATGTATATATGATGAAATGTATGGACAAATGTCTGCTTATCCGGTGAAATAGGAAATCCACTCACAATTTGTGGAGCGTCTCCTTTTGTTGAGGCATTTACAAATGCAAATTCTCACGAAGTTTCAGTATCTGGCCTGGCTAGATCACCGCGGTCCCGCAGCGGCTGCAGGCTCCAGAGACGAGACGTCCGGTCCCCTGTTACACTGTGCCCTCGTCTGCATGTCGGCGAGTTATTGCTTTAATTCCGGGATCGGTAACCTTTTTTCAGTGATGCTATTTGATGATATTTTTATAGTTGTAGACTAACATTGTATCATAATGTTTAGTGGATATGAGATTAAAGCCTCTAACATCTTCTAGTCTCACACGTGAGTATTTATGTTTCATTTGTGTCTGGGGTTAATGTTTATTGATGAATTAATTATACAGAGGTGGTATACAGTTAAACGCGCGTATGTGGTTGAACGCTGGAGTGACTCGCTCGAGACGACGCTGAAAGAAAGGACTGCGAAGAAGTGGCCACTAGATTCTAGGGCAATATCCGTCACGATGTATGGTGTCTGCTGATTGGTTGGGTTTCGGCCTTATATGGTTGTTAAGTGAGTTTCTACACTGACATGTCTGTGAGGCGCGTGCAGGGTCACAACTTTTTTTTAGAAATATATTTTAAATAAATGTTGTTGTGTACATGCAACAAGAACTATATTTGCAGGGATGAATCACCGATTTTTACTTCTGATGCCTGGTATCAGTATCAGAGAGTGAGTTGTTATCGTTTCCAGGTTGTAGCAAGAAATTCAGCAAGGTTAAAAGGGAAACAAGCCAGGTAAATTCTACATGTTGAAACTGTTGAAACGCCAATCAGAGTCAATCGTCCATGCGCCATTTGCAATACTAGAACGGATCGTGAGAAAGTAGCAAAATCGGCACGTGATATTTATTATTTCCATAATGCTTAAACATACACAATATATTCGATGAATGTAATTTGTAATAATATATAAATAATCTGTGTAAACATAAAAGGCCATTTTCAGGGCGACCAAAAGAAAACACGGTATCTGCCGCTGGTAGGAGCTCTAGGATTCTGTTGGGCACAAATTTTTATGCGAAGATTTCCGTGATTCTTTTTTCTCCTTCTTTAACGGCTTTATGTGACTTGAAAGTCAGTCGCTATAGAGTGCCGTCTCTTTTGTCATCGCCATTATAGTCCAGTCTACTGAGCGTTCGCCAGCATTTTGCAGGTTCGTTATTATTAGACATTTCCAGTTGCAGACTTCTGACATTCCACAGAGCGTATTTCTAGTCTTTATATCTACACTTTGATCTTTTAACACTGTCGAGCCAGCTGTTACTCTAATGCAACTGTTTCATGACTTTTACGTGAATGAATATCAGCCCTTCGCACAACCCTTACATTTATTAATCACACATTTATTTTGATATTCGCCTTTAACGACATGGATTGTCACGTGTCGCGTGTTGCATGATTAGACCTTGAAATCCACGCACTTCTGTGTTTATTTTTAAATTTCTTCTCAATTGTCACTTTGCAATATAACGTTTATTAACTTGTTTAAATGTTTTAACCGTAAAACATATTATTATTAAGGAGAACACAATAAGAATGTGTTCTCCTTAATAATATAAGTTGTATCAATGTGTCCAAAATTTAATAAAAAATGAATTCATAATTCTGGCGTTTGCAGTCGGTTTACTCAAAGGTATCTGTGATTCCGTAAAAATAATGCAGATGGCTTTCAAAAATAATGGAACGACAGATGTATTAATTTGAAAAAGTGTAACAAATTTGTCATGAAAAATACTGACGCTACAACACAATTGGTAGTGTAGTTCCCCAGATTGGAAATAGAGATCCAGGTTCGAATCCCGGTAGCGCAAAAACAATATTTTTCGACACAATTGATTTTATATGTATATATTTATAATTAATACATTAAATTACATATTATTCCCCTATACATCAATATCTTACTAGGATTATCTATCAGGATCATTAATAACCTGCTAATAATCTGTTCATTAAAATTAAAATATACAGGAATTCTTTATTTAGCAAATCGGAGTGTTCAGTACAAAAAAAAATTACACAAAAGACATGAGCAACTAAAAAGTGCCGCGTTTAACCGGGTCGCGGTTTACCGACTCCTGTTATGAATGCTTTGCTCGGAGCTTTAGACGTTGTTAGTGAACTATTTTACATAATTAAACAGTTTGCGATAGCTGGTATTCCATTCATAGCAGAATAGGCTCACATTCGTATTTAAATCACAATTGAGAGTTCATTAGCGGAACAAAATCAGAATAACGTTTGAATATCTACATCGCGTATTACGCAAACAATTATTTCGTGAAATTATACAGAATGTGATATTTAATTGCCGGAAATATCACACTATTACACGTTGTTATCGCAAAAATATTAGCTATAATAATAATACTTAAGAAGCACTCGCAAGGTAAATATAGTCTGCATACCATTTTTTCATTTTTTTAAAAGTATGTTTATGGTTAGGTAATTTACTTAATTAACTACACATTACTTTGTATAACTATTTTAATAGAATCAGTTTATCGCATCGCAGCAAGTGCCGCTTTGGACGCCTCAGAAAGAGAATCTTCGATAATCCGACCTAATGAAGGACACCGATAGATTTTCCAATACCCTTTTAAAAGGTGTTTTTTTTAGTGGTATAATAAAATAAATGAAATAAAAATCGTGGTAATGGCCGTAGTATTAGCTTTATTGTATATATTTTTTTTTACCATTAGTGTTTAAATATGATTTTGCGCATATGGGCGCCGCGGCGGTCTCGAATATGTTCAATTTTCGACCACTTTTTGGAGCAGCTGGGGATGTGTATCGGCAATAACGCGACGAATGTTGGCTTTCAAGTCATCTATTGTATCTGGTTTATCAGCGTAGTTTATCGCCTTCATATATTCCTACAGAAAATAATTTAAAAGTGTTAAATCAGATGATTTTAGAGACTAATTCACAGGTCCATTATGTAAAATTATGCGCTCATCGAATGTTTCCTTCAATAAATCGATTGTGGGGCGCATTGTGCATGTTGCGCCGTTTTGTTGAAACCTTAGCTCTTGCACATTATTGCCATTTAATTGAGGAACGAAAAAGTCAGTAATCATGAATCTATAGTCCTCTCGATACCGAATCGACTCGTTCGAGTCCTCCTCGATACTACGCTCCACTGCAACAACACTTTTTTTGGAGCGCACTGTACGACGTCTTTACAGATGCGTATTATCAATTAGAGTATGTGTGGTGCGAAAACGATCCAGGGTTATCTGAATTAATTGCTTGGATGGACGATTATATCGACCGTAAAATGGACGTAGAGCACGGTGAGTTTCACGAACTGAACCACGATTTTCGAAATAAATTTGTTCTGGCATAAGTCTATTCACAATGACAAACCAAACTGAGCACAAATCAACTGTCAGCTGTCTAATTAGCTGTTGCTGTAAAAAGTGTTGTCAATTCGGAAAGCAAACATTAAAAAAAAACACCTTTTACAACCCTCTTATCTATTGTATGCCTCCGAAACGTGAATACCGTGTAGAAGACATCAAGGCACCATCGACGTTCTTTAAGAGAGACGTTAAAAATAAAATAGCAAAATAAGTTATAATTTGATCCGAACTATGTTTTAAACAGTTAAAAATGATATTTTTCTCTTGTTCACAGATTGTTTGGACCTAAAAGTTGCGCGCGATGCCAGACCGGCATATCCTCGTCGGAGTTGGTGATGAGAGCCAGGGATCTGGTCTTCCACGTCCACTGCTTCTGTTGCGCACTTTGCAACACCCCTCTTACTAAGGGAGACACCTTTGGCATGAGGGATTCGACAATCTATTGCAGGTTAGAATATTTTAAATATATATTTGATTAAATTGAATGTAAAAATAATAATTATTTACAAATGTAATAATTTCGTAATTCTGATTATTGTGATCGTGTATGTTTGTAATTATTTGTAATTCGGCGAGCAATTCTGATAAGATTATGAATAATTACGAATTGACACGTGTACAAAGTATCACAGAAACAAATCAAAACAATGAATACCAAAGTGTATCAAATAGCGAAATGTGTGATATTCTGTTCATTCTTCCCAACAGTACATGACTACAATATTTCTTTATGAGTAGTTAAATCATTTAGTCATGCAATACTTCTTCATTTTCTTATGGATAGATTCTATGGTTACTCAACAGCCTCTGGAAACTTTATGGTCTATATATTTTCAGACTTCCGTAAGGAAAAATCATTTATCATATGCAAGAGACCCTTAACCGTTAAAAAAATTATACATTTTAAAATTATCAGTAGGATGTATTTATTTATTCTCTATGAAAGATGGACTTGTGTATAGAGAAGGAGTATGTAAAAGATAATTTATGTTTCACTTAGTCTGTGTATACATTTTTTTTTACTAAATCTTATAGACCGGAATTAACTTCTAAAGTTTAATTAATTTTTAATTTTGAAAATTCTGATTACTGATTTTATTTGTATATGTCTATTATTTTTGATACTTTTAAATCTATGAAAAGTTGTATACTCGAAGAATTTTTTTTTTAGAATAATTTTTGTTATCATTTTTTGAGTGATTTCTAATTGTGACATTGAAGTTTTATATGTTCCTCCCCATCCAAGAATACTGTATTGTAAATGTGACTGTACAAACGCGTAATATATTATTTTTAGATTTGTAAGATGTTTTTGAGTCTTAAAAATATGTAGGCAGTTTTCCTTATTTTGTTTGTAAGATCAGTAATATGTTCTTTCCATTTTAGTTTGTTATCTATTATGATTCCTAGGTACTTGATACAGTCCTTTTCTTTAATTGATGAACATTGTTCACAAGAGTATTCATGAGTACAGGCTTTGGTGTGAATTTTAATATTAATTTCAGTATTATATTCATGTGAATTATATTCAAGACTCACTAACTGCATCATTGGTAGAAAAAATCTAGCCAATATAAGGGCAAAAATATCGGTTTGGTGCCTATTTTTAAGGTGATTTATATTTATGCGCTCTACCTCATTATCAGGATCTGGAGGATATCATCCTCGCCTCAGTCAGAGAGGTTAAAATGGTATTTGTTCGCAGGTTGCACTATGAAGCGATGACCGAGTGTGTGCGAGTGCCAAGAGCGCCGCCCGACATGATGCCTGCGCCCTTCTTCAACGGCGCTGCCGCCGGTACCCCAGCCCCTGCACCAACCCCCACTCCCGGCGCCCCACGGCAGAAGGGACGTCCCCGGAAACGGAAGCCCAAAGATCTGGAGGCGATGACAGCGAACCTTGGTGAGATTTTACAGGATGACGTAATGGTTTGAAATATGATTTGATCACACGCTATTTCGGTGGACTTCTTAATTTATACCTACTGCTGGAAAAAATACCACATTGTATTATTATATAACCGAATTGTTTAATTTTAAAATCTGCTTAAATTTGCTTAAGAAAATTTTAGTGTAATTTTATTTATTATCGTGATTCAGTCACGGGTATAAATTACATTATTTTCATTTTCTCATTATAAATCGTATGTATATATTAGATATTATTTCGATTGATTGAAGTAAAATTGAGAAATATTCAGAATAAATAAAGATCAAAACGAAATTTTACTAATTTTAGGGAAATACAGCATTGATTGAGATCACTTAATTAAATCATTATATAATATGTATGCATCATTAAACTCATATAAGTAAAGCCTTACTTAATATATCAAGTGCGTAAAATTATTTTCTAGTAAATAAAATATTATTAAATATATATAATATTTATCTGAGAAAATTTTCTGATAAAATTTAATTTAAATGTAAATGATACGATATTAGTTGCGCTTGGAATATTATCAGGTAGACATTTAATTTATTTGACATAAATTATAATAATTAAACACATTATTATAGTACATTACTTATAAATTATTCCTTTTCATACAATTTTTTATTTATTTCTTACCACTACTGTAAAGTCATCAAAAATTTAGTTATATTTTTAATCTATTGTAGTACTGCTAGCTTACTTAATAAATACACTGTTTTATTGATTTTCAATGTATTTAATTTCTAGTTACAAAACGTATTATTTAAAAATTAATTTTATTTCTTTGCGTTTTATTCGATCTGTATATTTATTACCATCAATTTTAATAATTGATCAGCATTTTAATTAGTAGCATTAAAAGCGTCTCGTATTTTGCTCTTGTATTTGCATTGTTAATTTTCTATTGTTAATGTTTAATTGTATTGCATATTTTATTATTTTTTTGCGTTTTGCGAATTTTGTAATATTGTTTGATTGCGCAATAACAGTCTTGATGTTAAGCATAGAAAAATTCTAATTATCGCATTTAGATATATTCACACACACATATATATATATATACAACAATAATTTAAATAATAGAGGTGACAGTATTAAACTTCCAAACCCATGGCCTAATTAATACATGAGAAGACAAATTACCCAACTCACTGACAAAAATAATGAAAACATTAACATCAAACATTTCTCAGAACCTGACACTTGTCGCAGAATTACCAAATACCAAACATTAAATCGGTAATGCCATAATTATACTAAGTAAAGATTGGTGATTTTTCTTAGCGCTGAACTGTCGGCCTGAAAATATGTATTTAACGATCATTTTAGAGCGACACTTCGTAGATAAGGCATCCCTTGTAGACGAATAATGAAATTTACTTACAACATTGGGACAATAATTGTCCTTTTCAAGACCAACAGACGCATCATAACCAAGAAACTTCCTTTATAACATATATATATATATATTTATAGTGTATTGTGTTGTTTTGACTTTTAGAATTACGGATGTTTTCCTTTTGAAAATGAGCGAGTAAAATATTTATGATTAGTTAAAAACAGTATTGAAAGTCTATGTTTATTAACGTTAGATTTTATTTGATTGGGTTAAAAAAATATTATAAAAACGCGGATTCTTTCTTACATTGTACAGTGTAAATAATGATGTCTCTATATGGGTTCAAATCGGTTCGCGCGAACTGGTTGTTAAAACTGTTTGTTACTGAATATATCACTCATAATAAAACAAAGAATTGAGATGAAATATTTGTAAATGTCACTAATTGATGATTACCAAATCATACTTTTAAAATTAGAAATATTATCTTTGTGGTTAAAATTCATATTTTTTTATTTATTATCATTGTTTTATTAATCACTAAATTGAGTTTAAATACATCTACCGGTTTCGAAAAATACCACTTTCTTCTTCAGGATGTCATAACTAACTAAAACAATAATATATGTTTTAGTTAGTTATGACATCCTGAAGAAGAAAATGATATTTTTCGAAACCGGTAGATGTATTTAAACTCAATTTAGTGGTTAATAAAACAAAGATAATAAATAAAAAATATGATTACCAAATCATTTAAACAGTTCAAAATATTCATTCTCAGTCATAGTAATAGTAAATAGTCATTATATTGAAATCTCTCTCGAGAATCTTAAAATAGGATGTTTGATATAATAATAACTAAAAATATATTTTGTGTATGAGGGGGTTAACAAATATTTTAGTAAAATGAATGATAAGAAGTGACGTTTAAATTAAGAAAAAATGGACAAAAAAATGGGAATTTAGATGTAGTCACTAAATCAGGAATATCTCTTAACGCTGAACGCTAATTTTGCACCTGCGAACTCAGAAATGATGTGTTGTTCAAATAGTAGCTCATCAGACATGACCAACATAATTTATTCTCATTCATCGTCTGCTCTCACGAAGAATGTGGTGAGTCACCGTAATCGGATTCGACTCACCATAAAAGTTAGTATCATGAAATATTCAATCATAAAAATAATCGATATAACCATTATTCCACTGCCGGCAGTAAATAATGTTTGAACAAGAAATGTCATTCTTAGCCGGGCCAGATTGCCCACAGCTTCTCAACCATAAGATGAACCCCTCAAACCCAGTAGAAACAATCAACTTATGTTTTAGACTCGTCGATTCATTTTAATTGTTTCAAAAAAATACAAATCATTTAGCAGTGTTACGAGGTATTTCTTAAGTTTATCATATTGTTGTAGTAATTCATAAAAACGAGACAACAAATACATAAAAATGTATACTCCTGTGGTGTGTAGTGAAATGTGTTCGGAGAAAGACATAATAACCTTAAATAAATCGGATCATTACTTTACGGCCGTAAAAACGTGTGTTTAAAATAAAATAATTATTTATATAGCTCAGCTGTTCGTCACCAGGTAAGTTTTTTTTTTAACACAAATTAAATGTGTCAATTAGAAAGATATACAGGAAAATTACAAAATTGTTACAACCGGTATTCGAACTGGGATTCAAGTAGCACAAAAAATTTTAGAATCCTAACAAAACTATATCCTTAGAAGAATCACAAACTCACCCTGGTTTGTCAGAAATACAATCGTTCACAGAGATTCAAACGTACCCTCGCTCAAACGACACGAACTCGATTTATCTTCTAAATTTCATTCTAAATTAATTTCCATCCCAAACCCTTCCACAAACTCCCTCGGTCTATATGATCCCTCATCCGATTCCCGTCATCCTTGTCCCATTTCACTACTTTATCCTGTTCTTGAACTTATTGAATAAAATTATAAAACGATCAAATACTTTCACTAAAAATATAAAATTAATGTAAAGAAATCAACAAAATCAAACAAAAAGAATTAATGAAATATAAAATAATTTTTTCTACAACTAAAAACAATTATATAAAATATTAAAATAAAACAATTTCGCCATGTTCCTCGATAGAGTCCCCCAAAAAAAAACTTACTCTATTGTTTTACCTTAACCCTTCCCTCTTTAATAATCGAATCAGAGAGAGAGAGAGAGAGAAATATGTAACTCAGCTGGGAGAGAATTCTAATGGCTGTAGAAAGATCCCGGGTTAAGTTTAGGTAAAAGTTATATTTTTTGAAAAAAAGTTCTATTTTAAAATTTTATAACTGAAATATAAATTATGAATAATTATATAAACCTGGAGTTATATAATCACTAATGATACAATAGTCAAACAAGTTGTGAATGTGGATATCCAAAGAAGTCTAAAGTAAGCATGTATTAAAAATTCAAGGGTTTAGCTGAGCTTGAAGAATTGACAGTTTTAAGAATGTAAGAACATGTGTGGATATGTATATTTTAAAAATTTGCGTCGAAAATATTCAAGTTGCATGTGCCTAACTCATTAACGTGAGAGACATAAGCATTTAAAAAAAAATGTAGTTATTGCGAAAATGTCGATCAATTGATTCAAAATGATAAATTGAATACAAAAAAAATATTTAGTAGTTTTTGTTAGATGGCTTAGGGCCTGAAGCAAAAATAAAAAATAATAATGGGTCAATTTAACAAATGTTTATTTCGAAGTAAGTAGATAACTTTAAGCTTAACACGATTTAGTAAGTATAATAATATTTTTATTAAGAAGAACACATTCTTATCGTGAAGTTGTAATTATTCAGAACAGACGGTCTGTGATCTTTTAAATACTAATTTAATGTATTAATTATAAATATATACTTTTGTCGAAAAATATTATTTTAGCGCTACCGGGATTCGAACCTGGATCTCTATTTCCAATCCGGGGAAGTACACAACCAATTGTGTTATAATTCCAGTATTTTTCATGACAAATTTTCGAACCCATGTGTTACACTTTTTCAAATTAATACATCTGTCATTCCATTATTTTTGAAAGCCATCTACATTATTTTTACGGAATCACAAATACCTTTGAGTAAACCGACTGCAGACGCCAGAATTATCAATTCATTTTTATTAAATTTTGGACACATTGATACAACTTATATTATTAAAGAGAACACATTCTTATTGTGAATGTGTTCTCCTTAACAAATCTTATTATAAGGATTTTTATTCCATGAATGTCTTGTAATTCCTGTAATAATGATTTTAATATTATAATTAAATTGTTTCAATACTAAATCATTAATATTTTCATTAATAATATACTTTCAAGCATATTAATCAATAATTATTTCGTTTCTTAAACGCCTTGTGTATTTATGAATTAAATTAGTGTAAATTATATGTTTATTGCATTTAACGGTGGCGTGTTATCTAAACATACCTATAAATTATTACAACAGTTTAATATGTACTAGGTTTCTGTTCACTTCTCGTTCCGATCGGTTGGTCAGTAATGGGTGGTAAAAAATCTCAATCTACTCGAAGGCGAACGGCGGAGGTATTTTTTTTCAATTTTCTCTACTGAAGCACGGGCCTTGGTATTTTTTTCCCGAATTATGACTTTAGCGCACGCCCATGCGTGGCTCGCTACACCGGATACCCTCGAAGATCGCAACCGCAACCACACGACAAGTCGCGAGCTGTCTTCGGTCACTCACCAAAGGTGGTGCGTGGATATAATTATTTTGTTAAGACCAAATAATGCTATTAAGGAGAACACATTCTTATTAATATTATTGTATATCTTTTTAATTCATACATTTAATTAGTATCCGAAAAATATATTACCCTACACATGATATATCATATTACATCAATACTCAATTAAATTTATCTGCTAAAAGCAGATATGTATGATAGATAGAATTAAATAATGTTTTATTATTGAGTGGTGGTACATATTACACCAGCATCTTTTTATCCTTGATTTATCTGGGGTCCTTAATGGCTCTGCTCCATTTTCTTTAAAATCGCAAATGAAGCTATCCATGTTGCTCCTAATCATCTTCTAACGGTCTTCCGAGTTTGTCTAATCTATTTTTTTACGTTGATTTATGAGCATTTTTAACTCTACCGGTCCATCTCAGAATGTTCATCTCAGCTACACGCATTTTGCCCGTTTGTATCCAACTCTCTCAGTTTCTTGTTCAGTTTAATTGTATTGTATTATATTTAAAAATAAATTATTTTGCAGAGGTTCGTTACGAAACTAATCAATTTTGTTTCGTTATGTTTACAAATTATTTTACGAGTCAGATAATTAATAATTTAATGCTTTATTTTTCAATAACGTATAAATTGTCGGCACATATTCTTAGTATTTTAAAGAAACACGGGTTGTATATGTATTTTTATTTTGTATTTTGTTTTAATGGTTGAAGTTTGTATTTTACATCCGTTAAGAGTAAATGCGACGGTACTGGAAATAAGAAAGGGGGATTTAACAAATTTTAAATTGAAAATTCATTCAAGAAATATTCTGAAACATAATATATTAAGAATTGCTTTAACACAGAATATATGTATAATGGCTGGAATCCTGCATTTGAAGTTAAATATATATGTAGAAGAATCATCATTTTGCACCATATCTTGAAGCTTTTGCTAAAGTGGTAAAATGACATGTCGACTCCTCAGAATAACAAGGTTCCATCTGACACTGACACTGTTTTGAGATAATGAGCTCAAAAGTGTTAATTGAATTTCAACACATGTTCATATATATTTTATTTTATTATGATCAGTTTTAACGTCTTAACTTATTTTCAGTATTATCAATGATCACTGTGAGATGAAGGAAATTAAAAATAAAAAAAACATTGTAAATTAACAATAATGATCCATAAATTGAAATAAATAACTGATGCAGTTGGAACTTTCAGCTCTTGATATTTATTTTAATATCCGTTAAATATAGTCGGTGAGTATGAAATAAATAAATAATAATGCATTTGGAACCCTTTTCACGCAACAACTCAAATTAGCCCAACATGTCAGTTAGAACTTTGTTATTCTAAGAGGTCGATGTGTAAAATATGAAATAATGTATAAAATGTACATTGTTTTATTTTTAACAAGCTAGGGAGCCAGCCATTAAACATTAGTTTACACGCTTTCTGTGTAGGCCTGTAGACACAGATCCAAAAACTTTACTTGTCTTTAAATTCCCGTCAATTCTACTATTTGATAAATGCCTTTATTAATGACGTCATCCCTCTCAACCTATTACCTGGAATATTTTTTATGTCATCGGTCTAACGAGTTACGGGATGACCCACCCTTTGATTTCGAAAATCAAAGTTTTTTTCCCTTCATCGTATATTTCGAGTTAGACATTCGTTAGAAAGTATTATACTTTGGTCTGCTTCTACAGTCGGTCCGTCATTCATATTCATTACGTTTCTATATTCACCTTGGTTTGTATGTGAGGTATAAGTGTTGGTGTGAATAGAGGAACACGTACTTACGTGTGATACATTGAATAGACTATCGACTCGCGGCGTGCTACGCGCGCGGTTATGACGTCACACAAAGCTGTAGCTAGATGGCGCCCTATGTTTCACTTTATATCAAATTGTTATTAGAAATATGCATGTAGAAATATATATTAGAAAATAACTAAGCGGTTATCAAAGACAGGCATCTAGTCTTACCTTGAGGTGGATCCCGCTAAGCAACAATCCTTAGGGTTTTTCTCTTGCAAATGTACCATGAAGGTATTCAATAAAGTTTACACAACGTAGTGTATTCTAACTGCAATAGTACACACTATGGAGAATTGACATAACATGCCCATTGTATTTGAGAAACAATGACTGTGCCAAGGTTATCCAAAAATATATGTTGGCCAGCTGCTTAGAATTTGCCAGCCGTCAGAGTAAGTCAGTTGAACTATTTGTTCTGTTTTTATCAACACTCAGCTATTAGTGTAAAAAAAAACCACAAAATTCAGATTAATTTCTTGGAATGATCATCATCATCATCTCTACTTCTCACACATCTGCTGCTCCACCGAACGGACGGGTAACACTCCTTAGGTATGTTATATCATTACATAATAAAAATCACTTATCTATGCAAGAGAATGTGATATTATAACGTTCTTGCATTTTGAAATGAATTCTAAACATGTCTTTCTCTGTCGTTTTGTCGGTGCGTCTTTTAGAAAGATGGGTAAATAAATTCCTTTCACTTCTTAACTCATTTACACAGCGTCCGTCTGACAAATGAGATCCGTCCCGTCTTAAAGAAATGTTTCTCTTCCGGATATCAAATAAAAAATTTAATAATTAATAATAAATAAAAAAATATTTTATTGAGTCTAAATTTGCGACTAACGCTTTCTTTGGACGCAAATTTGAGCGAAATGACAATCTTTTAAAATACGAATTAAATTCATTTATAACCTTTTAGTTCTTTGAGTTCAGTACAGTATAATGTAAAGAGATCGTGTCACTTCTATGAAATATGATTATTAATACAGACACGATGAATGTCCGAATAACAGGGAATCCACAAAAATGACAGTTTCTGGGAGACGTACGAAATCTAAATTAACAAAGGTAAAATAGAAATAGGCTTATTAAACATATAGGCATTTCTAGGATAGATAATAACCGAATCTTTAATAACCAAAAAGACTTTTAATTCTGGATGCGTACTAATAAAGAACTTTATAAATGTCCTTAATAAACAAGTATTACAAATAAACTGGCATCATTTGTAACTAATTTTTAATATTATTTTTTTGTTTCGTATTCCATTTCAATCACTGGTTTACAAAATTCATTCAACCGTATTGAAATCTCTTGCCACGTTCCTCAGCAATTTGATGAGTTAATAGTATTGTTCTACACCAATGACTTCACCAAGTTTGTGGTGAACCTTTACCATGACTGCTTGAAGCACGCGCCATACCACCGTCATTTTTTTCAAGTATCAATGCTTACAATTCAATTGTATAAAAAACCGGTACTCATATTAAAATAACAAACAAGAGACATTTCAGTTTTTGCAGATGTTTAGGGTCTTGACTGATTTTATCTTTAAGTAGGGAAAACCAAGGAAATAAAACCACATAAATAACTGTCGGATGTAGTAGGAATTTGGTTGCATCCGAGGCTCGGAATATCCCGGTTGGGCTCGAAAACGCCGCACCGTTCCGGTTCATGAAATTTTTCCAAATATAGCCCCGGTTCGTGGGATTCTCGTAAGTGTAGCTCTAGCTCGTGATTTCATGTTATATACGTTATTTTTGATTTAGTAAAAATGATTAAAAAATCTAAAAATTAATCGATAAACTTATATTCTAATATAGATCATTAAACATTGTTTTTAACCACTTGAGTTTATTTAATACACCAACCGGTTTCGTAAAGTACCATTTCCTTTATTATTAATTCAATTATATGTAATTTCGTACGAGAGCAATATATTTATAAATATTCTCCCACCCTATATAACATTCACGGATGCTGATATTTACCAATATAAATATGTAATAGGGATCACTTGTCCGGGTAATCAATCGGCAGAGGGATCAACTGTCCGAGGAATCAGCTGACGGGAGATCGAGTATCGGGGGATCAATCGTCAGGGAACCAGCCTGTGAGCCTTGGTCGCCTCGTGGAAATTCCTCCATTCCTCTCTATGTTATACCTTGTTTGAATTAAACAGCCATCTGTCATTAAAAATATCAACTTCACAATAATAATGTGTTCTCCTTAAAAAATATATATATATATATATTTATACATATTAATCTTTACAAATATAATAAAATGAATTAATTAATTTAATTCTGACGTCACCTAAAAAATAATGAATTGTTTGTTAATAATGAACTTCTCTCTTTAGACAGTACATTTCTCAGAAATGTAATCGAGTGAAAGAATAAAGGAAGGAAGATAGAGAGAAAGTCCTGATGAAAGTAATTACCTAAATAAAACTTCTGGATAAAGTCCAAAGAGACGCAAATGAGCATCGGTGAGATCTTAATTCATTAAAATAAAATAAATAAACGAGCAATGTTCCCTCTTGGTGTGCGCGCGCACACTCGGTTTGGCATCGTAGCGCACAAAAATATATATAGCGCGCAAGAAATTTTTATGAAGACTTCTTAATGTGCCATCTTCTATCGAAAGTTGGCGACCATGTTAATTTATCCTGTACAAGATTATCTATATTTTAAGCATTGAACCTCTTTCTGAAGTTACACAGCCAATATAATCGTCCTTTCCCCCCCCCCCCTCATGAGTTGTAAAAGATTATATTTTTCATTGCGATCGAAGTATGCAGCATTCCTTAATATATATTATTAATTCTGTCGACTTATTTATACCTTATACTGGTTTGGAAATGTTTTTATTATTTTCTCCACCAGTGTACAAATAATAGCATTGGCCCTTAAAATTGCACAAAAGTTTTTTTTCTGCGTATACCGTGTTTCAAAATTAAACGAAACATTGGAAACAAGCTGTGTTTGTGTTAGAAGTTTATGTTTAAAAACATTACTATTTTTATCGCTTCTTAGAAAGCCTGGATCCTTAGAGGTCAGCGTCCGGCTCTGGTCCGCATCCACGTGCTTGTAACTGTAAATATTTGTGCGAAACACTCCGATAAAATTATGACGAAATACAATTAACAATGATATATGTGCAGTTAAACTGCTTTCAAGGCTCCACAGAGCAACGGTTCACTTGGCGGTGTTATCGTTCGAAGATACTAGCTATCAGCTCTTGTATTTGTGTACAATTTAAATGTTTTATATTTAATTTCTGGATGCGTGTATTACAAACAGACGATTTAAACTATTTTTATATTCTATCATTAGTTGAAATGGTAGTTAGTATATGGTGAAACAGTTTTTAATGAAGTAAACTTTACAGTACACACACAACTAAATTACATTTTTGTCATGAGAACAGTTTCGAAAGGTGCAAATGTCAACCAAATGTTGTCGTGTCACCAACAAGTGTAAATAACAACCAAATATTGTTATGCCAACAACAAGTGAAAATAACAACCAAATGTGATGTTATCGCGATATAACTTTTATATCTGGACGCACAACCTTATTCATATTTATTTATGAAAATCCACAAAAATGGTTAGGTACATAAGTATGTTTATGAAGCTATGGTTATTTTCAATAATGCGATTAGAAAATTCAGAATTTTTTTATTATTAAAGCGTCTCATAGGTGCCTTAATCCTAGTATCAAAATTACGATTCGTTTTTCCTTTATAAAATGAGGAGCAATAAATACCAGATTGAGTTAGTTTATGATCCTTATCTTGAACATTTTTACAAAATTTCCAATATCATTTTGTGTATTAAATGCTTTAAAGGTGTTTAAACAAAGTGAATTGTTTTTAATCATATTTATAATGAATAACCATAAAGTTATAGTGGAATAAAACAATACTATTATAGTAGTCCACACGAGACACCGTAAATGGTATTGCACAAAATTTCAAAGTTCAAGTGTGATAATATTACATACAATTACGATGGGAATCGATACCTTGACCCATGGAATCAAGCAACTTCCTATCAGATTACCAGACCAATATAATCTTAAGACATTGTTTTATCGCGGTGTTGGATCAATATTTTAACGGTTGTATTCTGTCACCGGGGGCTACGTTTATCAAACTTTTAATGATCATTTTCCATCGGGTGTTGAGTGACTGGATTTGTGTACACCTCACCGGAGTTTCACTCCGATATGCCAAAAGTGATTGCGCGACCATTAGAGGTGTTATAATATTAGTCAAGGTGGGCGTGCTCTGCCTTACCGACTGACACGACATAAATTTTAAATAACAGGCTCAAAATAACCGATCCTATTAAGTTAACAAATAATGTGTACACTTTCCGAATTGATTTACTCCAGTTATATTAAAATGAAAACGCTTTAGATTTGTCGGTTTACAAGTCATTTACATACTCGTTTAAAGTTTGTAATAAGGTTAAGTGCTGGTTTTTAAATCTTGCGAGGTGTGCCTACGCAGTCTTCTTGATCGAGCAACTTCTAAAGGAGCGATTTGAAAATATTGTCATCGCTATTGTATAATTCCTCATTTAATGTTGATAAAGTGTAATGATTATTTAGAACACGAATAGAACACATTCTTATTGTGAAGTTGTAATTATTCAGAACAGACGGTCTGTGATATTTTAAATATTAATTAATAAAATTTAATAAAAATGAATTGATAATTCTGGCGTCTGCTATCAGATTACTCAAAGGTATTTGAGATTCCGTAAAAATAAGGTAGATGGCTCATTCAAATAATGAAACGATTAAATGTATTAATTATTAATTTCAAAAAGGTAACATAAAATTAGTCGCTAAAAATATCGTCGCTGTAGCATGGTTGGATAATGCACTTTCCCGGGTTTGGAAAGAGATCCAGGTTCGAATCCCGGTGACGCAACAACAATATTTTTCGATAGAATTGATTTTATACGTATATCTTTCTAATTAATATATTTAATTCATATTTATACATCTTATCCATTATTGTCCATTTGAATGGACATGATGTTTGAAAATCATTTTCCAAGGATATGCCTACTTATTCAGTTTTCAACCGAATTTTGAACTACGCACGACAAAGTAAAGTCACTTTGTATTGCACCGCGGCCGCCATTGATTTTTTCTACAAGGTATTCGTTTATATTACTGATTTTTTTTGGGGTTTTGGGATTCTTTGCAAATATTAAGTTGATAGGTTTAAAAAATGAAGTAATGGATGTACCAACCATTTATAAAAATATTACATATATGTCTCAAATTTGTCCTCAGCTTAAATGGTTAATATAGCGAAACGGTAATGTATTTTCCCGACAAAGAAAAGTCCCAAGAACGTATCCCGGTAGGTAAAATAACATTTTCTGTATATGATCTGATTCGTTTTATTAGTATTAGTTATATTAAAATGTACACTTTTATATAATTACTATTTAAAAGAAATGCTCATCATTATTGGAATACATGGTTATTTATATTTACATAGGACAATTCATAAACTTTTTGATAACAATTTTGCAATATTTTGAATAATATCAATTATCTAAAAAAATTGTTTTCTTTTAAATTATATTATAATTTTCATTATTATGTATACTCTTCTGGGATTCTTAAATTTTATTAATACATTTTTTTAAATTTAGACCAATGAGTTATACACGTTAATAATTTTATTTCAGTGGCTGAACTAATTTTTACAATCTGATAAAGATTATTGTATTAAATAATGCAACCTTTTGTTGAAATTTTCAATTGAATTAAAGTCTCAAAATACGGCCGATGGCATAACAAAGCTGCATTTTCAGAACTCGGCGGCGGAACAAAAAACCCACTTGTCTTACGGCGGGAGCTGGCCATTGTCTCGGCGCTGACTCGGGGCTTCGACGGTAGTCATTTGATTGAGGAGACATGTCAGCCGTTTATTCTTGACATTCGGCCCGACCGAAGGCCTTGGCTTACACCTGTCGTTGAATGTCAAAAAAATGTATATAAGAGCGGCGCATGGGTCGTGGCGCCAGTTTGTAGGCAGTTAGATGAGTAGTCAAATGTGTATCCACATATGATTCGTTAATATTTTCTAGTACATGTATACTTCTAGACTCGCGTAAGATACTCAACAACAGAGTAATTCAACAACCTAGAGTAATGCAAAGCACGGAAAGATGAACATATATTAGGTATTAAACGGTGATAGGACAAAAAACGCATGGATACGAGAATATGGAGAAAAATTGGTAGAAGTTTTATTATTATAATCGATATGATGATATATTATTATTATTATGATATGATAGATGTTTTATTATTATCCCCATAATTCTTCCAAAAATAAGCTAGTTTCCAAATTTACTGTTTTCGATGTAAATTTGTAGAACTCCATAATCATGTATGTAAAAATACATCACTTTTTGGGTCTACTTGTTTAATTTACTTATCAATCTAACAATTCAACTCAACAACTTGTATTTATAACTATAATGGGGGACAGCTATACAACATTATTCATTGGAATTCTGAAGATTTCCATACATTTTGAATGCTTCTAATTATTCCAAGTAAATATTCAGTCTCTCTTGCCGTATTGTCTTCTTTGATTGTAAAATTATATAGCTGTCCTTTTCTACAAATTACCCATGATATTCAAGTATCATTAGTGTTGTTAAGTTGTTAAGTATCATATTGATAATGCCCTTACAAAGCGAAACGCGTCTCAAGTAAATTAAACGAGTAGAATAAAAAAAACAAGTGTTTTCTTTACACACATGTGAAGCTAGTTCCCATGCTGTTGGCCATTTAAATTTCAGTGTAACGAAGACTGTTATTGGTTGAATCCTAATATAAATAGCGGCAGGCAAAAGCAACAGCTGACTTTGCAACTACCTAACATCGATTCTAAATGACTAGTTAACATCAAAAATAGCTAATATTTTATTTGTTGCCGGGGGAAAGTGAAGAGTGCATTTTATCTATGTAGCATGGTGGCGAAGCGCGGTTACCGTGTAGCATTAAAAAAAATTCCAAGTGGGACCGATATGGCAGCTTTTACTTACACAACGGTCCTGAGTCACCTCTCATTGTAAATAATCTAACACAGTGTGTAAAAGACAACTGCATTTAAAGTTAGAAATAAATAAATAATGTGTTGATTTTGCAATTAGTGCCCTCAATTTATAAAACTATTTTCAAACCTTACGTGTAGATAATTCCGGGCGCGTATATTTGACCTTTCTGGGTAAAGTTTCGGAACCATTACAGAATCCATCATCAAATTAGTTAGTCCAAAAATCTGTATACAGAAGATTCTGAATGGCTGTGAAAACCTGAGCATATTTTAACTCTCAGATTGACTATGTTACACGGTAACGAAACGTATATCACAATCCTGTCGGAATAAAACTTTCTGAATATCTAAAAGAGGAAGATAACGGGATGGCGGATCATAAGGTGAAAATACAAATTACATGTTTTATATGACGAACTAGAAATGGTAGCTATACCAAAGATTTCTCAGTTACGCAGGGCTGGACATGTCCAATAAATGCCTTCTTTAAATTATCCGCATATGACCACTAGGAGAATCTCGAATAAAATGGGGCGACAATATTGAAAAATATGCAAAAAAACGCACTATTGAAGAACTGACAATAGCTGGCAGTGGCGAAGAAGGCAAAAGATCCTAAATGGATTGTAATCACGTGGTGATGATGATGATGATGATGATGATAATGTAGATGGGCAAGCCACATCACTCGGGTGTCAGTCATCCAATGGTACTCGAGGAAATCAAGAAGCCAACAAGCCATCCTAAAATCCGCTGGGCTGATAAAATGGCAGCGAACAATAACGGACAGAGAAAAATGAAATACACTCGGGGAGGCCTTCATCTAGCAGTAGATAAAAATGACGATAATGCTTTCACTAGCGATTGTTAGCGCTGATATTTATGTACGGTAATAAATAAAGAAGAATGAAAACGACTCGAATGCAAGATAAATAATTTTATTTTAGTCTGAGTATAAAGTCAAAGGTGATCTCATTCAGTACCTGGTACGAGTATTACTACCAAAAGAATCAAGAACTTTAAGATGCATGTACTTGAATGAAACCTAGTCTCTGAGATTTGAGGGTAAAGATAGTTAACACCAGTCGGTCGTTTTACTCTACGGTACTAATACGAAGCACGTTTGAATCGACAAACATGTGGATTCATCAAAACAAGTATTACATTAGCAACCTGTCAGTAATCTCATATTTTAAAATAAACAAATGCAAAAAAAGTATTCTGTGAAATAATGCGTGCCTTTTCTAGATTTTTTAAATTAATTAATGCAACATTATGACATAAAATTAACTATAATGGATAGCAGTCAACTCGAATGAAACAAGATTCAGAGAGATGTCAGGTGTGGCTGTGCGGACATAAAAAGTTGTATCTCGACATTTAATCCGAGATGAGTCGGTCATCTCAGTGGAAGCTGGAGATGATCGTGCCTCCCCTCAAATGCCGCTAAGTTTTTGCGACGTCTTAACGCTTTAATAGCTGTTTTACAACGTTTCGTCAATTGTCACATACCCGGCCATTATAGTGTTGAAACAAATATTATTAAATGCCTGCCATAACGATACATAATATGTTTGTATATCAATAATTATATTACGTTTCCCCCATCTATATCTACGACTTTTTGGATGTGGCGGCTACATCATAGTGTCATCATTTGTGGCTGTAAAATGCATGCTCAAACGGCCAAGTCTACAACGAGCAGGGCAAAAATGAACGTATTTTTAATATCTCTAGGTTAAGCTTATTTACGTAAATATATATTCATTGATGTATATTGTTTGTTTTAGTACATTACAGTAGGATAACAATCGCACACTAAACAAATACAATTAAAATAATGTTCGTCGTTTGTATGTCGGTCACACTCTTAATAACGCAATTCAAATGCACGCGTATTTCAAATAAAATAATTCTGTAATCGTCTGGTGCTTTGTCACTTGACTGGAAATGAAAAAATGTTACCCTCAGATGTTCCATTTTTAAAAAACAAGTCGACCGTATATAACCTAGACAGATACCTACTTCTAATGTATCCAATAACAATTTAATAATAATTTGTGAACGCGTTTAATTTTTAAATTAAATATATTGTAGTATTCATTATATGATATTCTTCTTATTTTTCTTTGTTTTACTTCTATCATTCGCGACTATTCGTTGGCATTATTAATCACCCTGCAGATGAACTGCCGACACCACGGAGAAAATTATTAAGCGTCATTTAACTTGATTCGTCGCAATACTGGTGCGTTCTTGGTGGGCTGTTGAAAGATGCCTTCATAAGATCTATTCAGTGTGCGAAAACTTTCCACCTAGCTTGGACCATCAATGTTTTAATGGTTTCCTGGTGCCTTGCGGTGCAGCCAAAGTTATAGGCCCATATGCACGTCATTGGAGATAGATAATTAGTTCCTCTAATATTACTCCGTAAGATAATAAATCATGGTCCCCTGATCTGTCTGGAAGTCAGTGCACAATACGTTTATTTTCTCACCGGTCTCGATCCATGGTGACAGAAACGTTCAAACTCACTCGCTTTTCGTCAACTGTCCTTGTGAACATCCTTTTGTCGTTTTTTCTAGCAACATGCCAAAAATATATAAAAGTTTTTCTCCTGTTTGTTGTCTAAAGTCTTTTGGTAGTCTTGGAGGATGGATGCATTTGTGCGTCTCGCGATCCACGGAATAGACAGCATCCGACTGTGCAGTTTATCAAGACAAAATATTTACACAATGGAGTGGGGAGACAGGATGTAGGAAGGGTGATAGAAATTCAATACAGGGACAGAACAATAAGAGCTCAATGACCAACCAGGAAGCACGACTTACCTAGCACTCTGAACACAATAGTAGTTTTGGTACGCGCCGCGATAAAACCAAAACATGTAATAGCTAACAGTAAATAGTACAATCAGATCAGTGAAACGATCACATAGCAGGACGTTGCCCTTCTTGACAGTTCACTAGTCATAGACAACACACAAAAAAAGTTGTGCTCTGAGGTAAGTGTAAAGGTAGGAAGGGAGACAGATAGGTATAGTAAACTTCATGGAGCATCCACACGTGCACGGCGACCAGCAATCTGGTCCTGTCATAAATACCGAACAATCCTTCTTATCAATCTGTATCCTCCCTATTAAAAAAGAGACGGCATAATGGTAAAATTGAGTATTAGATTTTAGTATGTTGTGGTCTCTTAACCCGTATGGAACTTGATATACAATATGTCTCCATTCATCCCAGTCTTGAGCCATGTTTATTTCAGCATTTCAAGAAAACCTTGTTGATTCCTTTGGTCTATCTATCTTTTAGGAAGCCGTCCCTTTGCTCGCTTTTTCTCAACTGAACCCATAATTACGAACTTCTCGAGACTCGTCATTTCTTCTGGCAGTATGCGCAAATAATGAAATAATCTATCGAAAATCAATGCACGTAAATACAATTTAGCTTATAACCATGTATAATACAATTTAGCTTTTATAACCCGTGTCCACGATGAGATTACTTTCGGAGACTGGAATAAAGCATGCACTATACACTTTACCTTTACTGGCTTTCAGTGATCAAGGTCTCATCGATCGATTATGGTGAACGCAGGTTTTTAAACTGAGTCTGTATCTATCATAAATATTCAGAAAATATTTACGTTAGCGATAATGAATGAGTAATTAAACATTCTAGGCAGAGAAGATAAATATAACTTGTTTTGCAAATGCTGATGATCTCGTTAGTCGGACAAGCATAGGTATTTAAGATTATCCGAGAAACAATTGTGGGAGTGAGCAGTATTGTTTACAATTTTTAGGTCTATGATTTTATACATTTTATATATGTATCGAGGGAATCGCATACGTCTTGTCAGAAGTTTCTTTAATATTTAATTAATTAATTAATCTTGTATGATAGTGACATCAAATGCCGCATTCAGCAAGCTCGTGCAACCTTTATCAGAATGTTAAAGATGTGTTCTCGATTATATTTTATGGAATATTAAAAATCCTGAAACTTGAATATCTAGCCTATGTAATGAGACATCCGGAGAAGTAGGAGATCTTGCACCCCATAATGCAAGGAAAGATTGCTGAGAGTCGAAGATTGTTGTTGGGCGTGCACATTGATTCAGATCTTTCAATGAAAACACAAAGCTGTAAAACTGTCAGTGCATATTAACATCAACTGAGACAGATTAAAAATATTAGGAGACATCTTCCTTTTGAGGCAGCCCGTCTACTCATTTTGGTATCACCTGTGGACTATTGTAACATTTCAGCTGAATAGATTACAATCCATTCTGAATGCGGCTGCACGGATAATATATGGAGTTTCCAAATTCTCTCATATAACATCCCATTTACATCAGCTACATTGGCTCCGATTCCCTGAAAGAGTTGAATTTAAATTATGCTGCTTGATGTACAAGTCGACACACAGCATGACGCCTTTTTATCTTCAAGTACTATGCATCCTAGACAATTTGAATGCTAGACGTCAAACTCTCAGGTCTCTACTTCAGCCGCAGGAAAGGTTGTGGAACCGCCAACCGTTGCCAGAAGTCTAAATTTAGTGAACGGGCATTTGCGGTAGCAGGCCCAAAAGCGTGGAACTCTTTGCCTTCTGTAATAAGAAACGGTGCACCAGAGACTTTATTTAAGAAGAAACTAAAAACGCACATTTTCAAAAAGTCATTTCCATAAGTGAAAATCACAATTTTTAATCTTAAAAATAAAAATAATTGTAGAACTATAAACAGTTTATGTGTAAAGCACCCTTGAGGTTAAAGATTTTACGAAAATGGCGCTATACAAACTATTATTATTAAAGAAGGAGAACATCATGGCCGAAGAACGTGAGGCAATGACTAGGCTAGTCTACTGTAGAGCTTTAAACAAAGTGATGATAGCCTCCGTTGAATGGATAGAGCACAAGTAGAAGAAGAAGATAGTGACATTTGTAGGTATAAATTTATTAAATAATTTATAGAAGTAGGTAGAAATGTTTTGTTTACTCGATCGCGCCCCGCTTGGTTGAGGGGGTATGAGGGTGGTGGGGGCGCGGGTCGCGGTGGGCAGGACCCATCGCGCGGGAAGAGACAAAAAAGAAGACATGTCGGCCATTGTCTCGATTCGCTCCTGGCTGGTTTGCTACCTCGGGAGAGGGTCGGTTGCCGATTTATTTCTAGAATAAATATCGGCAGCCATTACGGAGGCATTGTTTGCGGCTCGACAGCGAGTGGTCGCGCGAAGGAAACCGGAAAAATTGAATAAAGACAATGGCCGTGGTTTTTGCCAGAAGGCTTTCGCGATTTTGTGGCGCGGCGCGCTCCCAAGCGGTGTTTACAGCGCGACGCGAGTGACAACTATTTCTGAGATAACTGCGTCATAATCATCATAATCTCTCAACTCTCGACTCCATGTCTATCAAAACATTAACATTTTTAAGTCAATCCCTTTAATATTGAAAAAAAACAAATGCAAATTTTTCCTTGAGATACACAATAGTGATACACTAACTTTTATATCAGAGTAATCACACAAAAATAATCACGTCACACTAGTCACTTTAGTGACTACATATTTTATTAAGTATCCATTAACATTAAAAATAAATTTTGACACATTTTAGAAATTCAAATATTCCCTTTCACGTTCCGGTAGGTATTTTTATTTTTTATTTATTATTTAGTACACATAATTTTTTCACAATAATAATATTATCGTGGCAATTTCCCGCTTAGTCTAATGTAGGAAAACCGCCTCACATTTTAAAATAATTTAAGTACATATTATAAATAGAATTAAAAAATAATACGATTTACGTATTAAAATATTACGCACGAATATATTAAACAACTTCATTATAAATTCAGTACCTACTAATAATATAGAATAAAAAAATACGTACTCAGTATCTACTTACAAAAAGTACAATAATGCTATGCAAGCGTTTTCTAACAAACGATATTATAAATGTAATTAACTTTAATTCATTCTTACATTCCCAATAAACTGTACACATAATATGTACATACATGCACACGTCTACCCTAACCTAACATAACATAAGAGTGCTAATTTGATTTATTTTTCTGATATAATTCTAGTACCTTTTTAAAGGGTGTCCATGAATTAAAATACTATACGTCTTGTGAATAAAACCTCATTGTCCTTCCGGTCATCACAAATAAAAATAAAATGAGACATTCGTATATTTCATTGAACGAAAGTAAAAGTTTGGTTCTGAAGGTACATTTTTTCAAAAGAGTAAGTAAAGTAGGATATCTATTGTCAAATAACGACGAAGTTGTAATTATTCAGAACATAGGTCTGTGATATTTTAAATATGAATTAAATATATTAATTATAAAGATATACATATAAAATCAATTTTAATTTTAATTTTTAATGATGGAACGATTAAATGTATTAATATCACAAAAAGGTAACATATAGGGTCGAAAAATTGTCGCTAAAAATAATGTCGCTGTAGCTTAGTTGGATAAAGCACCTTCCCCGGTTAGGAAAGAGATCCAGGTTCGAATCCTGGTGGCGCAACAATAATATTTTTCGAAAGAATTGATTTTATATGTATATCTTTATAATTAATATATTTAATTCATATTTAAAACTAACAAAATTACCTACCTGCTTAGAGGAAATGTTGATAGATGCGCAAGACTTAGAAACAAATGGAAACTAGATGTGCAGCCGATGTTCTCTATTTAGCCAACCACCCTATGTTAAGTTTGGCACCCGTCCTATGTTTAAACACTAGTAAATAATCAATTAACAATTTAAATTACATGTGAACGATAGCTTTTCGAACGATTCTCCTTTGATCAAATATTATAGTTAGTTATGTGTGAATACAATAAATGTTTATTTTTATTACTTTGCAAGGGTGCAATCGAGTGTTTTCCGTGAATTACATTTTTGGATGTGAGGTAAAAACCTTCGCGTATAATTTATGAAAATTAAGTTGTACTGGGAAAATGCGCATAGTACCTTATGTCGGCTAATTGGTTGATTCATATGGAGTACGCGGTGAACCATTGTGTACATTAAATTAAATAAATTGTTTTTTTTATTAACAATCCACGCCTCCCGTCATACAGTTTCGTCTATAATTAAGCCTATATGGTAAATGTATGCGAAAAATTAATGAGATAATCGCCAAGTAATGAGTGAATGTTAATAAAAACGCAATAAAAGAAATCTCATTTTGAGTGAAATTTTTAGATAATTATGTAGATTTATATCTCTCGCCCGTAAAACTTATTAATTTATTTCGGTTTCGCTGAATTTATAACGAATATAGGAAGTAAATTTAATGCAGGGAACATTATCCTAACTGGATTTGGAAAATTCTAGATAATCTTTTACCTCTTGCATCGTTTACATTTTTAGGGATTTTAATTAATGGGCATTCACATATGATGTACTATTATACATACCGTGCCAAGAATAATGCTAATCAGCTGGGCACATCGCTCGAAGGATAAACAATCGTCGGATGGTCTTCTACGTGACAAGGAGAACAGCTCAATGGTAAACGGCAGTGGCGAAAAGTAATAACTAATCCTCAATTTATCGTATTCACGCGAAGATGATGACAAGAAATAGCAATGGGCAGACAGCATCTAACGCGGGGGATGAACGTGGTCTAACATTGATACCCGAGAGGAAACAATAGTCCGATACATCCATTAAATTCTGTGAAAATACATGACATACAATAACAATGGACATAGAAAAATGAAATACTCTTGGGGAGACCTTCATCCAATAGGGATGATGATAATTAAACATTAAAAATGTCGAAGATTACAACGTTAATAATGTTCCCTTCACTGGAAAAATTCCATATATGTTCGTTCCTCTATTGCCAATGACAATGTTGATAAATTTTTTTGTATTATATACAGGGCGTTACAGACCTTGGACACAATATTTTATGTGTAAATTACGTGTCAAATGTTTAAGGATTACGTACACATTCTTTACCGTTTCGGAAAAAATTATGAGATTATTACAAAATCGTGTTAAGCTTTAAGTCTATGTACGAGTATATCGAAAAAAATATTTGCGAAATTAACCCATTATTATTCTATATCTTGACTTTAGACCCTAAATCATGTAACAAAAACAGGCTGGTCGCTAGATGTTCAATGATCTTTAATATATTGTATTATATATCATTTCATAGCTCTGTATGGAGTTGAAACTTGGAACCTGAGAAGGAAAGAAAGGAACACGCTCGGCGTTTTTGAGATGTGATATTGACGTCGCACGCTACTCGTAAGAGTGGAAGAACAATAGAGAAGGAGAGATATATAATTTGGAGTCAATAAAATAGTAAATACCGTTGCCGAATATTTCTGGTGTAGCGCTGCAGTTGTGATGTTGCACATGCGCAATGGTTTCCTTCATCTGTTGACTCAACACATGCATTGTTAGAGACATTCACATAGTATGCCCATCTTGTAGTGAGTTGTTGAAATGTTCAAGGCAATAGATCAGCCCGCAGACTGTGAGTTACGGTACGTGATTCATTTATTGAATGCACGAAATATAAAACTACTTGACATTCATCGCCAAGTGTGTCCAGTTTCGACTTAATTTGGCGCCAAGTGATTTTCATATGTTCCTTCTTCTGAAGCGGTTCCTTGGTGGCAAGCGTTTTGATGACTATGACGATCTTAAAGACCGAGTATTATCGTTTTCATCCCACGCGGCGTCGTTCTATGACTGAGGTATAGAAAAATTAGTACACCGTTATGACAAGTGTCTTAACTATCTTGAGACGTAGTTTAAGGTGTGTGGCGTTCGAAGAAAGTAAAATGTTGTAAAAATTATGTGTTTCTTTAAAAAAAAAACTGGTGCTTACTTAAAAAGCGCGTTTTGTACCTCTGTTATGGTTCAGATTATGCATACGTAGCTTATATATTCTCTACTCGTATTTTGAATACACATCTATCCCGTAAATATTGCGCACTGGGTGTGTTACACCCGCTATATAAACAAGTCGCGGCCAAAGAATGAGAATAATTAATGAAAAATGACCAAAAAGGCGACGGAGTCGGCTTCTTGGGCAGCAGGACCTGGCCGAAGTAAAACGGGGCCATCACTCTTGTCCCATAAATTCAGATATACCTACCTAAATGTGTTTTCGAATATCGAACGACATTTGTTTTAAAGAGCGGGTTTATTTCGGATCCCTTATCACTGCTATACATCCGACGGGCCAGCGGCCAGGCACTTCGTAGCGAAGGGCTTCGACACAACCAGTTTCTCAAAAACAAAATTAATTAAAAAAAAAACCATATAGATTGTTAGATTTACAAAACATGACCAATGCGTGGTAGTCCGAATATAAAAATAATGCCTTGAAAATTTGTTTTTTTTTCTATCAATTAGACATTTTATAATGAAATAAACAAAACCTAAAAATGTTTCACTTAGAATACGTGCACTTGGCAAACTGTCAGTTTTTATGTAGATTTCAAAATATGTATTTTACAGGATGTAATAGACCTAGTCCACAATATTTTATGAGTGGATACCTGACTAAATTACGAGTAGAAAATGTTGAAGGAATATGTGCTTAATTTCAACCGTGTTAGAGATTTAAAAAAAATATTTCGATCAATTAAAATATTTTATTGAATATAAAAAGTTATAGGTCATCGAATTTCAAGCAGCCAGTCTATTTTTTGTTAGATTATTTAGAGCCAGAAGCAAAACAATTGATTAATACTGGATACATTTTGCAAATATTTATTTCGAAGTGCGAACACTAAAAGCTTAAACTTAAACTTAAATTTAGTCAGGTATCCACCCATGTTCTAATAGTGTTTTTTTGAACCCTTTATTTTTAATATTTATTAATTGAATGTTATTAAAAGTTATTAGGAGAACACATTCTTATTGTGAAGTTGTAATTATTCAGAACATATGTCTGTGATATTTTAAATATGAATTAAATAATAAAGTTGTATCAATGTGTCCAAAAATTTAATAAAAATGAATTGATAATTCTGGCGTCTGCTATCAGTTTACTCAAAGGTATTTGAGATTCTATAAAAATAAGGTAGACGGCTCTTTCAAATAATGGAACGATTAAATGTATTAATATCAAAAAAGATAACATATAGGTTCAAAAATTGTGGCTAAAAATATTGTCGCTGTAGCATAGTTGGATAATGCACCTTCCCCGGTTAGGAAACACATCTAGGTTCGAATCCCGGTGGCGCAACAACAGCATTTTTCGGTAAATTGATTTTATATGTATATCTTTCTAATTAATATACTTAATTCATATTTAAAATGTCATTAAAAGTGTTTACTAAATCATTTAGATCAATTTGAAGGAGTATATTGTTAAATATTGTAATAATATGAGTGATATCTCAAATGAATGTCTCAGTTATTACTATTGTATATCTATTAAATAGAGGTATTCTCATTATACACCATGTGGATATATTTGATTTATATATAGATGATAGTATGTCAAAATAAGTTTTTGAATAAAAAAAAATCGATAGATCCCTTTGCCATAATAATACCAATATTACAATACATATCTAAATATTATAAAATTATAAGTTATCACATCATTATATAAATATTAATAGTACATCTCCCAAGTAAAGTGTAAATTTCACCTAACCCTTTTTTGCCGGAAAAAAAAATCGTAATTAAAGTATTATTGATACAAACTTGACGGGGGTCCTATGATAAAAGTGCCATTCTCCTTTAGACACATGTAGCGGTTGAATTTTTGAGAATTGTATTTTTTTAACAGAAAGATTTTGAATTAATTTATACATAATATATGAATATAAGTATAACTACCAAGTTGTGTTATATGTGTATAAATTAAATATTAGATAACCAATTAAGATAAGCTCTTTTTAATTTTAAATGTTTTTATCAAAACAGTTAGAAACAATTTATAACATTATAATGTCGATGCACTCATTTTTAAATACGAGAAATAATTTATCTATTTGCCAATTTTATTTTACTTTTGTGTATGTTGTTAAAAAATTTATGTTCCACCCAAAATGTAACATGATTTAAATTTAAATGAAAAACTAAAGCCTAATTATAAATAGCGTGTTGTTTTATCACACATTTGAGAGGATTACGGATTGCGTAATACATTTTTTGAAACGGAACAGTTTTCAATTTCGCGTTTATTTAAATTATTAAATATTCAGACGTTGATGTAATGCAGCACGAACATGATTTTAATTACAAACCACTACTTCTTCGGTTTTGAGTTATATTGTAATTTTTATATATATTTAAAGCTAATGAAAAAAAAACAATCGTTCTTAGTCTACACACAAAGCCAACATTAAAAATAAAATTTAATTATTCTTATTGTTTCTTTTTTTACGCAGTGGCTGTGTTTTACCTTTGGGTCCCCTGTAAAGGGTTTTACGAACAGTTTGTGGATATTTTAGTGCCAACCGCACCTGTTGTTCGTAGTGTCCACCATTTCACCAGTTCTCAAACTGTACACTTATTTAATATTATTTTTTTAAAAAAACATTTTTAAATTTATTTTCTTCCTATTATAGATGTAATTACTTATGCATAGCATACATTTAAATATTTTAACTCACTTTAAATACTTCATCATTGTAACTATTTCATGCTATGATATTCGTTACATATGATTCCATTCACGTGACAAGAGTCCTTAGTCATGATGGACCGAAAGCCCTCCACCTTCTCGGCATCTCGGCATCTCACAGATCTAAGGGTTACCATTAGAGAAGTACCTTTTAAAACATTTTCACTTTTGGTCGGTCCAACGAATGGGATTTAGTTCATTCACTTCGTTCTTCGACGCAGTCCACCACAGTAAGCTTCTCCGAGCTATTTTTCCTTCTCTCAAGATGTCCATAAAATTTCATCTTATGCAAATAAAATCAGTTAACTTATCATTCCGCCGCTTCCCCACGGTGGTAGGCAGAGAGTATGGAGCGCCACACTCTTCTGTTTTGATACAAAACTCACGCCTCATCCAAATTCATACATCTTTTCATCCAAGCTCGTTGATTGATGAGGCTTCTAATGATGTTTCAGTACCTAGTTTACATGATCACACCAAGTCTACCGCGGACATTCTCTATTTCTGGTTCCATCAGCACTCGTGTCACATACATATATATAGTTCTCTCATTAATATTTAAAAAATAAATTAAAAGATTATTTTGTTTTCGTACGATAATTTAAATCGAAGTATTTTTATAATCATTTGAGTATTGTACTGCTTGTTTCTTTTCTTTCACTTCTTACATATCTATAGTCTGTATCAAAAATTTACTTCGATCAATTTATCTCTGCTTTTCTCCTTTTGATTTTTCTGTTTTTTACCATTTAATTTAATTTGTTACCTTACTTCCAACTTATGTAACCTTATGGCTACCCACCTCAGAACAGGTGCTTTATATGAACCTAGCGAGATAGAAAGCGGCCAACAGGCTTGCATGTAAATGAAATGAATTATAATATTTGTACTGAGGATTTTTATATTGATGCAAGCTATAAAAAGAATGTTGTTATAAAAATAAACGCCGATTTCGGACCCATATTTTACTGTAAAAAGTTCATATTCTACAGAAATATATGGCAGAACAGAGAAAATACACTTAAGGAGACCTTCATCCAGTAGTGGATATAAATGACGACGATATTGATTGTTACGAATGTTTTTAACTAAGAATTTATCTGACTATAAATTAACAAGTACATAAGGCCCCATATACGACATTTCTCATGTGCCGTATTTAATGGAAAAAAACAGAACACCTGCACCCGAACATCTGACCAGTTTCCACATTATTTCATGTATAGAAACTCGTGTCCTTAAGTGTGACGTCCACCATACCCCGGAAATAGCACGTAGGCAGCAATAATAATCTGCCTATATAAGACGCCGGTAGATATTTTCTAACCTGTTCTCTCGATACTTTTGCTACGCAAACACACCTCGAGTTTTTATTTAATTGAATTGTTATTATTGTTTAAAAGCCAGCACCTTATAAAGAATAAAAATAAAAGGAAATACAGTCTGTACGTAATAATTGATTCATAAGTTAGCCTTACTCAATATCATAAAAATGATTTAAAAAAATAAATTGTACGAGGCGCGTTATTTAAGTATCGCATTTTTTTAAAAAGAAATACAGTTTTACTTTCTTCTGTCGCTACACACCTTGAACTACTTCTCAACATAGTCGCCACCATTATTAAGGGACTTGTCATTACGGGGAATCAATTTTTGAATACCTTCGTCTTAGAACGAAGCCGTCTGGGATGGAAACCATGTCTTGCCACCAAGGAATCGCTTCAGATGAAAGAAAATATGGAAATTACTTGGCGCGCCAAATCAGGACAAAACAGGACACACTTGGCGATGAAAGTCAGGTGGTTTCATGTTTCGTACATTCAAGAAACAAATCACGGACCGTATCTCACAGTCGGCGGGCTGATCTATTATATATTGTCTTGAACATTTCAATCACTCACTGCAAGATGGCCACACTATGTGAATATCTCTAACGTTGCATGTGGTGAGTCAACAGATGAAGAAAACCGTAGCGCTATACCGGGAACATCCGGCAACCGTACTTACCTAAAAAACCGCCTCGTAATACATTTCAGATTAGATAGGTAATGCTCGATTAAAATCTCGCGGTGAAAAAGTTAATAAAAAGTTGAAGGACCTCATGCTAGCGTCCGTATCTAACGTACGGATCTCTGTGGTAACTTGGTGTGGGCGATTTAATGGACGTACTCCTCAGTTGGTGAACGGTTTTGTGTTTTGCCCCTTTTTTTCTCCTCAATAAAATATGGCACCCAGATACCGTGATGTCTTCTTTCTCATGGTTTCAATTTCAAGACAATCCCCCCCCCCCCTCCCTCTTCTATTGTTTTTGTCGGTTCGTTAATCGTCGTTTTATCTCGTGAAAATATTTATTTTTAATCGATATAAGAAACAGAGTAATTTAGTCAGGGGTCGAAAAAGGACATCTAGAAAATCTATAAGTTAAAAAGTCGATACATTTTTTAAGTTAACAATTTTTAATATGTAGTTGTGATTTCATAACATAGTTCTTTGGTAATTAAAACAAATTAGAAAAATATTCTACTCCCAAAGGTAATTTCTCATTTCCTTGATATTTAGTGAGCCCAACTTAACATTTAAATCAATATCATTGTCATTCATCATCATTATCAACAGTTTTCTATCCACTACTGGATGAAGGCCTCCCCAAGTGATTCCCACTTTTCTTTGCCCTGCCATATAGTGTCTTGAAGTGTCTTGTCCCTGAGTCTTTAAAACGGAAAAATAAATATAGGAACTTACATAGTCTAGAATTTGACATGAAGTTATTAGGTTACCATAGTGTAATCGGTAACAAATCCTCAGTAGACTAATCTGTAGAGCTTCATAAAATAATAGAATATTTTAGAATGTTTTATATAATGGATAGAGTATATGTTAATAATAGTAGTAATGGTTAGTAGCACTAAATATAATAAATTTTGATAAATCACGGAACATCTGTTGTCGGGTTACGATTACAAGGTCAGAGTATTTTTATATTTAAAACAACTTGCATATAAAATATCTACACATTTTGTGTAAATTAGAAATATTTTCAAAAAACTGTATTTTTGTATCGTCACGATAATAATAAAAGTTTTTTTATCCTACTTTCAAGAAACGAAACGTGTCAAAATAATAAATCAAAGTAAAATAAAAATACATTTATTTATATTACCAATTTTATACTATCTTCCGTGTTGAGATTTCTGGGCTATTTTGTCGCGTATCTCTGACTTTTTGCTGACCAGCGACAGTGGCCCTGATGGTGGACGATCAGAGAGGTCGGAAACACAAGGAAAAATAGCCCAGAAGATTCTGAACTGCCTTGAAAACTTGAAGACATTTTTTGTGAGGATCGTGATCCCGCGGTTGGACCTGTCCATGTTCTTGACAATTCTCTTAGAAAAGCCGCTGAAATAGAATATCCAATAGCATCCTCGATCTGATAGGTTCATCGAGTTAAAGATCCTCTTCTTTTCCAAAAAATACATCATACCACGGTGACTTATATTTTACCATAAAAGTCAAACTTGCATTTTGACACTTTTTAGAAATTCACAAGTCCGGAAATTAAACTATGTCCTTTCACGTAGGTACAGGTTCACGAATCAGTACCTGCACTGTATTTTCCAAAAAAATAAAATTAAAAAATAAAACAGTATTACTTACTTACGCACGACACAATGCTAAACAAATAAAATTTTAAAATATCAAAAATATTTGTAATATAATTCAATTCCTTCCCAATGAACTGTACACGTAACACTCACAAGCTAAATATAACCATGAAAGTACAATATTTTTTTACTCGATTTTTTCCCACAATATCACCGTCTGCGGCCAACGTGGAAGATCCATCGTAGATCCTTGATTGTTTCAAAATTGAGACATTAAACTGCTGTCCAACGTGTCGCTCATTAGCATTACCAAATGGAAAAAATTAGAAGGTTGTCTGATATCGTGAGACGTGTGGAAAAATGTGGCGTTTTATTTTCTCTGACAACCCGACATAAATAAATATCTCTGGTGTATTTTTCAATTTTTGAGATATACAACGCGACGGTTAAATAAGTACCCGCGTTATAAATTTAACATCTCTAGAAAAGAGCCATCCACCTCGTCATTCTCACAAGAGACCATTAAAAGTTGCTGTGAAACGGAAACGATAAAAAAGACATTATTTTTAGGGTCCCAACACGAAATACTATTTTATATCTGTAGGTACATCTTAATTTTTTTAAATGTCCGTTGCAAAAAAAATGCCGGTGTGCTTTTAACATTTCCTTGGCTCGGAAAAGACAGTGAGTCGGTGATTTATTGCATCTCTGATTGATAGTTCCAGTTGAAGAAGTCGCACTACCTCGGCGAATTATACGAGTCTAGATTATAAATATTGTGATGACTAAATTAACCTAACTTTATCGAATGATATATCATATTTTATGATTTATTTTAATGAGTTGATTATCTACAAGAAATGATATTTTAAATATTTTTTTATTTTACTTTCAACACAGATAAGATATTTTTGTAATATTTTTTTTATTTTACGAATATCAGCAATATTACTATTGCATGAGTATTATATGTAGATACGTAAACTTATTCGTATCTTTTTCAGCCAACGCCATTTATGTCTATTCTCTCTATCTGCCGCATTCAGCTGCTTCTCGCAGTCTTAATTATAGCGAGCTACGTTTAGACTTCCAATCTAGATTTTTTTTAACTCCAACATTCCTTCGTTTGAGGTAACCACCCCATTGCTATTTTAGTTTTGTTATTCTACTAACAACATCTTCTACTTTTGTTTTGTAAATTGTGTTGAAACACCGTTTTATTCTACAATATTTTATTATATAAAACGTTAGAACGTTTTTGGGAACATCTTCCCATTATCAATAATACAATTCAAGTAAAGTTAGAAAGATTTTCAGACAGTAATTAAGTGTGAGTCTTGAGGTCTTCTATTTTGTTCCTACTGCGGTTGTCTTAATTTTTTATTCTAACTCGCAAGGCCACTCCGTAGTCCAATACATGACTCGCTGGGCTTCGAAACGAGCCAATTTCGCTGAACTTATATTTTTGAGATTTACAAGAACGCTAAATAGAGAAGTTTTAGATATGAAAAGTTTAACTTATGGGTATCTATATGGAAGAGTACAGTTTGTCGAATCATTATTTTGTTGATATAACGTGGATAGAGAACAATAATACTGGAGCGGTCAATACATATATATTTCTATTTCATTATCATCAACAATTGTCCAATACTATACTATGGTCCTGCGCCATTATTTATCATGTCACTCCTGCTGTTTTCAATCATTGGATTATACAAACATTTACTACCACAAGCATAAATAAGTGATGTTATTACATAAATAGATAAATCATAAGAGTGACAATTTGTGGTACACTCCCTAAACGGGAGATAGGACAATACGCGTATGTTTGAGTCACGCTGTTCTCTGTCTTATTTCTGTCTGCTGGTCTTCCCAATGACGTCATTGACCAAAAATGAAAGTGGAAAGAGTAGTTTTCTTCTTCATCATCGTCTGCTCAATGCTGAGCGTCGGCGTCCCTTGATCTGTAAGAATCTGTGGAAATTACGTACCCAATACGTTTATTTTTCCTCTCAGTCTTGAGCCACGTTAACCTGTCGTTTAAAGAAGACCCTGTTAACTCCTTTATTTGGTTTTATCTTGCAGGAAAGAGAATCTAGAGAAGTTTGTGATCACAGGGATCTCGTTTATTCTGGAAATATGTCAAAGTATGCAAGAATCCTTCTCCTGCACGTCGCTGAAAGTTTTTTGTTCCTGAATGTCATTAAATCTTGGAAGACGGAGATATTTGTGTGTGACGAAATAGGCACCATCCAACACCACATTCAAAGACATCCAACATGTTCCTTTCTTTATTTCTCAATGTCCACGTTTCCATTTTATTTAGTGCTATGGAAAGTGCGTTGTGTTAGGACTGTGTCGCTGTGTCCTGTATTCTGATGGTAAATTAGTCAGTTTTATATGTTTTCTTAAATTATTATGTCATCATTATCCACGTCGGTCCCTAATAACTGAGAATCGTGATCGCTTGACTATTCTGCTCCACTTTTCTCGGCATCTTGCTTGTGCTGGTTGCCTTTTCCACTTGGCTGGTGGGAGATTTTCCTCTTTTTTTCCATTCTCGCCTAAAAAATGGAAGGATTCATATTAGGCAAAAGGTTGAAAGTCTGTCCTTGATGTTTGATTCCTGTAGAATAGAGCACTCAACACCACATATCAAAGGCATTAATCCGTCTTCTCACCCTTGCTTTCAGGATCCATGATTCCTCACCGTATAAAAATATAGAATTCACCAGAAACTGTACAAGCCTGACGTTTGTTGCTTTGGATATACCGCGTTTTTATCATATCTTGTTAACTCTGGACGTAGAATTTATGCCATATCTATACGTCATTTTATTTCTGGCTCGCAGCTATTGTCGTCAGTAATTATGGAACCGAGATAATTCCTTGAGAATTTCAAGATCTGGAAGGGTAAAGTTGGTTAGGTCGATCAATAATCAATGATCTGTAGGTTTAAAGAGATTTGGTGCTGGCAGCATTGCGTGTCTTTCCTAAGGGCGGCTCGTTACCTAGCAACGGTCCTGGATGCACAAAACTAAAAGCTGTTTGGTATTTCGATACGCGAGATATAGTTCGAAATCAGTCTCGGTACGCAAGATATCTCGTAATACTATTTCACGGTCCTGTCGTGCTTGCGTTGTTCTCTTATCTCACTGCTTCTGCAGAAGCTTAAAATGTACCCTTGTAGGCGGTAACACCTGCTCGGTAACAGCGACATAAATCCAGGATACTTCGTTACTTGCGAAAAGCCTTATGGTCCAGGCGTTTTTCACGTGCGGGCATTTGATATATATGTAACAAATAAATACTAATGTTAATTCAAAACAGAGGTGAGATATCTTATTAATGTCAGTGTTGAAGAAAAAAGCATCTTAATTATCAACTACATATGAATTAATTTCCGTAAATCCGTCTGGGTCGTACAGCAACATAAAACAAATATACATTTCACAGGCAACATAAAATAAAAAGCTGTCAATTACATTACATTACGTAAAAGTGTATGGATATCGCGTCAAACTAAAACTATCACTCATTTTGCTATAGTCATTTCATAGATTATTCAAATTATAAATAATTATTGACGAGTTATTTTTAATTGAATATTAATTTATTAGTATTGATTTGATACAAGTCGTAACAGCAAACAATAACATAAATTAATATTCATAATATAACGTGAATATTTACATAATTTTTATAAGGGTAGATAAATTTGTGATAAAAAAGTAGTGAAAAATAAAATTGTATCTGTTCTCTCATTTTCACACATTTTTATTTTATTACGTAAGTAGGTTTATTTTATAGGAGACTGCAGTTCAGGTACAAAAATCTAATTTTTCATTCACTAATAATCAAAATATTAAAGGCTTTGTAAGAAACACAGAACTCTCTTAAAATTATAAATAAATATTATATTAACAATCATCTTAATCTCTACAAAAAAATGTTTTATAATATTTTATATATTATTTTACGATGGTCTTTTATTACACAAAAGTGCGTTTGCGATTTTATCATGCTTTCATCCCTATTCTTCTCGTGCACCAAAATGTTTAATTATATTTATTTTGAATGCTGAATTAATTTTAATGTTAGTCCAATTCCAGGTATTTTATGAATATAATAAATGTTTGAATTCCATTGTTCTCTCATCAGATCTGAACACGGAATATCTGAACATGGGCATCAACTGTTCCGGCTCCGGGCTGGGCGGGTCCTCCAGGACGAAGCGGATGAGGACCAGTTTCAAGCACCATCAGTTGAGGACGATGAAGTCTTATTTCGCTATCAACCACAACCCCGACGCCAAAGACTTGAAGCAGCTCTCCCAAAAGACTGGATTACCCAAGAGAGTTCTTCAGGTGAAAAAAATCACTTCAAAATATTATTATTATTTTTCAGTTTCTTTTTGCTGCGTTAGCTTTTGTTGCTTTATATGTTAGACATATTATAATTATTTAATGCGCTTTAAATTCACATAAGCGAAAAGTACATGTTCCTTTCGAATATTCTTGTAAAGAACATATTGACTATGATCTGGTTAAGATTGTAAATGAAATATTTGATCCATTAATTGAATAGTTCTTAGCGTAAATTAGGTAAAATTAACCATTGTATGTAATACTTATACCGATAACAATGTTCCTTCGCGGTGGTTTTCAGCTTAGCAATAAAATAAACAATCAATTTTTTTAGGTATAAATAAATATAATATAATATAATAAAAAGGTAGAATAATAATATTTAGAACACCTCTAAAATATCGAAATCTTTAGATTTTTTAAAAATTTTATTTTACATATATATGTGTAAATGTATAAAGTGAAGGTACATATTTAGTGATATTGTTTTAATGTGTTCCAGATCTATATTTAAACATGTGTTAATATTGGACCAAAATATTTTTTTAATTAATATTTTTTATAACATAAACATACAACATATTTTTTGTAAGCAAAATTATTATTTTGTACCTCCAAATACGAATAATATGTTATGTAAAATTATGTTATTCATCTATTTTACACTTAAGCGTCATATAACAATATTTAAAATAATATTTAACGCGATGGCATGCCGCGTTGAATATATTGCAATAAGAAATTAATGACAACAAATATCGAGAAACTAAAACGCCACGTCTCTCGTGCATTTAAAAATGTTCTACGTGTCTTTTTTTATATCCTTATTGTTGTCTTGTACGTACAAAATTTATTGTATAAATACACTAAAATGCTGAAAAATGTTAATAATGTGTTATGAATAAACTAATTATAAAATAATATAGGTGACGGGGTTGGAAATGGAAATTCACTGAGGTTTTCTTTCTTCTCGTGTATTATCCGTTTATCAGACATTAGTTGTTATGTTGTGACAACACTGTTTACTGCGTCAAACCATTGACTCATCAGCCATGATATTTCCCATCCACCTAGGCCCTGATTTCCAACAACATGCAATACTTCTCTGAATGTCTCATTACACGTCCGAGATATTGAAGATTTTTATTGTTTTAAGTACTTATTTTTCTATATTCATACGAGCCATTACGTCTTAATTTGTAATTTATTTTGAGCACATTCTGTAGATCCACAACTCAAATATTTCAAGTTGCTTTATCATTTCTTCGGTAAATGTTTATTATTATTTCCAATAATGGTATCTAACTATTTAATTTCGTAATTTAAGGTTGAGATCATAACTACAGAACATCATTTTCATACGGATAAAGGTTTTACGAGCTTGTTCAATGCGGCTTTTGATTTCAAGAGAAGGATCCTATCTTTCATTTATGTACTAGAATTAATAATTATAAATTTAAAAAAAGACTTATTTACTATCCAAACACAGTCTGTGAAAAGTCAAATTATAATAAATATGCATTTTCATTGACGTGCTACAGACATCCGACTATAACTCATTTAATATTACTGGGATACCATACCGTCACACGTTACGGCGCAGAACTAACCGGTCATTATCGTTAATACGCTAAAAAAACGGTTTATTTATCGTTAATACGCTAAAAAACCTTCAATGATTGTAGCCTTAAGGATGACGCTGCGATGACTGGCAGATCTCCGCATCTAGGGATCCAAACCTTCCCATGCACACACATAGGCGAGCTAACACATTGACACACGCATGCATACATAGACACGTCGAAATAAATACATTTCACAAAGTCAACAATTCACAGATTGTCAATTTTACACCCACCGATATTATTAAGATGAGCAATGTCAAAGCAGTACACAGTACATTCATTACATATTAATGATACTTGACCACATATTTACCTCCGGCTTAATAAATACAATTTAAAAACTTTGCGTATTTTATGTCGTTGAAGAAATCTCCTGTGTTTTACACTAGTTTTAATTTAAAAACGTATTCATCTCTCTTACTTCCTACTTCTTGTCAGTATTGACATATAGCGATCGCAATTAGTGATGAGAAAAAGTGCCACTGTTGTGATTGTGATAGATATTTGATAATATCAGTGATGTATACTGTGACTGTGATCATAGTTTCATTAGTAATACGAGTGTCCCGCACGATATCACAATATACGAAATAAATAATAAAATAACAATTTTGTTCTTGTTTATTTGTTTCTTCAGTAGTCTCAATCAGATGAGACTCGGCTCGCAATGCACCTCCACAAGTCACGGTCTCGGGTCTCTCGAGCCTTTTCCACTTTTCCAGGTATTCGCCCCAAATTTGTGCCCAGGTCAATTTAATTTTTTAGTGGCCGAAAAATTAGAGCACGAATCTTTGGGTTTGCTGGGGTTGAATTTGTTGCATTATCGAGGCATTCTTGAGTCGTGCCGTCCACAGCGTACGTAACGTCCTTCTCCAGCAATACATTTTACGCTTTCCACTATTGTAGACTGCCGAAGTTTCCGTCACATAGGTTCGAAAGACAAGGGCGTGAACCAACAAAAAATCTAATTGCCTGCTTGATGTCACTGTCTTTCCATATTCACTTCAGCTGGTTCATAGCAACGTTATCTAGTTGCATGGGTCTTGGTATTTCCTGCCAACTGTCACTAGTGTTCGTGATTATTAAAAAAATTACACACATATTATTTTAGAGATATTTAAAAATATACTTTGTTTTAAAAATGTTTTGGAAGCACTTGGTATTGATCACGATACCTACCGGTAAAGGTGAAAATAAAACACAAGATAGAAGTGACAGTACATATATAAAAATGTTACTAAATATTCTGACCTACCCTTTTTAACTCGCTTTATAAATTTTACCCAATGAATAAATATTTTATATGTTAAAATATTTATACTTAACCGTATATTGCAACACGATTAAAATTTTTTCATATTCTGGACCCGATTTTTTTTAATTATTTTTTTAGAATGTGCCAACCACATTCTTGACACAGCCATCGTAAGACAGACGTATCTCGATTTCAGAGATGTTAAAATCTGTAAGAGGAAACAGTATGTAGAAGACTAATAAATCAAATAAATTTGGTTATACTTCTTTATTTAGAAATAAAAATGATAAATTTGAAAAAATGTCAAGGATTTACGTATTCGTTTGCTTTGCAATGATTACAATCGTTTTTATGTAAGTAAAACTTGCAGTAATTTTGATATTAGAATTAAAGAGCACTAAAGATGTCTAATAGCAACATCTATTCTGAATTTTCCAATCATGTTTTGGAAACAAACAAGTATTTTAATTTTTTTAGGAGAACACATTCTTATTGTGAAGTTGTAATTATTCAGAACATAGGTCTGTGATATTTTAAATATGAATTAAATATATTAATTATAAAGATATACATATAAAATCAATTTTATCGAAAAATATTGTTGTTGCGCCACCGGGATTCGAACCTGTATCTCTTTCCTAACCGGGGAAGGTGCTTTATCCAACTAAGCTACAGCGACAATTTTCGAATGATGGAACGATTAAATGTATTAATATCAAAAAGGTAACATATAGGGTCGAAAATTGTCACTAAAAATAGTGTTAGATAAATAATAAATGTTTGAAATAGGATGTTGATTTATCAGTGAACAGTAGTATAGACAAAGTGTCTTCTTATTATTAATAAAATAAACATGTTTGCACTACAAAGTAACTCTTTTTAAATTCCATAAACCTGAACCGACATACGAGTCACACTGTATTATATTTTCTTGGATTCCGATTTCCGCCGATTGTGGCTGCTACTACCAGGCTCGTGATACAATGAATCAATACGTACGGGTAAACGGAATTGTCAAGGGCCGCGGATGGGCGGAGACGCGCGCCGTGCTCGGCGGATAATGGGCGCGCGTTTTTTGCACCGCGGCGGTTTTTTTTGCCGTCCCGCCCCGCCGCCCGCCGCGCCACTGCCCGCCCCGCCGCGCCGCGCGTTGTCGCCGCCACTGCGATAAATCCCCGCCGTCCCAATTATACGGAGTTATGGGGGCGGCGGATGTGCCCGGCGCCCGATTCCCAACCGCTCTCTCCGCCAGCCTGTCCCGACCTGACCCACTCTAGAGCAACGACGAGATTAGAAATGCACAACTCGAACATAGTTGCAAAATTGACCATTTTATTATATCGAGTGCCGGTGACAAATTATAATTTAGAACCACTGATCCTTTTTCTTATTTGTTTTCTTACAGTGCTCGATGAACGGTTATCGAACCAAGTCTTCTTTCTCCTTCAGTTCATCATCATCAGTCTGTTTTAACAACGCGAACTGCTTGCCTATACTATACAGGGTATAACAGACCTGGTCCACAATATTTTATGAGTGGATACCTGGCTAAATGACGAGTCGAAAATATTCACAGAATTTGTACCATGTCAGATATACATATAAGCATAAAAAAAAGTAGTTGTGCGATTATTTCAATTAATCGATACATGTTATTGATTCCAAATAATATATTTAATGCAAAAAATTAAATATCATCGAATTTCGAGCAGCCAGACTATTTTTTGTTCGATAATTTAGGGTCTCGAGTAATGATATAGAGTTATTTTTATCTCGAAGTAACATAACTTTGTAACATAATTTAACATGAATTTGTAAAAATTTCATGCAATAATATTTTTTGTAGCGGTGCAGAATTTGCATGTATCCATTATGAATCTATATCTTTGATTCAGGCCCTCAATAATCTTACATAAAATAGTCTGCCTGCTCACAATTTGATGATCTTTAATTTGTTGTGTTTAATATATCATTTGGAATCAAAAAATATTTCAATTAATCGAAATAAACGCAAAATTACTTTTTTTTAAAATGCATATATATATATGACGTGGTTAAAATTTGGGACATGTTCCTTGAACATTTTATACTGATAATTTAGTCAGGTATCCACCCATAAAATATAGTGGACCAGATCTGTAACATGCTGTATACTTTTTTTATGTTACTTACTGTATTTGTTGATTAAATGTGATTAATAAAGTTGATCTAGTCGGGCTACAATGAGCACCTTTTGTATGGCAACCGTGCGGCACCACCTTGACACTACCGTGCTAGGCTGTGTTGTACGGTTGATTGTATAGTATTTAGAATGAGTAGGACCGATATAGGCCGAGGCAGAGCGGGATTACTATAATTTTCTCAGAGTCCTAGAATGTATCTGAGCAAAATTTAAATTCAATGTACATATTACGCACTTGTATAGTATTGTATATATAAATAAAAAATGTATCAAAATATAAAATAATAAACAATCAAATTACATATTGTATTTTTCAAAATTTTCTTAAATTTCTTATATTCAAGTAATTTTATTAACGTCGTAACGTTTTTAAGTAATTTATTATAATTTAATACAGTATTCAACAGATTTTAAATAAAATTTTATCAATATTATTTGTTTTGCATTATCATTAAACTTTCACTGCACCTTGCTCAAGGAATATATTACACAAGATAGTTAGCTCTCTTTACTCTCTCTTACTGTTGTATATTTACTGTTTACTGTTTTATTAAATTATAGACGCCCTCAATACGGCTGCGGACCCAAACAGCAGCAATTGTTTTCAGCAAGTTATAAATAAAAATTAATGCTTATTTGAAATCCCATTCGGGAATCGAGTCTCAGATAAAATTCTGGTTCCAGCTGAAAAAGCTAAGAAATAATTCTAAACATCTCTCAGATGAAACCGACGGCAAAGGCGAAACAGCTGTCTCATTTACAAATTGTTATTATATGGCTCATTATCATTGTGGATTATTACCTACTTTTCCGGAAGATCCGAATATTTGATTATGTATATTTTATCTACTATTAACAGGTCATCCTGTGCGAGGTCAATTCACAAGTTGGATTCAAATAAAATGTGATTTAGTTCTTCCTATATTATCAATTATTCATATTCTTGTCCAAATACGATAAGCATGATCTTTGTGCCTAGTAATTTAAAAAATCCACATTTTTCATCCAAAATAACCGACAAACAAATGCTATTTACTTGTATTGTATTTATTTATTTAATTTTTGTACACAGAAATATTTTAAACCATAATTTTTTGGCAATTTACCACCACAATTTACTAGGCCTGATCTAGGATAACCGCCCTATATTTTCTAACATATCCTGCAGTTTAAAAATTAAAGTAAAAATAGACACATAGGAACATTGTTGGTAAACATTTAAATGAAAATATTGAAAGTATAAATAATAATAATAATAACATATAGATAGATAGTGTCCTTCCTTTTCAAATTCTTCCAGTACATAATCATTGGAGCAACTCTTCCTAGTGGCTTCTCAGCTGTTCAACAATTTTATTTTTCTAAAACTAAGGTGAGGTGTCTTGACAATTGCGCGCAATACAAAAGTAAATAAGAATATGTATTCTCATGTATTTCATTTTAAATGTAAAACATTATACTCATTACATTAAAAATATCAGAAAGACATATCGTTCGGAAAGAAAGCAATTTTTTTTAATCAAACTAAAAAATTAAATGAATTGAAAAAAAAATATTTTTGTTAGGTTAGTGAAATTTAAACTGTCTATTGAGTATGTTTTAATTTTTAAGTTTTTGGTTTATATAGTTCATGATTTTTTATATTATAAATACGTTTTATTATTTATTGGACATAAAATAGGAATAAAACCCGCTTGCTAAATTTTTTATTTTGTTTTGCACGTTATTATCGTCGCGCATTCGTCTGCGCGTTGTTGTCGGGGTTGTACTTTGCGCTTTAGCTTTGCGCGCGGTTGTCTGCGCATAATGGTTGGCGCGCAATTGTCGGGTTACCCGAAGGTGATAGAATTTGCTTTTAGTTGAAGTCTAAAATGTTATAAAGTTTGTGTTCAAATGTAGTCTTCATATGTGATAGTTTTAGTACATTTTGTGTTGTTCTAGTCGTGTAATAGTGTATTGATGTATGGTGTAATGAGGTGTAATTGTGATCAAAGTTGATAAATTTTAGACATAACAATGTGATTAAATAACAAATTATAATAAGTATTTTATTAAATATAACTTGAATCGTTAAAATCAAACATTGGCTAAAATGAAAATATATTATGGTCCCTACAAATGATTTAATACATTAATTTACTTTTAACTATGATTATGAAACAAAATACATTTAACATGAATAGATTTTTTGAACATATTACTTTAAAAATATCCAATTCGTGAATAGGACAGAGACATGCATCGTACATTACTACTAGACTGTATAACTAACTGCCAAAATTAATTAAATTAGCAGCAAATATAAATGTGTACAAAAAGAGGTTCTAAAATGGCTTAAAGGTCTTCAAAATAATTAAATAATTATATATTCCGATATATTTCTTATTCACAAGTTCTAATCTGATGAATTTCCTAACATTTAAATAAATACTTATTATTTCACATTGTATTATATAAATAAATGTCGATAGCCACCCCCATAACTCAAGATCTTTCATATTTGAGGCTGCACATCTCTATTGTCATTATGTTGTTAAATGTATATATATATATATTAACTTATATTTGTATTGAAATCAAAATAAATCAAATAAAAATTCGCATCTAAGAAGAATACGTCAACAAATTGCTTATTACTTTCTAAACAAGCCGAAATTTGATGATCATGATGCTGACAACAAGATGCCGCTTTCCGCACACAACCCTTAGGATTTTTAATACCCCCCAGATTAGCTATCGACCGCATCGTCACCAAATTGCTTGCTGTTAATGACTGGGTCGGCATCTGTCATTTCTTTAAATATATAATTATTTTAACGTGATGACATTTAATATTTCGGTCCCAATTGTTTCATGTTAAATGATTTCTACTGTGTTTGTGTTGAAAATATTTCGCACCAATTTATTTTACCCATTTAACAATAATAATTCTCACATGTGGCATATGCGCTAAAGTGAGGCAGATATAAATATTCTAAATGGACATACAACATATGATATGAGATAAATAAAATAAATAAATTGCCATTATCAGCCCAACTTTGGTCGCACCTCTAGCGATGGTTATTTTATATTATTAGAAAATTTATTAAAATTATGCATAAATAAATTTTACGACTCCTTCAATCCATCATAACACTTTTGATAGGTATTTTTCCCATTAAATACCGTATTATTGACCTTGAGAATTGAGAATTTACTGTATAGATACAACTTTAGAATTTTATCGTAATCATCGATACGATAAAATTATATTTATTAAGTATCTAAGTATATTTATAATCATAATTTATTTTAAATTGTACACAAATTTTTTTTAAACATTAATACATTTAAAAATATGTTTTATGGATACCTAGCACGGAGTTTAAATTTAAAAATAATTTCTACGACCAATATTATCAGAATTACGAATTTTATCATTCGAATAGCTACCATTTTGAAACAAGGCATGTCAGGCTGTGTAATGATATCAACTGCAATAGCAATGGTTCTGTCGAAACACACCTAATTGTCGCTAAAAACAAATAGCCTCGAAAAAAATTCTGTCCAAAAAATTCCCGCTAAAAATAACCGCAAAAAATAGCCGTTAAATATACCTGCAATAATGTGCATTGCTTTTGGGAGAAATATTTTATTTGTTAACGCGTCATTAAATTTCAAAATGTGACAAATTGTACCTGGTGTATGTGCGCGAAGTAATAAAGAAGAACATTTTATTACACAAAATATATATATATGTGTATACGTGTCGGCAGTAAAACGGGACAACTGGAGCTTCCACACCGAGCTCGTGCGGTTGAGAACAGTGATCAAATCAGAGTTCTGACAAGTCAACAAAAATGTAATAATTCATTACGCGCTGTAGAATATTTGCATGTTTGCATTTTTTGCATTTCGAATAAATATCAAAGAGAAACAATTTGAGAATGTTTTTAGTTGGACGTGAAATTGGATGCAAATTAATTAATTGAAAATCACTTAACAGTAAATATTCATCTCGCATTTCATCTTAATTTTTATCCCCTTATCCTAGGATCCAATGTCTTAACAAGACACTTCCATCTTCCGTTGTCTTGATCCGCTTCGGCATTTTTTGACCTATCAAGATCCAATCTATTTTCATACAGTTTTTAGTCTGGGGTGACCTTAACAGTATTTTTTTTTTAAAAAAGCACATATACATAGATTACTCCACTTTTTAATAATTTTATATGTGTGCAAAATGCCATCCACAAAATAGTAAATTTTAACCATCAAATAAGCTCACGGAAACAAAATCTTATTATTTACAAACTAAGCTAAACGCTTACGCTATGAAATAGTACTAATTCGATAGTCTCACGCTCGACCACTTTATCATTATGTGAGAATCTTACCCCTAGACCAAACAAATAGTCGTTTATACCATCGATAAAACAGTAGCTATGTTGAATATTCAAAGTTATTAGTTAGTGATAGATTCGTATCATAGTTAATATTTATGAATAAGTAACTGAAGGTTTTCCAACGATCTATGTGTAAGTAAAAAATGCGAGATGCCCTTATGGAAGAGTTGTTTCAAAACCAGTTGACTTATGTCTTTGTATGTCGAAAAAAATATCCCAAAGCAATGCAGCAAAGCTTTAATGGAAATGGCAGTTATAGGAAATTAGAACTGTAGCGGTAATACTCAATACAGGGTTATTAGAAAATATCTTACCAAAGTAGTATAGTATAGTACAAGGAAAATAAGGATAGGAAGTAGTATTGGAAGAATAGGAGAAAGAAATATATTATTTAATCATTCTTAAACATTGACAGACGTTTTCTACACTCACTTGAAATTTTCTTCTGTAATCAGATCAAAAATTATCGGTTTCTAAAATGTGTGACTTAAGGTAACGCTTTGAAGATGAATCACACGTCGTTTATCAGATATACGCTATACTGATGACTAAGAAATCTTTATCCAATAATTTATGAACGTTATTTCGTAGTAATAATAGCTCTGCATTTAATTATTTTCTCGTTCACCCCACCTCATTGTGTATTGTTTCTTCAAACATCATCTGAATTTTATTTCAAATTTAAATGTTTTGTAGAAAATAATAATAATATGCTAAATATATAATTTATAATTATTGTTTCCGTATTTTATTAATTCAGTTTAATGTCATGAGACCTCCCCTACAACACTACATCGTTTTATACAAATGTTGATAGATTGAGCGTTAGCCATCTTGGGGTTGATATACATTGGATGATGTTAGTATTTTTATTTGTTTTATAAATTATCTTAATACACAATTTGATGCTTAAGAAAATATACAACACTGTGGCATTCATAACTCAAATTTGCCCAAAACTGACATACAGTATTGTTGCAGGGATGGTCTTACATATTTTAACGGGGCAGCCTCCAAAAAAATATATTCTATCGATAAGAAAATAGAAAAGCGATTTTGTCTCATTATTAGAGATATGCAGAAATAGAGGTACCGGAATATCCGAGAGAGATAAGAGGAAGAATTTTTTTGTTCATTCGCAGCGTCAGAACGCGTCGGTGCGCGGCGCGCGTCCGCCGGCGTCCTCGGCGTCTCGGCGTCTTATTTATAATGTTTACCCACAACACTAATTGCCGGCCCATTCAGCGCGGGGCATTCCTGGCATGATTGATAGTCCGAGCCAGCGGTGTGAGCTCACCGAGTGTTTTCTCCCCCATTCATGTCAACTTTGTACTCGGAATGTATTTTTCATTTTTTCCGACATCCACTTATTTGTCGTTTTTCCGATGCCAGCAATGTTTGTCGTTTCTCCAAAGCCCGCAATGTTTGTCATTTTCTTTAGGCCAACATTATTTATTTGAAGTCCCTTCAAAGACGAGAATATTTATTGGTGATTTTTAGCTGCGATTTTGTACGGCGCGAACATTTTTTCCACGGTGCGTTCAGATATAATTATGCTGATTTATAAATGTATGCGATCTGACTTTGGTGCGTGCGTTGGTGTTTCCTCACATTTATCTACACGCTAAAAGAAAAACAGAAACCAAAATTTATATGTCTGTACATGGATTTTATATCATTATATGAAATATTTTTTGGTGTGATATTGAGAAACATACAATTTTTTCTGTGTTATTCCGCTGTGAGTAAATATATTTTAGACAATATTTCAAGAGCTATCAGTTCCGCTGGATAAAATGTGGCCAGAAACGTTGATTACGACAAAAAAATTACAGAAAAAAATTTATACACACAATTGTCAAATTCTCATAAAATCCCTAATAATGTAGCAACATATGTGTCCATTTTTCTCCAATTAAAAAAAAAATTCTGTATATATGAACATCTAGAGTCACGCGACTCATCTTTTATAGCACAATTTACATAAATTATTGTAATATGTGTTTTAATTTCATGCCATCATGTATTAATTACAATATTACTTTAGTGTTATATGTGGCCATTATTATGAAAGTGGTCTAAGTCATGTTTCTTTCGATTCGAGATATTTAAAGGTTTGCGTTTGAATTGATTAAAAAATATTTTTATATTACATAACACAATGTTTCTAAATTTATTTCATCTAATAGATTTATAATATATTTCGACATATAAATGTTGCATGTAGCTTATAAGGCAATACGAAATTTAAGGTTGAAATGAGTTATTCTATTATTAAAATAAACACTGGCGGAATACCATCGAACGCCGTAACAATATACTGAATATAAAATCTTCATATTTTTTACAATTGTTAAAACTCCATCATATTATATTAATTAAAAACAATGTGACGCGAAATAATTAATAATAATTGCATTATAATTATTTGTTATTATTTGTCAAAGTAAGACTACATGCATACGTGTCTTAAATTTTTCATAATCTTAAACAGTTTGTTTACATTGCAAAATTGGTAAAGCAAGGAAACTCGATAGTAACCAAATTTGGTATTATAATTGAACGATAGATTTCTTCTATATATCTTTCTAATTGATCAATTTAATTTATTTTTAATATCATGTTCTAAAGTTGCAACATGCATTTTATTGTCATTTTTTTCATATATTAAATTATACTGTATCATTGACGTCATTTTCTGGGTCGTGATTAGGTGACAAATCTCTACTGTGTCCATATTATAAATAAATTCACCATGCTTTTAAATCTAGATAAATAAACGTCGTACGTAGGTAGGCGCTTATTTAATGTCAAACGGCACTAATTCTTAACTGGTGTTAGATATCCAAGACGACAAGAAGGAGGACGTAAGCAATGTGTTACTTCCAACACCACATGTGAACAAAGAAACTAAAATTTGTCGTTACCAAGATCTGTTCAACTAATCTGAAATCACATCCAATCAAATAAACAAACGTGAACTAACGCAATTTCCTTGTCCAAAAATTTTCATTTTTATGGCACCCACGTGATCACTTTGGTGCCACACACGTAATAAAAGAGCACCGCGACTTTTTTTTTAAATGTGACTCGATTGGAACGAAAATTTAAACGCTGATAATATATTATAATATGCATTGATGTAAAAAATACGTCTTAATTTTTGAAGAGTAAATACTTTTACTGTTGGATAAATGTGTTATAATCAATCGGATTTATCTTTCGTTGGATAAATGTATGTGGAATTCCCCTCGTCTCGCAAATAATGTTCCAAACCCTTCTTCTATATAAACACTTCATATCATGTCTATTTATTTACTAGTCTATACCTAAAATCAAATGTTAAGAAATAAATAATGAGGCAGCATTTGGTTTCATCGTAATATAAACGAGTTAATATTTTACTTTTTCTGACATTTTCGTTCCCTAGCCTGCGGTTCGTCGCTAATCCTTAGCTCCTTAGCTCAATCTCATGTCTATCTGTGTCAGTGGCGTACTAAAAAAAAAGAATACAAAATGGAAGAGATTGAATTTTAAAAAAAAATATTTTTTCCTATAATATTTACATTTACACAAAAAAAACATAATTATTATTATTATATATTTATATGGATTACATATAAAAGAAATTCTACCACCGCTTTACGGTAATTTTCATCTTAAGGCATTGGTCTGGTCTCTAGCCCGTCATATTAGTGAGACACTAAATATATAGTCATGAACTAACGCAAATTCCTTGTTAAAATATTTTCATTTTGGTATCACTCACGTGATCACTACGGTACCACTTACATAATCAAATAGCTATGCAACATTTTCAAATATATAGGGTGTCCAACGGAAAACTTTCAAATTCAATATTAAATAAAAAAATAAAAACTATAATTTTATTCTCATATTTTATTTATACAAAATGGAGCGGATTGCAGATTGGATGCTGATTTTACGTTTTATAAACAATATCGTCTAAATGCCGTCCATTTCTCTCAAGACACTCTTGCAATCAGACTCTTAAATTTGCGAACACGCGAGAGCAAAGCGTCGGTTCAATAGCAGCAACTTCACGACGGATATTTTCTTGTTGGGCCTGAATTGTTCGAGGATTGTCACTGTAAACTCTCGACTTAAGGTATCCTCACAAAAAAAGTCATACGGTGTAAGGTCCGGTGACCGAGGTGCCCAGAGTATTTCTCCGTACTTGCTAATTAATTTATTGGGAAAAATTTTCTTCAGCTTCTCCATTGAAACTCTAGCTGTTTGAAGTGGCCTCGTCTTGCTGAAATTGTGTTCTGTCGTTGAACCCGAGAAACAGCTGCAGTTGCAGTACCAGAAACTCGTCGATCATTCGGCAATACACGTCAGCAGTGGCTGTATCTCACTAGTTAAAAAATAATGGCCAATTATCCAAATTATCCAAATTGCACACCACACTGTCGTTTTTGGACAATGCAAACGTTTTTTATGGCGTTCCCGCGGATTATCGGGGCACCAATATTTCATGTTCTGTTTATTAACATAGTCATCGATATGAAAATATGTTTCCAAGCGTTCGTGCTATTCTGAAACCTTCCAGCATCATTCTCGCTAAGGTTTCACGTAAAGAATAGTAATTTTCGTTAAGAAACTGTACGATTTTCAGTTTGTATAGATGAAATTTTAGTTTCTTTTTCTAAATAACGTGCACTGTTGATTTTTTAATCCAGTATAGGCTGCAATCTTCCTTATAGATTTACGCGAATTGCGCATAATTTCACGTCGAACTTTAGCCACATTTTCTGGCGTCGCTGCTGACGTTGATGTTCCCGGAGGGGTTTGGTTAACCATTGCCCCTTCTTGTCTGAACCTTTGAACCCATCTCTAGATAAGTTGCGTCCTCGGCCCATCACTTACTCCTCGAATATTAAAGTGAGCACAAAAAGCGCGACGCGCACGAACCAATGAATCACCGCACTTTAAATATTACTCAACGCTCATATGTGCGCGTCGTCACACGCAACGCAATATGTGCGCTCCCGATCAACCAGTGACTCATTGCGACTGGCAATCTCGCAAATCATGCGCGTCGAACAATACCCCTCCCACTTACCTCACCCTGATGGTTTACGAGCAATTACATTTTAATCTTGAATTTTTTCCGCTAAACACTTTTATAACTCGATTGGAATGAAAATTTATGGATTTATTATGGATATGATTTTGTAAAAAGGTGCATTTTTATGTTATGATGCCATCTCTTGCTGCGGTAGGTTTTAAAAATTATTAGGAAAAGTATCGATAGAAATTATATTGTTGGATTGGGATCCTTTCTAATATGGGTCGTAATGGTATATAAGGGTATTTTCGTCGTAATGTCACTGACCCATGCTTGGTTTATGCATGCGCAAAACAAATCTCATTTTCTTGAACGGATGATAATTGAACAATTGTTCGAATGGTTTCTTTAGATGTGTATTATATTTAAATATAAATTGATTTACCTATGTTGCACAGTGATATATGCCTTGTGGCTGCATTTGGTATTTACAATGTTAATTGAAAACTAAACTGATAACTACATTTTTTATAAATTTAAAAACTGCAGTGCTGTTTAAATATTTAAATGAAATAACTAGGATCTAAAATATACAGAAGTAAATTGTCAATTAAAATGAAAAAATAAGTTTTAATGATGTCACAAATCCTTTGAATAACGAGGGTTAAGAGAGGTTATCCGTTTGTCTTGTATTAAAAAATAATTCATTGTGTAATTCATCTGGGTAGAATTTTACTGGGCTAGAGCTAGACTAGGCCATTGTAGGGCTAACGTCGATGATGTATGATAGTTGCATTTGTTTATATTTAAAAAAAAGATTATTTATATATTTGTGTGGCTTGGTTGTATTAATATTTTAATGACTGAAATAAATGTGAACATTTTCTTTCCCCAGGTGTGGTTCCAGAACGCCCGCGCCAAGTGGAGACGTATGATGACCATGAAAGAAGGCAAGGCCTGCTCGGACAAGATGTCCCCGGAGGGAGGACTGGAGCCGGAGGGGCTGTACGGGGGTGGGAGCGTGGCGGGCGTCTGCCTGCGGCTACCCGCCCTCAGCCCTTCCCTGGACGCATAGCCCCGCACGCCCTGGGGCTGCGAAGACAGGCAATACCCCTACGACGGCTTCCAAAATATCAAAATGGAGAACACTTTCGAAGAGACATTCACATATTAGTGATCTGTGCTTAAAATTAGCATATAAAAACAATTATTGTGCGTATTTATAAAACAATTATAAAATTAAAATAAACATATTTAAATGAGGCCAAACACCAGATAGAATTTCGAATTAGAATTTCGGACCTTAGCAGATCTGTTCCAATAATTCTAATATCCATAGTGACTTACTTTTAGATTTTATGATTCGGCCATCATAGTGAAGTGTGATTTATAAGACTGTCGGTAGAGACTTATCGCTGAATGTGATTGATGCCAAAATTTCACGAAAATCGCTGCACAATATTTATGATAAACTGAAAATATTTTATGTTTTCCTTAACAAAGATTTAATGTATAAGATTTAATGAACCATAATAATAATAATACTGATTAATCTATTGTGAATATTCTGTACGACCCTTTTTTGGTTTCTATCACCTCACTAGGCTTGACTGAAAGGTCAAAAGTTCAGAAGACTGAGGTGATTTTGTGATACTAAAGTATTCTGTGTACATATAGCAATGTGAAAATATGCGTTGCATCAGAAGAACGGCGGGTTGAAAGAGAACGCTTTCGTTTGATGTTTAACGAATGGCAAACGCATTGTTTAATTGTTGTGCCTTTCGATCAGCTGATATTTTGCGTAACGTAGTATTTTCGACAGTTTAACAATAATATTTATTATTTGAAAATTTTCAGAATATGACTGAATGTTGATATACATAGCTTGCAGAATAAATATAACCGTATTCTGGTTTGGAACTACAGTGTTGCCAGTAGCATTGGCTTCAAACTCATTAGATAAAATGATTTTTGTCAGAAATAGTAACAATAATAATGTTTTTTTTTTTAAATTTACTTTTCATTAACAAGTTTTTCGTTCATTTTATTACAATTCGTAAATTTGTGAAATAATTTCTGTGTTATTAAAATACATTTTATAATTTTGATAAATGTTTTTTTTTTCATTTTTTATAAAAAAATAAATCTATATGACTTAAAATATTGTCATTGGTTGCAGTGATGTCCGATCTCAATCAAGAGTCGTCGAATATTGTAAATGTTTATTTTTTTCAGTCGGTTCCCTCATTACTGAGGGTCATGACCCTCGCAACCTGTTGATGTCCTTGTCATTTCTTCTCCACCTTAGATAGGTGGAGAAAAATTAACATAATCCTTAGATTGAGCCAATTTTCACTTGTAATTTTTTTTCAATTAAGCTACATTTTTTAGTAATTTGAAAATTTTGTTTAATGCCTATTCATGATTACTTTTTGATGGAAGTGCTTTTCTCATTGATTGTTCGTTGGTTATTGTGTGAAAGGATTAAGGTTTAGCACTTGTATAATGTTAGACAATTAAAATATTACGAATTTAAATGCATATATATATATTTATATATATATATATATATATATATATATCCATCTTATATACTGTAAGGGTGATCATGTAAATAAGCTAAGAGATAATGTTAACTATTTATTTTTTGTGTTGAAGAAATGGGGTTTAATTATTATTTGACATGGCCCATTGGGTCGTGCTCTCTGACACGTACCTATAATAATTTTATTAGCAGACGACAACAATCCTATTAGCTATAGTTAGTCTACGTATGTGTTAATACAAAACGAATTTATGTTTCATAGTCTCAATAAATTTTTATGAAAAATGTTCATCGTATTATTCTTAAGATCCCAGATCCTTCCGACGGACCCCAAAACTTTAAACATTTGGTCGATTTTCTATGACGAAAGTGAATATGTCAGGAGATGTGTAATGATGATCCGCCTCCGAAATTCAAACCATCATTAATGTTCAGTATTCATATTGGCTTACAATGAGGAATAAAAAGAAAATTGCGCAGCATGAGAAAACACTACGCCTCTCACTTCATTCAGAATTATACATCTCTTAATCAATTCAAACGCAAACCTTTAAATATAATAGGCACATATCTTTTGTCATTCTCTCATCATACCACCAAAGTGACCTTTTTTAAATTTTACTTTCTACGCTAAAATTAGGTTTTTATTCCATTTTAATTTGTTCATTATTTATTCTCTCATAAATGTATTTGTCGTGTGATCTCCACTGCATAACTTGCATACCTCTTTTGCCGACTCCAAGGTTAACTTCCATATAATCTTGATACTAAAACTTCATTGTGTACCGCTATGTAGAAATTAATGCATTGAAAAGAAGTATTAACATGAAAATACTCGATAAATTACAATATGAATACCAACTATAAATTTAGAATGAAGTAGAGCACTGCGGGTAAAAGCTGTCATCTAGCTGAAGCTCGGTGAAGAAGTGAAGGACTGCCAGAAGAAGTGCCAGACCTATGTGTCGTAAGATGCAGAAATGTATTGAGATAATATAAAGTTAAACAAGTATTGACATTTACGCAAACTGTAAGTATTAAACATATTTAATTTAATATACATACATGTATATTTAATTGACCACTTAGTTCTATACGAAAAACCAATCAGTTTTGGAAAAATCATTTTCTTTCGTCAGGGCGATAAAGATGTATTTTACACTACAATAAATTATAAAAATGATTACTGACAATTTATTATTAAGTACCTACCTGTAGATACCCTTTATGTTATATAAATTCACATAATTTTCCACTTTTACGATTTTATCAACAAAAAAAATATGCGTATCTATAATAGTATAATTGGCATGTAACGTAAAAATGTATGTATTCCATGTGTATAGAAAAATGTAACTAACTACATAATATTAATATACAGGGTGTAACAGACCTAGTCCATAATATTTTATGGGTGGATACCAGACTAAATTATGAGTCGAAAATGTTCAAGGAACATACGCCTAATTTTGATCTTCTTCTTCTTCTTCTTTCAAATAGGCAATCCACCCTTCAAGAGTGACTTGTGCCATTAAACAAGTCTAAACATTATTTTATAGAAAGAGTACAACAATCCTATAGAACAGGGAACATTGCATCACAAGTCAATACCATTGACATTCAGGAAATTTGCTATTATATAGCTTAAATGAGGCGAGTTGAGGGAAAGAAGATGACACAAGTTAACCGGAAGTTGAAAATTCCTAATTTTGATCATGTCAGAGATATAAGCATTTAAAAAAATCGTAGTTATGCGATTATTAGGATTAATTGAAATATTTTTTGATTACGGGCGCCCAGACTATTTTATGTAAGATGATTGAGGGCCTGAAGCAAAGGTATAGATTAATAATGGATACATTTCGCAAATATTTATTTCGAAGTACGTAGGCATAAAGCCTAGCATATAAATTTAAAACAATTATATTTTGCGTAACGGTATTGAATTTGTACATTTTCCTTAAACTTTTTCGACTCGCAATTTAGCCCATAAAATATTATGGACTAGGTCTGTTATACTAGGTATGTTATGATTTAAGTTAATAAACAAAATATAATCATTTTCAGATACGGGTATAATCTAAAATACAATAAATAATTGAACGTGCTTGTGGTCGTGTGTTACGATACTCGCCTAGTGATCCAGTGGTCAGAGTTCGAGCCTCGTTCCAGGAGGCCATCAAGTTAGTTCTATTTTAATAGCACAAGCGTTTGGCTTAGTTATAAAATAGTGAGAATATTGATGTGACACGTATTACGTGTACGCATATTTATTTATTAAAAAAAATCACAGTAGGCGACCCTTTAACGCATTTACTGTAAGCAAATAAATATATTATTTCTAGTATATATCAAACAATATATTGCTCTAACTGTGCGAGCTCTAATCCAAGTAGTGTATATTATCTTTATTGACAATAAGAAAAACACATCTAAGTAGCGTTTATTTCTATAAAATCAGTAAGTTGTTTCTGCCATGTAGGTACTATTATAACTCAAGAAAGAATACAATAGTTTTAATAGATACACTACAAACATCTTACAAAATGACAAAATTGAATGATGATTCTAATTCTATTTAAAATTATAGCTTATAAATTATTATAAGTTTATCCTAGATTGACCGAAAATGCTTTTAATATAATATAAACCTTTTTTTTTCTGATAATTTACCGTTATATATTACGTACTTATTTCGCTATAATAATTACAAATCCTAATATGTTACTTATCAATTATTAATAAAAATATATTTTGTAACTATAATTCTTTGGAATATATTATTATTTAAGCTAGGCTGTACTACGTTAAACCAATTTTTTTTTTATAATAAATTATTTAATCAAGGTTTAAAAAAGTCTTATGGAAAATTGGAGCATCTGCGTCCGCCAATAGTGGCCGCGAAGTGGCCACTACACTGCCTAGCAAAATAAATCGATACAAAAAGCGGCCTCTATTTTGCAATCCCTACGTGTTATGCATCTTATTTAATAGGCATAAATTATTGAAGACTAATAAGTAATTGATTATTGTCGTATTAACCGTCTATTTATTTATAAAAATTAATATTTTTTTGGATATAATAAATTACTCATTAACGGATGGATTTCTTTCCGGTCCTGTTATATTGAGTGCGTCCTTTTTACTACAAAAAGAATAGTCAATTAATGATAGAATTGTATAACAAATTTCATTTATAAAACATAGTTCAGTACACCACTTATTGATAAAAAAATCTTTAATAAAATTGTTCAATACAAATTGAGAAATAAAAATGTCTACCATATTGGATATGCATCTCGCTCGGATTCAACAAACCTATCAATTCCTTTTTTAATCTCCGAGGCATTCTTTCTCGAAGCGGGTTTTCAGAATTAACTTAATTAGAACAAAATGTCTGTCCTCTGAATGGGTCCTTTGGGGAATTTACGAACCTTGGTGAAGTGGTGGTGAGGCAGGAGGGGGGATGGAATGCCTCTTATTGGCTTTCGGTAGCTGTCCGCCTCGAATCAAATCCCCTTTGGTCAGCCTCTCGGAGCTCCATTATAGTAAAATAGTTTATTTAAAAATATATATTGTTTGCTTAAGGAGGTATTTAAAAATAAAATATGACATCGATATAGTGGTCAGTTCAGATAACAATTTACCTCTCAAAAATGAAATCAATTTTTTTTATTGCATTATCAGCTGCAATTTTTGACGGTTCACGAAAAAATCACCAATTGTCATAATCAAAAATTACTATTTAATTTTTGTTTTCCGACAAAACAATACATATTTCAGTGGATGGTAAGTTTAAATGATGAAGCGAGGTCTTTCAATAACATTTTGTTTCTTGTGCGTATATCTTTTGGTAACTGATATTGATATTTTAATACAAATTAACTAGAAAGATATATATTGTTTATAATATTTTGGTTAGTCTTACATGCTTTATTTATTTATAATGATTCTAAATTATTCAATTTAATACCAACATTCTTAATATGTAAAATAGACAATCCCAAATATTTATCAAAAGTATGATCTTTTTCTAACAAATGATTGGAAAATTCTGAAAAATCATTATTATTCAAATATCTCAAATGTTCCTTCACTCTTATGTTAAAATTTAGCAGTATAGAAAGCAGTACAATCTTTACAACATAGTTTATAGTCATTGAAATTATTAAATTTATCATCTTTGTCTTTGGAATTTATGAGTAAATTTTCTATTATTTTTTGTATAAAATGCTGGTCTAATGTTTCATGGTAGGTGTTTACATATTTGATTTGAAAATGTATTTATGAATATAATCCTACGCCAATAATCATTATTATTAAATTAATATTACTTGGACACATCGAACAATTTCAGAGAGAAGACTGCCGGTGACCCCAGATAAAGATTGGATAAATAGCAACAAAGAGTGTATAAAGACACTTTGAAGAGCTTCGTCGAGACTTTGTACCCTCGACTCTTCTAGGATAATGGAATGAAAATTAAAAAAACAGAGATTCATACACGGACCATGTGTCACATCAATATTCTTACTATTTTCAAACTAAGCTAAACGCTTGTTCTATCAAAATAGGACTAACTCGATGGCCTTCTAGAACGAGGCACGAACTCCTGACCCACAATGAGCATCGTAACCACTAGTCTTGTGATATTTGAGGGGCGTGCAGTGCATACAAGTAAAAAACCTGTACATTACTAAAAATTCTGAGAAACAAATATAAATTAAATAATTGTATTAATATAAACGGAAACATAATTTTACAATTAGCGCCATCTGTGTACTAATATAGACTTAAATAGCTTAGTTTCTAAAAAATGCCACGACATCTTACCGCTGTACCCATGGCGTTCTTGTGTATTCGCCACATTGAGCTATTCACATTACTCTGATCTATCTTTAAGCTAGTGAATTACTCAAGTCATATAATTTACTGACTTGAAAATAACTTTCGGTTGATACGTTTTGTATAGAGTCTTTACTTATGCTGTTTTTTAACAGAATAACATTATAAAGGCTTACAGCTACGTGCAAATCATTGAAGTGTCTACTTCCTCTTTTACTAACTCGCGAATTTTACTATAATACTGTTTTTAACGTGTTGATTTCATAATTGTTCTTTAAATTTGATGCATATATTAGTTTTTGATTTGGGTAAAACCAAAAGCCATTGTCAGAATTATTTCCAACGTTAACCTTTAATAAAAATAATTACTTCGTTTTGTTATTACGTGAAGGATTTTCAAATAATAAAATAATCATGTTCAGTCATAAAAAGTGTTCTTAAAAACGTCAAAAACACTATTAATAGTACTCTAAAATTACAAATAAATACATGATAGGGTTATATAAACGATAGATTAATTTTCTCTAAAGACGTTGGTTAAACGAAAGTTCATAATCCTATGTAAAACATATATTGTTGTACATATTTTATATATGATTGTATAATATTATTGGTAACCGCATAACCTAAATCTACACCTACTGCACGCCACTGCATGTATGTGTAATATGTACAAATCAGAGAGGAATGATATGTTATTACATTTATTTTTAACATTTTTAATTTTATAGAAAATTTAATTTGCCATAATTAATTTGTGTCTTGCTCTTAATAAGAGCAGTTGTGATCATGAAATTGCAGCTAATTATTGTGGATGACGGCATGGATGATATATCGCCAGCTATTCTGGTCCGCAACGTTTCTTGTGCGGCCAAGTTTTAACCAGGTTGGTCCGTCATGTGGATGATCTTTCGTGAGGTACGGTTCCTTCCACCTTTCCTAGGATCACCAATTTTTCCATGGTGTCCTCATGTCTGGTAACATGGCCAAAATACTTAACAATGCAGAGCCGTTGAGGATAGATGCTGCTCGATGTTCATCCGTTCCATGATATGCAGAGCATGTAATGAGTGTTTTTTTAGAGGTATAGAACTTTAAAATTAAATGAAACGCGTACAAATCGTGGTAATGGCCATGATATTGACTTTATTAGAAAGATAATTTTATGCCACTAGTATTTCGATATGATTTCGCGCATATGGTCGCCGCGGCTGGCTCGAATAAACCGCAATCTAGAAGTCCAATTCTTGACCACTTTTTAGAGCAGCTGTGGCGTATATCGGCAATAACGCGACAAATGTTGGTTTTCATGCCATCTATCGTCTCTGGTTTATCGACGTAGACTAGCGACTTTACACATCCCCACAGAAAATAATTCAAAGGTGTTATATCACACGATCTTGGAGGCCGATTCGCAGGTCTATTACGCGAAATCATGCGCTCATCGAATGTTTCCTTCAATAAATTATCTCTTAAAAAAACTCCCTTTATTATTATTTTTATTAAATTTTTATTTATTTTTGGTACTGAATTCATATTTGTTATTCATCTACTTACCGGGCGATTCACAATAACATACAAAGAACAAGTGTTAAAGCGTTGGTTTTACTATATGGGTAATAAATAAAAAATGTTCTCACCATGGTAACATATATATTTGTTTGGTCACTTTATCGTCACATAATTTTTTTGATTATTCAAGAACTAAAACTAAGATATTATATAATATTATATTTACATTAAAATGGCATTGTATGGCAGAATATCTCATAAAACTATACAGATGATCGTGAATTGCTTCCATGCAAAGGTGAGAAAGGGTAATAGAATGCCACACTCGTTTGTCCTGGTACATCACTCTTGCCTCGGCCACTTTCATACATCTTGTCATGCTTGTTTATCTGGTCTTGCCTCTGTTTCTATTACCTTCAACACTCACCTTATATATTTTATAAACAAATTGTTTGTATTTTATTTTTTAATACCGTGAGATTTCTCCAGAATCGTCTAGACTTCAGAAATACTAACTTCCGTTATATTATCGCCACAGCCTTGGGGCTGCCATATACGCAGGGTCGGACCAGGGATATCAAACAAACGACAGCGATTCGTTTCACGAAGGTCGGCGCTATCAGGAAAAAAGGTAGCTAAGTGATACTATTAAGACCGCATGTTTTCGAATTGTGATAGGATAATTTAGGGTGGATCCAAAAAGGCTTTTAGTAAGACGACGTGCCACCCCGCTGCAAAGTGCCGCGACTCGCGAAACGCAACGTCTCGCACGTAAGCGGTAGTCGTCAGGTGACAATTCGAAGGCTGTAATGAGTGTTGTTTAATGTTCAGTAAAAATGTTTAATAATATATTACGTTTTCTGTAAATTTATTACCAACGAGAAGCAGTAAACTTTAACGTTTAATTTGTTTAGTAAAGTATTGTGTAACCATAAAAATAACTTTTGTAAAGTGCACATTCATAAAAAGTGAAGCCTAGAGGTCTCTATATAAAGATCGACATTTAATTGAAGCCTTGAATGATCACGTAAGGTATTTCGTGGAAATTCTCTGTTATCGTTCAACAGTGAAATTTCTGTTTGAATTTTTAACATAAAATATGTTTTATTGGACGTTCCCCGTGAACGTTAGGAAAAGCGCTAAGGCGCGTGTCCACGATTTAATTGAGATCAGTTTGAGTACCAATGTAGAAGAAAAAATTCAAACCAGTGTGCACGATGTTCTATCTGACAGCGAGATTTGACACGTACACACAAACGAGGACGTATGTAAAATATCAGGTAAACTACGCACTGGAAGTTGCTCCTGGTAACCTCAACAATATAAATGCAAGAAAAACTATTTGAATGTGAATAAGCCGATAAGATGAAGTCGTGTATAAGGACAATGTGTATATGTGTCTATCATTTATAATATGAATAAGAATTAAAAAATATCAAATTTATGTTTTCATTACAAATAATACCTATGTGTGGCAAATCATATAATTTTTGAGATAACATTGCAGGCACAAATAAAAATACAATCTCTTAAATGTTCATCTTATGATCTATCACGTTTAGTTTTGTACAATGTAATTTGGAAATTAATGGAATTTGACTTTCTCCACAATTACTCTTCGCTGTCTTCTATCTCCGGCCATTCTTCTTCAGTTACTTGACTCCCTTATCCTGCTTCAGCCCTCTTCCACACAGTCAGTACACCTCTTCTTTAACTATAGGTGGTTTCCACTGGTTTCATGATTTTTGGTGTTCTGTCATCTGGCATTCTTTTAATATAGAAGCATACGGAATCTTAGGATTATTTTTTACTTAATTAAATATTCGAGCTCATTAAAAACTGCTAATTTATTTTCTTCGATTTGGGTTAGGCACCACGTTTCACAACTACAAGTAACTAGTGGTCTATTATTGTTTTATTTATTACCAGTTTACTTCGTTGAGTTAGTATTTACGATCGCACCAGTACTTTACAGGCATAAAAGCTTATATTTAAATATTTAATAGTTGATGTCATGAGGATCTTTACTTCATTATTATCGCTCAGTATGCACTAAGGCTCTGACTGTTAATGCTGTAATTTCAAATACCAATAAAAGATTTAAATAAAACCAAAGTTTTGATTGTAAAATTTAATATATATTTTCATTTTTTTATTTATATTATTTGACCTCGGTTACAATAACCACTTAATGAATAATTTTAAACCACCAACCGGTTTAGGAAAATACTATTTCCTTCTTCAGGATGTCGAATTAACCAATCAAAAACATATGTCATAGTCATGTCTAAGTATATATAAAACTATAAAAAAAGAACATTATAAACAACAAAGTTCATTTTTCAAGTATTTGATTCTTTTATTTTTTTAATACAGACAGTATTCATTTTATAAAACTCCATTGTTAATCAACATAATAAATCAAACACGATTTTTTTGGTTCAATTAAATTTTCGAAATATTTTGTCTTCCCTTGAATTTGTATTAGATAATGTATAATAGGTAATATTGAGATATTTTGTGCTAATGATGGAAAAACATTTAAAATGTTGTTTTTTCCCATTGCTAGATCGCGATATGCCTATGCATTACTAGACAGCCGAAACGATAGTCAAATTATTTGATAAAATTAAATAGAACCAAAAAATACGTGTTTCGATTTACTGAGTTGATTAAAAAAAATGATGAATATACTATATGCTTATATTTTACGTAGATTATATGTGATATAATGTAATATAATTTGGGCCCTTATTTATCACGGACCCTAAAAGTCCGCGTGCCCGCAACGAATGCCTCTGTCGCCGCTCGGAATGTAGCCCTCGGGAGGCCCGGGAGCTGCTCGTTAGCGAGGGGACCTCGGCGACGGGAACTCTAAATGCAAATCAAATGGCGGCCCATCTGCACAGTTCTCCTCTAACAAGTAGACTGCGGTCAAGTCAAATGGTGCGATAGCTTTCTGAACTGCGAGCGATATCGATAATAAAGCCTTTTAACGTATAGTGTGTATTTTTAGAGGCGTCCCGGGTAACATGTACATGAAAGTTTGTAACATCAACAAAATAACAGGTTATTTGATGAGGATGGCATGTATTATATAATATAGAAAGACAGCGGTATTTCCAAGAAAATGAAGGTCAGGGTTGTACAGTCTCTAGTGCATTCCATTGATTGATGCCTTTGAGATGTGGTGCTAGAGACATATGTTGCGCATTCCATGGGCTGCGAGACGCACGGATGTCTCAATTCTGCAGAAACTAAACATCAACGAAAGACCATTAGCCGAAATTAATTCATCAATTTTTTGGGCACTTTGCGAGAAGGGAAGATAACTTGAAGAAGCGTGCTGTGGTATGCCACGTCAAAGGACGAAGAGGAAGAGAAAGATCCCACACCCATCGAATCGACCAAGTAGAAAAGGCAATAGGCATTACTATGGTGTCAGCCCTAAGATCTGCAGGATACTGAGAAAATAAAAACCGAGCGAAGGTTTCAAAAAGGCGGAAGCTCATGGAGATGAATGAAGATGATCATTATTTCAGATATTTAATGTCTTTGTAGACACTAAATGTGTAGATATATTGATCTTTATGACGGGTCCCTGGATAGTAGATGCCACGCGTTTGCCTGAACCCTCCACGTGTAAATATCATGGTTCCTGTCCTCGTACCTAGAAGTCCCCCCCCCCCCCCATACCTTAGAAGACGACATTTTTTAATGGTGTGATGTTTATGAATATTTAATTATGCTATTGTGCATGTTGTGCTGACTTTCGTGCATATCAGCGAAGTTTGTTAACTACTGCTTATTTGTGCATGCTGTGCTTACTGTGTACGTATCAACGAGTGAATTGAGCCAAGAAGTTCAGATAAAAATCAATACTGGCAGGTAAGTCGTGTTCTTCCTTCTTCTTGGTTGGTTCATCAGCTGTCCCAATTCCTTCTACCCGTCCCACATACCAACTTCTCGCACAACAATACCAATGAATTAAAAATATATTAATTGCAATAGTGGACCAAGACTGATTTTAAAACTGTGAAATGACCAGGTTTTGCATTTATTTTACTGTTATATTTAAAACACTGCTAACTCAAAATAAAACTTTTTGGGGTTAGTTCACTAATGCTCTCGCTGCTTCATACATCTTCACTAAAAAAATATCAGCTGATCATGATATAAAAAATCCAGGGGTTGTATGATACACATGTTTGAGACATATTTAAACAATGCGTTTTTATTCTTGTGATAACAATCTTATAAAATAAATAAGCCTTGGCGGCATCTAAAGAATATTAAGGCTAAGTGAAACCGATAATTTTGTTTAAAATAGTAAACAGATATTTGAATATCGGAATTGGAGCAGAAAATTTTTTAATGCTTTAATATTTTGCATTTAAGTAATTAATATTTAATACATCATTTTTTTAGAAACAGATAAATAGTTCATATTAATCGTTTTTCAAAGATAAAATGAAAACCCATATTTCTCAAGTTATCAATTATCTTTGTTATCAAAAAGTGTTTATGGTGTTTAATTAATATAGAATAAGATCCAATTCAGAAAGACTCCTTTAACTTAAAGAATATGTATCACAAAACAAAATGAAAAATGTGTATCGAGTATGTTTAAGGTACGTGCTTTCAAAAATAATTTATAGTACAGCGATTTTACGAAAATGTGGGTTTTTATTATTCATTTATATCAGAAGTTATGCACTAGATTTGACTTTTTACAAAAACTTTTACTTAGATAGAATTAGAAACGAATAACCTGAATGTTATTTGCAATATTTATTTTCCGCGTGCCACAAAATTGCTTTAATATAGAAAATTCTAGAAAATATATTTTCTTATAATCTTGAAGCCAAGATTATGGAGACAAATCTGTATTGAACTAAATTAGCAAAATACTAAACTAAATAGAGTTATAAACCATTCAATTTGCAGTACATATGGGTACATATAGTAAGAAAGGGAAGCCTTAAAGAATTACATCACATTACAGATATTCAAACTCTTCGTTAATTCTGTAATATATTTATTTCTTTAGTTATACAAATCTTTCAAAAACTCTGGGTATTTCAATTCATCTTCAATCCTCGCCTTCGACTTCCATAAATCTGAGTTCGCCTCAGCTCTCGTCGCCCTTCCGAGTTTTCTTTTATCCCCTTTTCCGGTGTTGCCATGGCAACCACGTCATACGATATTATTGGTCGAGAAAACGGAGGCAGGGAAGGGTAGATAGCCTTCGCTGGGAAGGGAATAAATTGGGGCGTACCTACCCTTGCGTATTGAGCGGGTGTGGGGCTCAATCGGAATCTGGTACCGATCATAAATGGTGCGTCTCAATCCCGTGAACAGCTTATTTTTTACTGGTGATGCTATTAATAATATTAAATAATAGTTTAAATTTATTATTTAAAACAGACGTATAATTTTGCATTTAATTCGTCAATTATTTCATTTTTAAAATCTATAACTAGTGACTCCTTTAATAAACAAAATGAAAGATTTAAATTTAGTTTTCTTATCTTCTTAATAAGGAACAAAAATTCTAAACCCGATCGTTCATAAATAATAAAATATACTCGTATTATATTTGTAAAGTGATTTAAGGTTCATTATTAAAATGTTTATTAATTCTGTCAAAAATATGCTAATAGTTACTTATTATACGATAACAAGCGAATTTTAATGTAAGTTGCAATTAGATGGATGTAAGAAAGGAGACGTAATATTTGATAAGTTATAAGGTCGAATAGGTACATGAATAATGAATTTGTAAATGCAATTTTGTGCTTACAATATCAACATTTCATTTACAAAATAGCCAACACAGCATGAAAGAGAAACCGTTTTAGAATAACACTGTGTTTTATTACCTAATTGTAAAAAATCTTTTTTTTTCAATTTTTTATCTTACCATCACACCACGTCAACGAGGATAGAACGCTATTTAGTCCTGGTAACCCTTATTCGCCTTTCACGCACGATCGCCGATTACCGAAGCTTCTAATAAGACTGCCCTCCAATAGCTGGTGTGATCATGCCAGAAAGTCCAGTGATGTCACCAAACAGGTTTTCACCGGTTCGCGCGAGCCGGTTGTTAAGATCAAAAATCTCTGGCCAAACCGTTTGATGTTGTATATTTGTGATAAAATCGAGCATTCAGATATCAGATAAATCAGATGGTTTATAATATTTGTATATAAATGAAATGAATCAACTAGAAAGATATACAGAAATAATCCATTTATCTATTTTTTTTTAAATTACAAATTATCATCAATTTGATCGAAAAAAATTGTCCTTGCAGAAATGAAAATGATGTTGTTTTTTCCAGGTTCGTATCCCGGTAGCAACAACTATATTTGTTGATAAAATTGATTTTATTTGTATATCTTTCTAATTAATACATTTATTTTGTATTTTAAAAAAATATCATAACCTATGTTTTGAAAAATTACAACTTCACAATAAGAATGTGTTCTCCTTAATAATGAATTTATCAAATAAATATTTAATTTCTACCGGGATTCGAACCTGGATCTCTTCCTATCCGGAGAAGCGCGTTCACTATAATAATCGAATATATTTTCGACAAATTTTGAACTTATATTTTGTAATCTTTCCAATTGATGTATATATAGGGTGTCCAGCGGAAAATTTCCAAGTTTAATATTAAATAAAATAAAAAACTACAATGTTATTCTCATTATTTATTTATACAAAATGGAGTTTTGATATTTTCTTGAAAGTCCTGAATTGTTCGAGGATTGTCGCTGTAAGCTTTTGACTTAAGGTATTCCAACAAAAAAAAGTTGCACTGCGTAAAGTACGGTGACCGAGGTGCCTAGGGTATGTCTCCGTTCTTGCTGATTAATTTTTTGGAAAAAATTTCCTTCAACTTCTTCATTAGCTCTAGCTGTGTGTGGAGTGGCCCCGTTTTGCTGTAATTGGTTCTGTTGTTGAACCCGTGAAACAGCTGCAGTTGCGGTACCAAAAACTCATCTATCATTCGGCAATACATGTCAGAAGTGACTGTGTCTCGCTGGTTAAAAATATAAGGGCCAATTATTCCTCGGGTAGAAATTGCACACCACACTATCGTTTTTGGACAATGTAAACGTTTTTGATGGCATTCCCTCGGATTGTCGGAGCACCAGTATTTCATGTTCTGTTTATTAACATAGCCATGATATGAAAATGTGCTTTGTCAGTAAACAATGTTTGATGCAGAGAGAATTTAATTTGAGAAATTATTTTTTTTTTTTTTTAGGAGAACACATTCTTATTGTGAAGTTGTAATTATTCAGAACATAGTTCTGTGATATTTTAAATATGAATTAAATGTATTAAAATATAAAATATCACAGAACTATGTTCTGAATAATTACAACTTCACAATAAGAATGTGTTCTCCTAAAAATAATAAAGTTGTATCAATGTGTCCAAAAATTTAATAAAAATGAATTAATAACTCTAGCGTCTATTATCAGATTCACTCAAAGGTATTTGAGATTCTGTAAAAATAAGGTAGATGGCTCTGTCAAATGATGGAACGATTAAATGTATTGATATCAAAAAGGTAACATATAAGGTCGAAAAATTGTCGATAAAAATAGTGCCGCTGTAGCTTAGTTGGATAAAGCACCTCCCCCGGTTAGGGAAGAGATCCAGGTTCGAATCCCGGTAGCGCAACAACAATGTTTTTATTTTTCGATAATATTGATTTTGTATGTATATCTTTATAATTAATACATTTAATTCATATTTAATTAATTAATTAACATTATGAATTTAAAGTCACCATTCTTTGAAATTCACCTTTTATTTTGTCGTCACCACAAAGTGTTTACAGATAAAAATGAAATTATGTGTGTTGGGAAAACAAAAATATTATTTTAGTACCCACTGTAATATGTATTTTATCTTTCTATCTATTTTATATCTTTATTATTATTGTTGATTAATTTAATATAATTTATAGAAGACAAAATCACTGCTCATCTCGACACGGATTTGATCTAGTGAAGTGGGCAGGGTTCAAATTAAATTCATATGAAGTACAGATTTTTCACCGAATTTTTATTAACCGTTATAAATATTTTATTTATCTTGATGGTAGCGGTGATTATATACTTCCTAATAGTCATATCTTGATCGTCTCGGCGAGGAGGTGAGAAGTAATAGGTATGATTCAATTTAAAAAGAGAGAAAATCTCGACCAGCAAAAATATTACAGTTGGCGATCATCCAAGTCGTATAAAGGTACATTAGTTGGTTATTAGTAAAAAATACACAACCATCGTTTGAGAATTCTCAAGAAAACAACTTGTTTGGCTGGAAAAATAATTTCAAAAACGTCTAGATCTTAGATAATTAAATACAATATTTAACAAGATGGAGTATAAAATAAATAAAGGTTATAGTAAATCTATAATAAAAATATTACAAACAGCTGATGTTTTATTGTGAAGCTTATATCTTATTCATTTAAATGATACATTTTGATTTATAAACGTCCTTAAATTTCGTACAAGAGTAATATCAGAAATAAAATTAATATAGTCATAATTTCTACCACGGTGACTACATATTTTATTCAGTGGGTAAGTACCTACCTAAAATGATAAAAATTTCAATTAAAAAATAATACGTACCTAGTACCTACCTACAAATTACAATGCTAAGCAACCGTTTTCTAGCAAAATGAAATTTTAAAATGAATATTATAATAAATTTCATTCCTTCCTTCCAAGTGAATTGTACACCAAACACACATACACGTAAGTATGAGAGCACTAATTGTACTCAAAGTTTTTTTGTTTTTTATTTTTATTGAATGGATAGTGCAATATTGTAAAATGAAAAAAATGTTAAACTTTTAAAAAAAAAAAAATTCAGGTATCGATGATCATATAAATATAAATACAGCATTATAGATACACCACCATAAGGAGGATACTACATGCTTTCACAAATTCTGCACCCTTCCATTCCAAGACAAACATCTAATCCTAAATTTCGACTGGCGTGAGCACGGATGACAATCGTTGTATTTTATTCTAGATGTAGGGGTTGTGATTGTTTAATATAATTGACTCCTGATTGTGTCAGAAGGGTTGTAACTAAAGCAAGGTATTTAATTGAAAGAGCACTTTCAAACATTAGTGTTTAATGATGGATGAATTATACAGGGGAGGTATACAGTGAATGGCTCGCTCGAGACGTCGCTGATGAGAGGACTGTGTGCGGAGAAGTGGCCACTAGCTGCTTGGGCAGTGTCCGTCATGATACACGTTGTCTGCTGATTGGTCGCTTGGGTTTCGGCCTTGTACGGTTGTTAAATGAGTCTACACACGGCCATGTCACATACCAAGATCAGCGAGATGCACAAATGTCTCCATTCTACTCCTTTTATTATTCTTCTTTGGACATCTTGTAAGAAGTGAAAATAGCTTACCTGACGGGCCACGTCAAAATATGAACCGATCGAGCCGAAAACGAAACACTTTTATGGTTTCGCATTTGCAGGAAGCCGAAAAATGTAGAAGTAAAGAGTTCATAAAGATTACGATTCTTAGACGTGAGGGAGATTGAGAGCCCGTAACTGATGTACAACCAGGGGTGAAATGGAGGGAGCTCGATGGAGCTCATATGATGTTAAATGAAGAAAAAACAATATTTTCAGATCAAATCAGTACCTAACTAAAAATTTTGTAGATGGTTTAAATGTATTATGAAACATAAGACTTTATTGCCTTTTGAAATTTCTCCTAAAATATTATCGGTTAGGTTAGGTAATACATTTATTTCGGGTGCGTAATAAAAGTGGCTTAGCCGTTTTTTTATCTATAGTCTAACAACGCCCAAAAACGCCGATGTTTGATATATATATATATATATAACTTTCAGATGTTCAACGCAACATTTTTGTGAACAATGGTTTGAATAATTATCCTTCATGGTTCACACGTACACATTTTTTCCCTTTACCGTAATTGAGAACACTTTTAAGGACAGTTTGGAATATTTATTACTTTGTACCATCATTTACTAAGGTTCAATCCAGTGTTCAGTTTTGGAACATGGAATTGGTAGCGAACAAAATAATACCTATTTCTGCGTAGGTAGGTAGGTAAGTATATTTTTCAGCTGTTGATGTGAATTATTTTACGGTACATTACATATTATTACATAGTACAAGTATTAAGTAACGTTCGGTTGCTTTAATAATTATTGGGTATAATTGTATAATATTGATACAAAAATCCGCCCTTTCCGTATTTTTATTATCAGTACTATTATTTTATTATACATTTATCAAAATGGAACCTCCACTTCTGTATATTTAAAAAATCTAAATTAAGGTGGCTTGGACACGCCTTAAGAACAACATTCTCAAGACGTGTACATGATGCATATTCTTGGCAACTCCGGAGTGAAGGCCAATGACTGTTTTGGGGATTATCTCCGATTTAATGTAACGTCGTGTCACTAATTTGAAATAAAGATTAAGAAAGATGTGCTGTAAACGAATCAAATGGATTTGGCAAGTTAAGCGAATGATGAAACTGCTTACTGTATGAGTAGTAAATGCCCCAATATTCATCCCTCACTCACGTATCCATTTGATAATAATCAGAAAACGATAATGACACTAGTTTATCGAGAGACACAGTTTACAAGTGGTTTAGCTGTACGATATAGTCTCTACACATGAAGAGTTACAGATACGCTTCTTGGAGCTGTAGTCGAAAAAGCGGCAGCGAGATGAGTGAAGGTCAAAAGATGGCCATCCAGACGGCTGCTGGTCGCATGGTTATTGTTGCCTGTCATCAGTACCGTGTGTGTTATGCCAATAAGGAGATTTGTTTCACGTCCCCGTATATATATTACTAGATACATTCAGGATCGTCGGCGGTGATGATGACAGTGAAGGTGATAGAACTTCACAATTATATGAAGACAGATTGAGACTTGAGAGACTTTGGGCCCCCAACTCTCCCAGAATAAGTGTACTAATTTTCGTTTCATTTGATGATGACGATTCTTACATGAAAAAGCAAGTTGTACCAATGTATCAACAAATATTATTATTATTATCAATAAATAAAAATGTTTCATTTTACCTTTCTTTGATTTTTATTGCCTTTGTATATATTTTTTCGATAAATTCTGAATTTAGATGTTCTAGAACGAATTTGAACGATGAAATAATATAGAATTACGAATGAAAATTTTGTAAATATAGGCACAGTTACGAGTACAATATTTTAGAATTTATAATTTTTGATCAACTTGATGACATGGCCAAGTGGCATCTTTCTCATCGAATAATTCTATAATAATCAGTGTCTCGCGTCAACTTGAGCGTTTACACAATACGCGAATCTTTTTAGAACTCATCTGCCACGTACGCCGAGTAATGGGGGAATCCGCATTGAGCGCTCGACGAGAACGAGTACAACAGAAGAAATGGAACCGATTAAGTCGGTGCAATGTCAAATTGTCATCTATTTTTGTAGAGGTGTCTGTCTATTATCAGTCGTAATGTAACGCCTGGCTAGCGGCTCCGGAGGCGCCCTCGGTCGGTCCTCAAAGATATGTGTAGACTAACGACGCTTGACAAAAATATAAGGGTGTGGGAGAATGCGAGCAAGAAATGAGATTTATGAATTAGGCGTCGAAGGTGATACAATACGGACACATTTTGTGCGAGTACTTACGCAGCACGACTTGTGTATAAATATTTCTGTGAATTTTAATTAGTGTCTCGGAGGGCGGATTTTTTTCGACACCAATACACATTTATTTCATACCTATATTCAGGCATATTCTCAAAATTGCAATATTGAAATGAAGGTGATTGTTACACCAACCCTCAAAAATAGACAGATAGTTTTGACAGATTATGGTACGTTTATCTCCCTCACTCTCTCTCCCTCTCTCTCATTCAAATATAACACTATTTTTGAGGGTTGGTGTAACAATCACCTTCATTTCAATATTGCAATTTTGAGAATAGGCCTGATTATTTAAAAGTGTCCCGATAAGATTTTTAAATTTTTTTAATAAAATACATTATTTAATTTTTATTTTGTTGTAAAGCACAAATGTTCCGATCATGTATGGAATGAAATGTCAGACAAATGCGGCTCTCCTCGCAAACTCTTGAATGATGAAATTTAAGGTACCACGTTCCATAATTGAGGTGTTATTATGGCAATGACACGTTGGATCTCCGCCTCAAGCTCTCTGATTGTTTGTGTGGCTTATTGGCATACAGATGTGACTTAAAAAATCCCCAAAGAAATAAGTCACATGGTGTCAAATCACACGATCTTAGTGTTTTAGCAAAATTTTCATTCTTGCTGATGTTCAATCAACCAATTAACAAATTTAAGTTCTTGAGTCAATTGAATCTTGTAGGCATGTACATTCAGATCTTTCACGTGAATTCACTGTAAGGTGCTTCTTGAAATGCCTGTCTCTTGAGAACGATTACAAATGCGGCTCTATTTTTGAAAGAACCCCACTATTATGACGCATGGATAACTTATTATCCACAATCGAACCAGTTTCCTCAGATTTTTTAATTAATCTTCTAATTGATGACTTATATGGAACATAATTTCTACGAAATGATTCGTTAAAACTTTTTCCATTTTTGTAATGAATTTTAACAAGAATAATGCGTTGTTTTTTGTGTATCGTTCCATATTTACTAATCGCAATATGACAAATCAAAAATTATAAAAAATATTTAATGGCCTGCTTTGTAAAAAAAAATGACACGAAAATTAAAAAAAGACCTGTTATTGGAACATCCTTCATAAAACGCACAAAATTTATTCATTTACCATTCGTGTAAATCTAATTATGATTATTTAACCATTATAGGCCATAAACCGAAAATGGTAGTATTGTCAACCTAAACGTTCTCGAGAATGAATGATCTTTCGTTGATAAAATGACCATCTACGTAAATTACGCTCCGAGTCGCTCGCAATCGTTGTTTGTAAAAACAGTGACATCTCACTTACATAATTTAATATTAAAATGATTTTAAACATCATATCATTTAAAATTATTTAGTTAAAATAGATGAATCTTAAAAAGTTGCTCCAAATGGCAATATCGACTAAAAGTAATTTCAATAAATATTTAATTTTAATATCATAATTATTTATTGATATGTAATAACTTCACAAAACTACAGTAGATTTTAGAATTTATAACAAATAATTATTCCCCATATGAAGGGTTTTAACCGAAAATATTTTTGTTCAATATTAACCTTACTACACTAAAAAAATGTATGAACCCTAGACTTATTACTTACAGCCAATCATTATGAATGGTGAGATGCTATGTGTTCTCTGTATCATTTCATAGATTGGAAGAGTGGACACTTACCAAACTTAAAGCATTTAAGGTGTGGATCTACAGAAGAATGCTCAAAATAAGCTGGATGGATATAGTTACGAATTAAGATGTTACGGTTCGAAAATATAAATAAATAAAGTAGGTATTTAAAATACTAAAAGTTCGAAAACTTCAATACCTCGGACGTGTGATGAGACATCCAGAAAAGTTTGAGATATAGCACCTCATAATGCAGGGAAAGATTGCTGGAAATTGGGGCCCTGGAAAAAGGGAAAAATCATTCTACTGTAGAGTTTTTCAGTGATTAAAATTACGATAGTCAACGTTGACTGTGAAGATCTACATCTCAGTTCCGTACGTAAGCACTGAGAGCGCGTACTGGCTGTCTTCAATATTTATGGCACGTGGAAGAGATTTTCAGGAGACTTAAGACAATCTCTGAGATACGAATTATGTTTCCATGAAATTCTTTGGAGACAATCTAGCTTTCATAGTCTACATGAATAGACCATATCTCAGAGAATTACTATATTGCGCCTTACTTCACGCTTGTTGTTCGTAAAACGTCAAATGTCAATCCATGAACGTAATAAATATTAGTCATTTAAAGTCGTCTGATTTAATTTTTCAGAATAGATATTTATGGTTTTAGGTTTCGATCGTAGTCTTGCTGGCAAATCAAATGTCGTGTACTCGAGTTTTTACCTCTTTCTACCAATCTCAAACTTATTTTCGTACTTATCTCATAATCAAAATCTCAACACGTGTACATAGTACTGAAATTAATTTCGACTAAATATCGTGTGTTATTCCATGTGCTATAGTTTTCACCGATAAAACTAACGCACCATCTAATCTAATGTATGACTGACAATTAATTTTCTTCTGTGATTAAATTAAATTGCATATTTTATCTGATTCTCATCTGTAAAGAGACCATTATTACCCACTTAAAAGTTTGGCAAACGATTTGCATGCGAGTGATTGTTACAATAAATCTCGCAGCGGAAAGGTCGTCAATGGTGTGCCGAGCGCGGGCAACAGCGACAAGCGGTCCAGGGATATGACAGATGAGCACCGAGCCTGCGCTCGCCGGCCCGACCACGGCGCGGCGGGGCGGGGGGCGGAGGGGATAATTATCTCCCGCGATACGAGGTAAATGCGGCGTGAACTTCCTCACGAAATGTGCCACAAAAAGATGTGGAACTCCTCTCCGCCAGCGCTGCGGCAGGGCTGCCAAAAGACGAAAGAAAATTATATTTTAAAAATACTGCGTTACTGATAAGTGGTAATGAAAGAAATTTCTGCACCAATATCCATAACTTAGAACCATTAACATCGTCTAATATTCATTGTCAAATATCTTGTATCTCCAACTTGGCACCTTATAGAGGAGCTGCACTGAACTTTTTAGATACGCTATTCGTGAATAAAGCCTGGCAAAAAAGCCATACCTGCTAGATTTTATTTGACAAAAACATGATAATAATTTCGTGCCTAATAACATTTCTTCACCCACACCACGAAATATATATCGAAGGTATATATGCTATACTTCAAAACCTTTTAGTAGACTCATTTTTTTGAGAGATATTCAAAGTAGATCTAGTGGACCGGGCTAGACCTGGTCAGTGCTGAAAACGTTGCGCCAAGATTCGCTGGAGACGCCGCCCATAGCCGTGCTATATAGATCCCAGCAGCATCAGGAAGACCGCCGGAAGCTGGCAAAATGCATCGTTCTAGTTGCTGAGCTTTCTCCGACAAAGTCCTTTAGTAGGATCACCCCGGATTCTACCTCAATTCAGATTAATGATAGTGTGTGCCAGAGACCAAATACCTGTGTCTATTGTTTATTTATACTGTCTTATATGTCACAATTTGTTCGTTTGTGTCCAAATTTGTGTTTAATTAAATAAACTTTTCGGTCTCAATTTTTTCCACATTTTTCCACTTGCAGATAACGAGAAATATTGAAACATTTTCCTTTCAACCGTTATGATACTCTTATATGTATAATCCCAATGACTTTCTGTGAAAGTAGACGTGAAAAATATATATTACATTAGAATGAAATATTTTTGTTTTAGTTATGGATTTGAATTTTTAAATATTGTAAACTATTATCACAACACTATATTATTCTGTTGTATTGTAGGTAAATAATTATTTAAATTACAGTACATTTCATAGATTCGTTTGCTTTTACCACATATCATCGATTAAAAAAACATGCATAAAAAATGTATCGCCCTAAATTTTAAAAGTAAGAGGAATGATAAATTATTCCCAGTGATTAAAAGTAGTCCCTTTAGATGGTATCTAATCATACAAATATAATCTTAAAGTTTTCTTAATGTCTATTCATCATAGATTAAAATTGAATGGGAAACTGTCAAATTCTTTTGAATATTAGACGTTTTCGTTGTGAAATTTTTTTTTTTTCAAAATAATAAACAATGAAATCTACTTTCGAATGTTTAAAAAAAATTAAACATTGCAATGCTGCTATTAGGTGATTTAAATTTAATGTTTCCAAAATTAATATATTAATTAATTTTTCTTGACATTTCATTCGTTTTATTTGACGTTCGATTTATGATGTTGGATATTAAAAAGTGTACGCGAAAGACGATCCAGTTCAGAAAAAGTAACCCTTAGACAGAGACTGTAAAATGACGAGCTCGATAAAGTAATGACATTAAACAAACGGCGAAGGAAAAAAGTAGATAGAATACTAAACGAAAGACAGATGGGAATAAACGCAAACTAGACATGCAGCTGATGTTCCCTACCATGATAACCATAATAATAATAATATTTATAATAACATTGGATAATTTATGTAAAAAAATCATAAAAATTTCCCAAGGGCACTTTATGTATGTACTTGTGGATATGATTATGTGAAAAGTATTTTTTGATGAAACGCAAGATTAAATTCTAAACATATACATTTGTAGGACTGATAAAACTATTATTTAATAATAAATTATAACGACTTATAATTGAAGTATTAATGCATATATGTAAGTAAATAAAATGTATTTATTAACATTGACTTTTTGTAAAATTTCTTAAAATAATCTAATAAAGTCAAGTAAATTTTAACGATTTTTAACTATTAATTTTTAACATTTTGTTTATTTATTATACAGATATAGGTATATAAGTTTCCTTGACTTTGGACCCATAAGAAAACTTAGTATGTATATATCAATGTATTTATATATTGGTATATATATGTGAATTTTTCGTAAATATTACTTTTTCTAGAATACTGGAAATAAATTTAATGATAACGGCGTTCCATTTAATATGTTGTGTTAATTATTACTATTAGTTTCTTATTATAAAGGTTTTATGTGACTATCGTATGAAAAATCTTGTGGTGTATAACTTTTGATATAAATGAATAATGAAAATAATTTTTTGTAAAAAAAAACTCGAAAAGATGAATTTTTAATTTAATTTAATAATTTATTGCGAATTGCGCAGCCCTGGACGCAGCGCAACCGCTCCCGAAGGAAGCGTCCCGTCTGAGGAGTAATACGATATTTTTACACATCAAAGCGTGTCAAATAATTATTTATTGCTACTTTATCTTTGTAGAGACGACGTCATTAGAGAGGTGGCGTGTCCTCTGCCCCCCCCATTACCGCCGGGCTCCGACCCTCTAATTGTGACGCGCACACACCACTGATCACCGTGCCAGACAAACACCACACAATGCGATGTGATCTCGAAACGGGAGATTCCTGCATTCTGGAATATTCGTACTGCGGGTTGTGACAGATATTCTTGCCTATTCGCTGTCATTTGTGACGTGGCTTAATATATGAAAATGTCGGAACCAATCGCTCTGATATTTGAGTTTATTTATTTATTTGTAAAATATTATTTTAATTATTTAACATTTTTTTATAAATAACCGAATGTATCCGCAAAATACACAAATATAGCGGATTTATTCATTTTTCCAAGCCTATCGCCTTCTATTTACCTGACTATGTACAAACTTAAAACCTGTTCTAAAATATGTATAAAATTATTGATTCATTAGCTTATTATTTTTATTATCTGGTTTATTAAATTAAGACAAATTTTTAAAAATCTACCACCTTGGTTGCTAATAAATTAGTTGAGCGAAAATACAGAGTGAATATTATGTCGATATTGTTTTTAAATATCTAGGCAACAAAATACATTTTTAATTTAATTTTTATTTATACATTATTTATTTTATTACAATATATATAGAATATTACATTGGCCAAGTCACCAGCGGCACAAATGCGTGCTATTTTAACCATATGTTTCATAACATTCTCGCACACTTCGCGTGTTATTTCAGCAATTTCATTTCGAATATTGTCCTATAGCAACGGAATTATTATTAAGGAGAACACATTCTTATTGTGAAGTTGTAATTATTCAGAACATAGGTCTGTGATGTTTTAAATACTAATTTAATGTATTAATTATCAATATATACATATAAAATTAATTTTGTCGAAAAATATTGTTTTTGTGCTACCAGGATTCGAACCTGGATCTCTATTTCCAATCCGGGGAAGTACATTTCCAATTGTGTTATAGCGCCAGTATTTTTCATGACAAATTTTCGAACCTATATGTTACACTTTTTCAAATTAATACATCTGTCATTCCATTATTTTTGAAAGCCACCTTATTTTTACGGAATCACAAATATCTTTGAGTAAACTGCAGAAATTACTCAAAAAAAAATTTTTAAAAAAAAAATTATCCAAGTGCCCAACTCTTCACAGAATTCAGAGTACAAAAATAATTATTATACTTATCTATACAAAAAAAAATCAATAATCTAAAATTTTTTAATTGAATAAAATTGACATTCCAAAACTCAAAACCACTTTACTTATCTAGGCATTCAATTTTTCAATAATCTCCCCCTTACAATTAGAAATATAACAGATTACTATAATTTTTTATCTGGAACCAAAAAATACGTATACAGACACCTAACAGATACATAAAAATGTTCATCTATACAATACTCTTTCTCTATAGACGAGTTTCTGACTCTCATAGAGAAGTAAAAAAAAATTATATCTGATTATTCTTCTAATAAAAATAATAATAATGATGATATGTTCCACAAGGTAATTTTGAAAATATTGAAGAAAAACTTATGTCATTTCGGGTAAACGAAAATTATCAACAAAATATCAAAGTACTTAAGAAAGGAGGAGAATTATACGAATTTTACATTAAACTTAGTAAATATAGGCTAGGTTTTAAAAATGTAAATATTATATGTTTATACTGGAGCATGTACATATTAAGAAAAATATATTTTTTTGTGAAGTTGCATGTTCAAAACATAGTTTATTACAGATTAAATAAAACTACTAGAAAGATATAAAAAATATTCAGTTGCTACCGGATATTTTTTTTTTTGTATAGCTTTTTAGTTGATTAATTTATTAAGACGCATAAAAAAGTTAAGATGCCTAAAACCAACCATCGTTTGAATGTTACATTCTTGGTGCACCAAGTTACAGACATATCAGAAAACTTCGACGCTCTGCCTTGATCGATTGAAGAAGAAGCATGTCATGCCATTAAAACATTACAAATATTACGTTGATAGGAAAAAAAAATCGGTTTAATTTCTTCGTTCCTTGCGTACTTTAATATCATTGTCAAGTGCATTTTACAAAGGCAATTAAACAATAGTTAGGTATTTGTTATCTAATAATTCTGTACAACTTAAAATAGTTAAGGAAAATTAAAAAATCTTGACAAATGGGTGCCGCACGAACTTAATGAAAATAAAAGAAATTCCGTAACGTACTTATTGGGATATGAAAGTCATCCACCAAACATCTCGATAACAGATTACTAATCACTTATTTAATCAAATCTAGAACTTCTTACACTCAAATTCAACAGCCAAGCTGCTGCTGAAAGTACATTTCAAGATTTTATCATTTCCAGACTTTTACTACATCAGATTAATTAAACTTGTAATTATTTATTTAGTAGAACACATTTGTATTTGTAATCAATTGTCAAAAAAGTGTTGTCTCATTTTTTCATTATTAGCCGAGAAAAATGTATTTAAATTTGAAGGTTGGTCATAAACTGCAGTTCTTTTTGTACCAATCTAATATTACGAAATACATAAAGTATTGAAGGTGTACCATCAACCGTGCACCGCGTGCAAGTTTCACATTTCGATCTTAATTATGAACTTGTAGGGTGTTGTGTTTAAAAAATACACCCATCGTTCCGCCCTGCCGCGGAGGGTGGTTCTTGGCCCGCATAAGGGGCAGGTCCATATCCGCTTTATTTATGAGGCATCATGAGTCGCGCCAACAAATACTTCCACGTACATCGGCAGGCATCGCGCTGGGTCGCTTTTTTCCCATCATTGCCGTAAAGGAAATCGTCGCTTTCAGCACTCCAGCCCAGTCAACTTGTAACACTTGATCACATTCTGTACTCTGTCGCTACACATAGAGACGGTGTGAGAAATTATACTTCGTATAGATTTGTGGTAGACAGAACAATACAACCATAACTCTAAGTGTCTTGTTTATGCATCTAAGGAACTTCTTTCTATTACTTTATTATTTGTATTACTTCATGAATGAGCTATTACCAGAGAAGTTTCTGTTGCCTTTTTCACTTGGTCGGTCCAACATACGGCGGATTTTCCCATTTCTCTTTGATTTTCGACGTGGCAGCTTCTCTAAGCTATCTTCCCTTCGCACAAGATGCCCAAAAAATTTAAAGATTCATCTCAGGCAGCAGGTAGAGAATCTGTTATTGATCCTCAGTTTCTATAGAATGAAGACATTCGCGCGTCTTGCCGACCATGGTATACGCATTGTACTACGTAGTAATATATTCATATATTTATATAATATTATACAACCCCTCTCTATAGAAAGCCTCCAGAAAATAATAAAAAATGTACAGATCTGATGTATTAATGGCAATTCTTTACCTTACGAGAGTACTAATCACTCGTAAATGTTATAAATATGAATTAAATATATTAATTAGAAAGATATACATATAAAATCAATTCTATCGAAAAATATTGTTGTTGCGCCACCGAGATTCGAACCTGGATCTCTTTCCTAACCGGGGAAGGTGCTTTATCCAACTAAGCTACAGCGACATTATTTTTAGCGACAATTTTCGACCCTATATGTTACCTTTTTGATATTGTTGTATTTAATCGTTCCATCATTTGACTTATCGGTTAGGAAAGAGATCCAGGTTCGAATCCCGGTGGAGCAACAACAATATTTTTCGATAAAATTGCTTTTATATGTATATCTTTATAATTAATATATTTAATTCATATTTAAAATATCACAGAGCTATGTTCTGAATAATTACAACTTCACAATAAGAATGTGTTCTCCTAAATAAACTCGTAAATGTGTTTATATTAAATTAAAAATATACGTTTTTCTCTTTAGTTTCATAAAATAGGTTCGATTTATCGGCGTCAAAATAAATGATAATGAAGAGTTTATAATTAGTGGATGGTACGTAAAATAAAGAACTAGGTGCAATTGTCTTCAATGTTGCTTCACTAGCCCTGTAGACAGAACTTTCCATGTCGCGCAACGTATCCGTATAATTGCTTCGATGTCTTTCAATTTGGTGGTGTTCGCTTCGTACAAACAAGCAATTATAACGGAGTCCCATACGTAGTTCACAGTAAAAATGAAATCGATTTTTTTACGTCAATACTGAGTATTTAAAGCAGAAAAGTAAAATTGTAATTATTGGCACTGGGAATGGGTTCATGCCGACTACGCGCTCGGAATACCGTCCTTCTAGCCAAATAAGGCCCTCGCGCCGACGTCAGACGGTCAAGTAAGAATCAGACAAAATCTCGCAACGGGTAGAAAGTGACGTGTAATTAATACTCATCACAAATTTCTAGCTGTAGATGATAGACAGCTATTAACACTTTTCCCGAAATATCCGCCACTCGTATTGTAACGGTCATAACCAATGGCGTAACTTTACTTTAGCAGCTTGGAGCAGACTCGTTTTAATCTCACTTACTATATTAAATATACTTAGTATATTAATTTATTTAAGAAGCTACTCGTCCATGTCGGTCCCTCGCGACTGATAACCGTGATATCCATGAACTCCCGCCCTCTTGAATGTGCTGCTCCACTTTGTTTGGAGGAGCTTCGGGACCAAAAAGTTCACCAAGTTATCTTTCCTTTTCGCGAGATGCCCAAAAAATGAAGGATTCGTATCAGGCTGTGGATCTAGAATCCTTGATGTTCAGTTCCTGCAGAATGGAGATATTCGTGCGTCTCGCCATCCACTGTATGCGCAACATATGGCTTTATCACCACATCTCAGCGTCATCAATCCATATTCTCTCTCTTGCTTTCACGATCAACGATTCCACACTATATAAAAATATTAAATGTACTAGTGATTGTACAACCCTGACCTTCGTTGTCTCTAAAATACCGCGGTCTTTTCATATTTTGTCAAGTCTGGACATATAACTTTTAGTCATATCTATGCGTCGTTTAATTTCTGGCTCGCAGCTACCATCATCATCAATTATTAAAAAGCTACGAATGTTAGGCTTATGCAGTCTCTGGTGCATTCAATTATTCTGATTGGTGTGAATCGTGTACTCTGAAGGCAAGAGAAAAAAGACAGATTGATGCCTTTGAGATATATGCGGACAGTTTGACGAACAATTATCTCCATTATAACTACACATCAATGAGAGACTGTCGATCACAAGCTTATTATGGTGGACCACGTTCAGGAAGATCCTTTGAAGAGAAAAACATCAAGAACTTATCTGGTAATCCCCCCATCTGCAAAACTCTTATCATATTATTCAAACTATCAGATGTATATTAATAATACGATTAACTATGATAAAACAACTTGAAAAATTTGAGATGTAAAATGATCAAATAAACTGGATGGATAGAGTTACGAATTAAAATGTTACGGTTCAAATGAATAAAGAAAATATTAAAAATAATAAAAATCTAAATGCTTCAATATGTCCTACATGCAATGTGATATCCAGAAAAGTATCAGATCTTACGTATCGTAATTCAGGAAGGAAGCAAGAAGGACCCACCCTAACCTAGAGCTGTTATAGAAGTCTAATAAATCGCGTCTTTAAGGTTTACTATAAATTAGATTACTAAAATTTAATTAAATATTTTTGGCTAGTTTAACAATTTCTAAAGTATGACTTTAATAACTCCATGCGTCTTTCAGGGTTTTTTTTTATTGTAATATAATAAGCATACCTATTTACGTAAATAAACAGTTATTTAATAGAATATAAAAAGTACAGTATGACATAATATCCTAATTCAATAATAAAAATAATCATATCTATTTAAGTTAACAAATAATAAGTTAATATAATATAAAAAATACACAATATGATATAATGACCAGTTTTAATAATAAACCGTGTAAGAGAGAGGGGACATAAACTGCATCCGTCTTTCTTACATTCATTTAAATTAAATAAAAGTAGACAAAGTAGGCAAGATTATGAAATATACAAAGTATTAGGTTATGAAATATATATCTCATAATGCAGGGGAAGATTGTTGGAAATTGACGACCTATAAGAAGGAGAACGTCATCACTAATGAACCTGAGACAAAAATTTTGTCTGTCTACTGTAGTTTTTCCACAGTAAACATAGATAGTCACTGTTTGTCTTATCACTAGCGGTTAGTATTCCATGCGTCCCTTTTATCATTGCGCGTGAGGCGACCCGCTCCGACCGGTGTTACGCCACTGGTCACAACAGCACCATTTTAAACTGATGGCTGTCGGAATGGTTGTTGGCCATATCTGAGAGTAATTACTTAACAAGATACGTAAGTCTCCCATTCGCTGAGTTACGAGCCGATATATTTGCCATAACCATTATAGCCACCGCTCGCATAAAATTAAATTTAAAAAAACGGACCCAGCGCATGCGTACTGGTGCGCCGGAGAAATGCTGCTATGTACTCAAGTACTTGAGCACATAGTAGTCCATCATTATAGACGCGCCGGGCTGCGTCGCGGTGCTTGTGGAATTGTATAATGTTATTTAATTTATTTATTTATACAAAATGTCACGATTTTATAATTTTAATGAAAACACAATTTTATTATTGTGAAGTTGCAAGTTGATAAATAATACAAATTTAATTAATTAATTAGAAAGATAAACAGAAAAAAACTGTTTATCGAAAAAATATTTGGTTACTTCTGTTATATCTGGAACTTTTCCTATCCAGTGAAACGCGGTGAAGAAATTTTACTCTCTTGTTCAATTAATTTCTGACAAAAAATAATAATTTGGTAGATTAAATTTTGAATTTGTGACTATTTTTCTTACCGTGCATTTTTGAAGAAACTTGTCTATAAATTCAGTATTTTATCTGTGTCCAGTAAGCTCAAGTCAGAGCATTGTGATTAGTGATGAGAAAAAATGCTACTCATGATTTACTGGTGTAATTGTACCTATAGTATGCAAACTTCATTTTTGTAAAAAACATATTCTAACACATATAATGAATACATATCTAATTTGAATGAAAACCCTTAAAAAAATTATGTGTACATTTTTCGGGTCAAATGCATAAAACGTTTACTAGATGGCGCTTATCACGAATTATAACGTTCACGGTTCCAAAGATAAATAAAATAAAATTAATGAATCACGTTATTCTCAGATATTTAATCACTGATAGTGAGTGTGACTCAAAAATATCAGTAATTGACTCACGGTTCGTGATTTTGAGCTCATCACTAATTGTGATACACAATCTTCAACTACTATGTAAAAATTAGAATAACATGATGTATATGATTTTGGTTAGTTAATTTGACATCCTGAAGAAGGAAATTGTATTTTATGAAACCCGTTGGTGTATTAATTAATTAAGTAGTTAATAAAAACAAAGTTAAATAATATTATATATATATATATATATATTGTAAATTTTTCAAATTGATACATATATTAGTCCATTTTTAAATGCAATCAACTTTATATTATGACGTATCTTAAATACATTTAAGTATTACACGCTAGAAGATGCTAAAATAAAGTCAATATATTAATAATTTATATATTTTTACGGAGAATATAGTATTGCTGTGAAGTTGCAGTTTTTAAACTCCGTAAAAACATATATTTAGTTGCATACTTGATATCACTGTCTCCATATTCTCCACAGCTGGTTCGGGGAAACTTTAGCTAGTCCACTGATCAGCGCGCCCAAATAAATTACCGTATTAGCCCAAATATAAGGCGACCTCGATTTTTTACCGAAATAATCAGAAAAAATACATTTTTTAAGACTCCGATTATAAAACGACGTGCGATTTAATTAATTAAAAAAATAATATTTTTTTTATACTATTTATTAAAGAATGCAAATAAGGAAAAATATACAGAAACATATGTGAAAAATCGCAATGGTAGTCCTTTTTAATCTTCAAATATTTCACCGGTAGCGTCATCTTCATCAGCACTTTCATCACTGATCACATCTTCTGGTTCACTTTTCTTTCAGCCACAAAATATCATCCTCCGTGCCATCCATGGTGTTAAACCTACTAATAATGCATATTGCGTCAATTTTAGACCGTGTATCGATTACTCATTCGCATGATCATTTGCAAGCAACCAATTTGTATAATTACTTTTTTAATATATTTTAAAAAGTTAAGACCACGACATCCGAAAATCGCAAAAAATCACGACATAACAAAATGTCGTGATATTCAAAAAGTCCGAATATAAGACGACTCTAGTTTATTAATGATATTTCGGGGAAAAAACCTCGTTTTATATTTGTCTTCATGAACTACCTTATTAGTACTTACCTCAAGTTAGCTATGGTATATTAGTACGATTCAAAACTAGTATACACCACATTACATTTGAAATACGAATAACTAATATTATAGTTACTGCAAAGCCATTTGGCATCCTAAATACTATAATTTCTCGTTATGTCACTTGCGAGTTATGCGTTTCCAGTGCCTCTCAAACTATTCCCACGGTTGAACGAACTTGCCGGCGGGCGGGGGCCCTCGGGAAAAGGATAAGTCGGTAGTCACGGTGGCTGGAGTACGTGAACACTCGTATGGCAGCGAAACAGATCCCAGACCACGACTAATTGTGCTTAATTTACTTTTAAACGAATTCGCGATGGAGGAGCATTTGAAGCGAGGCATTTGTTTAGGATTTTATTGTCCCTGTCGACGACTTCTTCGCGTCCACCGTATTGGGTAATAATTAATGGTAAAACAATGGTTATTTATTTTCAAAAAAATATATACCCGTCGCAGGCACTGCTTGGAAAACTGAAGAAACCAATTTTAAAAACCAGTAGTCAAATAAATTTCTACATTTTTAATTAGGCTTAAACATTCTTCTTACTTGAATAAAAAATTCATACATTTCATTAAGATATTTTTTATTATATATAATGTGAAGACATGGAAGTATGGGTAAATTACAGGGTTTACGACCTGTCATCGCCTGGATTACGTAATCACCTTATACAAATATAACATAAGCCAGCCAAAGACAGTATAGTCAAAATAGTATGTTATTAGCAATATTTTAATATGTCAGAGAACACACAATTACTGGATTTTCACCTACAAAGGCACTATGATTAAACAAACAATATATATCTCATAAACAGGCGAATATTTATTTAAATAATTTCAAAAAAATAATTGGATTCTCATTGTGACATATATACTGTAATGTATTGGTACTCGAAGCGAGTCCACATATTAACATATATACAACTTTCAAAAATTTGATAGATATGAAGATTAATGGGTGAGAATGGTGAACGTTACATTTGTATACAGTGATCACTTATATATATATATAAAAAACAAATGCAAACTGGATGATGCAAAATGTAGATGATGTTCTTTACCGTGCCAACCGTTCTATGCACATTTTTGGCGCCCATCCTAGAACGGAGTTTAAACAAGAGTCACATATATAAAATCCCAATGCCTTTTTGTGTATTACAAGCAAGAAAAATTATACATGTCTTCCATTTCTTAAGACATGCGACATTTTTATTATGAAGAAACAATTTTCGAAATAGTAAAGCAAACAATATTTTAAATATGAATTAAATATATTAATTAGAAAGATATGCATATAAAATCAATTTTATCGAAAAATATTGTTCTTGCGCCACCGGGATTCGAACCTGGATCTCTTTCCTAACCGGGAAAGGTGCATTATCCAACTATGCTACAGCGATAACACTTTTAGCGACAATTTTCGAACCTATATGTTTCCTTTTTCATATTAATACATTTAATCGTTCCATTATTTGAAAGAGCCATCTACCTTATTTTGATTTTATATGTATATCTTTCTAATTAATATATTTGATTCATATTTAAAATATCACAGACCGTCTGTTCTGAATAATTACAACTTCACAATAAGAACGTGTTCTCCTAATAATAAAGTTGTATCAATGTGTCCAAAATTTAATTAAAATGAATTGATAATTCTGGCGTCTGCTATCAGATTTACTCAAAGGTATTTTTCGATAAAATTGATTGTTTTTAATGATTGATTGATGTTCTGAATAATTACAACTTCACAATAAGAATGTGTTCTTCAAACAATGTTTAAGTATGTCCAAGAACACACAATTACTGCATTTTTATCTACAAAGGCAATGTTATTATGTTTCGTCTCTATGAGATATCTATAATTTGTCCTAATAGAGTAAACATTTTTTTGTTTTAAATTTGAAAAATCGTACAATTATTACATTTAAATTAAAATAAATATTTCTGAAACAGTTTTTCTTACGTTTCCTAGACGTTCTGTTTAGTTTGGCATGTTAAAGTGTTGAATTAATATTGAAGATCGTGTTTAGAAAAAGCTACGTTTAAACGACATCCTAGGACTAGCTCACAATGCATCATCGTAAGTCCTGGGGCGCCCCCAATTTATACCAGTTTACGTTCGTTAATAAACTGATAAAACTGAAATACCGAGTGTGTATCATGTGTTAATTAATTAATTAAATTTAATACAATTAATTATTTAATGAAAAAAATTGGATTAACATTTATTATTCACTGAATTGTGGTGACAAAATTAGTTAAACCAAGAAGGGACCATTACAATAATTTTAAAACACGCAAAAAGCATTATTTTAAAATATACAAGCAACAAGAGTTTTTTTTTTAATTAGACTACGGACAAAAAATAAACATGGTTTTATCTCTCATAAGCGCTGCTGCGTCCTTTGCACATGTGCGTCAAAATCAATGAGAACGTAGTAGAGTACGACCAGTCTAAGTTTGTGCTTTAAAAAATCTGCGCAGAAACGCATTTGGAGAAGAGGTGTGGTCTAATCTAGTGTGTCAATCTCGACCTAATCAAGAGTTACGGAATTTTTAATATTTACATAATGTCTTCATAAGGCGAGCACTACGAGAGCAAGTGCGTAAACTATTATTCAACGTATACAAGTTCATGTCTAATGAAGCTGCCAATGGGGTTTTTGATTTGAAAAAAGTTCAAAGACGAGTAATATTTCCGCAGTTAAATGAAAATGACTATATTTTAAATATTAATATAATGTATTAATTATAAATATATACATATAAAATCAATTTTGTCGAAAAATATTGTTGTTGCGCCACCGGGATTCGAACCTGGATCTCTTCCCTAACCGGGGGAGGTGCTTTATCCAACTAAGCTACAGCGACATTATTTTTAGCGACAATTTTTCGACCATATATGTTACCTTTTTGAAATGAATACATTTAATTTAAATGAATTGATAATTCTGGCGTCTGCTATCAGATTTACTCAAAGGTATTTTGAGATTCTGTAAAAATAAGGTAGATGGCTCTGTAAAATGATGGAACGATTAAATGTATTAATATCAAAAAGGAATCATATAAGGTCGAAAAATTGTCGCTAAAAATAATGTCGCTGTAGCTTAGTTGGATAAAGCACCTCCCCCGGTTAGGGAAGAGATCCAGGTTCGAATCCCGGTGGCGCAACAACAATATTTTTCGATAAAATTGATTTTATGTGTATATCTTTATAATTAATATATTTAATTCATATTTAAAATATCACAGACCTATGTTCTGAATAATTACAACTTCATAATAAGAATGTGTTCTCCTAAAAAAAAAAAAAACTATATTTTATTTATTGTCCCATTGTGTTAAAATGTTAATAACTTAAATTATAATGTTATTTTTATAATATTGTTGGGTTAATTGTAAATGACTCAAATTTTATAAATCTCTTTATTGTGTTATTGTTGCGGTTAATTGTAACAAATTTTATTTTTATTGTTATTGTTGTTTCTCCATTCTTCACTCTGCTAAAAATGAATCTGCCGCAAAAACGCCTCTTCTCAGTTGACTCGTTTCAGCGATCTCATTACCACTGCATTCAGTCTACTTTTGAACCTTGCACACTTGCATACATCCGTGTCAGTACGAGGACTCTATTGTATTCCGCTAGTCTTGCCTCGGTTGACAAATTCCCGTCAGATATTATTCAATTCAAAGCGCCATTTGATTTATTCCCTGCAGTCACCCTACTTTCAATATATTTTTCATCCTTTCCATTACTAAATACACAAACGCATCTACTTGTTCTAAACATTCATTACCTACAAGTATTTTTCACGGTGTCTTGCTTTCCTCTTTCTCGAATACCATCACTTTCGACTTGTTAACATTCATAATAAGGTCGCTTTCCTTGCATACATCGTACATTCTACTCGCTAAGTCTGTGATTCTTCAACGCGTTATGAATTCACAATTTTTCTAGAATATAATTATGTTTTACCTAATTAATTGATAAAAATCCACATTCTTATTTTTATTCAAAATAATCCAAATTCCGAAGAAGAAATTACAAAAATTGGGCTTTAAGATAAATAAGGAAAAAACAAACCATTGATTATGATAACCAATTTTCACAAACAGATGCCCTTCCAGACCTTGAAATTATCTCGGGTCCATAATCACTGACGATAGTTGCAAGCCAGAAATTACACGACGGATAGGTATGGCGAAATGTTCTATATCCAGACTAGATAAAATATGGAAAGACCGCGGAACCCTCGATCACTGTATCTCTAGGCAATTGTCTTAACAACTATACCAAATAGATAATATGTATGTTACATAAAAATATTCTTAGGTTTTCACGGCCTTTCAAAATCTTCTGTGTACACTTTTCTGAGCTAATCTACAGTGTATATCTATATGACCTTTCTTTCTGGCCGAGGTTTCGTATCCCACTGTAGGGTACATCAGTTCTGATAATGGACCCTGCAATCCTGTGATCCTAAACGTCAGAAAGGTCATATATGCAAGGCTGATTAACCCAGAAAACTGTACACAGAAGATGTATGTTATTTTATTACAGAGGTTACACCTACTGCATCCCATTCTAAAAACAATTAAAAACATGTCAATATAACTTATCTTAAAGTTTTCAATAATGGTCCATACATACTTTCAGAATTTAATTATTATGTTTGATATTACCGGCAATGAATTCATACATTACCAATAGCGACAAAATATGAAGACTAGGTTTAATCAAAATGTAGTGTTGTGCATATCCAGCAAAAATATTAACAAACAATTGATTTAATAAAGCAATTCGCTTCTTTGATATATTTTTAAAAATTATTTCTTTATTTATAATAATACAAGATTATTAAATAAATGTGATAGAAATTCAATTAAAAATAGTACCCATGTTTATAAAAATTTTGACAGCTGTCATTGTTATTTTTTTTTTGTCAATTTATTAAAACTTATTATCAAAAGCAGTTCTACTCGGCCGACTCTTCAAGCCTAACGTGCACTTCGTGAATTTGATGGTTGACATAATCATCAATCTAAGCAAGCTATTCCTCGAATTGTGAAAAGGTTTAAAACAATTATTATTTACATGATGTGAGGACACCAGTAAGAGGATCAGGGCCTACACCCCTATAAGATTCAACCAGTGCAAGACTGACAAAAATTGAACAATTAAAAATGAACATTCCAGATTCATGTGAAAGAGTGGCTGAAAATTGATTCCCAAGAGTGCATTGTATCATACGTAGTCGTGGTGCACATTTAAATGAAATTATGTTTATACTTTTAAAATTAGCTATATAATTTTGTGGTTAAAATTATTATTTTTATTTATTATTTTTGTTTCATTACCACTAAATTGAGTTTATATTTATATTTCATTGTAAATGGGATCGAATGATCTTTCAAATAAATTAAAAATCATTGATATCAAATTCGATTTTCCAAATTTACCTTGTATTCTTCTACTACAATTTATTGTGTTTAATTATTTTTTTAATGCTCAAAGCTATGGTTTAGAATAAACGTAATATTAAATAAATAAATTTAATATTTTATAAGAAGCCCGAGGGAATGGGTCGGAATTGTCATTAAACGTCACGTGTCTATCATCTGCTACACCCCATCATTTGCAACGGTTCGTTTAGTCGGTCACGTTTCCGTCGAGGGAAGTATGCGCTCGGGTCCCAGACACCCTGTTACGCTTCGATTTGATCGATAGACCTTCAGAAGAGGTTGAGCGCGGGCCCACTCGCCCCACTCGCCGAAAGATATCGTTTATCATTCTGTGCATTGAAAAAAAATAGAGCACCGTTATGCTGAATTTTTTGCATGCTGCATTCATATTTTTTCATTCGTTTCGGAGTAGATGTGCCGTGTTTTAGATCTTCATTCACAGGGGCAGAACAAGACAAGATCCTTACCATGTGTCATGAAAGAAAAGGTTTTGAAAGAATAAAATAGTTCACTTTCATGCAATCACATTTTTTCTTCAATAATTGCAAAAATACTTAGTGGCAACATATTATATCAATAACAATAAGAAAATACTGTTGAATCAATTGTTTATACCACTGTCTGATAAATATATTTTAAGACCAACGGTCCCTTCTTCAGAATACAATGTATACTAAAATTAAAAATGTAAGCATGAACTATAAATATAAGTGGTGGGTAACTAATTAAGAACTACTTTTAAAACTAATTTAAAAGGTGACTATTTTCAAAAAGGATTTAGTTATTGTATCATGAAGAAGGGACTATTGGTCTTGAAACATGATTAATCAATAAACAGTGGTATCTTATTAATATCAATCATATTTTGCTTTTTTATGTTCCGACTACACAAATTAAATGTGTTTTCATTAAAATGAATATAATTAATAAAAAAACACTTTTTATTTTCATGTTGCAAATGTAGAACATATCACAATGAACAAATAACTTTTCCTTGCTGGGGAAATTAGTTACCATTGCACTACGTTAACTCTTTAAATTTACGACAAATTTGAGACAAATATATTTTTAACTAACCCATGATATATTTTTATTAATGTATTTAGTTACATTGAACGTTTACTACATTTTTAAAACACATTTTTGTAATGCAGTTGCAATTTCTGAACACGGTTCAGTTATATTTTGGATACAAATCAAATTAATCCCCGGATACGAAAAATAATGGAATCGTTTTATTGTTATTAGGGGAACACATTTTACAGAATAAGATAGATGGCTCTTTCAAATAATGGAACGATTAAATGTATTAATATCAAAAAGGTAACACATAGGTCCGAAAATTTGGCGCTAAAAATATTATCGCTGTAGCATAGTTGGATAATGCACCTTCCCCGCTTTGGAAAGAGATCCAGGTTGGAATCCCAGTGGCGCAACAACAATATTTTTCGATAAAATTGATTTTGTATGTATATCTTTCTAATTAATATATTTAATTCATATTTGTTCGTTATATTGCTAATTATATATATAATAACGAATGAACATAAGGTTAAAAATGTTCTTAGGTTTTCACGGCCGTTCAGAATATTTTGTGTACAGTTTTCTGGGCTAATCGACCGTGTATATCTGACCTTTCTGACCGACGGTTTGGATTCCATTGCAAGGTCCATCGTCAGGGCTCAGTAGCCCAGAATACTGTTCACAGAAGAATATAAGAAGTTGCAGTTTCAGATATACTCGTACATATTATTATAAAAACGAAAACTCATTATTTTGTGAATTAGAGTAATTTCTGAAATTGTAATGAATATAATAATGCGATAATTATACAATGCATCATATTCTTTACTCAACAGAATACAATTATTAAGGACAGACGGAAGATTAATTTGTTTTTATTTTAATAGTACCAGTAATAAACCAACCAGAATCCACGAGAAAATGCACCAGTTGTGATTATTAATAAGAGCATACAATCCCTTGTTTACATTGTATAATTTATTAATATATTTTTAGAATCGTGTAAGTGATCAATAGTCATTTACAAAATGTCGACCATTTAAAGTGTTGATTGTTAACATTGGTTAATTATTTGTTTTCCTTGGGGCCAACAACCGACGCGGGACCACTAAATCTTCCCGACAACAAACTACGGGACCCCAGGCCAAGTTCCCATTCTACCCTACATGGTGTTCTGGCGCTAGAGCCGGATAATACATTCAACGATTCATATTTGTTATACAAATTACGATATTCATATTAACAGCAAACATCTTAAATTGTTGCACCTTTCTTCTCCAAGATTTATCATTTTAATTGAAATCATGGCTCCTACGAGAATTATATCAGTATTCGGTTCAGCTTGACTAGATACTACTATTTCTTAAAAATATACAAAGAAACTGACCACCGACAAGATGGGTAATGAGAGGAGACCCACAATTTCCCCAGGACGTTCCAAAAGAAAAACCTCCAATATCGGTCCTAATTTCACCTTTTGGCATATGGCACGCAATTTGTTAGTGATAAACAGTCGACCGTGTAACGCAGTTCAGTACAAAAGCAACTAAGCCACGACGCACGTTTGCCAACCAAAAAAATTCCTCATTGTCCGAAGAACCCCGAATAAAATACCCATATTTATTGAATAAAATTTTACAAGAAGTAAAATAACACAACTTATAATATAATTATAATAATCACCCTTTATATAGTAAATTCTATAGCACGTGCGTAATCAATACAATATTTACATATTTAAATAATAAGATCGTTTTGTTGCAAGGGTTTCAATACATTCATCTGATGATCAAATTTTTATTTTTTGGTCTTTCAAAATATTTTATGCTAACCTTACTTAGCCAATACGTCATTTAGATTTGTCAGTAATGGCAGAGGTTCACACTAAAATAATGTATCTATCATTGTACATTGTATTGTATTGAAAACTTCTGTCCAAATTAATGTTTGTCCTTGGTAACTTGTAACAGCTGCTGATTCCTTGACTGATATTTAAGTTTTTATGCCCACGAATTTATGGCCAAAATATTATATTTTACGGAGCATGACAAATTTTTCATCGACAAGTGATGCAGCTAATAATATATGGACTAAGCTTTAAATATATGAAGAGATAGAATTAAAAAATTTCGCCAAAATAGCAACAGGCCGGACATATCAACTACTGTCCTTAGAGAACTGTGGTGGTTAAGGTTATAGCTATATTGTAAGTGTCGCTTGTATTGGATGCTAGTTGATGCATGCATATCAGGTCGTTGCTTATAGATCAAACATGAAAAGATACGATGGTAAATAAAATATATGAGGAGAGTGTTTAAGGCAACAGGAACAAAGGTCAGCCGCGGAAGAAATGGCACAACCAAGTAAATCAGATTCCCTGTCAAATTTCAACAGTAAACGAGCGTGTATTATAAAAAGAGGCAACAATGGCTCGTCAGTATTGCGTCGTGTGCGTTCTAGAGAGATAGGGACAGGAATATGGTACAGGGGGGCTGAATGACCACCCAGAATCAGGAAGAAATACGACTCACCTGAAAGTTGCTTCTTTAGGTATCTGAATTTTCTTCTCCCACTGGAACTACATGTCTTTTGCCTTCAGAACACGTATTTCGTTGCTCCGTACGAAGTGCTCTTGAGCACACACTTCGCTGATGGCGCGAAGGTCATCCGTGGACATGAGCCGTTACAATTATTAACGTTAGTATTAAAATAAAAAAATTAAAATATATAATGTACCTAGTACCTACCTATGGCGAGTATTTTTAAAATACCACCCGGCGACTTTGTCATTCAATTATTTTATTTCTCTGTTTTGTTAACTCATTGTAGATATATTCACCGCTGCAAAATGTAATGCGACAGGTAATAAGTCATGTTAAAAAAATGAAATCAAATAAACAATAAAGTCAGATAATTATGTTTAATATCTTTGATGTCATAATAATTGCGTCGTTAATGAACCTACAATGAATAATTACAAAATTCGAAATATCTTAACTCACATATCACATCTGTCGATGGAGCGTTTTCGAAAATAAAACAGTAAGTTTCGTAGTGGGTCTCAACCCTGGATTGCTGATAGCGATTCAATAACACCCGAAGCATATTTAAAAATAAGCATGAAGAAAAATGTGTTTACAGATTTGATTGTGCATTTCGCTCGATTTAAAAATCATAAATAAATACCAATGAACCACGTTTAAAACAAAACACATACATGTCTCAGAAATATGCTTCATACCGCCCAGGAGTAATAATAATAATAATGGATAATTTTTATAGCGCCATTTTCGTAAAAACTTTCACCTCACATAAGCTGTTTGGGCTGGAGGAAGCTCAGATAGGCTCACGCGAGCTCCTTGTTAAATTAAGTAAAAACAATATTCTCAGATCAAATCAGTTTCTGCAATTTCTGTAGATGGTTTAAATATATAATGATACGTAAGATTTTGTTACTTTTTAAAATTTCTCGTAAAATACGTAAAAAAGATATTTAAACGTTTTTGTTTATAGTCTAACAATGGTTAAAAACGCCGATGTTTGATACATATTGAAGACAAGGTTAAGTGAGCTTGTTTTTAAAGTATTATGATTTTTGACGTGACAACGTCTTATAAATCGATGAACGCCCGCTGCACGCACGAAAAAACATGACTCATTGTCCCGTTTGTCGCGTTACGCCGAAGGCAAGCGTGCGAGCGAGAGCGCGGATAAGCGATAGAGAGGCACGATCGGCCTACCGTTCGGATTGTGCCGCATCTATCTCTCTTCCACTCGATTGGTCGATGCGTCTGAGTAGAAAAGAGACAGCGGCAGCACACAACTTATACACCTACAGTACCTACACGTGATCTGTTTACAACTGTTTATAAAGTGAAGTGAAATGTCAATGTGGTTTTCATTGTTTGTATTACAACAATACAACAACAATTGCGGCAATAAAGGTAATTAATTCTTGCATATTAAAAATCTGATTAACGTATAACAAATATACTTTTAACAATAAATTATCAACGATTTCTTTCGCAGAACCGCCTAAAGTCACACCATGGCAGACCAACCTGACGAAGCTGTGAATCTCACGGATCTCCCACTATCGTCAAGGAGTAATGTACCCATGGAGGTGCAAGATGCTACCGCATCCACGTCTGCAACGCCATTCGCTGGGCCAACAATCGCTGCTCCAAAATCGAACGCGCAGAGACAACGTGAGTACAGGCAGCGTATTGCAGCATCCAGAACTTCTGCACAAGCTACAGTTGCGATTTCATTATTTCACTCCTTCTTCGTATCCATACAAAATAATGATAATTCAATAAAAATGATTCCATTTTATTCATAAAAGTATGCAATCATTTCATCAATGTTTTCTTATGACGTTGTCACGTTAAACTATCGTCCGTAAACCGACTTTTTATATATATTTATTTCTAGTCGGTGTCTACAAAGATACTAATTACTGGTAACAATATTATTATATCCATAGTCTACCGGCAAAACTTCTATAAAATAATCCTAAATTAGGTTGATGCATAATTATCCGCCATTTTCTTCGCGACGTTTTGTTTTTAGAATGTGACGTTAAATTGACATTTGTCTTAATAGGGTTAAGAAATTAAAATATGCATATAACGTTAAATGCGAGATAATTTAACTTGGTAAACGTGAAAACTTTAAGCTTCTTCGTGTCAAATTAGATGATATATCCGGTAGCAACATCAATATTTTTCGACAAAATTGTTGAAAAGTATACATATATACGCTACATGTGCGGTACCACTTGGAGAAAGGGTGTAAAGCTACTGATTCATTTCGCGATGTCAACGATCTTTTTGATGACTGAACGATCAGTGAAAGGGCATGCCGAGAGTGGTTTGTTCGCTTCAAAGCTGGTGATACCAGCTGATATGTCAGGAAAGGGTCGATTCTTGGATTCTGATGATCAGGCCCTTCTGGCGGCAGTGGAAGAGGACGCAAGTTACATCACTAGGATACTGGCTGAGAACTTCAATATCGATCAGTACAAGATTACAGTGACGCCCCCGAATGATAGTTTGTTTTCGTTCTTGGTTATGTTAGAATATAATTTAATATATAATAACACAATATTATTTTAAATAAACAGCTGATTATTATGCATCAACTTAATGTTTCAAGTTTCGATAGCCTCCGCCAAAACATCCATTGTTCAAAGGGTAATATATTTTTATTATCAGTGTGTATGATTCTAATTATCATTTAATTCATTTAACAAATCGTAAGTGTCACGATCAGCATTATCATCATCATAATCATCATTATCAGCCGTTTTCTAACCTCAGTTGGATGAAAGCCTCCCCTCTTTCTTGTGCCTTAACAGTTTCTCTGTCCATTGTTATTCGCTGCCACATATATCTGCATGATTGTATGATTTCGTCAGTTCCCCTCTAGTACCACTGTATAAAGGTATTCGGCCAACGATTATTCTGGCCTGCCCTTTTCTTTTTCATTTCCTCAACTTATTCAATTTCCACCACATCATCTACAAAACATATATGGCTTAATTATGCAAATACACCTCTGGCCATGTATGTAAATACACTTCTCCTCTCAGTCTAGTTGTTTGAATAGATTTTCGAGAGAGTAAATAATTTAGGTGAGATTATATCACTTTACCAGACACCTTTACGGAATCTATAAGATGGCTTGTGAAGATTATCGACTGCAAATTATATAATAATTTTAAATATTAATGTCGGACTAAACAGTTTATGTACGAAATGATACGAAAATAAACCATATATAAATTATATAAAATCAGTATCTTTGGACTGCAAACAAATATCTGGGGGAGTAGCTAAAAAGATAGACCGCTTATATCGATATAAATCGTTTAATTCTAATAAGATTACACAAATATGGACCCAATATATGATTAAATCAGAAAGAGATGAATCAGAAGCATGGCTATTAACTTAATTTAAACAATACCTACACTAATAATTCACTAGTCCTACAACACTCCCACTACATAACTTTTATTTTTTTATACATATTTTATTTCTCTTTTTGTTTCTGTCGATGATTTAAATAACACCTCAACAGCACGAAAAAAAACTGGCTACTTTAACACAGACTTCAGTCTAGCAAAGTAGCCAGGACAACGCTGTATATATCAGAGGTGAAGTTTACTCCATCCCACACAATATACTATGAGTATTAATTGTGTTTCATGTTTATTATGTTATAATATATTCACCTCTGTTAGAACAAAAATACGTATTTCATCTAATAAATTAATTAATTAATTAAAAAAATATATGTTTTATACGATATTGTTTTTAGAGTGCAAGCAATACAGGGTTAACGCCGAATGAACGCTTTGTATTTGAAGTCGATCGTAATTTACACGAATATAAATCATCCCTACCGCCTTGTAAACATGACCTGAGCATGTGTTCCGCTCGGCCCAAAGGTGGCGATCGAATGGAGAATTGATTTATTTCATTATGGCGACCATTATTAATATCCATACTTTTTGGGATCGATCGCTTTCGTGGGGTTTTTTCATACTGAGCGATTGCTATTAATCACCCATCTTTCATCCTCTTCTTCCATTAAGAGAGAAACAAATATTACACGTTTTAAATACATGAGCTTTGAGTTAAGAAAAAAATCTTCCATAACTATCAGTGATAAATGTGATAATTAAAGAAGCAACCTGACCAACGATCTCTGTCGCTGCACGTGCGCGCGCACTCACTTGAAATGGTGACCAGATTATTAAGCAAACGTAAACTGCGCACACGAAAACTCTGCACATGCTCATGCACATTTGAATGTACACAAGCAAACATTTTCTTAAATACATATTGCGATATTACATTAAATAATGGATTTTAAATATACTTGATCTCCATACCTTAGGTACTTCGTAGATTTTTTTATTACTAATGGTTTGCGTAAAATATTTGTATTTTTCTAGAAATAGAAAAATCTCGTAAAGTCAATATCATTTCTAAAACGTGAACACTGAAACAAATTTAAAGCTAAAGTATTATATATTTTAATGATTTTGAGAAATCAAACTTTTTTTTTAATATGTAGAACTTCTTGAAACATATTTAAATTACCATATACGTAATTTAAAAAATCCTTATAAGCGTAGCCCATTAGGTGTTATTCTTGTAAATCATTAGTATTGTAACAAGTATACTATCCAAACCTCACTTATGGATGTGATATTTGTATTTACTGTTTCCGAGGTAAGTTTGTAGAACTTCGTAATTACGTATGTAAAAATAACACTTGTTTTTTTATTCTAATCGTTCAATTTACTTGAATCATTTTTATCTCAAAACAGTGTCAGTGTTAGATGGAACCTTGTTATTCTGAGAGGTCGTCATGTAAATAAATTTTAAAGATGTCCCCCATTATAGCTATAAATAAACATTTTTAGATTAATAATGCCCTTACAAGACGAAACGCGTCTCAAGTAAATTAAGCGAGTAGAATCTAAAAACAAGTGTTTTAATTTTACATATGTGATATTTGGATCTTCTTCTAATGGTGTGTTCCGTGTTAGACCGTTTTGACAAGCTTTGGTACCCCACATGACCCTGAGAACTATTCTTCTGCATTGAATCCGTATCACTTCCCTTGAAATTTCCTCTACCAAGGGTGTAGATCGAACCGCTTCTCCCCTCAAGTTTGATTACCAGGTGGAACACTTTGTATCTGGATCCTATCATCATATGACTTAATGGTGTTCAAGAGAGTCCCTATCATTTCGAGCACCCTGTTGTTAATAATCCATCTTGTCTAGGTGACAAGGGAATCTTGGTGACATGATGTCATGTCGTCTGAAAAGCTGCCGCGAGAGAAGTGAGGTGCTTGGGCTGGCTCCCTGGGCGGCTGCGGGTGCGTTGTTTGTTTCTCGATTGGTATCGGCGTGATTTTAAGGTTAATGAGAGTCTCGTTTTGCACTTAGGTATTTGCTAGGTGCGTTCACGTTATGGATGCCGTAGTCCATGTTTCGCCTTCATATTCAAACACGCCATCTGGTAAAATATTATTTGAAGGTTCAGGTGTTTGTTTATTACCATGGATCGCAGCTTTTACGAGGTATTCCTAGTCATTTCTGTATGTGTTTTGATATATTTTATCTTCATACAGTTACTTTTATAATAAATAATAATCCGTTTAATTACACAGGCATAATATATCGTACCACCACTACATATAAATTATTTTTCTAAAACGAAAAAAACATTTATTAAATCGGTTAAATAATAACTAATAAAAATAAAAGTTTTTAAATGCAGTAAGCATTAAATTTGGGAAATATTAATACGTACATTAAAACAAATAGTACTTTTAAAATAGATTCTGGTAAAGAAACAAAAATATATGTTTTAGTTAGTTATGACATCCTGAAGAAGAAAATGGTATTTTTCGAAACCGGTAGATGTATTTAAACTTAATTAAGTGGTTAATAAAACAAAGATTATAAATAAAAATATAAAACAAATAGTGTTCCTAAGAACAATTTTTTTGTGCAATATAATAATAAAAAATTAGCAAAGTTAGGGTTATGTTAGGTTAGGTATTTTTTCTCAAATATTTACAAAATTACTTAGTGACAACATATTATGTAAATAATTAAAAAAAACTTTATTTAAAACCACTATTTATTTAAACATTAACATGTTTCATGACCTATGGTCCCTTCTTTAGGTAACGATGTATATACCAAAAAAATTAAAAATAAAAACAAAACTATAAAAATGAAAATAAAAGTGGTTGGTGAAACTAATTAGGAACTCCTGTGATGTATTTTTGGTAATTTATGTCACACAGTCATGAATTATAATCTGAAAAATGTATATTTTTAAGGAGAAACATTATAGATGTGAAGTTGCAGTTTTTTCAGAACATATTACTGTGGTATTTATAGGATAGGATCCTGGTTCGAATCCAGGTAGAAACCAAAATATGTTTTCGATAAATTGATTTTTTCTGTATAACTTTCCAATTAATACATTTGGTTTGTGGAAAATTTAATTTCTTCAGGAGAATGCGCGGTACTATTTGCTTATTTCACGAAATAATGCGGGCCTCCATATACACATAAAGCAGACAATTTTAAAATTTCCTAAATATGTCAATTTACTATGACATATTTTGACTAATTTAAAAAAAAAATTATTGAGAAACATGAACATAATTTTTTTACATATTATACATTATAAGCATTCTTATACAAATATACAAAAATACATTTATACTTATTAATATACAAAAAGTATACAAAAAAGACGAACAAGCTTCATAATGTAAGAGATGTTCACTGTCTTCTTAACTAGACCAAAGTCTGTACTAAAGGAGACAGGTTCTGTCATACAAATATGAAAAACATTATTATTAGTAATATATATATATATATATTTTTATATAAAAACCAAAAATATTAGGAATGAGGTAAACAGGGTTTTAAAAGAATTCTAATAACATAATAAATAAGTAGAATTATACATAAACATTATATAAAAAGAGGGAGTTGGCGCACTTTTTTCAGTCCGGGGAGTAAAATAGGTTAATTCTATAATATATAAACACAATAATTAAATAACGTGCCTTTGGCACCTAGTGAATAAAACTTGTCAATTCTATATAAATATAATATAAAAAAGTGCACTGAATAAGTGCATCGCCTTCGGCTCCCCGACTTACTCGGTATCCTCGGGCGGGACTCGAATTCGCTCCCTTCTCGGGCCGGCCCTGCTCTCGCTGCATGTCGCACCCACTGCAGACTCCTTGTTTTCATCCTCCTCAGGAAGGGGCGGTATACCGTTCTTGAAGTTCCAGGTTAAGTTCCTCCGTTTCTCAGTTAAGGTTCGTGTCCACGGAAGGAGACTCGATGAGAGAATCTCAGAGATTTAGTTGAGATACATCTTAATACCACGTACGCGTGTTGTGATTTAAATCTCGAGATCAGAGCTTGGAATTGATAAAAATTGTCGACGTATCGAATATCATTTCTTTAATTTAATTTTACAATTAATTCATATTTTTGTACTTCATTAGAATTATAGGCAAACGAGAACAATTTTGTTATTTAAAAAATGTATTTTATTAAAATGATATAATATTTCTGGTTATTCAATTTTGTAACTTTTTTAATTGAGATAAATATATTATTTAGATTTCACTGATAGATATAAAGGATGAACCTGTTTTATTTAGCACATACTTCGGTCTAGTTAACCCTTCCGTTGTCATGCAGTAACGCAGGTTTAGCGCTCGGTAGGATCGATTCTTGCCACTGTGAGGGGACCCGCCGATTCTTGCCACTGTTAGATTTCATATGATGAATGCTCTGTTATATTATCATTTTTATCAGTATTTATAGTAGAAGTCTGATAACAAGTACTTAACCGCCATTGAAACTAGTAAATTTTCAAACGTTTAAAAATTACACATTTCTCACGGTAATGCAAGTTAACATTATGGCTGCGTGCGGGTATTTTATATCACGGTATGCTTGTGGGTTAAGGAGACCGTGAACATCTTTTACATTACTGTATATATCACAGTGTCAGAGATGCTAAATAAATTGTTGGTTTTACGAATCACTCGTTTAGGGTGGGGGATGGTCCCCCGACTGGACCTACCCTCGAGAGCGTCAGTGCTAATGAGCTCCGCCGGCACGCGACCCCATCCGCCGTCGAGGATTGCAAACGAATTGGATATCGTGCGCGCGCCCGGCGATGCGCGCTTCGTGCACCGGACGACAGGGCCTAAATACTCGCTAATTAATTCTCAGCGAAACATCAGCGGCCACGCAACTAAAAAAATTAAACGATAATCGTATACCGTCCATCATTTTGCGGTGAAGATTCTGTACACATACGGTCACTTGATACAAACAACTATTACAGAAGCGTGACGTAACCTCGCCGCGTGTTGTATCTGATTCCGCATGCAAATATTTTTTATAATCACAATTTCTATAATACTATTTTATTTATTTATTCTCTTCTTCTTTTTTTCTTTACATCAGTATTAGGGATAATGTGTTAAGACAACCCGAGAATAAATTTCATGTTTTTTTTTTTTCTTGATAATATTTATTTTAACAAGTTGAGTTAATCCTATCATCCATTAGCTTGCAGCACATAGTGACCCAACAAAGAGCGGTGCATGTGTAAATATTTTTTTCAAAAATGGAAAGTTTTCATATTTTATATTTATGTTCAGCCATAGAGATTTTCATTAAGGAAAAATAATTCTGAAGTAAATGGTTTTGTCGGTTTGTTCAAAGAGGGATTTATGTTTTAAATACAAATAAAATGTATTAAGTCAGAAATATATTATATATATTCGATTCGATATTCAAACCTGGATCTGTTCCAATCCGGGGAACGTGCATTATCGGATTATGCTATACCAACACAGTGGATTGACGACAAATTTTAGAACCTACGTGTTACACTTTTCAAATTAATAATTATCGTTCCATTATTTGAAAGCCATCAACTTGGTTTTTACGGAATTTCAATACCTTTGAGTAAATGATAAACGCCAGAATCAACAATTCATTTTTATTAAATTTAGGACACATTGATACACCTTATATATTATTAATATACATTCTCATTGTGAAGTTGTAATTATTCAGAACATACATAATTCTGTGATATTCTAAATACTAATTAAATGTATTTATTAGAAATATATACATACGTATAAAATACCGGGATTCTAACCTGGATCTCTTCCAATCCGGGGAACATGCATTATCCGATTATGCTATACCAACACAGTGTATGTAGTCAGTATAACATAATCGAATAAGTCACGTTCCCCGGATTGGAAGAGATCCAGGTTAGAATTCCGGTATTTTATATGTATATCTTTCTAATTAATACATTTAATTAGTATTTAAAATATCGCAGACCGTCTGTCCTGAATAATTACAACTTCACAATAAGAATGTGTTCTCCTTAATAATGATTTATGTTTCATTGTAAAATGTGATCTTTTATCTTTAGAATACATTCATGTCATTGTTCTAAACAAAATTTGTATGCGATTAAATTATTTGAAAAGCTTTACTAAGGGACTTCAGTTGACTTTGGCCAAATATTGTTGTCTTCCGATATGTTTCTTAATTAATTGTTTTTAAATTTTTTGTGATTTGTAATTTGTATTGATGAACGTGTTTTTGTATTCAATATATACGTAAACTTAATTTCGTTTTCTATAACTATACTATACTACCATATTATGAAATAATAAATGTTTTATTTTTATAACAGATTTATTTATATATAAAATTAATACGAACGTATGTTTATTTACACTCAAATTACCTTTAATAGCTACTGCACATTATACTTATGAATATTTATTAAAATTAATTTTCTATTTAATTAAATAAAATTGAATTATCGATTCATGGAACCTGAAAATTTCGACTCCCGAGTCCCGAGAATTGAAAAAAGTCAAGAATACAGAATCCCTAGTCAGTATTGATCTCTCGGAACCTTGAAACAACAACAAGATTCGTCTTCTTCATCCTGCTCTAATAATTATGGAACTCCTTGGACGATTTGTCGCCATCTATATCGGTTTGTGGTATTTCTTGAAGAGTGTGCTCTGCATTCAAGTTTTAACTAATTAAACCCTGCATTCTCCATGTATAGTAACATGAATAAAATATCTGAGTTGAAAAAAGACGCTACTCTATATTTAATTACTCTACGATCAAGACATTCGATATGTTCAGTAAAGCTGGAGGTATGCGAAGTACACTATATTATCAGAATTCTTTCGCTTTTACTCTTTCTAGGATGGAAAGAAGCTCCCCAATATCATTAATGCAGTAAACACGAAGGCAGTATCAACGTAGTACCAATAGCTATTGTTCCACTGTTTCATACCTACTCAGTGTGATAAGTAAGTAGTAATGATTATAAAGATTGTTTTTTTTAGAAGTATAGAACTTTAAATTAAATAAAACATTAAAATTGTGGTAACGGCCATGGTATTAGCTTTATTGGAAAGATAATTTAATATATTTATATTTTTATGATTTATATTATTATATACAATCTGGAAGTCCAATTTTCCTCTTTGGAACAGCTGAGGCCGTATATTGGCAATAATGCGACGAATATTGGCTTTCAAGTCATTTATCGTCTCTGGTTTTATCGGTGTAGACTGACTACTTTACATATCAGAAAATAATCCAAAGGTGTTAAATCACACGATCTTGGAGACCAATTCACAGGTCTATTACGCAAAATTATGCGCTCATTGAATGTTTCCTTCAATAAATTGATTATGGCACAGGCTGTGTGGCAAATTTCACCGTATTGTTGAATCCACAGATTTAACACATTCATGCCATTCAATTGGGGAACAAAAAAGTCAGTAATCATGGATATATTGCTATGTACGATGGCGAATTGACTCTTTCGGGTCCTCCTCAATATATCGCTCCACTGCAGCAACAGTATCTTCGGTGCGCACTGTATGACATCTCTGCGGATGCGTATTATCAATTAGAGTATGCGTGGTGTGAAAACGACCCACGATTATTCGAATTACTTGCTCGGATGGACGATTATGTCGACCGTAAAATGGACGTAGCGCACGGTATGATTCGCAAACTGACCCACGATTTTCTAAATAAATTTGCAAGCGTTGTTCTGGCGTAAGTTTATTCATGGTGAAATGAAAAACCAAACTGAGTCCAAATCGCTTGTCAGCTGTCAAATTGGATGTCAACGAAAAAAGTGTTGCCAATTCGAAAAACAAACCTCTGAAAAAAACACTATTTACATTGCATCCTTGGCGTACAATTGCATTAGTATGAAAGATACTAGAGTCGGTATCCGCCGCAGATCAGTAAATGAATAGACTTGAAATAATGTATACATAAGAAGGACTTTTGACCATTAATTGCAGGACGAGGGGCATTCTACACACATTATTTGTGTAAACATAAATCCGTCAGTTTATGACACATTTACGAAAATTGAATATTTATGTAAACAAGACGTATTTTTTACATTAATGCATATTGTATTGTCGCGCTTAAATTTTCGTTCCATTCAAGTCATATATTTAAAAAATGTCGCCGAGCTATTTGATTGCGTAAGTAAATACCAAAGTGATCACGTGAGTGATACCAACGTGAAAATATTGAAACAAGGAATTTCCGTTAGTTCGTGTTTATATATTTGGTAGTCTGGTATCCGCGGTCGTTAAGAAAGGCAACAATTCAATAGTGGATGGAAGCATTAGAAGAAGAAATTTTATTGGAAAGAAAAACATAAAAATCCCACAGATGAATTGGAAAATACTCGAGTGGTTAGGTTAAATTACGATAGGGATGAATGAATTGGTTGTAAAGGAATGATTTGGAACAACCCTTTTGGCATGATCCGTGATGCCGGACCCATCACGCCACCTTGACTTCTCTGAATGTACGACTATAACGAACGCATTTTCCTCCGATGCTGACAAAGAAGGCTGTCCAACTCCTGTTGGAGAGCCACCGCCGCACGCGCCCCTTAGCAAAATAATGTTCTCAGGGCGCTCGCCGAGGGCTGCGCGGCGCCCACCCTCGCAGGTAGGCGCCCGGCAGGTTTAAACGGGGGCGGGGGATAAAAAAGCCCCACGTGGGCGCCACGCGGCCGCCGCGCGACCCCACACGTACGATCCCATGCCTATTATGCCCGATGCACCCGCCCCGGTTGAGATTCATTGTTTAATTCGAGTTTATTCCTATTAATGAAATAAACCACTCGATAGCCGGTAAATTCAGATTTGCTCCGGCGTCTAGGGGTTGGTTTATTATACTGTTTTTAAAAAGATTTTTCTATTATTTCCGTTTGAATAGGGACGACCGTGGCGGTACGTCTCTGCACTCATCCGTGATTTGTAATTGGTAATACTTGGGGTGGTTGGCTTTCAATTTTTATTACTGCTGTATTTTGTTAAAGAATATGTACCTACCTCAAAAATATATTCACTGATGTAAATGGCATAATTTATAAAGATTGTTTATTAATATATAGGAAAAGGAATGCTGGCTTTATATCACATGCAATGTTTAATATTAGTGCACTATTGACAGTTGCTTGCAGTGTAACCCAATATTCTGTATCTATGTAATGTCAGGAATACCAAATATATATTTAGTACAGCATATCACTCCCTCAGCCATTATCCATTGCCAGGAGCAGTGGATTTTATTACATTCCCGAGATTGGTATGGCAATATATCAATTTTTATATTCATTCACAACATATAATATAAAACGAAATCCTTCAGATATGGGTACGTGGAAAATAAGGCGATCTTCAGGAAATAGAAATTCAAGACCGACTATACAGCGAACTTCATCCCTTGACATCATCGTTTAGTTTAGTCTGCTAGGTACTCGCCTATCTTTTGTAGATGTGTACTGACAGAATCCATTGTAATCCTGTTATCTTATGTAAGAAATCTTTGGACTATGGAACTCATCTACCTTCGCTACATGCAGCCTCTTCCAGATTCCTTGGTCATACCTGGGGCATCATTCCTTTTTTGAAGTTACAAGTTATTTAACCTCCTACATCCTCCAGTTAGACTGTCACGTTTTGTACTGCAAACCTTACGCAAGACTTTATTTTCGAATACCTTCAAGCTTATCTCCTGCAACAAAGTGAGAGAGATAGCTTGTCTCTGAGTAATGATGTTATAAAAATGAGGTATATAAGTGGCAAAAAGGTTTACAATGAAAAACAAAGTGTATATTGCTCTCACCTATTTCCTACCCTTCTAATACCAGTGGTACCAGTTTTCAATATAATTTACATGTATAATGCAGGAAAGAGTGGAGTGGCTAGAAAGAGGGGGATAGTACCTATGTTTTTCCCAGGATCCTAACGAGCAACAATGTAAAATTTGGTACGGATGGAACCCCCAACAACCAGCTCACTAGGCAAGTATCGACACCACTAGACCACAAGTACGTAAAATAAGTCTCTAAGTTTTGGAATTACAAACGATAATTGAGTTGCACCTATATTTGAAGGAGTATATATTTACGAATTTTACTTACTCGAATATAAATAATATTTTTTAGGAGAACACATTCTTATTGTGAAGTTGTAATTATTCAGAATATAGGTCTGTGATATTTTAAATATGAATTAAATATATTAATTATAAAGATATACATATAAAATCAATTTTATAGAAAAAAAATAAAATAATAATAATAATAAATAAATAAAAAATAATAATAAAAATGAATCCCGGTGGCGCAACAACAATATTTTTCGATAAAATTGATTTTATATGTATATCTTTATAATTAATATATTTAATTCATATTTAAATAATATTTATTTAAAAAAATCATTATACCTACTCATCAAAATGTTACCACCAAAAATGTAGGCCTGTTCTGCCAATCTTTAGCATTCATTTAACAATCTCTCGTAATCTAATTTCGTTTTCTGCACGGATCCAGCTAATCTAATAATTTAATTATTTTTGTCGTTAGAGGCTTTACTCAACAAACTATTTATATAACGACGGATCTAATGTCGTAATAATACTTATGTACACTTTGTATACCTCTTTGATATTGTTAAAATTACACAATGTGTGTTTAATTGCTTAATTTAAATAAACCAAGGAGTACTAACTTAATTTGCATATTCAAAACTCAATAAATAATAAATAATTTATTACAGACGGTCTGTGATATTTCTTAAATACTAATTTAATGTATTAATTATAAATATATACATATATAATCAAGTTTGTCGAAAAATATTGTTTTTCCGCTACCGGGATTCGAACCAACACTACCAATTGTGTTATAACGCCAATATTTTTCATGACAAATTTTCAAACCTATATGTTACACTTATTCAAATTAATATTATTAATATATATTTTTCGATTAGATTGATTACATATGTATATCTTTCTAATTAATACATTTAAATAGTATTTTTAAAAGTATCACAGACTATGTTCTGAATAATTACAACTTCACAATAAGAATGTGTTCTCCTTAATAATAATATTTTCCGTAACAGTGCAGAATTTGCACATATTCGTCGAACATTTTCGACTCGTAATTTAGTCAGGTATTCACCCATAAAATATTGTGGACTAGGTCTGTTACACCCTGTATGTCGCATTGATATTTGCGCAAGCCGGCGATCGGCGATTCTTAGAATCTTGTATAAAGATTGAACAGTAATAAGAACCAAATTAGTTTATTTTCGCCACAATTTTATTACATTAACGTAATTAAAAAAAATTAAATTGATTTTAGTAAATATATCGGAATAAGCCACTACAAATTACAACACAACGGCACCATTATCCTGGCGATGGTGCCGCGTCCACCGGGCGCCGTCACGTGTGTCTTGATGCGCCATATTTCACCCGTCGCGGCGGAAAACCGCCAGAGAAAAAGAGTAAAAAATCAAGTGACATCTAACAAATGAATCCCGAAGCTCAACGGGGGCTGTCAAATGTTACACTTTGTGAAAAATTAAACCCCACCTTTCGGGAGACGTGATCCGCTTAGTGCGCCGGAGCGTCTCCAGTATCGGCGCACTCTGACAATTATTGCTGCAAGTTGCTTGCGAGTATTCATTTATTTATTTCTTTCTTAGACACATATAATATATATTGTATAGCTTAAAAAAAACATAGATTTTTTTAAAACAGATTTTTAAAATGCATTGGCCAACTAGGCAAGCCTGTTTTAGGGCATATTGACAAATAAATCATATTTCACAAACCAATATAACTCACTGAATATTCTCATATAACTCATTGAACATAATTTAAATGCAGAATGAATGTACATACAAGGCAAATTAAATGTGAAAATATATAAAATCAGAGAATAAAAGTACTAACGAGTCATACAATATGACATATCGAATTGTTTGCTGATGCTCATCCTATTTTCTATTATTATTCGGAACCTTATTTGTTCATCACTAAGTAGCGTATAGATTTCTTAATAGGTACTGCCAATAATCTACACGTTCATAACAACTCTCTCTCTCTTTTTCTCCGTGCATTATTATATTTATTTAATTCTTAATATTAATTGCAACATACATTTTATAAAATACACCCTACATATCTTTATTATTTCTTGTGTCGCTCGATACCTCAGCCATTTTATTTCATAAAAACTGTCACAGCATCGTCAATACCAGGCGTGTGCAGTCAGTACATCATAATAAGCTGTGTATATAATTTATTATTCTGGGAAATCACTAATAATAATAAACTAAATTGCTGTCAATATATTAATATATGAATTCAATGCTAATTTTGGTGATAAATTAAATGTTACGAGTTTCATATATCATTTCTATTTACTTCGCAGAAATTCTAGTTGTGTTCAGTTTGCTTGCTCATTGGTCAATGCAACATTGTATCATATTTAAACGTACGGCACTTGTAAATTAATTCTCGATTATTGTTTCTTTACATTATGTCTGACGATTTATTATTAAAACACTAGAGATCTACGTACGAAAACAAATCTATTGTTACACAACGTAGCCTCCAGTAAATAAGACATCGTTGCTCGAACCGAAACTTGGCTCCAAGATGGAATCCGTAACGATGAACTCTTTGACGATCGCTACGGTGATGATGTCTACCGGCGGGATCGTGACTATGACGTGTCAGGTCAGAGGCTAGGCGGAGGGGTATTAATGGCTCTTCGGCATGAGCTCACAGTATTTGCTCGGCCATCCTAGCACACTCGAGCAGAAAATATTTGGATTACAGTCCGCAACATAAATACTTCTGAACCTGATCTCCACTTCTGCGTCCAACTTACTCCCATAATATGGAAAGATTTATTGTTGAATTAACTAGGCTATACACCACTTGATACAGCCCGGCGCTTATTAAGCTTTCAAAAGAGAAATTCAAGTATTTCAGAAAATTTAAAATGTACAAAAACTCTTATGACTACGCAACATTTTTCCTCCTACGTAAGCGTCATAAAGCACTTTCCCAAGAGTGTCGTAACTATTACCTTTCAAATGTAGAAATCTTTTTAACTTCCAAAAAAATTTTGGGACATTGTTGAAAACAATTATAAAGCTCGTGGAATTCCTACAATGGAATAGATATATCAAACCTATTCTCCAAATACTTCAGCTCCGTGTTCGACACCAACACAACCGCTTATCATAATTCATTACAAAGCCCAGCTGATTGCACTACATATATCAACAGAGCAGAAATAAATCAGGGTGCAACTCTCAAATACTAAAAAAAAATGATCCCAACAGAGGAGCAAGCCCTGATAACATACCACTTTACTTCATTCTCAAATGCTCTGAAAGCCTATCTCTACCCCTATCTATTCTACTTAGCCGGTCGTTAAACTAAGAGTAAATGCCAATTCTCTGGAAGGAAGCAATTGTTTCTCCAATTTATAAAAAGGCCATTAAAACCGAAATCAAAAATTACAGACCTATTTCCAAGCTTTGCATATTCAGCAAAATTCTTGAAAATATTATTTACGATCAGGTAATACCAGCCCTTTAGCCAGTACTAAATGCAAATCAACATGGATTAATTTCTAAATGATCTACAACTTCTATTCTTGTATTATTTGTAGACTTTCTGCAAGATCACATGGACAAACGAACTCAGGTCGATGCCGTTTACACAGACTACAGTAAAGCCTTTGATAAAGTTATGCATTCTAAACTCCTTGACAAACTTCTCCTTATCGCTATTCACAGAGACCTACCTAGATAGTTTTCCTCCTACATATCGAATAGGAACCAAGCAGTAGTAATTAGTGGCTATAAATCCGACTGGGTACGCGTCACATCAGGTGTACCTCAGGAGTCACTTCTAGGACATCTCTAAGTGTTATTTATATATTCACAAACTTTTATTCGCGAACAATATGATTTTTTTTTACTCCAATTCATAATATCGACGATTGCCATAAACTTCAAAACGATTTAAACCGCCTCGATGTATATTGCAAGCTACATAACCTACAAATCAACATCAGCAAGTGCTGCAGATACAGTTTACCAGAAACAAGAATCTTACTCCTCATCCTATCAACTTTTAACCAAGAAATCTGAAACTAAAGATCTTGGGGTTATATTGGGTTCTAAATTACTGTTCGACTTGCAGATTAACCATATTACATCCAGAACAACCAAAATGTTAGGTTTCATCCTTCGGATATGTAAACAATTCAATAACATAAACACCATGAAAACACTGTTCTACTCATGTGTCCTAAGTATTATCGAATATGCCTCCCAAGTCTGGAATCCAAGATATACCACATACATCAATAGAATCGATAAAATACCGAACAGCTTCCTCAAATATCTTAACTTTCGTAGTTATCAAACTCCATCACTGCTGAGTCATCTATCTTTTTCAAAGTTCCATCACTGCAAACACGAAGAGACATGGCCGATGTCATTTTTCAACATAAAATAGCCAACTCTAAAGTAGACTGTCCAGATTTACTCAGACGCATATCCATTCGAGTGCCAGCCAGGTCAACCAGAACTAATCTTACATTTAATCTTCCACATTGCAACACCAGTGCCAAACAAAAATCATTTTTCTACCGAGCACCCCTTTATTTCAATTCCCACCTAAACGAACTGGACATTTTCAATACTACAGTTACCTCAATCAAATCTAAATTTAATACATAAACTTGAAAGGCCTTTATTTTTCTTTTTATCACTCAGATCTTATTCCCTATCCCATTTTCCTTTTCCTTTCCCCTTGAATATTTCCTTACTTTCTTTTTATTACTTTTTTCTCCATGTTAAAATTTTCATTCTCAACTTTTTTTTTTCTCATATTTTTCTGCTTAGTCCTTTTTAAAATTCAAATTGTACTCACTGTTTGAAGTATTTTATATCTTCAGAGAAAACATGTAATTGGTTTAATTAGTGTATTCATTTCCGTATTTACTAATTAACTGCATGTTTTTTGAATAAAATAAAAATATGCAATACGATATATAATACTATATGTAATACAATATGTATAAATAAAATGTAAGCACATCCAATGTAAAGCTAAGTGAAAATATATAATATTAAAAATTATAATCCAGTATAAAAGTACACATAATGCAGTTATAAGAATCATTTCATAATATATAACAGTTTACTTTCAGTATCTGCTTTAACAATTTAAATATTATTTTTAAAAGCTTTTATGTCACTTATTATTTCCAATTTGATTATATATTCTGGGAACTTGAAAGGCGAATAATCTGCGACTAAAAGTAGTTTTCATTTTCGTAAAGATTTTTAGATTATTTTCTTTTGTGGGATAATATATTTCGGTTAAATGCTCGGACGACTAATTCCATGTGCGTACACATAACATATTTTTGGATTTTTTTTTCAATATTTATTATATCTATTTTATATTATTAGAGTGAGTGTGCGATGTGTGATGTTGGTATCAGAAGGCATTGTTTGGAAGTGAGAACGATGTTCCGCTTACAAAGTCGTATTATACGCGAGTATCGTGTGTGGTGTAAGCAGGTAGCAGGGATAAAATGCAACTTACGATTACACTAAGTTTATTGAGCAAGTTACAATCGACCGATGACATAAAAACAGTAGTAGGCAGATTAACTTAATAACTTTTTTAAATTGTTGTAAAACGGTGCAAAAGGACAAACAAATGAATAATGTTTTAATGTATTCTTAAAAAAGTCAAAACTAAATTCTATAATCTATGCTAGCCTAATCTTCTGTTTATGGTTTTCTGGGCTAATCTATTTTATTTATTAATCTAATTTATTCTAGCCTGGATTAGTATGTAGATATATTAAAAAACAAACATTTTTACAATCAAATTATTACTAGTCTGACATTTCGGCACGATAACACGTCCTGTTGCCAAGGTGTATCCTAAAAAAAATATCAAAAAAAAACAGTATTGTCAATTTTTTAAAGAAAAACATTCCAAACTTTCCACAGTTGACAATAGTTATAATAGTAACAAATAGGGTGTAACTTTTTATAGAATAATATGCATTAAATAAATATGTAAAATGTATCTCGTATTTATTTATTTCACCGAAATCAAAAGATTCACTTGAATTTGAATTAAAATTCGTACCATGTTTGAAGAGACCTATACAAAATACAATTATCTGTATATGAGGTGGGGTAGGGCGAACCAGTACGAATTCTATGCAGGAGTGTTACAGTATGTGCGTCTGACACACATTACGTATTATATGCTCATGTTAAAATGCCAAATTGGCAGCAGATTTACAATGTTAATGTACATTTAATTCAGTTTAATTTAACATGACGGATACATTAGTATCGAATGAGAGCAGGGGGAGTGTTTGAATTCATAAAAGTAAGATTATTTGAATTCTGTCAGCCTGTTTGAGAGAGTTTAGCCTAATGAAGGGTTGTCCTGGTAACGCGCCCCCACTAAACGCAGAAGAAGGTTGTACACGCGGGTTTACGATGACTAGGGTCGTAAATTATAATGGCTCTACGACACCAGCCTGAAAATACTAAAGTTGATCTTGATATAACTTAACTAACCTAAACATAATAAAAAATTGCGAAAATCATCAAAAATTAAGCTAAACTGTTTCATGTTTATTATGTGCAAATGAGTTACTTAAACGATCTTTAATATACTATTTAATTATTTGTTTACTTTGTAAGTATGGTGAGTCGTCCTGAGCAATCGTACTACACTAGAAGATGTCAGCGCGCTCTGATGCAGCCATTCTAACAGCAGATCTTAACAAACCATTGTAAATATGAATTAAATATATTAATTATAAAGATATACATATAAAATCAATTTTATCGAAAAATATTGTTGTTGCGCTACCGGGATTCGAACCTGGATAGGCACTGTGTGTTTAAAAAAATATAAAATACGTTCATAATTCGTTAAGCTAAAAAAATCTTTATTTTCTGGATTATCTCACTTATTTTATAGGACGGGTAGTGGACAGTTTTGACCGGAGCTATTGTGTGTGCAGAGTGTTTTGTTTAGGCTATTTAATATTTAATTACTATATGAAAGGCAATCCTTGCCGTAAAACTGTTATGCAGTTTGGAAAATATTAAAAATTATAATGTGTATATGTTCGATAATTGTTCCGTACAGGAAACAAGAACTGTATTTGTAGGGTGGTTCGCCGGTTCGCTCTGTGGTAGCTCGAACAAAACTATCTGCAGCGTGGTGCAGCGGTCCAGGGGGGTCCAAAATCTTGTCCAGTGTAGCAGCCGATGTCAGGGTGAATTTCCAGTTCCGGGTCCAAAGTCGTTGCAAGGTCAGGAAGCCAGAAGATCCAATAGTCAAAAGGTAGTAGCAGGGGTCCAAAGAAGAGATGAATGAAAGACGAGATTTGCTTATCAAGGTCCAGTGGTGCAGGAAGCGAGAGTAGAAACGAGAGTGCTCTTTGCAGCCACTGGACCATTATTTATTATACATCAAAAAACATCCCGAGCGCTACAGGCTCCAGGAGATCTCCTCCAATCACAATGCCGGATCCGTCCCCCTGCCGCCCCGCTGCGGTCCAGCGCAGCCACCCCCTGGCGGCGAGATCTCGAAACTTTGTTCATTTTTCTCGCCGCGAAGTTGAGGACGGCAGACTCTGAATTTCTCCGGCATTTCTCTTCTCCTCTTCATAATTTCACTTTCTCAGGCACCGCGAGTATTTTTTCTTATAGTTTTTATTGCTCCTCGCGATGCCTGATAAGTCTTATCCGGGGCGATGGCCCGGGGAATTAATTATCGCACCTCAAACTTGGAAAACTCGTTTTCAATACCTAAATGATTTTTGAGGTGCATAATATTATCGCCGGGCGATCGCCCCTTCCATTCTCTTTTTATTTTCATTACATTTTTATTCTAAATAATTTTCTATGACTAATTATCAGTAAAACTAAGTGCGGCATAGTCTGCGCGCCGGCGGGGGCGGAGTCTCGCAGCGGCCCGCTACCCCCTCCACGCGGCGGTCCGTTGGTGCAGTGGCGTGGAAAATCCAGTGGTGCGGAGTGCCGGGCGGAATGTTTTGTGACGCGGAAAAAATGGCCTCTTTTGTCCATACATTTCTCGGCCACTTTCTACCGCGTCCGTGGTCCGCAATGCTGTGCGGAACAATAATTATAATTTATTCATGGATAGCCATACGTAGATCGGTGATTCTTATACAGTATCTAACCACTACCGTCTCCTCCTATTCCAGAACGCTGCCTATTGCTGTGGTGTGTTCTCTATGGTATTTTGGACAGTTGAAGATGAATTTTCAAACTATCAGGATAGCATTGACCATTTTGGTGCATTGACTGCTGTGAATTATCGTCCTTCTATGTGGGACTGTTATTTGTTTGTTTGTAATCGGTTTATCCCTACCGTGCAAACTGATTTAGTGCTGTATATCTTGCTATCGTGTAAGGTGTTGTTTGACCAAGTGTACTTCGTATTGAACTAGCGTTGTGTGTATCTTGGACCCAGAAGACCTGTGGATCCATTGGAATAAGATACCGAAAGTAGCATTTCATAGGTGGGTCGTGTTTTCTGTACTGGATGGTCCTTCAGCCGTCCCCTGTTCCCTAGTCTTGTCCCTCTCCCGAATTCCTTCCACCCTTCCTACACCCCTTATTTCTTAACCCTCTTGTGTATACAAAATGTATGTGATAAAATTGAAATAAAATAAAAATTAAAAATTAGTGTACTCCAAGAATGCAAAACCACCAAAAACATGAATCTGTTATTGAAAATTATGCTCAGAGTCGTCATCTGTAATAGGAGCCGAGGTGACCATTTGGCTGATTACATTTTCCACACATAATTCCCGTGTGCACTAATTACGCTGATACCAACTGTTTACACTCTTACTTATTTATTCGACTGGCACCCCTAGTTTTAGTGTCGTTGGTATGATTGGTTTATGTAGTGTGAAGGTCGCCGCTTTCTGTAACCGGTGAAATCGCTGTCAAACTATGGACGGAACGGTGGACAATTGCAGTCCGTACTCCTCCAGATAAGAACCTATTAATCCGGTATTCAATTATTTCGGCCGGTCGAAATAATTCGTGGAGATCGAGTCGGCGCATCCAGACATACAACCCACGACGAGCAGAGAAACAGCATCCGTAATTCCAGATTAGTGGTGATTTTTCTACCTGCGTTGACTTTCATATTATCAATAGGAATCCCAGAAATAACAAACTATCGAAAAAACTCACTAGAATACCAATATGCATGAAAATTTTTAAAAATAAAGTTTTATCTTCGTCTTTGATTTAAGATTGCACTTCATGTTGCGTCACCCTATAGTTTAATCTTTAAATTTTATGACAATAATTTCTATAACAGCAGTCTCCTGAATTTATAGTTTGAAGTATTTATTTCTTATTGGATATCACTATTCCTTATCACATTTGTTCGCAGATATTTAAACAGATCAACCGATTCAAAAGCTTGATTTCTTACAATGAATGGCGGTAATGACGATGGCGTCCATCTTCTGCTCATTTACATCTATTCTGTTTTAGCAGTACTGCTTTCTAGTCCCTACATTACAAATATCAACATTCGTATAAATTTTATTTTAATTGGTCCTTTGCCGCAAGAGTTGTCGCCTAATGACATTATTGTGACATCACAATTAATATTATTTTGAAACGTAATGTCACCATTTTTATAAATACACCTGGATTAAACGGAACGTAACGTAGTCATAACTGGAATGGAGATCATAAATAATGTGCCATACAGTTTTGAAATCGCATTGAATGACTGCGACGTCCAATTATTTTTGATGCATCATTTTTGACAAATGGGCAATCGTTAAAATTCGAAAATTATTGAAAATAAATTCGTCAAACCGGTTATCGAAACGGCATTATGGAAACGTGATCAATAATTATTACATATAATGTAAACATCGTAAATTAATCTTTTTTATTTACTTCATATTAAAAACTACAGCTAATCACGAAAAATGTTTGGTCTTGAATTCTAAACTATTCCGTTTGTCTTTAACTTGGTAATGGTTTATTTTCTAGGGAAATTTTTGATTTTAATATGTGCGCTAGTCAAATTATTCGATTAATCGGGACCACACATTATCGGGCCGATTATTGACGTAATCGTTGTTTCTAATGTGTGCCAACATAAGTACTATTTTTTAATACAGAGGTATCTATCAATTTTATAAATGACATAAAAAATTCGACTGAATGTAAATTGTGAATTGAGGTCATCGAGACACAATTCATTGTTTTATTACAGTGGTAATGTCAGAACTCATGCACTAGCTAACTCCGCATTCTTTGGGGAATGAATATGCGGAAGTAGTCGACATTTTTGCTGTTAATTTAATTCTTAATAGGACTACACTATTACAATTTTTTGTGTCTTAACTCAATGGTTACGGATAAATTGCTACTTCACTTTTTATTATTTATTTTTAATTATGTAAAAACATGCTGACACTACGTAACTTTTTTCTTTGTGTATTGCACATCTGTTGTAATTTTCTATCATTTTACAAATTATGTTAATGCCTGAATAGGGCATGTTTAATAATAAATAAATATAAACAGAGATGATACGTTCACTGAATACATATCACAATAATGAATATAGAACAAGCTTGTTGGTCTCCTAAAAATAGGCTCGAATCCCCCAACTATTGAATCACTCGGCGGGTGAATAAACCATTAGACCAACAGGCAAACAAGCAACGTTTATAAGAAAAATAATTCAGAAAACAATTGTAGGTAAGTACTAAGTATTATATATATTTTTCAGGTTTACAAGGTATGTTATATTTGTATATTCAATTAACAAATAAGTTATTTACCTACCTACCAGGACGTGAAAGGATATATCTTAATTATCAAACATGCGAGTGTTATGGCCATTCTAACATGTGAGTTTCTAGTGTAAAAACGTCAGTCTGACGTTTATGTGTACTGAATAAAATGTGTATTCACCATGGTAACGAAGTATTATTTTTGGTTTAATATATTTTTATATATAAAAAAAAACTATATAAATCACCATCATCATAACAGATAAACATTTAGACCAATAACATCACTCGCATAGCACTAAAATAAAGAAATGTCCCGGATTCAAGTCCCGGTAGCTACATAGTTTATACACAGATATGTTTTGAAAACTTGTACGTAAAATTAATATTTTTATTATTAATTGCTATAGCTATTGATTCGTACTGTTTAGTAACAAAAATTAAAAGGTTTTGTATTGACACCTTTTTTGTTTTGCATTATTTCATATTTGGTAATCGTATGAGTCATTTTTAGCCCACATTTTGTATTGAAACTAGAAAGTAAGTAGATACTAACGAAATTTAACTTAATTACAATTTAATGTGATCTTTACTATATTTATCAATAGTTTTAGTAATGTATCGGTGTCTTTTTAAAATAAATGTGTGACGTTACAATATTTCACCAAATTTTTTTTTTTTTGAGGTTAATGATCCAACCCCAAGATAAATAAATACCCAAAACTATGAGAACAATTATAAAATACCAATTCGAAATGCAGTGCAGGAAAATCAGAAATAAAAATTGTTACCCAGAATAATATTTGGGAATGGCTATAACATATTGTCATATGACTATATGTGTGTACGATACAATTTTTCATTATTATTATAATTGTCTCTAAGGGCCTTAAACTGTGGACTCCGAAATGGAAATTTACAGTCGAATAGATCAAATACTTCTCAAATCGAATAAATTCTCTAGCAACGGGAGAAAGGTGAAAAAATAAATAGTCCGAAGAATTGGGGCTGCTAGAGGAGTTTTATGTTTCCTTTATAGTATGGTGAAAAAGTCAAGTAATCAGTTTTAAGGCTATACACACCATCGTTATGACTAAAGATCGTCCGCTTTTCCCGGTATCCTGCAGAACTAAGTATTATCACCAAAGAAATGCCTGATGCTTTTCCCAATTGGTACGTCAAACGGGATGGGGATCTTCCTCTCCACCACGACAAGATTCTTCAAGCTATCTTATCTACTTGCAAGATATCCAATATATTAAAATCAGAGTGTAATCTCTTTACTTTAACATATAGATCTCAATTGAGGTGACTGAGATCACATTTTGAGAATGCCAGAAAAACACTTACCAAGTATGTTCTAGGCAACTACGAAAAGAAAGCAATGGGTTACCCCAAACTGAATTGGAATTAACATCAACAAAAACTTTAGTGATAAAAAAAAATACTACTCTTGACTCACTGGTGTGATTGTGATTGGTATTCGATAATATCAGTGATTGAAAAATGTAGCTGTGATCACAGTTTCTGATACCACAATACATGAAATAATTTTTAAAAATATATAACTTAGAGTGCACTTTTTATATATATTATTTATTTGACATTTTTACCATTTTTTTATAACATGAATTAAGTACTTAATATTATAAAACTTACATGTTTTTTTTTTCGCTTACCTCTCCAAAAAAGAGACTAGCTCTTGTGCTTGGAGAGGGAGTTACACTATAATAATTTTATATATTTTATTTATTGTCTATTTGTGTGCTCTGTTTTGTTATATTATTTATTTTCTAATTATGTGTTTCTGAAATTTTCATTTAATTCATATCTTTTGTTTCTTTAATTTGTTGAGGGAGGCTATTGAAATATTTTTCCCTAAGGATATACAATTTTGCTGATAGTGTTCGGTGCTACATTTAGGGGTTTTAAAATTATTTTTAAACTTTAATGATTTGCATTGTTTCAAATTTTAAATTTTACATTGTTATTGTCTTTAATTAATTGATTAATTGAGATTTTTTGTAAATGTTTTCTATTTTGGAAACTGGGAAAAAAGTGTTTGTGTTTATACGCATATCTTTTTTAAAATATTACTTTGATGAATTATATTATTGTATGCTCCACGCCACCAACTATTCCATACTGGAGTAGTGAGTGAACAATAGCAAAATATACATTTTTTAAATTATTTATACTTAAAATGTTTCTTAATCTTATAAATACATTTAATTCTTTCCAGTAATTCGATAATATGACTGTGCTATTTTAAATGTTGATCAATAATTACACCAAGATATTTAGTTTTTTTTTTTGGGGTCAAGTTTGTAGATGAGTCGTTACAGGTAATTTTATTAAAGTTGTCGTTATGGATAGTAATTTTTATATGAAGCGGTGTTTTAAGACTTTTGATTGAAAAGGGAATGTAATAGGTTTTTTTGGAGTTTAAAGAAAGTAAATTACTATCGAACCAGAATTTGAGTGTGTTCATGACGTTATTTGCATGTTCATTTGTAGTGTTCCAGTCTTATCCGTCAACAATGACAGCAGTGTCGTCGGCGTATGATATAATTTTTCTGGTCAATTTTAGTTTGAAAATGTCATTGACATAGATTATACAAATAAGTGGACCCAAAACTGTCCCTTGTGGTATACCAAATTCACTGATTAGGGGTTGGCTTAGAGTTTTGTTAATTTTTACGTTTTGCCATATTTCGTGAAGATTGCTTTGAATTCAGCTTAGTGCTTTGTCGTCTATTCCGATAGATTTTAGTTTTAATATTAGTTTGTTGTGGAAGATATTGTGGGAGGCTTTTCTCAAGTCCACGAAAATTCCAATACATTTAAGAGATTTGTCTAGAGATTCTTGGATGATAGTCTACATATTGCGTCTTGTGTACTTTTATTTTTCATGAACCCAAACTGGTTTTCGTCAATTACTTTATTTATTTTAATAAATTGAGACAATCCTTTTTTAACAATTTTTTCTATGATTTTTCCAAAGTTTGACAAAAGAGAGATTGGTCTGTAATTGGTTATTTCCTCAGGGTTATTTGATTTATATATAGGGGAAATGATGGCTCGTTTGTAGCATATTGGGAATACCCCTGTTTTAAACTTAGGTTTATTACATGCATTAGGGGTTTGGATATTTGTTTTTTTATAAATTTTAATGTATTAACAGTATGTCCATCATAACCTGGTACTGTTCCCCTCTTCATACATGCGTATAAAACATATTCCACCATAAATAATTAGAATAAATGGTTGAAAATTATTGCATACATATAAAATAGTAGACGGTAAAATCCGATAGATGACGCTGATTCAAGTGATAATCGATTTAAACGGCGGCGTTAGAAAATCAATAGAATTTTTAACACAAATCACGATATTCCCAGATATAAAATCACTGATAGTGAGTGTGATTCAAAGATATCAGTGATTGAATCACGATTCGTGATTTTTACCTCATCACTAAAAAACTTATGTAGATTTCAGTTCCAAATTTTGACTAACCTAATTTATCTTTTCAAATTTAACACTTCAAAGGGCGTTCCAAAAGGGGTGTTCTTAAATACGTATATTCAGGTACATGGTTTTATTATGGGCGTTCTCTTTTGACGAAAATGTATCAACCCCTGACAGGCAATTATTTTAGAGATCATGTGAAGAGACTGGAGGGATTAAAATTGGTCGCGTGGATTACATGCAGTATTAACTCGGTCGAAAAGGGTGATTGATAAATGGCTGGCACCTGTACACATTGACTAAGTCGTGACTACATTAGCGCTACCAGTTAAGCATCGCATTAGCGCAGTCATAGCCGAGCTTTTGAATGTTTTTAAGTTTTTTTTTTCATTCTATTAAGTCTATGTTTAAGTACCGTCTTCTTTGTTCTTCAAAGTTGCACACTTTTGTGGATAACTTAAAAGTGACTTTGACTTGCAATAGTACCAAGATATGCATTTTCATATATTTTTCCATAGTACTACTTTTTGCTCGATCCTGAAACTATTCTAGTTTTCTTTTTTTCCCTCATCTTTTTTCATGCATTTCAAACAGTGGCGCAATGAAAGTACCAATTGAGGCCCACGCTAGATATAAATTCGAGCCTCACAATATATTCCCTGCCGATACTTTTCTCAGCGTTAATGTAAAATTATTATTTTTAAAATCCACCACAGAAAGATATGAAACAAAAAAATATACGTACGTGAAACATTATTCATGTACTAGTCGAAAACGTCCACGGTATATGTGCCTAATCTCAACTATGTCAGACATATAAGAATTTTAAAAAAAAAGTAATTATGCGATTATTTCGACTAATTGAAATATCTTATTGATTCCAGACTATATATTGCATAAAAAAAATTAAAGATCACCGAATTTCGAGGGGCTTGATTATTTTTTGTTAGAAGATTTAGGGCCTAAAGCAAAAATATAGATTAATAATGGAACAATTTCGCAAATATTTATTTCGAAGTGCGTAGATTTCAAGCTTAACACGATGTTGTAAAAATTTCAAACAATAATAATTTGCGTAACAGTGCAGATTTTGCACATATTCGTTGTAAATTTTCGTCTCGTAATTTAGTCAGAAATCCACCCATATTGTCGACTAGGTCTGTTACACCCTATACAGTTACTTAATTGTTGATATTTTTAAATTTCATTACTTAGTAAACTTAGTGATGTTTATATATTTTTTTATTAAAATTTTTCGATAGGGTAGACAGTACTGAATTTACCAAAAAGTTATTTACCCACCTACACATGAAACGGAACATAAAATAATATATTATAATTTTCAATTATGCAATTTCTAAAAAGATTTGATGTTATGGGTACTGAATAATAAATATAAGCACCACGGTGACGTGTAAGACGTAATTTTTTGCTCCCTTTTTCGTCAAATATTATTCTGAGATCACTCTAGTACGAATTGTTTCAGGGGAGGTGCGATCAGCACATCACACATCGAAACTAATGTTGCGTAATAAATAAAGGTTAATTTCCAATATAAAAACAAGTGACCCAAAAAATTATGCTCTCTTGCTCAACCCTTTTCGATCAATTGATTTCGGACAAATATTCCATTTGGTTGGTTGAATTTCGGATTGGTAGATTATTTCTGTTCTCGTGCGTTTTGAAAGAACTTGTCTCTAAAATTCTTTTTTTTTTCTGTCTATCTCCAGTATCCTCAAATCAGAGTATGAAGATCTACTAATCACTGATCTGCTTGTGGCTACTTCTCTCAACAAAATAACATGTAGTTATCATGTTTCTAACCTGTTTTTTACACTAGCAATGCTAGTTGACCCTCTTGAAAATCATTGACATTATGTGATCTAGCCAAATTCAATGTCAAATCGTTTAAAATAACTTCTTAATAATGAACAAATTTTCAATACAGGATAAATCTAGATAAGTTTATTTTCAAACATAGCCAAATCCATTTCAACTAGCCACGTCATCGAAAAGTCAAACGACATTTTACTGAATACCGTATATTATGAACGATAGACTATGTTCACCGCCAAAAAATAGTTTCTATAAGTTATCTTAAAATGTATATTATGTAAGTGTATTTGACCAAATTTTAAAATTACACAAAAAAAACAAATTTATCATAAATTATTATTTTTAATTAATCAACGATACATTCGCCTAATGCACTCGCTGAGAAGACAGTGTAACTGGAATGATTGGCCCCTAATGATTATCATCAAGGGGCAGAGTGCGAAGAGTAGACAGTAGCTGATCATTTCGTTGGCAACCGACATCACAGACGCTGATACCCATCCTGACGGCATCTCCAGTGGACCGTTCTACGTATAGTCGGCAGAATTGCAAATCAATGATTACACGGCAGACTGGCTACAATTTTTTGGGGGATTACTTTGGCTTAAAGCACGTGGTGACATGTGACGATTCGAAGTTAATCACCATCATCAAGTATTATTATATTATAAATATTATTTTATTATATTCATAACGATTTTACGAAAGGTAATATTTTAATCAATTATCAATTTGATGAATAAAAATACAAAAAATGTTGAAAACTTTTTTTATATTTATGGAAAATGTATTAACAAGATAAATAAAGGCCTTGGTGATTATGTGGACTGAATAGATGTGAAAATTATTGTGTCCAAGTAAACCCGATAATACACGATTAGAAGTCGTAACAAATATCGAACATGCATGTACGAATGTGAATGAGAATTGTGTATCAGAACAATAAAGTGTGGAGTTGTATCCTCTCTACCTTCCCCTTTGACGAGATTATGGAATCTGTAACGTTATTACCGGCAGCCTTCACTGGAATCATTTCACTGAATAATTTCAACAATTATTATCTTTGAAAGTCCAAACAGATAAACCCATTGTAGTTTTAATTTTTTTTTAACATAAATTAATATTTTAATTATTAAGCATACACCTACTTATGTTAAAATTAAAATAAAATTTATTAAGTATGAAAATATTAATAAAAACAAATGAAAATATTTTTCTAGTTGGTAATTATTTTCAATTAAAAAGTAAAACGTAGTGTTTAATTGGGTATATGCGGAATAGGGGCAGTATTCATGTTTGCCCAGGGACCTGCAAAATTTTTGTTATACCACTAGATAGAATGATGAGTAAGATATCATAAAATGTTATAATATTAGAAAATATTGAAATAAATACCTACTAATTGTTATTATTAACACTTATAAATAAATAAACCTACTAATTGTTATTATTAACACTTTTTTCGGCGGTCCCTCGTTACGAGGATGACGTCTGCAACATATTCTTGGGATAGCCATGGCAAAGGCTGGTGCATGTGGTTGTTTAAGGTGTAGGTGGTATTGCACAATACCACCCACACACACTCTTGGAATAATGGAAGCTTAGTCCAATGGCAAGGGTGGTCCGAGACGACTGGAACTCTCCGTTATTTTGAAGTCTTTTTCGTCTATGCACAGGGCTTTGTAAAGACTAAAATACAGTAGATGCAACCCCAAGGCAGCACATGTGCCGATGGAATTATCAATGGCACTTGTCACATAAATTTGACAATTTCTGTGTGTAGGTAATAGGCTGAACGAAAGAGGTTGCAAAAACAAAAACAAAAGCAAAAACAACACTATTGGGTCGCCTAATTGATTGAAGCGAAGATTTCTACTTGACTCTTATTGGCTGTATAGTTCACCAACCTCACGCGTGCTCGATGTGACATATTCGTTCAGCTGTCAATTGATTTGATATTTGTCGAATAACAATTAAAAACTGGCATATTTAATAGGTTTAAATGTATTCGCAATAAGCACTAAATGCACGATACCTGCACTAAGTTCACCAAGTAAACAAGAACAAGTCCCAGAATTTCGTTATTTCGCGCCTCACCTCGCGCTCATCTCACGCTTTGTGTACCCATACCGAACTCTATTATTATTAACATATCCAATTCAATTTAACTTATATTTCATAATTCGGCTTAAATAAATAAAAATACTAAATTCACTTTCAATTAAAACTATTATTCTAATCTGAAAATCAATTTTCGACTTTTCTGTGGTTAGCGGGATAAACTTTTATGTCATGATTTGGCAAAAAGAAGATGTTTATACCACTCTGTATGATAACAGCTGCTCTTTTTGGGTAAATTATTATTAAATATGAATTAAATGTATTCATTAGTATTTAAAATATCACAGACCTATGTTCTGAATAAGAATGTGTTCTCCTTAATATAAATTATTATTATTTCATGTATGAGGGGGTAAAATATCAAAACGCCGGAGACACAATAAGATAGTCTTAAACATTTAAGTGAGATACATCTCCATCAATACCATGTGTTGAGATTTTGATATGGAGATAAACTCAGAGATCAACTTGAGATTGGTCGAAAGGGACAAATACTCAAACCAGCTCGATCTGACAGCGAGATTTGATACATATAAACGTCACTTAAAACCACTATAGATCCCTAAAGCCATCTATTCTGAAATGTTGGATATATCATTAAACATTAACATTTATATAAGGCGTTAAATTATAAACATTTATTCAGCTATAACTGCTGCTGGGGACATTCTAAATCACTCAACTGATGAACGACAATGACATTTGAGTTTCAACAAAACTGACATAATAAGTTTTACCCGCCAACCACAGAAACACTGAAAGCTTGCAGGCTTTCAGGTTAAAATAATGTTAATTGCAAAGTGAGTATCTACAGCATTTATATTTAAGAATACTATAACAATACGATAATTAGTATTAAGTACATCTCAGAGATTAAACCAAAGTTTAACTTCATATTGCAGTCAGTAAAATAAAGATCATTAAAAGCGTGGTGCAATTTCCCTCCTCGCCGTCCGCCATCTTGATTCCATCCCTCTTTCCGCCATTTCGCACGCACGTGCGCGTCGGTAATGCAGCGCGCGCTAATAGCCGCGTGACGCGTGACGTCACAATGGGCTGTGGAAGGATTGGGCACAATGCGACTAGGGCTAGCCACGTGGATCGTGTTGGTCTATTTGTTTTGTTTTTTAGACGATTATTTGTAAAAATGTGATGCATTGAAGTTGATGGTAACGGGCTTAACGTTTTCAAAGCGATATCCTTTTGTTCTCTATTGCATTATTATTTTTAATACTCTTTTATCCACGAATTTCCCAGGAATTATGATTCATCGCGGAATGTCATGAACGAAATACATGGATTGAAAAAAATTTGAATATACTATACCTAATAGGTAATCTCAGGCAACTCCATATTTTTTTTATTTTGAGAAAAACTAATAAGACCTTAATGAAAAATATAATAAAGCTTGTTTTAAAACAAGTTAGTTTTAAAAAAAGCAACTAACACCAATTTTTAATTAATTTTTAAATTTACATTAAAACGATTAAAAGTTGAATTGAATTGAAGTTAAATTAATACTTTGTTATGTCAGCTACGTGAGAAGGAAACCGTGTTAAAAGTTATTACAAATATAAAAATTCTGTCTTTGCAACTCACACTACTTACTGAGTGACTATTATTTTTTTCATGATCCTTAATGTGCAACTGAACAAAATTTGAGTGGCATTCACTGTCTATTGGTTACTGGCATTACTGTTCACTGTCACTGGTCATATTTATATCGAGGGAAAGGAGTAGCGTAACCAAGCGGAGGGTTATGCGCAATGTCCTACATCTAAATGTAGATTAACTTGGACTCACATTTGTAGGATTGTATGGACCGGTAAATATTATATAAATACATTTGAATAATTCTCAATCATCTACCCACAAAATGTTTAACAATTTTAATATTATATGAATACTTAACGGCACTAAATAAAATATGTAGTCAACATGGTAACGAGTGTGACGTATTTATTTGATCATTTTTTGTCACTTATTTTTTCTATATTTGAATATTTTTGGAGACACCCAATTGAAATATTGTTTACAGAAAAGTTATTAAATAATATACTATTCTTTCATATTCGTGAAATGAAATCTTTCATTTCGTTTTAGAATTATTAATTAGATATTATTGAGAGTCTTAAACCTTATTGACCGAACTAATCGATTTTCATTAAAAAGAACCTCTTGACAACGCCTGATTTTAGGTAAAAGTTCACGAAAATATACAAAAATTTTATTCCATATTAGCAATGTTCTCTTAACAATAAAGCGCATATTGTTAACGCACTACGTTTGGCATTTATAATCTGATCAATAATTAAAAAATAACGAATTAATGTTTAATTCCTATGTATAAATGGCAAATTGTGTGTCTCGATATTGTAAAACACATGTAATTTGTTGAGCATATTTAAGTATGGTCAATTACTTGGAGTTTGCCGCCAAAGCTTGAAATATTTCATGAGTTCATGAAATCGTTGTCAAACCGATAAATACGATAGACAATCGATACATGTACGATACGCAGGTAAAATTTCAAATAAAATCATCTATAATTATATTCTCATTGGGATATTAACTTTGTTCAACCCACTTTGCTCGGCGCGCAATAGTATTCAGTATCGGAAGGAAAAATGATACTGGGTATTTATTAAAATCAATAATCGATTTCGAGAGATGATGCATTTGAATGAAGCGAAAATTGCGTGGCGTTCTATATAACTCAAATTGTAAAACAGATTGTCCGGAGTGAGAAAGTTACATCGATAAGTTTTATAAGACCAGTATCGAGCTGATGCTAAAGCGACGGTCCGCCGTGAAGTATTTGTTCGCATGGTAGCTAGCTGACAATTTATAGTAAATCGTACATCCACTGCGCAATTTCAACTCTTTATATTAAATTATACATCGACAACTTGCAACATGTCTCGATTGATTGAGTCGAGAAGCCGATTGGATAACTCAGGTCCGTCCGCAGACCGTGTGCCTTTCAAGTGACAAAACGTAAGAAAAAACTTTTGCAAATTTCTTGTATTATATTGGTATAGGGACAGACGGGATTCTACTACTCAATTATGAGTAATTTATTTTTAATTCTACTTTATTACATACATACATATTAAAATTTTTGATATTTGCTAAACTGCAGAGCAGTTTTACGGTAATATTCGCTAGGAGAAGCCAAAAAAATATATATATAAATACCTTTTTAAAAATGGAATATCAGATGTATCTATTTTAAATAGCTGCAGCTCGCTAAGCGGTTAGCGTGGTGTAAATCGTACTCGTAATTTACTCGGTTAGCGTGATGTAAATGGTAACGCATTTCCCCGGATAGGAAAAGATCCAGGTTCGAATCTCGGTATAACAATTTTTTTTTATTAGGAGAACACATTATTATTGTGAAGTTGTAGTTGTAATTATTCAGAACATATGTCTGTAATATTTTAAATATTATAATATAATAAAGTTGTATAAATGTGTCCAAAAACAGATGGCTCTATCAAATAATGGAACGATTAAATGTATTAATATAAAAAATGTAACATATAGGTTCGAAAATTTGTCACTAAAAATATTGTCGCTGTAGCATAGTTGGATAATGCACCTTCCCCGGTTTGAAAAGAGATCCAGATTCGAATCCCGGTGGCGCAACAACAATATTTTTCGATAAAATAGATTTTATATGCATATCTTTCTAATTAATAATTTTATTTTTTATTTTTGCATATTTTTCTAGTTGATTTATTTAATTTGTATTAATATACCACGGAACATATTTTGATAAACTGCAATTTCACAATAATAATATGTTTTTAAAAATATTTTCTGTGTTTCTTTTAAAATATTTATCTATAGTTATTAGCCATTTAAAGGTTTGTCATTTAATTTACACTATATTACTAAATTGATATAAAAATTAACATAAGTTGTATCTTTATTGTTTTAGGATATTTAAAGATGTTCATTTTGACGAGGAATAATAATAATTTAAAGACAAAATTAACACCTAGTTACTTGACGAATCCTTTACCATGCTTAGCACTGAGTTTACCTAACTTTAGAATGTAAAGTTTATATAATGTACATGCACCACTGAACGTATTGTTATCGTTTAATTATCATCCCTGGCGCCACAACTCGGTATGTGTTCTGACCTTTGCACTGGGCTGTTGTCCGGCAATTACTGACGCCAATAGGATAGGTCTTTATTTACATAGTCTCATTCTGGGTCATCAAGTAGACATTTTGGAGGTATATGCCTAGCCTCCCTAATTTTATGATTTTTGTAATTTTCGACTCACAATACAGATCGTTACGTTATGGTACAATACACCTCATATTTGGTCTACCTGTTCTATTTTTATATTCAGGTTATTATTAAACGTACATACGCTCTGTATATGGCTTAGCCTTCTTAATTTTATGACTTTCAACTCGTCATTTAATAACATTACTGTAAAAATTATTTATAACGTGCTGTATAAGTTGATGAAAAAATGTGTTGTATTTTTGCTTCAGGTTATTGCATATTTTACACGAGACGCACGAATGTCCATTCTGCAGGAACTTAACATCAGAGACAGACTCTCACCATTTGCTGAGTTGAGGCTTTCAATTTTTCGGGCATCTTGCTAGAAAAAAAGATAGCTTGGAGAAGCTTGTGGTGGTGGGCCGAAGGACGAAGAGGAAAAGAAAGATCCCCCACCCGTTGGACCGACCAAGTGGATAAGGCAACTGGCACTTCTCTGATAACAACCCTAAGATAGTGGAAGAGCATAGTCAAGAGGGCAGGAGTTCATGGAGATCGCGATCCTCAGTCATGAGGGACCATAGTGGATGGGATGATGAAATATTTTACAAATATTTAATATCCCCAATTTGCCACCCTGGAGCTGTCGCCTCGACGGCTTCCGCCCCGGAACGGGCCTGCCCCCGAGGCAGGTGAACTGAACGACATTGAATGAAATGAATGTCCTCACATCGAACGGAAGTTCTCCAGCTCCTTAGTCGCATTCCATTCTTGGCTGCTTGTTATCTCCCGATTTGATCTGAGATCGCTGCTCGGGCATCTTATTTGGGAACAGGCTGTACCGATCGACTACGTGGGGCTGCTGGTCGCTGCCTCTATTCGGCCGCTGATTTAGAGACTGGAATAGTTTTAGTAGACTGGGAGTTCTTTGAATGGTCACATGCACGAAAGTGTGGAGTTATTTACGGTAGGAAATGATCTCTCGAAGCTGTTCTCAGCTTCGATCACAGAGAAAATCTATGAATGGCACCATTAAATATGTTGGTGGCAGGGGCGCGCGCTCTATGCAATATTATAAATAACCCACTAAATTTAACTAAGTCCTATTTTAGTAAAAAATCCAATAGCTTTGTATCAATTTGCATATTAATGTCAGATACTAGATTTACTTTTATAACAATTATTTAATTAATTATTTTTTAATTTGATTTTGATAATATTAGAACAACATGGTTTTAGTTAGTTCTTTTATGAAGGTTAAGGCATTTTTTGAAACCGCTTGGTGAATGTAATTAATTCACAATGGTTTAAAACATAGTAAAAAAATTATTATATATTTTAAAAGCTGCATTATATAGGATGAATATTATGTTCCAGGCTAATATTGTTTTTGAAGAACTTGAAAATTAAACACTAATTTTTAATTTATTTTTTATTTATCGATTATTTAGTTAATTACAATTATGTATGAAATATGACATTCGCCAAGTGGCTGCCTTCGGCAGCGGCACAAATGCGTGCTCTTTTAACCATATTTTTCATAACATTCTCGCACACTTCTTTATTTCAGCAATTTTATTTAGAATATTGTCCTGTAGCATCGGAATTGTTATTGGCTTATTGGCATAGACCTTTCATGTCAAATATACCTACATAAAATAGTCGGGAGCCATCAAATTAGGTGATTGGGGAGGCCAGCTCGAGCTGTGTGTGAGGTGGCACCGTTCTGTTGAAACCACATGTGTTCGGCCATCAAGAAGTTTTCCAAAATGAAACAATAGCAATCACCATTAATGGCTACAGCATTACCAATAACTTCAACACTCTGTTGAGGCATTAGATGCTCCATAATACATAGTAATCTCTACTCTCTATGACTACTCTCTATGACTACCATATATATGCCAGACTAAAATGGTAGCAAACAAAATCTGCCGGATCGATAAATACGCGGGATCCCATCCAAATAGTGTACATAGATATACTACAAACATATGTTACAATGACGAGACTAAAGAATTATTTCGATTATATGCTTCTAAATTATACATGATTAATTATTATAATCCTAGATATTAATTATTAACATAAAATGTTAATAATTTAATAAAGTTGATGATGAGAAGCATTCACTGAAGGTTTTTTTGTGAGAATTAGAAGATTATTGGTCAATTGGCCGTGGCTGCGCAGCTTGAGACTGCATACATAATTTAGAATTCCAAAAATTATATAGCAAATTTCTAATTATAAATATATAAAAATAAAATATTGTTATAATCATAGACTAACGGCTATTCAATGAGTGATCGCAGAATAATAGCAGTGTTCCGAAGGGATCGTTCCTAGAAATGCTTGAAAGATTGAACCAGCTAAAAAACTGTCTTAGAAAAGCATTGATTGACATCGCGTCTGATATTGATATTCAAGATGCTGAAATTTATCGATAACAACATTTTTACTGCACTTCTTCTAGTAAAGCTTACTGTTGACGTCCACTGTCGAGATAATTAATACAAATCTTCTTACAGCTGATGCCGCATTGTCTTTTATGCTTGAGAATTTGAGATCTGATGACCTCTCCCTAAAGTTGAAGTACTATTTAGAAGATTGATTAAGCCAAAGACAAACAAATGTATCTAAAACTCTTCAACGCAACGGTGGAATAAGTGAGATTCAAACATCTTTCACTAGACTAACGAAAAATACAATAACCAAAGTCATTGTCAGCTTTGCACAAATATTGATATATAAATATTGATCGACAGAAATATGAAAGCTTCCGTGGCCACCCATGCAGGAGAAGTGATTTTAGAAGAACAAACTAATCCAGTCCCAGATATAAAGGCAAAAGTTAGAGAACAAATCCAGCTAAACTTAACAAGCACCAAATCACAGCTTATCTAGCGAGTGTTCTCAATTACAGGCAACTTTTGTACAAAAGTTGTATTGAGACTAGCGAACTATGAGGACGTGGCTTTTGGTGATCTGTGCTTCCTCTACACATCTTTTAAGCAACAAAACAACTATTTAATAACCCTTCCCAAACCGTGCAGTAACACAGGTCTACCATCACAATTAAACCGGTAATATTTCGGTAAATACATGCAAAATTAAATTCATATTTTAGATAATCCTAAAGAAAATATTAGCACTTAGTTATGACTAGTAAAAATCCAATTATGAAAAGGGAATCGTACAAAAACAATTATTTTATCCATTCAATCCGTTGTAAAATTAATACATTGGTAAAAAATACCATTTGTGATATGAAAGACAGATTTTGACAGTGAAAAGAACAACAAACATACAAATATAATTGTCTCTTTCTCACTAATTAAATGAAGAGAGATAAGAAGGAAGGACACATTGTATAGGACTTAATGAAAACTCTTAATTATGTTATTAATCATTTTTTCAAAATTGAATGCTCAATATTTAGAGTAAATTCGTGCCATTAAAGTCATTTAAGCTAATAAAAACATTTTTTCTAACAGTTATTTACGGTAACACGAGTTGACAGCGTGGCTGCATTTGGGTATTTTATATCATGGTATGGTAAAGGTTAAGGAGAACACATTCTTATTGTGAAGTTATAATTATTCAGAACAGACGATCTGTGATGTTTTAAATACTAATTTAAGGTATTAATTATATACATATAAAATCAATTTTGTCGAAAAATATTGATTTTGCGCTATCGGGATTCGAACCTGGATCATATAGGTTCGAAAATTTGTCATGAAAAATACTGGCGCTATAACACAATTGGTAGTGTACTTCCTCGGATTGGAAATAGAGATCCAGGTTCGAATCCCGGTAGCGCAAAAACAATATTTTTCGACAAAATTGATTTTATATGTATATATTTATAATTAATACATTAAATTAGTATTTAATATTTTAATAATTTTTTAAATAATTTTTGTATACAATAAATAATAATGAATATATTATTTTAAATAATCTGTTTTTTTATTATTATTATTATTAACAAAAAAAAAATCTAATTTTTTTATTTTATCAAAACAGATGACATGGAAACACAAGTGGCCGCGAAATACCATTAATTAACAAAATTATAGATTTAGGATCAAATATATGTGCATTTTATTATAATCTTAATATTTGTATAGGATATACATTTATGCAGAAGATATCATCTCACAATCACCATCGGCGTCGTATCATAAAGGCAAAGAAAGCCCAGGTCTTCGATCGAGATTTGATCTCGACCGTGGCTTCATCGCCATATTATCACAATCCAATTAGTGATGTAGAATCCAAAGGGTTACCATTCAATATGAGCGTCATGTATCCTTCAGGGTTTATTTTCCCCACTAACGATCCACTCCAAACACCCTCTCCATAAGCTATGAGTAGCATTAGGGCGGTTTCATTATTGAAACAGTAACGAAACGCCTGACGGAAATCGAACACGGCCGTACAGATGAGTTTAATTTTAATATATATTATTAACAGCAGTCACATGTCAGTGTCTAAATTCCCGTCTTCGACCAATTTTTCAATGCTCGACCTCAGTTTGAAGTTTGGCTTCTGGCGCTGTTGGGCGCCACTAGATCATACTTGATGCGAACATTCCTCCTAAACTCCGGTTTCCCGAGAGCACTGGTCCTTTGATAGAATCCTTTCTCCCCAAAAAACCCTTTCCCATTCCATCTTCCGATATTCCTCCCGCGGTAACTCCGACTTACAACCGGGATTATCATATCCGCTCCCGGCTACCTGGACCATCGAACTAATGAGCGACCTGCATTTCTTACTTCCATTCGTGGTCTCCACGCCAACTTGTTCTTATCCCAGCGATTGTTCATTCTTCAGCAAAGGTATTGCTATTTTAGCTTGCTCACACAAAAAGCAATCCTAGAGAGGAATTTGATAAGTACAAGTATGTATGTCTCGGTCTTTTCAATTGAATAAACATAAGTGTACAATATAATATAACATAGTAAATTAATCGATTATCTTTTTTTTTATAAATTATTATAAATATTTTAGTAAAAACACGGTATGACGAACACGACCTATGTCAGCACATCCACCGGCTTCACCCGGGGTAGAGCATAATATTGGTGAGTTCTATGTACAGAATTGGCTATTCGATCTCTAACCTGCCTTGAACAGTTACTTTTAAAAGAAAAAGAGAAAATAGTTTACTGCATTATAATTGAATAAAAATGTTAACTAAAGTAAAATAAATAAGAAGTTGATACTGGGTGTCATGAATATATTTACAAATGATCGTTTAGTTTAAACCATAATTAAAATACACGAATCAAATTCATATGATATTGGTCAATATAAACGGTAGGTACTATATCAACTAATACTCGTTAAGTAACCACAATTAAATAAAAGTTTTTGTATAACGTCGCAGACCACTGGACGAGTCACTTGATGACTCGGCCACATGATGAGCAGAATATTATAAAAAAACCGTTACTTATGTCCCAGTCAACTTTGTCCCCGACAAATGTCTGAGTAATTTTTGTTTTTCCGTACTGAGATAATGATTGAGCAAGTGAGATCCAAATCGTGATCTGGCATCCCATAATAGTCCTTGGGTAATCCTCCAGGAACTTTCCTTTATAGCATCATGTAAAGAGACGGTGGAAGACTTTAGAGTTGTAGTACACGAAAAATAATGGCGTCTCCCTAGGTCGGAGGCCCATTTGCCAGGAAGGGACTATGTCCTAGAAAAATAATTCAAAATAACACTTTACAATATAAAAACAATACGTGACACTATATAATATAATATATAATTGTAACTACCCTTCCTGATAAATACGGAATCACGTGTTTAAGTTATATACGCGAGACGCCAATCACGCTTCTTCCCCAAGTCAGAAAACAGAAATGCATACAAATATTTTTTCTGGTGTGCGACTGTGTTGCTAGCCCTATGACTGCGTCAAACATGGACAATAATGTCGGTGGGTAGGTACCATAACCTAATCTTATAATTATTATTATTATTTTGTTAATTTTAGTCATAGTTAATTTAGTCATGTTTAAATTAGCAACAATTTTTTTTTTCGATTCATTAATTTGTTCTGCATTTATATATTTCTCGTTGATTTATTTAATTTGTTGTATATTTATGTAGGTTTATATGAATATAATAAACATAAATTTATAAAACACCTGTTTTTTTAGATTTTCTCTAAGAAATTAAGTCCTTTTTCTATTATTGAAAGTTCTGGTGATAGATAAACTTCCGCCGCATCTAATTCATGTTCTTCTTCACGTTATACTAAAACATATCTACGTTCTTGAACATTTTCGTTTAGTCGTTTTACCTTGCAGTATGTTATTGACTAATCATTACCAAGTAGTACAGGCATGCGAGTTACAATATATATTTTTTTAAATGTCTGTAAAGTTGTTTATATTCAATATTTGAATAAGTTAAAGAACACACAATTACTGGATTTTTTCTTATAAATGCATTGTTATTAAATAAATATCATATATCTCATAGAAACGAAGCTATTTTTATTATATTTTTAATGGAAATGATATATATAGAAAATATTGGGTGTAATTACAGGGCTTACGACCTGTCTTTGGCTGGCTTAAGTGATCACTTTAAATATATATATATATACCTAGATATATATCTCAAGTTGTATATATCCTATTACATTGCCTCGCTTCGAGTACCAGTACACCATAGCAATCTATGGACCAAATTTGATAATTCTATTTTCCTTGAAAATAGCAAATATTATATCTCAACTCAATGAGAATCTGATTTTTGCTGAAAAATTTTTTTAAAGCAATATTCTTTATCTGTAAAATGTTTTTAATACATTATACTAGATACGTCTGAAAAAATCAATATTTTTAAATTTTTATATATTTTTCTTATTTTGACCAGTATATTATTGTGAAAATTGATGAACGTATATGAACGTATATACGTGAATATATATATAAAGTGATCGCTTAAGCCAGCCGAAGACAGGTCGTAAGTTCTGTAATTACCCCCTCATATATAATTTCTATTAAAAATACAATAAAAATAGCTTCGTCTCTATGAGATATCTGATATTTATTTGATTATATTCGTTTGCACTGTTATGTGTCGCGATTTATGATTCTCTGTTTTCTGTTTCCGATGTCAAAGTAATAAACGTAGTTATTTAACAAAATTGTTTTATAAAATTATAAAAAATAGTTTGGTTAATTCCATTAGTTATTTAAAAGTGTTTTTGTGAAGCCGGCCGGGCGCGCCACCCTCTTAACGCCAGCTTTTAGTTATCGTAGATTTTTCTGGTTCCGCTTTACGTTCAATCGGCGCGGCTGGAACACAAACCCAACCCCGTCGACTCAAACATTTCCAGCAGCCCTTAGTGCCGCGGAAGGTAGTGTGGCATTGTGACCGCACTAGACGACTGGATTGGTAAAAAAATGTGCATGTCCTTTTTGGCTTGAACAAATTAAATAGGTTCAGGAATGAAAATACTACGAATACGTTTGACACGTGAAGTATCTATGGAAAAGAGAGGCAAAATCACATTACGTACCATAAAATTAGCATTAGTTTCTGATTAGCACTAAAAATGACCAGTCCTGGTAATGGGAAATTAAAAATAGACTCAACCAAAATACAACATTTAGAGATTAAATATTCACTATTATGATGGGGTTTGATTGGATCGCCGGAATGGGAATAATGTTTGTATGAATGTTTGGTTTGAATGATTTAAATATCGGTTTGAATGGATGCTGTACGAGGACCGTGCGTGTGGGTAGGTATATTTTATGATATGATATGGATTTCGTAGCTGATGTTTCGCGTAATAAAATGTGCTTCGTGTTCGTTTGATAGTCGCAGGATGTTTTGTATATGTGCCCATAGTAGGTTATAAAAACGAAAAGCTGGCTCCGGTTGATACTTGGTTTATTATTAGCCACAGTTTAGTAATATGAAGTTTGTAATATATAAAATAAAAGTTACTATGCCCGAATAGTTTACAAAAGCGTTTCTTGTAGCTGTTGTCGGGAAGGCGGCGGCGAGAAGAGTGAGATTCATCAGACGGCCTTCCCGACTGCCTCTGGCCACGATCGGGTTGTTGCATGACGTCAGTACTGGATTTAGTATCTGCAGAGTGTGTTCAGTATCACCGGACGATGATGATAAGAGTAGGGCGATAGACCTCCATAAAAAGTCAAATAACAGAACTTGTTTGTTTGATTTCTCCACCCAATTCTATTTTATGTTGCCGTGTCACTTAATATACCTACGTTTTCGTTATGTAATGCTACTTATGCAACGCGTACGGATATAAGAAAACAATATATACGATATACAGATTACAAATTTTAATATATAGATATCTAGAATCATCTGAAGTTATAATTGTAATTGGTATGTATTGTATTACATGTACGAGTAGGTACGCTATTTTTTCTAAATATTTAAGTTTCAAAAAGCTCATAAGTTTAGAATAATGATCGTTGGCGTACGCAATTTTCATGGGGAAATAAAACAAATAAATACCTACCCAATACTTATAACGACATACAAAAATTAGCGCGGTTCGGTATTACCCGCCAATCATTTGTAAACAAATAATTGGCGAAACATTTCACCGCAATTGAATCTGAAGAATTAATTTAAAAAAAACGAGAAAGTATAATTATCAATCATTATTTCAGTATGTAAACACCTTGTGTATGTGTGTGTCAAGTGTACAGTTTACCTGAAATAAAGGAAGGAAGAAATGAAATTGTGTTATATTTGACTTAGGTTATATTGTTATATTTTATAGTTAGAGTAGATACTGAATAAATTGTATTGTCACCATGCTAAAAAGCATGACGCATTTGTTTCTGATCACTTTGGTATGAATTTTCGGGGAGGAGAAGTATAATTATTTACACGTCAAATAAATAAAAGGTATCAAATAATTATCTGTATAATATTTTAGATGAAATTTTTCACAAACCTGTCCATTGATACATTGAAGCGATAAACAAAAGTATTATATTTATGTGCTGCTTATCTGTTTTATTTTTGTTGTTATTTTTTTAACACACGAGCTTGGAGAACAATCGCCCTCTATTTATTTTCTACCCCATTCGAGTACCGGCTCTCCTTTTCCGCGGCGCCTCTATTGAGATTTCACCCCCGTGTTATCCGAGCCCACATCCATCCATCCCCTAAACCGGGGTAGGTATGTGCTATTGTGCGATAAATGTAGATATGCCTGGGCAACATATGTTCCCAGATACAAACCCGTTGGGGCGGGTATTATAAGAACGGGGATAATTTGAGGCTCCGGCCTACGAAACGTCAAGTGGGGTTGGTTGTCACAACTTATGTGTATGCGTTTTTGATAGATGGGATTAGCAGGTAATGACAGCCCTCGGTCACCAGGTATTTTAATTAGTAGAACTGGGAGACACACATAATAATCAGTTTGAAATAAGATGACCTGCACAGGTGACGATGGTTGGTATTTGTCATCTGCCACCGTCAAATCATCTATTTTGAAATATATAGAACTTCTACATTGTTTAACATATCAACCCTACTCTACTCTAATTCGACTCTATTTCCCTAAAATAGTAGTATCCAAATTGTGTATTTTGATAAGATTTACTTTATTCTTGAACACCGACTGTTGTCCGACTTTAATTAGAGTTGAAAGGGAATCGGGCAGCCCATACAACTATTCTATCGGCCAATTTCGAATCGTTGGGTATGTGCACTCACGTATGTCTTCATGCTTATTAAGTAACCGACCCAAAGTCTCTAGTCTGCGGGGGCTCTTACCGAATAAATTTTAAGGCGACTTGAATCATTTGAGATGTGGATCTACAGTAGAATGCTAAAAAATAAGCTGGATGGATAGAGTTTTGAATAAAGATATTATGGTTTGGATGAATAAGGAAAAACGGATCAATGGAAAAGGGAGAACATCATGACTGAAGAACCTGAGGCGATGGTTTGGCCAGTCTACTGTAGAGCTGCACCGGGTTACAGTAAATAAAGTGATGATAGCCAACGTCCGTTGAACGGATAGGGCATAAGAATAAGAATTTTTATGTGTAAGACGATTCATAAAATGGCACCTCTGAATCTCAGATAACTTGAATGGTAGACGACAAACTCGTAGGTCAGCCTTTACTTCAGCAGCAGGAAGGGTTGTAGAACCAACCAGCCATTTTCCAGAAATCTAAATTAAATTAACGGACAAAAGCGTGGAACTGTTTACTCTACATCATAAGGAACAGTATTACAAAAATATATACATATACTAAACAAATGTGTCATGTTCTACAGTTACTACTTACTAATTATATTCAATAATTTTTTTCTGTTATAATAAAAAACCCAAGGATATTTTAGAACGACACAAAAATAATTAAATATGTTACTTTTGTGTAATTTTTTACTAATAGTGACCACTTTTAGTAAAAAAAATATATAAAACTCTGGAACAAAGACACAGAACAGCAAACAATTTTAAGAGGGACAAAAATAAAAAATAAAAAATTGCTGATACGCAAAAGGTGTCACTAGAACCCTATACTCATCCATTACCCAAACGAAGCAATATTTTTAATAAGCATTATCACGTTGGTATGGTGTGTGAATATATTGGTAATAATATTGAGTATTACTTTTAGCGAGTTCTGGTTATTTATTATTCCATAAATTCTCATAAAATTAATCTATACAAAATCTTTTTATCTCTTGAGAGTTTTCTTTATACCCACTATATGGAAAAATCTTAGAGATACACTGAAAATGATAAGATCTAAGCAATATAAACAAACAATGATTAAGTCGAAGAGATTCACAGACAAAGATAAACTCAAAGAGAGAGGTGATAAAATCTAAGAGATACCCGAATAATGCAAAAGTGGAAGAGATACACATACAGTGTGTGATAAAGAATACACAAAGTTTTATATAACTTTAGTGGTTTTTAATGATATGACTTTACTAATAAAGAATTTCACATTCGTTGTAAAGAACCCGTGAGATGATTGTATCACTAATTATTATTGTTACGTACTGACGCGCGTCGCCCTTTATATCCCCGCACACACGCCCACAGATGCGCATCCCGCCCCGGCGGTGCGGCGCTCACACACACACACACACACACACTCACACACATCTATACAATTCCAAGGACATCACAATTATTAATGAAATTTAAAAAATATTTATGTATCGATCGAGCTGTGAATATTTAAAATGTACCTATTCAACAAAATTTACAGAATTGTATTTTCAGAAAAAAGAGTAGTCAAGTAATACATATATGTGTTTAGTTATATTACTATATATTGCTACACTTATCAATATACCATTAGCGGCTCTTAACCATTTGCCTAGAATGAATCCTTTAATTTGTTAAATATCTTGCAAGAAGAGAAGATAGCTTGGGGCATCTTATTATTATGGACCACGTCAGTGGACGGAGAAGATAGAAGGAAGATCCTCCATCTGCTGGACCAACCAAATCGAAAAACCAACAGGCTCTTCTCTGGTGACAACCCCTAAGTGGAGAAATGCAGACAAAAGAGCCGGAGTTTATTATTTTATTGTTTCGGAGATATGTTTGTAGAATTCCATAATCACATAAGTGAAAATAAAAACACTTGTTTTTTTAGTTCTATTTGTTTAATTTTCATGAGACGCGTTTCGCCTTATCAATCTAACCATTTTAAATTCAACAACTTGTATTTATATGAAATATATTGAAAATGGATAACTATATAATTTTAAGTAGGTTCTTAAGATAAAAATGGAAATTTTGGCACGATTCTGTTTAAACACTAATGATATTTTAATGAAAGAGAACAGCTACACAATTGTATGTAAATGAGGTAGAGACATTATTCATGTAAATTCATAGGGTTTTTTTACAGATGTTTTTGTATGATTCTAGTTAATAATGATAATGCCCTCATAAGGCGAAACGCGTCTCACGGAAATAAAACGAATAGAACTAAAAAACAAGTGTTTTTTATATGTAAGATCACGACCCTCTGTCCTGTGGGACTGACAAATATTATTTACTAATAATAATATTTTTTTGAAAAAATTTTAGTTATCATAGATAATTTCTCATTATTTTGAATGCATTTATCATAATATTAATGTATGTCTAGTGTCGGCATCTAAAAATCGGCAAATATCGAATCATGTTAGGAGACCAACGACGTATTTCCGCGCCCCTATATGACATCTTAGTCACTTGGGTACTGCGTTGGTACTTTATTTAATATTCTCGAAAAGATAAGCCCTCAAATGACCCGCCATCCACATTTGGTATATAATTGATAAACGTTTAGAACCGTTTTATCAAGTTGCACACCGGCCCTGCCCCTACCTGGAGTACCCCATAAAAGGGGCTTTTTAATGTTATTTTTTTACTCCCGCCCAGTTAAGTTGGAAATATCTACATTTAGTAGGAGATGTAGGGATAGATAGATGTCCTAGCTGATGTCAGATCCGAAACAACATTCGAAACAAAAAAAATCGGACGGATGCACTACGTCGCACTGTGGAAGATATTCTCAAAAAGTGTGAGTAAAGTGCATTAAATTATTAATGTTGATTTTTTTTAGCATTTGTTAAAATTTATATTATCACATTATAATTAAAGCCACATTCGTTGTACTGAATAAGATTAGTGATCTAAGTATTGTCACACTTTGGCAACATTTCAAAATGCTGGTACACTTTGGCAACGGCTGAAGAATAAATATATACTTTTTTTTAAACCTTGCGAAATCAACTTTGTGATTAAAATCATTTATTTTAAATTGTTAACTTTGTTTTATTAACCACTTAATGAATTAAAATACATCTACCGATTTCGAAAAATATCATTTTCTTCTTCGGGATGTCAATAATCAATCAAAAACACATGTTATTATTTTTTTAACAAAATCTATTTTTAAAAAACAATAATTATTTAAAAAATAAATTTAGTACCTAAATTAAATTATTACTTGATGATACAAAATTACTAGGAAAAAATTTGAACTGATCCCGACGAGAACTGATCTCTGAGGTTAAAAGTAGATGTAGGTGAGGTTGAATTTTGAAATCGCACCGATCGTAATCTATTACAAGGATATGATTTAAACCATCCACCCCATAGGTTTTATCAAGCAAGATTTGATGATCGACTGTATCAAATACAGCTGCCATATTAAAAGAGCAAGCAGGACCAGATGCCCCATGTCAGCAGGTCTTATAATGTCAGACAGGCCTCGAACAACCCCTATTTCTGTAGAATGATGACGTCTGTATGCAGATTGCACTTTGAGTAATAAACCATTTTCTGCAAATACATATTAAGACGACATGATACAACTTTTTCCATTATTTTTCAGAAGAACGGCAGATTAGAGACCGGGCAATAATTCATGAGGTCTCTGGGGTCTAGTGTAGCATTTTTCAGTAGTGGAGTCACGTGGGCAATTTTCATAAAGTCTGGAACGCTTGATGTTTCTAAAGATTTGTTCAGTAAATCTACCAAAAATGGAACAATATCTAAATGACACTCCTTAAGTAACCATATTGCTTTTGGATCTAACGCGCATTGCTAATTAGATAAGCCTTTCATTATTACGTCAGCGTGAAATTGTGCAGTCGCGATGTAGTTTCTTTCTCGATCACAGGTTTCAAAGCAGAGCTCGTCGAGGTACGAAAAGCAGTCACTATGTGAAACTCAGCTAGGGGAGTATTGAATCAGAGTATTGAATTTTTTGATATGTATAATACTTTTTTAAAGGATTTACTTGTAAAACGTGGGAAAAATTTCACTCATTTGTTCTGATTTAATGGGTACCTACACTACATTTACTCTTTGAATACAAATATTAATTTCAGGAAATTATTTTTAGTACCTATATTTTAATAGCATATTATTTGTTTATTCCCGTATATCTTGTGACAAGCAGACGAGTGTTCCAAGATATTTATATCTACCCTTTAAGATATTACTTAATTTTCTAACTGAATAAACTTGAGCGATCTTGTAACCATAACCTACTTCTTAGAATAACATATTCTTATTGTGAAGTTGTAATTATTCAGAATATAGGTCTGTGATATTTTAAATATTAATTAAATATATTAATTAGAAATAAATATTCTTTCAAATAATGGAACGATTAAATGTATTAATATCAAAAAGGTAACATATAGGTTCGAAAATTGTCGTTGTAGCATAGTTGGATAATGCACCTTCCCCGGTTAGGAAAGAAATCCAGGTTCAAACCCCGGTGGCGCAACAACAATATTTTTCAATAAAATTGATTTTATATCTATATCTTTCTAATTAATATATTTAATTCATATTTAAAATATCACAGACCGTCGGTTCTGAATAATTACAACTTCACAATAATAATGTGTTCTCCTAATAATAAAGTTGTATCAATGTGTCCAAAATTTAATAAAAATGAATTGATAATTCTGGCGTCTGCTATCAGTTTACTCAAAGGTATTTGAGATTCTGTAAAAATAAGGTAGATGGCTATTTAATGGAACGATTAAATGTATTAATATCAAAAAGGTAACGGTTTGAAAATTGTCGCTAAAAATATTTTCGCTGTAGCATTCTCCAGTTAGGAAATAGATCCAGGTTCAAATCCCGGTGGCGCAATAACAATATTTTTCGATAAAATTGACTTTATATGTATATCTTTCTAATTAATATACTTAATTCATATTTATAACCTACTTCCATTAATAAACTTTACCTTTTTTTTTATCTCATGATATATTTTGTGCATATGTATTATACGTATAAACATGGACGTACATGCACAACATACATAAATAGTCACGTAGGCTTATTACATTTAAATTATCTGTTGTATTATTTCCATAAGCTGATCTAGTGTTTCGAAATTTTAGGAGTCTTTAACTCTTCCCAAACCATGCAGTAACACAGGTCTACCATCATAATTAAACTAGAAATATTTCGGTAAATACATGCAGAATAAAATTCATATTTTAGATACTCTTAAAGAAAATATTAGCGCTTAGGACTAGTAAAAAACCAATTATGAAAAGGGAATTGTACAAAAACAATTATTTTTTCCATTCAATCCATTGTATAATTAATACGTTGGTAAATATACAATCTGTGATATGAAAGACAGAGAATACTCACTATTTTCATAGTGAAAAGAACAACAAACATACAAGTATAATTGTCTCTTTCTCACTAATTAAATGAAGAGAGATAAGAAGGAAGGACACATTGTATAGAATTTAATGAATGCTCTAAATTATGTTATTAATTATTTTTTCTAAATTGAATGCTCAATATTTAGCGTAAATTCGTGCCATTTAAGCTAATAAAAACATTTCTTCTAACTGTTATTTACGGTAACACGAGTTGACAGCATGGCTGCGTTCGGCTATTTTATATCATGGTATGGTAAAGGTTAATCATTAGTTATGTTTAAGTGATCTACTTGATATGTAAACGAGGTGTGTCAGAGAAGAGAACGAAAAAGTGCAGGAAAGGGAATTAAATCATGATCATTATCGATGCTTAATGGCGGTCAACACCTTCCACGTAGGGCAGCAGTATTGACAACCACGTGCGACCGCACGGTAGCGCGAGCGATTGGCCACTTATCCGGTGAGTTTCCCTTCACCACACCTGTCCTTAGCTTGCAACAACTACATACGCAGCGGGCTACCACGGTTCGGAAACTTCTAGACACTTCTAGGTCCCCAAAATGCCACGTGTGATGTTTTCGTACTGTGTTTGTATAATTGTGCGGCCAATATGCAGATCGCAACTAACATCCCATAATCTTGCTATTATACAAGACATTTAGTCAAGATACAAACTGCTCGGTTCTACCATTGCATTATTTAAATATATATACAAATATTAACAAACATTTTTGATTTTTATAGCGTTAACTTTGTGGTTAGACATAATTTAAAATTGTATTTATATTTAACAATCCGGTATAGGTATATAAACTAAACTGTAATGACTGTCCGGCATTTTATTTAGGCAAAACGGCACAGAGTTTTAATGCTAGTATAAAAGGACACTTAAGGTGCCTTAACAATTATAACTTCTCAGTATTTACCAACCATCTTTTAGACATAGGCCACAATTTCGTAAAAGAATACGGCATTGAAATTTTACACATTAATACTAAAGGACTTAGATATGATTATTCAGAAAATCTAGAAATCAAAAAATCACCCAACACTCAGTCCAATATTATCCTATTAAATCTTACAAACAACCCGCAATTTAATATATTGTAATGGATGTCATTAACATTTTATGGAATAGTTCAGTTGTACGCCAGTCCTGACGATGATATGTTAGTATCGAAACCGGTTGACGTAAAAACAACACAGTGGTTTAAACAAAGTTAAATATAAATACAATTTTAATAATAAACGCCACTATAGTGATGAGACATGTCCCCAACATAGGGATATAATCTGTCGCCAGACAGCTCGTGTGTCGCAGAAATGGTAAATTATTTAAATAATTTTAGTTAAATTACATATTTTATATCCGATTGTATACGTGTCTGTGTTGGTTGATTTGTAGGTACTATGAGAGATTACACAGCGAAGCTGTCTAGTAAAAGTAACCGGATTTGTTGATTAGATATTATTGGTATTTGTGGAAACACCATTACGCTATCTACCACGGAGGTAACCAGAGTAAATAGAGTATTACACTCTATCATCTCTGATTATCCTTACCAGTTTGTGAGTGCTTTATCCAACTTTATCCACATCCACATTCACATATTTCTTTTAACACGTTCGTTACTCATCTGGTTTACCTGCTTATATTATATCCATTGACATTCTCTATTTCTGGTGTCATAAACATAAGCGTTATATACTTTTCACAATGGATAGCGCTATAGATCCATGATTACTAACATTTTCGTTCCCTAATTGAATAGCATTAATGTGGAAGAGCTGTGGTTTCAACAAGACGGCACAACATGCCGCACAGCGCACGCCACATTTAATATATTAAAGGAAACATTCGATGAGCTCATCATCTCGCGTAATGAACCTATGAATTGGCCTCTAATATCGTGGGATTTAACACCTTAAATCCAGCTGCTCCAATAAGTGGTTGCGCTTTATTCGAGTCAGCCGCGGCGCCCATACGCGCGAAATCATATTTAAACACTAATAACATAAAATTATCTTTCCAATAAAATAAATACCATCTCCATAGCAACGATTTTTATGTATTTTATTTCATTTTAAAGTTTTATACCAAAAAACACCCTTTATATATAGCCCTGCAATAATGTGTTAACCTTCAAAATATGAAATAAACTAGTTCAGATTATTTAGTTGCAAGACTATTAAGTAGTTGAGAGGTTTGCAAAGTATTTTTAACACCACAATAATTTAAACAACAGTCATCCAAAAGAACAATAAAGTATGTAATATTAGTTTAAAAGCATAATACAGATAAATTCCAGTATATCGCCATGTATAATTATGTAAATATTCCTCTCAGTTGTGAAACGCAACGCAGTGAAGCATGTTTTTCATAATAAAGACATCAGTTCAGTTTAGTGTGGCTTAATACATTGTTAGAAAACACGATCCATATGATTCAGCTTTTATCTAAATGCATTGTATTAAAGTGATAAAATATCATGTATGTGATATAACAGCTAATACATTCACCTTTGAACAATTCTTACATTTAAAGTATTTATATTTTTATTTATTATCTTTGTTTTATTAACCACTAAAATGAGTTTAAATACATCTACCGGTTTCTAAAAATACCATTTTCTTCTTCAGGATGTCATAACTAACTAAAACATATATTGTTTCTTTGACAGAATCTATTTTTAAAAATCTATTTTTTTTTTTAAAAAAAGTTTTTTAGTTAGTTATGACATCCTGAAGAAGAAAATGGTATTTTTCGAAACCGGTAGATGTATTTAAACTTAATTTAGTGGTTAATAAAACAAAGATAATAAATAAAAATATGAATCTTAACCACAAAGATAACATTGCTGATTTTAAAAGTATAAAGTATTTCTAGTAATATAATATGATTTTCGAATGACGCAATTTTTATGTCACTTTTGACATTTCTAACCTAATTATTTCTGAATCAATATCATACATAAGGGATGGTTAATATTTTTGACATGGCTGGATCATTCACTGCTCAGCTTAAAGGGAACGCTTGGAGAATTAAACTATAATACACCGTTACTTGTTACTAAAAGTGTAAAAGTGTAGCCGTGTCTATGGATCTGGACTGGATATTGCTGATTTCACCTACTGCTGTCAGGTAGATAGGGGCACAAGTCCCCGGGCGCCAGACTGTGGAGGGATATTTAATTGGTCAACCGCGTACTAAATATTCGTTATATTTTTAATGAGAGGGGGGGGGGTGGGCATTTGAATAGTTCATCACCGTTCGCCAAATACCCTAGTTAAGCCTCTGATTGCTGTACTCTCGCAGTTCTGGTCCAGTAACATAATAATAATAATAATAACATTGGATAATTTATATAGCGCTATTTTCGTAAAAAAAATTACCTTAAAAACGCTTTACACTGGTGATGGGTCCACACTGTACGAAATACTTCAATGAACTACTTCGTTATTATTAAGGAGAACACATTATTATTGTGAAGTGTAATTATTTAGAACATAGGTATGTGATGTTTTAAATACTGGTTTAATGTATTAATTATAAATATATACATATAAAATCAATTTTGTCGAAAAATATTGTTTTTGAGCTACCGGGGACGCCAGAATTATCAATTCATCCAATGAATTGATAATTCTGGCGTCGGTTTACACAAAGGTATTTGTGATTCCGTTAAAACAATGTAGATGGCTTTCAAATAATGGAACAAAAGATGTATTAATTTGAAAAAGTGTAACATATAGGTTCGAAAATTTGTCATGAAAAATACTGGCGCTATAACACAATTGGTAGTGTACTTCCCCGGATTGGAAATATAGATCCAGGTTCGAATCCCGGTAGCACAAAAACAATATTTTTCGACAAAATTCATTTCATATGTATATATTTTTAATTAATACATTAAATTAGTATTTAAAACATCACAGACCGTTTGTTATGAATAATTACAACTTCACAATAAGAACGTGTTCTCCTTAACAATATAAGTTGTATCAAAGTGTCCAAAATTTAATAAAAATGAATTGATAATTGGTGATTCCGTAAAAACAATGTAGATGGCTTTCAAATAATGGAACGTAAGATGTATTACACTAGCAAATAACTTCGTTGCCTTCGATGACGCAAGCTCTCACTCAGCAACGTACACAATTAACTGAAAATTGTGTAGGTATAGAGAGCGAAACACCGTGAAATAGTACACGAGTTTGCTGCTCACTTCGGGTACTTCATTGAAGAATAATTCAATTACTGTTTAAATAATAATTTAACTACACTTCATTGGACCTGTGCGGGCGCTGTTCGCGCCTCACAGATCTAGCGATCAAGTTTCACAGCCATTCCTCACCGGTTAGTACCGCCTGAAAATCTAAACAATAATACATCGCAACACAACCGATCCGAGAAGCCAGCTGAAGCGATCACTTTTCGGAACTACCAGTTCAGTGAGCTTCGCTAGTCACGAACTTTAACTTGCAATTTAACCTTAAAACAATGTAAATTTATCTGTGCATCATTCGACAGTAGACACCAATAAGTCTGTTTCATTTCATCATTTTGTTCTAGCCGCAACACCAACACCTATACTAACATGCACACTTCATATTATTAATATACACTGTGAAATTCGTATACTTATATCTGAGAAGTTCTCACCTCAAATAAATCCTTCCGATATTTGTCGCTCCATTCGAGTAGCCCGACAATTTAAAGTGTACTCATTTCGACTCCTATCATTAACTGTATAAAGTCGAAGCGATTTCGACCTACTCTGATAAGCGTTCATTTTGAACGCTTCAAGTTGGTAAACGTGCATTTCGTGCATTACGAAATGTAGTTTTACTATATAGTTATAGTAACATGCATATTATTATTAAAGAGAACACATTTTTATTGTGAAGTTGTAATTATGTGTTATTTTAAAATACTAATTAAATGTATTAATTATAAAGATATACATATAAAATCAATTTTATATAGGTTCGAAAAATTGTCGTTAAAAATAATGTCGCTGTAGCATAGTTAATAATACACCTTCCCCGGATTGGAAAAGAGATCCAGGTTCGAATCCCGGTAGTGCAACAACAATATTTTTCGATAAAATTGATTTTATATGTTTTGTAATTAATACATTTAATTAGTATTTACATCTATATTATTTTGGGAAAAGGTTTTTTTAGTATTTTTTTAAAATATAGTTTTTGTAGCACTACTCCTTATGAAGAGTTCCACGCTTTTGGCCTTCTCTTTCAGAAAAACGGATCCAACTTAGTTCACGCAAAAGGGATGTTATGTGAGAGAATTTTGAAGATCTATTTATTATTAGAGCTGCCGCATGCAGAATAGATTGTAATCTATCCAGCAGTAACATTGGCAGGCCAGCATTAATACTATTACAGTAGTCCACATGTGACAAATCACTCAGCTGATGGAAGCATGCAATAATATTAATTATATTATAGACAATTGTTCAATGAACATGAAATTTCCAACACTTTGAATACATAATATTATAATTAGACGTGTTGGACATTCCACAGCATTCCTGCTTAGATTCTCGAGGAATCTCCATTTTGGAGACACGTCGTGGAATCACCCGGGTGCCCTCCAAAATACCGAGATCATTTTTTTTACTGTCGTCGCCTTATCTGTGGCCCATCTCGATGTTATTTATGAGCGCTCGTTGTCATGTTGGTATGACTTTTATTCTTTGTCGAGGACCTTTTCATTCATAAAACCACGACGTACTATAAGATGACTTTGTATTTTTTTTTATACACGTACAAAAGAAGATATCTGTGGCAGCCGTACAACTCAATTCGGGCGGGGACCAGCGAATTTGTTTTTTTAATTTTTGTAACATGAAATAATCGCTTAAAATGTGTAGCATTTAAGAATAAAATTATCTAACTGACTAACTTAGCACCTAGTCATTTCCTCAAGGTGTAAGTAGAGAGGATAGAGCGCCACACTATTCTGTCCTGACACACGACTATCCTACCTACATCTTCTGCATACTCGTCAATTATTGATTCTTTTCTCACGACCATCTTCTAGTATCTGGTTTTTCTGGTCACAGTTGTGTGTATAATCCTATACAGTCCATTTTACGGAGGAAGTGTTTGGAGAGTGCGGAGTGTGGCGAGTCATTTTTTTTTCTTATTTCCTGCATTTCTTCTAGTACCCGCCACACCATTTAAAAAACAAATCATTTTTATTTTATCATTATTAATAATACATTGTGCAATTAGTTCTGTGAATTTTATTTTAAGCTGATGAAATGGTTCACTAGGGACTGCGATGAGCTCCGATTTCGATTCCCAGTAGGAAAGTTGGGACGATTCATCTTTCAACTATAATTTGTCATAAGCGAGGGTGCAATGCTTTATGATACACAATATCATAAAAACCATTAAAGTACGAGTATGCAAAACGATGAAAGTAGAGAAGTTCCCTTCTGTACTTCATTTTCTCCTGCGCACTTTGCTCTCTCATATATTAATATGAATTGTATGTTTATCGGTAAAATATAATCGTTGTACGTACTATCATTATTTATTTACACACAAATATAAACAATACATTACAATCGTAATTTATTTTATTTTTATAAACTAAGTAATATTTCAAAGATGACTCTTTTGTGAAAAAAGATCCTGAAACTTTCAAGTTGAATATTGAATATATCTATTTCTAAAGCAAACTCATTCGCTAGTCGATTAATCTCGAGAGACAGTAGAATTAAAAATATATGTAATAGTTTTGTAACTGAAGTACAACAATAAAATAGTGAATCGTGCCGTGTTTTGTTATTTCGCAAATTGATTAAAGGTAGATTTTGGAACAGTCGAAAGTAGAAAGAATTATTTTAATCATTACACTTAATTTGAATTACAATTTAAAAATGCATTATATGCCATCAAAAAAATTTTCGACACCTTACTATGTTGGTGTAGTGTAATCAGGTAATGCATTTCCCCGGATAGGAAAAGATTCAGGTTCAAATCTATCAAATTAATTTTATCTGTATAACTTTGTAATTGATACATTTAATTTGTATTATCTGTCTGTCCGATAGTGTATGAAGTTTTATTTTTAGGAGAACACAATCTTATTGTGAAGTTTTAATTATTCAGAACATAGGTCTGTGATATTTTAAATATGAATTAAATATATTAATTATAAAGATATACATATAAAATCAATTTTATCGAAAAATATTGTTGTTGCGCCACCGGGATTTATATGTATTAATTAACATTCGGGATGTATTAATATCAAAAAGGTAACATATAGGGTCGAAAATTGTCGCTAAAAATAATGTCGCTGTAGCTTAGTTGGATAAAGCACCTTCCCCGGTTAGAAAAGAGATCCAGGTTCGAATCCCGGTGGCGTAACAACAATATTTTTCGATAAAATTGATTTTATATGTATATCTTTATAATTAATATATTTAATTCATATTTATGAATTTTTAATTTATTAAGATGATAGATTTAATTTACATTTCTATCAGAGATGTATTTTATGAAAATAAGTTTTTTACCATTCTTACCGTAAAACTATGGGCCAGTGAGGGACAGCTAACTAGTCAGGTCAGTGACGTATTCAGAGATAAAAATAACTTTACCAAGCCAATATTTGACAGAGAAAAGTGGGAGAGGCCATCATGCAGCAGCAGCAGACAGAAAACGACTGATGATAATGATGATTATAATTTGAATCATAATATTCAGCCATCATTAATCCACAACTGGATAGACCTTCTCTATTATCCTACCACTATCTTTGGGATTCCCGATTTTTCACTCATCTTTTGGGATAGTTGTGTGATTAAGTTGGGTCTACTTGTTCATTAAAGTTCTTTCAAATATAACAGTTTGGAGGTAATTGATATGTACGTGAATCAGATTGGATTTTAATGAAAATGACGAACCACTTTCCATATTTTATTTATACAAAATGGATTTTAACGATTTTTGTTTTACGTTTTTAAAAAATATCGTCTAAAAGCCGTCCATTTCTCTCAAGACACTTTTGCAATCGGACTCTTAAATTTGCAAACACGTGAGAGCAAAGCGTCGGTTCAATGGCAGCAACTTCACGGCGGATATTTTTTTGTAAGGCCTGAATTGTTCGAGGATTGTCACAGTAAACTCTCAATTTAAGGTATCCCTACAAAAAAAATTTACACGGTGTATGGTCCGGTGACTGAGATGCCCAGAGTATGACTCCGCACTTGTTGGTTAATTTATTGGGAAAATTCTCCTCAGCTTCTCCATTGAAACTTTAGCTGTGTATGGAGTGGCTCCGTCTTGCTAAAATTATGTTCTGCTGTTGAACTCGGGAAACAGCTGCAGTTGCGATACTAAAAACTCGTCGATCATTAGGCAATACACGTCAGCGGTGACTGTCTCTCGCTGGTTAAAAAAATAAGGGCCAATTATCCCTCGGGTAGAAATTGCACACCACACTGTCGTTTTTGGACAATTCAAACGTTTTGATGGCGTTCCCTTGGATTGTTGGGGCACCAGTATCTCATGTTTTATTTATTAACTTAGCCATCGATATGAAAATGTATTTCGTCAGTAAATAATATGTTTCTAAACGTTCGTTCTGTTCAAAAACGTTCCAGCATCGTTCTTGCTAAGGTTTCACGTAAAGAATAGTCATTTTTATTGTGAATTTGCACGATTTGCAGTTTATATGAGTGAAACTGTAGTTTTTTTTTCCAAAATAACGTGCACTGTTGATTTTTTTATTCCAGTACAGGCTGCAATCTTCCTTATCGATTTACGTGGATTGCGCATAATTTCACGTCGAACTTTAGTCACATTTTCTGGCGTCACTGCTGACGTTGATGATCCCGGAGAAGTTTGATTAATCATTGTCCCTTCTTTTCTGAACTATTGAAATCAACACCGGATAAGTTGCGTGTTCGGTCCATCACTTACTCGTCAAATATTAAAGTGAGTACAAAAAGTGCGACGCGCACGAACCAATGAATCACCACACTTTAAATATTGCTCAACCGCGAATGCACGGTGCGCTCCCGACCAGTGACTCATTGCAACTGGCAATCCCGTAAATCACGCGCGTCGAACAATCCCTCCCTCTTCTTATCTCATCCTGATGGATTACAAACAATTATAATATAATTTTGATTTTTTTCCGCTGAACAACCTGTATTTATAGTTTAGTTTTTTTTGTTTATGCTCTTATTTTTAGTATACATTGTATCCTTCAAAAGGGTCCATTGGTCTTGAAACATGTTAATAAATCAATAAATAATGGTTTATTCAAATTTTTTTTTCTTACCATTATTTACTTAAAAAACTACTAAAAAATATAAAAACAGAATAAATATTACGTTATTTTTTATTCGTTCTCCAATCACGCATCATTAGGCGAAACGATGAAAGGACGTAATAAAAACGTCCACATGTGATAGTTCAATCTGGCCCATTAGCGTAAGTTGAGCCGTGTAATTGATCCCGAGTCCGCAGAGTCACGTGGTTGCATATAAAATAATGACAAGTCACCCCTAATTGGCGTGTTTGTGGACGAAAAACACCGCCCTTCCAACCCCCGATGCCGTTTGACACACGCTTTATTCGGAGGGTGACAATTGAATCCATTTGCCATTGCTTGGTTTGTCACACCAGCTATGCCAGCCTCCCCTTGTAAAGCGTCATCTGGAAATTATAGTATTTATAATTTGATCCACAATTTAACGTGTTGAAAACGGCGAATCAACATTAAAAAATTACATTTAGTAAAGAGACTAAAGGTCTCATCCACGGAAGGAGACACGATGAAACAATCTCAGACATCTCATGTACACGTGTTGAGATTATTTGAAGATAAATTTAGAGATCAGCTTAAGATTGGTAGAAATAAATAACTTAAACCAGTGTACACGACGTTTAATCTGATTGACACGTATACAAAAACGTCACATAGAACCACCATAAATCCGTACAACTATCAATTTTGAAAAGTTAGTATTAGTCATTAAATATGAACTTAATATAAAGCTTTAAATAAACACTTTTTCAGAAACAGGACAAAAGAGTATGGCGCTTTATCCTCTCTGCCTACCCCCGCGGAAAAACAGCGTGATGACAGCATAAGTAAGTAAATTACAAACACATATTTATTCAAAATCACTCAACTAACGAACGACAGCTCTCAAATTTTATAAATTGTAAAACATTTTTTTAAAAAATCGTTCAAAAACGGCCGTAACAAAATGTTTGTTTTAATACAAAGTAAATGTATTTATTAGAAATATATAGTATATAACGCATTTCCCCGAATAGGTAAAGATCCTGGTTCGAATCCGGGTAGCAACCAAGATATATTTTCGATAAATTGATTTTATTTGTATAGCTTTCTAATTAATGCATTCAATTTGTATTAAAATACGACAGAACTATGTTCCGAAAAAGCTGTAACTTCACAATAGTATTGTGTTCTCCTTAAAAATAGTGCAGACTGTTTTTTTTTAAGTGAAAGTAAAATTTTTTTTATAAATAAAGAATAGATAGTTAGTGAAATGCATAATAGTCGAACAGTTTTTTATACTCTATTTCTGTTATAAAATAAATATTTTTTATAACAATTCTATGGGGCATTATCAACCTCTCATGCGTAAGCATCTCTAGCACATGTATTTTATTCAAATTCGTGTCTATTAAAATTCTGGGGGAGGCGTAAAGTGAATTTAAAATGAAAGTGTGTCATTATAATATTAGCTACATTCCTGTATGGATTTCGGAGAATCTTCAGGACGGTTAAAATGTAGTTTCGCAGAGATGGTCGCGGAATTCCACTAAAATTGATTAAGTAACGGATCTCTTTAAAGCAATATTTGAATATATTCAAGAACACACAATTACTGGTTTTTCACCTACAAAGGCACTGTTATTAAACAAATAATAGATATCTCATAGAGACGAAGCCATTTTTTATATTTAATGGAAAATATATATATATGAAAGGATGGGCTTACAACCTGTCTTCGGCTGGCTTAAGTGATCAAATTTTTGTTGTATATATGTAAATATGTGGACTCACTTCAAGTACCACTATACTATCGCCATCTATGAACTAAATTTGATCATTCATTTCCTTGAAGCAGCATGTATGTCACAATGAAAATCTAATTTATTTTTAATTATTTAAAGCAATATTCGTCTGTCTATGAGATATCAATTATTTGTTTAATATCATAACATACTGGTCAAAATATGAAAATATATAAAAATTGAAAATTATCGATTTTTCATTGTCATTTTTGTCATTGAGTCAATTTCCACATATTTTATCATCGTAACAATATAACTTAGGTACTAGATTTATTTTACAAATACTTTTTTTAAATAGAAATTTAAAAACATTAGTACAATTTGACATCATAAATAGTTTTAATTAGTTTATTTGACATTGTGATGAATGAAATGGTATTTTCCAAAACCGGTTGGTGTATTAAATATATTTCATAAAAAGATTAAAAACGATGTTTGAAATAATTATTTTTCCATATGATGTGGCAAGCCTTTCTTTAGAGTTCCTGAAAAATGGAAACGTTCATTCGTCTCGCAGTCCATGGTAAACGCAGCATGCGAGTCAGCAACTCAAAATTTCTAAGACATCGAGCATGCTTATTTCTTTCTACGTAGTATGTAAATTGAGATTAAGTGAGAGAAGTAAACTTGACGTGTGCAAATGCTTAGAATAAAGGATTCAAAATAAATAGTCTTCAATCTGTCGTCTTCTTCGACACAAGAGAAAGATAATCTAGTATTAAAAAATTCGTCGAAAATACAAAAAAAAAAAAACATTTTTATTTATATTGGTATGAGAGCTAACAGGGGAGGCGCGTTTTGGGGTTCCGGCAACATTATGTGATCAGAGTGTATACAATTAAACTGATCGCGTATCAAATCATTTCAAATAATACCCTCATGTTAGGGTACATCAGAATTTCACGCAGTAATTTTGCTACTGGGGTAGATAAACATTTCCATATGAAACATAATTCATAGCAATGGGATAATGCACAGTGGAGTAACGTGTACGCAAAATTATTTGCAGTAAAAACTAAATTTATGCCTGGAATTTGTCAACATATTTGGCTTTTGAATGTTCTACAAATAGTAATTATCATGGATATGTTACATTTCAATTTTATTTATTTGAAATTAGCAAAATTAACTTTGTGGTTAAAATTCATTATTTTTATTTGTTAACTTTATTTTAAATACCATTTTCTTCTTCAGGATATCGTCAATACTAACTAAAAACATATGTTATTGTTTCTTTATCAGAATCTATTTTTAAAAAACAATTATTTAAAAAATAAATTTAGTACCTAACTCAAATTTACTCGAATAATTTTTAGGAAAAATTTTTAGAATGACACTCATAGTTAAATTTAGTTGGTTGTTTATAATTTTTTGATTAGTTTTACATGCTTTATTTATCTTCAACGATTCCAAATTATTTAATTTATGACCGACACCGTTTACATGCAAAATTGACAATTCCAATTTTTTATCAAAACCATGACCATTTTTTACCCATTTTACCAATATAAAATGCAGCACAATCCTTGCAAATAAGATTATAGACACCAGAATTGTTAAATTTATCAACTTTGTCTTTAGAATTTATAAGTAAATTTCTTATATTATTAATTGTATAAAATGCCGGTTTAATGTTTTGTGGTAGGTGGATATTTGATTCGAAAAGTTATTTATGTAAAAAATCTTACGCCAATAATCATTATTATCATATCTATTGTTATCTGTGATTTATATAAAAAATTGATCATTATATTCTTTTAATTTATTTTTTAAAATAGTGTCTATCAAACCTGTATTATACCCGTTATTAACGGCTATTTTTTTAATTGTATTCAATTCAATATTGAAATTGAATGTTGACATAGGAATATTGACTAAACGATGTATCATAGAGTGGAACTCTGAATGTTTGTGTGATAATGGATGATGGTATAGTGAATCAAACAACCAGTTTACGCAAAAAATTACTTCAGTGCCTTTTTTACAATAATAAAAACTACTGATCACACAACCAACCCTTAGTGTTAATAAACTGAGCAGAAACCTGAACCCAGAACTCTGTCTACTGTTTGAATTCGGAGAAGGATATTTGCAATATGTTATAAGCCTGACGTTTATCACCTTCTAGTGATGGAATAGTCATCACTTTGAGTGTACCTGATACCGAAGGATAGACGGAGTATCCGGAGGAAGCTGGAGGTTTTCGGGGTCGATAATTGGAGAAGCACGGTTCAGAGCGAAAAGGAATGGAGGAATTTAATTAACACGGCCACAGCCTACCACGGGCTGCAGAGATGATTATCGTTGTTGTTACAAATAATGTTCAACAATAAAGTAACATATGTACTATCTAAACACTGGCGACAATTTATATTCACTATGGCGTAATTGGTAAGTCTACCAGCATAAAAAGATGACTTTATTTTTTTTGATAGATAATTTGGTTTTCTAATTGATTTATCCAATTAGATATAATTAAAGAGTTGAGGATATGTACATATATTGTTCGTTAAATTATAACATTTTACAAATTAATTATCTAGTATAATTATAAAATCAAACTATCACATGAATATTGGAAGTATATGGGTAGGGATTTTATCATATAGGTAGCAATTAAAATCAAATCAAATGGTTATAGTAAATTCAATTTTAAACCACAACCAGCTAACCATATTTGATATGGAGGACACCACATAGGGTAGGATATACTTTAAGGGTGCTGAATAGGGTTTCTGTATTCCAGGACTTTTTTCATTCCCAGGACTCGATTCGCAGCTCTGAATCGATCTCGGAATCCCGGGTCTCGTGATATGTTAATAAAAAAAATTGAAAAAAAAGATTTTATGTTTGTTTTTTATAAACATTGTTAATTTTATTAATATAAATTAAATATGTATTGACAAAAAAATACTATTTCTAAATAAAAATACTAATATATTAAATTCTTAATATTAAAAAATATAATTTGAATGAAATATATTGTATGTACATATTTACAATCAATCTATAATATATTATATTAACATAAATAAAAAAATTAAATTAAATAAACACATTAAAACAATTTTATTTAAAATTTCATTTTAAAAATACCAAAATGTTCAAATTTACAACTGATAGCCTGGTTCTCGCTTTTGTACATACATTTCCAGCAATTGAAAAAACTCTCTGTTTCAACCGATATCGGTTTTATGGTCAACAGGGAAGCGAACAATTTTTGTAAATTAATTGTTCGACGGCTAAGAATTCCTATTACCTATGACCTCGAAACCGTTACAAGCCAGGGCATAAATCGATAAAAAAAAATATTGTTTCGGCGAAAGCATTCACTCATGTATGTATTTGTATTTTTATTGCACTTCACCGAAAGTCGTGTCAATGCTAGTAAATTTACAGGAATTTGTAACTTTGTATTTTGCGATCAAATGATTTATTGTTTCCTTGTCCTACTGTAGAGCTTTTCCGGGCCACAGTAAACAAAATGGTGTTAGCCAACATTCGTTGAACGTATATGACACAAGAAGAAGAGAAAGAAGTTGAATCTTTAAGACGTGGTGTTTACACGGGGCTGCGAAAGCCGAGAGTTGTTCCCGAAGAATCTCATTTCAAATTTCCTGATTTTTTGAGCTTATTTAATGATAATTTAATGTTTTTTTTTTTTTTAGGAGAACACATCTTAATAATCCCGGCAGCGCAACAACAATATTTTTCGATAAAATTGATTTTATATGTATATCTTTATAATTAATATATTTAATTCATATTTATAATTTAATGTATTAATTATAAATATATACATATAAAATCAATTTTGTCGAAAAATATTGTTTTTGCGCTACCGGGGTTCGAACCTGGATCTCTATTTCCAATCCGGAGAAGTACACTACAAGTATTTTTCATGACATATTTTCGAACTGTTACAGTTTTTCAAATAATACATCTGCCGTTCCATCATTTGAAAGCCATCTACATTATTTTTACGGAATCACAAATACCTTTGAGTAAATCGACTGCAGACGCCAGAATTATCAATTCATTTTTATTAAATTTTGGACACATTGATACAACTTTATTATTAGGAGAACACATTCTTATTGTTTAATGATTTTCAAAAAATGTTAATTTCACGAATACAACATGTACACGAACATTGTTGGTATCACGATTACAACATGCACACGTAGAAGAACATGACATTTATGCTAACTCCCTATGCATCAAGGTAGTCGTCGGTGGGTACCTACGGATTCGCTATCCGCCGTTTAATCTCACGGGTAACGATAGAAGGGCTACACCCCAGCAGCCGCGTTTGACAGTTTATGATATCTCACTGCAATCAATCGGAGTGGGGGTCCCTACTACAAAAATAATTGTTTAATATGTTATCGGCAAAGTGTAGAATTATGTTTGTATGCACATTGGCAACAATCTCTTTTTCTCTCAGGTGAGGTACTCCAGGGCATCATGGTTTTCTATTCTGGGTCTACAGCGCGAACTGCTTGTCTTCACTCTTCGAGTCTTGTTAGTATGACGTGTAGTCATGTCTCATCTGTCCATCTTTTTCCTTGTACATTTCCCGTAATCACCGATGTCTCCAGGCTATTTCCTCTATTCTCCCGAGCATTAAAAGCATTTATTTTGGCAACAATGCTGATTATTTTTTCCTAATTATTCTTAGAGCATACGTTCAAGAATTCAGAATGCCAAAATGAGACATGTTAAGAAAGTAGTAGGAGTAATATTAATCAAGAAAGAAGTACTACAATAAGAGAGACTTTCGGCATGGTGCTCCTACTTCTACAATTGAGGTTGCTTGGACACGCCAGAGTAACGATTCTTCTTGGAAACGAAACAAATCTTCTTAGCAATTATGGAGACTATCCGAAACAAAGTTGAGATATGTAGGCGACCTGCATGCACCTTACAGTACCTGGCTGTCAATTCAGATCCACCTGGTACCCACAGAACGGACGAGTCCTAGAAGCTAAAGAATGCCAGCCACTTCTTCGCAATAAACACCAATTAAATACTTTATTTTAATTAAACACCTTGCTCTAGTCATATCACAATAAGCTATACTTAGACATATATTCACACGCGTGAGAATTAAAGATGATGCGGCCTTCAATCTCACAATATACAAAACTTTATAATCCAAACTACATACCCTTTTAATGTTAGCCATTCCATCCGAGTAACTCGAAAACTTAAAGCACACACAGCTTTCGAATCCATATTATCTGATAAAGCTAACCACTATAGATAAACAACAACCATTTTTATGAAGAGATTAAGTTATGACTAGTCATCATGTACATGGTGCAAATTCAACTTGTCGAAACACTGGATCTCTTTTCTTCGTGTCAGAATTGACTATATACTTAGTGGCCTCAACACACGAGATATGGCTCGCAATGCACCTACATAAGGCTCTCACAGCTGACTTCAGACTCTCTAGCCACATACCGTTGCAGTAGGTAACAGACACGATCGCTTGATACACGCTTTGGATGATCTGCATCTCTTGTATTCTACAGTCAAAAATCTTTGGACTTTTTATTTCAAGCCGAAATACTACTGCAAATAAATTCGTCCTGTCCTTTAGAGACCACTCATAACACGCACTAAAACACCGAGCGAGTCGAAATACATATACATTCTCAACATTCGAACATCGATAAATCCCGTAAACATACAGATACCAGCAACAGTGGATTCTATCATTCGTTCCGTATCCACAAAGTTTTAAAGTATTCGACTTTCGCGCATGCGCATTGAGTTTCGCATGTCAAGGTCTTCGAGTACTGTATGCGCAGTCGTTAACAGCATCCAACCTCATGGATATAATGCACATAATAGCATACATATCATTAAGCGAGCGGATTGTTTTGAGTACGTTGTTTCTGTGACGCATTTTTGACAGAAAAGTGCCAGTTACCTTTTTCGCTTGGTCGATCCAACGTGAAATCTTCATCTTTCATTCTTTAAAATTTTGGATTCATCTTAGATAAATAGTTGAGAGTCTATCCTTGATGTTCATCTCCTGCAGAATGGATTCGTGTGTCTCACCGTCTACGGATATACGCAATACGTATCTCCAGCATCACATCTCAAGGACACAACCGTACCTAAGAAATTTTACTTTAATATAATAAATAATATATAATAAATTTATTGGACATTACGATTTACTCCGGAATCCAAATTCGCATGGAATATTTCAGCCACATTCAGAACTGCTGACACGCGGGTATTTGGTAATTGACAGTTCTGTACAAAATACTACAATATTGCAAATCATTTACTTCGTACGTTGCCTGTAACATAATAATATATTCTTTTTACCTTCGTTTTCCATTCAATTATTATTGCTGAAGTATAAAATATAACTTTGATAATCTCCCTTCTGATCCGTGTACGCAACCCCATGAATGTATGATTAAAAATAATATATTGCATTTTATCATATCTGCAAAAATAATTTTACACTTTTGCAATATTCCAAGAAATTGTGAAACACATTAAATTACAGTTTTTTTTTTGCTGGTGAATATATATTTTAATTGGTGACGTAATTTCATATATTTTATTCTACCATTTGAAAAAATAGGTACCTACTAAAGGAAATAGATTGAACGGTATCATAATAGTTAATGCATTATGTAAAAGGTCAAGTGTGTATTTTACGCATATTTATATGAAGCATTATTGTTTGAATAACAATTAAATACTAACGTTATTATTAATATATTATTATAGTATTCAGTGATTCAATTAATAAGATTTATTTTATTTTGACAAATACATTATTGAAAGGTTAGATTTTATAAATGAAATAATTAGACGTATGGTATATCAAAATCAAATGTATTACGTATTTGAAATATTTTTCTTCTTCTTCCATCAGTTTCCTCATGTAGAGGGTCGTGACCGCGCAAGTTGATTTATTGATTTTCCTTCACCATTCACTGCAGCCATTGAAATAAAATGGTTAGTAGCGTCCTCGTGTTATTCCATCGAGTTGAAGATCGCCCATTCCCTCTCTGATCTTCCACTGGTGACCGCAAATTTTCCAGGTTGGTGTCCGATAATAGTCTATCTTAGATCCTGTTCATACTTGAGTATATTTAAACAATTCTTTTATATACTTTTAAAATTAGCAATATTATCTTTGTGGTTAAGATTCATATTTTTATTTATTATCTTTGTTTTATTAACCACTAAATTGAGTTTAAATATATCTGAAGAAGAAAATTGTATTTTTCGAAACCGGTAGATGTATTTAAACTCAATTTAGTGGTTAATAAAACAAAGATAATAAATAAAAATATAATTCTTTTATAAATAAAAATGAAAAATTATTTCCCTATATAAACCCCTACAGCACATTTTTATAACAATATGTTGAAACTACATTTATGTTGTGTCTCAAAAAAGAATTAACTCGATTTAACTTTGACATTAATATAAAAACATAATCAAAAATCTTATGCATTGTCATTATTATGTGAAATTCATAATATCAGTTTTTTATTAATTAGTATTCAAAACTCGTTCGGGATGGGCGCGACAAGCGTATATGAAATAATTTGTTTAAAAAAATTATAATTTAAACAATCACATTAATTTTTTGGCAAAATACTAATCAAATACAATTTTTTTTTTAAATGTATCTTCATAACAAAATAGTTACACATATTTTAAATGAAATTGACTATTTACTCCAATTTATTTATTAAGGAGAACACATTCTTATTGTGATGTTGTAATTATTCAGAACAGACGGTCTGTGATGTTTTAAATAATAATTAAATATATTAATTATAAATATATATCCCGGTAGCGCAAAAACAATATTTTTCGACAAAATTGATTTTATATGTATATATTTTTAATTAATACATTAAATTAGTATTTAATTTATTTTACTTAACCGTTGTGGTCTAGTTTACTGCGCGCTCGTCCATCTCTTACAGGTCTATCTTGACGTTACCCGCCCATTCTCACTGTTCCCCTCGGTTTCTGTTACTTGCGCATGTTACGATATACAACCATCCGCAATACAGCAACCTCCTTCTCAGGAGATCTGGGGCGTCAAGCGTGATGCCTAAAAATTACAGAAAACCTTAAAAAAAATAATTATAAAAATCGGAGTACATACTCAAATTGATATTATTTATATAATAATATTTGGGTATTGCTTTTAACTTCCCTCAACGGTTTTATTTAACATTAAAACCGTTATTGTGAATGAGATTGTGTTATGTTGTAATGATAATTGGTAACTGATTATACGTAATTTCTTGAACAATGACTGGTACACTAGAAAGTAAATAATAACAATTAAACCTTAGTTAGCAATCATCGTTATATCTCAGTTACAAATAATCATCACAATTACAGTCACATAATAGTTTACCGTCACTAGTCTCCACTGTCAACTTCAACATCCTCAACTGTTCACGTGATAAACCAACTCTCTCGTGTGAGTTAATTAACAGAGGCCAAAACCCAAAGCTCCACGGTGAACGCGAGATTAATATACACTACAATAGGTCTTCATCCCTCGGACAATCTGAAACAATAGACCATATTATACATGCACAATAAGCATAGAGTGTATAATAAATAGCAGTCCACGTCATCGAGAGACGTTGGCGAGGAACAATGCACAAGACTATATGACGATCAGAGATGTGCAACACATCACCGTATTTTCGCTGCAGGTTATCTTTCAGGAGCGAGCAAGATTCATATCATATCATGGAGTTTTACATGAATCCGTTATGTATCGTTATACGCAGGCATACACGTATAAACATAGTTAAGTTAATATTACACAATTATAATATTTCTTAATATTTAACGTAACTTGGTTCATTTTCTTTCAATACAGAATTGGTAGACATGATTTTAAATAATATATTACTAAATATGAATTAAATATATTAATTATAATTATAATAATTATTAGATATACAATTCGATAAAATCAATTTTATCGAAAAATATTGTTGTTGCGCCACCGGGATACGAACCTGGATCTCTTTCCTAACCGGGGAAGGTGCTTTATCCAACTAAGCTACAGCGACATTATTTTTAGCGACAATTTTTCGACCATATATGTTACCTTTTTAATATTAATACATTTAATCGTTCCATCATTTGACAGAGCCATCTACCTTATTTTTACAGAATCTCAAATACCTTTGAGTAAACTGATAGCAGACGCCTATATATATATATATATTACTAGTCTAATAATAATCTAAATACTAATTAAATGTATTAATTATAAAGATATACATATAAAGTCAATTTTATCGGAAAATATTGTTGTTGCGCCAACGGGATTCGAACCTGGATGTCTTTTCCAATCCGGCGAAGGTGCATTACCAACTATGCTACAGCGACAGTATTTTTTATAACAAATTTTCGAAACTACATGTTACACTTTTTCAAATTAATACATCTATCATTACATTATTTGAAAGCCATCATTTTTACGTAATCTCAAATATCGATAGCAGAAGCTAGAATTAACAATTCATTTTTATTAAATTTTGTACACATTGATACAACTTATATATTATTAAGGAGAACACATTCTTATTGTGAAGTTGTAATTATTCAAAACATAGGTCTGTGATATTTTAAATACTAATTAAATGTAGATAGGCTTTCAAATAATATAGATAGATTTATTAATTTGAAATAATGTAACATATGGGTTCGAAAATTTGTCGTCAAAAATACTGTCGCTGTAGCATAATTGATAATACACCTTCCCCGGATTAGAAAAGAGATCCAGGTTTGAATCCTGATAGCGCAACAACAATATTTTTCGATTAAATTGATTTTATATGTATATCTTTCTAATTAATACATTTAATTAGAATTTGAAATATCACAGACCCATGTTCTGAAAAATTACAACTTCATAATATGAATGTAGAAACCTTAATAAAATAATTATCATTATTATTAATGTAAAATTTTAGTAATAAATATATTTTTGAATCAAATATCTAAACACCTACCACCAAACATTAGAGCCGTATTTAACATTTACAGTGTTTATAACGTAGCTTTAAATGTCTTTAATATACAAAATCATGTTTACTTAGCTTTATGTATTGGAAAAACACATCGAGATTTAACACGGTGGGTTTCCACATTTGAGAAAATCCATTCACCCCTTAATTCCTTAATTGTGCATTGAATATCCATGCTACATTTAACTGATGTATTCTCTTATATGTAACCATAGCATTCTGGATAGGTTTGAGCCTGCATGCTGGCATCGGATCTACTACAAGCTCTTTGTTCTTCAAGTTGTGCTTTACGTATATGTACTACACCCATCTGCACATATTCCGCAGAGAGAGGATTTTACTAAGTACATAATTGTTCTCTTTGTGTTCAGGAAGGCTTACGGGAGTGAAGCGAAAAGGATGATATCAATGTAGAACAGTTTTGAGCAATTTTAGATATTTTCTGCATTTTGCCTTCTAACATCTAATAATAATAATTGTATTAGATAATTTATTTAATTCTATTTTCGTAAAAAAATCACGGAACTATTTAGGAATAGTAGTTTTTTTTTAAAATACTAGTGAATTGTATTAATCGTGCAAATGGTGTTCTTACGTATCAACTTATTACACTTAAAGACATTCTTGAAAAAACTAAGATTATGTTAACATAAATAACACACGCAAACATTACAATCTGTCAGCGTCGCATCTTTATTGTATGGAACATAGATAAGAATAAAAATTCATACGATTTCGTTAATGTATGTTTTTTCTTACTCATAATAAAGACCATATACATACACTTCATTTCAAATTGAATATATATTTACGTACTGTTATTGAATATATAAAAGAGAAAACATTTAAGTAATATTTAACTAGAGATATTAAAAATACGTCTGACGTGTTCTCTACTTTGGTGAATATATCGATTATTTTTTACTGGGAATGACACTACAGTCCGAGTGCAATACAGTCCAGTAAGTAATAGATAAAAGATTATTATGGATTATGCAAATTTATGGACATGACTTTGTGAAAAGGTGCGTTTTCAGTATTTTAAAAATAAAGTCTCTGATGCACTGTTTCTTATTTCGGAGAATAATGAGAGCACTAATCTGATGGATTCTGCAGCCCTTCCTGCAGATGTTCTGATTCTCTGACGTATACCGTTCAAATTGTCTATGATGCAGAGTTCTTGAAGATCATGGGTACCATTTTAGGCCTCGCCTCGTACATCAACCGACACAATTCAAATTCTACTCTTTCCGGGAAATGGAACCATTTTATGTGCGAGATTTTAGATGTTTCACATATTATTTGTACTGCCGCATACAGAAAAGAATACATCAATCCAGCTGATATATCGGCCAGCCAGCATAAATACTATTGAGGCGGTTTAATGCATTGCCGCGTTTAGCCTACCTACTTTTTTTTACCTAGCGTTTAACCTACCTCTTTGTTTGGGACATATATTTATGCTTGAACGAAGATAATGTACTGTGCCTTCCACCTCCCCTCCCTTCCTCACCTGCCGCCGTGTCAGTCGATCGGCGACCCTAAACCGGTGTGGTAACAAGTAAATTTCGCAGTATAACAAACGAGTGAGACGTGTGTCTGAGTATCTGTCCAATGCAATCTGAAGGACTCGAGACCGCTGAACGAAGATTGTGTTACATCTAGGAGGCTAGGAGGTACCAGAAGAACGGAACTGTGTTGAGTGGAACCTCCTTCCGAATATTCTGTTTCTTCCGGCATCTATGCTTTTATGCAACACTTTTTCTTTTTTGAAATCAAAAATTGTGAGGAATTATAGATTATATAACACCACTTTATTAGATAATTTTGTAATCCTCAAGAGCGTCTTACGTATTATTTTACATCTAAAAAACCTTATTCTTTATAACAGGATTTTAATTTTTATTATATCAATATATTTTTAAAATTTCAAAGATTAATATTTTTATTGCTTTTGCTGTGTAATATGTCCTTGTCTACGCTTTATATGTCGGTTCAGGTTCAAAACATTGATCATACATACGTATCAAGAAAAGTTGACGTATCTTTTTTGATATATCTTTAATTTTATTTACTAAATTGACTAAATCCACCTCGAAGATATTGTCGAATGAGTCTATTCGTATACTGTTGAACTAGTGATATATAAGGCAGTGATTCTAATTACGCCATTTATGGCATAAAATAAACAATGCCACATGCATTATCCACATTCATATATTCTCTTCTCTTCGCACGTTAGTTAGAGCTTTTGACAGGGCATGAACTTTTGCGGGCGTCCTCTGTTTCATGACCTTTTACTGGAGTCCTCTGTTTCTGTTGCATTCGATAATTGCCTCATATATATATTTTTAAGATCTTTTCCTTGCTCATAAGATCAATGACTAAACCATCTAATTGATCCTTTTTTCGACCTATTAGCTCTATATTGTCTCGTAATTTGTTCAACTGAGGCAAGACTAGCGGTTCACAATGGAGTCCTGATGTATGGAAGTGAGGCCTGAAGCTGGCAGAAGAGGAATGAAAGAGGACTGAATGCAGTGGAAATGAGATCACTTAGGCGTATATGGGGAAAATCCATAAAAAATGAAGAAATAAGGAAAGCATGTAAAGCTGAACTTAGTATAAAGAGTAAGATTAATAAAGTATCACTTAGATGGTTTAGTCATATGGAACGGATGAATGAGGAGTGAATGGTAAGAAAAATATATGATGCAAGTGTTGATGGCACCAAAAGTAAAAGTCCGCGGAAGACTTGGCATGACCAGGTGAACCAGATACTGGAAGATGGTCCTGTTAGAAGCCTCAATAATCGTAGATGTGGATGAGGCGAGAATTGTGTGTCAGGATGGAAGAGTGTGTTGTTCTATTCCCGCGGGGTAACGGCGTAATGGTAAGTAATTTAGTAAGGAAGTAAGTAAGTAATTTGTTCATTCTTCACTCTATCATATTGATTTTCCAACTTCTTCCTTGCATTCCGTCTACTTTTCAGATGACTTGATGCTTGAATGTTTTCTTTGAGCTTTAAATCTCTGAGCTTCTTTGTATCTTAGCTTAGACCTTCTTAAGCTCCTACGTCCTATGGTCTGGTGTTCAGCAACGATTCCAATGTTTACTGTTGGGTCATTCTCTTAACATGGTTCGACTACCAAAGTATTCACATTTTTAGAAACTTGGAGATGCTTGGCTCAGTAAACACATTATATAGCTTATTATTTATTGTAATGCCTACATCAAAGTCCAGGGCATGCTCTTTTTCATAGTCAGCATCCATTTGTCAGAAAATATATGAGAACTGATAAGCGTTTTATATACAAAGAATTTATTATGTACGCCAGCAAGAATCATAGATAAAAGTAGCGTTTCTATCAAATCTGAATTGTATATCTTACATGTAGATTATTCTACTAAATATATAAAAATATTAATTTCATCTATTTATTAAAGCCATATTTTATGAGAAAAATTCAACATATACAGTTTCAAATCATACTTCCAAGTATTTGAATATTTAAGGTTACGCGATATTTATCCTGGGCGCAAACTATATATATTTTATTATTTAAAAGCAGGTTAATAATAACGAGTTTTAATCTATCCGCAGGTGGCACGTATGTTGCTGGAATAGTAAATTACATTATTATTAAAATCATTGCTTTCTGCTAGTAGTGTACTAACATTTTTGTATTTCTGAGTAGCAGTCGGAATTTTACTTGATCAAAATAAAAATCAAAAAAATGGTCTTTCTAAAACTATTTGCCACTTATGGCTGTTGAGATATCCACCGCAGATATTTATGATTCTAGATAACCAAAAACAAATAGCATCCAATTATATAAGCGGCACAATTCGCTGCCTGAAGGTTTTTTTAACGAATCGCCAAATAAATACTCCAGTTGGCGGTTAATCAGTCGCCTTATAATCGAGAATCCCCGATATGTTTGCTAGCCGTCATGTACAAAGTGCCATCTAGCTGGCTGGCTCGCTGTTTGCTCTGTCCGTCAATTTAAATTAATTGAGTCAGGTGCATAACTGCACACTCAAATAATATTTAAATATAAACCCGTTTTACGCCAGACGCGTCGTGTCAATTTGAGATGAATCATAAAAATATTTTCATTGAGCATGTTTATTACGTACTAACAGAAATTCTCTGCGGGCAGTTATGTTGGGTCTCGACCAGTGTTAGATATGTGGTGAATTAGAAGGATTTTAATGAGGACATCATTCGTGTTCAAGTTACTTTAATCTTCATCTTGGTTTCATGGTTAAAATGTGTATTTTGACAGTAATAAGACACAAACAGACAAATAAATACTTACGTGTTACAATAGATTGCACAAGTCTGAATAATTATGTACAATTGAGTGTTCAGCGGGGCGCTCAGATGGTGCTAGCTGCGTCTGCTGTGTCATACGTACTGTGACATGTCAACGTGTGATGGCGTCACGGTGCTGCAATTATAATCGATACAATGATCGATAGATGGCGCCATATGTAAAAAAACAACATAAAATAAAGACAATAATAATAGACCAATATATGTAGTATCCTTTACCTTTGGACCTGTAAAAATGTTGTGATAAATCAAACATATACTCATAATATCGATAAAGTTAGACTTCTTCGTCATGTGCCGCTTTCTATCGAAGGTTGGCATCTAACTTACAGTATGCCAATTTATCCACTGCAAGATATAAAAGATCACCGATATTTTGGACATTGAGCCACTTTCTGAGGTTACAATCAAGATTATCCCTTTTTACCAACGCATCTGCTGCCTTCTATCTTTCACTACATAATGGTTGTAAGATATCATATTTATTTAAAATTGTATTTATATTTAAGTTCGTTTAAAGAACTGTGTTGTTTTTACGTCAACTGGTTTCGATACTACGTATACACAGGACTGACGTAAACTGAACTATTCCATTACATTTAAACGGTATCCATTACGGGGTGTAGGCGGAGTATTGGTAAGGTTTGGAGGTGATTGACCGGGCTTGACGTAAAAATAGTACGGTGGTTTAAACAAACTTAAATATAAATACAATTTTAAATTATGTTTAATTACAATGTTAACGTTACACACATCTCAAATGTCTACTGACTTAACTTCCATTAAACTCTACCCTCATTAAATCTCTATTAATCTAATATATTATGTAAAAATAATTATGTTCACACCATGGTCGTAAAAAATATTTTTATTTTATATGCCATATTTAAACATACTATATAAAACATGTACATAATCATAGAGGCGTGCACTGCATACAAACATTACTACCATTACTAAAAAATCTGGGAAATAATATAAAATAATTTTTGTATTATGAAAAGTACCTGTTATTACTCGGATTAGCTTAACCTTGTGTATGACGTAACTCACGACTTTTGTCTAGCCGTGAGTTATTTACCAAATATTTGTTACAAATTCATGTGCATTCTGCTCCGTAATTTGCTAGCGCTTAAGTCTTGAATGAACCTAACGTGTTTTTTCAATCCTTATAATAATTGTACTGAACTAAATATTTTTTTACTAAATCTATGTCGGCATCTTGGCGTTTGTGGATTTTCTGCATTTTTCAAACCATTTGTGCTTAAGCTTGCTGATTTCGAAAAGGAATAATACTTACTGAAAACTGCGTAAAAAGACAATTCTAGGTTTTTGTTTTTACTTAACAGACTAAACGTTATATTCTTAGTGTATTCCAACCTATGATTCCATATTTCAGTGATATATATAAAATTTGTAGGTTATAATTAATCATTTGTCAAGCTTGCAAATTTGCATTTTTGAGGATATTATTAAGTTACATTATTATTAATATTAAATTAAATGTCAAAATACAATTATTTCTGTTAAATAAAACACAATCACTTTTTATTAAACTACGATTTTCATTACACGCCAACCTAAAGCGTATGTAAAACTTTAAATACGCCCTTCAGTTTTAAATACTCCCTGACGAAGCTTGAGCTAAGCGAAACCGGTTATTTAATCTAATATGTCAAACCATAAAATATGACTTTCTATGCAAATATAATTATTTCTGTATTGAGTTTCGGCTATGCTAATTTGTAAAGCTAGTTATTTAAATAAATGTTTTTGGAGAAATAGTAGAAAATATTTTAAGCCAAATCGAAAGCAGAGTACGGTACCAAGCAGTAAAAAAACTTGCCTTTTTTAAATTAGTAAATTTATAATTGTATTCTTAATTTAAATTGATAGAATTATTCTCAAAAATTAAAAAAAATCTAACTTATTTTTTGATTGCATTGTCGGTAACAGCATAACCTAACTTTGTGCCTACTTCACGACGACACTACATAATTGTCTTTTATTGGTCTCCATTATTTGGAGAATCTCATGAGCTGATTGTTGGGTGATGGCTGAAAGGAAACTGAGCAAAGATTCACGGAAATGATTACATGAACAGAACATCAATTTTTTTTTTCGTTTTATTTCAAACTCCTTTCTTTGTATTGTAATTGTATTTATATTGTGTTATTGGATTTTACTGATGAACCTGTCTCTTTTCCACAGACTTCGGTCTAGTTAAGAAGATAGCGAACTTGTAATACTGTTCGACCTTTATAACAAGATTTTATTGATCGCCGATCACCGTATTGCGCAAATGTAAAAGCGACATTAGAATAGTTCCTGTCCATTACCTATCTACTACCCCCCTCACCCTATACCCAGAACATGATCTTTTTCTGGAGTGTTCTCTATGGTTTTGGACGAGTTGAGTTGAAAGTTGAAGTGTAAACAAGTGTTATGGTAGGCTGTGGAAATTGCGTAAATTATCTTCTTACCGTATGGGAATGATAAATTGACGGAGAGTGTACTGTGTGTGAACCTGTACATATTTATATTATGTATGGTGCATGCTGCATGACACTTTTCGCTATCACCGAAGTGTGTGTTTCTGAGTTCTTCGTGCGGATCAACGGAGTACGTGTTCTGAAGCCTATGTAGTATACTATACAGATACCTAAAGGAGTATTTCCTGACCCCTGTTCTATATTCCTGTCCCTCTACCAAATTCTTTCCACTCTATCTACGTCCAGTTTTCCTCAATATCCTTGTTTAATGATGCTTGTCATGTATATAATGGGTGTGTTTAAATGTTCGATTTATTATATATGTATTGTAATGTATTGTCTATATGTAGGATGCTTCATTTTAATTTATTTTATTTTATTCTTTAGGCACTATAGAAAAGCTCTATACATCATGCAGGATTTTTTTTCTTACTTACATGTTGCTAGAAGTGATAGAGGTAGCCTGAATAAATTGGGTGACAAGGAAGACATACACGGACGGAGGATGAATGGTCGATTTCCAATAAGATGGTTATACCAAGTCCAAGAAATGACTGGAGTCTCGCTATACGTCGCGCTAACAAAACCCAAGATCGTGAGTACTAGAGGTTAACAGTTCGCGCTGTAGAAGCACAACTGAAGACCGCGATTCTCAATCACTAGTCATCAATCGAAAGAATTACATTTATAATTTTTTTCATAACATTGTTTTAGCGAACCGGTTGATATTTTTATTGGTACGCGCCACTGGTCAAGCTGGATACGAGTTCTGCTTGCACCACTATAAGAACCTTACGGCCGTGCAAAGAAAAATAACAACTTCTGGCTGAATCTCTACGCTTTGTCTTCGTGGAACAAGCTTGGGTGAATAAAATTTCGATTATATTATTAAAATTATTATTAAACATTCGGTTATGTCTCATATTTTCCCACACTTGAAGATAAACATACCGCTATTTTTTATGAAAAAAATCTCGATTAATTTTGCATAATTTATATTATATTTGAATTACAGCCATTCGCACATATTTTTATGCGAACATTATGTCTCGACATTGGTAATAAAAATTAATTATTAATATAAATAGTATAAATAATAATATTATTATAATTCTGACCTGCTCACATTGGCGGGAACCGAACGATAAGCAATATCATAAACATGTCTGAGAAGACTCGTCTGCACACCTTCAACATCGCGGACGTCTAGTAAAAAAGACGTATACATAATTAATTAGAAATATCACAACGTGCGACAACTCTGCCTCTTGTTACGCATAATCTTTGATTTGTTTGTCTTCACGCTTATCGGGGTGAAGTTAACCCTAAAACTCCTTAGAAGACCCTGTATCTAAAATTGTAGTATATTATCTACGAGTAAAAATGTTGTGTTTACAGTATTGAGCGCGTTGAGTTTATTTACTCGCTTTTTACTGCGTGTTTTCGTTTAGACTGTAAACTTATTATCACGCTTGTTGGGGAGAGCCTAATGACCGAATGTGAGAAAATGTTGATACGGGTCGAATAGGCTGTCAATGCGCCTGGACTTAAAATGTCGAACAAGAAAATAAAAATATCAAGAAAGTGTCAAAGGACCAAAATTGAAAAAAATTCAACTCAATGAATACACACTTTTTTTGAAAAGTTTTTTAAAATTAATAAAGCTGTTTTTAGCCATTGTAGTTTATGAAGTAAATTAAACTGGATTGTTGAGGATTCATGGTGGGATCAATATTCCCGTCTCTGCCGGAGCACATACTCTGGCAATGTGTAATCATGAGAGGAAGGGATTGAGTATCTATGAGGAGTAGGACATCGTCCCCTCCGGAGTAATAGGAACCTCGGAAGGGATGTCTTGCTGCCTGTCTGGATAAGCAGTCGAGCCTCCCTGAGGTTCTGCTGACTTGGCCGGTTGATAGTCGCTGAGCCCAGAACTTGAAATGGAAAAATTAACGAACCGGAACAGTCGGCAATATTCGAATTTTACACATATTTTTTACAAAACATATTTGTGTGTGTGTGTGTAATCTCTTTTTAATGTGAGCGCATTTGCAGATAGTCTCCTTAAAAAAACCTAGGCCGACGTTTTGGTACGATGATACGTGCCATAGTCGAGGCTTTTTCTCAAAAGGCACTTATCGTATAAGTATCGCACAGTTGGCCTGCAAATGCGCTCAAACTCAGAAGAGATACCAGATACACTTACAACCGCTTGCGGTTAAGCTATAAGTAATGAACAATATGTGTATTAACCGGTGCTATGTTAGATAATTTTTATACTGATTTTTATAGATAATTGATATTTAATCGAAAATAATTAACAGGAATGAAATGAAACGGAAATTACATGGGTATCACGTGATGGAGATATATTTGCGAGAATCCCATAAACCGGAATGACATTTAGATTTTGGTCTCCGTTCCGGTCCATTTCGAGCTCTGGTTAAATACATTTCAAATTACTTACTGTGCCGTTATTTTCCCCCGCTGAAGGGCGATCGCATAATGTATGATCGGGTATGTGTGCCTATTAATGTGTTTTATTTGTTTATCAATATACAATTAAGTTCTGGCATTACATTTCAATTTTGTTAATAAATATATTTTAATTATGACAGATGTTTTTTTTTTGTATTATTTTGATAATATAGGATTGTTTAACCGATTTTATAGGACATTAAATGTAGACTCAAAAAAAAAAAAATCGGGTTGCTTTGTTGTGCGATTTAAACACATTAAACATGATGCCTAAGTGAGTACAATTTGTACCTACGCTCACAGTTGTGTTATATGTACAGTTCACGGGGAAGGAAGGAAGGAGTGATATTTCATTACATTTTTTTTGACATTTTATAATTTCACTTATTCGAAAATAGTGGATTAACATTATGCTTTGTGTAGGTAGGTACTAGATTTTAACTTTTTAGTTAGGTATCGTGAATATATCAATAAATGTATCACATATAAGAATCCTTACTTACCTACTGGGACGCGAAGGGACAAATTTTAATTTTCAAACAAATTAGTGTTTTTGCTTTTTGAATATGTTAATTTCTAAGAACTGATTAAAGTATGTATTCACCATTGTAACAGTCACTTTTGTCATGTATTTTTCTGAGATTACACTAGTGGGTACTGCAAGCTCTATCTACGGCAGTAAATAAAAGATTTTGCGAATTATACAACATTATACGCCAATAAAGATTAGATAGAGAAAACAATAGTAGTAGTATAAATTTAGTTCGAAGAAAACCTGGAAGAGCAGCAACAAGGTGAAGAGATACGTTGCATCTACCTGTTGAGATTTTGGAAAACCACCCTGTGGAGAGGTGCATTATGAGTCATGTTTCATCTGATTGAGGCCACCATATGTCAATATTCAAATGAAGAAGGAAATAACACTTTAGTACGAAATGTTTATACGAAGATGAAAAAAAAAATTGTAAGCCGTTATCGTTACAACTTTAGTATCCAATACAAATCTATCATGAAACTATACATACATTTTTATGTTCTGGTGGAGTCATTGTTTTTTCTACGTTTCACAAGTGAGCCCGTCAATTGACGATCTTATGACACGCCCACCACCCACCACATCTCGCACGTATCAGATTGAGCCAAATTTGAGATCTGATCTTTCATTCACGGATTGTACTCGTCCATACCACCTCGGTGACAGATTTCAGTGGTATTTATCAAACTTTATCTGATTTCAGTTGACTTTGGATATTCGTAGAATTTTTTCAATTCACTCACGTCGTCTGTCGGACCATTCTACCGCGTCAATAATATAAAATGATAAAAATTGTCAGTGCCATCACACGCATGTAAGAAACGATAAAATATTGAACTGTAACTGGTGCTGTGATCCAACAAACTGTTCAATTGTATGGCTTGCGTTTGCCAGGGATTAGGCCATGGGTAAGCTACGGTATTCGATTTTGACTCGATTCATCAGTATTTTGGTCCATTTCAGGAGAATAATAGACAATATGTCTACATGTATAATTTGTTTATAAATACAAATTTAAGATGAATTATCACCTCAAAAATATATTTTTTACTAAGCAATTCATAAATAATTAAGGGTTTCAATTTATACTTGAAAATAACTATCAATTTATCTAAATATTTATATATTAACACTAATTCTTTATTTGTTTATTAGGCTGTAATTTAGGTAAATTTTTTTTTAATTAATCCTGGACCCATTAAACGTCGTGACAGACGTTTGTCTGCAGGTACATTTATATCCATTTGTTACATTTAATAAACTCAAAAACATAACAATTTTTCAGTCACCGTTTATACAATACATATCATTCTTACAGGTAAGCCATTTTTTAATCATTTCTTAGGAGAAAGCGTGCTCTTTTGTAAAGAACCAAAACATAAAGGCATTTTAATTTTTATTATAGAAAAAACAATTCTATTGTCCTCGATCCACACTTGTTGGTAATTTAGATTCAGATTTGCTACACCTCTTGTATTTTTCCGTGTGAAACCACCCCATTTAGAGCATCGTTATTATAATTTTATTTTATTAAAAGAAAGGAAGAAATGCTAAGCATTTTAAGACAATTAATAGAATAAACATGTTACAGTTAGTTGAAAGATTAGAACCACTGTGAAAAAAAAACCTACGTTACAAATTAACAATGAAAGTAAACAAGAAATTAAAAACTATCGAATAAGCTCAGAAGTCCGTACGTTGTAGGGTCAATGATGAATAGTCAAGCCAACCGTGGCGTTCCAAATCAAATAGTGCAAATTTGACTTACGGGAAGCATTTATTATACGGTAGAATAGTTATTTCCATCGTATTATACACACTTTCGCTTTTAAACTGTATGTATGTTATATATAAGATATAATTTTTATTTGATCAGACATAGATCTTATCTAAATACTTATTCAAAGAGTTTCTGATTTATTTTATTAGGATCCTTAATGACCTGTTGATAGACTGTGTATTCAAAATTAAATCAAATATACGTATTTTCAAAAACTATGTACCAACATTTATTCGTGAATAATCAAAAATTATGAAATTATTAATTGTGTACATTGAAAAACGCTAAAGAAGGGAAAACATCCACTAAATGTATACATATTGCAATAAATTAAATGTAATATTTGTGTTAAATAAAGACACAAGAAAACAATCGAGGTACAGAAAAAAAATTGCATAAAAGTGAAAAATGACATGTAATGACATGGCACAAAGGTATAAATACAATTATTGTTTTTAAGTTTCTACCAAAAAATGCATATTATGTATGGAAAGATAAACAGCTGCAACTGTAGCAGTTACCAAGTTCTTTTGATTCATAATACTTGAAAATATTTTTAATAACCTAACCCAACTGATTTTAAAATATTGTTTTTGCTATCCTATAGAATATAGCAATAGGTTATAACAATGATAGTTATAACCTATTGCTATTTCAATACCAAAAATATTCTCCACTGTTAGATACTGGCCTTTTTTAATGACCGCTACTACTAAATTAACTGAAATGGAAATGATGCAGTACTAATGGCGAATAATGAACAAGAACTATAAAGTCTAGTGAGTAGAATTGACGATGTATGCAAGGAAAACGACCTTATTTATGAATATTAACAAATTTAAAGTGATGATATTTGAAAAGAAGAAAAGCAAGACACCGTGCAAAATACGTAATTAATGTTTGGAACAAGTAGATGAGTTTGTGTATTTGGGAAGTATGTTTGATAGAAACAGAAAGGCCGAGAATGATATCGAAAGGATGGTGACTGCAGGAAATAAAGTGAACGGCGCTTTAATTGGAATTCTATATAACGGGAACTTGTTAACCGAGGCAAGACCAGCGGTACACAACGAATTCCTGGTACCGACACTGATGTATGGAAGTGAGGCCTGGAGCTGACAGAAGAGGAACGAAAGTAGACTGAATGCAGTAGATATGTGGCAAATCTTTTTATGATAGAGTAAAGAATAAAGAAATAAGGAAAAAATATAAAGCTGATATTAGTATAATGAGTAAGATTAAGAAAGGATCACATACGTGATTTGGTCATATGGAACGGATGAATGAGGAGAGAATGGTAAGAAAGATATATGACGCAAGTGTTGATGGCACCAGAAATAGAGAATGTTCGCGGAAGACTTGACACGACCAGGTAAACCAGATATTGGTGGAGTGTTTTGTTAGAAACCTCAACAATCGTCGAGCTTGTATGATAAGATGTATGAATGTGGATAAGGCGAGAATTGTGTGTCAGGGCAGATCCTTTCTGCCTATTCCCGCGGGGAAACATCGTGATGGTAAGTTAGTTAGTTAATTAGCCATTACTTTAAATTCTCTATCCCCCGCATCCAGATGCTTCTTGCACATTGTCATACGAATTGGTTGACTTGGCTTCAAGAACGGAGCCTCTACTCTAACATCCTATACCAACGCGAACATTTTCAGAACACCTCACTTTTTATATCTGACATCACACTGTCATATCAACATTTTGATTTTTTTTTTTCTACCTTCTGCTCAAATATAATCTACGATGTACTGTTCTTGTGGGTTAAATCTGCCGACAGTTGTGCGTGGAGGGTGAATCGCCCATATGTTTTTTTCTTTTGTGCCATCTCATTTTCCGGAAGGGAGTGCCTCTTCACTTTTCCTCTGCACTCCAACCTTGTTAATTGTAATATCTTATATTATCTTTATGTTATGTACGGTAAATATTATTTATTTACTAATAAAGTGAGCCAACTGAAGACAATGAGGGCAAATCTTGTTAAGGCAGCTGTGCGGTATCGAATAGCTGCTTAGTAGCATTAAATAATGTCAACCAGGCGGCGAATGAGTAGGACCGAGATAGGAGCTTTGAGCTTATTGCATAGGTCCTGGGTAAGCGGTGGGTTCGCCCTCATTGTCATATCAACATGTCAGATGGAAAGAAATAAAGAAGAAAAATATGAGAAAATACCTGACACATAATGAGGATTAACGTAGTGAGCTACAGTGACAAGGAAATCTTCCTTAAAAGTACCCACAAATATTTTAAACCAAACAAAATTATGGACCCGTTTTATCACCCTTAGATAAACTGCCAAATTACGAGTATCTTCCGCTTGATAAATTTTATCGATGGTTAAACCACCTGTCACAAAACGAACACTGGTTTTATTACTTCTGTTTGATCTTGTTGGTAGATTTTAAACAGAATGGTGAAATAGCCTCCAATATGTATGTCAAAAACCAAACAGAACTGTTAGGGACAGCGACACCTACAAGGTTTATTTCAGGAATCAATATTTAAGTTGTTGGGTGTGAACAAATATCAAAATATTCCATGAATACATAAATCAACCAAATAACATCCACTAAAGCACATTAAAATCATACATCTTTCTCTTGAGGTAGCCTGTCTACTCATAAATGTATGTGATACCACTTGTAGACTATTATTTATGTACTAGTATTTATGCTGACCTGCCGATATTTCAACTGGATATAATTCCATATGTCCTGATTGCAGTAGCACGAATAATATATGGAACGTCAACATTTTCGCACATGTCATCCCTTTTTCGTGAACTACCTTGGCTCAACTTGCCTGAAATAGTAAAATTGAAATTTTGTTGGATAACGTACAAGGCAACTCATAAAATGACACCATTGTATCTTCAATAGCTCTGCATCCCAGACAACTTGAATGGTAGACGTCAAACTGTTGGGTCAGTTTTTACTTCTGCTGCAGCAAGATGCCAGTGGTTGCGTCGTTTGGAGAGGATGACCGAACAGCAATCACCGACAAAACTTGGGAAGACTAAAGGTAAGGTGGAGTGACAATATCCTCAAAGACATATCTGTCTTAAAAATCTAGAACCGGAGAGAAACGATCCGTAATAGAGATCAATAGAAGACAATTTTTGAAGAGGGCGAGAACCATCAAGGATTATCGTCAGTGGTGTAGTGGGTTTCAAGCCGAGGCGCCGCTCTGTCACTTTTTTGACACGGAATTTACTTTTCAAGTGTATTTAAAAATATATATGATACAAAATATAATAGTATAAAATTTTTTACACCAAATATCATGCAGCTGACGGATATTACGATAATTTAACATATAGATTTAACAATAACATATATAGATTTATAGTTTATTTTGATAAGAATTAGATCATCTATGTTCGCGGTGGTATCCCATCATTTTAATTATTGACCACATGCACTTGAAAACATGAAATATATGTGAACTCAACTTAAATAAACAGTCATTCCAAAATTTACATGCTATAACTCGATAGTTTTTTTACGTTTACATAGTTTAAGCGTTTACAAAAGCTGGTTAAAACCTTTTTCTTAAACCTCAAACGTATTCAATTTCAATTTTTTGTAGGAATATGTGTACATAAACCATCTTCGGTTCGCATGTTTCCTCGGGGTAATGTACTTTTTGATATCATTTTCCTCGATCATGGGCCACGATTTCCAAGTGTTCAGGATCTACGCCATATCAGCTCAGATTCGCCTTCAGGTAGTCTGAATTTTTTCCTCGGTCCACCATATCGTTTTTTGCCGTGCGAAGCCGTATATCATCAATGACCTGTCGATCGTAGTTGGTGCTTGTGAATATTTGCTTCTTCCAGAATACTCAAGTTTGTTCTTTACTCTTCACATTTTATATCTAAGTTCTTCCTCAAGCATACATGGTACATGTAGATTGCGACGTCAACACGATTATGTTTCTTTCTTTTGTTCTCAGGATTCATGTTTATACTCCGTACAGAGTATACATAAATTATTATTATTTATTATTATTCGATGAAATAGAATATTGTCCATTTCCCTCCTGTCTTTAACATATGACATTTATCTCTTGAAACCTTCCGAGATCCCGGTGTATCGGTCACCCGTCGGAGCCGAATATCTGTGATCAAGCCCCGCGCCGGGCCTGCGACACTGCCGATAGAGATATCTCCGCTGATAGGCCCATCAGGACACGGGAAGAGAATTAAACTTTTTGTCTCTTTTGCCCTGTAAAGGGGTCATCATCAATCATCTACTGGTGGGACCACTTGCTCCGGACGAGAAACCTCGGAAACACATTACCGCGCAAAGCAAAACAGACACGTGTTGTAAGGGTGATATTTCTTTTTTGGTTTTTTTTTTTCGTTCATACAATATGACTTAATTTATTTTGTATATTAATTAATATACTAACAAATGCCATGTTTTTTTATTCAGTTATTAAATTTATTGAAAGATTAATTTCATATTATACACAAACATTTTTTAATAACGTTCATAAGGTAATTAATAGTTTGACTTTGAAAAATAATCGTTATGAAATAATATTTACTACATACATACAATTTAAATAACGAGTTTGTGTGTATTGGAAGTGTAATATTTGATAGAAACGGAAATGCTGAGAAAGATATCGAAACTGCAGGGAATAAAATGAATATTCAGGAGCTGGTATAAGAGGATCGAAAGAAGACTGAATGCGGTGGAAATAAGATCACTTATGCATATACATGGCAAATCCATTTATGACAGAGTAAATAATGAATAAATTTGTGAGAGAATGTATATCTGATCTTAGCATAGTGAATAGGATTAAAAAATAAAAATAAAGGACGACACAACCAAGTAAGGCAGATTCTGTAAGATGGTCATGTTAGAAGCCTCAATAATCGACGAGTTTGCTCAAAAATATATGAGGCGAGAATAATGCGTCAGAACAGAATCGTGTGACCCTCTATCCTCTTTGCCTACCCCGTGGAAAACGACGTGATGGTAAGTTAATTAAATAATTATTACCTAGATACCTTTCGTATCTCCAGCAGCATTACGGTACCTGAAAATATACTGATTTGTTTTTTAATTTTGAAAAAAATGTATCCTCAAAACAAATATGTGTGCAGTCTCCGGATCCCTTCAATATCTACGGGGAATATATCACACGAATACTAAGTTCCCGAGTAATAATATATACCTACTTAATAGACATTTTATTTAAATGATTGAGAGTACCTACGTACTTGTCACGATTATGGTGTAATAGTTTATTGGGTTTGGAAATTATATACAGGCATGGCTCAGTTGTTTTAATATTATAAATAATAATTGTAAATCATATCATATAAATCAATGTAAAGATAGACAAAAAAAAATATCTATCGAAAAAATGTATAAAAAATAAGATAAAGCACTTTGTTCACAACACTATTTATTGATAAATCAACATGTTTCGATACCTATGGTATCTTCTTCAGAAAGCGATATATACTAAAATTAAAAATGCAAGCATAGATGAAAACTAAACTATAAAGTATAAGTGGTGAGTGACTAAGTAGAAACTACTATGAAAACAAATTTAAAAGATGACTATTTCAATACGTATTGTCGATACGTGTTGATTTATCAATAAATAGTTGTTTAAACAAAGTGTTTTGTCTAATTGTTTATATAATATGTGGGCTCCAAGTAATTTTGCTAATATTGAATAAGTGAATAAATATATATATACAACCGAAACCAGAACACGGAACTATCTCTCGCCGGTAGGACGAAGTAAGATAATGTTTTAGGTTCGAGTCATGTTAAATATTAATATATATAAATAACTATGCTTTAAAATTGTAACTTCACAAAACAAATATGCTTTAATAATTCTTAAGAATACACAAGCAAATAATTTATGTGTGAGTAAAAACTGAAACAATAGATATAAATACAAGAATATTCAATATTTTAATATACAAAATAGAGCTTTCTTCTATTTCAGAATATCAAGCAATAAATAAAGAAATAAAAAAATATATTTTTAGAATAATATTACAAAAGTAGAATTTTAGAATATTTAAAAAAAAAAAATAAATACAAATTAAATGTATCAATTAGAAAGGTATACATATAAAATCAATTATATAAAAAAAAAATGTTGTCGCCATCGGAATTCGAATCTGAATCTTTTCCAATCCGGCCAACGTGCATTAATCGATTATACTACAGCAACACAGTGCCATTAACGACCAATTTTCGTACCTATATGTTACACGTTTCAATTTTATATGAATAGTTTTCTACTTAATACCTTTAATTAGTAGGAGAACACATTCTAATTGTGAAGTTGTAATTATTTAGAACGTAGGTCTGTAATATTTTAAATATGAATTAAATATATTAATTAGAAAGATTGAAAGAGATCCAGGTTCGAATCCCGGTAGCGCAACAACAATATTTTTCGATAAAATTGATTTTATATATATATATCTCTTTCTAATTAACACATTTGATTAGTATTTAAAATATTACAGACCGTCGGTTCTGAATAATTAAAACTTCATAATAAGAATGTGTTCTCCTTAATAAAATGAATAAGATTAAAACCTTATAAGATTAACAGAAAAACCATCGTAACCACCCTTATTGTATTATTTAATTGTTGTGGTAAGTTTTTTTATTTAATAGGAGCCACTTATTTAGTTTTGTCTCAAACTTTGGAGCTGGCGTACCTACTATTATGTAAGGGGTAATTTATTATCATATGGAAAGATATCGACGACACCACAAATAGAGGACGTCCGCGGAAAACTTGGCATGACCAGGTAAACCAGATACTGGAGGATGGTTCTGCTAGAAGCAATAATTGCCGAGCTTGTATGAGAAAATGTATGAATGTGGATGAGGCGAGAATTGTGTGCCAGGACAGAGGAGTGTGGCGCTCTATCCTCTCTGTCTACCTCCGCGAGGAAACGGTGTGATGGTAAATTAGTTAGTTGGTTAGTTAATTTTTTGTCCAGCTTGGGAATAATGTATGGCAGTGTCCTTGAATCCATAGGAACCTGTTTGTTATTTTAAGAATTGTTAATCCCAGTTTTGTAGCATATCGTGTGTTTTTACAATGTTAGTAAAATTACTTTATGGTCTCACTTTATATAAATAATTAGTCATAATACTTTGTTTAAACCTCTATTTATTGATTATTCTACATGTTTCGATATCTATGGTATCTTCTTCAGGAAACAATGTATACAGAAATTAAAAAATTCAAGCATAGATAAAAACAAAACTATAAAGTGGTGAATAAGTAAGAACTAATCAGAAAACAAATTCAAACGGTGACTATTTGCAAAGAGGATTTGATTATTTATAACATTTAGCTTGCTATTAACACTTTTTCTTATTTCTAAAATTTCAAATTTATCTATCTGCAAACCCTTAGTATTTGTATGTATAATTTCTGTACCCTTGTTAATATCAAAATAATGATTTGTTTCCAAAAGGTGATTTGAAAATTCTGAATAGTTGTAATTTATTGTTATTAAATCCTCTTTTAGTTTTGTTTTTATCTATGCTTGTATTTTTTAATTTCAGTGTACATTGTTTCCTGAAGAATATATCATGGGATTCGAAACATTTAGAATAATTAATAAATAGTGGTTTAAACAAAGTATTCTGTCTAATTATTTACATTCATGTTACATTATTGAGATTTTGTTTAATTGACATAAATAAAAACAAGCGATGAACAGGAAAAATGTTTACAGAAATTATTGAAAATATAAGAAATAAAATAATTTATTAAATAAAAATAATACATATAAATTTGGTAAAGAGGGTGCAGAATGTTTCAAATACGATACTGTTGAAAATTTAAAGCAGACGTAAGGAAATGACATTTCACTGCTTGTGTTACCGAATACGCCCCATCTTGCTGTCAGTCATTTCACCACACTACATAATTGTTTAACCATTAGTGTGTGAAAAGTGATAAATGGGCTAGTGTGTAAAAATATCTTCTAAATAAGGTGTAAATATAAATGTAGATATCTATATCGAAGGTAAGCGACCGAGTTGCAGTTTTCTGATTTATCCTGTGTAAAGTATATTGGACATCGAGCTTTTTTTTGAAGTTATGTGTGCGGCAATACAACCACATCTCATATTTCTCCAGCCTGTTTAATGGTGGCTTCATTTTATGTGTAGAATTCGACTGCATGGAGCAGCACGGGTATAATGTAACGTTTTATTGCCTTTAAACGAATAGCCAGGTGTATTTATCGATAGCAGATGAGATTTTGAAGGTTTTAACAACGCTCTTCAATGTCTAGTCTACCTGATAATCTATTAGGCATTTCGCAGATGTCCTCTGATTATCTCCAATACTCGTCTCGTTTATTTTTTTCACCACGTTCCACGTACTCAAACTATTTCGGATTAATCTTAATTCTTAGAAGAACACATTCTTATTGTGAAGTTGTAATTATTCAGAACATAGATCTGTGATGTTTTAAATACGAATTTAATATATTAATTAGAAAGATATACATATAAAATCAATTCTATCGAAAAATATTGTTGTTGCGCCACCGAGATTCGAACCTGAATCTCTTTCCTAACCGGGGAAGGTTCAAAATTTAATAAAAATAAATTGATAATTCTGGCGTCTGATATCAGTTTACTCAAAGGTATTTGAGATTCTGTAAAAATAAGGTAGATGGCTCTATCAAATTATGGAATGATTAAATGTATTAATATCAAAAAGGTAACATATAGGTTCGAAAATTGTCGCTAAAAATATTGTCGCTGTAGCATAGTTGGATAATGCACCTTCCCCGGTTAGGAAAGAGATCTAGGTTCGAATACCGGTGGCGCAACAACAATATTTTTCGATAGAATTGATTTTATATGTATATATTTCTAATTAATATATTTTATTCATATTTTTAATCTTAATTCAATCCACATCAATTTTTTTTTATATGAACATAAAGTTTCGTATTTCTTTTATCCATTTAGAGGGATAAAGCTGAATTATTGTATATGAATCTGGTTAATAAGCATATTAGTCTTGCCAATTTCTTGATAGTTGGAATTAAATTATAAATAAAAAACCTTTATCCACTTTTTTCTTTTTAATTCTTTATGCGGCTACACCGCCTAATATACTATTACAAGTGCATCAGTGCTATTCTCTATGATACTGTTATACTACCTTATTATTACAGATATCATAACTATTTTATATTAATACATGAATTGGAAGAGTTTAACAAAAAAATCAAAAAAACAAATGTTCTCATTAGAAACTTAACATTTTTATCAAATCAAAAAATAAAAATTAACTAGGCGCGGACACTTTATAGAGTGTCGCCTTATTTTAACATAATACTTAAACGTAAGTAAAATAAATTAATATTACACTTAAATATTTTTTTTATTTTACAAATTATTATTTATCTACTGAAGGCTCCCCGGAGCTGTGCTCCTCATTCATTCGACAATCTTTGCCATCATGCTCCCACTGCTCCAATAGATTCGTAAGCAATGGAGAGCCATCGAAACTTTAGGTGTCTTCAATGTCGTTTTTAGTCCCGTGATTTCGATTAATCAATTATCTGTGCACCGGTTTTCTTTAATTACCTTCATGTAAAAATATGTTCATCTCTTGAGTGATATTAAATAATGTGAATGCATATATGTTGTTACAGAACTAACATACATACAAGACAATTCATCATATAAAAAAATTGATAAACATTATAAGATGTGCACGGATGTAACAAATACTAACTATAAAATAATTTGTTAAAATAGTTTTTCTTGACGTTGGTTAATAAAAGGGGTTTGATTATGGGTGTGGTGGTGTTTAATTAAGCAATATATAAGATGCAATATATAATATCCATTAAAAAGTCATATTATTAGTGGTATAGTTTGTTTAGTGTGTCATATGAATTCAAAGTGCCATTATAGCCCGTGTCCACGTATGAAATTTTTCTAGGAGACTCGACTCGAAATGAGACTAAGGACGGTAAAGAATTCAGCGCAAAACGATTTATGAATCATCAGCTCAAATATTTTGCACATGGATTAAAATCTAGTACATACATACCATTACCAACTCTAAGAGATCAAAGCCACATTGAGAGATAATAAAATAATGTAAACAATTATTTTATTAATTGATTTCAAATAGATAATTAACAAACTGACAAATTTCTTATTTTCCTCGATTTCGTTATTTAATTAATTAATTAATATTTGATTTGTTGTAATTCGCCAAAATAATATGTACGAGTAAGGTAGGTATGGCGATAAGGCGATGTCGTGTCGCTCTTCGCTGGTCGTCACTTGGATGGCTCCATTGTTTCTCGCCAACCTGATGACGTGGCTATTTATTATTTGGCACATATACATGGATGCAATATTATACATGCATGCATAATTTATTGTTTTAAATGCAGCGAAGAGATGGCGACACCATACGAGGGAACTGATAAACGGAAAGAGGCAGCACTGTGGATATTAAACTCCGCGGGCACGGTGCAAATCATTCGGGGTCTGGTAAGTTATTTGTATTTATTGCAATGGGATAAGACTTGGAACACCGAATATCTCTTTGGGTAAAATTTTTGAAACGGACGCAAGTCCGTACTGATCGTATGGTATATTAATGTTGGAAGTTAAGGTAAAGGAAGATAATTGTTTCTGTATCCTGAGCCCTGCTTCTGAGACAGAATCATAGAATAGATGAAGTCGTGTCATCACCGAACTTTATATTCAATTTTCTTTTTAGATTTTGTGATGTGTATTAGCTTTGTAGCTTTTCATATTACACTAGTTCATTTTTATAATTGTGGTTTTATAGTCATCTCTGTACAAGAGAAACAAAATAAGATTCAAACAGGATAAAAGTCAAGTCCGTATTAATACGATCGAAGTATCTTTACCCACCGCACTCACGTATTACGCTCAATTCTTCAACATCATATCCTTGGTGGATTGTAGAAACACTGCTGATCATATGCCTACTGAAACTAGTCATCGATTGCCCAGCTGTGCTTCTCTTTGAGGGTACCCGGAAGGTCCACCGCGTCAGTCCCTCCCTCTGTAGCACCAACTCACGCTTCATATTATGCTCAATACCAAAGACAGTGACTTGGATCTCTTCAACTCATCGACACATGATTTTATATCTTTCGGCCTTAGCTCGCTCATCAATAACGTAGCCTCCTACGCATGTAAATGGATATGTATACATATATGTGTATTTTAAATCTACGTTATGCTTTATTATATTTTTTTCTTATTACTAGTTAGACCCGATGTTCCTACTCTACTCTTAACCCCCTTCGTACCGTATATTTTTTGATTATCTTTATTTAATTGTACAGCAATTTAAATAGTATATTCAATCTGTGAAAACTTGGAAGATGGTATTAGTCATATTTGATACTCTTATGCAATTTATTTTTTAATTGTACGATCTCGGTAAATAACTATTTGCGCTACTTGCAAGAGCAAAAGTAAATAGGTTATATTAAATTCAAAATTAGATGTCTATCCTTCCACGTGTTTCTGGCAACCAAAGCTTGCATTATTTTTTCAAAATGATAAGTAATTAAATTAATCTCAATATTATATTCTCGATTAATAAACGTAAGAAATATCTATAAATCTATTGCAATAGTTATTGAGCATTGGCAGAAAAGAAACTGAACGTACCACCCCAAATATTATTAAATTATTAATTAAAAGAGATCACAGTATTATAGTGAAGTTGCATTTTTTTCATAGTTATGTGGTATTTTAATACAAATTAAATGTACCAACTTGAAAGATATACAGGAAAATTCAATTTATCGAAAAAAAAAAAATTCTACCGGGATTCGAACCTGGATCCTTTTTTATCCGGGGAAATGCGTTAATCTATTACACCACTCACCAACATATTAAGTTGATAATAAATTTTCTAACTTATATACTTCAGTAATAATAATAATAATGTATTAATTTTCCTAAATGTAATATATTAGTTTATCCAAAATATAATAAAAAGGAATTGATTTTATTTCTGGTTTCTCTTAGCAAATATCACTCAAAGATATTTGAAGTTTTTACAATAAAACTGATAGCTTTTAAGTTTGGAATAATAGATGTATCAATGTGAAAGAACTGCAGCATAAGAGTTGCTTGCCAACCGTTTTAGCGTCATCAGATTAATTGGCTTGGGGTTCGTTTAAATTGATTTATTTCGTTTTTTCTGTTTTTATAATTATAAAAACGTATTTTTTTTTTTTTTTCTCTATTTATACCATTTGTGGTAATTAGTTTTTTAATTTCTTGTCTTTTTAATTTATTTTAAACGATTTTTGGTAGAATTATTTTTCACACTAGAAATTTTTATTGTTATTTACCTTGGCAACCACCTACGGCGGAATGGAGGCAACTGAAAAGTCATCAAAGAACCCAGAGAGTTTTTTATGAATTCTTATAAATCTACTGACTGTGGTCCATATACAGTTCATGTTCAGAAAATTAGCGGAGATGACAAATCCTCATCCATCCATCTCATACATTTTGGTAACTTTTTGTTCCGAAATAAAATTTAAAATATTTCTCCCGGGGAGTCAAATCTCTTGGCAAATTCAAAGTTTCAGTTCAATTTAAAGACTACAAATCGGAAAATGAATATGATCATTTCGGAAAACCAACTAAAGTCCGACGACTAAATTATAAAGACACAAAATCTGGCACTGTTCAGCGGCTTCCATCTCAATCAGTCGTGATAACATTTGAAGAACAAAATCTTCCAAAGTATGTCTATTTGCATTATAATTCTCTTCCTGTTTTTCCAACAATTCAATGTTTCCGATGCTGTAGATTTGGTCACACAAAAACTGCATGCAGATCCAATCCCCGTTGTTTTAAGTGCGACGATGCACACCTGGGCGAAGAATGTCCCAAAATAAACAGAATGCCTTCTTGCCTCAATTTTTCTGGTCAGCACAATGCCACTAAGATCATCTGTCCTGAATTTACCAGACAAAAAAATATTAACCATATTATGGCGTCTGAAAAGTTTTCTTATTTTGAGGCATCAAAATCCTTTTCTCCTGCAAAATCTTCCTTTGCAGAAAATACTTCTACGTCATCTCCTACTAAATTTTCTGCATCTCCTCTCTTCTCGCAAGTACTTGCGGAAAAAAATAACCATGTCTCTGTGAAACCATCTTCACAAAAGAAAACTAGTTTCACTTTCCGAGCCCCAAAAACATATCAGCCTTCTTATCTATCAAATAACCAATCCACATTAAATTCTATATATATTTCTCTCAGTGGTAATTCCCAATCTAAAGATAACTCCGATGGAGTTGCTTTCCTTTCAAATAATGATTATCTTTCTTTTAATAATAATAATTCTTCTGATATTATTAAAATTTTATTAACTCTTTTAATTAATATTATATCTCAAAATAAAATACCGTCCAATGCTGCCGAAATAATATCAAACTCTCTCCCAAATAATGGCAGTTCTTCAGTGGAACACGAGAAGCTCTGTTTCTAATCGAATTAATCTTCTTTAATTATTACAAAATTACTCAATTTCTATTGCTTCCATCTCAGAGACATGGTTTAAGCCGTCTCTCCGTTTTCATGTGAAAGGATATTCATGTGTTAGGTGTGATCGGTCGGATGGAGGAGGAGGTTCTGCCAACCTAATCAAAAATGGTATCCCATTTCAACCAATTCCCGTTTCTCCTCCGGATCATAATGTACAAATATGTGCAACACGTTATGACAATATTACAATAGTTTCCATGTATTGTAATCCATCTTCTGCTTTTAATCTTAATTGGTGGAATAACTTTATATCTTCTCTACCTTCACCGGTCATTATAGTGGGTGACTTCAATGCACATTCTACCGTTTGGGGTTGTTCTTCTGATGATAAATCTGGTAAAAGAAGAACCGAAGAGTATTGAAAGAGAGCGCAACTGTACTTCCAGCTTATTTTAACGCACTCACCCGGTCAGCCATCTCACACACTCTCCCATCTGTCACCAAGCGGCCACACACACATACATAAAACTTTGAAACATGTCAAATATCTTACAATTTTATTAAATCACATAAAGATTATCTACCATCTAGTTGAATGTTTAAAATTAACTATATTGATTTTTCTTGTGATGTGTGTCCAAGGATGACTATAAGTGGGTTATGATCAGTACAGAGCATACTCAAATTCTCTCATACAACATCCCTTTTACATCAGCTGCACTGGCTCCGATTCCCTGAAAGAGTTGAATTTAAATTGTGCTGGTTGATGTACAAGGCGACACACAACATGGCGCTTCTGTATCTTCAAGAGTTTTGTATCTCAGACAATTTTAATGGTAGACGTCAAACTCTCAGGCCAGCCTCTACTTCAGCCGCAGTAAGGGTTGTAGAAGTCTAAATGTATCCAATAGATTCGTAAGCAATGGAGAGCCATCGAAACTTTAGGTGTCTTCAATGTCGTTTTTAGTCCCGTGATTTCGATTAATCAATTATCTGTGCACCGGTTTTCTTTAATTACCTTCATGTAAAAATATGTTCATCTCTTGAGTGATATTAAATAATGTGAATGCATATATGTTGTTACAGAACTAACACACATACAAGACAATTCATCATATAAAAAAATTGATAAACATTATAAGATGTGCACGGATGTAACAAATACTAACTATAAAATAATTTGTTAAAATAGTTTTTCTTGACGTTGGTTAATAAAAGGGGTTTGATTATGGGTGTGGTGGTGTTTAATTTAGCAATATATAAGAAGATTTAGCTCAATTAAAAATATGCTAAAACTGGACTAACTTGGTGATCTCGTAGGACCTCAATCATGATTCTGGTTAAATCTATAAAGTGTGCTGTATGTACATATTATTTATGTATTGCTTGATACTCAATAATATAAAACACTGCATGACACATGTAATATAATATATATATTTACTTGGCAACGATGATGTCAGCCTGTTTAAATTTAATTAATATAGTCTCGATTTATCGTGAGAGTTCTTCTAGTATTTCAACATTATTCGCAAAAATAGTTTTTAACTCTTTGCCAAAAATGTTAACGCGCCGAATAATGGTCCCAGTCAGTTCAGATTGTTAATTATTATGCAGTTTGGACCGTTTGTTTTTACGACCGTGTTGAGTTGCTCCAAAATAATGGATTTTATAATGAACTCAAATGCGAAGGCAGAAAAACCATGCTGTGATTTAAAATTAACAACGAAAATTGCGTTTGTAAAATAATTGAGCCTCTTGGCAACGCAAAATAAATACGTTAAGCTGTGAAGAACCAACACCTACCTAGTTGTGTTTACGATTGGAATAGTTAAATTTATTTAGATTTAATGAAATAAATACCTAACTCGAATTAATGAACCTGAAACATCGGGAACAGAATACCTCCCCAACCCCCCTCATACGTTCAAAGGAAGGTGAAAGCAAGAAGGCTGCAGTGGGCGGGACAAATAGCAAGAGTAGACGAGTCCCGTAATACATGCAAAGTTCTCATACACAACAGAACAAGATCGAAAAATATATCAAGACAAATATGGACGGATAATGTTAAGACAGACCTGCAAGAAGTAGGTGAGTGCCCAGCAGATTGGACCGCAAAGGTAGCGTCAAGAGATAGATGGCACTCTAATGTGATTGCAGTCATGAACTTACGAGTCCTATGAAGTGGAGAAGAAGATTGAATAAATGTATTGTAATGAACTGACAATACTTTGAGAATGTTGAAAAAAACTGATCTTCTTTGATATAGAGAACACTTGAGTACTTTGGGCTTGTTATGAGAGGCGATAAATTTGAAGTGATTAAATTTTTCCAACTAAACATTGTTCTACATACATTGGGTTATTATCACTACTATAGTTTCGAAAGGTGCAGTTTCATCATCAGGTGATACAGTATTGTAATCTATTCGGGTACTGGGGCGGAGCTTGGTAAGAGGGGGAAGGTTTCAGTCGTTAACGGAACAATAAAGGTGAAGTGTTAGGAAATGTTATGTTGGCATTACTAATTAACGCATACAATTATAACGTAATTTACCATTCCTGCGACACGCGTGCCTTCATATTATTTTACGAATCTTGCTGCCGTAGCGACTCATATTTTATTAGTTTGCTTTTAAATAATCCGATAGAGAACCGAACAGTTTTTGTCTCTATTAAATGTTGGGTAATCCTAACCTAATTGTTTTTCTGGTGCATATCAATGACAGTCATCACCCCATGCTTGGACCAAATGTAAATGATAATTAGATGATGCGGTTGAGAAAACAAAAATAACCCTGAAATTGAAATATTTTGGCCATACATAAGGCATTCAGAAAAGCACCATACCTTTAAAATCATCATTCAATGCAAAATTGCGAGCAGAAGAGATCCTGGAAGACAAGTTTGGAAAGTCGACCGGCCGACTATTTCGATCAGCTGCAAACAAAATAATGATGACAAACGTTCGAAAACCGAACAAGTATTAGAAGAAAAACAATCGATGTCCTTGTTGATCTTATTGGTTACAAAGGCACTCGTCTAATGATCCAGTAATCTGGGGTTTAAGCCCCCATTCCAGGGGACCAGCAAACAATGTTTCCTCTAAATTTAATCTTGAGTGCAATTTTTAAGAACCAATGCTATGGAATAATATAAGAAAAACATTACTATTCCAGTATAAAGCCAGGGGTACGCTGGAGGGAGCGCGAGCCCTTCGTTAAATTTGACTTAGGCCTGCGAGCTCCTTATTAAATTAAGAAAGACCCAGTCGTTTTTTTTTACTATAGTCTAACAATGCTTAAAAACGCCGGTATTTAATATAAATTGCTTCCAGATTTTCTTAGACGTTCAACGCAACATATTTGTGAACGATGCTTTGAACGCTTATCCTTCACACTTCACATATGCACATTTTTCCCCTTTACCGTAATCGTGCACAGTTTTGAGAAGGACAGTTTCTAATATTCATTACTTTGTATCATCATTTACTAAGTAGAACTTCGGCTTTAATCCAGTGTTCTGTTTCGAAACATGGAATTGTCACGAAAAGAATAGTACCTATTTTAGCGTCAATCTTGGAACTCTTCACTCCTGCAATCTAAGGTAGGTAAGTACATTTTTATATAATATATATTGTTTGGGATATATATTTATGCTTGAACGAAGATAATGTACTGTGCCTTCCACCTACCCTCCATTCCTTACCTGCCACCGTGTCAGTCGATCAGCGACCCTGAACCGGTGTTGTAACAAGTAAATTTTGCAGTATAACAAACGAGTGAGACGTGTGTCTAAGTGTCTGTCCTGTGCAATCTGAAGGACGCGAGACCCTGAACGGAGATAGTGTTACAAAACCTAAAGTTACAGTCCACCTTGGAGGTGCCAGAAGAACGGGACTGTGGTGAGTGGAACTTCCTTCCGAATATACTGTTTCTTCCGGCGTCTATGCTTTTACGCAACATATATTTTACAACTGCATATGCAGGGAAATATGAAGGCAGCAGAGCTTGTAACGAAGGTAGAACGAGATTATCTTGGCTGCGTAGACTCAGAAAGTTGTATAATATCCAAAATGTTGACGATCTTACACAGGTTAAATCAACATGGTCGCCTATCTTCGATAGAAGGCGGCACATGAAGAAGAAGTCTTAGTTTGAAAACGGTAAGAATATTAATACAAATTAAATGAATAAACAAGAAAGATATACAGAAAAAATCAATGTATTGAAAAAATATTTAGTTGCTACCGGAATTCGAACCTGGACGTCTTCCGCATCACCATTTTCGCTATAGCATCGAGTATATTTACGATAAGTTTTATAATCTTTCAAATTAATACATCTATTATTCCATTTTTAAAAGCAATCAACATTATATTGCGGTGAATCTTAAATACATTCGAGAAAAACCCATAAGCCATAATTAAATAATTAATCCATTTTTATTCAATTTGGATAAACTTTGATACAACTTATGTATTTTTAAGGAGAACATATTTTTGTTGTGAAACTGTAACTTAAAAAGGTATTTGTATTTGAATTCCGGGCGACCCCGGGTACTGACCGCTAGTTGATTCTTTAACGTCATTAGTGGTACGCGCCAACATCTTAGATATTCATATCTAAAATGCGCTTCTGACTTACAAATAATCATTTGATTTGGTCACGCCGGCTTTTTCACCGATGTCCCTTCTTGGTCCATTGCACTAAATGCAGACCGCTACTTTTTTCACTTACCCTCTAATGAGTATACCGAACGCTGGTCCCGATACACGCGAGTTAGTTACGCCAGCAAATAAAGCTTGTCTCAAATGGAGACATAAATAACATAGCTCGCCGGTAACGATAATTGCATATTATGCCCTTTTTCAGCATGCGGTATGACACGTACTACGCACGCGCTGCGAAGATTTGCGAAATATTATAGTGCGTCGCGAAAATGGTAAAAAAGTATATGACGCAAATGTTAATAGCACTATAAATAGAGGACGTCGTGGAAGACTTGGCACGACCAGGTAAACCAGATACTGGAAGATGGTCCTGTTAGAAGCTTCAATAATCGGCGAGTTTGTATTAGAAGATGTATGAATGTGGATCCGGCGAAAATTGTATGTCACGACAGAAGAGTATGGCGGTACACAGAATACGTGTTAAATCAATATTCTTACTATTTTCAAACTAAGCTAAATGCTTGTACTATGAAAATAAGACTAACTTTATGGCCTCCTGGAACGAGGCTCAAACCCTCGACTACCAGATAACTAGGCGAGTATCGTAACCACTAGACCACCAGCACGTCAAATTAGAATCCCAACAAATTTAGTAACACTGAAACATGACCAGATCCACTATGAAGATTGTCAGAACACTAGTAGTCCCAATCTATCTATATGGGTTTTATACAAGGACACTGAGATAATAGGAATGCAGAAGATAAGTTGCTGGCTAGTAGAATCACATGGACGGCTGACAGAATAAACAGCTCCATTTTCAAGAAATAAATGTCGAGCAACGTGTATCTTTCACGTACACTAAAATACTTCGGACAAGATGTACGAATACAATGGAGAGACAAGGCAGAGTCGAAAAAACATGTTTACGTCAACGATCGCCGACTAGATGAACGGATCTAGAGAAGTTTGCAACCAATGGCTCACGTCGAGAGTGCTGCAGATTGGAGCAGATGACATCGAATAGTTTTGGTTGTGGAATAGTATTTCATGTCCAGCTCTCCCGGATGCTTCAGTTGAAATGTGATTAATACTTTTCGTATTTAAGTAGAGAACAATCTGAGGTACTGAGGCCGTCGATCTTTGCTTTTATATGTATATCTTTCTAATTAATATATTTAATTAATATTTAAAATATCACAGACCATCTGTTCTGAATATTTACAACTTCACAATAATAATGTGTTCTCCTAAGAATAGTTATTGATATTTAAACATCTTAAGTGCTCCTTAATTCTCATATAAAAATTTCTGCAAGTTTTACCTATATAAAATGATTGCAATCATTGTAAATTAATTTGTAGACCCCCGATTTTTTTAAATATCATTTTATATCTTATTATTTATTGTATAATTCTTTAATTTGTTATTAGTGGAAATAGGTGTTGTATAGAATTAGGGATATTTAAGATTAATTTTATTTATTTTAGATCTGCTTTTAAAACAACCGGCCATTAACGGATAACACATTTGGCGAAGGATTACGATTCAAGTTTTTTTTCACCGTTTCATTTTTAACGTGTTTCGTAATTGTATGTACACCTGCCGCACTTGAATTGGACCATCTTGGGCCAAACAGTTGCCCAACCGATAGAAGAAGTTTCGAAGGAAAAAAAAACACAGCAAGTCGGCGCTTAAGTCTAACACGAAGGAATGAGCCAAGTCACTTATTAATAAAAATAATATTACAGTTGGTGAGCATTACTAATAGTTTCCGCCGATAAAGTAAGCAAATCTGTACACATAATATTATTTTGCGATTTGTTAAAACATTCCCATGATTTACATGTGTGTAACGGGTGGTTGAAAAGTAATATTTTAAGAAATGTTAACTTACCATGTTCAGAAAAATAAACATGTTACAAGTGCGCATCAAGCAAAGCGAGTTGAGCAAAGAAAAAATTCTCACGATCATTTTATTCGACATCGTTCATTTAATGTTGTGGTGTGGGTTTTAATGAAAATAATTATTCATAAATTTTAGGTAGGTAGGCTATAAATATAAAATAATTTTACTTGTATAACTTTATTAGTAGTAGGTATTATTTGTTATGATAATATTATAGGCTTTTATTTCATTTGTTGATTAGATTTTAATAATCCTGCACAGTGTCTACTATGCTTACGCCGGCTAAAATATCTTAAATACTAATTTAAATGTATTAATTATAAAGATATACATATACAGCATCAGTTTCATTCATTCAGTTTGTTCACCTTACAAGTAGGTTGCAACGCGGGTAACATCATTTTGCATTTTATGGCAGTCATCTAGGGAGCTCACTTTGGCGAAGATCTTCATATCATCTGCATAAAGAAGAAAGTTGGAAAATTGAAAGCATGTGTGTAGATTATAGATAGTACTGGAGCTAGCAAACTCTCTTGAAGAGATGCGCGCCCAACTTGATTCAAAACAGACGATAACCACCGCTTGGTTTCTGTTACTGATGTAGAAGATAAGCCATCTTAGTAGGTCTCCATGGATTCCTATTTTTATCAACTTGTCAATTAATATTTGATGGTTGACCTTATAGAAGACTTTACTATAATCTGTGTAAATTTTAACAGTTTGCGCCCGTTGATCCATTGCGAAATAAACTATATATTTCTATTATTTCCACACCTTGAAAATTTCATATTAAATTGGACTATTTCTAACACTCTATTTCTAAAGCAGTTTTCATAACCAACTTTGCTGTATAAACATATAATATGTTAAACAACAAACATTATTATACCTACTGTTTATTTTTAAAACTGCCAGTACAGAGGCCAAAACCGGTTAGGAGAGTCGAAAAAAATATGTAACATTTGTCGCGCTAGAGTGAAGTTCTTTTGTAGCCAGCATTTTAAGTGTGAAAAAAAGATTGCAGATTTATTAACGTCATGAATCGTAATCATGTCACCATTATTATATGCATTATCCACTTACCAGAACCCGCCCGACATTTTAATCTATTGCCCAAACAAACTTTATGAGGGGTTGTATAAAAACCGCGCACACTCATTATACAAACAAGGGGTGGAAGCGATCCAGTGCGGAGACAGAAGATCGTGCATTATACTGGAATCAAGTGGACTTGTATACTCTGTTTGTTTGCTTATTGTTACCGGCAAATGGGACACGGCGTTTAAATATTAGCAAAATACGCGTGTGTACTTAATATTGACATCAAACGCAAATAGGGATGATTTCAGGATTCGCATTCAATCACGTTGCTCACGTTCTTGCAGGTTTTTTTTTTAAAACTTCGTATCGAAATTTCTACATGTTTGTTGGTGGCTTAACGGGCAAAATATCTCACAAAGCTATGTTAACAAAAGCGTGCAACATTTTACAGGATGTTCATGGAATGGAGGTATAAACACCAACGAGGAAGAAATATTTCCAAAAAACAAAAGAACACATTCTTTTATTTTTTTAATACAGACGGTATTAATTTTATAGAACTCACTTGTTAATCAACACAATAAATCGAACACGATTTTATGGTTCTATATTTAATTTTTCCAAATAATTGGACGATCCTTTCGGCTATCTGGGCCATTATCAACTGATAACACATAGGACAGTATGGTGAGCTCATATACAAATTTTGTCGCAATGTAGGATATTATATATTATGTGATTAACAATACATTCCCTTAATGCCAAAATTGACAATGTTGGAAATACCAAGGAATCTTTAGTCATTATTACCATACAAAATTGGGAGAAAATATAATTTTATATTATAAATACTATTTTAATGTACTAATTATAAATATATACATATAAAATCAATTTTGTCGAAAAATATTGTTTTTGCACTACCGGGATTCGAACCTGGATCTCTATTTCCAATCCGGGGAAGTACACTACCAATTGTGTTATAACGCCAGTATTTTTCATGACAAATTTTCGAACCTATATGTTACACTTTTTCAAATGAATACATCTATTGTTCCATTATTTTTTGAAAGCCATCTACATTATTTTTACGGAATCACAAATACCTTTGAGTAAACCGAATGCAGACGCCAGAATTATCAATTCATTTTTATTAAATTTTGGACACATTGATACAGCTTATATTATTAAGGAGAACACATTCTTATTGTGAATTTTAAACTTCACAACACAACTTCACAATGTATTCTCCTTAATAAAATTGTATATGTTTAATACAAAAATATCAATAATGTTTAGCACAAAATACCCTAACATTATTATTACTACATCTAAAAAAAATTATATACAAGCTGTTCTATGTTTAATCAGTTGATAATGGCCTAAACAGCCGAAACGATCGTCCAATTTTTAGAAAAATTAAATATAGAAACAAATAATCGTGTTTGATTTATTGTGTTGATTAACGAAATAATACATATTCATCACATTTCAGTCAACATGTACCCACGAGGCGCAAGATAGCGGAAGATGGATAATAATATTTCGTCTCCCTGTCTATTTCTATGACTTTCTTGACGTCTTGGATGCAGTGTAGGCTGTATGGCCGTATAGTGAAAAACGAACGTGTTATATACGAATATATCTAGGTTGATATTTTAACGAAATTGTACGTCGACATCTGTCATCTTTTCTTATGTCTATGATAAGGGAGAAATCTTATTATTGAAATTGTCTATCGATAGCCGATGAGACCCTTACCGCGTTGCGATCATGAATGGTCGCGTAGCGGCCACCATCAGGCGCGAAGGCCATAGCCGCCTGCAGGGCCTAGTCGTTAGAAAGATGATAAAACGCTGTCCGAGTTAACATTTTAATCAATATCTATATAACAAAAAATATCCCTACATAATATACCAACAATAGACTGTTTTATTAGCTCATTAGTATCTCATATTTAACGTACTATCGTATCGAGCTTCGACATGTCTCAGTCAATTTGATGCTCGTATCTGTTTTTTGAAATCAAAGAAGACATATTCTTGTATGGCATCAGTAGGAACGTCAAAGTTTTTGTTGAATCTACTTGTAATTTGTAAAACCAGTTATTGGATATGGACAACATACGACATTTTATCAAAAGTTAGATACTGATTTTACAGAGTGGCTTATGAACAACATGAGATTGGATGTACTCGAGACTATTTATAATGCTTTTCTTAATTAACATTGCGTTTCATGCTTTTGAATTACTCAACAATTTTGGCTCATTCTGAGGTCAGCTCTATCACGCCACAAAAAACTATTTAGCCTTTTTAATATTTAAAAATTCAACTTTGTGGATGATCACAGGTTTGATAAACAATTGGGGTTGTCTGTTTTACATTTCCCAAACAATGTTGGCCTTAAATTGAATAATTTAGAATCATTTGAAATAAATAAAACGTTTAAATTTAATCACAAGTCGTACAAATTTAATCACAAGTATATGAAAATTTCCTAAAATAGATTTTAAAAAACATTAGTATATGATTTTGGTAAGTTAATTTGATATCCTGACGAAGGAAATGGTATTTTCCGAAACCGGCTGGTGCATTAAGTGGTTCAAATAACAAACTTAAATAATCTATAGATATATAAAAAACTATTTAGTTAACTGAGACACCTCATGCAACACTGTATATCACTTTTTATAAATATTGATAAATAGACAGAGTGTCGGTCATCTTGGATTATATACAATGTTGTTACCGGTAATATTACTTAGAAATTGTGTGTATTTGAATTTATTTTATTTGGTTGTTTTAATATACAAGCAAATATATAACGCATTTGCATTCATAACTCAGATTTATCCAAAAATGATGTACAGTGTTGTTGCAAGGGTAGTCCATCTAGTAGGTATGCATAAAGCCTAATATGACACCTGGTATAAACTTAATTAATGCTTTTAAATAATAACCTAACTAAACCTTGCATCTGAATAATGAAAATAAATAATATATCGTACCTTATAAAACCTGTAATTTTGATAGCCTTAATACATTCCACTCTACAATTAAAGCCATAAATACGTGAAACTTCTCAAAAACTCTACAGTTTTTTGCATACATTACTGTTTCTAGGAGTCAGTTGTGCTGTGAGTATTTTTTGGTGAGAAATGCGAATTTCGATTTGAATCGCGATTAAGCAGTTTTTATCGGGTTGACATTGTTTAAACGCAAAGTTTCATACTGTATCAGTGGTTGTGTGCGATTTTGTAATTATTCGATTGACCTAACTAATTTCATAATCGTTTCGTAGTTCACGTTGTGTTTTCATTTTGAAACCACTTTGACTCAAGACAATGAGATTAGATAAAAACTTTCGAGTCTCTTGTCATATCAAGCAAAATGCCTTTCAGAGATTTAAGGAACTTCTTTGAATTGTTTCTACTCTACAGTTCACCTTCTTGAAAGGTGTCATGGGAAGACCTTGACATTTCCTCTGCGATCCAACCCACTGGGCACCCACCTACCTTCTGCTCTAAGCGCGCCTTACAGCAGTTACCTGGTCGTCAAACCAGGCTCTCAACAATTACAAATACTCCTGGTACCATTTTAAGGGACATGACAAAAATGTCAAAGTTGAATTTCCTATGTGTTTACATATTTTTATACTCGCACTTCAAATACGACATTACTCCTTTTCTGTGATATCGCCTTCACTGCCTTAGAATTTAAGAGACTACAGCTGTATATGCTGAGTATGGTGTGAAGCCTGTACAACTGTAAAAGCGGTGATTTAAATCCACCGCCAGCATCGTCGCCCCAATCCGATAAACGACGCGAGTGACACCTGGACGCATGCTGCCGCAAACAGCAGCCGCCTCAGTCTGGCCCAATGGCTCCGCTATCTCATGTATACTTTCTGGTCTATCCTATGATGCAATGAACGATTCTACACCAACCGTCGTTTTATTCTCACCATACCCCAAAACACATATAGGCCAACACGGGCCAGTGTACGCACATGGCAATGCCAGTAAAGAAAATAGATGCTTATTAAAGTATTTTTAGATATATTTGTACTAAAATATGCAACTCAGTTGATATATTAAGCGAAATCGCATAATTAAAACGCTTCGAGGTGTCGATCGAGGTCAACGAGCTCGCTAGATGTTAGATAGTTCAGGCTGGTCTGGGAGCGAAAAAAGTACTTTATTATAGAGCGCCGTGCTGGCGGCGAGTTTAGGTCCAATACCTCACCACGCGGTTTGTTATTGCACATCATTTAGCAGTCATGAAGAATGTATTTAGGTTAACTTTAATGGATGAGATATCGTTATACTAGCTACTAGACAGAGTAGATATTGACAATAGCATCTAGCCTACCTGCCCTCTTCCCAACCACAAGCTCTAGATTAGCCTTCAGTAACTTCTTCCGCATTACCTTGTACTCGTATAATGGTATTGAATAAATCTCATGTCAATCGTATGTAGTTTATTTTCTCATTAGCTGCTCTAACCGCCATTATTTTCTCATTCGCTGCTCTAAACGCGATCATCCTAACTCACTGAGCGCTGGAAGAATTGGTCTCCACCAGCCTCACTCTTAAACCGATCTTTCTAATTCATCTGCCAAACACGTATAAACACAACCCCTATAACTAGTGACCACATTTTGACATAATTCACACTTTCTTTCACAACACCATTTCTTTCCCTAAATGCTCATTACGTCTTGTTCTTCCTTTCGGTCTCGATCCTGTTGACACGTATTGTGCTAAAGGCTTTGTATGCATTACGGAACTCATCTGCTCTTCTCACATGTCCTGCTCAATACTTACTTTTACTCTCAGGATATCTGGGGTGATATACTGTTCCCAATATTTCAAATTCTTTAATATCTCCCGTTCTCTAATTAGGTAATCACGAATTGGGTCGTAAATCTTTATTTTCGAATACCTACAACTTTGTTTCTTGCACTAAAGTGAGTGACCAAACTTCACGCTTGTAAAGAATAATCGGTTGTTGTGGATTATAATATATTTTGCTGATTATTTCGCCTAACAAAGATAAATTTCTCATACGAAATAGGCATCTAACTTCTGGACGTGCGGCAAAATAGCATCGCACAGTAAGGCATTTACAAACTACCACGGAATACGGTACCAAATGGTAATTTTTGATGTGGCACTGATTCGAACAGAAGCCCGAGCCGATCGGACTATTCCCCGAATAGCCCTGTTCAAATATTTGCCGCCCAGAGTTTGATCAAACCAGCTACTCTGTTTGTTCCGGCGCTCAAGGGACGGATTACGAGCGGGCTATCAAAAGAGTGCATTGAAATTGTGGCGCTCAAATGAATTATGCTTTTATCTATTAGCAACTAATTCAACAGTAAACACTGTCGAAAAAATCTGGGGCTAACAATCGCAGGGAGTAGCTCAAAAGAGGGTATTTTTTATAATATTCTCTGACTGCAAAAAAAATCGATATAGATAAAAATGCTCAGGAATATTTAAAATGAATGAAATTAAATTGAATGTTATTTATAGAGTTGAAAATCTATAAACGATAGAGTGAATGTGACTGAATTAGGAGTAATGTAGCGCTATTGATTGAATTAAGAAAGGGTTGCTGAGATGGTTTGGGTATTTGGATCGAACGAGTTATTTCTGGCGAAACATTTTATCTTTGGGGTGGTTTTCAGCTTATCAATAAAATAAACAAAATACCTTCGTCACCTACCGAACACCTAAAATATGTTGATATATGTTGAACTCACTGGCACTGCATGATTCAGTGACAAGATACTTAAAATTCTTGGAAACAATTCGTTTATTTAAGTGTTAATTTTTACGAATAATATGAGAAGTTGTGTATTTATTTTGTTAGAATGATGCGTGACTAATTATGTATAGTACGCGGAAGCAATTCATAAATTTTGATCATCCGTTTTCGAATTGTTTAAGTATCCGATTAAGGGGTACTATTGAGAGTAGGTATATCATTTATTTGAATTCCTGAAATGTGTAAACACCGATGCGTTGAGCTGTTCATGGCGCGTTCAGCACCACATTTAGTATGCGCGATAAAGTAACGGTAACTGAAAATCTGTTGGATGTTGTTACGTTGCGATCTGGTTCCGGCGGATCGAGCGCCAGGGCAACGCCATCGGCTAGACAATGGTTGACATGAAAGTATGGGTCCGGCTGGAATGAGTCCTGTTAACTTTCGACCTTTCTCTTTCACCTGTGGTAAATCTCTCAGGTATGAAGTAATGCAAATATTCACCATAAGAATAATCCCACCTCCATGGCGGTACACAGTCGCTCCCGCTTGACATTACAATTAGATAAAAATGGTCACGTAACCTTAAATTCTATTTGATCCTCCAAAGTACCCCGTGGCCTGAAAAAGGTAATTGTCATTTCTGGATGGGAAGAAAGTACAATGCAAATTAGATACTACAATATTATACAGAAGGTACACTAGTATTCCCAAAATATGATTCTTACCCTGATATTCTCACCGCGCGCCTGTCGGGCTCGCCTCTTGGAGAAGTGGCTCCACCATTTGCCGGGCAGTGTTTACCGATACAGATCGTAACGATGTACTAACGCGCGGGTCAGTATTGACCGGAGAGTTATTTAAAAAGAACCCAACTCGAGGGTTTAAATTCGTACGTGACAATGTTTAAAGTATCAGTGACCTATGACGATGTTTTTTAATTTTTAGAGATGATTGTTGAAGAATCCTACAAGTTCACGAATAAACGTTTATCTTTCACACAATGCAAATGCTCATTCGGAAATACTTCTGACATGTCACAAGGCGTACTGATGCAATATTGTCATACAAGCCGTCAAGATTGATGCATAAGAATTAACAGCTTTTATTAAATGCGTAAATGCATATTGAATTTTTAGTGCATTACAAAAAAATAGATAGTAATAGTTAATTTACCTTAATTCCAAAGTCAGACCAGGTAAATTAGATGCTATCCCCGTAATGACTTGAGAATTGTACTAAACCTTGAAGAATTCGCAAAGCTATCTTAATAGTTAAACTGACTATGTATCTAATTTAATGTATTAATTATAAATATATACCTACAAAATCAATTTAGTCGAAAAATATTGTTTTTTGCGCTACCGGGATACGAACCTGGATCTCTATTTCCAATCCGGGGAAGTACACTACCAATTGTGTTATAGCGCCAGTACTTTTTATGACAAATTTTCAAACCTATTATGTTACACTTTTTCAAATTAATACATCTATCATTCCATTACTTTTAAAGCCACCTACATTGTTTTTACGGAATCACAAATACCTTTGAGTAAACCGACTGCAGACGCCAGTTTTATCAATTCATTTTTATTAAATTTTGGACACATTGATATAACTTATATTATTAAGGATTTTAATTAATAATTTTTCGACACTTTTCATTTTATATGTATATATTTATAATCACAGACCGTCTGTTCTGAATAATTACAACTTCACAATAAGAATGTGTTCTCCTTAATGACTATATATCATTCATCATCTAAAATTGAACAATAACAGGATTTGACTGATCGAACAAATGTGTATCATTCGAGATCTTAAAATGGTAGTGGATAATTGAAACAATAATCTAAATCCTAGCCTACCTATTAATATTGAACGTTGGTTATTTTATATTACCAAGTTAAAGGTAAGCTGGTTGGCCTCCCCTGGAACCTACATTGTGTAATGGGACAACCCCTGAGCACGATGGCAAGTGTGATCAACCGTTAACCGCACTAAATCGATATAAAGGTAGGCACTCACATGTATTTATTTACCCCTTACCATCTATGACACGCGTCGGGTGCGGCAACCAGTCATACGTGTTAATCGCATTGTGTATGGTTTGTAGTTCTGCACGAATTAATTCATTTATTATTTGCAATATCTTCCAAGTAGTATCTAGGGGTAGATGTAGTATCTCTATTTGGGGTCGAAATATGGATCTAGAGAAGAAAATGAAGGGAAATTCACGACGACTTCGAGATGTGGTGATGCCATGGACTGCGAAACGAACAAATGTCTCCATTATTGGATCGTAAAATATGTTAAGCCGGTTTTGAATAAACAATTCGCCTCATCGAAAAGTAAGTTTTTGACATTTTTATTTTCTGTATATATACATTTTTAAATTTAAGTTAATAGGCAACTCATCTTAGTTAAATAGCTTTTTATTAAGGAGAACACATTCTTACTGTGAAGTTGTAATTATTCAGAACATAGGTCTGTGATCTTTTAAATACTAATTTGCAGTCGGTTTACTCAAAGGTATTTGTGATTCCGTGAAAAAACAATGTAGATGGCTTTCAAATAATGGAACGACAGATGTATTAATTTGAAAAAGTGTAACATATAGGTTCGAAAATTTGTCATCAAAAATACTGGCGCTATAACACAATTGGTAGTGTACTTCCCCGGATTGTAAATAGAGATCCAGGTTCGAATCCCGGTAGCGTAAAAACAATATTTTTCGACAAAATTGATTTTATATGTTTATATTTATAATTAATACATTAAATTAGTATTTAAAATAGCTTTTTACTTGAATTCTCTCTCTTACTCAGTCGATGTTCTCATGACTAGACATCGTGATTGTTTAGTCTGCTCCTACAGCACGTACGGTAACCTTTTTGCGATCCTGGGCCTTATGATGTGTTTTATGGTTATGATAGTTTTAGTTTATATTAATTAATTATCATAATAAAATGAATTTACATTTGTTATTTTAATATCTGCCTCATTGGGCTTCGGCCGTGCTGAGGCAAATATTTTAAATTTGTAATCAACAATCTTGTTATACATAATTAGTTTATCAACTCTAAATTTAGAATAAGAAAGAAGAAAAAGAAGGAAAAAAATAAAAAGTGTAAGTAACAAAATATGATGCAATATTTGATATTGAGAAATTCATTATAATATTTATTTATTTTTTTCTTTAAATAAATCATTGCAACCTGTATGGTTAGGTTAACGTGGTATCACTTCTACAGACACAAAAATAAGGTAAATAGATTTTCATAAATCTGTTTTAAGATCTACATTTTTATAATATAAGGCTGTATGAAAAGCTATACATGTATTTGATAATTCTACACAAAATTGCTATTTAAAAATAATGATTACACTTAATTGTGTTAAATTAAAATAATAGATTTTTTTTTTTTATATTTTGAAATATTAATTGATCTTTAACTACCCTTCTCTGACTCGCATGATTGGGAATCAGGCTGTGTATCAGAACAGGTATACGTGTACCCAGTGACACAATCAGCAACCTCTACGATTACAAGTAGGTAGTTGCTCACTGTAATATGTAATATTAGAATTAATAAAAAAGATACAATAAACTTTTATATTACAAACCGGATTTTCGGAAAAATCAATTTCATAATTTTTAAAGACAATAAATAGTATTGGACTTATTTTATTTACTTACTTAAAAGATTTGTTGCAAGCATTTTTATAATTTAAACAAATGACTAATTAAAAAAATTATACAGTATGTAACTTTGTATTTAACCACGTGAGATTTATATTTGAACAATCGGTTTCGAAAAAATATTTTTTTTAAAATCAAATTATTGTTTATTGTTTCTAAAATATCTTCATATAGATTTGAAATAATTCATTATAATCTTTTAAGAAAAACACACTATTATGAAATTACAGTTTTTTCAGTACATATTGTAGATTTGTGGTATTTAATACAAATTTAATTAATCAACAAGAAAGATATACAAAATAAAATTGTATTAATTATAAATTCATTTTAATACCTACTATTTTATGATGATAGATGTGTAAAAATATCCTTAATTATCCAATATTATTAGTTATTTTTAGGATAATACTTACGGTTAAACATAGTTATTATTTGCTGCGTATCTCGTGGACTGCGAGGCACACAGGTGTCTCTATTCTCCAAGACTTACGGAAGGATCAAGGATAAGGTTTCTTACATACTTAAAATATATTTCCAGAAGAAATGATAAGAGTCTCGAGAAGGTAGTAGTCACGAGGATAGTTAAGGGAAAGCGAGTACTAAACAGTTCACGGGAATGCATTGAGCATACGATGATGAAGAAGAAAACAGATAATCCCATATTTTTGTCAAAAGTATGATAATTTTTTAATAAATGGTTCGAAAATTTGACAAATATATTAAAATTCAACCTGCCAATATTATGAAACGAAAAGACTGGAGTAGAAATATCCTCATTCTTAGTTTAAAAATATTTTGTTTATTTTATTAAAGTTCGATTGAATCAAACTTCACAACACGCGGGAATAAAAATTTATTCGTAATTCTGGAATATTCAAGGACAAAGGTCGAGAGGTCAATTGTCTAGGATAGCGAAGTTTAGAGTTGCTGTAGAAACATGAAAAAGAACCACGATGCTCAGTTATGAGTACATCGACATAGAAAGAGGTATTCATGTAAAAATCTTTTGGATTTATAGGTACTATATTTTAATTTGAATTACCTCAAAATACATTGTAAATAAAATCTTCAATAATCTATTTTTCTCTGCATCAAAGGCATATTGGTGATTTAAAATCGGATTTTTTTACAATCCGATTTTTTTCCAAAATATAAATTGTAACTGAACGTCTATTAAATTAATATTCAGGCATAGGTATCTGAAATACCAAAAATTAATATGATTATTTTGTAGCTTTATTATATAAAAATATTTAAGTCAAAAAATTGACATCATTAATGGAGTTATATTGTGTCTAACCATTACTGAAGATCCTGGTTCTACGACCAAATGATGTTCTTCATGATTCTTCCCTTCTTTGTTCTGCTGCCTGTAGATCGAATTTGAGAGACCAATACGAATCGTTGTCTTGGGAATTCTATGCATTCACCTCCAGTACCACACTTCAAATCATCATCGCCATCATCAGTATGTGTTTACGCACCTTTAGTTCATTCGACTGGCACTCCTGATCTCTTGATTATTGGTATGAGTTTTTTATGTAGTGTAAACGTTCTGCATCATCGGGAACAACAAGCTGTCGAAGGTATTCACGGAAAGAGTATGTGTCTCTCCACTGCTGGACATAGGTTTCTCTCAAGATGATCGCCAATCACCTCTGTCGTTAGTCTTTCTCATCTTCTCATATCTCTTTTGAATATTTGAGTATATGAAAACGACCAATACTTTTTCTACCAGTGCGAGGCGTTCATTCCAGAATCTTAATTTCCTATGTTAATCTCTCGGAGATATTCCAAATCAAATTTCTCACTCAATTATAAAGTTGAAAAATAATCAAAACGACTGTTATTTGCGACTCACTGGGAGTTCTCCAAACTGCTGGCCTGATCCGCCCCTGTACGTGTTGATTTTAAAAGGTTAATTTGTTTTCTTTTAGTCATCAGATCTGTCAACAGATTAAATGAGTGCTAACTCAAGGCGACGAGCCGTGAACGAACTTTTTTTTATATATATGAACGTATTATTTTAAAATAGATAATATTGTTTTTTATACCCGTCAGATAATGGGGAAAAATATTCAATCATATTATATCTACCCTTCGAATTTGAAAACGTGAACAAACGTTTCTTGAGTTATTTTTTTTTATGTTTATTTTACTTATCTATCTACTAGTATGAGAATTATTTTTTAACGCATGAATGCGTATTTACTCTGCAGAGTTTACGTATCATAAATGCATTGAAATAATCTATCGATAATGACGTGAAATTAATAGTTTTTATAACCTATTTTTATTAAAAAATATCATGTATTTCATTTTTTTTAATACATTTTATTTATGAAATTATTATTTTTTAGAATAAAGTCGTGTAGTTATTCCATAATTTAAAAATAAAAGATAAATCACTTAGAAATATACACAAAAAATATATATTATACAATTAGCATGAATAAATAAAAATTTAGCAAAAGTATAGCAATAGATCAAATTTAGCGTCCTCTGTGTAGGGCATCATAGCTTAATCGGTTAAAAATCTCTACCGGTAATATAAAGGTCTAAATGATGACTATTTTTTGATAGATATATTTTTTCAGAAGGATTTATCTTATTTATTTAAATAATTAAGAAACTATTCTGTAAAATCATAAGTTCACAAATAAAACGTGAAATATTTCTTCATCATCTTGAAACTATATTGGTGTTAAATATTTGTTTATAATTATTTTTAAGTACCTACATGTTACTACGTTCATATGTATGTATTATACATACTATGCGTTTATGTATTCACATTTGATCAGATATATAGTACCTATAACATCTCATTTTTATGTATATTATATTTCATTCTACACAATATATACTCACTATAGTACGAGTATCTATCGGCTATGGTGGGTAGTTACATTATTGTAGACTCACGTGATAAACATTTATAAGATGTTTAATGGCTATAATATTAATGTAGTGTCATTTATTCTAACTTATGTTGCACTGTTATTGCTCTGTAATATATATAAAAAAAACATTATTTTCATCCCATTATTCTAGGAGGGTCGAGGGTCCAAAATCTCGACAAGGCGCTTCCATCTGCCCCTGTCTTGCGCCGCTTCGTAACTTGTTTACCAATCAAGACCCCATTCGAGATACTGGGTAGTTGATCTGTTGGAATTTTGGCTTGCCATTTAATGAAATGATGGAACGATTAAATGTATTAATATCAAAAAGGTAACATATAGGGTCGAAAATTGTCGCTAAAAATAATGTCGCTGTAGCTTAGTTGGATAAAGCACCTTCCCCGGTTAGGAAAGAGATCCAGGTTCGAATCCCGGTGGCGCAACAACAATATTTTTCGATAAAATTGATTTTATATGTATATCTTTATAATTAATATATTTAATTCATATTTTAATGAAAAACCTCTTTAACTTCTTTCTAAGTAAAATAACTATTTTTTTATCTTGTAATGATAAAATAAAACATAAATTTATCGGTCCAAAATACTTTACCTTTAACAGCAAATACCACATATAAATAATCGAATACAACAAATAAATAAATTCAGATATAATCAAATTAGATTACAAAACAAACGTTGTTAATACTATTATATAGGTAAGTGATTTAATTAAATAATAACAATAGCAGACGCGGATCGCTCGATCGCGCTTCCGAAAAGCGATAAATCAAAGCGTTCAAATACATTTAAACGTAATTGATGTCGGGGTCAATCACTAAAATAAAAAACATTTTAAAGCTTATTCATAATCAGCGCGATGCTCTCGCCCATTTTTCTCACACACTACGTTCATAATTCTTTAATGAAATAAGACCCCTCGCCTTGTGCCGCGGCTCTAATCGTGTGAACGGGTCCAGCGCGCAGCCTCTGAGAACACTTATAAATGATTCGGCGTATTTCTCGAATAAAGTGTTTCAATAATTGCGGCACATTCGGCCTCTACGGAAGGTGCCCGAGTTATGGATTTCATTACGTAGTGTAACGCTATTTTTTGATCGCTATAACTTTAAGCCTATCGGGTGTTTATCTTCTTCTTCTTCTTCTTCAGGAATTTTGCACCCTTTTATTAATATAGTTACTCCCTCAAATTATTATAATAATCTCTGTCTGGGTCAGATCACGAAACGAGAATATATTTTTTTAATCAAAATTATTACAATATATATATATATACAATACAATATGTCATATTAAATAAGAGTAAATATTTGTGTTTGCTCTTAGTGCGATTCTAAATTAATTTCTACTAACTTTAATAGTGAAAATGCAAGGAAATATCATTAATAATTAAAGTAAGCAATACATGGTAAATTTTGAGATTACTAAAATAATTCAAATATGAACACATCGAGTTTGGTTTCCACGAGTCAACCTTGTAATAATTTTATATATTATATCCCAATATTCTTCTTTGTATTATGTAAATTTGAATGAAAACTGCTCCATTACATTGGAGTGAAGTGTAAATTTCTTTTAAATATATATATAAATATATTCTGAAATGTAACTTATTTGTTCTGAAATCAATTACTATTGAATTGAAAAACTTTATGTTTTTATGCAAATTAATTAATTTTTTAATACAAATTTATAAATCAACTAAAAAGATACACTAAAAATAATTATTTATCTAGAGAGAAAAATTTATTGGTTTTCCCAACGTTTCGCGTAAATCTCATTACCCATCTTCAGAGGGTGCCTTATCGGTGAAGTGTCGCTCTGAAACGATCATGCCGGCAGTTCAACGCTAAGTATAAACACTAATCATTAGTTTATATTATATGATTAGGAAATTTTCTGATATATGTATATTTATATAAAATTGACAAACGTAAACAAAACTGACAAAGCACTAAAATTTTTATATAGCTAATAAGTGCTACTTTGGTATATAAAAATAACAATTAAAGTCAAACAAGGTGTCAGAAAAACCAAGAAAATGCTGTCTAAAACTCTGTTAAGACCAGTGCTTACATATGCATCGTATACCTGTACTGGACGTTATGGTCGGGAACTTTACGACCCATATGAATGTCACAAAATTCTTAAAATTAGAATGGCTTCGATAGCTAAACCATGTAGAGCGAATAAATGTGCAACCTCAGAAATGGATGCTCAATAATAATCTTAATAGTACACCAAAAATTAGGTGGCAAGACAATCAGGCCTATTCTCAAAATTGCAATATTGAAATGATGGTGATTGTTACACCAACCCTCAAAAATAGACAGTATGTAAATTAACGTCCGTGTTATATTTGAATGAGAGTGAGGGAGATAAACGTACCATAATCTGTCAAAACATAAAAATGGCAACAGGATTGGCCGTGATTCTTCACTACGACGCTGCGGATGAGGAAATCAATAGGTAATTTATGAACAAACCTTTTTCTGTGAACTTTGAATACTGTATTAGTACTTATTTTAACCAAAAACTTATATTTTTAGTCGAAACTCGAGAATGGAAAGGCGTCGTTTGCGTGATTTGTGCGGTATAGTTGTACCTTATGGTAGAGTTGTAAAAATTGCCCATTTGGAATTTCCATCGGGTTGCACAAATCAGGCAAACGACATCTTTCCATTCTCGAGTTTCGACTAAAAATATAAATTTTTGGTTAAAATAAGTACTAAAGTATTCAAAGTTCACAGAAAAAGGTTTCTTCATAAATTACCTATTGATTTCTTCATCCGCAGCGTTGTAGTGAAGAATCTCGGCCAATCATGTTGCCATTTTTATGTTTTGACAGATTATGGTACGTTTATCTCCCTCACTCCCTCACTCTCATTCAAATATAACACGGACGTTAATTTACATACTGTCTATTTTTGAGGGTTGGTGTAACAATCACCTTCATTTCAATATTGCAATTTTGAGAATAGGCCTGAATATAAATATATCTCTATCTATTCTTGCATTTAGCATTTGGCAGAAGCCAGCTAGCTCACTGCATGATTATACGGATAACAACAAATTCTGAGGAGAAATGAAGATGCCGAGATCGAAGATAAGATCTGAAATTAATACGTTTGAGACAGCTTCAAAGTTTCCTCTATCCTAATAAAGCAAGGAAAACCTGATTGAGGTGGTATTAGTCATGATAATAGAAGAGTATATAAATATCTAAGTTGGTCGAAAGAGCCATGGAAAATTGTTAAGGATATATTCATCAACATTACTTAAAGCTCTGAAAACCCTAGACCTGGCAGATGTGACAACCCATGATTATGAGATGGAAAAAAGAGACCCAAAATTATGACCAAAAGAGAACACAATCTGATTTCAATCGGCGGAATTTTAATGAACACTTTCAGTATTTCAGGTTTAATGTGCTTAAATATCATCCCTGTGGTACATTGCACGTCGCAAAATTGCATTTTCAAAAAACAAAATCCATTTTATAATAGAGACATGATGAGCACTCCTGAAATGAAGTGGGTAAGGACCTCCCAATAGCGAGCTGCAATAATTTTGTACAAGTAGTTTGCAAGTGTTTTAAAATTTTATGTTAAAAAGTATTACGTATGCATTGCCTAAAAAAATATACGACTTTCAAGAGAATTATATCTTGCTTTTCATAAATATAAAATATAGAAAAGAGGAGAAAAACCAGGAGCACCAGAGAAGGCGAAAAGAAAAAAAGGTTAGAATTTAAAATATAAGGCCTACAAACACTCCCAAATGTTCAAGAGACATGCTCTTGTCCACACCACCACACCCCTTGATATCCTGGCTTGATTTGATCATGCTAGTTTCTTGAGGTCACCTTATTTTCCTGATAGTGTGATTGAATATTCACCTTATATGCTTACATATCGAACTCAATACATATCGAACTATATAAATTTCTTCGTTTTGTTTTTTGAAAAAATGTAACTTCAGAATAAAAAGATCATATATACGTTTCAAAAAATTTTGATACGTCTTTCAATGAAGTATACAAAATTACCATTCAATTTCATTAGTGACAAACAGAAGGTTTTTAGAGTTTTATTAGTAAGACTAATATGAATTTGGGTAATTAGTGCGGATTTAAAAGTAAATCTGGAGATGGTTACTGAAATAAATGTTCGCCATTAGTATAAATGCAGGAGCTAAGATGTCAGCTACATTTATTTTAATTAATTAATTTATTGACATACCGACTTCTTAGCAAAAAACAAGGTTCTAACTAACATTTTGGGCTAATTTGAGTTATTGGGTGAAAAGGGTTCCAAATGTATTATTTATTTCTTCTATACATACCAACTCTGTTTAATGGATATTAAAGGAAATAGCAAGTGCTGAAAGTTCCAACTGTTTCAGTTATTTATTTAAATTTATGGATCATTATTGTTAATATAGAATGTCTTTTATTTTTTTTTATTTCTCTCATCTCACAGTGATCATTGATAATACTAAAAATAAGTACGACCTTAAAATATACACAAATATATGTTGAAATTCAATGAATACTTTTGAGCTCATTATTTCAAAACAGTGTTAGTATCAGATAGAACCTTGTTATTCAGAGGGGTCGATATAGTGACCTAGAGGTCCGGCTCGTAATACACCCCCACAAATCCCGGTCCTGGGTCACCCTCACAGCTGATACTCCAGCCAGATGCAATCTAGGTATCCACCGTTGTGGCATTCTTCCAGAACTTCTTCAGTCCAGGATAATCTCCTTTTCAAGGTTGTAGGTTATGTTCAAGGTAATTACAGGACTTACTACCTGTCTTCGGCTGGCTTAAGTGAACACTTTATACAAATATAACGTTTACCATTCTCACCCATTAATGAGTAGTAATGGTAGATATGAATATTAATTAATGGGTGAACGTTATATTTGTATAAAGTGATCACTTAAGTCAGCCGAAGACAGGTCGTAAGCCCTGTAATTACCCATACTTCCATATATTTTGATTAAATATAATAAAAATATCTATATATATGTATAAAGTTCACCAATTCTCACCCCTCAATCTCCACGACAAATTTAAAATCAACTAATGGAACGACAGATGTATTAATTAGAAAAAGTGTAACACATAGGCTCGAACATTTGTCGTCAAAAATATTGTCACTGTAGCATAGTTGGTAATGCATCTTCCCCACATTGGAAAAAAGATCCAGGTTCGAATCCCGTTAGCGTAACAACAATATTTTTCGATAAAATTGATTTTATATGTATATTCAAATATTGCCAAGATGATTTAAGTCGTTTGCTTAACCTTTACCATACCATGATATAAAATACCCGAACGCAGCCATGCTGTCAACTCGTGTTACTGTAAATAACTGTTAGAAAAAATGTTTTTTTACCTTAAATGACTTTAATGGCACGAATTTACACGAAATATTGAGCATACAATTTTTAAAAAATGATTAAGAACATAATTTAGAGCATTCATTGAGTCGTATACAATGTTTTTGTACGATTCCCTTTTCAAAATGAATTTTTAACTAGTCATTCCTAAGCGCTAATATTTTCTTTAGCATTATCTAAAATATGAATTTTATGTTGCTCGTATTTACAGCAATATTACAGGTTTAATTATAATGGTAGACCTGTGTTACTGCATGGTTTGGGAATGGTTAATATCACTGTCTTTCTATACTCTTTACAGTTAGTTCGTAGCAACTTTAGCTAGCTGTATGCGTCTTCAAATTTCCTGCCCACTGTCACCAGTGTTCGTTATCAGTGCGTCCAAATAAATTACTGTAATTAATAAAATCCTGCTATTAATTTTTTTTATTATCACAAAAATATTAAATTCGATCTCTACACCCTATGATGAGTTGCGCCATTTACAATATAAATTTAAAATAAATTATTATCAACGGGATTGAATGAAAATGGTTTGCCTGCCAACCCTCGGAGGCACACAAATGAAGACGTACGGTGTCGAGTATTCGTGTTCAACGGATCCATTCGGTTGGTACAGCTTTCTTCACAAATCAACGATTCAATCACGGGCCCTACCATCAATCATCGCGCTGATCTCCCATCGCGGTGCTCAGCGGCGCATTCAGATATGGGCGACATGGCGCGACATTAAATTTTATTTAAAAAATAGAATGGAATATTCTTATACTTTATTTAACAAAAGTGACAAATTCCTTTATATATAGTATATATGATTTTTTTCCAAATAGTAAATAAAGAAAGTCATGTAAGATATTTGAAAAAAATGCAACACGATGTTAGATGATTTAAATTTTCAAAGATAGGAAACACTTTGTGACTTGACATTATAATTAAATAATAGAATATTTGTTTCAAAAAACTATTTTATTAGATACATACAAAAATGTCAACTAGTTTCCGTTGGGGTACAAATTTTTCATAAAAATGAAATAGGTTTGCGCCTTAATAATTTAGAAGCATTAGAGATTAATTAATCAATTAATAATAATAGTCATGTTGGCGTAGTTAGCTTCGATAGCTAGACATGGATTTTCTATTGGTTTGTCGATGTAAATAAAAAGACACTAACCTTGGCGTAACTGGGCTGTTAATCGCCGATTCTTCCACGATGATCACTCTCTCTGCAGTTTTTAATCTTCTGATACTCGGCTGGCCAGCCTCCGAAACTTTAGCACAACCAATAACTGAAAAATAAGATACACGTATTTGTATTTCACCGCCGTACAATATATGACCGACTCCGACGCCGTCTCTAAACAGAAGCAGTTTCGCTTTTGTTTTATGTTTTTATACACAAATGAAATGCACATATTCAAACTTTTATTACCAGGCCTACCCATCGAAGTGTAAAAATGCGTAAACAAGTCAAAAACTAAATAACTAAATAAATCCTATAGTCCGATTTTAAAGTTCTTCCCATGTAACCCCTACCCTTGCCTCCCACTCTCTAGCTGATACTTTGTCCTTACTATGATATGCTTCTTCTCTTTCCAATTAACTTTAAACGTAAATGTCTGCACTTAGGTAAGTCTATTCAACCTTGTCTTGAAGAATGTTGGGTCCAACCGAAGCTAGTTGACACTTATGTATGTATATACATAATAAAGTGATTTAAAACTGAATACTTGATTAGGTAATTTAATTATTTAATTTTTAACGTTTCATTTTACTTTTTATGTATATAGAAGAAGATACAGTACAGAAATGGTGACTCTTAGGTAGAGAAATACAGTAAAAATGGCGAGCTCAATAAAGTAACAGCATTAAACAACTGCGACTTGTCGTCACTAAAGTTGAAAACAAACGCAAACTACTAGACTTGCAGCTGATGTTATCTACTACGCCAACCATCCTATGTAAGTTTTTTATATCTACAATGAGCACTAATTTGTTATCTACGGCTTAGGGATAGATACATTTTAGAGATATTTCTTGGTAATTGAATTAACGTTCATGTACACTATGTGTTTTGGTCACTTTCAGATAAATCCAAATTTAATTTGAAAAATACATTAGGCTCCACTGTAACCAAATTGTTCAGGGCTTAGCACCCAATATTCACCCCACCACTGACGGTTCTGTGTTCGTCTCCTGTCGGATGACCTACAGGATTATATATCTTTACGAGCGGGTATACGTACGATTATGTTCAGGGCCGTCACAAGCATTACGACTTTGGGCAACATAAAAATTGATCTTTCGGCACGAATATGAGTGCGCTATTTACTTTTTAAAAAATGCATTCGATGTATCGCAACTGTATGGAGGAAGTTTAGAGTAGGATAAGTGCTCACGCACCTTTTGTTCCTTCGACTGGTATTACTGATTTTTTTGTTAATTAGTATATGTCATTTATGTAGTGTGAATGTTGCCGCTTTCGGAGACTGAATGATCGCTGTCAAACCACGATTGGAGCACAATTTCAGTTGGTACCGCGTCAGGAAAACATCTCCTACTGAATATCTCCGGGAATACGCATTTCGGTTGGTCGGAATAATACCCATAGATAAGAAGAACAATACATCGAACTAACCTCACGATGCTAGAAAAACAACTACTGTCAATCAAGGTTAGTGGTGATTTTCATTCTGCATACGTGACAATAGAAAATCCGAGAACAACAAGCCGTTTAAGGCATTCACGGGATTAATGAGAGAGTCTGGAAACTGTAGAAGAATGTTCAGGGATAGAAGTCAGTGGAGTGCATTTGTGGTTAAATTTTCCGTCTAACTTTGGAACTCTGTGTGCGCATAAAAAAAATATTGTGCAATTTTAAGGACCAATACAATTAAATTGGGCTGGGGGAGGAACTAAGACAAACGTTACCTTCACAATATTGGTTAATTTGTATAGTTCCATTTTTCGTATTAGACTACTGGTAAGACGCATAAATGAGTCAATAGAAAAAATAACTTTCCTGAATAATAGAATACTTTGGTCATATTTTCATTTTAAATGTGATATCATGCAAAGCAATAGCCTGATTACACGCATTTTGTCTATCCGACAGTGGAGAGCTGATGATGATGAGATGACGAATATATCATTAAATAACTTAGTCATTCACAAGACTGAAGTCAAAATTATAAATCTATGAGTCATAATTAACAAAACCAATCGTTCAATTTTATCCAAAAAAAAATTATGTTACATAAATCGAAAATGTTTTGGCGCCCCCTTTGGGATGGAACCCCGTGCGAAGGCCCATACAACCTACGTTACCTTTAGCCCCTATTTATACCTTCCTGTCTATTTTCCGTATCTTCTTTATAATTCTGTTTATCATTCGGTTGTCAGTGCGCGGTTGTCGTATCCAAATACAAAATTAATGAATGTATTGCATTCATGTACAAGAATTTTTGCCTAGTAATAGTCAGGTATGGGTGTGGAGTTGGAATAGAACCTACTCACCGGAAGGGGTGAATAATAGCTCGTGATCGTAAGCTCAACTAAAAAAAAAAAATATGTGATTAATAAATATTTTGTACCTGGGTCAAGACTGGAAGGAATTGAGAGGGATTGTGCACATATTCAAAATGTTTCAAGGCACCGCGACCTTTTAGCACTTACCTGAAAATAGTTCAAAACGCATTACCTGAAACTCGTGGTAATTCTCATGAAATATAAATAAAATCAAGTGACTATATTTTGCACTCTCATGGTTATATTATGTAAACATTTCGTCTGTGTTTTAAGTAGTGATGAGAAAAAATCCAACTCTTGACTCACTGATGTGATAATAAATTTAAAAATTAATCATTAATTTTTTTTAAGTAAGCTGAAATACCTGGCACATTAAAGGGAAAAAACTTCATTAGTTAATTAATTAATTTTATCCAATAAATAAACAATATACTTCTGAAACCTGGTGTAATAAAAAAATAGAATAAATAATACATAAAATATTACATTTTTATTTAATAAAAAATGTTGTTTATGACACCGATAGCTGGCTTAGCCAAATTTACTTGTCTCCAATACCTGGCATACATGCAACTAATAACTGGCAGTCACAAAATATTAATTGTTTAAACAAAAAAACAGATCTACTGATTTATAATACTTATACCAAGATACACTAGGGATCCTGGGCCAATACCAAGTCTAGACATAGATGAGATATGTGCTGCATATATCCGAAAAATTATACAAGACAATTGCACAATTTTTTGTTTACTTAATATTTGAAGAAAACAAAGTGACCAACTTGCAGAAGCGTTAGTTAAAAGATATTATCTATTCAATTATCACTATTTTTAAAATTCAGATTCTAAAGTGGATGGAATTTTTCTATTACGTGCACCAATTTGCTTTGGCAGATTAGGTCAGAATAAATAGTTTTGAAAGGAAACTTATTTTCTGGCAATGTAGGGGTTTGAAATGTTGGGATGTTTCTTTTTAAATTTTCGACAACTGACTAATTTTCTATTGGAACTGCTACGTCTACATTTTCATGTATCGAAATCCCTCAATTTCGTTCGACACAGAATTTTTTGTTAAATCCTTTTTTATATTGCGCCATAAAACGAAAAGTTTTGTATTTTCCAAGGATCTACTCCAGACATTTCAAAGTATGTGTTGGTTTTTAGATCTTCAGTGTATCTTGACTGCAACTAATCTCTATTTTTTCCAAGATGCAGGTGATTGAGAGGCTGTTTCTCTAAATTATTTTTGGACCCGTCATATGAAAAAGCTACTGTACTAGCATATCTATTTCATCAGTAGAAAGATTAGTAGTTGTTCCTTTCCTACATACTTCGGAGTATTGGCCTAAAATTTTACTTTGACTCATATAACGTGGAACATTCAACATTTTGCTTACTTTTGATTTGGATATCCCTCTTTTTTAGAGCTTCAAATGACTCATATCTTCTGTTCATATCATATCACAGTTTTTTCCCCAGGGGAAGCAATCCATAAGCAATATTGCGATACCCAATACCTGGCAAATGACTTACCCGGTAAGTGGCACCTATGCCAGTTACTGGTAAATATGTGTTGATTGAAGTGAAACTTAAAAGGAAGCAAGAGTAAAAAAGTAAAATATCAATACCTGGCACCCCTGAAACTTCGTATTTTTTTGAGAACCAATTACTGGTACCCCCTTAACTTCGATATTAAAACATATATTTAAGATTTTGTTACTGAAAAAGATTAATTTAAGAAGCAAATAATTAAATAAATTAAATATATTAATTAGAAAGATACACATAAAAATTAATTTTATCGAAAAATATTGTTGTTGCGCCACCGGGGTTCGAACCTGGATCTCTTTCCTAACCGGGGAAGGTGCATTATCCAACTATGCTACCGCGACAATATTTTTAGCGACAATTTTCGAACCTATATGTTACCTTTTTTATATTAATACATTTAATCGTTCCATTATTTGAAAGAGCCATCTACCTTATTTTTATTATTTTCGATAAAATTGATTTTATATGTATATCTTTCTAATATATTTAATTCATATTTAAAATATCACGAACCTATGTTCTGAATAATTACAACTTCACAATAAGAATGTCTTCTCCTAAAAACAAAATAAATATTAAAATATAAAACACAGATAAAAAAAAATATAATGACAATAAAAACATTATATCCTTACACTATTTGTTAAAATTTGGAGAAGATTTGACTAAAACGCAATCACTCTTTTACTAAACTGCTGCCATATTGAATTTACTGCTTGGACTATGTTAACTTGTGGATGTAATATGGTGCCACAAGGTCCAATTTAAAAATTAAGACAGTGTCATGGAACAAATTGTAATATAGAGGATTATTAGATGGTTTTTATAGATGCCCTGCCAGTTATTGGGGCCCTGCCAGGTATTGGGTCCTTTACCATATTTTTTTTTTTACTTTTATCATACTTGTCTACCGGTTAGGGACTTCCTTGTTCCTTGCAAGCATTACTTTTACACCTGGCGAATGACTGATGGTTAAGAATTACAGGTTACAATGTTAATTTATTGCCATATTGTTGATGCAAGAAAGATGCAAAGCCTTACTCTTTCTATTTTTTACCTGACGTGTTGTGAAATCAATAGAATATGAGTTATGTAATGGGTCTCTTATTCATATTATAATTTAGATCTCTTCATTTTATGTATGTTTCAATTCATACTCTCTTATAAACTTTTGTTTAACACGAGTAGTGGCGTAACTTTTCTTTGAAAACTGCCAGAGATTTTGTTCATCGAAAGTTTTCTTCTTTGTCTTCTACTTATCACGTTCGTCTCAAATCGGCTACTTTGATAATTCTTCTCCACTTTGTTCTGTTGTAGGCTGGATATTTGATCACATCTTTTAAATTTTAAGACAATCTGATCAAGAAACAATGATCGTATTCTTGGCTAATAATACATATGAATTATATTGTATTGTTTTGCGTCAATATTATAAATTGTGTGAATTTTATAACGTGATAATATTGTAGGCACAAATGCAAACACTATATACTTTTACAATTAGCAATATTATCTTTGTGGTTAAAATTCATATTTTTATTTTTTATCTTTGTTTTATTAACCACTAAATTGAGTTTAAATACATCAAACGGTTTCGAAAAATACCATTTTCTAAGTTAATATGACTATGTTAGTTATGACATCCTGAAGAAGAAAATGATATTTTTCGAAACCGGTAGATGTATTTAAACTACCATTTTCTTTTTCAGGATGTCATAACTAACTAAAACATATATTGTTTCTTTGACAGAATCTATTTTAAAAAAATATTTATTACCTAACCTAACCTAACCTAACTCAAATCATTACTTAATCTATCTATTACCTATCTATCTATTTCCTAACCTGACCTAACCTAACCTAACCTAACTCAAATCATTACTTAATACAAATTTACTCGAATAATTTTTTAAAAATAGATTCTGTCAAAGAAACATATGTTTTAGTTTGTTATGACATCCTGAAGAAGAAAATGGTATTTTTCGAAACCGGTAGATGTATTTAAACTCAATTTAGTGGTTAATAAAACAAAGATAATAAATAAAAATGCAAATACTATATTTTAGGTTTTACCGCGGAAGCTAAATTTCGTATGATTTACGATATCGTTGTTGCTTAGGCGTAATGTATGCTTCGGTAGGTAGGAATATATAGTTGTGCATTCCGTTTGTGTAAATTTAAATAGGAAAAACAAAAATCGTACTGCTTCTGTTCAGACACGGTCAAAGACCGACATATTTTTCGGCGGTGTATACGAAAAATGGATCGTGTATGATTTTTGTCAGTTTGTCGGATGTGATAAGGTTTCGGAGGCTGGCTAGCCGAGTTTCGACCATCATAGAAGATCAGCGATTTGTTAGTGTTTTTATTTACATAATTCAAGCTAAACCAATAGAAAACCAGAACCTAGCTATCGAAGGATAATTACGGAAAAAGTAATCTTACACTCAAAAAAAAAAAAAAATCGATAAATGTATGTTACGTAAGAAAAATTACGTTATATTTATATCTTATGATTTATCATAATTAATTTAAAAAATTAGAAATTCTTACTTTATGATGGCATGGATGATCTATTAAATATTTAGAATCCATTAATTAGGTAACTTTTATAGTACAGTCTGCGTTATACCAGTTACGTTTTTTAGCATTTCTATACAGCTGCTGAGTTTCAACCACTGATAAATGTTTTAAATACTAATTTAATGTATTAATTATATATATATATACATATAAAATCAATTTTGTCGAAAAATATTGTTTTTGCGCAACTGGGATTCGAACCTGGATCTCTTTTTCCAACCCGTGGAAGGTGCATTACCAAATATGCTACAGCGCCAGTATCATTGACGACAAATTTTCGAATCTATTTGTTAAACTTTTTTAAATTAATACATGCACCTTCCCCGGATTAAATAGATCCATGTTCGAATCCCGGTACCGCAAAAACAATATTTTTCGATATAATTGATTTTATATGTATATCTTTATAATAAATACATTTAATTAGTATTTAAAACATCATAGACCTATGTTCAGAATAATTACTTCACAACTAAAACAATAAAAATGCGTTCTCCTTAACAAAAAATACTTGGTTTAAATCTAAAAACATCGATTTTTCCAAGAGTTTATATAAACCCACATATGTTAATTCAATGAGGTGAAAATGGTAAGAAATATATATGACGCAAGTGTTTATGGTACCAGAAATAGAGGACCAGGTAAACTAGATACTGGTCCTGTTAGCGCCAATATTTTTCATGACAAATTTTCGAACCTATATGTTACACTTTTTCAAATTAATACATCTGTCGTTCCATTATTTGAAAGCCATCTATCTACATTGTTTTTACGGAATCACAAATACCTTTGAGTAAACCGAAAATTTGTGTGATGAAATGAAAAATACTGGCGCTATAACACAATTGGTAGTGTACTTTCCCGGATTGGAAATATAGATCTAGGTTCAAATCCCAGTAGCGCAAAAACAATATTTTTCGACAAAATTGATTTTATATTTATATATTTATAATTAATACATTAAATTAATATTTAATTCAATTAGACCGTCTGTTCTGAATAATTACAACTTCACAATAAGAATGTGTTCTCCTTAATAACTGTTAAATGTGATTATCATTTTAGGATATGATTTTTATCGATGACTACATCTCTATAAAAATTAAATGAAGATAACAATATGTTTAATTGAAATTGTTGAGATATTATTTCTATTTTCGGGCCAGGGTGTGGCTCTTCATCGAAAATAATTCCACTGTGACAGTATAATTCTAAGAAAACCGTCATTTTAATTACCTTCCACGCTCGATCTTCGAACCCTTGTCAAATATTCTAGTCTGGGAATATTATTTTACATCATTGAATAATTTACATTAAACATCGATGTCACCAGAAATATATCGACAACACATCTCGCCTGTGAGTACATTGAACCTACTTATAGTTTCTTGGAAGATCTATTGTAGAAGAAATACTTGACTACGCTTTCATAAACATTATTTTTCCTTCTAACATAAATTAATTTTTAAATTGTCGCATTATTATTCATCTTCTTTCCCGACGCACAGCTATCTATCTGCTATCGCACAGATGTCTATATCTTGGCTAAAGCCCGTGTCCATCGAATGAGACACGATGAGATAATCTCAAAGATTTAGTTGAAATATATCTTAGAAGAACACATTCTTATTGTGAAGTTGTAATTATTCAGAACATAGGTCTGTGATATTTGAAACATGAATTAAATATATTAATTATTAATGCACCTTCCCCGGTTAGGAAAGAGATCCAGGTTCGAATCCCGGTGGCGCAACAACAATGTTTTTCGATAAAATTGATTTTATATGTATATCTTTCTAATTAATATATTTAATTCATATTTGAAATATATCTTCTTCAATATTTGCAAAATTACTTTGTGACAACATATAATAAATAATAAGAAAAATACTTTGTTAGAAACAAACCATTATTTTTATATTTGAAATTTCACAAACAAATACCATGGGATTACAGTTAGATAAATTATAAATTATAGAAATAATTAAAAGTGTTAATAGTAAATTAAACATTATAAATAACCAAATTCTTTCTGCAAATAGTTACCTTTTAAATCTGTTTTTACAGTAGTTAGTAATTAGTTACCCATCACTGATATTAAAATTTTTGTTTTTAGACTACGCTTGTATTTTTAATTTTAGTACTTATTGCATCCTGATAAAGGGACCATTGGTTTTAAAACATGTTGATTTATCAATTAATGGTGGTTATAACTAAGTGTTTTTTTCTTAATATTTAGAAATATATCTCGATACCATGTACACATAAGACTTTGAAATCTGGATATAAACTTAGAAACATAATTGAGATTGTTATAAAGAGACAAAAACTCAAACAAGTATAATATATACGACGTTCGATCTGACAGCGAAATTTGATAAATCACCTAAAACCACAATAGATCCGTGCAACTAATTATTCTAAGTTAGCATATATCAATAAACATTAAAGATTTTCAATAATCTGTAAAATAAATAAATAAAACTTACCGTCGAAAGGTAGATGAAAGCCAGTCTCATTCAAAACAGTTAGGGTTTCCTGTTTTGAAGACATGTTCCTTAACAGGGCTGAATCCGGAAAATCAGATTTATAGTCACTCTGCGCCCTTACAAGGTCCACTTAGCTTCCATATATGTTTAAAATGAGCATAGAATCCGTAGTCATTTTTTGATGCACACCACTGCTTCTCGATTATACCAAAAAGGCCAGCCTGTAGTTATCCAAACGTATTCTACTGTGAGGACATCATCGATGATATTTCTGCAATCAAGTCAGAGAAAATATATGGACGTTAAACCCATAAATATTTTATTTAACATATATTCTTCCAACCATGCTATTTCTACTGGTGCCGCAAACAAGTGAAAAGTATTATTTTCACTTCTTTTGTACCAGTACCTACGCATAGTTTTCAGCTCTAGTGGAAGTATAAAATTCTTTCTACGAGTACAATATAAAAAATTGAGTGAGTACAACTAGTACCCTCATAATATCGTGTAAACATCGCATGTTATATATACAGTTCACTGGGAAGGAAAGCAGGAATGAAATTTTATTATATTTATTTTTAAGTTTATTAAGAAACTGTTGCTAAGTATTTTACTTTGTGTCCAATTCTTAGATAGATAAGTTTCTTACCTTCTTGCCGGGATTTATTTTTTGAACGCCTGAATTTCAATTTAGTTTTAAAATGTAAGGTTGACGTTTATAGGTACTGAATAAAATGTGTAGTCACCGTGGTAACGACTGTGAGGTATTTGTTTATTGGTCATATCTTTGATACGTATTTTTCTGAGATTTCTTTCGTAATAAATTGTTTTGATGATACATAACACTCATCGATGTGATGCAGATGAATTCATTTAATTTTTTTTTGTTACAACTAAGTTTAACAATTTTACAAACTAATAATCATAAGTTGTAGCATAATATCAGCGTATTTTTGGAGTTTTATATCCCGAACGATATTATAAATATAAATTGCGAAACTCGTGGACTAATGTGAACGTAGTCCGCAATTATTAGCAGGAGCAGCACTAACTTTTTTTTTAAAACAGCTGGAGGGGAAGGGGACTCACCCTTTCCCACCCACTAGTTCAGAAGCTTATGTTTCCTTGTCAAAAAAGAAAATAAATTCAATATAGTTAAAACAATTTTCGCGTTTTTATTCATAAAAAAGCACATAACATAAATCCTTAGAATACATAAATGATGGAAAATTAAGGTGAAAATCAGGGATCTAGTAATCAAAAACACGCCCAAAAGAGAGACAGTGAACGAGACACAAAGTAAATTGAGTCACACACGAACAGATTAACGGACGAGGTATGGATAGTAAAAGATAGGCGCGTAGGTGGCCTTACTACATACCTAAGGAGCTCCAACGTGTCACCCATACCCGAATTAATTCCTTATATAAAAAACAAGATGTGTCCCATTACTAATTAAGTCTGCATTCCTGGGCGGACGGTGTCTTAATCCAGTCAACCCACCAATCATACGTTAACGTGCATCTCTAAGTATCTCACAATTCCATAAAATATGGTCAGGCGTCTGTTCCACTCTCCCACATGTATACTACGGGGCATCCACAAGTCTAAACTCTAACAGTTTACTACGGAATTGTCCATACCCCGTAATCATCTGCCATTCAAAATGATTTAGGTCTGGAGGTTTCAACTTGACGGCGACGTTTAGAAAGAAAGGAATAAGTCCATCTTCCCTGCGTTGCCGGATCCCACCTCTCTTGCCACTTTCCAAGCGTTAACTGTCTCATTCTTAGAACCAGATATTTCGAGGACCCATCCGTTGGTCTAAAAGTAACGCCTAGATAAGTCCATTTTTAGGTTCCTACGGGCCCAGGTCTCCAAGATTTCCAGGTCAGCCGGGAGGACACAGTTCTATACACTCCCGTTAAGGCTATCATAGGAATCCGCTGGCCTCTATTGACGACTGCCGCTATAAAACCAATTGTCATTCTTTGAGACCAAACTTCCGTGGCGTACGTTATTTGCGCAATGTATGTCACCTTGTATATTAATCTCACGGCGGGAGTGTTTAGTCCCCAGTTAACCATTGAGAGACGCCGCAAACGCCCAAAGAGTCACGCAGCTTTATCCGAGACTACACTTCGCTGTATCCAGAGTGACCCTGAGGTATTTGACCTAATCTTCGAAATTCACTCTTACATAAGGTTCAAATTCTTACGACGACCGTTAAGAAACATGGTAACCATTTTATGAGGGGCCAGGTTAACTATTCGTATTGGTCCATTCATAAATCATTTTAAGGGCGACATACACTTTTTTTATTTTTTATTAATGTTAAAAATATAATACAATTTGAATAATCAGTGGATATATATATATTAACATTTGTTTCTTCTCTATGAGAGTAAGACTCGTGTATAGAGAAGGAGTATATACAAGTTAATTAATGTTTCAGTTAGTCTGTGTACATATTTTTTTTAATTCAGTTACAAATTTATAACATATATGATAGTCCGTAATTTTTATAATTGTGACGGGGAGATTATTAAAAAATTTAATGCCTTGATAAATATATTGATTTTGAGCTGTGGTATATTTTAGTTTTGGGATATCAATTTGATCTCTATATCTTGTAGATCGGAATTCGCTTCTAAAATTTAATTGATTTTTAATTTTTTCAATTTGAATTATTGATTTTTTTTTGTATGTCTACTATTTTTGGTACTTAAAAATCTGTGAAAAGTTGTATACTTGGATAGTCTTATTATTAGTTATTTTATAGCTGTATCCTGAAACAAAACATCGTCAGCATACGCTACAATTTCGCATCCGTACGGTATTGGCAGCAGGAGTAAGTCATTAAAAGTTATGCTCCATAACGTTGGTCCGAGTACCGAGCCTTGGGGCAGCACTAACTATGGATGATTATTAAATAGCAATATTTTAGTACAGTGATTGAACAATAGATGAGATGATTGCGTAGTCAGAGGTAATAAAATACCACGGAAATTACATTACCTAAAAACACATTTAAGATGTCACTGCATCTACGTTGCATCTATGCTGGAGGGACACGGGTGTATGCAGAGATACCTACTAAGACGCATGTATAAGATAAGATAACACATAACAACTAACAAAGCTGCATGCTTAAAACATATTATTTGCAATGAGAAACATGATTCCTTACAATTTATTATGCAGGGGAAGTTAAAAGACAAAACAGGTTATGTGCGAAGGCTTCATAATCTCAGAAAGAGGTTCAATATCAAAAACGCCGGTTTGCAACCTGAACAGGATAAATCAACATACTGCAACTTGGTCGCCAAATTTCACAAAGTAAACAGTACATGGAGTAGAAGAATTACTACTGGGTGAATATTATGTTCGTATGTAGCTCGGGTTATGTATGAGGTAATACAGTCCTGTTGAAACCGCATGTGTTGCAGGTTCAATCGACCGAATTCGGCCACCAAAAAGCTTATACAGCATTGCCTCTTGCATCCTGAAAGAAATAGGGCCTATCAATTCCGCTGGCCCACAGTAACTATACGTAGGTGTACCAATTTAAAATTTTCAGTGCCCCAATAATGGTTGTCTTGCTTATTAACAAAACCCGTCAAGTCGAAATGAGCTTCGTCACTCATGACGATTTTTTTCTAAAAGTCGGGTTTGTGTTTATTTTAATGTTTTAATTTTTTTGAAATGTTAAATACTTTTGAATAAATTGTAATTAACTACTCTTTACGACCACTAAACAAAAATGGCGGTCAAACAAAATCGGCCTGGAACATAATATTCACCTAAATCATTATCAAATTGACACTAAATTGAAAATTTTAGTTTTGTGTATTTTTAATGTAAGCTTGTGCTATGTACACATCTGTGTAAATATATCGTTATATATACATTCAATAAAAGTGGATCAAATTGTAAATGTTCAAGATGTGGCCAGATTGGCCACTTCTGCAAAAAACAAAAGAACGCGGGGTAAGTCGTCTGTCATCGCAAACAATGGACACTACTCAAGCAGACTACTACTGTACAGGGTGGCTTACCTGCGAACACTCGCACGCAGGCGTACCACTTGCATAAGTACGCGCGCATACTTAACCGAGGGGAATTTTCGCCGCTCCAGTGGCTGCCAACATTAATGTAAAGGGTAGATATAAAAATTAATAACGAGTTATTAATTTTAGTATCTAGAATGATCTATCTAGAATGTATCTAGTATCTAGAATATATCTAGTATGAGAATAATATTTTAAGGTTAAATAAAGCTAAATTTCACAATTATATAAGAATTTTAAATTTTAAGTCGACCTTTGACTTCATATAAATAAAAATATCCATATTTCAGGCTTTAACTGAATTTTACCTAGTATTTGTTCGCAAACTCTACCACAAACACTGTTAAAACACAAACTGGTTTGAACTTGCGTGCTCACGCCACGAATAACGCAAACAAGCACGCTCTCCCCACCGCTCTAGGCGGCCGTCACTCAGGACACTTGCATTCATAAACGTGATATTGCTATATACGCTGCACGCCCCGCCCCGCAGAACGCTCGGCTCAGGCGTGCACTTAGACTTTGCACATAAATTTAAAAACATTTATTCTATTTTAACTAATGCTGGGAAAATTCAAAACCATCTAATGAACCGTATCCACGAGAACTATGAGAGCTGAGAGTTGTCTCTCTAAAGAATCTCTTGGAAGCTACATCCGTATCTTGGAGATTACCTCTCGATGACTTGAGATGAGATTCTCAAAAATCTTATATTCACAGGTTGATAAACAGTGAGCAAGAAAACAATCTCCTGCAAGATGGATTAACCAAATAAATAAGTTAACAGGGTCCTCTTTAAGCTCTGCTATAAATGTGACTCAAGACCGACGAAAAAGATTATTTAAATTAATTATTTTTAATTAACAATATTGGAGTGTGTCCAAGAATACACAATTACTAGATTTTTACCTCCAAAGGTAGTGAAGTTCCAATTTTTACTTGAAATGTTTATACATGGTAGCATATATACAACTTTCAAAAATTTGATAGATATGGAGAATGATTGGGTGAAATGGTGCACATTTCATTTGATAAAAGTGATTACTTAAGCCAGCCGAAGACAGGTCGTAAGCCCTGGTACACCCATACTTCCATATTTCCCATATAATATAATAGCTTCGTCCTATGAGATATCTATAATTTGTCTTAATTATTTTTGAATTAAAATACATTCCACGTATTTCAAAACAATACTGTTTCTAGTCTGTCACTGCCTTTTATTGCGACCAGCGAAGACGACATGGCAGTACTGGTCCACAAAATTGAAGAAAAGAACCTGGTATTGATTTTGAAAGAAACAGAACTAAGACAAAAATATTCAAAGTAGATCGCTTCGACCAAATGCCGAGAACTAATATTCTCAATGGATATGAAGAGGCCTCTAATTACTGACGGTGATAGCTGCGACCTATAAATTAAATAAATATTGCGAAAAGCTATATATCCGAACTAGAGGCAACGGAAGTCAGGCTTGTACAGTCTCTAGTGTATTCTGTATTTTAATATGGTGTGGAATCGTGAACTCTGAAGGCAAAAGAAAGAATATGAATTGATTTGAGATATGGTGCTGGAGACATATATCGTGCATACCGTGAACGGCGAGACACACGAATATCTCCATTCTGAACATCACAGATAGACATCTTGAGAGAGGAGTAGATAACTTGGAGAAGCTTGTTATGATGGGCTACGTCGAAAGACGAAGAGGAAGATCCCCCACCCGTTGGAGCGACCTTGTGAAAAAATCAACAGGTACCTGGTGATAACTCTAAGAGGAGCAGTCAAGAGGACGGGAGTTCATGGGAACATTGGTCATGAAGTGATATATATCATAATTTTGTCTATCTGGTCTCAAAAGATGGACGATGCGAAACCGAGGTCCTTAAAACTTACCAAAATTTGAAAGAACCGCTGCATCTCAAGGAACATATAATAAAAGCCTTCCTGGTTAAAGCACTAGTGTTCTTCATAGCTCTGAACGGAGCTTGAGAAGGAAGAAGAAAAAACGCCTTTGTGTATACCGTGGGCTGTGTTACCATGTTAAATGTTTTACAGAAATACTGGCCGCGACCGCGTAGTAATTATTATTTTTATATGATTGAAATGGTCGCGAAACACAGTTTAATATTAAACCCTCGAGCGTTAGACATTCACACAATAGGGAGTGATGGTAACTACAATACCTTGGCCAGGGTGTGTAATTTAACTGCTAACAATATGACTCCACAGAGTGGAAAGGGCTGAACGAACACCAGCCGCGCTCGCACAGCATCCCGGAATGCTTGTAGATTCTTACCGAAAGCGGCCTTGCATTATGAGGCTGTCGGATTCACGGGAGGAGCTTCTGAAAAATTGCAGATTCACGCAAAAGGCTCAAGTGTGAGGCGGGATTGATGGATGTAGTAAATACAGTTTGATGGGCGCTTAGAAACCAAGCAGAGATCAAGTTGTATGAATCGGGGCCACGGAGAGATTAGATATATTAAGATGTTGGATCTCCGCGGTTATTCACCGACTCACACTGCATCCTGTCCCGGGTCAATTCATCGGCATTTTAAGTTTCTCGCCTTGTTCGTTTTGCGATGCGTCACAATACAATGATGTCGACCATAACGGTCTCAGAATTTTGAAATCAAACAAAAAAACCTCAATATGGTAATCGATAAATTATTCTGGTTGCTGCCGGGATTCGAACCTCATTAACCGTGTGCGTTACAATTTCACTATGTCAACAGATTACGTTTTCGACAAATTGTGTATATAATATACTATATAGTCTTTTTTTATAATTGATAACTGATGTACCCGGGCTTTACGCAGAGGCTTCATTTTGAGAGATGGGAGTGGTTTTTTTTTTCGAAATCAGATGTAGACAGTAATTTTCCTCTTGCTTTGAACGTACAGAGTTCAAAATTTCATCAAGAAGTACCAAAATACTCCTTAATGGGATGGAAAAGGGGGCTGGGAGTGGCTTTTCGAAATCTCATGTAGACAGTGACCTTCCTTTTGTTTTGAAGGTCAAGTGTGCTAAATTTCATCAAGCTCGAAATAAAACTGAAAATTTGTATAAAAAAATAGACAAGACACTCTTCTTTATGTATAGATGTAATAATAATAAAGATACATCTAAATATTATACTATTTATAAATTAATATTTTATTTGTTTTTGTGATTTTCAAAGTTACCTTTTATATTTGTTTTTGCAGTAGCTTCTAATTAGTTACCCATCATTTATATTTATATATTTGTTTTTGTCTATGCTTGTATTTTAAATTTCAGTATACATTGTATCCCGATGAAGGGACCATTGGACTTGAAACATGTTGATAAATCAATAAATAGTGGCTTAAACGAAGTGCTTTCTCTTATAATATAAATTATTAAATAGTTTCAAAACTGTGGCCAAAGTCAAAAGTAAGATGTTATATTTTTCAAAATAAAATTAAAATTACGATGCCCATTTCAAAGGAAAAGTCTACATATTAATTAAAACTAGATATTAATTGTTGTCTTCTTTATTACGAAACCGTTTTACTTAGGATGCACGCGCTAGTTCTAAGACAAGTTAAAACTAACTCACTTATCATGTCGTCGATTTCTACAGGGATAGGCAGAGAGGATAAAATGCCATACTCTTGTATCTTTATATCCACTCTTGCCTCGTTCACTTTCATACATCTTCTCGGGACCGTCTAATATCTGATCATATTAATATCGTGTATAATATCTTACCTAGACTTTTGCTGACGTCCTCTGTACCTGTTACGTTCAGCATTCACATCAAGTTTTTTTTACCATTTTCTATGGACATTATATATGCCAAAACCACAATCTCTGCAGTCCTTTCATAGTTAGTCATACACGAGCATTTACAGTACATTCAATCTGCTTTCGTTCTTTTTTTATGAACTCCAGGCTTTACTTGCATTTCACAGTGCTAGCACCAGAACTTTATTATGTTTCGCTAGTTTTTTATTTAAGATAAAACATTAATCAACTATAGTAATTATGCATATGATATTTACAAAATATTATCATTAATATCAATCAACACATGAATTTTTAAACTGATCAACTAAGAAAAATTCATCGGTCGAAGAGTGTTAGGTGGGCAACGTTACCCAGGATGCGCATGGAGTCGGCAATCACGAACTGGTGAAGGGCAGCAGAGGACAGATCGTAATGGTGACAGTTACTTGAGGAGACTAGAGTCCACACCGGGCTATTACACCACCGATGATGAAATATTAAAATATCATTCTATACGATAATCAGAATTGAACTACAAATATTATTCCTATTTTTATTTGTTAACTTTGTTTTATTAACCACCTATTGAGTTTAAATACATCTACCGGTTTCGAAAAATACCATTTTCTTCTTCAGGATGTATTGATATGGTATTTTTCGAAACCGGTAGATGTATTTAAAATCAATTAAGTGGTTAATAAAATAAAGTTAACAAATAAAAATATGAATTTTAACCACAAAGTTAATTTAGCTAATTTCAAATGTAATATTACATTGATTATGAATAATTAACATGGCCAAGAAGAAGAAGATGGGCAGAATTCTTTTAAAACTAGAATTTAAACCAGAATTAAAACTAGTCACTAGAATTTTTTTAAAAAGCGCTAATCTCAGAAGAAGAAAAAATAAGTATGACAGAAAAATGTTACATAATATAGTGTGTAATAAACCTAGTCCACTATAGTATGTACAAATTCTGTATTTATTAATTTATACCATACGATTTTTTTTTCATTAATATAATTATGCCATAGTTACAGATAGGAGTTTCAGACCTGCAGCAAAAGATTAAACGGAACCGCGAGTTCGCAAATCCATTTCTCTGAGTTCTGTGGAAAAAATGGCACGCAGAATGTTGGGCCCGCCCCGGGAGTTACACATAATACCGTGTCATTTCGACAAATTATTTTTCTTCATAATTTTAACGATTTCAACCTTGAGGTTGGCAACACGCGAGCGAGTTTATGTTCCAACACATGTAAATCATAATTGCATCGAGAGCAATTTGCAACCCTAGCCCCGAACCGTAACGCCTCAATAGGACGTTGGCCATGTCGGACGATACAATAATTAAAAATAATTATTAGAGATAAAATGTCATGTTCCTTTATTGAGTATATTTCATTTCAGTGCCGATAAATTTATTTTTGTAACAATATTATTTTTATAACTTCCGTCAATATAAAAATCCTTAGTACAAATATTATATTTTTATTTATTATCTTTGTTTTATTAACTACTAAAATGAGTTTAAATACATCTACCGGTTTCGAAAAATACCATTTTCTTCTTCAGGTTGTCATAACTAACTAAAAACATATATTATTGTTACTTTAGCAGAATCTATTTTTAACATAATTGAGATTGTTATAAAGAGACAAAAACTCAAACCAGCATAATATATACGACGTTCGACCTGACAGCGAAATTTGACAAATCACCTAAAACCACAATAGATCCGTGTAACTAACTATTCTAAGTTAGCATATGTCAATAAACATTAAAGATTTTTTATATATATATTTTTTTAAAATAGATTTATTTTAAATAGATTCTCCAAAGAAGCAATATATGTTTTAGTTAGTTATGACATCCTGAAGAAGAAAATGGTATTTTTCGAAACCGGTAGATGTATTTAAACTCATTTTAGAGGTTAATAAAACAAATATAATAAATAAAAATATGAATTTTAACCACAAAGATAATATTGCTGATTTTAAAAGTACAAATATTATAATTCATTTCATTTACATGCAAGCCATTTGGCCGCTTCCTACCTCGCTAGGTACATATAAAGTACCTGTTCTCAAGTAGGTAGCCATAAGGTTCAATAGGAAAAATAGAAAAATCAAAAGGAGACAAGTAGATAAAATTAATAAATTAAACAAAATATATTTTTTGATACAGACTAAAGATATGTAAGAAGTGAAGGAAAATAAATAAGCAGGGAGCAAAGAAAACATGATAAGTACGAGGTAGGATGTAAGGACAAAAAGAATTACATAAAATGAGTAGCTTTGATCATTTAAGGAATTCTTCCAGCTGACTTCTTCCAATTTTGAAAAGCCATTCCTTTATAAGCACGCAGAATTGAGGATACGATACCGTTGCCATCTCTTGTGGTAGCTTATTGTATATCCGCAGTCTTGAGCATACCCATACATGTCTTTAAGCAAATGAGGTCAATATTAGAATATGTCCAAGAACACACAATTGCTTGATTTTTACTTACAAAGGCACTGTTATTAAATAAATATCAGATATCTCCTAGAGACGAAGCTTTTTTTTTATATTATATTTAATAACAGTGCCTTTGTAGGTAAAAATCTAGTAATTGTGTGTTCTTGGACATATTCAAATATAGTTAAAATAATATACTAGTCAAAATAAGAAAAATATAAAAATATTGATTTTTCAGACGTATTCTAGTATAGTATGTTAAAAAAAAAACATTTTACAGATAGAGAATATTGCTTTAAATATTTTTCAAAAAACATCGGATTCTTATTGAGTTTACATATATGCTATTTTTAAGGAAAAATGAATTATCAAATTTGATACATAGATGGCGATGGTGTAGTGGTACTCGAAGCGAGTCCATATATAAACATATATATAATTTTCAAAAATTTTATTTATATGGAGATTGATGAGTTGAGAACGGTGAACGTTACATTTATAAAAAGTGATCACTTAAGCCAGCCGAAGATAAGTCATAAGCCCTGTAATCACCCCATACTCCTATATAGTTTTCATTATAATAAAAATAGCTTCGTCTCTATGAGATATCTGATATTTATTTAAATGAGGCTTTCATTAACGGGACAGCTAGTTTTCTTTGAGTTTTTACCCGAGTACACTGGAATGTGTGATAAGGCGCAGGATTATGTTTTCATATATGTCTTTAAGCAGAGTCTTTATAAATAATTACCTGATATTTAGCACCTTGAGTTTTTGGAATAGCGGCTCTGATTCATTCTGAAAGGATTTATTGAGAGTTATTATCATTATGGCTTTTTTATTTTAATCAGTGGGTTGAGTTTTGTGATGGCGGCTCCACCCCAGCCAACTATACCATACCCTATGATGCTCTGACAGGGTGCGAAATATATATTACGTATTTGTTTCAGGTTCAGCACGTCCCTTAAAATCTTGAAGCAGTACATAAGTTTCTTAAGCTTACCAGTTAACAAGTCGATATGAGCTTCCCATCTAAGTTTATCATCAATCAGGCCTATTCTCAAAATTGCAATATTGAAATGAAGGTGATTGTTACACCAACCCTCAAAAATAGACAGTATGTAAATTAACGTCCGTGTTATATTTGAATGAGAGAGAGGGAGAGAGAGTGAGGGGGTGAGGGAGATAAACGTACCATAATCTGTCAAAACATAAAAATGGCAACAGGATTGGCCGTGATTCTTCACTACGACGCTGCGGATGAGGAAATCAATAGGTAATTTATGAACAAACCTTTTTCTGTGAACTTTGAATACTGTATTAGTACTTATTTTAACCAAAAACTTTTTTAGTCGAAACTCGAGAATGGAAAGACGTCGTTTGCGTGATTTGTGCAACCCGATGGAAATTTCAAATGGGCAATTTTTACAACTATACCGCCTTGATAAGGTACAACTATACCGCACAAATCACGCAAACGACGCCTTTCCATTCTCGAGTTTCGACTAAAAATATAAGTTTTTGATTAAAATAAGTACTAATACAGTATTCAAAGTTCACAGAAAAAGGTTTGTTCATAAATTACCTATTGATTTCCTCATCCGCAGCGTCGTATTGAAGAATCACGGCCAATCCTGTTGCTATTTTTAAGTTTTGACAGATTATGGTACGTTTATCTCTCTCACTCCCTCACTCCCTCACTCTCTCTCCGTCTCTCTCATTCAAATATAACACGGACGTTAATTTACATACTGTCTATTTTTGAGGGTTGGTGTAACAATCACCTTCATTTCAATATTGCAATTTTGAGAATAGGCCTGAATATCTAGATTCCGAATAGTTTTAGCGTGTCCTAAGGACTCACATTTGCCATAACACATATTACTCGTTTCATATGTGTGTATTTATGAATATCACGCCAATGTTAACACGTAAATAATGTTAATTAGTTAGGTTTCTATGTTAAGAATATATACGTGTTGACAGATGTTATAGTATTTTACTAAGACACGATGGTCAAGCAAATTGTAGGATACGATAATAGTAGTAGAAGAAGAAAATATTTTATCCTAAATCTTACTGACCTTGACTATTTTTTCGCTCCGTAATAACAGCTCAGCTGGACCAACAATTTTACAATTACACCGCGGGGATAGTCAGAGAAGATAGCACTCTTCTACTCCATCACACAATCAGTATCGTACAGTAAGCACAAACTTAGGTTATTCTGTTACCGACGATACTTACTAAGCAGAGGCGTGCACTCCATACAATAAAAAAGCTAAATATTCGAAATAATGCTAAATATTTTATGCGGGTACAAGCGCAAATAATAAAGGTATCATGTCAATGTGTTAATTAGATTCGATTGAATTTAAAAATGAAAAATAAAGCAGCGCATGTGTTTTTTCACAAAATCTGTCTTAAACGTATACAGACTAAACGCAATTCTCACGCCGCGCGGTTTTGTGAATACGCGTCTTCGTTTGAGCAGACGTATTGCAAAACGCCGCAAGTGTGTATTTAAGGCGGTTTTCTTTTATATTATAAAATATTTTGTCATTCACTTAATAACATATTAATATTCATATTTTGTAAGCATCGAAATAAACTCACGCTGGTCGGCATTCATAAAGACATGCTTCTGAAAGAGTGGTTTAACATGAATAAAACCAATAGTGACAATACCCATTGATTTTACAGCATCTATATAAACAGCATAACCAAAGTCCATGCCTAGTGCACGCCACTGTTACTAAGTATATAATGGGTATCAAAAAAATTTAGTAATATTATTCTAATTTTCAGAACAATTCTATTAATTTAGAATATAATTACAATTATATTCTAAATTAATAGAAATGTTCCCTGATAACCAGACTTTCACCTGGTATATAATTCATGGTCGTAGCACTTTTTTTTCTTCATATTTTTTTAATCTAAGCAATTAATTGCAATAATAAAACATAAAGGTATATTTTTTAGCTATATATTATTTATATACTTATTTTAAAACATTTATGTTATAAAAATAAAAATAGATCTTAACACAGGATTAATATTATTATAAAAAGAGGAAAAAAAAGGTTACGTGTCCATGTAATTTGTTTTTCGAATCGTATTAATGTGCTTGACGGTTTAGTATCGCCAGGTGATTTAAGCCTTGTACCAAATCACCAAGTTAGTCCTATTTTGATAGCACAAGCGTTTAGCTTTTTTTGAAAATAGTAAGAATATTGATATGATACGTTGTCCGTGTATGAATCTCTATTTTTTTTCATTTTCATCCCCTTATCCTAGAAGGGTCGAGTATACAAAGTCTCGAAAATACTATTTTTTCAATTTGTCTTTATAGACGTTTTGTTGCTATTTATCCAATCTTTATCTGGAGTCACCAGCAATCATCTTTCCGTAATCGTTCGTAAGATGTATCCAAGCCACCTTAATTGAAATCTTTTAATATCTATGTAGAAGTAGGAGGTCTATGCGGGGATCTCCATTATCTGAGTACTTCTCATTCGGCATATAATAATGTTATAACTGCTAGAATAACACGTTTCTGCAACCTGGATTCACGCTCTGCGAGGCTTCATATTTTAGTAACCACGTGTTAAAGTTGGTCTATAGACATATAGCCTGGTTTTTTGATCACCGTACAATAAAGGGAAAAAGAAAACCACAAGTTGGCTCTATATAAAATATATATTGTATCAATTTCCTATCAAATTTGTCTACAAGATGGCGTTAGCAACATAGGTTGATATTTAATTATGTATATTCAATATTTCGTACAATGATGTTATGAGTCTAAGGTTTCATCGATAATCATTTCTGTATGACCGTTTGGAATTTCTTCGATTACTTCTCTGCTATCATCTGGAATGGTGCTGAGACAGTGGCAAGAGACAGATGATTTGGAAGTCGTCAAGACGGTAACGGGCTATGACGCGGACAAAAGAACGGTCAAGTCACTCTGCCGCCTCTCTGCTTTGCTCCCCTCAGCCGGCTGCCGACAAGTTCTGAGGAGAGGCGCATTATTTATTTTGTGACTTATTAGGTAGCAGAGAGATGCAAGGATCTTTAATTGTTTCCAGAGATATTCAGGTACAAAACCCTGTGAGCCTTGCGGCAGCTTATGTAATGCTGTGACCACGCATTTATTTTAATGTTTTGTGTTATTTTATTTACACTGTACTATGCGGGAAAATAATTCATTCTTACTTTAGGAATGTTACTAGAAGAGATGGTAGAGAATTTGGTGATTACGGTGAATACACAGGGTGAATATTATGTTCCAGGCCGATGTTGTTTTTGAATAACTAAAAATAAAACATAATTTTTTAATTTAGTTTTTATTTATCAATTACTTAGTTTATTACAATTACGTATAAAATATGATATTTTCTAAGTGCCCGCCTTTGGTAGCGTGCTCTCTTGACAATATTTTTTTTAACATTCTCGGACACTTCCTTTATTATTTCAGCAATTTCATTTCGAATATTGTCCTGTAACATTGAAATTGTTATTGGCTTATTGGTGTACACTTTTCCTTTCAAGTACTTTTACGGAAAATAGTCAGGAGCCGTCAATTATGACACGTGACCAGAGCCTCGCTACACATCGCGTGAAGAAAAGTAGATACAAGTAGTAAAGTATGTTTTTTTTGAGAGGTTTATTTTTCGAATTGACAACACATTTTCCAGCGACAGCTAATTTGACAGCTGATTTGTGCTCATTTTTATATACCATTTCACCATGAATAGACTTACACCTAAAACAACGCTTGAAAATTGTGCATATTTATTTCGAAAATCGTATATCAGTTCACGAAACTTACCATGCGCTACGTCTATTTTACGGTCGACATAATCGTCCATCCGAAAAAATAATTCGAATAAATATGGATCATTTTCACACCACGCATACTCTAATTGATAATACGAATCCGTAGAGACGTCGTACAGTGTGCATCAAAGAAGCTGTTGCTGCAGTAGAGCGTAATATTGAGGTGGACCCGAATGAGTAGATTCCATTCAGAGCGCTATAGATCCATAATTACTGACTTTTTCGTTTCCTAATTGAATGGCATTAATATGGAAGAGCTGTGGTTTCAACAAAATGGCGCAACATGCCACACAGCGCACACCAGAAGGAAACATTCGATGAGCGCATAATTTCGCGTAATGGACCTGTGAATTGGCCTCCAAAATCATGTTATTTAACATCTTTGGATTATTTTTGTGGAGATATGTAAAGTTGCCAGTATACGCCGATTAACCAGAAACGATAGATTCGTCGCGTTATTACCGATATACGGCCCTAACTGCTCCAAAAAATGCTCGAAAATTGGACTTCTATTATGCACTTTATTCGAGCCAGCCGTGGCACTTATATGTATGAAATCATATTTAAATACTAATGACATAATATTATCTTTCCAATGCCAAGGCCATTACCACGATTTTTATGTGTTTGATTTCATTTTAAAGTTTTATACTTCTAAAAAAACATCCTTTAGAAGCGTTATAGAGACAGATTAAAGTCAATAAAGGATGCTCAGTCACGAGCACATTAACTAAGAGAGAAGATTGAACATTACTAATTACATATAATCATGAAATAGTGACGTAAGACTTTGGTCATTAAACCATTTACAAATTATTACCACTTGCGTGAATCACAATTTGTCAGCAACACACTCTTGCTATACAAATTACACACGCATGTAAATTAAAAATACGTGTTACATGTTTTAGATACAAATATAACACCACCCCTGCACGGAATATTTTCTGTTTTTTTTCACTCCACAATCACAATGGTATATGGTTATGATCTCTTCAAATATTGAATTTCTGACTTGCCTAAATTTTATTTCAAGTTCACATGATGATTTTTCGCTTTGTACGTGTTAAATTCAACCCGCAAATCTCCTAAAAATGTTGCGCACTTTACTAACGCGCTATTTTTAATGCAGTCTCGCAACACATTTTACCCGCGAAGCCTCCGAAAAAAAATGTCTAAACTTATAGCTAACCGTATATCTTACTACTCACTACTAAAATAATCTCACAAAAATATCCATAAGAATTTTTTAGTTAGAGCAACAAAAATAATTAAAAAAAAAACTTTAAATCATTTTTGTTCGATCACGTGGTCACCCTTAAAATAACACATTTTATTTAGTGTTTCACACGGTCGAATGCCCTCATCAAATCCTCACAACACGGAGTGTTGTCGGCGATTCGCATGTCAACAAAGTCGTCAACAGTCTCGGTTTCGAGCGAGTAGTTCGGTCCTGCAATACCGTGCCGCGTCGCAAGCGGGCACTGGACAACGCGGTACCGCAAGGGTGGCCGTCACCCTTCAGGGCTGCGCCTTTTTGCGAACCACGGAGTATATTCGATTTTTTCCGGGAGCGACGACGATGTTTAATGATGCAACAAAATGGATTCCGCGCGGTACCGAGAATTTTGAAATTGTTCTTCAGCGGCTAAGTGTATATGATTCTGACAACTCGGGCGATGCGCATTTCTGTAGCTGCGAAAGTGAAGAGTGCACATCTATATCACATTGGCGTAAGCGAGTTGAATCGCCATACTAGGTCTTTCCCAAGCATATTTCTCCAGACTTTATCTATCTGTTTTCAAAAAAAATATTAACCGGTTTTCTATACTCAGTTTTGATACTGCTCATCCCTGCTACCTAACCTCCTCCCCCATGGGCTGGAGGAGGCTCGGAGGTCCTCGCGCGAGCCATTTTGTTAAATTAAGAAAAAACAATATTCTCAGATCAAATCAGTAGCTAACTGCAATTTCTGTAGATGGTTTAAACGTATTATGAAACATGAGACTTTGTTGCCTTTTGAAATTACTCATAAAATACACTTATTTCGGCTGCATAATAAAAGAGACTTAACAGTTTTTTTTGTCTACAGTCAAAGAAGGATTAAAAATGCTGATGTTTGATATATATTGCTTCCATATATTCTTAGAATATCAACGCAACATTTTTGTGAATGATGCTCTGAACGAATATTCTTCATACTTCACACGTACACATTTTGTCACCTTTACCGTAGTTGTGCACAGTTTTAATAAGGACAGTTGCTAATATGTATTACTTTCTACCATCATTTACTAAGTAGAAATTCACTTTCAATCCAGTGCTCTGTTTTGAAACATTGAATTGGAGCGAAAAGAATAGTATCTATTTCACTTTTGCAATCTAAGATAGGTTTGTACATTTTTCAGCTATTGATAATCGATATTTTAAAATATATATCGTTTCTAGGAGAACACATTCTTATTGTGAAGTTGTAATTATTCAGAACATAGTTCTGTGATATTTTAAATATGAATTAAATGTATTAATTATAAAGATATACATACAAAATCAATATTATCGAAAAATAAAAACATTGTTGTTGCGCTACCGGGATTCGAACCTGGATCTCTTCCCTAACCGGGGGAGGTGCTTTATCCAAAATTTAATAAAAATGAATTAATAACTCTAGCGTCTATTATCAGATTCACTCAAAGGTATTTGAGATTCTGTAAAAATAAGGTAGATGGCTCTGTCAAATGATGGAACGATTAAATGTATTGATATCAAAAAGGTAACATATAAGGTCGAAAAATTGTCGATAAAAATAGTGCCGCTGTAGCTTAGTTGGATAAAGCACCTCCCCCGGTTAGGGAAGAGATCCAGGTTCGAATCCCGGTAGCGCAACAACAATGTTTTTATTTTTCGATAATATTGATTTTGTATGTATATCTTTATAATTAATACATTTAATTCATATTTAATATATCGTTTCGTTACATAGTATAAGTATATTAAGAAAAATTTGCTTACTTGAATAATTATTGCATATAATTGTATAAAGGTGATTAAAAAATCCGCCCCTTCCCCGGAACACCGCGAACAGCTGAAATTAAACGATCTCCTTGTTAACGTATTGGCAGATCACCGCTGCTCGCGTGTACTAATTGCATTTTTAATTATTATTCCATAATTATACAATATTACGTTTATAACTTATACAACAGTATAAGTCCTCATAACAATGAGGACTACAATACACTATTTTATCCACGCCATGAAAAATCCAGAAAAATACCAGGTCCTGCATCTCATCACTCAATGTAAAATTGCTAACAGAAGAGGCCCTGGAAGACGGAGAACATCCTGATTGAAGAAGCAAGTCGGCAGCCCAACTAATTCAAACTGTTAATAAAATAATGATCGCTAATGTTCAATAATCGGACAAGTACAGAAATGTTGCAAAATTATATTCTTATATTAATAACAATAAAAACACTCAAATGATGGAACGATTAAACGTATTAATATCAAAAAGGTAACATATAGAGTCGAAAATTGTCGCTAAAAATAATGTCGCTGTAGCTTAGTTGGATAAAGCACCTTCCCCGGTTAGGAAATAGATCCAGGTTCGAATCCCGGTGGCGCAACAACAATATTTTTCGATAAAATTGATTTTATATGTATATCTTTATAATTAATATATTTAATTCATATTTAAAAACACTTTGTTTATACCACTGTTTATTGATAAATCAACATGTTTTAAGACACAATGTATACTAAAATTAAAAATGCAAGCGTAGACAAAAACAAAACTATAAAGTAACTACTTGTCTAAGATAAATCCTTCAATTGTAAGGGCATCTTGGAAGTAGAGAAAATAGCCTGATGAAGCTGCTTGTGGCGGGCCACGTCGAAGAACAGAGAAAATCGACCAAGTATGAACATTCAATTATTATATTATACTCACTGATTCACCCCTGCTGAGGTTAATATTTTATATTGGTGATCATTGCAAATATATATTTTTAATGATGTTACGTACAGTGTGTCTCAAAAGACTTTTTCATTTTGGTTCATTCGCTGTACCAACGCAACGAGCGGGAGACGGGCGGAGAGTATGCCGATCGCTAGCTGCATCCAAGGGAATTCAGTCGCTATTGAGCGTGTCTTTACCAGTTGTTCGTGAAATTTTCCCTGTAAAATTGATATCCCGACAAGGCGACACAAACTGGCCTCCACGTAGCTCCGACTTGACACCGATGTACTTTTTCCTATGAGGCTACCTTAAAACAATGGTATACAGTAACAATCGAGAAGAAATGGCTGCGATTACGGAGAATATGTGCCGAGCAGTTCTCAGAAATTTTGTCTCCCGTTTAGAAGAGTGCCAGTGAAATAACAGATCATTTTTCATCAATAAATTCCCAGGGACTGTACTTAAATGCAAAAAAAAACATTTTTTTATTAAACTCATCCGTTATTTTATTACAAAAAAGACTTTTGGCACACTTGTATATTATAAAGATAAAGAGGAAAAAATTTCATACATAGGTACGAGGATATTTTTGTGTGTGAAAAGTTCATTAATTCACTTCATCTTCGTTTTACTTCCATGCACGTGATCATAGAACTACGACTTTTGGTGGATTGCGGCACGAATGATCACCTATTTCGGTCTGTAGCATTTCTTGTGCATTCTAGAAATACATAGAAATTTTAATTAAGTCGGTTCATCGTGTTGGTGACCTTTTATGACTTTTAGTTCCTTCCACTCTCCACTGATCACCATATTTTCCATATTGTCTTTATGTACGTAACATGGCTAAAATATCTGAGTATTCGGGGCGGTACAGTTGAATACAGATCCTGATTGACGTGTAATTCCTCTATGATCGAGGCATTTGTTCTGTAGGCGGGGAAAATGAAGGTTCTGCCCAGACTCTTTTTTGTTTTCCTGGTTACTCTTCGGTCTAGCCATATCCTTTTAAGATTATCCAGACCAGATCATGTCATGGTGTTACTACTATTAATTTCTGCGTCAGTCTCCCTATTTAATGTTATTAAAGATCCAAGATATGCAGATGCAACTGTTAACGACGATCCAATTACTGTTTTGTGTTAATCCAAGTCTGTTATTAGGGGAGAATGGGGGAAAGGTAGCCTACTAAGAAGAATATTGTTTATGTATTTATTATTACTTATTTATTATTATTCTTTCTGGTTTGATGTTATTGTTCTTTTAGCTGGGTTGTCTTCTTTAGATTTTGACAGACCGAAGCGTGCGCTGGTCATAGACGATAGACTGGTCGAAGCAGAAGATGTAATAAGAATGACGCCGTCGGTTAGCGTCTTCTTAGCTTTCCGAAAAAAGGGCGGCAATACTCTCTCACACACACACACACATACACAGGTGTACGTTATTATAAATCAGGAAACCCAGTGGTGTAACAAGGTGCACAAACAATTATTATGACTCGAAATGAATCCTTTGGTCCTATGACTATAATATTATTGCAATTATTATTATTAATTTATTATTTTATTTAGGAGAACACATTTTTATTGTGAAGTTGTAATTATTCATAACATAGGTCTGTGATATTTTAAATACCAATTAAATGTATTAATTACGAATGATGTGATATGCTACCGGTATGTTTTTCGATAAAATTAATTTTATATGTATATCTTTCTAATTAATACAATTAATTTGTAATAAAAATTTCGCTTTAGTTGAGTTTTTCCTGATCTTTGGATCAATTGGATTCATAAGAAATATGTCTGTCGTTTTAAAGCCAAATATGTTCTTGTTCATAGAAGCGCCTTACAAAAATCGATATACATATAAGTATTATTATATAAAAATATGATTTCTTGAAGAATTCAGCGTGTAAATTTCGTGACTTGAAATGCAAATCAGACTCTCCGCTATATGCTATCTTGAGTGGTCCAAAATGCAAAGAATGAGTGGGGTAATGGGAGCCACCTAGGCTCCACTTACCCCCAAAATCCACTACTGTGAAGGTCCTAAAAATAAATAAAAGAGACTATTTCATACTTCGATCCTTAAATTTACGCACAAAAATACGTACATATGACTATAGAATTGACGAAAAATACAATAAAATAAGTCAAAGTTAATCACTCATCGTGATGCCAAAAGTCGTAATTTTTTTAAGTGCCCAGCGCAAAACACACTACCCCTCATTACGCGACTGACTTAATCGGACATTAACTTAAACGTTTTAGTTGTTTCTGATTGATTTTAGGATTGGTAAGTACATTTTGTAGTGGCTCCCATTTCTGTTTTATCTGGGCTTATTACAAGCCCCATTTCGTTTCTCACTCTTTCTAGCACCCCGCTAAGAGAGTAGCTCCTTAATATCAGCAACACTGTTTACTAACAAGGTAGAGTACAGCCACTGTAAGAATGCGGCTAGATTTGGCACTGATTAGGTTTTTATGTTTATTTCTGCCACTGATTGTCAGCTGATTGCTTATCTGTAAATTTAATAAAAGATATTTAGAATATTTAAAAAACAGATTTTAACCATTTTTATTATTAACCAACATCTTAACGAAGGTACATATCAATATTTAAAAAAAACAATTAATTTTTTAGAGATTCAGAAACACAACGCTGGTATGGACTGTATAGCTCCAATAAAACGGGCGTTAAACGCAAGGATCGAGTTTTGTTCTCGATATATGGTGCTCTTCTGGCAACAATCAAGGTTGTATAGATTTTATTTTATTTCCTTTATATTATTTATAGTACCTAACAACGGATACCTTCCACGTTTTTATAGTTTATGGCCTTAAAAGTTTTACAGCGCCGGTTCAGTTTAATAACTGCTGGGGCAACTCGTAAACCTTCTATAGAACAAAATCGTATTAAAAATACAGTTCAAATGATGCCAGCAGGTAGTTTTTTATCGGCGTAACCGTAAGGTCAAAGCGGGAGCCACCATAATTGCCTAGCGGATATGAGGAGTATGAATGTTGAAGGTGCAAAACAATACGACAGAACCAATGATAGGATAATTGTTAATCCTCGCCTAGAACACATATTCGTTTTTGGATAATTCGCAACCCACGTTAAAAAGCATTGCAAATAGTATTTTGAGATATCTTAAGAATTATCGTTTTAATGCAATCTTAATTAATGAATAGTTCTTGCAATGAGTGAGCAATTTATGATAATAAAACGTGCGTAAGACATAATCATCTCGAAACTACGAGCGAGCTGTCATTTGTTTTATATCTTATTTTTTGTACGTAGGGCGAATATTTATCTATAGGATTTAAATTCAGAAATAAGTTATCGTCCCATTAATCTAATATCCTTACCATCAAATATGTTGTTGAATTTTGCCATGAATATAGTTAACTGCTTACTTGAGAAAGCAAAAACCTTCAATGGATCCTAGCCACAAGATGACTATTGTGATGGGATAGTTTTCAGGTTTTGTGGGTTTGGTTTCTTTCTGTTCTTGAGATCGACAGAATCATCTATCATCATCACGCCGATGGAGGTACAAACTAATAGAATAGATTTTTTTAATCGCTTACAACTTTGCTAATAATATAATATTTTCATATCTAAGATTTAAGATTTATTTGATAAGGTTTGTTTACAATATAAAATAACAGTAGAGTTATGCACTCCTAATTAAGAATATATATATATACATATATAGTAATACAATGTGAAAATTAACAAAATATTAGAAATCAATCAGATTAAAACTTGGGAAAGATGTCAAATACATAATTATTTAATAATTTTGAAGAACATTTAGAACCTCTTTTTTGTACACATTTATAATAATATTGAAAATAATATAATATATATCGACTTTTTAAAGACAAAAGGATATAACCTTCATTATGAATATAGTATTTGAAGTATTTTCGATATAGTATTTAAAGAGTCCACCTCAATGTCAAAATCAGGCTGATGATCTTCCATTAGGCGTTTGATATTGCATCTGTATAGAAACATAAAAGTTGACATCTATCCCCAATCTGCTACCTTGCTATATCTAATAATAATATTGATGACGCAGTTATTTGGCGCCTCCCATTTTTTAAATTCAAATTACTGAATCGTCCAAATCGATCCCTTATAATCCTCAGATCGTAATCTCCATGAACTTCCGCACTCTTGACTATGCACCTCCGCTTCTCCTGAATTCTATCATCAGATAAGTATATGTTGCTTTTTCAACTTGATCGGTCCAACAAGTGGGAATCTTCTGTTTTCGCAAGATCACCGTTCACGGTATTCGCAGCATTTGTCTCCAGCACCACATCTCAAAGGAATTAATCCGTATCCTCTACATCGCCTTAAAAGTCATTGATTCTACACCAGAATTGGATAAGCTTGAGTTTAATTATTTTAGATGTATCGCTGATTTTTCATACCATGTCATGGTTGGACAAATAACATTTCGTCATACCTAAGCGTCATTGGATTTCTGGTTCCCAATATATGTAGAGAGGTATAGACATCAGAATATATGACGTCAGAACTTTGTGACATCATATATTCTGAATATAAATGAAATGTTTTAACATACATACATGTATTTTATACATTTAATTTGTATTAAAATGTTCTGACAAAACTGCAACTTCACAATGTTCTCCTTAAAAATTAAAAGAAATCTGTTGACGTTTTTTTATATATGTACTTCTGGTCGTATTCTCCTTAGTTAAGGCTTCTCTTTCAAAAATAATTCATATTTTCGAGTTTTTTACGAAAATACAAGTTTTAATTATTCATTTATAAATTAGATTTGATATTTTATAAAACTATTACTTAGATAGAACTTTTACACTAATGGTAAACTAAAAAACTGATTGTTATTTTCCATAATTAAGAAAATACAAGCGTTATAGAAAAGACCGCGACCATTTAATTTATTTTCCATGTTCCACAAAATTTTCTTAATATAGAAAATTCTTGTATATACGAAACGTATTTTTTTATAATCTTGAAGCCAAGATAATGAAAACAAATCTGCATTGAACTAAATTAATAAAATGTTGAAAATTAATATAGTATTTTTGTAGAAAGCAATCACTTTGTGATTTGACATATTAGATTAAATAAAATAACTCACTTTGTATGAAACCACTAAATTTATTCAGTTTCAAATATGTCCTGATGAAGCTTGAGATAAGCGAAACCGGTTGACTTATAATAAATTTCGTGGTTTCATACAAAGTGATTGTTATTTTATTAATAGAGTTATAAATCAATCAATTTTCAGTACCCACATTTTTGACGTTTTTAAAACCCTTTATATATATTATATTATTTTACGTGCTTTGAGGCTTCAGCTACTATTTAAAATGAAATTTTATATCAAAAACACAATAATTTCTTACTAAATAATATTTATATCTATCCTATTAATATTTATTATTAATTTTGAAAGCACACCTTAAGTTCTTGGCAGAACAGTCATGATCGCTATGATGATGATAACACCACAGATAAAACTATTCGGCGCAATCTCCCCCGATCCGCAGCATCCCTGGCAGCTTTCTGAAGTGAGCCATTGATTACAGACATCTAGTCAACGATCTTTCCTGGACTCTCTCTTGTACCACCAGTCTCTCCATTGCATCCGCACGTATTGTGAATTGCTTAAAGTATTTCATTGTATTGTTGAAGATACACGTTGGTCAATATTTATATATTTTAAAATAGAGCTGTTTTTTTGTGAGAGCTGTCCATAAGATTCGCAACATACGCCGCCAGTACTACATCTCTAATCCGTCTGTTTTCCCGTGCTCGTGTTAACTCAGTATCTACGTCTCAGATCCAGATATAAAGATTTGGAGTACCTACTATCGACTCATTTATTCGTTCAATGTGAATATACCACCATAACAGTGATGTAGTGTTAAATAAAAAATTACCAAGGTGATATTTGATTTTAACACCCCCCCATTTTTAACCTTCCATGTATTCACCACGGAAATTTTAAATTTAATATATTTGAGGTTAAAAAGAAATGATTTTAGTCAGCAATTTTCTCTCGTAAACGCTAAAACTTTAGGGGTAACTCTTTATTTAAGTTGAGTTCATATATTTATTGAAAGAACGGGACACCGCCGCGCACCTAGATGATCCAATGCTCCGGTCCTATGTACATATATGTTTTTTTGCATTCTCGTAATATTTGTCTGCTACACGATATTTGATAAATAAAATTCTATGCGCAATATTTTCAATCATATTCACTGCGCTAAAAACAGCCTTAAATTTTCCTCTATTTCGACTGACTCTCAACCGTTTGCCTGAGACGAATCCTTCAATTTTTAGCCATCTTGCGAGAAGAGAAGATAACTTGGAGAAACTTGTTGCAGTGGGCTATGTCAAAGAACGTAGAGGAAGAGTAAGATCTCCCACATGTTGAACCCATCGAGTAGAAAATGCTACTTTTATGACAGCTCTAAGATGATGATTATTCCGTACGGGAAATAAAATTTTTTGAATATGAATTAAATATATTAATTATAAAGATATACATATAAAATCAATTTTATCGAAAAATATTGTTGTTGCGCTACCGGGATTCGAACCTGGATCTCTTCCCTAACCGGGGGAGGTGCTTTATCCAACTAAGCTACAGCGGCATTATTTTTAGCGACAATTTTTCGACCCTATATGTTACCTTTTTGAAATCAATACATTTAATCGTTCCATCATTCGACAGAGCCATCTACCTTATTTTTACAGAATCTCAAATACCTTTGAGTAAACTGATAGCAGACGCCAGAATTATCAATTCATTTTTATTAATTTTGGACACATTGATACAACTTTATTATTTTTAGGAGAACACATTATTATTGTGAAGTTGTAATTATTCAGAACATAGGTCTGTGATATTTTAAATATGAATTAAATATATTAATTATAAAGATATACATATAAAATCAATTTTATCGAAAAATATTGTTGTTGCGCTACCGGGATTCGAATTCGATTCGATTCGATTCGATTGGTGGTTCACCAATCTCTGCTTCTCTTAACTGGCGATGATGATAATAACGGTAATGAGGTTAGAAGAAATGAAACAAAAAATATTTTCAATCTAGAGACACTACGGCGAGATTGCGTTTCCGCCCCCAAAATATCTCGTTTTATTTCAGTTATAAACAGTACATTCATTTATTCATATTTTTTCCACCGTATTAGCAAAACACATTTTATAAGAAAATGACAGTCTTTGTTTGCTGAATTCTATCCCACGTCTTTCCGACGCCATGCCACTGATTACACCTCCAAATCACAAAATAAATTCATTGGCGTCACCTCAAAGGCTTTTCAATCCTGTACGATACAATGATGATGATCATAAATGAATTTGCCACATATACGTCTAAGCGTGTTCCTCTTCTACTAGTTTCAAGTTTTACTTCCATACATCAATATTGGTACCAGGACAATGGATGTGGACTACTAGTTTTTTCTCAGCTGATATGTTTCCATTAGAAATTACTGCAAAGTACAGTTAACCTTTCCATTCCAATCAAATATATTTTTCAAATACACAAACTCATTTGAATGTTCCAAATATGTTTTACCTACCGTTGTATTAATTTCCTCCTCGAATACCATCACTTTCAATTTGCTAACTCTTATTTATATTTTAATAATCTCCCTGTATCTGAATTTGAAACCACAAATAATACCGTGGTCCAAAAAACCTCAATCTTAACTAATGTAATAATTCAAGGGTTGCGATGATAAAACTCAATGACACACTTCCTAGAAACGCTGAACACCCTTCACTGCGAAGCCCTTCGGCCACTCCAAGATGTTTCGCCTTTTCGGTTGACCAATACCGAAACGTGAACAAAGTACACTCGAGCTGGACCAAAAAAAAATACGATAAAAACGAATACGGCGAAATTGTTACCTTACTTAACCCTTCCAAAACCATGCAGTAACATAGGTCTATCGCCCCAATTAAAACTCTAATATTTCGGTTAATATACGCAACATAAAATTCATATTTTAATTAATTCTAAGGAAAATGTTTATGCTTAGAACTGACTAGTGAAAAACCAGTTGTGTAAAGCGAATCTTACAAAAATAAATATTTTTCAATTCAGTCAGTTGTAAAATTAAAATGCTGGAAAAAATACCATTTGTGGTAAGACAATAGATGTGGAACATTAATTTCACAATAAAAATAATAACAAAAAGACGAATATATGATCTTTCTTTCTCATTAATTTAATGAAGAGAGGGATAAGAAAAAAGGTAGTATTGTATAGGACTTGCTCCGAATTATATTAGGATATTCATCCCATTTTCGTAATTAATGCTCAATATTTAGAGTAAATTTTTAAGATTAATATTTGTATTGCCATTTAAACTAATAAAAGCTTTCTTCACATTAAAAATGTTAATAATTTCTTGCGGTTACACGAGTTGACAGCATGGCTGCATATGGGTATTTTATATCACGGTATGGTAAAGGTTAATACATCACACAAAAGAGGAGTCTATTCAAAAGCATTTTATTATGCCGACGTTTTCACAGGTTGTTTTGAATTAGTCGGGTGTAATATCAAAATGGATATAAGACTGTATATTCAATTCACCGCCTTCTACTAATCAAATTGAATCGCTTCACAACTTATAACATTTTATTACAATCATTTTGAAGGAGCTACATTTTAATTTGTATTATACAGTTTAAAGCATTTTCTGGGATAGCATGTCTCATCCTAATATATCAATAATATAATAGTTCATTTGTACAATGACATATATTTACATTAGTCTGAAAAATCTGTCTGAACATTCCTTTAAATCTACAATTTAATTCAGTAGGTTGATATTTTATTTATATATATTATTTTATTTGCTTAAATTAACACCGAGGTAAAGTATGATACAACTGCTTCAGAGTTACAGATTCTTTGCAATTATTGTGTTATTGAAAATGTTTTCAAAGATTAAAATGATTTTAAAGATTCTCGAAAAAACAGATTTTTTTGATTATGTTTCTAATTGTAGTTAAAAAAATCATAGAAATATGTTCTGAAAATGCAACTTCACAACAAAAATGTGTGCTCATTAAAAATTCTTTACTAGCTTTACTCGCTATTTCTTTATTTTAAAAATTTGTAATTAAGATATTAATATTAATTCGATTTAACCCATTTTTTATATATTGCTGTATATTTGGTGTATCATTTTTTTTCATGAAAAAATTGTTACAAATCGACATGATGACATTTTAGAAGAAATTGAAGAAAATGGTTTCATCCTAAAAGGATATAGCAAAAATGTTTGAGACATATCATCCAGCAAAACACACTCAATCACAATAAGGAAATAAAAAAGGAAAACGAAAAATAAACACTTTCACGATCCAGTTGCTGGAGTAGACCAGATTCAGAAGCCACCGAGAAGTTAAAGTGCTGACACTAAATATTACAAATAAATAAATATATATATATATGTGTATGTATTTGTAATTATTCAATACTACAAGTGCACTTCATCTGTCTTCCAGTCTTCATCAGATCATCCTACAAAAAAATAAAGAAAAGATAAAAAAGTTGATGCAATTGGTATCAAAAAAAATTGCATGTTATGATATATCCATGTCAGAAATTTCATTGTACATACGGAGTTCACTCCAGGGAGTTCTTGCGATCAGCGATGGTTTAACCTACCCATGAGCTCCATGGTTTATCCGACAATATTGTTTAGGTGAGAAGATTGAATTTAAAAAGTTATTTTTATAACGATTATTATAAATCTATTCATTAATATGATCGATATGATCACTATCACTGTAATGGAATTAAACATTTATATAAGTTTAATCATATTACTGTCGAAACTTCAATTTTTTTCATAATTACGTGAGAAGTACCATATTTTTACGACACAAGGTGTGCGTTATTATTATTTTTTTTACCATACATTATCAAAAATACCATCAAGTATAAAATTACATCAACACTGAATACTCACACTAGTGAAAAATATTAACATAAAGGGTAACAAAAACATAACTAAACGCTATGTTAGTGCGACAATTAATTCGTACAGGTACCCATGCTACCACAGAATATTGCCAAAATATACTGGTCTAAGTATGAAGTTAAAAATTGAAAAATACTGCCTTTTCAAACGTATTCTTGTATATATGTTAATAATTCGAATGAATTTCATATGCACACATAAAGGATATAGCCCCAAAAACTATATAAAAATAATATCTTCGCTCTGTGAGACATCTATATCTTATTTTCCCTTCTCACTTTGTTAATAATAATATTGGATAATTTGTATAGCGCCATTTTCGTAAAAACTTTCACCTCGAGGGCGCTTTACACAAAAACTATTTGTTACCAATAAATAAAACAAATAAATAGTTATACAATTATCATTGTTTTATTAATTAAAATTTGTTATTTTCTCTTATGGAAATAACTTTTTGAAAAAGTGAGTTTTTTTATTCTTCTAAAATAATGTCTCGGATGCACTGTTTCTTATGACGAAAGGCAAAGAGTTGCACGCTTTTGGGCCTGCCACCGCAAACGCTCGTTCACTAAATTTAAACTTCTGGCAACGGTTGGTCTGTTCTACAACCTTTTCTGCAGCTGAAGTAGAGGCTGACCTGAGAGTTTGACGTCTATCATTCAAATTGTCTGGGATAGAAAGTTATTGATGATACAGAAGCGCCATGTTGTGTATCGCCTTGTACATCAACCAGCACCATTTCAGTGAATCGGAGCCAATGTAGATGATGTAAAAGGGATGTTATATGAGAGAATTTGGAAACTTCATATATTATCCGTGCAGCCGCATTTAGAATAGATTGTAATCTATCCAGCTGAAACATTGGCAGGCCAGCATAGATGGTATTACAACAGTTCACACGTGATACCACAATAAGTAGACGGGCTGCCTCAAGAGAAAGATGCCTCCGAATACTTTTAATCTGTCTCAGTTGATGTCAGCATGCACTGACAGTTTTACTGATCTGTGTATTCATTGAAAGATCTGAATGAATGTGCACGCCCAACAACTTACTGCAGATTTAGCATTCGCAGACATTGATTCATGTATCAAGTTTTGCCTTCTAGGTGTTGCTGTCCATAGCAGTTTTGCTTTGGATGGATTCAATGTAAGTCAATTTTGTGCCATCCACTCACCTATTTGTTCACCACTTTCAATAATAATAATTAAAACATTTATAGTGTCACCGTAATAAATCATGATTGTGATCTTCATGAAACTTTCGCCCTCTTGATTATACTCCTCAATTTTTCTAATTTCTTAGAATTCTGCAGATTTGGGGGCTCTCGCCAGAGAAGTGCCTGTTACATTTTCCAATTGGTGGATACAAAGCGGAGGAGATATTCTTTTTCAACTTGGCCCACCATCACTCACAATCTGTCTTCTCTTCCTGTAAAATGTCCAAAAAATTTAAGAATCTAGAATAAACATTCTGTTTAAAATAATTTTCGGCTTTCATTTCACTGACATAACTATATTTATGATTATGCTTCGACCTCATCGGAACTTCTCCGGTGAACCGCTGACACAATCCGCCCCTGCACATATTTATAGTGTTCTATCTATGAAAATAGAGGGCGACGTGTTTGAAAATGATTATCTGGTAATAGAGACAGATTAGGTCGGGTATACGATCCGCGATGCTATATAGTACTGAGTGCTAGATAGTGAACAAAAAATTAGCACCGATGAACTCATAATGCTCAAATGGGCTGAAAGAGTGACAAGATATAGTTCATCAGAGGAAATTTTAGAGTTGCACCGATCTCAGAAAAGATGGGAGAAGCCAAGCTGAGATGATGGTTACGTAATGAGGAGACCGGACAAGCATATCGTTAAAACTACGTTAATAATGAATACTGGCAGAAGACGAGGAAGCCCTCAAGCAACCTGGTTGTCAATCATCGAGTTGGAAATGTAGGACGTCCGCATAAGTCTGGAGACCTTCGGGGACAAACTGTCCTGGAGCTTCCATATAAGGAGACCCGATCCCAAATAAATGGGAAAAAAGAAAAGTGAGCAGTGGCAGTTTTACAATTGATAACTGCCGTTGAAGACATGTATATATATATATTGTATATCTGTTACGAACGTATTTAATCACGATGAAATATTTTAAGAAGTCACTCACTATTTGTATATACCTAAAATAGACGCCAACGGTCAAATGAAAAACACGTGCACAAAATATATTGCTGTATACAAATACTTCATATTTTAGTCCACAGTGTGTTTAAAAATCAACTGGACTATTTGTTATATGGACATTTTACTGCGCAGATTTAATACGCAGTCAACGTGGACAAGTTAATAAAGTCATTTTGTAAATAAATAAAATGTTGTATTATTACCACATCCGTTCATTTTAATATATATCAATTTTAGTCTCCACTTTTAATAAAATTGCCAACAAATAGGTATTATTAAGGAAAACATATTCTTATTGTGAAGTTGTAATTATTCAGAACATGCGTATGTGATATTTTATTTACTATTTACTTTATTTAATTAGTATTTACAAATAGGTATGTTTATCTCAACATCATCAATTGGATTGTGGCGGTTTTGCTTTCGGACCCCTCACTTGGACCTTACAAGTATGCAGGAGGCAGTTGTCAGTTTTCCTACTCAATCTTAAGTATGATGTCTGTTTTATAATGTAATGTGTTTGTCTGAAGGGACGTTATAAAACATCAGGTGTCAGCCGCCCGGCCATTAAAACTTGGGCCTATTACACTGGTGTATCTTTTCTGCGATGATTTAAGAGTTTTATTGGTTTATTACTCGAGCTCCGAGCATAAAATTGATATCACTTCAGAGAATTAACGTCATAATCCTTTCTTACGGTCATCGCGTTGTTGTCTTATAGACTACACATTTGAATGGTAGTAAATAATCAAAAAATACTTTAAGTACGAATTAAATGTATTAATTTTAAAGATATACATATAAAATCAATTATATCAAAAAATATTGTTTTTGCGCTACCGGTATTCGAACCTGGATCTCTTTTTCCAATCCGTGGAAGGTGCATTACCAAATATGCTACAGCGCCAGTATCATTGACGACAAATTTTCGAATCTATATGTTAAACTTTTTTAAATTAATACATGCACCTTCCCCGGATTAAATAGATCCATGTTCGAATCCCGGTACCGCAAAAACAATATTTTTCGATATAATTGATTTTATATGTATATCTTTATAATAAATACATTTAATTAGTATTTAAAACATCATAGACCTATGTTCAGAATAATTACTTCACAACTAAAACAATAAAAATGTGTTCTCCTTAACAAAAAATACTTTGTTTAAATCTAAAAACATCGATTTTTCCAAGAGTTTATATAAACCCACATATGTTAATTCAATGAGGTGAAAATGGTAATAAATATATATGACGCAAGTGTTTATGGTACCAGAAATAGAGGACCAGGTAAACTAGATACTGGAAGATGGTCCTGTTAGAAACCTCAATAATACACCAGCTTGTATGAGAATATGTATGAATGTGAATAAGGCGAGAATTGTGTCAGTGCAGAAGTATCCTCTCTGCCTACCTCCGCGGCGTGATTTTGTCATATGTTTTTGGTAAATTATTTTGACATCTTAAAGAATGAAATAATGTATATTTTTCGAGTTTTAAAAATATCACAGTCCTATGTTCTGAAATATTGCAACTTCACAATAAGAATGTGTTCTCCATAAAAAAAAAAATTAATTAGGTATTAATAATGAAGACACACTTCGTTTATACCACCATTTTTTATTTACTCAACATGTTTCGGGACCAATAGTCCCTTCTTAAGGATACAATGTATACTAAAATTAATATACCAAGTATAAACATAATAAAAACTTTAAATAGAAGTGGTGTGAGGGTTTACAGTTTAATAAATTAGAATTATTAGAAATAAGAAAAAGTTTTAATAACAAATTAAATATAATTAATAACCAAATCCTTTTTGAAAATAGCCACCCTTTAAATTTGTTTTCACAGTAGTTCATAATTAGATACCTACCCTCTCCTCCTCACTCTTTCTTATCCTCACCAGCTACTAATATTTACAGCTTTGTTTATGTCTATACATGCTATTTTAATTTTAGTATACATTGTACCCTGAAGAAGGGATCATTGGTCCCAAAACATGTTGAGTAATCAATAAAAATGTGTGTTTTCATTATTAATAAAAAATCTTGCCACAAAATAAATTTTCATATATCGAAGAATTAATTAAGTGGTTAAAAAAAACAAAGTTAAATATTCTAAGAAAATATACGTGACATATTTCACGGGGTATCCGCTGAATAAACATGTTGAAACATGAAATTTACGTATATTTTTGTACGGAAAATTTCAATATTTTTTCAATGTGTTTTTAATCGCATTGATGAACTGCATCGTAACTTCCCCAGATAGGCAGATCGCGTCTCTGCAGGCTGGCAACATCGGATAACTTTTTTGATGTCAGTACGCTTTCATAAAATATACAAACTGTTTGCAATTTTCTTTTAATACTTTATTTTGTTTAAATTAACAAAATATACTCGTTTTCGGTTCAAATTAGTGATGGTAAAATCGTTATTTTGATTGTGATTGTGTTCGATTGTAACGATGATTAATAACTGATTAACGTAATTCTTCGAGCAATAATTGGTACACTAAAAAGTAAGCCTCCAATAGTTAAATATTAGTTACCAATCATCGGTAAATCTCAGTTAACAATCATCGACACAATCACAGTCACGTAACGGTTTACCATCACTAGTTCAAATCTAGTTCATTTTTGGAATGTTATTGAATTGTGTTGTAATAAATCACCCCTGTCAAATTAACTACCTACCGAATAAATTTATTATTTGGTTAAGTTATCTGCTATTGTCGATTAATTATAATATAGCTTATTGTTCAAACTAATAATTTAAAAAGTAGGCCACCATTTTGTTCCACGCGGCCTTTTTTAACATTAACCCTTGCTAAAGGGTAGCCTTAATGTAATATAAGTCGTTTAAAATTACTTTGTATGTAACCGCTTGGTTATCCAAACGCAACCGTTATTTTTAATATCGCACTCTTTTATTATCTTTCAGGGTTAGTAACGTCATATTATATAAAATACGGTCAAATGAAAACTTTACTTTTACCACGACTAAACAGCGCTTTAAAATTGTAAAAATTTGAACAAAATTTGCTTTTGGACGATGTCAATTTCACCAGAATGGGCCTACGTGCCATATAAGCACAATAAATTTCCTGGATGTGTAATTTCTCTCGGAGAAATTGTTTTTTAAAAAAAAATTCTAAATAAATTATTAAAATATTTTATCACAGTTATTGCTTTCAATATTACAAATAAAACAACTCCATTGGGAGCTGGCTACAAGAATCAGTTAATTTTTTTCTGTTTATTTAACCCTTTTCTCTAGGTTAAATAAAATAAACAAAATTCCGAATTTATATTTTTTTGAACCAAATTTTTTAATTCAAATTATTCTGGAGTTGAGTCATGGGTAATCAGACTCTTAGCAATAGTTAATATCTATTTACAGCAAAATATATATATACGAAGTGCACTTCGGCTTATGATTACGATTTTTTTTTCTCAAACAAAATTCTGTTCAAAACAATGTATGTATTTCAAGTTTGCCTTAATAAACTGTCAAATTATTATGTAGAGATATAATAGATACATAAAAATTATAAATTATGTATAGATGAGTGTATAAAAAATAAAATACGTATGTGTTAAAACTAAATATATTGTAACGTTGCAGTTACGCCCCAGGAAGCATTGTCACTAAATCTCTACGTAATGGCAACTGAAAAACGAAAATACCCTTCTATTCCTTGTTTATGGAATATCGGACTATCCTGTCAGAATGTTCGAAAGCTCAGCGTGTTAATTTTTTTTTTCCAATTCCTTAGAGTCTACGATACTCTACATGCGGCTAGACCGCCAAATCTATTATTACAAGTGCATCAGCGCTAATCACTTTGACACTTTTTCTAACTACCTTATTATAATAAACATCATATGTGTTTTATATTAATACATGAATTGGAAGGGTAAAAAATTCTAATAAAAAACCCTCAACTCGCTCAGCGTGTCAGTATCGTGAAAACTTAATATGTAATCTTGAAATATTGTCATTTTAGAGGAAGGGTGAGTAACATGAAATATTAGATTCACTGTAACTTGTGCAACTGTCAGTTGCATCATGAATATTTTTTGCATTTTAGAACCTTCTTCCGTGCTGATAAAAGGTTATCGTAACAAAATTATGGTACACCATGGGATGGTATCGTGAGTTCATTTGCCTGTTTTGAGCTTCAGTTGAGGTATTCCATCAATGTTCTTATTTTTAATTGGAATTCAATGGACGACGACGAGGAGACGCAACTCGTGCTGAGATCGATCTGCGGGGATACCTGATAGTTGGATGACCGCGATGCAGCTCATAAAATAATCTCTTGGTCTCACTAGAGGTGCGATTAATCCCGAATTTCAAGGGTGGTCAAGGACGTCGGTAATCAACATCACGCCGGAATCATCATCGTACTGATCTGCCTGTGCACTGGTCATTGTCAAATCCATAATTTGTCGTCATTGTTTGATTTAGTATGTAGCGTTTATTAAATTCAGTAATAGTTATCACATGCAAAACCTGAAATCTTTATCACTTATTTTATTTTATTATTTATTATCTTTGTTTTATTAACCACTTAATTGAGTTTAAATACGTCTACCGGTTTCGAAAAATACCATTTTCTTCTTCAGGATGTCATAACTCAAAACAAAGATAATAAATAAAAATATGAAAGTACTTATTTTTTAACCTAGAATATTTCGTGTCAAACGCTTAGAGTGATTGCCTTAATTCTAAATAATGTCAATAGTTCTTCCAGTCAGTTAGATTTCTTATTGTTTTACCTTGTAGTTACCAAACTAATTTTAATGTATAGCACGTAGTCCCCTAAAGTGTATTGAATAATCTGTTTGATCCTTTATTTTCCAAAACGGTAAGCCGGACATTGTATCAGAATAGTCATAGATAAGTTCAGAGTAACGTATCCACATTTTCGAGTACTTCGTGTATAGCCGGTGAGTGTGATCGGGATATAGCCGTAAAAGTAAATACGTATATATATTTATTTTGGTATTTTAAATGGTTTATTATACAGATCTATTATCCAGTGATGAACTAAAACTCTCTGATATTAAACTGTTGGAAGTTTAATTTCTAGTATACCAGTGATTACTCGCCAAATTACGAATAATCAGTTGCCAATCATCGTTCATGCATCAAACACAAATCTCACAATCATGGTCATGTCACAATCACAGTAATCACTTCAGACCATAAGTTGCACGCCAATTTTTCTGAAAAAAGTTGCATAGATGGTCATGAAAATATTGTGCTTATAAGTTAAAGCAGATAGGATAGAGCACCACATTCTTATGTCCTGACACACAACTCTCATATTATCCACATTCATACATCGTCTGGTACAAACTTGCCGATTGTCGAGGCTTATTTAAGGGATACCAGTAAAAGCTTGTGTAAGTTGTTTGTTTTCTAATTTGAAAACAGGTGGTTTAATTTTGATAATGATTTACTGCAAGTAATATATAATTTTAAACGCTTCGACTTCTCGAGAATAGTCGTGGAATTGGCAGCACAAGGCGGTGTAACACAAGAAGTAGAAATGCAATCCAAGAAATTGTTACGATATGCCTTTTAAAGCATTTCATAGTTCGAGTCCCAGGTGAGGCGAGCATAATCGATCAATTTAATGGGAGATTATACAGGAAAGAAGTTCTTTATACGAAGAAATAAAATTGTAAATATCCCCTGAGCCAATAACAAATAGCGATTGTTTTTATTGTAGAGAATAATGTGTTTGTATACCTTAACAAATCCGTCTTATGAAACGCACTAACGAAATCATGTGAAATAGAACTCGCGTTTTATTTCCAAATCCAACAATATATATATATATTATTTCTTGGTTTCATTTATTTTTAACATTGCACATAGTACGATATATATAGTTCACTTATGGTATAAAATATTGCAGGTTCTATAAATGGTAGATATATTAACCTTCAATTATTTATATTGTTTAAAAATTTTAACATTGCTACGGTGCAAAAATAAGATATCCCAGAAACAGTATTCCAAATTAAGTCTACGGTTAGGAAATATTACTAGCAACCCATTGAGCTTGAAATAGAGTTATGCAAAAAGTTTTTTTAATCATCTGTAAACAAAAATCTATTAACTTTTGCTATACCTACATTACACAGCATACCGTGTGCTAAATTTCATCACGATACGTTGAGTATTTATGGCTATGGCACAGCATTACTTTTTGTAAACAGGTTGCATATTGTTTTATTCTTAAATTATATTTATTAGTTTATTTTTTAAATAATGTAAAAATAACTCCAAGGTCTTTCTGTGGGTGACAGATAAAGAAATTAATATAGGTACATGTTTTATTGGAATGAAATATTAAATTCATTTGATATGTGGATACGTAAACTTTTCAAAATTGTATTGTCAGAAATTTGAAAATTGTAACATTGTATTTATTACATTTTCTCACAGAAACCATTCTGCATATATCTTTACGCACCTTTCTAGGATGGGTTTTAAACACTTAGTATTTGACGTTGCACCTTCATCTGACCAAGGTCAAAACATTACATTTATATAAAAAAGGTTCAATGTTTTATTGACATTCATTTCAATACGTTGCATTTTAAAAACTTCACCAGACTTTAAATAATAATCACAGAAAAATATATTACCGACAGGCAACATTAACCACTTTAAAATAGGTACCTCGTATCATAGCATTATTTGGATTTTTGCCGCCCAATGTATCATATTCGTCGACATCTGTCGGCTAACCTTCAAAGGTGATCCTTTGGCGCCGTCTTTGCGTCTCCCTTCGCCCGTGACGTCATTTGCACTCATTCATGCACAAATGTCATTCGGTTAACAGCTGAATTTTAGCCAAATTTTTTATTCTTTAGAATAATTCTCGGCCAACCAATAAGTACAATTCTTTGTCTATTTACTTTTAACCGTCTATCGCCAATTTTAATTATACCAAGAGATATGAAATATGAACATGTTTATAGGGGTTGTTAATAGGAATTTAACATTATTGGGTGGGCTAAAATATTCTCAACACCGAAAACTATACGGTATAAAACTTTTTTTTTAAGATTTACAGATTACGGTTAAAATTCATTTTCTAGATTGTTAACTTTATTTTATTAACCACTTAATGAATTAAATACATCTACCGGTTTCAAAAAATATAATTTTCTTTTTCAGGATGTCATCAACTAATCAAAAACATATGTTATATTGTTTCTTTAACAGTATTTATTTTAAAACCTCTAGCTCCAAGCGAGCGATCTGTTCGCTGCACGATATTTCATGTATAAAATACTATGCGGAATATTTTGAATCAAAATATTTTTTAAGTGTAGGTAAGTGCTTAAAAAGTTAGTTACGTGACACCACTGGTTATAAGTACGTACTTTTAAAAAATTCATGTAAAAACATAAATTTCATAATCTACACAATTATCATGATGGGCAGGTGATAATTGTGTAGAGTTACGTAATTCTAATATTCTTTATATAATTCTATAGAGGATCATCAATGGTATGATAGACTGCCCCCGGATTGTTGGTCTGCTTGACTTTCGCGCACCATTTAAGTCATCGAGACACAATTCATTGTTTTATTACAGTGGTAATGTCAGAACTCATGCACTAGTTAACTCCGCAGTCCCCAGAATGCATTATTTGAGGAATGAATATGCTTAGGTAGTCAACATTATTGCAGTTAATTTAACTCTTTATAGGACTATATTATTACTTTTTTTTGTCTCAATTCAATGGTGATCATATATATCGCTCAACTTCACATTTTGTATTTATTATTAATTTTTATTATGTAAAAACATGCTGACACTATGTAAATATTTTTTGTGTATTGCGCTTCTGATAAATTTTTCTGTTATTTTACAAATTATGTTGATGCCTGAATAGAGCGTGTATAATAATAATACAAATAATAAATAATAGTGAAATTACTGACCGAAAAAATCGTTTATTGTTATAATTGAAAATGTACCTTCAGTACAAAAAAGTCACGTGCTTACGTAATTAGTAATTCAAAGGAAATTGATACTTCACGCCAATTTAATGTTTCAACGGGAAGTAATGTGGATATAAATCTGGACTTTTTGTGAATCTTTCATAATAATAATTATTATTTATGTTTGCTTTTGTTAATCAAATATTATTTTTAATATCTTGAAAATGTACAGTTTAAAGATAATGATTATAGGTATTGATTTATATGGCATACTTATGTACATTAACATTTCTAAATTACACATGTTATCTCCGGATACGAGAGACGCTGCATCGAATATTTATTTTCATAACAGAACACTTCAAAAATTGTAATGTTTTTTACTTTCCCATTAGATGGACCCGATAACGCCGTAGAAAAAAAACAGATGTTTGTACGTTAACAGTAGCAATAATGAAGTTGAAACGTCAGACAGTTGTGGGGTGACGCGCCATGTGTCCAGATTATGGGACTCGGGTTTTGACGGACGTGTTGTGACCACGACTGCCTGAGAAATAAACTGGATTATTTTTTTTATTTTTTATTATGGAGCAGCTTTAAATATCCATAACATTTCTAAATAATTTTGACATCTTGTGAAATTACACGAATTCTTAAGCCAAATTAAAAAATAATAATGACGTCTGCGGAATACTTCGCATAATCAAGTAAACTAGATGCTGAAAGATGGATTAGGTAGAATCCTCAATAATTAACGAGATTGTATGAAATGTATGAATGTAGATGAAGCGGATGTATGAAATGAGAACTGTAAGTCAAAATAAAAGAGTCTTGTGCTCTAACCTCTCTGTCGATCTCCGTGGAATCAAAATTATAGTAAATGTGATCAATCTTAGATTACCACCAGATTCCCTTGGGGTCCTATCCTCTAACTTGGGTCCCAATTTCTTGAAAGTGAAACTCAGTCTTTCCAGGTAATAATATTATACATTTATTACAAAACGTTATACAATTATACATTCAGAGATAGACTAGTTACTTATAAGAAGCTGTGATGGAAGAGAGCTGTTCCCCGAGAGACGGCCTCTTATAAGGTTCGTCCCCCACCACTCATTTACTCACTTTCATGATACGCACACACACACATACATTTACAAAGTGACAGTTCTCACAGTAAATTAGTTAGTATAGAAGTCCAGAATTCTTTTCACTAAAAATTCTAGATGAGCTGGCTTGGACGTATAATCAGAACACTGGCGAAAATATTAAGAAAAAAAACAAGAATAAATTTGGAAGACTAAATCCTATAACCAGTGCGAGCTCACAATACCTACATAATCGAGACGTATATCATCATAGCTAATATCACACACAAATCGAAGGTTGTCCAAAGAGCAATGGAAAGGTTTATACTTTAATATCTCTGAGAGATGGAGTACGTAACGTTCAAATTTTCCATAAAACCAAGATAACAGATGTGGCCCAAATAATCTCCATGTTTAAATTGATCACTGACGGTGGTGAAAGAACGTCCTGAAGCGGAAGCCTTGATAGAATAAGTGTTACCGTATGGGTAGGGATCGATAGATGGAACGGCGAGTTCTAAAACAAGCTTTTTGACCTGGGACTTGCTGTGAACCCGTGGTGCGTCTATAGTCAGGTCAAACACAATGCTTAAGGGTTTGCAAGGATTGGATCACCGTTACTTTGTAGTTGTTGTAAGGTAAGACTCTAGGATGATGCTTTTCCTATACCGGGGTGGGTGGGTCGGTTGCGGTATACTCGTGAAAAGACTTAACTGCCTTCGTGCTGTCTGAATTTCCTTGAAGGGAGATTTGTTTTCTTTTCCATGCCATCATTGTTCTACAGTGTTCGCTCGCTATGTTTAGTCGCATTTGTTTTATTTTCTTTATGTTTACGTTTGTATTTATTCTCTCCGTATGGAATGGTGTGGAATCATGGACCCTGAAGGTAAGGAAAAGAAAATTGATTGATGCCTTTGAGACGTGATACTGGAGACACGTGTATGGCGGAATGCATGAATGTTATAACTCTATTCTGCAGAAACTGAACATCGAGGACAGACTAAATCAGACCTGAGAAGAATCCTTTTATTTTTGGACATCTTGCGATAAGGAAAGATTGCTTGGAGAAACTTGTTGTGACCGTTGGACTGATCAAGTGAAAAAGGCAACAAGCACTTCTCTAGTGATAGCCCTAAATCTGCAGGATACCAATAAAAGTGAAGGAGGGTAGTTAAAAGGGCGGGAGTTCATCAATGGAACCGACGTGGATGATGTTTATTTGCTATTCTGTCTTTGTAAAATCTGTTTATATTAGTATTATTATTTTATAGTATTTATTTGTATTATTATCGTTATTTTATTATTTTACCGTGAATAGTATTTGTTACTTACCATCCTTGATACATTACTAGATTACTGTAGATAACAAGTGCTAACCTGGCGGTGAATGAGATCAGCAGCTCAAAAAACGGTTCTAGGACAGCGGAGGGTCTTCCGTTAATATGTATTTAACTGTTTAAATATTTAAATAATTTCCGTCGGGATCCCTGGAGCGGTGGACGATGGTCACCCCGTGAATGTCGCGACTCGACCACATCAAGAAGCACGTTATAAACGATGAATAATCAAAATATTGTTGTGACGGGAATACTTTCCGGGTATTGTCGTTAAATATCTCCGTCCGTCACTCAACAATTTAATCTCGATATCTACTGGAGTTATGATTTATGTCTGATGGCTTCCGTGGTCAGCCATCGCCGCCTCCAGTATCGCCAGCCACCCCATCGAAAGGAAACAACCATTAATATAACCAAAACGGGAATATTAAAGGCATTATTACAAAGTTTAACGCGACTCCGAGGGTCAGCCGTATCTCCATATCAACTCCGACCATGTCAAGACTGACTACATCGAAATACTGCTTCTTAATTAAATGAATTTACCACACAGCAAAAGTTTTTTTTTCTTTCTGTCACAAATGAGAATATGAAATTACATTTTTATATTTTAAGAATTGTTAAAGGCACAAAGACATATCGTCGTCGTACAATTGAACAATTACAAAAAATAAAAATGTTTTTTTTTTTGTATAATATGTTCCAAATGACCTAACGTATATCGATTAAAAGTGACCAAAATCAGATTTTGTGATCTGTTATTAATTTTTTATTGTAAGATTATTTATGTATTGTATGTAACACAAATATAAGTACAAGGGAATTAAACATGAACAAAAATTATATTATTTAACAATTTACATATAATATAACCTAACATATTTCACATTGATATAAAAACGACACGAAATCAGCTTAGTACGATATGAAAAAAAAATATGAACTCCAAAACAAAGGAAAAATCATTAACATTATGCATCGGAGAATATTGTTAATAATATTTTAAAATATTAATAATGATACTAAAAATATATCAATAACACCATAATAGTGACATAATAACAACACCATATTTTATTAATTTTATTAATATTAAAAATTAATAAACATTTTTAGAATTCTGTCATACAAACACTAAATATAATTAGAATTAAATCCTGTTGTTTTGAACTCAAATCCGGAACATAATCCGCATAATCCTAGCCGCCATTTTAGTCAAAGGGCTAAACTAACTAAAATAATTTCGAATTGCATAATTTGACCTCGGAAAACCTTTGGGGCTTGTTATTACGATCAATCAGTTCCCGGAAGAGGCGGAAAAAAAACCCAGCAAATGGCGTGAGAAGACACGGATGCGAAAAGTTATAATTGACACAGGCGATGATAATGATTGCTCACCGTGGAGTACCAGTGGCGGAGGTTTATCTAGACGAGGGTCAGCCACGCCCCGGCTCCCGAATTGAGGCCCCAAGTAATTACAGGGGCCCCGCGCCGCTGGACCTCCGGACAATTGTTGCCATAGACAAAAGACTCGACATTCCAGGAATTTGTGGTTGCAACAACGGACTAACACGAGTCACAACCGATGACTGGAAACTGTATACCTACTTACATTTACATATTCAATTTAAATCTATAAATTATAAATTTGTCATAAAAATAATCGGTTGATGTAGTGAAATGATAACACGTTTTCCCATTAGGAAAAAGATCCATGTTCGAATCCTGGTGGCAACCAAATATTTTTTCGATAAATAGATTTTTTTCTGTCTTATGTATTTTTATTGTAATTGATTAATTTAATTTGTATTCAAATATTATTTAACTAGACGTAAAGTTAATAAAATTTCCATAACTAATGTTTCTGGTTATTTTGTAATTTGTAAATTAATTGAGATTAAACGTTTAACATATTATTTAGATTTCACTATTAGATGTAACGGATGAAGTATTTTAGCACAGACTTCGATCTAGTTAAGGAGACAGTAAACATTTTCTACATTTTGTACTCATATTATTATTAAGGAGAACACATTCTTAATGTGAAGTTGTAATCATTCACAATATATAATTAAATAATTATGAGCATCATTAATGGCGCAACAGTGAATTATGACTCACCACTTATCCTGGATCGATTTATGATCAAAAGCACCCATATCGGTCCTTCACATTCACCGCCAGGTTGGCATTTTTTAACGCTACTTGGCAACTATGCTATGCCGCACAGCGGCAATGCAACACGGCACGGCTGCCAATCAAATACCATTCACTGTCCGTACAGTGCAGTTAAAACATTTATTCAATAAAACAACATAAATGCACATAACACATTAATTAAAATACAAGGATAGGCGCACTGAAAGGGGCAGCAAATGGCGGTTTTCTCATACACCTCTTAAACTGAAAAAAATAATAAAATTCACAAAAGGGAAGTCAGGGCCAGCCGATATTAAACCTATGGCTTATTTATTTTTTAAGCAAGAAGCGGAAGAGCGGATGGCTCTCACTATCTTTCTAAATACCCGATCGTCTCAAAATCTTCCAGTAAGACACCCACATACTCACAAATTCCCGGAAAAGTCCGAAATTCCCAAAGTCTAAATGCCCGATAGGGGCACTGGGCTCCTCAAGTAAGTTACGCCACTCCGAACTTACCTTCGTTGTCCTTTTTCAGCTCGCAGTACCGACGCTCAGGTAGTCCTAGATAATGCCATCCAACCACCAACATTCATTCGACATTACACAATGCACGAGTGCCTGAGTCTTGCAACAAATCTAACCACAGCAAGCTCTATCTACAGCAGTGAAGAAAAGATTCTTCCAATTCTTCGGCCATATCAAGCGTCCTAGAAAATGAGATTATCCTGGACACAAGTTTGGGCCGAAAACCTGGAAGAGTACTACAGCGGTGGATAGATGCATTACATCCAGCTAGAAAGACTCTGAGAGGGCGACCAAGAACCGGTCATCGATTGAGACCAATGAGAAGAAAAGAAAAATGTTAAATACTTTAAATACAAATTAGCATTGTCGGTATTAAACATTGTTTTCGATTAATCGGAAAATATACAATTGTAAATTCCAAGAAATATTTCTTGCAATTTATATCATATTATCTGTGCTGTAAAATGTCAAAACAATAATAATAAAATATCTATATTGTAGAATACATTGTACGTTTATTTTTAAAGAATATATTAATAATGGGTAGGTATAATTACACTAAACTACATTATATTATATTAAAAAATATATTAATGTTTATTTAATACTTTTGTTAGAGGAAAAATAATTGTAGAAGTACCAAAACAACCAGTACAGTTGCTGATATAATCCCTGATGTTTGTTTCCATCGCCCAGGGTAGTCCCCCTGGTCCGGTGGTGATGTGAGTAGTAATTCTCCCATCAACCCCTCCACGCACAACCGCCTTGCGGTCGGGGGAGAACACTGTGTTAACGTCCCAACTATAAATATCACCCTTGTCCTTCAGTCTGTAGTAGAGGACGTTGTCGCCATCAGTTCCACAGAACACCATCGGGTCCGACTTGATGCCCACCAGGTGGATAAACGTAAGCTCCTTCACATCCGTCAGGGATAGTGTAGGTATACTGAAGATTCCTTCACAGTCCAGGTATGTGAAGTAGAGATGATTAACTCCTTGGTAGCGAAGCATGGCAAGATAAAGGACGTTATTGCACACATCTCCAGCTGTCACAACTGTCGGTAACTGCAGTTTCCTTCCTATTCCATTAGAGCTGTTGATCACCAATATAGATTGTCCTCCAGCATCAGAAATATACAAGTAGCTGTTTCCACTAAATGCATTATCCACTACAATATATTGCAGATTCGTTGAATTAGTAACAAAATAAGACAAGTCAATTGATTGAAGAATTTTCATTTTCTTCAGGCAGTACGCTACCACTTTAGGGCTGCATTTATTTATTGGTTTCTCCAATAAGTTCAGGGTGCCTGTATCGAGGATCCACAATACATTTTTCCGATCGATGAAAATATCCACAACCGATTGCAAAGCGTCACAGTTTCCAATCTGCTGCATTTTCCAATCGGGGAAAGCTCGCAGCATCTGCTGGGAATTCTTCAACATCAGATCCGCTTTGGCTAACGTTATGGGAACTCCTGGCATGTATCTCGGCAAGGCTACAATAAGTTTCTGTCTGTACAGCTGCATCCTCGTTGCTACGACGTTCCTGGGAATATATCTGCGTGTATCTTCGTAGATAGCTTTTTCATTCTCGGAAGAGAAAGCTAGGTGTCGTCCAGAAATTTTGAAATTCACTTTAGGAATGGCGTTCTTACACAACGCGGGAGGACTTAACAAAAATATCTCCAAAAAAGCCAAAAAAAGCGCCAATCTTTTTAACAACATGGCGGAATATTAAAATATCGATACACTTGTACACAAAAAACGAAGAAAACTGGTTAATAAATAATACGACGATCCTTATTTATAAGTCTCATCCATAATAGGTAATTAAAAATGTCACGTTCTATAAAAACTATAGCACTTCGTCCGTGCACCTAATCTTCATTGTTTGTGCACTGTTAGCACAAACAATACTCACAATTTTATTGTTCGTTTACAATTCAATATTCAACTATAACAATACAAACGTGTATATTCATAAAAAGCTGACTACTTTGGTAGATGACTTAGTTCAACAAGTCACGATTGCCTTGTGATCTAAAAATAATACATGGAACAAAAAAAATCGTTTCCTTAGTAAATTTTGTCTGAACTTTATGAACTTGAGAGTGCTGATTCTAAATCAGACTACAGAACATCCCTAACTCACCATTTTGAAGATAAAAATGGTTTTATACCATTTTTCAGCTGTTCCATTCACGTAGAAAACAGCAAATCTGAGTGTACCCTCCCTGTAAGATAATATAAGCAACTAAACTTAACTTCAACGAATGAATATTGTTTTGAAGCAAAAAAAAAAAAATCTTAACTCTTGACATTATTTTTCTGTAATGCGATACGTTTACTCTTTTTTTAAGTAGGTTCCATTGTTAAAGACGCTCAACTTTGTTTTCAGAATGTCCAAGTCACGAATCTGTCTGTTTAATCTAGACTGATTTCCGAACGCATCACACGCACTGGCGACTTTGGAGTAGTGATTATATTAACTCGGGGCTTTTAATTTTAACAACATGAATCATGATATGTTGATTTAAAACTAACTAATTAACGTAAGATAGAACGCCACACTCTTCTTTCCTGGGACATCATTGCCCTGTCCACTTTTATACATCATCCCCGGATGTTGGAGCTTTTGACAGAGCCTCTCTCCAGCATATGGTTTATCTGGTTCTGTCAGGTTTTCCGTGGGCACTCTTTTCTTGTCGCCTTATATTCTCGCCGTTCCACATAAACTCATCTGAACAACAACTTTTTTTGAAAAACTATGTATGCTCGAAGATCCTAGACTTTTGATTTATTTATTTATTTTGGCGTTGAGTAATGTTATGCCTTCCTCTTTCTCACTTCCTGTTAGTATTGGCAGATGAGAATCGGCTCGTAACGCACCTCCACAAGTATCGGTCCTGGGTCACCCTCACAACTGACTAGGGACTCTAATCTCGCTTGCCAAATGTAGCTTATCTATCCACCACTGTGCCACTCTTCCAGGTCTTCTTCGGCTCAAAGCTGTGTCCAGGATAATCTCATTTTCAAGGCAGTCACTTTAACGCAAGATTTGAGCGAATAATTATAATAAATATGAATTAAATATATTGATTATAAAGATATACATATAAAATCAATTTTATCGAAAAATATTGTTGTTGCGCCACCGGGATTCGAACCTCTTTCCTAACCGGGGAAGGTGCTTTATCCAACTAAGCTACAGCGACATTATTTTTAGCGACAATTTTCGACCCTATATGTTACCTTTTTGATATTAATACATTTAATCGTTCCATCATTTGTCAAATGATGGAATAATTAATATATTTAATTAATATTTAAAATATCACAGACCGTCTGTTCTGAATAATTACAACTTCACAATAAGAATGTGTTCTCCTAAATAATAATTATAATAATCTTTTGTTCACTGTAGTTGTATTTGTTGTAGAATTGGGGCTCAGTGCGTCGTGCTGTTGGCGGGATGCATAGCATCCTTCAAGTTAAGTGTTGTAATGTTGTTGTATGTAGTTTTTTGTAAAATATCTTTCGCAAGATTACTGCCGTGAGTAATCAGAAACGGAGGAACTGCGAATACAATACCGTTGAAGTTTAATGTGCTTATAAACAGTAACATACAAGTTTATTACAACGTAACAATATTATTATTAGAATTCAATACATCTTTAATCACTTACGGTTGCGCTTTTTTATTTTAACAAAACGTGATATTTAATTATGTGCATTTGCGTTGTAATTTTTCTCGGAATGGACATTACGTTGGCGCCGAAAATTAAAACTATTTTTAACGGTGAAGAGAAACGCCATCATTGAATACGCCTCAAAAAATATATCGACTTTATGACCGGTGGTTGAGGCTTAATGGGATGGTTTGAAATAATCATAGGTCTGCTTTTAATGCGCATGTGCGGACGTTCAGATTGAGTAATCAATTTCATCTGTAAAACCCTCCTTGGAAGTGTTATTTGTTCACTTTCTTGGAAACAGTTGAATAACAGCGAAGTAATTATTAATATTCATTAAGAATAATTACTATTTCTTCCACCGTATACCTTACGAATGAATCAACCGAATATGCACCAACAGCAAGCAATCGGCTATTGCTTGTCTGCCACATGGCCACGGCCGGTAATCGTATATTTCAACAATGAAAATATATTGGTAAACGCGGTGGCATTGCGGTCGCTTAGGCCCATGTGTGGAAAATCTATGTACGATAAAGTAAAGAATGAAGAAATTAGAAATTAATGGCGGTATGTAGCATAGTCAGTAGGATTAAGAAAGGGTTTAGTCATGTGGAACGTATAAACATAATTGTAAAAGTAAGAGGACTGTAAATATAATTTATAATGCAAATTTTAAAGGCGACAGGAACAGAAGACATATTTTAAAAACCTGACATGAGTCAAATATTAGAAAGCCGAGCTAAAGAGCGTGCTTGAGAAGATGTATAAATGTGGAAGAGGTAAGAATCGTGTGCTAGGACAGAAGAGTGTGGCGTTCAATCCTTTCTGCCTACCCTTGCGAGGAAACAGTATGATAATTAGTTATAAAATATTATTAAATATAATATTATCAAAAAAGGGGTGTTAAAATAGTGACAATATGGAGGTAAGAATGAGGTTAATGCAAAAATCCATTAAATGGTATGATTCATTGTCACACAGAGCTCGATAGATTTGAAATAATTAATAAATTTAATCTGTTTGTTGTTATTTTAATCCTTTATTACAAAATTTCAGGCAACCGATATAGAATATAATGTAGGTACTTGTAGGTTGCTTAATATAAGGTTTATAGTATATTACTTAGATTGCTCACTTGACTGCTTTATCTAAGTTCCAAAGGCATTGATCGTCATCCTCGTTATCATGTAACACAACCTAACTAAGATTCTACTAGTAATAATTAAATTACACCTATTAGGAACTTATGTAGGTGATCGGTACAAGAATAATAGTCCCACCGGGTACTCTGTTTCGCACTTCGTTATAATAATGTTAAAATAATAACAGTGGATTAGGCCTATTATTAAAGGAATGATAGCGTACTGTTACGGTTTGTTTAACGCACATTTAAAGTTAATTTCACCGTCGCGGATCACGCTCTCGTGACGTGTGTCACAACCACGGTACGCGGGGTTGTTTTATCAATCGTAGTCTAAATCATTTTAATTTTTTGATATAAGAGTGATCACAGAAAAATACGTGACGAAAAAGCAGGCCTTCGAAACGATATTTTTATCATTTCGGTATTCAATCAGATTCTATTACAAATATATATATATTCAGTTACGCTTATTTTTCCGAAAAAAAACGTTTTTTTCGGTATTCAATTTTCGGTTCAGCACCAAGTGGTTAATTTTTTAATTTATGTTCGATAATTTAATTAAGTCCTTTTAGGTCCTGGAAGGTAAGTTAAGAACTTATTTGTGATTTCGGAATCTATAAAATAATACATACCTAGTACCGACCCACATAAGGCTTTCTCTAAAATCGTGCCTTCGGAACTTCAGATGACATTTTCGTACAATCGAGATATTGAGCATCGAGGTTTTGAAAAAAAAAAATTTTTTTGGTGAAGCTTGTTACATCACCCATTAGGTGAAATTTGTTAGAAACTGTTGCTATATAATTTTAGGATTATGTAGCAACAGTTTCGTACATTTTATTTGTAGTCAGATCAACACTTGTCGTTATAAAAACATTATTTTCTTATATATCCTAAACTATTAGTAATTTTACAAACTTGTAATACAGTTATAAAGAAAAAATATTGTCTGAATTTTGAAAAAAAAAATGACACTATAATACATGTCAAAGTTACGAAATGAAGTTTTAAAATGTTAAATATAAATAAATGTAATAAAATTTCATTCCTTCCAACCTTATCGGTGAACTGTATTCCAGGCGCGATCACTTCATACATGCTTTGGATGCTCCGCATCCGTTGTGCTCTAGAATCAAAGAGCTTTGGACTTTTTGTTTATAGCCGAAAACAGTAATGTAGTAAATTAATTCGTCTTGTCCTTTATAGACCAGTCATAACACACATTACGACACGGCGCACGCACAAATACATTCAACTTTCGAACATCTATGAATCGCGTAAACACACAGATACCAGCAACAGTGGATTCTATCATCCGTTTCATATCCACAAAGTTTGAAAGTAATAATTGTAGATACTCAATAAAAAAAAAATCATTAAATCTCCAGGTTTTTTTTTGAGATGTAACGTGATTATATTAATTGTTTCAAGATTTTTTCGGTCTTACTATTATTTTATGGTGTGCCAAAACCCATACTGAAGAAGTGAACTAACATCGATAAACTGTGACCGGTTCTTTGAACAAACAATAAAACAGCATATATATATAAAAATAGAGATTAACTGATTTTGTTGTCAGATTTTTTACTTAAAGAAGGGTGATATTTTTTGTGAACTGGGTGTAATTGAGATTATTTGCCCGTCAGAAATTAGCCGAGCGAGACATTAATTATTATTATTTATTCTTACTTGGAGTTTCATATTATGTGTAATTGTAAATTATATGATGCGAACACATTATCAGTATAATTGGAATACGATAAAACAAGACCACGGTCCAGAAGCAAAGTGTCGTAACTGAAAATACTCACATCTCCAGAGATGGCATGAAACAGTGGCGTAACTGTACCAATGGGCCTTTCTCAGATGTATGCAAAAAATCTCCTAACTCATCCGCTCAACAAGACAAAGAACGAACATCTACACACCAGTTCCGAGAGCAACAACGATATTTTTTCAACGATTCTACATGTTCTTAGCTCCGAAACTGTACAACACACTCAACACCAACTGGAAATCGTTTACTTTCAATAAGATTACACAAATATGGACCCAATATATGATCCAATTGGGTAGAGATCAATCAGCAGCATCGCTGTCCAACATTTCAACGTAATCATAAAACAATACCAACACTAATAATTCACTACTTTTACGACACCCTCGCTACATATGTATGTATATATATTTTCTCTATTTTCATTATTATTATTTATTTATTTTTCCTGTCTAATCTTTATCTTTCTTGAATTGTATAACATCACAATAGTATAAAAAAAAACTGGCTACTCTAATACGTAATAAGTAGCCAGGATAATGCTGTATATATAGCGTAGTTTATTATATTTAGTAATTTTTTTTTTTTTATACATTGACTTACTTTAAGTTTTACGTTTTAATTATATGTTATCTAATTTCATCTTGCTTTACTCTTTACATATACCAAATATTATATTTTATACATTGAACAATGCATTTACATTAAGTTTTACAAAATATTTACCTAATCTAATGACATATTTTTTAATTCTTTAAATATATATATTTTTTTACTTTGTTTACTACTTTACCGAAAGAACACTATTTGCTATAATACAGTGTTCTCCTAGTGTAGCAGGCAGGGCACCCAAATATATGTCTTACTTTTCTCAAATATTTATCCGATTATAATATAACACACAGTACTAGGAATCAAATAAATAAATGATTATTATTATTATTAATGAAAAGATGTGGAAGTATGGCTAATTACATGGCTTATGGCCTGTCTTCGGCTGGCTTAAGTGATCATTTTATACAAATATAACGTTCACCATTCTCACCCATTACTGGGTAGTAATGGTAGATATGAAGATTAATTAATGGGTGAACGTTATATGTTTATAAAGTTATCACTTAAGCCAGCCGAAGACAGGTCGTAAGCCCTGTAATTATCCATACTTCCATATTTTTCCATTAAATATAATAAAAATAGCTTCGTCTCTATGAGATATAAATAATTTGTTTAATAACATTGCCTTTGTAGGTGAAAATCCAGTAATTGTGTGTTCTTGGACATATTCAAATATTGCGAAAAATATGATATTTTACAAATTATTATGCAGGGGAAAATAGAAGGTAACAGAGCATAAGTCTTGTCTGCGTAACCTCAGAAAGTGGTTTAATGTCTAAAAAAATACAGGATAAATCAACGTACTGCAACATCGTCGCCAACCTTCGATACAAGGCGGCACATACAGAAACATTGCTCGCAAGATGCCAAAAAGTTGGAAGATTCGTCTTAAATAAATGGACAGGTTCAGGTAGTATAGATGCGAGGAAAAGTAAGACTGCAGAATCCAAGTTCGGCCTTCGGGTGATAGCAGATTGTCTGAGTACATGGACTGTTATGAATTTAGAATGTAATATTTTTCACTTTCTAAAGTTTTAACGTATTCAAATCAATTTTTGTATATTTATTTTTAAATAACTAAAAAATGGTTTATGAATTTGTTAAATAATTTAAAATGAACATTTTTAAGTGTGTACGTAATTTATTTATAATACAAATTTAATAGACCAATTAAAAAAATATACATAAAATATCTATTCATTGAAAAAATATTTTGTTGCTGTCCCGGTAGTAAACAGAATATATAACGATTGAAATAGCGTGTACTTTATAGGAAAATGTGGATTATAATATATATGAACGTTATTACGGATATTTATATCTTTGTAGATAACAATGAGAAATAAATATATAGGAAAAACAAATTTTATGCAAGGATGGTGTGATATTTGTGTTTGACAAAATATGTAAAGCTTTTTTTTTAATTCTGCACATCGCAAAAGTGTATGTCAGGACATAAGAGTTTTGCGTTCTTTTCTCTGTGCCTACATCGAGGAAACGGCAAGAGATGTGAGTCCATTGATTTGGTTTTTTAAGTGGATGGATTCAGCCTTTCTCTATCTACTTTCATCTGTGTTTAAAGTTGCCAGTTGTAATGATGTCATTTAATTAAAATAAATCAATTTTTAAAAATACTATAAAATATATAATGTATGTAAGAATAATTGAAAATCCAAAAATTAATTATTTGCGTCAGTTATATTATATATATATATATATAATAATATATATATATATATATAATAATATATATATATATATATATAATAATATATATATATATATATAATAATATATATATATATATATAATAATATATATATATATATATATATATATCAGTTATATTTATTTATTTCCATACAAGTGTGTAAATAAAATTACAATCTAAAATTAATTTCAATATTTTACAATGACAATTAATTACAGATACAATTATACATTTTTTTAAATCTACATCCGCACTACTAGGTGAACACCTGTCTCAAGGCAGACTTTGTATACATTTAGTTGTACAAATAACACGCTAGACCGATATTATTTAAAAGTGTTTAATAATTTATTCATATAAATAAAAAGAGTTGATAAGTGTAGAGTGGAAGTGCGACACAGGACAGGCTCACCCACTCGTGTTAGGTGCGCGCGCCGGTGGCGCTCGGTGGCGTCACGGGTTGCGTCGGCAGAGGCGAGGATTACAGCGTGAGCACACGCACATCGAACGAAAAGAGTCGGCTAGTTAGGTTGTCTGTTTGTGGCGTTGTTTTATAACAAAATCTTGTCGAACCTGAAGATCGTGTTATTTCTATGAAGATCCCCACACCACCAAATAACACATTTAACAATAAGTTTGATTCAAGTAAAATGAATTATATGAAGAATTGAATCATTTTCTTCTAAAAAGAAGACAAAGATTTATTATTCATGTCATTATGGACTTCTTTTTTATTTTACTTCCTCTTGCATAAAAAGCATAACTTAAATTTTTAACTAAGATATTTTTGGTTAATTAGATAACTGACAAATTGAAGTTCCTAGTTCTAGCTGGAAATATAAGATTCCACGCGTGTTAAAAACTGCTGGGGTCAAAAATACTGAGTCATCGTACTGATATACAAAACTATAGTAAGACCAGTAGTCACTTATAGTTGTGAAGCGTGGTGCGTAACCCAAATAGAAGAAAACAAATTAGCAGTCTTTGAGCGTAAAATATTAGGAAAAATCTAAGACCTACACTAGAAAATGAAACATACAGAATAAAAATGAATCATAAGCCCGAAAATTTTATTGAGTAAGAAACAATTGTAAGATTTTGTAGGTCCCTAATGTCCCATGTCGAAATAATGCCAGATAACAGGGCACCAAAGATCATGACCATGTGGATACCCCAGTAGAATCGACCTAGAGGCAGGCCAAGGAAGAAGTGGGCTGACTGTGTGGAAAAGGACTGGAGCAGGATGGCCAGGGATAGGAGCCAGTGGAGAGCACTTGTGGAGGAGGCCAAATCCCATCCTGGGACATAGTACCGTGGAAGAAGAAGATTTTTGATTGTGCTTCTACTATCTGTGTGGTATTGGTATCATCATTTGTTTGCTGTAATTCTACTTTGTTTTTATTTAAGAGTATTTATACTTTGCTTTATATTGCTGCAAAAAATATTTTAAAATGTAAAGTAGTTTCCTTAGATTAAACCTAAACTACGTGGAAAATTGCCAAAATTGTCCTGTAAAAATATTGTGTGTACAAAAATAAAAATAAAACAATTTAGTGCAAACATTTAGGTATCGCAGGTAGGACACACTCAGTGCCGTGGCACTAAAATGTTGGAAACGATCGTTAAGGCTCCTAGACTCTGCGCGTAGGCCTGCCGCCCGCCGTCCCGCGCCCCGCGCCGCCCGGCAAACCGGCTAATGCTTACAAGCCATATCCCATTAAAATTAATTATTTAAAAAAACCTCCTGAGTCGATTGTTCTCACGAGAACGCTCCGAGTCGCAGTCAGGTGATGCCAAAGTTTACCGGTCGACTGTCATAAAATCCGGGTTTCGTCGCTGTAATATATAACATACTCCAAGAGCGCTATGATTATTACAATACTTGTAAAATATATAACATCCATAGCTCTGTAAAGAGTCGAAACATGGACCCCGAGAAGATAAGAAATGAACATCCTTCATTCCTTCTGCACGCCCGTTGCATGTTTCATACACCGTAGACTGCAAAACGAACAAATGTCTCCATAAAAATGGATAGATATAAATAAAACAATGCTGTAAATCTACTTGAGTTTATTTGCACTACTAAAGTTTCGATAAAAACAGCAACTCTCATCGACGGGTGAAGTATTAAACTAAACAACGAAAGACAAATGAGTGGATATGAAACAATACCGAACGCAAATTGACAATTAGGCAATAGTGACTAATGAGATGAGAATACAACAGATGGGCAAAAAGGTGACTGACCTTGAACCGGAAAGAGAAATGTGAGTAGTGAGTAGGCACCCTGGACCGACTACAAAAGGCAAAAGCGGCAGATAGTGGACCCGTGATACCAGTAACCGTGAAGCTTGGGGAAGGCGTGTGTCCTGTAATAGACCAGACCCAAAAGCTGAAGTTGGTGATGATACGATCTACAGATGTCGACCTTGAGGCAAAATGAAATAAATAAGCTGAATTTGGTGGAAATGTGGCTCTGGCGTCGCACAGCACAGAGACAGTCTATCCACCCTTTCTGTCCTCAGCATCCAGCTGCTTCCGGTGATATTTCTTATATCATCGGTCCAGTAAACCACCCATCCTAACACATTCCTACGTCAATGGTTATTATTCATTTTGTATAAGTACTTACAATCCATTGTAAAATGACGATGATAAAGAATTTAAAGTACTTTTTTAGGTTACACTTTATTTTTTAACTAAAGTCGATACATTACGGTACTTTAAATACAGTACCATTACGCATTCTAGTCCTTACAGACGATACATACATTTATTACTGACTGACACAAACTAAGAAACAGGGACAACGACGTATTAGGATTAAAATTAACAAAATAACTTCAAAAAAATAGCTCCAAAAATAATAATTGCTCTGAATTAAGTTTGGAGTTTCGACCGCTTTTTTTCAATATACTATTTATAACGTTCTTGACAATCCCTGTCCAAGAAGCTCATAGTTTAGTATAAGACTCTAAATTCAAAAGGACATACAATTAAAAATACCTCAAAATGTCAGTTCCGCCCTACTGCGAATTCGGCCGGGCTGAAAGAGACTGGTTTAACCCCTGTACACTCTAAAAACCCACAATTTATTTAAAAATAACATTTAGGTATATTAAAAGTTGAATATATATATATATATATATATATATATATGTATTCGTAATTGAAAAGTTTAACCAAGAAAATAAATAATAAAATCGTTAACCTTTAAGAGTTTTAAAATAAATTCAAGTATCAAACTATTTAAAATGATATACATAAAAAAATACATTTTGATAAAATATTTATTTACTACCGGGACTCCAACCCTGTATTAAATGAACTTTGTATTATATTATGTGAAAAATTGCTATAATATAGTCTGTTAAAAAATTTATTTGAACGAAAAGCAATCAATACATAAGCATGTAAAATTGCACGAATATATTAATTTAAATTGACGTATTTTCTCGTCGTAATATAATAATTATGCAGCGATCGAGCATGCAATTATTTAGGTACTAAAATCAACTATATAAAAAGGGCGTATTCGAGCAACATAAGCCTTTTACATCAGCGTTAATTCAATTAATCAAATTACACACTTTTAATTGACTTTTTCAATTAGTACAACGTGACAATATAACGTTTTGATTGCTAACAATAAATTGATTGATGCGTTGTTATTACATTTAAATTAACTGCATATATAAAAAACATTCCTTAATAAAAATAAAAATAATTTATAATCACGAAAAGATGTGTGTTTGACAATAAAATAAACTTGTGGATAAGATAAGAGATAATAATAATAATAATGAGTTTATTCCAGCGTGAGCAGGTTTTTTTTTAAACCCGATTCGCCATAGAGATAATACATATTATGTTGTACATCAAAGTTATGAAATAAATATAATGCTATGAAAAAAGAAAAAGAAAAATAAAACCAAGGAAAATATTAATAAATAAAAAATATAAAAAAACTAAAAAGTTCACACATTTATATATACACACAAAATATATATATAACTACTTCAGTCATGGCCTAGAGATGTTGATATAATTAAATACGCCAAGAAATTAAAATGGAAATCGCATTGGACGAATGCAGTCATCCAATGGTAACCGAAGGGAATCAAGACGCCGACAAGCTGCTCCAAAGCCTACTGGACTGCCGAAATCTTTAAATGGACAGAGAAGTATAAGATACACTTGAAGAGGCCGTCATCTAGCTAATAATGATGATTATCAATATTTTTTACATATTAAATGTATCAACTATACAGAAAAAAACAATTTATCTAAAACATATTTTAGTTGCTACCGGGACTGAGTTGATTTTTTCTATATATCTTTCTAGTTGATACAGAATTATGTTCTGAAAAAAATTTGACTTAAAAATAATAATGTGTTCTGCTTAAAAATTGTTTTTTACTATTTTCAAACTTGATTAAGCGTCTTCTATGAAAATAGGACTAATTAGCTGGTCTCCCGGGACAAAGCTCTCAACCCCGATCACTAGGCTAGTATCTTACCACTTGACCAGTAAAAATACTAATACAATAAGCCGACAACAATTCCGATGCCACAGGACAATATTCGAAATGAAATTGCTGAAATAACACGCCAAGTGTGCGAGAATGTTATGAAAAATATGGTTAAAGGAGCACGCATTTTTTTCGCTGCCAGAAGTGGCTATTCTGCCAATATCATATTCAATACATAATTGTAATAAACCAAGTAATATATAAATAAATATTAAAATAAAAATTTGTGTTTTCACATCAACCTGGAACATAATATTTACCCTGTAAATGCCTCAGAGTGGAATTCTTTAGCGATGGCATGATGAAATAAGCAGAACAATCGGGATCGAAAGTAAAGTACACTGTTTTTAAAATTGTGTACCTATAAGCCCTCTTTAAAGGGAGTGAATGAAAAGTACCGACGTAAGGTAGACCCTCGGCATGGAGTTTCTACTTCAACACATAGAAAGAACGCGATTAAGGTGGCTTGGACGCACCTTGCGAATGTCAGAAGAATGACTACCAAGACGTATGGTAGGTGGCTGGTAGTTCGCCCCAGACTAAATGAAGATAGATAGAGCCTTGACAGATGAAGATGGAAGCGTCTTGTCATTGGACCAAGGTTATATACTTGCTAATTTATCATTACGCCGATTCGCCGCGGGGGTAGGTAGAGAGGAGCGCCACACTCTTCTCTCCTGACACACAATTCTCGTCACATCCACATTCATACATCTTCTCATACAAGATCGCCGATTATTTGGGCTTCGAGCAGGACCATCCTCCAGTATCCGGTTTACCTGATCGTGCCAAGTCTTTTGCGGACGTCCTATACTTCTGATGTCATTAGCACTTGCGTCATTTATCATTCTGACCATTCTCTCCTCATTCATCCGTTCCATATGACCAAACCACATAAATAATCCTTTCTTAATTTTACTCACTGTTCGGGACATATATTTATTTATGTAAATATATATTTCCTTCCTTCCCTTCCCGACCTCGCCACCGATCCAGTCAATCGGCGACCTTGAACCAGTGCGGTTATGCGTGTACGGAAAGTATTATAATATTAAATAGTGATTAAAACACACAGACCACATTTTGGAGATGTCTGCAGAATTCGGATTATGGTGAGTACCTATTCCTTCCGTATCCTAAATTCTTCCAGCATATATGCTTGTACGCAACACTCACTATACTAAGATCAGCTTTACATTATTTTCTTATTTCTTCATTCTTTGTCATAACTAGATTTGCCACATATACGCCTAAGTGATCTCATTTTCACTGCATTCAGTCTACTTTCATTCCTCTTCTGTCAGCTCCAGGCTTCACTTCCATACATTAGTTTCGGTACTAGAACTCTATTGTGTACCGCTAGTTTTGCCTTGATTAACATAAATAACATATCTATTAAAAATAAACCATTCTAAATTTATGTACAAAACCCAAGATATGCACAGTTTATAAAACATTATTTAAAAATTAATTTTAATAAAATATTTATTATTTTTAATTATAAGAAAACACACTTTATTTAAACCACTGAATATTGATTTATCAACATGTTTGGTCCCTTCATCAGGATACAAATTGTATACTAAAATTAAAAATACAACCATAGACAAAAAACAAAACCATAAATATAAGTGATGAGTAACTAATTAGGAATAACTGTGAAAACAAATTTAAAATTTAAAGAATTTTGTTATTTATAATGTTTTTCTTATTTTTATAATGTCTAATTTATGTAACTGTAAACTCATGGTATTTGTATGTAAAAGAATAAATAGGAAATTCAGAATAGTTGTTGCTATTTACACATCTCAAATGGTCCTTAATTCTTATATCAAAATTTCTGCAAGTTGCAAGTTTTACCTGTACCATACTACAGAGTGTTTTATCTTATTATTTATATAATATGATGCCACAAAGTAATTTTGCGAATATTAAAACTATTATTATTAATAATTTTTGGAACATCTTTATCGATGAGATAAATTAGATTCCTTCGTTCCACCGTCTTCCTCCACCTCCTCCGGTGACACGGCGAGGAGTTGCCCACCAATACGCGTCACGACCTTCGTGAAGATAATTTATACCGAAGAATTGATTTTAACGGGGGGAAATGAAAAAAGGAGGTTGCGATGATTCATGTCCCGGCCGTTTTTCAATATTACGATTGGAAATTTAATAGAAAACATTTGTTATCCCACCTGTCGGCACTAAACAGCACTAAATAATAACCGACGAAATACAAATGCACAAAGCTGTCAATGGACCGACGCACTCTTGACCCCTATACCACGATATGAATATGAAAACATTTTTTTTTAACACCATAAATATAATACATCGATCTTATCATTACAACGACCAATTTTCTTTTAACAATCAAGTAAAAATTGCAATATAAATTTTTTACACACCTCCTTTCTTTTAAACTTATATTTTATTTTCACTATTATGGCTCGTGTCCACGGAAGAGATTTTCGACTCGAGACAATCTCTGAGATACGGATTTTATTCCAATGAGATTTAATATACTTTTTTTTATTTTTGTACATGAAATGTTTTTAGTATCGCGATCCTCTATTCTTCAATGGTATCACATCGCAACATTGTTATGGTTTTGTGATGCTCAACGAAGTGTGCGGTTTTATTTATTGTATCGTTAAACGTTCTGTAGGGGTAAACATAGACCACAGAAGTCCACACTCTCTTTCTGACGTACCATTCTTGCCTCTTTCACTTTCAAATACGCTTGTCAATAATTGGAGTTCCTACTTTCAAGTAGTACTTTCAATGTTTTTCGCGCACGTCATCAATCCTTATCGTCTCCTACATTAAATTAAATTAAACAAATTATAGGAAATGCAAAGCAAAACGTGTGTAAGGATGTAATCAAAGTAGTTCTACCATTATAAGTATACAATATTTTCTTCCCTTATTCAACATTAAGGGAGAAGAAAATACATATAATGTTCCGTCAACTGTATATATATACTGTCTCTTTCTTTCGCATATAATTTTATATTCTGTCTCCATTGATGTTTTATCTAACTCTGTCTCTTTATTTCACATGTAATTTTACATTCTATCTCCCTCTTTATGTACATATGTATAAATGCACTCTTTTTGTATCTATGGTTAGTTTTAAATACGTCCTGACGAAGCTTGAGATAAGCGAAACCGATTGACGTATAATAAATTTCGTGGTTTCATATAAAGTGATTGTATTTTATTTAATCTAATATGTCAAACCATTCTGCTGCATTCGATTGCTTTCTACGAAAATAGAAAAGTAGGTATTTTAATATTTGACGGGTTCCAAGTTCCTACATACATACTTTATACGTGAACATGTTGGTTTTGAAATTGTTGATGTAAATATGTATTGGTTTGGAGTTTATTGACGTAAATATTTATAATAGTTTGGAGTTTGGAGTTTCTTGATGTGAATGTGTTGTTGGTTTGGAGTTGGTTGACGTGAATATTCATTAACTTGGAGTTGGTTGACGCGAATATTCATTAACTTGGAGTTGGTTGACGTGAATATTCATTAACTTGGAGTTGGTTGACGCGAATATTCATTAACTTGGAGTTGGTTGACGCGAATATTTATTAACTTGGAGTTTGTTGACGAGAAAATGTTTATGGTATGTAGTTTGTTAACGTGAATATGTTGTTGATTTGAACTTTGTCATCATAAAACTGAAACATTTAAGGCTTGGAACAAAACGCCCATTCTTCTTTAGTATGGTGAGATTAGATTATTTATTTTATACTTTCTCTCTCTCTCAATCGATGTATTCATAACTGAGCTTCGTGGTCTTCTACTCTGCTTCCACAAAGACAACTGCTTGCTTCTACTCATCGCGATCTTGGGCCTTCTTTAATGTGACTTAATCTGTCCATTTTATTGGAGATCGACCTCTCGCTCTCCATCCTTGCACATTTCTCGTGATCGCCAATATCTCTTCAAGTAACATGACCAAAGTAGTAAATAATTATTTTCCTGCATGTCGTGGAGAGCCATTCTTCAGTGCGAAGTACCTGAAGGATAGCGACAGCCTTGTAAAATGCATGGAGCATGTTCTATTATTTCTTTCTCAGAGTTCATGTTTCAACTCTATACAGAGCTACTAGAAAGCATCAGGACTTTAACTAATCGCACTTTCACGTTCTTTAAAATACAGCTATTTATCCAAATTTTGGTTCACAATGTTGATATAGCAGAATTGGGCATAGCATTTTATATCTATATTTATATCATCTTTAAATAAAAAGTGAACTATGCCTGTCTCATTAAAACAGGTAAGTTGGGTCAAGTTAGATTAGAATGAGTCATGGTACCGATACTGGTATATGTAAATGGCAAAAGAGGAACGAAAGTAGACTGAATGCAGTGGAAATGAGATCACTTAGGCAAATATGTGATACATATATGTATGACAGAGTGAAGAAAAAAAAAAAAAAGGAATGAATGTAAACCTGATCTTAGTAGTGAGTGAGATTTAGAAAGGATCACTTAGGTGGTTTAATCGTATAGAGCGGATGAATGAGAAGAAAATGAAGAGAATATATGACGCAAGTGTTGATGGCACCAGAAATAGAGGATGTCCGCGGAAGACTTGGCATGATCAGGTAAATCAGATACTATACTTTTAAAATCAGCAATATTATCTTTGTGGTTAAGATTCATTGGTTAATAAAACAAAGATAATAAATAAAAATATAAACCAGATACTGTTAGAAACCTCAATAATCGACAAGTTTGTATGAGAAGATGTATGAATGTGGCGCTCTATCCTCTCTCCCTACCTCCGCGGATAAACGGTGAGATGGTAAGTTAGTTAATTAGGTTAGAATTAATTATCCCTAAGGTAAGTAAATAACAGTCTTGATATAACACATTTCAATTACAGACGTCGTTGTAATAAAACACTATTTTTCAAGAAATAATACAATTAAAAAAACATAGATTAAAAAAGTTACAACGAAGATCCTCTGGGTTGTGTTATCCTTTAGCCAGGATTACACTCCATTTTTCGAGATGTCTAAAATGCGGCGGCTTTCTCAAGGAGTGTGTGTATTGTTATTTGAATCGAAAACAAATAAATAACTTGTGTCAATAATTCGAAAAACCCACAGAGGTGCTTCGGCGCGAGGGCAAATTGCTTTTCAACGGACTATGAATGATGGCGGCCTGCAAAGGTGTAAGGTGAGAACGGGTCGTTATACATAAAATATATTGATGTTCAAAGCGGTGTTTAATAGTCCACGTGTATAATTAAAATAAGTAAATAAATAATTCCGCCCAAAACCTTTAAACACCGATTGTTTGAAATGCGTTAAGCAACTCGGACACCTGACGTGTTGAAAAACAATCGACCTTTGCGAAATCAATCATTCGTTCCCCACATTTTTTTAGGATGAGTACATGTGGATCCCGTTTGTCGAATGGAGAAAAAAAAAACAATAAATTATTTTCAGTCTTTTTCTAAATCCAACCACACATATACTCACAACAGTCGTGTATATAATATAATGTATATAAATAATAATTGAATACGCCAATAAAATGAAAAGGTAATGGGCAGGCCACATCGCTCGGAGAACGGACAATCGTTGGACCAATGCAGTCATCCAATGATACCCGAAGGGGATCAAAAGGCCAACGGGCCGCCTTAAAACCCGCAGAACGGACGAAATTTTCAAATTATGAGGAGATACGTGGCATCAAGTAACAATGGACATAAAGAGGTGGGAGACACTTGGGGAGGCTTTCATCCAATAATGGATGAAAAACAGCTGGTTAATAATGATGATGATATATCAGTGCTTTATTATTATTATTTTGTTAACTTTGATTTATTAACCACTTAATGAATTAAATATCAAACACCTACCACGAAACATTAGACTGACATTTTATACAAATAATAAATATCGGAAATTTACTGATAAATTCCAAAGACAATGATGATAAATTTAATAATTCCGGCGTTGTGTATTGGTAAAACAGGTCGAAATTTTAACATAAGAGTCAAGGAGTATTTGAGATGTATAAATAATAATGATTTTTCAGAATTTACCAATTATTTCTTAGAAAATGATCACACTTTTGATAAATCAGAATTGTCTATTTTACATAATATTTATTAAACAATGACAGATATATTTTACGGCGGTGATATAAAAACATTTTATCTATTATTTTTCAGTTTTTGCTTGTGATAAAGTTTTGGAGGTTGGCCAGCAGAGTTTAGAAACTACAAGACTGCAAGGAGAGAGACCATCGGCGTTTACTAGCCCAGTTTCACAAAGGTTGGTGTATTTTTGATTTGTGTGGATTGAATGAAGGTATTCAACATAGAAACGATAGAAAACCCAGAAGAATAATTACGGCAACGATTCGGGATCTCGCTAAAAAAGCAATTTACATCCTCGCTGTATACACATTGAAGGAAGGAAAGAAAAATGCTCGACGCCATCGAAATGTGGTATTGGCATCGCAGCGAAAAGAACGAATGTCTCGATTTTTCGGAAACTCCGAAATAAGAAAAGGCTGTCCACGATATGCAAGAAAAAAAATACTGGTGAACGATAACCTCGCTACATGTTGCACTAAACAAGACCCAATACTGTGAAAACTGGAGACTGGAGTTGTAGAAGCAGAATAGAAAACTCAATTATGAGCACACTCACTCAGAGAGAGAGAGAGAGAGAGAGAGAGAGAGAGAGAGATAAATATAGAAAAAAAATAATTAGAACCTGTGTTACCACAATCAAATATTTATGTATCTCGGCTAAAATGTGCACCACCGAACTTACTACACACATTAGTGTTTATAGTGTTACATGGGATTTTAATAATAGTATTATAAAGTGAAAATTATGAATTGAGATGAATTCTTAGAAGTTAATACAGAATAGTTTATTGTTTGCGGTGCAAATTCAGAAATGATTATTTTAATACGTGTAAACATAAAAATGATATAATACAATATTTCGCCACTTCCATCTACAGCCATTGTATAGTCATGCTACAAGAACGTGCTCGATTATTTAATTGTTATTACATGTTTTACTGCTTCGATTCTTATTGATTCAGCATCCGTGTCCCCACAATGCACCCCGGCGATGGAGAACGTTTTTCGACAATTCTTTTGTTCAATTCTCTAAACAAACATTTACGTGTCAGGTAAATAAAATTAAAATTGATATAAATAAAACAATGTTATAAATCTACTTGAGTTTATTAGCACAACTCGAGATTCGAGCAAAAACACCAACTCTCATCGATATGTGAAGTATTTTTTAATTTTTTTTAATTGAGAGATTTTGACGGTGTAAACTTATTATAACTAACATTTAACATATGATACTATTTATGAAAATCCACAGAAATAAGTATGTTTAGGTGCAGAAGATAAATAAAAAGATAAAAAGAGGGAGAAATTGTTATTTATAAGTAGAATGATTGGCCAAAATTGAGATTGAGGGTTTTTTATCAGTAATTTTTTACCCTTCCAATTCATGTATTAATATAAAACACTCAGATGTTTATAATAATAAGGTAGTTTGTAAAAGTGTCAAAGTGATTAGCGCTGACGCACTTGTAGTCTGTAGATTAGGCGGTCTAGCCGCATGTAGAGTACTCAGAGTATCGTAGACTCTAAGGAATTGGAAAAAAAAAAAAAAAAATTGAGATTGTGGCGGTTCATAAAAAGAACCCTTTAAGCGTAGTAAGGCTAATGTTGAAAAAGTCCATTTTTCTTTGTAGTATTTGCATGTCCAGTGAATGAATGAATTTTATATGTAAGATGTTCTACTTCTAGGAATATGGAAGAGTGCGGATTGCTGAGCCAATCTAGATGGTATGTGTAGAGATATTAATTCTAATTGGCTGGGACAGTCAATATGGCCTTGCAGTAGTTTAAACAGAAGTATTTGGTCAGCACGTGTTCTTCGATGTTCTAGGGTTTTCATATTGTAGAAGTTTTTTGCATCTAAATAGGAGTTGAATGATAGATTAGATCTAACATTAAGATATCGAATAAATCTATTTTGCATTCGTTCTAATCTCGCAATATATATAATCTGCTGTGGGTTCCAGATTTGAGATGCCTACTCTAAGTGACTACTTGTGAAGATTAATACTTCACCTGTCGATGAGAGTTAGTGTTTCTCTCGTAACTCGAGCTGTGCTAATAAACTCATGTAAAGTTATAACATTGTTTAATTTATATCCATCCATCTGATTTTTATTTTAAAATGACGTAATTGATTGAAAATACATGTCACAACACAAATTTTTTTTTTTCATTTTTTCTGATACAATCATTTCCTTGCTTTTGGTTCAATATTCATCATGATTACCTCTGGCTCTACAAACCTATAGTGATGGTTGAATTTTAAATTTAAAATTTCAACCATTATTGGAATTGTAATTATGTTCGATGATTGGTAACTGATTATTGGTAATTTTTCGAACAATGACTGGTACATTAGAAAGAAAGCCTCCAATAGTATCAGATCTTAGTTGCCAATTATTGTTGAATCTCAGTTACCAATCATCGTCGCAATCACAATCATCACCATCGTTACAAACGAGTATATCTCCTGGCTTCTTCAACTGTCTCTACACTGGGCTGCTTACTGCAATATGCTGACGGCAAGAATTGATGTCTCTCTCTCTCCGTCGATATACTCATGTCAATAGCTTCAGAAACAGAATTCTCGCGAAATACCTGGTACGACCAGATAAACTAGATTCTAAAAGAAGGTGTATGAATTAATGAATCAGGGTAATCTTGGGTAATATTTTATGACCTCCGCGGGGAGCCGTATAAGTGTTTTATTTAATTTAGTTAGTCAATGATAATTATAAGTTATCTACTGTTATATTATAAATAACATGAAAAAATACGCAGTATAGCGATATAGCGCAAATAGTCTAGGATTCAAGAGTCCGCCTAGGAGATCAGTTATATATGAGAAGAATTAGTGTCGTGAGAATTTTATTTTACCTTTTTTATATTTAATATACATAATTGTCACTTCGAGGATACAGCGCCACTTGTATATTTAAGCTTAAATCAATACCACCAGTCAGTTGAAGGATCCAAGGTCATCCAATATCATGGCCTCAATTGTTTATCGTGGATGGGTTAATCCCCCCCCCTCTCCACCAAAAACCTCGCACCCTCCTCGACACGTCAGACATCACCTGTTAAAGTATTAATTGCACTGACTGGTTTCTGGGGTCACCCATATTTATACGGACATTGCCTTTGTACTTTCTCATACAGCTCTGGAGAAATTATTACATTTATTTTTATTTATTTATTAAAATATTATATGGAGGTAGATGTAACTATTCAGAAAATATACATACATTTTATACAGTTAATCAATAATTATCAAATATACACTAAAAATAATTATAACGAAAGAAAGATAGAAATGATACTATGTTTATACATGAAAGGTGTAATACAAGGTGTCTCAAAAGTCTTTTTCATATTAAAAATTCTGTAATAAAACAATGGATATAATAATAATAAAAATAAAATATGTAGCATTTAAATACATACAATTCCTGGGAATTTATTTCTTAAAACTAATGTTTCCTAAATATGATCCTTTACTTTGTTGGCACTCTTCTAAACGGGAGGCAAAATTTATGAGAACTGCTCGGCACGTATTCTCCGTGATCGCCGCCATTTTTTCTCGGATATTTTCTTTAAATTGGTCCATAGAGGGAGGATTGTTACTGTATACCTTTGATTTAAGGTAGCCCCATAGAAAAAGGCCATTAGTGTCAAGTCGGGGCTACGTGAAGGCCAGTTTATGTCACCTCGTCGGTATATCAATTAAGGGAAAATTTTACGAACATCTGGTATGGCGACTGAATTCCCAAGGACGCGGCTAGCGATCGGCATACCCCCCGCTCCTCTCCCGCTCGTAACGTTGGTGCAGCGAATGAACCAAAATGTAAAAGACTTTTGGGTCAACTGTATATAGGATTGCGGGGAAGATATCGCCACCACAATCTGCGCGCATCCTACATATGCCTCGATGCAAATAACAAACTCTCATCCTTAAAGATTCACCGATACCGACCCACAAATTGGCTACAATACATCGCGACCCACAGTCACCCAGGAAGCCGGCCATATCCATTCACTTCTCTCATGGCCAGCTTCCCAAGCAGTTCATTAGCAGATGCTTCACATCTTCACTGCTCATATCTTACCTGTTAGTGTGCAATAAACGCCCATCAACTGTAAGTATCTTATTTGTCCAACTTGTTTTAGCCACATCTGTGGAGGTCCTGAACACGCCTCATATTTACATGGTTGGCAAACCAGGCTCGTATTAAACTTAAAAATACACCTGGTACCGACCCGCGAACTAAACAACAATACATCGCAGTGTAGCCGCTCCGGAAGCCAGTCTTAGCCATTCATTTCTCTCTCGGCTGGTTTGCAGAAGACAGTTCTTTATTAAATAATTCTCACCATAGACTTAATCTTTATTTTTACCTTGACTTGTGTACAGTAAATTGTGCATCATAGGTGAATAAACGCCATGAACTGTTAGTTATTAACTTAGTTCATCTACCTGTTCCAGCCACATTTATGCACACACGTCTACACACACTCCGCGATATCATATCTATACAATAAAAATTGTAAGCGCTGAGGAAATTGGGGCCTCCAGCCTTACATTCAAATAGATTGTTCTGTTTCATCTGCAAGTATGCATAAACATTAATACCTATACAGGTAACAAGCATAAACTCTTTCTCACTCCGCGATATCATACTCATACGAACTCAGTGGAGAGCTGGGAGAAATAGGGCCCATCCTCCATACATAAAACCTTCTGATCGACACGCATAATAACAAATTCCGTAAAGGATAAAACATTAAATATTTTCATATGTACTTTTAAATTGCGTCATAAAGTAATACTTAATAATTTAAGGACGATATTAAATCAGTATTGACATTTTTAAAGTATTAAGATAATCCAAGTTCAAATATTAAGATAATCATTTCATTAATGACGAATGTTAAAGGTTTGTGGATACAGACATACACACAATCAGCTACTCTTGTGTCACCTAGTGGATAGTATTTAAGTTAGTGTAAACTCACACATATACAGTGTGCAGTCATCTGATGTTTGGACTGTGGTCTTGCCATGCTTACTCTCGCACATACATTTCTCGTAGAATTCACTTTATCAGATATTCATTTTACTGGACCTGTGAATTGACCTCCAAGATCGTGTGATTTAACACCTTTGGATTATTTTTTGTGGGGATATGTGAAGTCGCTAGCTAGTAGCTAAGATAAATCAGAGACGATAGACGACTTGGAAGCCAATATTCACCGCGTTATTGCCAATATACGGCCCCAGCTGCTCCAAAAAGTGGTCGAAAATTTGACTTCCAGATAGCGCTTTATTTGAGCCAGCCGCGGCACCCATATGCCATGCAATATGAATTATATTGCCAATAAAGCCAACACCATAGCCATTTCCACGATTTTTATATATTTTATTTCATTTTAATGTTCTATATTTCTAAAAAACACCCTCTATTTGCGTGCTATTATTGAATATATAAAAGAAAACACAATTAAGTATTTTTAACCTAGAGATATTAAAAACACGTTCGACATATTCGCTAAATGGGTATTTTTTCTTACTGGCAATGATACTTATATATCCAAATACAGATTCAATAGCGATAGCGATGAAGTGCAATCATATTATTAGATTTAAGCCATGTTAATAGAAATGAGTTAATAGAAATTGGTGATCTAACACGATGAACCGAACTGATTAAAACTTCGATGCAAAGTCCACCCCTGGAATGCACAAGACATGCCACAGGCCGAATGCAAAGTATAGGTAATATATAGCGACAAATCATCTATGATGTTATCCGCAACAATTAACCGTAGTTTCATGTTTTTTTTAAATAGGTAATCCACCAGTTTGGTGTTTATGACTGCTCTAATTGAGAGAAAGACAAAAATATGCGTTTTTGTTAAATTTAATCTATCACTTGAAAGTGTACGGTTATCTTATCAAGTGAAGTAAAGTATTACTGTTAGCGCCGTTTAAAATTAATTAAATTCTATTAAGTTTTTTGGCGTTTGACTTGTTGCCTCATGCATACATTCAATTCACGGTTTACCAAATTTTAACTTGCGTATCTCCTTTCCTTTCTTTCATCACCTATCCTTAAGCACAAGGAAGAAAGAAGATGTCGCAGTGATTAAAGCCTTCCAGCTGCAGCAATTTCAGTGGGCTTGGAACTTTTGTACTGATAACTACCGTTGCATCTCTCCGATTTACTCTGCTAACGCTTATTAATTAATCTTACCTTAATTCCACTTATACATAATAATCCTTTTCACGAGTGCTAGTATACACACCGTGACGCTTGTACCTGTGGTGGAGAGGAATCAACAAATGAACCATCATCCAGCAGACAAAAAATAAGTGCCTTCCTTTCTTCTTCTTCTTCGACCAATTACTATTATAAAAATATATACTGATTTCAGTGCCGTTTGACGTTTATTAGCAAAATAACTTTATTTTGAAGCTGTCATCAATATAAACATCTTTACATAATTAATACACCAGCAAAAATAGTAAGTATTAAATATTTGGGGGTTTGGACGGTGGTTAAATGAAAGAAATGTGATTTGCGTGTTGAGGTGTTTATTGTGATGGATATGACAATGAAGACAGATATAATGAAAGGAATGAATGAAGATGTAGGAGGTGCACGTGTATAATGAACTGAAATGAAGCGAGTTGACGGTCTCGCTCGGCGCGCGCGGGCCGGCAAGACCGCCGTTGTGAAACGATGAAACTGGAGAGACTGCTTGGCGGTGAATGATTGAACCAGACTTGTAGCGGCAGCCGGCAGCGCTGTCGCTAGCGTCCATGCCGACTGAGATGGCGGTGAATATAAATTTTGATCGCTACAAATATTATATTATTTGAATGTAAGCCTGTTAGCCGCTTCCTACCTTGTTAGGTGCATATAGGAGATTCCATTAGCTATTTATTATTCTATATAACATTCCTGAAAACTGATCTGAGCATATGTAAGAAGTAAGGTATGACTAATTTAAATATAGTAAATAGTAAAAAACAGAAAAATCAAAAAGGAGACATGCAGATAATAAGTAAAAGCAACAAAGTAAAAAATTAAATACAGACTAAAGACTTGTAAAAAGTAAGGAACAGAGTAAAGAACATTAAAGTACGAGCATATTAAAGAAACGGAGTAAAAGGAAATAACATGGTAAAAGAATGTTAAGTACAGTCAAAAGAGTAGAAACAAAGTAAAAATCAGGGTTAGAATAGAAACAAGCAAGTATTTTTTTTACCAAACATCAAAAAATCAGTTTTCGCAAAAAAAAACTTTAGTACCTAATTTTACTAAAGTAAAAAGTTACTACTGATCACACAACCGGCCTGACAACACCGAGTTATAACATGCAGGCGTGGAAAGTCGCGTGGTATCGACTCAAGCTTGATAACACCTTCGGCCCCGCTAATGTGTGTGTGTGTGCACTTTATTTTCGTCCAACATCCTCGCATCTTGCAGTGATCACGAAAGGCGTTCAGCCACACTTCCGGCACGATCGTCCGCCCGACAGCCTCGGCCGAGTCCACTCGGATCTGCTGGAGTGCTGCTGGAAACCTCAATTGTCAATCGCAAACGAATAATTGACGAAATCAACTTAGCTAAAAATGTACGATTGATACTCGGTAGCACCTGCTCATATCGTATAGCATTACAAAAATATTTTTATTTATTATCTTTGTTTTATTAACCACTTAATTGCGCTTAAATACATCTACCGGTTTCGAAAAATTCCATTCTCTTCTTCAGGATGTCATAACTAACTAAAAACAAATATCATTGTTACTTTACCAGAATCTATTTTTTAAAAAATACAATAATTTAAAAATAAATTTAGTACCTAACTCAAATTGTTACTTAATACAAATTTACTCGAATAATTTTTAGGAAAAAATTTTAAATGAGACTCGTAGTTAAATTTAGTTGGTTGTTTATAATTTTTTGATTAGTTTTACACGCTTTATTTATCTCCAACGATTCCAAATTATTTAATTTGTGACCAACGCCGTTTATATGCAAAATTGACAATCCCAATTTTTTATCAAAACCATGACCATTTTCTACCAAATGATTAGAAAATTCTGAAAACCCACTATTGTTCAAACATCTAAAAAATTTTCCTAAAAATTATTCGAGTAAATTTGTATAAAGTAACAATTTGAGTTAAGTACTAATTTTTTTTTTTTTTTTAAATAGATTCAAGTAAAGAAACAAGAATATATGTTTTAGTTAGTTATGATATCCTGAAGAAGAAAATGGTATTTTTCGAAACCGTATTGTACGTATGTATTTAAATTCAATTAAGTGGTTAATAAAACAAAGATAATAAATAAAAATATGAATTTTAACCACAAAGTTAATATTGCTAATTTTAAAAGTATCATTACAAAAATAACTGTATAACACCCTAATAATCACACGTGTGAAAATAAAACACTTGTTGTTTTATTCCATTCGTTTAACTTACTTGAGACACGTTTCGCCTTCTAATGGCATTATCAATCTAACAATTTATCTCAACAACTTGTATTTATATATTTAGTGGGGGACAGCTATACAAATGTATTTGTATGAGATGAAAAGAAACAGCATTGGAATTCTGACGATTTCCATGAATTTTTAAATGTTTCTAATTATTCTAAGTAAGCATTCTGTTTCGACGCTAATGATATTTAAATTAACAACTTTTATTTATAACTGTTATGAAACAGCTATACAATTTTATTTGCATGAGGTGAAAAGAGACTACAATACAATACATAAGAATAATGAATAATATTATCCTTTTTCACCTCATGTAAATAAAATTGTATAGCTGTCCCCCATTGTAGTTATAAATACAAGTTGTTGAGTTAAATTGTTAGATTGATAATGCCTCTGCTTGGCGAAACGTATCTAAAGTAAATTAAAAGTGTAGAATAAAAAAAACAAGTGTTTTATTTCACATACGTGACTATTGGGTTCTACAAACTTACCTCAGACACAGTAAATAAGAAAGATGTATTATATATAACGCAAGCGTTGGTGGCATCAGTAATAGAGGATATCCGCGGAAGACCACGGCACGACCAGGCCAACTACCAGATATTGAAAGATGGTCGAATCGACGAGCTCGTATGAGAAGATGTATGAATGTGTATGAGGCGAGAATTGTATAGTCAGGACAGAAGATTGGGGCGCTCAAAACTCTCTGTCTACCGGCGTAATGGTAAGTTAGTTAGTACGTGGTTTGTTTTTAGTAGTTTATAATACTTTGACCATATTGCCCGCCAAAATAACAGCACAAATCTTGTAAAACTTTCTGACATTAACGAATTTTAAGGCGGAAGGTAGAATAGAGAGGTCACGGTATATTGTTAGAAACTCGCATAATGTATAGTGAAGTTGAGCGCGAAGCGAACTGTCATTTATTATCTATTGTATTTTATATGCATAGCATAGTATCCAAGCTATTCAAACTCATTTTTATTTGTGTATACATCCCCTAAGATAGATGAGTATTTAAATGTATTCAAGGGCAGTCAAATACGATAAATCTGAATTCATTCATCGATAAACGAGTTAAGTATATGGATATAAAAGAAACGAAGACTAGAAATTCGATGCGTTCTATCCTCTCTACCTACCCCCGTGGGAATAGGCTAAGGACAGATCATAACTTATTTCAAAAAGTAATTATTTTTTGCGTGAGAATTTAATTTTTCAATTACCACATTACATAAACAATAATGTGTGTGGATGTTTATTTAAACCCTCGGGTCCAGCCTATCTTAACAAAGCCGAGACCCATTTATTCCTGGGTCCAGAAAATACCTGCGCATCAGTAAATCCCGGGCCGGACGACGCGAGCTGGGATGCAAGCCTTTCGTCCCTTTTAGAAAAGGTCGTGTTTGAAATTGTATCAATTAAGTGGAATATTGTTCAGTTGAACAAATAAATTTAAATATATTATTTTGTACACAGAACTATCTCCATTTTGTCTTATCGTGATCTTTTTCATCATTTAAATATCAGGAAAACGAAATGCCTTTAAGTCCACAACATAGAAACAGCATAAAAATTAAAATTTTAATGTTATTGTTTAAGGATTATTGAAGTCAATTAAAAATTATCAAAATTGAATTTAAATGTTACTACAAAAGTGTGCTTGTATGATATTTCTAGTATTTTTTGTGATTATAATTATATGTGAGAGAATAGAAGATGGAAAGAATAGAAGTATAATTTGAGTCAGATGAATTGATATTAGATACAGAACATAGAACATATAATATTGAATACGGACTAAGCTAGGATAAACAGAAAAAAAAATTAAATAAAGACAGTTAACTAGTCAATTAGTATTAGAAGATGAACATCGTTCCATCATTTGACAGAGCCATCTACCTTATTTTTACAATCTTTTTACTATCAAATGATGGAACGATTAAATGTATTAATATCAAAAAGGTAACATATAGGGTCGAAAATTGTCACTAAAAATAATGTCGCTGTAGCTTAGTTTGATAAAGCACCTTCCCCGGTTAGGAAAGAGGTTCGAATCCCGGTGGCGCAACAACAATATTTTTCGATAAAATTGATTTTATATGTATATCTTTATAATTAATATATTTAATTCATATTTTAACAAATAATTATTAAAAAATATTTTTTTTAATAAATAATTTTAAAAAATACATTTCCTTTTTGATATACGGCCGCGTTTGGGCCGGTCAACGCATCGGGCCGTCAAATAAGTGAATAGGTGCAAAGAACCGATTCCGCCTGAGGCCGCGAGGAGTTGTGATCTGATTTATGGCAATGATTTGCATGTATAGAGCGCGGTTGATATTTGTTTTAGCTTTAAACGGAGCCATCATTTTATTTTTCAAAGCTCCGTAGTTAAAACAATAATATCTCTTCTCTCCTTTTAACTGCCCCACTTCCATACATTATGCATCCCAGAGCCACGGTTTGTTTATGAGGTTGTAATTAAAGATTTATTATATTCATAAGCCTTGAGCGTGATACGTTATAAAAAGGGTTCTTTCAAATATTTTTTTGTACATTCATTTTTGTTTAACTCGTCGTCACGTCGTTTCTCCGCGAAGGTAGGCAGATAAGCTGGAGCGCCACACTGACATAATACGTTCGTACAAGCTCGTCGATTTTTGAGGTTTCGAACAGGTGTTCAAGTAACCAGTATTCCAGTATTACGCAGACGTCCACTATTTTTGGTGCCGCCAACACCCAACACTCGGGCCACATATCTTTCCAGAGGCGTAGCTAGGATGTTTGGCACCCGGGGATGAACTATGCAAATGGTGCCCCCCCACATTAAATATATTTTTTAAATATTTAGTACTACGCGGTTGATCGTTGGGGGCGCCTCAATGAGATATTTAATTTAATTTCATCTAATATCATTTATTTTAGTGTTACTTTAACTTGTTATTTGCGCTTTTGCTTCTGTTTTTATATATACTGTATTAAAATGTATTTATTTAACATATTTTTGTTTATACCTCAGTAAAGTGGAAGTTGTCGGGTTCTATGAGGGCAATTTTGTGTTGACAGCTGTGCGGCACCGCCCTGTCACTATATGCAAGACGTTGGTGCACAGTTGTCATAGTAGCATTAAATAAATGCCAACCTGGCGGCGAATGAGTAGGACCACATAGGAGCTTATTTTGCTTATGAACGGTCCTGGGTAAGCGGTTGGTTTGCCCTCATTGGGACATATTATCCCCTCCCCCTAAATCCATCTAGATTAGATAGAATTAAAGAATGAAAGACAACGCAGCTCAACGCATTTGCGTCCAAGCAACGACGCTTGGCCGCCAACCAAAACATTAATCATTACACCTATGACCCCATATGAAATTCTTTATTGTGTAAAGTATACATTACATGAAATAATAATACAACAAAAATACAGTAAACAAGACGGGAACAAAAATAAAACCGTGAAGTTGATTGTCTACCCGAACCCCGTACACCCGAGCAAGTATGACTTGACTAAACTAATTAACGCAAACAAATACCTAATCAGACATACTGTTATATTACGAGTATTGCGGCCTTAAAAGTGATTATTATGATTAGCCTGCTTTTAAATAATTCAATTGATAAACTCAGCGCTTTGTCTCCAAGATTTATTGGTAATGGTCGATGTGTATCAATTGCGTCATTGTATATTGCATGCCAAAAATACATCATTATCATCATCTGCGTGTGTCTCTCCACCTGATTCTTCATTGCCCATTAACCAGGTAGCTCCAAAAACATATCGATTTTTTTTTCCTCAGATATTTAGCAGACTTCTATCTGCTATGGTTAAAGCCTTCGTTTTGCTACCGTATAATCAGTCCAAGAATAGTTTTATAAACTGTAATTTTAGACTTAAATTTGTATATAGGTATAATAATCAGAAAATTTGCTTGGAATATTAATAATTTAATAATACACTCACTTTATTGTTAAAGTTTTAATTCTTCAGAAAAAACCGTTATTTTATATACCTATGGATGATTGAAAAATTATGAGATGATGGATATGTCGACAACGTGGAGCAGGTATGTTGGTCAATGTAGATGGATGTACGTATGTGGGCTTGACAGATGAACCAGAAGTACATGTTGTGGTGTGAGTGCTAACTGCCCCAATAGCCACCCAATTACTCACATGTTCATTTGATTATGCGGAGAATGGAAAGATGAAACAACAGTTTATTGTTGAGCACAGTTACAAATTAGAGATATACAAAAGCAATGAAATGACTACACGGAGGAGCATTTCCTGGTGATGGTATCTAGAAGACGGCAGCGAGAGGAGTGGCACTCAGAAGCCGGTCTTTTGTATGGCTACTAATTTCATGTCATCGTTTTTGCAATTATTAGGAGCTCTGGTTTTACACCTGGTAAATTTGAGATGCGTTCAGAGGTCGTCGGCGGTGAAGGCAATAGCTCTCCATATACCAAATTAAAAACTTGTTGTTAAGTTGGCATCGGTCAGAAAAGATGGCTAGTGTCTGTGGTCCCGCAACTAGATAGACATGTGTCTGAACGTGATCATGATACCAGAAAAAAATTTTTTTTGATTAAAGTGTATTTATTTCCTTGCGCAAAGACTGAAACACCTTCATGTGAAATTAATTCCCAGCTGCAAAGTACATCATAGGAGCGATTCTTTACATCTCCCGGGATTGCGCATTCCCGGGAAAAATAATCATTTTTGTTAACATTAATAATAATTGATTTAATTATTTTGTTGTGCAAGCATCACCTGCGGAACTTATGAACCGGTTGATAATGAGTTAAGTAACTAAACCTTGAAATGGCCTTTTCTACCACTCCGCCTCAGTAACTAAACTTATTCGGTACAATAAAAAATTAAGGTGCATTAAACATAATTTCAACTGCTAAAAAACTGATGCATAAAAAAAAATTTTTTGATATGTGTTTTACGTAGTTGTTGGTCTAGTGGTAAAACATTCGACTCATAATCAAGTTGTTGGGGGGCCGACCAATGTTCCTCTTGACGTTACGTCTCTAAGAGACATTGAAAGAACTGACCATTCCATTGCTCTTTGGGTAACTTTTGATTTATGCATGATGTTGACGGTGAAGGCCCACGTCTCAGCTCCGTAGATCTTGGTAAATAAAAACTTTTTATTGTATCTCTTCTGTTACATTTGTTGTTACGTCAATAAATAAAACTTGGGTATTTTGCTGAGTGAAACTGTGATAGTGGTGGGGGCGTTCACTGAAATTTTACTTCAAATTTTTTTGGTTTAATTTCAATGTGTACATTGTAAAAATATATATATACAATTAGGTGAATAAAATGTTACAAAATATACATTTTATGGTTTAGAAGCAATTTGAAAAAATAAAAATAAAAGTTACATTATACATTTTTAAACTCCCAGCGTTAATGGGTGAAATCTCTTTGTTATAATTTCGCTGTACAGTCTCCTATTCGTCGACTAAAAAAAAGAACAAAAATAATTTTATTTACTTTTAAACAATTTGATTAATTGAATTTTTTCCCGCAGTGTCGGGAATGTCAACATACCGAAAAAATACTGACCCTATCGGTAACCATTTTAAACTTGTACAGAATATATTATAATAATGGATTAGACTCGCATTGAGTAGACAGGTACTTAGGTCTAGATTAGTCAAGTCTTCAAATAGTATTTTGTCTACCTCGGGCGAGCGCACTATCTTGATTTGTGTTACAGCACTCATTGTTTTATTTTGTTCTCGTCAGAAAGTTAACAAGGAAGTATGTCTTGGAATATTCCTGAATAAGTTATCAACGCATCGCCCTTCGCTTAAATTCACCCAGGTGTGTTGTTTGTGCACTGGCAAAGGATGCCTGTCTGTCTGAATGCATAAAGTGCAACGTGACCCGATAGCGAAGGCGAGTACCGTTCTCCATTTTCTGAACCGTTTTACCATCGTTGTAATATGAACAAACTTATACGACATGGGCCGATTATTCTGTTACTAACCAATACGAACTATTGATCATTGATCGTGTTCTAGTAAATTCATTCGATAGCTTATTATTCCCGGGTTTCCTATTAATAATACGAAAAATAATGCAGATAGAAAAATCACCACTAACCTGGAATGACGAATGCTGTTTCTCTGCTTGTCGTGTTTTGCATTGTTCTTCTTTTTGAGCACAGATCTTGGGTTTGGATGCGTCGACTCGATCTTCATTAATTATTCCGACCGGTCGAAATAATTAAATACCGGAGCTGATTAGCAAATCTTTATTCGGCGAAGAACCGAGTGCAATTATCATCCGTTCCGCCCGTGGTTTTGACATCGATTCACCGGTCGCAGAAAGTCGCGACCTTCACACTACAATAAACAAATCATACAAACAACATAAAAACTAGGGGTTCCAGTCGAAGGAATAAGGACGTACGTAAACAGATCGATATATCAACTTTCCCGAACAGATGCCCTTCCAGGCTTTGCAATTGTCAAGAACTATCTCTACAAATTATCTCCAGTCCATAATTACTGACGACGATAGACTTAAAAAAATATGGAAAGACCGCGATATTTCCAAGACAACGAAGGTCAGGCTTGTACAGCCTCTGGTGCATTCTATATTTTTGACCTCGAAGGCAATTATGACCGATGCAAGTCGCCAATCATAGTGGTGGGTGATGGACATCTCAACTCACCTGGTTGGTGGCGCCGTCTGTATGATCTTCTGAAAGTATATATATGAAACAATATATGAAACTGCTGCGGCACAAAAAACTCTGAAGAGTTTCAACGTACATAACACACCAAAATCACAGCGGTATATGAACAAGTGTTTCAACACAAATAATCACATGAGAACATTTCCTCCTCTCGAATTCAAAAATAACCAGTCGAGCCAAAGGAATGTATGTACTGATTGTAAATAGGCTAAGGGGTAGGAACAAAACTAAAACTGGTGACAATAACACTAAATTTCACAAAAACATTTATTTCAGGTTATGGAAGAATACGTATTCACCTATTACAAATACAGAACAGCGAGGAAGAGAGAAGAGGGATTAATGACACGTCGCTCTTAACTACATTTCTTTACTTTTTTCGGTATTCTGCAAATCATAGGTCGATCACCAAAGAAGTGCCTACTGCCTTCTTCACTTGGTCGGTCCTTTCCATCCTTTGACGTTGCTCACCACAACAATCTTCTTGCAAGATCTTTTGCCAAAAAAATTTAAAGATACGTCTCAGGCGAATAGCTCCTGAAAAATGCAGACATTCGTACTTCTCACCGTACACGGTTTGCACAACATATGTCCAGTACCACATATTAAAGACTTAAAGATTAAATAAAATGGCTGGTTATGATATGATAAAATCTTCTATTTAATATTAATATAATCTTCTCACCGAGGAAGTTGGTTGAAAATCTAGGCGGCCGAATGAGATTCCAAAAAGGAAAGTCTGGGTTGATATTATGGAACTACTTACGAGCACAGATAGAAAGACCCTCGGTATGGGATCCCTGCTTTTTTTGTAGATTGATCTCAGATGCTGGTTTTGACATGTAATCAGAGAGCCAATAATTAAGATGTATATAATAATTCTTCAATTTTCTAATTACGTTAGATATTTTTCTGATATTAAATAGTGCATAAAGTGCTATAATATTATAAATAAATAAATAGGTAAACCAGTTTTTAAGATTTTTTACAAATTTTTAGTTAATATGAACAATTTAGAAATTGTTTGATTTATGTTGATTACAATTTGAAAAACTTTATTTAAAGAAGAGGATGGGAGAAGAGTTTTTTTTGATAGTCCTACTGGAGAACATCAGATCCCCAACGGCAATTTGTACACCATCATTACCGCTCTTAAACTCACCTTTAACCCTCTCCAAATTTATACATTCTTTACATTAATACAAATTAAATTAATCAACTAAAAAAATATCCAGATAAAATCTTTTTATCGAAAAAATATTTCAGTTGCTTTCGGAATTCTAATCTGGACATTTTCCTATCCAGAGAACTACGTTAACCAATTGCGCTATATCAATCAATAAAATGTATATATAGAAATTGATACATCTATTATTCCATTTTTAAAAAAAAAAAACTATTTTATTGATGAATTCCAAATACCGTTGAGTAATACACGCTAGAATTGAATCAATTGAATTTAAATTCAATACACTGAAATTCCATAGAAATACGTCCTGAAATTGAAACGTCGCAATAAAAATGTGTCGTACTTAAAAATTCTTTACCTTGACTATGGAAAAATAGATTCGAATATATGTAGATACAGATACAGCACGGAGCTAAGCTAGTTAGTTAATGTTAGTGACAGAAACATTTTACACGATGTAGAGATGACGCAGTTTACTTTTTTAACCCCGTATCCAGCGAGTCAAAAGCAATGTGACATGAATTAGTACATAGAAAATTATTAATTGCAATTAGCAGTGATATGATACCTACCGTGAAAATTTAGTGATTGGATTTTTGTTTGTATCTACTTATAGAGTGTTTCGTTAGACGGCTAATAGAAACATTTAAAGTACAGAAAAATTAAGACCGCAAATTTTTTTTCATTAAAACTTCAATGGCTTAATAACACATATCGCATGACTAATGACACCAATAAATATATTCCCAAGGACTATAGGTAAAAAATAATATAAAATGTGCCTCAAAACTTCCAAGTAAAAAAATTAATACAATGACACTTCTCCTTATATATCAACGTATTTAACTTTTCAGTCTTTTTAAAAGAAAAAAATGCCGTTTATATAATATATCTGTTAACATTTATGAACCCTGACAACAAAAAGGAACATGTTCGACGTTTTAGAGATGTGGTGTTGGCGTCACATGCTGCATTGTTTACAAAACGAACAAATGTCTTCATTCTTTAGAAACTCCGCTCAAAAAAAAATCTTTTTACAACATCGGGAAAAAAAATATTTTATACTTTAGGCATGGAGATAAAAGAGATTGAGTTAAGTCTGGAGAAATTGGTGATCATATAAGGACGAAGGGCAAGATGTCGATCTCTAATAATAATATGATATATCAAGTCGAATAAATGACCGAAACCTCGCTACATGTCTCACTAAATAAGGTCCAGGATCGCGAAGAGTAAAGCCAAGCGGTTCGCGCTGTGGCAGCAAAATGACCATGAGCGCATCGACTGAGAGAGAGAGAGAGAGAGAGGAAAAGAGAGAGAGAGGGGGCAATTTGAATACCCTATTAGTAAGTACCCCGCAAGTAAATAACGATACATCGTAGTGTTTTGTAATCACCACGATTCTATTCTATTTATTTATTTTCAGAATCGTTTATTTATATTTCACAATTGATTACGTACATGGCTGGAGTATATTAATTCAAACAAAAAGCGTGTACCCAAAACAACAACATGCTTGGAGCCGTGACGTGTGCCGACCGTCGTTTCGGTTGCCGGGTTAACGAACAAATAGCCTAAAGGTGAAACAAAAGCTCAAATCGAGAGACTTAAAAATCTCATTGATCGTTCTCACCAAACTATAAAATATCTACATTTATTTGAGCCCGATTTGCATACGCCTCTCGCTTCAGTATAATTTACTGACAGCGATAAATTTATATTCCTCTTTCCTTATTAAAAAGCAATTCTTCATTACCATCATCACGCATGTGTGTGTAAATGCGATGCAAACGTTGTCACACATACCATCATGCTGTTTTCGCACCCATACGTTATTATAAACATATATTTTAAAGCTTTAAGGGTATACACAACATGACTATACTTCCCGTTTTTAGGTAGCTTATCCCATTGTCTCCAAACACGGCTTCGGGAAATCGATATGTCCCGTTTTCAAAAAGACAGCAACCAACGGTAACAATTTCAAACAAAGGCGCGAAATATCCACAAATCTGACGGTAGAGCGGCGATGACGGCATGCGCAGTACATCTCACACATGTGTAAGTCGGTATGAACCCTGTTAGCTAGAGTTAGATTGAGAGTACGCGTAAACAGTTATCGCGTTCCTCTTGACCCCTTCATTTTAACAATGCTTAAATGCAAGTGCACTTTTAATGTTAACTTGCAAACTAAGCACTCCATTGGACGTCAGATGTCATAACTAGTGGATGTTCCGTTTTCAGGAAAAAAATAATCAGTCACGTTAGGTATATTGATTCATATCTTGAATCGAAAACAAAATCAGTAACTATTATTTTCGTATATGTATGATGCAGGTAAACAAGCTGTAATTAAAAATAATGATAGTTTTCTCCCACCATGCCTTTTGTACTTGACTTAAGTCAGTTGCAATTTGCTGAGCCAGACGAATGTTTACGAATGTGCTTGGACGCCAAACAAAGTTGTGTACGTGTACATGTTCATAAATACTGCAACCCATCTCTCATTAACTTGATTCGTGCATTGTGTATTGCGTGGTTGTGAAGAGCATGTGAACTAGTCCACAACTGACGATCGCGTAGTAAGTTCAAAGACTGGTGGAAGCTGATGCGACTTCCCGACGACGTTATCAGGTTCGTCGAGTGTTCCTCACACCTTTTACACTCGTTTAGATTTCCTAGTACCCACCAAATTCCCACTACATCGAAGCCTGTTGTGCATTACCCACCCGTTGAGCGTTAAAAAACAATATTTCTAAAATAATATCGAATATTTTGTACTTATTCCATAATTGCTTTGATCCATATTAAATATTGTGATGCGGAGCAGAGATAAAATATAGGAATGTCGTGTTTTTAGTTGTTGGTTATATGGAGAATGCATATTTAATAAAGGGAAGCATTGGATTCAATATTTTATGCTAAGAAAAAAAAAAATGAAAGCTTGTATTTTCCTAAATGGAAGCCCTTAACAGAATATGTTTGGCGTAATCCAAACATGGTTGATTTTTCAGTATACTACCTCTACCTACTCAGATGCTAGAAAGTGCTCAAAATAAGACACAATTTTATCTGTCAACATTAAAATCCAATGCGAATACGTTTCGCATTAACTCAACTTCGTTAACTCATAACGAGATAATGATTTAACCCTTCCCAAACCATGCAGTAACACAGATCTACCGTCATAATTAAGCCCGTAATATTTTGGTAAATACATGCAACATAAAATTCTTATTTTAGATAATCCTAAAGAAGATATTAGCGCTCAGGAATGACTAGTGAAAAATTATATATGAAAAGTGAATCGTACAAAAACAATTATTTTTTCTATTTAATCCGTTGTAAAATTAATACGTTGGTAAAAATACAATTTGTGATATGAAAGACAGAGATCACACACTATTTTCACAGTGAAAAAAACAACAAACATACAAATATAATTGTCTCTTTCTCACGAATTAAAAGAAGAGAGATAAGAAAGAAGGACACATTGTATACGACTTAATAAATGCTCTAAATTATGTTATTAATCATTTTTTCAAAATTGAATGCTGAATATTTAGAGTAAATTCATGCTATTAAAGCCATTTAACCTAATAAAATCATTTTTTCTAACAGTTATTTACGGTAACACAAGTTGACAGCATGACTGCATTAGGGTATTTTATATCATGGTATGGTAAAGGTTAAATTGAATCTATTCAAAACTCATTTATAAAAATTATGAATATAAACAAATGTTTGATTAAACAAATAATAGATATCATATGGAAACGAAGCTCTCTTTGTATTATATTTTAATGGAAAATATATGGGTTATACTTATATATTAATATAAAGTGATTACTTAAGCCAGTCGAAGACAGGTTGTAAGCCCTGTAATTACCCATACATCCATATATTTTCCATTAAGATATAATCTTCTTTTTTTTAAATAGCTTCGTCTATATGAGATATATATTATTTGTTTAATAACAGTGCCGTTTTAGGTGAAAATCCAGTAATTGTATGTTCTTGGACATATTAAAATATTGCAAATATTTGATGACTTGTGTTTAAATTCACTGACCTGAGTTATGGAAATTTTAACATTCGACGTTCTCGTAGTAGCTTTTATTTAACATCATCAAGAAATGTATTCTCTCAGATTCACACTTGTTTTTCGGAATCGACCATATTATATTAATCTTCAAAGTTGAACAGGTAAAGTTACATACGTCTGGAATATATTATATTTATGAATTATATATAAGTTAACGTTTATTTATCCGCTTTCGTAAAACTTAAGAATTGCAAAATAAATTTTGATTCATTACGTTATCAGCGCATTTTAAATTTATCTAGAAATATTGCAAGCATAAAATAAATTGTGACACATTAAATATGGTACCCCAACTATAGGATATAATGAAACAATATTTATTTTTAATAATTCATTTAGAAGTGCTACTTTACTCTAACCTAATGTGAACTAATAATGTATTTCATTAATCATTTTTAATAGAAAACTTACTACTTTCTTCATAAAAGATAAATTTCGTGCTTAGAAAGACAGATCGTTTACAATTATGAATATAATTATTATAAAAATATTATATAGTAAAATATATTTTTAATTCTCTTTACAACGATAGAGTTTTAAATAAATAAAACATATAAAAATGTTACAACACACTGAGAAAACAGTAATAGCAAGAATTTATACCTACATAAAGTATGAAGTAGATTACAAGGATAATAAATATTATATAATGTCCAAAATACGAATATAATAGAGATGTCTTTTTTATTGTTTTTTAATCAGTGAAATAAAATTAAAAAAACACACATTAGTATCATCGATATAAATATTATTTAATAAGAAATTATTAAATGTATTAATTAGAAAGATATAAATATTAAATTAATTTTATCGAAAAATATTGTTGTTGCTATCGGGATTCGAACCTGGATCTCTTCCAATCCGGGAAGCATGCATTAAACGATTATGCTACAGCACGCAGTACATTAACGACAAATTTTCTAAACTAAAAGTTATAGGTTCGAAAATTTGTCGATCACTCCATCAAAATTGCACTTGCGTATGTAAATGTGTAATTAAGTATATGTATTCTATATGCAACACATCTATACTATTTGAATCTATCTATATGCAACTTACCTATACTATACGAAAATTTGTCGATCAATCCATCAAAATTGCACTTGCATATGTAAATGTGTAATTAAATATATGCAACACATCATTTCTTTAAGAGAACACATTCTTATTGTGAAGTTGTAATTATTCAGAACTTAGGTCTGTGATATTTTAAATATTAATTAGAAAAATAGTTCCATATTAATTAGAAAATCGTTTCATTATTTGAAAGATTAAATGTATTAATATCAAAAAGGTAACATATAGGTTCGAAAATTGTCGCTAAAAATATTGTGGCTCTAGAATAGTTGGATAACGCACCTTCCCCGGTTAGGAAAGAGATCCAGGTTCAAATTCCGGTGGCGCAACAACAATATTTTTCGATAAAATTGATTTTATATGTATATCTCTCTAATTAATATATTACATCATATCTATATGTATTGTTAAATCGTGTATTATTTTCTTGTTTTCTATCTTAATTTAGATATGATTATTATAAAGCTCCTTAATTGGACCATGTATGCAAAATTATAGTCCGTTGAAGGATACCTACTGGTCAAATCAATATACCTGTGGTCCAATGAAGGTAATGCCCAAAAATTTCCTTTTACCTTCATCTTCGAAGATGGTTAATTTTATTGAACTGTTACTAAAGTTCTAATTAATAAAGTTAAACATACATTAAACAGAACTATTTGTTTTGTTTTAGCAACCACGGGTGGTAAATAACACTATCACAAAGCTAGGTGGTCCAGCCATAGAGACCTTACCCTATTTTATTTATGTTTTCAAAAATATTCCATACTAGATGTAAGAATCAAATAATTTTAAATAAAAATATACATACATACAGTATTTACCATAGAAATTTGAATGGTACCATAAATCTTTGATCGATGACTTATTTCACAAACATCCTTACGGATCTGCAATCGTTATTTTTACGTTTAGCACACTAAAATAAAAATTAAAAATTCGATTAGATTGTGCTTGTGGTTTAGTGGTTACAATACTCGCCTAGTGATCTAATAGTCGATGTAAATATTATTTAATAATTTATTAATACAAATTAAATGTATTAATTAGAAAAATATACATATAAAATCAATTTTATCGAAAAATATTGTTGTTGCGCTATCGGGATTTGAACCCGGATCTCGGGGTACGTGCATTAATCGATTTTGTTACAGCACACAGTACATTGACGAGACATTTTTGAACCTACATGTTACACTTTTCAAATTGATACATCTATTTTTCCATAATTTGAAAGCCATCTATATTATTTTTACGGAATCTCAAATACCTTCGAGTAATCCGATAGGAGACGCCAGAATTAACAATTTATTTTTATTAAATTTTGACACATTCATACCACTTATATATTAAGGAGAACACATTCTTATTGTGACGTTGTAATTGTCCAGAACAGACGGTCTGTGATATTTTAAATACTAATTAAATGTTTTAATTAGAAAGATATACATATAAAATCAATTTTATTAAAAAATATTGTTCATCTATCGTTCCATTATTGGAAGTGATCCAGGTTTGAATCCAGATAGCAACAACAATGTTTTTTTTATTTTTTATTATCTTTATTTTATTAACCACTAAATTGAGTTTAAATACATCTACCGGTTTCGAAAAATACCATTTTATTAGTACCAATATACCATGTTAGTTACGACATCCTGAAGAAGAAAATTTTAAAAAAGAAAAAAAAGATGTTAGTTATGACATCCTGAAGAAGAAAATTGTATTTTTCGAAACCGATAGATGTATTTAAACTCAATTTAGTGGTTAATAAAGCAAAGATAATAAATAAAAATATGAATTTTAACCACAAAGATAATATTGCTAATTTTAAAAGTATAACAATGTTTTTCTATAAAATTGATTTTATATGTATATCTTTCTAATTAATATATTTAATTCATATTTAAAATATTGCAGACCGTCTGTTCTGAATAATTACAACTTCACAATAAGAATGTGTTATTCTTAATTGATAAAATATATATCAAAATGATTTTTTTGCGAGTGTGAAATGAAATAAAATGAAAAAATAAATCTAATGTAATATAATAAATATCTGTTTTTGCGTCTCTCAATGCTACAAAGATCCCATTATATGTGGCGCCAAAGGGCGCCTATTTCCAGAGGGTAAAAATATGATATTTAATATTCATAACTAATCATATTTTCACTTCAAACGGCCGATGTGTTTTACGAGGTATGCTGAGCGGAAGTGTCGCGCCCTCGGCACCGCCCCGAGACTCTGCCGTGAGCATGTGGAGTGGAAAAAAATGCGAGTGGGCGGTATTTCAGGAAATTAATCATAATTTTACTGCAAATAGGCGTAGAGGAAGTGGAAATGACGTCTTCATTTCTTGATGCCATATTGAGTCTTTTCTCGAGCTTCATGGCTCAGGAGCTGGTGGCAGGACGGTAAACCTGAAACACCGCAAATTACAACCGTGTTTCATTTTTCTAACGATTTTGGGATCCAATGAAACAGATGTTAAAAAAACTTCTTGATTTTATTTTTAACAACTAGTGTTTATGGTATTTATTTCAGCTATGTGCCGTTATGGTCCGTTTCCATGGAATGAGACACTATGAGATAAATCTCAGAGATTTTGTTGAGAAATACAGTGCAGAGCTGAACTATGACTAATTTCCTATTGTATTTTATACGAAGAGTAGAATGACGCGCACCGATCTTTAACGATAAATCGAACAATGCCAATTATTTATGTACCTGTATTTTTGAACCAATCAAATAAATTTGTTTTCAATTCTAAAGTGTAATAGAAAGTTATATGGTCCACTTCTTAAAGATTTAAGGAATGTATATATTTTTATTTTCATATCAACCTTATTTGCTATTTTAATTAATGTGTAACTCGTGTTACCGTAAATAACATTTATAAAAATGTTTTTATTAGCTTAAATGGCTTTAATGGCATGAATTTACTCTAAATATTGAAAATTCAATTTTAAAAAAATATTTTATTTAGAGCATTTATTAAGTCGTATATAATGTGTCCTTCATTTTTATCTCTCTTCATTTAATTAGTGACAAAGAGACAATATATTTGTATGTTTGTTGTTTTTTTCACTGTGAAAATAGTGTGTGATCTATGTCTTTCATATCACAAATTGTATTTTTATCAACGTATTAATTTTACAAAGGATTGAATGGAAAAAATAATTGCTTTTGTACGATTCCTCTTTCAAAATTAGTTTTTCACTAGTCATTCCTAAGCACCAATATTTTTGTTAAGACTATCTAAAATATGAATTTTATGTTGCATGTATTTACCGAAATATTACAGGTTTAATTATGATGGTACTCCATTGTTTGGGAAGGGTTAATATAACGATTGGATGCCCATGAAGATATACATTATTGTGGCATTCATAACTCAGATCTAACAAAAATCGATATAAAATATTATTGCAGGGGTGGTCAAATATTATGAACATAGGAATGCACAAAAACATTGGAATAATCATACATAAGATTAGATTTTTTGTCATATTTATATACCTATTGTTTGCATAGCAGGTGAACATACAATAATAAAATAATTTGTGAAAATGCAGTAAATATCACCCCTGATAGATTCAGCCTTGACCTGGTTATTTTGTTACACTTTTGACTGCATTAAATTAGACAGTTTTTTTTGCTGTTGAGATGATATTGTTTAATTAAACTAACTATTATGATACATGAATCAAATATATAATGAATATGAAAAACTAAAAATGGATTATTTGTGCACGGTGCGCCGTTAGAATCCGGAAAAAAAACGTTATTGCAAAAAGTTTCTTATTTTATCCAATATACAAAGATTCCAAAAAATGCTGTTATATATAATTTAAAGGATCCTTGCTGAGAACTTTCATTCTATATAGCCACATTCTATAAAGCGCGAGCATGCTATTTTCAACTGATCGCGGTTCATGGCCGTAAATTCTGCCTCGATAGCGGCCCGGAGGAAGTTCACGTTACAGTGCCTAGACTTGTTGGTTTGTCTCTCGACTACGTCCCACACTTAGGAGTCCAAAGGGCTTAGGTCGGAACAGTTAGGAGGCCAAAAGTCCTTCGACCAAAACATGTCGACGTTGTCAGAGAGCCAATTTTGCACTAAATGACTCGTGCGAGCGTGTGCTCCATCTCGTTGATAGATATACAGTCTCCCAAAAGCCACAGACTCTATCCACGGCTTTACTTCTGTCCTCAGGACCTCTTAATAAACCTCCTTCGTGACCGCTTTGTCCTTCCGGAAGCATGACATCACACGGCGGCATGACATCACTCTCACTTGAAACGACGCTCAGGACGTGGATATTGACCGGAAACTTGGTATTGCCCACCACAAGAATGTCCTTGGGGTTGTGGGCGTCCCATACAGTCATGTACAGTTGATCTTGGGTACCTGAAGAATTTAATCATTTCAGTGGGAGTTTTTCCGGCACGAAGGCTTTCTGTAATCGCCGCTCTTCTATCGTACTCCATGCTTAGGTTGACAGGATCGACTATTTTGAGGTTATGAAAGTCGTACTGACATATTTAGCTAACTTTAGCGTCAACTAGCACCTAACTCTGAATTCAATTATAGCGGGAACTTCAAATACAGTTATATCTGGATTCTAACGGCACACCCTGTACGTGTTTTAGTATTAATGACGAATTTAACTAGGAATATTAGACAGTGTTTTTTTAATCATTCGCAACACTTTTAAACTGTCAATTTTTAGTTCTCTAAAATAATTAGATGCCTGTTAGACTCCACTCACACATAGAAGCAATGCGAGACAGAGACGGCCAATTGGTTGTAAGGATAGTTACTTCCGTCACCCAATTTTACCGATATTCGTGTATTTTGAGTTTTCTTCATGTCAAAAATAATGACGTTTCACAAAAAAACATGGGCCGTTATGACAGCCCCAAAACATCCTACAATATTACATATTTTTTACAAGGATATGTAAATCATAATATATAAGTATGTAGGTTTTAATAAATAATATTAGATTTTTTATATTATTATTGTCGTTGCCAATCTCTGATGACAATCACAATCTATATGTCGCAATCTAAATCTATTAATAAAATAAATTATTAAGGAGGACACATTATTATTGTGAAGTTGTAATTATTCAGAACAAAGGTCTGTGATATTTTTTTAAATACAATTCAAATGTATTTAAATGTAATTTATATGACAATATTGTTGCTACCGGGATTACTCAAAGGTATTTCAGATTCCGTAAAAATAAAGTAGATGGCTTTCAAATAACGGAACGATAGATGTATTAATTTGAAAAGTGTAACATATAAGTTCGAAAATTTGTCGTCAATGAAATGTATTGGTAATAGCATAATAGATCCAGGTTCGAATCTCAGTAGAAACAACAAAATGTCTCGAGTAAATCGATTTTATTTGTATATCTTTCTAATGAATACATTTAATTTGTATTTAAATTAAATAAATTTATTTTTTTGATTTTGTTGTTTCTTTTATTTATGGTAGGAAGTGGTGAATTAAATATGCTATTTACCCAAAAGGGTGAGTTCAATATAATGATGGAACAGTACCTACAATAGCCTTCCTTGCCGTAAAACTGTTCTGCAGTTTGACAAATTAGAATGATAAAATGTGCGTATTATGGTATTGTCTTAAAACGTGATCCCAATTATCTTTTCACTAGTTTGGTGGTGATTAGAATCAGACGCATATTGTCCTCAATTAACAATGGATAAAAAACAGACATTAAAAAACTCACGTATTTTTCTTCGCTTTTAAGACTTAGAATAAGCAATTTATTAAACAACTCATGTTTTGTAGTGAAATAACAAGCAAAACAAATAATAGTGTTGTCTTAGGAACATAATTATTTATGTAATTACTGGCGGTATGTATTTCGTATTTCGGATTACATATTTCGAACTTTTCTTTTATGTTCAATCGTACAGCATCTTCGCTGTCGCTGAACGTCGTAAATTAAAATAGATCTTAAAAGAAATAAAGAATGCTACTCTTTCGTGGACGGTTGCTCCTAAACAGCAAAAAATTACTGATATTTAAAAAAAGTGACTGTAATGTGTTAAAATTCTTGAGAATCGTTATATTTTCTTAAGTGCTTAATATTTTATATTTATTAAATTTAAATATTTATTTTGAAATAATTGTTATAATTGATGAATTCTGTTATAGAATTCATCTTTTTTTTATAAAAATGTATAAAAATAATAAAGAAAATATGTTGTTTTTCGTTGAAAAAAAATCATAATTTTGGACATTTTTACCGCGGTTATCATAAGAATTAATAGTCTGTTTATAAATACTAGTAAACATACTAAAATTAGGTAGGGACTATTTGAAATGAAAGATTATAAAATACGTTTGAAAATCACTTGTTTTATGTAAGTACACAATTAATTAATAGTTTACTTAAATATATGCGCTCAAAATATTCATAAGCATTTTACCTCTGTGTAGATAGTAATTTTCGGATAATAGAATAACCGGTTATTAGAAACAAAATCTCCGAGGACTATGTAATCATGTATTTTAATTTTAAAATCTTTGGTTAAAATTTTCCGCGTTACCTTATCAAATAACAAAATAAAACATACGTAAATATTTAACGTTAGTGAAAAATATTAATTAAACCGTTCTCAACTTAATTGGATCGGTAGAGTGGTTATATTTTTAATACGTAGCTTTTGACTCCATTAAATCCGTTCGAACACTCGAAAGTCAGGAAGTTTGAATTCGAGCCGAAACTAATAAGCCAGTTCGAAAGGTTGATTATTAAATAAAGTTACCAAACTACCAGGGGCGGAGGGTGATTTTGCTTCCAATACTTAAAAATTGTAAGTCACCAAAATTAAAAAGACGCGTATCTTGTTTCAGTTTCTCAGCATATTACCATTGAAGAGGTATGAGGAATGTGGTTGTAAATAAAGACGAAATCAGGATCTACGAAGTCGCCAATTTTATTGTTTGAATAATTATGAGATGTCTGCATTGCGTGGATTGATATTTTAATTTGAACAGGGCGTATGGCAGCTGAACCAAAAGAATTGAAAAGAGTGAGTCCCAAAACTCTGTCATCGTTCACATGTTCGTTTGATAATGATGGCGGAGATGTATTATGCAGAGTGGGTTGAAGAAAGATAACTGCTTACGGTTGACACAAATTTATTATTTATATGAAAAAATAAGGAAAGAATGTAAGTATAATGAGTAAGATTAAGAAAGGGTCACTTAAGTGGTTTGGTCATATAGAACGGACGAATGAGGAGAGAATGTTAAGAAAGATAAATGACGCAAGTGTTGATGACACCAGAAGTAAAGGACGTCCGCGGAAGATTTGGCACCACCAGGTAAACCAGATACTGGAGGATGGTTCTGTTAGAAGCCTCAACAATCGGCGAGCTTGTATGAGAAGATGTATGAATGTGGACGAGGCGAGAATTGTGTGTCAGGACAGAAAAGTGTGGCGCTCTATCCTCTCTGCCTACCCCCGCGGGAAACGGCGTGATGGTAAGTTAGTTAGTTAGAGCACTGTTTGGAAATATGTAATAAAAAGTCAACACCGGAAATATACTATAAAAAGTCTACATCGAGCAGTGAGAGGAGCGGCGCTTAGGAGCCGGCCTTTCGGACGACTGCGCGCGCATGTTGTTGGCACATATTGTCGTCGGTACCGAACGTGTTTATAAGTCTGTCAGGAGCTTAATATCAGCAGGTAATGTGCAGGGGTCGTCGGCGGTTATGATGATTGTGGAGGCGATAGACCTCCACAGAGAGGCATATAGATGCACTAATAAGTCACGAAAACTAATAACAAGTGTCAAACGAACTAAAGCTACACGTTTCGGACAATTCGAAAATTGTCCCAAAACCTCGAGCTCTACCACAAAAAAACTCTACTAAAAGATATATTAACTTTTCAATAGCGCAAAGATAATGGAATAACGACACATTCTGTACGTTTATTTTATTTAATTCATCGCATATTGCATACACCCGTGAATCCGCAGAAAAAATACATTCTATGATAAAATTCCTTTACGCAACCTAGAAAAATTAAAAAGAACTACATATTGCGGGCGTTATAATAAAAACAACATTAATAATGACGTATATTCGTTAACAGGTGACAAGTTAATTGCGTATTTATACAGTCGTGCTTAAGCCGCATTGTGGACTGTGGGCACACAAGGATGAAATTAAGTTGCGTGACCACGAGTCCACGTGAAACGCGAGAGTAGATATGAGAGTAAATTACGGTTAGTTCAATATTCTCTATACGTTAAATGCATATACATGCAATGTTACAATTAATGACTGAACCAATGGGTTTACAGCGTTATTTGAAGAGACACATGCACTGCGTGGGAACTTTGTGGATATACATACACCTTTAGCAAAAAAAAAAAAATCGAGTGAAAGCTGGTATTTTCCATGGATCGTTGAGTTGCTTTAAACGTGTGATTGAGGCACATTATAAGAATCGGTTGTGTGATCACTAGTAACTTTTTATCATCGCCTGTGGTAAAAATTAATTTTGGGCTGTTGGTAAACAATTTCGCCTCTCAGTGTGGCAAGGAATATTTTTTATCTGTGGTTTTATTTGACCCATCACTTCGGTGGCGAAATTTTTTCGGATTACGTGCTAATGTATATTAAACAACGAGATCATCATCGGACTAGCTCTCTTCACTAAAATAGCGGGATATTGAATGATTCATTGTCGTAATTATGCCACATTTAGACACCGATTCACATTCTATCAGATATCGGAGAGTAAAATTGATAACACAACCGGCCCTAATTGTCTATGCTTCAGTACCAGTATCTTCCAATTCTTCTTCTACCATCTGGGATTCTATTAGGGATGTATTCCATGAGAGTCTTTTTAGGATCCGCGCTTCCTGCATCCGTTGCCGTAGTTTCATACGGATGAAGTGTTTGGAATTCTGATAAACGATGTACAGCACGTCATTGTGCCTTAGTCTCCAAACATCTTCATCCCACATAAGTCCATGAATCCAAAACTGTTTCAACAATTCTCCCAAATTTACGGGGATAGTCCACGCTTCACACCTGTAAGTCAATACGGTACGGAAGATAGGTTTATATAGTTATATTTCCTGTGAACATTCCATGATTTCACCCTTTTTCTAATTTATAGGATCTTTTCATTGCCTTTGATCAAATTTGACCCAAGATATGTGATGTCTTCAAACATCGGGAACATATAGAGGTCTTTGAAGGCTATACTTGGACTCAATGTGTTCCCTGTTTTTGATTAAGCCGTAATAATATTACGCTTCCCCTTCTTTTATCTATGACTTACTGGACTATAGTGACATATTCGCCAAAGTAAATATATTAAATTAAATTAATTGTTTTCTCTTTTAGATATTCAATAATATTACGTAAATATATTGGGAGGGTATAGACCGGCATTCTATCCTCCCCACAAGCTAATCAGGGGAGATAAAAACGGTCGGTTTCATACATCAGAGACGCATACCCAACTTGATCTGTCGCATTCTGATTTCGCCCTAAACTGGAAAATTTATTGCTAATACCCCGGAGCGATAAATACAAAGATGTTTTCTGTATAAACAGAGAATCTATTCAACAATCAAAGTTAGTACAAAGATTTTCGGAAATCGATCAACATACTACATCGATAACCATTTAAACATAATTGACATGTGTTCGACGATGATTCGTCTAACAAAAGATTGGATAATTTACGAATAAACTGTGGCTAACCTAAAATAGGTTACCACAAAAAATAACTCTTTAAAAATACAACATTATTATTCTCGCAGCAAAGATATTGAGTTTTAATTAGAACCATGAAATACAAGAATAAATTAACAACATAGGGATGATACGAATATCATGACTTTTTTTAGCATAGGCTGGCGACAACATTACATAAGATAAGAAGGACCATTTCATTTTGGTCCGATTTGCAATCCTCCGCTACAAAATCCCACGTCTGTTGCACCCGAGATCCACCCTACGGATCATCCACCCTACGCCATGAAATGATTTGGCATCGATCATCAATTTAATCCAAGCGGGAAAAAGATATATCTAATTTCTAGAAAGATTGTGGTTCATCGTGCTATTAAGTACAAATAAATTATAAGAATTACAGTGCACCAATGATTGAAGAGCCAATTTAAGTATTTACCCTTGTAACTTTTTAATTTCCAACCAGGCACAGCTGTTGAAAAGGATCTGTTGACTTCGATCTCCAAATACACCATTGAAAAGAATCGACCCCACCACTGTGAACATCGCGCGTATTGCAAAATATACTGTTGTTCGTGACAGCAACGTCTATGGCATAAAATAATCTGACGGGGTAATTAGTTTTGTAATGTCACAATAAATTCAATTTGAAATGAAGTGTACATTAAATTTATTACATACATTAACGAACATCTACTAGTTATATAAATTCAATAATTTTTATGCAGCTAAATCCTAAACTCAGCACATTTTTTATCTTTCCACATTCTACATTGGCATTTTTAACTAAGTGAGGAGAGCTAAAAATAGTACGTTATAAGGATATTGAAATTAATATAATAAATTGATTAAATAAAATATGCTTTTAAAATCAGCAATGTTATATTTGTGGTTAAGATTCATATTTTTATTTTTTATCTTTGTTTTATTAACCACTAAAATGAGTTTAAATACATCTACCGGTTTCGAAAAATACCATTTTCTTCTTCAGGATGTTATAACTAACTAAAACATATATTGTTTCTTTGACAGAATCTATTTTTAAAATTTTTTTTTTTTTTTGAACAATATTGTTTAACAATTTATGTTTGAACAATAGTGGGTTTTCAGAATTTGCTAATCATTTGATAGAAAATGGTCACGATTTTGATAAAAAATTGGGATTGTCAATTTTGCATATAAACGGTGTTGGTCACAAATTAAATAATTTGGAATCGTTGGAGATAAATAAAGCGTGTAAAACTAATCAAAAAATTATAAACAACCAACTAAATTTAACTACGAGTCCCATTCTAAAATTTTTTCCTAAAAATTATTCGAGTAAATTTGTATTAAGTAATGATTTGAGTTAGGTACTAAAAAAAAAAATATTTTTAAAAATAGATTCTGTCAAAGAAACAATATATGTTTTAGTTAGTTATGACATCCTGAAGAAGAAAATGGTATTTTTCGAAACCGGTAGATGTATTTAAACTTATTTTAGTGGTTAATAAAACAAAGATAAAAAATAAAAATAAAATATGATAATGCCAAACACTGGAAAGTTAACTGTCAAATTAATTCAGACAGAATAGTAATTATTCTTCGTATATTATGTATTATAGAAGGCATCACCATATGTTTAAAGATCAAATTCAAACATCTAGTGCTCCGTTTGGGAGATGAATTGCTCTAAATGTATATTTATTCAGGCGACCAATTCTAAGATCACATTTTTAACGATTCGACTTTTCTTTACATCAATTTTTAACCCAGTATTTTTTTATTCACCCTTAAAATATTACGACTGAATCACGTTCAATATATATTTAAATTTATCATTTAAAAATGCTATGTATGATGTGGGAATGTAGAACCCAAAAATAACAAGCGCTCGCTCAACCTGTCAGCCTGTCGGGATGTGTATTTCGAATTTGGCCCTGACTCGGGAGAAAATGAAATGTGCCAAAAATAGTGTCAATAAACGGGTTGAAGTCGCTCCTTGGTTGTATTTTCGCTGCATAACCAAACGATTCCGATCGGTTTAGGGATGGAGATATTAATGAGGTGCACCAACACCGGTGCACCCAGTGCGGTTGGCTGTATGTCGATGAAACAATAATTATATATTATCAACTGCATCTATTTAAACAAATTTAGATAAATGACTTATATTTAAATATAATCGTAACTGAGACTTGACCCCAGAATTTTCTTTACCGATTAAGCAACAATGACCATACACAATTTATTCCCAGTGGAAGTTAAAATTTGACACAATCCTCGTACAGTATGTTTGCTACGTTATATAATATTATATGTCATCATAGAACCAAATACTGAAATATTGGATGTTAACATAACTAATGTCCGTTTTTTGTCAAATGAAAAGGACTAGAGGACACAACAACAAAAAAATTACAACAAATTAGTCAATAATGTATTATCTTTCATCATTTACAACTTCTTGCCATCGTTCTACATTTTTTTTTTCTTTATTTTTTATGCGTTATTCCCTTGATTGAACGCGAACAGAAGAAGATGTCAAAAGTGCTCACCTTTGTCTACTTGACGTTCCACTCTGAAGGTCTGTAATTAAATGAAATAATTAATGTAACGTAAAAGTAAACACAATATTTTGTATAGCAGAAAATTTTCTTTTCAATGCAGTATAAATCTTTACCCATTTGTTTTGCTTTAAACGGACAGTACTTTTGTTAATACATAATTTATTTTTTTTGATAATAAAAAAATATATATATATATTTACATATACGTACTGTCAGCCTTACTGGGCTTCGCCCGTGCTAATTTTGAACATTTTGCAGAGCTAATCAACATTCAACAAATCATCATTCAGGCCTTCGCATGTTTTTACAAGTTTTTGTTCATAGCCCCCTGCTGCCAGGGCGTTTCATTACTCTGGGTTCATACCCCGTCCTCTTCCATTTATACTTTTTCATAATCTTGAAAAGATCTTTAACTTTCGTTTAGTTGCGTATCCACTCATTGCGCTTACGGTCCTTTCGACCTTTCCCCTTTCCATACCTTGCTATGTCATATAGACCTTCTGTGACGATCTTGAAATCTCGCTGACCTGGACGCTTAATGCTGAGAGGCATCAATACACTAACACAATGTGATAGTAAACCAAATCTCTGTCTTTGGATACCTATTAGGTTGGACTTATTGTTTATTTATATATTTTAGGTTAAAAAATGTTTTAAAACTATAATATTCTTACAGACAAATTTTTAAACAAGCATGGTAAATATTATTTGTAGAATATTACGTAAAGATATTTAAAAAATAAATAAATAGAAAACATATTTTTTTATATAAAAAGTTATTCACGTCGGTCACTCATGACATGATCGCGATCATCATGAACTCTCACCTCTTGACTATACTCCTCCACCAGATGCAGTAATGCAGACCTTATGGCTATCACTAGAGGAGTGTATATTGTATTTTCCACTTGATCAATCCATCAGGTAGGGTATCTTCCTCTTCTTCTTCGTCCTTTGACTTGGCCCACCACAACAAGCTATTCCAACCTATCTTCTCTTCTAGCAAGATGTCCAAAAAATTAAAGGACTCATCTAGGAGGTCATCTTAGGCTGCAGGTTGATAGTTTGTCCTTGATATTCAGTTCCTTCAGAATGGAGACGTTCGTGTGTCTCGCCGTCCATGGCATACACAACATGTGCGTGTAACATAATTAGAAAAAGTGTATCCAAAAATAAATAAAAGTAAAAATTAACAATTTAAATATAAAAATATGTAGAAATAGTACAAGTATTTAAAAAAAGTAAAAAAGTAATGTATCATATTGTTAGAATGCGAAATTACCCAAGATAATATTTTGTTCAAGGATACAAAAACACTTAGTCGAAGTAAGTAAAACCAAGTATTGTTGGACGCAGGTACACGCACCGACACAGCGTGGGTACAGCAATAAGGAATGAGACGTACGTGACTAAAGTCACGTCGGTAAATGCACCATAAGGGATGCATCACCATAGGCGGGTCAGTCTTCACAAAATCTCGGCCGGGAGAACTCGCTCCACAAAGACGGGATCTAATTTTCAACTAGAAAATAAAATCAATATCGTCTCTGAAATATTAAGCAAGCGCTTTATAAATTGTGATTCCGGAGAAAATTTAAACTGTACGCCTCGAATTTAAGCTTAGACTGTGGTGTTCTCTGCGTTTAATCGTTGATGGTAGATCTATAAAAAAATTAATCAACATAATTTGGTGTAGCGAGAACAGACTGATTGCATAAGAACATCGCGTCCAGAGTTCCGGCTTGCCTGGATAATTGGGCATCGTTTGGTGGTCAATCAACTACAAGCCTGAACTTCGTCACCCTACGCTGGCACTACAAGCAGCTGACCACACTTCACGTCCAGGATCCAGGACCATCCTAAGAGGTAATCCCTTACGTGAGGGACCTGTATAATCTACATCAGACAAGCGTCAATATAGACAATTTGGTAGAGAACTTTATGCTGGCATGATGATCACACATATGTAAAGTTAATTTCAATATATTTATGTTAGAATAGCCTTATTAATAAGTGTTCAAGTAAAATGCTCATTTTTCACTTTTAACACATGCAAGTATCATAAAATATAGATAATAAACTTTCTTATAAAAAAATATTCTTTCATTTCATAACCATTTATTTGACTTGATAATATTTAAAAAAGAACCAGTTAGGCGGCTAGATGCCTCCCCCTAGAATATGAAGCCAAGGCAGAAAGATCATATAACCTAACAATATATGCTATTATCATATTTTACTAACTCATTTTTTATATACAAACGTAACATAACTTTTCAAAAAGAACAGAGATATCTTCGATTATATAAATCTACATAAATAAATATTTATAAAGAAACAGAAATAGAAAATAATAATATAAAGGAGGAAGATAAGTAAAAATAAATTATAGATATTACAAATTAAATTAATCAGCTAGAAAGATAAACAGAAAAGTATATTTATCCAAAAAATATTTTGTTGCTACTGGGGTTCGAACCTGGACCTCTTTCTATCCGGGGAAAGCGCGTTATCATTTTTGCTATAGCAATCGATTGGATTTAACTTCACAACAAAAATGTGTTCTTCTTAACCCAGCTTTGCCGAAGCGGGGATCCTATATCCCCCAAATCAACATTTATCCCGATAACTCAGTAATTATATATGTCTATAATTTGTCGGTGCAAACTAAGTATTTACGACAAAAAAATAAATATTACAGTATCATAATGATACATTATATTAAAATATATTTTTTAAATTACCGTGTATGACAGTGCAACTTGCAATAGTCTCAAATGAGTGTGTACACATAAATGTGTTTTTTTTAGGTTTGTTTTTCGAATTGGCAACACGTTTCCTAGCGACAGCCTATTTGACAGCTGACAGCTGATTTGTTCTCAGTTTGGTTTGCCATTTCACCATGAATAGACTTACATCAGAACAATTTTATTTTTTGGTTCAGTTCGCGAAACTTAACGTGCGCTACGTACATTTTACGGTAGATATAATCATCTATCCGAGCAAGTAATTCGAATAACCATGGATTGTTTTCGCACACGCATACTCTAATTAAAAATACGCATCCGCAGAGATGTCGTATAGTGCGCACCGAAGAAGCAATTATTTCTTCAAAAATGATGCCGGCCTGAACGTTACAGTCAATGAAGAGCGCTTAATAATAATAAGTAATACATAATTACTGACTTTTTCGTTCCTCAATTAAATGGCATTAATTTGGAACAACATGCCACACAGTGTGCGCCACAATCAATTTATTGAAGGAAACATTCTGTGAGCGCATAATTCGCGTAATGGACCTGTGAATCGGCCTACAATATCGAATAATTTAATATCTTTTGATTATTTTCTGTAGAGATATGTGAAGTCACTAGTCTACGTAAGTTTTTGTTATTGTCGATATACGATCCCAACTGCTCCAAAAAGTGGTCGATAACTGGACTTCCAGATTGGGCTTTATTCGAGCCAGCCGCGGCGCCCATATGCGCAAAATCATATTTAAACACTATTTTACCATGGCCAGTACCACAATTTGTATGTGTTTTATTTCATTTTAAAGCTATATCTCCAAAATAAATACCCTTTACAATACAATACAAGGTGTCCAAAACACAGTAGTTCAAATTTTGTCTAGGGTTAGGCCAGGGATTGCACACGAAATTTGGAAATTTTGAGAATTTCGTAATTCGTTCTCATAAATATAATTTAGAATTCCAAAAATTTCAAAGCGAATTCTGAATTATAAATATATAAAAATAAATTATTGTTACGATCACAGACTAACGGCTCCACATTGACTAATCGCAGTATAATAGGGGTGTTCTGAAGAGATGGTTCCTAAAAATGCTTGAAAGATTTAACCAGCTAAAAAACTGTGTTAGAAAAGCATAGATTGACATCGCGTCTGATATTGATATTCAGATGCTGAAATGTTGTCGATTAACAACAATATTTCTGCACTTTTCCCAGTAAAGCTTACTGTTGACGCCCTTTGTCGAAAGAATACAAATCTTCTTTCAGCTGATGCAGCATTGTCTTTTATGCTCGAGAATTTAGGATCTGATGAGCTCTCACTAAATAAATAAATAAATTGAAGAACAATTTAGAAGATCGAATAAATCAAAGACGAATAAATGTATCTGGAATTAAATATTTACACAACGGTGGAAAAAGTAGATTCAAAAATCTTTCACTAAACTAACGAAAAATACCATAGTCAGAGTCATTTGCACAAAGATTGATATTCAACAGAAATATGAAAGCTTCCGTAGCCACCCAGTTGGAATCTGACGATTTGGAAGAAGTGATTTTAGAAGAACAAACTTATTAAGGAGAACACATTCTTATTGTGATGTTGTAATTATTCAGAACATAGGTCTGTAATGTTTTAAATACTAATTTAATGTATTAATTAGTATTTTAATCTATTATTAATACAAATTAAACATATCAATTAGTAATATATATAGATGAAATCAATTTTGTCATTAAATTAGTATTTAGAACAAACTTATCACTATGCGCAGTCCCAGTAATTAATGCAAACGTTGGAAAACAAAATTCAGTCGAATTTGACGTCCGACATACCGCCCAAGTAATCTCAACAAGCACCAAATTAGAGGAAATATTTTAGAATCCGTTTACTCATTGTTAATTTTGATTTCACTAACGAGCGTGGAGTCCGAGCGAGCGATCTCAATTGCAGCCTACTTTAGTACAAAACTTGTACCGAGACTAGGGAACTAGGGACGTGGCTTTAAGTAATCTCTGCTTCCTTGAAACATATTTTAGGCAACTAAACAATGATTTAATTTAATAATACTATATTTATATGTATAATTGCATTTCAAATTATTGTACAGTCATCATTTTCTATATTATTTTAATATTTTTTTACACAATAAATAATAATGAATAATAAGCTGTTTTTTATTATTGGTATTGACCAAAAAATAATACAACAATTTTCGAAGTTCGACCGTATTTCTAATTCCGTTTTTTATTTTTTATTTCGTCAAAATTTGCAAAGGGGACATTACTAATCACGTAATCGAGAAAGTTTGCAACCTGCATTTACAAAAATGAGCGCTGTACCATAAATACTCAACTTATCTTGATGAAATTTGTTATATGTATACTGTGATAATGTAGCTACCAAATGAGCTAAAAAGTATATTTTAATTTCTTTTCTGAGATTCTCAAAAGTACAAATAACTTGTGAACCGTTAAATTTCGAATAATAATCAATGGGTTGCTAAGATTGGACTACTCTCTCTGGGACACCCCGCACACGGATAATTAACAAACTTTCGTATGATCTGTTTCATTAAAATAAAATGAAATAACACGTGCTCGAACAAGTGGCCACCGCGAGTGTGTACGAATATATTACGTGCTAGATAATTTTTCCGGGCTAATTGACGCACGCACCGTCAACGACAATGGCCCTTAAGCATTCTTTCCAACGACCGCATTATGCAAATATTCCCGGCCCAGTGACCGAACGACGTTTTGTCATATTTAAATGTGTACCTGATAACACGACAGATACGACCAATAACGGTGCGCCAGTCCCGTGAATTAATGCCAGAAACCGACCAGCTCCGTACGATCCGATGAGTATCTTTACACACTCTGGATACGAGCAATGTGTAATATGTGCAGCCAGAGGTACCCTGTAGCTCAAATTGGCTCCTCGCACTGTGAAGGCACATTCTTCATGCGCACTTGCTACAAACTGTTTCGTATAATAAGCATTTTATTAAAGTTATATCGTCGCACCGGGGGGGAATTCTATTTTCGAGCTTATTTTGTTAACAGCTTTGCGTAAGCTTTTCGAAATTAATTTGACCAAATTATTACATTTATTTTTTTAGACATCTGCATTTTGAAGAGTGACGTTTGAAAAACATGCAAGTCAGAGAGTCGGACTGTAAAATAATTAAGAGTAATTTAATTACTTATTTTTATTTATGTTTTTTACTTAATCATTCAGACACTCGTGTACGATTTTTTACACTTTTAACCTTTACCACACCGTGATAGAAAATATTCGTAAGCACCCATGCTGTCAACTCGTGTTACCGTTAAGTATTTAAATTTTAATGAGAAAAAATACTTTTACGAGCTTAAATGCCTTTAAAATAGTTAGTTTCAACATTACCTCTAAATATCAAGCATTAAAAGTAAAAAAAAATTATGGTATATAAATATTATGTATTCAAGTTCTATATAATACGACATTCCTTCTTATTATTCTTCATTTAATTAATGAGAAGGATACATAATTATATCCATATATTTTTTATTCTTTTCACTGTGAAACTAATGTTTAATCTTTTTCTGTCTTACTGCAAATTCTATTTCTTCTAACGTAGCAATTTTAAATGGGATTGATTTGAAAAAGAATTACTTTTACATAATTAGTTATAAAGTGAATTCCACAAATCACTAGTCTATTCTAAGCGTAGATGACTTTTTTAAAGCAAGTTAAAATATTAATTTTGAGCGTATTTACGGAAATATACATGTTTAATTGGGGCGGTAGACCAGTGTTACAGCATGGTTAGGGAAAGGTTAAGAATAGACGGAGGGATCAGTGCTTTAGTATGAAAACATTATTGAAATAATATATTTATTATAAGACATACATACCTTATTACATTTTTATCTTTTGTATGTGCCGTATCAATGCCACTATACTCCACGGATGAAATTTCTCTCGCCTCTAAAGGGAGTAAAGGTAAATATAGAATTCAGTACATATCGTTCTATGAATCACCATCACATATGCATACTCAGGCATCAAAGTCTCATTGAGTTATCACGGGCCTTAAAACCCATCCAATGAAAAATTGTAATGACATGAATTTTAAACAAAATATTTATAATGAAAACACATTTTATTGCGAAGTTGTAATATCAGAACATAGTTCTGTAGTATTTTAATGCAATAGAAAGGTGTACAAAAAAAAAGGAAATCGAACCTGGACCTAATTTATTATTATTTTCGGTATTTGGTGGAATATCCATATTTCACTGAATCATTCCAAAAAAGTATATTAATTTATTTTATGAAAATCTTGGGGTTAGTTGTAAATAGAAATAGGTATATTTATTTATTTTAATTACACACAAATATTTTTTTTATATTGTTAAATAAGGTCTAATTCTACTAAAATTATTATGTGATTATTCTGAACGCTTGTTTGGTGGTGCTTATTTTAATTTATGCGAAATTAATTAAAGAAGTACTTGATTAAATAATATTTATTAATAACAATGAAATGGCAATAAATGTGTTAAATAATTAAAAACATTGCTAACTCGCTAAACTCGTGCCGTGCCGTCCCGTATCATATTTCTAACCAATATTTTCTTATTCATTCGTTTTTCATGACCAAACCATCTAAGCGATCATTTATTAAATCTAATTTGTTAATTCTTTACTCTATTATAAATTGATTTATATATGATAATTATATTTAATAAACTGTTAAAAGAGTTAACAATATTAGTAATAAAAGTATTCAGTTTATTAACATTAGCTCATACTCGTAATAAAATATTTATCAATGTTATGCCAGATCAACGATTGACTTTTAACGCCAACAACCCCTTCTACGTAAAGTGTCTAATCATTATGAAGTATATAATAACCTGGTAAAATCTGTTCATTTTTTATGTTCAGGTTGCATAAAAATAACATCATTCAGAGCAAGTTTCTAGAAACATAAAACATTAAAAACTACATGTTAAAAAGTCTCAACATGAGACGCAACATATTTTTTATAATTCTATCTACTTAGGTTATTATATAATATATTCCAATGCATTCTTCTTAAATATGTGAATTTTATTTACCTTGTCTAGACTTTCACTGTAACATTTCATTTTTATTATTAATATACAATTGGCATTTTATTATCAATTTACAATTCGTACCCACTGTATAATGTATATGAAGTACTCTTAAGAACTGGGGCGTGCAGTGAATACAAGAAAAAAAGCTGTGCATTACTAAAGATTCTGGGGAACAAATGTACATATTAAATAATCAACAATATGAACTGTGAACGTATATTTACGAATTTATTATAATTAGCGCCATATGTAACATAACCCACCACTGTACCCGAAGCGCTAGTAGCTACAATCAACGCATTGTAACTATTTACACTACCATCGTCTACTTTTGGGCTTGTGAATTACCCAAGTCATACAATTGGCTATTTACTAAATTGAAAATTCGTTTCCATTGATCCGTTTTGTATTGAGCCGTTATTTATGCTATTTTTTAACAGAATAACATTTGAAAGGTTTACAACTGAGTGTAAATCATCGAAGTGTCTACTTCCTCTTTTACTAATTTGCGAATTATACTATCTTACTGTTTTTAACGTGTTCATTTCATGGTAGTTATTTGCGTTCGTGGTGCATTTGGTGCATGAATTTGTTTTTGATTTGGAAAAAACAAAAGGCAATTGGCAGAACTATTTCCCACGTTAACTTTTAATAAAAATATTTTTTTCGTTAAACCATTACGTGAAGGATTTTCAAACAATAAAAGAATCATGTTTAATCATAAAAAGTGTTCTTTACAACGTCCATACATTTTTATATTGATTTTTGTATGGGTAAGAAGGTACTTTTTTACGTTAAAACTTTGAAAGCACTATTAATAGTACTATAAAATTACAAATAAATACGTGTTAGGGTCGTATAAACGACGGATTCAATTTGCCTGAAGACGTTGGTTAAACGAATCATCCTCCTAAAATCATAATCCTATGTACAACATATATTGCAGTTCACAAATTATATATGACTGTGTAATATCATTGGTAACAGTATAACTTAAATCTATATCTTCTGCACGCCACTGATTACGAGTAGGTTACGATGAGCGGTCAAATTGTAACTCACGCGTATGATGAGCATTTATAAAAGTTTTGATGACCACATTTTAAATATTATAACAACAAATTAATTAATTCCATATGCTGTCATCAAAGTATTAATAATAAAATATCTTATAATCGAGGAGACTAATTTAAAAATTGTCAAGTTCACTGTAAATCGATTTAGTTTAAATTCAAGTATATTTAGAAGTTTAATTAAAGATTTTTTACCGCCAATATAATACTTAAACTGAACTATTTGATGGTTGGTTAAGATACTCTACGTAGTAGGGGGCGTTTGTTTATAATGTTGAAAAATAAAATATTCAGACTTAAGTATCAACATCTTGAGTCACGTGGTTTACATTCATGAATTTATCAAATCTAAGCTACTCAATCACCGATCCAAATGTGATAAAATCACTGATTGTGTTGTTGATATTTGTGGCCCTATTATTCGAATAAAAAAAAAACGCGTCACATGTCACAGACATATGTATCATACCACCCATGCAATTTTTTTTTTATTTTTTGCCCCAATAAAATATTCGTTAAAACATGCAAATGAATAAAATTAAAATCTCCTTGGTGACAAATCGGACAGTCAACTCCCGCACGAGAGTCTAAAATACAGAAAAACATAAACAAAATATAAATATAACTATTAAAAAATGTTTCAGTTAAAAATTTATTTATTTATATTTTATTATATTATTATTTATTTGACAATACATTCAAGGTGATAGATACTCAATAATTTGCGGTGCCTGGTAATGATCTTGATACTGGTAAAAATATTGTAACGCCGTTTTCGTGAAATAATTTTTAGGGTACTCGTTGAATAACCCAAAAATTAAAAATACCTCACACATTGTGGCAGCCAGTTCCTGGTGTCGTAGTTTGTTATTTCCCAACAGCAATAAGTAAACATTTTATTTTTAATAAGCTATAATTTTCAATGAAAACGTAAGATACCCACCAGGAGAATACACACGAGACCTTATCGCGCTGCAAGCTTTATGTTTGATCCGCCGTTCTCTTGAAACCGGTTTTGGAGCACTGTTCCAGAACATAGTTGCTTTCAAGCGAATCCACCATAGTACGCTTGGGTAACCCTGGTTAGTTACTAAATCAAAAATGTTAAAATATTATTTTTATTACATTTTTTGACATGTTTTGAACGGATGTGGAAGAACAAGCCACCAAGAAGAATGAAATGCAGAATTGTTGCATTTTTTAGTCGGTGTCTTGAAACTGGTCTGCGACACGACGTGAATCTTCACACGGAAAGTTTAACATCGTTCTGCAGATTAATTTATTTTAATTTTTCACTGTCGACAAAATTATTGAAAACAAACGCGACATCAAATATGATATCTTGATTTTAGTTCCCATAGTAGGTACTCTCGAAAACAACAAAAAAATCTCCGTAATATAAATTGAATTTTAAATATTAATTAAAATTATTAATTAGAAAGATATACGTATAAAATCAATTTTATCGAAAAATATTATTTTTGCGCCACCGGAATTCGAACCTGGATCTCTTTCCTAACCGGGGAAGGTGCTTTATCCAACTATACTACAGCGACATTATTTTTAGCGACAAGTTTTCAAACCAATATGTTACCTTTTTGATATTAATACATTTTAATCGTTCCATTATCTGAAAGAGCCATCTACCTTATTTTTACGGAATCTCAAATACCTTTGAGTAATCTGATAGCAGACGCCAGAATTATCAATTCAATTTTATTAAATTTTGAACACATTGATACAACTTTATTACCCGGTTTGGAAAGAGATCCAGATTCGAATCCCGGTGGCGCAACAACAATATTTTTCGACAAATTTATTTTATATGTTTATCTTTCTAATTAATATCACAGACTTATGTTCTGAATAATTACAACTTCACAATAAGAATGTGTTCTCCTAATAATTGCTTATAAATAGAATAATAGATATGTATATATATTACCGTAACATATAGGTTCAAAAATTAGTCGTTAACTTAGTAGGTAGACATTGTGTAATGGTCAACGCATTTTCTCGGGTAGGGAAAGTTCCTGGTTCGAACCCCAGTGGCAACCAAAATATTTTAATATTTTTCTAATTGATGCATTTAATTTGTAACAAAAAATGAGCTATCGTCTTCAACATCACTTCCTTGGTGATTGCAGAAACACCACTGATGTCACATTACTACATAAACTAGCTAATTCTACAATTGATTGTCCAAATTTGCTTCAGCACATCTCTTTGGGTGTATCTGGAATGTCCATCAGTTCAATCCAACCCTGAGCCTCTCTCTCTGTAACATCAACTCACGGTAAATACTTTCAAATATCTCTCTCTATATCGATGTGCTCCTAACTGAGTATCGCGGTCTTCACAGCGTGAACTTTTTGCTTCTACTCATCTTGGGCCTTATTTAATGCAACGTATAGCCAGGCTTGGTCAATTCATCTTATTGGAGGTCAACCTCTCAGCCTGCGTCCTTGCCATGCGTGATCACCAATTTCTCCCGGCTCTCAACTTCTTCTAGTGACAAATCTCTCAGATGCTTACCTCAGTCATAACTATAATAGATGGTGAAAGTCTGAAGGAAGAAAAACTGAAATAAAATATTTGGGAGTCATAATAGATTCAAAATTGAAAAAATCTTACTTCTTGGAAACATCTGAAGATTCAGCAGCAGCTTTTTGTTTTTGGTCAATGAAGAAGAAATGCAACAATTGTCTGTGTTGCAAAATAAAGCTTTGAGAGTAATACGAAAAAAAAAATAGATATACCTACTCGAATTAGTGCAATGCTGCAAGATCTGAATATGATGACCTTTAAACAGAAAATATATTTCAATTTAATGATATTTATTTACAAAATCCTCACTAAGAAAATGTCGGCATAATTTATAATAAAAATTGATAAAAAAATCAACATAAGCACATACATCATACAAGAGGAAAAGATAGACTGAGCAGTGCGATGAAGATTTTTTATGAAATGTCAGAAAACATAAGAAAGGAGGAGAAAGTATATACATAGATTCACAATGAAACAATGCAAATATGTGAAAGTTTTAGTAAATAGTATGCACTATATTAAGAATAAATAAATAAATGACGCGTGTAAATGTGTATGTATATATAAATGTGTGTTTTTGTAGTTATACATTCATATATACACTTTAAATATATCTTTGTATTATCTATCTTTTTTTGTTTCTTTTAGATCCTATTTTTTCCTTTCACTCCTAATCCCCCTCCCATCTTTTGATTATCTCTGTATGTTATTGTGCAGCAATTTACATAATTAGTTTAATCTGTGGAAACTTGGTCTCTATGTTGATACTCACGTGTAACTTGATTCTCAATAGTAAGTGCTGTTGGTTTCCCCATAAATTAATAAATACCTCGCCAAAGATCAAAGAGGAATTAAACATCGAGCAGGGTCTAACCTTAACCACACGTTTTAGATTCTTCAGATATTTTAGCCACGCGCCAGACATAAGGATACCCAGTGGCGTGCAATAGGTATAGATTTAGGTTATGCTGTTACCATGATATTTTATAATACTACATAATAGACTACATGCTACATTGTACATGGGTATATGAACTTTCGTTTAACCGACGTCTTTAGGTAAAATGAATCCATCATAATAAAAATGCATTATCCTCGAACGCAAAGAACAATCATGAAAACAACACGTAAGGTAGTAAAATGTGCATTAGAAAATGAGTAAGTAGATGCATCGATCAACTCTAAGCCGTGTTCGAAACTTTTCAAATGTCATTCTGTTAGGAAACAGCATAAGTAAGCATTCCGTACAACATGAATCAGCTGATACATTTCTGACTCCGCCGAGTGGAATTTTTAATTCAGTAAGTAGCAATTGTATGGCTTGAATAGAACGATAGATTAAAATAGTGGCTATCAATTTTAGTAGTAATAAATTAATAATAACCCAATAGAGGAATACAGCGCTGCTCAGGTGGTGTCGCGCGGTAGCTCTAGAACTACGAAACTAATTATTCTACTGATACATAGTGATACATAATTATTACATTTGGATTTTTTAATTTATATTTGTGTCCCAGAACTTTTAGTAATACACAGCTTTTTTGCTAGTATGCAATGCACGCTCTTGAGGATACCATTGGTGATCCAAGGAAGAAATCAGACTTATTGGAACGTCACTAACACGACGGATCAATTGGTTAAAACTTCGAAACAGATCTCGCTCCTGGAATTCACAATGCCATGGACCAGAATAAATAGCAACAGATCATTCATGTCGTCGATTACGACTGCTTTCATGAGAATAAGACGAAGAAGAACACAAATTTTTAATGAAATCACATTTGATTTGTAAAAGATTTACCGATTTCTAAAACACTAATGGATAATTCCGGATTCGAATGGATCAATGATTGTTATGACTATATTTTTACACTAGATTGATTTTTTCCTGTATGACTTTGTAAATGATTTATCTAAAATTGTTTTAATTATCACGAAACTACAATCAGAAAAATCGTAACTTCACAAATAAAATGTGATTCTATTGATAATTCACAAAATTAGTTACATTAATATATTCTGTTAATAAAATATCATAGGTTTTTGTAGAAACATTGTATTTAAAATACGGTCGCTTTCAAGTATAAAAAATAGATGTTTCATATATCAAACGTATGTAGATGAAATTTTGTAACTTTTTTAATGTCATCGTAGCTTAATCTGATAAAATACACAAAATTTTGGAGAGAAGTGCGTACTGTCTAAACGGTAGTAACGAGAGATTTGTATCAAAATAGGAAAGTATTGTGTTTTATCTTTACAAATCTTGAGAACATTGTAAAAAGAATAGGGAACGCAGTTTAATTATTTTTACAAACGTATACTTGTTTCATTTTTACATGGCGAAAAGTGTTTAATTTTTATATTTTGGATTCTACTAGATCAAAAATTTGTCAGGCGGACAATCAACATATGATGTTATATATATTTTTGGTTGTGAGTTGCAATTTCAGAACATAGTTCTGTGGTATTTCAATATAAATCCCGGTTGCAACCAAATATAATTTCGATAAATAGATTTTTTCTGTACATCTTTCTAGTTGATTAGTTTAATTTGTATTGATGTATATTTTAAATGCCTCTCTAAATCATGTATGCAAAAAAAAATCAAAAATTGCCGATTGCAATTATCGTGCTTGCTGGTCTAATGGTAAGGCACTTGGTATGTGATCAAGTGATCGGGGATTTAAACATGCCTGGATTTATCTATTTTAATAAATTAAAATATTATTGACTATCAATAATAAAGATGTGAATATGTTTAGAATATTGCGCGTCAACTTTTTTTTAACTTTTATCAATAATATTGATCACGCATGATCCATAAACAGAATCCTAGTATCTAAAGATGAAAGAGATATCTCTCTTGTCTTTTGCTTTTGTTGTTTTGAAGGTGTCAGTCTGTGTGTCTTGGTAACAAATACAAATATCACCAGTGAACAAGCACACTAGTGCCTTTAGTACAAAACATTGTACTAACCTACGGTTTAGAATTTCAGACTCACCAAGGCCGACAAGCCTTAATATCATAGTGAAAAAAGTACTATACAGAATATATAGATCAATATGATAATTGGCGCATAAGACGAGCCTCTTTTAATAATAATAATAATGTCCACATTCTTAAATTTAGAAGATCCCGGTGAGTAGACCACGTGGCACGAACGAAACATTGTCGTAAATCGATCGGCAGACTAAAATTTGAAACACCTGCTACATATATGTTCGAAAATTTTTGAAAATTTACGAGGCTGACGTAGTGTAATTTGTTATCGCACTTTCCCGGATAGGAAGAGATTCTGGTTCAAATCCCAGTGGCAGCTAAAAATGTTGTTCTATAAATTGAGTTTATCTATATGTATGAATCAAAACTTCATAGGTTGGATATTTATTTCGATTTCTTAACCTGTCCCTTTTGGTGCTAAAATAAAAAAAAGCGCTTTCTGGTACTGTAAACTCAGTATATATGTAGATTTTTAAGTCGGATAAATATGATATTTTACATTTAATACTTAAAATTAATCATTAAAATAATTGTTGATATATATATACAACAATAAAAAAATATGGGTACTAGTCAAAGGAATAAGAAAGTGCGTGAACAGTGTCCAATAATATTGCATTTGATTCTATAAGCACAATCTCTTGTGGTATCTCGATAAAATTTTTGTTTCAGCTCCCTTTTCAGGATCAGTGATGATCATGAAGATGAATGAGCTTTGATGAGGCTGGGTTGTGGCTACGGGTACATAGCATACTAAAAAAAACAGAAAAATTTGTTGTGAAGTTGCAATTTTTACGGTATCAACTAAAATTAGTTTTCTATAAAAAAAAAAAAATTCTGTAAGACTTTCTAATTAATTCATTAAATTTGTAGATTAAATATTATAATGCATGGAATGTATGTACGATAAAAATCCAATCCAAGTACGCAACTAAAGTCGATAAATTCAAGTACCTCGGAGTAGAATTTTTTAGCAACGGGAGACAGGAAGGTGACATTGTCCAGGGCTGCTAGGGGTGCTTTTATAGAGCGGGGATAAAGATATCCGAGTTGAGTGCAACCCTTATCAAGCTAATTGTTACTATATTTTAATATAAAGCCGTCAAATATGGATCCATACGGAGAGCGAGATTGAGAATCCAGGCGGCCGAAATTAGTTATCCTAGGAGAGTAATAGGAATAAAATTATTGGACTGAGTGAGAAGTACCTAGATAAAGGCATGGAGCCCATATAGAAAGATCTCAATTAAATACGGATTATTATTCCAATAGAAAAATGAACATATACAACAATGGTGCCTTTAGAGATGAATATTTTTTTATTAAAATATTAAAAACAGAGATATCAACACATTTCAGAAGCAACAATAATTAAATTGAAGTTACGCGTACTTGTTATAGTCAAAATTCAAAAAAAAAATGTATATCTTAATCCAAAACAAATCATGACGTTATAGTACAAGCCAATATTGAACTATTTTAATTATTTTAATATACGAGGCGCATTTTCTAAGTAAGTACTGTTGCCGTATATTCCCGGTGTAGGGCTGCAGTTGCGATGTTGCGTATGCTCAATGGTTTCCTTAATCTGTGACTCACCACATTCAACGTTAGAGACGTTCACATAGTGTGGCCATCTTGTAGTGAGTAGTTGAAATATTCAAGACAATAGATCAGCCCGCTGACTGTGAGATACGGTTCGTGATTCGTTCCTTGAATGCACGAAACATGAAACCACTTGACATTCATCGCCTAGTGTATTCTGTTTTGCCCATTTCCATATCTCCTTTCATCTGAAACGGTTCCTCGGTGGAAAACGTTTTGATGACGATGATAAACTCAAAGACGGACTACAGACATGGTTTTCATCCCAGACGACGTTGTTCTATGACGAAGATATACAAAAATTAGTGCTCCGTTATGACAAGTACCTTAATAATGGTGGCGACTATGTTTAGAAGTAGTTTAAGGTGTGTAGCGTCCGAAGAAAGTAAATTTTTGTAAAAATTATGTTGTGTTTCTTTAAAAAAAAATTCCGATACTTGCATAAAAAACGCGCCTCACATATTTTAAACTGACCGAGATACAGCAAGTCTCCGGAAACTTTTTTTTGCGGTGTACACGATAACTTAAAAACGCCTCATCTAAAACAAACGAAAAAAATAATTATGTTAGAAGATGTCAACATCTGCTGAATAATTAAAGGATTTTTCGAAATTTTGATTTTTACCAAAACAGCAGTAGATTTACTGAAAAATCACTTTGGTTGACTTTCAAAATTCTCGTTTTTCCTTAATAATGTAAAATAGCAAATTTCATCGAAAAAAAATTCTTCGATCATTCAGCAGTCCTCCATTTGTAGAATAAACCTTTAAACATTTGAAGCCGTTTGGTAAAATAGTTTTTGAGATATCGTGTACACCGCATCGGTCTTTTTTAAAAAATGCGTTTTTGAGGAAAACGCGTTTAAAGTTTCAAGGTCGAATATATGTATGTAAAAAAAAAAAATTTTAGACAACTAAATCAGCTTAAATCTTCCAACACAAATATATGAATATATAACCGTGTCCTAAAGGTATTGTATTGTATACAATGAGACAAAAACTCGGGTAAAAGGGCCAGAGGAGGGAGCGTGTAGCTGCCTATACCACCTGTATACTCACGTAACTTCGTGAAAAATTTTCGGATCGCTCTGAAAGCTTTTAGATATATTCTCCAGATATAATACTTTGAAAATATATTCCAAAAAAATCGAATGCTTTACCCAGATAAGTGCGCGTGTTGACGCAAGTCGAATGTTATCTTGTTCTTCCTTTCCGTCGTTCGCATAATCCTTAAATATACCTATTCCGTTCTGACTAACCTGTACCTAGGGATTTCGGCCGACGGGGGCATAGAACATTTCGAACGCCGACGTATCAATACGTTTTTGTTCATGGAAAGCAGCACCGTGCGTTGGACCACGAAAAAACTGCTTTCGATAGCATCACGAAGACAGGCCAGTGCCAAGACAGTACAAGTCAACGGGAGGTTTAACTAGGCGCCCCAAACTGAGTTGTGATAAATACCAACAATAATTGTAAGAAGACAGAATGTGTCTTGATTGGTCAACAAGTACCGAAACAGCGCAAAGCAGGGGAAGATGGAAGCGCCTTACTGGGACTTTAAACTCCCAATCCTTATAAGATAAGGGGACAAAAATGATGATGATGAATATAATTTTTATTTTATTTAATAACCCTAGCACAAAGTGATTAAGACACAATCAACTTTAGGATATGGTTAAGGTTTGGTTGGCGGGGATGGGTGTCAGAGCCATTGAGAGATTTTCACAAGAAGGCTAACGATGTTAATTGCTTATACGAGTATAATAATGTATCTACATTTAATAAGTAATTAAAATATATCTGATTAATATGTATGCTTTAGTACAAAATGTCGAAGCACGATGATCTACTCCAGCTTTAAATTATTCCAGCATCAGCCTGCCCACTCTCCTTCGTGATTGCAAATTTGACCTTTACTAAAAAAGCTATTACTAATTTGACCACGCTGGTGTCATTAAACATATCGTAGAGTTCTTTATGTCCATATACCCTTATCATTTAAAGGTCCAAACATACATTCTCAAAGATCTCCAAGAGTCTTTCAACAGTTTATAGATGATCCTATACAATGGTGTAGAGCTAAATAAAAATGTACCAGGACATTATTTGAATTTAATGATTAATTTGATTAATATCCGTCCATTGCACAATATTTGATGTACAAAATTCGTAAAAAAAATATGTACTTGAAAAGTATGATCCGTGTCAAAAAAAGCGGCGCTCAGGCTCGAAAAGAAGGCCCGCCCTGGCCCCACTACACCACTGATCCTATAGCGTTGAGAAAAATCTAAGGTGTATTATATAAACACTATTAAAGTGAAAGATCGTGAGGATTGTTTGTTGTTTTTTCCATAACAGATCGACCTACTCAAGATTTATTTAAATTTTAAGGTGGTTCGTTCGCATGCTTTTTTAGTAAGCTAGTTTTTAGCAACGAAATTAGTAATTCTGAAAAAAAAAAATTGTTATATTTTTGATTATTCATTTTAACTCGAAAACCAATTAAATGTATCTAAATATATTTCATTTCTTTAAAATGTTTCAGCAGATTATTCGCCAGATTTTATTTTAGCAATATTCAAACAGATATGATTGAATTATGTTGCAAGCCGTGCCCATGCCTAACACTAGCGACAAATAATGAGTAGGTGGTTGCCGCTTCCCTAAACACCTGCAAGCTTTAAAAATGTCACCCTAAAATTACAATTTTGACATTTGGCTTTGATGCGCTTCGACCACCAGGGCCTGTTTTTAAAACACGTTTTAAATTATTTTTTGATATCTCGGGAAAATATATTATAATCGCAAAATACGAGTGCATTGACATGAATTACAGTAATACTATGTATAATTTTGAATTCAAATACAATATCAAGGTTTATCAATTGCAAAACTCTATTCATATACGCACATAAAAAATATACATATCATATTTTCGGTCCGCTAAGGGAGTATTTATCTTGAAACCTTCAACAATTATTGCACAAATATACATTTTGTTTGTACAAATACAGCTTCGGCTCGTGATTTCCTTTCAGTTTCAATTACAGCCCTAGTTTTTTTAATTTTTGGGTAATATATTAGAGAACTAATACTTCTCTCCTACTATTCATTTGTGGATAGTATACAGACATCTCCTCTGAGTTAGATTGCGTTTTTGTAGATGGGCTAGGCCAATGTTTCGGCACGGTAACACATGCCATTATCAAAGCTTTGCCTCAAAGAATTACGATACAACCGTACATTTTCGCAGGAGATATAAATCTCCCACAGTTGAGTTAATTTTAGTCCGAAATCTATCACTTAGATCACTTAATATCAATTCTATACATTCCTTCATATATTAGCTGCGAGTGACATGCATCATTGATTTCTGAGTTTTGGCCTTCTTTATGTATGCATCTTAGTACATCAAATACATTTTACATAAATACATACATACATTTTAAAATACATTGCCCAACTAGGCAAGCCTGTTTTAGGGCAAATTGGTAAACAAATACATTTTATAAAATCAAAACTCATTGAAGGCAAAACACAATAAAATGGAATACGTAACATACAAGGCAAGTAAACGTGAAAATATTTAAATATATATAAAATAATATAAAAAAGAGAGAAAAATAAAATACCAATGTGCAATAAATATAAGGTAAATGCAAGATCAAAAGAAACAAAATTAGTTGAACCATCCCTTTTAAAAGTCTTAATGTCAGTTAAAGTTTTAATTTTATTTCCTATTTGATTATATATTCTGGAAGCTTGAAAGGTGAATAATCTTTGACCAAAAGTAGTTTTCATTCTTGGAACTATTTTAAGCATATTTGCTCTTATGGGATAATATATTTCAGGCCTCACAGATGGAGCGCTAATTGTCCTATATAAGCTTGTTAATATATTCAGCATATATAACTGTCTTATATTCAAAACCTGAAATTCCCTAAAAAGTGGCTCTGAAGGATACGAAAAGTTAATGCTCCAGCTTTTTAATTGGAGCTTGTTTTAACGTGTTTGTAATAAGAATATCGCGACATTAAAAAACTGTATCATTTGATAATTTAGTAAAAATTGATTTTAATTCTACAAAATTAAATATAAAAATGTTGTTATTTTTGTTTGTTAACTTAGTATTTTTCGAAATCGGTACATGTATTTATACTCAATAAGTGGTTAGTGAAACAAAGTTAATAAATAAAAATATTGAATTTTAACCACAAAGTTAATTTTGCTAATTTCAAAAGTATAATAATTTTATATCTAGCCATTGATAGAAGCATGAAGAAGAAGATATTATAAAAATTAATAAAATCTGAATTTTTTTGTGATGCATTATTTTGTATTTGGTTTGATGACTGGACACACATTGAACTCAACCCCGCAGCTGTCCGCTCGGCCAAGCTCGAGCGGTCGCTGGTGATAATTTATAATTCATCTAGGGGCATAATAAGCTTCGCCATTCCGCGTTAGCCGAACCGACAATTAACAGAGGGCTCTGTAACATAAATGGGGGCTCACAGTTCGAAGGTGGGTTCCAACCCCAATGCGCACACATACACATTGCGCACATACACACATTGCACGCATATAATTAGATTGAATTTGACGTTTTCCAAAAATTCTGCAGCAGATGATAATATACCGTAAAATCACAACAACTTTGTTCCCACCTTTTATTTAAATCGGTTTAATAAATTTATAAAAAATCATTTCGTGATTTTTAAAAATGGTCAATTTCAAACTATTATTTTTACTGACAATTGAAGATCACTCTCTTGAGAGTATTTGAAATGACGTGATTAAATCGTTTGAACAACTTATCTTCAAACAGCGTCAAATCCGTTTCATCCAACCAAAAAATAGTGAATATATATTAAAATCCTAAAATGTTCTATTTTTTCAAAAAGTGGATTTGACCAATTTTGAAAATAACCTCCTGAAATAACACTCCACAGTAGACTGGTCAATCCATTGCTTCAGGTTTCTCAGCCTTTAAAGAAAGTACTTACTTGATTTATTAATTACAATAGGAATACAATACAATACAATAGGAATGGAATACTCTATTACAATTTACGAACGAAGTGAAGAATGAAAGATATTGTCCGACTGGAGCTCGGCAGAGAGTTGAAGGACGAAGGAGGTGCAATCTCTCACTCCGCGGCGTGTTGCGCGCACCGCTGTGTCGTTCGTCATACGATGCTGTCATTAAAATATGTCATGCGTTATGCGGGGTTATTAGAAATAATTCATAAATTACTCGTAATCCTAAATACGTTTTGTACTGAAATAAAAAGCAATAATAGCAACCAAATCTATTATTATTATGAGAACACATTATTTTTGTGAAATTGTAATTATTCAGAACATAGATCTGTGACATTTTAAATACTAATTAAATATATTAATTAGAAAGATATACATATAAAATCAATTTTATCGAAAAATATTGTTGTTCCTACCGGTATTCGAACCTGGATCTCTTTCCAAAACGGGGAAGGTGCATTATCCTGATAATATATAAGTTGTATCAATGTCTCCAAAAATGTAATAAAAATAAATTGTTAATTCTAGCGTCTGCTATCGGTTTACTCAAAGGTATTTGAGATTCCGTAAAAACAATATAGATAACTTTCAAATAATGGAACGATATATGTATTAATTTGTAACACATAGGTTCGAAAATTTGTCGTCAAAAATAATGTCGCCGTAGCATAGTTGGATAATGCACCTTCCCCGGTTTGGAAAGAGATCCAGATTCGAATCCTCTATTATTTGTGTAGTGAAGATGTGTAGCCAATAGTTATTCTTATAAATCTCGAAAAACAAAAACGTGCGCCACCTCTTCCTTTCGTTTATAATTTTATGTTTTTCTTTTTACGATTTAACACCTTCTTCTCAATGAGTCAGTGCGTCAATAATTAAGAACTCAAAATGTTCTTCTGTATTTAAAATCGAGTTAATGGATTGTTTTGACTAGAGTTAACTATCTTATTAAATGTTTTTCAAACTGAATTTGTTTTATGTATGTATAATTAACCAATTGTTTAGAGGTGTTAATAAAATTAATACATTTTACTCTTATAGATCGTATTTTACGAATAAATTATATTAGAATTAAAATAATAGTCGGCGCCTTCTATACTTTGTAGTTTGGTTGAATCTTTACTTAAGAGCTAAAAAAGACAGTAAAGTGCATCCCTTAAAGTAACGTAAAAACAAAAATAGCCTTTTTTTATTTGATTGACTAGATTAATTAACGTCGCAACAATTATATTCTTCTTCCTTTTGTGCCAAATCCGTTCAACTGACGTTGGCTATCATCACATTGTTTACTGCGGCCCAGTGCGCTTTACAGTAGACTAACCAAACCATTGCCTCGGCTTCTTCAGCCATGATGTTCTCCATCTTCCAGGGCCCCGACTGAGATGCAAGATCTTGTACTTATCCGGATGTTTTTTATTATTTTAAATATTTATTTTTCTTTATTTATCCGACCATAATATTTTCAAACAAATATCAGATATTTCATGGAGACAAAGCAATTTTTTTATTATATGGAATGGAAAATATATGGAAGTATGGAGTAATTATATGGCTTACGACCTGTCTTCGGCTGGCTTAAGTGATCACTTTATATATATATATATATAAAGTATAATAAAAAAAAATAAAAAAAATAAAAAAAATATAATAAAAAATAGCTTTGTCTCTATTAGATATGTGATATTTAAATATGAATTAAATATATTAATTACAAAGATATACATATAAAATCAATTTTAAGAAAAAATATTGTAAAAATAAGGTAGATGGCTCTTTCAAATAATGAAACGATTAAATGTATTAATATCAAAAAGGTAACATAAAGGTTCGATAATTTGTCGCTAAAAATATCGTCGCTGTAGCATAGTTGGATAATGCACCTTCCCCAGTTTGTTCTGAATAATAACTTCACATTAAGAATGTGTAATCCTAATATATAATATTTGTTTAATAACAGTGCCTTTGTAGGTAAAAATCCAGTAATTGTGTGTTCTTTGAAAAAAATTCTAATATTGCTAACATAATATTTTCATTCGTAACTCTATCCATCCAGCTTATTTTAAGCATTCTTCTGTATATCCACATCTCAAATGCTTCAAGTCACCTTATCATTTATTTTAACAATTGTATGGAATGTTCATACGTAACTATGTAAGTAGTTACCATGAAAATCAATTGAAATGACGTGGAGGTTTGATCTAGCGTTAATATACTGGATTAAATAGACAGGGACTTGAGCCTCATTCTCGGAGACTGCCGCGTTAGTCTTAATATTCATAATACAAGTGTTTAGCATACTTTAAAAAATAATGTAAATTGATAAGATATTGATATAGCTCTTTTAACATATAATACGTTTTATCGGAAGCTCCCACAAAACATAAGAATTAAGAGAAAGTTAGAAATATTAATGATTATATTTTTATTTTTCGAGGTTCGTGGATGGATAGTAATACCTATGTGTATGTATTATAACGTTATTAAGTATACTAAGTATATTTATAGACACCAACGAGGAATATATAAAGGGATATTGTCAGCGTGTTCAATAGCGGCATATTAAAAATGTAAAATCAGGAGCAATAGAGAAAATAAAAAAAAAAATGAAAATAAGACCTAGAAATACTAGTTTAGCTTTAACTGGCAGATCCGATTGTCTTCGGCTGCCGTCGGGGATTCCATAACTTGAGAGTTCTAGGCTCCAGGTCCGTTATTATTGATAGCCTAATCTAAAACATACTAATAATCATTTTGGGAGCCCTTTGTTTCAAGATAAGGGAGCTATAAAATATCTAGTGAGACAGACACCCGCACCATAAATCAACCCTTACACAGTGTGGCTGAGATATGTGACGCGTTTTAAAAAAGAAAACAAATATAATACATTTTTGTTTATTAAGGAGAACACATTATTATTGTGAAGTTGAAATTATTCAGAACATAGGTCTGTGATGTTTTAAATACTAATTTAATGTTATACATTTAAAATCAGCAATATTATCTTTGTGGTTAAGATTCATAAAAACATATATATATATACAATATATTTTTTAGTTAATTATGACATCCTGAAGAAGAAAATGGTATTTTTCGAAACCGGTAGATGTATTTAAACTCATTTTAGTGGTTAATAAAACAAAGATAATAAATAAAAATACTAATTTAATGTATTATGTATCCCGATAGCGCAAAAACAATATTTTTCGACAAAATTGATTTTATATGTATATATTTATAATTGATACATTAAATTAGTATTAAATTTTTTTGTTTATCTATAATTTTGTTGACACTAAGCTGACCGCCATTATATTCGATATAAATTCTAATCACTTATATACATTTTACATAAGTAATGTGACCATACGTCCCGTAAAATCATAATCAAAAAAATCGACGGTAGCACCTAGTAGTGCGTCGATGACGGCATGCGCAATACGTCTTACACATATGCAAGTCGGTCAGAAGCCTGCTAACTCGCTCACTCCTCGATTTCGAGTACGCGTAGACAGCTTAACTTTTTTATCGACATGTGTTATTATAATCAATTTAATTTTCTTGTACGCAAACTCATCATTTTAACAATGCCTAAACGAAAGTGCACTTTTATGTTAAGCACAAAAGTACTCAATCGGTCGTCAGATGTAAAAAATGTCGTACAGAATTTATCGTAGCCCGTAGAGTAATGTCCCGCTTTGAAAAAAAAAATGGTCACATTATTTATAACCTAACTTAAAGCAAGTGGAAAACTATTCATCCACTGTATAGTTCGTATTTGAATGGTAGTAGGTTCGGTCGTGTTGGTAGCGCCTCTCAGCCAGTTCAAGAGCTCTGGGGCTGCCTTGTGAACTGACCGGCCGTGCTCAGATCAAAGGCTTGCAACCGCAAATGTAAATTACACATAGGAAACAGAAAACTTTTCTCGGTCGTACGCTGGAAGGCAATGCATTTATGTACCTATATATTTTTAATATTTTGCAGTTTGGAATCTCCATTGATGTTTTAATTTTCAAAATGTATAAATAACATATTAAAAAAATATATTTTGGTAGGATGTCAAATTTGTTTACAATGCAAAATAATGATTTATTAATTTCCCAAAAATGAAAGTTTATATTTTTCTTCAAAATACTTTGTTTAAACCACTATTTATTATTTATTCCACGTGTTTCGATACCTTATTTAAAATTTATGAATAATATATTAAATAACAAGGACAAGGATGATATTCAAAAAGGATCGGTGGTCTAAAAATTAATTTGCAATGATTGCAATTATTTTTATATTGCAGAAATTTTGATTTTAGAATTAAGGAGCACTTGAGATGCCTAAATAATAACAACTATTCCGAATTTCCCAATCACATTTTGGAAAGGGTTTAGAAATTATACATACAAATATTAAAGGTTTACAGTTAGATAAATTTGAAATTTTATAAATAAGAAAAAGTGTTAATAGCAAGCTTAATGTTACAAATAAACAAATCCTCTTTGCAAATAGTCACTTTTTAAATTTGTTTTCATATTAGTTCTTACTTATTCACCATTTTATAGTTTTGTTTTTATCTATGCTTGTATTTTTAATTTCAGTATATATTGTTTCCTAAAGAAGATACCATAGGTATCGAATCATGTAGAATAATTAATAAATAGTGGTTTAAACAATGACTTTTTTTTATAATTATTGATAGTTTATATATTTAAATGAATTTTATGTATTTAATCTAGATAACGTAGCTTTTCAATGTGATTGAATATTTGCAATTTATGAGTCAAAAATAAACGTGCACTTATAATATTTGACATTTAAAAGAATTTTGTTTATTATTATTAACTTTGTTTTAAAAAATAAATATTTGGGAAATATTTAGTTTATTTATGGAGATAGATTCAACCAAATTCAGTCATATAGAATATCTTTTAGATTATTGTGTGTATATTAAACTAAAATGAAAGCTTAATGATTATAAGATCCTAATATTATTTTATTTGATTCTTATTATTTACATACTTTTGTAATAATATTCTGTTAGACTAGATAATATTAACATAAAGTATTGTTTTTTTTATCCAAATCGACTTTTTAAATTTTATTTTCCTTATTTAATATTAAAATTGTGCTTATTTTTTACATTTAAAAGTGCATAATTTGGAAGCAGTCGATATACCTCACTCACCAACCGGTCGCCTAATTTAACCTATTACATTTTTTAAATAACTAATATTTTTAAGTTATATGGAGAAAAAATTTACAATATAATCTAGACTTACAGTATTCAAGAAAAGTTGTTAAAAGATTAAACAGAATTAATTATTCCCGGATATATTATAAATGACGTAGCTTCGGTTTAAAAGAGAAATTGTGTTATATGTGAAATATATGAATATATTATACATTGTGGAAAGCACGAGCTGGGATAGGATAATAAAGAATATATATGTAACATAAGGCGAGTATTGAAGGCATCAGAAAGACCTGGCTTGACCAGATACCAGATACAACCAAGTGCTGGGAGATGGACCTGTTAAAATCTTCAACAACCGAAGAGGATGCATGCGAAAATGTATAAAAATAGATGAAGCATGAGTGGTGTGCCAGGATAGAAGAGTTATATCTTATGAAACGCTAAGGACAGTTGCATGGCAGATAATGTGACTTCGTTGACCTTGAAACGCTTCTAAATATATGCGGTAGTTTTTAACACCTTGTATATTAATTAGTAACATCATTTTTATTTTTATTTTGTCACGGTATTTCTAATTTCTCAACCATGAAAAAGTGTGTTATTCCCCTAATTGTTTTAATATGTGTATGTAAATTTCATACTAGAACTATTCTTAATATTAAATAACAAATTATTAAATATAAGTAAATGAATTAATGTTATTCAAAATAAATTTGATATTTTTATTTATTATATATTTATTAAACACATTATTCTTGTGAAGATAGTTGAACATAATTATTTGATGTAATGGTAACACGTTTTCCCCTATAGAAAAAGGTTCAGGTTCGAATTCCTATCCTTAAAGTATTTCTCAATAAATAGATTTTTTTCTGTACATCTTTATAATTGATTCATTAAATCTGATCTTCTCATGACAGGATAGGAAACTATATTTATGAGTTTTATATTATTTCACTTCTTTAATTTTATACGTATAAAAACTGTAAGAACGTGTATATAGAAAACACTATTGATTTTAGATTAACCGAAGATATGGAATCACCCGTTCAACCAGTTGTTTTTGTTAGTAGTTTGGTATGTGTCTAGCAGACGCGGTCGCTGCATACGTGCTTTGGATACTCCGCATCTTTTGTGTTGTAGAGTCAAAAAGCTTTGACCTTTTTGTTTCTAGCAGAAAATAGCCCTGCTGCAAATAAATCACCTGTCCTTTCGAATTAGTCATAACACATATAACGACACAGCGCGTGCAAGTCGAAATACATATAGATGCGAACATTTATAAATTGCGTAAACACATAGATACCAGTAACAGCGGATTCTAACATTTGTTCCATATTCACAAAGTTTTAAAGCATTCGAATTTCACACATGCGCATTCAGTTTCGCCTGTCAAGGTCTTCGAATACTGTATACGCATTCGTTAACAGCATACAACGTACAAAAAATTACTTTAATGTTTATGGGTATAATGCACAGAATAGCATACATATTACGAAGCGATCGAATTATTTTGAGGAATTTGTTTGTGTGACGAATTTTTGAAGCCCAATTATTGAAACATTGAATACCCTTCAATTATCTATTTAAATAATAAATGAGTATAGAAAATAACATGGATGCTTCACCAACGTGTTCTAACGCTGTAAATGAAAATAGTGAATTGTGTAAGCGTTCGTGGACTAGTATGGCTAGATTTGTATATTTAATAGTAAGTATAAACTTATTATCTAGCATCCCTTCTACAAATAGTCACCGACCGCCACTGGTAATTATGTGTCTTCATATTTTAAAATTAATTAATAAACCATGTAGGTAGATATAATGAAGTATTCTAATAATCATTGTAAGGGAGAAAATACGTCGGTCTATCTTCATGTTGCATCTCATTGTCTCGCAATGGGTGGATAGTCACCTTCTCGGTGAGCACAGACGTTCGCTTTAAAAATTTTGGTATGTCATGCTCGTGGAAGATAAATATTGAAGTTGTACACAGGAATCAGTCACCGTGATAAGAATCGGACTTCAGAAATCCGCTTCTTCCGTTCTCATGTCTCGTCACGAAATGTAGGGACGCTTCCTGCTGCCACAGGCGGTGGAATGTATTTGAGCACGAACATCAGAAGAGGCGCGATGAAGATATAGCATTTCGGTGCGAAATAAGTACGGCTTTGTATTTTATCACTAACGGAAACAAATGCCTAGGCCACTACACCCAAAGAACGCAGCAAAGAGTAATACTCGCTACCCATTCATTTTTATCGATCATTTTTTTTGTTTTTATGTATCCAGTTACCTTTCAACTTATAAGAGTAGTCCGTTTTTTTCGTGGGATCTGGTGATCTAGTCGGTCGGGGGTTCGAGCCTCGTTCAGGAGACCCACAATTTCAATGTTGATGTAACATGTGTACGTATTCCAATTTAAAAATATATTTCAAATTTATTTTATTGGTAGAAATGTGCAGCGGTTATTATATGGTTAATTAAACACACTTTGTTTGAGGTACTTCAAAATATCAGTACAATAATGAATTTCCTTGAAAGGTAATATTTATCACTTAACAAAGAATCAATAACTTTGTTTCCAAAAATTGTATATACTTCTTGCATATTTTAAATTTTCGTTTATTTTTAAGTAGAACATATTTTTGTTTTAACCTTTTGAATACCATGAGCGCATTAACACGCACTTTCTGACCTTGCAGGGATTAAAGTCATATTTTAAAAATAATTTTACCATCTGTGGAAAACTGTTTTCAATTTTTGATAGATACTTGTAAGTTAAGACCCTTCCCTATATGTTATCTTCCATTTCAAATACAGTTGGCAGTTAAAAGGTTAATGAGTAAAAGGTTTTTGAGGTATTTTTAATACAAATTAAATTAATCAATTAGAAAGATATACAGAAAAAATCTAGCATCTTAAATATGTTTTCGATAAATTGATTTTTTTGTATATTTTTCTAATTGGAATCATTTAATTTGTATTATTCGTTTTATTGTTTATTTTTCGTCTACAGATTATAAATAAGTCAATTTTGACCACATTACTTTGTTGAAGTACAATGTAGACCGATAATGGAATATCATGTTAGGTTAGGTTAGGTTAGGTATTATATACTTTTTTATGGTTGTGAAATAAACACACAAGTATTTTTTTTAAACAAAAGTTATGTTGCAAAATGACAATTGAGGGTAATAAATAATTCATTAAAACTACCGCAGAGAAGTAAAAAAGTTCATGGATTCCAAGTGATTCCAAATTCTAATTACGCGACATGCGACAGTCACGTGATTAGACGTAAATGCATTAAATTGATGCAAACATCTCGGAAAGAAAATATGTGAAATGTGGGTGCAATATTGTTTATTTAAAATGTTTAGCAATGTACCAATTTAAAATGTTGAGGCAAACATTTTACATAATTAATCAATAATCAGAAAGTGTACATTGAAAATATTCTGAGCGTTCTGCGAATTACAGTCTCTTGAGTACTCTACATGCACCTGACCGCTTAATGTATTACTGCAAGTGCATCAGCGCTATTCGCTTTGACACCTTCACTAACTACCTTATTATATACATGAATAAAAAATTAATTGATTATTTTTTTAACTGTGTCAAAAGGTGTATGTATATGTATTTTATAATATAATATTGGTATTAAATCAGCAGTCATTTTCGAAACGTTAAGGTAATAATGTTAATTTTCAAAGAATTCAGATAATACAAGTCATTTAAGTGGTAAACCATAGAGTAAGTTACATTTTCTATAGGTGTACAGAAAGATGCATGTACATATTACTTATATGTTTTTGCATCAAATATCAGTAATTTGTTTTCCTTTTATACTATTCACACAAAAGTGAAAAAATTACTTATTTTTATTACGTGAAGGTTAAACAATTGCAAAAAAAATATTCAAATCGTTTGTGAAAATGCGATCAAATCAATTCAGGTATTTTTATAAGTGTAAAATGGAAAAAATCTGAAGTGCCGAGGGCACGTTAAAAACATGTTACGCCATCCTCGGTCCGTATCGCGTGAAAGGTTACATGAATAAATATTGTATATATAAAGGAAAGTCCCCTCGCTTCATATTTCTGCGTGTGTGTCGTTCTCGTCAGGGAAGTTCGCACTCGGCCTGTTTATACGCGCTGCCTTGTTAGCATTTATGCCATTTAAATAAATTAGCAAACAATATAGTTAAACATTGTAGACTAAGAGAAATATATTTTTAAAAGTAATGCAATTTTTTTCTAATAGATACCTACTCGATTCTCTGAATCGTATTATACATGCAGTACTCAGAGGCATGCAGCGTATACAAACAAAAAAGCTGTGCATAACCAACAATTCTGGGAAACGAATGTAAATTAAAAAATTCGATTAACACAAACGAAAACATTATTTTGTAATTAGCGCCATCTGTATACCAGCAGAGACATTAATTGCTCAGTTCTAAAAACTATCATGACAGCTCACCGCTGTACTTGTGGCGCTTTTTTTTCTTACTCAGTTCTGTCTTTAAGCCGGTGAATTACTCAAGTCATATAAATGTCTATTTACTGAATTGAAAATTCCTTTCGGTTGATCCGTTTTGAATGGAGTTATTACCTATGCTATTTACAAAGTTATTTAGTTACAACTGCGTGCAAATCATTGAAGTGTCTACTTCCTCTTTTACTAATTCGCGAATTTTAATATCTTACTGTTTTTAACGTGTTGATTTCATGATTGTTTTTTAAATTTGTTGCCTGGATTAATTTTTGATTTGGGAAAAACAAAAAGCAATTGGCCGAACTATTTCCTATGTTAACCTTTAATAAAAATAATTATTTCCAATAGTTATTACGTGAAAGATTTTCAAACAATAAATTAATCATGTTCATTCATAGAAAGTGTTCTTAAAAACGTCCATACATTTTTTATATGGGTAAAAAAGTATTATTTTACGTTAAAACTTAACCTTTATAAACACTATTAATAGTACTCTAAAATTATAAATAAATACATGATAGGGTCTTATAAATGACGGATCTATTTTGTCTAATGACGTTGGTTAAACGAAAGAACATACATTATATTACATACATTATATATGGTTGTATAATATCATTTGTAACAGCATAACCTAAATATATACCTGCTGCACGCCACTGGCAGTACTGTAGTTTTACAGGAAAGGTAAGGAGTAGACTACCACAGTAGGAGAAGGGGGAGGCAAAACAGGGAAGCTAAGGAAAAACACAAATTAAACACTTATTCTTTTAAACAAATAATGGATATCTCATAAGCCCTGTAATTACCCATACTTCCATATATTTCCAATAAATATAGTAAAAATAGCTTAGATATCTCTCTGAGATATCTATTATTTGTTTAATAAAAGTGTATTTGTAGTTGAAAATCCAGTAATTGTATGTTCTTGGACATATTCAAATATTACTAATTATTCGTAATTCAATTCAACCAATCACTGGTATACTAAAAACTAAACTTCCAACAATTAATTTTCAGTTACGAATCACCGTTAAAATCGAACACAATCACAGTCACAATAACGGTTTAAATAACGGCTTACCATCACTACTGGCAATAGAGACTGTAAAACATGATACAAGGTTCTTGCATTTTAGAGAAAATTAAGTATATAGGTACATATATGGAGTTTGAATCTCTATCTTGACAGTCAAGTTCATGTCTTTAGAACCATGTTTCTGACCACATAACCTAACCCTTGCCTGCAGATAAAACCAATCACATATTTAGTGCAAATTAAAAGAATCAAAGAGATATACAAAAAATCTTTTTATCGAAAAACTAACCAAAATATTTTTTAATACATCATTTATTTTCTGTAAATCTTTCTGATTAATTCATTTAATATGCATTAAAAACATAACTATATTCTGAAATTGTACATGAACATGAAATTTCACAATATAATTGTGTTTTTATTAAAAATGTTAGATATTTTTTATAATTCTTTCACGGGTGGATTTCAGCACGATAGGCGATAGACAGGAGTAGCGAACTTTTTAGAACTAGAATGCCCATAAATCTAAAATTCCTATTAACTACTTAATGAACCTACATTCTGTAATTATGTATGTACCAGTGGCGTGCACTAGGCATAGACTTATCACCATCAATTAAAAAACAACCAAAAAACATTATTTTTAAATCATCTGTATCGGCCGTTATCTATCACTGCTGGACGAAAATCTCCCCAAGTGTCTCCCATTCGTGTCTATTGTAATTCTCTGCTACGTATTTCCGCAGAATTTTATGATTTCATCAGTGACGAGGGTTTTGGGGCGGCCTGTCGGCTTCTTGATACCCCTCGGGTATCACTGGATGACTGCATATGTCCGTCCTCGGAGCAATACTTTAAAATACATTCATAAATAACAAGATTTAGAAGCCGCATATTTGTATTAGGTTTGGATCAAATAAATGAACTTGAGCCGTTTACTCTATTTATCCCTTACGAGCGCGGGGCTAGTTGCAACTGTGCCCTTTGTTCCAATGGCTGGCCCTACCAACGCCTCTGCTACGTCTCCTAGATATGGAGTTGTAAGGGCCGATTATGTAATCAATAGCCAATTTTTACCAAGTTTTTACTGTAGAAACTTTTTACCATTACCGATTTTGGGTTATTGGTACGTCAAATTTACTACTGTCAAAGACAATCTCACCTCTCAAATAATCATAAATATGCTTAATCTGTGGCTTTATTCGCCCCTGCGTTCGAGGCCTGTCACTTTTTTACGGATTTTTTTTGTATTATGTGCTAAAGTATATTAAACAACAACATCATCATCGGACGAACTCTCATCACTAAAATAGCAGGATATTGAATGATTAATTTTCGTACACTGCAACATTCAAAGTATGAATGTGACAGATGACTTTTAAAACAGCTGTGAAGAGTCCGCCATATTTAACTATCGATTCAGAATTTTTACTATCGGATATCGGAGGGTAAAATTAGTTTACTACTGGTTGTACTTTCGAGAAGTAAATATTTTTTTACCCACGATCAAACAATCTGTTTTCGCAAAAAAAACTTACTATAGTTTTTTTTTTACCATAGCATAAAGTTTTAATACAAATTAAATCTAGTTATGAAGGTTAAAATTAATTTGTCGAAAAAATATTTTTGTTGCCACCCGGACTCGAACCAGGAACCCTTCCTATCCAGGGAATTGCGCTGACCTATTACACCACGTCAACATTGTAAATTTTCGAACTTATATTTTCTGAAAAACTGCAAATTCACAATAATAATACGTTTTTCTTAATAGTGGTAAAAGTTACTAAGTTATCACACAACTGGCCCTAAGAGATCATTTGTATAATTGCGAAGAATAGTGCAGCTTTCTTTCGTTAAATAATTGTTATTAGTTCTTAAAAATTAATACAATATAATCTAATACATCAACCGGTTTCAAAGAAGTCAGCTTTTTTCATCAAGGTATCACTAAAATCATATATGAAATTATTCTTACATTTAGAAAACTTATTTATTTAAAAGCGTGTTTGCGTTAAAAATTATTAGTTATTATTGTTATTAGTTAAAATTATTAGTTATTCTTGCATGTTAGTAATAATCACCCCTTAATTGATAATGTGGTCAACCAATGAGGTTTTTAGTTTACAGCTACATCTCCAGTCTTTAGAGAGCGGATTTTTTTAAAGTTCTCCACCTTAATGTACTGAAATTAACTTTTCTCGGTGATATGAAGCAATTAAGATGTGGATCTATAGATGAATGCTCTTAATCAGCCGTATAGATAGTGTTATATAATAAATCAATTGATAATTGCTAAAACATTATACCTATAAGTACAAAAACGAAAAAAAAAAAATTTATCAGTTTTGAGACCAGGTCGAAAAGGTAATTATAAAAATTTTGAAATAAAATAATTGATTGGCCATCTGACAATACTGCACTTCGGTATTGATGATTACGAACACAATAATTAAGAAAAATGTCTGTTAAAAAAAACTTTATTAAATTAAATTATTTGGTTATAAATATAATATAAATAAAAAAGCTTGTCATCTTAATAATCTGTATGTAAGGATGTTATTGTTAAATATTATTTTTGTAATGATGCTTCGTACCGTATATACTTAAATAAATGATGGACACATATCATATAATAATTTAAGACGATGTAATAATTCTCTAACGTTAAATAAACTATTTTATTTCATTTCAACAGAAATAATATGTGTGCGGGTAAACCAACCATTGGCTTTATAAAAGTACTTAAATTGAATCGCCTTTGACGTATATTTTGTAAACGTCTACACCATTCATAAACCTCATATACAGGTGCTACTTGACAGAAAATATTTCCTTTGATAGAAAATTCAACGATTTTAATTACATCCTGATAATTTAATTCTATTCGTACGTTAGTTGGGGCATTACATTTAAATAAATTGAAGCTAAAAAAAAGTCATATTATATTAAGAATAAAATATTTATATCTATACATTTTTTTTCAACTTTATTACAATTTTTATTTTTTGCCAAACTGCAGAACAGTTTTACGACAAGGATTGCCCTTCACATATAAATTAATGTAATTAACATAGTAAATTAAAGTACGTACAAAAAACAAAAAAATTATAGAAAGTAACATATTAAAAGTAAATTAAAACTTTATCAACAACAAAAGAAAAAATTTTTAATACAACAGAGGAATCAAATAATTATATAAGAATGTGTTCTTTCAGTTTATATTTTAGGGTATTCACTGGGGTATCTTTATTTTTCATAATGTTTTTAATAAGTATTTACTGATTTTATTCAATATTCGTGGCACAACACATTCTCTCGTTCTCTCATCATCGTTATCAGCCATGATCTATTCACTGATGGATGAAAGCCTCCCCAAGTGTCTCACACTCTTCTCCGTCTAATTTAATAATTTGGTCAGTTCAGTGAGTTTTGGGGCGGCCTGACGGCTTATTGATTCTCCTCGGGTAACCTTGGATGATTGCATTTATCCAATGGTTGTCTGTTGTTAATATAAATCTCTGGGTTCAGACAACCCAGAATTTTATTCGGAATGGACACAAACTGAAACGCCGCTTCGGTTTGTGGAATTCTCGCAAATATAGCTCCGGCTCGTGATATCCTTCAAATATTGATTACAGCTCCTGTTCGTCATTTTGGATTCAATAAAATAAAACGGCTCACTAGGATATGGGTGACATCATGAAATTAAAATTATGTGGACAGTCCGTAATAGTGATAAGCCTAAAATAGACGCCATTGAAATGGAGAAGAATGTTACATATACGTATGATCTTTTGTATAGAGCCATTTTCGTAAAAAAAATCACCTTAAGGGCGCTTAACACATAAACTGTTTATTGTACTACATTATTTTTATTCAGTGTATTGTAACGACGTTAAACTGTATTCCGCTAGGGTTAATTTTGATAATAGAGTAAGAGTTATGTAATATAATTTTTTTTAAACAATTCAAACGCAAACCTTTAAATATCTCGAAACGAAAGAAACATGACTTAAACCACTTTCATTATAATGGGCACATTTATTTCTGTAACTAGGTGTCGTAGAACATCATGCTCATTTTTACAATATTACAGGAGTGCAGATAAACGAAAAAACTGGAATAAACTGTATTTATGCGTCTATGTTTTTTTCATGACGTCACTGGAAAATAATGTAATTAGTGGTGTACAACTACCTACATGTCCACATATTGTTGTATGCCGCTAAAAGGAAATGGAGGTAGTTCTGTTATACACCCAATTTCTGTTATTTTATTGAATTGGAGATAATGTTATACGACTACAGGTCACAGGAAAAAAGTACTGTGTTTAAATATAATTTTTGGTAAAAATGGACATGATGCGTTTTGCCTCCGAGGTCCAGATATACTAAGATACATGCGGGTAATAAGGCCTGTCGGGTAATAAAGCCTAACAAGCAAAAATCATATTTAAAATACACACAAACATAAATTAGGCGTAAACAAGTTATCCCGTTGACCGTCGACAGTATTGTGTCATTTTTTATAAGAAGAGCGCGCGCCAGTTGAATAATAAAAATCCGTCAGAAACAATAGTAAGTAATTTTGATAATATTATAGTAAACTGCATGTTATAATTCAAGTTAAATTACTTAGATGTTACCGTCAAATTTAGTATCTTTTAAAACATTTTTTAATTTTCGGGTCTGCGGGTGTTAAAGCCTATGAAAACGCTTATAAATTCGCAGTGTCTCCCTGTCTATCCATCTAGGTATTATGTTTCTATTTAGATTTTACGAATGATTATAGCGCATTCATGCTTATGAAAAATGAGTTGGACTTTATTTTCAGGGATTTTGACCACAATGCCTCCCAAAAGAGCATTATGGTTAGAAGAAAGGGGAACTTTGAAGGAATGTATCACAGAAATACAAGATCCCCAGAAAAACACTCATAAATCAATAAATTACAGAGGAACACCAGTCATAAAAGACATTTTTGATCAGAATAATAAAAAAAGAACTTGTGTAACATCTGATACTAGAAAGGATTCTGATACTTCACAGGTGAAAATGTCATAATTGTGTGGAGGTTAGGATTGCCGATATGAGATATATGCACCAGATGCGGCAAATGGTATCACGAGGAGTGCTTTGGTTTATCAGAAGAAGATCTAGATACCTTTGATTGCCCTGTGGTTGTTGAGCTAGACAAAATGTATATAATTACCTATTTAATTATTGTTCTTAAGTACAAAATATAGTTTGTAATTCGAATTTTCATATATGTTACAGCCATAGGTCTTATTACCCTACTAAAGTATAATAAAGCCAATGTACATTGTTTTTAAAAAGGTTTAATATGCTGTTCTTGTATATGTTAGAAGTTGACATTTTAGTTTATATCTGTTCCTGTGATACTGTAAGATTAGTTAACAATAGAAACTCTTGATAATCCACAGTATTTTTCATTTTATTTCAAATCTTATTACCTGCAGTTACCTTATATCTAGAACTTTTTGATCAAAAATAAGTATAAAATTCTGGTTCGTTAAATTTTCCATTTCGAGCTCTGTTTACCGATTAAACTATGACCTTGACCTATGTCTATTTTGTAAATTTTTTAACATAATTATTTTTGTAAAGGTCGACAATTATTATTTTAAAACACCAAAAGATTAAAGTTGATATTTTGCGAATAGATTTTTAACAATTCGTACTTTTCCGTTGCCACAAATCTCGCCTCGGTTTCTGTGATCGATTTCGAAACGCTGATCTTAGCTGGAGTCTGGTTGGAATCTTCCCTCGTCAGCCGGCGGCATGTGTGCACTGCGAGCGGGAGAGGGGGGCGGGGCTCCGGTGGGCGGGGCGCGGGGCGGGGCCGCTTGACCCAGCGGCGCGCCATCCTTGGACACCGAGCACATTTTATTTTTTTTAAACTATCACTCTTCAAAAAAATGTAAGAAAGCTTATTCTTCGTTACGTTGATCATATTATTATACTAAGCCGAGACTGTATAATTGAGACAGGCGGTAAAAACTAACGGTCACTGAAATCGTCCACGAGATTTGAAAAAAGTCTCGCTACAATTGTCCTACAAAACGCCCAAGAACGAGAGGAATAGACAATTAGTTCATGTTTTCTCTCAACTATTTTAGAGAGAAAGAGAGAGATTGAAATTTTTGATATAAAAAACTTGTGATAGTTATGCATACATGAACGGTTTATAACGGAATTTTTTTAAGAAGGAAAAATGTCACAATTATCCTTTTCTTAACTAATTCATATGAAAATGAAATTTTTATAAAATAATTAACGATTACAAGGTAAGTTTAATTTAGTAAAATTCAATAACACGTATGACAAAATAACCAATTGATCGATTTTCTTACTTAATTATTTAATGTTATCCATAGCGCCGCTTCCCCGTAAATTGTAGACAGAAATGATAAAAAGTCACACCCTACTGTCACGCATAACTCTCGCCTCATCTACATTCATACTGTATCTCATGCATTTTTCTGTATCTGGGTTACTTAACCACACAAGGCTCTCTTTCTCGAACCATCAACACTCACTTCATGGGCAATTTCTCCTCTAAGGTATGCGGGAGAGGAAATATAGCAAGTACACCATTTGTATGAAGACTTTCTTGTTAATGTTGGCTAGTATCACTAATATTTTGAATATGAATTAAATATATTAATTATAAAGATATACATATAAAATCGAAAAATATTGTTGTTGCGCCACCGGGATTCGAACCTGGATCTCTTTCCCAACCGGGGAAGGTGCTTTATCCAACTAACCTACAGCGACATTATTTTTAGCGACAATTTTCGACCCTATATGTTACCTTTTTGATATTAATACATTTAATCGTTCCATCATTTGACAGAGCCATCTACCTTATTTTTACAGAATCTCAAATACCTTTGAGTAATCTGATAGCAGACGCCAGAATTATCAATTCATATTTAAAATATCACAGACCGTCTGTTCTGAATAATTATAACTTCACAATAAGAATGTGTTCTCCTAACTAATATTTTGAATATTGAACCGCTTTCTGAAGTTGCACAGACAAGATCTCCTATATTATGAGTTGTAAATAACCATATTTTTCATTCCGAAGAATGTAACTGGAGTGTGCAGTATTCTTTGATAAATGCTATAAGTTCTGTTGACTCAATTATGGCTTATACTGGTTTGGTAACGTTTTTATTTTTTTCTCTTCTAACGCACAAACAATAGCATTGATTCTTAAAATTGCTCCAAATATATTTTATGCGCACATCGTGTTCCAAAATAACTTCCTAAATCACTCCTAATTTATTAATTAATTATTACTCGTATTATAAACGTAAAGCACCTTTCATATCTATTATTTATTTATGTACTTATTTATTTGTTATTTAATTCAAATTATCTATGCTTGTAATACAATCAATGTTGTATGAGACATTTAATTATAAACGTCATTAATTTCATCATCGTCTACTTATCTTTTTCCTAAGTGTATCGGGGCTTCAGAGACCCGACGAAGAGGGCGCTTCCAACTTTCACTTCGATACTAGTCGCCGAGTGAAGACCCAGTCTTTCTTCATACAATATTGTTTGCTATCGATCCGGCCGCCAAGTTATCTTAAATGCGATATTTGTATATGTGAAAGTGTGGGTTCCTACTTCCTTTTTACCTATAATTTATTTATTTATTAAATATTTTCAATATTAAATCATTCCTGAATTTACAAATATGTATTATTTAATAACATACGAAAACCGATCACTGCCTACCCCTGCCGACAAGATAATGGTGACGTAGAAAAAGATTTTTCTTACACATTCTTTTCTCACACAAAACTCGTGCAGCAGAAAGAGATAACCATGTCGTCCGCGAGTCCCACGCAGTGAAGAGGGCTTTCCGCTCGCTCTTGGCCTAGCGGCCGGGGAAAAAGCGAGACGGAAGTCCTGGGAATCGATCGAAAAAAATAAGTTCTTGTCGATTTATAAAATATATTCGATTTCGGAATACGAATTTCAATGGTATATTCCACCGGGCCATTGTATGAAAATGAAGCCAGATTTATGTGCAATGTCATTCCGCTTATTTTGCTTACATTTCGCGGCGGTTTCGGAAAGGACCAATAGCTTACTTACACGGCCAACAGGTGACTCGGTGTCTGGTCATTTTATCCAGTTCCAGATTCCGAAAGTTCTTGTCATCGTTTATTGCCGGCTTCTTCTTCTTCTTTTTCGTCACCGCCCGGATGGGCAGAGAACAGGTACGCTGGAGCGCGGCCATAATACCACGACGTCAATCATTTTAAATGGGAATTTTTACAGGAGGACTGTTTTAATTTAATTTGTCGTTTAAAACGCTGCCGTAAAAATGTGTACTTCCGTTCATTTGTTTAATTAAAACTGCTTTATTTGTATATACTTATGTATAATACGGACAATATAATTATACTATTAATAAGTCGTCAATAAAAACAGTACAATATGCATGCGCGTATGTATAAGTATATGAATATATAGGTACAAACGTATGTATCTACTTATATATTATTTTTAATTCTACAATTAAATTATATTTTAATTGCATCCTATTTCATTTTCTCACCATTTTCATTTTATTTTATACTTTATCGGTTTTTTAGTATGTACCTGCTGAGGTAAGACTAGCGGTATATACACAATGGAATCCTGGTACCAACACTGATGTATGGAAGTGAGGACTGGAGCTGGCAGAAGAGGAACGAAAGTAGACCGAATGCAGTGGAAATGAGATCACTTAGGCGTGTATGTGGCAAATCAATTTATGATAAAGTAAAGAATGAAGAAATAAGAAAATAATGCATGCCGATCTTCGTATAGTGAGTAAGATTAAGAAAGGATCACTTAGTCGGTTTAGTCATATGGGACGGATGAATGAGAAGAGAATGGTAAGAAAGATATATGACGCAAGTGTTGCTTACACCAGAGATAGGGGACGTCCGTGAAAGACTTGGCACGACCACATAAACCAGATGGTCCTGTTAGATGCCACAATAAGAGGCAAGTTCGTATGAGAAGATGTATGAATGTGGATGAGGCGAGAATTGTGTATTAAGACAGAAGAGTATCCAATCTGTCTACCCCCGCGGAGAAACGGCGTGATGATAAGTAAGTTGTATGTAAATAATTGTTTTTTTAGTTTATTTGTTTGTATAGGTAATATTTTATTTTATTTTATAAGCAGATTAGACTACCGAGATACACAGTAATGAGCACATCGACGGAGAGAGGGAGAGAGAAAGAGATAGAGGGGGATAGATCTTATAAGCAGGTTATCGACAGGTTCTTTATAACCCTAATAAATAATCTTAGTGTGACATTAAGACACAATAAATATTTTAAGACAGTTAGGAAAATAATATAATATATTACGCCATTTAATGTTGAAGAAATTAAAAACACTGTAAAATTTTTTAATATAAGTTATGTTGCAAATTGAAAATTGAGTAGAATTAATAATATTTTTTAAATTACCGCACTGAAGTACGCAAGTGCGCCGGGTTCCAAGGTCAACGAAGTCTAATCACGTGACACGCGTCAGTAAGCATGTACTATACATTCTAACGATTATTTGCTACATATATTTATTTATCACTCAGATAAGTAACTGCTAAAAGTAAAAACTAAAAAAAATATGTGTAAAAAATAAACCTATCTCGCTAACCAAATTTAAGACCAAAACAATTATGTTTATTTTCTTCTCTCTCATAGCTGCGCACCGTAACTCCCGCAATGATGTCCTGACGTTCAAGCTCTTGACTCTGAAGTCTCGATATTAATGAGAACCCGTGACCCCCTTGACCTGGTCAGCCCATCGAACAGAGTCCTCTTCCTCCTCGGCCTTTCACTTTGCGGTTCCTACCCATCTCTTCAGATTGTCTGTCATCTTTTTTGCTGGCGACTTGTCCGAAATATGTTATAGGTACTTAGTACGTTTTAAAAAAACTGAGATGACGTCACTTAGGCAGTCCTTACATTTAGATCCAATTCAATATTTTTTTATTAAAATTTAGTATTTTGGGAAAATACCTTAATTGTGTTATATCTACGTCAAAAAATATTATGTTGTATATGTTAAAAGTTGGACTAGAAATATTATTATATAAATATTTAATTTCAGTTTAATTCGCAAAAATTTTGCTACGTCACATTTTTTTATGATTGGCCTGCACGCTACTGTAAAGTCACCCATATTTTCGTAAAAAAAAATGTGTCTACCTGCAGCGTGCAATTAAAAAAACATCACGTGGTTTCTCGGCTTAAAAGATTATCGTGTCCTTGGAACAACAAGGCATCATCTACATTCACATCAAACATTTTTACATTCAACATTTTGAATTTTAATTTGGTTTATCGCTTATAAGGTACGGTAAGTATATGTATTTAATATAATTCGTAGGTGCACATTATTTGTATTCAAATCAACACTTCTAAAAAATATTATAAGTGTTACTGAAATGTAACATTCTAAAATTTAACACACGGTTTAAAAAAATATTTATAGTTAATATTTTTATACGAATAGTCAATTTTGACAGAAATGTCAGAACCTTGTTGTTGATCACTATAATATTACATTAACTTTCATTATGACATTGCAATTTCTCAGAATACATCGTTCATTGATAATTAAACCAAAGTATTTACTTAAATATGTCACTGAAAAAATGCGAAAACAAATCTGTAATAAGTGCAAAGGACAGATTTGAATCCCAGGACATTTAAACAATATTTAATATGAGGTTAAAAGTTGGTAGTTTTCTATTGGATATAAAATACCGCTGCAAAGAACACATCGGACGAAGATAAACTAGCTCAGTTCGTATAGAAGTATACCGGCGATTTAGCGATTGATAAAAAATATGGAGTCAATTTACCAAGGTTTTTTTTCTCATCTCGGAGCTCCTTAAGTGAAGTGCTAGCCTTTGCTCCAGCCTCAAGCCGGCTCTGGCATCAATACTTTCGCAATAGCCTTATTTTACGGGTAGAAAATTATTATAGTTATCACGCCATCGAAAATAAATTCTATGGACAAATTAATGTTACTTTTGAAAAAACAGAGCTGTCTCGGGACAAAGTTAAAAGATTTGACCTTTGCATTTTATTCAGTGTCGTACTAATTACTGTAGTTTAACGTTAAAGAACGATAATAAGTAATAATAATAATGATAATTTAATCTGGTGCAATATGCTTATATCAGATTTACGTTTAGCCTTAATATATTTATTTTATTTATTATAGTACAAGCCAATATTGAACTTAATATATTAAATTATTTTAATATACGAGGCGCATTACTTAAGTAAGTACCGTTGCCGGATATTCCCGGTGTAGGGCTGCGGTTGCGATGTTGCGCATGCGCAATGATTTCCTTCGTCTGTTGACTCACCACATACAACGTTAGAAACATTCACACATCAGTGGTTGAAATGTTCAAGATAATAGATCAGCCCGCCGACTGTGAGATACGGTCCGTGATTCATTTCTTAAATGCACGAAACTTGAAACCAGCTGACATTCATCGCCAAGTGTTTTCCACATTTTCCTTGGTGGCAAGCGTTTTGATGACAATGATGAACTCAAATGCGGAGTACAGACATGGTTTTCATCCCTGTTGGCGTCGTTTCATGGCGAAGGTATACAAAAATTGGTGCCCCGTTATAACAAGTACCTTAATAATAGTGGCAACTACGTTGAAAAGTAGTTTAAGGTGTGTAGCGTCCGAAGAAAGTAAAGTGTTGTAAAAATAATGTGTTTCTTTAAAAAAAAGTATCCGGTACTTACCTAAAAAAAGCACCTCGAATTTTTTATGACAGATTATCGACAGGTCGTTAATGACGTTAATATGAGGTAATTAATTTATATCTTATTTTGCAAAATATTATAAATATTACAGTTCAGTCTAAACTATTCGACAATTACAGAAGAATATCCTCCAATACACCATTTATTTTTGTGCTTTTAAAATTAGCAATATTAACATTGTGGTTAAAATTCATATTTTTATTTATTATCTTTGTTTTATTAAACATGTAATTGAGTTTAAATACATCTACCGGTTTCGAAAAATACCATTTTCTTCTTCAGGATGTCATAACTAATTAAAAACATATATTATTGTTTCTTTACCAGAATCTATTTTTAAATAATTGTATTTTTTTTAAAATAGATTCTGGTAAAGAAACAATAATATATGTTTTTAGTTAGTTATGACATCCTGAAGAAGAAAATTGTATTTTTCGAAACCGGTAGATGTATTTAAACTCGATTAAGTGGTTGATAAAACAAAGATAATACATAAAAATACATTTATTTTTTTTTATTTTTTAGGAGAACACATTCTTATTGTGAAGTTGAAATTATTCAGAAAATAGCTCTGTGATATTTTAAATATGATAAATAAATAAATCCCGGTGGCGCAACAACAATATTTTTCGATAAAATTGATTTTATATGCATATCTTTATAATTAATATATTTAATTCATATTTAACATTTATTTTTGTATGTAAATTTTTGAAATCCATGTTTAAGAAACAACAACATAAGACAAGGTCGTTTAGGTGATTGTCATGTGGAACGAATGAATGAAGAAAGGATGTTGAGAAAGATATATAACGCGAATGTTCATGGCATCAGACATAGAACCTGTACAAAGTACAAGAAGCTTAGTTAGAAGTCTCAACTTTGGATGAGACGGGAGTTGGATGTTCAGGAGAGAAGGTTTTCCACCCCAACGTAGCTGCCAACCCCCGTGGCGAAACGGCAAAGGGCTAAACGTAAAATGTATAATAACAGTTATGTTCACACATAAATATAATAACATTATGGGAATATATTATGTCCAATGTAATATTCAACTCCAAAATTAAAATTAACTCAACTAACAAATAACAGGATCTTACAGAGATTTACTTAAACATGTTATTTGTGAATATGTATGAAACTGATTCACGCACGATTATCGGAATTATCTCGTTCTTAGATAACCTTAGCCTTCACCAAAACACTACTAACCAGGAATTAATATTTCGATTTCTTTTCATAAAAAAATCTATTGTAAAAATCTCGATATGGTACACATTTCTTTGTACCATATCGAGAGATAATTTATATTTTTCAGATAGATACTCGTATTTCTCCAGAAATTTTTTATATCAATATGTATTTTATATATACATAAGCATACTGATTTATATTCTAGTTATTATTATCTCATGGCTCATCTAACTAACCATTAACTAACTAACTTACCATCACTCCCTTTTCCCGCGGGGGTAGGCAGAGAGGATAGAGCGCCACACTCTTCTGTTCTGACACACAATTCTCACCTCATCCACATTCATACATCTTCTCATACAAGTTCGCCGATTGTTGGGGCTTCTAACCGTCCTCCATTATCTGGTTTGCCTGGTCGTGCCAAGTCTTCCGCGGACGTCCTCTATTTCTGGTGCCATAAACACTTGCGTTATATATATTTTTTACCATTATATCCTCATTCATCCGTTCCATATGACCAAACAACCTAAGTAATCCTTTCTTAATCTTACTCACTATACTAATATCAGCTTTACATTCTTTCATTATTTCTTCATTCTTTACTTTGTCATAAATAGATTTTCCACATATACGCCTAAGTGATCTCATTTCCACTGCATTCAGTCTACATTCGTTCCTCTTTTGCCAGCTCCAGGCCTCACTTCCATACATCAGTGTCAGTACTAAGACTCCATTGTGCACCGCTAGTCTTGCCTCGGTTGACAAATTTCCGTTAGATATAATTCCATTCAAAGCGCCGTTCACTTTATTTTCTGCAGTCACCCTTTTTTCGATATAATTCTCTGTCTTTCCATTTCTATCGAACATACTTCCCAAATACACAAACTCATCTACTTGTTCCAAACATTCATTACCGACTGATATACCCACTGATTTAGGCAAATTAACTATACTTTAATTGTAATATTTTATATTTTATTTGTTCTTATTTGTCGAATATTATTCGATCTGTAATTTAATCTGGCTTATTTCATAATGTAAAAGATTTTCCTCTTTAAACACGAGACTTTTCTCTTATGCGGGGGTAGCACGTCACTTAAAAATAAAAATAATAAGTATGAAGGCCAATGGGGTAAGAGGGAAGCTGTAGAAGTTGACTGTGGGTGGGGGTTATAGGGTGGGGGATTATAAAATGCGGCAATAGAGGGATAGGGAGGGGGAGGGGACGGATATATCGAGCGAAGCAACGACGAAAATGTAGGTGTTCTAAGTTCCATTGTAGATAATATTTAACACAAGTACTTAAAACTCAGATTGACTTCTCATTAATAGGATTACTAATACTATAAATTTAATGATAAACAAAAATATATTTAAATGAGAAGCATTACACTGCAGTCAAAAGTTTTCGTAGGTAAGGTCAAAAATCATATTTTTTATTGCACGACAACTAGCTGCCATCACACGAGAGCTGCCATCTATCTTGGAAAAATTAAGCTTCTTCTCTAGATAATCATAAATCCTGAACAGGATTCTTCATTCATTGATTATTTAATATCATTTTTCGATTCTCGGAATGTTCCCACAGTAAAAACAAGGGTTAAATAAATGGCTTTTAAAAATATCACTAAGTTTTAACTAAAGCATCTTTTCCTCTTCCCAATTTAAGGTAGGTTCGTCTTTCTTACCTGCCTTATTTGTGTTTCGTGTGGTTTTCGATCATCCACCTTACGGTTTGGACCTTGCTTCGAGCGATTTTCACCTTTTTCTATAACTTAAGGAGAGTAATAATAATGTATGTAATAATGAATAGCAACTTGCACTCAATAATTAATTATTGGCGGTGGATGATTATAACAGAAGCTCGTGAACGGATACGATTAAGGCTAGAGGCGATTATGTGAAGACATATATTAAAGTCTCTGTGTTTAAAAAAAACATTGAGTAATAAAAGATTTTCTTAATTTTTAAAATAACTGCGATCCATGTTTATAAAGAATATATTAAATTTTTGGCAAAAATTTCAAAAACTTCTACAATATTCGAGATTGTCGTAATATTTTATAAAATACGTAATATTTATGTATTTAGGGTTCTCTGGATAAATATTACATTCTCCCTTTGTAGAATTAATACGTTTAAAAAAATTTGCAAATATCAAAAATATGTGTGTGCACTGTGTGATGATTATTTGACGGTACCTAATAATCGATGTGCATCCCACTTTAAGGTCCGAGCTCTGGTGGATGAGTCAGTGCTATTTTATAGTCTCAAAATAGTTTATTTATTAATTAGGAACAAGATATCGAACGTGAAAACAAAAACATTTTACAGGTTATTCTTCAGTAATTAGTTGGAAATCTTTCATTCATGTTCTTCACTCGTTATATTACCTTGTAATTTAGACGTAAAACCATTCACAAAGTCTCGCTCATATTTACAGAATAACTAAAGTATTAAGTTTATAACTCACGACCCAGAGAGAACTCCAGCAAACACGTTCCTTTTTACTATTGCGGGTCCGTTTTATGTGCCCATTAGACTCTCCGAATGTATTGAAATTGCATTACAATAGCTGCTGTGTCTCCAGACAGCTTCAAGTGACCGCTTTCCGATGCAACAACCACCTTTTATGTTTCTTATTCTGAAAATCAAACTGTTTATTTAGAATTGGAGGAAGGTAAGGGTTGTCATGGACAGAGCTGAGGCAAATATAAATATCTGTAGGTAAAACCTACAAAAATGTTGATATTAGAATTAAGGAGATAACTATTCTGAATTCGCCAATCATCTTTGGAAAAAAACCATTCTTTTGACATTAACAAGGATTTTGAAATTTTACGTACAAATACTAGGTGTTTACAGTTAGATAAATTAGAAGTTTTAGAAATAATAAAAAGTGTTAATAGCATATTAAATATTATAAATAATCAAATTTTTTTTGCTAATAGTCACTTTTTAAATTTGTTTTCCTAAAAACCCTCGCCGTCGATATTATATCCCTAATAATTAAAAGTTACCCAAAGAGGGCAAGGAGTTGCAAGAGCCTATTCTTATCATATCTCTACTAGATATGTCCAACAAATCTACTCAGATATGCTCATGGTACAATGAGCTAGAAATATCAAAAAATGGTGGAATGGAATCCTCGCAACAGTAGAAGAAGTGTTGGCCGTCTTCCGGCTCGATGGAGCAATCAGAAGAGTGGTAGGCAACTAATAGGCTAATGATGAGACAGATGGTTAATGATTCTCGGGGAGTCCTATGTCTATCAGTCTATGATTATGATGACGATGAACGCCACAGGAATAAAGTCTACTCGCTAGTCTTCTAGCATGAGCTGGTATGGAATATTCACCTTCACTCCCCCTGGTCCTGAGCCATGTTGAGTGCAGTTTTTATTGAGGTTCTGATCTTCTATATTTGGTGTAATCATCTTGATTGAAACTATCCTTTTACTCGCAGCTGCTACTTCTATACTCCCAGTCTCAGATTTTCGGATAATATGTCGGAAGTCCGAAAGAATCTCTTTTCTGCATATCGACAACAGTCTTTAATTCCTATAAAATAAAGATAGATTTCTCCTGCGTAAAAACCTTAGAATTAAAGAGCTATGTTGTTAGGAGAACACATTCTTATTGTGAAGTTGTAATTATTCTGAACATAGGTCTGTGATATTTTAAATATGAATTAAATATATTAATTAGAAAGATATACATATAAAATCAATTTTAACGAAAAATATTGTTATTGCGCCACCGGGATTCGAACCTGGATCTCTTTCCTAACCGGGGAAGGTGCATTATCCAACTATGCGACGGCGACAATATTTTTAGCGACAAATTTTTGAACCTATGTGTTACCTTTCTGATACATTTGAATTGAATTGAATCCCAGTGGTGCAATAACAATATTTTACGATTAAATTGATTTTATATGTATATCTTACTAATTAATAGATTTAATTCATAATTTATGTTGTATTTCTAAAATATAGGATGTTCAAATAATTTGTTAGTTAATTTAACATACAGTGGAAATGTTAAAAAACTTAATTTTCTAAGATTTCATGCAGTGAACATACAAGTACATTACTGTTTTATATGGGTTGCTAAGGTGATTTGGACATATGGAACGTGAGTAAGGAGAAGATGGTAAGTAAAATTAGGAATGGAGAACGTCTGCGAAAGCATCAAAAAATTTTCGAGTGTTGGTAAGTTGCTTTCTGGTAATTTTTATGGACAATTATAAAATGACTTATGAATATTCAGTTTTGAATTGAAATTTCAAGCTAGCAAGCGCTAATGCTAAATGTATCACATTTTTTAATAAGTGATGATTCTAATCTATATCAAAATTGACGTAGTTACGCAGCTGGCGAATCCCAAAGATCAAAGGAGAGAGGAGAGAGTCCATATATGTTCATCACAAAAACAATGGTATTAATATTGAAGAATTCATTGAAATGATCGATATCACGATACGAACAAGCCAAAGTACCGGAGCTTCATTGAAATAGCGGGGTGAAGTTGGCTTCCAAAAAACTTGTTTCCATCAGAGCCGCAGATGCTCGAACTGTTTAATTGAACTGCTGACCCTTTACCAGTTGCCGAGTTTGGTAGTCACCTGTCTTACTGATCAATACTTGATTAATACAATATTCAGTTCAGTTGCCTTATTACCAGATAATTTGCAGCAACGTATTGTCAGAACAATGGAACCTCGGTTTACGAACGACTCTGTTTATGAATTATTCGGTTTGCGATCAGAATTTTGAATTACGAACATGCAGGCAGTCTCAAAACTCACTACGGAAGAACTGGAACAGCAAAAGACGGTGACAGAGGAAATATTATTTTCAGAGACTGATGAACGAATGGAAGATGTCCCTAGGTACTCGATCCACGAAATGTGAGCGAAGTGAAGTGAGATGCAAAGTTTTGTGGAAAAATATTACCATGTCATGTCAAGAAGAGCAAGAGAAAACAAATATCGTTGGATAGGTTTTTCGTGAGACAGAAACCTGATGAACCTCAAGCAGACGATGTTTTCATGGAAGGAGAGTCTCCTTCAAAACAATAACACTTTACTACATATTTTGTAAGATAATGTAAAATAAAAATTGTTTTTATGTGCATTCTTTTATTTTTATTACTTCTAATTCGTTTATAAAAAAAACCTTTTTTTTTGGTTTTATAGGATTTCAAGCAAGAAGTAGAAAATAAATATGTTAAAGAGCCATTTGCTTGGTGTCTTAAATAGATTAATACATTTTACATTGATTCTCATGAGTATAATTGTTTTGGTTTACGAACAACTCGCTTTTCGAATAGTTTAAAGGAACGAATTAAGTTCGTAAACCGAGGTTCCACTATATTTTGAAATAAGATGTACTTAACTAAGGTTCTGTGAAATAACTCGAAATAAAATACATATACTGTAATATTTGCTTATCTTTAATAATATATAAGTTGTATCAATGTGTCCAAAATTTAAAAAAATGAATTGTTAATTCTGGCGTCACCTATCAGACTACTCAAAGTTATTTAAGATTCCGTAAAAATAAAGTAGATAAGAGACTAATTTTGTTTTTACTATTTATTAAATAAACTGTACTGTAATAACATTCTAATAACCTTTATGCAAAACATATTCATGGGAAGCTTCCATGTTTTTGTTACGCCACTGGCCTCAGAACAGAAGAGTGTGGTGCTCTATCCTCTCACGGGTAAACATGTCGTGATGGTAAATCTACTATTTTTACAACAACAAACAAAATATTTTATCGCAAATATTGATGTTTTAAATTTTGTGTTAAAACTCTTTTTACCAATTTAGTCTCTAGTGTCCCATTTAGAATAAGAAACTAAATATCAAATAAAAATTCAATATCACGGTTACTTTCGGTGTGTTCTTGAGGATGCACCCGACCCTCTCGGAATCTTGTCCCCCCGCGCCTCCCTGCGTCCGCGTGAGAGGGGATGCCTACGTTAGTGGAGGTGGGACCGGGGGAGGAGCGCCGGGACGCTCTCCGCCGGCGCCGCCAGTCGGCAGGGCGGCGTCGGAATACGCGTTCGTCACAGCCACCCTAGAGCGCAGATTATCGCGAACGTTGTATAAAACCCCCCGTTCAACATTGACAGTTTGGACATTATGAATCTATTACAGTTAACGATTAATACTCGACACTTAAATTATATTAATTAAATTACTTTTTTAATTATATTACAAAAAATTACTTAATTCAATAAAAATATTTTTGTGCACTTTTCTTACTATCGTAATAATAATAATGTAGTGTTTAATTAGTGTTAATTTAATCAAATCGTACAGGGTAATAATTCAAATAATAAAATATTAGTTCGGATAAGAAACAATTAACAATTACTAAATCTTTATATTACATTAAACAAGATTGTTTTATTTTATGCCAAAAAAAAGATTTATTCTTAAGTAATTATTTTTTATCATAATTGTTTTGATTTTTTAAATAATTTCATTGATAACAGTTACGTAGTAAAATAATACTTAAGTAGTTAATGCGTCAACATGATGAACCAGTGATTCTCAAAAGTGGGTTAGGTATTTATTTCTGGCTCCAGTCATGCTCAAGGATAGGGACGGAGTTCCTGAAAGGTCTCCAGCGCCTCCTGAGGGTTGTGCAGGATGCGGAGGCCCGATTTTGGATAGGTAAAATAATTTTTAAATTGTTTAAAATATGCGACCCCATTTTAGAATATTGTTACAGAATTAACAAACTGCTTTAATTATTTATATACTATATTTCCCTTTTTGTGTCAGCCACCATCATCGGCAGGTTATCAAATTATTTTATCTATTTTTCAGTAGTTTATTATGAACTACAATCAACAAACTTATTAATCTTGTTACTCGTACGAATATCTTTGTTCGATATTATTAAAAGTTATTTTTGAAAAATAATTCAGTGTATTTATCATAAAATCGTAAGTTGCTTAATAATACAATACACAGTAACTGCTTAAAAGAGAAAATAATAATTATAACTGCCAAAATCATGTTAAATGTATATTTAGAGATTTCGATAATCGACAACCGAGAGCAATGTGACGCGCTGTCCTTTCTGACTACCCCTGCAATAATTAGAATAATGTAAATATTTTAATAAAACACTACGTATAAAATTAAATGACAATGTAGATATATTAATTGAAATTTTGACAATTTATTTCATTTGCCTAGATGGTATGTTGTACAATAGAAGAGTGTGAAAATATGCAACTGCAAAAAAATAGAATTGGAAAATTTTTATTTTTTTATTGGAATAATTAATAATAATAATAATATATATAATTAGCCTCAATTAAGAAGCAAAGTGTAATTTTTTAATGAATTATTATAAAATCTCTTTTTTAGTCAATGTACCCATGACTGAGCTTCGTGGTCCTCTATTGTGCTTCTACAGAGCGAAATGCTTACCTCCGATCTTCGCGATCCTATGCCACGTTTAATATAGCGAGGCGAGTTCAAATCAACTGTTAACATTTTTTCTTATTAATTATATTCTAATTTTAAAGGTACACTAGTTTTTTTTTCTTTATTAACACGATATGCGATATCCTGTATTATAGCAATTATTCGATTTACTTTTTAATCATTCAAGAAATGAAAAGAGGATAGAGCACCGTGCTCTTCTATCCTGAGACGCAACACTCGCCACATGCGTGCTCACATCGATTGTAAACGCTTCTGATGTAATATCTGGTTTACCTGATCACAAGTTAGATTTTTCTGATCCATCAACACTCACGTCGTATAGCTTTTTTAACATCCTTTCCCCATTCGTTACTCACCCATACACCAATTCACCCAAACGATCATTTCTTAATCATGTTCAATGTGCTAAGATCAGCATTATCGCTTCATACTTTACTATTTTCTAAATTGAATTCCAATGGCAATAGAAAGCTTAATTATTATTTTATATATTAACTTTTGTTAAAAATAAAAAGTCATCGAACCTAAATAGTATATATATATTAATATATTATTTATTTTTTTTAAATCCTACTTCACAACAAAAAATGTGTTCTCCTTAATATATAAGTTGCATTAAAGTTTCCACATTTAATAAAATGGATTTATTAATTTAATTCTGGCTTCTCCTATCGGATTTTAGATTCACCGTAATATAAAAATGATTGCATTTAAAAATGGAATAGTAAATGTATCAATTGGAAAAATTGTTGTAAAATTTGTCGAAAATGTATTCGATTGGTTTAGCGAAAATGAAGAACGCGTCCAGGTTAGAATCAATTAAATATTGTTCGATAAATAGATTTTGTTTGCATATCTTTCTAGTTAATTTATTTAATTTGTATACACATATTTTTCATCGTATATTTCGTTCTAAGGTAATTAAAGTGCTTCGTATTTGTATTGAGGATTGCCTTTAGAACTTCTTAGATGCCTGCCGGGCAAGTGTAAATTGGTAATCCATTCACGATATGCTCCGTTGCACTCACACAGGGGTATTTTTCTTGAGTCTCAATAATGCTTCAAGTATACACACCTACAGACTCACACAAAAGACAAAGATGAAAGCAAAAAATAAAATACACCCACCAAATAATGACGAATGCAGATACCTAACTATACCATCTGTATGATTTCCAAAACAGACATGCACCTACAAGAACACACGTGTTTACATAAAAGAAGATGGGGGTACACCCACATGGTCAAACCCACTAACTTATTTATTTTCATTTACCTACTACAAGGCTTCTTGGTCATGTGCGGTCTTCTTTCGAAGGTTGGCGATTGTGTTGCGGTGTTCTGATTTATGTATGTGCAAGCAACATTTGATACATTCAACCGCTGGTGTTACGCAACCAAGATAAGCACTGTATACTTTATAGTGTATACGCCATTACTGCCTACAATCATTTGCTGCATATTGAGTGGTAAGGGAACGTATTCCTCATTTACATTTGCAGTTTTACTTTATTTAAAAGTTGTTAAAACTAGTTCTCTTGAGTCACGCCATAAAACGTTTTCATTAGTAATGTGGTATACTTACGAGTTTATTTGATTTTAATGCAAGTAGTGTCCCTTTTCATCATAATCCAAGTCGGTCCCTCGGATCCTGAACTTGTCTCGACATCACTTTCAAGAGAGAAGTGCCTGTCTTTCTAATTATATTCATTCTTCAACGTGGCTCACCACAATAAGCACCTCCAAGCAATCTTCCCTTCTCGCAAGATGCCCAAAAATTAAATTATTCATCTCAGGCTGCATGTTTAGAGTCTGTTCTTGATGTTCAGTTCCTGCAGAATGCAGACATTCATTCCATAGTATGCGCAAAATTAAATTATTCATCTCAGGCTACATGTTTAGAGTCTGTTCTTGATGTTCAGTTCCTGCAGAATGCAGACATTCATTCCATAGTATGCGCAAAATTAAATTATTCATCTCAGGCTACATGTTTAGAGTCTGTTCTTGATGTTCAGTTCCTGCAGAATGCAGACATTCATTCCATAGTATGCGCAAAATTAATTTATTCATCTCAGGCTACATGTTTAGAGTCTGTTTTTGATGTTCAGTTCCTGCAGAATGCAGACATTCATTCCGTAGCATGCGCAACATGAGTCACCAGCATCACACTTCAAAGGCATCCATCAGTCATTTCTCCTTTGCCTTCAGGCTCCATGATTCCGCACCATAGAAAAATATAGAATGCACCAGACTGTTTAAGCCTGACCTTCGTTCTCTTTTCAACTTCTCAACTTTTCGCTATACCTATGCGCCGTTTAATTTCTGGCTCGTAGCTACTGTCTTCAGTAATTATGGACCCGAGATAATTGAAGTCCTTGACAATTTCAAGGTATCAAAGGCGTCTGTTCGTGAAAGCTTGTTAAGGCGTCCAATGATCGTCAGCTTTGTTTTTCCTTATTTATCATAAGGCCCAATTTTCAACTTTCTTATTCAATGCGAATTATTCAAAGTTGTATCGTCTGAGTACCTGAGATTGGATATCTTTCTGCCTCCAATTTTTACTCCACCATTTTTCGAGTGCATTTCTTACGATGTATTTTAATAGATTCAATGTACTCACAGTTACAGTTTATTGTATGACCAGATGGAAACAATAATTCACCGTCCCATTAATACTTCTAAAGCTCATTCAAACACATGCACTTACCTTGTTCCACAGCAACCAAACACTCTGTTTCGTGGACTGTAAATATGGAAGTAAATTTATTGTGTGTATTTCTTTGCTTATTGTAGGTACTATTTGCTGGCCGCTGACAGGCAATGGCACGCGCCCTGCCTGCGCTGCTGCGAGTGCCGCCTGCCGCTGGATTCGGAGCTCACCTGCTTCGCCAGGGACCGCAACATCTACTGCAAAGATGATTACTACAGGTAAAACGAAAAGCACTGAGAACAAATCACTGAAAATATTCAATTCAGTGCTATTTAAATAACCAATAGCAAATAAACCATATGTGATTCAAAAAAATTAAATCAGATATGATTTAAAGCATCTGAATCACATGTGATTTATACTTTTAAATAATAATTTCATGTACTTGAATACTGTAATTTATTTTGAAAAATCTTTTCAAAAATAAAAAATACAAATATAATTATCTAAATAATCTACCTTACTCTCTTAAGCATGTAGTTACGATAAAAAATATTAAGCTAACCTAAACAGCATAAAAATGTACAAGATACAGAACAAAGAATGAAAAACTATTTTTTAATCTTTATCCTAAACTAAGCTGACCTAACTTTACCTAACCAAAGAGTATTAAATTTTTTTTTTTTTTCATCGAAAATCTTGTTTTATGGTAATACTTAGTTTAAGATTAAGATTTTTTTTATCGCCCCAGTATTAATAATTATCTAATTTATTTTATTAATCAATTAAAAATTGTTTAAAACTCATTTGTACCAGCCACTAAATAAGTAATTTACGTCTACATTTCTAAATAAAATATAAAAACTTTATTTCATATGTTGCGTACGAAACAAAATAATGTTCATTGAAACACGCATTTCAATTCATAAGTGTAAATTTTCAATATGAAGTGTGTTTTAGCCGTTAGCGAAATTGTATTTAAATTATTTTTCTGCGAAATAATATTTTGCTAAAAAACTTAACAGATTTGAATTGAATGAAAATATTTTGAATCGTGTTAAAGCGGGCGTATTTAAATTGTGAAGGTTTAATCCTAGCGATTTGATATGATTTACTGTGGGTACCCATAATACAATTTGGGAATGGCATATTTTTGATTGTTTATATAATTAAAATAATAATGTTGTAAATTACTTATTGCACGCTTGATTTATTCGTTCTGCACACAGAATTATGTCACATGATTATTAATATTTTTACTTCGTTATGCAGCGTTGCTTTTTGAAAAGGTTTATTTGCGAAGAACGGTCAATGTTTAGTTTATAACAAATCTTATTTTATAATACTAATCTACTTTAGCACGTATTAAGTACATGTACTATAATGTGGAAAACTATATGTTGTTTATTTTGTAATAATTTCGTTCTTTTTAACATTTGTGTGCTTTTCCAATAACATATTTGTTGCTGTTAATAAATACTATTAACATATTTTTAACTTTTTTACTGTAATTATTACTGTGTTCATTTTAGTTGTGCAATAATATAGTTTAAGCGATTGGCGTTTCACTTATGCGTTATAAATGTTTATAAATATTATATTAGTTTACTTTTAACAAGCTCCACGATTTATCATTAAATTGGCGTATTATTAATACTTCGCATGCTTCATCATCCACATCAAGATGGTGATTTTCATGACCTTCTGCCCTAATAAGTATGTTTCTCTACTTTTCCCGACGTCTTGACAGAGAAGTTGATCTTCCTATTTCTCTACATTCTTCGACGTGGCCCACCACATCATGCCTCTAGAAGCTATCTTCTCTTCTTCGTATCCAAGATGTATAAAAAATTTAAAGATTAGTCTTAGGCAAATTATTGAGTCTCTCCTTAATTCCTGAGAATGGAGACACTAGAGCATTTCTCCGTTCATGTACACGGTGCGCCGTTAGAATCCGGACAAAAAAACGTTGTATTACAAAAAGTTATTTATTTAAGCCAATATACAAAGACACCAAAAAATGCTGTTATATCTCATTTAAATGATCCTTGCTGGGAACCTTAATTTTATATAGCCACCCTGCGCTTCTATCATCTCCTCGATCCTCGCCCTAAATCGCGAGCACGCTATTTTCAACTGATCGCGGTTCATGACCGTAAACTCTGATAGCGGCCCGGAGGAAGTTGACGTTAGGGTGCCTAGACTTGTTGGTTTGTCTCTCGACTACACCCCACATTTGTAGTCCAGAGGGTTTAGGTCGGAACTGTTAAGAGCCCAAAAGTCCTTCGACCAAAACATGTTATCGTTGTCAGAGAGCCAATTTTGCATTAAATGGCTCATGCGAGCGGGTGCTCCATCTCGTTGATAGATATACGATCTCCCAGAGGCCACAGTCTCCATCCACGGCTTTACCACTGTCCTCAGGACCTCTAAATAAACCTCCTTCGTGACCGTTTCGCCTCTCTGGAAGAACGTGTATATTGGCCGGAAACTTGATCTTGCCCATCAGAAGAATTTAATAATTTCGGTGGGAGTTCTTCCGGCACGGAGGCTTTCTATAATCGCCGCTCTTCTATTGTACTCCATGATTGAGTTGACAGGCTCGGCCATTTTGAGGTTATGAAAGTTTTACTGATATATTTAGCTAACTTTAGCGCCAACTAGCGCCTTACCCTGAATTCAAATTTAGCGGGAACTTCAAATACAATTTTGTTTAGATTCTGACGGCGCACCCTGTATACTAAACACATTATCTCAAAGGTATCTATCTGTATTCTTTCCCTTGTCTTCAGAGTCCACGATTATCTACCACATAAAGATTGAGTGCATCAGGGACCTACAAGCATAACCTTGGTTGTTTTAGATACAACGCAGTCATTCCACATTGTTTCGCTTCAATCCTGCAACGGCGACAGAATGCTCTGTTTACTGTATAAAAATATAAATCTCTAAATTGCTGCCACATTATATGCCACCGTGATAAACTAGAAAGAAAAACTACTCTTGATGCAATTTTATAACTTGAAGATGATCTGGAAGAGAGGACGAGGTCCTGGAATCAGATCCAGGACAGAGACTTGTGAGTTTCTTGGCATATTACGCCACTGTATGTTAATCCTTATATGAAGGAAGGAAGACGAAAAACCAAATATCAAAATTTATGGGTCTAATAAAAATCGATATACCAAAATACAAATTAAACGGTTGTCTATGACCAAACAAAACATTCATTTTTGGTAAAAATGAAAAACACATTGGTAATTCTTATATTTAGTTTCTCAATAAAACTAAACCATTCCAAATATTCGATATAATTAAGAACACATTCTTATTGTGAAGTTGTAATTATTCAGAACAGAAGGTCTGTGATATTTTAAATATGAATTAAATATATTAATTAGAAATATATACATATAAAATCAATTTTATCGAAAAATATTGTTGTTGCGCCACCGGGATTGGAACCTGGATTTCTTTCCTAACCGGGGAAGGTGCATTATCCAACTATGCTACAGCGACAAAAATTTTAGCGACAATTTTCGAACCTATTTGATATTAATACATTTAATCGTTCCATTATTTGAAAGAGCCATCTACCTTATTTTTACAGAATCTCAAATACCTTTGAGTAAATTGATAGCAGACGCCAGAATTATCAATTCATTTTTATTAAATTTTGGACACATTGACACAACTTTATTATTTAGGAGAACACATTCTTATTATGATGTAATTATTCAGAACATAGGTCTGTCATATTTCAAATATGAGTTAAATATATTAATGAGAAAGATATACATATAAAATCAATTTGTCGAAAAATATTGTTGTCGCTACCGGAATTCGAACCAGGATCTCTTCCCATTCGGTTAATGCACGTTCCCCCATTTAATTTGTATTTTTTTTTAAATATATTCGATTTATTTACACATTTAAGGGAAGAAATTTAAAATTGACAAACAAGTTATTAAAATTGATTTTTAAATATGGTATTCTAATCCACGATCCGAGGTACCTTTAAATTTCAAGATTGAATATAAAAATTTTGTATTGAACTCAATGATGACATTAAGTAATCACAGAGTGAGAACCTACCAGGTGATGGCGACGATGTGAGGAGTGAGGCCTTAAAACAACCAACAGTGAAGCGAGTAAAACCAAACACCAATATTTGATTTACTGAAAATAAAATGTATCGAACACCTTCGTAACAAAAATAGTATTGGCTATAATAAACATACCTCCATATTGATTTGTATCCTGTAGACTTCCCGCGCAATTTCCGATTATTCGAGCGCTTTCTGATTTTTATTAAATTATGAGATATTCTAATTATATGTACCAACACATTTTGAAATAGATCTGAATCAAAAATGAGCTCAGGTGGGATCAAAACAATTTTTAATTTTAAAAGTAGAGCTATATCATATTCTAATAGAGGTTTGTCTATATTTTTCTCTGTATGTATATGTTCCATCATTCGACTCTGCATATAAAATACACGTAGGAATAAATCATAGGTCACATCGTGCTCTATATTTATTTTGTATGCACATTATAGATTTTCAGTGTCCTGATATACAGTCTTAGTAAAAACATTTTAAAACGATTTACCGGTTTTTAATGAATAAAGAAATTAAAAACACTATCAAAGATCAAAAAATGTTAACAATATTAATTTGAATATTACAAATGCACTATTATTAACATTATTATACACTGTTGTACCTACAAAGGCACTGTTGTTAAACAAATAATAGATATCTCATACAGACGAAGCTATTTTTCATTAATGGAAAAATATGGAAGTATGGGTAATTACAGTGCTTACGACCTGTCTTCGGCTGGCTTAACTGATCACTTTACACAATGTAAAGTGGTATGTATGTTAATATGTGGAGTCACTTCTATTCAAGATGGCGATAGTATAGTGGTATTCGAAGTGTTTCCACATATTAACATATACATACACAACTATCAAAAATTAGATAGATATGGAGGTTGATCGGGTGGAATGGTGAACGTTACGTTGTGTAAAGTAATCACTTAAGCCAGCCGAAGACAAGTCGTCAGTCCTGTAATTACCCACACTTTCATATTTTTCCATTAAGAAAACATAGCTTCATCTATATAAGATATCTATTATTTGTTTGAAAATATGTTATGTTGCAAATTAACTATTGATGAAAATGAACAATATATTTAAAACTATCGCACAGAAGCACAGAAGTGCGTGGGTTCCAAGGACAACAAAGCAAATAATTTGTGATAAGCGTGTGTTTCACTTTCAAATGATTAGTATCCATTAATTATACAATATTTCATCTATACTGTTGTTTACGTGCTTTGGAGACATCCATATTTATCTCATCTCATTATTCTCTCTCTCTATTAATTTTATTCATATTTCTCCATTAGTTACGTCATCCAAATCCGACGCTAGCTCTATTCTCACCCTTGTAATTTTCTATCCAACAGCGTTAAAGTCACGTAATCAAATGCATTATGATCTCTAGTGATGTGTGCTGAATTAAAGTCATAAAAAGTAAAATGGATATTCTCTTAGAATGCATGTGGTCGATACATATTCCGTTCTAAATACTGCACCGTAATTAGTAGGTACACAATAAAATTATACAAACCCTTTGGACTTATTTACAAATTTTAATACGATAAGTTAAGACAACGTGCACCGGATAATAAAGACCTATCGAAGTCGCGTTTGTTCACAGAATGTTCTGCGTGAAGCGCTGTTCTCGCTGTCAGGCCGGCATCTCGGCCAACGAGCTGGTGATGAGGGCGAAAGACCTGGTCTTCCATCTGAGCTGCTTCACTTGCTCTTCGTGCGGCGTGCCACTCTCCAAGGGGGACACCTTCGGCATGAGGGATGCCGCTATCTACTGCCGACCGCACTATGAGCTCATCTTCAGTGAGGCGTACTGCGAAGAAGAGATTGCGGCAATGTTCAGGTTTGAGGAACATTGTTTTTTTGTTAAGAATGTATGTGATTTTTTTTTGTACATAGTTTCATTATTGTAGATCATGCTTAGCTGTTATGGCTTGTCGACACGTTTCTTGATCTATTCTTACATAAGTACATCATAACAGATAATCATTATAAAAGATAATAAAAGTAAAAACAGGTAATTTTTAACTATTAAGGAGAACACATTCTTATTGTGATATATTATTCACAACATAGGTCTGTGATATTTTAAATATTAATTAGAAAGATATACATATAAAATCAATTTTATCCAAAAATATTTTTGTTGCGCTACTGGGATTCGAACCTGGATCTCTTTTAATTTTGGATAAAATTGATTTTATATGTATATCTTTCTAATTAATACATTTAATTAGTATTTAAAATTTTGTTCTCATATTCCAAAGGCAGTATAATTGAGTACGAATTTCCGTACTTCCTTTGATCTCTTTGCCGGTTGGACGTGATGGTCTTGATATAATCTGACAGTTTGTTGAAGAGTCGTGGAATGATAAATTCTGTTGTTCTGTGTCCTTAGAAGTTGTTGACTATTGGTACTTTGAGTTGCCTATTTGTGATCTAACGAGTTCTGTGGCAATGTTTTACAATTATCTTTTTGTATTTTTCTTCTAATTGTTGACAGGAAAAACTTTGCAGTATTTAAATAAGATATAGTCATCGTTTCTGCTTTGGGCTTTAATTTCTTAGGGAATAATTATTTTTAGGAGTCTCTTTTGCATGTTAAATATTTTCTCAACATATGTTTTGTGTGTTCCTTCCCAAGGCAGTATTAGTATATAATTGCTTCAACTAAGCTTATATAGGTTATCTTAAGGAGTTTGAACGTTATAATGTTTTTGATTTGGTGTATTTAGTTTAACCATACAAACTCATATATTGTTTAGCACATATATTGTGTATGTGTGTTTCAAAATTGAAATTTTTGTCCAGCGTTACCGTGTCATTACTTCAAACTCTTTGCAAGATCAGTATATAAATAATTATTACGCATGCATTGGTATAAATGTGCTTTTATGTTATCTGTGTTTGCTATATTAGTAATATAAATAATCTTGTTTTTTTCTCTGTTAATAATCAAATTATTATCATGGGACCATTTTGATATTTGATTCAGATCACACTGTAATTATTATGCAGTTTCTGTTGCATCCTCATTTTTAATTATCAGACCTGTATCATATGCAAATAAATATACGTCTCCTTCTATGTGCACTTTATTGAGTCTATTTGTATACAGTAAATATCATTTTGGTCCAATCATTGATCCTTGCGCAATGCCTGTCTTTAAAGTCTTGTCTTCACTTAGTTGGTATTTTACTCCGACATGAATTTTTCTATTTTTTAAATAGTCTTTCAACTTTATTTTTAAGTTTCCTTTCATTCGTTCCTTTTCCATTGCTTCAATTAATGTTTTGTGATTCAGAGTGTCGAATGCTTTACTATAATCTATTAAGAGTAGCAATACATGTTGTTTATTAGTCAACACATTGACTTGGTTTGACTGTTTTGCCAATGGACACACAAATTTTCCCTTTTTAGAATCCATACTGACAGTTAGATGCAACATTATTTTTTGTAGGTAGTTTTGTAAGTATTCAATACGGCTAGAATAGAAATAGGTCTGTAGTTACCGACTTCATCGTTCCTTCCATTTTGACATATATAGCGGACAATGGCTATTTTCAGAGAACTAGGATAAATCCCGTGGTCTAGTGCAGTGTTAATTAACTTGTAAAATACTGGGGATATTTTATCTCTAATTTGCTTTAAATCTCTCGCCTTAATTCCATAATATGCATGTCCCTTGTTTTCATTAATTTTGTCAATTATTCCAGCTATTATTTTAATCATTGGTCGTGGCAAGTATACACACATTGTTTGTAGTTTATCACTGGAGCAATCATTTGAATTTAATAATTTTTGATTGCAGACCATTTTAATGCTTCTATTGAGTCATTGAACGTATTGAAAAAATTGTCTGCAATACTTACTCGGTGATATTTAATAATTATATTTCCTTTCTTTCCCCAATACTTTATTTATTATTTTCAAAATTGTTGTGATGTCGCGTAGGAGCCGAATTTATTTGCGTTGTATAATTTTTAGATTTGTACATTTCTTTGTTTATACTTTTAAAATTAGCAATATTAACTTTGTGGTTAAAATTCATATTTTTATTTATTATCTTTGTTTTAGAAATTTTAATATAAGAGTAAGGGAGCATTTGAGATGTTTGAACAATAGTGGGTTTTCAGAATTTCCAAATCATTCGATGGAAAATGGTCATGGTTTTGATAAAAAATTGAGATTGTCAATTTTGCATGTAAACGGTGTTGTTCTCAAATTAAATAATTTGGAATCGTTGGAGATAAATAAAGCGTGTAAAACTAATCAAAAAATTATAAACAACCAAATAAATTTAACTACGAGTCCCATTCTAAAAAATTTTCCTAAAAATTATTCGAGTAAATTTGTAGATAGATTTTTTAAAATAGATTCTGGCAGAGAAACAATAATATATGTTTTAGTTAGTTATGACATCCTGAAGAAGAAAATGGTATTTTTTGAAACCGGTAGATGCATTTAAACTCAATTTAGTGGTTAATAAAACAAAGATAATAAATAAAAATATTTCTTTGTTTTCTTAATTTCGACACTGACTAAATTATTTTTTGTAACATGCGTTACATGGGCAGCTTTTCCATTTTCTGAATTATTTCTCTTTTTTCCACGAGTTATATAATTTCTTTGTTCATTCATTAAATCTTTTCCATACCATGCTATAACATACCCGAACGCAGCCATGCTGTCAACTCGTGATACCGTAAATAACTGCTAGAAAAAATGTTTTTATTAGCTTAAATGGCTTTAATGGCACGAATTTATTCTAAACACAGCATTCAAATTTGAAAAAAAGATTAATAATATAATTTAGATCATTCATTAATTCCTATACAATGTGTCCTTTCTTATTATCTCTCTTCATTTAATTAGTGAGAAAGAGATAATTATATTTGTATGTTTGTTGTTCTTTTCACTGTGAAAATAGTGTGTGATCTCTGTCTTTCATATCACAAATGGTATTTTTACTAACGTATTAATTTTACAACGGAGTGAATGGAAAAAATAATTGTTTTTGTACGATTCTCTTTACATAATTGGTTTTTCACTAGTCATTCCTAAGCGCTAATATTTTCTTTAGAATTATCTAAAATATGAATTTTATGTTGCACGTATTTACCGAAATATTACAGGTTTAATTATGATGGTAGACCTGTGTTACTGCAAGGTTTGGGAAGGGTTAACTTCTTTAATTTTTCTTTATTTAATTAAATATGTAGATTCTTTATATATATATTGTTAAATATACTTATACGTTCATCCATCAATTCATTAGGGTGGGGATGTTTTTGTATGAATACCTCCCAGTCAACATTCATTAGTTTTTCAATAACCTGTAAATTGTTAATTACTTTTTTCTCCTTTACGCCTTTTTCTCTTTTCCTTGTGTAAAGGCTGATAAAACTGTAATATAGGGGTCTGAGATTTTTACTGTAACAATGCTCAATATGATTCTTCTTTTATAAATCTAATTAAAATAAAATCAATACATGATATTGTTACTATTCCACCCATTATTTATTCTCTATTATTTTTGGTTATGTAATTTATTAGTCCACGCTGGCTAAGTATTCCTAGATAGGTACTTATTATATTATCCTTTTAGTCTTTCTATATTTACATTTATATCTCTACAGAATATAATATTTTTCTTAATTGGTATTTCAGCTATGGATTTTTCTAATTCAACTAAAAATTGTTTTTTTGTTTAGTTTCGGTGGTCTGTATACCGTAATTAATTAATAACTTCTTCATTGTCTATATGTATTTTTAAAAGTATTGCTTCCATAGACATGTTATATATAATTGTACTGTGACATTTGAAGTTTCGTTTTAAATATATTATTACTGTATTGCTATGAATATCCACAGTCGTTCCAACTTAACCATAATACACTAATAATTCAACTTAGATTTACAACACATTCACCACACTTTTTTTATTGCCTGTATTTATTTTTCTACGTCTCTGTCGAATCTTTCTTTTTAATTTGTATTAAATAACACAGCAACAGCACGGAAAAAACTTGCCACTTTAATACATACGGTAGTCTATCAAAGTATCCAGGACAATGCTTTATATTTGCTGGACACCTACTACATTCCATACAGTAAATTAATAAGTGAACTATATTACTGTATGTTCACTTCTGATGTAAAAAAAAATTATGTCAAATGTCAAATAAATAAATTTAGTCATTAGATCGGTGATGTAACTATGGCGGTTAGGCAACGCCATCTGTGGACGAATAGAGGAGACATTTCGCACAGTGTGGAGAGAGGTCGGGCCGACCGACATCTGACGACAAAGACAAAGGCCATTCTCTCTCGTACGCCTGTCCAGTATAAATAGTTTCTTCTTATACAAACTATTGTTAATTATGAATTTTATATTGTAACAAATCACTCTAAACTTGTGAATTCGCTTATTCAACTTTTTTAAAATAAACATCAAGGAATGACTGTATATTAATTTACACTCGGGATGATTGTATTTGAATATGAATTTACCTACCTCTTTTCTCTCTACCTATTCTATTACTTAGTTTTGCTTCTTAATGCATCGTTAGTAATGTGGTCAACCCATTGTAGCCTTACACTGGCATGGAAATGTTTTTCTTATTTTTTTAAGTACCCTGAAGACTGTCTACAGCAACTTGAGTTAATTAAAAATATGTATCTTTTGATTTACTATTTATTATTTAGTATTTGATCTCATTCTGATTGAAATCACATCTAATTTGTGAAATGAAACAAGAAAAACGTGATCGAAAAATTGCACAGTACAAATTCTGTATTAATTCATTTACGTTAAGAATCTGACTTTGAACCCATTGCTGCAATACATTACCAAACTGTTATTAATCTAGATAATTTATTTGCTAATATTGTATATTCTAAAAAAAATTGTTTTATGCTATCCAATTCCTTTTATATATTTTTTGGAAATGCCGTAAGAATGTAATTTTTATAGGATGGAGTGGGAATAAGAGTGCCACTTTTTACAAATGACAGGATAACGTGATTATAGAGCTTTTATGTCATGCAATACTTCATGCGTATTGATGAAGATATATCTGACACTCTTTAATATACCAAAAACAATTAAATGACATTGAGTTTTCTTTTCATTTAAAAATTAGTCAGATGCAACTTTTAACCCCAAAACTAAAAGTTCCAGGTATAGGGGTAACAAGAACCAATGTCTTTTATTCGTTGTCCTGGAAAATTCGGCGTTCTGATTTATACCCACGTACTACTGTGCGTGGATTTTCCCATAACCGATTTATGAATCTCTTCAGTGACATTCTACAAATATCGAATTATTTAAAAACAGCACGCAAAGATTTATTTTCCCTCATCACCAAATCAGCAGCTTATTTCATGACGTCTTTCCCCGCTCTTTTTCTCTTGTACGTCCTTATTCTGCAAATAATAAGAAACAAATGTGAGGGTACACATTTTGTACAAATAGTGCCGGGAGTGGGGTAGAAAATGCCTCCGCGGCACTTTTAACCCTACATCGAAATATCGAAACAAATATCAAATTATAAATAAAGACAATCTATATGGCTAAAAGTGCACTCTATATTTATAAATAAATATATAAGTTAAATATGAATTAAATGTATTAATTATAAAGATATACATACAAAATCAATATTATCGAAAAATAAAAACATTGTTGTTGCGCTACCGGGATTCGAACCTGGATCTCTTCCCTAACCGGGGGAGGTGCTTTATCCAACTAAGCTACAGCGGCACTATTTTTATCGACCTTATATGTTACCTTTTTGATATCAATACATTTAATCGTTCCATCATTTGACAGAGCCATCTACCTTATTTTTACAGAATCTCAAATACCTTTGAGTGAATCTGATAATAGACGCTAGAGTTATTAATTCATCGACAGTTGGAAGAAGTTTATGGTACAGCTTGCATCAGCGTCCAACACGTCCGCAAATGGTGCAGGGAGTTCTCCGAAGGACGCACAGACGTCCACGACGAGCAAAGGAGTGGGAGGCCATCGGTGTCGGACGAAGTCGTGGCGAAGATTGAGCGCATTCTCCTCGAAGATCGGAGAGTAACGCTTCGGGAGCTTGCTGTCCAGGTTCCTGAGGTTTGTGAAAAAACCATCGACAACATTTTGACCGATAAACTTGGTTATCGCAAGGTGTGCGCGCGGTGGGTCCCACACATGCTTTCAGAAACCCACAAAGACAATCGTGTCAAGTGTGCCGAGGGGTTTCTTCGAGAATGCGCCGAGAATACCGAAGAATTCTTGGACTCCATTATTACGGGAGATGAAACGTGGTGTCACTACGTCACTCCAGAAACAAAAGAACAGTCCAAACAATGGCGCCATCCTGAATCGCCTAGGCCGAAAAAGTTTAAGCAGACGCTTTCCGCAGGGAAAGTGATGGCTACGGTGTTTTGGGACCGAAAAGGCGTCTTGCTGACCGAGTTTATGCCTAAAGGGACCACCATCAATTCGGACAGGTACTGCGAGACATTGACAAAACTCAAAAGAGCCATCCAAAATCGCCGGAGAGGAAGGCTGACCGAGGGCGTTAGGCTGCACCACGACAACGCTCGCCCGCATGTCTCTCGACAGACCACCGCCCTACTGGACAAATTCGGCTGGAAATTGCTTGACCATGCCCCCTACAGCCCTGATCTTGCTCCCAGCGACTTCCACTTGTTTCCGAAATTGAAGCAACACTCGGGTGGACAACGCTTCAATACAGATGAAGAGGTGAAAGAAGCGGTCACCAAGTTCATCGGCGGCCTAGCGGCGGAATTCTTCGAAGCGGGTTTTCAGAAGTGGATAACTCGTCAGGAAAAATGCATAGAAAAATCAGGAGACTATGTAGAAAAATAGAATAAAGTACAAGCTTTCAGATGGTTTACTTATTTATTGCAATAAAAAATACCTTCTACCTGAAAAAAATGTAGGAACCTTATTTTTTACTTGCCCCTCGTATTTGCAATGGAACTTTCTTCCCGCGGCACTTTCATCTACATAGTAATAAACTGAATGTTTACCAAGTTTTTAAATAAGATTTTTTCATTTAGTTAACTCTGCGATCATCACTCTTATTGTTTCTCTTCTCTTATCGCTCTCGTTGTTTCTTTCCTTAATACTCTGAACGTAGCCATCTGATTCTGCTTTAAAAAGATCTAAGTTACTAAGCATCTGCGATGCTCCAAATCTTTTCAATTATCCTCTTTAATAAAAAGCACATCCTTGGTACAATGCTCCTTTTATGTCTAGATCATGGTGTGCAAATAAATAAAAATTCCAGTACATGGCTAATTACTGTACTTACCAATAAAGATGTTTTAACATACTGTCACGTAATGCGCTGGCACCGGTCGATCGAACGCCAGCGCATTACGCCACCGGCTTGGCTCAGTCTGTGGGTGTCTGTGTGTAAGGTGTCAGAGTGGCTGGCTCAAGTGGATAAGAATGGTCATATTAATGCAAAACACTGTATCACGTGATAAACAATATAATTTGTATAAACAATAGTTTTTCTAAATATGAATTAAATGTATTAATTATAAAGATATACATACAAAATCAATATTATCGAAAAATAAAAACATTGTTGTTGCGCTACCGGTAAAAAGGTAACATATAAGGTCGAAAAATTGTCGATAAAAATAGTGCCGCTGTAGCTTAGTTGGATAAAGCACCTCCCCCGGTTAGGGAAGAGATCCAGGTTCGAATCCCGGTAGCGCAACAACAATGTTTTTATTTTTCGATAATATTGATTTTGTATGTATATCTTTATAATTAATACATTTAATTCATATTTAAAATATCACAGAACTATGTTCTGAATAATTACAACTTCACAATAAGAATGTGTTCTCCTAAAAATAGTTTTTCTAACAAAGATAACTCCACGATTAGAATTCAGATTCCTTTCACCATCATTTGTCCAAAGAGTGGAGGAGACTTTTTATTATGATTTTTTCACACAAGTTTGACCACTACGAGTTTGGGGAGGGTGGGTTGGCACTAGATTATCCGGAGTGATGTGTGGCCGCCGTGGTCCTGGGCATCACGGCGGCCGTACCAAGGTTCCTCCACGTCTCGCCGTTAGTCCCAGCGAAGAGATTATTCTCACGCGCGGGTGGACCAATGCTCAGACTCTCTTGAATCCACCACACCTAATTCAATCCTATCTTTTTGATGTCTTTTTCGCTATTCTGTCCGGCGAGACGCCGTCCGGTGCTACACTCACGCCGCGCGCTCGCACCGAGCTCCTTCCTTCCCTCCTACACTCCGTCGCGCATTCTCTCTTACCGACCGCGTCCACTCGGGTCGGTGTAGTAGCATTCGGTCCCGCCGCGCATATTCAAAATGTCACAATACATAAATAAGTCAATAGATTAATAAAAACTGCATAATATTTCGGACACATTCTTCGTAATGAAAATACGATATTTTACAAGTCATTATGCAGGGGAAGATAAACGGCAGCAGAGCTAGTAGTGTAGGTGGTAGAAAGAGATTATCTTGGCTGCGTTACCCTTAAAACGTGGTTAAATATCCACCACACACCTTAGAGGGAATATTGCTTAGTTATCTATGTTAGAAGGAAGGCAGCACTTTATGGTAATGCGTACATCGTGTGATGAACCAAAAATTGTGAATTAAGAAGACAGAAATACCCGTTTCCAAGCACTTGAAAATAGGTGATTGTTAAAGAAAATTAAAATGCTTAAATAGTTAATTAAAATAAATATATTGCAGGTCAAGTGGTTCTCCGAACCAGTATTTCTCGGTGGGCCCAGTGCAGAAAGGTCGACCCAGGAAGAGAAAATCGCAAGTGGCGTCACCAGATTCGCTCCAAGTGCAAGCCATGAGAATGTCCAACAACACGCTGGGTAGGTGAATATATTTTAATTTTATTTTTTAAATGTTATCCTCCTTCTTATAGTGTTTCCTATCTTCGTTCTCCCTTCTCCTTTCGTAGGGTGACCACCAATGTTCTCTCTAGGAGCTGGTTGTTTGATCAGTAGTAAATTTTTAATGTAGTTACTATCTACCATCGCCCGTAATAAAAAACGACTGCGAGTTGTTAGAACGTCAAATTTACTATAGTCAAATAGTGTGGCAAGGCGAATAAATAATATCTGTCACTTTGCTGGCGAAAAACCTTCGGTCATGTGCTAATATAAATTCAACGGCGAGATCATCATCAGACAAACTCTCATCACTAAAATAGCGGTATATTGTCATTGTCGTATATTGCAACTTTAAAAGTATCAATGAGACAGACGGCTTTTGAAACAGCTGTGAAGATTTTGAACGATTTACAGTTATTACCATCCGATATTGGAGAAAAAAAATTATTTACTATGTAATGTACTGTCGATGAGTAAATATTATTTACTATGTAATGTACTGTCGATGAGTAAATATTATTTACTATGTAATGTACTGTCGATGAGTAAATATTATTTACTATGTAATGTACTGTCGATGAGTAAATATTATTTACTATGTAATGTACTGTCGATGAGTAAATATTTTTTTCCATCGATCGCTTTCGCAAAACATTTTTACTAAAGTATAAAACTATAATAAAAATTGACCACTGATCAAACAACCGACCCTAAGACGGGAGTACTAATGCGATTTTCTCTCCAGGGAATATGTATTTAAATGTTTAGTACTTAATTACGCCTTCTGTTACGTATTAACTAAAAAGTTTTTTAAATTGAATAATTAAGAGTGGTTTTTTTTAAAGGTTTGTTTTTCAAAATGACAATACTTTTTCTAGCGACAGCCAATTTGACAGCTGGCAAATGATTTGTGCTCAGTTTGGTTTGCCATTTTACCGTGGACAGACTATCGCCAGAACAACGCTAGCAAATTGTGCAAATTTATTTCGAAAATCGTGGTTCAGTTCGCGAAACTTACGCGAGAAGAAAACATTTGATGAGCGCATAATCTTGCGTAATGGATCTATTAATTAGCTTTCACGATCGTGTGATTAGGTTTATTTTATGTGGGGATATGTGAAGTTGCTAGCTAGTCTACGCAGATAAACCAGAAACGATAGACGACTTGGAAGCCAATATTCGTCGCGTTACTGCCGATATACGGCCCCATGGTTGAAAATTGGACATCCAGGTTGCGCTTTATTCGAGCCAGCCGCGGCGGCCATAGGCGCGAAATCATATTTAAACACTAATGGCATAAAATTATATTTTCAAAAAAGCCAACACCATGGCCATTACCACGATTTTTGTGTTTTATTTCGTTTGAATATTCTATACCTATAAAAAAAGCACCCTTTAGATACATCATTTATAAAAGACTAGATATGCATAAAAGTTTCGAATTTATCGTAAACTTAAATAGTAGTCATAGAGTAATGGTAAGACATTTCTCCGGCAAGGAAAAGTTAGGGGTTTGTATCCCGGTGGTAACCGAATATTTTTTGATACGTCTTTCTAATTGATTCATCCAATTTATTTATTTTTAAATAGAGATGCGTACACGGAATACATGTCACATCAATATTCTTACTATTTTTAAACTAAGCTAAACGCTTGTGCTATAAAAATACGACTAAATTGCTGGACCACTAGGCCAGTGTCTTAACCACTGAACCAACAAGCTACTCAACTATTTGTTTTAAATATTATGTTCTGAAATTGCAAATAAATGTGTTTTCAAACAAATAATAGACACATCATAGGGACGAAGCTATTTCTTATTATATTTAATGGAAAATAAATGGAATCATGGGTAATTACAGGGCTTACGACCTATCTTCGGCTAGCTCAAGTGATCACTTTATAAAAATATAACGTTCACCATTCTCACCCATAAATCTCCATATCTGTTAAAAAAATTGAAAGTTGTATATATGTTAATATGTGGACTCGCTTCGAGAACTACTGCACTATCGCCATCTATGGACTAAATTTGATAGTTAATTTTCCTGAAACAGGATATAGCTCAATGAGAAAATAACTTTTTTTTTAAATTATTTAAGCAATATTCTTTATCTGTAAAATGTTTTAACACATTATACTAGAATACGCCTGAAAAATCGATATTTTTTAATTTTATATCATTTCTTATTTTGACCAGTATTTGAATATGTCCAAGAACACACAATTACTGGATTTTCACCTACAAAGGCACGGCACATACAGAGACGACGCTATTTTATATTATATTTAATGGAAAATATATGGAAATATGGGTAATTTTAGTTTAAAAATATATTATTTGTTACTTATTTATTTTCCTGTAAAGAGAGTGTGGTAAGGTGTATCTGCACCCTCTGCAACTGTTTTAAATGTATTCTATATAATAAAGTTAGTTAGTTAGTCTGGTCTTTATGATGAACCAACAGCTTAATATTGTGTATAATAAATACATATTTTGATATAAAATTCTTCAAACGGAATACGTGTCCTTTTCGAATAATTATTTATCAGTAAACAAGTCAGAACTCCCTGTAAGCACATGACAGGTTTTCAAAGAACGCAACCCTGTAAGATTTTGCCTCTTCTAACATAATTGACTGGTGGCTGTAAATATTTTGCAATTGAGTAAATAACATGGGAAACAATTACATTTCAAAGTTGAGTTACCTGTAGTATATAAAAGATCACTGTTTGATTGGGGTTTGCTATTACGTTCAAAAGAATATACAATCTAAATCTAATCTAAATTCTGAAAGATTTGAAAAATCACGGACTTAAAGACCGGTGTCTACGGAATGAATTTTTGATCTACTTGAAATTGTTAAAAAGAGATCAAAATTCAAATCAGTGTACACAACGTTCGATATGACAGCGAGATTTGACATGTGCACTTAATTGTCACCTAAAGCCACCTTACAATTCTGAAAGTCAGACAAAAATCATTAAACATTAACATTAGATATTTTATACAGAACCAGTGCGTAAACAATATGGAAAATAAAGTCTAAATAATTTTATTTTTGTGTTACAAGTGTAGAAAACTTACCCCAAAATAATCCCTAGAGTTATTGTTTCACCCCTTCGGCCTTCAAGGACTACCCCTTGTTACAAAACATAAAGGATTCAAGCGCAGCGAGTTTGTTTTGCGCTTAAAGGCTCTGTTTATTTGTTTATTTTGGGAGGTGCAATATTTCTCCAGTAGGCGTAATATACGAACGTGGCCATTAATCATAGTTATCATAAATAAAATTTTAATATCAGTTTGATTTTATTTTTCATACTAACCATTCATGCACATGTTTATCTATTTTGATTATAATAAATACAAAAAATACATACGTAAATACATAAAAAAATCTATCTATCCAAAAAATATACTTGCAATCGGAACTCGAATCCAGTTTTTTACGTCGCTGGTAGATCGATTTATCAATTAATCCATAGTAACCCTATTATCGTTAAATTTGTCAACTTTTTTAATGATACGTCTAAAAGTATGGTTGCTTCCAATGAGAAACGTTTAATGCGAGAATCGCACATTTCCACGTGATAGAATTGACAACATTTCTTGTTCGCTTTATCTATCATCATCATTAGCCTGTGTCTCCCCACTGCTGAATATAGGCTTTCCCCAAGTACCTGCAATCATATCTGTCTTCAAGCTTTCTCGTTTATTCGATAAATATGTCCAGCCTTTGGGGAAAACCTGGCAAATTCGTGCGTTGTAATTGCAACTTTTAATTTACGTATGACAGAGGTGAGGGTCTACGTCACGTATTGGAATCACGCTCTGGTTACGGGTCACCTTGTTATTTTTCTTCTTCATCAGTCATTTTCCACCCATATATGAGTACCATCAACTTATCGGTTCTCTCTCTCTATATATTATATATATATAGGGAAAATGTCAGAGAGAAAAGATTCTTTGTTATCCCGTGTCTGTTGGTCCACATCATCTTATCGGTGAAGTTTCGCCCTAGAATTATCGTGAAAGACGTATTTTCAGGCCGGCAGTTCAGCGCTGAGCGCTGCCTGATTTTATGCAACATAAAATAAAATAAATATATACATTGTAGAAAACTTCAAATTTACAAGTAAACAAAGATTTTTTGCGTTGCATAATAACGAGAACATTAACCAGCTATAATAAAATGCCATGCCTCGGTGAAGTGGCTTAAATTTAACATTTGTCATTCGAGCAGTACTCACTACTGTGACTATTGTTATTGCGACATGATCTTTGTTTACCGTGAACTTGTGTCGAGATGTCGACAAATAAAACACAGTCCCGAGGGGAAGATACTCGATCGTGTCGGCGAAGCAGCCGAGGCTGTTTTAAAATACAGTCTGTTTCCTCTACTATTTACTACTCGTATGGTCTGGTGATCGGAGATGTTCAAAAACATTTTACGAAACATTCAAAATTTATTTCAAAAAAATATTTATTTTGGATTGTGTAGTTGGTGTGATCTTAAAGATGTGTGTAAAGATTTTAAGATACATCGGAGTGACATCCGGAAAACCCAAACCTGTCCAGATCTGGTCTGGTCTTCTTCAACACTTTCCCTAACACACTCCGCTGTGTCTTCGTCCCTAACGGAGCGAGGTCTGCCAACACGTGGAAGGTCGTTAACTGAACCCTGGCTCTCAAAACGACTAACCAAACGCCAAATCATTGATTCGCTTGGAGAATTTCGCACATCAAAATGGACGTTGAGTTAAAATTATGGATTGCTAATTTAAATAATAAAATTTCACTATTTCTGTTCGCTGTTTGGTCGAATACTTTCCAAGAACATATTTTTTTTTTAAGTATTGTAATTCCTTCGTGTCTTTGGGCCTACCCTATACATTTTAACTTTAATAAATTGAAATATCCATCTTCATATATTTCGACACAAATACGAGCCACATTACACTCTGCGATACAAAAGAACACGAGTGTATTTGGGTGAATATTGGGGCATCCAATACCATCACACAAATCACAATAATCTTCAAACCCTTTTGATCAGAGTCAACATACACTATCCATCATTCATTATTGCTAACTACCAAATAGGTAACCTTAATAAATTCTTGCATTCTCCTTCATTTCTCTTTCTTTCCTTCAACTCTTTCCATCGATTCCTATTCTGTGCCAGGTTTAAACTAGAAATAAGCGATGCTGAGGTAAATTTTGTCCAGCGTGTATCAATTGTCTCGATCAATTGCTGATTCAGAAGCAGTCTAAATCTTTTTGGGACATGTTATTACCGGAGATGAAAAGGTGGATCCTATATGTCAACACCTCATGTAAAAAACAGTGAAAACCATAAAAAAAAATAACGTATTAAAAAAAATATATCGCCGGTACCATTGTCATTTGAAATTGATTTATTAAACACAGCACCACTGGCGCGACTACCGTTGTAAAACATAGAAAACTAAAAATATATTTAGTTCTCGAAGAAGAGTATATTTCGCGTACACACTAATAATTTATGAGGATACCTAATATGTTAAATATGAATTAAATATATTAATTATAAAGATATACATATAATATATTTTATCGAAAAATATTGTTGTTGCGCCACCGGGATTCGAACCTCTTTCCTAACCGGGGAAGGTGCTTCATCCAACTAAGCTACAGCGACATCATTTTTAGCGACTATTTTCGACCCTATATGTTACCTTTTTGATATTAATACATGTAATCGTTCGCTAAAAATAGTGTCGCTGTAGCTTAGTTGGATAAAGCACCTTCCCCGGTTAGGAAATAGATCCAGGTTCGAATCCCGGTGGCGCAACAATAATATTTTTCGATAAAATTGATTTTATATGTATATCTTTATAATTAATATATTTAATGAATATTTAAAATATCACAGACCGTCTCTTCTGAATAATTACAACTTCACAATAAGAATGTGTTCTCCTAAATACCTAATATGTAGTTATATGGCCGATATCTTACACAAGTCACTTTATATCGCAATGAAACAGTACGTAATATAACACAGCACATTTACGGCTCGTTCATTAAAACATCTGAAAGTATCTCGGCTACACCATTCTTATCGTAACGGCGGTTATAATACCAGTCTTTCAGGTTTAAGGTCGCGTAGTACGAACTTTATTACGATCTATTAAAATCTTTTAAGTTGTGTTCGGACGGACACGTCGCTGCCCGAGGTACTCGCCAGCCCTCTGTTTTTCAACACGGAAACAGCGTGACGTATCGCTTCATCTGATGCGCTTTTGACAACAATGACGTCTTCATCTAAGGGATGATATTATTCCGTAGCACAAATTGGCCCTTATATTTTAGATCTACCCGACGTCCGCACCATAAACGTGTTAGCTTACATGTATACATGTATATTTGTATGCATTTACAGTATGTAACAGTTCATTAATAATAAAAAATAACTAAATATGGAACACATAGTATTTTTAAGAAGAACATGTTCATATATAGGGTGTCTAACGGGAAAACTTTTAAGATTAAATTGTAATTGCTCGTAAACCATCAGGGTGAGGTAAGTGGAAGGGGTATTGTTCGACACGCGTGATTTGCGGGATTGCCAGTCGCAATGAGTCACTGGTCGGGAGCGCACCGCGCGCATATCCGGTGTTGGGTTCAAAAGTTCAGACAAGAAGGGACAATGGTTAACCAAACTCCCCCGGGACCATCAACGTCTGCAGCGACGCCAGAACGTGTGGCTCAAGTTCGACGTAAAATTATGCGCAATACGCATAAATCGATAAAGAAGATTGCAGCCTTTACTGGAATAAAAAAATACTTATACTACAGTTTCACCCACACAAACTGCAAATCGTGCAGTTTCTCAACGAAAATGACTATTCTTTACGTGAAACCTTAGCGAGAACGTTGCTGGTACGTTTTGGAATAGCACAAACGCTTGGAAACATATTGTTTACTGACAAAGCACATTTTCATATCGATGGCTATGTTAGTAAACAGAACATGAGATTCTGGTGCCCTGACAACCCAATTGAACGCCATCAAAAACGTTTCCATTTTCCAAAATCGACAGTGTGATGTGCAATTTGTGCCCGAGTATTTGGCAATACACGTCAGCAGTACAGAATGATCGACGAGTTTTTGGTACCGCAACAGCAGCTGTTTCCCAGGTTCAACAACATAACATAATTTTAGCAAGACGGGGCCACTCCATACACAGCTAGAGCTTCAATGGAGAAGCTGAGGAGATTTTTTCCCAAAAAATTAATTAGGAAGTACAAAGACATACCCTGGATACCTCGGTCACCGGACTTTACACCGTGTGACTTTTTTTGTAGGGATACCTTAAGTCGAGAGTTTACAGTAACAATCCTTGAACAATTCAGGTCCTACAAGAAAATATTCGCCGTGAAGTTGCTGCCATTGAACCGACGCTTTGCTCTCGCGTGTTCGCAAATTTAAGAGTCCGATGGCATTTAAATGATATTGTTTATGAAACGTAAAATCCGCATCGATAAACTCCATTTTGAATTGTTAGAATATTAGAATAGAATTGTTTTTGAATTATTCTTTTGTACTCTACCCCAATCCTTAAAGTGCAAGATATCCTGAACGCGGCAGAAACATACTGGGATGCTTTCTAACAAGACAAAGCAACGTTTTTTTTTATAATATGTATTCTTCGCAGAGATACTTCATCCGGCCGACCTGAACTCGTCAATGGAGTCCTTGTCCTATGATTCCTCGGTGGCGTCTCCTAGCAGCGCTTCAGGGAGGCACTCCCAACGCACCAAGAGGATGAGGACCAGCTTCAAACACCACCAGCTTAGGACAATGAAGTCTTACTTCGCCATCAATCAGAACCCTGATGCTAAGGATCTCAAGCAACTGGCCCAGAAAACAGGACTGTCTAAAAGAGTTTTGCAGGTGTGTACTAACGAGATAATTGTTAAACAAATTTCAAATATCTCATAAAGACAAAACTGTTTTTTATTATATGTAATGGAAAATATATGAAAGTATGGGGTAATTAGAGGGCTACGATTTGTCTTCGTCTGGCTTAACTAATCACTTTATATAAATATATCATTCACCAATTCTCATCCCTCCATCTCCACATTTATCAAATTTTTTGAAAGTTGTATATATGGTAATATGTGTACTCGCTTCGAGTACCAATACACAATCGCCATCTATGGACTAAATTAGATATTACGTTTTTCATTTTTTTTAAACAACATATATGTCATCACTACGAGAATCTGATTTTTTTGAAAATATTTTAACTTTAAGTGTAAAATGTTTTTTAACAAATTATACTAGAATACGCCTGAAAAATCAATATTTTTCAATTTTTATTATACTTTCTTATTTTGACCAGTATATTATATTAGCAATATTTTCTTGGACATGTTCAAATATTACTAAGTTAGTTATTGGTTACTTTTATTTATTTAATTTTCTATTTATTCTTCTTCGTCTTTTTCATCCTCTTTATCCTAATCACGTCGGCACGTCTTTGACAGCACCCTTCCATCACTGTGTCGATCACTTGGTTCCACTGATAGTTCCATCTTTCTTCGCAGAATCTCTCCATTTGTCTTTTCCGTTTTCTACTGGGTCATCTTACAAGTCTCCTTCTATAGTAGTCTTTCATTTTCCATGAAGACGATATGTCCAGGCCAACTTATCTGAGATTATTATGTTTGGAGCAGCATCGAGTTCATCCCAAGATCCTCTCGGATGATATCTTTCTAGATTTGATTTCTGAACATCACTCCCGCTACTCCTCCTCCATTTATTAATTTGTATTATTTACTCATTTATTCAGTAATATTAATGCTCTCTGTTATTATAATACATAATAATATGTATGGGAAATTAGAAATAGTCACTTCGAAAATATTTTTAATATTGTACCATGAGAAGTTGTCGTCCGAGGTGGAATGCTCCAAGTGAAGCTGTCGTCTAGAAGTAGCCCGGAGAAGTAGTGGCGCGCTGAACGGAACACCCGGCGAAACGCCAGACTGTCTTGCTCATGGCGCCAACGGCGTTCGTGCACGTCATGATGCTAGTTTGGTTTTACATTCACAGATGGCGTTCTATGTCCAACCCACAATGATTTAATATATATAAAAAGTACTATTTTTGCGATCTTTATTTAAGCGCATACATTCTTTTTTATATTGTGATATTAATAAACTTTGCTATTGTTGCACAAATATGTATGCACATTTAATAATGTTGGAATTGTTCACACAGTCATAACTACAGAAAAATTTATATTTGACTAACAATGATTTGTTTCTAAATCTGCTAATAGAAATATTATATGGGCGTAATGGTCTTCGGTTTCAATCTATCACACCTTTAAAAAACTTTATTTTTTCAGAAGTAACCATTAATAGTGCAAATGAAATTTTTTTTGCATAATTTAAAACAGTATACTAAAGCTTTGTAAACTCACTGTACACGTGTGCAAATATCTTTTTTCGGAAAATAGCATTGTTATAAAAATGTCAAACTGTAAAAAAATCTATACAAATTATACTAGATAGATAATTAAAATAAATATAAATAATTTATCAACCCTCTCAATTTTAAATGTTTCCTTTCGTAAAATCAATCTACAGTTTTCAAAGCCAACAAAAGGTGCATAACTTTGAATATCTAATAGATAAAGGTGTCCCAAAATTAACGCAATATTTGAATTAAATACACAGTTTTTAGTCTTTTTTTATTGAATCATAAAGTACATGCGATAGAGTTATTTATGGAATAACACATCTGTCAAATGGCCTTCACGGCTTTGCTGGCACATACGCACTCTTTAGTCTAAATTTTCCATGACCATTTTGCATAAATGTGGCTGAATTTTGTTGATGCAGCGTTTAATTTCTTCCTGGTTGTGGGCTTGTTGTTGTTGTTGTGTGTTGTTGGACGACCAGTGTGTTTAGCGTCTCCAACTGATCCAGTCTCTCTAAATTTTTCAATTATTCTCTTCGCAGTTGATGAACACTATTCCGACCAATTAAATTATTATCGTATTAAATTTTTGTATTGCGGCCGCCAAAATTTCATTATTTTTGAGATATTGTTCAATGATGAAAACACGTTGTTGTATCGTGTAACGCCCCATTTTTACTAACCCTAAACTCTCAGATGTCAAATTTTTTTTTCAGGGTTGCCAACATTTTACTGCAGAAATGGCGGCAGATTCAAATCTTGCGTTAATTTTGGGACACCTTTATAACATGAAATTCTAAATAAAAACTGTTATATAAATATTTGGTCTAAAATGCTTCATTGCTGAGATATAAGAAAAAATATGTATTCCTGCCTATGTAAATAAAAATCTTGAAATTTACTGAAAATAGGCGCACTTTTTGCAGCGATTGATTTGATTTATTTCCCGAAAAGTTTTTTTTCATCATATTTCATCATACGCGATGAAATCAGATTGCTTTTTCGTAGGATATGATTTAAAGTGTTTTCAAAGGTAAAAAGCCAGTAAAGTAGCGTCAGATGAACTAGGAGGCTATGGAATTAGTCCTCATCTCTTGAACTTGGACGATAAATCCAGAAGACAGGCAGGGAATTGATTAAATGGGGTGTTGAAGAAAGTGTATTGATAATTCTTGAGAACACTAGCCGCCCGCAGCAGGGCCTAACAGCAAACAATCGACGATAGCCGATGAAACCCTAACCGCGCAGTCATCATCAATGGCTGTGTGGCGGCTACTATTGGACACGAAGCGGCCACAATAGCCGCCCGTAGGGCCTATCAGTAAGCAGTTGCTTACCTGTTAGTGTTTTTATGAATACGGAACAATAACTATTAACATAAATTATATATACATATATGCTTATATGTATGCGAGTGTATATGAGTATAGGAATATGTATAAGTATATACTTTTTAATGAATCAAGTAAATTACATATTTTGACTGTATCCCTTTTTCCATTTCCTTCCCACTCTCCTCCTCTTTAAACAGTGTAAAAATACTTTTTTATTTATCTTTTTATTGGTATATACTATTGTTTAGTTTACTAACTCGTATGATATTTTCACTTTATCCAGCTAAGAAGAAACTTCACTGATCTTATTTTTATATTATGTATTGTCATAAATTATTAAATATATGTACTGTTTGTTTCTCATAAATAAATATAATAAAATTAAAATAATCATTATTCTTTTGAAATATAATCAAAATTCTTTATTAAAATTAAAAAAAAATATAATTTATGAAAAATAAATTTTAATCCGTGATAAAAAAAAAATGACAAGTTGGTTTTACTAGGTGTGGTTCCAGAACGCTCGCGCCAAGTGGCGCCGGAACATGATGAGGCAGGAAACGGGAGGGGGTGGGCAGCAGAACGGAGCCAACGGATCCCTGCCCGGCAGTGCCAACCCTAGCCACCACCACACGCACATCACAGCAGCCCCCTTCTCGGACGCCTATCTTCAGCAGGAAGACACTCATCACGAGTATTGTTAAATTGACAATGAAAAAACATTAATGTGAATAAAATGCCATAAACTTTAGGCGGGAATTAACGACGCATCTGTGGAGAGGAGATATTGTTAAATCTAATAATTAAGTCATTTGATTTTAGTAATAGCATTTAGGTATGAGAAAAGACAAGCAAAATCAGAATCAACGGTCAACGCTGACGTTGAAGTTGTGAAAATGTTGAAATCTGGCCTACGTCTACGAATAACATTTTTAAGATATTTTCGAGATAACCTGTGAGAAGCGGATTTTGCTCCCATGCTCAACTTTCATAGTCCTCTTGTACACACTGTCTGAACAAAAGGTTTGAGAAAAAGGTTGAAAGTAATTGAGGAGAGGGACAGGGGTGGGATTAAACAACACCCAGAATCAGAAAACACGGCCCACCTTTTAAGCTTTCGGTATCTGGATCCAGGGTCTCCGTTGTTCCGCGCGAAGTACTTTTGAACAAACACTTCGATCACATAAAGTGTCAAACAAGCACCATGCACAATAGTAAAATGTGCAGTTTGGGTACGTACGGTAGCGAGAAACCAAAACACACGGAATCAATACACTATCAGCCCCACATAGCAGGACGATAGTTAACAATTTTACAGCCTACTGTACCACAATGATAAACAATAACTCTCAGTTAAATTTTTCAACTCCGATCCAAAAAAACCATAGAGAACACAACCACAGAAAAAGATCGTGTTATTGTATAGGGGGAGGGGGTGTGGGATAAGTAATGGACAGGAACTATTCTGTACGTCGCGTTCATATTTGCACAAGACGGAGATCGGCGATCTATAGGATCTTGTTATATAGATCGACCACACACTATCTCAGAGATTCGCATTGCGCCTCACTTCACGTTAGTCATACGTCATTGTCGTTCATCAGTTGGGTGATGAGAGTCTGTAAGAAGCTCGTGATCACAGGGACGGTTGAAGACGGCCTCCGGCAGGATGGATAAATTAAATCAAATATTTAACAGGGTACTCTTTAAATACTACCATCGACATGGTTCAAGTTCGAAAGGAATGCAGACGTATTGTACACCAAGTTTCAGATACTTAAGAACCAAGACGCTCAGTGTTGAATGTTGAACATACGACGAAGAAGAAGAAGAAATACATTGATCATTTTAATAAATATGAGTATTGTATTGAATAAACGTTAAAGTTAAACGTATTTTGACACCCGATAATTTACACGACATTTAACTAAAAAATCGAGTCGGCATAAAAATGTTTCGAATACTTCAAATCGGAACACAAATAATTGCCAGCCTGGAGCGCTGAAGTGAAATTAATTGGCAAGCACACTAGATCACCATGCACATTATCGTGTTACACCAATTCAGCTTTAAATACTTTTTGATATTTTTCTGAATTGTCGAGTCCATGGAGTAAGCAACCTTTTTTGTAAGCGGAACCATTTTTGTTAATATTATTGGTAAAATACATGATATATCATTTATACTGATATTTAATTACTTATTAGATTATTCCAACGTGCGTACGTTATTTATCTCGACTGAAGGAGTTGAAGAAGACGATTCTTTATTTTCTACCAGTATTTCTTTTTAATCCTCGTTACTTGACCAAATTATCTCAACTTCAATCTTCTGTGTGATGGATGCAACCTTAAACCTATTCTCCGTGACTATCTAGTTTTATCATACCAACACCCTATGTGAGCATTTTGAATTCGTTGTAACAGCATCCACACTTATCTTTAAATTCTATAATATCAACCATCAACCTCGATGATAGCAATTTTCATATAGCAAAGTAATAATTGATTTTATCGTGTTAATTATTTATCTTGTTGAATATCATTGTTTTACTCGTCACAAGACCGATTCAAACAAATCTTTTGAATCAGTAGAATAATTGAAATGTCTGATATCCGTAGCAATGTAATAATAATGTCTGATTTAAATTACCTAATCAAATTAATATTATTATATGCACTTCAAGTCATTTAATGTCAATTGTTTAATCTACAAGTATATACAACTATTAAATCTTATCATTGTAGTGATGAAGTCTGGTGTATTCTCTATTATCCCGCCATGTTATGGCGGTGTTCTATCTGCCACAGAATCGTACCATCCATCACCGACCGATCAATCGGAGAGCATGAAAGTGTGGGTTCGGCTGGAATGAGTCCTGCACACTTGCCTTTAGCTGACAACTTTTCTCTTTCACCTGTAGTACATTTATAGTGGTGTTGTGTAATTCAGACTGGAAGGGAATTTAATCCAGTTAATAAAATTAGCTTCACTGGACTTGTTGGATAAAGATAACAGTGTGAATCAGCATACTGTTACCTTTATTACTTATTATGCTTATTGAGATAAACGTCTCAAGGTTCATTAAAATATAAACATTTCGGTAGTTGAGCCATGTGAAGATAATGATCAACCAGCAATCACTGAAGTCATTGATGAATACAAGACCAATAGCGCAGGAAGGCCAAAGCTAAAATTAAACAATGCTCTTCAAAGACATACGAAATGGCTCATGAGAAAAATTCTTGAATCCAGGGGTGGATTACATGCACTCTTATGACGACAGCGTTGACGATATGATTCTGATACTATGTTTAAGCTCATAATAGCTGCTATTTGAATAAACTATTGAAAACAGTCAATCTAAAAACGTATATTTATGTTTGGACCATGTAACAGTGCAACAGAAAAATATTTATCATCCTTATGTGCTCGTAGAAGTAAGAAGGAACATTCAAGAGTATTATTGTAGAGTATGGTAGAAAGAATATACTTCTTGCAAATTTATTCTAGAATAATATTTATGTTCTGCTAAAGACAATTATTAAAGCTTCTGAATAGTTTGTTAAACCTATTTATTTATTTTATTTTATTACCGTCTAATACGATAAATGTTAAAACATTTTTAGACAATTGGGAGAATAACACGTTACAGAATGCACTTTTTGATAGTTCTAAAATTAGAAACAATACAAACGTTAAATAAAAAGTTATGTTACTAATTAACGATCGAGGAGAGTTAACAAGATATTTAAAACTATCGCATAAGTACAGAAGTGCGTGAAAAACAAAATTAATAACAATATCTCGTTTAGCGTTAATTGAAAATATCTTGTAATAAATAGGCATTCTTGGCAGAAGAGAAAAATAGACAAAATTGATTTTACAAAACTTTGTGTAAAATAGAATTGGAGATCGCGTTGATTAAGAATTTTTTGTCTATTTGCGAAAGTATTAAGGGGGTGTCCAGTTTGTTATTAACTAATTAGTATCATTAGATCTGTAAATTTGCGTATTAATTTTAAATTATCACTAGCGAGTTGGTACGTCAAGCCATAATCAATAATTTTTTGTTGGAGCTTTCAGAGACGGAATCGAGCGGGAATATTATCAAAGTCGTGTTTCTAAAATTGTACTGCCAAATATATGATTTAAAAACTTAATGTACCGTTCTGGCGTTGACACATATCTGCCACGTTTTATATGCAAAGTTATTGTTTGTACCCTAGTTTTATATTATCAAATCTTCTCTAGCTTAGTTTTAGATAATTCTTTTCCTTTTTTGATCATGCATCTGGATGTAAAAATATTTTGAATGTAATTTAATTAACAGCTGTAAGTAAACTGTGAAATATTTATAAAAACGAATTTAAAAGGTGGTTTTAGCTGTCGAAACAATATATCTGCTATGCCTCAATATCCGTCGTCACCACTGTTTGTCTGCATTGATATATTCGATTTATTTACGACAATACTTAATTAGTTATACTTTTAAAATCAGCAATGTTATCTTTGTGGTTAAGATTCATATTTTTATTTTTTATCTTTATTTTATTTACCACTACCAATAATAAAATAAAAATACCATTTTCTTCTTCAGGATGTCATAACTAACTAAAACATATATTATTTCTTTGACAGAATTTGAAGAAAAATTGGGAGAAAAAAAAAAAAATTGGGATTGTCAATTTTGCATATAAACAGTGTTGGTCACAAATTAAATAATTTGGAATCGTTGGAGATGAATAAAGCGTGTAAAACTAATCAAAAAATTATAAACAACCAACTAAATTCAACTACGAGTCCCATTCTAAAATTTTTTCCTAAAAATTATTCGAGTAAATTTGTATTGAGTAATGATTTGAGTTAGGTACTAAAAAAACAATATATGTTTTAGTTAGTTATGAAATCCTGAAGAAGAAAATTGTATTTTTCGAAACCGGTAGATGTATTTAAACTCATTTTAGTGGTTAATAAAACAAAGATAAAAAATAAAAATACTTAATTAGTTTTTTTTTTTTTTTTTAGTTGGATAAAGCACCTCCCCCGGTTAGGGAAGAGATCCAGGTTCGAATCCCGGTAGCGCAACAACAATGTTTTTATTTTTCGATAATATTGATTTTGTATGTATATCTTTATAATTAATACATTTAATTCATATTTACTTAATTAGTTGAATAAATTTTTTTCATTTCAATACTAGACAATTACTTTTAACAGTGTATTTTATTATATTCATAAAAATAGATCAAACATATGTAAATCGAGTGTTATAAAAATTGATTTATTATACCTGATGTAATTTTTCTGCCCAATCAAATGTATTACATTAAAATAAATTGTGAGCGCATAATTTATACGTAAGTGCTCCAAGATATATATTGTAAATGTAAACAACGTGTTGTTTACGTATTCCGTGTATTATTAAATAATATGTGATGTCAGTCAATGAAAGGCTACTCCAGGTTTTAGTTTTTAACTCGCATTAAAATAACATCCATTCATTAAAGGGATGTATTCAGTATTAAGAACGTTGTATATTATGTCAATAAATAAAATGTTATATGTACTTAAAAAAGAATCGTTTGTCTTTACCGCAAACGGCAGTGACGTGCAATCCATACAATAAAAAGCTGTGCAAAACTATAATATTTGCAAATTATATCTTAATTACATATTTATTTGATAAATTATGAATTAAAGATAGAATAATTTTGTATTGACAAATAAAGCTGAGCGTGTGTTTCGCATAATTTAACGCACAATCTACTCCAAATGTATACTAACTAAATACAACACTAGGTCTCCCGCGTCATGTAGTGTTCTAAATACATGTCTTCGTTTGAACAGACGTGTTGCAAATCAGCGAAAATGTGTATTTAGAAAAGATAAATATATGTGTTCCAATACATATTAAACGTGATATTATTTTACGTTATAAAATATTTTAAAATCTTTACTTAAATAACTATTTTACTTAATATTTTAAAGAACGGAAAAACATTTTTTATAGAAACGTGTTTTTAAACGAGTGTTTTTCTTTCAGATGAATACAACATTTAAAGTATCGCCCGTAATGTCTGAAAATATAAAGACTTAGATAAGAATATTAATTTATTGTATTTCGTTATTTCTTATTAAACATTTGTGTATATCTTATTATATAAGAGATGTAAAATATTTACCATGGGCTGATTTTTGTCGTAGCTAATACATCCGAGATATATTTCAAATGTCACGGGTTGGCTTTATCGGAGCCAATCATAGAAATCAACCTGAGTATCTGAGCTCAGTATAGTTTCGCATAATTAAAGTTATATTATGCAAAAGCAATTATTAATTATTATTATTATTATTCAATAAGTATGAGGTTAATCTAAAAATTAATCCTTTGTAGATTTCATAAATTAATAAAATATTTTAGTATACAATTTTATATTTTTTAAACATAACACCTTATTGTTTTTCTTCACATAATTAACTCCAATGTTTAAATTTTATCATATTTGTTCACGTGCTTTAAAGTCCCGCTGTCCACCGTCAGTCGTCAAAAATTATAAAATTATGTAATCATATATTTTCTTAATTTCTGGATTACCAGTCAATTGGTGAAATTACATCGAGTACTTCTGGTAATTTCAGGCCCCAAAATTATTTAAATTGTTGATACTTTTTTATCTGGCTATATATCCTTGTGGAGCCAACATCAGTCACAGCCATAGTTAGTCAACCTTTACTAACTTACTGATATGTTGCTATCACTATTAACGATATGGCCTATTGTGGAAACCTGACCATATTTCATACTAATCAATACATAATAATATTCTTTAAAAATGACTACTTCTAACACATAATAAATCTTTGTATAATGGCCTAGTAAACTGTTAAATTAAACACCCTTAAATATTTCCCGTGTTCTTTGGCAAATAATTTTAAAATATATTTAAATATTGTACAAATTTGGTGTCGTAAACGTATTCATGTACGTTTTTTTTTTAAATAAATTAAACATTTAGGAAAACATCTTTAGTTTATTATGTATAATATTATATAATATCCGATTCGCAGTACCTCCTTATTGTGTACGAATGAATAAGTAGGGTTCATTGTTCAACCACAGACTTCACATGTATTCAACAACTTTATGAAACTCCTCGGAGTGATATAATTACTATTAAGCGATGTATTCATTAAAAATCCTGTATATTATGTCAATAAATTATACAAAAATATTTACATATTTTTATTTCATCTGAAAAATCTTCTAAGCGATGGCTGCATTTGTCTTGAGGATTTTTAACGATCGTATATTCTCGAAGGAAAAATAATTACATATCCATCAAAAGCAAAATTACGAGGGAAATCCATCGGTTTCTTCTTACATCTTATAATGCATGGAAAGATTACTGGAAGTCAGGGCCCTGGAAAAAGGAGAACATCGTGGAACCTGAGACAATGATCTGCCCAGTCTACTGATGTCTAATGATGATAGCCAATATCTATATGAATTGATAATTCTGGCGTCTGCTATCGATTTACTCAAAGGTATTTGAGATTCCGTAAAAACAAAGTAGATGGCTTTTCAAATAATGGAACGGTAGATGTATTAATTTGAAAAATGTAACATATGGATTCGAAAATTTGTCGACAAAGGTACTGTCTGCTTCCTTGGATTGGAAAGAGATCCAGGTTCGAATCCCGGTAGCAACAATATATTTTTTGATATAATTGATGATATATGTATATCTTTCTAATTAATACATTTAATTACTATTTTTTTTAAATATCACAGAGCCTTGTTGAATAATTATACTTCATATTAAGAATGTGTTCTCCTTCAACAGAAAGACTTATTGAATGTGATTTATTGATAATGACATGATTATTGATCTAATTGCGGAATTAATTTATACAATTTTTTTAAACTATTATATATTTATATAAAACGCTTTTTTCCATATTATATGTAAATTATCGATCAGTATACAAAAAATACAAATTAATTTTAAAAATATTATTTATTAATTGGCCGCTAATTGATACAATCCGCCTTGATTGTGATAAAAGTTCCTTTTAAGGTGTGCGGGTGTGCGCGCGCACGTGATTTGACATCACAGCGCGCACCCAATTTTTAACACGCCATGTTCTATCGAAGGTTGGTGACCATGTGGCAGAATATTAATTTATTATGTATAAAATAACTAACATTTTGGATATTGAACCATATTATGAGGTTATATAGCCAAAATAATCTCTTTCTCCCCACGCCTCTGCTACCTTCTATCTTCCCCCACATAATGTGTTAAAAAATATCCATTGCAGAGAATGTATTTGAAGTATGCAGCTTTCCTTGATAGTTATTATTAGTTCTCTTGATTTACTGATGCGTCTTTATACATCTTCATTAGTAATGTGGTCAACCCAGGCTCTGCCAGTAGCCTTATACTGGTAGGGTAAAAATATCTTATTTTCTTCCCCAGCGCACAAATAATAACATTGTCCTTAAAATTGCACAAAAGATCTTTTATGCGCAAATTTTAGAACCGGGTGTGTGATTGGTGGTAACTTTTAGTATTTACAGTTGGTCAATAATGCAATGGTTAACTAATTTTACTCTCGAATGTCGGATAGTAAAAATCGAAAATCGTTAGTTAAAAATGGCAGACTCTTCACAGATGTTTCAAAAGTCATATGTCACATTGATTGTATAAAAGTTGCAATATACGACAATTAATCAATCAATATCTCACTTTTTTAGTGATGAGAGTTTTTCCGATGATTATCTCGTTGTTTAATACACATAGGCTGAAATTTTGCCAGTAAAGTGACCATAGGTAAAACATAAATTCAAGCATGATTATTCGTCTTGTCACACTGTGAGGCGAGATTTCTTATCTGTGGTTTTACATTAGTAAATTTGACGTACCAACAACTCTCAAACGTGTCTTACCACGGGCGATGGTAAAAAGTTACTATAGTAAAAAATTTCCATGATCAAAATTTACCACAACCGGTCCTTAGAGGGAACATTAATTGTATCGATTGATTGGAAACTGTGATTAATACACCGTGTATGTATGAGTAATATTACAAGCGATCACCTGTACTAGAATATAATAATTTTTAAATCACAATTACCAACCAGTATTACGATCTAACACCAATCACTTGTTTCAAGTTGAAATTATTTAAAATCAATTCATTTTATCCAGTGGCGTAACTACGCCAATGCGGTGCATTGGGGACCACGTTAGAGAGGGACCCAAACGAATTGCAACCTACAATTGCGATTTGCCAATTCGATACTTTTTCCAGCACTAAATTGTCGAATATTTTTTTAATTCACCATAACAAGAATTGTAATTATAAATTTTTTTAAATCATTTCTTATTATTATCGATGTACACAGTGGCGACACTCTAATGTCATGTTATGGGCCAGACCATGGGGGCGTTTAGAAAAAATTATCCGGAGGGCGCTACAGAGGCTAGGGCCGGCACTGAATTCATGTATAAGGGGGGTCTTCTTTTATGCATTGGGGCCCAATTTTTTTAGTTACGCCACTGATCTTATGCAAGTATATAGAATATCGAAATAAAAAATCACTGATTATCCGGATTAATTAAAACCAGCGGTGGGTCGTGTAATCGAAAATCTGGATAATGGATCGTACAGAAAAGTGTTTTATACGATTATTTTAATCAATTTGTTATTCGTATAATACAGGCTTGAATATTGTTTTCCAACTCGATCTTTTCTATACAAATTAAAGATTTCTGTACGTGTGAAATATAGAAAATTTATCTTGATAGTAAAGTGTTCTACTGTATACTGTGTAATGAGCGTATATTTAATAAGAAAAAATATTTAAGCCGTAGTATTGGTGTTTTCCCAAAGTTTAAATTTGCATACAAAGCATATTATTAACCTGAAAAACAATTATAAAATGAAATGTTTACTGCCATCTATTGAAATTTAATAAAACATTTTACTACTACTCAGCCCATACTCGAGATTAGTATCGTTTATAGCCAAAAGAGTCCGCTTTAAAATTAAGTGGAATAATCAAGGTTAAAAGAATATGCTTTTAAAAAAGACAATAGATTTTTAAAAATTTATGGAAAGTAACAAATAATAGACAGACTTCTGTGTATTGTACAAAGTTACAGTTATACATTATCTAAAACTTGGTTTATCAAACGACTAATATCAATGTCAATCCTCTGTGGTAAAAAGAAGACAACTTTTAAATTGTCAAATAATGTTAATGCATATGTGAACCAACCTTTAAGTTAGTTTTCATAAACGTACCTAGATGACGCTAATATAGAAAATAATAACAATTACAAATATTCTGTTTTAATTCACCACCGCATTCAAATAAAACCATAATGCCTTTCTGTTCGTTACAATTAAATGTGAAATACATACATGCATTAAGAATAATCCCTTCAAAAGTGTATAAACGATTTTTTGGTTGATTTTGACCCTCGAATGCAAGAAATGGACAATATCCCAATAAAATGACCGAAGTGTCAAAATTATTGAAAAGGCCCTTACTCTTCATAATCAATACATGGAGTTGTTAGAAGAAAACGACGAAGATTACTAGCGAGTGAGTGCTGTAAAGCGTTGTTGTAACGGCTTATTTAACAGTTATAAGTTAATTTTGTATATTAAACGTACAGATGCCAAACAAGGGAATCTAGGTGTTTTATTGCAACGCGATACAATATAAATTAATTATGTTTGTCTTTTTTTTGTTATTAATAAAGTGTTTTTTCGGATTTTAAAATGTTTTTTTTTTAAATCCCCCGTTGATCGCGACCATGTCCAGAACGTATTTCCCGCGATCAACTGGGGTCACCTGTATTTTGAAATAATGAGTTTCAAAGTGTTTATCAGATCAAACCTCATTAAGTATTCATTCCGATTTAGATTGTAATGTTGAATGCACAGGGGCCGTTCGGGGAATGATTGTGATCGGTTTCAGTATATTTCTTCGGAGGACGACACATGCCTAATATAATTATTAACATAGAAAATGATTTTTGTGAACGTTGGTTGTGTTCAAGTGAAAACAATTCTTATCCAAACTTGTTTACCAATACCAAACACCAAGAAATTACTAGAACGTGGAATATCTGGACGAGGCGCGCGAGCCGCCACAGATTTATTATATTGTCTTGTGTTATTTCTTATTAATTTATATTTATATATAATATTTGCAGCGTTAGATACATAGTTTAGTAAAGGTCGATATATTTAGTTTTGGTTTTTTCATTTGCGTCATTAGGTAGTTAGTAATAAAGATCGATACGTACTGGTTGGTCAAAACTCTCTATATATATCTAATATAACTACCTACTGCATGTAATGATACCTACTGACAATTTGAGCAACTAGATGTAGATAAAACATTTAAATTAAATCTCCCATATGCTTTTGTATGCCATTATTATATTAGGTTGCTCCGAAAATAATGTCCGATTGACATTCTTGCTAGGAAATATTTGTTTAACTGTTTATGTTTGCCAGTTGGAAATCTGCTATATGCATAATATTTAATTAGCATTTCTTTAATCCTTCAGAAATGTAATTGAAAATAGAATATAATATGTAATTTTTTGCATTAATTTATATCTCAAACAACGCGCTATGTTAACTGAGCACGGAGTGAAGGAACCATTTCTGAACGAAAGTGCGGTATTGATTCAAATACGGATGAGAGTCGAGTACGTCCTGATACTGTTGAAAACGATGAATTGTCGAAAACGCGCTACAAAAAACCAGCTCTGATTAACCTTTACCATACCGTGATATAAAATACTCGCAGCCATGCTGTCAACTCGAGTTACCAAAATAAATTAGAGTTCAATTAGCCTTTAAAATGTGAAAAAATGGTTAATGCCATAAATTTGAGTATTGAGCATTAAATATTTAAAAAATATGTAGTATTATAATTCGGAGCATTCATAAAGTTTTCTATAGGAAATATGAATTAAATATATTAATTATAAAGATAAACATATAAAATCAATTTTATTGAAAAATATTGTTGTTGCGCCACCGGGATTCGAACCTGGATCTCTTTCCTAACCGGGGAAGGTGCTTTATCCAACTAAGCTACAACGACATTATTTTTAGCGACAATTTTTGACTTTATATGTTACCTTTTTTATATTAATACATTTAATCGTTACATCATTTGACAGAGCCATCTACCTTATTTATTTTAAAATATCACAGACCAATGTTCTGAATAATTACAACTTCACAATAAGAATGTGTTCTCCTAAAATTTTCTATAGGAAGTTGCATTGTATAATACAACCTTCCTTTTTGTCTATCTTCATTTAATTAATGACAATTAATTATATTCATATGATTATTATTGTCTTCACTGTGAAATTAATGTGTGATTTCTTTCTATCTTGCCACAAATGGTATTTTTGTCAACGTAGTAATTTTATAACTGAATGAATTAAAAATAATTATTTTTATAGGATTCGCCTTACATAATTGATTTTTCATTTCTAAGCGTATATATTTTACTTTAAATTAACTAAAATATGAAGTGTATGTTGCGTATATTTACTGAAATATTACAAATTTAATCAGAGCGGTAGACCTGTGTTACTGCATGGTTTGGAAAGGGTTAACCAAAGAGAACGTATCTTGCTTCATGATAACCTTTACAAGCACCTCGATAACTATTTACGGTAAAAAATAGAACAGCCGAAATCATTAGCTTGTAAAATGATCGTTAGCAAAAATGCGTAGATTGAATTGGATCATAGTTTATTTTCTATTTGTTTACGTATATTTTAATTTGAGGGATTTAAATCAGAAATTATTTTCGCATCAGCCTAATAATATTAATAGAAATATTATAAATTCATCACAATTTGTCGTACGACTTTAATAAGTATCAATTCATGACATGAAAGGTTGCAAATAACTTCGAGTATAAAGGAGGTGTCTTTGAAAATATTATAATTTGGGTGTAAATATATGTATAAGTAATAACAGGTTCTTTATTAACAAATATCAAAGACGTGTAAGTACCAAAATCTCGATAAACTTAGTTTCATAACAATTTAAAAAAAATAATGTACAATTTAGAAAAACAAACACTTATTAAAATATCCCTAAATTTATAAAATGCTATTTATCTTTAACATCATAAAATTTTATTTAACTTAAATTATTAGTACATGGTTGCTGTACGTAGTTAAGGCAGAATCCTCTATTTCCAAAATCGTTCGGGGCCTCTACGCTGTCCGTGTGAAAGGCAATACGAAAAGGTTTCACTGTACCTAGAAGAATGATCGTATTATGTATTATAATCCTTAATTTACTTTAAATACAAATTAAATGTATTAATTAGAAAGATGTACATAAAAAATCAATTATATCAAAAATATTTTTTGTTGCGTCACCGGTATTCGAACCTGGATCTCTTTCCAAACATTATTTTTGACGACAATTTTTCGAACCTATGTGTTACACTTTTTCAAATTAATACATCTGTCGTTCCATTATTTGAAAGCCGTCTAGTCTGTTTTTACGGAATCTCAAATCCAGGTTCGAATCCCGGTGGCGCAATTGATTTTATGTTATTTAATTAGTATTTAAAATATCACAGACTTATTTCTGAATAATTACAACTTTACAATAAGAATGTGGTACGTGCTAAGCGGTGACCCAACTTTAATATTATTGCAGGATCTGGTCCTACTGTGTGTTCCAGCCGCAGGGCCTAATTAAACAATTTGCATTAGCCTGTTGATTTCTGCTAGTGACGGTAATATTAAATATTAAGTAAGTACTGATGGTTTTTTGGTTGGTTGATTTGAAAGAAGAAGAAGAGTTGAAAATATACAATTTGTGTATAAAAACCATACCGTTTTGGAGTATCAAGAATATTTTTGTACTATTTTTATATTAATATTGGACTTGTAAATAAAAACATTTTTTACGATCCGTCAGCTATGCAATTAAATCAAAACATGACAAAACTCTAATTGAATTGACAGGATAAGTTATTGTTAAAAATAGTGCATTTGACGATTAAAAGCCACTCCCTATTGAATATGTACATATATCGTTTAAAATCAAACAGTCCCTTGAATGACTACGATTTTTTCTTACATATTTGAAACAGTTGAGATTTATCAGACATAGCTTGAACATTGTCATTGAAAACGTATCCATAATATATGAATAATATGGATTAAGAACGAGCGCACACTGAGGACAAAACTGTTATATCGTTTGAAAATGCGCACTGCTATGCACTCTCATAACCACTGACTACTAAATGAATAGACAAGAAATAAAGTGTACATATAGGAGAGGGCTTTGGAACTTCAGTTGCGGCACGAGGGTCATTCTACACACATACTTACTTACCATCACTCCGTTTCCCCGCGGGGGTAGGGAGAGAGGATAGAGCGCCACACTTTTCTGTCCTGACACACAATTCTCGCCTCATCCACATTCATTCATCTTCTCATAAAAGCTCACTGATTGTTGAGACTTCTAACAAAACCATCCTCCATTGACTGGTTTACCTGGTCGTGCCAAGTCTTCCGCAGACGTCCTATATTTCTGGTACCATCAACACTTGCGTCATATATCTTTCTTACCATTCTCTCCTCATTCATCCGTTCCATATGACCAAACCACCTAAGTGATCCTTTCTTAATCTTACTCACTATACTAACATCAGCTTTACATTCTTTCCTTATTTCTTCATTCTTTACTCTGTCATAAATAGATTTGCCATTAATACGCCTAAGTGATCTTATTTCCACTGCATTCAGTCTACTTTCGTTCCTTTTCTGCCAACTCCAGGCCTCACTTCCATACATCAGTGTCGGTACCAGGATACCATTGTGCACTGCTAGTCTTGCCTCAGTTGACAAATTCCCGTTAGATATAATTCCATTCAAAGCGCCGTTCACTTTATTTCCCGCAGTCACCCTCCTTTCAATATCATCCTTAGCCTTTCCGTTTCTATCAAACATACTTCCCAAATACACAAACTCATCTACTTGTTCCAAACATTCATTACCTACAAGTATTTAGCACGGTGTCTTGCTTTTCTCCTTCTCGAATACCATCACTTTCGACTTGTTAACATTCATCATGAGGTCGCTTTCCTTGCATACATCGTACATTCTACTCACCAGATTCTGTAGTTCTTGTTCATTATTCGCCATTAGTACTGCAGCATCATCGGCGTACAATAAACAGCATACAATCAAATCGCCCATTTTAGTTCCTATATTCATACATTCCAGTTCTTTCACAAATTTATCCATATATACTACACACATTCTTTGTGGAAACACAAATTCGATAGTTTATGACACATTTATGCGACAGTAAAAGTATTACTTTGTGTAATCAAGACGTATTTTTTACATTAATGCATATTATATTGTCAGCATTAATGCATATATTTTTACATTAATGCATATAATATTGTCAGCATTAATGCATATATTTTTACATTAATGCATATTATATTGTCAGCATTAATGCATATATTTTTACATTAATGCATATTATATTGTCAGCATTAATGCATATATTTTTACATTAATGCATATTATATTGTCAGCATTAATGCATATATTTTTACATTAATGCATATTATATTGTCAGCATTAATGCATATATTTTTACATTAATGCATATTATATTGTCAGCATTAATGCATATATTTTTACATTAATGCATATTATATTGTCAGCATTAATGCATATATTTTTACATTAATGCATATTATATTGTCAGCATTAATGCATATATTTTTACATTAATGCATATTATATTGTCAGCATTAATGCATATATTTTTACATTAATGCATATTATATTGTCAGCATTAATGCATATATTTTTACATTAATGCATATTATATTGTCCATTAATGCATATATTTTTACATTAATGCATATTATATTGTCAGCATTAATGCATATATTTTTACATTAATGCATATTATATTGTCAGCATTAATGCATATATTTTTACATGAATGCATATTATAATTTTCGTTCCAATCGAGTCATATATTTTTAAAAAGTCGCAGAGCTATGATCACACCAAAATAAAAATAATGAAACAAGTAATTTCCGTTAATTCATGTCTATATGTTTGGTAGTCTGTGTTACTACGAGTATAAAACTGTCGTACGACAGAAAGTCGACTATGTGTGCTCGTACATAGTCTGTAGGCTAATAAAAACAACTAATAAGGCTAATAAAAACAGCTAATCAAACAAAATTTAAGTTCAAACAATGGCGTTCTTACTCCAGATCAATTCTTTATTAAACTAACTTACTGAACACAGAAGAAGCCTGCAGCGATACTTCTGCAGCGAAGGTGCCTCCACAGATGCGGTCCGTGCACGACGGGGCTGAGGCCGGAGGTCTGCCGACGTTGGAGGCGCAAGGGATGATGATCCAGTCCGCCGGGCAGCTGTTAGGGGTGTTGCTGGAGCCTATCATCGCTGGCACCGCCGAATTACTGTTGCCAGATAGCGTGAAACTTCGAGAACGGTTACCCGGTGCTGTACAAGAAGTCAAATGTATTTTAAAACCACCATTTATCAAGAGCGATACAGAAGCTCCAGACAGGATGATATTCCTGCATTGAATAAGATTTTTGACATCCCTAACGATAACTGTCGGTTAAAGGGTATATAGATATTTAAAGTAGACTCTACGGTTTAATGGCACGTGTACACGATGAGATACATTTCATTTGAGATTTTGATCTAGAGATCAACTACAAGATCACCACTCGAAGATGAGACAAAACTCAAATCATGTGTCAACTCAATCAATTTTTAATGAGTGTTTGTTTTAGAGAAGCACGTTATTTCGCATTAAGGAAAGTAGTGACAATGAAGAATAAGGTCCAATGACGGCAAATTCAATCCTAGAAGGCCTACAATTGTCCAATAAACCATTTTCTCACTAATGATCACAACGTCGAACGAGCCGTGCAGCTTCAACGAGATTTAACCTCTTGCATAGCTCGTTACCAAGAGTAATATAATGAAATCAACAAAAAAAAAATCACGGTAAATCTATAATATAACACATTTTTTGTTAAAAACTAATGAACCTGTGAATTTCGTACGAAATGCATCATTTAGAGCTTGTTGCTTGACAGCGACGATGAATTAAGTATGAATTAAATATATTAATTAGAAAGATATACATATAAAATCAATTTTATCGAAAAATATTGTTGTTGCGCCACCGGGATTCGAACCTGGATCTCTTTACTAACCAGGGAAGGTGCATTATCCAACTATGCTACAGCGACAATTTTCGAACCTATATGTTACCTTTTTGATATTAATACATTTAATCGTTCCATTATTTGAAAGAGCCATCTACCTTATTTCGAATTCCGGTGGCGCAACAACAATATTTTTCGATAAAATTGATTTTATATGTATATATATCTAATTAATATATTTAATTAATATTTAAAATATCACAGACCTATGTTCTGAATAATTACAACTTCACAATAAGAATGTGTTCTCCTAATAATAAATTTAAGTGTTTTTAAAATTTATGGTATTATTTTTAATAAACAATGACGTGTTTTATTTTGATATCCTTGGATGATTTTATACAATGGAACCTATTTACCATTTTCCTAAACATGATGCGCTGTATTTTTACACGGTATTCTGTGGAACGTATCCACTGTGTAAAAACACTACGTTCGATTTGATAGTAACAAACGGCACCCAGAACCAAATTCTATTACAATTGTTTATTGTAAACGTTAAACAAATAAAATAGATTTAATCCGTCTTACCGACTTCAGGGGGAGATTCAAATTCAACTAACATTACCGTACAACATACATGAAGTGAGGCGAGACTAAATAAATATCTAGAGACATGATGTATACGGTGCGAGAGTAGTCTCCAAACAACCTTACGCAACTGTCTCAGAGATTCATAAAAATCTCAAATCACGTATGTGGCAGAAGTTCAAAATCTCACAATTACTGTGATCAGAGCGTATTCTGAGAGTGCCTGAGAAAATATTCTAAAAATGGAAGCAAGGACTCCTGGCCGTCTGAAAATCTGATGAAAGGTGATGAAGATGGTAAACCAAGAAACCTACATTCAAAAACTCAACAAACACTACATAGAATTCCTGGTTGCAACAATAAGCTGAGGCGGTAATTGAAATATTGAATTAATAAAGATGATATTATGAAAGAACGCTACGTCGCTCTAGTATAAAGAGGTATACAAAATTTACTGTAAAATCCTAATAGATTTTTTTTTTTTAAATACTTTTTGAGTCATTAGAATATTACAAGAATTACTTAGTTAATTAAGAAAATATATCTTCACGTAAAATTTTACTTTTTAAATGGACTGGTTATTTTTTAATTTATATAATGATGTTCTGTGAAATAATAAAATATCAAATAAAATCTCAAATATATAATTATTGTTACATACATACATATCTATTTGTCATCGTGTGCAGATTATTAGAATAGTGGCACGTAACCCGTAGCAAAAGCCATAAAGGAGGGATCGGGATCATATTTTGAATCATCAGATGTTGGGTTTAAATCTTGATTAAGATATTTTATCATCATAGCAACTATTCAAGACTGCACGTAAAACAATGTAAATTTTGAGTCACTATTGGGACGAACTTGAGGTTCGCTCACGACTATTGGGGGTCAATTGTAACAATGCTATCACCTGGACCCGAAAGGAAAAAGAGTTATGAAAATGTATTAACAAGTAAATAAATCTATTTTTCTCTTTCAAAACTGTCTTTCTTTCTTTTTGGACATAAGTCTTAATATCGTACAAATCGAAATACCCCATAATATATTTCAAAAATTTATATATTTTGTGGCCTGCTTAAGACTACCTTTTCAACTACTACAGTACATCTTTGTTATTTCCCAAAAAAATATTACTTAAAATATGTGCTATCAGCGGGTACCTCAATAAGGTTTGTCACAAAAATTGCACTAGAAAAAGAAATATCTCCAAAATCATTTTGATTTCAAAGTTATTCGATAGCGATTCTGATACCTCTATTATCTACTCCCCTAGTAGACTGTAGTGCCAAATTGTCATAAAAATATAACGCTTATTTTTTTAGTGTTAGAATTTAATTAATATTTATTTGTTTTTTTGATTTAATTCATTTATATATGCACTCTTAAGATCAACTTTTAATACTCATGTATAATTATATTTAAAAATTGTCGCCCCTGGTGAACTTTGTAACCAGCCAATATTAATATTTTTATAATACAACAGTATAAAAATGCTTTCCTTCTCTGCCATGACCGGTGAAGTATGATGTGTCACCTGAGTTAGTTCAGTGAGTAGTTATAATTACATATCTTTATCACTCTTGTTACAGTGTGATGGTAAACCGTTATGTGACTGTGGTTGTGATGGTAATTGGTAAGTGTGATTTAACGATGATTGATAACTAAGATTTAACTGTTAGAGATTTACTTTCAAGTGTACCAGTGATTGCTCGAAGCATTACAGATAATCAGTTGCCAATCATCATTACAATTGAACACAATTCAACGATTTAACCATAACTACTTGTTAAGTTAATTTTGCCACCAAACCTGTTGCGCCTGTTGTTAAGCCCCCTTGAAGCGAATAAAAAGATAATATTTTTACTTTGCTGGTCGAAGAACCCCCCCTCACCTGCGGAGGCAACTGTGTCGGGGCAGGCAGAGTACTGTACCCCGCAGAAGTTCCTCTCCACTCTGATGCAGATGCTGTAGTCCTGGTTGGACAGCTGGAGTCCGCTCACAGGGTCGTAGTTGAACGACTTGAGCTGGCCAGAAACACCGGTGTAGTACTGCAGACACCCTTCTTCAGCTAGAAATTAATATACTTATTACTATAGTTACCTTTCTCATAGATCCATGTAATTTAAGATACGATTATTCCAAATTTTAAGCTTACATTAATTTAATTTACTTTAATTGCTTTATACCGTGCATCTTATAATATTTAAAAAGAGTGAAGAAATATTTTTAAGCCATTGAAAATACATTATCATACTTTATTCGTCGCTTAAATTTTTTTCATAATTTTAAAATTTCAATTAGAAAACAATTTTACATAAATATATAGTGGAACCTCGGTTTACGAATAAAAATCCTAACGGAAAAATTCTTCAGTTTGCCAACAGAATTTCGATTTATGAACAGGCAGGCAGTCTCAGAACTCACTATGGAAAAACTGGAATAGCTTCTTAATGAACAGCAAAAGACGGTGACAGATAAAATATTACTTTCAGAGACTGATAAACGAATGGAAGATGTTTCTAGGTCCTCTATTCACGAAATGTGCGAGAAGTGGAGTGAGGTACAGTTTTCTAGTTAAATATCATCTTGATAAAACATTATCAAATTGTGTTATAAATCTGTTTGATAATAGTGTCATGTTTCATTTTTGCAACAATATAAAAAGCATGAAGAAACGAATGTCGTTGGATAGGTTTTTCGTGAGACAGAAACCTGATGAACTTCAAACACCAGATGTTTTCATGGAAGGAGAGACCCCTTCCAAACAATAACACTTTACTACATATTTTAATTTAATTCTTTTCGTTTTATTACTTCAAATTCCTTTTAAGTTAAAACCATGATTTTTCTTAATAGGATTTCAAACAAGAAGTAGAAAATAAAGTTGATAAAGGGCCATTCATTTTCTTGGGATCTTAATATATTTTACATTGATTTTTATGGAAATAATTGTTTCAGTTTATGAACAACTCCGTTTTCGAACAGTTTTTATTAAGATGGTAAACCGAGGTTCCACTGTAAATTAAATACAGGGGAAACAAATAAACATTACAAAAAAAAAAAAAAAAATCACTTAAAATCTAGGTATGGGCTTAAAGATATTCAGCTCCACGGATGTTTGAAATTTATTACGAATAGTTTTATTTATATTACCAACCTCTGTATATGGTACTGCAAGGGATCTGACTAACTTTGACCTTCCAATTTCTCTGAAAAGATGGTCCGCTGGTGACAAATGTCAACGTGATTGGATTCGTCGTCCCCAGACCAGCATCAATGTACACTGCAACAATATATATCTTATTCCGGGTCGTATTAAGATTATCTTCAAACAAAACAGACACGATACTGAAAATAAATGTGCAATCATTTTATATCGCCAATATTCTGCTGCTGTGATGGAAAACATCAAGTACTGTTGATAACCTCAGGATCTAAAATAACCGGCGAAGAGGAGAAAGTATAATTAATTCTGATCCTTCACTTAATAATGATCGACATCTAGACAAATCTAGATTGATCATATTTTATGTGGCAGTTTTTAAAAAGAAACCAAGACAAATGATATTTCTAAAAATAATTCTGAGTATAATAGCAACAAATCGCAGAATAAAATCGCTCTCAATTCGCATCATAAATTAACCATTTATAGATACACATATTAATACACATACATTCATGTAAGGCAATAAATGGTCACAAAATTTAATTTATTAGCATTTTACGATTATTTATTTATATTAAGTATATTTTATAACAAAAAATACATTTTTACATAATCCTATTTTCCAAAAATAAACCTAATGATTTTGATTGTACACAAATATTCTACAGCAAAAAATTAAAATGTTAAAAAACAATAAGAAGTAATACGTGATATTTTTTTTTAATTCGTTTTTTTTTCGTATTAAAAAAAAATCTAATTTTCTTATCCACATCAATTTTTTTTTTTAAATAATTACTGGAGTTACTGGTGTTCTAATGTACAATATTTATATTAGATTTACCTATATTATGTCAATGGTTTAATAATACAAAAACTTATCTATAAAAAATGAGTATTTGAGATAAGTTCCATCCAAAGTAATATTTTTCCAAGATCTATGGGATGTGAAATAATCTAAAACGTATCTCGTGTTTCATGTTAGAAAAAAATTCAACGACGTATTATCTTATATTTCGTGTTTATCTTTTCAGTCTGTTTAAAAGATAAATTGTCATTTATATATCTGTTAAAAATTTGGTTTCTTTATGTGATGTACCTATGGGACGAATGCGTAGACGCGCGCGCGGTTGGTACGATTGATAGTGTGTGGAAGAGATAAAGAGTTGCGCCGCAGTCAGCATCTCTTATCTGCGAACCGCGAAACCGATAACATATTATAATGACTTGTGATACATTTTATAGAGGCGTCAGAAATAAATACTTTTGTTACAACGAGCTGGGTATTCTTCCAATACACGAATACATCAGCAGCACAATGCGAGATACCACACTATATTACTTTTAGTTAGCTAAAAACCAATCCTCAATCTAGAAAAAAACTTTATTTCATGTTACTAAGCCATATGTAAAATATGTAATTCTTGATTCAGAATGTGTGAAGGAAACTCTGTAATTCCATTTGAACTATTCAAACAAAACTAATATTATTAAGGAGAACACATTCTTATTGCGAAGTTGTAATTATTCAAGACATTTTATTTGTATTTAAAATATCACAGACCTACGTTCTGAATAATTACAACTTCACAATGAGAATGTGTTCTATATATGAATTAAATATATTAATTAGAAAGATATACGTATAAAATCAATTTTATCGAAAAATATTGTTGTTGCGCCACCGGGATTTAAATCTGGATCCCTTTCCTAACTGGGGAAGGTGCATTATCCAACTATGCTACAATTTTTGAACCTATATGTTACCTTTTTGATATTAATATATAATAATAATAGTAATAATTTCAAATAATGGATCGATTAAATGTATTAATATCAAAAAGGTAACATATAGGTTCGAAAATTGTCACTTGTCACTGTAGCATAGTTGGATAATGTACCTTCCCCGGTTAGGAAAGAGATCCAGGTTCGAATCCCGGTGGCGCAACAACAATATTTTTCGATAAAATTGATTTTACATGTATATTTTTCTAGCTAATAATTTAATTTGTATTTAAAACTAATATTTACATTTCTGACATATAAAAGTGTTTATCCTCACTATGGTTTCCTTGATTGAGACCGCAGATGGCCGGTACTGGGTTTCCTCCGGAGACAATGAACTGGTCATTATTGCAGATGTTGTTCACTGTTTCTGGTCCAGTTATTTGGAACTGGTCGAAATCCAACCTTTAACAGTAACCATTCATAAGGTTATTTCATTGGGACTGTTTCGGAAAATTTCGGTATATTCTAAAAAGCATGGCAGCGCAGCGCACGGACATTACTGTGTTTCATAATATCTACAAAAATTAGCAAGTCTGCTAACTCATGTTTTGATAATCTTCCTACATTTCTATACATTTTTGTGTAAATATTGCAACGCTTCTAAAAACGCACGCAATCAAACAGTATACAAGAGCGAATGGCGAGCAAATACGCTTATATATATATGTAAATACATTATAATGAAACAGTCATAGTCCAATATCATGTTTTAAATGATGCAATAGGCATAGTCCAATATCACGTTTTAAATGCTGCAACAGGCATAGTCCAATAACATATTTTAAATGCTGAAACAAGCATAGCCCAATGTCATGTTTTAAATGCTGCAACATATGCAGTTTTCGCTATGTGCCCACTCCTAGTTAGGAACAGCAAACTTGCTACAGATAACAAGCTCATCCAATATAAGGCCTATACTTAAGGCCTATACTCATATACACAGCTCCCGTCTGGGGTAAAACACACATAAATAAACTACAGGCCTTCCAAAACCGGGTCCCCCGGCACACGCAGAGTGCATCTATATGGGTTAGGATCATACAATTCCACCACGACTCATAAAGTAATACATAAAACTCTCCGAGCGTTTTGATGCTGGAATCCCCCAGCACTAAACCCTCACAATAAATGTTTTTTCCGCCTACGATATTAGCATCCCTACGTGTATGAAGGACCCAAAACCGCCACCTTTAGAGGTTATCTACTGCCCCAAATTAGCAGCCCCTGCCCCATTTTGTAGCAAATTATAACTTTTATCACATCTCCATTTTACACCCGCCCATAAGTCATACTACATGATGGAAGAGCAAGGGGTCCACATGGACCCGGTACTCTGCAGACCCATAGATCAAAGTCAAAGTCAGTATCATATTTATCTTATGTGTTTAATAAATAAATAAAATATTTATTGTTACTGCAGCGCGGTCAAGGCAAAAATTTTCTTTAATACTATTTTTAAATATTGAAAACATTGTATTGTAAAAAAAAATTGAATAATATATGAACGCAAACAAGCAATTCCGACAATGACACACGTCCACCTTGTTTCATAGACGAAAGGCAACCGCGTGTATACTATTGGAGGTTCTAGTATAACATAATTAAAATGTTACCTTATTTGACAGACGTCCGGATGAGACTTGAGAACAGTCAGCTGGCACGACCCCGTTCCGTCGTATCGAGACGGATATCCGTTGTTGACAAAATAGGTACCATTTTCTGACGTCGTGCTGCCACAGCTCACGATAACTGCAATTGATAAAAGTGCAATGGGATTACCGTAGTAATTGGTAACTCAAAAATGTGATAATAAATGGTTAATATTAAATTTAGAACATTAAATATTATCATTGTATCTATAAAGGCAAGGGAGAGAAGACGGATTGATGCCTTTGAGATGCGGTGCTGGAGACATATGTTGCGCTTATCACGGACGGCAAGACACGCGAATGTCTTGATGAACCTTTTAATTTAATGGACATTTTGGAAAGCTTGAAAATACTTATTGTGTTGGGCCACGTTGAAGGATGTAGAAGAAGAGGAAGATCTCCCACCCGTTGGACTGACCAAGTGGAAATGGCAACAAGCACTTTTCACTAATGTATACTTTATTTTGACAACTGTCTAATTAGAGAGCATAAAGTTTTACTTTTTTTTTTTATTGACTTCGCAGCTTTTTAGATTATTCGAGATATATTTAATAGGTAAAATGTACATCATAATAAAAGTAATAACATAATAATTCGGAGATGAAAGCATATAAATATGTTAAGCATAGTATAAGCACATTAAGTATGGGCAAAAAGTTAGAAGTTTGCCCTGGCCTCGCTAATAAAATATAATAATTCATCACAGCATTAGGCCACTATATACACTAGCAGTTCCTCGCTAATACGTTGGGTTAGGGACCAGACCATCGCCGATAACGATTCAACTAATAGAAAATAGTTCAAAAATAGTTGCTTCGATTACGAAGCAACTATTTTTTAAACAGATATCAGATATCTCATGGAGACAAAGCTATGTTTTTATTATATTTGAGGAAATATATATGGAAGTATGGTAGTATGGGGTAATTACAAGTTGTCTATATGTCATAGTGTACTCGTAGTATAACATATATGCTGTTTAAAAAAAGGTAAAAATGAATTATCAAATTTGTCCATAAATGGCGATGGTGTAGTGGTACTCGAAGCGAGTCCACATACTAACATATATACAACTTTAAAAAAAAATTGATAAATGTAGAGATTGAGGGGTGAGAATTGGTTGGTATGATCACTTAAGCCTGTCGAAACCCTGTAATTACGAAGATAGATTGAGCCTTGATTGATCATCAAGTACTGAAACAGCGTAAGGCAGTGGTAGATAAAAGCATGTCGATACTTTAAGCCTTCGATTCACCTAAATGATGAAGATGATGACGTCTAAATACCGTACTTACACATGCAGCAGACACCAAATCCATTAGCACAGGATCCATCGAGAGCACCCTTCCTCGCCCGACAGTCCTGCGCAGCCAGGCAGGTTCCGTTGTTCCCGGACGCTCCTGTGCACGTGTCGGCAGGGAAGTTCACCACCGTCAAAAGTGACAAGACTGCAAGAAAAATGTGCTTCTTCAAACAGACAAAATTCACATGTAATTGCAAAGTGGTAGCAGTAGTAAGCGTTCCTACATCGTCCATTCCTGTCAGTCCTGGCCGGAGACTTGACGGCTCTGTGGGCTGCACCCTTGGCTTGCGGTTCGCCGGATCGATGACCGAAAAGGTTGTTCATGAAACTAAGACGACTGCTAGCCCACGAACCGAAACCATCAAGAAGATTTTTCGGAGACTGTTGAGTGTCGTTTGAGTCCCCTGAAAATTAATATTTAAATATTAACAATATAACATAAAAATAAATTGTAAACGATGTTTAACTGTAACCAATAGATAATTACTAAAAAAACTATACATTACTACCTAATGTAATGTAAGTGGTTGAACGGTCCAAGTGGTTAATTTTTAATTTGTTTATCTTTATAGGAAAACTAGATCAAAGTGGGACATATGTGTGCCCATTATTATAAAAGCGGTCTAAGTCATGTGTTTTTCGTTTCGAGATATTTAAAAGTTTGCGTTTGAAATGATTAAAAAATATTTTTATATTACACAACACAATGTTTACAAATTTATTTAGTGTACTAGCTATATAATCTATATCGATATATAAATGTTGCATGTAACTTATAAAGAAATAAAAAATTTAAGGTTGAAATAGCTTACTCTATTATCAAAAAAAACACTAGCGGAATACCGCTGAACGTCGTAACGATACACTGAATATAACCCTTCAAATTTTTTGGAATTGTTACAATTTGCAACTTATTGTATTAATTTATAATGATGTGACGCGAAATAATTGATTAACTCTTTTTTTTTCAATTTCTTGACTTGGACCACTTTCATAATAATGGGCTTTTGATATTAAGGTTTATACGCGTTTTGATAAAGAGCCTCACGACACAAGAGCATTCTTGTTGGTAGGTAGTTCAGTCTGTCATTCAAAGTGAAATTGGCGAATATTATGATATAATTTTTAAAAATGCGAAAAAAACTTAAATTATTTAAAATCGATAAAAAATTAAAAGATTAGCCACCGGGATGAATCTTTCAATTTTCGGTAAATTGCTCTTAAAATTGAGCTACGTAAACTCAATTAACGCGTGTCAGATGCATCATATACATCCTCTTAACTGAAACATTAATTTAATTCAATAGGATTTTAAGTCCATTTTTACTAGCGGAATATTTTAACAAAACTAAATAACAATTTTTCAATTAACTTGGTACTTAATCATTTTTCTTAATCAGGATAATAAAATTTATTATTTTGTACAGGTATGTGCTAATTACTTAATTCTACTTTGTGGGGCGCGCGACTTTGTACTGTCCATAACCTGCTTTCGAGACGAGTCTCTGAAACAAATCTCATCTGTGTATACTTATTATTATATTAAATGACTTTATATTGTAGATAAGTATGTACACTAATGACGAAGATTAGATTTTCTTCACTACAAATTGATTAACGACACATGGAACGTACGTAAAAGAATTTTTAAAAATAAAAAAGCACTTTGTCGCTAGATGAGTTTATATTAATTAACAAAAGACAGAAAAAAATGTATTTTTCAAAAAAAAAATCATCGCCGAGACACGAACTTAGAACTTTATATTATTGAGAATAAACAACTTACTCAGCAAATATGCGTAGATGAAATTTTACGACATTTGTGTAGGTCAACATAGCTTAATCGATTAAAGCTGTCTGTCTACCAGCGATATAAAGACCCGGGTTCGATAACAAAAATTTTCCGCATATCATTTTAGATAATTTATCTAAATTAATTTTAATTATCACGCAACAATATTCTGAAAATTTCACAAATATAGTTATTTTTCGCAACACTTAATAAAGCACATAAAAATGTATTACCAGCATACACAGACAATATGATTGCCAACGTTGACCAAAGCATAAAACAATACTGCAGTCGAGACATGATCACTTAATCAAACAACCAAATAAAAAATCACAGATGTAACCACGCTGCAGGCCAGCTTCCCTAATTCTGAAGAGTACTCCGCGACTGCGGTGATTTTATATGAACATCCAGGGAGGTAACGCTCGGGCTGCTCGCGACAATAGGTGCTCGCACTGGACCGACGACAAGGTGATCACCAAGTTTCGTGCGTAGGTGGACCATAAAAGGTGCGACACTTCCGAATTGCATGTGTGCACGAGTTTAAGTTCAACGACAGAATGGCCTTCTTTGATTGTTAACCATCGCGACAATCATACTTGTAAATTATTTGCTACTAGTGCAATGCGTTTGTAAATTTCTTCTCTTCCAAACGTTTATGGTAAACCATAATTGTGTTGGCTAGTGTACCAGTGATTGCTCGAAGAATTGCGAATAATCAGTTACCAATCATGGTTACAAACGGATACAATCACAGTCACAATAACGGTTTAATCATCACTTCTTCCAAACCGGGTTAAATATCGGAATGAAACAATTTTGAATTTGTCTCAACGAAAACTATCATCCATCAATCTTCTCTTTCCTTTTCTTCGCAAACCTTATCCGTTAAAAGGACGTTGTCTGTTATATTAGCAATCATAATTTGTTAGTTGTAATTATTCAGAACATAGGTCTGTGATATTTTAAATACGAATTAAATATATTAATTAGAAAGATATACACATAAAATCAATTTTATCGAAAAATATTGTTGTTGCGCCACCGGGATTCGAACATGGATCTCTTTCCTAACCGGGGAAGGTGCATTATCCAACTATGCTACAGCGACAATTTTCTGATAGCGTCTGCTATCAGTTTACTCAAAGGTATTTAAGATTCTGTAAAACTAAGGTAGATGGCTCTTTCAAATAATGAAACAATTAAATGAATTAATATCAAAAAGGTAACATATAGGTTCGAAAATTGTCGCAAAAAATATTGTCGCTGTAGCATAGTTGGATAATGCACCTTCCCCGGTTAAGAAAGAGATCCAGGTTCGAATCCCGGTGGCGCAACAGCAATACTTTTCGATAAAATTGATTTTATATGTATATCTTTCTAATTAATATATTTAATTCATATTTAATCATAATTTGGTTTACTGCGCCCAGTAAAAGCTCTACAGTAGACCATTGCCTCAGGTTCTTCAGCTTTGACGTTAACTGTTATTTGTGCTTTTGCTTCATTGTTTTTATATGTATTGTATTGAAATTTATTTATTTAATATTATATATTTTTATTTATACCTCAATAAAGTGGAAGTTCTCGAGGTCTACGAGGGCAATTTTGTGTTGACAGCTGTGCGGAACTGCCTTGTCACTAGGTTTGACGTTCTTTTTCTTTCAGGGCTCCGATTTTCAGCACTTCTTCCTTGCATTATGTAATGCAGGATCTGCTACTTCTCTTGATGTCTCATCACACGCCCGAAATTTATAATATAACTAGTTATACTTCCTTATTCATCCAAACCATATCATTTTCATTAAGGAAAACACATTCCTATTGTGAAGTTGTAATTATTCAGAACATAGATCTTTGATATTTTTGATACTAATTACAGTGGAATCCCGAATTTACATGCAATTCACGTTTTCCCTCCATTTGCGTCTTATTTTTACAGTTTCGTGTCATTACAGTACATTAAAAAACATATTTTACGTTTGTCTTTCCCGCGATTTACGTCTAAAATTAATTTAAATTCGTTCAGCCAGTTCGCTATACGCTATAGAGCCAAGAATGTGTTGGTCGTGTGCTTGTCTATACATTTTTCATTCTCATACCTACGTAATTTTTACGTTTCGTTTTTTTTATTAGTTTTAACAAGCTGGAATCAGCAAGAAAATTGCCTAGAAGATAGTATAGATAACAATAATGGCTGGGAGAGAATTTATGAATACGTTGACTCTAAAGTATGGTGGCAGGTTTGATTTGCAGACAATTTTAAAGGTTTCCAAAGCCCAGTCGAGAACTATTTATATTTTTATTTATTACCTTTGTTTTATGAACCACTTAATTGAGTTTAAATACATCTACCGATTTCGAAAAATACCATTTTCTTCTTCAGGATGTAATAACTAAATAAAACTATATTATTGTTTTTTACCAGAATCTATTTTTTTTAGTACCTAACTCAAATCATTACTTAAAACAAATGTATTTAAACTCAATTAAGTGGTTAATAAAACAAAGATAATAAATAAAAATATGAATTTTAACCACAAAGTTAATATTGCTAATTTTAAAAGAGAACTATTTACCTTTTAACTTCTGATAACTATTTTTTATATTTAGATATATTTAGATACACTGCAAATAATAACTAGGAAGCAGAATCCTGAATGTATGCACAGCGCGGAAATGAAAATAGCGGCTGTACTGTATGGCAGGAAACGTGTTGCATAAACTTTCATTGTGTACGTTTTAAATAATAATCGGTATTGTTTAAGAAGGAACAGTATATTTTCCATATTCTGTCACAATCCAACGCGTACGGTCCATGCACACGAACATGTCCATACGCACGCATCACACACACACACTCGCTTGAATGTAATATGCAGAGAGAAGTTGTCTGTTTTCTGCAATCGAAACTCAAGCCTGAGCACCCGTTAGAGGGACGTAAATTGTTATGGCCTGTGGTCCCGTGTTTACGATGATCCCTCACTGAAACTCTGATCTCTGAGAGTCGCTAACGGTGCATAAATCCGCGCGCTAAACATACAAGTATGATTCATAAATCACTGATAGTAGGAGAAAGATCGAGATCTGGACCAAAAAAAAAAATTAAACGTTGGAGGTATCTAATAACCTACAGATAACATAACCATTTTCAAAAGAACAAAAGCTGCGTACTTCGAAGACATCCCCCGAATTGAGAAATATGATATCGCACATTTCGAAATCAATTATTTTCATTCCTACAACCCTTTATCTTCGTCCAAGCCATGGATGTTTTCGCGTAAAATGAATAATACAGAACCACATGTTGAATACGACCAGTCTAAGTTTGCGCTTTTAAAAATCTGTACAGAAACGCATTTAGGGAAGAGGTGTGGCCTAATCCAGTGTGTCACCAATCAGCTTTCATTTTAATTAGTCACCCCATGTCCTTCAAGAAGTTTGTATGCTCCGGACGTTTCCGATTGCTTTTTAGTGCAGGTACACTCAACCTAATCGAGATTTACGAAATTTATAATATTTACATAATGTCTTACATCATCTTCTTTGGGACGCGGACGAGTACTACACGAGCAAGCGCGTGAAAATTTCATGTCTACTGAAGCTGTATTGTTGGGGTTAATTTTAAATGACTTAATTTTCATAAATCTTTTTATTGTGATATTGTTGTGGTTAAATGTAACAAATTTAATTTTCATTATTCTTCATTATATATAAATTCTTAACATCAAATTATCATATTAATATTTTTTTAAATTGTGACCTCTATTAAATTTTGTAAGAAGCCAGTATTAAAAATATTTGTGAACTGTTATTTTCTTATATATTTATTTAATTAATTAATTATCAAATGAAACTGACTTTTTATTTTGTGTATCTTTCAATAATGTCCAAATTTGAAAATCAGTTAAATATAGAAGATCGCTTTTTTGTTTACCTACTGTACGTATGGTATGTGCGCCCTTTTTCCGAAGTTTTACGAATGTATTCGTATAGATGCGCGTGGCCGAAAATCTCATGCGCAAACTTACATTGGCCGTACTCAAAACAAAACTTAGCTCGTCCACATTTATACATCTGTATGATCTCGGCGATTTTCTTTTACACCGTTTTCACATCATCACTATTGGTTTTACTAGAGTAGACCAGTCTGAATTTCTAAGACATATATGTTTTTGAAGACATTGTCGCTCACATATTGTATAATTAGACCGTTGGCTAATCCGTTCTTTGAGATTATATTTTTATTGTCGCTGCGAGATCAACAAATAATGATTGAAAGACGTATTGATAAATTAACACAATGATCTTATCAATGTTATACATTCTCATTACACAGATCGATGCCCAGATTACTGTTTTATTTAGGGCTCGGAATTGATCGGTGAAACCCGAACGCCGCTTTAGCCCTTGACATCCTGTGCATTATTTTGGATTTAATAAAAACCTAAAAGTCTAAAGGTTTATCAATAAATGTTTGCAATAGTTTCCTTTATGTATGGAATAGTCGCAATTAAGGTGGCTTGTACACCTCTTGCGAATGCCAGATGAAATATTATCAAGATCTTCTTGGTAATTCCGGTGGGGGGGGGGGCACCGGTAGATTACCGCAGACGATGGAAGCTGAGATAAACAGCAATAATATAAAGACAAAATAGGTTTGAAGTGGTCAATTTACAAGTGTGCAAGAGAAGTGAAAATGAAAGTGAATTGAGACATTGAGGCCCAAAACCTACTATACAGGGTGAATATTAGGTTCCAGGTCGATTTTTTTTGACAGCCATTATGTTTTGGCAAATATTTTTCAATTCGTATTTGGTAATCGTAGATAATAGTTGATTACAATTTATTATGGAGCATTTAACGCCTAAACAACGTGTTAAAGTTATTAAAACATTTTATCTAAATAATAATGGCAATGCTGTAACCATTAATAATGATCACCTTCGTCACATATTGAATAACTTCTTGGTGGCTGATAGGGCCTGCAACACATGTTTTTTCAACAGGACGGTGCCACCTTACACGCAGCCCAAGCTACGGTTGAAATTTTTCCCGGCCCTTAATGTCAAAAAATTGTGATATCGACTGGCTTCCTCGATCACTTGATTTGACGGCTCCCGACTATTTTCAGTAGGAGGTACTTTAAAAAGAATAGTCTACTCCAATAAGCCAACAATAATTCCGATGCTACAGGACAATATTCCAAATGAAATTGCTGAAATAACACGCGAAATGTGCAAAAATGTTATGAAAAATAAGATTTTATGATTACGCATTTGTTCGCTACCAGAAGCGATCACTTGGTCAATGTCATATTTTATACATAATTGTAATAAATCAAATAATTGATAAATAAAATCAAAATTAATAAATTTTATTTTATTTTCTAGTTATTCAAAAACAACATCGGCTTGGAACATTATATTCACCTGTGCAAGGAGACGAAAATGATGATCATGAATAGAAATAAGTAATATATATCGTTATTCAGAGTAAATTTTAAATATGAATAAAGTATATTAATTAGAAAGATATACATAGATTCGAACCTGGATCTCTTTCCTAACCGGCGCAACAACAATATTTTTCGATAGAATTGATTTTATATGTATATCTTTCTAATTAATATATTTAATTCATATTTAAAATATCACAGAGCTATGTTTTGAATAATTATAACTTCACAATAAGAATGTGTTCTCCTAAGAGTAAATTTTAACTATCAGAGAATTCATAAATCAGTCCTTCTAAAACGGAAAAAAGTGTCAGTCAGTCAGAGAACCATGAATATATGTACGTACTATTTGATCGCAAATAAGTGTAAATATTATCTACGGTTCCGGTTCGTTAATTTTTCCTTCTTGAACTCTGAGTTCTATTGATTTGTCATCAGTCCTCAATTAACACTTTTATGAGAATCTTCAGAACGTTAAAGTCTTGGTTGCATCTATAAAGATAGGCATACTGTACTTTTGATTGCCTAATAAAAGGAAAATGAGTATTTTAGTATGATACAATATGCTTCCTGTGTGACCAACTTAGCGGTTTATCCTCATAAAACAAAATACTATATTAAGTAACCACTCAACCGTTCACTTGAGGTATCACTTATAACGTAATAGCACCTAGAACGTGACGTCCATTCTTCTTCGAACAACTTCCTTTGGGGATAGTCTTCTGATTCAGCTTCAATCATAAACATCATTTGCAAAGAATCGGTTTTGTGGAGGTCGGCTATACTGAACGAACCCTGCAAATACTGCTAGTACCGAAGTCATGCAGTAATTCTAATGCGGCCAGCTACGATCACAACTCTATCTTCCGCTACACTCCCATCAACAGCTTCGGAATTCCAACCCAAAACTATTCTGTGCCTAACAATAAATCAAGTGTCAACAGCAATGACCCACTCTGACGATATACACAATACATCCCGCGACTATCAAACGGACGCGAGAGTGGTGGCTGAATATTGGGGCATCAACCACTCTCACATTAATTGCACTTCATCATTCTAAACATAATCTACAAAATCGTTCTGATTGGACTAAAATAACAATTCACAATTCCCAAAATAATGAGAGAAATTATATTATGTGTTTATTTAAATTTTATAAGCAAACTCAAAGAACCGTACACCGAAAACAAATTACAAATTTTTTACAGTAATTATCATCAAATATTATTTTTAACAAAATGAGAAACTGGTATTTTTTCAATATCATTTATAATCAGTATCCACCGATCTCCAAATCTCATCTAATAATGAAACAATATGATAGCATTTGAAATAAATTGTAATTGTTAAACAGTTTATAACGTTTTTGTATATTATTATTTGTATTTTTTACAATTCTTGTATTTAATAGTTAAATAGTTTTTGTTTGTTTAGCAAAATAGTTTTGGTTTGTTTTTAGACTGAATTCAGTGAAAATAATAGGCGTATAGCAGTGGCGTGCGGTAGGTATAGATTTAGGTTATGCTGTTACCAGTGATTATTATACAATCATATATTTTATATGTACTACAATATATTTAATATATTAATTAGAAAGATATACATATAAAATCAATTTTATCGAAAAATATTGTTGTTGCGCCACAGGGATTAGAACCTGGAACCGGGGAAGGTGCATTATCCAACTATGCTACAGAGATAATATTTTAAGCGACAATTTTCGAACCTATATGTTACCTTTTTGATATTAATACATTTAATCGTTCCATTATTTGTATTATAGTAAATTATGCACCAGTGATTGAATAACATGAAAATATTTACCCTTTGGTCAAACTGGATCGCACACAATTACATTGTATAACCGCTGGCCGTAGCAATGAACCGCCTAATCTGACAGCTTTCTCGATGATTTGAAAACGAACCATAGATGGTGACCATTTTTATAACTTTCAAAACAAATTGCGATACAAACATAAGGGCAATTATTTGTGATTTCAATGTGCTTGGCAGTAAGACAGGACAATTTCGAACATGGCCCTAATTTATAATGTCACAATTTTTAGTTCAATTTGCTCTTTGTGAAACAGACCAGGTGAAAATGCGTGTTTCTTGTGCAAGAAACAAAAACAGCAAAAAGCATTTATATGTTAATACTAGAACGTGAATGTTTCAATAATTCAACTATTAATTCAAGTAACCCAAACAAATTCCTCAAAACAATCCGCTCGCTTCGCAATATATATGCTATTCTATGCATTAAAGTCGTTTTTTGTACGTTGGATGCAGTTAATGAATGCGTATACAGTATTCGAAGACCTTGACAAGCGGAACCGAATGCGCAATCTTTAAAGTCGAATATTTTCAAACTTTGTGGATGCGGAACGAATGATAGAATCCATTCTCGCTAACGCGATTCATAGATGTTCTAAAGTTGAGTATGTATATGTACCCGTTCCGTACGCGCGCGCTATTTTCGGCTGAAAACAATGATGCTAGAATACAAGGGATGCGGAGTATGAAGCGATCGCGTCTGGTATGTATGACATTTTGGTTCTAAAGGTCTTTTTTTCATAAGAGTGAAAAAAAAATTGGCACATTGCAATGCTGCTATAAGGTGATTTCAACTTTAGAATTTTTTTTTAAATATAGCATCTATATTATTAAAAATAAAACAAAGATAGAGATGTGTACACGGAATACATATCACATCAATATTCTTACTATTCTCAAACTAAGCTAAACGTTTGTGCTATGAAAATAAGACTAACTTGCTGGAAGGCGGCGCGAACCTCGGAACACTACATCACTAGACCAGCGTCAACCACTAGACCGACAAGTTACTCGACTTGACTTTGGGTATTAAGAAGTGTTTAATTTATGGTGTTTCAATAATATGTAAGATAATTCAGTTTAGAAAAAGCGATGCTTAAATAGAGAAAGACAGCAACAATGACGGCAATAAATGGACTAAATAGGGACAAAAGCACTTAGTCGAAGTAAGGGACGGAGGCTAATAAAACTAAGTATTGTTAGACGCAGGTGGACCGACACAGCTTGGGTACAGCAATAAAGAAAACGGCGTACGTGACTAAAGGCAAAATGCACCATAAGGGATGCATCACCTTAAAAGGGCCAGTCTTCCCATATTCTCGGCCGGGAGAACTGGCTCCATAAAGACGAGATTTTATTTTCAATTAGAAAATAGACTCAATGTCGTCTCTAAACGTATCAAGCAAGCGCATTATAGATTGGAATTCCGGGGGAAATTTAAACTGTGTGCCTCGAGTTTAAGCTTAGACTGTGATGTACTCTGCGTTTAATCGTAAATGTGAAAGTATGAAAAAGGGTCCCGCTGGATCTATAAAAAGTTGATCAATATAATTTGGTGTAGCGAGGACAGACTGTCGCTATTGCATAAGAATATCGCGTCCAGAGTCCCGGTTTGCCTGGATAATTGGGCATAGACTTGTGGTCAATCAACTACAAGCCTGAACTCCGTCACCCTACGCTGGCACCACAAGGATCTGACCACACTTTACGTCCAGGATCCAGAGCCATCCTAAGAAATAATCCCATACGTGAGGGACCTGCATAATCTACATCAAATAAGCGTCAACATAGACAATTTGGTAGAGAACTTATGCTGGCATGATGAACACAAATATTTAATGTTAATTTAAGTGTAATTATTTTTGAATAGCCTTATCAATAAGTATTAAAGTAAAATGCTCAATTTCCACTTTTAACATATGCAAGTATCATAAAATATAGATAATAAATTTTCTTATATAAAAATATTCTTTCATTTCATAACCATTTGACTTGTCAATATTTGAAAAAGAACCAGTTAGGCTGGATGCCTCCCCCCTGAACACGAAGCCGAGGCAGAAGGAGAAATAACCTAACACAATATTCATAAAAGATGGATAAATACGTAAAATTCTAAATCGTGCTGAATTGAAATAAAAAATAATAGACCAAATCAACAACCCGATATAATAGCATACACATCGTAACAGAATAAGTAAACAGAAAAATAGATAAACTGCCTTCTGACACTGCCACTGGCTAGCATATTATTTACAGGAAAGTATTGATTTTGCGTTAACATTCCGCGCTGGATGCTCCTCGTCAATGACTGCTGTAATGTGACTAGAGTCCATATCCACATTCAAGTCATTGACCTCTCAAATCCACAATCTAAATGATTATTTATAAGAATAATGGCGTCATTAGAAACGTGATAAATATTTTGAATTTTTAAACCTTATTTTTATTATGAGACGTACATACCCTTGGGATGGTGTAGGCCTCTCCAACAATCCCTGTTCTGTGACAAATATTTTACATCTACCACTATTAGCTATAGTCCTCAAGATATATCTATTTTCCTATGTCTTTCCCAAGCGTCTTTCAAATCAAATATGTAAATACATAGGTATGTAAAAATGTTATTAGCAGCAACGTTATGGTCAGAAATTTTAAATAATATACAGAATATAACAGATTTATCTGAGTCAAAAATGTTCAAGGAATATGCACAAAATCTGTACCGTTACGGAAAATATTATTGAACAAGATTTTTATGAAATCATATTAAGCATTAAGTGTACGTACCTTGAAATAAATATTAGCAAAATTGACCCATTATTATTATATACATATCTATGCTTCAGGTCCTAAGTCATCCAACAAAAAATAATCTGGCCACTCAATGTTCAACTTTTTGTTTTATTTGAATTATTCGCTTTTAAAAAAAGTTTTCGAATCATATTTTTAATATGTAGTACCCCTAAAATATTATACACTTAATGTATAATACCCGATATATTACAATTTTAATCAACTTAATAAAAAAATAACGAAAAAATATTTTGGTTGCTACCGAATTTGACTATATTTATCTCTCCCCCTCCTTCTTTCTCTCTTAATAAATATGTTAAATCCGGCTCCGTGTCCAGATCTCACAATCGTAAAAATATGGAATTTGATAATATTATAATAAAATTATTTTATACTGTTCTACTTTTAGTTATACATTTCGTCATTCTCATGAAAATTATATTATACAACACTTTCATCATACGGTATGTAATCCCTTCTGTCACCTGGCTGGCGAGTATATGTAATCATTCTATAGAAAGAAAAAGTAATAATGTGGCGTGTCAAAGGCAATTATTTACTTTCTAATCATTGTTTGAACGTGTCAACAAGTCATGTTCACTGATGTAAGCGGCGCGGAATCATTTTGTCATGTCGTCATTGTACTTGGAAATGTGGTGTTACGTATGACGTACTTTGGTATGGCTTACTTACGGCAGCGGTTACCCAGCGAGTTCAAGGATTCGTTCAGAAATACGTGGCTTTTAAAACCAGACGGTGAATTACTAACTGCCTCACCATGACGCCGTTTCGGTATGCAGATAGGATGGAGAGCCACACTATTATGTCCTGACACATTTCTCGCCTCATCCAGCTTGTCGATTAATGGGGCTTCGAACCTGATCAAGAGATTATGACATATTGAGATTCTGTAATATGTAGTAGTTACCTTTGAATCTACCTAAAATAATGCATAAATCGTCGTTCAACTTTTAAAGAAGCGTATCTTGAATTTGTTAATTTTACAGCAGACGATATATTAACAAATTGTGTGAAATTATTCACTGTTGAAAAATGATAAAAAAAAATCTTACCGATTTCTACGAATATTTTTTAATTTAAAGACACTGAAGGGTAGTTATTCCATAAATATGACTTATTACTATAATTGGTAAGAATGACACATCGAAATATAATTGGTTACGTCATAATGTTTTTAAGTAATATTACTATCCGTTCAACGAACGTTGCCTATCATGTTTACTGCGGCCTGGAAAAGTTCTACAGTAGACTGACCAAACCATTGCCACAGATTTTCAGCCATGATGTTCTCCTTCTTCTTCCAGGGCCCCGACTTCCATCAATCGTTCCCTGCGTTGTGAAGTGCAAGAACTCGTACTTCTCCGTACATGAAATATTGAAGTTTTTGGATTTTTATTATTTTAAATGCTTATTTTTCTTTATTCATCCGAATCATAACATTTTCATTTAAATATGAATTAAATATATTAATTAGAAAGATATACATATAAAATCAATTTTATCGAAAAATATTGTTGTTGCGCCACCGGGATACATTTTGATTTGTTACTCTAACCATTCTTCATTAAAAAAAATCTTACTTCATTGGAATAAAATGCAGACATGTCTGTTTGAATGGATTTTGGGCAGTGTAACCCCATTTTAACAAAAAACGAGATACGCTTTTTGAAAGATGGACGACGAAATGTAAAAAATGTGTAGTATTTTTTTGCTTCTTCATTTTCACATCAACAACTGTAATTTATTACTAGATTGCCCGCTGCTCGCCTACGGGAGCAAACGTACCCTGCAGTCACTGCGTGTAAAGTCTTTTAATTCAAATTATTAGCAATGCGCCAGTGGAAGACAAATCACTAACGCATTTGTAATACTGATTGCGAGTAAATAGGCGAAAGCCTGTGTTCATAAAAAATATATTTCATTTATAATATCAGGTTTTTTAGATAAAAAAAGATATTTTAAAGACTTATAAGGCAAACACAGTACACTTTTGTCAATCTCCAGAAGTTTTTAAACCATAAATAGTGCCTAAACTCAGAGAAAATCATAATGCGTCCACAAGATATCTCTTTAATTCAAATAATAAGCAATGCGCCTGTGGAAAACAAATCACCAACGCTAGATGGTATACATATTACACTGAAAAAGGCGTCAACAATTTATATTAATAATAATATTTTTTATTCATAAAATCAGGATTTCTAGATACAATACAGAAGAATAGGGATTGCTAGGGGTTTTTACATACCTTTATAGTGCGGGGATAAAATTAAGGGTCAAGATCAAACTGAGTATTTTTAAAGCCGTGTGCAGGCCCACTTTAATATATGATCATCAAATGTGGATCCTTACGGTGAAAGTAAGGCCAAGAATCCAGGATGCCGAAATTAATTATTGTAGGGGTATCAGTATTGGACCGAGTTAAAAGTACCGATATAAGGGAGAAGCTCACCATGGAGCCCAAATATAAATATTTCAATTAACGCCAATAGTGCATTTTTCATTTCTCAGTGGTATGAACCCCGAGATTTCCACTCGACTAAACTGTTTAGTTGTTAGAAGTGCGCATATGAACAACCATTTGGCAATGAGATCTCCCAACATTTATGTGCGTGCTTCCATACAACTGAATGGTCGCAAATCGACTGTCAAGTCGAGTGTATGCGCACGCCAATACACGACAATGTACATAGATGTCGACCGATAGTTATTAACTATACAATCTAGCGATTAAAAATTGTAGGTACGCGCCTAACCTAAGTGTCTCCCGCGCCGTATTCCCCCCAGAAAAATGCTACTCTTCAATTCATCATGAGAAACGGAGTCTGTCCATTTTTTAAAAATAAAAATCGAAAAGTACTTAAATGTTAATGAGTAGGTACTAAAGTAGAACAGGACACACGAAGAGTATAAATGGATATAACCTACATTATGTATATGACGAGAAACTGGAACGAATCTATAATATATTAAAATATGTATGTAAAAATCGATTTCTTGCTAATGTACATTATCCATTAGTTTCTCTATTTTACTTCAGATATATCATTTATAATGAAATGGTCGTACTGTAGACCAGGGCCGAGCGATTATTGATAAGCTTATATATATATACTACCGTTTACTAATAAAGTTACAATTTTTCTTTTTTGATAATTTAAACAAATCCTAAGAACTTGTTTAACAATTAACATTGAAAGGTATACAATTACGACACAGAAACCAGTCTAATTTTGATTTTTTTTTAATGAGACTTCTATTTATGGAGGACTATCGCCTCTATAATCAGCAACACCGCTGACAGGTTCTGAACGCGACTTAAACCTGGGTGCGAACTTAAATTACTGAACGGCCATATAATCTCTCATGGTACTTGGCCGCAAACCGATAACAATAATATACACGGAAAGCCGCCCAGAAAACCAACCTTATAGCAGCACTCCTCTCTCGGCCGGCTTCTCATACAGTTCGACTAACAACATTTATGTTTTTTTTCACCTGCTCTAGTCACAGTCACAATTATGGCATGCTTTACCTACTGTGCTGCATCAGTCGCAGCCGGAAACTGTTCAGTGCAGATCGGTTCTTGTTTGCCTATCTTCAATATTTAATATCTCTGTTGTTTTTCAACCTATAAGTGTACTTTTCATATATTCACGTGTGCTGAAAACTCTGCTATCTGGTGGTGTTTGTTAGACTTTATAATTCCGGGTATTAACCCCGGAGGAATGCTTTTCTTTTTGATACTAAACAATTGCAGTGAGTGGCCTGCGTATTTTTTTTTCTTACGGATTTATATTAATTTTTAATGTGTCCATGTGTAGAACATTTTTCACTGTCAATCAGTTTTTATTTGATGCTTCTACGACCTGTGATAGCCCGGTAAGGCCATTTTCTGTTAAAATCACGGACTACTTTACAGTCAATACTGTCAAATGGTGGCTCGCTGCACCTAGGTACCTTCCTCGAACAAACGAACGAACAGCTGACGTACCTGTCAGTACTTTGGCTTGTCGCCTGGGCTTTGTCTGGCAAGTTCGGGTGTTTCCGCAACGGTGCCGACCCCCTGTTGGCCAGCCTCATTTCAACAGCCCGAGGTGTGTTGGGCGATACCATTCCGGATTGTGTGGAGCTCGGGGGGTGTTTTGACAAGAAATATTCTTGATATTAAATATTCTGAGTGCAACTGAACTGAACCGGTGATTTTCAAACTGAACTTTATCTGTGTATTTTATGATTTTTTAAATATGAATTAAATATATTAATTATAAAGATATACATATAAAATCAATTATATCGAAAAATATTGTTGTTGCGCCACCGGGATCTATCAGTCTGCTATCAGTTTACTCAAAGGTATTTGAGATTCTGTAAAAATAAGGTAGATGGCTCTGTCAAATGATGGAACGATTAAATGTATTAATATCAAAAAGGTAACATATAGGGTCGAAAATTGTCGCTAAAAATAATGTCGCTATAGCTTAGTTGGATAAAGCACTTTCCGCGGTTAGGAAAGAGATCCAGGTGGGTATCCCGGTGGCGCAACAACAATATTTTTCGATAGAATTGATTTTATATGTATATCTTTCTAATTAATATATTTAATTCATATTTAAAATATCACAGACCTATGTTCTGAATAATTACAACTTCACAATAAGAATGTGTTCTCCTAAACATTTTATGATTGTCTTTGAGGTCGTTGAACTGTGATCAGACAATATAGTGTATTATAATATGTTGATTTAATGATTTATTTTATTTTGAATACCTACCGTTTTAGTACTCGTATTAAAAGCCCACACGTTTAATAACGTTAAATCTCGTTATAGTGCAATCCCTGGGTCTATGTACCCAGGGCACAATATATATGAACCATTTGACATTATCTGTGAACATGTAAATATAATCTTTAGCCATTAAACGTTAATTTGTGTATATGACTTAAATGTAAAACTCAGCGCCTAAAATCTTATGAACCTGTAAATATTTCTGTAATCCTAAAATATAGTGCATAACAATAATCAAAACATAACATATATAACCTATAATCATAACTATAGTCCATATCAATAATCATAACATAACTTATATAACCTATAATCATAACTATAGTCCATATCAATAATCATAACATAACTTATATAACCTATAATCATAACTATAGTCCATATCAATAATCATAAAACTACTCAAAGGAGGTTCCCGGTTATACAATGTCCAAAAGGCGTGTACCTAAAGGGCAACCAGGAGCCGAGGCTGGGGTTTTTAGCCTTCGGATATCGTTGTTCCGAACCCCACCGTGCGGGATACTTGCGAGCTCGCTACCAGATGTTTCCCGAGAGCCCTGAATCTACTGGAGTCAATGGAGGTAGCCTCAATCTCTTCAAATGCTCAGGACGGGACCAGTAACAACGGCAAACGAAGCAAGCGAAACATGAATGAGAAATCTCGCTCCCCCGTCTTCAATGTGGACATACCCTCTCTGCCTGACGATTCGATCAGAGGAGCGAAGGAAATAATACAATCTCTTGAAAATATTATGCAGGGGGAGAAGTGTAGACTAAACGCGGATCAGTAGGCCAGAATGATAGGACTGCACCTGGATATCCTTGCCCTGATCAGCAATCTGAAGGCCGAATGCGCCGGATTGAAAGCGGAAGTAGGATACCTTAGAAGCTCGACACAGTCAGAGAACAAAGATATTCTGGAAACGCTGCAGGAATTAACAGGAACGATTAAGGAGATGCACGCACGATCAGTGGCGCCGCCCTTAACGACCCCGAGTTATGCTGCTGTCGCCAGCGCTTCAGTCACCGTCAATGGATCAGAGCGACCTGTTGCCCCCCTGAGTCTGACAGTGCTAATCTATCCTGCCAAGCCAGAGGGAGCTACTGCAGAAGGAACTAAGGGCACAATTATGGAGACACTCAACCCTAAACTAGATGGATTCCAACCGGTCAAATTAAGGCATGTCCGTGGTGTCGGAATACTCTTGGAGACATCTTCCAGAGAGGTCCTTCAAAATGTTATGGCGGCTCATACACGTCTTGAGGCCCTTGGCCTCAAGCTGGTGGAACCTAAAGGAAGATCGTCCAGAATAGTCGTCTATGATGCCCCCCGAGAGATAGAGGAGCAAGCTCTTCTGAGAAATATTTACGAGTCAAATTTCCCTGAAAAAACACAAGTGTCGCTGGATGAGTTCATACAAACTACCAAGAGAGTGTCTATGTTTGGACACAGAGATGGCAGATCTGTCAATTGTATAAATATTATTTTGCCTGAAATTCGAAAAATAATTGATAATGGTTTGTGCTTTGTCGAATGGCACTTCTGTGGCGTTCGCGACTACGTAGGTGCGACTAGATGTTTTAATTGCCACTTGTACGGCCACCTAAGTAGAATCTATCAACAGAAGACTCCTACTTACAGACACTGTGGAGGGTCACCCTGAGAAAATCTGTCCAAACAAAGCAGCTCCTGTAAAGTGCGCCACGTGTACAAGGTTTAATAAACAGGCGAACCATCTGACAGGTGATCGAGAATGTCCTGCGCATAAGACAGCCTTAGAGATCGTTATAAAGACAACGAATTATGGTTGACGTCTCTGGACTCATGGTTGGGCAGATTAATGTCGCCCGAACCCGCGCTGCAGCACTTTCGTTGCAGCCAATTATTCAATATATGAAAATGCCTATTATGCTTGTCCAGAAGCAATATACTTTTCGCAGTAGAACACCTCACATCGAGACCCCTGTCCTGATGCTGGAGCGGGGGTGTTTTCCGGGAGAATCTTAGTGGACACAAATCGACTGAAACGGAGCATCTCTCTGACCAGTACCGGACTTGTGCCTCCTTCGTGATTGGAGGAACTGAGATAATCTTTATCTCAGTATACTTCAAGTACGGGGATCCGGTGGGACCACACATACTCGCCATATAATATCGCCGCAGTCAAGGTACTTGTTTTTTTTAATTCATTTATCCTAAATTACTAAATTTTCATAAAAGAAATATTTATCCCTTGTACAATATGCCACCATTACGATATAAATAATCAAGAATTTATATTAATAATAATCATTTTATATAGAAAATAATAATCATTTTTTTATAACTTCCAAATTGACTCCCCGCAAATATTAATATTTCGTGCAAATTTCGTCAGACAATACCGGTAAAGTCGCGCGTAAACAGGAAGTACCGTCTAAAAATAGATTATCCACGCGTGCTGTTCGAACAAAACCAGAAACATCGCGTCACGAGTCCCTTTCGTAAGAAACAACCAGCATAGTCCTATGTATTTTAAGTGTGTTCTTTAATTTCCGTCTTTCCCCCTCCCTATATTTGGTCATCGCCATTGCTAGGAAGGGTATATAAGCGACCCCCACTAAGTCTCCTCAGCAGAAAAAATCAACATCAATTGGACCTAGAGGCGCGTCCGTGAGATTATCGGTTCACGATGTTCTCCGGTCATTCTTTTAAAATGTATGTCTCATTAAAATAATCTATCACAAGAATATTTCTCAACAGTCGAAATATTCCTAATTATGTGCGGTAAAAACTTATTCAGCATGTCGCAGTGAACTTATCCGAAGTCCGAGGTAGTTACCTCCACCTATCGCGTTTGCAATATACAAAAGTTTATACGATTTTTTTCCGTAATGTACCATCAATAATTTAATATGCACCAGTAAACTACCCGGGTTGTACGGAGATGTGACACCTCTTTGTGAATACCGCCGCTACTACCTAGATTCTCGATACATTTTATACTACTTTCTCCATCTCCTAATTACTCCTGATGACTTTATTGCGAGCTCTAGTTTGAATATTCTTAACCGTGAAGGCCAGCCATCGACCTTTTCAGGGTCGGCTGGGCAGAGCCGTATTGATATCACCCTCTGTACTACTAACATGCTTAGATATATCTGAGACTAGAGCGTGCGTATCGGGGTTATCGTTAGTGACCACCGGCTAGTCACCTTCAATTTCGGAAAATATTGTCGAAGAAGAAGAGGCAACAATAAATCACGTCACGACTCTCGACGGGTTTTTGGACAAACTCATCCCCTTAGAGACGACTGAGAAGGATACGGCTCACCATAGACAAATACGTCTGCTGACCCGGATCCCCACTAGTCTAATGCTCCGGGATGTACGGGAACCACCCTCGGATACGGTTGCAGAGCTAGATAGATCATATTGTAACAAAAGTTTGCGAGATCTAAAATTCCTGGTAAAAGAGAAATCGTTGGGATCTTCATCTGGTGTGCGAGGCCACACACAACAGCCCATTGTTTTGAGGACCGTTAAAACATGTCCCGGCGACCTCGGCAGTTAAGGGATGTTATTCTTTTAGAAATCTGGCCTCGCTGAATATTGACATTTTTAACAGGAATTTTAAAATCGAGTAAGGGTTGCCCTTGAGTGAGAAAGAGATGGAACCCAGAAATTGGGTATATAAGGCTCAGCAAATCCTAGAGAAGGCAGACGAGGTGGGGGGGAGTCGCTGGACCCTGGTTAGTGATAACTGGTATACCGGACAAACCCGAGGGGAGCGCGTCTAGGGATGCTGACATTTATCCTGTCCTTTGGGACTCGGTACGTTGTTTACCCTAGATGGCGCGGAGGAGGAGGATAGAACGTCTAAAGACTCTGGGCCATCTCTCTTCGGACGGAGGCTAGAATACGGAGGACGTTCTATCGGTTGTAGCGGAGGCGACCGGAGGAGGATAGAACGTCTGAAGACTCTGGGCCATCCCTCTTCGGACGGAGGCTTGAATACGGAGGACGTTCTATCGGTTGTAGCGGAGGCGGAGGAGGAGGATAGAACGTCTAAAGACTCTGGGCCATCCCTCTTCGGACGGAGGCTTGAATACGGAGGACGTTCTATCGGTTGTAGCGGAGGCGACCGGAGGAGGAGGGTCATCCGCGGCCGATATCTCCAACTGGAGGTAGCGGAGGGCTATCGGGTCAGCACAATAAGGGCTTTAGCCCCGACAACGCTGACTCCGAAAGCTCGAGGTGCCTCGGTATCAAGGCTGGCGACGTCCGTAAGGACCCGAGCAGGTGGGGCGCTCAGGAGGTCACCGTGTGACCAGTACCCACAGAGCATCATGAAGGATTGGAGGAGGGCGCCGTGGATCCGCCTTGCGGGGCGCTCGGAGGCTCCAGTCGCGGAAGGTGCTGAGGCTGTGCACAGCCTGTGCGTCAATCAGACGCAGTAGCTTTGCCAGAAGCTGTTGAGTGTGTGGGCCGCTCAGGAGGGTGTGTTACATCCAGAGCTCACGGTGCAGTCAGAGTAGGGAGAAGGACTGCTGGTAGGTGGGGCACGCTGGCAATAAGGTATCCCGCACGGACGGAGTCCGCGCGGTGATGGTGCCCAAACCTACGGAGCATCGAGGACGATGCTGAGGCTGATGACAGCCTGTGTGTCTGTGAGACACAAGCTCTGCAGGAGCTGTCGAGAGTGTGGGCCGCTCTGGTGGATACGCCTATCCAGCGTATCAAGAGCCCACGGAGCAGCCGGGAGTAGGGAGGAGGGCTGCTGGAGCAGGTGGGGCGCTCAGGTGGACGTATCACGCTTGGAGGGATACCGTTCGGTGACGGCTGTCCGGTACCCACACAGCATCAGGAGGGGTCGAGGAACGGCACCGGGTACCGCGTGGCGGGGATCCAGGAGCCATTGACCCCGAGGGTGGCTGGCTTAGGTTAAGCTTAGATTTAGATTATTTGTAAGGTAGCTTTTAAGTATTAGGATAATTTAGTCAATTAAGTTATAGCATCTAAGTTATCTTTGTGTTTATAATACATGATTTTATACAACCAGACTTCTCTTTGACAACCTTCCCGGTTCCTATCCCGAATATCAGCAACCTATGTGAGGAGACGAGTTGGCGTGTATTGTGTAACGGCATGCCAGCAGCCCGATCACCGCTCGGCTGCATTAATCAAGAAAAGCGCGTTCACCTCGTTGAGGTGGAATGCGTGGATTTCCGGGGGTGGGATGGAATCGGTGCGCTTCACGCGCCTCACCATACACCCCCCCCCATTTTACGTTACAATATATTAAAAGGACTTTGTTCCGCACAGCTGCGGGGCGCGATAATCACGGCCCGAGAAATGGTCAATACAAAATACCATCTTTTCCGCTTCACGGAAACATTTCGCCCGTCACACCGCGCCACTGGAAACCCTACGTCCCTCCACTCGGCGGACCGCCGAGTGGAGGGGGGACCGAGCCGCTGCAGGACTCCGCCCACCGAAAAACGGCAGAATTATCATTAAGTTTTTGTGGAATAACTTAGTTTAGGAAAATATTATGCCTATGTAATGATACTTAATAAAAAGAATTTGGAAAGGGAGATCGCCCGGAGATAATATTATGCACCTTGAAAATAATTTAGATTGTAAAAATTGATTTTGTAAGTTTAAGGTGCAATAATCAATTCCCCGGGCCATCGCCCCAGGTGAAATCTATCAGGCATCGCGAGGAGGGTTATAATCTGTAAAATAAATTACCATTAGATAATACAATATAGATGCCTGCGAAATAAAGAGTAAAGATATTACGAGAGAAAAAGCGGAGTAAAATGAAATCTGCCGACCCGGACGGGACGGCAGAAAAAATGACCCGAGTTTTGGAGTCAAGGGGTGGCGGCGTTGGACCGAATCGGGGTGGCGCGGGGACTGGCCGCCCCATCCGATTGGATCCCGGTCCAACGGGGGGCCTCACGCTCCCAAGATGTTTTCATGGAAAATAAATAATGGTCTGCAGAAATCATTCCCTTCCATTCTTATCTCGCACCGCTGGACTCTTCAAGGAAAAATCGTGTTTTATTTATCTCCGCTTCGACCCTGCTATTACACTGGACTTTCTAGATTCTCGACTTTTGGCTACGACATTTGGACTGAACCTGGAATTTTCTTCGACTTGGCTGCTACACTGCACGATGATTTTGGACCCCCCTGGACCACTGCACGCCGCTGCAGATATCGACGTCCGAGAGACCAGAGCGAACCGGCGAATCACCCTTTACAAATCTACAGTCTTGTTTCCTGTACGGAACAGACTTGGTCCCACTAAGGCTCCCGGAATAAACAGGTTAACTTATACGATTGCTAAGAATGTCTGAAGAAGTGTTTAGGCCGAAGTGGTATATGTAATGGATGTGTGCTTGAAAAAATTGAATTTTTCCCAGTGATTGGAAAAAGGGCTTGCTCTGCGTAATCCTGAAAGGCAATAACAAGTCTCGGTCTGATCCAGGCGCGTATCGGCCGATCACGCTTCTTCCTGTGTTTGGAAAAATGTTTGAGACGCTAATACGAAACAGGCTAGAGGTCTCCCTCTCACTTGCCTGCGACCGACAGTTTGGGTTTGTCCGAGGGAAGTCCATGGTACATTCCATTAAGTATACACAAGAATGGGCGGCTGCATGAAATGAGAAGTATGTTTTAGCGATTTTCCTGGACATCTCGGGAAATATCACTGATAATGCTTCTTGGCACATGATTCTCACTAAATTAATGGTCCGCCAATGCCCGAAGTACCTATTCCAGGTACTGGCACACTATCGGAGCGATAGGTCGGCCACACTCGGTTACGGTGAGACCAAAAGAACAAAAATAACAAACATGCCCTCAGGGCTCCGTTCTAGGACCAACTTTGTGGATCGTACTCTTTGATGATCTGCTTCTGTTATTTCTACCGATTGGATGTGAACTTGTCGCTTACGTGGATGATTTACTGCTCATGGTATCTGGCAAGAATCGGTAAGAAATTGAGCACAGAAGTAAAAGATCGCTAGAAATGATAACAGAATGGTGCAGTAGGAACATGCTGACTCTTGCGCCTCATAAAACCGTGGCCATGATGTTGAAAGGAAGATTTTCTAGACGCCCGACGGTGCGATTGTGTAATATAAGTGTGAGTTTGACCTACCTTGGGGTAACTTCGGATCCGGCGGGTTTTTATTTGTCCCACGTCAAGGCCGTCTCTGAACGAGCGGGGGGTCTTTTTATGAAACTGCGTCAATTATAACGGGCAGAATGGGGACTACGAACCCCTGCAGTACGCCTAATATACTTGGCCACATACGTGTCGCAAATTACATGCGCTGCTGAGGTATGGGCGCACAGAATCAGAATTATCTCTATCGCCACGATGCTGATCCGAGGCCAGCGGATCTCCCTGCTGGCTATGACGGGAGCCTATCGGACCGTCTCCAATATGGCACTTCTAGTTTTGGCTGGCGTCCTCCCGGCTAACCTTGAAGTAATGCAATTTTTGGCCCGCCGTTCCCTGAAGAATGGTCTGAAGATTAATCATTTTTGAACGACTCTCAGGCCCTCAGATGACCGATTCCAGGCTCTGGTTGCTCGAATGCGAATAGTCACATTGAGAAAATGGCAAGAAATGTGGGACGCTGCCACGCAGGGCAGATGGACTTACACCTTTCTCCCCTTCGTGGAGGTGAAAATAAAAGGTGGAGGTGGTCCTCCGGCGCTGGATCACTACGAGATGCAGATGATCTCGGGTCATGGGCATTTCATGAGTAAACTTTTCGACTTAGGACTTGTCCGTGAACCGTGGTGTGTTTGTGCTCAGGTGAGGCAGACGCCGGAGCACATCCTCTGAGACTGTGTGATTATGAATGATGCACGTGAAATCATGATTGCGGCATTAGAAGGAATAGGTGATCGGATCCCCCGGAGCGATGACCTATTAAGAAATTAAAAGAATCTCGGACATTTACGGGTATTTATTAAGGTGTGGGTCTCCCGATGGGGATTGCTGGGATGGGCGATGCCTCGAAGAACAGTGTCTAGAGAAACTTAACGGAGCATTCAATTGTCTCTCCCTCGCACTCTTGCGACCTAGACAGAGTGAATTTCTGCCGGACTGTGACCGATTTCTGCGATTGAAACACATAAATGTGACGTCTACCCTCCCCTTTTGGGGGTGTGTGATTTCTATAGCTTCTTTCTGGCTGCCTTTTGAAATTAATGTGACATAAAATTTCTCATATTGTACAGGTATGATTCTGGTACGACGATACCGGAGCCAACCTACGATGGTATTATGATGATATGACTGAAAGAAATAAAATAAATAAAAAAATATATGTAATTATGACGAATAGAAACAAGGGTAAACAACTCTCAAAATGATAAATTACTGTAGTGCATGCCATAATACCTGGGTTCGGTTTTCGGTAAACTGATTTACAGGTAAATATGGCTAAATTTCATTACAGAATTACCGGGAAATAAATTCCTAAGTACCAGTAATTTCGTTAAATTATTTTTCCCTGTTTAATGGACTATATTTAATAATATTTTTAAACTACGACATTATGTGACGATATTTGCAGAAAGAAAGATCGTTGAGTGTTTTGTTATTGTTCGTTTACCCGGAATTTCGTGGAATTTTCTCCGGCGTAACATAATGCGCGCACGTGCGTTGGGGATCCGAAACTAACCATCGCAAAAATCACTATGCAAGCTTACGGTACTTTGTTGATTAGTATTCATTCCTTGGCGGCTATTCTGTCTTCCAACAAATACTTTTTAGTGTCCTCTGATATTTCTTGATTTCCAGTTTCACTATACATTGTCTCTTTCAACATTTAGTCACTGCAATTTCATCAATTATTAAAATCGTTATATCCTAATGTTTTGGGTAAGTACTTTTTAAATAATCTATATATTTTATTACTGTATTCTGTATTATTTTAAAAGGAGTAATTAGTTCTTATCAAAAAATCGTATTAATTATTACCATTTTATATTAAATAGATTGATAAATAAATGGTTGCGATAACAATTTTTCTTTCAATTTTTTTGATTTTTATCATAATATATTGCCACGATATTTACTTCAAAATACCTTAATAATTACCGGTAAACCGGTATTAAATTTAGGGTATTGCCAATTTATTAGGAGAACACATTCTTATTGTGAAGTTGTAATTATTCAGAACAGACGGTCTGTGATATTTTAAATATTAATTTAATATATTAATTAGAAAGGTATAAATATATATACGGTGGCGCAACAACAATATTTTTCCATAAAATTGATTTTATATGTATATCTTTCTAATTAATATATTAATTTTATTACCAATTTACCGGTAATGCCATTTTCCGGTAAATTTACATGCCCTTGCTACATCCACACACATACACAATCCCTTATATCTTATTGTGAACATAATGGACAGCCGGGATATTATAGGACCTTGACATCCACCCATCAACCCTTGTGACAATCATATACACCGCTAACCCCAACGGTTGCTTCCAAACACGCGCTCTTAACATTACGTAATCTCCAAGGCTTCACGTAAGATTTTGTTTCTATAAAGGCACCGTGTTACAGCTTAGCAATAGTCTACCGATAAACCCCCATATATTTTACCTTAGTAAGTTAGTCTTAGTGGGCCAGTTTCGTTTGTCTAACGATTTAGTTCATTTTCAAATCAATTGTAATGTATAATAAAATTAATATTTCTATAATCGTTGTTGATGTTTTATCCGTAGATGTGGAACGTAATATATAAATGTATAATTTCACGAAATACTAAAAAATATACGTCGTTAGGACTGCTTTTATACGCATATTTATTGTAGTCTTCTCTGACCTAATGCCATCAAGCGTGATAATCTTACTACATTAAATGTGTTTATACAAAGTAGTAAATGTTCAACCAGATGTCCTTGATTTAACTGATTTGATTTTGTACGGTGTTTTTTTAAGTATTTATTAGCTCATTAGAGCTATTTATAAATGTGTCATAAACAAACTATAATATTAACTTACCAATATAATAACGGTACACGATCGCTAATGTCTTGTTGATATATTCTTTAGCTCAATGCTTAAATATGAGTGTAATGTTTTTTAAATATGAATGAAATATATTAATTAGAAATATATACATATAAAATCAATTTTATCGAAAAATATTGTTGTTGCGCTACCGGGATTCGAACCTGGATCTCTTTCCTAACCGGGGAAGGTGCATTATCCAACTATGCTACAGCGACAATATCTTTAGCGACAAATTTCGAACCTATATGTTACCTTTTTAATATTAATACATTTAATCGTTCCATTATTTGAAAGAGCCATCTACCTTATTTTTTACAGAATCTCAAATACCTTTGAGTAAACTGATAGCAGACGCCAGAATTATCAATTCATTTTTATTCAATTTTGGACACATTGATACAACTTTATTATTAGGAGAACACATTCTTATTGTGAAGTTGTAATTATTCAGAACAGACGGTCTGTGATATTTTAAATATGAATTAAATATATTAATTAGAAAGATATACATATAAAATCAATTTTATCGAAAAATATTGTTGTTGCGCCACCGGGATTCGAACCTGAAAGAATGTGTTCTCCTAATAATGTTTTTTATGCTGAATTCAAACAATAGTTAACACTTGACTAGGGTTCTAAAGCCTTTCCGTGTTTTTTTTTTTTTGTTTTGTTTTAATTTTATATAAATATTAACACCGTCCATTCATTTTCGTATACGAATTGCCTTGCAGACAGGGAATCGAATAAATGGTTTACTTTGCTGTCGAAAACCTAAATCATATTTAATATAAAACATTATTTTTATCTTTAAAGAGAACACATTTTTGTTGTGAAGTTACATTTTCAGAACATAGTTCTGGGTGTTTTTAATACAAATTAAATTACTCAACTAATATAGAAAGATACAAAAAAAAACTGTTTATCGATTAATTTAAAACATATACATATAATAGATATATTAATATGTTTAATATTTAAATATACATACCTATAATTTTGTTTTAAATGTGGTAAAAAAAAACAATAAAACAATAGAAATGTTTTTTTTACAGTTTATTATACACCGAGTAGAAAAGGTTAATTAATTCCTTAATTTAAAAATAATGCTTGAAGCAATAACTTTACAGTTAAGACATTTAAATAATTAATATAAAATAACTTTTTACGTAACCGCCTGAGATTAATTGTAACAGCGTACGTTCCTTTGTGAAACTAGGAACTGGCAGAATACAGATTTAAAGTGGAATCTAAATATAATCAGTAACACCAAAGAAGTAAAAACAACACCCTCTAAGAAAAACAGACATTGTTTCGAAACCGGTTGGTAAACTACAGCTATTGGTCAAATTATTAGACTCACCGTAAAAAAGTGTATTTCTGAGAAACGATCGATTTATTTTTAAATGATTTGAAATCATTCTGTCAATGCTTTTTTTTCTCGTCATTACTCTCATTACTCTCATTACTCTCATTAATCTCATATAATATAGGTGGCACTTTTATTTGTGATATTATTGGAGTATATTGGCCAAACCATTGCCTCGTGAAATAGTAGCAGTTGTGCATTAAGTTATTTTATATTAATTCTTAAAATAATACTCCCAATTTTCTCACATGTTCAATAAATATTATTCTAAAAACATTTTTTAACGCCAAACATTATATCTTGATTAAATGTAAATATGTATGACAACTTTAAACCATTCGATGGATACATGACATATAATTGTTGTGCATTAATTCTTTTTTAAACTAATGGTGAAAATAGATATTTTATTACAAGGCAAATATTATTTTGTTTTAATTGTAATAAGATTCGTAAAAACATTACACGTATTTTACATTTATAATATTATTTGCAGATTTTTGATCACATTTACGACTTTACGCTATTCTGTGAATAATGTGATGGTTACCTTATCCAACGGACAATATTTGTTAGATTTTTGAAAATCTATACATTTTATAAAATCCAACTTTTTATTCTATTTAATTTTTTTTTAAATGATAATATCTATTTATTATGTTAACTGTCTTTTGGTTTTGATTGAGTGAAAATATTGAACAAAAGGTAACAACAGACCGCAGAGATCGCAGTTTGAAGACGTCAATGAAGTCTGAAACTTCATAGGTCGTTGTCTATTCGTAGATTGATATTTTATGGCCCGTGTCCGTGGATGAGATTTCTCCCAAGTTCACGTAAATAACAGTACAGAGTTCAGCGCGAATCATCACCGCATGTGTTTTGTTCGCGGATTAGAATGACGTATCCAGTGCATACGTACCATTACATTACAAGATCATCGTGGACACGAGCCATTAAGTTCATTGTATAAAGATGTCAATGTATCCGGAAACTGCCTAGGCTGGTGTCATTGAGGCCGTGCTTCGCACGCCGCATTATCGCATATAATTAACTATGTATATATCTTTTAATGGCCACGCTCAAAAGTGTGTTCTTTAAAATAATTTTGGTAAGCAATCACATATTCAAAATGCATGTTTATTTATTATTCCAGAGCATATTGATTATATAATATATCCTTTTTATAACCTTTTCAGTTTAAAATATTTTAATTGTTCTCAATTTTATATGAACTTATATTGGGGACATCACTGATTTATTTTACTCAAAAGTAATCATACAATACCAAAAATGGTAGCAATTCATCTAACCAATGTAATATTAATTCAGTAAGGTTATTAACGGAATTTTAACACTTCCGGTATCTTAATTACCCTGAAGGCTTCTTTTTTTTCTGACTGGTCTCTTACATTATCCCTGTGGTATAAACCAATAAGAAGAAGAAACAACACATTTTTTTAAAAATAACCCTTTAAATAAATTATTTATTGTGTTCTGGTGACATCGATTAGTTTTGATGGCTGGATGTAGAAGCTTCTTTGGCCTTCATGAAATACGTGAGAATGTCAATTGGCAGCGGGAAAATAATGGTCGAATTCTTTTCTGCAGAAATAGTGTTGAGGGTCTGAAAAAAAAATTTAATAGTAAAACTATCTAACGTTTATTTCTCAACTTGTTTAGTTTATGATTAGTTTATAGCAAATGAACTTCGATAAAATTGTCTTCGAAGATATATGACTAATTCGTAAAATGACCAAAGATTATCAAATTAAAACTCCATAAGCCAAATATATATGCTAATGAGCATCAATATGGCCCGAGTCCACAAATAAAGTTTTCAACTCAAGAAAATTTCTGAGATTCGAATTTTGGTCCCATGAGATTCATTGGAAACGAATCTCAGTTATGTCTCTGAGATTCGTTGTTTTGCGCCTCACTTCACATTAGTCATCAAATGTCATTTTCGTTTATCAGTTGGGTGATTTTGAATCTCCCCAGCAGCAGTTAAAATGGAATAAATTTTTGTAATTTAACGCCTTTTAATGATTTACGTCTAACTTTCCAGAATAAATAGTTATAGGGTTTTAAGCGACGTTTATGTGTAGATCTAGCTACATATACACTGGGTTGAGTTTTTGTTTCTTTCTATATTTATGTTTTGGTATTGAGATGTATTTAATCTAAATCTCTGAGATTATCTTATCGTGTCTCCTTTCGTGGAATTGAAAAATCATTTTTTTAAATATCGTTCATACATAATGATATACCTATGACGATATGAGTATAAATATATCTAATCATTCTAAATGTAAATAAATAAATAAATAACGTTGCAAACCTGCAGGTATCTTAGCTGCAGTGCCGCAGGCGAGTCTCCAATGACCTCGGAGGCTTCTCTGAGCGCCCGAGAAGCCTTCTGCTCGCCCTCGGCCGCTATGACCTTGGCCCGGGCCTCCCTCGCTGCCTCCGCCTCGGCCGCCATGGCCCGCTGTAACTGCACGGGCAACCTCACATCCTTGCTGAAGAATGATTAAATTCAAAACTAAAGGGTTGTTTTGCACTTAGGAAAAGGATTGGAAATTGTGAAGAGAATTGCCTTGTGACCAAATTCTAGACAACACAAACAAACTAGCAACAAAACATAAAAATCAATCAGAAGCACTGATTTTACATTTCCTAATGTCACATAAATGTACCATATTTTGAATCGGTATATGTCTAAGCACTTAGAAGAGTCGACTAATCTAAATTTGTGAATAAAACCGCCCCCTTATCAACAGCACTCTAATGAAATAGATTAGCACATTTCTATCAAACATAATCTGTATATTGTATAATTATGCAACCGGAATCCATGAAAATATGTACATATGTTTTTCCATACCATTATAAAATGTTTTCAAATCAAGTAAGTACAATTATTGTCACCATACACTCAGAATACATTGACCGCCATCCTAACATTGACGAAAATAAATAAAAGTATCACAAAAGCAAAAAGAGAATAATGAATTCAACTTACAGTCGAATATTAAACACTTAATGATAGTTGATCGCGCATGCATAATATATATTATGATATGTCGCCTGAGATTATTAAAGGGCGAATATTATCTATATCACAGGCATTAAGAAGAGTTTTATATTTTGTAATACATATTTTTATGTATATTATGTTGACTGAAAAATAACCTATTTTATTCTAATATAGACCGCAGTGAAAATTTAAATAAAAATGATAAAAATTGTCGTAGATATTTTGTTGTAAAACACATTTTTCTTCGAGGATTTTTTATATTTTTATAGCTGAAATTCCTACGTCACGTGTCGATTTCGATTCCGCTCAAAAGTGTATCATTTAACTATTTATTAACTAAAAATTTAAGATCCTGTGACATCTAACATGGTTCATTTTAGTTTTCATTCTCTTGTAAATTTGTATTTTTTTAACATTTTTCTACGGAATGTGTGACATGTATTGATGCCAGTACTAGCAGATAATTAATCGTCGAAAACAGCCAATTGCTTACTGCTCTCAAATTAGATTTTTACAAATTTTAGGTGGAAAATTACCGAAAATCGTTGTTATGACATTGCGGAAAGTGCTTTATTCTATGGTATACCATAGACAGCATAGATAATAAAAGATGACAGATGTCATGTATATTTTTTCTTACTCATAATAAAGACAATGTACCCTTCATTTCAAATTGAATATATATTTACGTACTTTTACTTATTGAATATATAAAAGATAAAATATTTAAGTAATCTTAATCTTGATATATTAAAAACACATTCGTATTTGCTCTGCTCGCGTCTTACAAACCTGGCCGTTTAAGCAATCACTATATACTATATAATAACATTACGTTCGAAGCCGCCACATCCAGAAAGTCATATATATATAGACGGGAAAGCGCAATAGGTATTATTTTGGATAATTATAAAGTTTTATATATATATTTTACATGTAATCTACAAAAGCATATTTTCTATTAATAAACCACAAGAGTCATTGTATCAGTTTTATGTTTCACGTTTTTTTTCATCAAATCACATTTGTTTGATAGTCAAAATATATATTATTTTATTATTCATTAAAATGATATATTTATATTGCACGCAGTCACAGAATACAATACGAGATGATCCAACCCTTGAGATGGATAAGGTCTCCCAAAAGTACCTAAGCTAATTACAAAATGACCGCACGCGTGCGTGACGACAATTCTAAATTAAAATAGTCTAATTCCACGCACACTCCACCTGTATCCAGCCATCAGCTCCACGCCTCACCTTCAAGATCCAATTCCATCAAATTTGTCGAATTTGTAAAGAAATTAATGGTACGCATTTAATTAAATATTTATGACATAATTAATAAGTGATTCCATAACACGCAGAGTTGAATATTTATTCATTTATATATTCGTTAATTATTTTGAATTTTGGACATTGGATTCAGTTGTGATACGAATCTAGTCCAGTTAATTTTATTTTGTTGAATTTGGGCAGAGGTGGATTTAGATATTCTGGGGGCACGCCCGAGTATATTCATGTCGTCACTTTGAACGATGGTCAACATCTCTTGAGCAGAATTATTGGGCAATATCTTGTTATCTGTTACCTTGGTTCTTTGGTGAATTTATACGTTAGGTACCCGATGTCTCAGATATATTAAATCATAGCCCTTTTCAGTGCATTTTAAGACTACTGTAAAGTTTACAGTAGTCATGTATGGTCTTCTTTAAAGGGTGTATCATTCTTCAGTGTTGCCACATTTTTTTCCAATTACTAAAACGCTACAGTGGTGATTACGGCATGCATTACCGATTTTTGGTAAACCGATTTACCTGTAAACATGGCTAAATTGCATAAAAATAATTGCTAAGTACCGGTAATTTCGGTCAATTATCTATTCTCTTTTTAATGTATTATATAATAATATTTTTAAACTGCAATAGTATGTGACACAGGATCGTTGAGTATTTTGTTGTATGATTCGTTTACCTACAATTTCGTGAAATTTTCTCCGAGGTAATACAATGCGCGCGCATGCGTTGGAGATGCGAGACTTACCGACGCAAAAATCACTAAACAAGCTTACGGTACTATTCATCCCTTGGCGGTTGAATAGTACCGTGTTGAATAGTCCAGTTGCACTATACATTGTCTCTTTCAACATTTTGTTACTGCAATTTCATCAATTATTAAAATAGTGGTACCCTAATCTGTGGGGTAAATTTTGTTTAATTTATTGTTTTGTATCATAATATAATTACCGGTAAATTAATGGTAAACCGGTATTAAATTCTTGGTTTTACCGATTTACCGATAATGCCATTTTCCAGTAAATTTGCATACCCTAGTGGTGATAGTGTTAGTAAATGCTGGATGTGTAGGTTAATTATATTCGACTTGCGTACAAAATCATATTTCGAACGAGCTTTTGAAATGTAGAGGACCGACTATATGCTCTATATTCAAATACAGTAAAAAACCTGATATATTTAATTGTCTTATACAGGTGCCAGCGGAAAATTTTAAAGTTTAAAATTAAATATTAAAAAAAACTGCAATATTATTCTCATATTTTATTTTGAAAAAATGGAGTTTAACGGTGCTTATTTTACGTTTCATAAACAATATCGTCTAGAGCAAAGTGTCGGCTCAATGGCAGCAACTTCACTGCGGATATTTTCTTGTAGGGCCTGAATTATTCGAGGATTGTCGCTGTAAACTCTCGACTTAAGATATCCCCACAAAAAAGTCGCACGGTGTAAGGTCCGGTGACCGAGGTGCCCAAGGTATGTCTCCGTACTTGCTGATCAATATATTGGTTAAAATTTCCCTCAGCTTCTCCATTGAAACTCTAGCTGTGTGTGGAGTGACCCCCGTCTTGCTGAAATTGTGTTCTGTTATTGAACCCGAGAAACAGCTGCAGTTGCAGTACCAAAAACTCGTCGATTATTCGGCAATACACATCAGCAGTGACTGTCTCTCGCTGGTTAAAAAAATAAGGGCGAAGTATCCCTCGGGCAAAAATTGCACACCACACTGTCCTTTTTGGACAATGCAAACGTTTTTGATGGCGTTCCCTCGGGTGGTCGGGCATCAATATCTCATGTTCTATTTATTAACATAGCCATCGATATAAAAATGTGCTTCGTCAGTAAACAATATGTTTCCAAGCGTTCGTGCTATTCCAAAACGTTCCAGCATCGTTCTCGCTTAGGTTACACGTAAATAATAGTAATTTTCGTTGAGAAACTACACGATTTTCAAAATAACATGCACTGTTGATATTTTATTCCAGTAAAGGCTACGATCTTCCTTATCGATTTTCGCGAATTGTGTATAATTTCACGTCGAACATGAGCCACACGTTCTGGCATCGCTGCTAACGTTAATGATCCCGGAGTATTTTGGTTAACCGTTGTCCCTTATTATCTGAACTTTTGGACACACCAGATAAGTTGTGTGCTCGGCCCATCACTATTAAAGTCAGTACAAAAAGCGCGACGCGCGCGAACCAATGAATCAGCGCACTTTAAATATTGCGCTCCCGACCAGTGACTCATTGCGACTGGCAAATCAGAAAATCACGCACGTCGAACAATACCCCTCCTACTTATCTCACTCTTATGGTTTACGAGCAACTACAATTTAATCTTGATTTTTTTCCTCTGGACACTATATTTAATTATCTTATACCTATCTGTCGAACGTGAAAACCTATTAGTGTGTTTGAGGGCAAAGAGACAGGTAGATGACGTATCCATATCATTTAAGACACTTGTCGTACCATCATCGCCTAGCACATGTAAAACCTGCCAATATCCTGACAGTCTTGGTCACGCTATTATACTTACAGAGGGTTTTTAAATATGTTTGATATTTCAGACAGTAACATTATGAATTGACATAAACGGTTTACTGGGAGTTTTATTTTTTGAATGTCATGGAAGAACAAAATAATTCATTTTTGAATAATCTACATTAATTATTTAACATTTGATTTAGTTCTCGACTTCGTGTGTATTGGTTTAAATCAACCATCGGGCTATATTTTAATTCTGCGCTTCGCTAAAGTATTTTTTTTAATTTTTAGGATTATTTTTATTCTGCTTCGACTAACGCTTTTACTAACACAACCCACAATCCTGTCATTTAAATCTAGTGCTTTTACCTAATAAGTAATAGGATTTCATGTTTCAAGGAGCAGATTTTATTTTCGAGTTAAGTTATTCAAGTTAATATCGAGATAATCAGCGAATAAAATGACAAAATTATATCGTGTTTTTTATAGCCCTGATGAAGAGAAAGATTTTGTCTCAAAACCGGTTGGCATTAAATAATAAAACATACGAGTAAGTGGTTAAATACGATTAATTTTAAAAACTAACAGTATCATCAATTAATTTAACGTCGACCGATTTTTAACGACATTCATTAACTGATCCATAGAATAAAATATGCAACGACATCAATTGTCAGACGGTGGCGTGGCCTCGGTTATAGTGAAAGTATAGGAAGGAGATTGACAGGAAGATATTAAAATAGGGAATATAGTTATATTTAATTGGTTATTAATTATATTATTATATTTATTATCAAGGGATTGTAAAATTTCAAACATTTAAACACAAATTATCTATCATTTATAATTTATATGTAAACAACGTGTCTCTAAAACATGGTTGGAAAATTCTGAAAAATTATTAATTATTGCATTATTATTTATATTAAGCATCTTAAGTGGGTTTTTTTCAATTCTAATATTTAAACTACACTTCGTTTTCCCTATATAAAATTCTGAACAGTCATAGCAATTGAGTTTATATCTTCATTTCAATCGGCCGTGGTTGCGTAGCAGCCACTATAAGCCGTGAAGCGGCCAACCTAACAACTAGCAATTGATGATAGCTGATTGATTTTTGCAATATTAGTTTTATATTAATTCGAATCGATAAAGATTGTTATTATTAACGTTGTTAAATTTAATTGTGAAATATCTTATTCTACCAAATACTTTTCTGAAAGTTTAGTGCACTTACATTTCAACCCTCTCGACTTTGATGCCCCAAGCGTCGGTAGCTTCATCCAGAGAGGCCTGCATTGTTCCGGAAATAGTCTCCCTCTCGCTTAGGATCTCGTGCAGGGGTCGGGTTCCTATCGTATTACGGAGGGTGGTTTGTGCCAAAAGCCTTGTAGAATGATGAGCATTCTCCACGTTGGCAATGGAAACCGTCGCATTGGAGACTCGATAATAGACGACGGCGTCCACAGACACCGTCACGCTATCCTTTGTCAGCACCTATTACACCAGAAAAAAAAATTATGAACTCAAGTCATAGTTTTGACATTTCAACTTTTATTTTTAAAAACTAAAATTTTTTTTTCTTTAAATTGAGTTTATCTGTATGTATGTATATCTTTCTAATTTGTAGATTTATTTTGTATTAAACACTTTTTTGTTGTGAAGTTGTAATTTCAGAATATAGTTCTGTGGTATTTTTAACTAACTAACTAACTTACCATTAAGCTGTTTCCCCGCGGGGGTAGGTAGAGAAGATAGAGCGCCACACTCTTCTGTCGTGACACACAATTCTCATCTCATCCATATTCATACGTCATCTCATACAAGTTCACCGATTGTTTAGGCTTCTAACAGAACCATCCTCCAGTATCTGGTTTACCTGGTCGTACCAAGTCTTCCGCGGACGTCCTCTATTACTGGTGCCATAACACTTGCGTCATATATCTTTCTTACCATTCTCTCTTCATTAATTCGTTTCATACGACACAACCACCTAAGTGAGTATATCTTAATTTTACTCATTACACTAATATTTCCTTATTTCTTCATTCTTTACTCTGTCATAAATAGATTTTCCACATATACGCCTAAGTCATCTCATTTCCACTGCATTCAGTCTACTTTCATTCCTCTTCTGCCAGCTCCAGGCCTCACTTCCATACATCAATGTCGGTACCAGGACTCCATTGTATACCACCAGTCTTGCCTCGGTTGACAAGTTTCCATTATATATAATTCTATTCAAAGCGCCGTTCACTTTATTCCCTGCAGTCACCCTTCTTTCGATATCATCCTTAGCCTTTCCGTTTCTATCAAACATACTTCCCAAATACACAAACTCATCTACTTGTTCTAAACATTCAATACCTACAAGTATTTAGCACGGTGTCTTGCTTTCTCCCTTCTCGAATACCATCACTGTCGACTTGTTGACATTCATAATAAGGTCGCTTTCCTTGCATACATCATATATTCTATTCACTAGACTTTGTAGCTCTTGTTCATTATTCGCCATTAGTTCTGCATCATCAATGTACAATAAACATCAACTTCCTTTATACAGGGATGCGATTGCGTGTATTAGTTTACAATCACCCTGTAATCAGAGATTATATTCCATAACCTTTCTCTTATAACTCTATCATATGCTTTTTGTAGATCTACAAAAGCACAAAAAAGTTTTTGGTTTTTCGCCAAAATCTTTTCTGTCATCACTGGTAGAGAAATGATCCGATCCACGGCGATCCACAAAGGCCCCCTTTGCACATTCCATACTTTTTTGTTCGTCACCGTTCTTGCTCTTTCTATTAAAATTCTTCCATACAGTTTACCGACCGATCTCAGTAAACTAATTACCCTATACATTCCATTTTCGACCCTTTGCCTTTGTAAAGAGGCATAATGACAGCCCTCCTCCAATCTAACGGGGTGTGTCTCTCTTCCAAACATTAATTGAATAGCGTATGAAGCCACGAGATAACTAATTGGCCACCAGCTTTGATATACTTAGCAGCAACCGTTATGTGTTTTGCTTCTTCACCCGATAGTATAACACAAAACCAAATTTACGAATTAATTATTGATGATATTACATTTGCAGGAGCGTGGAGTGCATACAAGCAAAAAAACTGTGCATAACTAAAAATTCTGGGAAACAAATATAGATTAAAAAATTGTTACGAAAACATTATTTTGCAATTAGTGTCATCTGTGTACCAGTAGAGACTATAATTGCTTAGTTCTAAAAATTCACCGCTGTACTCATGACGCTCCTTTTTTATTCACCGCATCGTGCTATTTACATTACTCATTTCTGTCTTTAAGCTAGTGAATTACTCAAGTCATATAAATGGATATTTACTGAATTGAAAATTCTTTTCGGTTAATCCGTTTTGTATGGACTCATTACTATTAAAAGATTACTCATTATTAAAAGAATAATATTAGAAAGGGTTACAACTGCTTGCAAATTATTGAAGTGTCTACTTCTCTTTTACTAATTCGCGAATTTTACTGTCTTACTGTTTTTAACCTGTTGATTATATGATTGTTCTTCCAATTTGGTGCATGGATTGGTTATTGATTTGAGAAAAACGAAAAGCAATTGGCATAACTATTTCCTACGTTAACCTTTAACAAAAATTATTATTTTCTTTAGTTATTACGTCAAGTATTTTCAAACAATAAATTAATCATGTTTAGTCATAGAAAGTGTTCTTAAAAACGTCCATACATTTTTATATGGGTAAGAAAGTATTATTTTACGTTAAAACTTACTCTAAAATTATAAATAAATACATGTTGGGTCGTATAAACGACGAATTTATTTTGTTCAAAGACGTTGGTTAAACGAAAATACATATATTGTATTACATATGTTGTATATGATTGTATAATATCATTGGTAACAGCATAACCTAAATCTATACCTACTGCATGCCACTGAATATGTGTGTGTTAAAGTAACTCATGAATTAGCGTTAACTTGCGGTTATGAAATAGTGTATTAATTGTTCAGTAACGCTAATCAAAACTTAAATATAGGTGATAAAAAAATCATTACTGACTGAAGTTTCTACTATAACATAATCAAGAGTCACAATTGAGTAAGAAATTTAAATAAAGCAACGGTCTTATTTTACCGAAAAAGTTTTTTATTTAAATATAAAATTTAAATTGTTACCTAGCGCCTTCCTCGTCAACCCCTTTCAATTACTAGCTCATTTGAAACAACATTAATGTGCAACAAATTTATTGAATGAAAGTTCACCCGCTAGAGTTGGCGTGAACGGAAATGCCGGTAATGGCATTGGCAATCATTATGATGTGAACTGAGTGTGCTTTTAGTGGCTGAAATAACACTTATTATTGTAATAGATTCATTGTAGATATCAATATTGCCCAGTAATATTTTGTTTTATATTATTGAAACGTGAACATCGATAATATTTCTATACGTTAATTTTTCTTGATACTTAATTTTAAAATCGTAGAAAAAAATATTTTAACATGATTTTTAATTTAACACAATTAATTTATAGATTTATGGGTGCCGCTTCCGAAGCTGACTACAGAATTGAATTGACGTGTTGCAGTATATTTTTAAATGTTGCAAACCTGTATTTAAATGGACTTACTTAAATAATCCTGCTACTATTTTATATTATAATATTTGTAACCATTTACTTAAAAACTTGAAGAACTTTTCTATAAAAATAGTAATAATGTCAGTAGTTTTCAAAAACAGATGATAATGATAATAATACATACAGAATTAGGTTTTACAACAAAACTTTTCTTCACAGGCAAAGTATCCCCACATTTTTATTTATTATCTTTGTTTTATTAACCACTTAATTGAGTTTAAATACATCTACCGGTTTCGAAAAATACCATTTTCTTCTTCAGGATGTCATAACTAACTAAAACATATATTATTGTTTCTTTACCAGAATCTATTTAAAAAAAAACTATTTTTAAAAATAAACGGTGTTGGTCACAAATTAAATAATTTGGAATCGTTGGAGATAAATAAAGCGTGTAAAACTAATCAAAAAATTATAAACAACCAACTAAATTTAACTACGAGTCCCATTCTAAATTTTTTTCCTAAAAATTGTTCGAGTAAATTTGTATTAAATAACGATTTGAGTTAGATACTAAAAAAAAAAATTTTTTTAGAAGAAAATGTTATTTTTCGAAACCAGTAGATGTATTTAAACTCAATTAAGTGGTTAATAAAACGAAGATAATAAATAAAAATATGAATTTTAACCACAAAGTTAATATTGCTAATTTTAAAAGTATAAAAGTATCCCCAGTTCAGATAAATACAACATCTAGAAACACAACTTCTATAGCATCTTTATTAACAAAATAACCTAAACCATGTCATCTACAAGTCACTGCTTTTTTCACCACACCTTCTTACTTCAGTCGCTACATTTAAAATCCCATTTAAAATTGGTTAGCTAACTTATAATTAACCGATTTCTTATATTTATAAATGTTGAAGTTCATTGATGTTGTGACCTCGATTAATAGAAAATTCTTTGAGTTTTCTGTAATGAAAAATTTAAATAACTCAATATGACTAAGTATTGGATTTATAAGGAATGATAGATTTGAAGGAGAAAATAAGGTAGGAGGAAAAAAACAAAAAAAAATAGAAAATGAAAATCAATTGGTCAAATTATGAAACATCTAAAGAAGGCGGATAGATGCCTGTGAGATGTGGTATTGGAGACACGCGCTTATCATGGACAGAAAGATGCACAAATTTTCGTCCATCTTTCAAAAAGACGTATCTCATTTTTTGTTAAAATTGAGTTAAACACACGCCCATAATCCATTCAAACAGGCATATCTGAATTGTATTCCAATGAAGTAATATTACATAAAAACATCACTCTTTTGTCGATGCGCAATTCTTACAAATAACAGTCATAAGTAATGTTGATGGAATAAATACATCTCACACTGCCTTTAAATCAAAAAATATCTGTAGAAATAGGTAACATTATTTTTTTTCAACAGTGTAATTCAATCCACACAATTTGTTAACATAATCTTGCTAATACGCCTCTTTTAAATGTCCCCATTCTGTAGGAACTGCACACCAGTTGCCTGAGGCGAATATTTAAACTTAAAATAAAGGAAGAAGAAGATCCTTCATCCGTTGGACCGACTTATCTGATGACGCCGAGAAAAATTGAGATATATTGTCTAGAACTTAGTCGTGAGAGACCGATGAAGAAAAAGAGAGAAAGATTGTTATGGAGAGAAGAATTGAAGCAAAACGGTAGAGAGTAAGACGAAACAGAAGTACATTGATGAAATAGTTATAAACACACAGAGAACAGGGACAGAATGAAAATTCTACACTGACGAAAACACTGTTTCGACACTCATCGGCAAATCGATCTTCAAAATGAAAAAGTGGATGAATGTATCAGATGTAATAATAAGTAATGATTCTAAAAATATTCTTAAGGAGTGATTTATATGTATCAACTGCAGGGCCGTGCAAAGTCAACTAGCGATACCTATTGATAGGTGGTGGTCTTTACAAAATAATGGTGAGAAAATAATCAATATAATATTATTATGGATTATACATGCCTCCTGTGGGGGTACATCGTATGTCCGTGTCCTCAAATCAACCCTTGCGTAGGCGTCAATGCAGGGAAGAATAAAAAAAATTCCTGTAAAATAATGTACAAATTAAATAAAATTAATCTTATGTTATGTTGTATTAATGTTTTCTATTCAATAAAAATAGGGTGGAAGTCCTGACGCCATCTAGCAGGTTTCTCTAAATGGTATTTGAGAAACTTTATTAACTTCGCCGAACAAGTACACGTTAAGAATGTATCAGAAAACATTGAAAATTGCAGTTGATTTTCCCATAGGAAATCGATAATTATATGTACTTGACAATACATTTCCATGACAGGAAGCGTGTCATATGCATATATAGTTTTTTTTTACTGGGTCTAAAATGAATGGTATCTCTAAATGCTTCCAGTGCTCACGAATGGGTGCAAAACATTGATTATTTTTTATTATAAGTTTTTACCATCGCCCGTGATAAAAAAAAATTGCCGGTTGTTGGTACGTCAAAGAAATCTCACCTCACAGCGTGGCGAGACAAATATGCATTATTATATGATTTATTCGCCTCTGCGTTCGACACCTGTCACTTTTGTGGCGAAAATATTTCGGATTATGTGCTAATGTATATTAAACAACGAGATTTTCGTCGGACGAACTCTCATCATTAAAATAGCGGGATATTTAATGAAAGTATCAATGTGACAGGTAACTTTTGAAACAGGTGTGAAGAGTCCGCCATATTTAACCATCGATTCTCATTCTTACTATCCGATATTGGAGAGTAAAATTGAATTATTAATTCTGGCGTCTCTTATCGGATAACTCAAAGGTATTTGAAATTTCGTAAAAATAAATACGATGGCTTTCAAATAATGGAACGATAAATGTATCAATTTTGAAAGTGTAACGGTTAAAAATTTGTCGTCATAATCGGATAATGTAATTTCCCCGGATTGGAAGAGATCCAGGTTCGAATCCCGATAGCAACAACAATATTTTTCGATAAAATTGATTTTACGTGTATATCTTTCTAATTAATACATTTAATTTGTATATATATAACTTGTACAATTTATTTTATATTATCCTCGAGGTTCTCAAAACATGATGAATTATTGTGGAGAATAATAATTAAAATTCCGATTAGTTTATGCGGCTAGTAAAAGTACTGTATTTTTTTTTTTTTGACTTCTTCGATAATTTGATATAGATGCGTCAGCTGTCGTTTTTCCATTCTAGTCGCTGATATTGAAATAAGCGTAGCGCGATTGACCTGCTCGTGTCTGACATTATGCACGTGCGGTACTGAAGTACAAGAAAATCAATAAGTTATACCCAACCCAAGATCGGCGCCAATGGATTGTTTAGTAAACATGGAATGATAAACACCGGTTTAACCACAATGTGTACGTGCATTATACAGTGAGCACCGACTTTACGGTTAGAGCTGTATTGTAACACACTGTGGGTGGTTCTAATTCCATTTTACTTCTCCACTAAGGTATTACTTATAATGATAGACATATCCACAGACAATTAAAATATTTATACCCATTAAAGTTCAAGATCGACGAATGTCATTTATGTATTTATACATATTATAGAAATATCTCAATTTAGATTCAGATTGTGTTATTTTGTTTTAATAAAAATTGTGTAATATATTTTTCTGGTTCGAAAAAATATTCATAAATTCAACTAAATATATAAAATAAAAATATACGTTTAAAATTCTTTATTTATGCTCGTTATAAAATTCAAATAAAATTATATATCATTAACAAAAATACAAATCAATGCACTAAATTCTTAAACAAAATGACAATTCGACACTACAGTCCATTAGGGGATTAATTAAGACAGAGCGCTGTCTTAGAAAGCGAGAGGTCGGGTCGCCTTCGAAATCTTTTTGTTTATCAGTACCACCGATAGAGGTGTAAATAAAACACAAGAAAACTCGACACGAAAAGAAGAAAATAAAAACAAAAATGAGACCATGTGTGAGAAAGTTATTATTATTATTATTCTCGGACGTCAGTGATTGATAAATAATTCTAGAATAATGAGTCTATCCAATAACTGCAGCCAGTTTTCAAGACCCAGTTCTCACATACACTCTTGCACTGTCGATAGAGAATTCAGTAGAAAGTTTTCCCTTAATCACGCAAACTATAATATTCTAATGAAGAAGATTAAATGTATATCAAACTTGTTCTCGCATCGTTTTAATAACAATGTCAAAAATTACGCTTCAAATTATATAACATCTATAAACTCCACTAAAGGGAATACTAGGTGCGAGACACGATGAGATAATCTCAGAAATTTAGTTGAGATATATCTTAGAGCTTCGTAGAAATAAGCAAAAATTTAAACCAACGAGCCACTTCACCACCAACCACCATAGATTCCTACAACTGTCTATTCAGAAAAGACAATTAAAAATTAACATTAATATAAGGCGTTAAATTACAGACATTTAAATTTTAACTGCTTTTGAAGAGATTAGAAATCACCCAACTGGGGAGAGAAAATAAAATTCGACACTTGACATACGACCAGCGTAAAGTGAGGCACAAGGCGGCCAATCTCCGAGATGTGGTGTGTACGCAATTTTACAAACACGAATTTTACCGAAACATTTTTGCGGACTCGATCTGTCCAGACACTGATTTTTCCGGTCATGATTTATCCGGATTCTGGAAATTGATTATTCCGAAGGTTAGGTTACATTGCACTCGAGGGTTGAAAATTTAACAATTCCAATGTTTTCGTTAAAATGTATATTTTTTAAATATAATATTAAAAATATTTTTAGCCACTCTACGTACGTTTTTGGAGCCCGTCCTATATTTTCACATATTGATCTAAATTCCCAGAATATTCTCAGATGTTGAAAGCAATTTTACAAACAATTTGATATTAGCTAAACGCCAGAATACAAGCACGTGAGTAAACAAATTATTGAAATTCCACATTGCGTATAACTATCAGGATTTTCGGGAGAAACGTCGAGGTACACGAAGTGTATAAATTCGCAGTGGCAATTTTTTTCTGATATTGTGTTTGACGTTCAAAATTGTTATAATTATTATACATAATTAAATGATTTATTACACATGATACATTTATAGCGTTGCCGCTGTGAGTTAAAGAGTTAGTTATTATAAAACTGTACTGCTAATGGGAAGACAGTAAGACAGATAATTTTTTTCATAGTTTAGTCATACAATCACTTCATAATTACGAAATGAGTTAAAATCAAAAAATGAGTTCATGTAATGTTGATACCGATCGAGGATAAGATATTTCCCTCTCTCAATCGATTTTCTCATGACTGGGCATCGTTGGTCTCTGTTCTGCTTTTACAGCGTGAACTGTTTGCGTCCACTCTTCGCGATCTTGGTCCTTGTTTGGTACGACGTCTAATAAACTTCAGTCATATTTCGAACTTGATCTGTCCATCTTCTTCTTGTATATTTCCAGCGGTCACTAATTTCTTCAGGTTGTCTCCCTTTACCTCTTCCAGCAACACGCCAAAAGATCGCCAAATTTTTATTCCTGCATGTTGTGAAGAACCTTTTTTCAATACGCAGTTTCTTAAGAATGAAGGCAAAGGTATACGTACCATGCGACGCCAAGGCTACATCTCGAAAGCATCGAGCTTATTCCTTTCTCTCAGCGTCCGTGTTTAAATGTTTTATTTACACATTGTCGAAATACGGAGTGCAGGAAGGATAGAAGGAATTTAGGAGAATGGCAGGATTATGGAATAGGGGGGCTGAAGGACCACCCAGAACCAGAAAACACGACCCACCTGTGAAATGATCCTTTAGGAATCTGGATTCTCCACTGGATCCACAGATCTTCTGGCTCCAGAACACTTACTCCGTTGTTTCGCACGAAATACTCTTATTCATACACTGCGATGATGGCGCGAAGTGTGACACAACAAGCACAATAGAAATATACACAGGATTCGGCGCGCACGGTAGCGAGAAAATCGAACACACACAGTATACTCTCCGTTAATTTATCATTCCCACACGGCAGGGAGATAATTCACACAATTTCACAGCCTGCCGTACCACCGGTAAACGACATTCTATATGTCGCATTCAAATTGCGCGCATACAGCGTCCGGCGATCCATGAATCATAAAGACCTAACACACATCATTAACAAAAATAACACGGAGATGTTTACACGTCAATAACGAAAAATCGTTAGAACTACGAACACATACTTCTATAAAGTATTAAATAATCACGAACCTTTAAATAATATATTAGTGGAACTCGTTATCGAGTCAGGTTAAAACTGGTTAATATTTGATTGGTTTGAAAGTAATTTAAATATTCAAGAGACATAATTTTACATCGTAAATTTATTTATTTAGAAAATTGAGAATTTTCCGTTACTTCCAGGCACGACACGTCTAGTGTTAATTTACTAAGTTTAAACACAATTAAAAATTATGTCGTATCATAGTTAATTAACTGAATAAGATTCATCAGAAATTGGCCTTCTACGACATGAGTATTACTTTTGAAGTGAGTACGTTCGAGGTATGGAGTGCATTCTTCGGCATTTTGGTACGGGTTGAAATATCTGACCATCACGTTTTTGTTTCAGAAAGTACGGTGGCAGATGGAAGTTAATGGTGTCGAGAGAGTTACGTGAGCGGCACGAATCAGTCAACTTCGGGACGCCGTGGCTTGTGAACCATAAGTTTGATAGAAATGAAACAAGATTCCAAACGGCAGCTTATAAGCCTCGCTGTACGTACAATATTAATAAAATACAAAGACAAGACAACAGGCAAAGTATATTTATTTTTTATTATTTAAAAGTAAATAAACTCATCCTGTTTGTGAAGTTTAATAAAAAAGTTGTAGCGTAAATTTAATTCAGAAATTATTCAATTATACGAAACTAGCCCAAGGGGAAATATCTGAAATCGTGATCCGTTACTATTACATATTTCCTGAACCAAGTACAGGGTGAATGGTACAGGGAGCTCTTGCGTCTCAGAATTTGGCGACAAGTGTCACTATGCATTAGTAGGTCGCTCTGCTCTGCGTACGAAATACAATAGACAACGAATGGCCGCTCGTTCCGCGCTCAACTCTCTGTGTTGCCCTTAACGCGAGTTTCAAGACAAGTCACATTCGTGTTAAATTATTTAAAAAAATTATATCAAGTATTATACATCTGAATTTAACATTTTTAAATTAATGAACACACAAAAATACAAACATTTTTTTTATATATAATACATACTGTTAAATTATATAATATGTAAGGTAATTGCGGGCGAGCGCTCTAATAAAAATTGACACGATACTGGCGATGGGCAGGCCGCGATCAGCCTAATGTATGTTTGCAAGTAGTGTTTGTGTGTGTGAGTGTATTTTAAATGTGATTTTTGCTTCTTAGGCTTTATTACCCGACAGGCCTTATTACTCGCATGTACCTTATACCTATACTGATAATAAAAAATAATAATGGATAATTTGTATAGCGCCATTTTCGTAAAAACTTTCACCTCTAGGGCGCTTTACACATAAACTGTTTATAGTTCTACAATTATATATGTTTTTTAAAATTAAAAAAATGTTATTTTCACTTATGGAAATGATTTTCTGAAAAAGTGCGTTTTCAGTTTCTTCTTAAATAATGTCTCTGATGCACTGTTTCTAATAACGGAGGGCAAAGAGTTCCACGCTTTTGGGCCTGCCACTGCGAATTCCCGTTCACATACTGAATATCGTAGATATATTTAATAAAATTATTATTATTCTTGGCTCTATTCTATTACTTTTAATGAAATATACTGTAGATCTGACTAATTAATTAAAAATATATTATTTAGTAAATTTTCATAAAATTACATTTTTAACGTTTTTTCAGTTCCTTAATAATTAAAACAAATTATACAGGCTAGCCAAGAAGCAATATTCTAAACGAAGCCTACAGTTGGGAGACATCACTAGAAACCCATTAGTGCCAAATAGTATCATCCGAAATTCAACTGTTTCGAAGTTATTCGAAGATTCATAATTTTCGAGATATTTGAAAACCTGTCATTACAAAAATGAGCGTTGTGCCATAAATACTAAACTTATCGTGATGACATTTGGCATGTTTAATGTAGCTATCAGATTTTTAATGATGGTTTGTTCAGAATAAATCAATTAGAAAAAATATAGTCATTACTGAGATTCGAAAGTGGATTTTAGCTGTTTTCAACAATAAAATGTTTCGGGTTCAAATGATTTATCTAAACTTGTAATGTTGTAAATATTAAGTGGATGATCCTTGAAATAATAATATTATATTACCTGGTCCCTTGGCGCCCCCGGAAAGAAGCCTACCCAAACGGAATATAACAGCTCGCTCGTATTCCTGCACCACCTGCCAGAATCCCATATTAATTTTAAATCAGTAAATGGCAGAAAAGTCTATTACGTTATTATAGAGATCAATAAATAGTCGCTTGATAGAACAATCATTCCAAAATATTACATAAAAACTATTGAAAAAGTCAGCTATTAAAACATTAAAAATCTTATCGGAAATATGCAGCTATGTTATCAATCATTTTTCTATTGCCATCATACAGCTTTTAGTCAATTGCTAAGCACACAATTTTATTATTGTAGCTGTTGTTCTTTTAAATATTCAAACATTAGGTTGATGCATAATTATCCGCCGTTTTTTGGAATGACAATATCCATCAACCTAATAGAATTCGTGTATTTTTATGTGACGGCAATACAATCAACAGCAAATCACAGTGAAAATAATAGTAATATCAAGTGCCATCTCCATTTAAATATAATTTAAAAAAACATTGTGATATCAATGCAAATCAAAATCTTCTGTCGGACAAATAATTCTCGCCTCTTTCACATTCGTACATCTTTTCATATATACTAGTCGATCATTGAGGTTTCTAACAAAATCATTATTCAGTATTAGATGCACCTGGTAATACCGAGCATGGAACATCAGAAAAAGAAAGAATTAAAACTATCAAATCAAATCAAATAATAAAACATGAATAAGTTATTTAGTTTTATATAAACTCATCGCAATGAAATGTACAAAGATATATTTTTTTAATATTTTGTATAAAAATTTAATACAAAGTGAATATTATGTGCCAGGCCGATTTTGTTTAGCAGACATTTATCAGTTCGCATTCGATAGTCGTAGAGCATATTTGATTACAATTTATTATGGAACATCTAACGGCTAAACAACATGTTGAAACGTTTTATCTAAACAATAATGGCAATACTGTAACCATTAATGGTGATCGCTATCATCACATGTTGGAAAACTTCTTGCAACATAAGTGATTTCAATAGGACGGTGCCACCTCACACACAACCTGAGGTACGCTGGAAATTTAGATTTTTTTTTTCTGGCCGCATAATATAAGCGGTGATTGACGGCTGGTTTGACGGCTCCTGACTATTTTCTGTGAAGGTACTTGAAAGAAAAGGTCTACGCCAATAAGACAACAACAATTCCGATGCTGCAGGACAATATTCGAAATGAAATTGCTGAAATAACACGCCAAGAGAATGTTATGAAAAATATGATTGAAAGAGCACGCATTCGTGGCGCTGCATAATTGCAATAAACCAAATAATCAACAAATAAAATCCAAATTAATAAATTTTGTTTCATTTCCTAGTGATTCAAAAACAGCGACAAAATATCGACCTGTAACGTAATACTCACCCTGTATTCCATAAATATGTACATTGTGAAAATCGCTAATAAATGTAGACGCGTGACATACATTACATAATTTCACAAATTTGGAATACTTTACTTTTTAATATACGCAGTGGCGTGACTACGCAAATGCAGCCGATGACCCACGGCAGTTAGGGGCCCAAAAAGTCCACACTTTAATTTATTTATGTCGATTATTTGCTAGTATCAATACTTTTTTCAGCGCTAGTATGGACTAATAATTTGTAAAATCCAAGATATGTAATAATAAAATTAAAATGATAATTTATAGATTAGATACCTATCCATTAATTTGTTAGGTTAGGGTCCAGACCATCGCTGCAAACCAAAAATCTGGGTCTGTTTTGATGGAGTGCATATAGGTAAAAACGTACTCTTTTTTATCATGAAGCTGTGATTATATGTATTATAGGAGGCAAGATATCAATTTTGTTCTTACGATTTCAATAAACCGCGTAGTTTAATATTCTTATATCTTAAATGTAATACATAGGTATTCAGGAGCCCTTTCACCTTGCATAGGTTCCCAATATTTGTAATTAGGTACACTTCTGAATCTACGCCACTCGAGTGATACTGAATAACGCATTATTCGCATATTATAAGTAGTGATTAGCTCAAAACCACGAACCGTGAGTCAATCACTGATATCTTCGAGTCACGCTCACTATCAGTGATTGAATATCTGGGAATATTGTGATACGTGATTAATTTTTATTTATTTATATTTGAGTGTGAACCGTGATTCAGCGCATGTGCATATGAGACAAAAATATTCATGAAGGAATGACGTTATAATTCGTGATCAGTGCCATGTAGTAGATTCTGCCAAAACGTTTTACGCATTGATGAGAATTTGACCCGAAAAATAAATTCTTTTTTTTTAGCGTTCTCATTCTCTTTGTGATGATATTAAATTAAATAAATATTAATTATTAACGCTAGAATATGTTTTTCATTTATTTCGTGTATCATCAGTCATGAAACTGATCACAGTCACAGTTTTCAATCACTGATACTATCGAATACCAATCACAATCACATATGTGAGTCGAGAGTGTCATCAGTAGCACTAATTACAAGTATAACAGTGTTGGCAGTATTAACAGTACAAATGATAAAATTAATGAATGCCGTGCATCTTACTCACTTTAAAGCATACAAAGAATGAAAAGGGCATAGTCAGCACGACGAGCACCCACGACAGCCCCGTCAGTATTTTCCCGCACAATTTTGAATCTTGGTCCATTTCTTCAACTGTAAAAAATAATTCTGTTATCTCAGACACATATATTATACCGCCACTGCATACAATATCATTTTTTCGTAAACTGGTCATTGTATCTATTTAATTTTGATCTTTTTCATTTTGTTGAAATATTCCTTCTTCGTTAATGTCTATGAAGATAATAAATATCCTTAACAACGTTATTTTATATTACATCCCCGAGGTTCCTATAAAATGTTATAACGTGATTTTTTTACGTGACATATTTTACCTGGAAAGATACATAATATGTGAAAAATTTATTATTTAGAACATCAAAAATGTAAGACAGAAATAATTCACAATCATTGCCTGCACAGGATGGATCCAGGATTCCCTAATTTCAGACATATTTGTACTTATCGTTCGAAAGCAGCAGTGTGTTTTTTCCGTGAGCGAAAATTTTTTAGTCACACGGCTAAACCGCCAATGCACCAAAAAGGTTTATTTCTCGAGTACCCAATTAATTCCGGGAAGTAAAAGCAATATGGGTCGGGTTTTTTACAATACGTATTAAACAAAATTTATCGCCGCCCCCCCCTGGAAAAATTCCTAGATCCGTCGGTGCACGAGCCAGCAGTGGAGGGACACAGGATAATGATGATGATAATGATGATGATGTTGATGATAAACAACTCGTATCTCTCGATATGCTCACGACTGAACATCCTTTCGTCTGCTTCTTCTGCGTCTGCTGCCTGGGCCTTGTGCGCGCAACTCAAGAGACTCTAGTAATTTCTTTGTCTGTTCATCTTGTCAGAGATCTCTGATTTTTCGTCTTGTACATTTCCAGTCATCGTTAATTTCTCCAGATTGTATCTCCTTAAAAGTTTTTAAAAAATGTAGTAATGGAATTTTTTATTTAACCATTAAATTATTTTAAAACTGTTAATTTAATATGTTATTCCATTTTTGATGACAGAAAAAATTAGTTAACACGAACGTTGTATAAAATTTAACAAATCAATTTTTTATTTTTTATGTATTGCAGAGTAAAATACATTATTTTTAAAAATTGTTTCAATGATTAAAACACTCAGTAAAATGTATTTGATAATGACGGTCTTAGCCAGGTATATCAAAAACAAACAAGGCGTTGTCCAATATTGCAAAGCAAGAATAGTTCGATATAATAAAATATATTATATGTAAAAAACATTTTGACTAAAATAACATTACGTATGTATTTTTTGAATTATAAAAATTTTGGTAATTTCCGATAATTTCGTTTAACCAACGCGACATTCGGACATTCTCTAGGTGTCACTTAGATACCATTCATGAAAATTAAGAGAATGGCAGATGTCTTCTTGCAAAATCACTGCTAAAAAGCGTAAGAGCGGTTCATATTCCAAAACGACCTAAAGAACACCCAAAGCTGTAGACAAAATATTTGGAGCGGTGGAGTGACATGGCACAATAGAGTGGCAGAGAGATGCCACCATCCTTACACTTATTACACAATTTATTTATATCGCACGTGCATATTAACTTTAAAATGTTAACTATCGGATTGCTATCATCTAGTGAAATGATCGAATTTAATCCATTTAGATTTAGAAAATTTAAAAAATATTAAAAAACAGTGTAGGTACGTATAATAATTTTACCAATCTTCTGTAGATAGACACCTATGTTAAAAAAATGACATAATTTACGTGGATCAATAAATGAATTTATGAAAATGTTATGTCTCGGGTTGAAATTGAAATTCTTGCAAATACTGCCAAAACACCTTGTTCCGGCAATACGATCTCGATCCGACCCTGTGACGTGGTGGAGGCTGTGCCGAGGGGCACGGCGCGGTGGGGTGGAATGTTGGCGACCGGGTGGACGTATACAGCCTGCACAGCGCGCGACCGCCGTCGCCCGGTATCTGAAGATGACTAGGCCGAGCTAGACCCGCTGTCACTCACCGTCCACGACCATAGTTGATGAGTCGGAGTATTGCGCCAGCGCGACCTGCATGCCACCCCCGGAACACCTGTGGCAGTATTAGAATTCACGTATACCCGTATTAGTACACTGTATACATACATTAAAAATCGCGGAACTTCAGCGTAATGCTATATATCAATAGGTATATCCGAAATTAATGTCGTTTTTTAATGAGTTAAGTTTCGATGGTCAGGTGAACCTAGCTCGTTGATACCTGACAATGTATTATGTTGGTGCACAACTGGGTGCTATTATATATAATATACAGACGATGTTAACAAAGGACTACCCGAATATTTTGAATCAATGGCTACAACATTTTATAATGAGATTAAAACATTGACACAGAGGTGGGAAAAGGTTATATCTTTAGATCGAAATTATATTTTGGATCTTTAAAATTAAATAAACATCTCAAAATATATATTTATTTTTTTATTAAAAAACGACATTCATTTGGATACACTTAATGTTTATTTATTTATTTGTTATGTATAATATAATACTTTAATTTTAATTTTCTTTCTAGTCTTATACTTATTTCTTGATCAGCAATAATATATTATGGTTTAACACAATACTTCCCAAACATTTTAGCATCGCGACCCAAATTTTAGAATGACAATAAATCATGACACACATCTTTAACAGATAAACCAAAGACACATGAACGTACTAAAAGTTTGAAAAAACAAACAAAAAGAAGACAAAAAGAAGACATATACGTACTACATAATAAAGAACTACCCAAGTCTCATAATGACAATTTATCGCCTACATAGCTTTATCAGACAAAAAAGACACGTACATACAACAAAAATTATAAAAATATACAGCATGTATTAAAAAAAGTTTGCTTCTCGCTCTAGTGGTTAAGACACTCTCCTAGTGATCTAGTTATCCAGGAGACCTGCAAGTTAGTCCTATTTTCATAGTACAGGCGTTTAGTTTACATTGAAAACAGTAAGAATTTTAATGTGACATCACAGACTAGTAAATAAATAGGCATGATGTGTATATATATAGGAGAGGGATTTGGATATAGGATATTATTTTCGGGACGAGAAGAATTCTACAAACATTTATCCAACGAAACATAAATCCAATATATACATTTATGCAACAGTTAAAGTATTTACTGTTCAAAAACTAAATATTTGTGTAAACAAGACGTATTTTTTACATTAATGCATATTACATTGTCAGCGATTACATTTTCGTTCCAATCGAGTATTTTTTTTTAAAAAGTCGCGGAGCTCTATGATTGTGCAAGTGACACCAAAGTGATCACGTGGGTGCCACCAAAATGAAAATGTTGGAACAAAAAAAATTGCGTTAGTTCATGTCTATTTATTTGGTGACCTGTGTGCGACCGTGTAATCCGTGAGCACATTTCTATTTTTGTTTTATTTTTTAATAATAAAGATGCATAATTTTGGTAACCCGCAGTTTTGGAACCGCAGGATTAGCTTATTTTATTTTTATATAATGTCCTTCCAATGTCTTTCTATATCACGTGTAAGTAAATTTAATATGACACTGATAACAGTGAGCAGTGAAGTGTTAATTTTCTTTGAAATACGCGGATACGTGAATTTACATTTTTAAATAAAAAACTTTCCGTATTAAATATAATACGCATCCAATAACAGCTGAGCTCCGCTCTAACTCTGTACGAGACAATTTATAAACCCACCCTTATGGGGGTTTTAGCTTCAAAGTATGTAGGTACTAGTGAATTCATCATTTATTATGGCTAATTCCAAAACGATATTGCTATATTGGGAATTTTATTAAGTGATAAATAGTAATTTTAAAAACGTGTACATTGAATACTCACGTTTTAAAAAGTATATTAAAAAATAATATATTTTTTTTAAGGTTATGAAAGCTCAAACTGCACTTCCGCTGTTGGAAGATTCCCGACACGAACTGAACTCAGTGGAAATCATATGAATATGGACAATTTGATATAAACGGCAGTAGTTATAGCGCACATTGGATCAAAAAATGTAACTATTCGTATAGGAGATAACCCTTCAATAACGATGTAAAATTAATAGTTATTCATTTTTTTTAAACATCAACAAAAAATACAATAAATAATTCAAATTGATTTCTGATAAATTATATGATTTTATATGTTTTAAGATTAACTAAAAGTATGAAAGTATCAATTGGTTATTCAGTATAATGTCGATCAACGATCTTCCAGATTTAAAGTGTGATATTGGTTTAAAAATGTTATGCTACGTGGTATTTTCTGATGAATGTTTTATAATTTTATAGTGTCTAAATTTCATAAATTCTAACTTAACTTTACTGGCGTGTCAATAGTATTTTATTTGAAGTCAATTAATTTACAAATACATATGTAATATCTAGCTATCACGAGTCATACACCCTTTGCGACAAAGTGACGAAACACGACGTTTTACGACCATGTACGTCATACACAGGTGCCGTGATACGATAGAAAATCAGCTAGCCAATGTCCACATGGAAATATTTTTTTATAAATTCGATATTAGATATATGTACATTATTTTATTAATATTTTTGATTGTCCGTTCTCTATAAAAAATAAGTTTATAAAAATCAACGCGTGGGTCATTTAAAATGTCTGCGTGGGTCAGTGTCTAACCCGCAGGGCATAGGTTCGCCATCGCTGCTCTAAATTATGATTTTAATCATTTTTTCAAAATTGAATGCTCAATATTTAGAGTAATTTCGTGCCATCAACAATTATTTTTTCCATTCACTCCGTTGTAAAATTAATATGTTAGTAAAAATACCATTTGTGATATGAAAGACAGCGATCACACACTATTTTCACAGTGAAAAGAACAGCAAACATACAAATATAATTATCTCTTTCTCACTAATTAAATGAAGAGAGATAATAAGAAAGGACACATTGTATAGGACTTAATGAATGCTCTAAATTATATTATAAATCATTTTTTCAAATTTGAATGCTCAGTGTTTAGAACAAATTCGTGCCATTAAAGCCATTTAACCTAATAAAAATATTTTTTCTAACAGTTATTTACGATAACACGAGTTGACAGCATGGCTGCGTTCGCGTATTTTATGTCATGGTATGGTAAAGGTTAAAGACAAACCTAATAATTATTGAATATTAAAATAATTAGTGAATTAATCTTATGTCACTGTTTTTATACGGGCCAATACATACTTAACCCTTTCATTATTTTCGCCACCAGATCCGGTTGAGGATTCCGCAAATGGGCTAATTAAACTGATCCCAGTACATTAGGCATAAAGAAACAATAACTTAATAAGAAATTTTGCTCAAAATGTTCACCAATTCACTATAAAATATATTTAAGGCGCCACTATGAGAGAAGTTGTAATAAAACCAGTTATTCATGACGTCACTTTTGTCTAGCTTATTTTCATCTTGTTCCAGCGTGCGGTAGGGTATGTTAGCAGACCAACCCCTTCTATACACGGCCAGTTCATCAATCGAGGTTTACGTACTTGATTGAACAGGTCCACGTTTTTCATTATCATAAATCATTGTTTTTAATACAAATTACAGTACTGGTAGTTGATTCGATTATTAATTGCGAATAATATCTTCATCAGTTTTCATGTTACATTTAAGTGACTAAGAGTCAACTAGAGACTCGGGTCCCGGAGTCCTGGACCATATTACAGTGTTCATGAATTCCGGGATTGGCGGGGTTAGTACTATAATCCCGAAACTTTCGGAATTGAATTTTTTGTCAATTACTTCCGATATTCGATAGTACAATAATTGAATATCCAATTTATCTGTGTATAATTTATGTATAAATTTGATATATGTATAGTTTATGTAAACTGATCTTTGTATTGTTTATATAAAATGGTTTGTGTATAGTTTATGTAAAAAATCGATCTTTAACATGTCCGGTGCGTCTGCACATCTTCCGAAAATATCAAGATCGGTACATGTGAACAGTGTCTGCTCCTCAGACTTCACGTCTCATAAAAAAATAAATGTAATTATACTTTTAAAATTAGCAATATTAACTTTGTGGTTAAAATTCTTTTTATTTTATTTATTATCTTTGTTTTATTAACCACTAAATTGAGTTTAAATACATCTACCGGTTTCGAAAAATACCATTTTCTTCTTCAGGATGTCATAACTAACTAAAACATATATTCAGGCCTATTCTCAAAATTGCAATATTGAAATGAAGGTGATTGTTACACCAACCCTCAAAAATAGTGTTATATTTGAATGAGAGAGAGGGAGAGAGAGTGAGGGAGTGAGGGAGATAAACGTACCATAATCCGTCAAAACTATCTGTCTATTTTTGAGGGTTGGTGTAACAATCACCTTCATTTCAATATTGCAATTTTGAGAATAGGCCTGATTATTGTTAAAATAACAGCATCGATACTTTTCTGTATGGTCTAATATTACATTTCTCGAAGGAACCATCATAAAACCTTTTCGTTGAGCCGGACGAATAACAAAGGGGATGGGTGACAAGGGAAAAAAACCCTCAGCTCTAAGTACTGATAATTGCGGTCATTGCGGTTGAGTACGTCATTCCCGCTGGAGATTGGAGAGCAAAAAAGAATAGGATCACCGTGAAGCCTTAAATGAAAAGAAGCTTTGGTCAATCCTTCCATATGTTTCTGGCCCCCAAAGCCTATAACATTTTTCCGAGCAGTATGTTACAATTGTCGATTGACAAGCTCAAACACTTATCGGGTGTTGGCTGAAAGGAAACTGAGCAAAGATTCATGGAAATGATCACATGAACAGAACGTCATTTCTTTATATTCATTTTTCTTCTTTACATAGTGTTTAAATCGTGGGTATTTTTAATTTATATAGTTATTATATATATTAACCTGAAGGCGAGGGTTTCGGCGATAGACTTCCCGAGAGAGCCGCTGTTTGGAAGACTCAGACAGCAGCCAGAATGAGCAATCAAACCGCCGGCACCACAACCGCTGGAACGGTACCAAGGAACCGGTCACGAGGAACAGCTGACGCCAGGATCGACCATCGGCGCCAGCCAACATGAACAGTCAGCCGCCCAGGGAGTCACTGCCCCTGTGTCACTACTGTCCAGGTTGGCACTTCAATAGAGACTGCAGAGAGAGAAATGAATTCCTCGAATGGAAGGCAGGAAACGTGCACCGCCCGGGTGTGGACAACAACGGACGTCGTCTCGCCCAGGGCTACCGGATGTAAAAATGAATAATCGCGGGCGACTCGAGCAGATGCGTGCGCCGCCCAACCTGCCGAGTACGGAGGGCCGCGCAGCGGCCACCAAAGAAGCGAACGGGCCTACTTAAAAGCAAATGGCGGAACTGGAGGATAAGTTTAGAGAGATGGCCACACAAGCAGCGGATGGCGTAATGTGGGCCATGAGATTGACCACACTCGTCAAGCAGGTAATTCTGGTAGTATAGTTTGGAATTTAACGTGTGAATGTGCAGAGTGGCGTGTGATATAATAGCGAGGGGTGTGCTTACGGATCGGTATTATGCAACAAGGCCAAAATACAATTCGAATCGGCGGCCATCGCGATGTCTGTTTTGATGTACAAAGCGTATGGCGTGCTTGCAGAACGATAATGAGGGGCACAAATGCGGGAGCGACATTATGCTGTAATGCCAGGGTGCGATATGAGTCGACAGCTGGCGCGATTTCGAAGATTCAAACGAATGGATTAAAAAACGCCTTTTCAATTATACTCATGATGTGTGTTCGCAAGGTAGCGACATTACGCATGGGATTTAATATGAAAGAGCGTATCGAGCTCGGGAAGCGAGACACGGCGAAGTGGGCGGCCGAACACCTGCTGTCTTGCAGAGAGAGGGCGCAGAAGGTTGGATTCCCCCTGACGCTGAAACTATCCACAATGGTGAGGCGATTGCTAAGAGCGGCAGGCTTTGCAGCGAACACGGATCCTCTACCGTACCTGGCCTGCGTGGAAAAATCGGTGACGTCATCGCGAGAGAGACGGAGAATTTCCTTGTCCCATATGGGCGCACGAAGAAATTTGCCACTGGCGACAGAACGTACTGCAAGGAAGTACACGCCGGAGGGTGACGAAGAAGACGTGAGTGCTAACTTACTTACTTACCATCACTCCGTTTCTCCGCGGGGGTAGGCAGAGAGGATAGAGCGCCACACTTTTCTGTCCTGACACACAATTCTCGCCTCATCCGCGTTCATACATCTTCTCATACAAGCTCACTGATTGTTGAGACTTCTAACAAAACCATCCTCCATTAACTGGTTTACCTGGTCGTGCCAAGTCTTCCGCGGACGTCCTATATTTCTGGTACCATCAACACTTGCGTCAAATATCTTTCTTACCATTCTCTCCTCATTCACCCGTTCCATATGACCAAACCACCTAAGTTATCCTTTCTTAATCTTACTCACTATACTAACATCAACTTTACATTCTTTCCTTATTTCTTCATTCTTTACTCTGTCATAAATATATTTGCCACATATACGCCTAAGTGATTTCATTTCCACTGCATTCAGTCTACTTTCGTTCCTTTTCTGCCAGCTCCAGGCCTCACTTCCATACATCAGTGTCGGTACTAGGATTTCATTGTGCACTGCTAGTCTTGCATCAGCTGAAAAATTCCCGTTAGATATAATTCCATTCAAAGTGCCGTTCACTTTATTTCCTGCAGTCACCCTCCTTTCGATATCATTCTCAGCCTTTCCGTTTCTATCAAGTATACTTCCCAAATACACAAACTCAAGTATTTTGCACGGTGTCTGGCTTTCCTCCTTCTCGAATACCATCACTTTCGACTGTTCATTATTCGCCATTAGTACTGCAGCATCGGCGTATAATAAACAGCATACAATCAAATCCCCCATTTATGCTCCTACATTCATACATTCCAGTTCTTTCACACATTTATCCATATACAAGTTGAACAGCCATGGAAACATTACACAACCCTGCTTGACACCCTTTGTAATGTCAAACCATGGTGTGAGTGCTCCAATGATACTTACACACACAAAACATCCTTCGTATAGGGATGCGATTATGCTCTTATAACTCTATTTGTGCCTTCTGTAGAAAGTTTTTAGTTTTTCGCCAAAAACTTTTCCGTCATCACTCATAGAGAAAAGATCTGATCCATACATTCTCTTCTACCCACAAATGCTTCTTGCACGTCCCATACTTTTTCTTTCGTCACCATGCTTGCTCTTTCTGTTAAAATTCTTCTATATAGTTTACAGACAGAGTTCAATAGACTAATAGCCCTATAGTTACCACATTCCATTTTCGACCCTTTGCCTTTGTAAAGAGGCATAATGATAGCTCTCCTCCAATCTAACGGGGTGTGTCTCTCTTCCAAACATTAATTGAAGAGCGTATGAAGCCACGAGATAACTATTGGGCCACCAGCCTTGATATACTCAGCAGCAACGTTATAATACCTGTTACGAAAAATATTTCCTTCCCTTTTCTCGTAACTTATTGCTCAGCGAGAACACCATGAGACACTTGGCAGGGTTTATGACATTCCATGACGTGTTGGTTCGTCGTTAAATCAGGATGGTATCACTGCCCCGAGGGCCACCAAAAGGATAGCTTCAATAAAATAATGAGTACATATTACTTAAAAGCCTCTTGGGCGATGTTTAATGATAAACGTTAACAAAACAATTGAGCCTAATATTCTTACAGACTAACAAGAGCTTATACATTAAATAATTTTTATATACACACACAAGGGTTCTTGATTACAGAAGTCGTTGATTTCGGTTAATGGTTGCCACTAAAATAAATGCTGGTTGAAATCCATAGGCGACTTACTCGGGGAGGTGGCGCCATTCCAGACAGCTGGTCCGGTCCCTGGCCAAGACGAACGACAGCTGCAGCGGTGGAGAAAATATCTCGATGTCAATTTTGGTAACGAACGCTGGGTGAAGACGCAACGTTGTAATCGCTGTTTTTATCAGGTCCGGCGCGCCACGGCGAGGATGTTGTGTCGGTTTCTTTTAGTAATTTGTAAGTATCCGCGCCACCGTTATGTATTGAGAGAAATACGCATTCACGCCAAAGATGCGTACTCACGATCCTTGACCTCGCGTCACTCCCCTTTCACTTTCTTCAACGGGCGCGCTCGTGCTTGGGCACGTGACTGATTCGCGCCTGCGCAACAGCGCAATCGTCCAGACATCTGAGCGCTGATGGTTAAAACTGTTCCATAACATACCCCACAGTCTGACGATTCTTCATATGTTTTATTGCACACTTTATTTCTTCCATACTTATTGCATTTATATCGTTTTCCTCATTCATACTTACGTAACGACGTCTTTCCATTCTCGAGTTTCGACTAAAAATATAAGTTTTTGGTTAAAATAAGTACTAATACAGTATTCAAAGTTCACAGAAAAAGGTTTGTTCATAAATTACCTATTGATTTCCTCATCCGCAGCGTCGTAGTGAAGAATCACGGCCAATCCTGTTGCCATTTTTATGTTTTGACAGATTATGGTACGTTTATCTCCCTCACTCCCTCACTCTCTCTCCCTCTCTCTCATTCAAATATAACACGGACGTTAATTTACATACTGTCTATTTTTGAGGGTTGGTGTAACAATCACCTTCATTTCAATATTGCAATTTTGAGAATATAGATACGGTGACCTCAGTGTAAACAGAGTTTTTTGGGAAATTTTAATATTGTAAGGGTTTTAATCGAAACGGTAGTGGGAAATTTGTTTATGTGAAAAGGCGTAGTACGTAGTTTGAATCTATATAGTGTACGATGACGGGGGGCTCCCGGTGTCGACAATGGAGTCAGCAGGGAACAAGCGAAGAAGCGAAGACTTGTATCAGAGGATAGCGAAGACCCAAGAAGTCGAGAAAACACACGAGCGTGTGGAGTCAAAGGCAAAGATGGGGGTTGGGAGTCAATAATCGGAGCGGTATACGGGAGTATGAGAGAGCGAGTGGTGTACACACTGTATAGATAGATCAGCAGTCTACTAACTCTGTGGAATGCGAAATTTGATATGAGAAATAAAAAAAAAGATCCGTCGATATCAGCGGGATATCGGCGCGACTTCCAACTGATTGAAAAATTGACCTGACCACGGAGATAGCTGTTAGAACATGAAATTGTGTGATTGTCAACATTTTCTCCGTCGTACAAAAAAAAAGAATGAAGGTAAAATACCGGGTAGATTGTACGATTCAGTTGTGGCGGCACGCGCGCACGTTCAGATGTTCCTCGTTCTGTCATATCTCGGTATTGCGCCATCCCACGCGAACAAAGCGGGAGCGTTCGAGGAAGGCCGGACTGCGCCGCCCGGCGGGCATGACACACATGCACCTCAGATGTGCACCGACGCATGCGGCAGAGGAGGCGGTCTGCGAAACAATCTGCGCCCGGTACCCGAACCGATTGGACCGCAGATGCACATCCCGACTCTCACCTTCCACTAACCGTGCATCGTTTTTCCATTGTCTTTATGTATTCTGTGTTGTTTCTTGATCTCATTTTTACCGATACAAAGTGCGAAACGACGCAACACGTGTTGGTAGCACACGTTCGGCGGTACAAGAAGTCAAAATACCAATTCCCGGAATGACTTAACCGCCCGAAACCACCCCGATGTCTCAAGAGGTCAACCGCGTGGCGGTGCGCATCCCGACTTTCTGCCCCAGCGACCCCGAGATGTGGTTTGCGATGGTGGAGCGGGGCTTCGCCGTGGCCGGGATTACGACAGACGCGATGAAGTTTGGGTATGTCCTGGGTGCCCTGGATTCCTCTTACGCCTTGGAGGTCAGAAACATAATTCTGAAACCCCCAGAGACCAAAACTTACGCATTTCTCAAGAGCGAACTGACGCGGCGGTTCAGCTTTACCCAGAAGAAGAAGACGAGGAGGCTCTTGGAGCATGAGGAGCGTGGGGAGCGCAATCCGTCCCAGTTCCTCAGGCACCTTCGCATGCTCGCCGGGAGTGAAGTGCCTGACGAGATGCTGAGGACGCTGTGGATGGGCCGCCTACCGTGAAGCATGCAGGTGGTCCTCGCTACCCAGCAAGATACCAGCCTGGACAAAGTAGCCAATCTCGCCGACGCCATCGATAATTACTCAGGCAGACCCTCTGTCAGCGAGCTGGATACTTCCACCACGGAGCAAGATTTATCTGACAATATGCAGCAGATGACGCAGTCGCTGCGCCAAGAGCTGGCCACGATGCGGCAGGAGATCTTGGCGTTGCACGCCCAGTATCGGCAGTCGGGGAACACCATTTCACACTCCCGGGGCAACAGCCCCAGCAGACCGCGCTTCCGCAGCCAGTCCAAAAGCAGGCAGCAGCATGACCACTGCTGATACCATTGGCGCTTTGGAGTCAATGCCAAAAAGTATAAGGAGCCCTGTACCTTCAACCAAAGAAACGCTCCGGGCTCATACTGATGGCGACCAGCACCTCCAGCCCCAAGCATGTAAATCGCCTTTTTGTCACCGACCGGTTAACCCGTACTCAGTTCCTGGTGGACACGGGCGCCGACCTGTGCGTCTACCCACGGAAGCTGGTCCAGGGACGCCCTGCAAAACAACAAGCATCATCGCCACCTACGGCAGCCTGACACTCTGCCTCCACTTGGGCCTTCGGCGCGACTTCACCTGGAGCTTCGTTATTGCTGACGTCTCCAGGCCTATCATCGGTGTGGATTTTCTGGCGAGGTATGAGCTACTGGTCGACGTCCGGAATGGACGGCTACTAGACCAGGTGATGAACCTAACAGCAGCTGGCAGACGAAGTACAGATGAAATTGCCTCCATTAAAACTGTCGCCGGTATGTCTCCATATCATATCCTCCTACAGAATTTTCCGGATCTCACTCGCCCAAATGGCACAGTGAAGAAGTCCTGCCATACCACCACCTACCACATTAGGACAACTCCTGGTCCTCCAGTCGCTGAACGACCACGACGGCTCGCCCCCGGGAAGTTCAAGGCAGCTAAGAAAGAGTTCAAGACAATGGTCCGTCTCGGGATCGTTCGTCCTTCAGAGAGCTGCTGGGCTTCACCGTTACATATGGCATCTAAAAAGGATAACCAGTGGCGACCGTGCGGCGACTACCAGAACCTCAACGCCAGAACCATCCCGGACTGTTATCCCGTACGCCATATCCAGGACTTTGCTCAGACACTAAGAGGCACCAACATCTTCTCCACCATCGACCTGGTACGGGCGTATAATCAAATCCCAGATGCACCAGAGGACATCTCGACACCATTCGGGCTATTCGAATTCCCGTTCATGAGTTTTGGCCTCCGAAACGCTGCCCAGACCTTCTAACGCTTCATAGACGAAGTCATCCGAGGACTTGACTTCTGCTTCGCGTACATCGATGACATACTAATTGCCTCAGTATCAGAGGAAGAACATATGACCCGCCTCGAAATCCTATTCCAGCGCCTGCAGGAATACGGGATGGTCATCAACGTAGGCAAATGTTACTTTGGTGTACCGCAAGTCAAGTTCCTAGGGTACGTTGTATCCAGCTAGAGCACTTACCCACTGCCAGAGAAGGTGGAAGCTATAAGAAGCTACGGCAGACCGGAGACCATTAAAGATCTCCGCCGGTTCCTCGGTGCGCTAAATTTCTACAGAAGGTTCCTACCCAGGGCCGCAGAAACGCAAGCGCCACTCAACAACTTTCTGAAAGGAAGCCTAAACGGGAAACAACCCGTTCTGTGGACACCAACGTCCATCGAAGCCTTTGAGAGGTACAAAGAAAGCCTCGCTCAGGCAACGCTGCTTGCTCACCTAAAATGCGATGCTCCGTTATCCATCATTACCAACGCTTCGGATACCACAGCCGGTGCTGCACTCCATCAGCTCGTCAATGGAGACTGGGAACCACGGGATATTTATCCCACAAGTTGATGTACTCGGATTTACATTTTCCACCTTCATGCACCTTATGTGGTGCGTAAATCGGTCTATGCCATCAGAAAATGTTCATCCCATACGGCAAAACAATCTGAGCGAGTCTCTAATCAATCGCGAATTTAGATCTAATTAAAGTGTACCGATATAACGCCACTTTCGAGGTAATCTACTCTCTACTAATCAACTTTAATAATGAGAATGAAGCTGGGCAAGGAGATTACGATATAAATGAATAATAATGATAAATAAGAATGTAATTATAACTGGGCAGGTAGGAAAAATATGTAATAGATTTAAGTGTGTGTAATGTAAGGCTGAATAAAGAAAAAAACAGATCCCATATGTACCTAATGTTGCAGCAAAAAGAAAAATCAACATACTATGTAAAATTACTATAGAGACAAATTTAGTCATAATTTGATATGAAAATAATGAATAGCGGTAATGAGGTCACTGGGCCAAAAGTTTAATTAACAAGACAACGTTCAGTGTGTAGCGATCAGAATTTATATTTACCGCCATCTCAGTCGGCATCGACGCTAGCGACAGCGCTGCCGGCTGCCGCTACGAGTCTGGCTCAAGCGGTCTCTCCAGTTTCATCATTTCACAACGGCGGTCTTGCCGGCCCACGCGCGCCGAGCAAGACCACCAACTCGCTTCATTTCAGTTGATAATATCCATTACATATCCATCACAATAAACACCTCAACATGCAAAACGACTTAACCGCCAAAAGTGTTTATACCTACGGGTGAGATGAATTTGAAGATTAAGTGACTTTGTGTTTGTAGGGATAAGAATTCATATCCACCGCCATCTCAGCCGGCATCGACGCTAGCGATAACACGGCCGGCTGCTGCTACAAGTCTGGCTCGAGCATTCACCGCCAAGCAGTCTCTCCAGTTTCATCGTTTCACAACGGCGGTCTTGCCGGCCCACGCGCGCCGAGCAAGACCGCCAACTCGCTTCACTTCGGAATCCACGTACACCTTCTATATCTTCACTCATTTATTATATTCATTCTCATCTATCTACATTGTTCTATCCGACTCAATAAACCTCAACATCTCATTCATTTAACCACCGTCCTAACTCCCAAATGTTATTTGGCGGACACGTTATTATGAAGAAAGTGGGCGGAACCAAAAATTAGGCCTACAAGCAAAGGTATAAAGACGCTGTCAATAGATGAACCAATGAGGCATCGCCAACCTGTGAAGATAGACAGATCCCCGAGCGGGAAGTACGCCCTCGCCACCGTTACTTTAAATGGGCTAGAACGCCATTTTGAAAGTTAGTTGAAAAACGATATTCGGAGGAGTGAGTTGGAAACGAGGTCCGGGAGGAGGTAGTTGAAACCAAGGTCCGGAAGGGCTAGTTGGAACCGAGGTCCGGAGGGACCAGTTGAAAACACGCGGTGGGAACGGAAGTTGGGAATGAGAGCTGGAGGAGAGAGCTCATCGAGTGAGTTGGAAATACTCAGTGAAAAATAAAAGTGGGGAGTAAGAGTCGGAGATCGAGAGTGGTAATCAAAGTCGAAGACGAGCAGCCGAAGATGTTAGTTGAAAATACGTAGTGGAGAACACGCAGAGTTGAACACGAGATCCGGAAGTTGAGGTACGCAGTTGAATACCAGACGCCAAGCCGACACCAGAATCCGACCGAATGTCGTCAGAGAATCGGAAGATAGACAGCCACGGTTCGCCGCAATCTACCCATGATCAGCCGCCCAACCCGCTGTCCACATAGGTGTTAACGGCATCTCTTCGCCAGCCTGAGACCAGATCGACGAAGAATAATAATCTGAGGAAGAATTAGTTATTAAATAAGTTAGTTATATGTATTTCCACCTGCTCATTGAGTATAAACTGTGATTAATAAATGTCTGATTTGTGCATCTTCCGTGTATTCTTCCTATAACCATGGCACTAATGAAAGCGTGATGTCTGATGGATGGGTCGCGAAGCGAACATTCCATTAGAGAGCGGGGTATTGTTCTGACGAGCAATCAGTAGCATGATACATGTTCATTTAATCACTAATTAATCGAATTATAACTCCTAAAGAACTCCGACTCACATCATATGGCACCCAACGACATTGTGGCATATTTATATCACACGGCGCACAACGTCGTGTCCTTTTATATCACATACAAACATATGTATCTTCTATTACCCAAATAATTAACTCCAAAACTGTTGTAAACAGCACAGTTTACTTATACGATATATATTTCATAAAATAAATCACATGCAAATAGGGAAATTATTAAATTTTTTCATTTTTTCATCCTTCACAATATGTATTGTCATTTTTAAACCAACGTACTTTATTAGCCTATAATTCAACAGTACCTATTTGCTTATTGGTTTACAGCCTTTTATAGCATAATATTTTTCTAATAATGGCAATAATTTAAAAAAAGAAGTGGCACAGAAAAATAGTCTTTAACACGTTAAATATTAGTACGCTTTCCACGTGCGATTAGATTACGTTGAATAATAATGCGGTGTGAGTCTTGAACAGTTTTGAACGAGCGCCATCGCCATATTTATACTTTATAGTAAAGTGCATAGTAGTATAAATTATAAGTATAATAAATGAGTTACATATTGCATACACTGCTTAGCTTTTGATCGTTTCTGCTTTCCGAGTGAAGTAACTATTCCGAGACGGGATTATTTATAGTAAAGTTTTTTGTAATAATTTACGACACTAGAATTACCAATGTTATGTAGTGAAGCGGACGCTTTCAAAAAGTTAATATTTACACATATTCATATTGTTCCGGCTGTCACAAGCTTATCAGTTTGATTAGTTTCACCTAGGTGTCAGTTAATGTATTGAAATATGCATTTTTGTTTTAATACAAACTGTGCTGTAAACTTCAGATACAATGACACCGAGAAGTGCAACGGAAGCGGTCGATTTTGTGAAATTTAATTGAGTTCTTCCTGATGTGATGCTATCGAGCCGACCATGGACACCAGAGAAGATAGCGTCTCAGCAAACATGGCCTCGCATGCCCTGTGCCGGGCGTGCATGTGCAACGCCAGTAATTTACAATCCGTCTTCATAGAATCAAAGGTTATGGAGCGGAAGATATCCGAAATGATCACGTATGTCACAGGCATCCAGGTTAGTCTCTCGCCAAGTGGGTTTCCTGTATCTTACACCAACATAAAACTATTGACATTTGATAACAACAATGCTGAGTCTCACCTGCACTTTCAATACAAAAGTAATATAATGTTTTTTTTTTTGTGTATCTTGTATAATCTTTTCATCTTTTTTATTCAATTTAAGATACATATTGTAGTCTTACTGATATCAGGTTGCCCATTTTATATCCAGAATGTACCCATAAAACTACTTAATGTCATCAAATATTTCACAACTTTATTCTGAATTCTTATTTGTTAAATGCATTTGTTTTTGAATACACAAGATGTGTAGATTGTCGATTTGAAACAATGCTTTTTAAAAGAGCTTAAGAAAAGGAATAAATGTTTTTGCATGTTTGATTGCTTTAGAATCTTCGCAGTAATCTGTCAGACAAAATTAAATCACAGTAGTGACTTTTGTCATTGCACATATAACGTTGACGTCAATATGATATAGAATCTATAATGAAGATATAACATTGTATGGTATGGACATGTGACAGGTAAGTGGGTTCACAAAACCACGAGTATCAAATAGATTGGGACGACCATGAGCAACGTGGGTATCTTCAGTAAGTCACAATCTTAAAGATTTCAATGTGATCAATGCTGCAGCCCAGGACAGAACAAAGTGAGGCAGATATTAGGGTTGGCCAGAGGAACTTGATAAAACGAGGACAGACTATGAAGACAGTGTTGCCTCGCCGTTTGCTATTTCTGTATTTGCATTTTTGGTTATTTACAGACAGATATTTACTGCATTATCTGCTTCTTTTTAAAGTCAGAAGTACAAAGTACACAAGGAAAAAACCAATCGTAATGATTTTGTTCATTCTTTATATTTTCAAATCCTTTTTATAATTCTCTATTTTATATTAGAGTTTTTATTTATTTTCAGATAGAGGAAAGTGATGGACTTCCAAAACAGATTTGCTATCAATGCGTTTCGCTCACTGAATCAGCTTCCTTTTTCAAGGAGCAATGCTATCAGTCTGATACGACATTCAGAAGGATCATTAAGAATACACAAGATGAAAGGAATTTAATCAAGAGAGAAAAAGACTGCTCGATAGAATTGGAGGTCAAGGAAACTTCAGAGCCTGTCCAAAATAGTACAAAAGAAGAAGGCTCGAAAGATGATGTAGAAAGTCTTGACAGTGCAGTTGAAAAAATTTCATCAGAAAAATCTCCCAGTGATGCACTCTACCAATGTGCAGTGTGCAGTTTAAGGTAAGAATTGATTATAATTAATGCAATAAAACACAGAATCAATATATGCAATTATTTAGTATACTTTCTTGCATTTGTGCAATAATCAAGAAATATAAAGAATCTAATAATATTATCTACAAACATTTCACGATTTATCAACTTTTATGATTCATTATGCACCTGAGTTATTAGACACATTCAAATACAGGTAGCCCACTGTTGATTGCAGAGGTTACAAAAATCATTGCGATTGTAGAACTATAAGGGTGCCATTTTCGGGCTTGCCTAAAGGCGGCATAGTCCCTAGGGACAGTTCCATTTAGGCTTGACTTGCTCTTCAAAAATACTTGTTTGGTCTAGCGATAAGACACTCACTTAATGATCAAGCAGTCTCCTGAGAGTTACTTCTATTTTCATTGAACAAGAGCTCGGGTAACCTTGAAAATATTTAGAATATTGATGTGACGAGAACCAGCTTGCATCAACCAAAATTGATGCACCTTAATTTATGTGATTTTTTAAAAATTAAGATTTAAAATATTTATTCACATTAATGCGAGTCCGAAACAAAATATTTTTCTGGCGCTGTTGTTTAATTAATGGTTTTATTTTCTAGATTTCAGTTGTGCAGTCGATTAAAAGAACATATTAAAAACGAACATGAAGAACACTTCAAGAGCAAGAATGCTGCGAATGATAAAGTTGCAAAAGCAAGATTCTCATGCCAAATATGTTCAAAAGTTTTCAGATCAATGACGACATACAGTGCACATTACCGCAGATGTGAGAAGAAAAGTATTTCCAAGAAACCCAAAGAAAAAAAAATTAAGGAGGAGATAGTAAGTACAAAATTGGAAATACTATAAACAGATTTTTGTTCAGTAAAACATTATATACATTTTTATAATATACACACTATTTTCATCAGGGTTTTAGCGCCATTCTTGTGACGTTTCCTTTGAATGTATGTATTAGGTTCCGAAAATAGTGACTCATTTTAATATTATATCATTTTTAACGTTTTTTTGCTAGGTGACTTATTGAGGTGGTTTATGGAGTCAGACATTCAATTTGTATTATTTCAACGCTCCAGTAATACGATTTAAAAAAATAAGAATTACATGTAATTTTTTTTAATGCATCTTAAACAGTACGCAATGAAGCGAAAAACAGTGGATGAATTGTTTCTTGAAAATTTCATCTTTTCAAGTACTTCAATAACTAAGTGTGGCAAATATAAAATAAATAAATCCAGTAGAAGAAAATGCTTTTAAAGAATTCTTGGATTCCGCTGGACACCTAAGCTTTATTTTACATAAATAAATAAACTTCTAATTCATTGGCAAAATGCATAAATAGTTTTAGTTTGTTTTATTAAATTTGTCCATTATTTTAGAATTACTTAATATAATGAAACCCCGATTCAGTACCTTAAAAGTATTTTCAGTATACATACATATATTGGAAAGTTTATTAAAGCAACTTAGAAATTGTTTCACCTTGTTTATGATATTTTATGTAATCTTTTATGAAGTTTACTCATTACATCTTCTGTATATTTTAAGGTTAGTAGTGATAGTGACACACCACTAGCGGAGAACTTGAGATATGAAGATCATAATTCTGATATTGAATACAATCCAACAGACATCATTACTGAAGATCATTACAATGATGACATTACAATTGAGAAAACGGATATCAAATTAGAGCTAGAAGCTACTCCGATGGAATGCGAAGAAATCAAATCGGAAACAGTAATGGACAAGAATGTAAAGAAAAACAAAGTATATTCCTGTGTCGAGTGCGATATGACATTCAATTGGAAAATGTTCAGTCTACATATGAAGACCGAGCACTCCAATGATATTTCTGAAAAACCTGCAAAAGTAAAAAGGGAATATAAGAAATTGCACAAAACTAACGGTGTGATTGAAAAAAAGAAGACGAAGAAAAAGAAACAAGACGCAGCTGAGTCGGTTGATCCCTGCGACATTATTTGGAATGGCGACGATATCAGCGGCGATGATGGCAAAGACGCCAATACTCCAGTGCCTTATTCTTGTACAATGTGCGAGAGGAAATTTTCCAAATTTACAACTTTAACATTACACTTGAAGAAGCACGAGGATCAGTTGAGTGAAGTTCACACATGCCTTACTTGTAAAAGGTTGGTATCCCTAAAACAAGAGCACATTTTAACAAAGAGATTAAAGTTAACATTTTTTTTTGCATGTACAAATAAAATTATGCAGATAGCTAAATAACTGTAGTGACTTTCCAATTTACTGCACCAGCGTAGAGAAGTGTGATTACCGGCTGCACCAGTGTAGTACCTTTGGAAGTCCTATCACAGATTCCCTTTGGGTGTTCTCTCCTCTAGGTGTACTGCTTGTAGTAAACTCCGTGATATATGTGACAATTGCAGTTTATTGTAACAACTATTTTACATAATGTACAACTATAGAACTAAGATATTATTGACTATTAGTACGGAGGAAACAATGGAATAAGAGACCCGTTCCCCAGTGACGACCTCTTATATACTACGACCCCCACCACTCATCTCACACACACGTACAAAAGTGACAGTTCTCACAATAACTATCACATTTAATAATTAACTGAATCTTTGTTCTTATGATGCCAGATCCCACTTGTAAATTCCATATTTATAACTCAATATGGTATCATTCTGGTCAGACTGCTTTATTTTTACATATACAGTAAAACTCCGTTTATTTGAAGAACGTTAATTCGAAATTTGCCACAAGTCGAAGTTTTAGAGCAGAATGAGGTCCTTTTGGAAAGTTTTCATCCTAAATTGTACTTATAAATCGAATATCGTTATTCGAAGCTATTTTTGGACCCTATCAGATGAATTTGTCGATCTATTTTTCGCTTAATTCGATTTTTTTTTGTCAGATGTCAGCAATCTGGAAAATACACATGCATTATGCGATGTGCGTGTCCAAAGTCCAAGACCATCAAAATGGATAGTTCCGCCCCTATACCGATTCACGACGCATAAAGTTAATTCTCCTTGTTTGTTTTCTCACTCACTCTCAGTATACTAGAAAAGATGACAAATATATCTTGTGCGTCCTCGATTTGAAATATTTATTTTTTACCGCGACGCTTTAACTTAAGGTCGCATGCGTTTTTCTCTTGCTCGTTTTCTTTACATTAGAAAAAGATAGCAAATATTATCTTTGCGCCCTTATAGGTAACGTAGTTCTCTAGTTCTCCCCAGCTGCTAGTTGCGATGTCAGTGCTTGCCGATCTTCTGTTCTGTATTATTACCATAATTATTTTTGTTTACGTAGCGTTTGTATATTTTGTTGTACAAACGTTAGTACGCGGTTGAGTTCCTCAGACTTTTCCGTGTCCGAAGAACATTATTTGTTTTTCTCTAATATTTACGTGTTAGACTTTTTGAAATTCGCGAATGCGTGGTTTGCGTTCCTTAGACTTTTCCGTTAAATTCCATTAAATTTAAATTAAAACATTTTTATAATTATGACTGATAATTTTATATTCTCAGTAATAGCATTAATGAGATACTCATACAAAACGCCGACAGTTGCTAAAAATCGAGTTAATACAAGAGATTGACAAAAAATATTATCCAAAACAAAATTAACAGAAAAATACGCGACCCCATTAATGAGGTTATCGACATATTAAACATGATGACAGAACGCACTGCCAAATGTCGCCGCGACCACCACAAAACAAATGTTTTAAAAGCGCTGGAAACTTTTGCCGTTAACTTCAGCGGAGAATTGGTTGACAAGTTCGACTATTATGTCGTTATTAAAAATGGCGCAAAAAGATTGTCCATTGTAATCGGTTTCTTTAAAATAATATTGTGATTTGTTTACACTGTATTTTGACAACTTGTTTGTTAATTTTAAATGTGTGGATATAGGTGTATGTAATTACTTCGAGTTGCTATGAAAAAAGTTAGTATGTAAAAAAGAATTGAATTTTTGAAATTTTTATTTTCATTATCCTAAATCGTTATTCGAATTTTTTTCTTGATTTTCAGTCCCCTCAACTTCGAATTAACGGGATTTTACTGTACCACCATTTTTTCATATAAGTGGACACGCTGCCTCTTAGGCTTTAAACATTTTGTCATTCAGTTAGATTTACCACTGTGCCACTGATACTCAAAGTATGTTCAGTGATGACAGATTGTGTACAGCATGTTAGCAGAATGTTTACAAAATGGAAGAAAGATCACATCGGAGGGAATCAGAGTTGTTTTCGCGGGAGATGGTGCATTTTACAATAATATCACCTTTTGGGTATTGTGCACATTCTTTATAAACATTATTTCTACTGTGAAGTGTAATTGCAATCTCTTTTATTATTTCAGAGAATTCAAAAGAAAGGCACATTTGGATAATCATATTTTGACTCATTCTGTAGAGAAAGGCTTCAAATGTACTCTGTGTGATAAGGCTTTTGCGAGACAAGACAGCCTTTCGATGCACATAGCCAATCATGAAGGGATCAAGAAACATCAATGCAATTTCTGCGAGAAAGGTAATACATAGTAGCACACCTTCCTTGAAAAGATTTCACTTTCCGTTATATCTAAAGCTGCATTGATTAATTATACTGATTGAATAATCACTCAATTGGAATCATTAATAATATATCCCATTATTTACTTAATCAGCAACAGTACAATCGAAATTTACATTAGTGACATTTTGATTGTTTGTCAAACAGCTCTGGAAATTTGCATTTTTAATCTTAGAAAAATACCTAAATCTCAGATAGATTCCTATGAAAGAGCAATAGTAAGATTTCTATAATCTGTGGTATATCTTGTATACTTTTAGTGCAATAAATGTGTCGTTAATAAGTTTAATAAACTCTAATCACATTTAATAAGTTCTCGGGACAGTTAATTATTTTAGACAAGTTTACTTGCGAGATTTTAAAAGGTTGAGGTTTGTGAAGAGACGAAAACATAAAAAAAAATCTGTTATGTAATGATTATTTTTGGCATTGTCACACTATTTAGGATTCAACATGCTGTCAACATTGAAGGATCACATCAGAACTCACACAGGAGAGAAGCCCTTCTTATGCTCCATATGCGGACGGGGTTTCAGCCAGAGTACCAACCTCAAGGAGCATGTGCGTCGCCACCAAGGATACAAACCATTCAAATGTTCATTTTGTGACCAAACGTGTGTATGATTAAATTTATATGTATTATAATTAAACATAAACATGACTCACTATATTTGGAAAATATGGGATATTATAATTTGCGACAATCTTACGGCAAAAGTTACACTGAGTAATCAAGGCAATTTCTGTCTTCTTGTCTTTAAACAAAATCTGTTTGTTCTATATGGTGGCAATGTATGACGAATGCCTTTACATGATTTTACACATTGAGCCATCAAGTGATTCCGATATGGATAATTAATTAATTTGATTACGTCTTTTATTATTTATTTAAAAAATTTTATACATGACAATTATAAAAAAATATATGTATATGAATATTTTTGGATCTGAAACAGATTAATTAAATTTCTGTTATTTATTATGGGGAAATTTGCTTTGACATACAAGCACGTTTACGGAACGAATTATGTTCGTAAGTCGAGGTTCCATTGTCATTAATACAACAAGGTATCACAATAAAATTGCTGTAAACCACAGTAAAAGAACAACAACAACCATAGTAACTATAAAGTTGCTGTTTCATAATTGCATTATCAAATGACAAACGGGTCACAGTGCCTGATACCAGCATCGGGTCAGACATCTTGATGCGACAGATATCCTGGTTCTCCTAATCATTTTGTATTTTGAAGTAAGAATTAAGAGCTAAGCTTTGAAACAAAATATTTTAATCATAAAAGTTCAATTACAAAATATTATATATACAATAATTAATTTTACGCTTAAAAATAGTTTATTTTATTCTTTCAATACAATAATTATAAATATGGCATATGTATATGCTTTACAGATTTGTATCGAAAGGTGAACTGGAAGCGCACACCCGTAAGCACAGCGGTGCGCACCCTTTCGTGTGTGACGTTTGCGGGGGCGGTTTCACCACGTCCAGCTCGCTGGTGAAGCACAAGCGCATCCATACGGGAGAACGCCCATATCAGTGTGACTTCTGTCCCATGCGCTTCACTGCCCTTGGCACGCTCAAGAACCACCGACGCACACATACGGGCGAGAAACCTTACAAGTTAGTAATTTGCATAATACCAGTTAATATAATAAAAATAAACGCACATTTTGTAAATTTTCTCTCAAATTATTGTTTTTTTTTTTTTTTACTGTGTACGGGCATCTTATAATGTCATTTCCACGTGACATTTTTTTTCACAACTTTCAGATTTTCTATTACTATCACAGGTTTTCACAGCTGTCAGCTGATAATATAATTTCCATGTTTTGTGAAGTAGTCTATTGATATATATTTTGATTTCACTGTTTCTACAGTAGTCAGAATATTCATAGAATTTGTATCCACGCGTTAGATTTGAACCTCCAAACATGTGGAGAGTAGTGATAAAAAGGCAGTAAAGAATTTGTTTATTGCATTTTATAAGGCGAGCACGTTTTTATTTTTATTATAATTTTTTTTACACGTATGATAAATAATCCCCCTGACTAGAATGATCCTGTGTCAAAGTGGGCTATTGTTCAAGGGTTTGTTAATATTTCTGATGTAATTCTTATTTTCATTGTTTTATGGGTTTATGGTGTGATGTGTGATTGGGTAATTTTCGAATTTTTATATTGGTAAATAAGTAAATTTTTTATATATGTATAAGACTGTTGGAACTTCTAATTTAGCACGTTCGAATTGGCATCTTGAGAATTACTTTTATTTTAGATTTTAGCCTTTTGCGCTGTAATTAGTTGTTCAATAGGTGTACAGGCTGCACCCCCTCCCCATTCAACTATGCCATATTCTATTTTTGTTTGACATAGTGCATAGTACATATTTTTGACTTTTGATGTTTCTGATGTTTCGAAAAAAGTATATAATGTACTTATTTTTCTCAAAATACACTATGTTTTTCCCATTTAAAATTTTAATTAAAAATTATTCCTAGGTATTTGGCACTCAATAACTCACATTTTCACAATCAATTTTTGGGCAGTTATAGGTTATGTCATCATTTGATTTATTTTGAAAATTGAGCATTTCACGAGGCCAAAAATGCACAATGTTATGTATTTTTTTTGGTAATATTGGTTTATTATACATGGTCCATTAACATATATACATTGAACCATATAACTATATAATTAAATTTTTTCATATGTATAGACAGAGAGGATAGAACACTATGTTAAATATAAAGTTGCATACTTTTAATTTAATTACTCTTAGAACAAGTATTCCTGTTAAACTCCAAGAGCCTTACCATTCATATATTTTTATTCTGCATTATTCTGCATTAGCTTGACTTCATTCCTCTGAAATTAATTATGACATCAATTTCAATTTTTTAATTATCAATACCACGTTATTCTTCAACTCCAACCTCACTGGTCGATGTTTTGGATCCCATTGCAATGTAGGGTTTTCCATCAGAGCCCATGTCACTTATACTGTAATAGAGCTAAGTGATACTTCCTGCAAAATAAAGAAATTTATTTACCATTGAATATTATGACCATCCATATTATTTTCAGATGCGTGTATTGCGACAAGGCGTTCGCTCAGAAGAATGACCTTGTGTCCCACACACGTACGCACACGGGTGAGCGACCCTATGTGTGTTCCGCATGTGGACACGCCTTCAGGCAAAGTTCGGCTCTCAAGACTCACTTCAAGATACACGGTGGCCTGGGTGATCAGGATATCGGCTGCATTAAGGTGCCCGACCCCATGCTGGTGAGTATTATAGTATAACTCCTCTATTTTGCAATTCAAGAGACCAAAAAATAAATATTTAGATTATGCGTAACCCCGATAATTCAAAATTCGAGTGTCCAAAATAAAATTTACTGCCCGATACCGATTGAGTCAATCGAATGAATGGATTTGGAATTTACTAAATCTTCCCAGATTAGTAAACAATCGTGAACAAAGACGCTAATCCATAATAATAAAACTAAATTGTTTCCAAAATACAACAATTTAACAAATTTCATGAATTTAACAAAATAAGTGTTTGAAAAAGGAATTCTACTTATATGTACTTGATGATTCATTTCATTAAGGGTGTATTTTTATATATCCAGTTTAAAGTTTGAGAAATTCTATGTGAATTACATACTCTTTTCAAGACCCGACTAATAGTTAAACTTCTCGTGTTTTTTGCTTAAGTGTCCAAGTAACAGTTTTGCTGGAAGTTATAATAGAAACAGATGACAATACAATTGTTGATTATCTCGCATTCGAGACAAGTGTCAAAAATAACTCGTATCTAGAGTTTTTCTATGTTTTTTACATACTAATATCATGTAATGAAATGAAATGTGTGTTGTCATTTGAATTAATCCATCAAAAATTAAATAATTCATTGAAGTACCTAGTTCATAATATTCTGTGTATAGTTTTCTGGGCTAATCTGCCGTGTATACCTAATAAACAACAGACCCTGGTTTTGACACGGTACTGCAAGCCAGTACTTGACCACAACACTAACAGTCATACATCACATCGACCCTGCAATGGGATCCGAAATGTCGGCCAGAAAGGTCAGATATACACGGCAGATTAGCCCAGAAAACTATACACAGAAGATTCTGAACAACTGTGAAAACCTAAGAACATTTTTTACCTAGTTCATATATATGAAAATATTTTGCAATCAGTCAAGTACCTACATATATTTAGATGGTCGCTTAAATCAATGTTTTAAATTAAAATTATTGTCAGATGCATTTTGTGGTTTTGTTTAATATTATTGATTTAAAACACCACATTACCGTTTTGTCAGCTGTTTGTTTCATAATTACTATGTAAGTATTTACTAAGTTGTCTTAGTACAGTAAAACCTCGTTATTGCGAAATCCAAGGGATCAAAAAATAAAAATTCATAATAATGAATATAACGAAATAAAATTTAAAAAAATCCTAATGTATTAAAATTTCACAAATAAGATACCCATTGTTAGTTTAATACGGAATATTACATAATAAGGCATTCTGCAAACAATGGAAGATTTTCTGTATAAAGAAAACTCTGATAATCTATTTAGGTTGTTTTTTCTACATGTAAGCAAACGGATAATAATTAAGAAATCAAATTAAAAACATTTTACGAAACAATATAAGATAACCTAAAATTCGGCGATATTTATGGAAATTCTAAAATGTCATGTAAATATAAAACAACATTTGGTGGAAATATTGGAAGATAGGAGGCACTTTCTTCGTCGGTCTGCCTGGATCAATTGTCTCTGCTTTCCAACCACAAGACGTGCGGCACAGAATATGTCAACACTACTGTTAACACTTGCATAATAAGGATTGTTTGTATTTTTTAGTGGAATTAAACATATATTTATATATTAATATTAGCGGTAGTAAAACGGGTTGAAGCGACTGAAGATTAGCTCGTATACAGTTCTGAGCACACACTGAACTTGTTGCAGTTCGAGAGTTGATTGGCGAACTCCTCTTCTTCCTAGTGTTCAAGGGACAAGTTAGGAAAAGAAAGAGAAGGAGATACTAGGTTTAAATTTTGATAATCGCCAATAGACAATGTGCGTGTTTGAGTGCATTAAACGGCGCTAACAACATTCAATGTTTAATTGAATGAGAGTTTTGCATCGGTCAATCAATCTTCCTATTTCTTTAAATCATTGAGAGACGAATTCTGAATTATAGTTTTTTGTTGAGGGTTAAAATTTTGCAGAAATTATAACGACCTGAAGCCATTTTAGGGTTCCACAAAATATTAAAAAATGTACTTTAAAGAATAAATTACGGAATGCTAGTACATATAAATGTCGGTAAACAAACACATGAAAACAATTTTCAAATAAATACATTAACGAAAATGTCATACACAATATTACCGTTCATTAAAATCAATGTAAATGTTCAGATATAATGTAAAAAGTTGATGATAATGAAGATAAATAGTGAAGATTGAAGATAATAACGCGCAGAATTGTAGGCATCTCGAGCTTTGCGGGCGATACCATACACAAAGCTGACCTGCGCGTGCCCTAAAGTGTGACGTGCCATTCGCGATTTCGGGGGTTTTTATTTTCTCCAGTTGGTCTAGATAAGACCCGTTTTTAAAGGCGTGAACACGTGTACGCTTTAGAGCGTGGGAAGGGTGCCATTCTAACCTATTTTGACAAACGGCAATAAATCCAACCTTGGACAACGTGGAGATTATGCCAAATAGCTTTATAAGGGCCTAATATGATCCCAAGGAGAAGTTTTACAAGGGTGCAGCGGGCTGGTTGGCACGGGCAGCCCGCTACGCCTAGGCAATAAAGCAATCAACAAATATGACCATAAACAGCCGAAACATTTTCATTGTAAAATTAATTTTTTTCATTATATACATTCAATTCCGCTTTATTGGGACACTTTGGGACCAGGAACTTTGGCCTAATTAAGCGTCTTCCCCAATTAATCGAAGCGAGCTTGAAATGAAATGATGAATATTTATCTTTAAATACATAGGGCTCTCTTCATTGCCTTCCTGCATAAAATATCGCTGTAACCAGGCTATGATTTTTTTCTCCTGGTTACTTACAGGCATAGTTGGACCAACGTTTTCTTCATCTAATTTTTGATGTTTCGATTTAATGCTTCAACAATTGCATCCTCATTCTTTATTTTCATTGTAACATATTAAATTGTTATCTATTGTCAAAAACTCTTGATAATTAACAATAGAACTTCTAACATGTCCTCGTTTCCCTCATTGCTCAAAATTTTGGAAATATCTAAAGGTTTAAAGATTTTATATGGTGTTGGTTTTTATAGCTCGCCAACTGTCAGCGATAAACTGTATTGCTTGCAAAAGGGAAATTTTTGCACTAACTCTAACTTTTGTGGAATTTATTAAAAAATTTTAAACTTATGCATTGTTATCTTAAATTTACTGTCCCAATAATGCGGAATGTCGTCCCAATTAAGCAATGTAAACTACTATTAGTTCTTTGGTTTGGTTTCCGTTCCTTGAGATTTGGCTCAAAAAAGCGGCTGCCCAAGCGAAATCGACTGTATTTACATAAATATTTTTCGTACAGACCAAAAAACATTTTGTTATACATATTAACGAAATTTCGTTGCATAAATTATTTTTTGTATGAAAAATTAATTGTAAGGAATTAATTTTAAAAAATTTCTTCGGTATGTCATTTTTCAGTATAGCAGGGTTCGTTTTAACGAGGTTTTACTGTAAATATATTATTGTGAAATGTGAAACATAAGTTTTACATATTTATCTTTAGATAGCTCTTGCCGGACTCGGAGTAGAATTAATTTAATTCTAGAAGCCGCGAATAGAGTTAATTTATTCCTTGAAGCTAGAAACTCAACAGACTTATATATTTTTTAAATATGTATTTTAACCATATGTTTGAATATTTCAGGCTATCACCGGATTGGTGGTGACCAAGAGTTCTGATGACAATACTTCAGTTAGTCTAATGACTCCAAAAAGTGAAACCAGCCAACAATAGACGCAGTAAGAGAATATAAAGTGATCATATTAATTTATGTAGTATATAAGACTTTTGACAGAGCATTCTTTAGGCAAGAAATTCACATTTGCCATATAACACTGTTCTGTTTCATGATTTTTAATTTAATTGTGTGTTATGTTAAAATCACATGCGTAATAAATTATGATATTTTATTAATTGTGCGAATTAAAATAATTCTTGTTAGTCTTAGCTTTTTAATGTATATGGGGTGAGTTGTACCTAATGTGAAATTTTGAAGGAAGAGTTTGTCTGAATATATCAACTCTTTCCGGAGTTGGTAAATATTTAAAAATTAATTAAGGATATGTATGAACATGAGTAGATAAAAGAATTAAGTTCATCAAGTATCCACATGTCAGCGGGTCATCACACCCCTCACCCGGCACTGCTTTTGTAATAATTCCATTACCTGGACTGTTCAACATACTCCTATTATTTTTGAGAATTTAATAAAATTCACAAGAACTTTTTTGTTTGTGTATATCCCTTTTATTGCCTCCTTCAACATTTTACATCATTTACCAATCATCCTCTGTAATTGAAATGATTTTATATACATAACTTTAGTATCCCCATATGTGTTTTTTTAAATAAATTTGTTAAAAATTATTCCTATTTTTAAATTACAATTTTTGTCTAAGCTTTCGCCTTTTTTTTAATTGGTCGATGATTTAATTGAATTATAATAATCAATTTTACCACATGTACATACATGGTACCGGGTGATCATATGCAGAATCAAATTTTGAATTAAAAATGTGGAAAAACTTTTATGACTCGTGAAGCTAAAAAGCATCTCTTTTAATTCAACGTAAATGTCAAAGAATATTGTATAAATAAATGTCATAGAAATCAACTCTCTAATATTGTTTTTTTTTTGTCTAACTATAGTTTCCTTTTATTTAAATTTAATAAGAGTTAATGTTCTTTTTGTCAGTTGAGCTAAACGGTGTTACCTTTTCTGCGAAATTTTCTTGTGACCCTTGCAGAGGAATGCTTTTGTATGAGTGTTGTAAAATCGCAACATCTGGCTTACTATAAAATATTCCTGGATGACAAAATGTGAATACTGATATGATTTTGAGATTTATTTAATATTTCTTTACATATTTTCTTATGTATCCTTTACAAGGTATGGTACTGATTTTTTTTTCTATTTCTATCATTAATATACTTGTTGTCGCCGCAGCCATGTAAACCCTATAATGACTGAAATATTAAAATTTTATCTTTAAAAATCACTTAAAACAATTATGCAATAAATTACGCAATATTTTTATTTTAATGACTAAGTTATATAATTTTTTTATTCAAAATGCAATTTTTCATATTACCATTTCTGACTTGTTTTATTTGAGACTACAGTAAAACTCCGTTAATTTGTGTACCCATATTTTATATTTTTAGGTATTTTGCATTTTTTACACAACATTTGGCCCCGAAAATAACATTTCATATTAATTTCTACCGATTATTCGTATATTTCGTCGTTGTCGACAGCAGCAGCGCGAGCAAAAATGCATTTGTGTAAACTGGCATGTTTTTTAAATTTCTTTCTGATGTTGCCTTCAAAAAATTATTTCTCATTATTTGTAATTCAGATTTTTTTTTCAATTTCGGTCCCGTGAGTTATGAATTAATGGAGTTTTACTGTATATTGTTTAGCTTGGATGAAAAAAGAAAGTCTTTCTATTATGAATTTGATTTTAAATTATGTAAAATAATCTCTGCCAATTTGTAGGATTATTGTAACCATGGAAATAATTATCCAAATATGCGATTGTATTGCAATTCTGATGTACCTTAATGACTTTTGCACAAGGCGGGGCGACACACACACACACAGTATAAATCTACAAAAACGTTGAGGAATTAAATTTTTTAATTATGATTGATCTTGCATATTAGACATTAAATTGGAGTCTAACATTACAAATATTGAAAGCGAGTGTGAGCTTGTATCATGCATAAATATTTTCTTCATCCATAAAATGTTCAATTATTTATTATATATTAATTTTATAAAATTAATTACTCTACTCTGAATATAAGGTGACATTCAGTTACTATTCTAGATAAAGAGGGGAGGGTTCTTTATTTTTGTAGTTTACGCTGTTGTATAATAGTTGTCGACAGACATTATTACTTTTTTTTTAATGGTCTCATGTTGACGTGTCTTACACTGGAATATAATATTTTGGAAAAAATATTATGATTCTTTAGAAATTACGGAATCTTGTACACACTTTATATTCAGGATTGTATTGTAATTTTTGCGATCTTCAAAAAAATATTAAAAAATAAAATAATCAATGAATATAAGATTACGATAGCTGTACACAATTTCTACAATGTGAAATAATGAAACCCTGTTGTTAATTAAAATAGTTATATAATAGATTTTTGGAATCAAACAATTTTTAAAATATGGTAAAATGTTTGTCAAATATTAATGTTTTTAAAATTGATAATATTAAATGAATTACACTAGGAAAATAAGTTTTTCACCAAAAATACACACAAAATATCACTGATATAGAATAAGCATTTTGTTTACGCATAATTATATATTTTTTCAAAACTATATCTAGATGGGTCCGTTATAAGTAAGAAAATTTATATTTTTTTTTATTTGACCAAATAATAAATAAAATTAAGTCTTAAAAAAATTCATCCACTCCAATGATAAAATAATTGAGAAAAGATTAAGTTGGAAATTCTAAATCTGTAAATTAAAAAGTTACCCAAGTATGAATAGCTAGATGAGTGTGCATAATTTTTTTTGGAAAATATCAAAGAATAAAAAGTTCATCGACAATATCAGTTCTTACGATGTACACAAATATCTGAACTGCTAAAACTTATTATATATTACAAATTTAATTTTGACTTGTCCAGGGTTTCACACTATTTCACATGGTTTCACCGTTTTCCCTATTGTATTATTTTAAAGTATGCGTTGCAATGTTACCTGTCCATCCCTCCACGTAAAGTATCATAACTAACAAATATATTTTTAAATAATCAGGCAGTTCTCCATTTACGGACGAGTTCCATTTCTTAAGATCGTTTGTTATGCATCAAAACACCTAAATATGCATTTTTTGCATACACGATGCAATTATATAAGTTAGCGGTCATTTTTACATATGAGAAGCATAGTATTAAACATTGAATGTGTACATTTTAATATAACAATACTCTAGGAACGTAAAATAAGTTGAATAAATACTTAGACAACACAAGATACATATAGTTAATTTTAATTAATACAATGCTTTTCATATTTAAAAATGACCGCTAACTTATATAATTGCATTGTGTATGCAAAAAATGCATATTTAGGTGTTTTGACACTTGACAAACAAAAACATATAACGAATGAAACTCATTTGTAAATTGAGAATTGTCTGTACATATATAGAAAAAAATTTACTGCCACTCAAAAAAGTATCAAAAACATGCAAATTACTAGAACAATTAAAAATTACCTATTTTAGTTACGATACCTTATAATTATCACCTAAGAGGATTTATTTTGAAACTCAATTTATACTTTCCCACTTGTAGGCCACGATACATAATAATTTATTGCATAATTTCCATAATAATGTTTCCATAATATGATATTATTTATTTACATATTTTTGCGAGTTTACTGCTTCAGTTTTTGTCTGTTTTACTGCTGTAGCATTTTTGAAATGTGTGCATTTTGTCCACTGTTTGTAAAATAATTCAATATACTTTCATTTTCATCATCTGCAAGAAATATTGTGTTTGTCCTTTATATATATAAACCAATTTAATAAAGATTTGAGAACTGAAATTTTACTACAGTAGACTCTCGATTATCCGCAGTGGTAAAAAAAATTGACCTTGCCAAAAAAATATCTTGCAGATTATTTGGATGCAGCTATGTGATATGAAAATACAAAATTAAAGATGTAAAATGATGTGATCCTTTGATTGCATCAAAAATAAATTAATAATTTGCAAATTTACCAGTTTTATTTTATGATGAAATATTTTTATTTATTTAAATGTTTAGAAATGATATTTAAAATATTTTGAATTTTTTACTGCTGCAGATAATGCAGCCCCGGATAATGAAGAGTCTACTGTACTTACTATCACTTACTACCCGACACACATTCTCATAAAAATGCAGTTAAATTCAATATTAGCAAAATGTTATTTACCTCATCTCAGGTGGATTTAGTTCAGTTAAATGAAGTGTGTAATTTTATATGGTTGTCAGATAATAATGCTTAGTTCTTGGTTATGGCCTATGGCTAGAATAGACCAAAATAAATTCTCTACTCTGAACATTCTGTTTTATATTGTCCCATAAGCCTACACTACGCATGAATCGCCACATCGATGTCCCATTAAAAATATTGCTTATTTGTATTTTAAAAGCATTACCTAACAGTATCATTATGCTACTTCGGGAAAGTAGCCATTTTTTGGCAAATTTAAAGAAGAAATATATAAAATTAATTAAGTTATTAAATAAAGGTTATTAATAACATTACTACATATTCTTATAAATACATATATATGTAATATTGAATACAACCAAGTCAGTATAAAAAACACTAACTAACACAAATTTATAACACTATGAAATCGGGAGAATTAAAATATAATAATAGTGAAAAAAGTGCGTGCAAAAAATATTTAACAAAAAAGTTTTAGTTTTAAAATTCTGAATAATTAAGATTGTCAAAATAATCTGCTGTAAAATGTGATTTTTTTCATTTTTTTTTTTTTTCATAAATATATATAATGAATTTTTAAAATAATGAAGTGCTTGCCTTACAGTCTTCAGAAAATTCAAACAATTATTCATAATATATAGCCTATATAAACATGGCAAGACAATCTACTAACTCGATAAGAGGGTCATTTCAGATTCAGGTAAGTTTCTAAACTGAAAGTTAGAGGTTTGAATTTTTGTAGCAAACATGTTACACTTAAAAATTAAGGATTGTTCCGAATGAGCTGAACATGTATTGGTGAAGAAGTTAGCCATTTTTGGTAGGTGGATTATTTTTACTGTAGCTTGAATGGTGTTACTAAGAGAAAAGAAACCCACTGTGAGAAAATTATGGTGGCATATTTTTTTACATTCGTAGGAAAGATTAAAAAAAAGGGGGAAAACAATTGAACTTTGGATGACTTTTATCTAATAGATTGACTAATTCCTTAGTTGCCATCGGACAGTGTTGTACTCCTCGCACTAGGTTAATATAGAAAATAGGCAGTTAAGATGAATTTTTACATAGGTTTGCCAGTTTTTACAGTACGTGTAACAAACATTATAGTGATTCCTTTGTAAGAATATGCATTAAGTGAATGAAGTAGAAAATAAATAACTGTTTGTTATATTTTTCTTTCTTTCTATTAGGCATGAAACTGTCTAGACCACCCATACTCAACCTGCGGACCGCTGAGCTTTTATGTGTGCCCCGAAATACATATATTATCAGGAATGTGATTTTTAAAAAATCTGGCATTTTTGAATATATTGAGATACGTGCGATCAATCATCGCTCGCTGCGAACTGACGCCGGCGGCATTTACCGGATATACAGATATGACGAAAAAAAAATTTCATATAGGGAAATATGCTATTGTTAATGTTTGAGCTAGTATTGGCTGGTATGCTGATAAGCGATAAGTATTATTATCATTCTGTTTTAGTTAAAAAATATATTTGTTGATTTATCAAGTGGTGGCACCCTAATCTTGAATCAAACGGGTTTCAACCAATACTGTTTTTTCTATATGACTTTTTTTCATCATATCAGTATAATATTGCGGCCCGTGTAACTTACCTGACATGTGTATGTGGCCCGAAGAAAAAAATTGTTGAGTGTGGCCGGTCTAGACTGTATAGACACCCAAAATTTTCAATACTGTATTTGCTCGTATAATTTGTACCCTTATTTTTAAATAATGATTTCAGATTTTATTTATAGACTATTGAGTTTTCTACCTGGATACAAAAGATGGTCAACTTATTTTATACCTCAAATTCTAACTTTCTCGATAAAAGAGTGTGCATGCTAATTGCGAGTTTTTCCAAAGGTACAGAAGTAATAGGTTTGTTTGTAGACTACTGCGAATGTACATGCACTTGGTGTTTTAGGTATTTCATGGTGATTTAAGTTTTCAAGAATAGTGTTATACAGTTCAAGATTATAATTTATAATATTTTTAAAATTTTAATAAAACGTTCATACTATATTCTCAATCATTCATAGAACATTTTTTACAAGACATCCACTAAAAAAATTTGCATATTTTGTACCCCGATTTTTAAGTGATGAAAATAGTAAGGAAAAAATGGAGCGCAAATTCATAAATTATATTATTATCACGGTTTTAATGTAAGATATGAAATATTTTTAGAGGTAGTGATTATATTTTAAAAATGTTTCAGATATTTTTTAAATCACATCTATATTAAATTTTTTTTTTTTTTTAATAACTTGACTACATACAATGATGTGAAAATCCTATTTGATCTAAACTGCCAATTATAAATAATGTCAAAAATGCTTGCTGAATTTGTAAATGAATACTTGGAGTGCGATGTAGATTTGCAGATTTTCTCAATGAATTATTTCAAAAGCATTTATGTATATATTTAGCAAATCAAAATATTAAAATTTTTTGACTGGGTTTTTATTATGTATCCTTATTTTTGAGAAGCATCTCTAGCATGTTATGATAAAATAGGAATTTAGATTTTTTTTTGCCTAAGATAGTCTAGCTTTCCAGGAATAATTTTATATTATCTAATGTACAGTTTTTCTTCAGTAAGAAAGTTTTCCTCGGCGATCCAAGTTCAATTTGCATCCCGTTCTCATTCTTCCTTATCCAGGATTAATTTCAGAGAAGTGAAGCTAAGATTTATTCAATACTGATGAAAGGTACATCAGTGTGGTATTACTTTATACATTATGTAATATACATTTATGTACATTAATATTTTTCTACTTGTATATGGATAAATGTGTGAATGAACTGGAATGTATGAATGTAGGAGCAAAAATGGGCGATATTATTGTATGCTGTTTATTGTACGCCGATGATGCAGTACTAATGACGAATAATGAACAAGAACTACAGAATCTGGTGAGTAGAATGTATGACGTATGCAAGGAAAGCGACCTCGAGAAGGAGGAAAGCAAGCACCGTGCAAAATACTGTAATGAATGTTTGGAACAAGTAGATGAGTTTGTATATTTGGGAAGTATGCTTGATAGAAACGGAAAGGCTGAGAATGATATCGAAAGGAGGGTGACTGCAGGAAATAAAGTGAACGGCGCTTTGAATGGAATTATATCTAACGGGAATTTGTCAGCTGAGGCAAGACTAGCGGTGCACAATGAAATCCTGGTACCGACACTGATGTATGGAAGTGAGGCCTGGAGCTGGTAGAAAAGGAACGAAAGTAGACTGAATGCAGTGGAAATGAGATCACTTAGGCGTATATGTGGAAAATCTATTTATGACAGAGTTTAGAATGAAGAAATAAGGAAAGAATATAAAGCTGATGTTAGTATAGTGAGTAAGATTAAGAAAGGATCATTTAGATGGTTTGGTTATATGGAACAGTTGAATGAGGAGACAATGGTAAGAAAGATATATGACGCAAGTGTTGATGGCACCAAAAATAGAGGACATCCGCAGAAGACTCGGCACATCCAGGTAAACCAGTTAATGGAGGATGGTTCTGTTAGAAGCCTCAACAATCGGCGAGCTTGTATGAATGTGCATGAGGTGAGAATTGTGTCAGGACAGAAGAGTTTGGCGCTCTATCCTCTCTGCCTACTCCCGCGGCGTGATGGTAAGTAAGCAAGTAATATTTTTCCAATTGTGCATCATAGAATCGAAACTCACATTTTACTGATTTGCCTAAATTGAATTATACAAGACATGCAGTGCTGCATTGACAGCTGTGCACAACTATACATTCAACTATAGCTGAAGTACCCGACGTTGCCCTGGCTTTACGCAGAGTTAGGAGGCTCCATTTAAGGGGATAGGGGTATTTTATTTTTGAAATCAGATGTAGACAGTAATTTTCCTCTTATTTTGATCGTCAAGTGTGCAAAGTTTCATCAAGCTCGAAATAAAACTAGATTTGTATAAAAAACAAACAAACCAACAGACACTTTTTTATATATATAGATTATGACAATCAGAATCAGAATAATCAATATTAAAATAAATCTCGCCGTTTGTAGGTCAGTCATACTTTTATATTGGCCCATGAGCGTAGGTAATATGCAGGCATATTTTTATTAAAATAATTATGTAATTGTCGGGCATTTTGTCCCTTGACTGGATATGAAAAAAAGTATTGTTCTTTGGGTGTTTCATTTATTTAAATAAATCTACTGAACTTTCGATAATAATTTATTCAGTCAGATCCACCAACTATTCTGTGAAAATTTGAAAATATTTTTCTTCCTGTCATTGGTGACAGGTTTTCACATTATACTACAATAGATATGTCACAAATTTGGTCACTTAATTTCCTGTAAATTAGTTATCTGTAGTTTATTTCAATGTATGAACAGCGCTCACGTATTGCCATGCTTATAATGGGAATATTATTTATTGTTAAAATACGCTTGTTAACTCGTTCACTGCTGATTAAAATCCATACAAATTCACAAAATATTTTATGTGTTTTAACATGATGAAATATTCCGAGAATTCACTCACTATCTGCATATATGTACCTAAAACGGGTGCCCTATGTACAAATATTATATATCTACTGACCCAACAGTCAAATGAGAAGTAAAAATATATTGTTATGTATAGACAGATGGCTTTGTGTTCATGCCGTCTTAAAGAAAACACCCAAGACTATTTACTATGTAAACGCTCTAATTGCTCAGGTTTCTATGCAGTCCGCGTGGGTTTAATTAAAATTATTTTTCTATATATGCGTAACATTCTATTTTTACTACATAGACTAAGACACGCAGACAACACATTATAAATCTGCCTATAGAAAGGCACACTGTACATGAGTTGATATAAAAAAATTGGACAATATACTTACTTACTTACCATCACGCTGTTTCCCCGCAGTCACTGTCCTGACACAATTCTCACCTCATCCACATTCATACATCTTCTCATACAAGCTCGCCGATTGTTGAGGCTTCCAACAGAACCATCCTCCATTATCTGGTTTACCTGGTTGTGCCAAGTCTTCTGCGGAAGTCCTCTATTTCTGGCGCCATTAACACTTGCATCATATATCTTCCTTATCATTCTATCCTCATTCATCCGTTCCATACGATCTAAGCACCTAAGTGATCCTTTCTTAATCTTACTCACTATACTAACATCAGCTTTACATTCTTTCCTTATTTCTTCATTCTTTACTCTGTCATAAATAGATTTGTCACATATACGCCTAAGTGATCTCATTTCCACTGTATTCAGTCTACTTTTGTTCCTCTTCTGCCAGCTCCAGGTCTCACTTCCATACATCAGTGTCGGTGCCAGGACTCCATTGTGCACCACTAGTCTTGCCTTGGTTGACAAATTCCCGTTAGATATTATTCCATTTAAAGTGCCGTTCATTTGGACAAAATACTTCCACATTATTGGGACTTGTAAATGCTTTTTTGTGTAATGTAAAAATTTGTTTGCGATTATTAAACCAGTTTTTAGATAAACTAATTTTATTTAAAAATATTTTATTCTATACTTTAATCTTTTTGCATAATATAATACATTAATTTTGTTAGCAAAAATTAAAATAATAGTTAACATAAATGAAAATTGTACATATAACATTCCGTTCTAATAGAAAATGTTAGTTTTTTTTTGCAATTCCTTTTTTATTTTACAGCACAGTATTTAGCCTACATTAAGTAAGAAAAATGGTAACATAAAGGCTTTACAATGTAAATTACATACAGTCCTACACGCACACACACACAAATATAATCTTAAAAAATATTGCATTGTGATCAGAAAATAAATATTTTTATTATTTATCTTTGTTTAAATAACCACTAAAATGAGTTTAAATACATCTACCGGTTTCGAAAAATACCATTTTCTTCTTCAGGATGTCATAACTAACTAAAACATATATCTTTTCTTTGACAGAATCTATTTTTAAAAATCTATTTTTAAAAGAAATATTTTTATTTTATTTTTTTTATTTTTAGTACCTAACTCAAATCATTACTTAATACAAATTTACTCGAATAATTTTTAGGAAAAAATTTTAGAATGGGACTCGTAGTTAAATTTAGTTGGTTGTTTATAATTTTTTGATTAGTTTTACACGCTTTATTTATCTCCAACGATTCCAAATTATTTAATTTGTGACCAACACCGTTTATATGCAAAATTGACAATCCCAATTTTTTATCAAAATCATGACCATTTTCTATCAAATGATTAGCAAATTCTGAAAATCCACTATTGTTCAAACATCTCAAATGCTCCCTTACTCTTATATTAAAATTTCTACCCGTTTTACCAATGTAAAATGCAGCACAATCCTTGCAACTAAGTTTATAGACACCAGAATTGTTAAATTTATCATCTTTGTCTTTAGAATTTATGAGTAAATTTCCTATACTATTATTTGTATAAAATTATAAAATAATTATAAAATAAGGGTCTTCCTATGGGAGCACCCACAAGTCCACTAATAGCAGATATTTTTGTAGATAATTTGGAGCGGAATATTTTTGATTGTGATTCTCCTTTGTTAAAAAATGTTTTATTGTGGAAAAGGTATGTCGATGATATATTATGTATTTGGTCAGGTTCACAACGTCAACTAACTACATTTTTAAATTTCATTAATACATTTAATAATAAAATACAATTTACTTTAGAAATGGAAAATAATTCGACCCTAAATTTTTTGGACCTAACATTGATTAAAAATAATAATAAAATTGAATTCAAAATTTTTAGAAAACCAACATTTACAGATACTATCATACACAATGAATCTAATCATCCATTATCACACAAACATTCAGGGTTCCACTCCATGATACATCGTTTAGTCAATATTCCTATGTCAACATCCAATTTCAATATTGAATTGAATACAATTAAAAAAATAGCAGTTAATAACGGGTATAAAACAGGTTTGATAGACACTATTTTAAAAAATAAATTAAAAGAATATAATAACCAATTCTTATATAAATCACAGATAAAACATAATGATAATAATGATTATTGGCGTAGGATTTTATACATAAATAACTTTTCGAATCAAATATCTAAACACCTACCACGAAACATTAGACCGGCATTTTATACAAATAATAGTATAGGAAATTTACTCATAAATTCTAAAGACAAAGATGATAAATTTAACAATTCTGGTGTCTATAAACTTAGTTGCAAGGATTGTGCTGCATTTTACATTGGTAAAACGGGTAGAAATTTTAATATAAGAGTAAGGGAGCATTTGAGATGTTTGAACAATAGTGGATTTTCAGAATTTGCTAATCATTTGATAGAAAATGGTCATGATTTTGATAAAAAATTGGGATTGTCAATTTTGCATATAAACGGTGTTGGTCACAAATTAAATAATTTGGAATCGTTGGAGATAAATAAAGCGTGTAAAACTAATCAAAAAATTATAAACAACCAACTAAATTTAACTACGAGTCCCATTCTAAAAATTTTTTCCTAAAAATTATTCGAGTAAATTTGTATTAAGTAATGATTTGAGTTAGGTACTAAAAATAAAAAAAATAAAATAAAAATATTTCTTTTAAAAATAGATTCTGTCAAAGAAAAGATATATGTTTTAGTTAGTTATGACATCCTGAAGAAGAAAATGGTATTTTTCGAAACCGGTAGATGTATTTAAACTCATTTTAGTGGTTATTTAAACAAAGATAAATAATAAAAATATGAATCTTAACCACAAAGATAACTTTGCTTATTTTAAAAGTATAAAAAATAAATAAATGATTGAATTAAAAAATATTGCTTCAATTTATTTTTAAACTGAATGATAAACTTTCAAAAGTAGTAGAATTTTATTTATACGCAATTGAGGTAAATAAATAAATTTGAAAAAAAAACACAAATTGTTTCAATGTCAAAAGTTAAAATGTCTGAAAAATATATTTATACTAGATTAAATTAAATATTTATTTACATAGGACGGCATGAAAACTTGATTGGTTTGAAATTGTTTAGACATCTTTTTTCAATAATAGGATAGTCAGATCATGCTCACTATCTAAATTAAGCAATAGGCTTGCAACAACTAATAAGCAAAGGGCCAAAATTATTTATTTTAGGCACTTGTACAACATTTCAATGATAAAATTATCTTATTTAAAATCTTATAAAATATTTCTGTTTACACCACCAATTTATTTTATCTGATTATGTTCAATTTTATTTATACTGATAAATAATAACTTTATAACTAGTAATACATTTAGGATTATAATAAATCAAATACAATAAATATTCATACCCCAAAGATTTTGTATAATTTTTTGTTTCACACATAAAATAGATTTATTGAAGATTTGATGTACTCTCCCTACACTTACATATACATATTATGAAATAGTAATTTTATATTTGTAATAGCTGATGTTTCGTGCCACATTTCACTGGCCACGATCAGTGAAGCATGGCCTGAAACTGATTTCAAAAAAACTGATCCACAGAAAAAAATTATCATGACTATATATTTTTATTTTATTTTACACCAAATAATTCAACGAAATCATTTTTACGTTCTCATAAATAAGCCTTGCAGAGTAATTAAATTATTCACTGAGGGGAGGGATACATATAGAAAATACAGTTAAAAATATGGCTTTACAAATTGATTTTTATATAGAATTTTCTAATGTGCATGTTTAATCTATGGTGTAACAAACATTTATCAAAAATACTGAATGCTTGAAAAAAAGCATACTAATATTAATAACAGTGATTTAACCCATCTGTTAACGCCATGACCGTCGAGGACGCCTGAGATTTTATAGCATTTACCGTTAAAAATCAATAATAATATCACATAACTTTTTTTGTACTGGTTGGTATCATAAGTTTTTCCTAGTTTATTAGGAAGTTAGTACCAATTTTTTGTGACCGAATTTATAACAAAAATAGAATCACCAATTTCATAATTAAGCAGTGGCAGATGGGTTAAGTGAATAACATAATAATAGTAAATAACTTAATTATAACAATGGATTTGTAAAATAAAATTCTCTAAACTTATGTAATTTTTATCTTTATCAGATCTGAGGCCACATATCTGTCTCTCTCAAATGAAGCAGTCCTTTACATGCATTGTTTTTATTAAAAATACTAATACAAATAAATAAGACATTAAGAATAAGTCACTATTTGAGTCAGAAGTTATTAATTTAATTGAAAGAAAAGCTATAGAAATTAATTAGGTTGAACGACTTTTAAGTGCGCAAGTCATAAAATGTGATTACACTGGAATCTTAAAACTACAATTATTATACTTAATTTCTGTACATTTGTAAATAAATTCAATTATTAAATGAGTTTTAATGAAAATTAATCTCTACTCTAATATTGTGTTTTTTGACTGAGCAGTCTGGATATTTGCAAGCGATTAAAAGTTAAGTGTGCACTATACCAGCGGTCGCCTAAGTAGTGGTCTGCAAAGTTTTTTTGCTGGTTTACAGAGAAATGTAGACATTCTTTGCATTTTTTAATCAACAGCAAAACAATTTTTGTTTTATTAATAAAGCTTTTATAATTTGGTTACAGTTAATAATTTTATTATATTAACTAGGTGCATTTTGTTTTCTAAGATCACTTTTTTCTAAATACACATAACACTTTAAAAAATCCTATTAGTAGTCTACGGGATTTAAAATTATGAATTTAGTTGTCTGTGAGGTCATAAAGTTTGGCGACCGCTGCTCTATGCTACATGTATGTATTGAGATTGGCGATAATTAGTTATAAGAAAAGTAAATGCAATTATCTTTGTTTAAATAAGCGTAAGTAGTATAAATATATGTTACATCAAAGGTACAGTTTTGGAATATTTTTAGTAAATTAAATAATTTAATTTAATGTAATTTTTTACAATTACAACCTACAGTTATATTTAGGGCTTGATACAATGTAACCATTTACATATAAACCATCTATAAAAAAAAATCACAAATGGTGTTGCACTGGTAGATACATAGTTTTATGTTTCCGCACTTTATTTGATTTGAATTGCTGACTGATAAAAATCAGAAAGAAAACAAATGAAATTCATTAGTAAATATTTAAACACATTTTTAATTAATATATTCATGTATAAACTTTATAATATTTTAGCGCATTGTGCTATCGTCTGTCTTCATCAGTTGCTATCAGCGTATTCAACCTCCCACTCTGGTTGTGGCATGAGCTATGACATTTACATATTCAATTATTTAGATGTTCTGTGATGATGTTCGAAATGTAAATTTTAAAAGATTGAAAAGAAAACACAACATAATTGACTTTTTTTTTTACATAGTACGAGGTTTGACAAATGAATTCCCGGAATGCATTTTTAAAAAATATACTGTGACTACTGTCATCTTCAAAATACTCTATACATTTACACACTGACGTAGACGACGTTAAATGACATTCCCACTTCTGGAATCAGGCTTAGAACTCATTTTCCAGAATACTGTTGAATTCCTGTTTCATGTTCAGTTGGATAATCAGTATACAGTAAAACTCCGTTAATTTGTATACTCTTATTTCATATTTTCACATAATTTGCACATTTTAAAAAAAAATTTAGGCCCGAAAATAACATTTTATACGAATTTATACATACCATACGCCACTTTCAACAGTTCTAACATTTCAATAGCGCTTTTTCCAATTTTTCCATAAAATTTGACACTGTTTTAAATTTTGTTTGTCTATTTTTACACCAGAGTGCATATCTATCAGCTAGAAATTTACATACATATTAGTTCAAACATAAATATTTATGTGATTTCAATACAATTACATCATTGGTGACATTACGCAGCCAATCCGGGAATAGAGTTGTCAAACTTCATATACGTTAAGCTTCCATGTAAAATAATTCACTTTTTGACTCCTTTATATTGCCATTGTGCATCGAATCCGCATGCTGAATCAGAGTCGGAATCTTGTTGAGTCGGCGTACTCGAGTGGGACGGTATAGGCTGGTCTTCGGATCCTAGGATAGACCGCATTTGGTTTGGTGTGCTTGGAGTACTTCTGCTTTGTGATGGTGGTGGGTATTCGTTAGTCTTTTTTGCCATTCTGCGCCTAACTTTTGTGCTTTGCGGAGGTGGCATAGCTTTAACACCATCCTGCAAAAACAATACATTATTACCTTAAGCCATGCGATACAAAATTAACCATTTTTAAAATGATGAATTCAATGTAAGAAGGATGATAAGGTAGGTACTTGCACATATTCTATTGAACCATTAATATTAGTAGTTCAATATGTATTACTAATGTGATAATTATTACTGTATTATCATTTATTTTTTTATACAATCAATTTAAAAGATTTGCGAAGTTTTATTTTGAAACTATATGTCGGTTTGTACATACACTGAATTATTATATATTTAGGCAAAATTCACATATTTCTAGGTAGGTAACATTGATCCAGTAAATTGTATATTAAATAAAATATTTGGCAACCAGAATAAGTTTCCGCCTCTGCTCAATTCTAGTCGCCCATCCCAACCCTCCGGAGTTTATATCTAGAAACAAAAATTGTATGCTGATATGCTCAATAATTAATGATTAATAAAATAAATTTTAAAAAGTATTAATGAAATGTAAAGCGCATTGAACATGTAACATGTTATGTTATCAAGTATTTAGAACAACAAATTCATGATTTTAAATTTTAAAATAATTTTTGTGCGTGATATTTTTTATTCATTTGTATTTTGGCAGAGGTTGTGTGACAGGTGAATCGCCAGTTAAGTGATACAAGGATCGGTGGGTATAAATAAAAAAACAATTTGCTGCATTCGGTCTGAAATGCTAGACAAAAAATGACTTGAAATGAAAAGACGACTTGAAAATAAAAATTTATTTAGATTTCATTGCTGCAATGTTCAATTGGGTAATTTGTATATTCACAATAACATTACACCTCTAACTATAAACTCCAGAATAAATCTATCACGAGAACGTATACATCTTCAATAAATACAAAATAAAACATACACTTCACGTGTTTAATATGTGTTTTAATTTAATTCATAAGAGTTACATAATTTTCATCCAAGGTAATTTTTTTATTTATTTAAAATTCTTGTTAAAAATCATTACCAAAACACTATGCTCACTGACATTGTAAATGTTAAATTAATAACCCTCTTATAACATGGTAAAATATTTAATTATTATGTTTTGATATTTAGCGATAAAGAATGTACATGTGTAGTGATTACCAAAAAGTTGCTCGGATGTAAATTATTTTTATTGAGGTAGCACTAGAGCTAGCATATTAACACACTCTTTTGAAAGCGTAATCTATGACTGACTGACTTACCTTCACGCCGTTTCTCCGCAGGGATAGTCAGATACGATCACTCAAACTCTCCTGTCCTGACACACAGTTCTCGCCTCATACATATTCTCATACAAGCTTGCTGATTATTGAGACTTAACATGACCATTCTCCAGTATCTGGTTTACCTGGTCCTGCCAAGTATTCCGCGGACATCCTCTATTTCTGGTGCCATCAACACTTGCATCATATATCTTTCTTACCATTCTCTGACCAAACCACCTTAGTGATCCTTTCTTAATCTTACTTACTATATAAGATCAACTTTACTTTCTTTCCATATTTCTTCATTCATTACTCTGTCATAAATGGATTTGCCACACATACTCATCTAGTGATCTCATTTCCACTGAATTCAGTCTACTTTTGTTCCTCTTCTGCCAGCTCCTGGCCTGTAACATCTATGATTATTTTTTTGTCAGTTACCATGGTTTACACCCGAGCAGCTTAATTATAGATACTACGACAGCTGTATCAGGAAACTTAAGCGATCAGGAAATTCAAAGACAGTTTTTGAAAAACTCACTATTAAGTTAATCCTTAAGATTTAATCCAAACTAAAACAAATTATTATACTAACTTGCAAATTATCAGCTGATCCCCACGGCTTGATAAATTCACTCGAACTGCTAGGTGCCATTCTTCCGGCCAACTTGTTACCGGAGTTCTTGCTTCCAGAGCCAACCCCCAGAAAATGGCTAAATGCGTGCGTGGTCTTCTTCACTCTTAGATTCAATGAACCGATGCGAAGGAATTTCATTTCTTTTTCTGTAAAATGAGAGTCAACATTCCAAATTATAATTTTGATTATTAACAGGTCTCCAGGGATTGAAGATGAAGATGCCGAGGAAGAAGAGTTTCTCAGAAAAAAATGTGATAAGTGTATATAATAAAACATTAAGAGAACATTGATTGTGAATATGAAAAGACTACGATTTGGAGTACCGTGCGTGCATTTTTATTTTTGTCAGCAACTTATTTTTATCAAAATTGTGAATAGAGAGAGATTGTTTTTTTAATATTGTTTATTTTTGATCAACGTGAATTGTTTCCTACAAAATAATAGGTCATTACTAGTCTTATTTATTAAAGCCAAACCATTGTTGAATTATATTTGTTTTTTTTAAATTATCCTTTCTTAATTAGGGGGCGTAAACTTATATAACTTTGTACAAACTTGTTTTATTACATTTTTTATTTTACTTGTAGTAAGTTATAAAGTATTCGCAGAAGTGGGTTGTCATAACAGCCATAGGCCTTTAATATTGTGATTTTACACGCATTTTGGTGTGAGATGTGACTTCTGGGCGGGATGTTACGTGATTTGCAGTTTTTTCAACAAAATTATTTTAATATAAATTTGTGAACAGTAAAATAAGACTTGTATAAATTTTTAACTACAAATCTCTCAAGTTTGAAAGACTCAGCTGACAGAAATCATGAAAGGTCAATATTCCTTCCACTTTTTTTAGACTTACATATGTACATATATGTTTTTTGAGAGACCGGAGCAATGACCCAGGGGTCATGCCATTGCGTGCATAAATATACAACAAGAAAAAATACAAATTACATTACTTTGATATTTTATAATTTAAAAAAAAACATTAATCTGCATAATTTACATTTTTTATATTAAGTTCTACCTCTCAATGATTTCCATAGCATGCTGTATCTGTCAATCAAATATATGAACAATATATAAAACATTTATAATATTACTTATACATTTGTGGCATTCTTTTCTCATTCACATAAGACAAATTTCTGTTAATCACCTTTACATTGTCAAGTCAATACATATTTTGGTATAGACATTTCTTTGATATATTTTCAATTAAAACCAAGTTGTTGACAGACATTCTACCACTTTACAATACTGACTGACTTGCATTATGAATATTTAAATATGGAATAATAAACTTTTGCAGAGAAGTTAAATGCTTTTTATTTATGATTGTATTAAAGATGAAACAAAATAACTAACCTGCTCGCTTTTGTCTAGACGCCTTGAGCCCTGAAAAGTAAAATAAAATAAATATTAATTAAATTGTTCACGTTGAAGATAATGGATCTTATAATTCAAAATAGTATTGTTTTTATTGTATATGTATTTAGCAATCATTCTGCATTAACCCAAATGTTAATTTTAACTTGTTAGTATTCAGTTTCTATATACACTGGAAATCGGTTAATATGAGGACTTTCATGTTAAAAGAAATAAAATAAAACCTCACCCATTTTTTCAATGTCCTAATAATTGAAGACAAACAAGTCAAACAGGGTTAAACAAACACATTAAATGAGTTACTATTTTTTATACCCTTAATATGTGCATTTACTACAACAGATATAAGAATGTATGTGATATATAACAACAAAAGCGGCATACTCTTATATTTTACTATCAGGTATTGTAGTAGTCAATATAAAGTTGAGTCATAAATAGTAAACAGTGCACGGTTAAATTTTTTGTTCTTATGAGATGCAAAATCTTTTCATGTTGTATGTTTTTTGTTTCATGTTAAAAGAAAATAAATGTGTGAAATCGCATAGTATTTCATATTTTGTATATACATACATATATTAATTATTAAGTTTATTTTTTAAACTCAAATACTTGCTTACTAACTACAAACGGACACTGTATAATAATAGTTATAGCTCACCTGTGGATACATGCGGAGTGAAAACAGATTCCTGTGATAGCGATCTGGATATATTTACCTTGGGGTGCCATAGCATAGTTTTCTAACAAAAAATGCTATTAAGGTTAGTAATAAAACATGCTCATGCTATGATGCAATTTAATGACATGTGGATTGTTAATACCAATTCTACATGTCTTATGAAGTAATTAATATAAGTAAAGCGCGCTGAGTAATTTCTCTTGAGCGGGCGCGTCTCGTAAATTTTACGTCATCAAGTTTTCTCCATGTAAATGGTGTTTTCTTTATATAAATGTTAATGAATAGCTGTAAGGTTATGAAAAATGATAAATGACAGTACTTTAAAAAATATATATTTGACTTTCTTAAACAAAAAATGAAACAACACTAATTATTTCAAAACAAAATATTTTATCGACTTATTAGTCAGAATCAATATTCTCGTCATTACAATTGTTGCAAACTACCTTAACTGCCGAATGGTTCTTGCATATAAAGAACTGGCAACGGCAACACTTCATTGACGCTGAGGATCTTTTCTTCTCCAGTGCACATGACCGACAAATCGGTTCAACTTCCCGACCGTAATTCACTTTGAGAAAAGCACTTATATCTTGCGGTAAATGTTTGACATTTGATCTGAAGATAAGATCCTCTTTCATCATGGTCAATGCCAAATTTTTTAGGAAAATTCTTCGATGCTTTAGAGCCTTTCCTGGACAGGCTAATTTGTATAAAATTTGAGCATTTATGCCCCCAATATTCATTAGAGTCCAAATATCAATGAATAACAAAAACTTCTAAGCACACCCGGTATGTCTGTAGTTTAGAGAGACACTGACCATCGAATAGCTCGGAGCTCGATGCTTGCGACTAAGAGGTAAAAGTGGGGGAGGCGATAAGCATATATTTGTCGTAAATTTTGTGACAGCGCGCCCGCTGGAAGGTGACCTTTACAATTTTGGAGGCACTTGAGATGTGGCTGTATCAAGATATTCTAAAGATCTACCAGCTTGACCACTTCGCAAATGAAGAGGTATCTGGATCTTGTCAAGTCTTCCGCAAGTTCATATAGTATATTTTGTCCCTACAGCATTTATAATTAGTGTCAATATAAATATAAATTATTAATAAAACATTAACACGTTTTCAAGCTTTTAATGTATTTATGAAAGAAAAGAAAATTATTCTAATAATTAAATACATATTGGTGAATATTCAAAGTAATTGATTAACTAGTTATAATAAGGAATCTTTTAATCTTACCGTGACAGTGCAAAAAAAACATTTGTTAGTGTTTGTAAAAAAAATCACTGCAAAATTTAGGTACCGCATATATTAGGTGTATCCGAAATGAATGTCAATTTTAATGAAACAAAAAAATATTTTGAGATGTTTATTATCTTCAAGAACCAAAATATAATTTTCAATTGTAAATTTTTTAATCCCATTATAAAATGTTGTAGGCATTGATTGAAAATATTCAGATAGTTCTTTTTTCACATCGTCTGCATTTTTTCCATCTAGAAAGTGTTGCTTCGACCGAAATAGATGGTAGATGAGATAAAACCTTCCATTCAAGTTCCTTGATTTTATCCAGAGTCAATTTCGCCACGTGAGGATTTGTTTTCTTCACTCAATTTGTGTGGAACCCATACACCTTGTCTCCAGATCTTCCCGATCTTTTTAATGTGTCTTTGCACTGTTCTATAGGAGTAGTTTAGTGTTTTAGCTAGCTGATGAATAGTTCTGGTAGAATTTGCTTCATTTCAGCAGCCAGGACTATTCCTGATGTCATAATTTCCCGTTCAAAAATTACCGTTTCAGCTACCACTTCACAAATGTCTTTAGTGGCTGTAGTTGCTGATTACTTGTTCTGGCATGATAAATTTGTGGCAAAATATTTTTTTAAAATACAAGAATGTAACATCCAGTTGTGCACCAATACAAATTTAACAAAATACATTGTCGAGTATCAACGAGCTAAGCTCGCCTAACCATCGAAACCTCACTTATTAAAAAATTACATTCATTTCAGATACACCTATTACTTGAGTATAAGTCGAGAAATTTATTGTCGTTAACTTCAACTAATAGTTGATGTTCAAAATTTGTTACGCATCATGTTTTACCTTAATTAAAAAATATATTTTTATACCACAAATGTCGTTTTGACCGAAGCCGATTTTAAATTGAAGGTGAGTGGAATACGTAGACTCGTGGTAATTCAAATGTGGGAGTTCAACATTGACCAAAAACTTGTTTGTAACTGGTGAAAGCTGAAGCAGTCATCATAGGTAATGAATGCTAAAAACAAAACGTTCTAGAAACGTATCATGTTTTAAATATTTACATGTAGTGGTGGTACCATATTCAACAAGTCATGCCAAGTTATGGCGTATGCAGATGATTTAGATATCATTGGAAGAACATAATGCTTTTCTGAATCTAGCAAAGCATCTGTGCTAAGCTGGTTTCCAAGTGAACGCTAGTAAAACAAAGTACATGATAGCTTCCTAAAATAATCGATCCTATGCAGCAATATGGTGAAATTTGTATTAGAGCTTTGAAAAAATAAGTCATATAATAAGCATCTGAAGACTCAGAACTAATATATATATTTACAAAGCATTCTAGAGACTGGATTGTATTGATCTGAATGTTGGGTACTCAGTATGAAAGATAACAATTCACAACTGATCTTTGAATGTAAGATATTATTTGGTGCCGAAAATGATAAAGGGGTGTGGCGTGTATACCGCAACCAAGAATTAGATGTGGAATTCGGTGAACCTAACATTATCCAAGTTATCAAAATTCACATTCAACAAATTAACTAAAAACGACACTACAAATTGGAAAAAGACAGCAATGGATAGTTCGGAGTGGCAAAATTTGAGCCCACATCAGACAGTTGTGCCATTGATGATGATTTATAAACAGAATCATAATAATAAAGTATGTATAAAAATATTGTTTCAAAAAGTTTTATTTTAAATTTTGACTTATACGACATCTGACGCTTTTAAACCCCAATAAACCCACCCATTGACTTATTCTTTAGATATCTCAAATCCTTATACTCAAGTATATATGGTAATTTAAATCCCAATAAAAGCATTTTGGGGGTAGCTAATCCCAAACTTGTATAGTAAGATTAAAAACCTCTTTGATACATTATACATGTACACTAATGAATACAGTAAGAAACATTCAAAACATGCAATTTAAATAATGATTTGTTTCCTAAACGATAATTCAAAGCAAGGAAGGCATCATAGATACAGGTGTAAATTCTACATTTCTAAGATTTAATGTTTTACTTCATTTAATAAATCAAAACATTAATAGAACTCAGTAAATGCAACCAAAACAAAATTATAAATACAAACAAAATATTAGTACTTCAAAAGCTTATAATGATGGCGCAAAAGTCGGTATCGTTTTTGAAAACATTGTAAATTTATTGATATTTTTATAGATTAACGCAAACTATTCACATTTAACTATAATTAATTAACCACTGACCATTTTGCTGTGGTGGACACATATGGCAGAAGAAAGCCACAAGGATGTTGACTTAAAATATCTTTTAAAACTGACTAAATATTTTTAAACATGTGACATTGAAAAATGTGTTTAATACAGTCTGCAAAATTGAAAAGTGTGAACAATCAATGACTTCTATTTTGGTAGACGTGTTAAGTTTGGTAGGGAGCTGTTCATTAGGGTTTAGTTTGTAAACACTGAACCATGTTTGGTAACTCGCAATCGGTGAAACTGCAGATTGTGAGTTTTACAAAAAAATATGATCAAATTATTTTTTGTGCCCAGCATCACACTCAGCATAATATCTTATTTTAACAGGACAGTGTCACCTACCACTATCAGGAAGGTAATAGATCTTTTAAGATGGGTTATTTACAATCAATTTGATCATTCAATTGGCCATCGCGATCAACAGAATGTACTATATCTGATTTTTTTCTTTCTTTCCGCGAGGTTGTCTTTAAATTTTGAAAGGGTATCAACTACCCCAAATTTTAGTGACTATGTTAGATGATAGTGGAATTTTATTGAAAGTGCACAATTGTGCAAAATAATATTATGATTGTATTGTGATTTCTTGTGGTGTCGGCTGAAGAAGTAATAGGTTGAGATTTATTGTTAATAGAGATACTGTACCAACTGTACAGCTAGGGAGGAGAGAAAAGAGACAGACTTTTGCAGTCACCTAACCAAACATTCACACGAGAGAGATGGTCATATAACTAAATATTTTTCACACTTGGTCCAAAAACTTGTAACCAGATTACAAAATATATTTTCTTTATTGTTATCGTTAAATAACGTACCGACTTTTGCGACAGATATAGATATAGTATTAGGCATAGTTAATACTGTAAGTAACATTAGTAAAAATAAGTTAAAATCTAAAAAAAACTATTTAAAATCAAAATAAATTCATATTACTTAGAACATGCAAAAGCCTATTACATACAATCATGCAAAGCCTTCTTTATAATAATTATAAAATGACAGGCATGTTATAATAATATTAGTATTGTATTATTCAGAAAGTGTCAACAAAAGCTACTTCACCACTTTTAGATATTACAGTTTTTCTGGGTGCAAAAGTTTTCCTGAGGAAGCTTTGCTTAGCCTTGATGTTAGTCCCAAATAATTGTTGTTTCCGTTGTTTGACACTTTGGTATTTGTACAATTTTTTCTTTCCGTACTCACTTCTGTACGTCTCGGCGGACACACTCGTATCTTCGGTCACCTGATACTGCCTCGCCTTCTTGCCAGACCAGTCACGCATTGTTTGATCAGCACCTGCAATTATTGGTCAGAGATTTATTATAGAATGATGTGCGCGAGTATTTGAAAAATCTTATTTGAAAATTAAGCAAATTTAATTATTTGAAAATGCAAACACTTGGGTGTGTTTTGATTGAACATGTTATCGGTGTAGACATATTAAAAATCTAAATGTATAAGATTTTAATTCGTTAAAAAATAATTAAAATAATCTTAGTTATTATTATATATTCAAATTAGGTCTAAATGATCTGTGTTGTAAAAATACCAATATACGAGGCACGTTTTTTAAGTACCTGAATTTTTTTTAAGGAAACAACATCATTCGGGCATTATACACCCTTAAACTACTTCTCAACATAGTCACCACCATTATTAAGGTACTTGTCATATCGGGGCATCAATTTTTGTATACCTTCGTAATAGAATGACGCTGCCTGGGATGAAAACCATGTCTGTACTTCGTCTTTGAGTTCATCATCGTCATCAAAAAGCTTGCCACCAAGGAACCGTTTCAGATGAAGGAAAATATGGAAATCACTTGGCGATGAATGTCAGCTGGCTTCATGTTTTGTGCATTCAAGAAACGTATCACAGACCGTATCTCACAGTCGGCGAGCTTATCTATTGTCTTGAACATTTCAATCACTCTTTACAAGATGGCCACACTATGTGAATGTCTCTAATGTTGAATGTGGTGAGTCAACAGATGAAGGAAACCATTGCATGCGCAACATCGCAACCGCAGCGCTACACCGGTAATATCCGACAACGGTACTTATTTTAAAAACTAGCCTCGTATTTTATTTTATAATTTAATAATGCAAAAAATACTATTTGCAGTACCTACTCCACTTGAAACATAAATAATATAAATACAAAGAAAGGTAATTGAATTTGTGAAGTATATAGTAGTAAATATCCTACGATGCCTCAAAACTAGTGTTCCGCACAGCTTTTTGAGCTACGGGTGCGATAAAAAGTGGCCTGAAAAATGAGCAAGCAGAAAGGGCCACTTTTCCGCTTCACGGGAACATTCCGCCCGGCACCCCACGCCCCTGGAATCCCCACGCCTCTGCGCTCAACGGACCGCCGAGTGGAGGGGGAAGCGGGCCGCCGCGAGACTCCGCCCCCGCCAGCGCGCAGAAAATCCATTATGTTTATGTTAGCATAACTAGATTTAGAAAATTATTTCTTGTATGACTTATAATGTAATAAAAAGAGCATGAAAGGGGCGATCGCCCGGAGATAATATTACGCACCTTAAAAATCATTTAGGCAATGAAAATGGGTTTTCTAAGTTTAGGGTGCGATAATTAATTTCCCGGGGCCGTCGCCCCGGGTGAGGCTTATCAGGCATCGCGAGGAAGAATAAAGACTGTAAGATAAAATACTCGCGGTGCCTGAGAAAGCAGGATTTGAGGAGATATAGATAAAATGCCGGAGAAATCCGAGATCTGCCGTCCCATACCTGGCGGCGAGAAAAATGAACCAAGTTTCAAGATCTGGCCGCCAGGGGGTAGCTGCGCTGGACCGCAGCGGGGCGGCAGGGGGACAGATCCGGCGATATGATTGGTTATGATCTCCACGGAGCATGTTGCGCTCGCAATGTTTTTTATGTGAAATAAATAATGGTTCAGCGGCTGCAAAGGGCACACTCTCGTTTCTCTCTTGGACGCTCTCGCACCGCTGGACTTGAAGAAAAAACCTGCCTTTCATTTTCATCTCATCTTTGGATCCTTGCTATCACTACTACTACTGGATCTTCTGGCTTCCTGACTTCTGCTACGACTTTGGACACGAACCCGGAAAAACATCACGACTTGGCTGCTACACTGGATACGATTTGGACCCCCCAGGACCACTGCAACCCGCTGCAGACAATCAACATACGAGACACCAGAGCGGACCAGCGAACCACCCTACACGTTTACAGTTCTTGTTTCCTTGTACGGAACAACTAGTCTTCAAGTAACGCATTCTCCTAATGATTAAATGCAGTACCAATACTTGGATGCTGACTGTGGACTTAATGCATTAGCTAAAAGTAACACAGGCTTGGCATTTTCTTGAGAGATCACATAAATAATTAAATTCTTTTAAGAACCAAAGTCACCGATATTACTCAGAGTATGCAAGCTCAAATGGTAGTGTGCTGAATACTTCTGAACATACAATCACTGTGTGAAGAAGGTATGAGGCTTGAACAACTTAGACAAGAAAAGTTGGAGGCACAGATTGAGAGGAGATTGGTGAACATCCCATAGTCCCGTATTTTTTAGTGAATGGACATGGAATGGAGGTATATCTGTTTATTTGATAGGTGGAGTAGTTGGAGGCGCAGATCGAGAAGATATTGGTGAACATCGTGACAGGCCTATATCCTCTAGTGAATGGACATGGAATGGAGGTATATCTGTTTATTTGATATGTATAGCAGTTGGAGGCGCAGATCGAGAGGAGGTTGGTGAACATCTTGACAGTCCCATATCCTCTAATGAATGGACATGGAATAGAAATGAGAGGTATATCTGTTTATTTGATATGTATAGCAGTTGGAAGTGCAGATCGAGAGGAGATTGGTGAACATCTTGACTGACAGTCCCATATCCTCTAGTGAATGGACATGGAATAGAAGTGAGAAGTATATCTGTTTATTTAATATGTATAGCAGTTGGAGGCGCAAATCGAGAGGAGATTGGTGAACATCTTGACAGTCCCATATCCTCTAGTGAATGGACATGGAATGAAGGTGAGAGGTATATCTGTTTATTTGATATTAAGAGTAGTTGAAAGCGCAGATCGAGAGGAGATTGGTGAACCACGAAGAGCGGTCAGACCCCAATCTTTAAATCTATTGACAAATATGTACTAAGCATTTTTCCCTAAGGATACTATGATTTAGAGGTAAAATGTTGGATTCTGTATGTGTAAACAATAATTGTATAAATGTATTGATTTGGCTTTGCTGAGATCAAAAATTCTTAACTTTAATGAAATCTCGAGATAAAATTATATAACTTTAATCAGCGTGCAGCCTTTAACATAAAAACCACTTACCATAAACTTCAGTCAGCAAGACGAAAACCCCTTCATGCCGAAACTGTTTAGCAATGTGCAGCGGTGTATATCCCTAAAAAGTTAAAATATACATTGTTAATTAACCCCATCAAATTCCTGAAAAATAAACAGATAATTGTCTCCAATCAGGTATCTTGCACAATTCAGTTAAATCAAGCATAATTACGTAATTAAGAATAGTAAGGCTTTCTTACCACACAAATAAATTGAACGTTATATAAAAGCAAAAAATAATTTATGTGTTTTGTCGAATTAAAATCACATATTGGAGTGTGGGAAATTTAAAACAAATGAGAATATATCTTACCCCATTCTGCACCACCAAAGTTGAGTAGAATTAAGACATGAAATAAAAAACATTATTAAATAAAGATGACCAAAAATACTATACAAAAATGTCTTTGGGTCCGATGCTATAATTTGTGCGCTGGGGTGAAATTAAGAAAGTTGTTACTCTCAAAACTCGAGTAGTGAAAATAAACTCAAATAGAGTTATAACAATGTTTTATTAATATCCATCCATTTTGATAATCATACTCTAAACTCTACATAGTTAACGCCGATTCTATCAATAACTGTTTGTATATGTTTACGCTCGTTACTTCGATTGGCTGCGTTTTTCTGGTTTATAATAATGTACATGTCCCTTTTTCGGAACCGACAGGCGTCATTCAATTACATCCCGTGCTTCGACCAGTGCGCACTTCAGTCTGTCAAAATTTAAAGAAGACAATCCAGCTAAAAGAACAACATCGGACCAGAAAGACAGCTAAAATAAAAGGTTAGTGCAGTTCATACATCACATGTATTGTTAATCGGAAACCTGTAAACCAGCTATCGAAGGCATTTACATAAACAGTATATATATGTGAAGTGTGCAGGGATGAAATGTCCGTTGTCACTCAATTGTCGAAAATGATTCAAATATGTCAAATGGTTTTCCAATAATATAACTACCTTTTCACAAAACTTGGTGAATAAAAACATGCTAAGTTATTCTGATATTCGACCTCAAAAAACAGGACAGATTAATGCAATGTCTTTATAAAATCGATTTTTAACAAACTATCAAATTTCTTTTTTGTACCCTTTATATACAAAGTATTCATGATAAGTGTAAGTATAAGATAATACATTTTTGTGCACACTGTATCTTTTGTGTTTGAAACATTGCCGACATCTCTTGTTCACATAAAACGTGAATTTATTACTAATTGACCGCTTCAGTCTATATATACCTACTGGTAGAGTTTCGTTGTAGACTGATACAATACAATATTTTTAATGTTTGAACGAACCAAAAACTTTATGATCAAGCACATGTTAAATATAAGTTTATTCTAGTTTCACGTCAATATCCTTTCTGTTTTCTAATTCTGCTACCCTAATTAACTTGTTTTTTTTTATTATTTGTTATTAAAGACAGGCGTTACATAATAAAAATATTTTTTTTAAGATAACGTTACTAATAAATATCAAGAATTCGTGTGGGGACGATAGTTTAGAAATAAAATACTCACACTGCGTTGATTAACGATGGATTTGCATTTCCCAGCCACAAGCTTTACTATGTCTTCATTACCATGTTTCGCGGCCCAGTGCAGAACAGTCTGAAATGTAAAAGAAATAAAATAATGTTATTTCATTTACATAAAATAACATAATATAAAAATAATTAATGTGCACTAAGTTTTATTGTCATACGAGAGAGGCGGCCTCTGGCCTGTGTTGCCTCTCTCTGACGTGCAATCAAACGTATGGTCAATTGGCGCCCAACGTGGGGCCATTAAAATAAACTTATGTGGAAATTAAATGTCGTATAGAGCGCGTTCTTCCGCAAGAAAAAAATATATTATGCAGACATGACTAAACTTGAAGAAAATGAGAATGATACGATGCCATGTGTTCCCTAACTTTTATATGGAATGGAATTATGGACAGTCACTGAAACAATTCTAAAGTTATTACTTAAAGCATTTGAGATGTGGATCTACAGAGAGTTTCTAAAAAATAAGCTTGATTAATAGGGTTACAAATGACAAGGTGATGATCCGGATTAGAAAGAGACTAGCTTACTTCGATAGCTAGCGTCGATTACTTCGGCTAGGTAGTGTCTGCTTCGCCAACGCGCGACCATGTGTAGTATTTCACATTAAAAATGATTAAAATACAGTGGACCCTCAATATTCATCATTAATCCGTTCCCTAGGGAAGGATGAATATAAAAAAGGACGAATATCAAACGAATTTGTGCGCACTTTAATCACTGCCCGATACCGACTGACTCACGTGGTAGGTGGGACGAATATGAACTTTTCGGGCGAATATCAAACAAAACGGAAAAACAAGACGAATATTTAGAGTTGCCAGGCGTACCGATTAATCGGGATTGTCACCGGTTTTAAGCCACACGTTCCAGTCTCCCGAACGAAACTTTCGGGACGCCCGAAAGTCCCGATTTTCAACATTTTCGGATGAATACGGTCCTTTGAAATTTCGTAGTACTATTGAATCCAAGAGCGAAAGCAGACAACAAAAGTCGTAAATAAATAATATGTTTATATTTTCGTTTATTTTATACTGTTCTTGTTCCAATTAGAATTCCCGATTTGACTTGCAAGAAATGTGGCAACCCCACGAATATTAATATGGAAGAATATTGAGAGTTCACTATAGGTACAAGCACACGCGTTTTGTGTCTTGGCTAAATGTACAGAGTGAAAATTCGAACCTGCGCCCCCAAAGAAAAAGTCAGACGTCTTAAGCTCTCTCAGTTACGGCCGGTAATTTGGGACTAGTCGATATTAACGTAAATTTATGGGTTTTAACTACATAATTGAACACCAAACGAAGCGTTTCTGTAATTTGTCAATGTATATGAAGGTATATCATTATACTGTATTTTTTAAATCACGCGTCAATTAAATACGTTTTGATTATCCAGTTAGAATCATAATATAATAATACTCAGTTAATGTAAATAAAATAAATTTACATCATAAACCGATTTTACGAAGCGTGTAAACACGAATAGGTGAACGTGTCATAAATAATAATTATAATAACCCGGCGACAAAAATTAAGCGACTCCGCCCTTTGCCGCTTCAGGTAGCGCGTGACATTCCACCAAATGACATCTCCGGAGATGGGAGATTGGCCCACTTTCACTCTACTGACCCAATGTCGCCGGCAGTTGTTCAGGATGCGGCGGCTCGTCCCGGAGGAGCCGCACGTGAGCTGGCCCCGAGGTGGCGACGGATATCCTCTCGGTCGGCAATGAAGGCGGCTCTTTGCGCTTTGGGGTAGACCAGGACGACAAATTGTGACGCACCCGATCGAACAATGGGCCGCCGCCGCGCGCGAGGCGTGCCCGGATTATATAGCACGACAGTTCACGTATAGCATATTCACAATCAGGCCGGGTCCGAGCGGGGAATATGGTCGCTGTCGGGCAAGCGCCAGGGAGATGGCCGATTTTCAATCACGTATATAGTATAATTCCAGCAGGATAACACTGTGTGGAGTTTACTGTTTCTGCCTGTTCTATTTATATATATATATATTTAATAAAGTATTGAATTATTTTCCGAAATAAGTTGGCGTATTAAATTCACACAAATAAAAGTCACAGACTACCAAATATGAACTAATAGAATTTTTTTTGTTTCATTATTTTCATTTTGGTGTCAATCACGTGATCACGTTGGTACAACTTACGCAATCAAATAGCGCCGCGACTTTTTTTTAAATATATGACTCAATTGCAACGAAAATTTAAATGCTGAAAATATACGTCTTGTTTACATAAAGATTTAATTTTCGAAGAGTAAATATTTTTATTGTTGCATAAATGTGTCATAAACTATTGGATTTATTTTTCCACTAATAATGTGTGTGAGAATGCCCCTCGCCCCGCAACTAATGTTCCAAACCCTTCTTCTATATGCACACTTTATTAGAAGGTTAAAAACAAATAATAAATAATTAAATATTAAAATGAATAACCACAATGTAAAGTTTGCGTTTATGGTCACAAGACGACAAAATATATTTATTTAACTGTTGAAAGGTTTTTGGTGAAATTTTGTGGAATTCCATGATTATTTTGTAAATTGAGTTAAAACACTGTTTTATTCCACTACATTTTATTGTGTTAAACGATAGAACGTTTTCGGGAACATCTTCCCATTATCAATATTATAATTCAATTAAAATTAAAAACACTTTCAGACAGTAATATATAGGGTGTTTGTAGTTAAGGATGGTGGGGGTGTGGAAGGGGTAAAGTTAAAATGGATAAGAGAGGGAATGTAATGGGCTGTATTTGAATATTTATTATGTTTTTATTGTTAATATAGTGGAATAAAACAGTGTTTTAACCCAATTTCAAAAATATTTATTAAAATGTTTATAGCGTCATTATTATTTTTATAAATAACAAAGTTTGTGTAGATCAATATAAAAAAAAACTTTTTCTTGATTTATTATTATTTAAACACAAAACATGACATTTTAAAAGTCGAAATATTTATGGATTTTTTGGAGTTCTCTCTATCTGAATTCATCTAGATATCGGCATTCTTTCTTATTTTTTTATATTATAGGATGGGGTTGGGAAAACTGCCCCTAAATAATTAGAAATTACCAAAAAAAAACATTCTCAGGATTATTTACATATAGGTTTTCCTCTGTTCAATGTTTGAGAAAAGCCAGCATCTTGATATACCACAGCTCATATTAAAAGACTAGTAAATTACCCAGTTGGGCGTATTATATCGACAGTTATGTGACGTCGTTGTGTGTTTATATTTAGTATCAAATTGGGGATTTGACAGTTACGGAACGAATGGGATATAATGTAAGTGGAATCCATTTCTTAAATTATTACATCAAATCGTTTTCAATGGTTAGATTGGATTATAGCGTAAGATGAAAATCGTACGATGAGACAACAATAAAAATATATTTACAAAGTGCAGACAATTCTAGAAATACTGTGATTTCATTGCAGTTTTTTCAGCCACTTATAAAACATGGTCATCGTAGCAAAATAATTGCGATCGGACTTTTACATTTTAGTGTTAAAAATAATACTAAATGTGACTTGAGCCTATTGTTTGATTTTTGAAATAATAATAGGCTTCACCATGAATAATATTAATTATACAAGTCCATCTGGTACCAGACTTACATTTTAATTATCCACCTGAAACACAAAAATATTGATGCTATAAATTTAAATATCCGGACAAAATATTGGACACTTGGTTTAGAAAGCTGAAAACCGTGGCGTGAAAACTCAAAAAAATCGGTGAGCTGTGATGTAATCAGTTTGTAAAAAATATTACGTTTTGACTTAGATGGATGGATGTGGAAGGATACAGACTACTATTATAGGAGAAGATCGGGAAGATCACGCGCAATATGGAGGTTACAATCTTAAAGATTTGTATGTGACCAAGGATGCAACCCAGGACAGAATAGAACAAAGTGGATGCACGTGATATGACGAGAACAAAGAATTAAAACAATGTATGATTACTTGTAAGGAAGTGAAGTATATATTACCATTGACTTGTGTATTTACTATACTTTTTTATTCGTGCGTCACTCCGTTGGCCTGTATCTGTACCGTGTGTGGTGTGGTGTGGTGTGGGGTGGGGTGACTCATGCATCATTGCGTTTCGTCCGAGTCCCTTCAGTACAGTAGAGAGTGTACTTGATAGTTAGCCCTTTAATGGCTGTCTTGTACCCACTGGTTTCTTTACTTCCGTACATGACACTTGATTATCTGTTTGTTTGTAATGTTGTTATATATATACGAGTATGTATTTAAAAATAAATAAAGATAGCACTTAAAAGGGCGCAGGAAGGTTTAAATTTAAATCTCTGTTCGTTTTCGCAATCTCTTACATTAGGTTTTGTTTTTTATCTCCTTTCTTTTGTGTTTATTAATTGTACATTTCGCGCTTCTGTAGTGCTGTGTGTGGAACCGATAAAAGAAGTTGAAACTTCTACAACAGTTTCAGGAAAGGGTGCCTTCTAGCGCCCTTTTATTTAGGGTTTTAAGGGTCTTGACATACAAGTATATATCCAAAGCTGTCGTCCTCTGCAAGGGACTATAGTGCCTGCAAGGTCAAAAAGTGCGTGTAATCACGCTATGGCTTGGTATGACATGCAAAGTTTAGCGTGTTAACGCGCTCTTTCACTTTGGTGGCGGAATTTTTACGGATTATTTGTTAGAGGCGTCGAACACAGAGGCAAATAATGCCCTAGATTAATCATATTTCATCATTATTTGTTTTGCCACGCTGAGGAGAGATTTATGATCTATTCTTTGACAATAGTAAATTTGACGTACGCAAATGTTTTTACCATGGGCGATGGTAAAAGTTACCAAAATAAAAAATTACCATGGTAAAAATTTACTACCGATCACACAACCGGCCCAAAATGGTTTAAAAAATTAATCGTTACACCGTATGAAGATGAAGCGACAGGGGGCGATGCAGTAGCCCGTAGGAACATCCAGTTCACAATGGTTCTGCCAATAACATTTGTTGCGTGTTGCGTAATATTAAAAAAAAACAATGATAAACAAAGAATGAGATGATAAACTTGGGAGTCAATTTGGAGGATATGTAGCATGACTGCAGTCGTAGAGTTAGGCGATCGATTCCGCGAATCTTGTGCAAAACTGCGAAGATGTTGTATAATGCATATTTTTGCATATGATTATCATATCGGAAATCCCACGAAGATTCCCGCGAATCCGTTCGCAAGTGCATGCAAAAAAAAAGAGCAATCTCTTGCGGCCTTGGGCGGGCGACCTCGTCGCCACCTTGGGATTGGGATAGGAAGTTTATCTGGGCATATTCAGACCCTGGGGAGCATTTCGATAAATCTGAACGTAATGATCTTGAATTAGCCAATTACCCGAATTAGGCAAAGTTATGCGAACGGCGAACTGGCCGCGCCGTCTGCGCCTCTCAGCGAAACTATCAATAATTCCGAGGGGTTCGCGTTTCCAATTCGTTTCGGGTATTATTCATTTATGACCAGTGGCAGCTCCCGTAGCAGTGCGCCCGTGCGCTGAACAAATTTCATGAACGTGATCCTGCATTTATAAATAAATCGCGAAGTAATAAAATCTTAGCAACATTCATATATATTTATATTCGGACAAAGACATGAAGAACTGAAGCGTAATTGAATAGCGATGCATTTAATACGCTTATTACTAAGAATGATAATCGCTAATGTCTGGTATAAAACACAACATAAATGCAACGGGTGCACATTGTGAAGGTTGCTTTTATTAGAGGTTTGTTTTTCACATTGGTAACAATTTTTCCAGCGACAGCTGATTTGTGCTCATTTCACCATGAATAGACTTACGCCAGAACAACGCTTACAAATTTATTTCGAAAATCTTGGTTTTGTTCGCGAAACTTACCGTGCGCTACGTCCATTTTGCGGTCGACATAATTGTCCAACCGAGCAAGTAATTCGAAAAACACCACGTTTTCGCACCACGCATACGCATCCGCAGAGACGTCGTACAGAGCGCACCGAAGAAGCTGTTGTTTCTTCAAAAATGATGCCGGCCAGAACGTTACAGTCAATGGAGAGCGCTATAGATCCATCATGACTGACTTTTTCGTTCCCCAATGCCATTAATGTGGAAGAGCTGTGGTTTCACACAGCGCGCGCCACAATCAATTTATTGAAGGAAACATTCGATGAGCGCATAATTTCGCGTAATGGACCTGTGAATTGGCCTCCATGATCGTGTGATTTAACACTTTTGGATTATTTTCTGCGCGGATATGCGAAGTGTCTAGTCTACGCCGATAAATCAGAGACGATAGACGACTTGGAAGCCGACATTCGTCGCGTTATTGCCGACATACGTCCCCTGCTGCAACAAAAAGTGGTCGAAAATTGGACTTACAAATTGATATTCGAGCCAGAATCATATTTAAACACTGATGGTATAAAATTATCTTTCCAACAAAGCCAATACCATGGCCATTTCCACGATTTTTATTTCATTTTAAAGTTCTATACCTCTAAAACAAACGCTCGTTTTAATGAAAATAACACGGTGAATAAGTTGGACATATTATCCGATTCATTACTGATTTACAAAAAACTTTTTATTGAAACCATATTTTTTATATATTGGTGCTAAATATTTATTGATAATTTAACTTAAGTTTCTGTATGTAATTATTTTATGCGTTCATGTATTTTTTATTTATATATGTTCAGATATACCTATGCCGTAATACTAATGTTTATATGCGTTGTATTTCACTGTAAATCCACGGTTCATACAGACTGCTGTAGGGAGTCGCATTATTATAGTAAACGTATGTGATATATCTATATTTTAAAATATAATTTACACCATAATTTTTAACGTATTGCATTAATGAACTATTAATGCTCTATAACTTAAAAAATAAAATAAAACATCATCTTTCAAAAACGACACAGTTTCCGTACTGGTGGCAACGAAGACAGCAATTGGTCGAATTTTAATATAAATGGCGGCGGGCAAAGTCAATTGACTTTATAGCTAATAATGATTTTAACTTTTTACTTACTTCAAAAAGAGCTAAGTTTTATTGTTAATAATGTGTAAAAAAGATGTGCGAAAATTTAAAAAAAAAATGGGGGTTGCTCACTTTGCAACTAGTACAGCAGTGTTGGTTGTTAGATTTGTAATATCATTCAGTGAATACAATATATAATATTTAAAAATCGTTTAGAATATAAATATATTAATTAAAAAGATATACATATAAAATTAATTTTATCGAAAAATATTGTTGTTGCGCCACCGAGATTCGAACCTGGATCTCTTCTGGATTCAATTATAGTTGGATAATGCACCTTCCCCAGTTTGGAAATAGATCCAGGTTCGAATCCCTATATGTTTTTTCAGAGGTTCCCCCAGTAAAATTTGTCACAAAAAATATATTAAACAGCACGTTAGAAAATGTTGTAACATCTTTTACACCACTAGAAATAGCCCGTCAATAATGACGGGAAATCAATATTTTTTATAACCTCAATATAAATAAACAATCGACGAAAATACAATACGTATAATTAAAATATAATATGTCGATTAATACGCTCCTATTTTTGTTTACCAATTTATCTATGAATTAAAAAAAATTCCCTGGTCTAAGAATTTTTATAGTTACACCGTATGCAAGTATGTACGTACGTAAATACATACATACTATTATGTTAGTATGTATATAGTAAAGTAAGCAGGTATTTGGATAATTTAATTTTTCTTAATGTCGATCAACGATGTTCGAATCTGTCACATTCAAAATATTGTGACAGATTCGAATTTTGGTATAATTTTGGTATAATTTCATTGCTATATGACACGTGTGAAATCGCCGAAGGACGTAAGAAAAGATAAACTATGTAGAATGTACGTTTAATGTACCTTGTAAAATATCGTAAATAAATGAAAATATGTCAATTTACCACGTGGGGTTGGAACAAACATGAAGAAATGTATTGTCGGCATAAACTTCAGAAAATACATCACATTAAAATTCTTTGAAACAAATCATTTACGTGTTCGCTACTTGCAACGATAGTCAACTTGTGATATTAATTATAACAAGCGTGTATTTTTTTACTGTCTTTATTAATGTTAAGGGTGGTCAACCCTTTCGTTGGCAAAAATATATTTGACGCAAAAAAATAAATTGACATAATTTTTCTTGTAAAATAACCAACAACATATTTCCGCATACAAAAATGTTTCGAGACTGTCAGCTCCTCATTACCCTAAGGTCCAGCGCCTCTGGGCCTAATCCGGCGTTAGGCAAGTTTCCCAAAATACTGACAAGTAGGTGACAATCACGCCGGATTGTGTCGCCCGGAATCTGGCCAGGGTAGAACCGGGACCGCGGGCCGCGCTCGCAATCGCCCGAAGTGTCAAAATACAAAATTTTAACATTTGATAATCTGAAGGAGTGATGACAAGATTGACCCGATCGACTATTAGGTCTTTCTTCTTTCCAGTATTATTCCATGTGGACCATACCGTAAACAATCCACAGGACAAGAAAAACAGAATTCTGTACACATTTTTATTAATGAAGAAACTAACAGTGCAATTAAAAAGGACAAATAACATCTTACATGTTTCCTTTGATTTAACTAATTATTATTATTAAACTATGACATAGATAATCTAAAATATAAGTTAAAAAGGGATTAGGGGTAGAGGGGTGGAAATCGGATCTAACTGGTAAAGATAAAGATAAAATATAACAAAAGGATAGATACGTGGGAGCGGCAATTCAAATCCACACCTACCAGTCTTTTCGGAGGCGTTTTTTTCTATTTCGGATAGTCGTGTATTGCAATCGATGAAGTACAAGGAAGTGAATATAAAAGATAGCGAAACGAGTCGGAGCGCGGTGGATCGGGACTCGTGTCGGGTCGAGCGACTGGGTGAGACAGGCCGCGACTCCTGTCGACGGGAGCCTGGTTCTCGGGTCCAATTTTTGTTGTTGTTTTATATTGCTACACGGCAAGGACAGCTGTCAACATGTTTTTTATGTTGCTGTGCAGCAATTGCAGCTGTAAATATATGATTGTTTGATGTTGCTACGCGCTTGTTTTATGTTGGTTGAAGAACGACATATATGACGGATATGATATATATATTCTTATTAGTTTTATACAAATATTATTGTAAAATTGTGCACATGCACATATGAATTAATTTTTTTTAAATAATTTTTAACATCATATACAATTTGACTAGTGTATTTTCATGTGGACACCATATCTCACCGCTAACAATAAATAAATACAATATAAGTTTTTTTTTCAATTCAAATTAAAAAATATACTTCACATTCCAATGTCACTTGACAATAATGAAGTCAACATACACCCGGCCCTGACGTCCGGTTCTGATCCGATTATTAAGAAATCCCTAACCGAATATTTGGAAGAAGTCTTTACAAAAAAATGGGTTAAACATCTTCACACATCCCCGTAGGACCCTCGTTGTAAAAACACGTAGATCAAATAATGCAGAGTGACATTATTGAAATGTCGTTTGTTATTTTTAATTGGCCGGCTGTTATTTTTGTTTATTTAAAAATAAAAATAAATAACATAAACAAATCTTCGGCGGTCACGATCATTCTTAGGACACAAGTGAAACTTTGTACTGCACACTCGTGTTGAGTAATTTTGGCAATATTATAGTTTTGTGAGGTGCAGTCAGTCCCTCTCGTCATCAGGTGTAATCAATAAATTATTTAAGTGACGATCTGTTCGGGTAGAGAAGATAGTGTGGAAGGGAAGGAGGGATTATTTTCGGTCGTCAATGTGAATATGGACAGTAGGGGTAAAGTTTTACAATGAAGTATTAAAGAATTCTAAAACGTCACCTCTGTGTACTGTCCATCTAATAAATATAATTCTAAATTACTTTAACGTATATTTGTCATTTTTCAAGTCAGATACTCGTATTTGAAAAAATTGGAACATTGATTGTTATGGATTTAAATCAAAAGGTGATTTAAATTTTATGTGAGTACCTAAGTAACATTTATATGTAATTGTAATAACGATCGGTTTTCAAAACTATAACGTCAAGTTATTTTTCTGGACGTTTCGTTTGACGTTGAATATATATATTTTTTTATTAATGCGACTTACGATCCGGTTCAGAAAAAGCAATGCTTAAACAGATAAAAATGGCGAACTCGATAAAGTAACGACATAATGAAAATGTAGACCTAATTTAGGTCATGACCATTGCGAGCGAAACTCAAATCTATTTGTTTTGTCCAAACCTCACTCGGGGAGCGTCTGTCTTATTCCGCTTGCTCTACGGCAGCATTGGCTGTGTAATAATGCACTTTTGTAACCATAATTAATATTCTGTTTCTTTCTTTTCTTCTATATACAGATAAATCACCATTACTATCGTATTTTTTTAACATGCTTGTCTACATTATTATGTTCACATATACTTTGTATTATTTTTAATTATTTATTATTAATTATTTATTATATTATTTTTCTCACTTTTTTTGAGCCACCCTGTATATGTTTACATTACGCTAATAAGTAGTAGCAAAAAAACCGCTGGATGCTAGTATAGAGGTGGAGGTGATAAACATTGAGCTAAAGAATTAAATTAGAAAAGCAATATTTGAATATGTCCAAGAACACACAATTACTGGAATTTTACCTATAAAGGCACTGTTATTAAATAAATATCAGATACCTCATAGAAACGAAGCTATTTTTAATATATTTTAATGAAAGATATATAGAAATATGGGGGTAATTACAGGGCTCACAACTTTCAAAAATTTGAAAAATATTGAGATTGACGGGTGAGAATTAGTGACCGTTATATATAGATATATATAAAGTGATCCCTTAAGCCAGCCGAAGACAGATCGTAAGCCCTGTAATTACCCAAATTTCTATATATCTTCCATTAAAATATAGTAAAAATAGCTTCGTCTCTATGAGATATCTGATATTTATTGAATTAAATTACACCTCATTCAAATTATGCTTACATTAGACCGGCGTTTTGCTCTAACTGGCAAGAGAGTAACCACTCTTAAAACAGTTTCGGGTGAGAGTGCCCCCCCCCCCCCTTTTTGCGACTTTTTTAAAAATAGAATTATAAATCAACTGAATTCTAAACGATAGAAAAACATCTTAGGAAACGGGCCACTAATAAAATAATTAAACGTGATAATGCTTTGTAACTCAATGACACCGATCCGCCGACGCAGCATTGCGAACAAGAGCTAAGGTTAAAGTTCCTTGACACGAACCAGGTACATCGAACTAATTAACAGGTTGCACCGAGCAAAAAATAATTTAATAAAAATATGGCGAAAACAATATGCATACGAAATTGGCTCCAACCTTGGGCGTCTGCGGGGCGGAACGGACTATAACACAAAACAGCCGGTCATCGTAATTTATGGAAAAATCGTGTGGCTTTCGGTGCAGACTCGGCTCCGCGGCTGTCACCCGTGGGATGATAAGCGTCCAGGCTGTGATGTTTGCTCCGAAGGTCTGCGCCTGCCATAAAACTCCGAGGCACGGGAAGCGGGGTGTGACGCGCGCAGTCCGGCAAACTGCAGGGGCAGCGACCAGCTGATCAGCCTGCATCGCGAGCATAATATCGTTTTTTTTTCTCTTAACAATTCGAATTGATTGTTCAACAATTAAATTCATGCATGTATTATTCAACGGTGCTGGAAGCGATTGAATAAGGTATAGGAATATTAGACCTCCATAGGGATTCTGAAAAATTCCCGGGAATATTTGCTATCTCGATATTCAGAGATCGAGACTCTGATTTTTCTTGATATGTTAATTTTAAACTAATTAAATTATATAAATTTATTGAATCAACTAGAAAGATATGTTAGGAGAACACATTCTTAAATATATTAATTAGAAAGATATACATATAAAATCAATTTTATCGAAAAATATTGTTGTTGCGCCACCGGGATTCGAACCTGGATCTCTTTCCTAACCGGGGAAGGTGCATTATTCAACTATGCTACAGCGGCAATATTCTTAGCGACAATTTTCGAACATATATGTTACCTTTCTGATATTAATACATTTAATCGTTCCATTATTTGAAAGAGCCATCTACCTTATTTTTACAGAATCTCTAATACCTTTTAGTAAACTGATAGCAGACGCCAGAATTATCATTTCATTTTTATTAAATTTTGGACACATTGATACAACTTTATTATTAGGAGAACACATTCTTAGTAAAAATTGTCACTGTAGCATAGTTGGATAATGCACCTTCGCCGGTTAGGAAAGAGATCCAGATCCAGATCCCGGTGGCGCAACAACAATATTTTTCGATAAAATTGATTTTACATGTATATCTTTCTAATTAATATATTTAATTCATATTTAAAATATCACAGACCTATGTTCTGAATAATTACAACTTCACAATAAGAATGTGTTCTCCTAAGAAATCATAATTGCTGAATTACTTTACACAGCTTGACCGAATCAAAATCACTTAATAATGTCCAGTATTGATTGATTAATCGAAAGGGTGTTTAAAGAGTGTATGACAACGCAAGACTGCGCGCCAGAATCACTCAGAACGCGTATATTAGGCACCTACCTTCCTTCCCGAGAAAACAATTTCATAATGGTTTTCATATGAATTATTATTTACATAGCTTTGTTAATTACTATTATTAGTGATATTAATTGAAGTTTTTAAAATCTCAACGTATTTCATGTAGTAATAAAACTCTTAGGTTTACATTATATTAGCGAAAAATCATAAGTTATTATCATATCCCTGTAAAAAGCACACATTTTAGACATTCGAAATTATTCCATATTTATAAAACACACTTTTTGCGCGGTGTGGACAATTACCTCCAGTGCGTCGGATCAGAATCACTCAGAATCACTCACTGGAAAACTGGGTTGGGAAGTCTTGCCACACCCGCCATATTCTCCAGATGCTGCTACATCGGACTGGTACATGTTCAGATCTATGTAGAATTGAAAGTCCGCCACATAAATAGAGAAAGATTATCGATAATTACCGGGATTATATTATTTATTAATCTGTAGGTACTAATTGATTTTTTTGTTGTTAAATATATATAAAAAAGTGACATTACATATGGATGCCCCTAGTACAAAATCCAACGAAAGACAATCTTCGATAGAAATCTGGTAAACGCACTTAATTCTCATAGCACCTAAAATTATTTCTTTTTCTTGCTATGCAGTATAACAGGCACTTTACGGCAATAGTGAGCACTGCGCGGCCACGGCTAATGTTTCCATAACACCTGTTTTAAATATTAAATATATTATTAAAAAAGAAAAGTGGTCTACCACTGTATAACTTAACTTAACCAATTAATGCAAAAAAATACTCAATCAGACGTATTCTTAAAATGATTTATATACGTGATGTATCATTCCGGCGATGATACACGGCCGCCACGTGAGAATACAGAGTGTACTCCACTATTGGCAGTTGTAGCGTAATATAATTATTGATAAGGTTTTATCTTAAAATCAAAATGAAATAAGGATTTGCGCATTAGATTGGCCAGATCTGGCGATCGTCGTTATGGGTGTTTATCAGTTCTGTCCGTATTCTACCGCCTAATTGCCGCGATCCGTGTTGTTAATGAAATTAAAACTTTGTCAGTCACACTGTATTGATAAAGTTTGCGAGGGACTTTGTTTATAGGTAATATTTAATGTAATTATTATTGTTTGAGTGACGCAATTTAGCAAGGAATACCATTCACTGGCAATTGGATCGGGAAACTAATACAACGCAAAGTCATATACCACACTATGTTCGTTGGATTGGGAAGTTCTCTCTTACGCGGCTTATCCTCCAGACTTAGTTCTTTCTGTTTGTCATTTATTACGGTTCCTACTAGTGATGAACTCAAAATCACAATCACTGTCTTTGAGTCACACTCACTATCAGTGATTGAATATCTAGGAATATCGTGTTTCGTGATTTCTTTATTTATTTTATTTATGTTTGGATGTGAACCATGATTCGACGCATGTGCATATGAAACGAAAATATGTATGAAGGAACGACGTTATAATTCGTGATTCTGCTAAAACGTTTAACGCATTTGACCCGAAAATAAACTCATATTTTTTAAGGGTTTTCATTCTCTTTGTGATTATACTAAATTAGATATATATTAATTATATATGCTAGAAGATTTTACGCAAATGAAGTTTGAATAAAATAAGTAAATACGCACAATTTTTTAAATTTTTTTATTTCGTTTATTGTGATATCGCGCGGCGCACGCATATTATTAATGAAACTGTGATCACTGTGAAAATATCAAACACAATCACACCTGCGAGTCAAGAGTAGCATTTTTTCCATCACTAGTTCCTACAACACCACTTAGTTGAATCGCAGTTCAGAACGCCCGAAGATAAAAGCATTGCCGACTTTACCGACTCAAAATAGGATTCGCTTAGTGCCTAATAATACTGATGGAAATTATGTGCACACTTAATATTATGTGGATGCACGGTGTGCCATGGGAGCTTGCCAGAGGGTGGAGATTAGTAAAAAAAAAAAAAAAACCATCGAGGGTCTGTACTGGTATTGGAGTGAAGTATCGAAGGTTTCGCAAAATTGAGTAAATTTATCAAAAAAACGAACGGCGACGAAGTGTGCCAACGGAATTTTTAAGTGGACAGCTTCACAGTCGACGACTGGAGGCGCAGCCGCGCGCGGACATGCGTGTCGCTGATTGCCGAACGATTTTAGCCACTACACATGTCGTTTAATTTTAACGGGAGCGAAAACACGGCACTTCAGCGCGGCCTTTATGTATGAAAAATGTTGATTCGTTTTAGGATATGACCGGGGAGTGCACGATCTGAACACGGCGCGGCCGCGCAGTACGACCGGCCCGTCGCATTGCGCTGGAGCTTAACTCTGCTCATCAACAATAATAGAGAACAACAAAGCTAAAATAATTGTTTTATTCTTTTATTTATTTACAATGCTTCTAAAGTACAAGAAGAAAATGGTAAATAAGATATATGACGCAATTGTTGATGGCACCAGAAGTAGAAGACGTCCGCGGAAGACTTGGCATAATCAAGTAAACCGGATACTAAAATATGATCCTGTTAGAAACCTTAATAATCAGCGAGCTTGTAAGAGAAGATGTATGCATGTGGATGAAACGAGAATTGTGTGTCAGGACAGAAGAGTGTGGCGCTCTATCCTCTTTGCCTACCCCCCCCCCCGCTGGGAAACGGTGTGATGGTAAGTCAGTTAGTTATCTCCATCTCTTCTAGCAATATGCCTAAAGTATGAAAGAATTATTTTTCTGCATCTTGCAAAGAGCCTTTCCTTAAGAATGGAAACATTTGTTCGTTTCGCAGTCCAAGGTATTCATAGCATGCGATACCATCACATCTTTAAGGCGTCGAACATGTCAATTTTCTTTCCTTCGAAGTAGAAGATGTAAACTAGAACTAGAAGTAAGAGTAAACTAGAACTAGAAGTAAGAGTAAACTAGAACTAGAAATAAATAAAAACAAAACGAATGTCCTCATCGTCGACTCCATAAGGGTTGATGACGAGTTCATATACCTAGCTAAGGGGTACTCTCATTTCAAATTCGAAGACGAATTGGAATGGCAAAATTAGCGATGACCAGTCTGACTATACGGAGAAATTAGCAGGAGGGTGCACTCTATATAATCAAACAAGCTGTGCATAACTATAATTTCTGCAAAATAAATCAAAATTACATATGTATGTCATATATTATGTATTAAGTATGTAGATCCACGCGCAAATAATTCAGAGTTCGCATGTTAAATTATTAACTAGAATTATATTGCGGAAGAATTTAGAGATGATAAATAAAGCTGCGAATGTAAATTCTGCCTCAAATGTATACAAATCAAACGTAATACTTGCGACTTTCGCGCCTTTATGTGGTGCTGGAGATGGATGCTGCGTATCACGTGGACTAATGTAAGATCTAAGATATTTGTCCAGGTGTGTGGAATTCTTATTGAGTCGTTATTATTATGTTTGAAAATTTCTATTATTTCTCTATATATACGGGGTGACTCTAAGTTAGGTTGGAAAATTTGAATGAACATCATAGTATAAAATCACAAAGAAAAAATGAATTGTCAAAATGAAACAAAAAAGTTAGAGCGACCATCAAAATAATAAGATTTATACTAAAAATAAAGAATTAATTTCCAGAATTAGAATCTTCGCTGAAGGGACAAGAAGGCTGGTACAGGTACTCAACAGTTCCAGGCCTGCTTCCAGAAATGTGAACACCGTCCATGTCAGTGTGCAGATGTACAAGGCGACAATAGCCTATATTTTTACAACAGACATATATTTTTTATACGTGAATTCCTGAAATTGATTAATCACTCCATTGTACTTTTGTAGAATTTTTATAATTTCTTTTTTGAGAAAATGTTTGAGAATTGTATCATTTTAGATTCATACAATCTAGCGTAAAACATTTTCACCTTGTGTTTAATTTAGTTTCGACCGAATTCCGCCGTAATATTAATTTCTACCTTGCCGACCCGTTTCTCGATTGTTATCCACACCATTACGTGTTAACATTATTTTTATACAAAGTGTACACCATTATCGGGGTGAAACTATAAAATTACAACCCCCGTGATAAGATTTATAAGTGCTGAAATAAAATTACAAAGGACACAACAAACAGGAAATAAAAACAAAGGAAGAAATATTAGGAAAAAGGCGGTCAGCCACCACCTTCTTAAAAAAAGAGGCCACCTCATCCCTTCCCATTGCCACCCCTTCGGGCTCGCCTCCTTTATACACGCCGAGAAACACCATAGCCTCGATAAAGGTGACATTTAAAAAAATCGAGCGAGTATAATTATTTATGCTCTCATGGTAATGTAAAAACATCGCGTGTGTATATGTGTGTACAGTTTAATGGGAAAGAAGGAAGGTATGCAGTTTTATTACATTTATTTATGACATTTTTAATAAAAAAAAATTAAAACAGTTTGCTTAGCATCAGCAGTTAAGTTGTTGGACATGCACAAATCAACAAAACTGTCAGTGCATGCTGACATCAACTGAGACAGATTAAAAGTATTCGGAGACATCTTCCCCCTGAGGCAGCCCGTCTATTATAACAGTGAGGACTATTATAACAGCATCTATGCTGGTCTACCAATGTTTCAGCTGTATAGATTACAATCTATTCTAAATGTGGCAGCACGGATAATATATAGAGTCTCTAAATTCTCTCCCATAACATCCCTTTTACATGAACTACATTGGCTCCATTTACCCATTGGCTCTATTGACAACTTGAGTATTAGACGTCAAACTTTCTAGTAATTCCCTACTTCAGTCGCAGGAACGGTTGTAGAACCGACCAGCCGTTGTCAAAAATCTGTTTAATGAATGGGTATTTGCGGTGGCAGGCCCAAAGCGTGGAACTCTTTGCCCCCGTCATAAGAAACAGTGCACCAGAGACTTTATTTATGAAGAGACTGAATGCACCTTTTCAAAAAATCATTTCCATAAGTTCAAATAACAATATCTAATTTTAAAAACAAATATAATGTAGGATTATAAACAGTTTATGTGTAAAGCGCCATTGAGATGAAATTTTTAACAAAAATGACGCTATAAAAATTATCCAATGTTATTATTATTAGCATTGTCCGTACTGGGTGTTTTTTTAATTTAAATATTACTCTAACGGTTACATCGTGTAAGAATGTGGGTTGTGTGTATAAATCACTGGGAAGAAAGAAAGGTGAAATTTTATTACATTTATTTTTGACGTCATAAAAAATGTTTGCTTTACCTTTTTCAAGTAGGAACAGGGTATGGTTTTTTTTAAATATTTTTTTTCAGTTATGTACCGTGCAGGTACTGAACTCACAAATAAGTTTTATACGTATCTATCTACCGGAACGTGAAATTACACATTTTAATTATTGTGGTTTTGTAAACATATGAATGTGAAAGTATCTGAAGTAAATATGTATTCCCCAAGTGTAACGTATTTTTTGGACGATTTTCTGAGATTACTCTAGTGCGAAATTTTTTAGATTGGATGCCAGTTAAAAGATGTTTACACATCAATATAAACGTATTCAGTACATAAACGGACGTTACTAATGATTTAAAATACTATTAAGAAGAACACATTCTTATTGTGAAGTTGTAATTATTATTCAGAACATATGTCCGTGATATTTTAAATACTGATTAATATTGTTGTTGCTATTCGAACCTGGATCTCTCCCAATCTGGGGAATATGCATTATCCGATTATGCTATACCGCCACAGTGGATTGACGACAAATTTTCGAACCTATATGTTACACTTTTCAAATTAATACATCTATCGTTGCATTATTTTAAAGCCATCTACTTTGTTTTTACAGAATCTCAAATACCCTTGAGTAAACCGATAGGAGATGCTAGAATTGATAATTCATTTTTATTAAATTTTGGACACATTGATATAATTTATATATTATTAGGAGAACACATTCTTATTGCTACAAAAGTGATGATAAATGTCATATTATGACTACAAATCAGGATTATTTAACGCCCTAATTATCTGCATATTAAAATATAAATAATTAAAATAGGGATGCACAATTTATTTTTATTATGGAGCTTTTAAAGAGTGTACTCAGAGAGAAGGGGCGGATAAGTATTTGGTAGAAAAAAGGCGAGCGAAATTATTAGTTAATTTAAATATGAATTAAATATATTAATTATAAAGATATACATATAAAATCAATTTTATCGAAAAATATTGTTGTTGCGCCACCGGGATTCGAACCTGGATCTCTTTCCTAACCGGGAAAGGTGCTTTATCCAACTAAGCTACAGCGACATTATTTTTAGCGACAATTTTCGACCCTATATGTTACCTTTTTTTTGATATTAATACATTTAATCGTTCCATCATTTGACAGAGCCATCTACCTTCTTTTTACAGAATCTCAAATACCTTTGAGTAAACTGATAGCAGACGCCAGAATTATCAATTCATTTTTATTAAATTTTGGACACATTGATACAACTTTATTATTTAGGGTTAATTTCATAACCTTTAATGTATATGTATTATTTTTATGGCGAATCAGGTTAAAAAAAAAAAAAACCTGATCACGCTGGAATAAAACCATTATTATTATTATTATTATTATTAGGCAATAATATAAAATACGAGTCGGTTGTGATCGTAATTCATTTTAATAATTTAGAGTATGCCTTACATAAAACACGACGGGAGCGTGTCGCGGTTCGGTATTTATACCGCACACGCATGTAATTGAGGTTCAAACTACGGAAAGTACACATTTTTATAAAGTGTAAATGAGTGCGATACCATAAATCTGGGAAAAGTACCTCCGCCGGCGCGGGGCGGCTTACTAACACAGCCTTAGACGAGCCGGCGCAGGGTCGCGAGTGACGAACGGCGAAGGGCGGTTCACACAAAAGATTCAGATTCATTTTTCCATGTGAAACATCTTCAATTGGCGGGGCCGTCGTCACATGGATTCGAAATGAAAATTAATAATCACACATAAATCTTACAGAAATGCTGCTTTCGTTTGAAAAAAATCACGTTGCTTATGTCGTTGTAATGGGCTCTTTCCGCGCACAGGTCACGGGCGTGCGCACTTTAGAGATCGCGAGCGTGACGAGTACGACTTGTTGACCAGTGCGTACAAAAGAGACAGTATCTACTACAAAATCGGAAAGGATAATTTACTCAATGTTTGCAAGATAGATTACAGTCAATACATTCAAATTGGACAATAAGAATTTGCTGACGTAAGCAATATTTGATGAAATATATATGTTACTGGCAGATAAGCAATCGGCTACAACCAATTGATTTTTGCTAGGCCCCGTAGGCGGCTATTGTGGTCGATGGTTTTATGCCAGTGCATTCTGTATTGCTCTCCATGGAATTGTACAAACGGTGTTCTTACGTATTAACTTTGAAATATATTAGTATATCCACCTAAAGACATTCTTGAAAAATACAAAACATTTCAGTGTCAGTTTGATAGTGTTACCATAGATAAAGAAATAAACCATGGAGTGTGACGCGATATGACCATGAGACAGATGAGATGACAGGATGCTTTTCTTATATATGACAAGGTGAGTATGCTCAGTATATTTTCCAGCCGTAATACGATTTCGCTCATTTCAAATTAGATATATATTTACGTACTGTTATTGAATATATAAAAGATAAAACATTTAAGTAATCTTAACCTAAATATATTAAAAACACGTTAGTTTTTGTTGTATTCGCGCCTCACAGATCTGGCCTTTTAACTAAGCACTTTACAGCCACAAATGACACTGCGTCCGAAGCCGCCACATCCAGAAAGTCATAGATAATAGACGGGAAAAATCAATATTATTATAGATTGAAGAGATTGGTGATATTTGTAAAAATCGTGAAATAGAGTTGGAGACCTCAACGATCGGACGGAAGTATTCAGATCAATTTTTGATAGATTCGAGAAGGTGTCCAGTTTTTTGATGGCATTCATTATGGATAATAAAGATTAGATACATGAATATTATTTAAAAAGGAGTATTGAAACAGAAAATAAACAAAATCGACAAAGACAATAAACTTCAGATTGTATTGCGAGCCAATAGAGACGGGCTTACAATATCCTTACACTGCCCGCAATGTACACCGGCAACACTCGCGGCGATAAAGTACCAGGCGTGAATGAGATGTACAGCCGGGCACCTACCGCGAATGAAAAATAAAACAATGTTCCAACCCGCGTTAAATGACACGGGGCGGGTTGAGTGAACCCCAAAACAAAACCAGGGCTGACAGAATTCCAAAGGGTTTGACGACAAAACCAAAACGTGCAGCAATTATAGCGGAAAATATGGCCAGCCGCTGTACACACAATAAACTTAATTAGCACCTGTAACGAAAAACAAGCCTTGACCAGTAAAATTTGTATATGGAAGGCGTCATTCCATACGAGTTTAAAAATAATACAAATTCATCATTATTGTCTATAAGCAGCATTTCGGCAGTGGAAGAACTAAAAAAAAAACTGAACACCAATACAAGATGGGAACAAGGACTCCCTAAACATACGCTAATGATGATGACTGGTATCTGATACAATCTGGTCTGGTACAGACCAAAACTAGAAGAAGAAACTAGACAACCGATAGTTACATTTCAGTTACCGTTACAACCGAACACAGACAGTCACAATAACGGTTTACCACCATTAAATATGTACATATATATGATTATAATTAAATTTTTTGTGTTGGTGGTTATTACCACTAAGTCAGTTGAATTTTTCATATTAAACGGTAAGAATATTAATTTGTGTTTACGCGTTTTGATACTTCGATAGGAAGGTCTAGTATAAATTTTGAATATGTGCATTCTATTTGTGCAAATTTAAATTTCGGTTCGATCGGATATATTTACAGCGATGATATAAAAAAATGTATGCATAAAAAAAGATGCTGGCCAGCAGAGTTTAGAAGTTTCAAGACTGCAAGGAGAAAGACCATCGGCGTATAACAGCCCAGTTTCACAAAGGTTGGTGTATTTTTATTTGCGTGGATTGAATGAATGTATTCAACATTACCAATAGAAAACCCAGAACAGACAGTTGCCGAATACATAATATGTATATATTACAACGAATGGTGAAGATGCTACACTTTAAAGCATTGCTCGATTATTTGCTCAAAGGTGGTCAAAAATCACATGTACATGTATAATGAATTATAAAACATCAATAATTTGAGATCTAATATTTATTTAAACAGCTTCACCCACCACACCACGCACTGTAAATATATTTAACACTAAGGCCCGGTTATGTGATCAGTAGTAACATAAAAAATGGACAATGAATAGAATATGTAAGGAATTATATAAAATTATTGTAGTGTAACTCCCCCTCCAAGCACAAGATCTAGTCTATTTTTTGGAGAGGTAAGCGAAAGAAAAACCATGTATGAATGTAACCATATATTTAAAAATTGAATTTATTTTGTCATTGTATTTTCGCTAAAATAAATTTAAAAAAAATTTAATCATTGTAAATATTTATTGTAGTATCTTTTTACGCCCGTGGTGAAAAACGTTGGCGGGTTGTTCGTACGTCAAATTTACTACAGTCTAATGGTGTGGCAAGGCGAATAATCATCAAGTACCAAAATTGATATATTTTAAATATTCACCATTAGCAACTAGATTTTCTTAACCCAAATTTGGGGTAAGTGCATCCACTCGTTAAATTTTCATAAAATCATTTCAATATCAGCTATCCTAAAAGGTTACATTCCGATTTAAAAAAATTTAAATTAGGAAATGTTCGATGATCCTTCTATCGAAGTTTTAAAGTTATAGTCTTATAAAGTTTGAAAACAGTTCAAAGTTCATGTCGATGATTTATATGTTGCACAATTATATGGTTCATCTATGATTTTATTCACCCCTACGAAATCTATCTCTTTGCGCGGAAAAACAAATAGTGTCAGTTCTACGGATTGTACGGATTGTAAAGGATTTAAAAGAAAGAGAAACACATATTCATTTACCAAGAAGACATTATACATAGATACTACGAGTTCACTAAAGTGCGTAATAACAAAACTTTTTGATTTTCAAAACATTGATATTTGATGTTAACACGTAACCGTGAGAGTATTATTTAAGTTTAAAAAATACCCTGTACGTACAATGCTAATAATAATAATAATAATATTTGATAATTTTTACAGCGCCATTTTTGGAAAAATTTTTACCTCAAGGGCGCTTTACACACATAATGTTTATAGTCCTACATTATATTTGTGTTACAAATTGTTATTTGATCTTATGGAAATCATTATTTGAAAAGGTGGGTATTTAGTCTGATTTTAAATAAATTCTCTGATGCACTGTTTCTTATGAGTTCCACGCTTATAGGCCTGCCACCGCAAATGTCCGTTCACTAAATTTAGACGTCAGGCAAAGGCTGGTCGGTTCTACAACCCTTCCTGCGGCTGAAGCAGAGGCTGAGAATGTATCTAATGTTCTATAGTTATCTACGCTAGTTCTATAGTAATGTTAGATGTCCTCTTGACTGACCATCGTGGTCTTATATTTTGCTTCTATAACGCGAACTGGTTGCCTCCACTCTTCGCGATCTTGGACTATCTCACCATGCCCAATGGATGAAATAATTCTTTTCTTGCATGTGGCGGAGAGTCTATCTTTTGCGCAAAGATCCTGTAAAATGGAAAAACTTATTCGTTTTGGATTCCAACCAACTACCCTGGACTATGGTGCCGGACAGTTTGATGGTTGATAGCGAATTAGTTTTCAAAAACTATTGTCGTTTTATTCAATTTATGTGTATACACATAACAATAAAAAATATGCAAACATTATACGAAACAATCTAACACATTTATGAATTGATTAAATTTAAAAAAATCGAGCTACGGAACGTGTACGTATTATGGAACGACGCCGAGTCCGTGAACGGGTGAATTCGCGTGACATGCCTAAGCCATGTACGGGCGATGTGTTAACAAAAATGTGGGCCGGACTGTACACACACGACGTGCCGGGAAACCTAGCCAGGTCCGGGGTGTGGTTTCAGCTGAAATATTTCAAAGTTTTCAAAAAGTTGTTGATAACAACTTGAATAATAAGCTGACGGGACCCGCTCGCGATCGCTGTTTTCGTGTCCCGACAAGATGGGTGAGTCGGGCATCGAAGGGTTCGCGGCTGTTTTTATTCCTTGTAGGTTAAGGCAGGGACAGAAAAATACCCTTAGGGGCAGTGAAGTAGGAATCATTCTGGTCACGTGATGTTTTAAGAAACTTCTGAAAGATTAAATTGGATGTAAAAAAAATTCTATTGAATATGTTGTCACGAAAAAAAATGACTAAACTGTATACAACACTTAATATATTAAGTATAAAGTTTGGTGTCTCACTTTAGAGCAAGAAAATACGTTATATATAACATAAGAAGATAATAAAATTATATAGCTGTTCTTTTCTACATATTACCTATGACATTCAAATACCATAGTGTTGAAACAGAACGGAGCATTAAAAAATGAATGGAAATCCTCAAAATTCAATGCCCCTTTTCATCTCATACAAATAAATTGTATAGCTGTCCTCCACTATAGATATAAATATAAGTTGTTCAGTTCAATTGTTAGATTGATAATGTCCTTACAAGGCGAAATGCGTCTCAAGTATATTATAAGAGTAGAATAAACACTTCGGAAACAGCAAAAATAGGTTATCTTCGAAAATAAAATTTACGGCCCAATACTTGATAACCTAACTGGAGAAGGAAGGAGATTAAAGAACCTGGAACTTTAGGAAAGGTATATCGCTTCAGATGTCCTGAGGAAAAAAAATCAAAAGGTGGGTTTTTAGTCTGTTTTTAAATAGTCTTTGATGCACTGTTTCTTATGACGGAAGGCGAAGAGTTCAACGCTTTTGGGCCTGCCACCGCAATTGCCCGTTCACTAAACTTAGATTTCTGGCAACGGCCTTCAAATTGTCTGGGATACAAAGCTATTAAAGATACAGAGGCGCCATGTTGTGTCGCCTTGTACATCAACCGGCACAATTTAAATTCAACTCTTTCAGAGAACCGGAGCCAATGTAGCTAAATAATACATTAATTACACCATACATTATCGTAAAGGTGATGATATGTCATTGTTCATGTGACAGTACTACTGTATTCAGATACATTATACCGTGGGTGTAAGTCCAACACCATTTGTCAAAATGTTCAAAAGAGACAAAAAAGGGCTCGCTTATTTAGTGGGGATAGTTTATTAGCGATATTGTCTTTAGGCGAGTGCGAGCAGGCTATGGGTTAATTTTAAAATTTGGCGTGTGTGCCGTTCAACTGAAAACGGCAAAAAAACGTATTTTGAAATGATTAGCTCATACGCGGTATTACATTTACATAGAAGATATTTATTTTACTAATTTCCCAGAATTTCTATATTTTGCTTGTGTTCGTCATGATTACGGCCGTATAGGTTAATAGGCCACTATTATTTATTTATTTATTAAAAATGTATGTACGTATAGTATTTTAATATCTGCTTCTACTTTAATATCTGTGAGGCAAATTTTTTACATGATTAATCAATATATATTATATGTTTTTATTTTGTGCCGTCTCGTTTCCCGGAAGGGAGTGCCTCTTCACTTCACCTTTGCTCCCAAGCCTTGTTAATTGTATTATTATATATTTTATATTTACTTATAAAGTGAGTCGACCGGGGACAATGAGGACAAATCTTGTTTTGGCAGCTGTGCGGTATCGCTCTGTCAATATACGGGGCGCTAGCTGCTAAGTAGCATTAAAAAATTCAAACCAGGCAAATAAGTAGGACCGAGATACGAGCCTTGAGCTTATTGCATCGGTCCTGGGTAAGCGGTGGGTCCGCCCTCATTGGTTAATCAATAATAATATTTTACATAGTTGGTTCAGCCAATCAGCAAATATAAATTGGGAATAATGAAAAAACAAGAAAAAAGAGGAAAATAAATTGTAATCGATAAATAATTTACTTTATATTAAGGTGAAGCTGAAACAATTTAATTAACTAACTCACCATCACGCCGCTTCCTCGCAGGAGTACGCAGATAGGATAGAATGTCACCCTCTTTGGTCCTGGCACACTACTATTGCATCTACACGTATACTTTCATACATCTTCCCATGCACGTTCTTCGGTTGTCCAAACTTTCTTTACAACTATACAACTGTACATTCTCTTCTAATTTATTCACTCAACCAACACAGTTTTATGTAAGCTAACTATTCTGTACATTAAAAAAACTATACACAACAAGAATTGAATTAAATATTTATATATATTATGTAACTACTAAGTATGTAGGTCCACGCACAAATTCTTCTCGTGTTAACCATCTAGCGGAAAAAAATTCGAAGCGAATTTGAATGTATGTATTTCAATTCTGAACGTGCTATTATTTTTAGCCTTCTACTTAACTAGAAAAATTTTGCGCGCTTTTTATTCCCGGTGTAGCGCTGCGGTTGCGATGTTGCGCATGCGCAATGATTTTCTTCATCTGTTGACTCACCACATGCAACGTACGAGACATTCACATAGTGTGCCCATCTTGTAGTGAGTGGTTGAAATGTTCAAGACCATATAGCTAGGTCAGCCCGCCGACTTTGAGGTACGGTCCGTGATTCGTTTCTTGAATGTACGAAACATGAAACCAGCTGACGTTCATAGCCAAGTGTGTCCTATTTTGTCGCCAAGTGATTTCCATATTTTCCTTCATCTGAAGCGGTTCCTTGGCAGCAAGCGTTTTGATAACGATGATGAACTCAAATATGAAGTACAGACATGGTTTTCATCCCAGGCGGCGTCGTTCTATGACGAAGGTATACAAAAATTGGTGTCCCGTTATGACAAGTGCTTTAATAATGGTGGAGAGTGTTGAGAAGTGGTTTAAGGTGTGTAGTGTCGGAAGAAATTAAAATTTTTGTAAAAAAATTCCGGTACTTAAATAAATAACGCGCCTCGTAGTAATAATATTAATAATGGAACAACTAACACAGATATAAATATTACTTTTACAAAAACATGCTTCTAAAAGAGTGGACATAATCCCTAACGATAGATAGTCCATACCTAGTGCACGCCCCTGCTATATTGTATATTTATAGCTTATTTGTTTACACTAATAACATCACATTCAATAAGTTCACACTAAACCATATTGCAATTAAATGCATAGATTATTACAACACACATTGCACCGACAGAGTGACTAAATACGAGGCAATAATGAATGCGTTAGACCGCCGACATTAAGCTTTTTCGGTTTATAGCTGAAACCATATAAAATTAGAATTGGCACATCGATAAATGCATATATATATATTACTTGCGCCATGTAACTGAACGAATAGCGTGCATAAATTTATCTTTTCTCTATATATTGTACGTACTTAAAGCAAGTAAAAATATGTACTATATTGTTGTTATAGAAACAAAACATACAAAAATAAATATACGGTTTTTCATATCTCTCTGATCTTTGTCACAGCTAACCGATTCCTGGTATACCTATTGTATTACCTCTCATCTTAGTATATGGTCAATGCACTCATACCGTAGTATGCCTCGTGATTATTCTTCTTCTACAATATTGTGTCAGTAGCCATTTCTTATATATCTGAGCGTATTACCTGAAAAGATCGAGAGAGGGAGAGCAGGATAGAGACTTCCCAACAGGGTGGACCGATAACGTTTCAGCAATGACCCATCTTGCTTTGCTCCATGTAAGATAATGAGATACACTGCACTATCTACTGTTCAACATAGTGTTGGAGAAAGCTATGCGCGACTCTAAGATTGTCACAACGGGAACAATTTCGGAAAACTCAGAATTGGTCGACGCCGGCATCATCGCAAAATCCCATGAAGCTCTTCGTGATGCATTATCAGCTTTATCATACAAGTTTTGTAGTAAATCAAAATGTATATGCAATCATTATTAAAACAAATAATACCCATATTGCATAACCCTGTCGGATATAAAGGTGTTTTTCGAATTGACAACACTTTTTCCAGCGACAGCTGATTTGTGCTCAGTTTGGTTTGTCATTTCACCATGAATAGACTTACGCCAACAACGCTTGAGAATTGTGCAAATTTATTTCGTTGTACGGTTCGCATAACTTACCATGCACTACGTCCATTTTACGGTCGACATAATCGTCCATCCGAGCGAGTAATTCGAATAACCATGGATCGTTTTCGCACCACGCATACTCTAATTGATAACACGAATCCAGTGCGCACCGAAGAAGGTGTTGTTCCTTCAAAAATGATGCCGGCCAGAACGTTACACTCAATGGAGAGCGCTACAGATCCACGATTACTGACTTTTTTGTTCCCCATTTGAATGGTATTAATGTGAGAGTAATAGTTCCGATAATGCGAATTTTTGTGTTCCTGGCTTTAGGCTCTACAATACAACAAAAAATAAGTATTTCTAACTACTTTGAAATGATTAATATACAGATCGCTCTCAGATAATTGGTGGGTCGAGATAGTTCGGATCTACCTATTAATACATATTATGAGGTGATTCGTGAATAAGTTTCTAAATTCTTATTGTCAGAGTTTTTGTAACTAATGTATCCATGAATTTACTCTTTTTTTATTTCTATACCATGTATTATATTTACAGCTTTAATTAATTATTAATAATTAATATTTATTTAACAATTTATTGAAATTTTTAATATTTTTAATATTTTTATTTACATGTTTAATAGTGTATATATTGATACTGGTGCAGCCACTGTAACCGACATATTGAAAATGATACAGGAGAAATCACTGCCCGTCTCGATACGGACTCTGATCTAGTGAGGCGGGCAGGGGGAAACACGGAACACAATAAAATATAGAATGTATTGAAGTTTTAAATAAATAAATAAAATTAAAATAACGTCAAGTACAAGTCAGTGGGTTGCATCTTGCGCATTAATCAAATGATCTTACATACAGTCGGAAATAAGCCTTTGAGATATTTAGTAAATTTACCATCTAACTAAATACATTAAAAATCATAAACATATTTTAGTAGAATTATCCAGAATATACATTATTAATGAGCTGGATGAGAGTGGTATCTATCAATACGAAGCTAAACTAGCGTCACCACCGGTTGAGCGATATTTCTTCACGGGATCCATCTAGATGATAGCTACTATTGTAATTTTTACTCAATAACTGTATGATAAAACCATAAATATTATTTCGCTAACGCATACCTTCATCGTATCCTTTTATTCCTAACTGTACGCTAAGTAAAATATGTAAAGGATTTGTTCACCGTTGTAAAAGTTTCGTGTATTAATGTATCACAAGGTAGTGCGAAGGAGACCCGCATCTATCATCGGGCTCCCTTCAGTGTTCGATAGATATGTGTCGCGTGAATATGTACCCGAGTTGAGTATGACAGATAGTAAGGCATCAGGTGAATATATCATGTTTTAGAGTCGACTGTGATTTAATACAGTGGTTCGTGTGAGCTGCTGAAGGCGCTGGAGCCAGGGAGGGAATGAGTCGTGCTGCTGGGCGCGTTCAGCGCGTGACGGAAGGCACCATAAATGTTGGTATGATTTATATAAGCGAATCGTCACTTTTATGTATCCTTCTCACTCGTATCACAACCTACTCTATACATTTATATCACGGTAACAAGTCAACGGTGAACAAGGACTACGATGCTCGGGCAAGAATCCATCGATTATGGCACGGTAGTTGACCGAAATTAGGTAGTGTATATTCATATTACGTTTTGAAATGTTAATACGTCCCGTCAGTAGATGTGTCCGATAAAATCAGGCAGGTGCGCGCGCGGACGCGATCCCGGGCGGACGGATCGGCCTTAGCCGAATGAGAATACTTTATTAAATGCACTTCAATTAATTCCACCGTCCGAGTAGACATCGTCCGGCGCAGGAAATGAAATATATTAAACACCGCTCTCGATGTCCCCTATCGAGTGCGGTCAATCCTCGCGTGTAAATACGCATTCTTTAGCTTAACGATCGGCGGATAGAATGCCAAGACTACTGTTATTCGAGGCGGGGCGTTGGGTCTTCTTCTTCCAGTTTCCGGCCCGGAAACAGTTTTCACTCTAGCTCTGCACCAGAGCGAGGCGGTCGAGAAGGGAGCTTCCGCGCGAGCGGTTGAGGTGCGAGGTGCGTGGAGAGAGAAGGAAAAAAATGGCGACGACCTAGATAAAAAACTAGGGTTTTCTCTCGCGGTGGATTCGTGGATTTAAAATGGGGCTGATCCATCATGGCCACATGCAAGCGATGGCAGACGGATATGCTGGCCGAACTCCGCAGTGACAGGATGGTATCGGGGTAACCTTCTGGAGGAAGAGATCACTTCTGGTACGGGGCGCGGCGCCTCGACCGAGGCCGCGGCAAACTGGGTACAAATCAGGGTGTGCTAAATCGGTAAAATTGTGTGTCCTCACAAGGAGCAGTGTTTAACAGGAAAAAAGAAGATGTCAAAGACAGTTATCGTGCTTACAATATCGGGTTTGTTATGTTTAATGTCATTAAAGTGTAAATAATGTGATGAAATCAAGTGTTTTTATTGTCTGAGACCATTTCCATCCTTCCGAGACAGGCATACCGACACCACACATTACCTTACCCACAGGCTGGGTCTAGCCGGTGGCGTGGTGCGGCGGCATTCTATCCACCGGTGCCAGCGCACTGCGTAACAACTTTATGTTGTTTACGCCACGCAATGGACTAAATTTCTTTCACTCTTCACTGTATCCAAAGTGAATATTGAAATATGCGAACACGAATAATCATCGGCATTTTTCTGATACCTTCGTTAATAAAGTGGATAGTGCACGCTTGGATATGATGTAACCACTGTTTTTCTCCGCGGAGATATGACGCAACTCGAAGAGTACCACGACTTGATATATAGCAAGTTTTTATTAAATTTGTTGTTTTTAATGCTTTAGTTTTCATAAAACCTATTTAAAAAATTGACGAAGTAACCTAACACGTGTGTAGTACAAAGATTAATTAGTTTATTATGTTTAAAAAAATAAATTTGTTGTTAATGAGTACCAACTGAATAAAATACGTATTTACCACGGTAAAGATTACGATGTGACTTTTTGTGATGTATTTGTCTAGATTAGATGATTACTCTAGTACAATCTAATCTGATCTGGCCGCGAAACAGATTTTTCAGGGTAATCGTTCCCTTTATGCCAATTCGTCTCGCCGTCGTCGAGAGTTGTCAAGAAAGAAAAAGAATATATCGTAATTAAAAGTCGGCAAGTTGAAAGGCGGCGCGAAAATATTAATTAGAAGTACATACCTCGGAAATGAGGAAGCGAAAAAAAAAAAAACCGATTGTGTTGTCGGAGAGTGAGGTGGATGCCGCCGTAATTGAAATATGCATGAACGAGAATATCGCTATTGGCGATTCAATGTGGCGAGAGGGAAGGGAGATCGAAATGGTGTTGAAAACCACTTTCAAAAATGGTAAAATGTTGGAGCATTTTATTATCTATTGATTATTATTGTTTTATAAAAATATATAATTATTTTAAATATGAATTAAATATATTAATTATAAAGATATACATATAAAATCAATTTTATAGAAAAATATTGTTGTTGCGCCACCGGGATTCGAACCTGGATCTCTTCCCTATCTTAGCTTAGTTGGATAAAGCACCTCCCCCGGTTAAGGAAGAGATCCAGGTTCGAATCCCGGTGGCGCAACAACAATATTTTTCGATAAAATTGATTTTATATGTATATCTTTATAATTAATATATTTAATTCATATTTAAAATATCACAGACCTATGTTCTGAATAATTACAACTTCACAATAAGAATGTGTTCTCCTAAAAAAAAAAATATAATTATTTGTCTGCGCAATTTTCCAATGTTTGGTTTTTTTTTCCAATTCCTTAGAGTCTACGATACTCTGAGTACTCTACATGCGGCTAGACCGCCTAATCTACTACTACAAGTGCAAGATAAAAAACTCTCTAAACAATTTACTGGAAGTTAGCCAATGTTTGGTTTATCCGTGCCAGGTCTTATACGGACGCCTTCTGTTACCATTGTTTTTTTTTTCCAAATCCTTAGAGTCTACGATACTCTGAGTACTACTCTACATGCGGCTAGACCGCCAAATCTACTGCTACAAGTGCATCAGCGCTAATCGCTTTGTCACTTTTACTAACTACCTTATTGTAATAAACATCATAAGTGTTTTATATTAATACATGAATTGGAAGGGTACAAAAATTCTGATAAAAAACCCATTGCCTTCAACACTCGCCTCATATACGTATGCGCCCATTATTATGAAAGTGGTCTAAGTCATGTCTCTTTCGTTTCGAGACATTTAAAGGTTTGCGTTTGAATTGATTAAAATATATTTTTATATTACACAACACAGCGTTTCAAAATTTATTTAGTCTAATAGATTTTTAATTTATTTCGACATATAAGTGTTGCATATGAGGAAATGAAAAATTTAAGGTTGAAATGACTTGATATAGTATCAAAATGAATACAAGCGGAATACGATTGAACGTCGTAACAATAGATTGAATATAACGCTTCAAAATTTTCACAATTGTCACAATTTGCAATGTGACGCGAAATAATTAACAATTTTTTTTTTTTCAATTTCTTGACTTAGACCACTTTCATAATAATGGGCACATTTGTTCTTTACCATCCTTTTCTCGCTGATATGTTGCATGATCAAACAACATATATAGATCAAACGCATATAGATTTTACACACGTGTGCCAGAGCTATCTGAGCACCAAAACACAATAAGAAAGCGCCTAATTCCAAAACCCCCTAAAACAGATTTCGAATAATTAAAGTTAAATATGCAGTTTTGTACATTTTTTTTTGTCAGCTACATGCAAAACACATTGCTTCTCGCAAAAGCCACATAAATACATTGATATTGCATGTTCAAAATCAGGGTTTGTTCCATAATACCCTAAAGCAGACAAAGTATAAGTTATTATTCCCTCTAAAATGAAATCAGCCAATCACAAAGCTTATTGATGTTAAAATTCAATATGGCTGGCAGAACGATATAGAACAAAAAAAAATACATTACAGAATAGTATCTTTAAAAAATGCTGGTGTAAAAATAAACATTTTGTATATTCGCTTTCAAAATATACGTTTTCATCCCTAACTCAAAAATACATAAAGTCGTTTTAGGGGTTTTTTGAATTAGGCACTACATATGTCAAATTCCTATAGGCGATAATTGTATTCAGAGCACCGTTCACATTACTTCACCACAGTCACCATCCTTTCGATATCGTTCTCAACCTTGACATTACTGTTAAACGTACTTATCAATGTTGTTAAAAAAATATTTTATAACTTTGTGTTTTATTTCCCAAAATATATATAATATATATAGTTATGTAGATGTTAATGTACTGTTATTTCAAGCAATGTACTAAATTCTCTTTTTTAATATTCTGGGTAATTTCCCTTTACCATTTATCTGAGACGAATCCTTCAATTTTTGAGAAAAGTGAAGGAGCACAGTTGTAGACGGGAGTTTATGATGCAACAGTTTTTGTGTAAGGCGTCCGCGATGAGAAATATAAATTATTCAATATTATCAATAAAATAATTAAAAAGGGATGTATATTTTTCAATTATGGGTATCGAATCTTCGGCAGTTTGTTTCTAGTCCACGAGCTATGAAAAGTGACGTGTAATACCCGGCAAACCGAAACAATGACGTAAAACAGTCCGAAAGCACAAAGGCTCCGCAGAAATATAATCGAGTGCGCGGCCGTGCAGCGATGAAGTCATTAATACAGTTGAAAGACGTAAAAAAGTGTTCACGCTTTGGAAAACACAGAGAATTCGTACGGTCGTTCTCTGATGAAAAGAGTCGGCGATTGGAGGCATTCCGGGCGAAAGTCGACAGACGGAGAAAATGTTATAATTTGTATTGTGGATTGTACTTACATACTGCCGACACAGAGCGCAGCCGGTACGGGGATATGAAACAAAATAAAGACAACTAATTAGTACACAATTTATACAAGAATCACGTCGATTGCTTAGAGTCGAATCGGTGTAATTCCAAAAATACACAAATATTTGGGAATTTAAGAAATAATACACAAACATAAAACATATTTTTATTTTAACAATTAAATATAGGTAGGTACCTAGTGATCAGCGGCGTGCAGAGAGTACTTTGAAATAAGCTATACTTAACAAGAATTTCTGCGTAGCAAATAAAATTTCGCCATATTCTTAAAACAATCACAAGATTGCTCACTGCTAAGCCGTGGGAGCTTGGCGGCTAATAGTGGCCGCTACGCGGTATATACTGTAATAGACTACATTTCAATGATAGAGCTATCCCCAAAATAAACCACACGTAAATAAAATGTCGATGTAACTAAAAATATTCAATTTTTGTAAGTTAGCTGTCAAAATGAATAAAAATGACATCTAGATGACATATAAGAATCGTGGATAGACAATTTATATGGCAAGTAATATTTATCCCTTACCATAGACAGAAAAGATGACATACATATGTCAATGTACGATATCGCTAAAATATATATTTTTTTTAAGACAAATTGAATGTATATTTACGTACTGTTATTCAAAGTATAAAAGAGAAAACATTTAAGTAATGTTCCCTGCTCGCGTCTCACAGACCTGTCACATCCAGAAAGCCAGAAAGTCATAGATGTAGATGTGGAAGCGTAATATTATTATGTATTTATTTTTTTAAGTCATAATACAGTGTGTTCTGTTATAATATGGTCGATCCTTCCATATGTTTCTGGCCCCCAAAGCCTATAACATTTTGCCGAGCAGTATGAAACAATTGTCGATTGACAAGCTCAAACACTTATTGGATGTTGGCTGAAAGGAAACTGAGCAAAGATTCATGGAAATGATCACATGAACAGAACGTCATTTCTTTACATTCATTTTTCTGTTTTGCATAGTGTTTCAATCATGGGATAGCGAGAGTATTTTACTTATTTATTATGTTATTAGAATTCTTTTAACACTCTACTTACTTCATTCCTAATATTTTTGGTTTAGATACAAATAAAATTATTAATAATAATAATGGTTTTCATATTTGTATGACAGACAGCGGATGAACCTGTCTCCTTTAGTACAGACTTCGGTCTAGTTAAGGAGACAGCGAACATCTCTTACATTATGAAGCTTGTTCGCCTTTTTTGTATATTTATAAGAATGTTTATAATGTATAATATCTACGTATATTAAGAACATGAACAGAATAATTAAAAATAATACATTGCAGGGAAGTAAGACATGTATTTCGGTGCCCTGTACGCTACATTAGTATTTTATTATATTACAACAGACAGTGCTTTACCGATATAGTAGTAAACAAAGTGTAATGTTCAATGTATAATACATATTTTAATTTAGTTTTATTTCTCAAAATATATAGTAACGTAGAACTTGTTTCAATCCACTAATTGAACGCCCTGCTAATAATACATCGCACCATCGCACATCACCGACATTACTTAAGAAATAATGTGCTTAGAGATTGTAAACCACGTTAAAATGACTCTTTATAGATATTTTTTCCACACGAAATCGAGAATTTTATAAAACAGGAATATGTTCACTTTTCACCAGGTGGCAACATGTAATAGACAATGATGGAAATTATATTTTTTTTTACTAATATGTAAATGAGTTGATTAGATTATTTTTGCATAATATTAGAACATTTAAATACATTTATGGCCACAGCGTTTTCAGAATCAACATTGTAAATAAGCGGCTCTTAACATACATACAAAGTGTTTTTAAAATATACAAATCGATACATGCAATTATTATTGATTACCCTTTGAACGAAATAATTAAACCAGTTAGAGATATCCACATACAGAACTTTTCTGCCTCGTTGTATTCCAATGCAAAATAATACTCGCATGGGTCTCTGTTTGATTGTTAAATGGGGGAGAGGGATAAGGACTGAGCCCTCTTGTCTCCGACATATGAGGTAACAACAATAGCGTAAGATTTCTTTGCGGGGAACATGATGAAATTGTGTTTTTTTTAATATCAGGTAATTTTAACTTGGTATATAATTGTATAAAGTAGTAGCAAAAATGAGTAAAGTTTTTAAAATTCTAAATTGTGTAAATTATTTTTTTGTTTGATTTTGTTGAATTTTTTGCAAATTGTCATATTATTGTGAAATTCGTTGTCATTAGTGAAAGTTTTTATAGAATTTTTTCATTAATTTTATTCAATAGGGTCAAGAACAGAGTAAAGCAGTGAAATGGGACGAAGATGGAAGGATCGGATGAGGGATCATATAGGCCGAGGGAGTTTATGGAAAGGTTTGGGATGGAAATTAATTTAGACCATAAATTTGCACCATAGTGAGGGTATGTTTGAATCTCTGTGAATGATTCGCATGGCATAAAATGATAAATCACAGGAACAGTAACTTGATTTTTATTTAAATAATGATACGAAATACTTTTACACATAAATATTATTGACATTTTAAAAAACAATAGGAATAATTCGGCGGTTTGCCTGGACAAGAATCGAACCGATCATTTCAAGATACGTTCACGAATTACATTACCTCAATACCAATAAAGCGTGTACAGATAGGGCCGGTTGTATAATCAGTAGTCAATTTTTACTATGGTAACTTTTTACTAACGCCCGTGGTTAAAATCGTTGGCGGGTTGTTCGAACGTCAAATTTACTATTGTCAAAGCATAGATGAAGATGTCTATAGTTGCGACAAATAATCATGAAATATGCTTTATTTTATGCATTATCTTTGGATTTTTTCGCTTCTGCGTTCGAAATTTTTTCATATTTTGTTCTAATGTATATTAAATACTTTTGGAACAGCTGTCAAGAGTCCGCCATATTTAACTATCGATGCTCGTTTTTACTATCGGATGTACTTTCGAGTAGTGAATATTTTTTTACCAACGATCAAACGATACTTTACCGATCACAAAACCGGACCATAGGTGTCACAAAATTGTCAGAAAGATTATGTAAAAAGAGGTTGAAAAAATATCGAAATAATTATATGTAGCAATGTTTCAATGTTTGCGACCTCAATTTTTTTTCTCTAATGACTCAATATCAATCAAACTGAACTTTTTTGATAACAATTGTTATTAAAAATCGGTGAAAATAGGATCGACCATTAGTAATCGTTGCCATTTCGAAATTTGAACAGCCGCCGTTGTTTATGAAATATGGTGTTATATTTATTTTATATATTAATAAACCAGATTATAAAGATTATCATTCATAACAATATGTAAATGAATAATAAATATATTGTTCTTCGAGCTCCAATCCGTTTTTTACGTTTTTTGTTGTTGTCATTTGCTAACGATATGAGTTCCGTGTTTATACGTTATATTATCCGGACTACCCGTGGTCCCATTAGTCTGGATAATCGAGGTTTTACTGTATATACCAAATAACGGTAATAAATGAAAACTGCCCCAATTTACCTTGTTAAAAAATAACGATAATTTAACAGAAAACCAAGGCAGTATATCTAAATACACACTACACACCGCACTCGTTAGAACAAATCTCAACACTGATCCGTCAGTTTTCGGACACGTCTTTGATGCTGCCGCTAATTTTTGTCTTTTGTCTGTTTGAGTGCCGGCCGAGTGCATCGTTTCCTTAAATGAAGGCGAAATCTTTCTACATCGCTTTCTAGGAACGATCCCTTCGGAAAGCCCCTATTGTTACTCATTGTATGGTCGTTAGGCTGTGATCGTGACAATATTTTATTTTTATATATTTATAATTCGGAATTCGTTATGAAATTTTTGGATTTTTAAATTCTATTTATGAGAACGAATTTCTAAATTCTTCAAATTTCGCATGCAATAGCTAGTTGCAATCGAGTAGCATTGTTGAAATCGCTCAATAGATAGACAAAAATAAGCGTTCAAAAAAAGAGAAATTAAAATTGATAAGAGGCGCGTTCACAAAAAGGTTAATAAGGATGACGGTTGTAACGAATGTATGGTAATAACGAAATTTCTAGATTGCGGATAAGGAATCGAAATATAAGGCGGTTCGCGTGCAGAGCGATCGGGCGCGTGCAAAAATCCCACGTAAAACAGAATAATTTAGCACGATTGACGTGCATTTATTGTCAAAAAACTGGGCGATACCGACCACACACAGCTGTAGCGGCGGCACGTGGGTGCGGTCTAGCGGGGATGCACCGTTAAAATATCTTTACCGAACCCCATCTCGTCATAATTGAAAGCGAGCAAACAAACAACAAATAAACAAACCCCCAATCGGCGACATTTAGCCCCTTCGCACTCCACGACGCAGACGTTTATCGTCTTATCTGATTACGGTTTTCGCACCTGATGCTTCAACCGCTCCAATTCTCCTCGGACGGACCCTCTCGGAGAGCGCATCGAACACCTCCAGCTGTTGCTCGATTGCGAGCTCTACTGTAGATAATGATAGCAATTAACGATCTCTCACTGCAATATTTTGATTTGCGACAACTGTTTAACGTCAACCGTTTCCGGAACAAGGTCTGTTACTTAGTTATTAATCAATCAAAGGTTTACCTACAGAAAAAATCTATCATATTTACATGAAATAATAGATGCACCATTTATAGAAGACTACATATATGTATCAGTCTCAATTTCCAGAATATAAAATTGTAACAAAATATGCGTTTTCATTAAAAAAATATACATATAAATTAACTTATAAATCAATGCCAATATTTTATATATTTTAATTTTAGTGTTTACTTTTAAATATGAACAATTTTGTTTTTGTAGATATATTCCGATGTTCAATGCTAAGATTGATGTTATTGATGATGTACTGTACTAAGGTATTTTGAGCCATTCTGTGTTGAACAAAAAAAAAATTATGCTTATTTTTTTTAAATTATCATTTTTTATTTTATCTTTTTACATTCCTCTGTTATTTTTATTTGCATATATAACTACTTAAGTTAACACTGAGTACTTCTAAAAAATATATTATTTGTAATTAAAAATTTTAAAATTAATTTTATTATTTTCTTTTATATATATTTCGATTTTACTTATGTACTTGTACTTACTATAGTGAATTATTTAATACGAGCAGCACATGTTTTTATAAATAATTTTGTAATAGCCCATAAGGGCGTAAATATAATGTAAACAAATAAAATAAAACACCATACAAGCAATACAAACACACTCATTCTATTCATAATGTAAGATGTTCACTGTCTCCTTAACACGTGTCTCCAGCACCACATCTCAAAGGCATCAATCCGTCTACTCTCCCTTGCCTTCGGCGTGCATGATTCCACACCATATAAAAATAGGGTTTTTACAATACTACATTAATTATGTTTTATAACATATATTCTTCAGTTTCACATCAACATATAATTATCAAATATCCACAAATACTAAGTATTCACTAATAAAAATAAGTTAAAACCCAAAACGGCTTTAATACCCGAATCGATTATACTATTATTTCAATATAGCATTAGAGCGTCACAACTTAAGCGTTGAGGTAAAGAAAATATCGGCTAGACTGAATTTAGTGTCGAGGTTGTGAGGTCTTTGTATTGGCTACATTATTATCCTACACATGTGATTTTCATACGTTCGTCCGTGTCGTCAACGCAAAACAAACATGTATTGAGTCACTTAAGTCAAGTAAGGTTTGTTGTCAATTATACGGAATGAAGATAACTTATCATAATCAACCCAGACTCACAACCTGATATGGGTCCTGACCTTCTCAAGAATACAAGGTTTCTTCACTGGGTTATTTTCTTTTTCTTACTTCATTTATATTGTCCTGCCATCTCGTTTTGGATCTACCCATTATTTGTCTTTCTTCAGGTGTATTATAGAGTAGCCATTTCGAGAGATCATTCATATAGACTAGCCATCGAAGCCTCCTTAATTATATGAGTTTTGTAAATTTCAGCATATTATACATGTGGAAAAATTCTTACGGTGTTGGTAGTGGTTAGAACGCCTACATCACACTTTATTTTGTTTGACAGCTCCGGAAATTCTCATGAAAACACTTTTTTCTAATATATCCAGTGTTGCTTCAATTTTCTTTGTTAGTGTCCAGGTTTCTGACGCGCACTGGTCTTAATTTTTTAAAACACAGCTTTTACATTTATTTTTCTGAACATCATGTTGACTTCAGTTTCTATATCTTCGTCAGATTCATCCACATTAATATATCTTCTCATGCAAGCTTGTCGAGTGTACAGGCTTCTAACAGGACCATATTCTAGTATCTAGTTTAATCGTGTCATATGTCTTATTTATCATTTTCTCTTCATCCATTTGTGAACTTTATCAATCCACCTGAGCGACCTTTTAAAACATATTAACTATGCTAATATACATTTTACATACATTATTTCTTCATTTATTTATTCTTTGCTCTGTCATAAATGGAAGTATAGATGCACAATACACGTCTGATACCAATCATTTCACTTTCCCTCGAAGTTTTAAATGTCACAGAAAATTGCCATTTTTTAGCCGAATATTTTTAAATTCTGCGAAGGGTTTCGAAGGTTGCGAAGGGTTTCGAGCTCGTAATTGTTTTAAGAGAACTGAGTCATTAAAAATCAACATCGGCCAGTGGGTCGCTAAGGTTGCCGAGGTCGTCGGCACGCGACGCTCAATTATTATTCGATCGGGTTTTGCGATAATCGACGAGAAATTGCCAATAATTATCTAGGTACAAATCATTCGGCCGCCAGTGATACTATCTGCCCGCAAATTTGAATTTAAACATTATTTAACAAGGGAGCTTTTAACATTATATAATGGTCACCCATTACATCCGTCACGAATCGACCGAGTTGACATTACTTAAATATTTGTATAATGTTAAAAATAATAATAATAATAACGCAGTCGTGTGGGTGTGCAACAACGGAACACAACGGAATCTGGAGTCTGCTCGATAGACTAACAACGTGCTAATAGATAATATCGAGAGGTGAAAATTAAATCGTTGTGAACGAAGCATTTAATGTTTTTCTTTCATTTTCGAAAATATTGCGCCAAAAATTAAATATCATTTAAATCAAATTAAATGCGTCAATTAGAAAGTTCACGGAAAAAATATTTAGAACGCCACCGGGATACGAACACGGAACCTTACCTATCTGAGGAAACGCGTTACCATATAAGTTTCCGAAAATTATTTATCTGAAATTGTAATTTCACAATAAAAATGCGTTTTCATTAAAAAATACATAATATTTAACGCACCCTTGAGTAAATATATATTATTAGAGGTCTTCATCCTTTCAATATTTTTATAACGAGTCTGCGGATTAATCGGTTGGTGGCCAAAGGCCACCGCCGTTCGGCGACTAACCCAGCTCGTAGTTTCGAGTAGAATAAGGTACCAATGCCCGCGAACCACGCGGCCAACATTAGGACTACTATACATAACCAGGGTGATTATTTTATAGATCAAAGTTACTTGTTCCGTCATGTTGTAAGTGGTATAAATTAATGAAACTCAGACTGCTTGCGAGATGTACAGATCATAGAGTGTCATTAACAGCGCTATAAAAAACATCTTAATACATTCATCCAGATCGCCGTAATGCTAACGCGTTTCGTCCAAAAGCTCATCGATTATTTATGCTGACATTACTCCTTTTTAGAATTGTGCTTTGTGGACATGCCAGGTCTTGTAAATGTAAATTTAATCATCCCTTTTCTCAAAGGCTAGATTTAACACTACGAATACACTGTCTTCTGATCTCTAAAATAAATACTAAATACAGTACGCCGTTTCCACGTAGGGACAGGCCTTGTAATGAAAATACAAGGAAAAACTTCACAATTGCTTATTGATCCGAGTCGTTTAATTTACTTGAAACGCATTTCGCTTTACAAGGACATTATCAATCTAACAATTTATACTAAACAATTTGTATTTATGACAGTTATACAATTCATTCACATGAGATGAAAAGGGACAAAATTATTCATTAGAATTCTGAGAATTTCCATACATTTTTAATGCTTCTAATTATTCTAAGTAACCATTCAGTTTCACCATTAATGGTATTTTAATATCATGGGTAATTTGTAGAATAGGACAGCTATATAATTTTACAATCTAAGAATACGGTTTCACATCAAATAAGAACAATTGATTTTTGATTCAAATGTTAATTAATTCCAATGAAAGTACGGCCAATTGATTTGTGATGGATTATTTAACTTATCACAACACCGTTTCTCTGAAGGGACAGGCAGAGAGAAAAGAACAACAATTTGTTAACCCTCAAAATAGATTTTTTTATTATTTACAGTTAGATTTCTGAACGAAATGTCATGTTCTTTATTTGAAAAAATAGTTTAAGCAGCTTAGACATTTGCAAACACAGACAACCAAACTAACGTAACATTGTTTCAAATTTTCAATTTGGTGTCACCCACGTGAATATATAACTCGATTAGAACGAAAATTTAAACGCTGACAATATAATATGTAACGTATGTAAAAATACGTCTTGTTTACACAAAGATTTAATTTTTCAAGAGTAAATACTTGTAATGTTACATAAATGTGTCATAATATATCGGTTTATGTTTCGTTGGATAAATGTGTGTAATCCCGTAAATAATGTTCCGAACCCCTCTCCTATATATATATCATGTCATGTCTATTCATTTACTGTAAGTGCACAAAACTATGTTCTGAAAAAAACTGCAACTTCGCGATAATAATGTGTTCTCCTTAACATATTCTATGTTGAAAGTAAAACGAAAGAAGTGAGGTGAGTAATGAAGAAGTGAATTGGGCCATTTCAAATAAATCTGGCGTCAGCATTCACGAGAAGTCGGCGATATAGCTGACAAATCCCACGAAATAAAAAGCTTAATCTGCTAAACGTCCGAAACGTCCACATGTCAGAAGAACGTCTTCGTCTTTCTTAATAATAAATACGTCATCCGGGGGCAATCGATGTGTTGGACTGGAGCGAGTGATACATTGTGGCGACAAGTGAGAATGGAATACTTTACATGTGAAACACATGCTCGATAACATGTGTACACGCTTCAGTGCGCCCTCCGCCTGGACGCAAACACGATGTGACCGATTTGATAAAGTCGCGTTATAACCGCCCGTTATAAATATTTATTAAATGTTTATATCAAGCTGTTGGTAATATGGAATATCGCATTAATTAGGGGGCGCGCTGGCGAGCAGGTAGCGCGGCCCCGAGACGTGCTAGGGATGATTGGGCCGCGTTCGACGCAGGGCGCCGTTGACAAAGAATAATTAATAAATATAATATTACGGCTAATTCGAGATGAAAATTAGGAAAATAAGATTTCTGGATCCCGGCCCACTTTACAAATCCCGGGCGTAATATTTTTGGTTAATTTCAGGGCACCAAAATTAGATCAAAGGTAAATGCTATGCTATGTATACTCATGAAATTGTTTAACATCATAATCGCTATTTGTCAATTTTATCATTATTATTTACGTTATTTTTTCTTACTTATTTAATTACAAATATTTTAATGCTATTTATACTAATTTTTTCTTACTTATTTAATTACAAATATTTTAATGCTATTTATACTAAGTATAATATTTTTTGCAGTAAATATTAAAAATATAGATGATTTTCGATTAAATATAAATATTTCTCACCAAAATAGAAGGAATATATACGTTACACTGTAGTACTTGCCCCGATAACTAAATTCATGTAGAAATTTTTTATTCTATCTATAAGATTAAAAATCTATGCCTGTTCGTCCGGGCGATGGGAAGGTAGAGAGCTGCCCCGCCAGACGTCGATCGGGGCCCGGCCGAGTGAGGCAGCAGTTATGTAAGCGGAGCCAAGACTTTATGACGTCACGATGCGCTATCTACCATCGATCCTGATAGAAGATTAATTTCTGCCAGAGTCTTCTTCACCTTGGGATGGACACGTGACCCAAAGTGAGACTGTTGCCTAACTGTGCATAGGGTTTTGGTCCTGCCCGGCAAGACCCTGACGCTTCTGGATTGGGGAGGATGTGGCCCTGTCAAGCAAGAAATATGGATGCTGTACCCTGATGTCACTGCTGGGATCGAAGTCTGGCGCACTGAGTTCTGTATCTCGGTGCAGCCTCGGTGGATGAAGATACAATTATACAATATGGAACATAAGAGAATTTAGTCTGTAAATATTGTTGTCCACGTTTTTTTTTATTTATGCTACCGTAAACATGATTATGCTACCGTATGACATGAAATTGGTTGCTGCTACGTAAAGTTCAATGTATTAAATTTTGCTCATTTGATAATCAAGTTATTATTTATTATGAAATAAAACACCTTTTATCATTTTGTTATTTCAAATTATTCTTCTTTTACCTCGGGGGATGAATGCAGATTTGGGAGATCGTTGGTAAGGTAAGGAGTTCTGACAAGTTTGAATCGGTGAGATCCACATCTCATGTTTGCCACTAAACTGACCGGCGGAGGTGTGGAACCCCGGTTTCATAGCTCACAATATATATATATGTCAAAAATTAAGAAAAAGTTCCGGGATCGAGTCCCGGTGATAACTATATATATTTTCGATAGCAATTTTGTTTTGTATATGTATTTAAGTGATTCGTCTACCTAATTTGTTTAATTATCAGAAAATTGCTAATCCACATTAAAAAAATTAGACATTTTTTTTTTAAATTAACGAGTTATTGAGCATTTTATAATCCCGAGCCATGATGCTGATTTCGGCATCATCCAAATCGAACCTGAAATTCAGTGCGGGAATATTTTATGTAGTTTGATAAATTTAAATTATATAATCTTCAGAATTTTTTAAATATCACTCAGCTTTTTGTGTATTAAACCAGCATTTTCAATGTTACATTACTAATAATTTAAGACAAAAATTCTAAAGAAACGTGATATCCCAAAGCTGCTAAAAACACCGAGCTAAAAATTAGGGACTATGAATAGGAATTATTGCTGACGGATCTATTCAATTATATTCTTATTCGAATTCTTCGGATCTCCGTATTTCGAATTTTCATTTTCGTTCGTTTATAGTCCCAAAAGTTTACGTTTAAGATTGTTAAAAAATGATTTTCCTCGTTTCTGCCACTAAAATGATTTTTTATTATTTATTGAAATTGTTAACAAAATAATAAGTTAAAATATTTTTTTTGTATTCATTTTTGCATGCACTCGATAAACTAATCGAAAAACGGCGCGTATTTATGGCACTACTGATAAAAATATAGCAATAATTACGAATATGTCAAAGGTTTAAAGATTATTTTCATTAACCCTAATAAATTGTTTGCATCTTTATATTCTATATAGAAATTGTTTTTTTTTTTAGAAATTATAATACCCAGTGCCTACAGATGCGCTGTGTTTTAAATAATAAAAATAATTATAAAAATCAATCGCGTTACATGCCTCAAACATATGCGCCATTCCACCCCTACATAGATTACCTATGTTTTTCAGGTAAGAAAAAAATATTCATAATAAAATCAGTTAAATAAATAAAATAAAAATCTTCCCTGGTCCCCCTAGTATTAAAGAGATGTGAAAAAAGACGTTTACAAATATCACCAGGTGTAACTATTTAAAAGAAAAGCAATATTAGTATTAAACTTAGATGTAAAGAACGTACAAGTAAAAAAGTATATTTAAATATAAATCAATACATTAATTATTAAATGTATTAATTAGAATGATATCCTGGTAGCAACAACAATATTTTTCGATAAAATTGATTTTATATGTATATCTTTTTTATTAATACATTTAATTAGTATTTAATACATTGATTACTAATTTTCTAATGACAATTTGACACTACAGTTTTATGGGGGAATATCAAGATGCTAGAGTGCTCGCTTAGCGTGTGAAAGGTAGTTTTGATTTCAAATAGTTCAAATTGAAGTGTTTAGTATCGATATTCGTTATAAGTAAGATAATAGTGAAAATATTTTTAAATGATTACATCTTTTTAATTAATATACAGAGCAAAATTCTTCGTAATACGTGTCCACGAAGAATGTTGTTAAGTAATACCTGTACAAATCAGATTTTATCTCAAGTCATTTATGATGGTTATGACACTAAATAAGTAGGTAATACACCCAATATATTGTTTAACAGGCTGCATGAAATGGTCGGAGAAAACTGAACACCTAGGTTTTTTCCAACAACGTTGCATGCTGCCAAGCAGGTGGTCATACCTATAATGCGACGGGCTTTACAGAGAAAATTCCCGGCGAGACAAATTGTCTGTCTTACAAGGGAAGTCAATACCCTATGTGCGCCACATGACATATTCATTATTATAACCCTAGTTGTAGATGTCACTTTTTGGGACAGGTAGGCGTGTGTCCGAATACGCGTATGCTAAATTAGAACTGGCGTTTTGTCCCAAAAGTGTAACACTTAGAGTAGCGTGACTATGCTAATACAGCCAATGCGGTGCATTGAGGCCCACGTGACCCCACAGGGGACCAAAAAGTTTGCGCCTAACTATCCATTCGGTATTGATATTTCTGCGTGCTTTTCCAGTGTCAATATATTAAACCACAGCAAGATATAGAATTTAAAAAATCATTTCTCGCGTATATGACGAAACATTATCGAAGTGTACAGTAGCGCTACCCCGATATTATCCGCAACATCGCCTGAATGTAAAGCAAGTATTTTTTAAATTGCAAGTGCTTATGCAGAGGGTAATAGATCTAGTCTACAATATTTTATGGGTGGATACCTGACTATATTAAGAGTCGAAAATGTTCAAGGGATATATGCAAAATCTGCACGGTTACGGAAAATATCATTGTTTGAAATTTTTACAAAATCGTGTTAAGTTTAAGGTCTACGTACTTCGAAATTCGTACTTCTTCGCTTCAGGTCCTAAATCATCTAACAAAAAATGGTCTAGCCGCTCGAAATTCGATGACCTTTATTTTTTTGTATACAACATATAATTAGGAATCATTAAAATATTTCAACTAATCGCAATACTTATATCTCTGACATGGTTGAGATTAGGTACATATCCCTTGAACATTTTCGACTCGTAATTTAGTCAGGTATCCACCCATAAAGTATTGTAGACTGATTCTGTTACACCCTGTATATGCCTAAGAACAAGAACATATGTTTTTATCATGAAAGTGTTAGTATTATGCAATGATATACTCATTTTGTTCCGACTATTTAATGGATAAATCACGTTGTACGAATATTTGTATATCTTGCATACAATACTCATTTAGGGGGTTCTTTCTTTCCATTTTGCATTGGAGACCAATTTTTTGTTTAATCAAGTAAAAATATCAATAGGTATTTAGTTGGAACGGGATACGATCCCGGAAGTTTTCCTGTTCAGGAAAACGCCTTACAATTTCGCCACATACTTAAAAAAAAATAGATTTTACATAGAAACCGTACTACGAAAGTGTTTTAAACACTACTTAAATAATAATACAAAAAAATAACAATACGAGAATACTATTCATGGATTCAACTGCAGTGTGATAAACTCGTGTGTGCATATGTACCGGCGATGTGTATGCAGATTAAATGCAGTGTTGCAATTGGATGCACTCGGCGCGGGATAATATTAGCTGCGTAACTTATCGATCACGTGTGACACGACCGGCCGTCACCTGCTGACGGGCCCGGCACCAACTGCGGGGAGGGAAGAAAGGGGGTGTGTCACCTCCGAGGGTGTAACAGTTTATGACAGAACCACGGGGATGATGCAAAGCCACCCATGCAGACATCATTGCTTATTATATCAAGCATCTTTATATTCCTGTTTAATATTTGTTTGATATTATGACTCATCATCGTTCACGTCTGACGATGACTGAGATCATAGACTACTGCAGATCTGAGGGATGTTAACAGAGACCTTGGACGTGACCCACTTAGGTCTTAAATCAACCAAAACACACCATAGGAAATTAGTTCACTGTTATTCTCGAGATATATTATAGATTATATAACTCGAGAAAAATCGAGGTAAATATTTTAACATATCATTTCAAAATCTGATGTCTTGCCGACCAAAAAGTATTGAATCAGAACGAGCGTTTTCATCTGCGGGACAAATATGTACAAAAATTAAGGTCAAGTCTAAAATATGAAAGTAGTATATTTTAATTTTGAAAAATTATTATACCAAAAATATTAATATTTTTTAATAAATTCAAAAAAAACATTCAGTTGTAATATTATTTTATTTTAATTATGAATTTATATTAGGTGTATACAAAGTATGTATTAATACACCTAGTGTATGTTTCACATACATCAATAAGATAATGGATAAACTAATAAGTTAATAATATTAACTCCTCACAGACAGGTAAACCAAATATTATACAGTCGTAATTTAAATTAACCAAACTCGATGTGGCATATCCATAAGTGATTATCTGATATCTCATTACCATATCTCAGTAAAAACAAAAATTACATCATATACCTACATATGCATGTATTTATATGACATTTTTCACCAGAAAAGTATTTGAAATTATTTAGGTTTTAATCTAGGATACCGTTTTTAGTAAAGGTGGCCACATACAGTTATACTTTAATCATCTAATCTACGTCTATTTTTTTTTCACTAACCGGTAAATAACCGTTAAACCGGTAATGGAAAGAATAGTAATTGCAATTTGACGGTAAATTGCGAGCCCTAGACCCACCAAAATAAACTTCTTTTCTCGCAAGATGTTCAAAAAATTGCTTGATTAACATGGTAAACATGACGTGCTTGTGGTCTAATAGTTGCGATACTCGCCTAGTGATCTAGCGATCGGGGGTTTGAGCCTCGTTCCAGGAGGATAAGTTAATTATATTTGCATAGTATAAGCGTTTAGCTTACTTTGAAAATAGTAAAAATGTTGATGTGACACGTATTTCGTGTACACATCATTATTATTTAAAATAAAACGTATATTTTTAAATGATTTGGAATCGTAAATGTCATAGATGTGTTAAATAACAATTCGGTGCCTATTTTATTTTAGAAAAATAACCATAAAGGAAAGTGCAACTTACATGACAATAATATTCCTCTGGTTGATTGTTTTCACCTCGATCCATCATGAGTGTCAGTCGACATTACATGTGTTACGGGATTTTAATTAAGACGTAGGATAGGGATGAGAGGAGAAGAAAAGAGAGGCCTAATGATGATGATGAAATTTTAAAGATTTGTTATCCACGTGAAACTTAAATAAATGTGATGAAATGCAATGTAAACGAAAATTTTCTCTCTCTCACTATTTTAGAATAAGATTTTGAATTACAAATCATTAGTATAGTTTAGAAATGTACACTCCATCTCGGTATTTAGTATCTACAAAGGTACGGCTAAACATAATTAATGACGTTGACTGACATCGGTGTATGTAATTGACCTGAACAAATTAACTAATCAGTTGTAAACATCAGACGCCTTCAACATTTTTACTAAGTATTTAGACACGAGCTTAAGATTAATGATTTAAAAAAAAAAAGTAAATTTAAATAAGATTTTCTTAGAAGAATCAACCCGGTTTACAATAGATTAATGACTTAAATAGACTCAACTGTTTTAACAGAGTTTTTAAAAAGAAATTAAGCACATATTCATAAAATTGTTTCACAAAATTTCTCCATAAAGGACTGCATTTTTAGCAGTTCAGAGGATTTAATATATATATATTTCATAACTTCCTAAATACTTTTTTTAGAATTCTTTGAATTGAAGTGAATGATCTCACCTAGATACGTAAAATAATATTTTTTAAATATATTTTACGGCATTAATATTAAATAATGACATAAATATATTTATACAAATTAAATTAATCAAATAGAAAAATATCTAGCTATCGAAAATAATATTTAGTTGCTACGGGGACAGTGCTTTATTACGTAAAGGTGTTTTTTTATGGATCGAGAAGTTTAAAAGTGGCCGCACGAGTGTGACGCACAAAGAGGGAGCAGGACCCCCCGTCAACCTCCACCACGGACGACCAGATTCAGCAAGCTCGAGACATGGTTCTAGCTGTGAGGTAGCGTCTTCTTTGAACCATGGTTCTGCCCACCAAATCATCCACGATGAGCTAGACTTCCGTAAAGTCTGTGTAAATAAATTGTAGAACGAAAAATGTAGATAATTTTTGACTTGGCCTCGTATATAAGAAGGGCTGAAGGCAGAGAATTGGCGATCCTTGAGGGAGGCGTGGAAATACAAAGGCCGATGATGTTCAATAAATATTGGAATTTATATGGGTCGAAGAAAATTGTAATATTTGGGCTATTTTGAATTACTGATACATTTGTTTAAACTGCTAAAGTTGCGTGTTAAATACGTACCCACAAAAATAAATAAATGTTTTTAAATTATTTTACTCCATTCATTCGGTCAAAATATCTTTAAGGGTAGAAGTGAGAGGGAGCCAAAGAGATTACAAAATACTGAAATATTTGAGCTGTGCAAGTTTTTAACGGAATATGTCTCAAGTGTTCACACTAGGGCATGCAAAATTACCGAGAAATGGTATTACCGGTAAAATATGAAATTAATAATGGTAATTTATTTGTAGTTATAGAGATATTAAAATATGATTATTATGGTATAAACAAATTTAAAAATATATATGAAGAAATATATTGCAAGTTAATATATTTAAATAATTCTTTGTCAGAAGACGAATTAAAATGAGCTATAAAAAACATAATATATTAAGCGTGGCATTGTTTAGGCTGGAACTAATTTTAATGCAGATCTCTTCTGCTGAAGAGATAATTCTCTCTGATTCTACACGTGTTGCTAATTTATTGTAATATAATTAAATGTTAATTGTAAATATTTTTACGAATTTTTTCTTTATTGAAGTATAAACATTTCTATTCTTACTGCATTTGCTAAATCGTACGTCATGTTGTTAACGGCTTGACTTTCCAGTAGATAATTTGTTTTTTGTTTTATATCTTGCCGAAGTTGCTTGATAGTTCAAGCAGCTAACGATTTAGCTGAACTAATAACTTGAACGTCAACTTAATTCTTTCCATCTTTAATAATAATAATAATGGATAATTTGTATAGCGCCATTTGTTGTATCAATTCGTCGATTTGTTTCGTCATTACATTTTAACTTTGTTGGTTAAATATTTCATATGCATACCAAAGTACACGTAATTAGAAATACATACATTTAAAAGAAATTAACAAAAAATTATCTTTGTTTAAAACCACTTTATTTTTTATATAACAATACCGGTTTCGGAACCACCGTTTCTTCTTCAGGGTAAACTAGATACTAACTTGACATTACAAAACAGGCAATCATATCAGGTGTTAAAGTGGGGATGAAGGGAAAGAGACATATGATATAAGATATGACTGGAGGTTAGATTTTTTTGGTTATTTATTATATATTCATTATTATTTATAGACTTCTTGATTTCTAGGTCCTCTAAGTTATCTATACGTTTACCTTTATTATCAATGTGGAGAATATTGACTCCTGTATTTTTATCAAAACTATGGTTATTTTTAATAACGTGATTGAAAAATTTGAAAAAACTATTACTATTTAAACATCTCATGTTATTTTTAATTATTTTTTTCACAACTTAACTTTGTATTACACACGCGTGTGTGTAGTACAAAGTTTAGTACATAATTACGAAATTACAAATATTCATGTTACACCACAAAGTAACCGCCATGTCAATCAATGATATCTCATATGTTCCTTAATCCTAGTATCAAAATTACGACTCGTTTTGAATTCTGTGTTTCCGAAATCGGTTAGTGATACCAAAAATAAAGTGATTTTAAACGAAGTGAATTTTTGTTAATTTAATATATAATGAATAACCACAAAGTGATAGCTAAATACAACAGTATATAAATATATTTATTGGAAATTAGGTAAGAAAATTCAGCCATATTTACCGGTGAACCGGTTTACCGAAAACCAATGGTGCATGCCCTAGCTCACACTCTTCTGATCGCATCGTGAAGAGGATTCTTTACACTTTTTATCTTAGTAGAGCAACTCAGTTTTTGTTTTAGACGATCTGTTCAAAGAAGAGCGCGATAAGGAAAATGGGTAACATTGCAAACCCTTCACATCACTCTACACCCATAACATTGTCCTCTTATCTCATCCGAAACAAGGGCTTGAAGCGTCTCGGTACCTGGTCTAACAGACCCTCAAGCCTTAATGCCTTCAAGGATGCTAAATAGGTACTTAACAGTCGAGCTGAACCAGATGGTTTTGACACATTAGTATTCAATATATTCGCTCTCCTACATTTGTGGCACAAAAGATTGAAAGAACTTTTAAAACACGAAAGGGGTCGAACACATGAGTACATTTGCAAAGCCTTCGGGAAAAAGAATTACATATTATTTCATACATACGTCGTATATTATATAAGTGACATAAAAAGAAAATATTCATAACCAGACCGACAATTGATATGGAAACACGGTAAGGGAGTGAAAAACAGAGGCTAATAATTAAAGTAATATCTATACTTATTACTGCAAGGAAGACGTCGCTTAAAATCCTCTAATTGTACAAAAATATAGGAGGCATTATAACTACCCTCGACACATGTGCGCCACAAGTTTTCGATACCATAGGATTAAGCACGTAGATGTTGGTCTAGTGGTTAACACACTCGCCTAGTGATCCAGTGATCGGAGGTGTGAAACTCGTTCCAGAATACCTCCTATTCCTATTTTCATAAGCGTTTAGCTTAATTTCAAAAAAGGAAGAATGCGATATGTATTCCACGAATCTCTATTTAAAAAAAAATAAGAAGTTGTTTCGTGTATTAAGTCTGACAATGTGATTTTGAAATGTATTAGGGATACAATTATGGAGTAGTCAAGTACACCAATTTTAACATGTTTTTCATCATCATCATTATCACCAGCATGACTACAGAATAAAGGTATCTCTATGACGTATCCACTCGTCGCAGGGTATTTCATATATATTACTACTATAATATCTAATGAAGACTGAGTCGACTTACAAGAAAATAATTATTTCATACTTTGCTTAATCCAAAACAGACTACTATGGACAGCAACACTTAGAAGAGCAAAACGTAATACAATTAAGTTGTTGGGCGTACATATTGATTCAGATCTTTCAATGAATACACAAATCAGCAAAAGTGTCAGTGCACGCTGACATCAACTGAGACAGATTAAAAGTATTCGGAGTCATCTTCCTCTTGAGGCAGCCCGTCTACTCATTACGATGTCACGTGTGGATCTATGCTGGCATGCCAATATTTCTAATGGATAGATTACAATCCATTCTAAATGCGGTAGCATGAATAATATATGGAGTTTCCAAATTCTCTCATATAACATCCCTTTTACATCGGCTACATTGGCTCCGATTCCCTGAAAGAGTTGAATTTAAATTGTGTTGGTTGATGCACAAGGCGACTATGTATCTTCAAGAGCTTTGTATTCCAGACAATTTTAATGGTAGACGTCAAACTCTCAGGTCAGAAAGTGTTGTAGAACCGACCAATCGTTGCCAGAAGTCAAAATTTAGTGAACGGGCATTTGCGGTGGCAGGCCCAAAAGTGTGGAACTCTTTTTGCCCTCCGTCATAAGAAACAGTGCATCGGAGACTTTATTTGAGAAGAAACTAAAAACGCACCTTTTCAAAAAATTATTTCCATAAGTTAAAATAACAATTATTAATTTTAAAAACAAAGATAATTGTAGGACTATAAACATTTGATGTTTAAAGCTCCCTTGAGGTGAAAGTTTTAACGAAAATGGCGCTATACAAATTATCCATAATTATTATTATGAAAAGGCTACTAAATGTTTACGATTGCCGTTTAGTTGGTTGCCTTGTATTCGCCAAATCTTAAATTTATTTCGAGATTAATCTGCAATCTTGAAACGATAACCATATTCATAACTTTGGTTATTTTAAAGCAAAATTATGATCAGTAAGAAACAAACCAATTTGTTTATTTTTTACATAAATCAAGCAAATTTAGTGTTTTTGTGAAAAATGTAACCATTATACAAAGCAAAAGAACGCTCATCACTTTTAGTTCGAGAGAGACAGAGAGAGACATTTTTTCATCAATTGAATGGGGATTATAAAGAAGAAATTATTAACTCATACGTACAACAATAAAATATTTATTCGTGTTCAGACATTTCAAAGAGTGTGACCAAATATCTATAATAACCGAGGCAAACGATTTAAAATATTATTGGCTAACTTGATTCTCAAATCATGAACAGCTGCAAAGCTGTAGGGTAGCAAAGAGAGCGGGTTATTAATACACGCTAAAGGTTAATAAAACGCATACTTTTAGGGAAAGATAACGATCGCCGAACGTTTATATTGAAAAGTACAAGGAAGACAATAATTCAGGCGGGCTATCTCGCTACACCTTGGCTTGGATCAAAGTTTCTCCAAATTTTAAAGGGACCTGGAATAATATAATTTTATAATGTAATCGTACAGATAACTTAAATTGCTTTTTGTTTCTTCATAATCTTACATGACGGTACTAGATTTAATAATATTTTTTTTAGGAGAACACATTCTTATTGTGAAGTTGTAATTCTCCTAAATAATAAAGTTGTATCAATGTGTCCAAAATTTAATAAAAATGAATTGATAATTCTGGCGTCTGCTATCAGTTTACTCAAAGGTATTTGAGATTCTGTGAAAATAAGGTAGATGGCTCTATGGAATGATGGAACGATTAAATGTATTAATATCAAAAAGGTAACATATAGGGTCGAAAATTGTCGCTAAAAATAATGTCGCTGTAGCTTAGTTGGATAAAGCACCTTCCCCGGTTAGGAAAGAGATCCAGGTTCGAATCCCGGTGGCGCAACAACAATATTTTTCGATAAAATTGATTTTATATGTATATCTTTATAATTAATATATTTAATTAATATTTTAATAATAATTTGTTTTGGCAGTGCCACAAATAATAATAATACAAAATTTGGAATTGATGACATTTATATCATAAGTGGTGGAGATGGTGCCAATGTTGGTATACGCGTAAGGGTCCTTGGTTAGATCGGTAAAAAGATGAAAGATTGTATATAAATAGACAGACATTCAGTTTTATATATATAGGAATATAGATTTTTGTATTAACAAATAATTAAATAAGTAAATTTTCGTTGAAAGCAATAACTTTGTGGTTTGACATATTAGATTAAATAAAACTATGCATGAACCCACGAATTTTATTACACGCTAGCCGGTTTCGCTTAGTTCAAGCTTCGTCAGGGCGTATTTATAACTAACAATAAATACAAAAAAATGCACTTATATTATAATTGATTTTAAAGGAAACATACCTAATATGGGACTAATAGATAAATTTATTCTTAATAATCACATAAATTAGCCCCATATTAGGATACATTTATTTTTAATAATCCCCATATTAGGTATGTTACCTTTAAAATCAATTTAATATCCATCAACACTGTACTTTCCCTCCTTTAATGTTCCATCTAACTGAATATGTATTCTGTCTCTCTCCTTCGCATATAATTTTATATTCTGTCTCCCTTGATGTTTTGTCTAACTATATATATATTCTGTCTTTCTCTTTCACATGTAATTTTATATTATATCTTCCTCTTTATGTATATACCATATATGTGCATTATTTTTGTATTTATTGTTAGTTTAAAATACGCCCTGAAGATGCTTGGTTGGCGTGTAATAAAATTCGTGGTTTTATAGAAAGTGATTGTGTTTTATTTAAGCAAAAAAAGTAAACATTTTAAATTGAAATCATACGTGAAATATATTTAGAAATGATACGCCACACTCTTCTGTTCTGACTCTCAACACTTGCATCCATCAAAGTTATAAAATTTGTTTTTTTGATGCAACGGAAATCGCATTAAGTCACATGTTGCTAATTCGACCCGGACCTCAATCGCTGTGAAAAGTCACATAGTGATGTCTCATTACTCATATGTGCTTCACACAATGTCTCAAGGAGTACATAATGAATTAATATTATTGTCATCGGACACCTATCGAGTTAAAGGATGGACACATGTCAACCCGCTGTTGTTTTGCACAGAACTGTTATTAAAAATATTATGTATTAACCAATTCTCTGGTTTTTATATTATATATTTAAACAGAACAAAATAAAATAGATTGAGAATTATTAAATGTTATAAAAGATGATTAATAAAATTACGAGAAAGCAAAACCTCTTTGAATTAATGAGTTGTCCCTAAAATATGAAGGGTGGTGTTTAGTATTAACTAAAATACAATTTTAAGCAGTGAAACACATATTTATGCATGCGAAGCTTTTAATATGTTTGCATAATTAGCGACCGATCTTGGCTTAGGGGAAACGAGAATTTTTAATATCGCATCAAATTTAATGCGGTGTAATTAATATATATGCACGCGATGCCTAGCGAGATGAAATATTTTAAGGGTATCTTTTCACGGCAGATAACATAGGCTTAACAGGAGGGTGTGCGGGTGGGAGGGGGTTGTTTTTATATGGTTTTCAAGGGTTTTCATCTGGTCTTGCCAAGTCTTCCGCGCACGTCCTCTACTTTTGGTGCCATTAACACTTACGTCATATATCTTTATTACCATTCTGTCCTCATTCAAAACTATACTATTGGAAACAATACAAAACAATTTTTCAGTATTATTTATTTTAAAATTATTCACGTCACATCAATATTATACTTTTTAATGAACGCCTGTTTTTGTGAAGTTGCAATTTTAGAACAATAGTTCAATGATAATTAAAACAAATTAATTAGATCGATCAATTTGTAATACCATATATACAGAATAACTTGGTTTATCATCATCAAAGGATCTCTAATTATTCTTACGTCGTCGCTCCATCGAGGTTGATGACAGTGAATGGGCGACCCTTCGCACCTTCGACCATTTTATGAGACGCGGCTTCCGCTCATTCGCCGCCAGGTTGGCATTTTTTATCTACACTAGAGTGTGGCGCTCTATCCTCTCTTCCTACCGCCGCGGGATGGTAAGCAAGCATAAATACTAATCACCGATTCAAACGCTTCGGTCCACTCTGAATAATTCGCCAAAATGCAATTGCTTCATAATACTTTTTGTCCCACGCGTCAACCGTATGTCGACAAGTTTCCGAATGGAATTATAAACTCTACCCCATCAACATACCGTGCATTTTACATTACCGTCGCAGATAAGTGTACGAGTTTTTGCACCGCGAGTGTCGTGCGGTGTCCGCTCACATTTATAATTTTATTTATGTGCCAGGGAAGAATAATTATCGCGAGGAATTGAAAAAAGTACACTTTTGACATGTTTGCGCGCACAACACAACATCGGGGAATGTGCAAACATTACATTTGCAACATGTTCAACCGTATTAATTCCAGGTATAATTATCCAATAACATTTGTAATTTATGAACAAAGAAAAAAATAAAATTAACGTTTAAAATATTCTAAAGCTATTGCCACCTCGTTGAGTGCCACCGATTTTTAATAACTAAAGCAATATTTTACTGTACATATATAAAAAAAATATTACAAGCAAATAAATCTGGTTTCAATGTGCACAATGATAATATGTACTATTTTCCAAATACTAATTTAATGCATTAATTATAAAGATCTACATGTAAAATCTTTTTTTTTCGAAAAATATTGTTGTTGCGCTACCGGGATTCGAACCTGGATCTCTTTCCAAACCGGGGAAGGTGCATTATTCAACGACAGTACTTTTGACGACAAATTTTCGAACCTATATGTTACACTTTTTCATTATTTTAAAGCAATCTATTTTGTTTTTACGGAATTTTAAATACCTTTGAATAAACCGATAGCAGACTCCTAGAATTAACAATTCATTTTTATTGAATTTTGGATACATTGATACAACTTATACTGCTATTACTTTCATATTTTGTTTACCATTCTGTATTATAAATCGACACTAAACACTTGGTACCACACTCTAGATCTTATCTAGTTGAGAGTAAAGAAATCAGTAAAAAATATGTTAAATATTCTTCGCTATGACATATTTGACCGAAGAATACCTTATTAAAATTGATACAATATAAGTAGTATTAATGTGTGAAAGTTGAATCAGCAAAGAAATCTAACACTATCATTAAAAAAATAAGTATTGGGATGCATTTTCAATGTCACGTTATTGTTTTCAAAACATCGTAAACGCGATGCAATTTTAATTGAACTAAATTACTTTAGTATCGCGGTAGATATATAGGATAGAACGCCACTATCCTGACACACAACAGAGAGAATGCAATGGGAATGACATTACTTGGGCATACATGTTATTACGATGCTTTCTGACCCTAGAGGATAGGAGGCCAGAGGTGTATTTATAAATAGAAAAATAACAAATCCCGACATTGTAAGCACGATCATAACCTTTAAAATCTTCTTTCTTATTATTATTTATTATTATACACGCCCTAATCAGGCATTAACATAATTTATAAAATAACAAAAAATTACAACAGAAGTCCAATACATAAAGAAAAAAATTACACAGTGTCAGCATGTTTTTACATAATTAAAAATAAATATAAAATGTGAAGTAGCCATTTATCCGCCACCATTGAGTTGAGACACAAAAAAATGTAATAGTGTAGACCAATAAAGAATGAAATTAACGGCAAAAATGTCGACTATTGCATATTCATTCGCCAAAGAATGCATTCTGGGGACTGCGGAGTTAGCTAGTGCATGGGTTCTGACATTACCACTGTAATAAAACAATGAATTATGTTAAACCTTCGTCTCAATGAGGACACACAATGCTATCGATTTATTCCCAGCTTGCCAAGGTGTGAAATCGTAACAAATGCCAAGCTGCCATAGGGGTTACCGCAGCCTTGGTTCTGGCTCGCTACGATCCCGTACCAGAATTGATCTCCTCCTCCAGGAGGTTACCCTGATGCCATCTCGTCACTGTGGAGTCCGCTAAGCTCATACGTCTGCCATCGCTCGCTACCTGTTTCCCCGCTGGTTGCAGGGGGGTCTCCTCTAATCCCGAGGATGTATCAGGTCCAGTTTCAATCTCTGAATCCACCGCGGGAACTCCACTGCACGTTGATAAAACAGGCCACCCAGGCGACGGTGCGTAAATTCAAACATCACAATGTAGCAAAATACATGTAACATGCATGAAAAAATTCGATGTGAATGTAAAGTTGATTCAAATTCAATTTTTTGGACATCTTGCGAGAATAGAAGATAGCTTGGAGAAATTTGTGGTGGGAGGGCCACATCGAAAGACGGAGAGGAAAAGGAATATCCCACTTCCATTGGAACAACCAAGAGAAAAGTGCTACAGGCACGTCTCTGGTAACAGGCCTCAGATCTGCAGTGGAGGAACATAGTCAAGAGGGCGGTAGATCATGGAGATTACAACCATAGCGTAGTGAATTGGATTTAAAAATGTGGTAAATGAAGTAGTTTGGTTGTGTGAATTATAAATTCTCAACATAAAATTATAATACTAATACTGAAATTCTTAAACATTGGAAGAAACTATCATTAATAAAGAACCTATGATACTTGTAAAGTGATATTTTCATATCTTATAGATATCTCGTTCACACGCGACAAGACGTCAAATGAGGAGAAAATGGTAAGAAATATGTATGACGCGAGTGTTGATAGCACCAGAAACAGAGTACATCCGCGGAAGATTTTGTGTGACCAGGTGTAACTACATTACTGGAAGATGGTCCAGAAGCAATGTTCCCTCTAATTTTGAATCACGCTGTGTGCATAAAAAATCCTTTATGCAATTTTCAGGACCAATGCCATTATTTGTGCGCAGGGGAAAACTATAAGAAAAACATTGACCGGTAAGAATAAGGCTCCTGGTAGGGTAATGGTCAATGTGTTGCATCTCTATCTACTTATGCTAAACCACATTACTAATAAAGTTATGTTAAGATGCATACATAAATCAATAGAACCAATAACTATCAAGGAAAGCTGTATATTTCAGAAACATTATCCTCAATGAAAATCATATCATCTTTTACAACTTTCATTATGCAGGGGACAATATTGGTAAATTATAAAGTGGTTCAATGTCCAAAATGTTGGTGATCTTACAATATACAATGTATAAGGAAAAATACTATTGAAAACAATAAAAAAATTGTGCTCGTGTGATAATAGATTTAAGGTAATTTTCAAGTGATATAAAATTAATTTTTAATTATTTTACATTTTAATTTTGTAACTTACTATTTATTTGTTCACTAAATAATAAATAATTAACTTACTCTAGGTATGCATCCAATGTATATTGTCTTTATTGGAAATAATAACAAATACCCAAAGTAGCGTTTCAGTCTTTCAAATCAAATCAAACGGAAATGTAGATTATTTTACAAAATAAAGTTTATTTATTTATTTGACAATAAAATTTTTATTTTTTATAACATGAATTAAGTATTAAACATTATTAAAATTATATGCTTTTTTATCGCTTACCTCTCCAATAAAGAGACTAGCTCTTATGCTTGGCGAGGGAGTTACACGATAATAATTTTATATATTTTATTTATTGCCTATTTGTGTGCTTCTGAAGTGTTCTGTAATATTTTTTATTTTCTAATTATGTGTTTTTGAAGTTTTTATTTATTTTTTTTAAAAACTCTTTTATATTTTTAATTCTTTAATTTGTGTAGAGAGGCTATTGAATTTTTTTTATCCCTAAGTAAATAAAATTTTGTGTTTGGTGTTACATTTAGGGTTTTTAAAGTTATTTTTAAATCTTAATGATGTGCATTGTCTCAAATTTTACAGTGTTATTTTCTTTAATTAATTGATTACTTGATATTTTTTTGTGAATGTTTTCTATTTTGGGATCTGGGAATTTTGCAAAAAGTTGATCTTTTTTTAAATATCCTTTCATTCTTACTGTAAAGTGTTAGAAAGCAATTAGGTTAGAACTGTCAAAAATGACAATGACGGGTTTTGATAATCATATTTCAAGAATGTAAATAAATATGCCCCCCTCTGCTAGGGTACGAAAAAATGCCCGAAGAAAAAAAAAAAGAAAACGCGAAATTGTATTTATTCTAGCAAGCAGAACTATAAAAATAACGTAATAAAAGATTTTGGAAACAGTGACCGGCTTTAATGACGTCTATAAAAAATGTACATTTAACTTTGTTAATTAAACAAATTAATCATCAGAAAAAACTAATTCGATATTGTTATGGAGGTGTCCCTCCACAATGGGTGCAATTAAAAGACGGTAGCGGCTAATATGAATCAGCACTTCGCGGAATGGACGGCGACAGGCGCCAGGCCCTCGTTACGTGCGGATATTGACAACAGCACCGCCAGGCACGACCTGAGAACCCTCGTAAACCGGCGCAGCTCGAGCTGCACGGGGCCCGCCCGGAGGACTTCCGGAAGACGTCTTGCGAGCCGACGGGCGGCCAGAGGCGGATCTTCCGCGAGACCGAGCAGGTTGCAACCCAAAACGGAAAATTCGGATTTGTTCGATTTTTATAACAAGATTCTACGAATCGCCGATCGTCGTCTTGCGCAAATATGAACGCGACATATAAATAGTTCTTGTCCATTGCCCCCTCCACCTATACCACAACACGATATTTTTCTGTGGTTGTGTTCTTAATGTTTTTTTCTTCCTCATAACTATGGCAGTGTTATCATTGTAAAGACTTTTTAGGAGTCCAATAAAGTGTATTCCTCAAGAATAGTCTCTTCCATTTAACATTACCAAAGGCCTTTGTTTAGTTAATAAAAAGCAAAGGTATGACGGAATGTTATATCTACAGTTCTGTATAGGGTCGAAAATGAACCCTAAGAAGAAAATAAAGGAATATGTATGACGATTTCGACATAAGTGGTGTAGACGTCGCATGATGTCTATACCATGGACTGAACGAATGAATGTCTCCACAACATGCAAGAAAAAAAATATTTCAAATTTTGGGCATGTTGTTAGAAGAGATGGAGAAATTGAATGTGGATGAAAGCAGTTTATGCTGAGAAAGAATAATATATACTCAAGGAGCAATAATGGATTATGTAAAGAAAACGTAAATTCTGCGCCGAAAGGATCTAATGAACGAATTGCACGATATCCGGGTCGCGCATCTCTCGGTTTGGATTACGACGATTCCGGTCGTAAATCGGAATCACCGAAGGGGGGGGGGAGGAATGAAATGAGGGAACTTGGATATAAGTGATAAGGGTCGACGATGGGATACGGGTTCCAGTCAAAGGATCAGTGATCTCGGGGAACCGGGATTGGAAGGACTGCTCGCCTTACCTTGTGTATGACGCTTCCGTCAGCCCTGCAGTCGCCGCCGAGATCACACAAACGGCACGCGGGTGGGAAAATCTCCGCTTACAATTGAAGACGGCGATATCACAACTTCACCCGCGGCACACAAATAACAAACACTACGTGATCATCAAACACATGATCACAAAAATACAGTGCTGGTGTACTGGAGCTGACAAATTCACACCGCGAACAAATATCGGTCACGTTGACGTCTGCTGGCGTCAAGGTCACATTTCACACTGACAAGACAAGCATTAAGGAATGGTCGGAGAATTCGGACGGGGAAAAGGTGTCAACAACACGGGTCGCGGCAAAAATGTGTTTTACGAAAATTTCACTTTTTCGACATTGTAATCGGTTGTAGATGTGCTCGGGCATCCAGGGCACTCGTCATCTTCAACGTTTTCATGGCTCTTTTGGAAGACTCACCAAAAGCAACATTCAACATTTCAAATACGGTTAAATTAAACCTTTTCGACAGCCAACAATAAAGTAAGCATTAATATGGCCATCAATGTCAAGATACGTCAGGGACCATATTATAGGTGACCAAACAACAAAACAATTGTAACAAGTAAATTTATACAACCCGACAAATTCAAAAATTCCGCGTATTTTTGATCGACCTCGTATATTTTATTATTATTTATATTTTTGTAGAAAAACATACAGTTAATCGATATAAACAAAAGTCATAATGGTTGTGTGTAATCAATTACATGTAGACTTTGAAAATGACTTATTAAATAAATAAATAGCTTGAACAATTTAACGCTGCAAAAAAAACGTAATAAACTTTCTCCTCTATCGCTGAAATACAAAAAGTAACAGTAAAAATAAGACAAGTTAGAGAGAAAGTAGAAAATAAAAATATAAACACGGGACAGATAAAAGTTATAAATAAGACAATTTTCCAGGGGAACGGGAGGGTTAGGGGAAAGGAAAAATGAGATAGAGATTAAAATATGTGCAATAAAAATAAAATGACGGCCCTTAACGTTTATACATATTATTGAATTTTGATTTAATTGTGGTATATCAAAGATTATGGAAATTAAAAAAAATGGATTAATTTAATCATATATTACTCAAAGTTTTTTGGGATTCATTGCAATACAAATATGATTGCTTTTAAAAATGGAAGAACACATGTATCATTTATAAAGACTACAAACATAAATGGTTAACGCAATGAAATGATAATGCGTTTTCCCGTTTATGAAATTTTCCGGGTTCGTGTCCCGGTGGCAACCAAGTATTTTTTTCTGTGTACCTTTATAATTGAATGTTTTATAGCTAAAGCACTTTTGAAATTAAGGGCGGAAATATGTTACATCCGCCACTGTCGGCAATATGCCGGCGAATTAAATCGGTCATAAAAGAACGCGCGATGATTTACGAGGAGTCTCGCGAATGATGCGATGCGTTCGGTCGGAAATTCGAGCAGTCGGTGATGGACGAGACATCGTCCTATCCTGCTCCAAGGTTAGCAGTACACTCGAAATCACTCATCAGCTAATATCAGCTCGTTCTCGAGGGACCTCTGGTATAATTTTACTGCAGTTATTAATAATTAACGGGTTTCAGAAGAAATCCAAACTCAAAATGAGTTCTTCAAAAGAAGCATACTGCATGAATTTACTTACGGCTAAATACAGATTGTTAACTAGGCGAGCAGAAGTGAATCGATATCAACAGTGCTTCAATTACAATCCAAAGAAGAAAATGAACCTCTCGTTTCAACTATAATTAAAGCAATCTCGACCTTGTCTCGCACGTTTCGTCCTTGCAGTACCTACCTATAGTGTTTAGTTTTATAGTTTTAATCATTAGTACGATTTACAATGATAATATTTGATGTCGCCGCTAAAACTTCAAAGTTTATGAGCTCTGCGATGAACCTGACGTTGTCAGCGTTTTTATTTAGCTGGGTATCTGGCTCGGATGAAAGAGTCCTCACCATGGGCGCGCCTGACACTAGGAGACCGTGACCCCATTGACTGAACGGGATTTGAAGGAACCTGGATGTTTTTCGCCTATCATATGCGGTCGATGATTGACGAAACATGGTTCAGAGCAGAAAGAAGTAGAGGGATTTCCTTCAGGCAGCCGAGGCCTACCCTGGGCTGCAGTGCAATAATTGTTATTGTTAGGCTAATTGTAAAACCTATTTTTAAATCTTAAAACGTAATGTAGTTACAAACGCAATATTTAAAAACAAGTCAAGGCAAGAACCTTCACCGCCAATGTTAAACAAATCAAATTCACAGTTTCCCAAAGAACTAGGGATATCTCTTGGAGATGGAGTACCTAAGGCACAAATTCGCCAGAAAATTCGGGCAATAGATGTTGCACAAAAAATCTCCATAATCAATTGGCAATGGGTTGGACATATTTGAAGAAGAGAGATAGACGGCGGGGAAGGAAGGTCTTAGAATTGAGCCCTTGCACTAGTAGAAGAAGTGTGAGTTGTTTGTAAGTTTGGTGAAGTAACAATGCAGAAGAGTAGCGGGCAAGAGATGGATAAGAAGGCCTGAAAAAGTCTTGCAGTGGAGAGACACAGGTTGATGATGGTGTTGTATATATCTCATTACACTCAGCTTTGACGTCTCCTGACGGACTGCTGTGTGACTGCTGCATCAATCATCTAACCTAACTGTTTTGACGTGCTATTAAATTCTGGAGATGGAAGATAGTTGCTATTTTATTACATTTGGAACCACAACAATTCACACCTAAGATATACACACATACCGAAGAAATTATAAGGCGACCTGAATCATTTGACATGTGGATCTAAAGAAGATAGAGTTACGAATGAAGATGTTATGGTTCGAATGAATAAAGAAAAATGAGTTTTAAAACTTTAAAAATCATCCGAAGAAGTACGAGATCTTGCACCTCATAATGCAGGCAGTCAGGGCCCTGGAAGAAGGAGAACATCATGGCTGAAGAACCTGAGGCAATGGTTTGGCCAGTCTAATGTACAGCTGCAAACAAAATGATGATAGCTAACGACGTCCGTTTAATGGATAGGGCAAAAAGAATATGCTTTGGACTTCTACAGAGTACCGGGTCCGTAAGGACTCCTTGCTCTTTCATCTCATGTGTGCTTTATGGGCTGTTTAAGAATGGGGGTGAATATTAATACAATGTAGGTAGTTAGATAAGTCGTGACATTTATTTTACGAGTGCTATAAATATATGTAAAGTATGTCATTTTGGCCCCTTTACATACTTATTCGTTCTGATTTCGATATCTATCTACAAATATATAAAGAAGAATGTCTGTTGGTTTGATTGTTTTTTATACAAACATACAGTTTTATTCCGAGCTTGATGAAATTTTAAACACTTGACCTTTAAAACAAGAGGAAAGTCAATGTGTAAATTATATTTCAAAAATCACCCCTATCCCCTTTTCCCAAAGCAGAATTTTGGTACTTCTTGATGAAATTTTGCACACTTGACTTTCAAGATAAGAGGGAAATTACCGTTTACATGAGATTTCGAAAAACCACCCCCATCCCCTTTTCCCACCTCTTAAAGCAAAATGTTGGTACTTCTTGGTGAAATTTTGCACACATGACGTTCAATATAGGAGGAAAATTACTATCTACATCTAACTTCAAAAAAAAATTACACCCATCCCTCTAAATGAAGCCTCTTCACTCTGCGTAAAGCCCGGGCAACGACGGATATTTCAGCTAGTTTATAAAATTAATTAATTATTTTATATGATATTTTAATAACGGACTTAGTTTATAATAAAAAAAATGTACTAATTTTGTCTTCAGAAAATTTGGTTAGTTTAACCCGGGATCCCGGTCCAATTTACAGTATGAATCCGGGATTACTGCGTATAATCCCGAAAATCTCACATAAATATGTTGAAAGTGTTATTTATCACTGTTATTTACGTTATTTTTGGTTCATATATTCCTTACATATTTAACTGTAAATATCTTAAATAAATAGTATTTGTTTTTTCACAATCGAATCCCAAGATCAAGGAATCGCATTTTTAGCCCGTGACCGAATTCACTTGGGACGACAGAAAGACGCCAAATATTTAATACATTCAGTTATTTATTTGCCTTAATTGTTAGCACACTGTGGTTTTACGATCTAATTACCGCTTCACATGGAGAAAAGTTGGTACATTAATCGTCAATTTGTGTAGTCGAGAGCTTGTAAATAGCTCCATTACTTTTAATATAATATGCAGTCACACGGGGCACTGGGCGCCACCGACACATACACAGCGACAAGTGTTTTACGACACGTAAACATCGCGAATGGAAAGGAATCAAGATAGTGTTCTCAGTTTCGTTTCCCAGAATTGTATAAAAATGCATATTTTACTAAGTGCGCGCGTTGAAAAAACGCTCCGGGCGCGAAGCACGAAACGCCGCGGGCGCGAGATCCGCCCGGGAAGCGGACCTGGCCGGGCGAACCTCGACCGGCAGTGGCGTCTCGTAGTTGCGACCACGCAGTACGGCGAGCGCGCACAATGGCCGCCGAGTGAATTCAGCCAATCAGATACGCGCAGATTACCGCAGCGAGTATCAATTGTGCCAACAACGCGGGGAGATTTATGAGCGGACTATCAAGTGGACAAGCAACGCGTAAAGAGATTCCTCATTCATAAGCGAATAACATCACGCTGCCGGGCCGCCGAGGGGAGAACGAGGGGGGGAGGGAACAATCTATCTGTAGTGATTAACATATCCGCGATCTCTTCTTCTACATTCATCGAATGGCGTGGATCAAAGAAAATATGAATAACGTATGACGCCGATCGCAAAAACGCTCGACTAATCTAAATTAACCGAGTGTTTTGACCAGAGGCGGTACGCCACTGCAGCCAATTCAGTGCATTGAAGCTCAGCAAAAACAAATAATATATTTTTAAATCCATTATGAGAAGATATATGAATGTTTATTTTAAAGTTGCGAGCGTTTACATTTTATTTTCATGAAAGTGCAAGGGACCAATTTATTTCTCGCTAATTACCAATAAATATTGTTACAACTTATACACCATTCATATTATGTAGGATTTTTTAGGTTGCGCCACTGGTTTCAATATCCAATTTACAGTTAAGACTTGGAAATTTGATGAGAAGTTAGTCAATAATGTTTTAAATACAATTATATTTAGAATCTGAATGTTTCGTTAATTGTGACGAATTACGATTTAATAGTGTTGGAATCAATCTTGCTGCCAAAATTGGATGTACGATGCATTGTTTCAAAAAATTCAAACATAAATAGTACTCAGTACATTTTTGAGTGCTTGTATAGCAATCACATCCTTAATAATATCGATTTTTATACAATGGATCAAAAATATGTTTTTCTGAATATATTTTTATATTAATTTTAACCGACAAAATAGGATCGACCTTGCTATATATAATAGAGTTGATAGAATTTAAATGGAAATGGTCACTGAGACGGTTTGGGAGCGTGCAATTTATGAGTGAGATGGTAAATGATCATGTATGATACAGTGCAGAACGAACAAAATAATTCTGAATTCGCCAATCATCATTTGGAAACAAGCCATCCTTTTGACATTAACTAGGGTTTAATAATTTTACTCATAAATACCAGTTGTTGAAACATGTTGAGTAATAAATACACAGTAGTATAAAGTTCATCCTGCAGAATGGAGACATTCGTGCGTCTCACCATCGATGGTACGCGCAACATTGTCTCCAGCACCACATCGATCTTTTATCCCTCGCCTTCAGGGTCTATGATTCCACACCATATACAAATATATAATGCACCAGAGACTACAAGTCTGACCATCGTTAAAATACTGCGATTTTTCCATACATTGTCAAGTCTGGACGTATTGTATAATTTCTGGCTTGCAGCTACCGTCGCCAGTAATCATTGGACCCGAGATAAATACTGCAATAAATATATAGCTAGTTTGAGGCTAATATTTTGTTGATTCATTTGTGTACACGCGTTTAATTGGCATAACTTTTCAAAAATTAGCAGTCATAATATTTGGACCGGTGGACGGCTTCACTGGACAACACGCACCTCTCATTCATTCATTGCAAGATTCGAACAATTTTCTAATTATAAAATATAAAGCATAAATAAAATGATTTATTTTATGTAATTAAGTAATTATTAATTTTTACAGAAATCACTAACATGTGCGAGGAACGGTCGATTCGCGACAGGCGATTGGATGACTACGTAAAACATTTTAATACACACAAATTATTAAAACGGATATTATAATGGTGTATGATTAATTAACAAGATAGAAAGTTGTATAAAAACATGCGGGACTGTCAAAAACATTTAACAGGAACGATCGCATTCATATTCATGACAGTGTACAAAAGAATAGGGAGACCGGGTGATTCAAAAATACATGTAAACACAAATATTTAAAAAAAATCACCTTTCTAATGGTTTTTAATGGAATGAGTAAAATAATAGATATTTTTATTTATTATCTTTGTTTTATTAACCACTAAAATGAGTTTAAATACATAAATTTTTTTATAATAGATTCTGTCAACGAAACAATATATGTTTTAGTTAGTTATGACATCCTGAAGAAGAAAATGGTATTTTTCGAAACCGGTAGATGTATTTAAACTCATTTTAGTGGTTAATAAAACAAAGGTAATAAATAAAAATATAAATCTTAACCACAAAGATAATATTGCTGATTTTAAAAGTAAAATAATAGATATTTAAAATCACGCCGTTTCTCCGCGAAAGTAGGCAGAGGATAGCACTACCATATTCTGTCCCGATGGATACAAAAAAAGAGTTTCAAAAGAAATGTTAATTTGAAAAATCGATATTAAAGGTGTTGTTCATTTAACGGATTTGGGAAAAAAGAACCACCCTTCACACAACTCTCGCCTCATACACATTAATACATCTCGTGAAAACTCGCTGATATGAATGAAGGAATAGGAAAATGACAGGGTCCCACCCTATCCCGTAATCGTTTTGAAAGTTGTTTACTCTAGCTTCGATTCCACTCTTAGTTACATTCCGGCAGTTAGTTATTCAAACTTATAGCTTTCGTTCATAGTTAACCTTTTTCTTTTCCTTTATTATATGGTCATTATTACAATTTTTATTACATTCGGTCATTGACTGATGGAGGTTGGCTCCGGCATCATCGTACCAGAGCCATACCTGTACAATATGTATCCATTTGACATGAGACTCGTTATCACATTACATTCAGAAGGCAGTCAGAGAGAGGCTATAGAAGTTGTGCACCCCCAAAAGGGGAGTGTGCAGTGAGCACACTGATGTGTTGAAGTCGCAAAACCCGGCCACAGTCCGGCAGAAATAATACACCCTGTCCAGGTCGCAAGAGGGTGTCTCCCTAGCTACCGCTCTACTTGCAGATGGTTGAAGTTTCCAATATATTTGTTTTCCAGTACCTGGTTTACCTGGTCTTGACAAGTTTTCCGCGGACATCCTCTATTTCTGGTGTCATCGACACTCGCGTCACATTCTTATCATTATTTCTTAATATATTCGTTCTGCACGACCACACTACATAAGCGACCATTTTAAAATCAAATTCACCATGCTGACAATAATCAGCGGTTATTTTATTTATTTAAGGCATATACAATGAGTGCAAAAAGTATACTTTCAATTCATTATATTATATTTTTCAATAGTTTATTTTATATAAATATGTTAAAGATAGGTAGGATAGCGAAACCGCACAGATTCTGAGCTTGTCGAACCACTCCAACAACCAAATATCTCAGCAATGTCTTAAGTTATGCCACTGTTGGGAAATCTATAACGGCTCCAGAGCACTAAGGTTTACTGTAATAATCTATCTACGCAATCTAATCTAGAAAAGACGAAAGTTACATATATACATGGGTATGTAAGTGAAGCGCTGCTCAGCAAGTGTGTGTCCCATCGATGCAAATAAGTAGCAATCGGACGGAGCCAAGTTTGGTGAGTAAACCGCATGCGAAAGTATTTCCCAACTAAACGCCTCAATTGTTTTCTTGACCGGTTTTTCTGTGTGTGATGGTGCATTATCGTGAAGCAAAATCACTTTGTGTTGCCTTTTTTGATATTCTGGTCGTTTTTCACGCAAAGCTTAATTTACATCGATCATTTGTTGTCGGTAGCGTTCAGTATTAACGGTTTTAGCAGCTCATAATAGATCACACCCTTTTGATCCCACCAAACACAGAGCATTGTTTCTCACGTTAAAATCGCCACTTTTGAATTTTTTAAATCACTCAAAGCACTGTGATTTACCAAGAGCATACTCACCGTAAGCTTCTACAAGCATTTGATGCGATTCTGCAGCAATTTTCTTCAAATGGTAACAGAAAATCAATGCTGTCCGCAAATCGTAGTTTCCAGGCACAAAATTCGACATGTTCAACATGTTATTAAAAACTATGCTGTTGTATGAAACTTGTATTGTTGAGTTGAAAATTTTTGTCAGATGTCAAAACTAGTCAATGATGCGGTTTGACGGTAACTACATTGACAGCTAGGGCCATCTATGGGCGAATTTCGGTTTCATATTTACATACCCGGTATATGGAACTAGCAACCTAGACTAATGTTCGGCACATTTTGTCGCGGTAACACGTGCCATTGTCAAGGCGGTGCCACAAAAAAATACAGTTGTACCGTAACATCTTGACAATGGCTTGTGGTATCGTGCCGTCAATCTAGGTTTCCTCAGGAAAACCATCTACAAAATCATGATCTAACCTAGAAGAGATGCCAGCTACATTCACTAGTGCACGCGGAAACTTTAAATCAAACAACAATATAATCGAACGATCTAAATAAAAAATCTTATATTTAGTCTAATAGTGCAAAATATAGGCACCCTTCCCCAATATAAAAGCGTATTAAATCGAATTCCAACTAATCCTATTTTTTTTTCTAAATTATCCAAATTTATTTATTGTTGTCTTTAATTGGTAAAACTCCATGATATTTTTAATGAAATTTAAAAAATCAGATTTTAATAAATATTATCATTGAGTTCTACTAGTTTGCGTAAAGCATATTACAGTTGTTTCGCCGGTTAATGCCATTTTTAAACTGTGAATAAACCACGTGCAATTGACTTATTTAAGTGATTTTAGTTGCCCCTTCCCCTATCATAATATTATTTATGACTTAATAATAATATTCATTAAAATTAGATTTTTTATATTTCATGAACAATATCCACATTTAGAGTCAGCGCAAAACAAACGCACATCCATGTAAACCTAAATCCCGGGCAACGTAAGGTATGGACCGCTAATAATAATAATAAAATGGATGGATGATATAAATCAAATAACTCTTTGAAGGTAGTTAAAAAAAAAAAAAAAAGAATTATCAGTTCTTCAAAATAAGCTTTTTTGATGCACCCTGTGGACAAAGACAACGGTCAGAAAGCAAGGTGTCGGTCTATCCAACATTGTGTGAATCTAGACCTCTCCTCCTGCAGACCTCCCGGGCTCATTAAATATTCTCCGGCAGAGCGGATATAACAAACAAAAAACAAACAAAAACATATGTAGCAAAACAACACTTGATGAATAGTATAGCGTGCTTATAATGTCCAAAAATTAGTATGTAAAGAGGATTATCGTTTTAGGTAGACAAAATAGCCATTTTAATGGCCCACGTCAAGTAAATAATATGTTTTTTGTCAGACTGACTCGACTTGTTAGGAATAATCAGTCTAGCAGATAAGACTTTCAATTCATGCGCCTGCAATAGACTGAACTGAATAAAAATATATAAATTTTTGTGAAAAAATACAGAAATCAATATCTGATTTTGAAAATAATTCAATTATTGCGTTTATTAGCAAAACAAAATTATTATAAAAAAAAATCCTTTTTGTTGTTGTGAAGTTACATTATAATATTTAGTAATATTTAGTTGCTACCGGGATTCGAACCTGGACCTCTTCCAATCCGGTGAAAAGTGTTGGCCATTCCACTACAGCAACCGATTACGATTACTTATTATTATAATGAAAACACACTTTGTTTATTGATTACGATATGTATACAAAAAATAAAATAGCAAGTATAGACATAAACAAAACTGTAAATATAAGTGGAGGAAGAGGATAAAAAAGAGGGGGGAGGGGGGGAGGGGGGGTAACTAATTAGGAACTACTGTGAAAATAAATTTAAAAAGTGGCTATTTGCAAAAAGGATTTGGTTATTAATAATATGTTCGTAGAAAGCAATCATTTTGTGGTTTGACATATTACATTAAATTAAATAACAATCACTTTGTATGAAACCACGAAATTTATTATACGTCAACCGGTGTCGCTTATCTTAAGCGTCATCAGGACGTATTTAAGACTTTTTAATATGTTTAATGTTAATAAGTTTTAAATACGTGTTAAATATTAATAAATTTTAAATACGTCCTGATGAAGCTTGAGATAAGCGATACCGGTTGACGTACAATAAATTTCGTGGTTTCAAACAAAGTGATTGTTATTTTATCTAATATAATAATGTTTCATTTGCTATCAACACTTTATCTTATTACATAAAATTTCTAATTTATCTAACTGAAAATCCCTGGTATTTGTATGTAAGATTACAAAATATATTATAGATGTCTCACAGAGATGAAGATATTATTTATATGGGAAGGTAAGTATGAAAGTATCGGGCATTACGGGCTAAGACATCTAAGTAAGACATCTATAATATATCTTGATAACAATCCCTCTGGGGATAAAGCCCAGTAATTGGTTCCTACAAAGATACTCAAAATATTAAGATTACAAAAATTTAAAACTGAATTTATATCTGTATATTTTTACAATTAATACATTTAATATTACATTTTAAAATTACAATTAGCAGTCTCATCGGTTGTGTATAAACATCGCATTTGTGTGTATGTTTTCAGATCACTGGGAAGGACAGGTCCATTGATGATAGAGAAAAGAATGAAGAAATTAGGAAATAATGTAAAGCTGATCTTAGCATAGTGAAAATGATTAAAAAAGGTTCGCTTAGATGGTTTGGTGATATGAAACGGACGAATGACGTAGGACTTGATAAAACCAGATACTTGAAAATGGTCATAACAGAAGCTTCAATAATCGACAAGCTTGCACGAAAAGATGGATGATTGTGAATAAGGCGATAATTGTGCGTCAGTACAGAAGAGTGTGGCGCTCTATCCTCTCTGCCTTCCGCTGCGGGGAAACAGTGTGATAGTGAGTTAGTGAAGGAGGGAAGAAATAAAATGATATTACATTTAATTTTGACATTTTTAAATTTGATTTGTTATACAACGCTTGTATAACATTGTACTTTGTGTAGGAAAACTTTGTGTTTTTAAATCAAGTTTTTAGGTAGATGCCGTATAGATGTTGAATTCATAACAATGTTCTTACTACTTCCGGGTCGTGAAAGGACATACGCATTTCAATTTTCAAAAATGCGAGTGTTGTGAATTTCGAAATTCTGAAATTGTTAAAACGTAAATTTCTAAAAAGTAGGGGTAGGTACTGAATAAAATGTGGAGTCACCGTAGTGTAACGTATGTTTCGTCACGCTAAAATAAGGCATTCGAAGAGTATTTAAAATATTAAAGTAAAAGTAATAATTATGATCATAAAAATATTAATAACAAAAATAAAAGAAAGAAAACAAGATATATAAATGTATTATGTAAATGAATTAATGTGTTTTATAATGATATCACTATGTAAATCAGCTCTGCCGTGTTTTGCACTATAATTTAAGTACAAAAAAGCATTCTAAGAAACAGATTTTTTAAAAATTCGGCAATCATCACATCATTATACAAAACACGCAATAGACAGAGAACTACAGAAAAAATAGAAATAATATTATTAAATATACCAAATCGAAGAATACCGCTCATATTATAAATAAAGCTAATATCTTTATAATCTTATATATTTTAATGAAAATATAATAGCAAAACAATTTTCCTTGTTGTACTCAAAAAATACATATTCTATCAATACCCGTGTATTGATAGACTGTCTTTTTTGATTTATGTTGCCATACTACAGGGACAGACATAAGAAAATTATATAATATTTATAGTTTTAATATAATAAAACCTTTATTAAAATAACCTAATGGTAGGTATTTCGCTAATTACAGAAAAATAATAAATAAACAATTAAATGCAATAAAAACATATGATTTTTCCAATATTTAAATTATATACATAATATATTGCGTAATAGGCTCGAAGTGCTGTCAGATAAATTACGTAATATTATTTCGTTTGCTAAGAAAGCCTAATAGATCTGAAATAGAATAGGTAGGATTAATTATAAAATGATTATAAAAATAATGGACAGGCGCGGCACAGGAAACGTCCGACATACTTCGCCAAACCAATTGTTCAAATTAGTACCAGGACAGACTAAATTCTGCATCTAATGTCTGGATGACTATTAATGGTTATCATACGGAGGTGAAACATGGGAAAATGCTATTATTTGAAAATAAAATTCTCTGAAGTTCCGTACTTGGGCCGATCGGCGATCATTAGGAGATATGGAAACACCGAGATGGGCAGGTCAGGTGGCCAGCTGTAGTCTCTAGAACACTCCAGTGAATATGTACAATAGATAGCCATTTTTGACTCACTACGTGATTGGTATTGAATGATAGCAGTGATTGAAAACTATTACTGTGATCATCGTATACGGTGACACAATACATAATCAAAATAAGTAATAGCACCTAAATATTATTTATATCATATTACATTAACTGCCGTAAAAAGCATATTCACAAGATTAAAATGAAATAAATCAAATCTAAATGCAAAAAATAACGAACATAATTTATTTTTTAATGTAATAATTATTTACTTATATCTTAAAAATTTTGCCAGATTCCTCTCGATGTCACTATTCAAGATGACAATATTTTCAAATGTTAGTTAATTATTGTTAGTGATTGTGACTTACAGATATCAGATATTATTTTAAGCTCGTCGTTACAAACTACGCAAAGATACTTCATTAACATTCAAAGATCATATCTAATATCACATAACATCTCTTTTTATTTATTTATATAAATACTCCATTATAATAAATACTTTTAAATAAAATCAGTCTTATTCTTGTTCTTACAATTAAATGTAAGTATTCAAAGTCTGCGCTAAAACAGGTGTTCATCTAGTAAGGCGGACATGAAATTAAAAAAAAATGATGACAATACAAAGTAATGCCCTGCAATTTTGTTGTAGAAAATCATTTAGAATGGTCATGGTATAATTTTTTTAGTAAAGTTTAGTCACATTTTTACAAATCTATGATAATTTTAATCTATACCGGTGGAAAGGATCGCTGCTACCGCACAGACGTTTATGGTAGACCCGGTCGAGCAGTGGCCTGTTATTGGAAACTGCTCTGGCTGTAGCGAGGAAGTAATATATCGCACACCTAGATCAAAACTAAGACAACTCAAAAAACCAAGAATTTTAAATTATTATTGTATTCGGGATACTTCTCGAATAGTGTCATTTCAGGATACATTCATGACCTAAAATATTATTTAGTTTCATAAATTAAGTAACAAAAAATGAAGAAAAATGTTTTTATTTTTGTCTGCTGAAAAATGATTTTTTGAGTTGTCTTAGTTTTGATCTAGATGTGCGATATATAAAGGTGAAAGATTGTTGTCACGAGCCAGCATCCAGATTTTTATTGGAAATGTTGAATTTTGGAGTTTCGAATCCCGGCAGAAGGATTGCCTGCGAAAACTGCATAAGATTGGTCCGCTATTATTTGAGGATTTAAGAGGCGGGCAGAGAAACTGGTCCTGCACGGCCGATATATTTTGATGTACCGACTGGAAGTAAATGCTGCCATGAAAGATGACTTTACTAACGGAATGGACCGCATGATAGATGACAATTTGTAGACTACCTGGATGTATGGGATGCTGAGTTCTGTATCTCAGATCCTAGGACATGCGAGTGGATTTAAGCTAGCTAGGTACACATAAAGATACCAAATAAGTTGTATAGTGATCGAGATTTTTCTTCCCGCGAGCTAGCGATTTATTTTTTATTTGTAATAAGAAATATTTACTTACTTACCATCATGCCGTTCCCCCGCGGGGTAGGTAGAGAGGATAAAGCGCCATACTCTATAATCTCTGGCCTGATACAACTCTCCTTTCATTATTTATTTATTCTATACTCTGTCATAAGTGGATATGCCACATAAACGCCTAAGTGATCTCATTTCCACTGCAATCAGTCTACTTTCGTTCCTCTTTTGCCAGCTCCAGGCCTCACATTAATACATCAGTGTCGGTACCAGGACTCTATTATGAACCGCTAGTCTTGCCTCAGTTGACAAGTTCCCATTAGCTATAATTCCATTAAAAACACCGTTCACTTTATTCCCTACAATCACCCTCTTTTCGATATCTCTCTCCGTCTTTCCGTTTCTATCGAACATACTTCTCAAATACACAAACACATCTACTTGTTCCAAATATTTAGCACGGTGTCTTGCTTTCCTCCTTCTCGAATACCATCACTTTCGACTTGTTGACATTCATAATAAGGTCGCTTTCCTTGCATACATCGTACATTCTACTCACTAGCCTCTGTAATTCTCGTTCATTTGTTGATTGAACTGCTGAACACGAGTTTGCATCAATTTCGTAAAGATTTAAATGATTGTAATTTTTAACTGATTAATTTAATTTATATTATTGTATTTGTAATTAATTGTCATAGTAAAAAAATATACAATGCGCTGAAAATCCCCTGCTGGATGGATGCAGCTCGAGACAGAGACTCCTGGAGATAGGATATACGTTGACCATGAACTTGAATGGCCTTAAATGCTAGTAAAAGTAAACAATTTTAATTAATCACTGTTTTACGATAATTTTAAGCATTTTTATTTTTCAAAATTGAAAGAAATGAGAGAAAAATTGAGCTTTATTTAAAAAAGTTATACATACTGTGATGTTAACATTATTTATAAACCATAGATTAAATGATATAAATAAATGACTAAGCACATTTCTCTTAACCTCGTAATATAGGGTTTCAGTTAAATACGTATTATTTCGTTTTATACTTTTAAAAAACTCCATTCTGAGCGATTAATTTTTACTGCGCCACCCGATACAGTGCGTAAACAAATACACAAACAAAATGGGAGCATTTTTATTAACGATGAGAGATTTTTATTTCCTAATCAAAATAATAGTACCAATTATGTGGCTATTGAAAGTTTTTAATTAACTCATATAATTATCATGTTAGCAACATTAAACAGTTTAACGTTTGTACAACACGTGATACAGAATCGGGCGATAAATAATTCCAGGATATTAATAGTCGCGGTGGATGGGAGCTGCGAGTTATCTGATATAATTATGTAAATATTATTGCTATTAGACAATTGAGAATGGGAATTCTCAAATAATGTGCATACGGAAAGGTCAAATGATTCCGCTTCGTTACCTTGAAACGAGGAATAAGTAAATACTTGTATACAGTTATGAAGGAGAGATAAAACAATGAGATAGTGGACGAGCACTTTATGAAGGAGAAAATTATAATTAGGCAACTGGAAGTAACACGAGGACTTTATGTTACCTTAAAGATGAAAGATATATGGCCCAAGTGTTTATGGCACCAGAAATAGAGAACGTCCGCGTAATACTTGTCACGACCAGGTAAACCACATAATGAAGGATGGTTCCGTTAGAAGCCTCAACAATCGGCAAGCTTGTATGAGAAATGAGGCGAGAATTGTGTGTCAGGACAGAGGAGTGTGCCGCTCTATCCTGCGGGGAAACGGCGCGATAGTAAGTACGTGAGATAAATATTAAGAACAACTTTCTTCGTCAACAACAGTCGATCAAAATGTTATAATATGTATTAAATGAGATATAAAAAAAAAATACTTTCACCTGATGATGACAGGGGACTGCAACTCTAGTGAAACTATAGTAGTGACGAAAGACGATAAAAAAACGATAAAAATATTAAGAATAAATTAGATTAATCATTTAGGTAGATATAATATATCGAAAAATACCAGGAGTATCTTTTTCGAGAGGTAGATTTTTTGTGTGTATAACATATAAGGTAAAATTGGTGAACACGGCACCATTGGTAATATGGCGCACAGACAAATTGAAACGTCTAGTTCCTAAACAAATAAACTACTTGTCACTCATTGTGTGCGGTTGGTTTGGTCAGAAAATATATATCATTTATGAAGTAAAATGCAAGGTTTGTGTTAAAATATTTCCACCGAAGGCAGTCTTTAAATATGAGTTAAATAAAACCCACATTTTGTAACACGATCGGTATTATATTGATTGATTGGTTGCATATCTTAAGCCATCTCGATGTGCTTGCCGGCCGGTAGCCATTGTTTCATTGTTTGTTCGGTTAGTCCACATGTGTATTGAGGGGTACTACGCCAGTAATAGTGGATGATTATTGTAAGCATTGCATCACAGAAACGAGACAAAATGTGATTGGTTACAGTGCACGCCTTCGCTGATTGCATGAATCATGTTCACGTTATGAAAACTTTTGTAACGATTGTTCTTGGGACAACACATTCTTATTGTGAAGTTGTAATTATTCAGATATTTCAGATATTTATTTTGGTCTGTGATATTTTAAATACTAATTAAATGAATATGAATTAAATATATTAATTAGAAAGATATACATATAAAATCAATTTTATCTAAAATATTGTTATTGCGCCACCAGGATTCGAACCTAGATCTCTTTCCAAACCGGGGAAGGTGCATTATCCAACTATGCTACAGCGACGATATTTATAACGACAAATTTTCGAACCTATATGTTACCTTTTTAATATTAATACATTTAATCGTTCCATTATTTGAAAGAGCCATCTTCCTTATTTTTACGGAATCTCAAATATCTTTGAGTAATCTGATAGCAGACGCTGTAGCATAGCTAAATAATGCACCTTCCCCGGTTTGGAAAGAGATCCAGGTTCGAACCCCGGTGGCGCAACAACAATATTCTTCGATAAGGTTGATTTTATATGTATATCTTTCTAATTGATGCATTTAATTAGTATCTAAAATATCACAGAATTATGTTCTGTAGAATAACAACTTCACAATAAGAATGTGTTCTCCCAAGGTTCGTACCCCCCGCAAAAACAATATTTTTCGACAAAATTGATTTAATATGTATATATTTATAATTAATACATTAAATTAGTATTTAAAATAAGATTTGATTATAATTTAGATTTTTTGGACTGGTGGCGCCAAATTGTGGTCAGAAACAACGGCCATGTTAAAACGAAGAAGAAATTCTAGTGTTATAGTACTGTGTCGAGTATAAACTTTAATTAAGTTAAAAAATATATAATACATACAATAATTTTAAAAGTAGAAAAACGAATAAAGAATCAATAATACTCACGCCCTATATATGTGTTATCACCAATTGACGAAGCATCCGATGCGATGGAGAGATGATCAAAGGAGCAGAACATCCCACGGGACGACAGCCAAAAAAACACCGACAAAAAAGAGAAAAAAAAAACATATTATAGTAAATTACATTATAAAAACACACACAATTCAATAGTGCAAAAAGATCGCTAAATCGCAAAATAAAACATTAAAGAAATTTAAAATCGCAATGAATTGCAACGCAACACGCATATAAAACACAACGCAAAATGTTTCAAACTATTATATGTTTTGCAGTACGTTGAATAACGCTATGTGCATTTGGAAATTCGCGTAATTTATTTCAATGCAGTGTTAACAAGTGTGTAAAAAAAATACATCAAGAGGTTAATGCCACAACGTTAGGAAATTATACCAAAAATGAATTACATTAGATTCCGTATTATCTGATACCAGATAATCTAGAGCTTACATTTTTCGAATAGATTTGTATGTAATTATTTGGGTTAGAACTAAATACAAATAAAATAAAACATATGCAAACAAGACATATAGCTGACAATTAAAGTATCTATATTAAGTATTGTATACCTGGGTTGTAATATAAATTAAAAACGGATCCATATGTTGTAGCAATATTTGAATATGTCAATTACTGGATTATTACCTACAAAGGCACTGTTATTAAATAAATATCAGATATCTCATAGAGACGAAGCTATTTTTATTATATTTAATGGAAAATATATAAAAGTATGGGGTAATTGCAGGGCTTACTTAAGTGGCTGGCTTAAGTGATCATTTTATATAAATATAACGTTTACCATTTTCGCCCCATCAATCAATTTTTTTTTGAAAATTGTATATATGTTAATATGTGGATCAAATTTGATAATTCATTTTTTTCTTGAAACAGCATATATGTCAACTCAATGAGAATCAATGAGTCGTGAGCTCTGTAATTACCCCATACTTCTATATAATTTATATTAAACAAAATAAAAATAGCTTCGTCTGTATGAGATATCTGATATTTATTTCATATGTTGAAGTAAAATGTCGCATTGAGCGAGCTCGTACAACCTTATCCGCACGAAAAAAATGACAGTCACGATTTCAATCTTAGATTACGAATGCGAATGGTCAGATGCTATGCTTTTCTCGATATTATTTTATGGAATGGACGCATGGATACTTATCGAAGAAATAATAAGGCGACTTGAAGCATTTGAGATGTGGATCTACAGAAGAATACCCAAAAATAAGCTGGCTGGATTTACGAATAAAGATGTTACGATTCGGAAGAATAAAGAAAAATAAGTGTTTGAAATAATACAAATCCGAATACTTAAATATCTCGGATATGTGATGAGACAATTGGAGAGGTATGAGATGAGAGATGCAGGGAAAGATTGCTGGAAGTCGAGGCCTTGGAAAAAGTAGAACATCATGGCTGAAGAGCCAAAGACATTGGTTTGGCCAGTCCACTGTACAGCTTTTCAGACAATTACCGTTGAATGGATAAGGCACGAGAAGACGAAAAATAGCTGGATTGTTACTAATATTACTGATTTAAAACAATATTTTTGAACTTGAAATGGCTGTAGCTAAAATATTGTATTTTCTATGTGGAGTTTCAAAGACTGGTCAGATTCCAATCAGGACACTGACTTTATTGCGATGTGTCGTCATTAATAATCGTAGTAGGATAATATTTCAAGGCTGATTCATGGGATATAATTTAACGTGCACATTTGGTTACGGTGTGCGCGGTCTTACAGTATGTATCGGGTATAGACAGCAACCGAACAGGTGATCACAATTGGTTGTCCATATTATGTTATTTTTAAAATAGATTCCGTCAAAGAAACAATATATGTTTTAGTTAGTTATGACATCCTGAAGAAGAAAATGGTATTTTTCGAAACCGGTAGATGTATTTAAACTCATTTTAGTGGTTAATAAAACAAAGATAATAAATATAAATATGATCTATTATTAATTTCTATTTCGCATCGTTTTTCTCCAAGATATATTTTTGAGGAAATACCTACATATATTAAATAAAACAATACAATTACATTATAGAATGGAAAATAATGACGCGTATCTTTGGGCCGGTTTTAGAAATTGGATTTTGGCGTAGACGTTACAAAAATAAGCTCTATATTTTGTTTAATAAACTAAGCGTCCCAAAGTTTATCGAAATAGTGAGACTTCGGTGGTTGGGCATGTGACTGAGGTGGAGTGACAACATCCACAAATATATTTGTTTTAGAGATCCAAAACTAGAAACCGCGAGAAATGCGGAGGCTTCAAACCCACCAAGAGTTAGTTGTCGAGTTAAAAGTGATGTAATTATATAATATAATTAGATTAAATAACACTTTCATCGCTAATTATTGCTTTCTGCTGCTCAGTATATTTAACTAAGGCATAAACCACTTGACGTACTTTACTAATATGTCACAAGCTGCCTGAAAAATAGGTTTGATCTAGCAATAAGTAAAGCCGATAAAATTCAGCCCGTTTGCATCTAATTGCACCGACTTCAGATTCAAGTGTAGTTACTTTACCGATACGGTTTAGTGCGATGTCATGTGAGTATTCTCCCTGAATCTCGTATAACATTTTAATGAATTGAGTTTATTTTGTCACATGATATTAATATTCATTTCGCACCACCTCACCCACTACATATTTCTCGACTGAGTCGATTAGATCTTTTCGAAATGCAAATTATGCATCAGCCTATTAAATTTAAATTTCCTATCAAAAAAGTAATAATACACAGACCGACACGTCCGCAGCGCCGTCACAAAGTGTGTCGTTTCTTCCATCGTTAAAATATAATTCACAATACTGTGGAGTTGAAAAAAAATGCATATAAATGAATGCAGATGTGTTTTTAATTGCTTCGTGTGTTGTACGCCCACAACTTTTTAGTTTATCGCTCTCGTACGCCGGACGTGTGTCTGTGTGCGTTTGCGATCGTGCGCGTGTGTGCGCGTGATTTACCGCATATTTACCCGCGTACATTGTCATCGTTTAATAACGAACAAAAATATTTCACGTTTGCACAAAGGGGTAAGACTTGTCGGGCTGTCATCCCTCGCGGTAGATTCGTTATCGAAAAAATACGATTCGTCGGTGCGCAATCGTACACCGCGCGACGGTGTGCACGCGTGGATGTGGATGGATGTTTATTTAAATAAAAATAAGAAAACCTCATAGTTGTGCGAGAGGGAGACAGCACCACCTGTGCGAGGCGAGTCCGGCGGGGGATCGGCGGGAAATCTTGAAGATGAGACGTTAATTGTTCGAGTGTGTGAATGGTATTTGAATGATGACCCGGCCACTCGTGCATCACAATGGTGCAAAACAAACTATTTTTGTCCCGGGACGTTCGTCGTTATGATCTAGCGCGACACACCGTTCCAGAAGTTCTCCTTCAGTCAAGTTAGGTTAGGTTAGATTGGATCGTAAATCTTCCGTGAGAGATTTCCGTAAAGCAAAGTAACAAACGTTTCCTGCTATTTATTTAATGTTAGATATTAATACAACATCATCAGTGCAGTGCTAAATAAAAAAGTAGCAGCGCGGTATTTGATTTTTACTACTCCCCCTCCCCTTTTTTTCGTTATTAAGAAATGATTTTGGCAAGCAATAAATTGTTAAAAAAAATTTAAACGCTAAAATCATGCGTGTGTCAACAAAACTATCCCAACGTAACGCGTGAACTTAGAAATTATTTAAGTTGAGTTAACATATATAATTTGTTTTCAATTACATGTGGTCAATGGTTGAAAGAATGGGATACCGCCGCGGACCGAGATGATCCAAATCTTAACAAAAAAAAATCTATTTATTTCTACAAATTTCCTCGAAATGACTTTCACGTTTTGTGAAAAGTTCCAGTTCTATATATTTTTTTGCATTCTCGTAACATGCATGATTTACAAAATTCTATGCGGAATATTTTGTATCAAAATATGTTTACTTGTTGTTGAAAAGTGAGATCCGTTTTAAAAGAAATACAGCGGTTTATCACTACACCACTGGATATCATTGTTCCTTGTCGCGGTCGTTCCCAGATTCTAAATTTTTTAACCGATTCAGAAAGCTTAGTGAGAAGCTATAAGCTTCTGCCAAATCTGTGTTATTTTATTTTAGCTGATCTTCCACAAAGACAATTAGGCATTTAATAAAACCGTTCAGTACCTCGATTGCTATACTTTACTTAAGCTGAAAATAATGTATTTTTTTGTAGTTTTCGTATTTTGAATTTTGATATTCATCTATTTTTAAAAAAGTTTTAAGAGGAATGCGTCACGCAGTCGTCTCAATCGACAAGGACCAGCGTTTAGCACCTGGTGCAAGAGTGCTAACCGGACGTGGATGACGCAATAACTTCAGTGACACAGTTTCCGTGAACGATTCTTAATTGCAAGATTTTTATGTCGGTCTCGGAAAGATACTTCGGAAAACATTAACTGAAATTATAGTCGTACTCACAATTCTCTTAAAGTAGCCAAAAATATGATGATAAAATATAATATTTTATATGATCTCTATATAAAATGAATATATTATACAAACTAAATAATTTTTACAAATTATGCTAATCATGTAAACAGTTTTCCAGTAATCAGTAATGCAGGAAAGAAAATGATACTAAAACGTTAACCCCTCGTGACAAAATGTTAATGTTTTTCCGTAATCTGTTTATTTATTATTTATATTCTTCAACAAAAATGTGATGGTTTGGAATTGAATTGCGTGCAATTTTCAAAAATATAAAATATAAATATTAATGGAACGTTGTCAACTTTATTTTCTGAAAGAAAATTTTAGTAGGAGAACACATTCTCATTGTGAAGTTGTAATTTTTCAGAACATAGGTCTGTAATATTTTAAATGTGAATTAAATATATTAATTTGAAAGATTCAATCAATTTTATTGAAAAATATAGCGTCTGCTATCAGATTACTCAAAGGTATTTAAAATTTCGTAAAAATAAGGTAGATGGCTCTTTCAAATAATGGAACGATTAAATGTATTAAAGGTAACATATAGGTCCGAAAATTTGTCGCTAAAAATATCGTCGCTGTAGAATAGTTGGATAATGCATCATCCCCGGTTTGGAAAGAGATCCAGTTTCGAATCCCGGTGGCGCAACAACAATATTTTTCGATAAAATTGATTTTATATGCATATCTTTCTAATTAATATATTTGAAAATTGTAGTAATTAGTCGGTATGAATCAGATGGACATTCCGGTATCGTACAGATTAAAATATATAACGAATTAAATGCGCTTCGCGCTCTGTCCTATACAAGGGTTTTGAGACAGAAGATGGTCGTCTGTGGATGACCCTTAGAGGGATGCATTTTTTTTAAGTACGAAAAAACAAAAGATAGTCAATAATAAATACTTTTAAATATGAATTAAATATATTAATTATAAAAATATACATATAAAATCAATTTTATGCAAAAATATTGTTGTTGCGCCACCGGGATTCGAACCTGGATCTCTTTCCTAACCGGGGAAGGTGCTTTATCCAACTAAGCTACAGCAACATCATTTTTAGCGACAATTTTCGACCCTATATGTTACCTTTTTGATATTAATACATTTAATCGTTCCATCATTTGACAGAGCCATCTACCTTATTTTTACAGAATCTCAAATACCTTTGAGTAAACTGATTGCAGACGCCAGAATTATCAATTCATTTTTATTAAATTTATATTTTTCGATAAAATTGATTTTATATGTATATCTTTCTAATTAATATATTTAATTCATATTTAAAAATATAAAGGTTTGTCTGCGATTTAAAAGTGTGTATTTCGTGTTGTGTACTTGTAGTTGTGAATTGTGATTGCACGTGTAATTTACAGCTACATACTCACCGTAGCAGGATCCTGTACAGGCCGCAATGGACATGAAACAAAAGAGAGAAATAATATATTAACACATTATATTATTACGTAATCATTTTAAAAAGTACGCCTGCCAATTGGTTTATTCAAAAACATCACTGACGTAAACACCAAACGCAATAAATATAAATACAAATTAAATGTGTTAATTAGAAAGATATACATATAAACTCAATTTTATCGATAAATATCCCGGTAGCAACAACAATAGTTTTCGATAAAATTGATTTTATATGTATATCATTCAAATGGATACATTTAATTTGTATTTAAAATATCACAGACCTATGTTCTGAAAAATTACAACTTCACAATAATAATTTGTTCTTAATAAGCAATAAATGTAGTTCACGGACATAACTAACTCACTTATAGTGATGGTAAACCGTTACGTGACTGTGATTGCGTCAATGAATGGTAACTAAGATTTACTTTTTAGTGTACCAGTCATTGCTTGAAGAATTACGTTAATCAATTATCAATCTCCGTTACAGTCTAACACAATCACAATCAAAATAACGATTAAAATAACAGTTTAAATAACGATTTTATCATCACTACTAACTTACCATCACGCCGCGGGGGTAGGCAGAAAAGATAGAGCGCCACTCTCTTCTATCCTGACACACACTATTGCTACATCCACATTCATACATCATCTTATACAAGCTCGAATATATTGATAAATAATATCTAAAAATAATCTTATTTCTGAAAATGTAAAGATTAAAAATATGTTGTAGAATTTTTTTAAATTAAGCATTACTTGGTACCAACATATCTACAAAATGATAAGGAATAATATGTTGGTGAAGTAGCATCAGGCAAAATGATTAATTTAAAAAAATATATAAGTCGTCATAATACAAACCAGGCTGATGAAATACGTTAGGTTTCTACTTTTAACATATTTTCTTTATTAATTTCAAAAATCAATAACATTTTATCACAAGTAACACCGTAGATAATCTACGTGATTTAAAAAAAATCATTAAAATGAACGTCATCAATATTAAATAAAATGTATTTTACAGTGATATTGGATCACTATTATCCTAACTGTGTATTATATTTCGGATACCATAAGAATTTTCTAATTGTATTGAATTTTTAAAAATAATAATTGCGAAGTTCTTGATAAGATTATATTTTTGTCGATAAATAGATAACACATTGGGCAACACACATTTTGGTACCGGCGACTTATTAACTGTTTGTAGGTATATTTGGAGTGCGGAATCTATCAGAGTCTATCAGATCTAGTTTTTGAGATACACTATATTGACCTCTTTTAGAATAAAATCATCTTATTTTTAACTTATGTACATTTCACTTTATTACTATTACTTTTTGTTCCAACTGCTAGTTGAAATACTTTCTAGCATGGAGTTTACAGGGACAGTCTCGTTGAAGACTCCCAACAGTAGTCAGCCATCATGCGGCTATCCCATCTTCCTCGATATCGATCTTCCATAGTTCTTCACTAAAATCACCTAGGTTTTTGAGATAGTGAACTTTTATGTTCATGTCGCAACTGAGAATAGTAAAGTTAGAAAGCATATTTTCCACTAATTCTATGTAATTTTTTGCCTTATATTTTCCAAGAAAATATTTTACAACTTAAACCAATGAACACCGAGCGTTAGATTGAATCTCACTCATTGATGCGGTAAATTGTGGATCTTTAATAAACTGCCTTATCTGAGGACCATCAAATATTCCGGCTTTCAGTTTTTCTGTGCTAATCCCAGGAAATTTTTGTGTCAAGTAGTCAAAACAATGTCCATCTCGATTTAAAGCCTTCACAAATTGTTTCATAAGCCCCAACTTGATATGCAAGGGTGGAAATATGATTTTCTCTCTCGCAACCAAAGGTTCATTGATTAAGTTTTGGTTTCCTTGAATTATGAAATTTCTTAAAGGCCAATTTTTGTTAACCCAGTGCTGATCCTTAGCTCTGCTGTTCCACAGACATAAAAAACAAAGATATTTTGTATATCCATTTTGCTGTCCAAGGCGGAAGTTTACCATTTTTAGATCGACACAGAGCAACCACTTCATACCGTCTGTTCTTCAATGTTGGTTTCTTGGTTCCCTCCAAACCATCGGTACTCCAAACTTTAAGCACTTCCGCTTTTCAATTGTTCACTGTCGCAAATGTTCAATGCATGTTTTACATACCAAATGTGGAGCACAAGATTTATCTTAGTCTTCCAAGTGGATGCCAAAATAGGCCAGATCAGCCCTTTTCACAAAGTCAGAAATAGGTTATCTACTTTCTGTCAAAGTGCATTCGTCACACACATAATAAAAAAACATCTAGATGATTCACACAGCTACGTCTGCTTGTGAATGTCATGGTTTTAATTCAATGTTTTATTAAAACTAAAAAAACTAAACTTTACATAAAATGATAGTAAACTGAATTGGGTTAGGCATAAGTAACATGAGCGAGTTATTAATTAGTTCGCGGTGGCGGTTACCCAGATATACAAATGTCGGGTTTTACGGTCAATTAATTGAAACTGACTATAATTATTTAATTATTTTTGCCTTTTATCAGAACTAAAATCAATTAGCCTGTATCTCAAAAACTAGAGCTGATATGAAAAAAAGCCAGATATTTTTGGAATCAGCACATCAAAAATATCCAAAATCAGTTCTTACTTTTACAGTCAATTTTGTTGCCCAGCATAATTAAACAAAAATAAAAAATAAACCAGACGTCCTGTTGAGACGGTGTCGAGCCTGAGTTATCAATAAAAATATATAGATAGCGATGGAATTAACTGTCTGCTATAATTGGTATTAAATTTTTTGATGAACCATGATAGCATTGCTGGACACATAATTTTTTATTTCTTTAAAGGTGTTTATTTTATGATCCGATTACGGTGTATTGAAGTAGTTTACCAACCGGTATATATTTTTCCATAGCGCTCTCCCACGGGATAAATTTTAGCCACGACGTCACGCATACACACCAGCCATTTCGCAGCAGGAAGTGGTGAAAATAAAAAATATGGATCCAGGCGAAAACAGAAACATAATTTCTGACACAACCAGTCATATGAGTTGTTAGTATGGGATGCGAATAAAAAAACAATGTAATATGACGGCTGAAATGGGTTAAATTTATGGAATGCTAATAAAAAGACTGATAAATGGATTATATCTGTGGAACGCTAGTTAAAAGACCAACAAATGGATTATGTGAGTATAACGCTAATAAAAAATAAATACTGAATGATGAATATGAAATTAACTATGAATGATGTCCAGCGGAAAATTTTCAAGATTAATATTAAATAAAACTATAATGTTCTCAAATTTAATGTCATGTAAATAATTCATTTTGTTTTTTCCCCAAAATATGCTCGTATAATAGTTCAGTACGGCTTATTTCAATGTACTGACTGCATGCGCCTGTCATTAAGATATAACTGTATGGATAATCGGTTTGTTAGAATCGCTTAAAAAGTATGTGTAATTTCTCAAATAAACATTAAAATATTTTGTTTTTTTGTAAAGTACACAACAAAAAAATACATCCATGAAGTGGATGAAAATAAGTGGATCGTTTTATTAAATTATTAAACATACATACATATATATATATATATATATATATATATATATTTATTCACCTAACGATGTACCTTAATATTGCGTATTTGATGTACCGACATAAATATATGTTTTTTTTTATTATGACCTTTTGTTTTAATGCCTGAAGCATTAATTTATTCCACTATTTTAATAACACCCAGTACATGAAACTTACAGGAAGCCTGTAATTTAACTCATGTTTCGAACAACTTTCACCATGTAAAGTATACAATTTAAACGTAAATATTGAAACGTGCGTTTGCCTGATTTTGTAAAAATAAAAAGTACAAAAACCACATCCCTCTTTCTTTTCTCCTAATTTACATTCCTCACCCATCTCCCAATAAACTCTGGTCATTCACATTCATGGTTGAAATATTTTGAGTATGTCCAAATCTTTGTTTGGAACTAATTACTGGGGGATTGTCATCAAGATTAAGATGTCTCACAGAGACGAAGCCATTATTTTTATATGAGAAGTATGGAAGTCTTTGGGCATTACAGGGCTTACGACCTGTCATCGGCTGACTTAAGTGATCACTTTACACAATGTAACATTCACCTATTTACCCACGCTACCACATCATTCAAAATGTTCCATCTCGATTTAATATATACAACTTCTAAAAATTTGATTGATGTGGTAGCGTGGGTAAATAGGTGAACGTTACATTGTGTAAAGTGATCACTTAAGCCAGCCGATGACAGGTCGTGAGCCCTGTAATGCCCAAGACTTTCATAATTCTCATATAAAAATAATATCTTCGTCTCTGTGAGACATTTTAATATTAAATATTTCAATTTAAATAATAAATCACTTTCATATGATATATTAAATTATAACTAAAAGAAATTCGTCAGTATTGAAAATTAACGTAAATAATTTACAGTGTTTGATATTATAACTTTCACGTGATAGAAATGAGACAGCGAGACATTACGTGACAATGAATTTGTAATATTTTAATTGCGATAGTGGTACAACCACGCTTTTAAAAATGATCACTAGATTGCAATGTGTCGTGAACAGATTTTGCATTCATTTTAATGTATCGTATTTAAAATACTGCTACTCAAAACAAAGCTTTTCGAAATTAGACCACTGTTATTGTCCAACTCAATTAGCAATAAATCATGTTATTTTTATGTTGCCATGCGACTAAATATGCGTTGTTTTATCTGATACACACAGGGATGTAACGATTCTTTTAATTTCCTTTAATTGATTTTATTTAGATTCATTTCCATAAATGTTTTTATCACTTTATAAGGTCCTAGTTGATTATGGAGAAATTGTTTAAGTATAAGATAGATGAAAAGAACTAGAAACTTGTAAAGGTCTCCACAACTAGAATGCTATGGGCTTAGTAAGATTGAGCCAAATAATTTCTGCATTAAGTAGAAAATAAGAAGGTTATATTATATAGGAACGAACAAAAATTTGAATTTAAACCTTCCTGCGCCCTGCCAAGTGCTGTCTTTATTTACTCTTAGATACAATACAAGCAGGAGCGTGTAGTGCATACAAGCAAAAAAGCTGTCCATTACTAAAAATTATGGGAAATAAATATAAATTAAATATATGATAATATATAAATAAAAAATTATACAATATGGATAGTGAACGTATATTTATGGATTTATTACAATTAGCGCCATCTGTGTATCAGTAGAGACTTCAATGGTTTAGTTCTACTAACTACCACGACAACCCATAGCTGCAGCCGTAGCGCTAGTAGCTACAATCGACGCATTGTAGCTATTCAAATTACTATCTTCTATTTTTAAGCTGGTACTCAAGTCATACAATTGACTATTTACTGAATTGAAAATTCCTTTCAGTTGATCCGTTTTGAATGGAGTTGTTATTTATGCTGTTTTTTTAATAGAATAACATTTGAAAGGTTTATAACTGCGTGCAAATCATTGAAGTGTCCACTTACTCTTTTACTAAATCAATAATTTTATTATCTTACTATTTTTAACGTGTTGATTTCATGATCGTTTCGTCGTTCTTTGTATTTGGTGCATAGACATGTTTTTGATTTGGGAAAAACAAAAAGGGGTTGTCAGAACTATTTCCTACGTTAACCTTTAATAAAAAAAAATATTTCCTTTAGTTATTACGTGAAGGATTCTCAAACAATAAAATAATCTTGTTCAGTCATAGAAAGTGTTCTTAAAAACATCCATACATTTTTTATATGGGTAAGAAGGTTATTATTTTACGTTAAAACTTAAACTTTGAAAACACTATTAATAGTACTCTAAAATTACAAATAAATACATGGTAGGGTCGTATAAACGACGGATTCATTTTGTCTAAAAACGTTGGTTAACCGAAAGTTCATATAATCATATGTACAACATATATTGTAGTACATATATTATATATGATTGTATAATATCATTGGTAACAGCATAACCTAAATCTATACCTACTGCACGCCACCGAATACAAGGCATATATAAATATTACAAATGGCAATATAATACGAAGGAAAAAAGATACATAGATCATATATCCAAACATTTAATAAAATATGTTATATAAGGACAGAAGCCAGTGGGTACACGAAAGCCATCAAAGGGCTTACTAGTAAAGACACTTTCCCATGAAGGGACTAGAATAGTCACAGATAGACTGTTTGTAGAATAGTAAACAAAATTAAGAAGGGTTGAGAGGATAACTTGGACATGCGGAACTTATGAGTGTGGCGAGGTTAATAAATAAAATAGACGAGGTGATTGTTGGAAGTGACGTGAATTTGATTTATCTAACTTGCATTGCGACTTAATACCTTGATATACTGCTTATATAACGATTTTAAGGGTGTTAAAACTGAAACATATGATTGTAAGGGATGCAAAGGTTTAAGTGAACAAACAAACAGATCGCACCTTAAAAAAAAGTGACACACAAGTCATATCAATATAAATAAAAATAAAGTTTTCTATAATCTTGTAAATGAAAAATCAGTATGTTAAGTAATTAGAATAGTGATAGTTTTTGCATAACGCGTAAATAAATAAATAATAATGGATAATTTGTGTGGCGCCATTTTCGTAAAAACTTTCACCTCAAGGGGGGTTTCTAAGTTTATTCTAGATCCTACAATTCACGACAAAAAAATAATATATTTCAAACATAATTTTCTTATTTAATATGCGTAATATTGGAGCAGTGCATGGCAACCCACTGCTTATCCAGGACCATTTGTAAACAAAAGCTCCCATATATGACCTACTCATTCACCGTCAGTTTGTCATATTGCACGCTACATGGCAACCATGTCATGCTGCAGTACAGCATTGCAGCAACGCAATACGACATGGCAAGCAGCATAAATTCATTAAATATCCGGACAAAGCAGAAACTATAACTAGATGAAAAAGCATCCAAAGGAAACGGAACAAAATAATTATATACAAATGAATGTAATTGTCTTAGTATAACAAGTTGTAAATCAATAAAGTATTTGTTAATAGTTATTGATAGGCACATGAGATGAGAATGGATTAACTAAAGAATTGCGAAAATTAATTTATATATGTATTTAGAATATTCTGAATAAAAAAAAGATTAAAACTGTGTACTATGCTTTGTGCCAATCCATCTTAAGCTATGGTATTGATAGTTGGGGGAGTGTATCAGGTATACATATATATATCAAGTAAGCATTGCTCAGAAGGCTATACTCAGAGTAATGCACCGCCGTGACTTTTCGTATCCTTCAGAGCCACTTTTTAGTTACAAGACAATTATATGTGCTGAATATACTAACTAGCTTTCATAGGAAAATAAGCGCTCCATCTGTGAGGATCTGAAAGATGTTATCCCACAAGAGCAAATAATCTTAAAATAGTTTCAAGAATGAAAACTACTTTTGGTCAAAGATTATTCACCTTTCAAGCTCCCAGAATATACAATCAAATTGGAAATAAAACTAGAACTTTAACTGACATTAAGACTTTTAAAAAGGATGTTTCAAATTGGTTGTTGAAATTAGGAGGAGCAGATACTGAAAATAAACTGCTTTATATAATAAAGTAATTATTATAAATGCATTTAGTGTGTTTAGATTTGCATATTTCCCTTTACCTTATATATGTACTTACATTATTTTACATATTGTATTGCACATTGGTATTTTTTTCACTCTTTTTTATATATTTGTATATTACGTCTTCTATTTGATTGTGGTTTGACTTCAACGAGTCATTTGGTTTTGTGAAATGTAACTTATTTACCGATTTGCCCTAAAACAGGATTGCCTAGTTGGGCACCGCATTTTAAAATCTGTGTAAAATATTTGTAACAAACTGTCTTTTTTCGGAACTGTACAATGCTTATATGTGTCTAAATAAATTAATAAAATTAATGAACTTTATTACTTTAAAATGATAATCTTGACTTTACCAACGTGTTTAAATAACTTTTTTAAATGACTCGTATGCTATATGTATTGTATGCTATAGTCTACAATGAAACTTTATACTGTTAAAATCCCTTGAACGTTTCAAAGCTCATCTTAAACGTTTGAAAGCTCAGCGTAGCTTATTTAGATGCGGTGCAGCCGCATTTCTTACTCGGGAGGGCCTAGCGAATGCATCCGGCGATATCCGGCTGCTTTCTGCAGGTATAAGTAAATACCCAAGTTTGAACAGTTTGCGTCCATGCAATAGCACACTTCAGTGCGCGGAACGGAGTCAATTATCGTTCATAAACAAATTGCGGGAAATGTGTCGATAGACAATGCACCCTGCTCCGGATACGCGTATTTGCATACATAAATGCGCTGCGCATATTGAACAAGTGGCGAGAGAGAATCACAAACGAGAGCCTCGCCTAGGCGCCAATAAACTATGCAGCACAACCTACAGTGAGAGCGAAGGGAAATAAAATGTGAAGAAACCGTGTGTTTTGAGGTGCGTACACACATACTAAACTTTTGTCTCGAGACTCGCTTAAAAAACAGTGCATTTCGTGTCAACGGAATTTGGACGCAAAGCAGATTGACCGATTGATGCATATCCTCGATACTGCCCACCTCGATACGAACTCTGATCTATTGAGGTGGGCGGGGAACAAATGAAAAGAATATGTAAATAAATATATAATTTTACCGTCAACATTCCCGAGACGCGAGAGCAAAGTTTCATCAATGTACACGCCGCTCTTATTTTCTTGATATCGTCGTATAACAAACTGAATATTGAGTATTTTTATTATTAGCAAAATCAACTTTGTGGTTACATCATTTAACTTTGTTTTTTTAACCACTTAATTAAATTAAATAATTCCGGTGTTTATAAACTTTGTTGTAAAGATTGTACTACTTTCTATATTGGTAAAACAGGCCGAAATTATAACAGTCAAAGAATGGTTTTTCAGAATTATCCAATAATTTATTAGAAAATGATACTTTTGATAAAAATTTGGGATCGTCTGTTTAATATATAAACGATATCAGTCTTAAATTGAATAATTTAGAATCATTACAAATAAATAAAGAGAGCGTATCGCACAGAATTACTCGCCAAGGAGGTGCCATATAATTGATATGATAAAACACTTGTTATTAATTTAAAGGTGTAATCATCGGCGTGGCGCCAAAAAACCCGTGGGATAGATTTTAGGAAAGCAAAGACGTCTTAATAAAACGTCACTATTGGTACTTGCAAATATGACTATATGTATTGTTATGAATTTGAATAAAAACAGAGTATTCTGCTGGCGGAAGCCATTCTCGATTTTGCCGCCGTAGTGTGCCTATATTGAACATCATTTGTGTTTCATTTCTTTCGACCTCATAAATATCATCATTATTATTAATTTATTTTTTTTAAATAGAGTTTTAAATACATTAGAGTTACATAATATAATGGTTTTGGTTAGTTAATTTGACATCCTGACGAAGGAAATGGTATTTTCTGAAACTGGTTGGTGTAGTAATTAAGTGGTTAAAAAAACAAAGTTAAATAATCTAATAACGAATATTTAGTACTAAAAATGTAAAAAAAAAACACTGATTTTTTAACAATAAAGATGAAAAAATCAATTTGTTGCTACCAGAAATTAACTACTTCGGCTAGTGGCAGCTATGCGATCAGGCCCAGTGTTTCCGGAATTGATAAAACAGAAAATAATATTAGATTGAGAGCCATTTTATCAAGAACGGGGAGGACGGTGTCTTGGCTAAATACACAGAGTGAAATAAAGGTTGAAAAGACTGACTAGAAAAATATAAGATCTTGGATCTCATCATTCAAGGTACAATTACCCTGGAAGACGGATGAAAGGGGGCAATGGATATCTGAGGCGATGGTTCGGGAAATTCACAGCTGCTGCAAATAAAAAAGTGTGAAAAAGAAGAAGAAGAGGGAATTCAAAAGTCTGTTCCCAGAAGGAAAGTCAGACAGACGTTTTAGGCCTATCAAGAATGATCGATAATCCGAGATGTGTCAAAATTTGACCACATGTGGAAACAGAGAAAGAAGTATAATATATTGAACGAAAGATGACGTGATAATTCGGCCAGTGAAATCTGATTCGCTATTCTTACTAGTCTCTGACCTTGAACTCGCTTATCTGTTACCGTTCCGCCTCGCTTCTCGAACCTCGGTCATTGATGTTGATTTTATGTCGCAAACTGTGCACGATCCTTTCTATCCCGAATAATTAAATTCAAGTGCCGAGAAACGGCATATTTTTTGTAGTTCCTACCAATGTATTCTTCAAACATAAAATAAGCAAGTTGTGGTGAAAAATTAAAAAAAAAATCTAGGTATATGTGGTACCGTCAGACCTTACATGACGTAAACAAAAAAAAATATAGAATAGTATAAAAATATATTCTAAAATAATAATTGAAAATTTAAAAAAAAAAAAAACAATATATAACATAAGCGCATAAAATCTTATTTTGTAAAAATGCGCAACTGAAATTTCACACAAAAAACACATTTGTGTTAATACTAAAAAAAATAACCAATGCTTAGAAGTCTAAATGAATGTGTAAGTTTCTTAGACTTACTAGTACCGTTAGAGAATTGACACCGCAGTAAGATATGACTAAATAAAGATGTTGGTATATTAAAGTACCGTCAGGTTAGAAAGGGTAAAATTACATTTGGACAAAGTAGTTCATTCAATGGCCTGTTCAAAATAAAGTACAAATGTGAGGCGTATATAAAGAGTAAAACGGAATGCCATTTTGGGGAATCAGAAATAAAACAAATTTCAAAGACAATAAAATATTGAAAATGGTTCACAACGTGTAACTTCCTGACACAAACAAAAAAATAACAAAGCTTGAATCACTATAATATATATATAATATTGCAATACAATAACATCTCAAAACTACCATATTCTCACATAATATGTGAAAATAAAACACTTATTTTTTATTATGAAGTTATAATTATTCAGAACAGACGGTCTGTGATGTTTTAAATACAAATTTAATGTATTAATTATAAATATATACATATAAAATCGATTTTGTCGAAAAATATTGTTTTTGCGCTACCGGGATACGAACCTGGATCTCTATTTCCAATCCGGGGAAGTACACTACCGATTGTGTTATAGCGCCAGTATTTTTCATGAAAAATTTTCGAACCTATATGTTATACTTTTTCAAATTAATACATCTGTCGTTACATAATTTGAAAGCCATCATACATTATACATAATATAAAAAAAAAAAAAAAAATTTAAAATAGATTCTGTCAAAGAAACTATTTTTTAAAAATAGATTCTGTCAAAGAAACAATATATGTTTTAGTTAGTTATGACATCCTGAAGAAGAAAATGGTATTTTTCGAAACCGGTAGATGTATTTAAACTCATTTTAGTGGTTATAAAACAAAGATAAAAAATAAAAATATAATATAAGTTGTATCAATGTGTCAAAAATTTAATAAAAATGAATTGATAATTCTGGCGTCTGCAGTCGGTTTACACAAATGTATTTGTGATTCCGTATTAAGTAAAGATTATTGTTTTTAATTAAATAACCTGGCGAACTATGATTTTACATATTATATCCAGCATTAATACACTAATGTAAGAATCAATATTAACTGGCTGGTTTTATATGAGATCGTTGAAATACGAAATCAAAAGTAGTACCTACAATAATTGCCCACCTCGATTCAGGATCATCCCAGTGAGGGGGAATTAGCAATAGGTGTTAATGTATTGTAAAAAGAGAAAATAAAAATTAATATATAATAATAAGTTAGCCATTTTTAAAGTATGAATCGCAATTTTGCGTACATATATTATTAACGACGTAAACATGTGCTTTAGACTGGAACATTATCAGGAACTTGTCTATAATCCTATCAGTTCCGATTTTCTCAGGGCGGGCTGTGCGATTAGGGGTAACTTTTTACTTTGGTAAAAAAGTTAAATAAAAATTGCGAGAACGGGTTGATCGATCGTTAGAAAAAAATATTTACTTATCATTACTTATATTTACTTAATATTTAATTAGTTAATAATGGCGGACTCTTCACAGCTGACTCAAAAGTCATCCGTCGCATCGATACTTTACAAAATTGCAGTATAGGATAATGAATCATTCAATATCACGCTATTTTAGTGATGAGAGTTCGTCCGATGATTAATTTATATTACTGAAGATTTTTCGCCAGAAAAAGTGACAGATTTCGAACGCTGGGGTGAATAAAGCATAAAATTGTATGTATTGCCAATGGTGAATATTTAAAATGAATCAATTTTGGTAAAAAAAAAACGCAGGTATTTGATGATCATTCGCCTTGCCACACTGATAGGCGGGATTGACTTTGCCAGTTGTAAATTTGACGTACGAACAATTAGCAAACGTTTTTACTACGGGCGGTGGTAAAAAGTTATTATAGTAAACATTTACTATGACCCGCCCTTAGTGTGTCAGACGTAATTTGTCAGTGGTATACTATTAACCAAGTCAACCAATATCCCGCCGATTGCAACGTGCGAGTTGATTGCGATTTATTTGTATTCACTATTGGACTGCTGGTGGGTGTTGGCCTTTTTTATCCATTGATCCCTATTTGTATTAATAAATCTAAATAGTAAAAAATAACAGAATTTGAATGAAATAGAACACATTTCACAGGTGCGTGGTACTGGAGAGCCGATAGGACAAGGGTCGTCTGCGTTGAAAACAAAGCGGAACACGTGGTATCGTGTAAACATAAATGAAGGCAGGAAGAAGTGTGGGAAAATGGTGAACGCGGTAAGTGAAATATTAAAATTGCGATAGGCGGACGTTTAGCGATCACTTTTCTGACATTTCAATGGGACCGCTTCAATCCTTATCGCATTTCATTATCCCAGATGCGACTTTATGGGTCTGGTGCGGCCAACCATCGAGCGACGGTCGAACAAAATAACATATTTTAAAAGTATGCAAACACAGACATAAAATGACTGGTACCAACTGTCAACTGAACAAGGGGGTTGGGGAAAGACGGGATGTAGGAAGGGTAGAGGGAATTTAAGAGAGGGACAGGATTAGGGAACATGATGGGCTGAAGGACCACTAAGTACCAGAAAACACGACCCACCTGTGAAATGCTCCATTAGGTATCCGAATTTTCCACTGGATCCATACATCTTCTGACTCCAGGACACGCACTTTATTGTTCCGCATCGGCACGCACAGCGAGAAACCGAAACACGTATAAACAATATCAGCCCCACACAGTAGGATGATAATTAACACTAAACTTTCACAACATACCGTACCACTGTCAGTTCAATGTTTCAACTCCAACTGATTCAAAAAACTATAGAGAACACAACCACAAAAAAGATCGTGTTCTGGTATAGGGAGAGGGGGTAATGGACTGGAACCATTCTATATGTCATGTTCATACTGCGCGCACCCAACGACCGATGATCCTTAGATAGTTATAAAGATCGAATACCTACCAAATTCTAGATTGAAATAAAATCTGACTTTGAGCTGGCGTATCTGCTACGCTTCTTTTCTTATTGTTATTTACACACTCTCTTACACTTAAAGACTTTATGTTTGACCTTCAAAAGAACGAGATTAGGTGGTAGATATCTGGGAACAAAGTACACGAAAGACAGTCTTTACAGAAGAGGACTGGCATACACTACCAGAAATATTCGAACCAATAGCGTTTCGCCATTAAAATAAAAATAAATAGCTTACGGGGAATGCAGCTGCTGACTTCGCATGCCCAAGATGCCCCAGAGAAGGATTGCACTCTTGGGACACCTGAGGATGCACAATTGTAATGGTCAACCTTCATCGAAACGGGATTTGTGGCTGTATCGACGTATGAAGATTTCCTAGGTTGACCACGTTTCTAAGAGATACTACGTTTATAGATACGTTTATAAGAGATAGATACTCTTGAAGAGATACTAAGACGCACGCATAAGTCAAGTTAACAAATAAGAATCATCAAACAGTTGAAAGCTAAATTATCCGTCATAGTAGCTTGTTGATCTAGTGGTTAAGACGCTGGCCTAGTATTTTGATGGTCGGGAGTTAGCGCCTCCTTCCAGGAGAACAGCAAGGCAGTTTTACTTTCAAAGTAAAGGGTGTTTTTTTTAGAGATATATAACTTTAAAATGAAATAAAATACATAAAAATCGTGGTAATGGCCATGGTATTGGCTATATTGGAAAGATAATTTTATGCCATTAGTGTTTAAATATGATTTCGCGCATATGGGCGCCGCGGTTGGCTCGAATAAAGCGCAATCTAGAAGTCCACTTTTTGATGCAGCCGGGGCCGTGTATCGGCATGACCCGCAGAAAATAATCCAAAGGTGTTAAATCACACGATCTCGGAGGCCAATTCACAGGTCCATTACGCGAAATTATACACTCATCGAACGTTACTTTAATAAATTGATTGTGGCGCGCGTTGTGTGAAACCACAGCTCTTCCACATTAATACCATTCAATTGGGGAACGAAAAAGTCAGTAATCATGGATCTATAGCGCTCTCCATTGACTGTAACGTTCTGGCCGGCATCATTTTTGAAGAAACAACAGCTTCTTCGGTGCGCGCTGTACGAAGTCTCTACGGATGCGTATTATCAATTAGAGTATGCGTGGTGCGAACACGATCCATAGTTATTCGAATTACTTGCTCGGATGGACGATTATGTCGACCGTAAAATGGATGAAAGTTTCGCGAACTGAACCACGATTTTTGAAATAAATTTGCACAATTTGCAAGCGTTATTCTGGCGTAAGTCAAATTAGCTGTCGCTGGTAAAAGTGTTGCCAATTCGATAAACAAACTTTAAAAAAACTTCACAAGCGTTTAGCTTAGTCTGTCTCTTGATATTTATCTGAGAGACAGTACAGATACGTATGTATTGGATGTGTCATTTTAATATGAGAGCGAAATACGTGCGATTCGTAGAACGCATCGCGCCGAATTATATACTGATCTTTATCCGCTTTCGAGATGAATGACGAGAGAAATCTCAAACACCATAAATTAACTAAATTAAATTAATATAATAAAATAATAAACATTACAACTGGCTACCCCTGTCAGCTCCACCGGGCCCTGAGATTATAGTTATTGCGCCGTATTAATGGTAAACGGTTGTGCATCGATACCCACGCCTCGGTCCATACAGATAGCACACATCCCTTCACGGCGGAGGCTGCGGCACGCTAGTTAACCCACCGCAAGAGGGCCGCCTCTCGTGATAAAATATAATGTACCTATCTACCGTGAACTGTTGAGAAATCGACCACATGCGTTCAATTGACGGAAATAATTTGTATTCAATACTTTATAAGATGTACTTAGCATGTCAATATTTGTTCCACCTTTCGAACTGAAAGAAGTTTCACAGCAGCTATTGAAATCCAAAGGATAAACAATATCATACAGGCGTGCATAATGGGGAGGAATCAATCCTCAGTCTTTACAGCTTATGGTGTTGTACAATTGAGAAAATACAGTCTTTTTGCAATGGCATTGTATCAATTTCATACCACTTAACTATTGAATTTAAATTTACAAAGAAATACGATATCTTTCGTGACGACTGAAATGAGGATAGTGTTATTCTGCGAGTATAATGTATACTAATTTCTCCCGAATGCCGGTGTGGTAACATAATACAAAATTATAGTGATAATGACACAAAATCAACAAAATCACATAAAAAAATATGTGATTGAATTAATCTTAAAAGATTATAAATTACTATAAGATCAAAACGCCATCTACGGTATGAAGAATGAACAGATTAGGATTAGGCAAACTTCACGACGAGCGTACCAAAAAGAAAAGAATGCCAAGGCAGAATAGATTTTATTATCATCATAAGACCAAAACCGGGGATGGGTCATGGTTGCCAGCAAAATTCTCCTCCACTGATTTATATCAAACATGTTAGCGGAGTCTTTTACGACATCGTCCTCAAGAGCAGTTTCGGTCTTCATCTTCACATACGACCCTCTGGGTTGCGGTACTGAATTGTATTAACAATATTCATGTCCAAGAACACACAATTGCTGGATTTTTATCTACAAAGGCATTTTTATTAAGACAAATTATAAATACCTCATAGAGACGAAGCTCTTTATATTATATGGGAAGTATAATTTCTAATAAATAAGATTCTCATTAGTGACATCTATGCATGGGAATGAATATCAAATTTGAAACCGTAGATAACGACAGCGAAGTTAATTGTAGGTAGAATTGGTGAACGTTACATTGCGTAAAGTAATCACTTGAGCCAGCCGAAGGCAGATCGTGAGCCCTGTAATATCCATACTTCGCATATAATATAATATAAATAGCTTATGCGCTGTACATGACATAACCAGCGTGGTTTGATTGACTTGTTGGACCAAGCTAACGTCAACGTATTGCGTGTAGAGCTCTGGGTTTGACCACAGCGAAATTTTTAAGTATGTTTTTTTTTTATAAATTTGTATGGTAATGGGTCTATCGTCTAATTTTGTCAAGAGTCCAAGTTTCGGAAGGGTAGACTTAATCGGAGAACATAAATTATTTAGTTAAAAAACAAGTAATAAGAAAGAAATAGCATGTTTTAACAATATAGTTAACAAACACGACGGTAATAAGAATATACAATTTTAACAATCACAACCAAAGAACGGACTATGAATTGTGAACTAATCTCAAAGAACACAGTGGGTAGACGATTTATCCAAAGGAAATCAGATTACAGTGAACAATAACAAAAGCAAACCACCTTTGTTGGTTTAACTTATGAAATCATTTAGAGGCTCGCATTGAAATCGGTGGCGACAGTCATAAATCATCTCGGTAATATCTTGTCAAATACACTGTCGGGAGACCGACTGAATCGAAACAAAATCCGACACCACGTGTTGAAAAGGAAGCGTGTTGTCTCCTTCGACGACCTGTTCAAAGTGGTGGAAATACGCGATAATTTAGATTAATTGTACCACCTAAACCACAACTTGCGTGTGACAAGATGGTGACGTTTTGAAATGAGTGGCGTGGGTGAGATCAAAATTTCTGTGGCAAGTGGTGACAAAAATTGCCAATAATTTGCAACAATGTGTTTAAATATAAGAGCTCCGACCCTCGATGCTCTAAGATACAATTCCATTGTAGTTATCTCCCTTCAGTAAGAAACAATGAAAGCGCAGAACCCAGGTTTGTAGCACTTCTTTTAGTGGATGAAGCTGGACAAACCTAAAAATCCGATGGGCTAGTGGTTCCGGCAGGCCACTGTCGCTCCATCACGTTAATTGTTCGTTTAAGTGGGTTTCTTTACCACTTTTCTGCTTTTAGCGTCGCCCTCGGCGAATTTCCGGAATTTATTAGGGTGTGGGTCTCTCGCTGGGGGTTGCTGGGATGGGCGATGCCGGGAAGAGCAGTGACTAGAGAGTCCTAAATAAGCATTCTAGCGAACTTGCGACCTGGACAGGGTGAATTTCTATCGGACTGTGACCGAGTTCTGCGTCACTTATGTTAATGTGAAATGTTATGTTGAGTTGTTTGAGTTATGCAACACATAAATGTGACGTCTACCCTCCCCTTTTGGGGGTGTATGATTTCTATATCTTCTTTCTGGCTGCCCTCTGAATTGAATGTGATAACGAGTCTCACGTCAAATTGTACAGGTGTGGCTCTGGTACGATGACACCGGAGCCAACCTATGATGCTATTATGATGATAATGTAATAAAATAAAATAAATAAGTAATTATGACGAATCGAAACGGGAGTTAATACCTCTCAAAACAATTCGGGATAGGGTGGAAATAAATAATACCCTCGGCGAATTCTATTAGGTCGTAGCAGTTTTATGTTAAATTGTACGTCATCAATATACTGACTATAATCATAAAACGACCTACTCCTCAATGGATACTTAAACACCAAACATACTAAGATTTAATAAATATTGGTAAACCTTTGAAACATATATATATGCACATAAACGTTAAGTTATTCTAGATAATTTTATTTCGACATGGCATCATGAATATATTAATTATTTATTTTCACAGGGTGTCCCAGAGTCTAAACGGAGCCAGCGGTTAGGGGACGTCAAATAGAGTTATCCGAAATACAATATACCCCGAACTCGAGCGGAACAAAAATATGCAACCTGTCTTTACGAAAATGAGCACCGAAACTCATAAATACTCAGCTTATCGAGATGAAATTTTGCACACGAATACTTTAATAATGTAGCTACTTAAGTTGCTTGTTATAGTTAAGTTTTAAAAATTCGAATAACTTCTAAACCACTGAATTACGGATAACCTTATTTGACGCTTAATGGGTTGCGAGTGATGTCTTCTACTCAAACTCCATTTTAACTAATATCTCCGGGACATTCTGTATATATACATATATATATACATATACTGTACGTAGTACCACTACCGAAATAATAAAAAATAATTATGTATTTATTATTTCATTAAATAAGTATAGATAGATAAGTAAAAATATTTCATTTAAGTTTGTATTTTTTCCCATATTATTAAATGCATTATTTTAATAGAAAAAAGTACGGATCACAGACCAGTGAATGAATAGACATGAAATAAAGTGTACGTATAGGAGAGGGGTTCGGAACATTAGATGCGGGACTAGGGGCATTCTACACACATTATTTGTGGAAACATAAATACGATAACTTATGTCACATTTATGCAACAGTAAAAGTATTTAATCTTCGAAAATTAAAACTATGTAAACAAGACGTATTTTTTACAATAATGCATATTATATTGTCAACGTTTAAATTTTCGTTCCAATCAAATCAAATATTTAAAAAAAGTCGCGAGACTATTTTATTGCGTATGTGGTACCAAAGTGATCACGTGCGTGATATATATATATTCCATTGCAATTTCATTTTCTTAACTCGAGAATTGTATCGAGTACTCTTCAGTATGCAGTGTCTGTCCTTTAGTAGATATAAGGCTGTGTTGTGCATACGTAACGCAGACTACCAAATATATAGACATAGATATATATATAGACATAGACATGTATAGACATATATACATGTCTATGTATATATGTCTATACATGTCTGCGGTACGTATGCACGACACAGCCTTATATCTACTGAAAGACAGACACTGCATACTGAAGAGTACTCGATACAATTCTCGAGTTAAGAAAATGAAATTGTAATGGGAAAATGGAAAAGCATCCAGTGGTACCTGAGGATAATCAAGAACAAAAGTCCACCAACTTAAACTAAAGCCTACTGGACTAATAAAATCATCAAACTACGGAAATACGTGGGAGCGTGTAACAATGGACAGATAAATGTAATAGAGCTTCATCCTGCAATGAATAGTAAAGGGCTAAAGATAATAATGATAGAAAAAGAGGAATATAAGACTTATAAGTTCTCGTGAAAACTAAATACACTTGTTCGATCTTTGTAATTATCCAACGATTGGCGGTCGCCGTGTGCGCGCAATATGAACGCGACACAGATATAATTCTTATCCAGTACCTACCCGCTACCCCTTCATCCTATACCAGAACATGACCTTTCTGCGGTGTGATTTCTACGGTTTTTGTAGCAGTTAAAATTGAACTTTTGAACTGTCAAGATTGCGTTTTTTATCATTGGGTGCGTTGATTTGCCGTCAAGTTTGTGTGTAATTGAGTTCTCGCTGCCGTGCGACTCGATTAGTGCTATACATCGTGCATGTTTGACACTTCGCGCTACCACCGAAGTGTGTATGTTCAAGTATATAACGTGCCGAACAGCGTTGTACGTGTCCTGGAGCCGGAAAACCTGTGGATCCAGTGGAAGAAGATCCCGGAAGGAGCGTTTCACAGGTTGGTAGTGTTTTCTGGTTTTGGATGGTCCTTCAGCCAGCCCCTGTTACCTACCTGTCCCTCTTCCGAATTTCTTCCACGCTTCTTGCATCCTTTATTTCCCCACCCCCTCGTGTAAACAACACTAATGAATGAGGTTTCCCTTGAACCTTATCCTAGTCCATCTCGAGAACAAGTCCCAGGGCCAATCGAGCCCATAAGGCTTGACGCACTGCAACTCCTGATAGACAGTAAGGGCCCACTTTTCTCAAAATACGAAAACCTCTACAACTGCAGGGTTTTACTGTCGTTTACATGCGTAGTGCCTGTCATAAATTATATACTAAATAAAATACACCTAACGACGAGCTATTCTAAACACGATAAAATCATCAAAATTATTACACACCGAGAACAAATCAAAACGTCCTCGTTCCATTGTTCAGTACGATGTCACCTTCGTTAAACATCTCATATAGTATCGTGCAGTTATTTATAATACTATAATACTTGCCGTGCCCGCATCTAACTGCAAATCACTCAAGGATGGCATATCCGCGGCGACACTAAGCGCTGTAGTACAAGCGAAGTGTTTAATGGTGTATCGTTGGATTCGTCTCGACGAGATTTATTCGTAGATAGCACTTTTATCGATTTCTGCATATATTTATTGAACGTTATGAATTTTTTTTCCAAATTTTCAATTAAACCTCATAAACTTTGTATTTTATTTGTATAGTACGCACAGAAGGGCTTGTGAGATATTTTGCGAACACTAGTTTCGTTCCGGTTGGACATACGGTTCACAAGCCACGGTGTCCTAAAATTAACTGAGCGCGCCAATTCGTGCCGTTGACACCATTAATTTCCACCTGGTTTCCATCATACTTTCTGAGATATAAGCGTTTTAAGTTTGACTTATTTTCGAGACAGCCAGATTTTTGAACACGATTTTAAAGGCACATTCACGTCAAAATATATTCAAAATATTGCTAGTAGATACTGAACGCGTCCGCACAGACCTATTTTTGGAAAATCTATTTACAGTAGAGTGAATAATGAATAAGGAGCGAATCAGATTGAAATCTAGTTGATAGGGTTAAGAAAGGGTCTCTAAGACGATTTTGGGATGGGGAACAGATGCGAGAATGAAGAAAACAGAAAAAGTGGACATTTGCGAAAAACGCGACACGACCAGTTAAATTAGGTTACGAACGTGCCCGTAAAGATGAATGAAACTGGGTAGGACTAGAGTGGTACGTACGTCAAGAGTCAGGCTTATTATCCCTCACACACAAAATTAAATGATTAAATTACTAAAATGTAATCTCGGTTCCTATAACCATGTTACTAGTCTATGTTGTAAACATAGGCAATATAAATAGTTATGTATTTATTTAGAAGTTTTTAGTTTTTTGCCGATTTTTGCAGAAAATTATACATTTTATTCAGTAAAAACATTAACTTATAAAACAGTAAATATTACAATCAAATTGAGAGAAAGCCGTAACACGGCCTGCTATGGGCAACCTCTAAAATATTTGTCATGACCGAAGCAAAAAAAGGCTGATCAGAACCATGAGTCTTCTCAACTTTTCTCTATGGTGCTAAAGAAGATATTTAGGAAATATTACCAGAAATGAGGACAACATTGAACGGAAGAAGCCAGATCTCGTGGACCGATATGACGAACTTCCCTCCGGGAATCCGCAAAAAATAAGATGGGCATATTGTAGCATTGATTATGTTCTTGTTAGAGGTTCAGTTTCAAGTGCACGAATGATTGCTCGACGAGTTACAATCGGACACGAATCTAAGTTAAAATAATTGGAACACCATCCATGCCGTCATTCACAATAAACGAAATCACTCGATTCGAGAATAAGAAACACTTAATCCGGCGCTCTGACTGATACACCACACTGTAATTCAGCGGACAAATGAATGCACGCAGACTTGTCTGGCACGGTGAGCATTTGACCTGGAGTGCCCACTAAAGACGCGGCCGAGGACCCAGCCCCGGCGGCGACATCCGGCCAAACCGGTAGATTTATCATCAAGTACCCCGTTGGAGATGTCGCGAGGAATGTTTATAATATTTATTGTACCACTCGATCCGCGCAACATCTGTTGGTGTCGCTTAGGGCACGGCAATAATAACAATTGAAAAACTTATTGGCCATAAACAGTCAGATAATGGGCGCGGTAAATAACCGCCGCAACATTTTGATGTCTCATTATGTCCGGCAGTCACCGCCGCGGAATACCGGCGTAAAGCTGTCCACGTCACAATAAGGGACCGTTAAGTGCCCGGCCACGATTAAACAAACACTTTACGGCCTTCTTTATTTCCATCTCGCGGGGGGAAGGATGTCTCCGATGAGATATTGTTTATTAATAATACCGACGAAAAGGCGGGGGCGCGGCCAGGAATAATTCCAAGGCAGACGTGACATCGGTACAGCGTTAAAGGCAGACGCACACAACTAGGTTTTATACAGTCGGTCAACAAGAAATGTATACTATCATTCGAGCCTGACATTTTAGCAAAAAATAAATTTACGTTTTACCATAATTGTTCGCGGTTCACAATTCTCCGCCTGAAAAATTGTTTAACGCGTATATTATAATAATATATTTTTGGTAAATGTGTACTTTATTAAAAATGTAATTATTTCTATACCATGTGGATATGTACATATGCAATTATAAAAAAAAGGGTAGCACAACAGTATGGCGTATGAAATAAATAAAAGTTCAAAAGAGTTAAGTTAATCTAACCATACCATTATTAAAAGAAAGAGAAAATGTACACGGAGCTTTGGACGAATATAAAATATTTTTAATACAAATTAAATGTATTAATTTAATATCAATTTATCGAAAAAATTTTGTTGTTGCTACCGGGATTCAAACCCGGATCTCTTCCTATTAGGGAAAATGCATTAACCTATTATGCTACACCAACACGGTAAGTCGACGACAATGTTTCAAAAATGTAATAAAAATGAATTATCAATTAATTCTGGCGCCGCCAATCGGATTTAACTCAAAGGTATTTGAGATACGTAAATATAAAGAATATGGTTTTTAAATAATGGTACGACAGATGTATCAATTTGAAAGTGCAACACACAAATTCTAAAATCGAAAATGTATATCAAATAAGTAAATTAAATTAACACTCACAATAAATCAAAATGGCATTGTATATGAAAACAACTACATTTATCAAAAATATAATTTTTCAAAATATTCGTCAAACAAATGTGTGATAACAATAAATTGTGGAAACGAACAATTATGGTCGAAAAATTGTGGGCGAACAATGTTCAGGACACTTTCATTACATTACCACACATCCGAAATATTAAAGATTTTCGGATTGTCACTGTTTAATTATCATCTTTTCTTTATTTATCTTAACCAAAACATCTTCATTATTAATTCTATCTATTGGCATTCTTTTGTTGATTCACATCTGAAATGCTTCAAGTCGTTTTGTAATTTCTTCGGTTAGTGTCCATTCTTACATTCTATAAAATAATATCGAAAATAGTATATTTACTGTTTACGAGGTAAGTTTGTAGAATTCCATAATCACATGCGTGAAAACAAAAAACTTGTTTTTTGATTCTACTCATTAAATTGACTCGACTTGATAATGTCCTTACAAGGCGAAACGCGTCTCAAGTCAAGTATTTTCACATATGTAACTAATTATATTATCATGAATTAATAGAAGTGCTGTTGAGGCCGTTTAAGAAGATTAAGTCTAATAGAATTGAATACTCTTGCTCGTCGAATAAATTAGAAAGATATGCAATACCATTGAAAAAATATTTGGTTCCCATCGGGATACGGACTATTTTTATCCGGGAAAACACGTTACCATTTCGCCACGTCAATCATTTATGTTTTCGACAAAATTGGACAAAACTTATATTTAAATATATTAATTATAAAGATACACATATAAAATCAATTTTATCGAAAAATATTGTTGTTGCGCTACCGAGATTCGAACCTGGATCTCTTCCCTAACCGGGGGAGGTGCTTTATCCAACTAAGCTACAGCGGCATTATTTTTAGCGACATTTTTTCGACCTTATATGTTACCTTTTTTTGAAATCAATACATTTAATCGTTCCATCATTTGATAGAGCCATCAAAATAATAAAGTTGTATCAATGTGTCCAAAATTTAATAAAAATGAACTGATAATTCTGGCGTCTACTATCAGATTTACTTAAAGGTATTTGAGATTCTGTAAAAATAAGGTAGATGGCTCTATCAAATGATGGAACGATTAAATGTATTGATTTCAAAAAAAGGTAACATATAAGGTCGAAAAATTGTCGCTAAAAATAATGCCTCTGTAGCTTAGTTGGATAAAGCACCTCCCCCGGTTAGGGAAGAGATCCAGGTTCGAATCCCGGTAGCGCAACAACAATATTTTTCGATAAAATTGATTTTATATGTGTATCTTTATAATTAATATATTTAATTCATATTTAAAATATCACAGACCTATGTTCTGAATAATTACAACTTCACAATAAGAATGTGATGTGTTCTCCTAAAAAAAAAAAAAAACTTATATTGTATAGTCGTTATAAATTAAACAAATATTATTACATTTTTAAAAGCAATCAGATTTTTACTGCAATGAATCTCAAATACAATTGACTAATACAAGCTAGGAGACGCCAGGATTCCATTTTATTAAATTTCGATAGTCTTGGATACAATTTATAATTGTATTTTTTAACACATTTATATTGTGAAGTTGCAATTTCAGATCATGGGCCTGTGCTATGTTTAAAACGAAAGTAAATGAATCAATTATACATATAAATGTTGCTAATAAATTCCCCTAAAAGTCATGCCATAAACAGTTTTAAAAACCTAGACTTATTTTTATCGTTTTTTTACTGTTACAATAATAAAAATAATTGTCCTCATATACGCAACATTTCACCTGAATAAGTTAACAAACACCTACACGGAGACTGTCGCCATTTAATTATGATATGTTTATTTTGTTATTATCACTGTGTTGCGTGTTATTGGTGAACGATATTAAAATAATGTTTTTCTTAACTAAACCAATTGAACAAATATTTTCTTCTTCTCGTGCCGTTCTACATTGGCTATCATAAGTTCGTTTACTACGGCCCTGAAAAGCTCCACAGTAGACTGGCCAAGCCATTGTCTGAGTGTAACAATATAAAATAAAAAAATAAACAGACTTTCATAGAATTTTAGATGTGCTTAAATTACCTACACAAAATGTCCAATACATTTAGGTTTCGTACTATGCGACCGTAAATATCGGTTGACATATAGTTCCTCGCTGCAGTCCCGCGAAAATAATAGAATATTTGAAACTCAAACTGCCTCGCAGAAAAGTGTATTCATTCATGAAAACAGCTTTACCGTCAAATCGTGCCCGAATACATACCATTATTGGCGACCCGCTAATATATATATAAATATATAAATTATCGTTAAAGCTGATCGTTTCTTCGGCCCGGAGTTTAGATTCGTTTAATTATCTTTTAGTGGACCTGGCCGGCTGATCCTTCATTTACTCCGCTAATACGACTTCCTTCTTTGTAATCTTCCTTCGATTACGGCGGCTACCTATTACTTTTAATATTCGAAATTACATTGTAAAATGCGCCGGGGTATTCCTCACATCGGCATGTAATTTCTTCCGAGCGATGCGTTACCGGCCAGCGATCGCCGAAAATACTAATACCCGTAATGCACCCGAGCCGAGGTGAACCCGGCGTGATCAGTGATCACACGTCTCGCTCCTAATAACAATGTTTATATTGAAGCCGGGAAGGGGGCGAGCGGCGGGCCCGCAATTAAAGAGGTAACTCATCGGACGGAGGATAATTAAATCCGCCATCAATTCCCGAATTAGCGGAGGACCGTTTGAAGTCCAGCCCGGCGGTACGTCACGGGAGGGAAGCGGTCCGGAACGGTATCGATCTAATCTGGAGCGCGGAAGACGACGGCTGAATGGAGCCATCGGATGCTGCGGAGCTGGCGCTCTCACGCTCCGCCCTCTGGCCCTAATTGGCCGCGACGGTCGTCTCCGGACTCCGCTAATTAGCCGCCCTAGCCCGATGAGATATTACGTCTATATGTACATAAATTTGCTGCTGTTTAAACGCCGGCAGGCAGATAAGATCAGCTGCGCGCGCATGCGTGGATTCTTGTCCTCGGGAACGTCTACATCCAGATTTTTGCCGCCAAATTCCCTGACTACCGTCGGCCGCGACGCGTGTTTTCGCATGTAGATAATATTTCCGAAACAAAATCGTCGAATAGCTTACAACATACACATGTCTCTTTTATCTTCTGCTTGCCTGGTAATTTAGTCGCGGTCTTTTTGCTAGAAGGCGACCCCGAGCTGGAGCCGCGACAATTCTTCAGCTGCCTTATCTGATGGACGATCCTTTGTCCGTACTGTCTGATAATCCATACAGCGATTTCAATTAAATATTATGTGTCAAATATTACAAAACAAATTTAGGTTATTATATATTTATATAATATATCAAAAATATTTTTAATCGCACCAAAAATGACTAGATTGTATAATTATATACGTTATCGATTATTCGAGGTAGGTTCTAATTTAATGAAGTATTATAAATTTTTATTGAACACGATTTTTTTGGTTCTATATTTAATTTTTCCAAATAATTGAAAAAACAGACAAAAAAAACCGCGTTCTATAAAATTAATACCGTCTGTATTAAAAAAATAAAATAATAAATAATGAGGTGTCTAGATAGCGACAACTATTCTGAATGCGCTAATCAACTTTTGGAAACAAACCATTCTTTTGACATGAGTTTAGTAATTATACATACAAATACTAGGGGTTTACAGTTAGATAAATTTGAAATTTTAGAATTAAGAAAAAGTGTTAATAGCAAGCTAAATATTATAAATAATCAAATCGTTATTGCAAATAGCCACATTTTAAATATGTTTTCAAAGTAGTTCCCACTTAGTTACTCATCATTTATATTTTTGTTTTTATCTATGTCTGTATTTTTAATTTTAGTATACATTGTTTGTAAGATACCATAGTTATCGAAACATGTTAATTTATTAATAAATTGTGGATTAAGCAAAGTGTTTTATTTTATTATTTATAAAATAATAAAGTTTTTATTATTATTTAAATAAATAAATTAACAAATTTTTCGTAGTCGGTTCTTTTTTATTGCGTATGGTGATCCTTGTGCCATTATAAAAGTGCACCGAAATGTCGGTATCGTATGGCTTTTTTAATCGATATTTTAATCTAAAACAATTAGATAGTTATTTTTTACGTTGACCCATAACGTCTCGACACTTTGTAAATTGATACGTGATACATTCTATGTGTTGAGGATGCTATAAGACGAAGAAATGTGGGCGTAAATATCAAAAAGGAGGTAGATTTGGTCACCCAACATAAATGCATTTAATCAGTCACATCAATGGTGATGTTGCACCAAGAAGACTGTACAACTAATGAATAAACATTTTTACAATTTAATTTAACAGATTATCAACATATCTTTTACGGAACCTGTAGATAATTTTATCAAGATATTTTAAATATGAATTAAATATATTAATTATAAAGATATACATATAAAATCAATTTTATCGAAAAATATTGTTGTTGCGCCACCGGGATTCGATTCTGGATCTATTTCCTAACCGGGGAAGGTGCTTTATCCAACTAAGCTATTAACATTATTTTTAGCGACAATTTTTCGACCCTATGTGTTACCTTTTTGATATTAATACATTTAATCGTTCCATCATTTGACAGAGCCATCTACCTTATTTTTACAGAATCTCAAATACCTTTGAGTAAAACTGATAGCAGACGCCAGAATTATCAATTCATTTTTATTAAATTTTGACTATGTTCTGAATAATTACAACTGTGTTCTCCTAAATTATCAAGATATATTTATAGATAAATAATCTATCAATAAAAAAAATAAAAAGTTATTATTATTAAAAAGCATATACATAAAAGAGCAAGAAACTTGTTAAAAAACATTCATCACAATGTATACTTTTTGCTATACCAGGTTGGTAATCTAATTGGCAATTTCGGCAAAAAAATCATTGTTTGTAGTCAATTGTTAAAAGAGTGCAAGAGGCAGTTCTATGGGTTGTCAACAGTCGCTCATGTAGGTTATCAGGTTCAGCTCTTTAGAGCATATAATGCTATAGTTGCGAGTCAAAATTACACGCCGGGACTAATTGCAAATCATTAAAAAAGATATACAAAATGTATTATCCGTATGAGTCAATCTGAAATAATTTTGTTCAATACCATACATAAACTAATATAAAAACAGCAATAATTTTAAATCGAAATATCGTTTAATATATTTAATTATAGTAATAATAATAGAATGGAAGGATAATAACTGGAAGATGATCCTGTCAGAAGCCTAGACGAACTTGATGCGTAAATGTGGAGGACAGAAGAGTGTGGCGCTTCACCCTCTCGCGAGGAAACGGCGTGATTTGTTAGTAATTAATTAGTGTAATGTTAGATAGTTAATAATTAGTGTAGTGCTTTCTTAGTACCGAACACGGGAAGGATTCTTGTGTACTTTGAACATGGCCTAGACAGCCGAAACGATCGTCCAATTATTTGGAAAAATTAAATATAGTAACAAAAAAATCGTGTTTGATTTATTGTGTTGATTAATTAAATTAATATGGCCTGTATTAAAAAAATAAATGTACATTTTGAACGTGTTGCCAGAAATAACGACGAAAGGGTGTTTGTTCACATGTACATTTGAAGGAAAATGAGCAAGATGATTAAATGCAGCAATCGACATGTCTCAAGACCAGGAAGAATGAACGTATTGTGCACGAAATTCCAGACAGATCAGCGGATCCTCATGCCCAGCATTGGGCACACGAGGAAGAAGAAGATAGTACAATACATTCAAAATATATCATTCATGCGTACTATTTTATACGTACTAGGTCATCCCATAAAAAATGCGGTATTTTTACTTTTTTTATTTTCCAAATAAAGATAAATATAGGTCTTTTTTAATCTAAAATATACTCTCCTTCATTTTCTACAATGCTCTTCCATCTTTCTGGTAGACTTGTAAGGCTCGTTTTCCAAAATACACTCCAAATACTCCTCCAGTACTGTTCTGACCTCTAATGATAATCAGATAGGGCAATGTCCGGCGAATATGGCGGGTGAGGCATCGTTTCCAAAAAAGGTTCATTCCCGAGACGTGACAGCAAAGAAGAGCACATATTAATTCTCTGCACGCGATGAGACTCGGAAAGATTGAGGAACACATTGACCCAATTTGTTGACCTTTACGATGGCACGCAGGTGTCGATGAATAGTTGAATGACCAAATCTAAGCTTCTCTGCTAGTTACAATGGGATATTATTCCACCAAGGTTTGCAGGACGTCCTCGTCGAGCTTAACAGATTTACCAGGGCGAGGTTTGTCTTTTAGGCTGTAGTTTCAGTTTAGCTCGTAATTTCTGGAACCACCGTTGACACTGGCTTACGCTTATTATCCGATCCCCATATACTGCATTAATATTCCTCGCATTTTCCGTTGCGAAGCTAAATATGCCGAATATATGCTCTTTTGTTACTTCCATTATGGCTTTGAAAAAACAACTGTTAAAATCGAACTACACTCTTTAAAACTTGTACTAAGAATAAGTAACTTATTATAAACCGCATTATTTATGGGATACGATAGGCTTGAAAATGGTAGAAAGAAACAAAAAATTTAACCCGCGCAAATGACTTTCGACTTGACAGCAAGACTCGTACTCTTATTCTGAAAATTCTTAAATTTATAATTATAATTATTTTGGTAAGTTAAACAAATAGATGCATTAAATAGAAAAAAATATCCGTTGCTTTCGGAAATTCAAATATCTCAACAAACGAATGGAACGTCAACGATCAACAGAAATATTTGAGGTATAACAAGGACTCGGTGTGTACACACTGAACTACATGGAAGTATAATGCCTATCTCATATTATCTCAAGCCGAAAATTTTATAAAAAACTCATGCTACTCTGGAGATACTGGAACAAATATTGCAAGATACATGTATGGCCTTTTTATTTATTCTTAAATATGTCATACATATGTAAATATACATAAACTCTAATATAAATGAAATCAAAAAGTTCCTTTTTACTAAAATTCATCTTGCACATATTAGTTTAGTTTAATATTGTATCTATGTAGTTTCTCCTCCTTTCTTATATCATCTGGCATTTCATTAAAGATTTGAACACAGTAATTTAACATGTGAACAAGGGACCAGTAATGTTTCTGATTTAATTATTATTTAATACATACATGACTCTAATATATTTCCTTATGTTTAATGTTAAAACGTCAAACAATTTTTCTCAACGTTTCAAGACGTTGTTTATTAACAAATGCTTTTGTGGTATTTAATTAATACGACTAAGATTTAGCTATTAAAAATCTTTAAAAACTAGTTGCATACAAACACATTCAACATAATTCGGCTACCTGATACGCGCGTTGGACACGACAACATTTTTCATATTGCGACGCGGAACAGAGGACATATCGCTTCCTGCGCGCGGCGATTCTATTTCGAACGTCGCCGGCCGACGCCGACGCCGGGAATGCATAACGCGCCGACGACAAGTTGAATACCTCGTAGAAAACGAGCAAGGGGAAAAATGGCCAACGGACAAATGGGCCCCGCACGCGCCCCGCGGCCCCCGCCGGCGCGATTGCACGCGGAATTGACTTCGCGCCCGTCCGTGCCCGACGCCGTGCCAAGAGCGGTCCACGCATGGGCTGGAGTTAATGACGTGCGCCTTCCGTGTAAGTGTGATGTCGATAAATTATGATTCCTAATTGCGGCGGGGCCGCGTGACGCGGGGAGCCGACACCAAAACGGCACCGGATTTGTCATAATTAGGGAACAGATGTACGCCGCAATTATTATATCGTGCCTTTGCGATCGGCCCGGGCTCCGCTCCGGCGTGGGCGCTTCGGCGACGAGCCGTGTCACTCTGTTTATGCGTTCACTTTTTAAAATATTGAAATAGTGCAAGCTGTTATTCTTCTTCTTCATCATGTGCTCAATGTTGAGTGTCGTGGTCCATTTTTCTCGGTTTTGAGCCATGCTGATGGCAGCATTTTAAGAGGACCCTGTTAAGTCTTCTAATTGCTCCATCCATCTCGCAGGAGACTCGTCCATCCTCTTGCGCGCTTTCCCTCAACTGTAGACTCATCGTTTCTTCTAGCAACACGTCTAAAGTATGTAAGAATTCTTCTTCTGCATGGAGTCGAAAGTCTTTCTGTGATCATTTGTGCGGGATCCACGGGATGCGCAGCATGAGCCTCCAGCAGCACTTCTTGAAAGCATCCGACATACTAATTTCTTATTTCTTAGTATCCATGTTCATGTTTGCATTCCGTACTGTGCTATGGTAGTAACACCACACATTTCACCTTAGTCCTAGTAATCTAACTATCTGAAACATCTTTTATCTACCGATCTGTAATCATCATCATCATCATCATTGACTAGTGTCCTTCCAATGCTGGACATTGTCTCCCGTACCCACAGTTGATCGTTATTTTCGTAATATGCATTTACAATAAGTTGTTGTTGAACCGTGTAGCGCTCCATTCTGTAACGGCACACTGTCTACATAATAGCTGCCAAGTATCAACTTTCAATAAGCACCGCTATAGAAATAGCGGCAATTTCAAATCGGATATATCTGGAATACCCCTTTTGAAGGACGAACGACGAAGAGATCTTTTACCCACTGGATCGACCAAGTGGACTTCTCTGGTAATACACTTACGATCTGCAGAATGCCGAGCAAAGTAGAGAAGCATAGTCAAGAGGACGCGAGTTCATGGAGATTACGATCCTCAGTCAAGAAGGGCCGACTATATTGGTAACATTTAATATGTATGTTTCATATATTGTACACCTGGGAGAATTAGAGGAGGTATAGGCTGTATAGGGCCCTCGATCTCACCGCACATATCCATCTGACACGTCATAAATACAATCCTTATACTGGCGACCCTTTCGAATCTATAATAACTAATAAACACGAGCCCCTATAATACAATTAATACATTTTACATTGCTTAATCAAATAATCTGAAAAAAAAAACTTCCAATACCTCATACCGAAGATTGCCGACCACAAAAGGTAGATAAAGTTGAGGCATCGATTACACGGCGCGATAAATAAGGGCGGTGCCCGCTGCTCAGCTCTGATGCCAGCTCCGGTCCCGGGGGAGCTTGTCGATCGTCAAACTGGGCGACAGGTGATGCGTAAATACGGGAGATAAATCCCGATAAGACATATCACGTCTGATTGGCAAAAGGCGCGCGCGGAAGAAGGATCGGTTCGCATTTGCATATTCGGTCGGTCATCCAGTTGTCCTCCCTTTGACCAGGCCCGCAAGATGGACGTCTCGCGATTGCGTTGCAATGATTTCAAATGATCATTTCGTAGTGTCGACATCTGATCCGATCACCCGGTTGGATATGGATTCCTGTACTAACTGTACGTAACCGATGTCGTAACCTTTGAGCGGGTGCAGTATCCGAGGGTGATTTTATTTTTTTCAGGGTCTTACGAGTACAACCGAAATATTTGGAACTAATGCAAACTGCCCGGGTTGCCTAGGAGGCAGGGTGTCTATGATTTATGCAGGATCCTAAAGAATCACTACGCAATATTTGCAATGGATAGTGTTCAACATAAAACACATATATATCGGAGACGTGGGTTGGACAGGTGGATGAGATGGCTATGGACCGGGTCCAAAAAAGTAACTTTGAAAAATTTGGCTTAGATCGATCAAATGGTATAGAATTGTATAGGGAACGGACAGGGGACAGGATTAGGGGTACCAAAAAATAATGTCGTTCTTTAAAATACACAATAATGAGAATACTGATTGTATTTATTACGTTCGTTTTTAGATCAAAATCGTCATTCTATTTTAAAATACAAAGAGATTAACAATTTAAAATAATGATATTTATTCTGTAAATTTACCTGTCCCGTTATCTAAGGCATCTTATAAATAAAATCCTAAAATACCAGTCCGTTCAGCACAAATAAAAAATTGAATAGGAAATTCGTATATTTTATTCAAGGGGAACTTCAAATTCAGTTATTTTCATAATGGTGAACAAAAATGTCCATTTATTTTGTGAAAATTGGAATTGCATCTTGAATATTTTGTAACTAACTGATTTATTATCACGCTGATTTTCCGCGAGAGTAGAGAGTGGATGGAATGCTACACTTCTCTGTCCTGACCTACAATTCTCTCCTAATACACATTCATACATCTTCTCATGCAAGTTCGTCGATTGTTGAGGCACCTAACAGGACCATATTCCAAGGTTCATCTGGTCATGCATTGTCTTTCGCGGACGTCTTTTATTTCTGGTGCCATCAACCCTCGTGTCATATCTTTCTTCCCATTCTCTTTTCAATCATCTGTTCTCAATGGCCAAAGCGATTATTTTTTAATTCTCATATATTTGATCGTACTAGATGTGTCGTAAATGCCTTGTTTCCTTATATATATATCTAGCGACCATAATTCAAATCTACCGCCATCTCAGTCGGCATCGACGCTAGCGACAGCGCTGCCGGCTGCTGCCACAAATCTGGCTCAATTCACCGCCAGACAGTCTCTCGAGTTTCAGCGTTTCACAAGGGCGGTCTTGCCGGCTCGCCTTAGCCGAGCAAGACCACCAATTCATTTCATTTCATAATTTCTCACATCTTCATTCACAGTATTCATTTCTATCTGTCTTCATTGTTTTATTCATTGTCACAATAAACCTCAACACACGCGCCAATCACACATGTATATCATTTAACCACCGTCCTAACCCCCAAATATATATATATATTCTGTACCATCATCTCCTCGCTCAAACGTTCCATATTACCAAACCATCTTAACGACTCTCTCTTAAATCTTATCTACTATACAACAGATTCACAAATCTGTTGTGTTCTTAATTTGTTTATTATATACTATATATCGTACATATATTTTATATTATACATGGTTAATTGGAACGCTAAGATCAGTTTTGCATTCCCTTCTATTTTGTTCATTTTAAACTCAGTTAGTAATTATTTAATACCTATTTTTTAATAAATATCATGCTCAAAACGATTGTTTTTCAAATATAAAATGTCAAACCATTTTTCTCGACGTTTCAGTACTTTAGTTATCAAAAAATGTTTGTGGTGCATAATTAATATGGAAGAGCATCCGATACAGAAAAGGCGATATTTGAACGGCGTCCCAAAATAGAATACATAACTAACTCACTAATATCTAATATGAAATACACGTTCCGATGTGAGTGAATAATAATATTACAATTTGGAACGCTTCAGCTAGTGTCTCCAGTACCAAATAATGATTGAGATTAGGGTAAATCAATGGGAATTATTCCCGACACGAACAATTGAATTCGGTATTTCTTTTCACATTTGCATAATGCAAATACACATTCACCGAGATTAGGCCCGGGCCACACGCGCAGGCGGCCTAACCGATTAAAGATTCTCCTCAAAAAAGGGGTGTGGAGTAAAAGTGTTGATCGCATCGATGCTGCGTCATTTCGCGAGCGGTGGCTGGATCGGACCCTCGTCACATCTCGACAACTACGATCGAGTAACGAGAAGCTCGAGCCGTGCACCGGCCAGACGCCCGCACTCGGGGCGGGTCCGCGCGGGCGAGTACTCGGCCCAGTGCTCTCGGCGAAATGACTGCTGCTGCAGGGCGAGTGCTAGTAAATAACAATATAAAACAAATAATGAAATAATACGTAATTAATGGATGACGAGTCACAAAGACACAAAATACATACAATTATGGAGTCCACGATGACTAGGTAGTATAGAATGGATGAAGTGCAAACCCCGAAATGACTATTCGATAGTAAAACGAATTCTTGAAGAGTGCGTGATCGTCACCGGGTCATAGATGATGGTGATGATGATGATGAGAAAATTAATATCATAGTTATATACAATTTACAATTTATCAAACAATTAATGTTTCTTATAATAAAGATAAATACATTGTAATGTTAAATATCAGCTTTGAACAGCGTTACAATAGATATTATATATTATTTATATCCATAACACACATAATTACCTAAAATATCTCAAAATTTATTACTTAATACACCCCCGAACAAAAAGGTTCTTGAATTATGGGGGTGACTTTGGCGTTGCCTTGAATATAAAGAATTTTAGAATTATATTAAGATTACGAAAATCACTGAATTAAACCGAATATAATGCGGTCTCGAATATAATGGTGCCCTTGAAATTTTATCCTAATATTATGAAAAAACAAAAAAAATTGGGAAACAAAAATTCTAATTTAACTAGAACGTAATTTTTTTAGATGTTATAAAACTTTGCCTTATATTCGGGATAATATGGCATAAAAAAAACACAATTGATCAAACTAGATAACGTTTTTTTATAAACTCGGTAGTGTAGTATATCTAGGGGCAATATGTGATGCTTTATGATTTAAATATAATACATAAAATATAAGTGAATATATATATTATTAAGTACGACACATTCTTATTGTGAAGTTATAATTATTCAGGACATAGGTCTGTAATATTTAAAATACTAATTAAATGTATTAATTAGGAAGATAACATTATATCGAAAAAAACAATTATATCGAAAAATATTGTTGTTACCGGGATTCAAACCTGGATCTCTTCCAATCCGTGGAACGTGCTTTATCCGATTATGCTATACCAACCTACACCGTCCGCACTTCTCCACATGCACACATACACGTATTAACAAATTCACGTCAGGTTATTTGATAAAACATTTTTATTGTTACGTATAGTAAATACTTGTATATGAAAATTATATTTTCCAATTCATAAATAATTATGGAGGAATATCTAAAATATAAACTCTGTATTCAGTATATTTATAGAGATTTTCACATAATTTGGGAGAATGTCAACTGAGTTTACATCATCAGAGAGGAAAGGTTAAGTGAGATATAACGTTTATAATGAATAAATATAGAGCACACAAATATTTATTTTTATGTTGTGGTTGATTATTAAATATTTGCGTCATTGTGTATGATATAGACAAATAATCCAATAAATAAATAATTTTAATATGAATTAAATATATTAATTAGAAATATATACATATAAAATCAATTTTACCGAAAAATATTGTTGTTGCGCCACCGGGATTCGAACCTGGATCTCTTTCCTAACCGGGAAATTTAATAAATTAAATTAAATTTCATATTTAAAATATCACAGACCTATGTTCTGAATAATTACAACTTCAAAATAAGAATATGTTCTCCTAATAATAAAGTTATATCAATGTGTCCAAAATTTATGCGTTTATTATTTTATTATTTATTTAAAATATTTTGCGATAAAATTGATTTTATATGTATATCTTTCTAATTAATATATTTAATTCATATTTAAAATAATTTAATATATTTGTCTCGTAACTCAAGGAGCAATAAAATAACATGGTCACCAGAAACCGAACCAAAAATCAAACGACGCATAGGTTAAAAATAAACGATAGCCATCAATAAATTAGCTTTTTTAAAAGCTAAAACTATGCATATATAAAAAAAACTATCCAGTTATAACATGTACATTTAGGGAAGACTGTTTATTTAAGTTTAAGTTTATTTGAGTTCACATATTTCATCTATCTCCAAGTGTATGTGGTCAATGGTTGAAAGAACGGGATACCGCCGAGCGCACAGATGAACTATAATGTATAAATTTTCTCGTAATGATTTTCAATTTTTGTCCTATATATATTATATTTTATTACATTCACGTCCGCGGCACGATATTTGATGTTCAACATTCTGTTTTGTATTAAGATATTTTTAAATGAATTTGAAAAGTAAGTTCCGTGTCTAATTTTCCAAATTTGTCCATCATTCAGTGTGACTAATGTGTATATTTTGTATCAAATGTATGTAAAATGGGTGTGGAAGAACTTCAACAAGAGGGCAGCCGCTCGCGCGCGCGGAGCCGGGCTCGCAGATTCCGCCGGCCCGGGATAAGTGCATTTGCTTGTCACCGCGCGGCCGACACCTCCCGCCGACAGGAATAAATTAAACCGCCAAAACAATGAGGCCCAGACCCCCGATCGGGGTTTAATTTGTAAGCCGTCCGTGCGTGTACGCCGAATGCCAATCGCGGCAGACAATGGCGGGCCGGACTCCTAAATCTCCGCTACTAGTTGCTCTAATAAATTCGGGCACAAAGCGGTGCGGCCGCGGCCGTGTCCCGGGGAATGCCAAATTCCTAATCCCGGGCCGTAAGTATTAACCCGGCTGGCTGCAGGTTCGGTTGGCCATTGATCATAGGCGCGGACGCCACCGAAACCTACAACTAAATACGCCAGGGATCAGGGGTAAACAAAAGGACAATCGTCCAAAATGTACGCCATGACAACATTTAGGAGTTCAGAATCTTCTTCAGAGTTATCCGATAGAGTGCCTTACCAGTGTTCTATTCGGTGTCTGTACAACACCAATATCTCGCATTTTAATCGAATGAATGTCTAGGTTGTATATTAACAATAACACGGTAAATGAGTTGGACAGATTCTCAATATTTGTTAATAGTTATTTGTATGTTCCCGTACATTTCAATGTTCACATATATGTATTTTATTATGTCAAAGGTGTGTTTTTCAAATTGGCAACACATTTTACAGCGAAAGCCAATTTGATAGCTGAAGGCTGATTTGTGCTCAGTTTAGTTTGCCATTTCACCATGAATAGACAGAATAACGCTTGAAAATCGTGGTTCAGTTCGCGAAACTTAGCGTGCGCTATACGTCCATTTCACGGTCGGCATAATCGTCTACGCACCACGCATACTCTGATAATACGCATCCGCAAAGACGTCGTACAGTGCGCACCGAAGAAGCTGTTGTTTCTTCAAAAATGATGACAGCCAATGGAGAGCGCTATAGATCCATGATTACTGACTTTCGTTTCCCAATGAAGTGGCATTAATGGGAATTAGCTGGGGTTTTAACAAGACGGCACAACATGCCGCACAGCGCGCGCCACAATCTATTTATTGAAGGAAGCATTCGATGAGCGCAACATTTCACGTAATGCACCTGTGAATTAGCCTCCAAGGTCGTGTGATTTAACACCTTTGGATTGTTTTCTGCGGGGATATGTGAAGTCGCTTACCACGATTTTTATGTGTTTTATTTCATTTAAAATTTCTATACCTCAAAAAAACAGCCTTTATTTTATATTTATTTTTATGTCAATGCATAATTCATACCCACTGTATTAAATGCATGCTACGGTGGGTAGTCAACGCACCTCATGAGCAATTGTAAGAGATTTGATGATCATATGTGCGTTATGTTATACAATATAAAATAACACAGTATCTTCGTCAGGACGGACGCACACTAACTGATTCATAAAATAAAATATGCAAGAAATCAATTGTCAGGCGGAATGGTGGCCTAAACCGGCCGACGTTAAGTTAAATCAAAGGGGTTTAATCAAAGTTCACAAAAGACACAATTTAAGCCTCATCCGCATTCATACATCTTCTCATACAAGCTCGCCGATTATTGCGGCTTTTAACAGAACCATCCTCCAGTATCTGGTTTACCAGGTCGTGCCAAGTCTTCCGCGGACGTCCTCTATTTCTGGAACCGTCAACACTTGCGTCATATATCTCTCAAGTAAATTGAACGAGTAGAATCAAAAAACAAGTGTTTTATTTTTACATATCGCACAAAAACAAGAATTTTGAGTTGTAATTGTATTCGGATACTCTGTCATATACACAACTAACTTAGCCTCAGTTCTCTAATAGTGTCATTTTAGGATACGTTTATGACCTAAAATGTTAGTTTCATAACTTTAGTAACACAAAACTGAGCAAAATGTTTTTTTTTGTGTACTGAAATTTTTTTTTTTTAAAGTTGGCTTTGTTCTGATATAGGTGTGCGATATGTGATTATGGAGTTCTACAAACTTACTCCGGAAACAGTAAATATCATATATCTTTCGTATCAGATCAGCCTCTACTTCAGCTGCAGGAAGGGTTGTAGAACCGACTAACCGTTGCCAGAAGTCTAAATTTAGTGAACGGGTATTTGCGGTGAAAAAAAAACGAAGATAATTGTAGAACTATAAACAGTTTATGTGTAAAGCGCCCTTGAGGTGAAAGTTTTTACGAAAATGGCGCTATACAAATTATCCATTATTATTATTATTACCATTCTCTCCTCATTCATCCGTTCCATATATATTTAAGAACTGTGCAATTGAGTATATAAATAAATTAAATAAAGATACCTCCTCCCCCGCCACCTAACCAGTTTACTCATAAATAATTAATCTAAATAACTGAATGCCCCCGGGTAACGAACATTAAAATCTTACAATGAAGAGTTTGACTAGATTTATGTTTCTTTGTACTTTTTGGGATTCAAACGTCTTTGGCAAATAATTGGTTGTAAGCCCCGGCCGCGGTTATATTCAGATTGTTATATTTGCCAAGCGGGATTACGTAGCCAGATTCACCGAAGCTGGAGATCCTAAGCTATCGGGATTACTTCCGCGTGACCTAAACGGCAATAAGCGTTTGGGCACTATAATGGTAAATGTAACACAGTGAACCAGCCAGTCGGCGATCACGAACATCCACATTATTTTAAAGACGTACAACTAACTGCAAGAAAATCCATAAAATAACACGTTAATAGCGTTAATATCTGAAAATTTACTTAATTCCTAATGATATCGCTTATTGGATTGTTGCGCGAACCGGTTATTGAAATTAGCAACCGCGTTTTTTCTGTCAGCGTTTGAAACACTTGAAACACTTGAAACACTTGTTTGCGCACATCCAAATTGTATTTTTCAATTTACATAACAATTTTACTAAACTAAATACTAAAAGCTGGCAATTTTCTGTATTTTTCACTTTTACTATGTTTTTTGTCTGAAAAAATGCGTGCAATGGCACCTTTTATCATCTACGTCGGTCTCTCACGAACTCTCATGGTCTATGTTCCCGAAATTACCTTCGACTGTCGCGGTTTCTAGATTTTCGATTGATAATAAGGGGACATGTGATGCATGCTAATTTTCTGGTCCGATGTTGTTCTTTTGGCAGGGTAGATTTCAACCGACCAAAGTGGGCACTCCTGACGAACGGTTTATTTGGACCTCTGCACTGGTCCGAAGCACGAGATGTAATTGATTCGCCAATCGTTTACCGTTTTCTTGCATTCTCCGAAAAAAAGGCGGCAATACCCACACACACACATGCACAATATAATCAAACAGGTAAACAATTCCTGAATATCGTGATCTCCATCTGACTATGATAATTTACTTTTCTTGGCATCCAGCAGATCACTTGGTCGGTTCAACATATGGGGGAACTTTCTCTTCCTCTGTATTAGCCACCATCACAACGAGCTTTTCCAAAATGCCGTTTCCTCTCGCAAAATAATATTGCCTTAACAATTTAAAGATTTAACTTAGGAAAATGATGTTTGGCATGCAGTGACATGCGTCTCCAACGCTACATCTCAAATATATCAAACCGTCCTCTCCCTTGCCATGCAAGAGTCCATGATTCCTCACCATAGAGAAGTATTCAATGTACCTTGACAAGCAGGGTGGACCCACCGCTTACCCAGGACCGATGCAATAAGCTCAAGGCACCTATCTCGGTCCTATTTATTCGCCGCCTGGTTAAGCTGTTTGATAGCGCCCCGCATATTGACAGGGCCATACCGCACAGCTGCCAAAACAAGATTTGCCCTCATTGTCCCCGGTTGACTCACTTTATTAGTAAATAAATAAATAATATTTACAATATATAACATAAAGATAGTATAAAATAATATAGTTGACAATTAACAAGGGCGGTGAGCAGATGGGGAAGTGGAGAGGCACTCTCTTTAAAAACATATAGGAGACTCACCCCCCACGCACCACTCCCGACAGATTTAACCCACAAGAACAGTACATCGCAGATCATATTTGGGCAGAAGGTAGAAAAAAAATAAATGATGAAGCTACTCAGCAGTTCTCCTGAGAATCTCTCATCTGGAGACCCACACTCGAACAAAGGCCCTAAACAACTCCAGATTCCTGCCACGCTTGAGCAGATCGGAGTTCCTGACGGAACCTCAATCTACTCGCTCCAAACCCTTTAGCATATCCTGCCATGCATCCGTACCAGAGACTGAACAAGCCTGACCTTAATTGTTTTATACATGCCGCGGTCTCTCCACAACTTGTCTAGTCTGGACATAAAACTTTTCGCCATTGTATAACTCATTAAAAATCGCTGTTTATTACAGTCCGACTATTAAAAACAAGTAATATTTTTTTTTAAAGATTTATGATTGTATTTAAAATATTTTACACATAATTAACTTCGTTGGAAACAATAATTGAACATTTATCTGCCATCCTGATACGAGGGATAAAAATACGTGAACATAAAATTCTCATTTTAGTAAGTAATGGAATGTATGAATGTAGGAGCAAAAATGGTCGAGTTGATTGTATGCTGTTTATTGTACGCCGATGATGCAGTACTAATGGCGAATAATGAACAAGAACTACAGAATCTGGTGAGTAGAATGTATGATGTATGCAAGGAAAGCGACCTCATGATGAATATTAACAAGTCGAAAGTGATGGTATTCGAGAAGGAGGAAAGCTAAATACTTGGAGGTAATGAATGTTTGGAACAAAAATATGAGTTTGTATATTTGGGAAGTATGTTTGATAGAAACGGAAAGGCTGAGAATGATATCGAAAGGAGGGTGACTGCAGGAAATAAAGTGAACGGCGCTTTGAATGGAATTATATCTAACGGGAATTTGTCAACCGAGGCAAGACTAGCGGTGCACAATGGAATCCTGGTACCGACACTGATGTATGGAAGTGAGGTCTGAAGCTGGCATAAAAGGAACGAAAGCAGACTGAATGCAGTGGAAATGAGATCGTATTTGTGGCAAATCTATTTATGACAGAGTAAATAATGAAGAAATAAGGAAAGAATGTAAAACTGATGTTAGTATAGTGAGTAAGATTAAGAAAGGATCACTTAGGTGGTTTGGTCATATGGAACGGATGAATGAGGAGAGAATGGTAAGAAAGATATATGACGCAAGTGTTGATGGCACCAGAAATAGAGGACGTCCGCGGAAGACTCGGCACGACCAGGTAAAACCAGATAATGGGGGATGGTTCTGTTAGAAGCCTCAACAATCGGCGAGCTTGTATGAGAAGATGTATGAATGTGGATGAGGCGAGAATTGTGCGTCAGGACAGAAGAGTGTCACGCTCTATACTCTCTGTCTACCCCCGCGGGAAAACGGCGTGATGGTAAGTGGTAGCTATACGTAATATAATCTGGAATCAGATATGGTGGTGTACGTAGAAGCAGTGTCTATCCCGATTCGTCAAATTCTATTATTTATCTATGCATATCTATTCTTTCTATTATAAAAGCGGGTTTAATTAATTAAATTTAACGTTTATATTGCATTTTTGTTTTAATATTGGTTATGTGTTTTGTTATATGTTTTAGCGCTAAATGTATACTGAGTGTACATAACTCAGCTATTTATATTTACTTATCTATTGTTTTTAGGAGAACACATTCTTATTGTGAAGTTGTAATTATTCAGAACATAGCTCTGTGATATTTTAAATATGAATTAAATATATTAATTAGAAAGATATACATATAAAATCAATTTTATCGAAAAATATTGTTGTTGCGCCACCGGGATTCGAACCTGGATCTCTTTCCTAACCAGGAAATAATAATGGATAATGTACCTTCCCCGGTTAGGAAAGAGATCCAGGTTCGAATCCCGGTGGCACAACAATATTTTTCGATAAAATTGATTTAATATGTATATCTTTCTAATTAATATATTTAATTCATATTTAACTTATTTATTGGTCTACACATTCATTACCTCCAAGTATTTAGCTTTCCTCCTTCTCGAATACCATCACTTTCGACTTGTTGACATTTATAATAAGATCGCTTACCTTGCATACATCGTACATTCTACTCACTAGACTCTGTAATTCGACATTACTACTGCATCATCGGCATACAATCAAATTGCCCATTTTCGCTTCTACATTCATACATTACAGTTCATTCGCACAATTATCCATATACAAGTTAAACAGCCATGGAGACATTACGCAACCCTGCTAGACACCCTTTGTAATATCAAACCATGGTGTGAATGATCCATTGATTCTTACACATGCAGAACTTCCTTCGTATAGGGTGCAGAAAATGAAAATAATAAACAAAGTTAAATAAACAAATATCAGATATCTCATAGAGACAAAGCTATTTTTTATTATATTTAATGGAAAATATATGGAAGTATAGGGTGATTACAGAGCTTACGACCTGTCTTCGGCTAGCTTAAGTGATCACTTTACCAATTCTCAACCCTCAATCTCCAAATTTAACAATTTTTTTAAAGTAGTATATATGTTAATATGTGGACTCGCTTCGAGTACTATAACACCATCGCCATCTACACACCAAATTTGATAATTTATTGCATATATGTTATCACTATGAAAATCTGATTTTTTTTAAAATTATTTTAAAACAATATTATTTATCTGTAAAATATTTTTTTCCCTATACTTCCATATATTTTCCATTAAATTTAATAAAAAATCAGCTTTGTCTGATATTTGTTTAGTAATAGTGCCTTTATAGGTAAAAATCCAGTAATTGTGTGTTCTTGGACAAATTCAAATATTGCTAAAGTTAAATAATTCTAAAGGCCACAATGATCTCTCAATGACATTTTGATCTCTGAGAGTAAGTAAAGATATGTAACTTCTGCTTCAGCCGCAGGAAAAATTGTAGAACCGACCAGCATTTGCCAGAAGTTTAGTGAACATTTGCGGTGGCTGGTCCAAAAACGTGGAACTCTTTGCCATCAGTCATAAGTTACAGTGCAACAGAGACTATTTAAAAAAATATATTTAAAACGCACATTTTACATAGTCATATTTATAAGCTCAAATAACAATTTTTTTAATGTTGCTATAAATATTATCTAATGTACTGTACACTGCCATTGCGAGTAAAACCAACGATATGTGTCTCATTCGTGGGCGATAATAATTAAATGTGAGGGTGAAAATAAAAATGAAAATGTATACTGGTGGAGAATTTTTTAATGTTATGTCTGGACTTGGTCTTAGTATCACGATCACAAATGATCGATGATAATAAAGAGATGCCAAATAATCAAATATAATAATGCAATTTATAAATTTGTGCCAAATGAGTTTAGGTCAAATAATGAGTAAGCTTTTCGAGTTGCGCGAAAGACCGTTTTCGCGGTGAGTGTCCCCCCGGAGCGGGGCCGCGTCCTCCGTGTGTGGCCGCGGGACCAGGGCCGGATGATAATGCTAAGCGGATTACGGGGACAACTAATCAGATAATCATTAAAGCCGATCTGGAGCACCCACGTTGCGGCACAGCACACACACACATGCACGCGCGCGCGCGCCCGCACACCAGCGCGCACACACACGCACGCCGCACACTGGGCACACGAGCCTAAACGACGCCCAGCAAAACTATTTTTAAAAAATAAAATAACAATCGCTTTGTATGAAACCACGAAATTTATTATACATCATTTTTAAATACGTCCTGATGAAGCTTGAGATAAGCGAAACCGGTTGACTTATAATAAATTTCGTGTTTCATACAAAGCTATTGTATGAAACCTCGAAATTTAATATAAATGAATTGATAATTCTGGCGTCGGCGGAGTTTACTCAAAGGTATTTGAGATTCTGTAAAAATAAGGTAGATGGCTCTTTCAAATAATGGAACGATTAAATGTATTAATATCAAAAAGGTAACATATAGGTTCGAAAATTGTCGCTGTAGCATAGTTGGATAATGCACCTTCCCCGGTTAGGAAAGAGATCCAGGTTCGAATCCCGGTGGCGCAACAACAATATTTTTTGATAAAATTGATTTTATATCTTTCTAATTAATATATTTAATTCATATTTAAAATATCACAGACCTATGTTCTGAATAATTACAACTTCACAATAAGAATGTGTTCTAATAAAGCTATTGTTATTTTATTTAATATAATATGTCAAACCACAAAATGATTGCTTTCTACGAAAAATAAAACTATTTTTCTTCTCGAATTAAATTAATAGAAGACACAAACAGAATGCACGGCCGCTGTCTTTGCATACCAGAGAACTTGTGGTTCTTCAGTCACTCGAGGACCCACAATCGTGAAGGACACAAGGATCAGCCAATTAATGTGACCAATCACTCATCTCTTCTGTGCTAGCGAACAGCAGTTCTACAATATCCGAACCACTGTTCCTGTAGCTTCCAACATTAACTTTAAATATTTTCTTTACCATCCCCTTCTTCTTCTTCTGGTGCCTTATCCATTCAACGGACGTTGGGTACTTCGTTTATTGCAGCCCGGGAATGCTCAACAGTAGACTGGCCAAACCACTGTTTCAAGTTGTTCAGCCCTACATAAATACTCTTACTATTTTCAAACTAAGCTAAACGTTTGTGCTATGAAAATGGAACTAACTTGTTGAGCTACTGGAATGAGGCTCGAATCCTCGACCACTGGCTCACTAGACAAATGTCTTAAGTACTAGATCAACAAGCACGTCAAACTTTATACTACTAAAACAAAACATATGCATAACACAGTTGACAATGACTATTTTTATATTGGTGGATCAAAATTAGATAAGATTCAAAGTATTGTATAGATAATTGGTTTGCAGTTTGCAGTTTACGAGCTCATGCAATCTTAATAAGTATAAAAAATATTTTTTGGAGTGAAGAGAGGCCGGACTGAAATAATAGATGATGGGTTATTCATTTAAAAATAAATGATTCATTGACGTTGTTTTAAGCCACTGTGAGTAAAAAATAAAGTTTTTAAAATGATTTATTACGAAAACCTATTAATTTTATTTTACATAAGGTACGTAACACGAAGTAAAAAGTTAACAAATCAAAATATTTCTATGGCTGGATTTGCACAACAGTAAGGTGAAAAATGATTTTATTTCTGCTGTGAAATAGTTGTGTAACGTGGAAATATATTATATTTATTTTTGCTCGATGTTATGATCGCTCAAGCCAGTGTGCGGCGGCGCCCGCGTGCGTGCGAGCGGAGGCACGACAAGGAGATGCTGAGGGCTCAAATCAAAGCAAATAATAATGTGATCGAAAAACAAAGTCAAACACCATGGTGACATCTAGCGATTTTAGTTTAAAGTTGTGTTTCAGTTCAAATGGGCCCATAGTATACATATATTGAAGAGGTATCAGATATAAAAACCGATACATCAACCAAAGTAATTTGTAAATATAAAGGTTAGGTTTGAAATCAATATATGACTAGATTTTTAGTAAAATTTTGTACCTTCATATTTATAAGAAAATATGCCTTAAAAAAAGGGAGAAGTCGTTAGGACGCCGGTGGAGAGGGACTTGTTTCAAATTCTGGATAGAAAAATGACATATTTATTTTCTCCAGTCACATCGAAATCGATGACGGCCCGATGCGTCGGCCATGACAAAAAATAGCACATGACAAAATGATAGGAGGAAATTTTAAAAGGTTTTTGTTTAAATTACGATATATGGCATTACAAAGAATACAGCTGTATTTAAATGTGATGGGATTTTCATATTTTTAGGATTGTATAAAGCGTGTTCATCGCGATATTCAATATTTTAATGATATTGTGTAAAAATAATTATCTATGCAGACTGGATATATTAAAGAATGAAAAAAGTATACAATAAATATGTACTATCGACAGCAGGCAAATAACAAGAAAGTACTTCGACATCTCCGTTTTCGAATAGTGAATTCTTGATGAATGGTGAACATTTTTCTTGCACTGACGTATGGAGCAAAGATATGGACTTTTGCACTGCATATTGTATCAAAAACAAAGGCCTACGGAACGATTCAAGTTGGGTACTTTGCTGACAGAAAGATAAAGGTGTGTTAAACAAAAAAAGCCGTTGAAAATATCCACAAATTCATCAAGCTGAAATGGGCTTGTGTTTGATACCGATATAAGTCACATGTTATTATTGTGATTAGGTCATTTTTTGTATTTAACCTTTTAAATGCCATGAGCGCGTTAATACGCCAAACGTTGTATGTCACGACAAGCTATAAGCGTGTTAACACGCACTTTTGAACCTTGCAAACTTGCAGGGATTATAGTCATATTTTAAATCATTTTGATATCTGTGAACGATAAGTCAAGACCCTTAAAGCCTAGTCGTACCATACGCAGTGTCTTCCATTTCAAATAGAGTTGGCAGTTAAAAGGTTACATAAACGTTAATATAATTATATATTTTATTGCTCTGAGACAAATGAATCAGTGGCGTGCAGTTGGTATAGATTTAGGTTACGCTGTTAGATAACCAATAAGTATATTGTTGGCATTGAACATAGAAAAAAAAAGACAAATAACTTATATCCTAACATATTTCACATGGGCAAGAAAAAGCGTAGTAAGTAACTATGTAAAAAAAAAAAAAAGTTTTGAACATAAAAACAAAAACAAGGCAAAATCATTAACATGTTGCATCGGAGAATATTGTTAGTTAGATTTTTGAATATTGGTTAAGAGAAGATCGGTGAACAAATCTTTGTAAGCTCGGCAAAGAGAGGTTGCGATCGTGATGCTCGTGATGGGACATGGACATTTATTAATGACAAAAGGGAAGACAAACAAACTGGTTTCGACCGATTTTACACAAATGCTAATCAACACAATAAATCAAACACGATCTTTTTGGTTTTGTATTTAATTTATTCACATAAGTTGGACGATCGTTTCGGTTGTCTAGGCCATTATCAACTGATTAACAATGGCGTTCTATAAAATGAATACCGTCTGTATATAAAAAAAAATACAAGTATCAAGTGCTATTTATCTGTTTTTAATCTTGAATTATTAAATTTGTTCAGTGAGTCTGCGCAGTGTTGCCGGGGTAATTGGTAACGAGGCTTACGGACAAGAGACGGATCTGGAGGGTCCCTCTGGCTGGTCAGTAGAAGCAGAGGTTGATGACCAGAAGAGCAATACTCGCACGGATATAAATTGCATATACAGAGACGGGGACATTGAAGAAGAGGATGGTCAAAAACAGAGGAAGTAAGATGGATACAATAAATCAAATGATATTAACATAATATTGGGTTCGGGGATTACGCACACGAAAAATGGGGAGACGAAAAATGCGCATATTTTTGATTTTTGAATTAAATACTTGAAAAATTTATTAAAGGGTTAGTCTTAACCTAACCTAACCTAACCTAACCTGATCCTTACCCGAGATTACAGTCAAAATGAGAATAATATTAGATAAAAATAATATTGGATAATTTATAAAGTGCCATTTTCGTAAAAAAAAATTACCTCAAGGGCGCTTTACATATAAACTGTTTATAGTCCTAAATTTATTTCTTTATATTTAAGATTTAAAATTGTTAGAGATCCCGGTGGCAGCTAATATTTTTTTCGATAAATTGAATATATATCTGTGTGTATTTATTTATAAATGATACATATAATTTGTGTTAAAAATTGTTATTTGAACTTACAAAAATGATTTTTAGAAAAGGTACGTTTCTGGTATTGGCAGGGCACGGACCTAATTATATGATACCTACTTGTTTATTATATAATGTCAACTATTTATAAACGTAAACATATAAATATTATATATTATTTTTTTATATTCAAAATTTCTTGTTTTTAATTAATATTTTTTGAGTTATTACGTTTTATCGTATATTATCTTATCTTTCCGGTGTAATCAAAGGTTCCGAAGAAGACACTCGAAAGTATATCTTTCCAATATAAAAAAGAACTCATATTATTTTTTTTTTGCGTAATTTTCGTTTGCGCAATATCCGGTCACCGTCCGATAGATACTTGCAGGGCCCACAGTGATTACAAACCGTTAATCGAAGTAACAAAAAACTAATGAATCCAGTTGCCAAAAAACAAAGGACTTCAAGACCACGACACGGCAGGGCCAAGATTAAATTGAAACCAAATAATACCGAAGAGGCGATCTGATAAATTTGTAATACGAGGATTAAATGTAAACAATGGGCAGACTACATCATATCGTCGTTGTGTACGCAAGAATTTAAAATAAAATTAGTTAGAGTTAATTAAAAATTAATATGCGAAAATGTATCATACAAAGAGAAATGAAATATATGTATTATGTGTTTTATGCGTTACGACTATTTTTAAATATATTAATTAGAAAGATATACATTTATCGAAAAATATTGTTGTTGCGCCACCGAGATTCGAACCTGGATCTCTTTCCTAACCGGGGAAGGTGCATTATCCAACTATGCTACGGCGACAATATTTGTAGCGACAAATTTTCGAACCTATATGTTACCTTTTTGATATTGTTACATTTAATCGTTCCATTATTTGAAAGGGCCATCTACCTTATTTTTACAGAATCTCAAATACCTTTAAGTAATCTGATAGTAGACGACTTTTGTAGATAATTTAAATGGTAACGGTATTGGTAACGCATTGTCCCGGCAAGAGTAAGTAGTACGTAAGTTTTTTTTTTTTCCAATTCCTTAGAGTCTACGATACTCTGAGTACTCTACATGCGGCTAGACCGCCTAATCTACAAACTACAAGTGCGTCAGCGCTAGTCACTTTGACACTTTTACAAACTACCTTATTATTATAAACATCTGAGTGTTTTATATTAATACATGAATTGGAAGGGTAAAAAATTACTGATAAAAAACCCTCAGTAGTACGTAAGAGTGTAATTAATTACATAAGTAGTTTATTCATCCAATATGTTTTAAATACCATAGAAATACGTTCTAGAACTATCTTCACAATAAAATGTTATTTCATTAAAATAAATATATTTATCACATTACATGAATGAAAACATTTCTTTACAAAGAATTTAATTGTGCACACAACTTTTGTTTTATTACGATATCTACGTCCTGTGTAGGTTTTTCGCGCCCGTTCTATTAGTTGTGTTGTATTATTTTTGTTACCTGTATACCTTCTGTGGTTTTTTAACAGGTGATTTAACTGGTTGATTATAAATGTTTTATGTATAGTAGGCCGGGGGAATACGCCCTAGCGGGGAATATACCGCACTACCGCCGATCTCGTTTTGTTTTCAAATAATAATTCGTCATTAGGCACTGATTGTACTTTTTTTTTCAATATGAATTAAATATATTAATTATAAAGATACACATATAAAATCAATTTTATCGAAAAATATTGTTGTTGCGCTACCGGGATTCGAACCTGGATCTCTTCCCTAACCGGGGGAGGTGCTTTATCCAACTAAGCTACAGCGGCACTATTTTTAGCGACAATTTTTCGACCTTATATGTTACCTTTTTTGAAATCAATACATTTAATCGTTCCATCATTCGATAGAGCCATCTACCTTATTTTTACAGAATCTCAAACACCTTTAAGTAAATCTGATAGTAGACGCCAGAATTATCAATTCATTTTTATTAAATTTTGGACACATTGATACAACTTTATTATTTTTTAGGAGAACACATTCTTATTGTGAAGTTGTAATTATTCAGAACATAGGTCTGTGATATTATTAAAATATTATTTTCGATAAAATTGATTTTATATGTGTATCTTTATAATTAATATATTTAATTCATATTTAAAATATCACAGACCTATGTTCTGAATAATTACAACTTCACAATAAGAATGTGTTCTCCTAAAAAATAAAAAAAAACCTTTTCTTTTCATTCAATCTCTGTCAGTTATTGGTAGAATTCGATGCTTTGTAGCAGAGGTTAAACTCGGAAATAATACATAAAATCTGTAGTCATAAAATATTACGCGAAACATGTTTTTTTGACATTTTAGTATCATAGTTATTATATGGAATGACGCTCCGCTAAATATAAAATATATGGTATTTATTTTCAACAAATACTAATTCAATATTCTGACTTTTCAGATGTTTAACAGATACAATATTGCATAAATATAGTTTTGGGTAATTTATTTAGAATAAGGAAATTGATAAAGGGATATACTCGGGTAGCAGCGTTCTACGGTTACCGGGTAGCTCTGTAATAGGGAAAGTAGAGATCAACAGAAAGACAAAACTGATTTTCAAATCAGTTTACACCCCCACCCTGAACTAGAGCTATCAACTTTGGTTGGAGAGGAATCGATCGAGAATCCAGACTGTACCTAAGAGGAGTAGCGGGAGTGACGTTAAGAGATAAAATCAGGAACAATATCATACGAGAGGATCTTGGTATGAACCTGTTGTTGTTCCAAATATGAAAATCTCAGCTAAGTTGACTTGGACGTATCCTCCGCGTGGAAAACTCAACATGCCTAAAGAGATTTTCTCACCACCGGAGGGGAGAAGACCAGTAGGATGAGCCAATAGAACATGGAGACGGCAAATTGGAGTGACTCTACGAAGAAAGATGAAACTATTAGCGACCCCAAGTAATCGATACAGCGCAGGACAGAGAGCGGTGGAAGAGTGCTGTACCCGATTAGAATAAAGGGGATGAAAAGAATAAGGTACTCTGGGTAATATGACTCATCAGAGTGTATAATGTTCCAGTAAATATGAGGATATATATCCTTTGATGAGGAGAATGCCACAAAATAATATTGCTGAGATAAAACTTGGACCCAAAGCTAAGGTTCGTAGATAGTGGGATACATTAAAAAAAATGGAATTGTTTGGTTTATTGTTAAATGCAGTTAAATGTAACTGTATCCAATGTGTACACGTTAGCTACACGAAATCTATCATCACTTCTTCAATACTTGCAAAATTACTTTGTGGCAACATATTACATAAATAATAAGATAAAACCATGTTTAAAACCGCTACTTATTGATACATATACATGTTTCAAGACCTATGGTCATCTTTACCAGTTAAAATAGGTTTTATGAAGGTCGTATACGTTGTAAACACAGACACCGTTCAATTATTTTTATTATTATTGGAATAATTAACTAATAGCAGCAATTTGTTTTATTTCTTTTAAAATATGTATAAAACACAGTTTCAAATAATAAGTTTCCGTATTCCCCCAGTTTACCCTAATTAATTAACAAAAAATAAATTAATTGAATGTGTACAAGACGAATCTGTGTATTGTAATTCGTGCGATAATTTATCTGTAATCGAATAGTCACTTTAATAATAACTACCATTTACACTTAACGAAGAGAAGCGAACAAACACAGCAATCTAGAACGGTCTAGCCGCCTTTTAATTATGAAACGATAATAAATTAAACAAGGCACAAAGAATACCACAGACTACACTACCGGTGTCCGCGAGGGAACTGGTTTATGCCCGTTAATGAAAAAATAATAATCGAATCCGAGATATGTACAAAACATCAATTAGGTATTTTTAATCGAACCAGGGGTCAGAGTTGAGGCTCCCGTTTACAGAAGCCAATTACATAGCGGGGCGGGCATCCTGGCCGGAGATGGCAGATAGTCCGGCGCTGGTCCCGGTGGACCGTCGTGCCTCTCGCAATCTTCCGGTGGATGCCGCGCGAGGTGCTGACATCTTGGGACAAGACACGAAAACAATTTAGGGAAACTTGTACAAAATCTGTCAAAACTAGATTAATTGTCCACCTCTTTGTTATTAATAAATCTCCATCTACCATCTCCCTTCAGCATTCCTACAAGTTGAACCGATTCTGGATTACGCTCTGCTATAGTGAGAACGTGCCGAGCTTAAAATGATTTGTTACATTTTCTGTTTCATTACCAATATTAAAAATCTTAATTAACAATATACTTCGATGCAATATGTAAATAATCATTGTTTTTGAGTTCATATCTTTTTTACATCGTAGTATGCTTTTTTCGTGTCATTTTATTGTCCATCTGAAATGTGTTGCGGTGTAAGTTGTCCAATGTCATATACTTATATCCAGTGGTGTAGTGCTAAATAAAAAAGTACCAGGGCCGTATTTGATTTTAACTCCCCAACATTTTTTTCTTCTATGTATTACCGCGGAGATTTTAAATTGACTATGTTTGAAGTCAAAATGCAAAAAAACCATGCATATGACAAAAACACTATCGAGCTATAACATGTAAATGTAGAGATGCCTGTTTATTTAAGTTGAATTCACATATTTCATGTGTCTATAAGAGCAAGTGGTCAATGGTTGAAATAATGGGATACCGCCGTGCGCCTAGATGCCCTAGATGATCCAATTCTTAACAAGAAAAAACTTATAATGATATAATGACTTTCACGTGCTGAAATATTCTGGTCCTATATTTTTTGTAAGTACCTACCAATCAAAATATTGTGGCCCCACTACACCACTGCTTATATCTGTGTCATTTCCAATAAATAAATTAAACTGTTTTGTAAAGAAAATGACAAATTGAGACGTAATGCTTCTTATTATCTTAATTATCTACTTCAGTAACAAAGATAATTTAGTAAGGCATTTATAAATTCATGAATAGTGTAACCAAAATTATAACAAAAAATTATGGGTCGATAGAAGATAATCAGACAGGTCAGTGGCTGATTAAAAGTTATGTGTGCCGTATATACATTGAGGGATCCCAAATGGATCGCGACCTCTTGGCAGACTGACATTGAGATGGAAGATACTTCTGTTAGAAGCCTCAACAATGTATGAATGTGGATGACTTATGTATCAGGAAATTAGTAGCACTCCGTCCTCACAGTCAGCACATAAATGACATGATGGTAATTTAGTTAAAAATAAATTATATGCTGGCAGTACGATTTTCAAAACATAAGGTTTTATTTTATTATAATTTTTCACTAATCTAATCTTTGTATTACATACACGTTGAATTATTTTGACGTTAGTACAGTTTCGACAGTATAGTCCTTTTCATCAGCAGATGTAATTTATAATAAATATTACACCTGATGGTGAGAGGAACTGAACCTCTTCAAACTACAGCAGTAACAAAAAAACTCAACATATAGTACAAAATTTAGTTTTGTGAAATAATCATGTTACACCATAAAGTATGGATTTATTAATTTATTCGGAAAGTCATTAAGCTTATTAATATATTAGAAAAAAGCGGAATACATGAAATAACTTGTGGAGATTGCGATAAAAAATATATTAGTAAATACGAGAATAAAGGAATATCGTCGCAACCTAAAAAATAACTTCTCCGAATTTTTAATCACATAATTGAAACAAACCACTCTTTCGATAGTCATAGACTAAAACATCTCCACTCGGTACCTTATAAAGGATTAATAATTAACATTTTAGAATCCGTTGAAATACAACAAAATTTAAATTCAAAGAATACACTGATTAACAACATAAAATTCCCTAACACTTCGCCTTTACTGCTCATATTCCCGTTAATGACAGAAACCTTCCCCCTTTTCTCAAGCACCGTCCCATTGCTCGAATAGACACAATACTGTGTTTAGTTTAGTTATCACCTGATGAGAGGGACTGCACCTGTCAAAATTAGTAGTTAAAATAACCTAACGTCTATAACTGACTTATAAAATTTTAACTATTCGAAAAAATTAATTAATTATTAAAATAAAAAGCAACCTTGTTTACTTCACACAACACTTTGATTAAATATTAATTAAAACGTTTTCGACGCTTACTGCGTCATCGTCAGTAATAAACTAAACTAGAAGATAGACCATCGTCTACAAAAATAATTAATTACAATGGACTTCCACAAAGTTAATCATGAAAATTTTGAAATATTACCAACGTCTGTGTAAAACAAAAGTTTTGTTGTGAAAATTAAAATAATCATGTAACATCACAAAATAACCGCCAAGTAGCGAAACACAAATTTAATTTAATGGGTGGAAAAAAACTTCTTTAAAATGACAACTTTACAACTTTATCCCTACCTGTCAGTGGTAATTTAATGTACAATAAAACATGTTTTGAGCAAAGGCTGGTTTATATATAAGTGTATGAAGCGAATTATAAATATAATGCCTATAAAAACTACTTTAGCTACGGCTTGATATATTTTGGCAGTCCCTGATCCAGTGTGAGAAAATAGGTGCGATCCAAGTCTCCCGTTGCACGAGGCCTGGTTTTGGAGTTAACGACGGAACAAACCCAAAATGAACAGGCGTTACGGTGGATGATTAATTTAAGAATGTTTTGTTTCTGTCCGACTGGTTCGTGTGGCCCGCCTATGCATACACACGCATAATTAAAAAAGTAATTTGTAAACAGATACAATCCAATACTTTACATCTCTAATGAACCAATGTTTTGATTAAAACCGCATATTTATACGAACCGGAATACGAACCGGGTTTTCTCATCGCAACTCGCTTCCCTAGTTTCGCAGCACTATTTTACGGATGCTGCCGTAGGGTTCGGTTAATCATCATAATCATTGTTTAGACATTATCGATCCACTGCTGATTCTGCCACTCTTCGATCCTCTGCCTATTTTTTATTTCCAAACTAAGCTAAATGTTATGAAAATAGGACCAACTCCGTGGTCATCCGGTGAGTGTTTTACCAACAATTCGTCATGTTACCGTTTTGTCCCTCCATTGAGACTGGGCGTTCTGTCAGTTTTTTTTGTTACATAATATTTTTCTACGATTTAACCTTCTTTTCTCTCATAGTTTCTGTACTACTGGGTGTGTCGAATGAAGCTTCCGAGTTAGCTTCGTATTCAGAGTTCAAAACTGCTTGGTCAATACGTTTACTTAACGATTGTATATGTTGACCTTTTGACATCCCGGATTGTGTCGGTTATGTGGTGACGCCGGTTGCAGGTGTGCACGCAATCGCCTGTGAATCTGCTGTACCGTACCGTAGCCCGCCGCAGCAGTGCGGCGCTGGTCAGCCACGGCGCGGTATTAATTACATCCGAGGATTGATAAGCGCAAAGCCGTAAAGAAGTTAAAACAAACTCGCCGGCCGGGCAAGGAGATATTAAATTATATCCCTCGGCTGCCTCTCGGTGGCACTATCTGGCATCGCCGGGTCGTAAATAAAATCGGCGGCCATAAATTGAATATTCATAATTAGTTTCTATAGTTTACAGCGCGGCAGTAATTAGTTTGTGTCGATTTAAGGAGAGAGGTGCATTCGGCGCCTGCGGTGTACGCGACGGTCATCCTGCGGGGTCGATCGCTGAACGAGGACGTCGAAAAGAGCCGTTTTCGTAAAAATTCAAATACCCTCGGTGTTAGGAAACGAATAAAAGAGAAGCTAAAAAAATGATAAGACAAACGTACCGTATTCAGTTCATAGTTTTAACAATTGAAAGTGCTTTATTAAATAAAATGGGAAAGGGTGTTTCGATAGGCAAAAAGCATTTCTATCTCCGTTTGGAGATGATTGCCACCAGTGATGGTGGAATGGCAACATTTAACCAGGAATCCAGATCCATTGAGGAAAGCAGCTCGGTACTGAGTCTTGAAATAAACAGAAGCGGGACAAAAATATTCAGAAAATTTTGAGAACTTATGTTCTCAGGAACTAAGAAGAAGTCAGTGATTTTATCTACCTGACATTTGGTCAGCTTCAATACACCATTTCATGATGACCAAAATCTCAAGAAACGTATAAGTACGATTGGTTAAAGCCCAGCTGTTCTGCTTAGCTGTGTATGGACTTGAAGCATGAACCCTGAGAAAGAAAGAAATGTCAACGCCTTCGAGATGTAGTGTTGGCGTCGCATGCTGCATACATATGCCATGAACTGCGAAACGAACGAATATCTCGATTCAATAACACCTCGATAAAGGAGGGCTCTTCACAGTATGCAGGAAAATAATTCTATCATACTTTGGGCATATTGCTAAAAGATATGGAGTAAATAAATTTAATAAAATGAATTTTAATTCTGGCGTCCCCTATCAGGTTTTACTCAAAGGTTTTTGAGATTCTCCGTATAATAAAGTGGATTACTTATAAATGGAATATAGATGTATTAATTTGAAAAAAGATCTGCAACATATAGGTTCGAAAATATGTCGTCTTACTAGGTTGGCATAGCGTAACGGTCAGCTCGTTTCCCCGGATAGGAAAAGTTCCTGGTTCGAATTCCGGCGGCAACCAAAATATGTTTTCTATAAATTGATTATATATATTTAATCGATATATTTAATTTGTATTGAGATGGAGTAAGCCTGGAGAAATTGGTGAAAACGAAAATGTACAAGAACGGTCGATCTCCAATGAACTGTCGAGACCAAGTCAGATACATGACCAGAGCCTCGCTATACGTCGAAATAAACAAGGCTCAAAATGGTGAACTAGAGGAGGCAAGCATTCGCGCAATGGGGGACCACAATAGTCAATCTTGAGCACATCAGCCGAAAGAGAGATCGAGTCAAATTAACGTACTGAACCTTAAAAATGTTTTATCATTTGAAAATTGAGTCGTCCGTGTGCACGACAGAAAGTCGTCGGTGTGAGCTCGCACTAATAATACAAAAACCTACTAAATCTAGAAAATATACGTTATTGGGTTAAGTATACAGGTTTGTTCAAAATAAACGGTTCTTTTCGTAACACAAAGAAATACTTATTTTCCCAAGAGATATAGGAAGTGAAATAATCTAAAACATACTCATGACTTCTAAGATAAAAAATTAAAATAAAACCAATCACTCGATAAGTCGTTGTGTTCTGTGAACATTTCTGTGTTCAATAGAAAAAATGCCATTTATGTACGTATTAAAATTTGGTGCATAGATTACTTTAAGTTAAAAAAAAAAAGAATGTATGTTTAACTATTTAATGTAGCTAAATATAACTAAAATATAGCTTAAATATAACCAAAATCTTGAAAAAACAAGTTTTTCTCTCTTCTCAAAACTTGACAATTTGTAGATGGGATTTGTGTTATTAAGCCATCGAAATGACGAATGCGATTTGTACTATCGTTATGTGTACATTACAAGAAACTAATTACATTACATTTACATAATTTGAATTACATAAAAAATTGTTTTGTGATCCGCTATACGTCAAAATACAATGCCGTAAATTCTTCTAATAACTTAGACATTTTCAACGATAAATTGCTTCCCTTTAAAATTAAACTACGCCAACTTTTCAATAACTATTAACATAAATTGTATATATTGCATCCCATTTCCCTCCCCTCCTTACCCTTTCTACTTTGTATGCTCAGTTTAAAAACACTATTTTGTTTCTTTTTTCAGTTTTTTTTTTTAATATATACTTACTACTTTTAGTTTATTATGTTTATTTTAATGTAAAAGTCTTTGTGTTTATCAGTATGTTTGAGTATACTATTTTTTAGTTTATTATGTGTTAGTTATTTAATTCCGAAGAAACTTCACTGGTGTTATTTTTACATATTATATTATTATTGTTACATTTCTTTAAAAATAAAAATAATTAAATAAATAAAATTTATGTTGACATTTTAAAATATGATTTGTTGGACAACGGTAAATTGCATTGCAAAATTTCCTCAATGTAACCGTTTCTAGCTATATTTGTGATTACGTTGCCTATATGTGGAGACGTCTTTATTATTGCAGAATGGCGAAATTTTTGAAGAGGTCAATTTTTTTAGCACTTTTAGCATTTTATTTTATTATCATCGTTAACAGACATGTTTTAAACGTAAGGTTTGTTTCTGACTGATAACAATTTTACTTTACAATGGTTCAAGCTATCGTTTTAAGAATGCTGATCACCGACTACCAAATATATAGACATGAACTAACGGAAAATCCTTGTTTCAATATTTTCTTTTTGGCGTCACTCACGTGATCAATCACTTACGCATTCAAATAGCTCCGCGACTTTTTTAAATGTATACTCCGTTGGAATGAAAATTTAAGCGCTGACAATATAATATGTATTAATGTAAAAAAATACGTCTTGTTTACATAAAGATTTAATTTTCGAAGAGTAAATACTTTTGCATAAATGTGTCATAAACTATCGAATTTATGTTTTCACAAATAATGTGTGTAGAATGCCCCTTGTCCCGCATCTAATGTTCTAAACCCCTATCCTATATGTACACTATATTTCATGTATATTCATTTACTGGTCTGTGATGCTGATAAATAAAATAAATTCTAGGTTTGGCAAACACAAGGCAATCAAATAAGCGGTCAACAAGACAATTTTTATGATATTGTCGCTAGAAGAAAAATACCGGGCGAGCCTCGGTTAGGTCATTAACTGGGGCGTAATTCGATGCAATCACACACATTATTAACAGACATGACAGGCATGATGTTACGGCAACTAGTACCGAAGCGGCTGAAGACAGAAGATGCAAGCGCTCTGTTGAGTATCTATGATGAAACACTGCAGTAGGAAGACGATGCCTGTGGAACGAGTCACGGCACCAAAGGGGTGCAATTTGTCCCCGCGTATTTATTATTTACTCTCGGCAATACTGGATGACGACCCCGCTAGGCGCAGACGGGTCGGGCTCTCAGAGCTTAATTAAAAATACACGCGGCCGGCAGCGTGTGCGGCGGAGAGCGGCGACCATATAAATTACGCATGGATCTGTGGGACTAATTATCGGATGCATCCGAATACGAATGCGGGGAAACGGTTAATTAATAAAAACCGGGAGCGCATCTACGCGCGCCGACAGAAGCCGCGGCGGCGCGCGCGACGTCCGGACCCTGAGCCGGCTCCGGAGTGCAGCGCGCTGGCTGGACCACCACTGCAGACGTCACAATAACGTAATTATTACGAAACGTGTGGATCCATGATATCGGCGGTTATAATCCAATTTAATACATTTAAAAAACTGATGCTGTACAACTAACCAGAGGATTCGGATGAAAGTGAAAACGAGGTAGATTAGTGAGCATTATTTTTAGCGACATTTTTCGACCCTATATGTTACCTTTTTGATATTAATACATTTAATCGTTCCATCATTTAACAGAGCCATCTACCTTATTTTAGGGTCGAAAATTGTCGCTAAAAATAATGTCGCTGTAGCTTAGTTGGATAAAGCACCTTCCCCGGTTAAGAAAGAGATCCAGGTTCGAATCCCGGTGGCGCAACAACAATATTTTTCGATAAAATTGATTTTATATGTATATCTTTATAATTAATATATTTAATTCATATTTAAAATATCAAAGACCGTCTGTTCTGAATAATTACAACTTCACAATAAGAATGTGTTCTCCTAAACTTAAAAAGTTTAATTTTGGATCACTTTATTAATTCCCTTCTATACTATAAAATGTACAAATCTTTATTTAAACAAATGATAGATGTCTCATAGAGACGAAGATATTTTTTATTATACTTAATTGAAATATATGGAATTATGGATAATAACAAGGCTTACGACCTGTCTTCGGCTGGCTTAAGTGATCACTCTATACAAATATAACGTTCACCATTCTCACCCATTAACCAATCTCCATATCTATCAAATTTATGGAAGTTGGAAGTACCACTACACTATCGCCGTCGATGGACTAAATTTGATATTCATTTCCCCGAAACAGCACAGATGTCACAATGAGTGACAATTTTTTTTTAAATTTTTCTAAGTAATATTCTTTATCTGTAAAATGTTTTTTAACAAATAAAGATATCTATTATTTGTTTAATAACAGTGCATTTGTAGGTTAAAATCCAGTAATCCATATTCAAATATTGCTAAATCTTTATTTAATTATACCATTTTTTATATTAGCTCTATTTATTTAATCCATTATTGACAATAATATATTTTTTTTGTAAATCAGAAGTCAACATACACTTATTAGTTTACTGTGTGGAATGCAGTAGGATCCACTTCTGATGCATACAGCAGTGTCCTGGCTACTTTGCTAGACTACCGTTTGTGTACCAGTTTTTTTCATGCTATTGTGGTATTATTTAGTAAAAATTAGATTGTAGGTTGATAAAAAATACGCCGTTTTAAAAAATGTATATATTGTAACATAAATAATCACACATATCATACCCACCCCTATACAGAATGTGTTTCTAACTGGTAACTATGTTCTTAAAATAAATTTAAGAATTAAGTACATTATTACGGTGTATTAAATTCTAATATAAAGAAATCAGCATCTAGATAGTTCTCGCTCAACAACCAGGTTTTGTTTTACCAATCTCGTCGAAAAGCAAATTGATCGGTGAACAATCTCTTCATTATTTTATTTTAATGAAATTTTTATAATTTGTGCTTGGTACACAATCGACCGATACCGTGAACGTTGAATTACTGACTGAATAGGTAAAGACAACGCGCATTGTAAATTAAGAAAAGAGGTGGAGTTGTTAAATAAGATGGTGTATACTTATAAGACAATTTGATTAGTCTAAAGGGGGGATGATATGAATACCCGGTGAAAATAAAACACGAGAGTATATAAAAATAATATAAATAGTTTTTAGGTAACTAGATCCTGATGCGTTGTGTATGCAGAAGTAGGTAGTCATCTGTTAGTATACCGGGAAGATATACAGATAAAATCTATTTATCCAAAATAAATTTTGTCGCTACCGGCTTTGGAACCAGGAACCCTTCATATCCGAGGAAGTGCGCTGACCATTGCACCATGTCAACATGTTGAACCTACATACATGTTTCTCTTTAAAATTGATTTTATCCGTATATCTTTCAAAATGATTTTAATTTAAATGACTAATTTGATTATAGAACTGCAACTTCGCAATAATAATGTGTTTTCCTTAGTATTTATTAAAGCACTGGCGTTTCATTTCAGGAGGAAATACTCGACGCTTTTCAGATATACCGTGAACTGCGAGATGAATGAATGTTTCTATTCTTCAGAAACTTCTATAAAATGCACGTTGCGAAGAGTGGAAGCAAGGAGTTGCATATTGTCTTAAAATATTTTCACATCGTACCATTATCGACCCGCTGACAATTTTGTACGTGAAAAATAAATTAATACAAATCGATGCAAGGGTGCGCTTGTGATATCATCCACCCCGGCGCCCGGTGGCAGCGACGGTCCGTTTGAATAAATATCAAATAATTAAACGGTAACAGGGGCAAGAAGAATACACATATTAATAATAAGCCTCGTCGGGGCGGCGACCGCACGATTTACAGGTGGCTTCGAGGCGGCCAGGCCGTACATCGTACGCCGGCCGTAAGTTTTTAATTAAGACCGGCCTCTCGCCAAGGCAGGCCTATTTGTTTAACAAAATGCGGTGCTTTATTCGAGGGAGGCTGGCCCGGAACGGACGGGAGACGTATCGCTATTTGACCAAAATATTATACGTTTTAATTGACCAATGAACTTAACTTTCATCGCCGCTGTGTGGAATCTCGAAAGAGCACGTATACGTGCGATTGTATTACGGCGGTAAGCGCGTGTTTGGATTTTGATAGGCCTTGTTTTATTTATTTATTAATACGTACAACATTCTCTACTAGGCTCTTGGCATATTCTGGAGAACTTCACGAGGGTACATTGATTGAAGTTAATAAATAAAATATTATAAGAATTAAATATGAATTAAATATATTAATTATAAAGATATACATATAAAATCAATTTTATCGAAAAATATTGTTGCTGCGCCACCGGGATTCGAACCTGAATCTCTTTCCTAACCGGGGAAGGTGCTTTATCCAACTAAGCTACAGCGACATTATTTTTAGCGACAATTTTCGACCCCATATGTTACCTTTTTGATATTAATACATTTAATCGTTCCATCATTTGACAGAGCCATCTACCTTATTTTTACAGAATCTCAAATACCTTTGAGTAAACTGATAGCAGACGCCAGAATTATCAATTCATTTTTATTAAATTTTGGACACATTGATACAACTTTATTATTTAGGAGAACACATTCTTATTGTGAAGTTGTAATTATTCAGAACATAGGTCTAATAATATTTTTCGATAAAATTGATTTTATATGTATATCTTTATAATTAGTATATTTAATGAATATTTAAAATATCACAGACATTCTGTTCTGAATAATTACAATTTCACAATAAGAATGTGTTCTCCTAAATTATAAGAATTTATAACACCGGTATAATTAAAATGTAATCGTTAATTAAGTAATATGTGATTCTTCTAATTAAGTATCGATACAATAGAATCATTCAGTGTCGTTAAGTCAATCTACGTTTTTTTAATACATGAATAACTGCAAATAAAAGGAGAAGTATACATTTTATTTTAAAACATAATTATTATACAGTGTCTAGTTCTACAACTTTCCTTTTTCACTTTTTATTCCTATCGAATCTTTATCTTTCTCGAATTAAATAACAACACAACAGCACAAAAAAAAAACTGTCTACTTTAACACAGATGGCAGTCTAGCAAAGTAGCCAGGACAATGCTGCCATATATCAGAGGTGGAATCTACTCCATCCCACTCAATAAACTACGAGTATATAATTAATTGCAATATAATTGTATCTTATGTTTATCATGTTATATTATAATATATTCACCTCTGTTACAACAAAAACACGTATGTCAATAAAGTTTAATAGTACTTTTTTTTTTGAAGAATGGGTTATTCAGTAGGCTCACGTGTGTATTGGTTCAAGTTAATAAAAATGTAACCAAATAATTAAGTGCAAATAATTTATAGACTTAGAATAAAAATAAACCATGAATTTGAAATTTTAATTGAGCTAGAAACAATCGTAAGGTTCTGAGGGTCCCAAAGGTTGCGATTGGCCAACCATATTAAAAGAACACCAGATAACAGGACACAGGGATCTGAAGAAGAATGGTCAGCGATAGGAGTCGGTGGAGTTGTTGTGGAGGATGTCAAATCCCACCCTGGAATGTAGTGCCGTGGAAAAGAAGATAATGTTCTCCTTATTATTGAGTACCGAGCCACTTAAATCTTTATGGTATTGTTAAGTTAATATTCGTGTTTTATTACATGAATAACTGCAGATATAATATTTAATTCCCGTGCGTTTGCAGAGACACTTAAGGAGGCCATCATCCAGCAGTGTTTATTGCATAATAAATCTTATTTACTAATTTAAAGAAATACTATAATTCACCCTCGACACTTAAGATCTGAGCATGTTGCGTCCTGCTATTCCTTAATTAACTACGGGATATTAGTTTGAGGAGAAACATTATAATAGTCAGGTAAAATAGCATCATTGGTCAGGTCGCCCTTTTAGGTGTTCATTGGAACTTATTTTTAAAAAATATAATGTACTTGTAGGGACTGTGGTTGTATACCATTATTGACTCGTGAGAGATTATCTTTATTGTGTGATAATAATATTTTGTGCATGGTGAGACTTAAGGCCCTAATTCTCTTCTAGTCTCACGCGTGTTGGTGCATGTATCATTGTAAATAAATATGAGTGTAAGTATTTATGATGTGTCTAGAGTAAGGTATTTAAATAAAAACAGAACTTACAAAAGATGGCGTTTATTGCGAGATGATTTACAATGGTAGGTACAATGAGTATAAAATTAATTGTGTGTATGAAGATGAAGACTGGAGTGACTCGATTGAGATGTTGACGAAATAACGGTCAGCGGAGAAGTGGTCGACTAGCGCCTATAAATCCGCTTATTGAACAGTTAGTTTCGGCCTTATATGGCTGTCAAACGATTCCTTACACGGCTATGTCTGTGGGGCACGTGCAGGACCATCACATACTAGATGTAAGACAAATCAACCTGCTGACACTTATTGAATATTAATTACTTCACGTAAACGTCTTTACGACAATACCGAGAGCAACATCGATTTCCTATCAAATCTTCTATATGGTATTAGCTCAAAAACTGTACAATACACTGAGCACCAGGTGGAAAATAATTAAAATATGGACTTAACTTATAATTGTCGAAAGAAACGCTATGTAAATACTAATTTAATGTATTAATTATAAATATATACATATAAAATCAATTTTGTCGGAAAAATATTGTTTTTGCGCTACCGGGATTCGAACCTGGATCTTTATTTCCAATCCGGGGAAGTACACTACCGATTGTGTTATAGCGCCAGTATTTTCATGACAAATTTTCGAACTTATATGTTACACTTTTTCAAATGAATACATCTGTCGTTACATTATTTGAAAGCTATCTACATTGTTTTTACGGAATCACAAATACCATTGAGTAAACCGACTGCAGACGCCAGAATTATCAATTAATTTTTATTAAATTTTTAGACACATCGATACAACTAAAACATATATTGTATTTATAAATATATATATTTTGTTTAAATACACAATTCGTAATGGCACAAAGCCCGGTATAGGCCCTGACCGCCTCAAGCATGTTTCACTACCCCTATCTGTCCTTTTCAAGTTCGCGATACCGACTGCATGAGCGTCCTGAGAACGCCATTCAATGACACAGCTTGGAACTTCTAACACTCCATCGGGCAATAGGCTTGCATCAAACGTTTTTTCGCTGGTCATTTGTTGAACATTATCAGCATACCACAAGGTACAGTACTTGGACCATTGATATTTATTATATACTCTAAATTACATGGTAAAATAATACGTAATAAGACGATACAGTATTAATAATTAACGAAAAAACTTGGACTGACGCTAATATATCGGCAAATGAGGATGTTAATACTATAAAAAAGTGGACGGAAGATAACTTATTATCAATTAATACTGATAAAACATACTTTCTACGATTTGCTATTCAACAGAAACAAAACACAGAAATTCATATTAAAATTCACACCAAAGTCTTACTCGAGAAAACACTTGTGACCAATGTTCATCAATTAAAGAAAAAAACTGTATCAAGTAGCTTGGAATCATAATAGATAACAATCTCAAATGGAAAGAACATATTACTAATCTCACAAACAAAATAAGGAAAACTGCCTACATATTTTTTAAACTTTTAGAAACATCTTATCACTTACATATCTGAAAATAATATATTACGCGTTTGTAGTCACATTTGCAATACGGTATTATTGGATGGGGAGGTGCATATAAAACTTCAATGTCACAATTAGAAATCACTCAAAAAATGATAATAAAAATTATTCTTAAAAAAAAAGACTATCCAAGAATACAACTTTTCACAGATTATAAAGTACCAAAAATAGTAGACATATACAAAAAAATTCAATTATTCAAATTATCTAAATTAAAAATCAATTAAATTTTAGAAGCGAATTCCGATCTACAAGATCAAATTGATATCCCAAAACTAAAATATACCCCAACTCAAAATCAATATATTTATCAAGGTATCAAATTTTTTAACAATCTCCCCATCACAATTAGAAAAATTACGGACTATCATAAATTTGTAACTGAAGTATTAAAAATATGTACACAGACTAACTGAAACATTAATTAACTCGAATATACTCCTTCTCTGTACACGAGTCTTACTCTCATAGAGAAGAAACTATTGATGCATTGCACCTGGCTGGAAAGACCCCGGAGTCGGCTGTGAGGGCGACCCAGGACCGGGACTTACGGAGGTGCATTATTATTATTATCTGATTGAGACCACTATAAGTGAATACTCACATGAATAGAGGAAAGAAAAATAATTCATCTAAGTATATAAATAGCACGAAAAAACTGTCTACTTTAACAGGTTAGCAAAATAGCCGGGACATAACTGTGTTACTATAAAAAAATATTTTAATACAAATATGTAGTTGGTACCGGGATTCGAACCTTGACCCCTTCCTATCCGAGGAAGCGTGTACAAAATGCAGCTTTACGACAAATAATGTGTTCTCTTTAAAATAATAAAAAGAATTTATTTAGGAGAACACATTCTTATTGTGAAGTTGTAATTATTCAGAACAGACGGTCTGTGATATTTTAAATATATTAATTATAAAGATATACATATAAAATCAATTTTATCTAAAAATATTGTTGTTGCGCCACCGGGATTCAAAGGTATTTGAGATTCTGTAAAAATAAGGTAGATGGCTCTGTCAAATGATGGAACGATTAAATGTATTAATATCAAAAAGGTAACATATAGGGTCGAAAATTGTCGCTAAAAATAATGTCGCTGTAGCTTAGTTGGATAAAGCACCTTCCCCGGTTAGGAAAGAGATCCAGGTTCGAATCCCGGTGGCGCAACAACAATATTTTTCGATAATATTGATTTTATATGTATATCTTTATAATTAATATATTTAATTCAATTTAAAATAATAAAAAAAGTATTCCACAAAAAAAAAAACCAGTGGATAGAAGACAACTGATGATGATATACATGTGGTTAGTATTCAATAGCCTAATAAAATACATACAATTATCAATAGAGAAAAGCAGTTACCTAGGAATAGATGCATGCGTATTGGCAGTAGAAAAAGACTTGACGTCAGTGACCAAGAAAGAATCTCTGGTCCGATGGCAGCGGCAGGGTGGAATGAACACCCGACGCGCCCCGGAACTTGAGTCGATTTAATTACTGCGAGAAAGACAGATTCACGGTACGGCCTGCCTCTCAAATATTAACGATCGCCTGCGGCTCTCGCCGTAATGAAGAGTGACGTCATCGGCGTTTTTCACCCGGGCGCCGATCCGCGGAAAAGTGCTCGGAACCGATAGGGGTGGCCAGAATAACCTGTGCTTATTTTTTAATTAGATAAAAGGGAGATGTCTAGATAAATTGACGGTGGCTAGACAGAAGATGTTTAATAGGCAGCAAAATGCTTTCCGATCTTCGATTTGCGGATTGGTTGCGACCAGTGAAAACGAAATGGCAAAACTTATCCATAAAAATTGAGCAAGACAGCCTTGTATCGGGTCATGAAATCAACAGAAGCAAGGCAACAATAGAACAGGTCAGTGATTTTATCTCCCGTCATAAAAAAAGAAAATTAGTTTGGTCCAGTCTGTCATATAGAAGTTGACCCAAATTCCAATGAACCACTGCATCTCAATAAACGTAAAACTGCGATCGGTTAGAGCCCTGGTGTTTTCCATAGCTATGTATAGTCGAAACATGGACCCTGAGAAGCAAATAAAGGAACGTGCTCCAAAGATATGGTGTTGGTGTCGCATGCAGCGTATAGCATGGACTACGAAACGAACGAATGTTTCAATTCTTCAAGAACTACACAATGAATAAATGCTGTCCACAACATTAATGAAAATAATTATTTAATACATTATGCATATTGATAGAACAGGTGGACATAGCTATAGCATAGATAACAAACATATTTTTTACATTATATTATCTAGTTACCGATAAATAAATTAATATTTGTGATCACAGTTACAGGGTTATTCAAAATAATGATGGACTCAATTTCGTAACTCCATATTTAAAACTGCGAACGAGTGACAAATATGAAGTAAATTACATTTATATATTTTTTTATTATCTTTGTTTTATTAACCACTATCAACATCATTGATGCATTTAAACTTAATTTAGTGGTTAATAAAACAAAGATAATAAATAAAAATATGAATTTTAACCACAAAGATAATATTGCTAATTTTAAAAGTATAAATTACATTTGATAATACTCACAATAAAGTTTACAAATACAGTATATAAATGTTTAATATGACCCCCTTTGGCTGCACGGCAAACATCTAATCGGTAGTTGAACTCGTCGAAGCATGTCTTGTGTTACTGAGTTCACCGCAGCTGTGATACGGTTCCGCAGGTCAGCCAGAGTTGGTACATAAACTGCTTCTTTTACGAACCCCCACAAAGTTCTTGAAGATACAGATGCGCCATGTTGCGTGTCGCCTTGTACATCAACCTGCACAATTTAAATTCAACTAAAAAGGGATGTTATATGGGAGAATTTGGAAAGTCCATATATTATTGTAATCTATCCAGCTGAAACATTGGCAGGCCAGCATAGATGCTGTTACAATAGTCCACACGCGACACCACAATGAGTAGACGGGCTGCCTCAAGAGGAAGATGTCTCCGAATACTTTTAATCTGTCTCAGTTGATGGCAGCATGCACTGACAGTTGTACTGATTTGTGTATTCATTGAAAGATCTGCATCATTGTGCACGCCCAACAACTTAACTGCAGATTTAGCATTCGCAGACATTGATTCCTGTATTAAGATTCATTAAATAAACATAAATAAATACAGGACCGCATTCTTTTCAAACGAACTACTCGCAATAATTAAGAAACTGCGAGAGTAAAATTAAATATTCGATCTCAGCACGGATAGCGATACGATTTATGCGGGTGTGACGAGAGTGGTATTGCGCGCGCGCATGCCTAGAATAATGCGAGTCCTCCGGTTCGAATCCGCCGCCCGGGGTCAACCGCGGTTACAAAACAATATAAAAGAAATCGTGCGGCCGACGGCAGCGGGCACCGGCCGACTAAGGCAACAATAAAAGGCATCAGAGCCGACGCAGGATGTCATAAACTGTCGTGATTCTGTTTGTTTCAGCTCCGCGATTTGCATAATCATCGATACGGCCGCAGACCACGCGGGGTGGCAAGTCCGCGGGACAGAAGTAGAAACGGCCAGACTCGGCGCAATTATCGGCCGTCATCTGAAGGATTTCATTTGAACCCTGCGGCGGGGAGAGGTGAACCCGCGAGCGCGGAGGAAGCTGGGCTCTGCTGTTTCATGTCGGATGTGACTAGGTGCCCGGTCAACTTAACACGGCCAGAGAGACAATGGACGCCCGGCGCACGGCCGCAGTGGCTGTTATCTAACTACCGGACATCCCGGATTCACTTTGCAAATTTATGTTGTCAGCGATTGGACCAGCATTTGTCATCTTCGACTTCAGAACACGTGCCACCTCAGAGTCTACCCATTGCTGTCTTTACGTCATCGGTCCAGAGGGACTGTCTCCAATCAATCACTTCTTTAGCTCATCAGTTAGAACGGTCACACCCTTACCCGGAACTGTTCCTCTCGACAAAGCAAAGCAATAACCGTAATTTGAATGCGGTATAAATTCATCAGATCAAAGTTAAATGCGTATTACTCCTTTATACTAGCTTTCAGTGGCATTTTGGTGGTATTTATTATAAAACAAAGAGTACATAAAAGAGTAACGTATTAAAAAATAACAATTATAATTACAAGTACATTGTTAATACAATGTGTAATTATAGTTACAAGAGAGAGATGTTGTAGCCAAGGCTGCCGTTTGTAGTGTTGGGGTTATGTGTGTGGACTACTATTGACTCGCGACGATTCTAATTGAATGATAGACATGTGTGATCGTATCAGAAGATTTTGTGCTTGGTGAGACTGAAGCCCTCTAACAATCTTTTAGTCGCACGCGTGTTGGTGCATGTCGCAGTGTATATGAATATACGTGCGTGATTATTTATGCCGTGTCTAGAGCAAGGTATTTGAATAAAAGTTTTTGTAAGTTTAAAAAATTAAACTTACAATAGTTGGCATTTATTGCGGGACAATTTACAATGGCAGGTATGACGAGTTAAATGCGCGTATGCAGTTGAAGGCTGAAGCGGCTCGCATGAGATGTCGGCGAAAGAACGGTCTGCGGAGAAGTGATCGGCTAGCTCCTGAGACTCGTTCATCCACGATGTATAAACATCTGCTTATTGGTCAGTTCGCTTCGGCCCTACATGGCTGTCAGGTGAGTCCCTACACGGTCATGTCTGTGGGGCGTGTGCATGATCACCATAGTAGGTTATCGTAGATACTCTCTCTGAAGGAAGATTTAGACAAAACATGGGGACATAAAGATTAAGTCTCGCTCAGCACAATTGTATCAGTTGTCTTCTAATCTCATGCTCCACCCCTGCCATTTCAGTTTTTCCAGCTGGTGTATTACGTCTTCCAGTGCGGTTTGGCTGCGTCTCCACTCATTTGTCTTTCGTTCACGAACCGAAATCGGCAGATATAGATCTCCCGGCATTGCTGAAAGGATTTTTTCTTAATGTTTTTGTCAAGGCGTGTTTAATTTGAAGACAACTTTGAGGTTTCCAAAACATTGATGTGCACCATTTGTGTGGCCAAGTTAAAGAAGACGACTTGATTAAGGTATATGTAATCGTTGACGAATTCCAATTGCTTTGTTCCAACACTGAATGACAGAAGATGCCCTTGGTTAGTCATCAGTTTGGTCGAATACAAAGTCAACAAGTCACTTTCATATAATATTTACCACTCAATCATTATTAATTAATTTACACATTTTTTTCTAGTGGTACGAAGAAGGCGTCCAGTCTCAATAGATTATATTTTTAGAGTGTTATTGAAAAAATGGGGACTACGTGGATACAGTATTGACAACGGCTGATAATAATGACGATGCTAGCGATGATAACATGGATTAAAGATCTTAGTGCCACCTAGCGACTTTAATAAAAATGAAATTTAAAAAAAAAAATCTGTGATGCTTGATTATAAAAATGGATATGCTTCTGGAAAGAAAGTCCCTTTAGCAAAATCTGTTTAATTTCGGAATTACTTACGTTTTCAAATAATTATTCACTTTTATTCATCTGATTCTTAAACACGACAAAACAAGAATGAATGTAGAACAGAAAATAAAGTTAACGTAGCATAAATAGATTAGGAGTGACTTCAAAGCAAAGGTTTTAGCGTCGTTAACAAGATTAAAAAGGGTCGTCTTAAGTGGTTTGGACAAGAACAGGCTTAGCGGAGGCAGGAGCACATCCTGGCGTCCTGATTTGAGTGAATTGAACTTGGCCTATCTGGGCGAGAACTAATTATAAATGTGCCAATATGGGTAATACAATATATTTAAATAGTGGGCCAGGAAGCCTAGGGAAGTATTACGATACTCGTTTGAAGTACAGCACAAATGTACAGAAATATTTAATAATTACAATCACTGATGATGGAGAGCCACGCATAATTGTCGCCTGATGCATATTCATACATATCATGGAAGTTGGCCAAATGTTAAGGATTCTAACGGGACCATGATCGCCTGATCATGCATTGTATTTCATGGACGTCCTCTATATCTGGTGCCATCAACATTCACGTCATATATGCATCTTTCTTATTATTTTCTCCTAATTTGATATTGATTTTTACTCTTGTCCTAAATGGATTTGCCACATGTATGCCTAAATGATTTAATTTTCAATGAATTTATTCTACTTTCGTTTCTCTTCTGTAAGCACCAGGCTTCACTTCCATACATCAATGGCGGTACCACGAATCCATGGTGTACCGTTGGTTTTGCCTCGCTTGACATGAAAAATGATTGCATTGGAAACACCGTTTACATATATATCAAACATACTTCCAAAATACACAAACTCATCTACTCGATCCAAACATTCAGATCAGAATTTTGCATTTTTATACATATATCTGGTAACATGTTTTGTCGGTACACACTCTTGCCTTTCCAATGTTTGTGTTTATGTATGCAGCGGAAACTTGGATAGTCCGCAATAGCGATAAGCGCAAAATAGAAGCCTTCGAAATGTATTGCTGGAGAAGGATGTTAAATATCCCGTGGATAGCACGCCGAACGAATGACTCAACCCTGTAACAAATCCTACCACAACAATCCCTATCTACAGCAGTGAACAAAAGCGTATTCCAATTCTTCGGCCACATTATGCATCACAGTGACTGGATAGAAAATGAGATTATCCTGGGCACAGCTTTGGGCTGAAGAAAACCTGGAAGAATGTCACAGCGGTGGATAGATGCGAACTGGAGAGATCCTGAGGTCAGCTGTGAGGGCGACCCAGAACCGGGACTTATAGAAATGCATAACGAGCCGATTAACATCTGATTAAGGCTACTATGTATCAATACTGACATGAAGGATGACAGAAAATATCTGGTAACATGGTTAGCATATCTGAGAATTCGGAGGCGTATAGTTGACAATAGATACTGCTAGATGTTTAACTACTCTGTGATTGAGGCATTCGTGCGGGGCAGTATACAGAGCATACGTCGCCGGCACCACATTTCCAGACCATCTATCGTCTTGCGCTCCCATGTTTCGACACGATATAGAAAGATCGGAAAGATGAGGGTTCCAATCAGCTTCATTGTTGTCATATATTTTTGAGATTACTCAGAGCAGACCGTGCTATAGCCTACAGCCTTCACCATTGGTTATTAAATATCATAGGTGGTGCAATCGAACCTTAGGTGTTAGAAAACACAGTAAAAGGGACTCACTGAACACCGCCACTCCTGGATCTCCCGATCACATCCGGACGCAGTGGTCTGTATGGGATTATTACACTGTTTGCCCAAAAGTCGAACACATTAGACTCACGAAGTTTCCGAAATTAATAACAGCGTTTTGACTGTTCCGATTCAGGGTCGCCGATTGATTGGCGCTCGCTAGCGGCGGGGGAAGGAGGGAAGGTGGAAGATACAGAGCATTAGTTCATTCAAAGTATATAATACTAAGTCTCAAAACACTAAATGTGCCATATAACTGTTAACGACGTCGCAATTAGTGATTTATTTCAGATATATTATCTTTCTTTCTATAAATTTTATTTATTTTAAAATGACCATCATTTTTGTTTTATCTCAGTTTATTGCGAGGCATACATAACTCGTTAATCGCTCACTCAAAAAATATTAATTAAAAATAAATAAAATAATACTTATATAATAATAAGACACAAGACGAGTATTTTTATTAGACACCTACTGCATTATTTGTTATATTGTTAATAACCTCGTTGAAGCGTAAGAATTTTTCAAAAACGAACGAGCCTTAATAAACAACAACCGATCTACACAAAGATAATCAATGCTTTCAATTTGTAGAACCCAATTCTGATGATTGTGACCACTTAAAACCAGTGGCGGCTGGCACATAAAAAGTGCAGGTGGGACAAAAATTCCGATTAAACCTCTCCGCCCAACATTTATTAAAAATTAATTAGAAAATTTGTGAATTTTAAATTCTGGCACAAAAAATTGGTAGTAGTTTATTTTAAAATATGTCACAAGATCAAAGGAAAATAATTTTGTGAATATGAAAAAATATTAAAGTAAAGAGAAAATGCTTTAATATGTTTTATGTCTTCTGATTATTTAAAGTCCAAAAACCATATAACCACGTCTAAGCCATCGATGTACAATACTGCATTCAATTATCAAAAACACAATCCTTTGACATCGCTGTTATGTTCCAATCTGTTTGATACTCTCTTGGAGGTATATCTATGTGAGTTTGAGTAAGATAGCATTGTGGTATTACAGGACAACATGTCATAACCACTGCAGCCTTGATTTTATTTATCCTCAGGATATCCGTGGCGTAATGCCCCTGCTGGAGTTTCAAGTTCTTCATGTATTCTCCGAATAGGTTAGGTTTTAAACTGACATATCGCACACCTAAATCAAAACTAAGATAACTCAAAAAGTCATGTTTCAGTAGACCAAAATATAAAAACATTTTAGGTCATAAATGTATCTTAAAATGACACTATTCAAGAACTGGGGCTAAGTCAGTTATATGACAGTATCCGAATACATTTATTAGGGATTTATTCGGGTATGGGTGACACGTATTATTTGGGTGACACGTTGGAGCTTTTTAGGGAGGTGGTTAGACCGGCCTGCGTGAGTGGGTATCTCCACCTACGCGCCTATCACTCTCTCATATATCATACCTCGTGTTTTGTAACTCCGTTAGTCTGTCCGTATAAGTGTGACTCAATCAATTTTGTGTCTCGTCCACTGTCCCTCTTTCACTGTCTGCCTTGAACTACTGCACCTTAATTTTCCATCTATATGTAAAACTATGGATTTATGTTACATGTTTTTTTGTTATGAATAAAAACAGTACTTAAAGGACGTTGGAGGGCCTAAATTTTAAATTTTGCGAATATTGCTAATAACTACATTGAATTTCTTTCCTTTTTTTCGTTTTATATACTACATAAACTTGAATATGTTATTGAATTAAAGTAGCGTATTTTTATTAACTTTGATGAGTGAGAGCGACAAGGAAGCCCTTGCTTCTAAACCAGTCTCGGGAAAGGGCGGGTTCTACCCCCTCCAGCAGTCTTTTGAATAAAAAAGTATCCGAATAACTCAAAATTCTTGTTTTATTGAGTTGTCTTAGTTTTGATCTAGGTGTGCGATATATAACAATTGGTTGAATTAGATTCTGTGACAACAAACAGTAACTTGGTCATTTTACCTCAAGTATGACATCTCTGAACTCTATGTAGTCGCCGTCAAAACCACACATTGCAATGCGTGAGGATGTTCTATGATCTTCGCTCCCAAATTAATACAAATGATTTCACTCATGGCACAAACAAAAAAAAAAAAAATTCACAAATCGACACTAAAAACAGTGCTCCACCACATTGGAGATAACTGGTCCACAACGCAAATGATATCGAAGTTGTCGAGATCAAATCCAGTATCGATCTGGTGACGCCCGACAGCGCCAGGATCCAAAGTTATGCTAACAAGCATTGACTGAGAGCTGAAATTTGGAGACGGACATGTGACAATAACATTATTCGCGGCCGATATTAACGCGCGCCAAAATTGTTATACGAAACATAATAAATGGTATGCCGGTGGATTAAGAGCCGTCACTGGTCAAATGTGGTAGCGTCCAAACAGCAGCAGCCGAGATAGTCCGTCGAAGAGGTAACTAGGAGATGTGGAAAAAGAATTTGGACCGTTGATAAATGGGCCCTGGGCCGCGAGCGACGGGTCCGGATTTATGGCTCCGCTACTGTCCGCTGTAATCAGGCGCGTAAAAGGCGATTTAGGAATGTTCTTCATTGCTTTACCATTTACTGATTATTGATTACTAATAATTTATGTGCCCCTCGACCGGCCGCCCTCGGCAGCGCCGGCATTCGGATTCAGCGGTTGCTAAATTATTGAAACGTCCGCACATTATAATAGAAGCAATCAAAATAATGTGATTGGATTTTAACACGTAACAGGTAGTCGGACGCATTATGTATTACACAATAATAATTGAAGATATCACCAATGTCAGTTAACCTTGTAACTTTAAAAAAAAAACAGTTTTTTTTTTTTTTTTCATTTAAGCTTGTGTTTTATTTTCATCTTTTCCGGTACCGAGGTGCCTAAAATCATGTTAAGCGATCTACCATCTTCCTATCTCTCGTATAAAATGCTGATTATTTGTGTAAGAATTTAAAATATTTATATTTTAATATATACACTTTATTATTTTTTTAACATTAATATGGCATTTTATATGAAAAATAGTTATATAACTGGTGATCATTGTCATTAAAAAAGAGCTTAATTATTAAAGAACTACATAATGAAGAAGTTAAAATAATATTTGTAAACGTCTATTGCGAGTCTCTTGGGAATGGGAATGGAACCTAGCCTGTCACGTGGGAGATTTATTTATGACTTTTTCAAGGGTTGTCTGAGACATGTATGGCATTTTTCATATATTATTATTAAGTAACAGAGAGACAGGTAGAGAGAGTTTACCTTGTTGTAAATGAATTTTCCACGTATTCCATATATGTTATAGTGCATACATCAGTATTTTTATGTATGCTCTAAAATAAACAAGATCAAAGTCGGTTATTTTTACAACAATTTATCTTTCACATATTTGCTTAGTTGAATCTATATAGTTTCTCCACCTATCTTATGTCTTCTGGCATTTCATTAAAAATCTTCATCGCACTGTACATCTGAGATTTAGCCTTCTTCCTGAATAGCAGTCTCAGTGTATCTATTCCTCTTGTATGATGTTCGTGCTCATGTTGATTAGCATCAAATTTTTGTATAAATTCTGCCGACATTTAGTGAGGATTTTATAAATAAATACCACAACATTGAAAGATTTTGGTCCACGATTCACTTATTAGATACTCTAATCTTGACTATTCCATATTTCTACTTAAATGTTCAAACACGGAAATGCGAGTAATAAATAGTAACATATTCACATTTTAGTATCGTAGTAAAAAAAAATCAAATAAACAACCGATATAATATAGATTAATTCTTCAGAACTGCATAATAACTTGATGCCTTTCTCGGATAGATGGCAAAGTAATACAAATAATCAAAATACCGATCAGAGATACACCGTAACAAAAATAATTTACGCAGTGCACTAACGAGCGGAGAGTCATTTCGGACCGACTAATGGAGCTCAGGCCCTGGGCCATAAGGCTACCGAATTACAGGTGGAGCGCGATGATCCTACCAAAATACGGAGCGAGGATACTCGATATACGAAATGTGTATAATAAATTTTCGATAAATTTTTTTTTGCTGTTATTAGTTTATTGTCCGCGTTTTACTTCCACTCTAGTAAATGTATTGTATGTACTTTTAAAATCAGCAATGTTATCTTTGTGGTTAAGATTCATATTTTCATTTATTACCTTTGTTTTATTAACCACTAAAATGAGTTTAAATACATCTACCGGTTTCGAAAAATACCATTTTCTGTCATAACATATCCTATATGAGTTATGACATCCTGAAGAAGAAAATTGTATTTTTGGAAACCGGTAGATGTATTTAAACTCATTTTAGTGGTTAATAAAACAAAGGTAATAAATAAAAATATGTATTGTATGTATTTTTATTTTTACAACTTAGGCTAGAATCAATGAGTAACATTAAAAATATGATCATTAAACCTCTTTTAAATTCTCAATACACGCTTTTACTATAATTTGACTACCCACCGTAGCACATATTTACATACTGCAGTGAGTATTGTGTGTATGGATATAAAAATGAGATTCTACATTACAATAGAAAATACAGGTTGAATATTATGTTCCAGCCCGATTTCGTTTGGCTGCAATTTTGGTTCTGGCAGACAATTGTCAATTCGCATTTGGTAGTCGTAGAGATTAGTTGATTATAATTTATTATGAAGCATCTAAACAAAACAGCCATTATTGGGGCACTGACAATCCTCAATTGATACACCGACGACCTTTTCACCCACGCAGAGATACTGTAGTATCATTGGACCCTATTTCTTTCAGGATGCAAGTGCTAATGTTGTAACCATTAATGGTCAATTGGGCCTGCAACACATGTGGTTTCAACAGGACGGTGCCACCTCACACACAGTCCAAGCTAAGCTAGAAATGTATCCCGGCCGCATAATGTCAAGAAGGGGTGATATCGACTGGCCAATATTCGGTGCTACAGGACAAAGGTAGTTATCTAGTCGGAACGATTCATGCTTCCATAATGGTCTGGAACGTGCATGAAGCTTTACTTTAGGGATCAGCCAGTGTGCTGTCGACCAGATTATTTACAATCTTGTTGAGAAACAAAAAGGTCAGTAATATTACGTCTCACATTGAGACTGTTAAATCTATCGTTTCACGCATGTAGTGTAAATAAATGATTTAATATTAATTTTTAAGTATTTTAAAAATATTTTTTAATTAATATAAAGCAATCGGATTGTTGTATGGACACGTTTTTGTGTAAGTATTTATTTTTCTTTCATGCGCCGTCTTCGATGAAAGGTTGTCGACCACCTCCATAATTTTCAATGGTTGTGCTGTCATCAATAATCCACTGCATGATAATGTGGTCAACCTAGGATAGCACGTGTCTATACAGTTATCAGTAACTTTATTATTCTTCATATGCAGTTTTCTGTCGAATGCTGGCGACCAAGTTGCAGTTTTTAGACACTAAATATTAAAAATATCATATTTATTTACTCTTTACACGTTGCGCGGATTCCGAGACTTAAATTTAAACATTCAAAAATATGACTAAACAATGATGTGAGGGTGAAGATAATGAATTACACAGGTACAAAATGTTATATTTACATTAGAATTCCTTAAATACAGGCTAAATATGAGATACCTGTCTTTCCTTTTCCAATCGTTGGAAATAATGTAGAATAGTCTGAACCTCCAGGCCCGGGGCGGCCTTTCACCACTATTAAACCTTCGTGTACGAGGGTTGTGTCTTCATTTAAACAATTCGCAGAGCCCGCTCGAAAGGGCCGACCCCCGGCGGTGGCCGCCGCTAGGGGACCGAATCGGCGCAATACCTTGTAACTGTGTGGCCGCCGACTCGGAGGCAGAGGAAAAACGGCCGGACTGAGACTTGTAAATGTTAACCTAAAAGCTTATACCCCCGGGCAGAAGGGGCCCGATACAAGCCACCGCCCGAGGACTACAGGGCCGGAGTACCCACAGGAGGCATGTAACAGAGGGTAAAGGTGTTCAGCCTTTTTCCAGCGCGATTTTCGGTACGCTTTTACAACAATAAGACGACGCGGTAGCACAGAATCTAACGCTGGCCTCATGATTTCCCAAGCCCGGTTGGAAATTGAATTTGAAGACGAAATTCAAGAGTGAAGATACAATTCGATACATTAATCTGCAAAGCAGCTAACTCCACCCATGGTCAAAAAACCGTTTTTAATGACATTAATGTCTTCTTTTATTGATCTCATCCATTTTAAAACACGTGAATTAAGCACTAGATGCTGAAACACCTACATTGATTTTTGCAAAAGCATGATGGCACCAGAAATAGAGGACGTCCGCGGAAATCATAATCAATACATCACTACATTATCATGGAAAGTCAGCTAACTCCCTATAATATTTTACAAATTTAGTAAACAAATTCAGCTAACTCCAAATATTCCCTATAAGTACGAGATAAATAAAAATAACAATAAAACTTCTCTGCCACCCTATTTCTGCATAAACAATCTACCGAAGTGTGTTATGGAATTTTCGTAATCCGTTTAATTACAAAATTAAACTGTTTTTTTGTTGTTCCTGAACATTTTATAAAAATGGGAGTTAGCTGCTTTGCAGATCGATTGTATCGAAATGTTAAAAAAAATGTGGCTGTAGGGTTAACATGAATACGTTTCTAACATTGTAACGTCCGTCTGCATTTTTTGCACCAAATTTTGCATACATCGTACACGTTAGGGCTTGCGCAAAGGCGGCTCACCCACCATCCACCACCCGCTAAACCCCATCCCTGAATCCCGGCCAACACCGGGTGTGGGTCCCTAGTTATTTATATTGTGGAATCCTAACACCATTTCAATTTATTTGTTAATTTATAAATTATTATTTTTTTAAACTTTCCACTCATATATTTTTATTATACATTTTTTTTTTGTTTGATTTTCAGTGATTAGCTAAGTCGATATTTTGACTGATTATGTGATTAATGTTCGATTGTACAAATCATTGGTACACATGAATAACTTCTAGAAGTTAAATCACAGGTAATCAGTGATTGCTTGCCGAATTACGAATGATCAGTTACCAATCAACAAAACAAAACAAGCACAAATCTAACAATCACGGCTTAGCTCATCACTATTGATATTATTAATTTAATAAATTATTTAAGTCGACACGTAATTATTAATTTAATGGTGATCTGACGCGTGCTAGGGCGGGCACACCGGACATAATAAAAAAAATGCACAAATTTAAATACAGCTCAAAACACTTTCTTTTTGTAAATATATAATCGTATTGGTGGTACCTTAATTGTTACATCGATGCATAAACATCTTATTGTTGTGAGTAGCGTATTTGTGTATCAATATTTATAATGTTTGAAAATGGAAGCAGCTACTTTAAAAGTTGTACCCTCCATTGAAATGGAAAAAGTAGGATGCAATTTAATTACGTTAATATTATAAATTATATTAGTGCCAGTCATTAGTGCCATTCAAATCGATCGTGTATATGCAAGGTACAATCCTGTTTCCTCCGCGTTGTCTTCTCGCCCATCTTCCACGATTAAAAACATAGTAGTATCGAATATCCATATACAAAAAATAGTTGGCGTTCTAATTATGAAAACAGATCGTTGAAATTAATTTATAAAATAAATAATACAATTTAATTCATTGAGTTCATTATTTTCTAATGCTCCAATATTCAATAAACATATCTGACAATAGATTTATCTGCTTGCTATATTGAAATAATTGATAATAATGTCATATAAACCAATTCGACACTTATCTTCAATAAAATGTATGAATTTTCCATTCAAATTGTCATTTGTGACGAACATACGTTAGAGTACATATTTTATTTATTTATAAACTAAACTAGCATCCGCATATAAAAAGTGTACACAAAAAATAGCGTAGCACAATTATTTGTGATAATCATTACTGTGATAATGTAAGAAAAAATAAAAAATAAAAATTAGAAAGATATACATATAAAATCAATTTCATCGAAAAATTGTTACACTTTTCAAATTAATACATATATCGTTCCATTATAGGTTCGAAAATTTGTCGTCAAAAGTACTGTCTGCTGTAGCATAGTCGGTTACTGCATCTTCCCCGGATTGGAAAGAGATCCAGGTTCGAATCTGAATAATAGTTCTGAATAATCTGAACTTCACAACAATAATAATGTTACTAATCTAATTTAAAATAAAATACGGATACAATTGTAATATTTCATCTAGATCGACCCGGCAATCCGTACTCTTCCACATTCCCAGAAGTAGAACATCTTACATACAAAATTCATTCATTCACCGGTCATGCAAATACCATAATGAGAAATTTACAGAAATTGACTTGTTCAACATTAGCCTTACTACGCTCAAAGGGTTCTTCTTATGAACCACCACAATCTCAATTTTGGCCATTCATTCTACCTATAAAAACACATGTTACTCTCCCTTTACCGCAACAATAGTTGCAACCTCCCCACCCTTCTCCCTCTTTTTTATTTTCATTAATTTTCTGCATCTAAACATACTTATGTATCTAAATATTTTTGTGGATTTTCATTATTTGTATAGTTATTACGTTTGTTATAATATGTTTAAACTGTCAAAATCCCTCAATAAATTAAAATATTGCAAACTACGGCTGTTGAAACGTATTGTCTACTTTTATAAAATAAACATGTGAACATTCAATTTATAATGACTTATAAATGGAGATTAAAATGTGATTGAATTGTAAAGAAGCTTCCGAGTTTATTGCCCGGAAATTTCGCACCGTAATTCAAACCCACCCGACCGCTAATGTATGAAATTATTGTACCAATTCCTGAAAGGACAGTTAGTTATAATTAGGCATAGGTAGACCTGGGATCCAGAGTTTTTAACCTCATGCATGATCCTGTTGAACGTCCACCCTGCGCCGTCCTACAGATTACACACGACGCAGGCACTGACCCTTCTTAAGCGACCGACTTCGGACCAATGTTTACATTAATACCTTATACCCACATTAAATGATATTTCGTTTGAAAACAAAGCAGACCTCTGCGGGTTTAATTAAAATTTATCGCCCAAAGTCAAAATGGCAAACGCCACGCGGGATGATGCCAAAAGGTGATAGAAGTGAGGGAAGGATTAGACACTTTAAAATTTAATATATTACTACGGGTCCCGATACCTTTCATAATTAATAACAAGGAGAAAGAGTTTTATAATTTTTATTCATTATATAATCTTATAAATCTATTAGCATTTTTCTCGTCCTAAAACGCGAAGATCAGGCAGGTTGTTGGATATGGAAATATAATAAGAAAATACTGTGGAATTTACTTTATCACCAGAATTTATAAAAAACAGAAGAAGAGAAAAACTTAACATTGCAGAAAAAAAGCATGAAAAACAGATGTGACAGAAAAATGTTACTTATAAGTATATATCGTGAAATACCCCTTAACGTTTTACCCATGTACAGCATGACAGACACACATTTCTAGGCTTTTGTTATATACCTAAATATTTTCTGTACATAGCTCGAATAGGTAGCATTTTACGTTGCAACCTACGAAATTTAAATGCAACATTACAAAATATATACAATATAAACCATTTAACTTTCTTAATGTATTAAAAATTTATTTTACAGTCATGGTATCAACCTAAGATTACGAATGAGAATGGTTTAATGCTACGTACTCTCGGTATTATTTTGTGGAATGGAAGCGTGGACACTTACCGAAGAAATGATGGCGACATGAAAATTGTAAGATGTACAGAAGAATACACAAAATAAGCTGGACGAATAGGATTACGAATGAAGATGAATAAAAAAAAATGGAATATTTTAATATCTCCGACGTGTTTACTGTTTCCGTGGGAAGTCAGTAGAACTAATCTAACAAATAAACATAATCACATTGTGTAAAAAAATTAAACACTTGTTTTTTTATTCTACTTGTTTTATTTACTTGAGACGTAAAATAAATTAGAAAGTGTATAAATTTATATAAACACTTAGAATTACAATGAATAATGGTACTTCTTTTCATCTCATGTAAATACAATTATATAGCTGTCCTTTACTATAGATTAACATTAATATAAATATTAGTTATATTTTCGTAGAAAGCAATAAAAAATAAAATACAATCACTTTGTATGTGTGACGTATAATAGATTTCGTGATTGTATTTTAATTAATCTAAATATTAGTTATCGAGTTAAATTGTTGGATTGATAATGCCCTCACAAGGCGAATGGGTTTAAAGTAAATAAAAATAGTATAATAAAAAGAAAATCTCCGATATATAATGAGAAGTGTTAGATCTCATAATGTATGGAAAGATTCCTAGAAAATGAAGAATAGTAGAGCTTTTCCAGACTGTAATAAAAAAAAGCGATGATAATGCACGCGAAGAAGAAAACAATAGCTTCTACGCTGTAAGAGTGATATAATTGAACTGGTGGGATTCAAACGGTGATACGGACCAATAACTTTCCCGAACCGCAGTTTAGAGGCGCTCATTTCTTACATCTGTCAGAGCAGATTGAACAGCGTAATAGATTAAGGAGCTAGTGAGATATTATTGCAGGTTAAGATGTGAAGTGTAATTATATACCCTGTTGGACGGCGGCCAATTGAATCACACGACTGATATATGAATACCAGAAACAACACTTACAGGGGTATACTATTGCAACCGTATGCTGCGCGCGAAGACATACGGAATGGCATTTCGGTTGAATTAATTAAATCGTAGCCAAAACTTCTACCGCGGTACAGCAATGTGTATACAGAAGTACAGCCAGTGTTCTAGACAATAAAACGATCCGATCTAACATGACGCAATTAATATTAATATTTGTTTATACAACACTAAGGATATCAAATAAATATCGAAAACTTATATAGACACATTTGTATTAGGTGCATTTTTCGATTGCTTATTTCAAGATGCGTGTTCTTTATTCAATTATAGTTAAATTAGACGCTAGATTAGATATTTACTGTTTCCGAGGTAAGTTTGTGGAACTCCATAATCACATATGTGAAAATAAAACACTTGATTTTTGATTCTACTCGTTTAATTGACTTGAGATGCGTTTCGCCTTGTCATAAAAATATTAGTAGTGTTGAAACTGAAGGTAACATAGAATAATTAGATTAGTGTTCCTTTTCATTTCATGCAAATAAAATTGTATAGCTGTCCTCCATTATAGTTATAAATACAAGTTGTCGAGTTAAATTGATAATGCGCTGACAAGGCGAAACGCGTCTCAAATAAATTAAAAGAGTAGAATAAAAAAATAATTGTTTTATTTTACACATGTCACTAGATTACATTAATTTTTTTTTTGTTAGAATCTTTGTACTAATGTAAAACTAATAAACTTAATATTACTTATTGTGAGAACTGTCACTTTGTAAATGTATGTGTCATGAAAGTGTGTAGATGAGTGGTGGGGGATGAACCTTATAAGAAGCCGTCTCTGGGGGAACAGCTCTCTTCCATCACAGCTTCTCCAGAATAACTAGTCTATCGCTGAAGTGTATAATTTATTATTGAATGTAATACTTGTTATAATAAACTTAATATTGTTACCCGGACATACTGAGTTATATATTACAAGGAATCGGAAACCAAGTAATTAGACAGTAAGCAGAGGTTAGAACCCTTAGGGAATCCAGCGATACTTAGGAAGTCATCACACTTATCATAATAATTAAGATGATCAGGCAGACAAACAAAGGCGGGTTCTCTTTTTACCTGAAAAACAAATAAAATAATATGCACAACGCCCTCGAGATGTATTGGTGTTGCGTGTACCATTGGCTATGAAACGAACGAATGACTCTATTCTTTGGAAACTCTGCATTAAGGATTATCTACAATATGCAGTAAAATTATTCTTTCCTACTATAGGCATGTTACTAGAAGAGATGAAGATTGATGAAAAATTGATGATCACGGGAAATACGAGAAGGACGGAGGGCGAGACGTCGATTTTCAATGGACATATGACTGGAACCTCGCTACAAGTCGTACTAAACATGGACAAAAATCGCACAGAGTAGGGGCAAGCAGTTCGCACTGTAGAAGCAGAATAGAAGATCACAATGATCACATCAACAGAAAGCGTGACAGACAAGCATTGTTAAAATACCGCGACCAATGTGTTTTTTTTTTCAGTGTGCACGAAAAGTAACTAACAATTGAAAATTCGTACACATGTGGAATATAGTTTATTATGATCTTGAAGCCAAGATAACCGAGACAAATCTGTAGTAAACAAATTTAAAAAATGTTAGAAATGAATTGAGCGTGAAGTTTGCAAGGCATAATGTCTTTTTTTGATGATTTTAAAGCGCTTCATATTCGTGTAAACAGAAGATTTTAATTAATATATTTAATTTATTAACACTCTCTGGGGCATCAATTAAAACTGAGTTTTGTAACAAAAACATATTAATAATATTAATATCAACACATAAAGTTTTTTTATTTATTGAAACGAATGATATACATAATTGAATATAATTAAAATTATAATAAACAATTTTAAGGAAGATGAAACGATTCAAAACATTTTATCAAAAGAAACGTAGCAACGAGAAGTAGCCGTTACTTTCTTGGATTCGCGTTCACTTAAAATATTCTCTCGTAATATTAAAACAATAACATTTCGGTGCGTTTTCACGAGAGAATACATTTTGAAACAAAACCAAATAGCGGATGTTGAGAGGGAAAATAATTAGAAAAGGCGTTTAGAGTAAGTAATATACCCAATAAATATATAACAAAAGCATTATTTGCCGGGTTAAAACCGGGTAAATTCTTACGAAATGCCTCGGGTGTAGAAACAGGGTTACCTATCTCTTTGTTTATAACTCAGGCCTAGACTAATTCACGTGACAACATTAACGACAAAATTAATAGGTTCGCAGAAAGAAAAAAAACTATATATCGATATTTGCAATTATGTAATTTCGATAAACACTGAGATGCTACCGGATACGATATGTTCTGAAGAATCTCAAACATTACTAATAAAAAGCGAAGTACGTGGGTCGTTTGAAAAGTTCGCGACCAGGAAATTGAAATTTTATTTATAAAACAATAATAAAAATATAACCAAAATAATTAAGCCAGTTACTGTTATCTTTAGATTACCATAGTGTCAGAATGTAAGTTTAATATGAAAGTAATGAAAGAATAATGTGTTAAGGAAAATAAAAAAAGTGAAGACACTTTCCCTCTTAAAGCTCTAATAACGAGTATAATAAACTAATGAAAATTATGAATGGGAGAAGAACAAAAAAAATTAAGATTACGATTTGAATTAAATTAATTTAATGTTTTTGAACTGGCGACAGATATAAATCGGGACGGGGCAGCAAACTGTACTCTTGAATTCAGCGATTTTTAATATGGAAACGACAATTGTATGGGGATATTCATAATGATCCGGTATTTTTTTGATTCAGTTAGTCCAAAAGACTCTCGCCATATATCATATGACTATTTGGAATAAAATCACTGAGCAATGTCCCCCTTAGCGTCCCAAAAACAGAAACATAACGTTTCGTGCATACAAAATTGGCCTGGCCATCTCTTTGATGATGGAGAATAGTTGTCTTTTCATTGTTTCGTTTCTGGTATGTAGCAGTAGACTCAGGCTTCATCAGTGGTTATATATCGATTAATAAAATGAGTAGTACTATGGTAGTGGTATACAATTGTTCAAACAGTCTTGACGAATCTGAGCTCGATTACGTTTGTTCATTCACTCGGATAGGATATGAAATGTCCATTAATACGAGATGCCAACAGATTTAGCAATTTTAGATACCTGCAATAGGCGATGGATTAACGCAATATGGTGCAATTTATTAATAAATCCTGGTGTTATGTCACTTTTAGGACGTCATCTACTAAGACCGGCACTACATCCCAGGATAGCCTCCTCCATAAATGCTCTCCGCCGACCCCTATTCCTGGCCATTCTTCTCCAGTTATTAGACTCTCCCATCCTGCCCCAGTCTTCTTCCACACAGTCAGCTCACGTCTACCTCTATGATTTTTAGTGTCCAGTCATCTGGCATTCTTTTAACGTGGCCAGCCCATCGCAGTCTTTGGGACCTACAGAATCTTACAATAATTAAGTTTTCGAGCTCATGATCAATTTTTATTCTGTAAATTGCTAAGCTCATAATAAGCTCACATTTAAATTATACAACCCATTTTTATACGTTCGTAATAAATGACAGTGCAAATGTACGAAATCACCCAACACATTCATCATATCAAATATATCGTTGGATCGTGATCAAACTTCGAATTACGAAGGTATCTGATAATTTGGTTAGCAGCATAATTAGATTAGATATTATGTCTTGGATCGTGAGAAGAACTTGTACAGCCTATCGTTTCTATATATTGTCTTGGATAGCAGTTCAAATATGCACACATGGAAGTAACGTTCTTAAAGTCTACTATACGTTAAATGAAAATTGTTCCTTCATGTTTTGTATATTAAATATGCACTCCCCCTAACTGTGTATATAATCATCTATGTATATTGCAAGGAAATTAAATAAGATAAGGTAGAGATGATGATGTTATAGAATAAGAGAATATGTCACATCCGGACGGGTGACGCGGACGGCAGAGCAGCCCTACAGCGGCCCTCCGCTGCGTGGCGCTCGCCGCGCGAGGCAGCGCACGGGGCCGCGCCCGGGGGAGATATATAAAACATGTTCATTATGCCGGGCTAATTGGTGGCTGCCGGGGCCCGAAAAGACCTCTAAATTTAGAAAACAATGAAACCCCCGGGACCGCGGGCCTAATTGGGACTTCGGCGAGGGCGGGGAGCAGCTTCTCGGCAGTTCAAAGGGGCAAAGGAAAACATGGAGCGAAATTTTTAAGAAAATCAAACCGGAAAATTGTAATACAACTGGCGGGAAACAACCGGGTGAGACAGTTGTTGCAGTTAGGTTCGGCGGGTCCCCGTACAACCGTGTAATATAACATTGCAAGCACCAGAATAATATCATACTATCAAAAGAGAATGTTAAAAAAGTTATTCAAGAAAGTGTAGAGACATCTAGAAAGTATAAAGATTTATATTAACAATAAAAATGTACTCAACATACAAACATCCCCTATTACATACGCTGTCCATATTAGCCCCGCCCACAACCACTTTCACTTTTCACCGAAACCCCCCTCACCCCTACATAGTTCTCATACTGCCCACCACAATGTAGTCGATAATCTATCATCTAGTTTTAAAATTTAGTTTATTACTGAAGATGACGCATTAAGCGTCGAAAACGTTTTAATTTTTAATTAAAGTGTAGTGTGAAGTAAACAACGCTGTGTTTTATTTAATTTTATTTTTTTTAATTTAAAATTTTGTTAAATGCTTTTTAAACGTTAATTACAATGGACTTCAGCAAAGTTAATTACGAAAATTTTGAAATATTATAAGTATTTTTAATGATAATACAAAAAAAAAAACATTAATCGAAAACATATTTAGTTACCGCAGGGATACAAACCAGGAACGTTTCCTTGGAGGAGAACTGCGATACCAAATTCTTTATATATACATATAAGATTCCAAAAACTTTGGGATATATCGGTCCAATAATGATACTCCTCAATATTAATTATAATTAAATATTTAACTTCACTCGGTACATTAAATATTCATTTATATTTTGAGCCCTTCCTTGCCTAAGGTGGTGTTGTTAAAGTTTGATGTCTGCTAAGGCAATCTAAACTTTCATCCAATATTTATTAACCTCCTGACCATGAGTTTGTTCGATCTGCTTCCTTTAACATTTCTTCCGTGAACTCATCGGATTTATGGTGTTCTTTATTTAATTATTTTTTTAAAAATCATTAGAGATATTTAATGTTATATTTTATTAATATTATAAATATCGTTAGTACTCTATTCATACAAATGATTATATTTACCCTTTTGACAAATATCCCAGTTCGTCCCCCTCCCCTGCCCCACTTTAAATTTCGTACTTCATTCAATTTAAATTTCCACATTTTCATCATCGTAACAATTTAGAATTTTTAAAAACATTACAACAATTTGACATATATGGTTTTAGTTAATTTGACATCCTTATGAAGGAAATGGTATTTTCCGAAACCGGTTGGTGTTTTAAGTATAAGTGATTAAAAACGAAATTTTAAATAACCATTATTAAAATTAATAAAAACCACAATTTGCAACAAATATTAAATAATAATTGTTTTGCCACACAGTTTTTCTAATTTAAATAGTAATTTTTTGATTCACATTACAATTATTTAAAAAAATTGTGAATATAATTATGTCCTACCTACACTCATGGTCATGTTAAACATCGAGTATGTGTGTAGAATTCACTGGGAAGAATTGATACTTGACATTTTTGCATATCATTCAAGATGACGTTCTTGTTGATCTAGTGGTAAAGACACTCGACAGTTAGGATAGGAAAAGTTCCTGGTTGGAAATAGTTTTCCGATAATTTGATTTTTTCTGTATATCTTTCTAAATGAAACATTTAATTTGTATTACAATATAAAGTTATTGAAACATTATTACGTTGCACAATCGCATCGTAATGCAGGTCACCGAGTGCAGAAGTGACGGGTGGAGCGAAGCTGACGAGAGTTCATGCATAATTCAATAGACTGTCGATCGCGGAACTAAAGGAAAATAATGCTACAGGGTTACAAATTTGCAGAAATAAACAAACGGCAGTCCTCAACAACGAATAAGGTATATTACCAACAGAGCGAGTCACGGGGCAGCAATTAGTTTTTGTTTATTCTGGAAGACGCTAAAAAAAAACCTCACAGATAGCACGCAGTACGGGGGACAGGTTTGCGGATTAGTAATGAGGTTACAAAACTAAAAATTCCACAAAGTGTCGAGTTTCGTCAAGGGTCAAGACCACTCGGCAAAACCGGAGACTTTGCGGGCCCGCTGTCTTTTCTCGGCCGTCGGAGAAACCAGAGCAAAAAGTGCATCAATCAGAGAAGAAACGAATCAATCTCGCGTGACGTAAATCACCCGTGACAGCGGGGCTTTTTGCCGAGCTGGCCGGACTCTCTCGGGGATGCCGCAGGGACGGCGTCCGCGCCCCCGCGCGGCCGCCAGGAGGCCGGGACGCGATCTCCCTAGAAGGCGCCTTGAGATGCTGCCGGCAAACGCGCACCGAGCGGTGTCACGTCAGCTCGGCGTTGATCGGAAACAATCGAGGTGTTGAAAAAATATGCACGAGAGAAACGCCCAGATGGGGGGTTTCAACCGTACAGCGATATTTTTAAATAATTAAATCTTATACATTTATGTAAAGTATAAGCATTTGGCACGTGTATATAAAATACACTACTCTTCTTCCTCTAGTACTTGTTCGGTTATCGAATATTAGCGATCATTATTTAGATTTAGATTTTTCAGCCAGGATGTTTTCGTTTTACCGAAACCGTTTTCGCTCACGCGAGCTCCTTGTTAGATTTCACTTAGGCCAGCGAGCCGCTTGTTAAATTAAGAAAAAAACAATATTCTAAGATGAAATCAGTACCTAACTGCAATGTTTGTAGATGGTTTAAATGTATTATGAATACTTTGTTGATTTTTTAAATTTTAAATTAAAAGAGACTTAACCGTTTTTTGTCTATAGTCTAACAATGCTTAAAAATGGCGACGTTTCATATATATTGTTCCAGATGTTTTTACATGTTCAACGCAACATTTTTGTGAATGATTATTCTTCATACTTCATACTTACCGTAATTGTGCACAGTTTTGAATGAGGACAATTCCTAATATGTACTACTTTCTACCATCATTGACTAAGGAGAACTTTACTTTCAATCCAGTGCTCTGTTTTGAAACATGGAATTGGAGCGAGAAGCATAGTATCTATTTCTGCGTCAACATTGAAGCTCTTAACATTTTTCATGTATTGATATTAATAATTTGACGGTATATTGCGTATTGTTACATAATATGAGCATATTAAGTAACATTTGTTTGTTTTAATAATTATTTTTATTTATTATCTTTGTTTTATTAACCACTAAATTGAGTTTAAATACATCTACCGGTTTCGAAAAATACCATTTTCTTCTTCAGGATATCATAACTAACTAAAAAATATATTATTGTTTTTTTGCCAGAATTTATTTTTAAAAAAAATAAATTTTTAGTACCTAACTCAAATCATTACTTGATATAAATTAACTAGAATAATTTTTAGGAAAAATTTTTAGAATGGGACTAGTAGTTAAATTTAGTTGGTTGTTTATAATTTTTTGATTAGTTTTACACGCTTTATTTATCTCCAACGATTCCAAATTATTTAATTTGTGACCAACACCGTTTATATGTAAAATTGACAATCCTAATTTTTATCAAAACCATGACCATTTTCTATCAAATGATTTAGTGCTTAATAAAACAAAGATAATAAATAAAAATATGAATTTTAACCACAAAGATAACATTGCTAATTTTAAAAGTTTTAATAATTATTGCGTAAGAGTGATATAAATATCCGCCCCTACCCTGGAACACCGCGAATAGCTGTGAGATTAAGCGAGCTCCTTGTTAACGTACTGGCAGTCCACATCTTTTGCTCGCAATGTTGGCTTGATGTGGAATATGTTTCTCTCATGAATATCTTACGAAATGGCCAAGCATTGGAATTTTCGGGTTTTTATAGTTTAAAAGATTCGTTTTTATCTTTTGCATGCGGATCATCATATTATCAAATGTATTTCAACTTATTTTTAGAAAGCATCTGTACTGTACCATACCAAGTAAACCAAATAAAAGTAAAAAACGTCGTATCATTCTCATTCGCATATTTTAGTTAAATTCATCGCTGCCCAATACTTTATTTATGCTACTCGTAACGTAGGTGCTATAGCGGAAAATAATATTTGAATATGTAATAATAATTTTAATTTGTGCTGTTTTATTCCAGAAGGTATTCTAGTCTAGCATTTGGGTACAAACTTCAAGACGAATCACATGGGTCATTTTGAGATACCGTTTTTCTTCGCTATTATTGTGTAACCAGGGAGGCAATGTACCATATAAACATGTGTACCTTTAACTTCTTATTTTTATACAGATTATCAATAGATCGTTAATGACCGAATGATAATCAATATATATAAATAAAAACAATGTAAAAAGAAAAGCTATGTTGCAAAATGACAGCAATTATTGCGTTAATAGTTAATATACTGGCCAGTAGATTTATTAGGTTGATGCACAATTATCTGTCGTTTTATACGCGACGTGATGTTATTTGAATTTGACATTTGTCATAATTGTGCCCATTATTATGAAAGTGGTCCAAGTCAAAAAATTGAAAAAAAAATAGTTTATCAATTATTTTGCGTCACATTGTTTTAGATGCAAATTGTAACAATTTTGAATCGTTATATTCCGTGTATTGTTTTCGACGTTCAACGGAATTCCGCTGGTGATCATTTTGATAGTCATTTCAACCTTAATTGTTTTTTATCTCCTTATAAGCTATATGCAACATTTATATGTCGAAATAAATTATAAATTTAGAAGACTAAATCAATTTTGAAACATTCTGTTGCGTAATATATATTTTTTTCTAATCAATTCAAACGCAAACCTTTAAACATTCCGAAACGAAAGAAACTTAACTTAGATCACAATTGTTTAATAAGGTTAGGAAATTAGATAAGCATTCACATATACGACACACGATGCTGCACCACTTTGAGAAAGGGTGGAAAGCTGCTGAGTCATTTCGGGATCTCAATGATCTTTTCGGCGAAGGAACGATTAGCGAAAGGGCATGCTGAGAGTGGCTTGTTCGCTTCAAAGCTGGTAATACCAGTTTAGACGACAAGTCAGGAAAGGGTCGATCTTCGAATTTTGATGACCGGGCTCTCCTGGCGGAGTAGAAATTGACAACTGATGATAAAAAGGGACTGCCGCTCTCGAAACCGGTGGTGACAATAACCCAACGCACGTGTAGTACAAATTAAAATAATCATGTTACACCACAAAGTTACCACCCCGTCAATTAATAATACAATATAATTTTTAAAAAACGGCGGATAATTATGCATCAATAAATGAAAGAAACGTTACTTTGGTGTTTGTCTTAAATTGAACGAAAAGTAAATGCATAAATAAGTGTGATTGAATATATAAAAGATAAAACATTTAAGTAGAGATATTAAAAACTCGTTCCACACACTTACAATAACTTGGACGTTAAATAAATTGCTTCCCCTTAAAATTACACTACTCCAACTTATTAATAATTATTGACATAACTTGTATATGCACGCGTGTGTATTTATTTACTTTCATTTGTACTTTTTAATTCATCAAGCAAATTATATTTTTTTAACATCCCTTTTCTCTGCCTCCCTATCTATCCGCTTTATATAGTGTAAAAAACATTGTATTGTTTATTTTTAGTTTATTAGTTTTGAATGATATTTTTACTTTGTTGAAAGTTTACCGGTCGTATTATATGTACTACATCATCATAAGTTATTATATATGTTGTACTGTTCATTTCTCATAAATAAATAAAACAAAATAAAAAATACAGCCGAACTCGGTTATAACGAGCTAAATTTACTCGTTATAACCGTTACTCGTTATATCAGAATTAGGTACGTACGCCATTTTATCTACTGTCACAAATAGATTATTAAGATATGTTTAAACGTTTATATGTTAATTATACAAATATCTATCAGCAAAATTCTATATATTTAAGGATAAAAAATTCCAATAGTCTCCCTACACAAATTAAATAAATAAAGGATATAAAAGAGTTTAAAAAGAAACTAAATGAACACTTCAAAAACACATAATTGGACAATAAACAATATTACAGAATACTTCAGAAGCACACAAATCGACAATGAATAGAATATGTAAGGTATTATATAAAATGATTGTAGTGTAACTCCCTCTCCAAGCACAAGAGCTGGACTCTTTTTTGGAGAGGTAAGCGAAAGAAAAACCATGTATGTATGTAACCATATATTTAAAAATTGAATTTATTTTGCCATTGTATTTTTGCTAAATTAAATAAATAAATTTTTAAAAATATATATCAATTTAACAAAAAACATTTAATATTCAATAAAATTAAAAGTAAGTCAAATACATATGAAAAAGCAAAAATCTATAATTGTATGAAAAAAACATTTTAAAGTAAATTACTACATTCAATCACATGATTTCTTAACAAAATTCAAAATACGTTTTAAAGTTTAAACCTTACTTACTACGCACACAAAATAAACACGCATTGTTATTTTTCTAAGAATTTACAAACCTGAAAGGAATCGTAAACAATAAGGAACCTCGTCCGGAAGACGCTGCTTTCGATTTTATTTCAAGAATTAGGGTTTTTAGACCGTGCAGTGTATTTTGTTAACTTGTTAACAATATTTTGTGCGTTATATCAGTGAAGCAAGCTCACTATAACAGTGAAGAGGCCTGAATCAAAATAATAATAAGTATTTCCTCATTATAACCGAGTTCGACTGTAGACGTACGACTTCGCTACTTTAGTGTTTTTTTTCTTTACTGTCAATGTACACTGACATGCGTTAAGACCAGTTAAGGCAATAACATAGGTTTATTATTTCAATCGGAAAAGAGAATTGTGGTGATGTTTGCACGCAGAACGCTGCGACCGAAATGAACGCATCGGGAGGTGAACACATCCAGCCGCGCGGCTCCCGAAAGAGCGTCACGCCGGCCGACGTGCGACGAGCAGATAAGAATGACCGGATGGCTGGAGCGGGTGAACTGGCGTGCATCACGGGTCAGCCTATTGTCTTCTCTGGCCAAAATACACACGGCCCAGTGCCCGCCGAGAATCCGACAGGTGATACATATCAAAATATTTTGAAATTATTTCGCATAATGCCCTCGGACGGCGCGGCGCTAATTAATACCGCATCGAGACATTGTTTGATCGATGTTGAGAATCCGCGGCTGAGACGAGCCGAGGCGGGCCGCGGTTCCGAGAAACTTCACGAACCACTGAACTCCGCGGGTAACGGATCCGCGCACTGAGCGGCGTGCGAAGCCGTCCGTTCGATTGTGATTTACTTATCTTGCCATCACTCCCTATTATACCATCGCCACATTTCCCAAGGGGTAGACAGAAGGGATGAACTAATAAAATATTATTTTTATTTTCAATTCCAATCCCCAATTTTCGATTCTAACGTTTAATTTAAGAAACCCGCCTCATGTGTTAATTATGTGTTGTTAATGTGTCATTACTTACAATCTAATAAAATAAGCAGATAGGTTAGAACGCTTCGTCTGTCCTGGTGTACCATTCAAGCATTTTCTTAAGCACACTCGTCGATAGTCGAAGCTTCTAACAGAACTGTCTCAATGGACATGTCAGGTCTTCACATTGCACTTCGATATGTTTTTGTGAACTATTTATTATACCAGGTAATTCGCGGAAGGCATAGTGTCACTGATGTCATTAACCATAATTATTTTTATAGACAGATAACACGATAACATCTTAATTGTATTTAAAACAAATTTAATTAATTAATAGACATATAGAAAAATTAAAATAAAGATTAAATATATATATATAATATACATATATCTGGAACGTTGGGAGGCAAGATAACCAAGTAACTTCATTTCTAATAAATATATACGAGTATATACATGTTTAATTTAAGGTTTTCGCGAGCATTAGTGTATGGAACTGGCGTCTCTTTCTCGTTGAGACAGATCAAATGGAAAATGCACTTCTCTAGTGATGCTGAGATCTCAAATCTACTAGATGATGAGAAAAATAGAAGAGCATAGTCAAATAAGGATCCGCAGTAATGAGGGGTCGTCGTGGATTTTTTAATTAACATGGAATGATGTATAATTTAAAAATATTATATATAAGTCTCAAATTTTTCTAATTTGTTTTAAATATCACAGGACTATGTTCTTAAATTGCAATTACATAATAAAAGTGTTTTTATTTTTTAAAAATTCTTAACTATATTTATTTCAATATGAGATTACCGTATCAAACGTTTACAATAACGGGAAGATACGATAACTCTTCACCAAAATTGCAGGGGCGGGTCCATCTTCCGCGCCATCCTTCATCCGTTTCCCGAGCAAGAATCGAGGCTGAAAAATTAGCGGAGATTGCGAAGCAAAGGGGCATTATTTAAATGTTCGAGATCGGGCAAAACTCTCAACAGAATCTCGGAGGAGGACTGATCCAGCGACACGGAGCGAATTAAGTATGCAAATAGCTCCGGTGACTGCGGCTCCGAAGGCGCAGAATAAAGCCGAAATATCGCGAGACAATGTAATTATTCCGAAATTCTGGTGAGCGGGCTAAGCCGTAAATTAAACGCAACGAGGTTCGGCGGGCGGAGGCTTTAAAATATTGTGAGATTTAGAAACAGCAGTAGGGATTAGGTGCAATTTGAATAAGCCCGCCGCGACCGGCAAATGTACGTCACGGCCCGTGGCGTGCGGGCTATCGATGAACGTTCTTTTGTGTGTTTGCGAGGTACGCCGCGAACGTGACTGCAATCAAATATTTCAACACATAGGATCAATTTTAAAAGTGGTAATATCCAAATGTGATTCTTATTTACAGGCAAAGCTGGAGCACTCTTGCTTGACATTATGTGATTTTCAAATCTAGTCGAATTTGAAGTCAAAGCATATACAAATCCGTTTTAATGTAGAGAAAAAAAATCCGTGCAGCAGTTATCACAGAGTCCCATCAGTATCTTGACTACCTCTTGCAAGTCTTCTTCACATTATCCCTTGCATATCTGCCTTGACATTATGTCTCGGTCTTACGGTATTATTCGGTTATTTTCGAGCCAGGGCGCCGCAGTGCCACTTTTTTCGACAAGGAGCTTACTTTTAAAGTATATTTAAAAAATATTTTGATAAGAAATTTTCCGCATAGATGTTTTTACATCAAATATGTATAGGATCGGAGCATTTTTAAAATGTAAAAGTCATTACGAGGAAATCATTGGATCATCTGGATCCCATTCTTTCAACCATTGCCCACATGCACTTGTAGACAGATGAAATATGTGAACTCAACTGAAATAAAAAGTCATCCCCAAATTTATATGTTTTAGCTCGATAGTTTTTTTGACATAACCTAAAACGTTCAATTAAAAAAAATTGTGGGAATACATCGAAGAAGAAAAAAAGGGAGTACACATTTACTCTCGCTACATGTCTCGCCCACTGCAGCCTCGATGCTTTCATTTTCCTCAGGATATCTGGAGTGTAACACCGTTCCTCCACTCTCCTTCTATCTCTTTCATTCACGCTGTGAGCCTACCTCTTGCAAGGCTGTCTTGATATTGTACGACCATCCTAGTCTTGTTCTTCATCCTGTTGGCTTGTGCGTGTACTTTTACCTTCCTCAGAATATCTGGGGCGTCATACTGTTCCCAAGTAAGTTCCAAGATCTTTAAACTCGTACGTGAAAACACTTGTTATTTATTCTACTCTTTTAATTTACTCGAGACGCGTTTCGCCTTGTAAGGGCATTATCAATCTAACAAATTAACTCAACAACTTGTATTTAAAACTGTAATGAGGGACAGCTATACAATGTTATTTACATGAGATGAAAAGGGACAACATTATTCATTGAAATTCTGAGGATTTCCATACATTTTGAATGCTTCTAATTATTCTAAGTAACCATTCAGTTTCAACACTAATGGTATTTTAATGTCATGGCTATATAATTTTATAGTCTAAGAAGGTAATACGGTAAGAAATACATATTTGATATTATTCTAGGAAATAATTATGTTCAACACGAACACACATTTCTTAATGAGTGCATCAATGTGGAATCGGTGACCTTGTTTCACATGGTAGATCTATAGCAGAAAAAAGGTTTCGGCAGAATCAAATCCTCGAATTATCTATAATTTTTTAAAATAAGATTAGAAAGTAAACAAGAAAAAAATGTATTAATAAAATATTTTTTATATATTTAAATTATTATCGCGTAAATGAAACGAGTATTTTATTTTCACGTACGTAATTATGGAGTTGTATAAAACATACCTCGGAAATAGAAAAAAACTCTTTACCACTTTCAGTCTTCAGTGAGATCATCACATATATACGACATCGGGCCGAAAGTCTTAAGCATGATTTTATTTTCCTTCTTCCTTGCGCTAAAGAGAATATTCCTTTATTTTATCACACCCGTAAATAATTTAACTTAATTTAATATTTAAAGAATTAAAATTAGTTTCCTATGCGAACACGACGCGGCATTTGCGTTGAAGGGAGTCCCCGACGTCAACAGACGCCGCTCGCCGGGTGATCCCCGAGGGTCGGAGCGGACGACAACATCGGGGGCGGTTGCCGAATCACAAATAAAAACATCCCGGAGACACATTGAATAATCTGGAGGGAGAGCAGAAGAAGCCGTTTAAATTAATGACATATTTTGAAGACGATAAATTGGCTAAAAGCCGACTTGGATACCTATAAATTAAAACCGTGAAAGAGTTGGGGAATGCCGTGTCCTCTTGGCGGGTGCGGCTCGGATTCTGTGCCAATACCCTAACTGATTTATTTAATTCTTTTACTCGCTTTTATTTAATCATTTATTAGAAACATCACAAACATTCATAATGTATGACAAATCAATATAAAACTCTTCACATAGAACATGTATATTAAAATAAGTCACGGAATTTTTTTGTCGTCTTCTTCTTTTTCTTTTCGTGCCTCATCCGTTAAACAGACATCGGCTATCAACACTTTGTTTATATCCAATTTATGATATGTAAAAACAATAAAACAATATATTCTTAAGTTTAGTAGTATTTATTTTAGTTTAAATATATAAGGATTATGCTAGAATAAGGCGGCACTGTACATAAAGTGTCGCGCCTAATTAATTTGAAATACTTAACTTCCAGTAAATTGTTTAGAGGGTTTTTTATCAGTAATTTTTTACCCTTCCAATTCATGTATTAATATAAAACACATATGATGTTTATTATAATAAGATAGTTAGTAAAAGTGTCAAAGTGATTAGCGCTGATGCACTTGTAGTAGTAGATTAGGCGGTCTAGCCGCATGTAGAGTACTCAGAGTATCGTAGACTCTAGAGAATTGGAAAAAAAAACACTTTGTTTACTGCGGCCCGGTGCAGGTCTTCAGTGGACTGGTTCAGTTTTATCATTCACGATGTTTCCCTTCTTCAAGGGCCCCAATTTCTACCAATATGTCCCTGCGTTATGATATGCAAGATCGGCTACTTCTTTGGACGGATCATTACATGTCCGAGATATTAAAATTATTTAATTTTTATTGTTTTAAATACATATTTTTCTTTATTCTTCTGAACCACAAAATCTTCATTCCTAACTTCATGCATCCAGCTTATTTTGAACTTACATTATCTGTAGATCGATGATAGGATGTTTTATAGAGATTTGTTTTTCAAATTAGCAACACTTTTTTCAATGAAATCCAATTTGACAGCTGATAACTTATAACGCCAGAACAACGCCTACAAATTGCTTCAATCGCGGTTCAGTTCGCGAAACTTACCGTGCGCCACGTCCATTTTACGGTCGACATAATCGTCCATCCGAGCAAGTAATTCGAATAACCATGGATTGTTTTCGCACTACTCGTACTCTAATGGATAATACGCATCCGCAGATACATCGTACAGTGCGCACTGAAGAAGCTGTTGCTGCAGTGGAGCGTAGTATTGAGGACCCGAATGAGTCGATTCGCCATCTAGAGCGCTATAGATCCATGATTACTGACTTTTTCGTTCCACAATTAAATGGCATTAATGTGGAAGAGCTGTGGTTTCACACAGCTTGAAATAAACATTCGATGAGCGCATAATTTCGCGTAATGTACCTGTGAATTGGCCTCCAAGATCGTGTGATTTGACAACTTTGGATTATTTTCTGTGGGGATATGTGAAGTCGCTAGTCTACGCCGATGAACGACTTGGAAGCCAACATTCGTTGAGTTATTGTTGATATACGTCCCCAGCTGAGTCGTCAAAAGTACTGTCTGCTGTAGCATAGTCGGTTAATGTATCTTCCCCGGAATGAAAAGAGATCCCGGTAGCAACAACAATATTTTTCGATAAAGCTGATTTTATATGTATGTCTTTTTAATTAACACATTTAATTAGTATATTTAAAAAGTAGGTACCTCTGTTAAAAGTCATGAATATAATTGTATTTCAAAAATAGTTATCCCTGTAAATTAATAAATAACATGGACCTATTCAGTCACTCAAATTTGACACGAATATCCGTACTGCATTATCGCCAGTTACAAAACATAAAATTAATGACAACATTACAGATTAAATTATGAGTGATTGAAAACTGTTAAAACGTCAAAATAATTATGTCTTCCCAATATAAAATGAAGTTTTTCCAATAAAATTGTATTAATAACGTATAAGAGTCGAATTTGATATATTAGTTAAGTGAGTTATTTTATCAGTTATATTAGTTATTCAGTTAATTAATTAGTAATACAAAAAAAAGTTATATATATTACGCATGTATCTAGTAGGGCACAGCATGTTTATGTATTTATAATATTTAGTAGGTATTCATTTCTTTATCAGATATGTCAATTTATGAGATGACAAATTAGATGTCGCGACAGTTCACAAAGTTAATGAAAAAGTATGTAAAGGATAAAATAAAAATATAAAAAAATAATAATAATACAATTATTTTATTTAGTAACAAAATGTATATTCTGCTTGAAGAACTACTTAGAAATCTATATATCAAAACAATATTTAGTTTACACCGGTACATGAACCCGGAACCTTCCCTTGCCGGGAGAAAGTATCGAGTGAACTAATTAAATTTATGAATTTTTTTAGAATACGCAGCTTTTAAATGAAAATAATTGATGCCTCATTTAAAAATACTATATAAGTCTAAAATTTATCGTTAATTTAAATGGTTAACGTGGCGAAATAGTAACGCATTCTCCCGGCAAGAGAAAGCTCCAAATTCATATCCCGGTAACCATATAATTTTAATACATGGATTTTATCTGCTTCTTATTGATTAAGCTAATTTATTTTAAATATTATATATCTATGTTCTAAAATTGCAACAAAAAATATACAGCTTTTACCGTAAGTTTTTTAAATTATGTTATTGCGAGAGATATGATTTCAGTTTAAAGCATGTAAATACTAATTAGTACGTTATAAGAATTTGATTTAAAAGACAGGCGGAGCTAGGGTAGAGTATAAGAAAAGGGTAACCAAACTTTTCAAAGACTTCGAAATTTATTTCGAGTTAATAAAATATTCAATATTAGGCAAAAGGGCAAAATTAAGTTCACACATAACATCCGATTAAACGTCTCATTGTATTTGATGACAAATGACATTCAAGTGAATACAAAACACAATAAATAAATAATGTATAAAAATTAATTAAATTATATTGATACTTTTAAAATTAGCAATATTAACTTTGTTGTTATTAAAATTAATATTTATATTTATTATCTTCGTTTTATTAACCACTTAATTGAGTTTAAATACATCTACCGGTTTTAAAAAATACCATTTTCTTCTTCAGGATGTCATAACTAACTAAAACAATAATACATGTTTTAGTTAGTTATGACATCAATTTTAATTTTTTGAAACCGGTAGATGTATTTAAACTCAATTAAGTGGTCAATAAAACAAAGATAATAAATAAAAATATAAATTATATTGAGAATGATTGAATAAAGAACATTCTTTGTGGAAATATGAATTGATATAACTTTACTGATTCAATAGATCTTGCTGCACCTTCATTTTATATTTACAACATTTTTCAGAATTGTTTACTCTCGTTTCGATTCGTCATAATTACTTATTTATTTTATTTTATTACATTATTACCATAATACCATCATGGGTTGGCCCCTGTATCATCGTACCAGAGCCACACCTGTACAATTTGACGTGAGACTCGTTATCACATTCAATTCAGAAGGCAGTTATAAAGAGGTTATATAAATTGTACACTCTCAAAAGGAGAGGGTAGACGTCACATTTATGTGTTGCAGACGCAGAACTCGGTCTAAGTCCGGCAGAAATTCACCCTGTCCAGGTCGCAAGAGGTGCGAGGGAAAGCCAGTAGAATTCTCCGTTAAGTCTCTCTAGCCACTGCTCTTCCCGGCATTCCCCATCCCAGCAACCCCCAGCGAGAGACCCACACCCTAATAAAATTCCCGGTAATGTCCGAGATTTCTTTAATTTCTTAATAAGTCATCGTTCCGGGGGATCAGATGACCTATTACTTCTAATCCCGCAATTATGATCTCTCGTGCATCATGTATAATCACACAGGCCCAGAGGATGTGCTCCGGCGTCTGCCTCGCCTGAGCACAAACACACCACGGTTTACGGACAAGTCCTAAGTCGAAGAGTTTACTCATGAAATGCCCATGACCCGACATCAACATCTCCACTTTCATTATAAAATGAAACAACAAATCCAAATAATATATGGATTCATATATAAAAACGCCATAAATTCGATAGGATTTTAATAGTTGCCGGGACAACATAATGACTAAATTAAGTAAATTAAGAAACTATAGTTCAAATAAAATTCGTATATGTTTTTCGAATGTATTAAGAATGAATGGATTAATGTCTATATTTGATATAGAATTTAATCAGGAGATGTATGATTCATATTAAATTATATATGTCATAATATGTTACGGCTTGATAATAATGCTATGTAGATTATAAATATGTGTAATAGATATTTTTACCACACGATAGGTTCAGAAACAGGCAAATCTGGCACTATCCAATGTAGATGAACGTAAAATTAAAATAAATATTATTATTGAGTTCTACGCGTGTGCGTAAGCATTGTTATATGTCAGAGCTGTTTAGGCGGTTAAGGCCATAGAGGAAGGGGTAACTAAAATCAGTTAAATAAGTCGATGGCAGGTAGTTTACTCACTGTTGGAGCACACGCAACACGGAGTTCTACAAACTATACACGATAACAATAAATAAATTAGATAAACATATTTGTAACTGATTTGATAGCCAGACTGGAGATTTTAAAATTGATATTCTTTTGACAAAATGCTTTTAAAACATACAAACATGATTTCAAGAGCAGTTAATCATTTGTAAAAGTGCTGCTATTGCCAGAAAATCATTTCCAAGCACGTCATACTCTATTTATTGTCAATTGGCGGATTTTTTCTGAACTCCTCATAATGTATATCTATTGAAAATAGTCATGTTTACTTTTTATTTTCTCCAGTTGATGTGGAGCTCATTTTCATATAACAAAATACAGTATTAACAGACTTTTCACTTTATTATCTACCCAAACGCACATCCCCTTCACTTTTCTTCATGTCGAATTGTATTTATGTTTTTATTTAATTTACTAACGAGCTCTTCTGTAGACATTAAAAATGTACAAAAATGAAAGTGAAATAATTATTTAATGTAATATTTTACAAAAAATAAAATACGAGAAACTATCCCTTTTTCCTTTGTGGCCACCCTCCCGGGGGTAAAATATGTGAACGCTGGAAACGGGAGGGGCCGCTCCCGTCTGCGGAGGATTTATGCACCGCCGGCGGGCATCACTCACTGCGGCTGACACGGCCCCCGCCCCCGCGCGACCCGCGCGCCACCCCGCACCGATATAGCCGCGGTCATTATCGCGCGGCGTGTGCCGACCCGCGCGACACCGCGCGGCTCCCTGCGCGGCCTCCTGCGCGGCCTCCTGCGCGACCTCCTGAGCTGGAGTTGCGTCAATCGTCGCCGTCGAGGGCGCTCTCGAAGAACGCGCAACGCGATCGATGCCAAAGTAGTGCGATACAAATAAATTACGAGGATCTCGAATCTTCAGGAGTGTTTAGAAAGAGAGCAACTGTACAAGACCGCGATCATATTGTACGTTAACGTATTTAGGTTAGGATAGAACGGTTTAAAACATATATAATGGAAATACACCTGACCTTATTCAGGAAAAAATTGTGGAAATTGTAATGGAAGATGTCTGTTCCCGTGAATGCATTCGACAGCTGCTGTTTCAGGGTTTCTACCATAAACCTTTGACAGTAGCTGCTTCTCTGGCGTCGTGGCTGGTCTGATGTTATTGTTCTTCTTATCTCTGGGTAGTTTTCCCGCGCACTTCCATCGTACGGCTGTTGTTGAGAGCTCCTTACAATGTACTGGATAATGGTCAATATACTGACCGCAATCGATCTCCGCTTTGTCTCCGTTTGACAGCGATCTTAGAAACCCCGAAAAGCGGCAACATTCACACAACATAAAATGACCAATACCAATCAACAAGAAATCCCAGGGGTGCAAGTCAAAGGAATAAAAGGTGCGTAAACAATAATCAAAGATGAGGAATCTCGTGGACATGCCCGTACACTGCATAGGGACATCTTTATCATAATTAAGAAACAACATAAAATCGCAACCAACTAAAACCGGACGTTTTATTTGACACTTCCCAAACAACAGAGATGGAATTCTCCAGATGTGTGCGAAGGAAAGGAATTCAGGAAATGTAGCCCTTTTTTGTTTAACACCGAAAAGATTTATCTGCCAAAAAATACATTCAAATGCAATGATTCTGTGATGAACTGGAAGAAAAATGCCGCAAATTCAAGGAAACCCAGGCAGCTAACCCATACTCACCCTAGATTGTGTAGCGTTATCAATGACTGATTGTTATAAAATTTAAAAAAATAGTGTAAAATATTCTTGAGGTTATTATATTTTGGTGTTCCTATTTCACAACTATACACCAGAATCTTGAAATTTATTTCACTCGAAAATGATATTGAAATATTTGAGTATTTTATTTAAAGATGTTAGAGAATCAAAAATTAACAAATTATGAATAAATTTAAATCTGATCAGAAGTAGAGATAATTATTGACGACACCAGAAACAATGAACGTCCACGAAATACCTGGCGTGACCAGATTAACCAGCTACTGAAAAACAGTCCCGTCAGAAGCCTTAACAGTCCACGAAGATAAACGAGAAGAAGAAGAATGTGAATGAGGCCCGAGTTGTGTCACAAGAGTCTTGTTCTTCCCTCTTTTCCTCATTCAAATGTGGAACAAACCGTCAGCAGAGTCATCTGTATAGTCTGATTCAAATTAATGTCTAAGCCGGGCGGCACCACCCCTTCTGGTCAATGTTGAATTTTCGACAAGGAACACCACTAAGAATGTGTCGCCTTCGCCGTCTCAACTAATCGCTCCACGTTTAGTTTATTTTATACATGTTACACTGTTAAAACAATGTCGTTACTACAAATTCACGATGAACAACATTTTTAATAAAGGCAAAAGTGATCTATGTACGGGTGCATACAATACGAAAAAAATGTTATGGGAAAGATGAAGAGCTTTAGCTTAATATATTTTTAGATATAAATAAAACTAAAAACTATTTTGTTCGTGATTTTTATTTATTAACAATATTTTTTACATCAGGAAAATAGTTTTTGTCACAACGATTTTTATAAATGGATTTGGGGGAATTATTTCAGTCGAATAGTATTTTTTTTTAATGAAAACACATCTTTGTTGTGATGTCACAATTTCAGAACATAGTTTTGTGGTGTTGTATCCCGATAGCAACCAAATATGTTTTCGATATACCTTTCTAATTGATTAATTAGATTTGCATTAATAATAGTATTTACTAGATAAATTCATCAATAATGACAGAAAAAAATATATTTCCAAATTTATTCAGAAAGTTAGTAGGTACCTATCTTCTGGTATAGAATTAAATTATTATTGAATACTCGGAAACAGGTACCTACCTACGTTGATAGGCAAAGTTTATAGCTAAAGAGCTTTAAGAGACTTTTTATTTTTATTTTCGCTAACCTAACCTATTATTTTTTTAAATCATTAATTAAAAATATATTAATTTTAAAAAGTGTAGTAGTGTGGGTATTCGAAGAGAAAATTTTTGTAAAAAAAATAGCATTAATTTATTAATTTTATTATCAAGATTTTAAAAATAAAAGTAAATTAAAACGGTTAAAGTTCAGCGTCGTATGGATATGAAAAGAAAATTAAAAATATTTTAAATTTTTTGAATTATATGTATCTTCATTACCGTTTATGTATCTTCATTACCGTATTATGTATCTTCATTACCGTTTAAATATTGTAAAATATTTCAAACCAATAAATATATCAAACAATGCATCCATGTGTCCGAAAGAGACGACAGCCCCGAATAGTGCGTCAGTTTTTTTTTGCAATTTTCTTTATCGGTTCGACAAAAATAATATACACAAATGCATGTGTACGAAAATGAAATTAATTAAATTATAAACACAGAGAAATCAAGCCAAGTCCCAAACGAAACATAATAATTAAAAAGCGCGATTGAAAATAATTAATTAGGTGTATTAAAATTAAAATTGTAAAAATACATTTCTCACGACACATCGGGGACAATTTATTCAGTCCGTCAAAAGATGACGCGAAAAGTACTCAATCATCAGCGGGGATTAAACTGACTTATTCATTCGCGTCCGCAAACAAACATCACGAAAAGTTACGTTCATCGCCGCAGAGGAGCGAGGGCTGGACTGAAACTATTCTACCGGTATCGTTATTATCCTCCACGCATTCGTCCACAACACAAGTTATGAGCATTTAATGCACTTAATGATTGAGGACACGTCAAATGTGGTATTCCTCTATAACCGATGTACCTGAAGTTTGAAGCACTCAATGTAATCAACGCAACGTAATATTCACTAATGTAATGACATCTAGACTGATAGAATCACAAATCACGAGTTTCCGAGGAGGGAGTAAGAAAACAGGTCCATAATAGATAGTGTTCCGGATTCGTAGACCACATTTTTTGCGGGACTTGCGAATCGGCCGCGACCCATATTATTGACACCTTTCCGCGTCCTAATTCACACCTTTCCTCATGCTTGTCTTGTCATCAGACGTCAACGCGTGACCGAGACATGTTCGAGTGCGATAGCATTAGCGGTGTGGATTTATTCAGCACTGTATTGCATGATCCTGTGATTTGTGTGCACAGTGATTGTCATTTGTTGTTATGTGTGCCGCGGGTGAAGCTGTGAAATCGCCGTCTTCAATCGGAAGCGGAGATCTGCCCACCCGCGTGCCGTTTGTGTGAATCTGAAGACTGCAGAGTGACGGAGACGTCATACACAAGGTAAGGCGAGCAGTCCTTCCGAATTCCGGTTCCCCGAGATCCACTGGTCATTCGATCCTTATATCCAAGTCCCTTATTTCTTTCCTTCCCCACAACCCTTTGCAGCGATTCCGATTTACGACCGGAATCGTCGTAATCCAATCCGCGGGATGCGTGACTCGGAGATTACGCAATTTCAATTCGTTCGTTAGATCCTATCGGCGCAGAATTTACGTCTTCTTTTCATACAAAGACATCTAAAATCAAAGGAATCAAAGAATATTCTGAGATTTTTAAGAGAATTTCGACTAAGATACGGATAGATATATTCTCGTGAGATTAATACAGATATTATAGTCCCGTGTATACACCGTGTCTCAGAGATTTATTGTTTTACGCCTCACTTCACGCTTATTGAACAACAAACGTCAAACATCAGTCTATTGATCATTGATGTTCCATCGGTATTGAGTGAATTTTAATCTCACCGGCGGCTGTTAACACGGAATCAATGTATGTAATTTAATGCATAATAATTGTCATGTCTAAGTTTTCAGAATAAATAGTTGTAGATGTCTACGGGTTTGAGTTTTTGTCTCTTTCGAGTAACTATTCTTATGCTGATCTTTAATTTTATCTCCAGATTAAAATCTCAACACGTGTACATAGTATTGAGATGAATCTCAACTAAATCTCAGATTATCTTATCGTCTCTCCTTCCGTAGACATGTAATTGGAAAAAACAGGATATAATAAAGGTAAAAGCACACATTAAGCCAAAAATAGGCATAGTTTTTAATATATTAAAGAATAATCTTCTCCCACTGGACCACAGCAGTCGACTTGACATCGGTCAAGTTCTGTAGTAACTGCAGTGTGGACTGTCGAGTCTCATTAAAGAAGAATGAAATATGAATGAAGATGATATGACCACGTGATATACTTGAGCTATGACAGTGTAGGTGACCTGCACGCGCCTTACAGTACCTGGCTGTCATATCAGTCCACCTGGTACCCACAGAAATGCAGATGTCAATACATCGAGACGGGCACCTGCGAAAGCTAGTCACTTCTCTGCAGCTTGTCCTTCAGAAACACCTCGTGCGAGCATCTCCAGTTACGAATTTTTTTTTGTGCAAATTAACATTATACTCGTGTACATTCAATTGTGAAAAACCCGCAATAAACACCTGTTTTAATAATATACCTTGCTCTAATCACAGCATGTATACTCACTCGCACATTCCACATTTATATACACTGCGACATACATCCACACGCGTGACACCTGAAGAGACCCTTCAGTCTCATCACGTGTTAAATCTTCTGATCCGAAAACATAACCTTTAAACGTCAACCACTCGACAACTAAAAGCACACACGCCTTTCGAGTCTATATTAATTGATAAAGCTAACCCTTATAACAGCTATGTAAGCTAATCCGCAATAATGAAGTTATAAATGCGGTAAAAAAAAACGTTAACGATTTAAGAACCAACATTGTCGATTAGGAATACGTTACTGTGGCCATCCCTGCCGAAGCAGCCCGGGCGGCCTAAATATATATCGCGGGCATCAGAGAATTAGGAGCGCGGGAACACGGATAATTGAAGGCGACAGTTAATTTTTTAATGCCGGAGATGAATAATCCATTAGCCGGGCTGCGCGCGTCCGACGCGCCCCCGTCGCGTCACGGCTCGAACCCTCTGCCATCCGAACGCCGAAACTCATCCGCGTCCCGTCTGCAAGTCGACGGAGTTTGTGTCTTCGCAATTCAAGGGTCAACCGGGACAGGAAGAGTTCACTAAAAGGGGGAAGTTAAATTCAATTATAAGAAGTCGTGTATAGATCTTTTACACTTGTATACACATTATTTATTGACTGTCGCGTGTCTCATTGTTAGACTTTGTTAACGTTGAATCAACGCACTTCTGTACCTACTTATGTGTTAGTTTTAAAAAAAAAAATTTATACATTATATAACACTTAATGAGTTTCGGAAAACATATTTTCCTTCTTCAGGATGTCGGATTAACAAACCAAAAAAACAATATGTCATATTATAATTTTTTTTTTCCAACCATAAAAGTTGTATGCACATTTTATTCTAGTAATTGTTTAAAAATATTTTTATATTGTTCTTTAATTGTTGATTTTAGTTTATGTAAAAATAATAAAATACATTGTTTTCTTTCTTTGTTTTTTATTAATTGAATCAACATATGTTATACTTTTTGTATTTACTGCGCGTTGCACAGACAAGTCCGTCAATCAGTCAAACAGTAATAATATAACACTGGATCTCGCTGACCCGTCAATAGGGATAGAAAAAAAATCATACTTACAACAGAATAGTTAGCAGGTTCTTTCTGAATCAAATGACACGGTTGCTTCATACATGTTTTGGATGCTCCGCATCCCTTGTGTTATAGAGTCAAAAACCTTTGGACTTTTTGTATCTAGCCGAAAACAGCACTGCTGCAAAAAACAAATTCGCCTTGTCCTTTAGAGACCCGTCATAACATACAATTCGACTTTCCCGCATGCGCATTCAGTTACGCCTGTCAAGGTCTTTGAATACTGTATACGCATTGGTTCACAGCATTCAAAGTACAAAAAACGACTTTAATGCTTATGGGTATAATGCGCAGACTAGTATACATATTACGAAGCGAGCGGATTATTTTGAGAAATTTGTTTGTGACAGTTTTGTTGAATTATTGAATTAATACAGAAAATAGCATGGATACTTCACCAACGTATTGTAACGCTAAAAACGAAAACAATGAATTATGCGATTGTATAATTGAATCATTCATTCATTCTATAGATTTGTACATTTGATAGTAGGTTTAAACTTATTATCCAGCATCCCTTCTACAAATAGTTACCGACCGCCACTGCTATTTACCTACCTACCTAGGTTGGATACGCAAAGCTCAATATAAATTATACAATTTTCTTTTTGTAAGCCGGGTGAGAGAAAGGTATTAAAAAGAAAAATTGCAAGATGCGTTGAGAAAATAGGCGAGTAGATGCCACAAAATAGATTTACATTGATTCCATCCAAAACAGAATTACCATGGACAGCAACACCTAGAAGACAATACTTAATACAGGAATCAATGTCTGCGAATGTTAAATCTGCAGTTAAGTTATTGGGCGTGCACATTGATTAAGCTCTTTCAATGAATACACAAATCACCATATGGTCAGTGCATGCTGACATCAACTGAGGCAGATTGAAAGTATTCGGAGACATCTTCCTCCTGAGGCAGCCTGTCTACCCATTTTGGTGTCACGTGTAGACTATTGTAACAGCAGCTATGCTGGCCTGTCAATGTTTTAGCTGGATAGATTACAATCCATTATATATGGATCCAATATATGGAGTTTCCGATTCCTCTCATATAACATCAATTTTATGAGCATGAGCAACATTGACTACGGTTTCCTGAAATATATGAATTTAAATTGTGCTGGTTGATGTACAAGGCGACTATGTATCTTCAAGAGCTTTGTATCCCAGGAAATTTGAATGGTAGACGTCAAACTCTCAAGTCAGCCTCTACTTCAGCAGCAGGAAGAGTTGTAGAACCGACGAACCGTTGCCAAAAGTCTAAATTTAGTGAACGGGTATTTGCGATTGTAGGCAATAAATTCTGAACTCTGCCATCCATAAAAAAACTGTGCATCAGAGACTTTATGTAAAAAGAGACTAAAACACACCTTAAAAAAAACAATTTTTAATTTTAAAAACAATGATAATGTAGGACTATATATATATAAATGTGTAAAACTTCGAGATGAAAGCTTTTACGAAATGACGCTATACAAAATTTCCTATATTATTATTATTATTATTGCGTGTATTTGTGTACACTCGGGAAGGAAGGGACAAAATTGCATATTTATATATTTCATGTGTTAGAACATGACTGCTTAGCATTGTATTTTGTATATATGGGTATGTGTATTATTTTTTTTTAAATAAACATAGGTACTGAATTCACAAATAAAATCTTTGTCTGTCCACTGAGACGTGAAATGACATTTTAATTTTCATGCATTAACATGTGCGAACGCGCACACTTGTTTATTTTCTTAATTGACTAGGTTTTGAAATATCTAAAACAAATCGAGTGCGTTTATGTGCATCATTTGTACAGTTTACTAAGAAGAAAGGAAGGAATAAATTTTTATTACCCTTAGGTATTTTAAAATTTAATTGACGTATTATTAGATTTTTAAATTCAATTAAATTATTAAAAAGAAACCAACCACAAAGGTACCGAATTCTCAAATAAATAGTTTATCCGCCTACTTTTTTATACTATATATTTTTATTTTCGAACGTATGAGATCGTGTTGTGGGACGGCATTGTTTAAAGTTTGACGTTTATGGGCACTGTACAAAATATGTAGTCACCATGGCAACGAGAGGGGAGGGGAGCAATCTAAGATGTTTGCACACCAAAAAAAAAATACGCAAATGATTAATTGGTTCGCACCCCCCCGCGAAGGGTTAAAACAAAGATAAGAGAAACTTCTGTAATGCAGACGGGGGGTTGTGGTTTTAACAAATTGCCATAATGTTCACAAGTCGTTGAATTATCAATATGTTTCCTCCACAAACTTTCGACAGCGACGGAAAAACTCTCGGAACTTTTAAGCCGTCTATTCAAACTAGCGATGGTTGATATCGTCGATTTGCCGGAACACAGATTATTGTTCCGAATGAGTACCGGATCATTTGTTGGGTTACTTTGGAACCGGTTCCAAAAGAACTCGTTTTTTGCTGTTCATTACTCGTGGAGACGGTGGGGAATTATGAATGGCTAAAAACCGTTTGTTATTGGAACTGATTTTAAATTTTAATATTCACGATCGAATATGATTAATTCAATATTTATCAGTTATTTGTATATTTGTACAGTTCATTTTAACGGATGTCACATGAGAAATTAGTCGTTCCCGGGTGTGTGCACCCACGATCTTCCTGTTGGCCAATTAAACGCCCGCTAAGCGGCAGACAAAATGATTTTTGAAATGATGAAAATACACTATTACTGGAGGAGAAGAAGAGCTCTGGCGGTCCACTGTTCGGCGTATGGACCATAATGAAGAAAAGTAGCGAGAAGCAGAGGATGGCGTTGCAGTTGCCTGCCTTCATCAGCCTTGAGGATAGAAAATTTGGCGGTGGGTTTTACCCGATTACCAAGGCAAAATCCTGGATAGACCAACTGACGGTGCGAGATAGAGGTTAGCACTTATTTATATATTTACTGTCACTTATTTATGCAGTATTATTTAATCATTTATGTATTACATACACGCAATGATTGTTCCACGTTTCTTTAAATATTGTTGTTGTATAATTGCATACGTAAACTGGCCTTTTCGTTTTCTTTATGTTATAAATTGTTTTACTGCTTTCTTAATATACTGTCTCTTTTTGAATACTTGTGTATGCAATTTGTTTATGGTATTGTATGGCTTTGGATAATACAAATTACATAGGGGCGTCGAAAGGTGTAATTGTAAAATTTTTCATAGTAATATCATGCTTGTTTTTGTACCTCAAATAACTTTTTTTTTAAATCCTCGAGGTGTATATATAGATTTTTTTTTTTTTCACTTTCGCTTTATTGAGTGGAACCGATACATGAGTTCAAACTCACAAAACGGCTCCGGGAAAGGGTGGGTCTTTTCGGGCTCCTGTCACAATTAAAAGTTCTGTATGCATGTACAACAATCTCGATGACAGTGATTTATGTTTAATATCGACCGTTGACACCGACATTTCTCACATCCTACCGTACTATATACTCGATCGATTCTACGAAACCGCCGGTTATTACGACATCGAGTAACTGGACGTCCCGGTGACTTAGTGGTAACCGGTTAAAAATCACCGGGAGACAAATATCGACCACCGCTAATATAAACCCGAGGCGGAACGTTCCTGCCGCGATTGTTGCATGCATTATCTGTAATAAAAAATAACAAACTCGCCCGGAGACACGTCGTTAAGAGACATAGAAATGTTTTCAAATGGAAAGAATAACGCTAAGAAACGAAATCTTGGTACTTACAAGGAGCGATGAATAATTTAGACGGAGCAAATTGGAATGTTTAATTAAAATAAACAAGTTTGAGCAGCTACCGTTGGCGGGGCAGACATATATCATTACTCAAATATAAGGCAAAAAGGCTATCGACAGAATAGACTGATTTATAGGGAGATACACATCTCTGCTCACGTCTTGGGACAATAAAAAATAATTGGTATTCAATTTATTGAGACGTTTCAACTATTTTGTGGATCGATTTCGGATGAGGTTTTATATTGAAAAATACGTGTAATATTCACCGATTGTATTATGTTAACACGATGTCTGTTTACGGGTGGGTGAAACAATAATATTCAATGATTATCACTCATAACTAACAAATTAAATATCGTCTAACAACGGTGTAAAATACGAGTACAGTTAAAATATTCCATTTCGCACTATTTAGTTAATTAACGAAGATAAAAAATATACGTATCGTGACGTTGCAACTTTAGAACATATTTAAAACACATTATACGAATCAATTATAAAGATGTACGAAAAAAAAGCGCACGTAAAAAAAAATGTTTCGATATCACCAAAATATTTGGGTGCGCTTGGTTATCAGTAAACGCATATAAATTAAACATCATAATTGCAGTGTTCATTTTTACTTTATGCTAGTTTTATAATAATAAATCAAACATTATACATATCTCCAATCAGACCAATAAGAATAATTTTAATTTCAGTAATAAACATTCACACTAACCGACCATATCTGTGATCATTGAACGGCGGAGAAATCAACACGTAAGTAGAAACAAGAGATTTTGTTGGCCGCCGTATTTATGTTTATTGCTCACTTTAAATCGAAATCTCTTCATCGAAATAGATATAATATAGAAATAGATATAATATCGAAATAGATATAATATCGAAATAGATATAATATAGAAATAGATACAATATTCACATCGAAATTTGAAGACAATTTTAGTACGAGTGTTAATTAATTGGTAAAGCAGTCTACCGGAATTGAAATGTTCCGGTTTCATGTCCCGGTGGTGATAATATTTAAATAAAATCATAAAACAATTTGTTTAAAACACTATTTATTGATGAATCAACGTATTTCAATACCTCTAATATCTTCTACAGAAATTAATGTATACTAAAATTAAAAATGCTAGCATAGATAAAACAAAACTATAAAAGTATAAGTGGTGGGTGACTTGTTAGAAACTACTGAGACAATAAATTTAAAGGGCGACTATTTGCAAAAAGGATTTGGTTATTTATAATATTTAATTTGCCATTAACAATTTTTCTTACTTCTAAAATTTCTAATTTTATATTTGTATGTATAATTTCTAAACCCTTATTAATGTCAAAAGAATGGTTTGTTTCCAAGTGATTGGAGAATTCAGAATATTTATTATTTAGACATTTCAGGAGCTCCATAATTCTAATATCAAAATTTCTACACATTTTACCAATACAAAAATATAAAATCAATTTTATCGAAAAATATTGCTGTTGCGCCACAGGGATGGTGATTTCGATAAAAATAATTTTATATGTATATCTTTCTAATTAATATATTTAATTCATATTTAAAATATCACAGACCTATGTTTTGAATAATTACAACTTCACATTAAGAATGTGTTCTCCTAATAATACAAAAATGATTGCAATCATTGCAAATCAATTTGTAGACCCCCGATTTTTATCAAAACATGTTGATTTATCAATAAATAGTGCTTTAAACAAAGTGTTTTATTTTATTATTTATATAATATGTGGCCACAAAATAATTTTGATAATATTAAAGAAGTAATTATATTTATTCCATACATACATTTTTTCGTGCCTCTTTCAAAGCGATTTATCTTATTTGGTTTATATGTTTTACTCTTCCTGCTTGGACGATCATAATTGGAGGTCCACCGTATAAAAGCAAAGTAAAAGATCTCGGAATAACTCCCGATAGCAAACATCTTTTTAAGAATCACATCGACCAAATTACCTCCAAGGCCTAAGCATGCTAGAATGAATCTGCAAACATTTCAAAAATTCTTATTTCTTTAAAATACTGTATACTACGCGTTATTCGTAATCATTTAATCATAATCTTCACCATCGTTAAGAGACATTTTCTATCCACTGCTAGATGAAGTCATTTAGAGTTCTCAATACAAAATAGGTTTCTTAGCCACAATAATGTTAGATCTGATACATTATTTAACTCCTAGCGAGATACAACTAAGTTACATGAAAACGCTAGAACATCTCACATGCTGATCAAATACTACTATCATCGTAACAACTTAAGTTATGTACTAGATTATTTTTTTAAATATATTTTATAATTTATATTTATTAAATTGATTTTTTTAAACATAAGAACTTTTTGAGACATGATTTAAGTAAGTTTTTTTTATCATCCTGATGAAAGAAAAAGTATTTTCCGAAACCGGTTGGTAAATATATATAACTCACTATTAATCTAATATATCGACTTTAGCCAATCATTTTCAAACCTACATAGATATATATTTTTTGTTTTCCCTCTACCTAAACGTTAATTCCAAGCACCTCGATCTATCTTTACCTAGTCCCACTTCTCGACGATATTTATATTTTATTTTCGATTATCACATATATTATTTGTTAATACTCACCCCTAACGTTACTTCGTATTAGAAACTGTGACAATAATTTCTCATCCATTGTCTATTTGAATGGACGAGAACTGAAAATTATTTTCTAAGGGCCGGTTGTGTAATTGGTAACTTTTTACTTTAGTAGCTTTTTATTAACGCCCGTGATAAAAATCGTTTGCGGGTTGTTCGAAAGTCATATTTACTATTGTTAAAGCATAGATGGAGATGTCTATAGGTGTGACAAATAATCATGAAATATGCTTTATTTTATTATCTATGGATTTTTTCGCCCAAGCATTCGATATCTGTTACTTTGGCGGTGATATTTTTTCGTATCATGTGTAATAATGGACATCATCGGACGAACTCTCATCACTAAAATAGCGGGATATTGAATGATTAATTGTCGTATACTGTAACGTTCAAAGTATCAATGTGCCAGATGACTTTTGGAACAGCTGTGAAATTTGCGCCATATTTAACTATCGATTCTCGTTTTTACTATCGGATATAACAGAGTAAAATGAGTTTACTACTGGATGCACTTTCGAGAAGTAAATATTTTTGCAAAAAAAAAAATTACTTTCACACAACCGGCCCAAGCATAATAAATAATAATATATTTAAAAAATAACATAATAAATGTATTTCAATTATGTTTATTTTAAACTACGCATTCGTTCTATTTTGTTCGTTCTTACGTGCTTATTAATATTTTGTGTTTATCTGCAAGGTATGGCACTATTTTTTAATATTACTTATGATTTAAATTTAGAGAAACGTATCAGATGGTATATAAAAAAAAAACAATGGGAAACTCATTTCCATATTGTATTTTTAATATTTATTTATATTATGTCCTTTTTTGTCAAGAGTTGTTAGGGGTACCTTTTAGCGTTTGTCGTAAATAAAGGTTTTTATTATTGAAGCTAGCAAATGGCTTTGATTAAAATTAAAATTAATGATTAAAATAATGCTTCGAATGTTTTTTTTTAATACACTTACACTTACATCTTACACTGTTAAAATATCTAGTAAAATAATACCGGACAATACGTAAGAATAAAATATTATTTACTAACACGTTGGTATTTCTGGTAGCCAATAGGCGGGGAAGTGCCAGAAATAGAGGCAAAAATAAATGATAAAATATCGGAGGAATCACAGAGCGCATTATTTACACGGTGTAAATAAATGTTCACCTATTAATTACGACCCGAGATAATCTTCGGGTTGTTGAAATGAATATAAGCTAATCTGGCTTCGCTGTCTGCGAGATGGATGTCTCAGAATTCCACCGTCGAGTTCGGACTCTATATATATAATATATATCTGCTTGTATACAAGTGGACTGTTCGCTTAAACGCTCACCCGGCAGAGATACTCCGGCACGGTATCGGAAGATGGCGCGGGCTCGCCGCGACTCCAGTAATAGATCCGATAATTAGACAGAGTGTGAGAGAAAATAACGGGGGAGCCGAGATCCTGGGCGTAAATTATCCGTTTTATAGAGAAGTTATGACTTGTCACCGACTGAGTCGCGAGCCGTTCACCTGTTGCGGTCCGTCACGATTAAAGGCGTCATTACACGTATCTGATCCGGCTCAGTAACGGACCCGGGTTTTCCGTGTCGGATTACATCAAATACCTGCATGTTTCAGGAGCGGGATTCTTCGCAGATTGAGGGGTCTTGGAAAGAGATTGTGTGTACAGTGCGGTAAAATGTGTCCCAGGCTGCCATTGCACGGGAGTATCGAATATTGACCTTCGTCTGTCTGCGCGAGAAGAGGAAAATGCAGCAACCAGGTTTACGAGGCTTCTTCGGAACTGTTACTCCTGTATCCTTTTTCACATAATTACGAAGCTATGTTTATTTATCTTTTACTATTTCTTTAAGGTTTAATCATTTTTAACAGTACCTTTATACAGTCAGGTTAGAGTTGTAGTACCACCTGAGAAGAACAGTACGGTTTTTTGGAAGCAGTAAAATCCTGGATGCATCAGGGTATTGTCTATCCATCTTTGCTCTACTACATCAGCGTCTGGCGCTATACTGATCCATTTCCGGCATATTCATTTAATGGATATCTTAATTTAGTTAAATATTAATTTATACCATAAATGTTGATCAAGATATATTGGAGTCACAAAGCTCGTCATACAGATTAACTTAGGGTATACAACCTTTTTCCATGTAAATCACATGCTAGAACCATCGCAACCACTCTTATATTAAGGAGATGATGAAATCTGAGTTCCGTTACGACTTTCGCATTGCCTCAAAAACCTTTGCCTCATGATTTTTTACTTTAATCTCATCATTATTATTAGCAGTGCTATAATCCAGGGTGAATTTTGACCGCTTGTAGGATTTGTCGCTTTTTCCTTTTATCTGTGGCATCCTTTTTCCTGTGTCCTATCTGTTCCAATGGACGTTGGCTATCATCACTTTGTTTACAGCGGCCTGGAAAAGCGCTACAATAGCCTGGCCAAACCATTCCAGTCCCCAAAGCATGAAATTTCAGTACTACACCAGATTTATCTATCCCCCTGCGTATGTTTATATGTGTGTATATTTTTTTTATTATATAATATTCTTGCATCTAAACTAAGAAACTACATATTTTGCACTCAACCTAGTGTCCTGGATAATATCTTCCGGCAGTGGTGCTTGGGTAGAGAATCAACTTAACTTATTTTATTATTGTGCCCGTCTTGTTTCCCGTGAGGGAGTATTTTAGCGTAATCCCCTAGTTGTCCCTCGACTTTGTTGTATTATTATTATTATTATTTCATGCATTGTATATTTTACATAATAAGATTTTTAATGGGGTCATAGGTGTAATGAGGAATATTTTGGTTGGCGGCCGTGCGTCTTTGCTTATGCGCTGAGCTGCATTGCACGGTCGCCTGTTTAGTATAAAAAATTGCCAACCTGGCGATGAATGAGTAAGAGCTTTTGCTTATAAACGGTCCTGGGTCAGTGGTGGGTCCCCTCATTAGTACCACACCATCCACGACCAAGGTATCTCAACGTCGGCGTTCCTACTCTTCTGCACCCTTGTGGATCACTGAATAAAACCATATATGAGTATTACTGGTCTTCCACGAAGACGACAGATATCGTAACCTTCCAATTGTAATTGATTCGACCACATTGGCGTCTCCGTACTTGTAGAGTTCCGTACTATAACTTTGTTTTCAGACACCACTATCATTTGAGGGGCCTAAGTTCATAATCTACTAAAATCAAATATCACTGTATATCTTTTGCAGCTAACAACAAGACAACAGAAAGATGGCTTTGGGAATCTTGCCCGATTCTGATCGGAAACGTGTTAATGGATCGCTCTCCGTGTCCGTCGTCCGGTGGCGTGCGGCTGTGGCTGATCTGGACGGATGGCCGCCCGCCTGTCTCCCGGGAGATATAAAGGAGCGGCCGTGTAAGCCGGCTTTTAATTGAATTCAGATTAAAGGGTTGCACTGACAAGGTGACGGAAAACCAGAAATTCATTCGCATGTTACAGGAAAACCTACGACTGGATTTACGAAATTTTCAAAATTCTGAAATACGTGGCAGCGAATGGCTGATGATAACTACACGATGATAATAAATATTAATAACGTGAAAAAAGTTATGAAATTTTTTTATATATTTTTTTTTACAATTTACATATTATTTTCGTTGTCTGTCTTCGAGGCGCGTTTTTGAAGTAAGTAACGTTGCCGAATATTCCCGGTGTAGCGGTGAGGTTGCGATTTTGCACATGCGCAACGGTTTCCTTTCTGTTAACTCACCGCATGCAACGTTAGAGACATTTACACAGTGTGGCCATCTTGCAGTGAGTGGTTGAAATGTTCAAGACAATAGATCAGTCCGCTGACTGTGAGATACGGTCCGTGATTCGTTTCTTGAATGCACGAAACATGAAACCAGCTGACATTCATCGCCAAGTGTGTCCTGATTTGGCGCCAAGTGATATCCATATACTCCTTTTTTTGATGACGATTATGGACTCAACGATGGAGTACAGACATGGTTTTCATCCCAGGCGGCGTAGTTCTATAACAAAGGAATACAAAAATTGGTGCCCCGTTATAACAAGTGATTCCGAAGAAAGTAAAGTGTTTTGTACTTTCACATCCCTTAATATTTCGTCTAACTGTATATATATATTCTGTATGTATCTTTCGCATATAATTTTATATGCTGTCTAAAATATAAACTGTTTAGTCCTACACTAGTATTTAAAATAAAAAATGTTTGAATTTCTGGATATGATTTTGTGAAAAAGTTGGTTTTTAATTGCGAAATAGTTAATTATCATCATCACCATTGGCTTTACAACTCCTGACGGATCTTGTCGAATTCTATTCTCTATTCATCTCTATTATTATGTCTCTCTTAGATATCCTGGATATCTATGAGAGACGTGTCTATCAAGATAGGTATATCAGACTTTAAAAACATGACCGGTCTATCTTGATCATTGACCTTTCAAGGTCCAGCGCCGTTGGTCTTGTGTTTAGCACTGATTTCAGTGATAATACAGATATTGTAAATAAATATAAATAAAAAATCATAAATTGTTAATAGAAAATATATCCACAGAAGAATTCCAATACTAAAAATTATATATGAGAAATACAACAAGTACGGTTGTGAAATTCTGTATGGCTGTATTTATTTTAAAACTACACAATTAAATAAATAAAATTATACCGATCACATGCGATGGGATCTGAAATGTATATAGACCGCAAATGAAAATCAATACAACATATAACATTTTTTTTTATAAGCATTGCGTAAATATTCACATAATCGCAGCTTCGTGTTACGAGCCTATTAGGGGACCAGAAGCGACGGGCAGTGTGGGGTAGGTAATTTGCGTAGGGTTGGTCGAGCAGCCCCCGGCGCAATACCATTACTGTCATCGGCGATCAGCATAATTCTCCCTTTCGTCCGATACAGCCTTCCATCCATACGACCAGTCGCGTGTGTGCGTGTGTGTGTGTGTGTGTGTGTGTGTGTGTAACGTGCGAGAAGCACCCGCGTACCACAATTAATTGAACTAAATTTCCTAGCTTCAATATTATTTCCTGCCTGTCTGAACTTGGCAGGATGAATGCGTTTTAGGGAGACAAATTTAGAAGAATGTCGGATAAATTTATAACAATGAACAAGACAACAATTAATGAATTGACTATCCGCCTTCTAGCTGAAAATGAGGCTTCTATTCCTTGAAATCGATTGTTGGAGACGAAAATATCTATATATCTAAAATTGTATCTATGTTTAACTGTGTATAAACCACTGTGAGCTATTTTTAAGTCAATCCATTTCGATACTAACGTATCTTCGTCAGGACTGATGTACAACTGAACTATTCAGTAAAAATAAAATATTAAAACAACATCAATTACGGGGCGGGGGCGGAATCTTTGTAGGAGTGGAAGGGGGATGGACAAGGAGATATTGAAATTGGTGTTGTTTGTAAAGTTCTAGTGGTTATTATTAATTATGTTAGACTTAATGTTTTTGTTTTTACATTTAAGATTTTTAAATTTCTAAATTATCTAATCTAATAAATAAAGGCCTTAGTCTGGTTGTGATCGGTTCTCTATATATAATCATGCAGAAGACTAAGATTATATATTGGCAGACGACTGTTTAGAAATTAATAATCATAATTTAACAATATTTGTAAATGAGTGGAACACATGGCCTTTTTTATAATAAGAAACAGTACAGCAGTTTTTACATATTTTTTTTTTAAAGAGAGATGCGTACACGAACTTTGTGACATACTATTTTTAAACTAAGCTAAACCCTTATGTTATGAAAGTAAGACTAACTTGATAGACTTCTGGAACGAGGCTCGATCTCCCGACCACTAGATCACTAGGCGAGTATCGTAACCGCTAGACCACAAGCACGTCATTGAAAACATACATTTTCACAAAGTCGTATCCATTAGTTCACATGGCAATTTTAAATGCCACGGTAGAAATGTGAAAAGCACCTTAATCTTATTATAATTATTATTTAATAAGATTGCTTGTTAATGACATAACGACACATCATGAATTATTTATTGATTCGTACGTAATGGCAGTGAATTAAAATTTAAATTGCATCCTTCGTACAATAATTAACTGCAAGAGCTTTATATTCGAAAAGACAAAGGAACAACTGCATACAAACAAGAACGTGAGCTGCATTATTAAAATTAACATGAACCATTTCATATTTAATATCCTAAAACTAGTTTGTGTAAGCTCCCACAATAACATACACTGAAATCATAATATGGTGCCTTAAGGCTCTTATTTGCACAGCTCTTGTAACAGTTGAAAACAATTTAAATGAATCGATTAAAAAGGCATACAAAAAAAAACTATATATCTGGGTACCACCGGGATTCCAACCTGGAACTTCTTTCATTACATCTCATTTCCCTTGCTGTTGTTGTCGCCAGTGTCATGAACGCTTCTAAGAGTGCTGTTCAGATGTAATAAATGCCAATCGTCTTACGTAATAACTTTCAAAGTGACCGGCAGTTAAATAAATACATTTTTAGAGGCCCTGCTCGCGTCTCACAGACCAGGCCGTTTAACCAAGCGCTTTACAGTCATTCCATGATGCCTAGTACCGACCTGAAATTCACTTAACAATAAGTCCCAATGTAACAATTTAACAATATAATTTTAGAAGAGATGATAAACAATGTAAATACTGACGTCACCATAGCTATTCTACCAGAACCTCGGGACGAACCATGAGAGTACCCGGGACGAACCATGAGAGTACCCGGGACGAACCATGAGAGTACCCGGGACGAACCATGAGAGTACCCGGGACGAACCATGAGAGTACCCGGGACGAACCATGATAGTACCCGGGACGAACCATGATAGTACCCGGGACGAACCATGATAGTACCCGGGACGAACCATGAGAGTACCCGGGACGAACCATGATAGTACCCGGGACGAACCATGAGAGTACCGATCGCGAACAATGTGTACGGTGAGAGACGGAGAGAATGTGTTGTGCCAAGAATTTTTAATAAAATCAGCAAAGAATGATGAAACACGATGGAAAACAAAGAGACATCTGTGAACACACTCAAATATAGAGGTTAAACACATTCTTATCTAATTATTTGATTTCTCTATTGTATTACATTTGAAAAAAAATAGTTTTGATAAAATTTTAAACATTTAATGGATATTTATTATTAGGAGAATTCTCCTAATAATAAAGTTGTATCAATGTGTCCAAAATTTAATAAAAATGAATTGATAATTCTGGCGTCTGCTATCAGTTTACTCAAAGGTATTTGAGATTCTGTAAAAATAAGGTAGATGGATCTTTCAAATAATGGAACGATTAAATGTATTGATATCAAAAAAAGGTAAGATATGGGTTCGAAAATTGTCGCTAAAAATATTGTCGCTGTAGCATAGTTGGATAATGCACCTTCCCCGTTTAGGAAAGAGATCCAGGTTCGAATCCCGGTGGCGCAACAATAATATTTTTCGATAAAATTGATTTTATATGTATATCTTTCTAATTAATATATTTAATTAATATTTATAATTTTAGTTGCTTGCTTTATATCACAGTCTCTCAAAGCAACTTTAGATAGTTGTATGCGTCTTCGAATTTCCTGTTTACTGTCACCATGTTACTGATTGTGATCAGCACGCCTAAACAAATCACCTTACAGCCTACTATTCTGAGAATACGCAGCTAAGATAATATATTTTTACCAAAATCTCTACTGCCTTCTATCCTCCTCTTCATAATGTGTTGTAAGATATATAATGAGTTCTCAGTACCTTTTCGTGGTCAAAGCCACATCAAATAAAATGCCTCCAGCTTTTTAACGGTGGGTTATCACAAATCCGTAATTAATCAACACGTGCTAAACCTGTTGATGCTGAGATAAACCTTTGAGATATGCTGGTTTTCATCAGTTCCTTTATAAGGGTCTAATGACCTTTCATAATAAATCAACAAATGTATACCTAAGATCAAAAACTTATTGTTTGTTTTGAAAACTTACTAAACTGCATAATTTATCATTGTTGAATAGTCCTTAAGACAGTGTGGGTGGTGAAAAGAGACGATGGTATAGTCAGCTTCGTTAAGGAGTATAAAATCCTTATTCCATCCAATACCTTCAGAACAATGCGGTCTTATTAGTCTAAATGTTGTAAGACAAAGAGCTTATTACCTACTTGTACTTGCTGATCGTTTATTTGTTTCATTTAAGCTTTCTATTGTCAAAAGTCAATTCCTCATTAAATTAATCAAGTTTAACACTTTTTGAAATTATTCCAAATACTAATCAACAGACGTATATATTTTGTTTTACATCAGTTAGATAGGTCTAAAAGAATAAATATCATATCTATATATATATATATATCTTCCATCAATATATTTTTCAAATCTTGATCTAAAACATGCGCACTTATAAACAGTTTATAACTTACTTACTTAACGTTACGCCGTTTCTCCGCAGGGGTAGGCAGACAGAATAGAGCGCCACATTATCCTGTCCTGATACACAATTCTCGCCTCATCTACATTCAAACATTTTCTCATACAAGCTCGCCGGTTATTGTGGTTTCTAACAGAACCATTTTCCAGTATTTGGTTAACCTGGCCGTGCCAAGTCTTCCGCGGACGTCCCCTATTTCTGGTGCCATTGACATTTGCGTCATACATCTTTCTTACCATGCTCTTCTCATTCATCGATGATGACTGATCATTTCTTAATCTTACTCGTTATACTAAGATCAGCTTTACATTATTTCCTTATTTCTTCATTCTTCCATAAGTTTAATATTAAATAGCAAACTAAAGAAAATATTACATATAATAATTCTTCTATATGTCACGCGTAGGTAAATTTAGTAGGAAACTGATACATTACATCGGAGTAATGTATCAATTTCTATTTAAAAAAAAGTTATATTTCTGAAACGAATATTATAGATTAAATATGAATTAAATATATTAATTATAAAGATACACATATAAAATCAATTTTATCGAAAAATATTGTTGACAAAAAAAAAAAAAAAGAATATTATAGAAGTAGGAAATTTAATTTAATAATTAATTTTCAATGTTTCAAGACTATACTTGAAGTTATGGTTCAAGTTTTGGTGCTCTAATTCGGTGTTCATATCAAGGAAAAGGTTTATTATTGTACTACGAAACCGTCTTATATACGATTTTCACTAGTTATTTCATAAATTTAGTTAGATAAATAAATCCCGGCGGAGAACCGACCCCCGGACTCCTGCGTGTCAGGAGGGATACTAATCACTGGACTACGGACGGATACGAATGAGAGGTGAAAACAGAGAGCTTTTTCTAATTAAGTTAAATTTCAAATAAAATTTGATGTTAGTAATGTATGATAAAAAGTATATTCAATTTTATGACAAAAAATCAACATTGCAGCATGCCACAGGTACTACACTTGCACAGAAATGCGTTTTCGATTTATATAGAACAGTAGTGACGTTCGCAAATATATATAGTTATCCACGTAATACAGCTTTTCCAATGGATGAACCTCCAAACGGAGGCTATACAATATTAATCAATTTTAATTGGAAACTAGGCTTTGTATTGTTCAATGCACGTGAATGCCATAGTTTCAACAATGGAAGCCATTATATATAAACAATAATGGAACCAAACAAACAGGCTATCACTAGTTGTCAAGCGATGGCACGACAATTATTATTGTTGTATCGAGCCTAGATTTTCGATCCCACTCTGGAATGTGTACATTTAAAAAAAATATTTTTAATATGTTGGACGGACATGTGAGCACCGAAAAACTGGAGGAATGACAAGAATGTATTTTTAATGTAGTTCGGAAAGATTACTTAAGGGGATGTTTTAAAATCACACCCATCACAGAGAAGATAGTCTGTCATGGCTTCTCAGCCAGGCAGGTCGTATTATCATCATCAATTGTCTCTCGTGTCCGAAGAAAACGATCCACGATTGTGTCTAATCGTGGATACACAAGTTCTGTGGCACCTTGGACATGGGAAGGCAGCGGCTGTGGCTGTGTCCAGTTCGCTCTTCCTTATATTTGCGTATTTTCCTCCTGCAGCATTCTGTTGGCGTTTTGCTTTGATGTATTGGGTAACAATGTACACCATTGCCCTCCAGTTAGGCCTGTCTCCTGCAGCTGGTTCCCAAGAATCTCTCTCAATGCTGTCCTTCTCAAGGTTCGCTTTCAGGGAATCTTTAAAGCGTTTTTTTTTGCTATCCACGTGAGCGTGGGATAGATAATAAATACTAGCAGTAGACAAAGAACTTAAGCAACCTGGTGGTCAAACATATAGAAGAGATGAAGGACGCCCTTATAAGTCAAGAAACCTTTCAAGATAGAGCATCCTGGCGCATCCGTACAAAACGGAGAGCCAACTCTAAGTATATGGAAAAAGGAAAATATGAAATATGAAAAGATTGAATGAGTAGGTACTTCATATATACCAGCTGCCTGTGAAGATTGTTATTATTGTCTATTTATATATTCCCTTAGTTTATCAAGGTACATAGACACACTTTCTGACTGTATGAGCTAGGAAAAAGCTCCTCTGAGCTACGGATTAATATATATATATATATATACGTCTAAAATTAGAAGTCCTAAATTGAGAAAACTGAAAACAATTTAAATGCGTTTAGTCAAATCCTTGGTCTTCTCCACAGTTTTATATACACAATACTGGATAATAAATTTAGAAGACAGGCAGAGGATTAACAAATTCTAAATGTGGTGTTAAAGAAGAACGTCAAGAATACCACAGACAGCTGGACGCACCAACGTATCGATTGTCCAGGAACTCGGTAGACACGAACGACTCTCATCGACTCGCGCGACCCTGCGAAATATCCTGCAATACTTTGGACATGCGGCCAGAAGAGAAAGCGACGACTTGTTACGAACCGAAGGGTCGCGAGAATGGAAGAGAAAGAAGACGTTCTCCCATCCGATGGACGTACAAAGTGAAGGTATCACAAGCATCCCTTAACTCTATATATGACATCCTTGATGAATCCAATTATTCATGTATCCACGTCGCCTTTTCCTCAACTGTAGCAAAACTAAAAGTAATGCTTTCTTTTTGAAATTCACTTTGTAGTGGAACCCAAATGACAATGTTGTTTAAAAGATGTCCGTGTGAGTTTGGTCTTAGACAGTCTGCGGTTCGAGCACCGTCCCTAGAAATCAGTTTTAATAACAGCAATTTTAAAATATTAATAAAACAGATGGAAATTATAAACCACACATGTAAATCCGGACTCCAGCGTTTTCAGAATACACGTCTATGATTTCAGATAGAGGGGCATCCTTGTCAAAGGAAATAATGCTACATCATAACACAGAGGTGCGCACGTGACGAGTGTACAAAACGATTCGCCGGAGATACGCGCAATGACAGCCTTTATAATTTCGGGATGCACAGAAATAAATAACGGTAATAATTAACTAGATAATTAATAATTTGGACACTAAAGAGGCTTCACGATGTATTGTTTTGTTACATGTGGTTCTGTGTTACTCAACCACGTGCCTTGTTCGCCTGACACCTGTGAATATAGAAATTATTTAACAAACTAGTATTTACATGAACTGCATTCCAACAAATTAAAATGATAAAACGCATCAACCTCAATTCTACACATTACTACATCTCTCGCTTCTTCCACGTCTGTAGCACTCTTCGCTGTACGATAAAATGCGGATTCATTGATATAATTTGTTGAATTATCATTAGATATTTCATATTGTCTTTTATTGTGGCTCTACTTCATATTATCTTAACTTGTTCTCAGTCTTGTCCTTATTGTTGAGGATTGAGATCCTCTTTCCACTGGAACTGATGCATCGCCTTTCTTCTCTGTCAGGCCATACCATACAATTAATTCTCATTTAAATATTCAACTCGTTCACAATATTAATTTATATAATATTCAATATCTACATAATTAATAAATACAAACCAAAATTATAACCTAGGAATGTAGAACACCTCAACTAAGGATTATTCGATCTGACTGTTTCCAACTCGACTTAACATTCACAATGTCATCGTATCTTACTCAGTTTAGTTTAACAGAAATTAAAGTACCGTATTGAACCGAATATAAGACGAGGTTTTTTCCCCAAAATGTCATTAAAAAACCAGTGTCGTCTTATATTCGGACCTTTTGATTGTCGGGTATTTTGTGATGTCGTAATGAATAAAACTTTTAAAACATATTTAAAAAGCAATTATACAATTTGGTTGCTTGCAAATGACCATACGATCATGCACTTTACTCCAACCGGAAAAAGCATGAAGCCTACTGTCACTTTTCTATGAGAATGGGTATAAAATTGACGTTTGAAGCATTATTAGTGGGTTTAACACCACGGATGGTACGGAGGATGATATTTTGAGGCTGGTGATGTTGACTCAAGTGAAAAAAGTGAACCAGAAGATGTGATCAGCGATGAAAGTGTTGATGAAGATGATGCTACCGGCGAAATATTTGGCGATTAAAATGGATTACCATTGTAGTAATAGTAAAAAAAATATATAGTTTTTTTTTCTCGTGAAATTGCACGTCGTCTTATAATTGGGGTCTTAAAATTTTTTATTTATTTCGGATTCATAGTATAATAAGGGTCGTCTTATATTCGGGTTAATACGGTATATAGATTATTTAAGGTTTTTTAGATTAACATTTTAATTTGCTTACTTTGATTTTTAGCAATTAAAATGTTTTTTAATCAGAAACGTGTAGAGATAATATTTTTTATTTGTTTGTTATGTTCTATCGGTTGTGGTTTAAGAGCTAAGAAAGTTCTACGGTAACTACATGTTATTTATTTCGGTTCCCGCACACTATTCGGTCACAGAGGTCGGTAGCTCCCGGGGGAAGCAAAACCTTGCACAACACCATTCTCGTCCATATTTTGGTATTATTATACACAAGAAAATTATGCATTATGCATTTTGTAATATTTGAAGTATAACAAATTATTATAGATGAGAGAGAGAGAGAGAGAGAGAGAGATATAAAAAAAAAACTATCTACCGAAAAGATGCTCACCACCAGTAAACCAGGAACTTTATATTGCCAGTAGACAGATTTGAACAATTAAGCATTGATCAGATTTCGTCTACATATGTATATCTTATTAGTGAGACATTTATTTAAAAAAAAAAAAAACGATAAAGGTCCGATTTTAAATACTTATATCTCAGAAAGAATGCGTGAGTTATCAGTGTCAATGGATTGAGGACAGATGTAAGATTTTTTAGTTTGCGTCAATCACACCTAATCCCGCGCGAAACGGTGTCGGGACGCCGTGGCTTGTGAACCGTAGGTCCGATCGGGACGAAAATAGAGTTAAACGATAGCTTACAACCCGTCTATGCATACGTTACAAATACAAAGATTGCGAGATTTGTTACAAAAATTCATAACATTCAAGTATCTGGCCCAAACTCAATATTGGCAAAAATCGAGTAAAGTCATTTCTACGGATAAATCGTACTCACAGCGGCATAAGGGCCAGGTCCTATAGACAATGGTTTAAAGGGCGCGCGGCCAAGGCAAAACACTCTGCCAGTACTACAGCGCCTAGTGTCGCCGCAGATATGCCGTCCGCGAGTGGTTCGCAGTTAGATGCGGGCACGGCGAGTGTTACAGATGATAGCACTATGCTATCCGTATCCGAGGAGTTTCACAATGGTGACATCATACTGATGGAGTGCGTAAAGAGTAAATAAAGGAGCGAGGACGTCAGAATGCCTTAAACTGATTCACGTCAACCGTAACAGTTATGGCATGACTAATCTTTCAAAAACTTGAATGTCAATCTGGGAACCGCGCGCATGAGTACATGAGTGGGTACCTACACGCACACAGGCAGCGCACAAAGGCAGGGCGACGTTCCATGCAAATTTCCCCAACCCCCGGACACACCGGACAGTGAGCGGTTAGTACCGACCGACATGCGGCCGGGTCCGTGTTAATTGAAATTCAGCACGAGAGGGATAATGACTCAAGATTGATTATAAGATCTGCCAAAGGTCCGTCATGGGGATCAAAACTTCCCTGAAGGCTGCGGAGAGTCCCCGCCCGGTCCGCGGTGCAGGCTGTGCCGCAGTACACGCCTACGCCACTTACCCTTAGAGCCTACATTCTTGTACTTTTATATTACGTATAACTTTGGCAAATTAATCTTGCCATGGTGAATTCTGAACTATTGCTCAATATTCAACGTATTGAATATTTTAATTTTTCATTTATTTATTTAGTATTTGCCTGAGACGAATCCTTCAATTTTAAGGGGCATCTTGCGAGAAGGGAAGTTAGCTTGGAGAAGCTTGTTGTGGTGGGCCGTGTCGAAAGACAGAGAGGAAGAGGAAGATCCCCCATCTGTTGGACCGATCAAATAGAAAAGGCATCAGACACTTCTTAGTGCCAAATTATCTCGTAAGTATGTAAGACGCAGATTTTTATGTTTTACATTTTTGATATACGTTATGTGTATATAATCTATGTATCGATAAAATATCTCAAATGGAATAACAGATGTACCATGTATATACGTAAGACTGCATTTATAAATGCCATATTTTTCGGAATCTTCTATAGCTAAATAACTAACTTACCGTAACGCCGATTCCCTGCGGGGATAGACAGAGAGGATAGAGCGCCCCACTCTTCTGTCCTGACACACAATTCTCGCCTCATCCACATTCATACATCTTAGCATACAAACTCGCCGATTATTGGGCTTCTAACAGAATAATACTTCAGTATCTGGTTTACGGACGTTCCGCGGACGTCCTCTACTTCTGGTGCCATCAACACTTGCATCATATATCTTTCTTTCCATTCTCTCCTCATTCATTCGTACTACTTGACTAAACCATTATGTGATCATTTTTTAATTTTACTCACTATACTTAAATCAGCTTTACATTCTTTCCTTATTTCTTATCTGTCATAAATAGACATGCCACATATACGCCTAAGTGATCTCATTTCCATTCCAATCAGTCTACTTTCGTTCCTGTTCTGCCAGCTACAGGCCACACTTCTATACATCAGTGTACTTATATAGCTAACGTAGCGAAATTGTTATCGCCAGAAAAAGTTCCGGGATCGTATACCGGCGATATTCAAAAAAAATTTCGATAGATTTTTTAAATTGATTATACAAATAATTTTTAATATTATAGAACTATACTTTTAAAATCAGCAATTTTATCTTTGTGGTTAAGATTCATATTTTTATTTATTATCTTTGTTTTATTAACCACTAAAATGAGTTTGAATACATCTACCGGTTTCGAAAAATACCATTTTCATCTTCAGGATGTCATAACTAACTAAAACATATATTGTTTCTTATCTATTATTAAAATATATATATATATATATGTTTTAGTTAGTTATGACATCCTGAAGAAGAAAATTGTATTTTTCGAAACCGGTAGATGTATTTAAACTCATTTTAGTGGTTAATAAAACAAAGATAATAAATAAAAATATATTATAGAACTATTCTAAAATTACAAAAAACACTGAAAAAATGTGTTTTAAAAATCTAAATATATGACAGCTTTCCACACAATGGCGACCAATTAATTTAACAAAGTACACACTAATTCCTTCAACAATGAAGACGCAAATAACTCAATATTTCAGTAAAGCCCGGATGACCGGCGGCCAACTCGGCCCCGTTAATAAATCATCGAGATATAAAAAATGAACAATAATTTGTGCCCGTTGTTTAACAACCTCCTCACAACACTCTCGGATTAGACACTCTGTTCGTTAGCCGCAACATTATGCGTGACGCGGTAAACAGACGCGACGAAAAAAAATAAAAAATAATAATAATATCACCACCGTAAGTTGAACGGCTCAACCGGTGATTCATTTTGTCTGACAGTTCGAAAAAAATGTTTGTCAAAAGAATCCACGGAGCAATTCGTTACCCGAGAAATTTGCCAAAATATCTGAACAATGTTCAACTTTCTCGGCGGACAAAAAAAAAATGTATATTGAGCAAACTGATATATTGTTTTTGTTGGGGGTGATGCTGCGCGGCCTGGTAAAACATCTCGGGGCGGGTTCGGTCCTTCGAAAACAAACAAAACAAAAAACTACCCCAGAAAACATATGAATCGGTGAGAGCGTAGCGTGATTTAAATAAATATTTAAGACACCACCTATTCGTCTTTATAACAAACAAAACGAAATCTAAAAACATACCTAATTATGTAGTACGTTTAAAATACAGAAATACGAATGTATATACATCTCCGCCTACATTCCACAGAGTGAATTACGCATATTTATTTATTATGATACCAGAAATATAGTACGTTCGCGGAAGACTTGTCACGACCAGGTTAACCAGATACTAGAAGAATGTCCTGTTAGAAATCTGAATAATTGACAAACTTGTATGATGAGATTTATGAATGCGGATGAGGCGAGATGATGACAGAAGAGTGTGGCGCTCTATACTCTCTGCCGACCCCCGCGGAGTAACGGCTAAGTTAGTTAGTTAATTATTTATTTATAAAAACCGAAGTTCTATTTTTGATGGCCGTGAATGGCTTAGCTCTCTGTCGTCTACTTCATATTAGTATATATTGGTGTTAAATATCCTCTCGTCATTGTCGCTCTCTACGTCCACCCCTATTCAACGTCAGGAATACAATCCAACAACTGACTAATGAATTTTTTCCTCGGCCGTTCAATTTTTCTTCTTCTTCTTCTTTATTTCGTTATATCGCTGTTATTACGAACATTGTACTGGAGGATTTATTAGACATTATTGGCATTCATGTTTTTGTTGTAACAGAGGTGAATATATTATAATATAACATGATAAACATAAGATACAATTATATTTCAATTAAGTATACACTCATAGTTTATTGTGTGGGATGGAGTAGATTCCACCTCTGATATATGCAGCATTGTCCTGGCTTTTTCTAGACTGCCGTCTGTGTTTAAGTAGCCAGGTTTTTTCGTACTATTGTGGTGTTATTTAATTCAAGAAAGGAAAAAAATAATAATAATACGAATTAATTACAAAATATTATTTATGTTATGAAAAGATAAAATATTCGACAGGAATAAAAATAAAAATAGAAAGAAAAAAACTCAAACACTTTAAATAAACGTTTGTATTAATAAAACTAATTTTCAAAGCCTCCAGGCCATATTATTATTTTAATTATTTGTTTTTTTCTCCTGCCATTTTGATCTATAATCCTACTTAAGTATTTTAATGTTTAATTTTATAATCGTACTTTATTTACAATTCGTTAACTGTATTATTTGCTATGTTTCATGGGTTGGCAGATTTGGTTACTTAATAAATTTTTGGTACTTTTTAATTCACTGATCTTTAATTATTTGAAGATTTATAGATGTGGTAATTATATAACACTACCCCCCTCGATTAGGACCTTATTGTAACGAGATGGATGATGTATTTAAAGTGATATGTAAATTAAGACACATGTACATAGAAATATTTTTTTTTTTAAATAATGAATAGTAATGCACAAATTACATTTTTATACTTAAACAGATACACATCGATACTGTACATTATTTTTAAAAGCTCTTACATTTCTAGAGAAAAACCTTGTTCATTCCAAAATGACAACAGCATTTTTAAGCATAAAAAATAATTTAAATACCGCCAAGGGATGCATTTAACACCAGCCCTTGTGTTAAAAGGGTAAACGCGCGCGTGAAAACATGTAAAAAGGTAAGATAATGATAATATATCCCTGTTGTAATATTTTTTGATGTCTACACACATACAAAATAAAAAAACCATAATGTTTTAAAGTGTCATAATAGAACGTTACGTAATGTACGTACGTCAAGTTTTTGAGAGAGCTTCGACGAGTAAGGCAAGAATGCCTGAAATCCGACTACCAAGGGAGATATGTAGTCTTACTTCCTGGACAAACGCGAGGGGGGGGGGCGTCTTTAAAAAAATCCAACAATAATAGTTATAGGTACTTGGGAACTGGCTGCAGGAGACATGCTCAACTAGAGGGTGATGGTATATGAAGACGCAAAGATAGGGAAGAGCGAACAGGACGCAGAAGTCATCCCGCAGCCACTGTCTTCCCCCGCCCAAGATGCTCCAAAACTTGTGGATCCAGGATTGGACTCTTCAGCCACCTGAAGATCCACAATCGTGAAGGACAATAATCATAATAATCTTCTTCGGACATGAGGGATAGCCGATGATGACTATGACGATGACCGAAGTTGTTCGGGACGTCAGCGGACACTGGCGACAACTGTCGCGATTAGCGAACAATGCGATTTGCGAAATTCACAAAACCGATAGACAAGATACAAATATGATGTTTAGTGAAATTTTGCGGGTATAAAAATAAGACAGGTTTGGGATGCACACGACTTAAAAATAGAGGCATTGTTGATCAATCTGCAAAAGGGGACAGTCGCATCAATATTACAAATAGCTGCTTTTAGGAAATACATGTATGTATGAAATTTAACATTAACATAACTCATTTAAAAATGTGAAATTTAAAAATATTGAATAACAGTATTGTATATAACTAATTTAATTAATTAAAAACAAATTAAATTATGGTTACCGCCGCGATATGAACGCGGAACTTTTCCTTTTGAGGAAACGCATTACTATTTCGTCAAGTTAACCACTTACATTGTAATATAATAATTATTGCAATTACTATTACTAATACAAGTTTAAAAATTGACGAAAATTTGAATGGTTAACGAGGGGTATGAGAAAGTTACGGGTTCATATCCCGGTTGTAACCAGATATTTTTTCGAATATGTAACACAAAAATCTCAATTTTATATTGTTACTACAGTGGTATTATTATTATTATTGTTTAATTTTCATTTATTTGGTACCATAATATATTTACTTATATAAACTATTGTCTACTTCGGACTAGGCTTAAGTCTAGTTAGTTATTAAATGCAATCAATGAAGAAGAAAAAAAATGTCGATATCTCAGTTGTAAAGAGAGTCGCTTTAAAATCTTCAAAGCATTGATATCGAGTTTAGTCTGAAGTCCACTAAAATTATTTGTTTTTCGACGTTTAAAAAACCTTATGATTTTTGAAAAAGTGAAATATTACTATATTTGATAAATTTATTAATCAGCAGAATGTATTATTCAAATTTAATCACGGCTAAAATGTAATTGATTCAATTGAAAAATTTTGTTATACGTTGAACATAAATGAGAGACTGATGTGCCATTGATAGTATTTGGTACTAGAATCTATTCAGGGGTCAACAACTGTAGGAAGAAAACAGCGAATCAAATTTTATTTAGGAAAATGTTGACACATTTTTTAATATAAAATATATACTGCTATGCAGTATTTTTATTATGTGTACTTTGTTAATACAGTGGAACCTCGGTTTACGAACTCAATTTCCATTAATTCGTTTCGTAAAAGTATTCAAAAACCAAGTTATTTATTAACCGAAACAATTATTCCCATACGAATCAATGTAAAATGTATTAATCTGTTTAAGATACCAAAAATAAGCCCTTTATCATCATGCCTGATATAAAAATTCATGGTTTTAACGAAAATAATAAACGTTAAAACAAATTATATTTGAACTTATCTTACAAAAAATGTAGTAAAGTGTTATTGTTTGGAAGGGGACTCTTCTTCCAGGAAAACATCGTGTACTTGAAGTCCATCAGGTTTCTGTCTCACGAAAAACCTATCCAACGATATTTGTCTCTTCTTGCTTTTTATAATGTTGCGGAAGTGAGACATGACATTATCATTAAACAGATTTATAACACGATTTGATAAAGTTTGAGCCTCACTCCACTTCGCACACATTTCATGAACGGAGGACCAAGGAACATCTTTCATTTGTTTATCAGTCTCTAAAAATAATATTTTCTCTGTCACCGTCTTTTGCTGCTCATTAAGAAGCTGTTCCAGTTCTTCCCTAGTGAGTTCTGAGACTGCCTGCTTGTTCGTAAACCGAAATTGTGTTCGCAAACTGAAGCATACTGTCGTCAGGATTTTTGCTCGTAAACCGAATTGTTCGTAAGCCGGGTTTCCTCCGTATATTTATTTTTAAAATCGTATAAAAGTACAAAATTGATTGTTTTGGTTTGACAGGGAAGGTTAAACGAGAAAAAAGCAGGATCAAGGTAAAAACCGAGATGAAGATGAAAGATCAATACTAAGACAAGATAAGCATTATAAATATAACAAGCTGAATATTTCTAGACATTATGTGACTGTGGACTGTGAATTTTAAAAAATATTACTGGTAGGTTTGATGAAAATTTGGATACCTGTAGACATGATAATTAATTTATAAAAAAAACTAATTCAAATTAACAACGTTGATTAGTTCGATGTCGACCGGCTTCGATACTACTGTATTTTCGTCTCGATTGTACACCTTATTATCCATAAAATAAATATAAAACAGTTGTAGATAGATGGGGAAGTATGACCGCGGTCGGGAAATAAGTTAGTTGCTTAATTTTTCAAAATTACCGAATTAGAAAATACCGAAATGCCATTCAAATAAACCTTGTATTACATAACATACTGAGTTGTCAATTCCATAGTTCCAAGAGATATATGTATAACTAATCTAAACATAATATACGTTATATTTATATAAAGTGATCATTTAAACCAACTAAAGATAAGTTGTAAGCCCTGTAGTTACCCATACTTTCATATATTTCCATTGAAAAAAATAGCTTCGTCTCTATGCTCTAGCTTGGTGCCGACCTATTCGAATAATGGGGCGGGTCGTGAAAGGAGGGAGAGGACGTTTTGGTCGCTAGTGGGAATATGAGTTTTTAAGTTGTTCGTTATTATTCCTTGATAAGCTGCTGAGTGGAGAGTTTTCAATTTGCGACTATCGAAAGAACGATTAGTTTAAATTCTTCGATTAGAAAATTCCGAAAAGTTATGATATTTTAGGCAACGGCGATGTTAATTAGGCCAAGTTTCGGACGACAATCAAAATAGATAAACGAACGAAGGTTGCAGCGCCCCTGGATAGAGGCTAACCTGCCCGATCCTGAAACAAAGGAATGTAATCGTGAGCAGGGCGCCGGGCGCCGCACTCCACGACAGATTACACCGATAGGCGATAAGATGTTGGGGCGCGCGCCCGTCTGGCCCCCCCGGGGGTTTACTGCCCGGCGGCGCCAGCCCCGAACCGACCCTCCCCCCCTCCACAATCCTTTAAAATTTCTAAATAAAATAAATAGTCACGTTCCTGGCACAACACTTTCCAATGAAATTAATAAAATGATACTAGATGTCAATTTTATTTTCCGATAGACAATTATTATTAAAATAGTGCATATTTCCGGAACTCTTTAACAACTATGGATAATATATAATGAGAGCACTAGACAGATGGGAAGGAGTTGTTTCAATAGACGGCAAAAAGCTTTTCAACCTTCGGTTTGCAGATACCACACTGATTGCTACCAGTGAAGACGTAATGGCAGAACTTGAAGACAAAAATATCGATCTGACCAAATATAGAGAAGTAATGTTTTTAATGCCTCTGTGATTTTATCTATCTGGGATCCTTTGTAACAAGAAACGAGGATACGGGGCCAAGATCTGGAGAAGAATTGGTATGACCAAGTCTGCCATGTTAGAGTTTACTAAAATTTGGATGTTCCGCTCCATTTCACGATACGTAAACTTAACTTTCTTCCATGTATTATATATGTATGCTTGAGGTAAAAATGAAATGATTAAAGCCAGAAAAAAATTATCTTTTGTCAACGCTAAAATCATGCATTTCAAAAAAAACAATCGAGCTATAACGTGAATATTTGAAGATGACTATTTAAGTTGAGTTCACATATGCCATATATCTCCGAATGCATGTTGTGGTCAATGGTTGAAAGAATGGGATACCGCCGTTTTGAAAATGCTCCGGTCCTAATGATGTACAAAATTCTATGCGGAATATTAAAACTGGTGTTTTCCGCAGCCGAAACACGGACCATGATAAGAAAAGAAAGGAACACGCTCGACGCTTTCGAGATGTGGTGTTAATGTCGCATGGACTGCGAGACGAACGAATTTAACTAAAGAACGACTCTACAACATGCAGGAAAATAATCCTTACGTACTATGGGCATGTTGCTAAAAGAAATGGATATAGCCTGAAGAAATTGGCGACCATGATCAAGATGAACAGATCAAATACGTACACGTAGGTTCTAACTAATAAAATATAATTCGTTGACGTCCATACCACGTTATCGGAGAGAATGCTGATGTATAAAAAATGCATTGAAAAGAAAGAAAGAACAGACAAGATGAGCGGCTCCACAACCGAGTGATCACGCACATGAACGAATCAGACAAATGAATCATTCCCACTGTGACACTAGTGATAACTATTTACGGATGCAGAGAATTCCGTCGAACAAAGTAGAAACTAACTACGCTTCCCATCACTCTAATAGCAACGGAATCTTTATGACAGATATTTCGAATAAAAAAAATCCTACCCTCGAAAAATGATTTGCTACAAATTGTCACCCTGCAGCGGCAAGCGTCATGTAATCATGATACGCCTGCATTGACAGACATAGTTTAGTTGTTTTTTCAAACATGAGAAGTTTTGCAACATGATAATATTGTTGAGATTGAGAGAAAGCCTGTCAATAGTTACAAAAAAGTGTTTTGTAATTTAAATTACTTACTTTGTGGTATCGAATTAAATTTTACCGAACACATAAGAACTAGGTGTATTCCTAAATTTGATACGCATATCTCAGTTGATTTATTTTTAAAAATGGTACTCCATAGAGCAATATCTTTTATCACATCCAGTCAAATGACAAAATGTTAGATTACATAATAATTTTAAAGTTTATTGTTAAGAGATGTCAAATTACAATGCCACAAAGATTCAGTACGTGTTAGAATATATACATTAGTTATAAATTACATACCAACTAAATCGATTATCTTCGTCATGCATGGTTATATAAGTTGAACATCTCATTATTTGACAAATCATATTTTAAAATTGAATTCATAGATATTGTAAAACACAATTCAATCAAAAGTATTTTATTAAATCAACCATAAACAATTAAATGTGAATCATTTTAGAAATCTAAATCTAAATATAATAAAAAAATAAATTAAACACATTCTTAATACAAATTAAATGTTATTAAGGAGAACACATTCTTATTGTGAAGTTGTAATTATTCAGAACAGACGGTCTGTGATGTTTTTTTAAATACCAATTTAATGTATTAATTATAAATATACACATATAAAATCAATTTTGTCGAAAAATATTGTTTTTGCACTACCGGGATTACTGGAGCTATAACACAATTGGTAGTGTACTTCCCCGGATTGGAAATAATCCAATAATAAATATCCAGGTTCGAATCCCGGTAGCGCAAAAACAATATTTTTCGACAATATGTATATATTTATAATTAATACATTAAATTAGTATTTCAAATTAAATGAATTAATTAGAAAGATATACATGTAAATACACATCGAAAAAATATTCTTGTTGCTACCGGGATTCGAACCTGGATCTCTTCCAATCCGGGGAAATGCATTAACCGATTATGCTATTTGAAAGCTATCTTCTTCATATTTACGTATCAAACACATTTGAGTAATCCGATAGTTTTTCGCTCTAAACAGAGTGTACAAAAAAATATAGCGCTCAAACAAATTTTTATCTGACACTAACAAAAACTAACAATTGATTGCATTGCATCTAAATTTCAACACTTAAATCTGCAAATGAAATTCTATGACGCCAAACCACGAAGTTTTTATGAAGAAGAATTAGCGTTGCAATCATGTTTATTTAACATTAAACATAATTATTGTTTTTGATTCAGTTAATTGAGAGTTGACTGTATTTATAATTAAATACTTTTTTTTAACACACAGATAATTACCTAACTTGGTGCCGTTCCTCCGCTAGGCGTAGGCAGAGAAGATGCCACTCTTGCATCGTCCACGTTCATTGTTGAAGCTTTTAACAAATTCATACTTTAACCAACTTACTAACATACTTGAACGAAATAAAACAATTTAGGAGAACACATTCTTATTGTGAAGTTGTAATTATTCAGAACAGACGGTCTGTGATATTTTTTTAAAAATATGAATTAAATATATTAATTATAAAGATATACATATAAAATCAATTTTATCGAAAAATATTGTTGTTGCGCCACCGGGATTCGAACCTGGATCTTTTTCCTAACCGGGGAAGGTGCTTTATCCAACTAAGCTACAGCGACATTATTTTTAGCGACAATTTTCGACCCTATATGTTACCTTTTCCATCATTTGACAGAGCCATCTACCTTATTTTTACAGAATCTCAAATACCTTTGAGTAAACTGATAGCAGGCGCCAGAATTATCAATTCATTTTTATTAAATTTTGGACACATCGATACAACTTTATTATTTAGGAGAACACATTCTTATTGTGAAGTTGTAATTATGTAAAATAATGTCGCTGTAGCTTAGTTGGATAAAGCACCTTCCCCGGTTAGGAAAGAGATCCAGGTTCGAATCCCGGTGGCGCAATAACAATATTTTTCGATAAAATTGATTTTATATGTATATCTTTATAATTAATATTTTAAAAAAATAAAACAAATTAACAAAAAATAACTACAGACCAGAAATTCAATTCAATAATTCACATGTATCGCGAAGCTTTTTTACGTGGTGGCTTTAAAGGTTTGGTTTTTGACGCGTCGTAGACGACGCGACACGAAGACGCTGCATCATGGCTGTCCAGAACCAATCAACAAACAATGGATTGGTAATCGGCCCCGTCACCAGAGTACTGGTGCCAGATATGACCGGCAGTGATACAAGGGCGGAAATGCCAGCACTTGGTGTGACAACCGGCGTGCTGCGTTACCGTCAAAATTTGACATGGAATTTGTGTCACGAATTAAGTCAATCGCTATTTTCACATCTGGACAGTGCTTGACATTTTTTCATCCCTCTCCAACCCTTTCAACGACCGAAACATACGCAATGGTCAAATACCGTTCTCATCACAGACCAGTAAATGAATAGACATGAAATAATGTGTACACATAGGAGAGAGGTTTGGAACATCAGTTGCGGGACGAGGGGCTTTCTACACACATTCTTGGTGGAAACATAAATCGGATAGTTTATGACACATTTACTCTTCGAAAATTATATACCTGCTTGTTGTAAACAAGACGTATTTTTGACATTAATACATAATATATCGTCAGTGTTTAAATTTTCGATCCAATCAAGACTTATTTAAAAAAAAACCTTACGAAGATATATGATTGCGCAAGAGATACCAAAATGATGGCGTGGGTGATAAAAAAATTAAAATATTGGTACAAAAAATTTGCGTTAGTTCATGTACGAGGGATGTCTGAAAAGTTTTCCACCTAACAAAGAAACAAGACATTTTTTCTTCAAATTAATTTTTATTTTTCTACATAGTCTCTTTGTAAGTCTATACATTTCTCCCAGCGATGCTCCCATCCCTTTAACCCGTCCAAATAGTACTTGGACAGCTCAATACTCGATTTTTTTCCATTTTCACAAAAACACTCACATCGACTCACTCAAACGATTGTCAAACAACAACTGAGCGTCCAAAATGGCTGAAATTTTGGTGAGTACTTATCAAAGCATGTGCAAACATGTTCGCCAACTTTTGTTAACGAGTTCTGCCATCTTCATGTTGAGGTCGGAAATTTTTCAGACGTACTGCCCTTCTTTTACCTTGAGCACACATACCCACCTCATTTTTGTCACATTCTGCCTTCATCCTAAACTGGGTAAAATTTGTAATAATACCTGGAGGTGATAAATAAAAGATGTTAGTCTTTAGTAAAAGTAAAACATCTAATTAAGAGAAAAATATAAGATTACAAGAAATAAAACTTTTCGATAAAATTGATTTTATATGTATGTCTTTTTAATTAATACATTTAATTAGTATTTAGAATAAATATATAAATAATTATTTGTTTGGATATAATTTGTCTCAATCTTTCCAAATTTAAGGGCCTGCTGTTGCACTTCTGTTTCTCTCCCTTGCACTTACAGTGCAAGGCTACCTTTATTTTTAGGATTTCTAGAGGCAGGATGTTAATTAGTAATTGATGTCGTTTTTACGATATAACGACAAAATTAATTAACCACATTCCAGTAGGTCAATATATTTTTAAGTCTCTTTAGTTTTGACTTAATAAATAAGATAGAGTTTATTATATTTTTAATAAATTTTAGTGCAATATATTAGAAATATTTGAATATGTCCAAGAACACACAATTACTGGATCTTTACCTACAAAGGCACTGTTATTAAACAAATATCAGATATCTCATAGAGACAAAGCCATGTTTGATTATATTTACTGGAAAATATATGGAAGTATGGGGTAATTACAGGGCTAATAAAAAATAGTTTCGTCTCTATGAGATATCTGATATTTGTATAATATTTTATAAACTGATTTAAACCTTTGATGAAATACCATATATTATCATCATCATCATCTTCAGGAGTCAAGGCAGTTGCCAATTCTCTCGTCTGTCCTACATTAATGATGACTAATATGTCCTAGAGTATATAATCAAAATAATATTGATTCGCTCTTTTGTCTTTTTAATCTTCATGTATATAGCAGATTTAGGCAGTCTGCAATAGCGACAAGCGTGCAATATACGCTTTCGAAATGTATTGCTGGATAAGGATGTTACGTATCCCGGGCACAACGGTGAATGGATGTGCAGCATCGAGCTGGAGAGACCCTGGCGTCAGGTGTAAGGGCGACCGAGCACCGAGACTGATGGGATGTTTATTACGAGTCGTGTCTCGTTTGATTAAGGCTACGTTGAGTCAATATTGATACAAACTCAGAAAGAAGAAGAAGAAGTGAGTAATCAAGAATTAACCTTTTAACAGCGAACAATTTGGGTTTAACACGTTAACATTTAAGAGTGACTACAAAGGATTGGGGTAGGTTTAAAGTATGTCGATTTAAAATGTATATTAAAAGTGTTCAAAGATTTTTAGTGAAACATTGTGGAATTCCATGATTATTTTATAAATTGAGTCAATACTCTGTTTTATTCCACTACACTTTTCATTGTGTTAAATGATATATAACGTTTTTGGGAACATCTTCCCATTATCAATATTATAGATCAACTATAATTAAAAGCACTTTCAGACAAGAATGGAGGGCCATTCATTTGGTAACAGTAATTTATAACTCATACATAGTTGTGCCAAAGGACAAAAATTAGAGGTTTTAGAAAATTTAGAAATATACAATAATAAAAATAACAATAAAAACATAATAAATATTCAAATACCGCCCATTACATCCCCTCTCTTATCCATTTTAACTCCACCTCCACCTCCGTAAACTCCAAACATACCATATATTACTGTCTGAAAGTGTTTTTAATTTTAGTTGAATTATATTATTGATAATGGGAAGATGTTCCCGAAAACGTTACATATCATTTAACATAATAAAAAGTGTAGTGGAATAAAACAGAGTTTTGACTCAATTTACAAAATAAGCATATTAAAAGCTGAGAATGATCTTCCACGAAGTGAAAAATGATTTTAAATATACAACGTGTAAATTGTATTTGGTCCCGTTTCTGCACGGTCGAAAAGTGCGTGTAATCACGTGATGTGCCAAGAGTGCACGTCAATTCACACTTAGCACTTAAAAGGTTTATCTGTGCAGGTAACGACCGACTCATAGCGCACCGGAGCGCGAGCCTCAACATCCGGCACCGGTGACCCGAGCGGACAAATTCTAGCGGCCCCGGCGGACGTTCGCGGTTCGACTTGTCGTTCTTTTTACGTTCTCCTCCGTATGGGAACCAAAAACAAAGCGGGTTCGGAAAAAACCCCGGAGTGCGTTTTACAATGCATTTTTTCCGCGGCGCGGCCCCGCAAACGTGCGGCGATGCCACAAATCCGCCGGCCGCGCGCACCACGCTCAGAATCCGAGCATTTTTGTGATTTTTGTCCGGGGACAAAAAAGCCCGCGACAGGCGGTGGAATTCCGATGCCCCCACGACAATCGATGCCCATGAGAGTGCACAATAAAGGACTGGACTGGCGTCCAATTGTGAGGGGAATCCCGCCGAATTTTGTCGCTCGGTTACGATACAGCTACGAGTTGTATCTTTGGTAGCTAGTAATTAATACGCACGTGATGCCGGAAGCGAAAGCTACTGATCCCGTGGATCGCACAAATATCTCTTCATCCAAGAGTTAATAATTATTACCTTCGAAGATAGTCAGTCAACACACGTGTGCTAAAAGCACATAAACATATTTTACACCTTTCAGTTTACTAAAAATTATCACATTATTACGTGAGCTAACGAGGTGTAATGGGAAATTTTTCTGTTATGTTTTGTTCATTCTCCACGATTGCCAATTTGCAACATTCAGTTATACTTTTTTGTCGAGTGTTTCTAATTTCTCAACCATGAAAAAGTGCATTCTGTAACACGTCATCTCCCAGTTGTCTCAAAATGTTTATGCATTGTAGCTTGACGTCATTCTAGAAATATCTATCAGGGTCATTTACGACATGTTGATAATCTGTTTATTACAAATAAATAAATAAACAAAATTATACCATGAATATTTTTTTTACTTATTCTTAATTTTTCTAGTTTATTATAACTTCCAATAAAACTATACTTTGACCCATGTTCCAAAAAACGTTCACAAAAACTATTTACTTTAAAATTGTACAATGAGTATGTTTATACAAAAATAAATTAATTATTACTCATGGTAGTATAACACATTATCGAACCAACTCAACTTTCCACGTATTTCTATAGGGTGAAAATTTTCCACGCTTGTGTCATGTCGTTTGATGGAGAAAACTTCTCTCGTCCTCGACTTATTCAAATGTAAATATATCCTAAAATTAAATGAATATAAGCAAAAAAAAAAAAACTGGGCTGAAGAAGTGACGAGACTGGATAGAGTTTGGTACGAGTGTAACAGGAGAAGTTTTAAGGTTGCATGTTGAGAAGCCAGGCTGAGATGACCATATCATCAAAACTGCAAAAATACTGGGACAATGTGAAGACCTCAAAAAACCTGGCGGTCAAACAACGTCCATGATAAAGCGTTCTGAAGTTTTCGTATAATGAAAATCGACCCACGGTGATGGGAAAAGAAAGAAATGAAGAAGCAAAATAATCACGACAAGTTAAATGTACCGCAACGTTAACTAACAGTAGGCAGATAACTGTTAATAATTTAATTAAATTAATTTATTGTTTTTTTATAATTACTTGTTTCAGCCTGTCACGGCCATCTTCAGACTGAATTAACACATTCAAAATTTGAAATAATGTCTACTGTTAGTTAACGTATTGAACGACAAGTCGTCTCACCGTCACAATCGCGGAGCCGATCTACTCACAGCTCTGGACCTTTACGCTTTTACGACGCCAATCTTAAATACCCACCCAATAAGTCGTCTTTTGTTTCCCAATGCTATTGTTATTTTTTGTTTGTATCTTGTTTCGGTTGTACGACTCTTTAGTACAAATTTAGATATCGACGGACCCCCTAGACAAGATCTGTGCGCGAGATAAACATTTTATTATGATGCAGGCATCGAAAACTGCACACAAATATTGAGATATACAGTTCACAAATTTATTGCGATGATTATTTTATTTTGTTGTAGTATATTATTATAATGCTACTAGACCGTTAACAAATCTAGTAACCTAATTTATGAAAGGGTCGACACCAAACTGTATTGGAGATTTGTTACCAAATACACCTGACGCTGAAAGGAAATTCACCTCTGTGTCAATAGTATGTGTACCTGATGTTATCTTACGCATCCAAGTTTGATCGCGTCAGATCTTACAAAGGCAGTGCTATGAAAACATTTCTGTGTAATGAATGGTCTCGCTAGTTTAATGAAATATATACGTTTTCCGGCATCTAGCAATGTATTCAAATATCGGATATCTGTCACAGTTACGTAATTATTTTTATAATAATAACAACTAATGGATCCGATATTTTAAAATTTATCTTTAAATACTTACAAGAGAAAAAAATAATCAAAAAATGTCAATGATGAGAATAAGGTGGTAACGACGTTTATTGGTTCCATCAAGCAAGCAATTCTATACAAAATTAGATATTCATATTTATAATACGTATTGACGTATTTATGACTCAGCTACGTTTGATATTTTATAAAAAAATCTTTGTAAATACTGAAATATACAGGTATATTGTTTTTTAATTAATTTTAAAAAATTGTATATAATGAATGTACATTTTATATTATTATATAACATATCAGCTTCCAGTTTACATCAGTTATGGTGAATTTACTAGAATGACTTTATCAGTATATATCAAATTTCTGATATAATTTTGGTATTAAATTCGACAGAGTATTATTACTGCATTATTATCGAATACCACAAAATGCATGATTTTTTTTATTTATTAGATAATTTATTTTATATTTATATTTTAAAAATTCACCTCAAGGTCACTTTATACATACACTGTTTAGTCCAACACTATTATATACATTATTATTTAAACTTATGGATATGACTTTGTGAAATAGTGCATTTTCAGTATGTTTTAAATAAAGTCTCTGTTGTACTGTTCGTTATGACGGAAAACTAAGATTCACTAAACATAGTATTCTGGTAAACTCTTCCTGCTTGGCATCTATCATTCAGGCTGTCTGGGATGCAGAGCTCGTGAAGATACAGAAGTGCCATTTTATGTGTAAATCAACCAGTACAACTTAAATTCTAGTCTTTCAAAGAAACAAAGTTAATGTAAAATAAATAAATATCAGATATCTCATAGAGACGAAGCTATTTTTATTATAATTAATGAAAAATATAAGTATGGGGGTAATTACAGGGCTTACGAAGTATCATCGGCTGGCTTAAGTGATCACTTTATATAAATATAGCGTTCACCATTCTCAGCCCATAAATCTCCACATCTATCAAATTTTTGAAAGTTGTATATATGTTAATATATAAGACTCGCTTCGAGATGATTCATTTTTCCTTGAAACAGCATATATGTTAACTCAATGAGAATCTGATTCTTTTTTGAAAATTATTTAAAGAACTATTCTTTATCTGTAAAATGTTTTTAACACATTATACTAGAACACACCTAAAAAATCAAAAAATTTCAATTTTTATGTATGTATTTTTCTTATTTTGACCGATATACTATTTTAGCAATATTAGAATATGTCCAAGAACACACAATTACTGGATGTTTACCTACAAAGACACTGTTATTAAAAAAGTATATTAGATATCTCATAGAGACGAAGTTATTTTTATTATACTTTAATGGAAAATATATAGAAGTATGGGGTAATTACAGGGTTAACTTCTATATATTTTCCATTAAAATATAATAAAAATAGCTTCGTCTCTATGAGATATCTGATATTTTTATATTTTATAATAACAGTGCCTTTGTAGGTAAAAATCCATTAACTGTGTGTTCTTGGACACATTCAGATATGTCAAAGTAATGTTATGTGATATAATTCAGACGATTCTTATATTCTATCAAGCAGAAACATTGGCACGCCTGCAGAAATACTATTACAGCAGTCCACGTGTGACGTCACACATGTATTTGTGAGTAGTCGAGCTGCCACCGGAGGAAGATGTCACCGAATACATTTAATCTGTCTCAGTTGATAAAAGCATAACAATAATATAAAAGTCACACATTTATCCTGAAGAACGGATAGTTGACAGGCTGTCAATAACATCGTGAGAAACGTATATTGGCAGTTGTAAAGACGTAGGCGCCAGGGTAATAAGTTACAGAAACGAATGCCAACATGACACTGAGTTCTTCCCCCCCAACGGCACCAGACACCGATATAGGAAACTAACACATTTCCTGGAATCGGATGATCAGGACATCTCATCTATCCAGTCGGGGGAGCCACGCCCCAACCCAAATAGCCCAACACTTAAAACCGACCGTGTTAAAATATTACGAGTATTTTTCATTTCTCTCTCCCTATTTACAAACATGTGCTGGGATCTTCTCCGTGTATACGACCAATTACGGATGACTCCAGTCAACTCCGGTGGATGTATTTAGAAATTCAGTTTAAACAGATCGACCGCAATCTTAAATTTAATGCAAGATAAATTTAAACGTCGCTAGGATACAGTTTTCATAGAGGCTAGAGGTTTTCACAACACCGGACACAACGTAACGAAACAAAATATTCGATTAAATAAAACACAATCACTTTGTATAAAACCACGAAATTTATTCAACGCCAACCGGCTTAGCTTAGCTCAAGCTTCGTCGGGGCGTATTTAAAACTAACAATAAATACAAAAAGATTAAACTAAACTAATGAAAAAAATATATATTTATATTCCTTAGTGCTGAGTGATATCAACAAAAATATTATCATTGTCAAACATTGTTCCTTAAGCGGCCGCGTGTCTACTAAATTACATCCGCCTACAAGTTAAATTATTAAAGAATAATAAAAATCACAACACCGGAGTTTCAGATATCTTATAGACAATATTTGATCGACGCCTTTGACATGTGGTGTTATATAATAAAATAATTATATTTTCGTAGAAAGCAATCAGAAGCCCGCGAAATAAAAAAGGCAGTAAATAGTGGTACGCCAATTCTTAATAATCAAATAATTTATCCATTAGCCCCATATAGGTATGTTTCCTTTAAAATCAATTTAATATCCATCTAGACTGATTTTCCCCTCCCTCAATGTTCTGTCTATCCGTATATATGTTCTGTCTCTCTTTCGCATATAATCTTATATTCTGTCTTCCTTAATGTTCTATTAAACTGTATATGTATTCTGTCTCTCTCTTTCACATGTAATTTTATATTATATCTCCCTCTTTATGTATCCCCTTCCTTAAATGCACAATTTTTTTTTTGTTATGATTAGTTTTAAATACGTCCTGATGAAGGTTGAGATATGCGAAACCGGTTGACGTATAATACATTTCGTAGTTTCATAAAAAATTATTGTATTTTATTTAAATCAAAAATAATTATTGCAGACTTTAGGAGTATTGCTTAAAGAGATGGAGGAAATGGGCCTGGGGAAATTGATGATCACGGGAACGCACAAGAACGATATCCAATAAGATGGATAAACCAAGTCTGAGACATGGTCTGGTCATGGAGACACGCCACACTAAACAAGGCCCAAGATGGTGAATACTGGAGGCAAGCATTTGTGGAAGCAGAATAGAAGAGCGCGATGCTTAGCCATTAGGACATCAACCGAGAGAGAGAGAATACGTCTGTTTGTTCTCTTTATAATACAACATGCACTTATTTGCACGCAGTAATTTTTCAGGGTGGTATGTATCAGCTCACCACCTATTGAAACATTAAAGGGGACGTTGCTCTCGAACCGTTGAGTGAATAGTCAATTCGTAACGAACAGATGTCAAAAGAATCCGATTCGTGGAGCACCAACTACACTGAAATCTACCCACTTCCATTAAGCCAGAATTGTTGGCAAACAACCGAAGACGACACCGAGTGCAAACAGATTATCAAATGATGGATGAAAAGGCGCTAATCCGTAAAACGCAATAAATAAAGATGTCCTTTTGATATTGTACCTCCGCATTGTTTTTCTGGTCTGTGCGGTGTTTATCCTGCGAGGATTTGCATCCCTCGGGAGCCGCCGTGACAGACTGGGATGCTGGGGTCGAGATAAGTAATCTGTACCACAGAACCTCGTTAGCTATTGAACTACAACAGAGAAAACATAACAAACAAAGCGCACACTTAGTTCCTACACATTTCCGATTTTAAAACATTGTAAATAGTTCAAATTAACACGGGAAAGCTGAACCTAAAAAAAGTTAAAAATAAACAATCTACAAAGATCATCAACTGTTACGACAATTATATTTTAAATATATTTATATTTCCCTTCATTTTATTATACTGTTTATTTTCTTACATAAAAGATGTTAATTTTTATTATTATCATTTTATTTATAACTTACCACACTCAACATTAATTTTAGTTTAAAAATATTGTATTAATAATTATACAAAATACTTTGTTTAAATCACTATTTATTAATTATTCTACATGTTTCGATACCTATGGTATCTTCTTCAAGAAACAATGTATACTGAAATTAAAAAATACAATCATAGATAAAAACAAATTTATGAAATGGAGAATAAGTAAGAACTAATACGAAAACAAATTTAAAAGGTGCCTATTTGCAAAAGAGGATTTGGTTATTTATAATATTAAGCTTGCTTTTAACACTTTTTTTTATTTCTAAAATTTCAAATTTATCTAACTGTAAACCCCTAGAATTTGTATGTGAAATTTCTAAACCCTTATTGATATCAAAGTAATGATTTGTTTCCAAAAGGTGATTGGAAAATTCTGAATAGTTATTGTTATTTAGGCATCTCAAATGCTCCTTAATTCTAATATAAAAATTTCTGCAATTGAAGTAAGATTATTTAAAAACACAATTTTTCTCCACTGCTTCTTACTATCGATAATAGGTGGGTAAACATATGATCTGATAAACTTTTTCTTGTACTGTTTGTTTGATAAATTATCTATTCATTTAATATTATAACCATTATTAATTGCAATTTGTTTAATAATATTTCATTCTATGTTGAAGTTATTTATGGATAAAATATGTATTAGTGTAAAAGAAAATACATATTTTCACCGTTTGTACTATATTTTTAATACTCGTTGACTACTGTAAGGATACTACCTATTTTTCTTAATTGCTAATGTTACTATGTACCTTATCTATACAAAATTTTCCGAAACCGGTTGTAATAATTCACAGTGGTTTTAAAAACAAAGTCAATAAACTATTAATAATTAAAATGAATCTCAACGTGTTAGCGTTAAATATTTAAAAAATATATATTTAAGTTTCTGAATAAATAAACTTTGAAAAATTGTAAGATTATATGTGAACGAACCAAGGTATGTATAGTAAATACAGGATAAAGAAAGGCTAATTTCAATGATTGGGACATATGAAATTAATAGAAGTTGAAGGGAAAGAAGAAAATGAAATAAATATAATAAAATGATAAGAAGAATTTAATCAAACTCCAATAAAACCGTCTACAGGAAACGCCATGGTACGTGCTTATGCATCACACAGAAAGCCGAATAGTTTGGAGTATTCTCAACAAGATCTCAGCCATTTTTCACACATCATTGTGCTGTTCAATTCCATCCCACAGATGTATACGTCGGTCTAGAAGAGCAGAGGTGCCAAAATATTCAGGTTAACGAGCTACGATCTGGTTGCGTAAAAAAATAGAAAGAGAATAAATGTACATTATTTCGCGCAATTAAAGTCGACCACGAAAACTTCTCAGGTAATATGTTTCTTCCTGAGATAAATTACATAACTAACATGAGTTTTTTTTTCCGAGAACATACATAAATAGTTTCTTGGCTAGTTGTTAGATCTAGAAAAAAACAAACATGTTAATTCTAATTTGTCCTTCTATCTTAAAGTATCAGTCTCTATTAATTTATTTATTTATTAGAAATATCGTGTCCCATTTCAAATAATCAGTTATGGGTACGGTACAAAAACACTGCTTTGTATAAGTAATTTATTTATGGGGAATTTGTTGATTTTGGTGTTTGGCACGTGTGTTAGAAGTATGTGTTACGCCTTTGTCATTTTTGGGCTGTGAAGGTGTTAAACCTATACTCTATAGCAGCGGTCGCCTAAGTGGTGGTCCGCGAGAAAATTTTACTGGTCCGCAGAGAAATGTAGACATTGTTGGCATTTTTTAATCAACAGTATTTTAATCCATGATAATATGTGGATAATAGATCCGTTTGCAGCGAACATTCGAGATAGTCATTTTAGCATGAATCTAAAAGAGAGCCTCATCGATCTACCGTCCGACGACACTCAAAGCTAAATTTCATTCATCCTCAGTTTTAGCTTTCGAAAAGGCGATGAAAATTCCGATTCAATTCTCCACAACTTATTAATGCGAAAAGGCATTTTCATCTGTCACAGCAATCAAAACATGGTACCGATGTGGGCTTGAAATAAATGCAGTACTCCGTCTTGCAGCAACATCATCGGTGTCAAATATCCATAATCTTATTTCAAGCAAGACGTAACTCTCATCATACAATAAATGTACAATACTAAAAGTTTAATATAATTAAACCATATTTTAACTGTTTTGTTTCATTCTCTTATAATTTGGTTACAATTAGTAGTTTTATTTGCATTCTATGTGTTTTTTGATCATTTTTTTCTTAATATATTTAACACTTTAAAAAATCCAGTTAGTGGTCGGCAGGATTTAAAATTATGAATTTAGTGGTCTGAGAGGTTTTAAAGTTAGACGACCGCTGCTCTATAGTTTAGGCACCCAGCCCTTTCCAGCAGTTATTGAACGTTTGTTGCTTGCCTTATAATTCATATTTTTAGATTGTTAATAAAAAATATATTCGATATATTTTTCAGGTATATTTATAATTTACACAATGGTGTATGAGATATTTCTTTTTATCATTTCAATATTATAAGATGAATATTTTTTTTAAATTTGGCAAATAATATTCACTATTTTTCCAACAAAGCTTTTCAAAAGCACCCAATCTCTCGTTATTTGAACCACATAATTTTATTCTCCATACGTTTTTTCATTATCTCAAAATCTATTTTATTTGTTTTCCTAATTGAGTAATTCTAATATCATTAATTGACATGGCAGTTACATTGTGGTGCAACACGAATATTATTTTTTAAGTAAACTAAATATTGCACTACACACACAGCTGAGTTTTATTTTTGTTAAGACTACAGTTTCAAAAAGTACAGTTCTCTCATGGACTGCACCTCTCAAAACTATGATCGTGACCAAAATAAACTTAGTTGTTTCTGAAGTACAAGCTATGACTAGTGATTAATTCTAAATTAATTAGTAACTTTTTAACACTTGTCTAATTACAGCATTATACTGTTTTAGGACAAACATAATACTAAAAGACAAAATGAATTACATCGATAGAGAAATAATAATTTTAAATATATTAATTAGAAAGATATACATATAGAATCAATTTTATTGAAAAATATTGTTGTTGCGCCACCGGGATTCGAACCTGGATCTCTTTCCTAACCGGGGAAGGTGCATTATCCAACTATGCTACAGCGACAATATTTTTAGCGACAAATTTTCGAACCTATGTGTTACCTTTTTGATATTAATACATTTAATCGTTCCATTATTTGAAAGAGCCATCTCTCTTATATTTACAGAATCTCAAATACCTTTGAGTAATCTAATAGCAGACGCCAGAATTGTCAATTCTTTTTTATTAAATTAATGGATTGGTGTACATAAACATGATATACCTACTGAAATACAGTTGCATTTACACTGTAAATATGTATACTCAACGTTTTTAATAGAATGTTACCAGTTTAAGGTTATAATTAAGAATAACAAAAAAAAATTGCGATTTGCAAATCAAAAGTGCATAATTAAGTATATATTGGTAGTCCCAAAGGTGTAAACTATCAAAGCCAATGCAGTTATGTAGCAGTTACAACGTTATCGTTGGTCTAACATATTGCGACACCCGTGAAAACTGGGAACACGAAGATTTAATGATAAATTTCTCGCAATAAACGACGTACACCAATTGAAATAATTACTATTAATACCGAGTGTTGATTTTTGTTTATTTTAAACGTAAATTCGAAAAGTAAGACTTATCAGTCAGGGCAGGTAGATTAATGCCTCTTAGATAAAATAATGAAGACAGCATAAATCTTGGTATAAAATCCTTCTATTTGAGTTTATTGGCCATCAAAAGAATCACCGTTAACGTGTCAAGACCAAAAAACACAACTCTTGTGTTGTTTTGCGATAAGCTTTAGTACACGCGTTACAAAATGGGAATTTATACGTTTCATTTAATTTATTTAACACATTGCGGACGTAATAAATAAATATATTCGTACATAACATCAACAATATGAAAGTAATGTATAAACAAAATAAAATGTAATATTATAGTACACATACGCGACAATTTAAAGATTTACACAAGTAACTAACTAATCTTTACCTTGATGATTAATCTAAGTACGTAAAAAAAACTAACTACTACTTCGGATGTGTCACAAGACGTACGGATGCAATGGAGAGACCGGCGGCATAAGGCAGAGTCGAGGAAAGATCAGGCGAAGTCTGCAAGCAATGGCTCACTCCAGGAAGCTGTCAGGAATGCTGCATAATTTTGGCTATGGAAGAGAGGGAAACATGAAAGATGTGAAGCAGAAATCCTAATACGAACTGAATGGAAAAATCAGCGATGGGCAATTTGACGAATCGGTCCATTCTAAAAAGAACCAAAATCCGTCTGGTGAAACCTCTGGTATGGAATGGACACTTGGACACTAAGAAACTAGGAAAGGAATATGTCGGATGCCTTCGAGATGTGGTGTTGCATATCCCGTGGACTGCAAAATGCACAAATGTCGCTGTGCTCCAAGAATTAAGGATTACAGAAAGACTTTTGACGACGTGCAGGAAAATAATTCTTACATACTTTGTAGATGCGTGTGGCCAAAATAAATTATTAAAGTTCTTCGCGACTAAGAAGATGGTCTCCTGTAAGATAAATAGATCAAATGAAGGCGTTAACATGGTATTCTTTGAACCAGTGGCGTAACTACAAACATTAAGCTCCAATGCAGAATAGAAAATAGGACCATTAAATAAGTATTGTATATAAGATTTACGAATATTAGTAAGTGCAGCGTGATTTATTAATTAAATAATAAGAAAAAATACTCGCTTTAAGACAATTTTCACTTCACGGTGACAGTCTGGTCGCTAACCAGTCATAAAGTTGGGTACGGCTGTTGTATACATCGATAATGTTTGCACGTGAGAAATATTTTTTTAAATTTTGTAATTCCATTTCTTGTTGTACATTATTATTAACGCTGTGAAAGGTATAGATACTCGCAAAAATAATCGATTTTTAATGGTTTGTAGGGCGCGAACTTCTTGGGCCCCTTTCTAATGTGGGCCCCACTACTTTGAACGCTGCCATCTACATGCCTTAAGACCGGGAGGAATGGAGATGTATTGTGTACCGGGTGTCAGATACTTCGGGGGACCACAATGTTCAACAGTGAGCAGACGAAGAAGAAGAATTTCTGTATTCATCAGCACTTGCGTCATATACCTTTCTTACTATTCTGCCCTCATACATTTTAACCTACTAGTCAATTTTTGTTTTCATGGTATATCAAATCGCTCTTGAATGACCATAAACATGCAGGTTGGTTTTGTATATTGGAAAGAAAATAATTACTGTTGAACGTACTACGTTAATATTAGCCATAAACGCGCAATACTCAAGTAAGCCGGGGAGACAAAAAAAGGAAATTACGCAATTCATATTTTGAAACATTCAAGTTGAACCTAAAACATAGATTATATTTAAAATCAGATTAGCACTTTCAAGAGAATTCATTTGCAGACAAAAGTAAACAATAACTCCCAAAAGGTACACGAAGAACGACAATGGACCCAGATTGGAATCCTGCGGTACACCCGGCATGATAAGATGGATAAAAAAAATCACCCAATTTTGCATCCAAAATGAACAAATACGTACAAATAATAAAAAAGGGGCCTGGTACCTGTCCGTCTCAAGAAAAAAACCCGAGCCAAATAAAATGTGTCAAGTGGCACATAAAAAGGATAATATACGAACCTATTACGGGGTAAAACGATACAAGTGTGTACTCAGACAGAACACTGCAAGGGTCCCATGGTCTCGGCCATGTTACTCAAAAATGAATAGAGGAAAAAAATCGAGTGTCTGGCCTTTTCGGGGCGCAGATTTGACAGTAATAGCAGAGAAAAAACGTGTCGGGTTACAGAATCGGTATGGGGCTTGGGATAGATTAGCGCCAATCGTTTCCAGACCAAATCCGAGACGACTCATCCGAGCAGCGGTGTAACTCCACTATTGCAGTCAATAAGCAAAAGGTCCGCGCCCTACAATACTTTTCACATCGATATGGACTAATAATTTTTATAATCATACCCCACTGATCATCACAACAAAGCGAAGATCGCCCAAAGAAAAAAGATTTTTTTCAGATGCGTATGCATACAAATGCCTAAAAACCACAGACCACCAAATAAATAGACATGAACTAACGCAAATTTCTTGTCCCAAAATTTTCATTTTGGTGGCACCCACGTGACCATCTGCGACTTTTTTTTAAAAATATGACTCGATTGGAACGAAAATTTAAACAATGTCAATATAAAATGCTTTAATGTAAAAAATACGTCTTGTTTACACAAAGATTTAATTTTCGAAGAGTAAATACTTTTACTATTTCATAAATGTGTCATAATCTATCGGGTTTAAGTTTCATTGGATACATAAAAATACATAAAAACATTGGATACATAAAAAAACATAGATAATTGTAGAACTATAAACAGTTTATGTGTAAAGCGCCCTTGAGGTGAAAGTTTTTACGAAAATGATCCTCGTCAAGCAAATAATGTTCCAAATCCTGCTCCTATATATACACTTCATATAATGTTTATTAATTTACTAGTCTGTGCTAAAAACACACTTTATTTTTGTTTTTGCTGTGTGACTATTATAGGAGATAAGACCAATTTAATTATAACATTGGATAACTTATTTCATTATGTTGGTTCACACTCTTGTCGCGCGGAGACTTGGGACAGTCCGCAATAGCGACAAGCGTAAAATGTATTGCTGGAGAAGGACGTTACGTATCCCGTGGACAGCACGACGCAAGAATGCCTCAACACATCAACAAATCCAACCACAGAAAGTTATATGTGATAAGTAAACAAAAGATTCTTCAAATTATTCGACATTATGACAATCTAGAAAAGGAAACTATCCCGAGCACAACTTTAACACGAAGAAGATCTGGAAGACCTAGAAGAGATCACAACGGTGGATGGATGCATTACTTTTGGCTAAAAAGATCTTAGACTCATCTGTGAGGATGCAATATTCTTACATTTAGTATGTAACACTAAAATAAAAAAATATATAAAATTATATCGTATAAATAATCAGTATTAAACGATCAGTTATTAAACATAGATACTACATATTCTGCACTTGACCAACCTAAAGTAGTTGTTGACAAATTGAAATCTTTAAAGTATAAACTATATTGTTTTCCTGCCAGATTTGTTTGTGGAAGTCTAAAATCCCACCGACTTCTCGTATTGATGAAGAACATTTGCATCATTGAATGCTATTTTTGTTTTGACCAAGTAATAAGTACAAATGAAGCGATGAAAATAATTATTGATAAAAAATAATTAAAATTATTTTGTACATTAGTTTTTAAGTATTTTTCATTATAATAAATGTTTTTGCGAGTGAAAAAAAAAAGTTTTCATTCCGGTCCCCCTAATACAATGGGGCACTTTCCTTCATTTTGAATCAGGGTCAAAGTATTTTAGTTACGCCACTGCGTCTAAGTATTAGCAGGAATTTGCGACCGGCAGGTCTGATGATGGATGCGCAGACAACACGTCCCGATATATCACAAATTCAATCATGCATGGGTCCTATATCTTACTCGCAAGAAATGCATTGCAAGTTTGCCAGACGGCGACCGTGGCAGATTCGTAATATGTTTTCACAGTAATACAATCCTCAACATGTTTTGCTTAATTACATATGTCACAAAATGTATGATATTGATACTTTGCAGTTGATCTTTCGCGAACGTCCTTTACGGAGGGTCGTTAATAATATTCTAAACGTATAAAGTTAGCAAATTTTTGTTGTTGAAATAATAGTTATAGAGAAATTATCGTTACCTCGTGACACGAAAATAACATTGAATTCCAATGATGTGTCGAAATGTGAAAACGGAGGAAATAATTATTTTAAATAAATTTAAGAACATTAAAAAAATGTTTTTACAAAATTATGTAAATCCATAATTATTCCATCTATTATCTATGACTTTCTGGATGTGTTGGATTCGGACATAGTGTCATTTATGGCTGCAAAGTGCAAAAATCTCTAGGTAAAGATTACTTGAATTTTTTATCTTTTATATATTCAATAACAGTACGTAAATATATATTCAATTTATCTTTATTACGAGTAAGAAAAAACATACATGACATGTGTCATCTTTTCTTATCTATCCTGTCTATGGTAAGAGATCTCACTTTCATAGCCGCAATGTCAAAGCGACGGTTTTTGGTTGTTTGCGACTCATCCAACTCCGTCTACTTAAATGCACATTATACTGATAATAGCATTTTTGTGATTATTATTATCATCCGTGAATCTTATATATCATCTAGATGTCATTTTTGTTCGTTTTGACGAGATCTAGCTGTCCGCAGAGCCTAGCAACAAGCAATCGGCGATAGCCGATGAGACGCTGTAGTATTGCGTAGCGGGCACAATAGCCGCCCACAGTGACGATTGTTTATCTGCTAGTATATATTGAACGTTGGATAATTTATATATAAACTGTTTAGTTTTATACTAGTACATAACAATTATTTAAATTTAAATTGACATGCCACCGCAACTTCTGGCAATGGCTGACCGGTTTTACAACCCTTCTTGCGGTTGAAGTAGAGGGTGACCTAAAGGTTCGACCGTGATGCAGGTCTTGAAGATACAAAGGCGTCCATGTCATATGTCGGCTTGTACATCAACCAGCACTAATAAATGCTACTCTTTCGGGGGAAGTGAAACCAATTTAATACACGGAAAAGGGATGTTACGTCCGAGAATTTTGACGATCCATATATATCATAATATTTTATTAGATATAGAATCATAAATTAATCTAAACTGGATGCTTTCTTGTATTCAAGTGTTCTTGTCAGTATAGGTCCGTCTATTTGTCACAGCTAATAATTATTGGTAGCAGACTACGATTAATATGTTAAACACTTGTATATTACAACTGTAATGATTAGATATTATGATAAGAGGTATGATAAACTAGTGTATCCGTATTTAATAATATTTTATATTAAATGTCAAAATACATATTGCAAGATCGACCACCAATCGTATGAAAGTCCAAGGTATTATTCTCTTTTAATTTTTTTTTATTAAACAACACATGATTTATTGACTAACACTGATGATGATGTGCAATATAAAAAATGTATAATACTGTGTAGATATATTATTAACGACTCACTTATTATTAACATATTTTTAAGTTTTGTTAACATTTCGGACAACAAAATGACCATCAAAAATAGTTAAGAAAGCATTAATTTAAATGCATTATTTTTTAGCAGAACACATTCTTATTGTGAAGTTGTAATTATTCAGAACATAGGTCTGTGATATTTTAAATATGAATTAAATATATTAATTATAAAGATATACATATAAAATCAATTTTATCGAAAAATATTGTTGTTGCGCCACCGGGATTCGAACCTGGATCTCTTTCCTAACCGGTTCCAGATTCTAATTTCCTAACCGGTTCCTAATTAACTTTCCAGGTTCGAATCCCGGTGGCGCAACAACAATATTTTTCGATAAAATTGATTTTATATGTATATCTTTCTAATTAATATATTTAATTCATATTTAAATGCATTATAAATTTACTAACAGAAGAATAAGATTATCATATTAATACTGAGTAATCTATACGATTGAGAGTGTGTTTCGAAGTTCATCAGTCGTACAATTTGATAATGAAGACACGTATGGACTACGTGTGATACGTAATGAATTATTATTAATGATTAATTACTTATGCTTAGCCATTATTAGGTATGCGCAATTATGTTTGGTTTAATTATATTTAGAGCATGAGGTGATCTTATGTGTAAGCATTTAGTTTTTTTGCCATGGATTATGAGTCCCATATTTCTAATTTTTTTGTATTCCAGTTCATAATTCTTATTCATGTGTGAGTTTTTCCATCTGATCCATTTTAAGTCTCTTACTTTTATTTCGTTTAAGAGAGCTTCAAATATCCATAATTTTTTGCACTTTTTTTATTGTTATTATTTTGTCGTATTACTCGTCCACTTTCCTCATATAGCTTGGTGAATGTGGTTCTAATAGATGAGTGAATCAATTTGAGTCTTGAATGCACAAAACATGAAACCAGCGGACATTCATCGCCAAGTGTGTCCTGTTTTTTCCTGATTTGGCGTCAAGTGATTTCCATTTTTTCCTTTATGTGAAGCGGTTCCTTGATGGTACGTAAGCGTTTTGATGACGATGATGAACTCAAAGACGGAGTAGACATGGTTTTCATCGCAGGCGGCGTCGTTCTATGACGAAGGTATACAAAAATTGGTGTCCCGTTATGACAAGTGCCTTAATAATGGTGGCGACTGTGTTGAAAAGTGGCTTAAAGTGTGTAGCGACCGAAGAAAGTTAAGTGTTGTAAATATGATGAGTTTCTTTAAAAAAAAATCGGTACTTATCCGCACCTCGTTTTAAGTAGACAAACAATATATAGACTTAATTTTATTTTAAATAAATTCATTAAAACATTTTTGAAACGTGTAATTGTAAAATTTTAGTTTTTCTAGACACGATAAACTGATTGCTTTGTAAAACTATGCGCGAGCAGCTCATAATTTTGAAAGAATTTGTGTATAAATAAATAAATTTCCCAGCCCGGCTTCAAAGCGCAGCACTGCAAGGCAAACGGACGTTAAATCCTCGCGCCTCGCTTCACATCCGTCTAAGTGAGAGCAATTCCACGGCGTTTGGTTTGCTTTTATCCGTCCATAAATAATGCGGTGGTCGCAAATCAAACCGCCGGACATTTAGCGGAAAGGGGAACACTCGCCGGCCCGGGCCAAACTGCCATTAGAGTCTATTCAAAGGAATCAAGTGGTTAATTCAACGGCGCGGGACTTTGATAATTCGCTTAGTAGTTTAGCGAGCTGGGTAAATAAACAGAGTAGGTAACGATTGTCGCGTCCTGATTTGTAGCCTGGAACCGTTATCGCGAGAGGCGTCCACGTCGGGACCTACAACTTTGCAGAAAGAAAGCCCTGAATCTATCGAAGCTATCGTGGATCTGGTGACCAGATCGGATATGATCCAGCCACGCACATATAGCGACGATTTAGAGCTCGAAACATGTACCCTAAAAAAGAATGTTGTGCATACCATAGACTGTGAAACGAACGAATATCTTCATCCTTCAGAAACTCCGCAGTTACGTACGTGCGGAGTGAGAGAGTTCGTCTCCGATAAGATGGACAGGAAAGTCAGAGACATGATTGGAACTTCGATACACGTCGCACTTAACAAGGCCCAAGATTGCGAAGAACAGAGGCAAGCAGTTCGCGAAGAAGAAGCGGAATAGAGTACCACGATGCTCAGTCATGAGAACATTGACTAAGAAAGACAAAGATGACACTAGTCCCTGAGACTGGTTGGTACATGCATTAAAAACAGATTAATAATAAAATAAATGATTTAGCAGACACACGGCGCGATGAGTGGGGGAGTGGGGAGTCTGCGCCATCGCCGCTGCCAAACTTGAACCTGACAAGATCGTCTGTCTCAACTTTGCACTTTGCGTTCTACCTTGAAGTCATGTACCGCGAAATATATTGTAAACCATTGGTCAATAAATTCCGTATACCACGCGTAAGTAATCTGTTTCTCTGCTCACGCCTTATCACTTCCCAAATACATTATTTCTAACTGCCAAACCAAGGTGAATGTTAAAGTAACTTGAACACCAATAATGGGCACTTAATTCTATCGACTATGCTACAAACAAACCTACGATTGCTCCTAATTAATTAATTCTTTACTCTATCATACACAAATTTTCCACACAGGCGTCCAAGTGATTGCATTTCCACCACATTAATATTTAATTAATTAAGGAGAACACATTCTTATTGTGAAGAAGTGATATTTTTAATACTAATTAAATGTATTAATTAGAAAGATAGATATATAAAATAAATTTTATCGAAAAATATTGTTGTTGCTAATGGGATTCGAACCTGGATCTCTTCCTATCGGATTACTCAAAGATATTTGAGATTTCATAAAAATAAAGAATGTGGCTTTCAAATAATGGAATGATATTCATTTGAAAAGTGTAACACGAAAATGTATCGTCAATCAACCGTGTCGGTATGGCATAATCGGTTAATGCACGTTCCCCGGATTGTATTATTGATTAATTTGTATTAAAAATTCATTCATTATTTTTTTGCCAATTCCAAGCTTCACTTCCACACATATGTGTTGGCACCACAACTCACTCATGCACCGCCGGTCTTGCTGTCGGCCTTTTAACAAAACTAAAGCTAAAAAAATGTAATCAAATAGCAAACACATTTTTGAATTTTCGAAAAGATCCAACGAATTAGTTCTTTACACCTGACAAGCAATTTTTATATATAGTACTATTAATTAGAGTGACAGCGTTTCGCCTCCTCCGTCGTCTTCCCGTAGCTCCGCGCAGTCACTCCTTCCACTAACACCACTATAAATATTATTATGTTGGAGCAGCTCGCACCCGCGCCCGCCAATCACCGGCACGGATCGGCAAAGTGGTTCAAGACGTGCTAATTCATCCATCGCGCATTGGCCCGCCGGACTCCAAATGCAGATTTCAGGGGACACTAATGGCGCATGAACATACACGCAAATAACGGTAGAATTGAGCGAGCTGTCATTCGTTGCCTATTGTATTTTATACGCAGAGTAGAATGAATAAATGATGTATATGATAAAGTGTCCGTATACATGCATGTATACAGACACTTTATGGCAACATTCTTATATTTATTATTATTATACAGGCATTAACATAATTTGTAAAATAACACAAAATTTTATCAGAAGTGCGATACATAAATAAAAAAATTATATAATGTCAGCACGGTCATCTTATAATCAAAAATAAATATAAAATGTGAAATAAAGCAATTTATCCGGCATCATTGAGTTGAGATACAAAACATTGTAATAATGTAGTTCTATAAAGAGTTAAATTTACAGCAAAAATGTCTATTATCTCCGCATATTCATTCCCCAAAGAATGCAATATGGGGACTGCGGAGTTAGCTAATGCATGTGTTCTGGTCATTACTACTGTAATAGAACAATGAATTGTGTCTCGATGACCTCAATGGTGCGTGAAAGTCAGGCAGACCAACAATCTGGGGGCAGTCTATCATACCATTGATATCCTTTGGATGATTATTGCTTAATTTATGGTGGGATTAAAAATACTTTGCAAACGTCCAAGCTGCTAAAAAGAATAAAAAAATTCGATCAAAAATCTAACTGTAATATATTTTTTTTTTAGGAGAACACATTCTTATTGTGAAGTTGTAATTATTCAGAACAGACGGTCTGTGATATCTTAAATATGAATTAAATATATTAATTATAAAGATATACATATAAAATCAATTTTATCGAAAAATATTGTTGTTGCGCCACCGGGATTCGAACCTGGATCTCTTTCCTAACCGGGGAAGTTGCATTATCATTTTTAGCGACAATTTTCGACCCTATATGTTACCTTTTTTGATATTAATACATTTAATCGTTCCATTATTTGAAAGAGCTCTCTACCTTATTTTTACATAATCTCAAATACCTTTGAGTAATCTGATAGCGGACGCCAGAATTATCAATTCATTTTTTTTCAATTTTATAGACATTGATACAACTTTATTATTTAGGAGAACACATTCTTATTGTGAAGTTGTAATTATTCAGAACATAGGTCTGTGATATTTTAAATATGATGATGGAACGATTAAATATATTAATATCAAAAAGGTAACATATAGGGTCGAAAATTGTCGCTAAAAATAATGTCGCTGTAGCTTAGTTGGATAAAGCAACTTCCCCGGTTAGGAAAGAGATCCAGGTTCGAATCCCGGTGGCGCAACAACAATATTTTTCGATAAAATTGATTTTATATGTATATCTTTATAATTAATATATTTAATTCATATTTGTAATATATATATTTTTTTTAATTTTGAGGATCGAGACATCGTTGCAAATCATCATCCATTCACATTACTATTCATCCAAACCAATATATTAAAATAAAAAAGAAAACAAATCTTCAAAAAATAAATTATTTCTCTAGTTGGGTTGAAGAGACATTTTTTTAAATGTCGCCCAAGATACTAACGTGCTAAAAATGCAACATTACGTTTGTGAATTAGTACGGTTGTCCATGTGTAGCTAAATCTGTCACTACGGAAAAAAAAGAAGATAAGATAACTCGTATTTTTAACGAGTGGTAAAATTATAAATATAATATATTTAGAGACGCAGCAACTTTGTAAAGCTTAATTTCCGAAACCCGTAAACACATCTCTCGACTCAAGAGTGGCGGATCGCGCGCCGCACTGTTTAAAGATGGCCGGCGTGTTGAAAAATTGCACGTCGCCACGAATTTCCGTGTACTACATTCTGTCTTACATATTAACTTGTGATCATTTCGCCGGGACACATATTACGCGGCGATGTTTTGCGCGACGCGCACCCACGAACGCGCGCGCGCGCCCGATCGCCAAAGACACGGGCACAAGAGGATGGACAAGCAAACGGCGGAAACTCGGGTGTAAAATAACAGGCGGTTATTTATTGCTCGCAAACATAAATGTATAATCAGGCCTATTCTCAAAATTGCAATATTGAAATGAAGGTGATTGTTACACCAACCCTCAAAAATAGACAGATAGTTTTGACAGATTATGGTACGTTTATCTCCCTCACTCTCTCTCCCTCTTTCTCATTCAAATATAACACTATTTTTGAGGGTTGGTGTAACAATCACCTTCATTTCAATATTGCAATTTTGAGAATAGGCCTGAATAACGTGAGTGGTTATTCATTTCAAATCTTCAATACCGTATTGCATCTTATTTAATTCTTATACACGCAATATTTATTTATTTGCATATGCTCAAATATAAACAAACAAACAAATCATTCAAACAAAGCCGGTTCCCTGACCAGAGAATGGCAACGACTACAGAATACAATAATGGCTGTGACTGAAGTATTTACATTTGTAGAATTATATTTTGATTATATTTATATATATGTGTGAATTTTTATTTATTTATATTTTCCTTGGTTTTCCTTTCATAACATAAATAATATTTCGTAACTTTAATGTATTATATAACATGTTTTATCTTTATGGCGAATCGGATATTTATATAAAATAAACGTATTATTATTATTATTATTATTATTTTCATCTTGGTAGCAACAAAAGTATTTATTCGATAAATATTATTTTTTCTGTATATGTTTTTAATTGATTCATTTAATTTGTTTTTAAAATACCATAGATCTATGTTCTAAAATTATAACTTCGTAACAAAAATGTGTTAAGTATATCTAGAATTTACACTACACATATTTAATTTTAAATTAATACATTTTTCCCACTTTCTTACTACCTCTGTTACTTATTACTAACATTTAAAATCTTCATCGCACTATACATCATAAATATCGGAGAGACTGATTTCTGTATGGCAGTCTCATTTTGCCACTTCTTTGTGTTGATTTGAATCAATTATTCTAATACTCGCCAATTTTTTCGATACGTTTAATTTAAAAGTAAATAGTATAACATTATTTCTAAGATTTGCAAAATCGACCATTTTTTAGATTGTTAACTTTGTTTTATTAACCACTAAATGAATTAAATACATCTACCGGTTTCGAAAAATATCATTTTCTTCTTCAGGATGTCATCAATGCATTTAATTAATTATGTGGTAAATAAAATAAAGTCAACAATCTAAGTATAATATTATTGACATAATAATTGCTGTGTTCATTTTAAGTCTTTGTGCAACCTATTGCACCCTTAACTTTGGGTCCGCTTCGTTGACAACACTAATTATACTTTTAAAATCAGCAATGTTATCTTTGTGGTTAAGATTCATATTTTTATTTATTATCTTTGTTTTATTAACCACTAAATGAGTTTAAATACATCTACCGGTTTCGAAAAATACCATTTTCTTCTTCAGGATGTCATAACTAACTAAAACATATATTGTTTCTTTGACAGAATCTATTTTTAAAAAATCTATTTTAAAAAAAATTTTTTTTTTAGAAGAAAATGGTATTTTTCGAAACCGGTAGATGTATTTAAACTCATTTTAGTGGTTAATAAAACAAAGAAAATAAATAAAAATACTAAAAAGTTAAATTACCAAAGGGGAGCACATTTTTCGCGAGAATTAAATACACAAATGATTGTGGTCCGTGACAAAATTAAACATTTCACAATTAAACCACGCGATGGACATGTACCACGTTTATAATACAAAATGGTGTATAAGATGTCAACAGCACGTAGATAACTAATAAGTTATCGACAAACACCGCAACGTTTCTCGTTATTTGACATGCAAAGAAGCGTTTCGTAAATTTGTTACGATCGCCCAAATCATAATAAGATGAATGTTCGCATCATCTGCCGGGGACCGGGGCGTGATGGATGCTGCACCGGTCATATTTTCCCGAGCCGTTTGCTTAATTACCCGTGTCAGGCGCGCCCCGCACCGCGTGCTCTATTGACGGGGTGAAATATTACAACATCCTTAGAAATGCATTAGCGGAGAAAAGGAAGAAGAAGATGAAAAAACTCCCGAGAATTTATGAGATTTAATGCTCCGGTTACGCCACACAACCCACTTTGCAGTGTTAATGACGCAGAGAAAAAACCGGATTCAAGTGTTAAAATATGAGACGAAAATGCAGGGTTAGAGGAACGCTGTTACCGGCAAAGCGATGAACACTGCCAAGGCGTGAACTACCTAGACGTAATCTTTTTTGGAACGGATAAATTTTATTAAATTAAAGATTATTTTTTTTTTTTAGGAGAACACATTCTTATTGTGAAGTTGTAATTATTCAGAACAGACGGTCTGTGATATTTTAAATGTTCATTAAATATATTAATTATAAAGATATACGTATAAAATCAATTTTATCGAAAAATATTGTTGTTGCGCTACCGGGATTCGAACCTGGATCTCTTCCCTAACCGGGGGAGGTGCTCTATTCAACTAAGCTACAGCGGCATAAAGGTATTTTGAGATTCTGTAAAAATAAGGTAGATGGCTCTGTCAAATGATGGAACGATTAAATGTATTGATTTCAAAAAAGGTAACATATAGGGTCGAAAAATTGTCGCTAAAAATAATTCCGCTGTAGCTTAGTTGGATAAAGCACCTCCCCCGGTTAGGGAAGAGATCCAGGTTCGAATCCCGGTAGCGCAACAACAATATTTTTCGATAAAATTGATTTTATATGTATATCTTTATAATTAATATATTTAATTCATATTTATTAATTTATTTATTTAATTATTCATTAATTTTACAAATACATTACGGATTTCTGACTGGTTAAATCAAATTGTTTGACAATGACACTATAATGTTTTTTTGTTAAATATATTAGACTATATCGTAATTATCCGCCGTTTTGTTTTTTTTTTTGAATTTGACATTTAATTAACATTCGTCATAATATAATTGCTTAATGGGGTTAGGAAATTAGAAAAGCATCCACATATGCGCCACGTGATGCTGCACCATTTGGAGAAAGGGTGGAAAGCTGCCGAGTCATATCGCGATGACTTCGCGGCATGCCGAGAGTGGTTTGTTCGATTCAATGGCGGTGAGACCAGCTTAGACGACAAGCCAGGAAAAGGTCGATCTTCGGATTATGATGACCAAGACTTTCTGTGGAAGTGGACGAAAGTTGCACTACTAGATCACTGGCTGAGAACTTTAACATCGATCAGTCCACGATTAGGGTGCTACGCCCCTGAATGATAATTGTACATAATATGTTTGTTTTTAATTATGTTATAATATAATTTATGTTCCAAATTTAAAAAAATAACGGCGGATAATTATACATCAACCTAATAGATGAGCAGAGGGAATACGTGTCACATCAATATTCTTACTATTTTCAAACTAAACGCTTGTGCTATCAAAATAAGATAAATTTGATAGTGTCCAGGAACAACTAATTACTATATCACTAGGTGAGTATACCAAACCAGCAAGCATGTCATTATTTTATTATTTTTGAGTTATTAAACCGAATTTATGATTTTACATTTTTACAGTTTAATTGTATATTATTTTTTTCATCATAATTTGGCACTAACAACCATCTTCTTCATCTTTTTCTTTTCCCCATTTACGAGGTCAAGTCAAAAATTATCTACATTTTTCGTTCTACATTTTATTTACAGACTTTACAGAAGCCAAGCTCATCGTGAATGATTTGATGGGCAGAACAGTTCCAATATTATGATAAGCCTACGAAGAATTTCAGCCCACTTTACACCCTCCGACCAAAAAAATCGGATCACTGTTCGTTGTTCCTCCTTGGTGCAAACTGCTAGCGGAGCGGACATGATTACGCTGTAATAGCCGGAAGGCTAATAAAGCGATCGGGATAAAATTTCGCACACATGACGGCAGTTGTACCAACTCAATACTACTACAATATTGAAGGTGTGTTATGGTGAAAGTGTAGATAATTTTTGACTCGCCCTCGTACTTGAGCATTTTGAGTTCGTTGGTGCTCATTTTTTTTCGTGAGCTGTCTTTACTGCTCAACACTCGACACCATATGGCATCAGGAACCGTTAGTCTTGTTTGAAATTTTTGTGTCACAAAGAACGCCATTTTTGCCATGCGGTTTGGATTTTACGAGTGACGTCAGTCTCAATTTCAGCTTTGGAGGTTATCATGAAGCCGAGCTATTGAAATTGATCAAGTCTCGGTGTTGTTAGCTTTGCCGGTAACATCGATATTTCAAATCGGCAAAAGATTAACAACCCTAGCGGGCAACGGATTTATGGTTAAACACGTTAAGTGGAAGACTTTGGTTATTTTCAAACGCGCGTTAATAATATTAATAGGTAAAAAAATATTGATAGAAATACTTACATCTAATACTTAAAGATTCTCACGAAACCATCCACAATTTTATCATGATAAATAAAGATCTGAATTAGGTGTGACGCTTTAAACAGAAGACAGTAATTGATCGTGCGGTTTCAAAGAATAATTTTTATTAATATTTATTTCATTATTTCGACACTATTTTTAATGGTAGCATATTGTACGCCGCTGTTTAGTGCAGACAAATAAAAATGAATTGATAATTCTGGCGTCTGTTATCAGTTTACTCAAAGGTATTTGAGATTCTGTAAAAATAAGCTAGATGGCTCTCTTAAATAATGGAACGATTAAATGTATTAATATCAAAAAGGTAACATATGGGTTCGAAAATTGTCGCTGTAGCATAGTTGGATAATACACCTTCCCCGGTTAGGAAAGAGATCCAGGTTCGAATCCCGGTGGCGCAATAACAATATTTTTCGATAAAATTGATTTTATATGTATATCTTTCTAATTAATATATTTAATTTATATTTAAAAATGTTATGAATTATCTTAAATAATAATAACGAACTAGATAAAAAATTTCCCAATAATGACAGAAAAAAAAACAATAATATCAAATGTTCCCGGAATAATTGTGTAGGTTTCTATATTCTGGTACAGAATTATTATTAATATTAATAATAATAATATAAGTAGGCACTTACATAGATTGAATACCCAGAGTACAGTTGATTCATTTATAAAAATGGAACATCCAGAAACAATTTTATTTGTCATATTTCGTCAAGTGACAAAATGCCAGATGATTATATAATTTTTATACTGTAAATATGCGCGCGCATGGAATCCATGATAATATTACATTTCCCCGTCTATATCTGTGACTGTCTGGATGCCGGCTTCGGCTTCAGTAGTGTCATTATGGCCGTACAGTCCCTGATTTAACGTGTTTTTAATATCTCTAGGTTAATATTTTAGCGAAATTGTATATTGACAAGTATCGTCGTTTCTTCTGTCAATGGTAAGACAGAAATTGTCAATCCACGATTCTTATGTCATTTTTGTTCCGTTTTGACAGCTAACTTTCAAAGGTGGAATAATTTTAATTACATCGAAATTTTATTGACGTGTTGTTTGTTTTGGAGAAAGCTCTATTATTGAAATATAGATTGTATTGAGACCACGACCGCGCAGTGCTCACCAATGACCGCGTAACGCCCACTATTGGTCGCGAAACGGCCAAAATAGCCGCCCGCGGGGACTAGCAGCAAGCAATAGCAAGCTCTGCGGATATCAATAGCCACGTAGCGGCCACTACCGGCCGCGAGGCGGCCATAATAGCCGCCCGCAGGGCCTAGCAGTAAACAATCGGCGAAAGCCGATTGCTTAACTGCAAGTACTTTATTAATGGCGTGACCGACGTATAAACGATACCTTTTTTTAGATTGTATAGATAGCATAGCTTGAAGTTTTTTAACGTGTCGTATAACAAAATATACAAATATTAACGGTTGTCCGTTTTGCACGGCAGCGAAAAACAAATTAGATCAGATACATTATTTTCGTTGATTTATTTATATATTTATAAAAATATATTGTTTCTGTTTATAAATGATATTATCTTAACTGTCCTAAAATGTTTATATATATATTATATTATTCTAAAACTGCCCTGCTAGGGTCACTAACGACCTGTTGATCTGTATATTTATCATTTTCACCCCCTTATCACTTCCCCTGTCTTTGCACACTTCTTGAACAATCAATACCAATATGTCTTGCTGTTGATACTCAATTTAGTCTGGGACGACCCATCGGTTACCATACCTCCGGGGTTGCTAAGAAAATACAGATTTGTAGTGTTTCCTCTGTCATTCGCATGACGTGTCCAAGCCAGCTTAATTAAGATATTTGAAAGTGTGCCTAAACAAAGTCAGTATGGTATTTATTTTATGTTAAGCCTTAATAGTTGAATGATATAATGAATGAATGAATGAATGAATTAGAATAAGAATATGGTCATAAAACATTACAAATCTCATCATTACTACCCACCGTCGCCTACAGTAGGTATGGATTGTACATTAACACATGAAATATGTATATTATATTGCAAAGAAAAATATAATAAAAACATGTCACATCAATATTCTTACTATATTAAAACTAAGCTAATCGCTTGTATTATGAAAATAGGACTAACTTTCTGGTCGTCTTAACAACTAGAGTAGTTTTAAGAAAAAGTGTCTTGTAAAAGATTTTTGTAGTTTAGTAATGAATGTGAGAAGGTGGTAAGGTATCGAGTCTGAACGTTTCGTGTTTCCTTAATTTTATAATATACCTATATACGATTATATATTATAAAAAATATTATTATTTCCCTTATTATTATACTATTTACTAAGTTTAATTTTGATTTTACATAATATCTCCTCCTTTCTTACATCACATGTCATTTCATCAGAATCTTCATCGCGCTATACATCATTGATTTCTGAGATTTAGCCCTTTTTATGAATGGCATTTGATGATCATTAAGCTTTATCCTAGATCGGTGTTCTATCGAATGTCATATTAACCACTTAATATAGAAACAGAAGATCAGCAATATAATACCGCACTAAATAAATTTACTTACTTACGTAGGCATAGAGGATAGAGCGTCATATTCATACAAGCTCGTCGATCGTTGAGACTTCTAACGAGACAATCTTCTCTCCTCATTCATTCGTTCAATATGACCAAACCACCTAAGCGATCATTTTTTAGTCCTGATCACAATGAACAGAGCCGCATTATAAAGGAGAAGTAAAACACCGCGTATTCAGCGTATTAAAATTAAAAACTGCAGAAAATCAGGTCGACAAATGGGGAAGTAGGTAATAACGAGTAATTTTCCTGGAACAGTGCCGCCCAACCAGTGAGCTACGCGCCGCGGGAGGCCCGCCAGACGGGAACACTTGGCGGGGCCCGGCCGGGAACGGGAACGGGAATTATTGGTGGGTTTAACGCGCCGTTTGGCGCGCTACGGTGGCGCCAGTCGCGGCCTATTAAACCCGGGAAACGGCCCCGCGGGCATGCGCGCCCCGGGCGTCCCGGCGCCCCGGGCGCCCCGGCGCCACGCGCTGAATACGCATTATATTACATACACTACAATTATTGTATTTGCATACGACAGTCTGCATTTTTGTCACGGCCGCGGGTTTCGTTGGCCGCATCTCGATAGGTATTCGTTCTACGAGATTTAAACGCGCGCAATTTTTTCGCAAATCAAATAACAAAGCGTTTTGACTGAGACGACCGATGAGAAAATTATAAAATAATATATTTTTGCAAAATAATATTAGATGTACAGCGACGTTTTTTCGACAAATTATTATTTATTTTTAAAAAAATATGTTATAATCTGGGAAAAATAATCTTCATCGTACACTATTGACTGTATCAGTTGCAGTTGGCGAATCTCATCTAAACTAAAAGGACGGTGGATTGAGTCGATAAAGTCGGTAATGTTTTTATCGACATAATAAATAATAATAATAATAATTCGAAAACTTTCCATCACTGTCCGCAAGAATCCGAATGATTTCTTCAATGTGCAAAACGAAAGGATTTAGAACAAATTTAAGCATATTAAAAAAAAAAATTAAATGCGCTATTTTAAACGTATCTGTTAAAGTGACGAATGAGGCTGACTATACTTGAGAAAATTAGATCGAAATGTGATTAAAAACGTTATAGGTATTATGTATATGTACATAGACGAACGACTGTTTGTCCATACTTAAAACTCTCCACGATATGCGTGGCATGTTGCTAGAAGATATGAAATGGCCTGGAGAAATTCGTGATTAGGAGGTTTTACAAAGACCGGAGCCTCGCTACATGTCGCATTACGCAACAGTAGAAAGTGAAGTAGAAACAGAAGATTACGATGTTCGAAATTTTTAAAGTAGGGCGGTTTCTGAGTTTCCTACTCATGATCGAAGAAGATATTTTCCGGTAGTTTCCTGTAATAGATAGTATTTTGTGTCGAAATCCACCTTAACAATGCATCACATAATATTAATTTATGTAAATGTAATAAATTTAATTATATTTTTAAGATTAACAAAATCAACTTTGTGGTTAAAATCCATTATTTTAAATTGTTAACTTTGTTTTATTAACCACTTAATGAATTAAAAATACATTTACCGGTTTCGAAAAACACAATTTTCTTCTTCAGGGTACATTGACTAATCAAAAACATATGTTATTGTTTCTTTAACAGAATCTATTTTAAAAAAAAACAATAATTATTAAATAAATAAATTTTAGTGCCTAACCTAAATTGTTACTCGATGATACAAAATTACTAAATTAATAATATATAAAATAGAATAATTATAGAGTAAAGGAGCATTTGAGATGTTTGAATAATAATACGTTTTCAGAATTTCTAATCATTTGTTAGAAAATGGTCATGGATCTGATGAAAAATAGGGATTGTCTATTTTGCATGTAAATGATGTTGGTCATAAATTAAATAATTTGGAATCGTTGGAGATAAATAAAGCGTGTAAAACTAATCAAAAAATTATAAACAACCAACTAAATTTAACCACAAGTAGCATTCAAAAAAAAAATCCTATAAATTATTCTAGTAATTTTGTATCAAGTAACAATTTAAGTTAAATACTAAAATAGATTCTGTTAAAGAAACAATAACAAATGTTTTTGATTAGTTAATGACATTCTGAAGAAGAAAATGGTGTTTTTCGAAACCGGTAGATGTATTTTTAATTCATTAAGTGGTTAATAAAACAAAGTTAATAATTAAAAATAATACATTAAATTATTTACACCTAATTAACATTGACAAGCTAGCAAATTGTAATAACGCATGCGGTGAGTGGTTTGATAACCACATTTTTAAACCAACATTTCATAACTTCTGTTTGTTCTATCATCAAAACGTCAATATTTTGTACAATTAATAAATAAATGTATAAATACATTAATAAGCGACCGACACAAATGAAAACAAATTAATAATACTTGTACAAACCGTTTAAAATCAATAAAAGGAAAGTGTTAGCGCATAATTGCTAACATACCCGCTAAATTAAACGGAAATGACAATCGAGGTATAGATTTACATTTTATCTTTTAATTCTTAAATTTTCTGATACAGTCATATGTGATTACATAGCGCGAGAAATGTTTACAGTCTTCTTGACTAGATCAAAGTCTGTGCTAAAGGTATTTATATTGAATTTTCTAATTCTGTGATTCTAATTATGTAATCAATCAGCCACTTGATTCAAAACTCAGTGCTCAAAACAAATATCCAGCTCGTGTCTCCCAACACTCCTTGGAGTCAATTTGTTGAAATTGACCAGCCGACTTCAGCCGCGCTATCTTGATAACTTGGACACATTATTGGGTTCACCAAATTCTGCATTTAATTAATTTAATTCCCTTTTTAATTTTTAGCACCTAATAAATTTCTTACATTTATATATATACCGAGTACTAAGCATTCAGGTCCATTAGAGAGAACATGTTTCAGGAGAGTTTTATAAATCTTTAAAGTTACATTTAGTGGCCGCCTATATGGTTGTGTAATTTATTGTCCTTTTTTAGATAAAACAATATTAAAAGAACACATTTCTAGATGCTTCTCAGTTTTCATGCGCGAGAACAGTGTGGTGCTGCAGAGTTCGGCAGCATCACGCCGATTCGGGAAGACGTCTCTCCACCACTCAATTAATCCGCTTGACAAATCCGCCGCGCAGACAATAAATAGTTTCGGCGATTTGGTTACGGCGACGTTGACAAGTTTGAAAAATTGCACTGTCAGCCGGTCCCCGAGCCAGAGGCTGGCGACACCTCTCAGTTGGAGAGAATCGGTTCATGTGCGTGTGTGAACAAATATAGCATTTTATTTTGGTACGGTAACAAATAATAATATATATGATAAATAAAATTGGTGTTGTTCATTACCCTGTTTTTATGTGATAAGAAACGCAGATAAATGTATCTAGATAACACTGACAAACAAAAATTAGATCGCTGATTTCAAAAATAGCATCATATTTCATGTACCAGTTCTACTATAGTTTTAGGGATATTATAACACGTTCACTTTTCATCTAGTATACTCGATTGGCAATTAGATACAGATATTGTCGATATTTTCTCCTTGAACAACAAAGTGGTCACACAAAAATATCCGTGTTACATTTGCCTCTGGGATAGTAGAGCTAAACACGAGTACTGGGCCTTTGAGAACAGATACAACTTTAGGAAAACAAAATATAATTAATAAACCTTTGGTTGCAAAAGAAAAATCTATCCTACAACCATTGCATATAAAGCATGGCCTAGTGAAACAATTTATTAAAGCGTTGGATGAAAATAGTTTGTGTTTTTAATATAAATCGCTGATAAAAGCAAATAAAAGGCAAAAGCTGGGATTTTTGATGGACCTCAGATCAGAGAGCTTATAAATGATTCCTCATTCATAAATTCTGTTTATGATGTTGAGTCATCATTTGTTTCAGTTATAAATAACTTTAATACAATTTAAATGTATCGATTACAAAGATATACACATAAAATCAAATAAATATTTTTGTTGCTACTGCTATTCGAACCTGGATCTTTTCCTATCCGGGGATGCATTAACCGATTATACTACACAAACATAGTAAGTTTACGACAAATTTTCAAAGTTATATGTTACATTTTAAAATTGATACATCTGTCGTTCCATTATTTTGAAAGCAAACTTCTTAAAAAAAAAAAAAAAACTATCGGGAAACACAAAGCTGAAAATTATACACAATATATGAAAAACATGTTGATAAATTTCCAAACTCTCGGGTACAATATGAGTAATAAGATTCATTAACTTCACAGCTATTTTAGCTTGCTCTGACTCGTGACTTAAGTGAAGAGCAAGGAGAACGATTTTACCAAGATATCAAGATTATGGAAGAGAGATACCATGGGAGGTGGGATGGTCACATGATGGCAGATTACTGTTGGAGCCTTCAACGGGACTGTCTTGCAAAACCTCACTCCAGAAAAAGTTATAGAGTATTTATAAATTCGTGAATGATATTTCCGTCCTATCTATCTCTTTTCTATTAATATTTTTCAATATATACATATAACACTTAAAAATATTACATACACACTTATATAATGAAATTAAATATATTTTTAGTATACTATATGAGTAAATAAATGTACGTAAAATAATACTTTATACTGAATGTTTGTTTGCTATTACAAATAAATATAAGATTTCAAACATACATACAAACAAACATTGATTTTCTTCGTAAAATATAATATAAAGTAAGAATCATTTTCTACATCATATTAATAAAATCATATGAGTATTAGTAATAAATTAAAAATCTGGATGTGCTATATTCCCAAAACTAGAGCTGATAGAAACAGTCTAATGCCACAGCGGTCTAATTGTATTCGGGAATAGGTCAATCTTTTCAGGCGCCAAAATGTGTTTCGGGCAGTGTAATTAATCTTCTTCTTCTTCATCGAACTGTTGGCGATCAAGTTACAGTACGCTGATTTATCACGTGCAAGATGTAGGAGATCGTGTATGAACCTAACCGGAGAATGAAAGGGGTTCAAGTCTAGGAACTTCAGACGCTGTATATCGCTTTAAATATCCTGAGGAAGGTAAAAATAAGAAGGCTGTAGCTAGTCTCTCAAAGCCCGCATCCACACAAGGCAACAGGATCGAAAACGAAGAGAAGATCAAGACAAAAATGGACGGACAATGCCAAGAGATAGGCGAGCGCCCAGCAGACTGGACCATAACGGCAATGTGGTGACTGCGGTCATGAGTCCGAAAGATTCATTTATTTATTCTTAATATAGCGTTCTAATATAAACATGATCAAAACGTTTCTTTTTACTACAACATATGTAGTTTCTCCTCCATTCTTACATGTTCTGGCATTTCATTAAAAAATTTCATCACACTGCGCATCGTCGATTTTTGAGATTTAGCCTTCTTCCCGAGTGGCAGTCTCAGTCCATCTTGTCCTCTTGTATGATGTTCGTGCTCATGTTGATTTGCATCCATTTTTCTTATAAATTTTGCCGATATTTTCTTAGTGAGGATTTTAAAAATAAATACCATAACAATATATATAATATTTTCTGCTTAAAGGTTATCAATTGATAATTGTTGCATTTCTTCTTCATTAGCCAAATACAAAACGCTGCCGCAGTAACAGATGTGAGGAATAATAACAGAGTTGTATACAAAATATTTTACAAGATTCGGTACTGATTAATCTTCTGATTCCTCCCAAAAAGTTCAATTTTGAATCGGTTATGACTCCCAAATATTTTATTTCAATCACTTGGTTCGATAAGTATTATTTTATTTCCAATGTTCATGAATTTAGTTTTATTTTGTTAGTTTATTGTGCCGTTATTATTTTTAAGAGACACGCACACATTCAACAAACTGATCAGATAATTTAATTTTTAAACTGTGCGCCGTTTGCCAAATTATCGTACACGCGTATATATGACGCGAGCACAAATTTTCACAAGACACTGGATATTGATGAAAGACAATGATGATTACGATATATTGAAGACAATCACATGTTTTACGATAAAAATTGAGTGCAGTTAGAAACACAAGTCATATTATTAAAATCCTCACAAGATTGGTTGTTTTTTTTCTAAAATCTGACATGTAATTATTCACCGGACAGGAAATAAATCTCCCAACAAAAATACCAGGGGATCATCCGACCGCCGACCGATAAATTCTGCAGAAAAATAACACATGTGACAATCTTTCTCGGCCGCATCATACGGGCGTCTAAGCGGGACATTTTTCACAATTTGTATGCGAGCGTGGCCCCAGCGTCACTTTTGTATCTGATAAAAATAAAGATGTACAAAAAGTGGATATATCCGGGTGCACGATAATTCTCCCAAAACTATTCGGTAATATTTCTGTTTGTTGGCGTGACACGTGTAAAAATAAACACGCAACAAGATGAGAACATCTCGGGGAGTATTGCCAGACAGTCGGGTCGCAGAAGGGTGACGTCTGAGATGAGCGATTGACGAGACATGCAAATACAAAGACGAGTTACATGTTATATACGAGGCGCGATTTTTAAGTAAGTACCGCATTTTTTAAAAAGAAACAGAATCATTTTTACAACACTTTCTTCGGACTCTACACACCTTAAACTACATCTCAACATAGTCTCAATAATGGTACTCGTCGTAACGGGGCACCAATGTTTGTATACCTTCGACATAATCATGTCTGTACTTCGCCTTTGAGTTCATCATCGTCATCAAAACGCTTGCCACCAAGGAACCACTTCAGATTAATCACTTGTCGCCAAAACAGGACACACTTGGCGATGAACGTCAGCTGGTTTCATGTTTCGTGCATTCAAGAAACGAATCAAAGTCGGCGGACTGATCTATTGTCTTGAACATTTCAACCACTCACTGCAAGGTGGCCGCACTATGTGAATGTCTCTAACATTGCATGTGGTGAGTCAACAGATAAAAAAACCATTGCGCTTGCGCAACATCGCCAGTAATATCCGGCAACGATACTTACATGTTTTTTTTACATACAATGGAAATGGTTTAGCGTGAAACCATGGAAATCTAAACATTTTTTCAAATTAAAGAAAACATGGCAGAGTTAATAAAAAATGAAGTCATAAAACAATATGCAATACGGGGCCGAATTTTCGCACATACCTATACCGCAAAGTGGAAAATACAGATGGGTGTGACATAGTTTAGCTTTCAAAGTGAGTTTATTATTTGGTATACGAGTACTAATCCAAAGATGTTGAGATGTGAATATATATACACAAGCATGAAGTGGTGTAGTGTTAAATAAAAAAAGTACCAAGGCAGTATCTGATTTTAAATCCTCCCCTCCCTTTTTTTAATCTAAAACCATTAATATGTCAAAACTATCGAGCTATAACATGTAAATATAGTGATGACTGTTTATTTAAATCGAGTCTCCGACTACACGTGGTCGATGGTTGAAAGAATGGGATACCGCCGCGCGCCCAGATGATCCAATTCTTCACAAAAAAAATATATAAATTTCCTCGCAATGACTTTAACGTTTTGAATATGCACCGGTACTATATATTTTTTTGAATTCTAGTAATATCCGTCCATTGCACAATATTTGATGTATAAAATTCTACAAGGAATATTCTGTATCAAAATATATTCTAAATGTACCCACAATGGCCCCACTACACCACTGCTTGCACGTTTTATTGAACATTTATTACAAAATGCTTTAAATCCCAAAAGACTTGGATTGACGATAAAGACATAAGAATAATAGGTAATCTTTGTTGGAATCAGAATGCAGCAATAAGGGTGGAACAATATCTAACAGACGAAGTAAAAAGAAGAGTACGAAAGAGATATAAAAAGTACTGCAGTCATGATCTTAACAGTAGATTACGAATACGAATGGTCAAATGCTATGTGTTTTCGGTATTATTTTGTGAAACGGAACCATGGACACATACCGAAGAAATGATAAATGATAAAGCACCTGAGATGGATTTACAGAAGAATGCTGCTGAATGGATAGTTACTAATGAAGATCTTACGATTCAGATGAAAACTTCAATATTTCGGACATGTGATGACAACGGAAAGATTGCTAAATAGTCGAGATCCTGGAAGAAGTAAATTATTATACCCGAGGTAATGTTTAGACAGTCAAGTGATTGATGAGTTGACAGCCAACGTCACAAGAAGAAGAAGAGTGAAAATCGTTTAATATGAAATGATGAAGTCATTTTTAGCTTACCAAACCGTGACCCGTTCACAACTCATCACAACCCAATCCACTCCTATTAAATTCATGAATAATTAATGAACTATATATATTATAACAGTTATAAATAAATGACCTTTCAGACCTAAACTGTAGGGTAAGGCATGTATATAAGTATAATCAATACGTAAACATTGGTCTAAGACTTTATTGACTAAAATTCTGAGTGAGCGGGAGAGATGTCGCCACACCCTTTGTCGTTATACACACATGATCAAAATTTACTAACTTCATCAGACGTCACTTTCGGGAGTCAAGCTATAGGAAATGTAAAATAAAATTTATGGATCCTAGCATTGTGCGTGGCGCCATAATGGGTGGAATGCGCGTGACCAAGTTTCCGGTGAAGCACCCGGGCACCACGCAGGCGGCGACCTCTTCGCAAGTACGCTAAAATAAAAGGCTGAATGAGCTGGACCCACTTTATACCACAGAGCGACGTTAAACAATTTTACAGAGTGACTAATTGACGTGAATATGTGCAAGGAGAGGTGTTCAAAACCTACGACCTCCCAATTAACTAAACACATGTATATCTTATACATACACAAATGAAAGATGAATGCGCTCAAGCGGATGTAGTTAACCAAGGGCGAAATTGTTCAACAGCGTCATTTTGGAAAAATTAACGTCATATTCAAAATATATATGAATCTATAAAATAAACACTAATAAAATATTCTGAATACAAATTAAATGTATCAATTACAAAAATATACAGATAAAATCAATTTATCGAAAATATATTTTGTTGCCACCGGGATTCCAATGAAATGCGCTGACCATTACACCATGTCAACATAGTAAGTTAACGACAAATTTTCAAACCTATATGCTGCAATTTCATTTAATTTGAATTAAAAATATTACAGAAGCGCGTTCTGAAAAACTGAAACTGATTCGAATATATGTGTATCATTAACGATGCAATAGCGCGGTGTGGAAGTGGTCTTAAGCAAGTTTCGCCCCTTCGATCTGCCATCCGTTGTCTTCCATAAACGTTTCGGATAACACCAGCCGACCACAGCAACTTGGCCTTTCCAACACTCCTAAGGCCAATAGGTTCTACATAAAACACTTTCATCGCTGGTCGTTGTAAATTCATTACTTGAACGCGCTATCTTGAAAACTTGGACAATGTGTCGGGTTCACCTAATTCTGCGTTCAATTTCATGACGTCAAAAATCATTCTCAGTATCTTACATTCAAAGACCAGTAGTGAATTCTCATATTTCTTGCTCAGCACCTATCCAACACTCAGATCCATACATGATAACCGGCGTCCCTGAGGCACCATGAGATATTTTTTTATATTCTGGATACAAAAAAAAATCATAAAAAATCGCATTCTGAGAATTTTGATGACCTCAAAAACCCAATTTTAAAACATAAAAATCTCTACAATCTATTCTTAAACTACTTAAAGACTATACAAAATTTGGTACCACTGTATTATTATCACTTTAAAGGTAAAGAATATTCAAGCTGTTGTGTAGATTTAATTATTCACAAACGTGCTTTTATCTCAGTTTAAGTACTCTGCGGCTCATTACGTTCATATATTGTCTGTGTTTCTTTTTTGTTTAAATGCTTGAATGGATGTTAAAAATAATCTGATTGTTTTACGAATGGAGTCGAAATCAAGAGAGCGGAGCTCAAGGTAAGTGTCTCAGATAGGCTCTCGATACACAAATTTCATCCATGAAAGCACACGGATGAAAGCTGTCTCGAGATCCTACTCGAATGTCGCTGTATACATGCTTTGGATGCTCCGCATCCCTTGTGTTCTAGAGTCAAAAAGCTTTGGACTTTTCGTTTCTAGCCGAAAACAGCACTACTGGAAATAAATTCGTACTGTCCTTTAGAGACCAGTCATAACAAACATTACGACACGGCGCGTGCACGGAACGACTTGAAATACATATAGATTCTCAACTTTCGAACATCTATGAATTACACACAGATACCAGTAACAGTGGATTTTATCATTCGTTCCGTATCCACAAAGATTAAAAGAATTTGATTTTCGCACATACGCATTCAGTTCCGCCCATCAAGGTATTCGAATACTGTATTACGTACACAAAACGACATTAATGCTTATGGTTATAATGCACAGAATACTTGAAACATTTACTTACTTTCGATTATCTAATTTAATTCATCTTTAAATTAAAAAAATAATACAGAAAGTAACATAGATACTTCACCAACGTGTTCTAACGCTGTAAATGAAAATAGTGAACTTTCTTGGGCTATAGATTTGTATATTTGATAGGTGTAAACTTATTATCCAGCATCCCTTCTACAAAAGGTCACCGACCGCCACTGGTACAGAGATGAACGCGAGCAGGGACGCCTATTATGTTTTTAATTGTTGTGTAGAGTAACTCGACTAACAGACGAATCACCGAGATGAGAAATCAAATCCACAGTGTAAACGCACCATAAGAGTCGCTTTTATATAATGAAGAAAGTGGAGTTTATACTCGTATTATCAATGTTCAAGCTAAAATTCAATCACAAATAATTCGTGCCGTTAACGTTAGTAAAAAAAATGCACTAATATTAATGGCACCATAAATAGATGACGTCACAAAAGACCTGGTGTTACAGGGAAAACCAGATACTGGAATATGTTATTGTTAAAAGCTTCAACGAAAGACGGAAATACTTGAGAAAATGCATGAATGTGGACAAGGTGAGAGTCAGGACAGAATAGTCGTTCTTATCATCTTTATCTACTCCTACTGGAAGACGTAGGGATGGAGGAATATTATTAATAATAATAATTAGTTTACCCCAGCGTGACCAGGTCCACCATATACCTATATATAAAAATTTCGATACAAAATAATACATATAAAACAGAAGATACGGAGGGATAATTAAATATACGAGGGCGAGTCAAAAATTATCACTTTCGCCATAACACACGTTCAAGGTTGTCATACAACCTACATGCTTAGAGATGGTACGACTACGGTCACGTGTACGAAATTTGATCCCGATCGCGTCATTTGTCTTCCGGCTATTACAATGTAAATAAGTCCGCTCTGCTAGCATTTTGCAATACGGAGGAACAACGAACAGTGACACTTTTTCTCTGGTCGGAGGGTGTGAAAAGGGCTGAAATTCATCGTAGATATTTAACACAATACGGGGACGGTGCTTCAGCGAGAAAAAGTGTTTTTTTGTTTATCGAAAAATTTAAAAGTGGCCGGACGAGTGTGACGCGCGAAGAGGGAGCAGGACGCCCGTCAACCTCCACCACGGACGACAAGATTCAGCAAGCTCGAGACACGGTCCTAGCGAATAGGCGAGTTACCATCGCTGAGGTAGCGTCTTCTTTGAACATCAGTCATGGTTCTGCCCATCAAATCATACACATAGATCACAATTGTAGAACAAAAAATGTAGATAATTTTTGACTTGCCCTCTCACACTTAATAATTACATTTATAATTAAAATAAAGTTACGACTGTTTTATCATACTTATCTGTAACTATTCTGCAGTAAATACAATTCTTCGGTTAGAGATCCAGATTTCCACTTGCGCTAGACTTCAGAATTGTGCTAGAGAGTCCTGAGCTCCAGCCTAAGCTTAATACCATCAACATGATGGATCTCAGGAGCGGAATGAATCCATGGACGGCCATCGACAAACATTGTAGAAGCGCTACAGTAACGCCAATCCGAACAGTATTGAACTCGATTTCGGTACGACGAGAGCTCGCAGAAACACATGCTGGTTTAAAAATTATTGCTGCATCGGTGCACAGCATGAACGCTTAGTTACGTATCTACTCTTTCGTTCGATATCATCTTCTTCCTGTCGATATTCATTAAATCTAAGGATATAAGAATATAATATTTGATTTTTTTTTAATCTTATTCCCTCTAACCACATGAGAGATATTATCTGGCCCTTTTCCATATTTGAATGTTAGTATAACCGATTTTATGGAGTTATATAAAATATGTTCATCGGCATTGTTTACACGCCATGTTACTTCGATTGGCACCACTGTATTTCTAGGTTTATAATAATGTACATGTGTGTGTGTGTGTGTGTGTGAGTATTGCCGCCTTTTTTTCGGAAAGTCAAGAAGACGGTAAACGACATGCGATTTAATTACATCCCGTGATTCGACCAGTCGAGAGGTCCTAATAAACCAGCAGAGCGTACTTCGGTCGTTCGAAATCAAAAGAACAACAACATCGGACCAGAAAGACAGCAAAAATAAAAAGGTTAGTGCAGTTCACATATCATATGTGTGCTTATTGTTAATCGGAAACCTGAGAACCAGCTATCGAAGGCATTTACATAAACAGGCATAATATTCGCAAATCTGTCATTTATTGAAAGAGTAATAACTACAACATAGCAAACGATTCGTTGTCAACTCCAATCAGTTTGAATAAGATATCAATCACAACTAATGATTTCAAACATCAATTCATCATCTTTCACCCTCACACTATGTACTAAAAATATGTTAATTAGGTGGAATCACTCGACACCGGCGGGCGGACTGATAGATAGGTAGATTTATTTATTTATTCAACAGATCCATAAAAATAAAAATAAATAAGACAAAACTCTTAGTTTAAGCCACTATTTATTGATGAATCAACATGTTTCAAGACCGATGGTCCCTTCTTCAGGATACAAAGTATACCAAAATTAAAAATACAAGCACAAAACAAAACTATAAATATAATTGAAGGGTAATTAATTAGGACTACTGTGAAAACAAATTTAAAACTGTATTTACTATTAGGAGTTTATCTTATTTCTAAAATTTATAATTTATCTAACCCATGTAAAATTCAGAATAGTTTTTAAATAGTTTAACAAAGTGTTTTTTCTTATTATTTATATAGTATGTTGCCACAAAGTAATTTTGAAAATATTCAAAATACACAATAAAACATTTTTTTTAAATTAAGTATATATTAGAGGCAGGTACTGAGGTAATAAAAAATAAAATTATCAAGCTATACATTTTATAATTATACGTTATCGTTACGGTGAATAACCCATTTAAAAATTGCATGCATTGGAGCACGTTCATAATATTATGTTACTAATTTATTATATAACTATTGCCCGTGAGGTTGCCAACCTTGTTTATCTAATTATCTATTAATTGTGTGATGTATCTATTAATTCTATTATAATGACAGGAATGAGGTACGTAGGTACTATGTGTGGTACTGTGATAATTAAATGTCTTAAATATGATTAATTATTTAAAGACAAACACATAGTAACATCTTGATTGAGGGTGAATTCACAAATAAGTTATTTCTACCTACCGATACGTGACAGGACATGTTTTAATTTTCGTATTAAGATAATTGGGGAAGGAAAATCAATCTCTTAAATTAGACGCAAATTGTAAATTTGGTAGAATTACCAGAACGCTCCATCCTTAATCTACTCGATATGGGTGAATGTTAAAGCATCTGTGCCATTTTAAAAATAATTACACCATTATAACGTTCGTTAATCGTAATTATAGCATTTTAGGGGGCATTCAATGCTGTCAATTTATAATCAATAATTAATAAATGTAGGTACATACCAGACAACAATATTTCTGCGTGTTATGGAATCCTGTACTCTGAACGCGAGAGAGAAAAGGTGGATTAATGCCTTTGAGGTGTTGTCACACCACGAACAGCGTGATGCACAAATCTCTCAATAATTCAGAATCATACAGGAACTCTTTACTAATTGGCTGAGGTGAATACTTAATTTATTTGATAATCTTGTTATAGTGTGCCACGTCGAAGAACGGAAAGAAAAGGAAGACCTCCCACTCATTGGACAGACAAAGTAAAAAATAACTTAAACTGTTCAAATCTGCGACATGCTCAGTCATGAGAGACAGACGAAGAAGAAGAAGAAGAAGAAGAAACAAAATGTAAGTATATATACATATATAACAATTTATTTACCATAAAAATTTAAAATATTCCCATAAAATTATAGGAATTTGTGTTTCATTCATTCACCGAAGATATGTAATATATATAGGCGTGAATGGAGGCATAGTGGGATACCAGCGTGAGCCTCGGAAGAAGAAATAAGGTTCCGCCGTAGATACACGAGTGTAGAAGACAACGATAAATCTTTCAAGAACATTCGGGAAAGAAACGCCGATCAAAGGTCCGGCCGAATTTATAAGAGCCGCGTTTGTGCATACATCTATACGGATGATTTAATAAGGATATTGGTTATAACTGCTTGCGTTTATCAACGTTCACCGATACTTCGGACGTTTCAGCTGGACGTCTTCGACGGCCTCAATTTGGGTGTATAACTTATAAATCAAAAAATAAATAATGTATATATTACTAGCAGAAGAGGCCTTGAAAAACGGAGAACATCCCAGCTTCTTTTTCTTCTCGGGCTATATCCATTCAACGGATTATCTTTTCTCACTATGGCCCAGAAAAGCTATACAGTAGTAGTTCTTCAGCCATGATGTTCTCCTTCTCCGGGGCCCCGACTTCCATCAATCTTTCTCTGCATCATGAGATGCAAGATCTGATATCTCATCACATGTCCGAGATATTGAAGTTTTCGGATATTAATTGTTTTAAATACTTTATTCGTCTGAACCACAACATTTTCATTCCTAAGTTATTTTGACACATTCATACATCCAGCTTATTTTGAACATTTTTCTGTAGATCTAAATCTTAAATACTTCGTCGCCTTATCATTTCTTCGATAAGTGTCCTTGCTTCCATTCCATAAAATAATATCGAGAACACACAGCATCGGACCATTCGCATTCGTAATCTGAGGATGAGATCATGACTGCAGAATATCTTGTTCCACGAGCTAGCTCAATGTGGCATTTGTTTGCAACCCTTGTACATAATATTTGTTATCTTCTCAAATTTCATTCCAGCAAACGTAAAGACTTTCATTGTCAGCTGTTTCGGCTAAACAATCGAAAGTCGAAAATAAGACAACGGTTTCGGGAAGTCCATAGTCTAACTATTTCGAGATGCCGCAAATAAAATAATGATTGCCAATATAACACAACAAATAACGTTCGCTAAGCGCACATACACTAGAAGAATTAAAAATTATTATTTCATCTCAAGGACGATTCACAAAAAGATATGTAGACAGACGAACCGAGATTCCTTCTGAATATATATGTGACATTATTAACAAATAAGTGTTCCAAGAAGCAGGGTAATGGACCAAACATGTTCGAAATACCAGTAGGCAATGAGCAAAATTTTAACTAATTGACATTGAATATTAGACATGAATATTATCTTTTTTAATTTTAGGGTTGTACCGAAGAAGACACTGGACCATAGGCTGAAGGAGGACATTTTACAAATCGGTCTAACAATCATGACAATGAACGAGTGTGCTGACCCCAAAGAGGTGGGGAAAAGGCGAAGAAAAAAAAATATATATATTTACTCCCACTTTTATCTTTACCTATATTTTTTAATTGATCTTTCGTGATTTAATTAAAAATTATTTGTTGTTTATTTTTGCATTTATAGTTTAATAATTATACATATGTTTAATGAAAATTGCTGGGATACAAACCCAGAACTTTTCTTTACCGGGAAAATGCATTACATATCGAATTTGTTTTAAATATTATAGAACTATGTTATAAAATGGTAATGTGACAAAATATGTTTTCATTTAAAAAAATATAGTAATATATATCTAACATAATTAGGTATTCAATTTGGGATGAAAATGGTAATATACAAATAAAATTTAATGATACGAGAAACAAAAATATTTTCATTATTATATCTTTCTAATTGATTCGTATGAATCAAAATGTTTAAAACCCGCAAGCAAAAGAGTGCGAAAATCGTTAACGGAACATAAATTAAATAACCTACCCATAGAACAGAAGCATTAGAATTTTCTAATTTAAAAATTTCTGACAATAGAGATGGACTTGTTTATCTATTTCAAAAATGATCCATCAGATTAAAATGTTACATATCCACCTAATTTATATATCTTTATTTCAATGTAATTTATCAGTTTTTTTCAAAATTCCCTTATATATATATATAAATAGAAAACGTCCGCGGAATACTTGGCACGACCAGGTAAACCAGATACTGGAATATGGTCCTGTTAGAAGCCACAATAACCGGCGAGCTTGTATAACAAGATGTATGAATATAGATGCGGCGAGATTTGTGTGTCAGGACAGAAGAATGTGGCGCTCTATCCGCTCTGCCTACCCCTCCGGTGGGAAACGGCGTGATGGTAAGTAAGTAAGTATTTAGCGCAATAAATTAAATATAATATCACAATTTTTCTACCGAATCGAACGGTTCGCAGCAAAATTCCAAAATACGGTCGAGGGGTCTAATTAAAGTTACGGCGTCCGCGGTGGAGCCCGACGCGGCGGTGCCCCCTTTGGCGCTGCGATCCGGGCCTACGGCCCCAAATAAACCACCGTGGGCCACAAAACATTTTTTAAAACAAAAAGGCCAACACAGGCACAACCTGCCCTGACCGAATTAATTGCTCAATCAAACAATCAATTCAAATCCGACAACGGGCTAAGTATGGGAGACAAGTCCACAATAAAAAAAAAAGGAAATAAAATGAGGAGATAAAATTAAGAACAAATCGACGGACGGTCGGAAAAGTGCGTACTACAGGGTGGGACGGAAACCGAATGGGATGCAACAGAGTTGTTTCAGGGGAAACAAAAAGAAATACATATCTCACATCAATCATCATTATTTAAATTTATATTGTTTGGAAAACAAACACTTAACCGACGTAAAAATAATCATATTAAAAGTATACCAAAAATCAAATCAATTACATTTTTTCTCTGAATTAACAATAGACTATATACAGTGTGAGACAATAATTGGAATAATACTTATTAAATTGATATAATAGCTTATTAAAACTTATTAAGAAATGAAATTTTACGCTATACAGAAAACGATAAGCAGAAAAAAAAATACAGTATGAAGAGTCGAAGTTAGCTAAAAAAAACATTAACTCATAAATCGGACAAAAAAAATATTTTCCAAAGGCACGGCTATTCAGGGCTGCGTAACAAAAATTAGAATCATAGAATATAAAATGTTGTAGCTGTGACACTCGAAAAACTGATTAAGTATGTATAGAAAATAATTTTATTTGACGCTAAAATAATTGAAATAGACGTTGTAGTTTAAAGGAAATTTCAACAGAAAATTAGTAATAAAAATTATTTAATACAAAGTAAATGTATCAATTAGAAAGATATATAGTGAAATTTTATTTATCGAAAATATATTTTTGTTGTTATCGGGATTCGAACCCGGAACCATTCCTATCCGGGGATATGCGTTAAACCGATTACACCACACCAATATAGAAAGTTGACGACAAATTTTCGAACTTATATGCTGCAATTCTTTCACATACATCTATTATTCCAAATTTAAAAGCCATCACATTTTACTGCGAAAAACTCGCTAGGAGACGCCAGAAATTAAATCAATTCATTTTATTAAATTTTGGATAAACTTTGTTAATTTAATTTGTATTAAAATACTACAGATCTGAGATTCTGAGAAAACTGCAACTTCATAATAATAATGTGTTCTCCTTAACAATTATTTATTTTTTGTTTATATTATTTTTAAAAAAATGTTAAATTGTCTTAACCTACCATTGCTAATTTTTAACTCAGTTTATATTGACTTTGCTAACTAATATACATTTATTTTCCTCCTAAAACAGTCCTTAGTAAGCGGTGGGTCACCAGATACTTGTTAACATGTTCTTTACGGCCTCTAGAGTTAAAAAAATATATAGGGCGATTTTTTAAGAAAGCTTACCTGTTCGGCCCTGGTAAAATAAAAGGGACGTCGTAACATTGTCGAGTATTTCCTGCGAGGCTACAACAACACATGGAGGACCACGAGGGTCCTCGCGGGGCGCGGGGGGTGGCGGCCGTAGGTTTACATTCCTTTTTTTTTATTCAAGGTTTAGGTTTGGCGCCAGTTTGACCCCGGGTCAGACAGGGGGTCCCAATTAGACAGAGGTGCGCCCCACCCCGCGACCCCCGCTACATGCCGAAGGCTCACAATGATTTATGGCGGCATCGACACTTCCTGTCTTGGATTTTCGAAGCCTTATTACTATGAATTTCGCCTCCAGATTTTACGAGTGACATCCGAGTCGTGTTACCGGAACCATTCTCAAAGTCGACCATCTAACTTATCGTTAACGTAAGTAAATAACAAACTAGCTAATCATCACGCTGCTTTCCAGCGAGGATAGAACATCTCAGTATTCTGTCCTGACACACAACTCGCTCATCTTTTCATTCAAACTCGTCGATTGTTGAGGCTCCTAACTGGACAAACTTCCAGTACCTGGTTTACCTGGTCACGCCAAGTCTTTCGTAAACAATAGCGTCATACATCTTTCATACGGTTGCGGAAGGTTTCTGAGAAAAAATCTAATACTTTATATAATAACTTAGCTAGAGTACAGCGGCATTACAATATTCAAAAAATTTCCTTTCAGAACCGAACATATTCACCAAATTCGTTACTCACAGGAGATTGCCAGTTCAATCCAATATAATCCTTCAAAAGTCCCCGCGCGTGACACACAGAAAGACATTGGGATAAGAAAATTTGAAAGAAAAGGGAAACATTACATTGGTGTGATCATTTTCCAATCGAAAACAAACAAGTCCATTTCTATTGTCAGAAATGTGACAATTGGAACACTAGAGCTGATATTGACAGTTCATGCGTTGGATTTGGATTGGTTCATGCGTTAATACATGGATTGAATATATTTACAATGTCGTGTACTAGGAACACACGTAATTAATATACGGTACAATTAATATAAACTAGCAGATAAGCAATCGGCTATCGCCGATACTGCGACCATAGATGAGATAACAGGGTGCTTTTCTTATCTATGACAAGATGACAGACGCTCAATATATTTGCCAGCCGTAATACGATTTCGCGGATATATATTTACGTATTGTTATTGAATTGAATGAAAGAGAAAACAATTAAGCTAACTTAACCTTTTAACGTTCGTTTTTGCCCTGCTCGCGTCTCACAGACTTCGCCGCTTATGCAAGCACTTTACAGCCATAAATGACACTACCGAAGCCGCCACATCCAAAAAGTAATAGATATAGATGGACAAGCGTGATTTTATTATGGATAGTTTGAATTACTTGGCGACCGAGTGTATGGTTTGTGCGTGTGTATACGTGTTTAAGTGAATTCGTATGAACACGTATGTGTGGTGTCAAACTGATGATGTTTTTACATGACCTCTTATTATTTTTCATCTTAAAGGTGGCGTATATTTTTTTATATTACATTCTTAAATACAACCCCGTTTAACCGCGGGACCTATTCACAATAAAATAATATATTATTTTAATACAAATCAAATGCACCAATTAGAAAGATATACATACAGATAAACTCAATTTATCTAAAAATTATTTAGTGATTTTGTATATTTTTCAAATTCGTGCATTCAATTTGTATTCAAATATCACCAGAACTATGTTCTGAAAAAATTCCAACATCAGAAATAATAATGTGTTTATTTTTTAAATAATAATTATTGTATTTAAAAAAAAAAAATCAAATACGAATCGGCATTATTATATTTAAACTCCAAATAACTGAATGAGCAGGTATGCGGGGGTACCTCCTTAGTCTCAAACAAACTACCAACGCAACAGGTTGAAATCGAAACGAGCTTTTATTGACGCAATAAAATGGGTGCGTTCAGATTTTTATCGATCAACAGCACATTATAATGTGTAATTATTTATATTTACATTGATATAGAGACTATTACTAATTTCATTAATACAATCGAATCTAATTAAAATTAGAATAGATTTTCAATATATTTCTAAATATTATACGAATATAAAACAAATTTCAAATATGAAGAAAATATTTTATATATAATATTACACAATTTTATATTTTTACATACACAGTAAATTAATCAATTACTTCGGTCCATTTAACAAATTATTATCATTCATTTATCAGCTCTAAAACGTTTTCCAGGAACTCTTTAGCTTAGGAAAAAAGGCAAAAATCACTCGTAGCAAGGTCCGAACTATGCAGTGGATGATCGAAAACCTTCCACCCAAATCTGATTAAGGATTTACTGGGCAGTTGCTGGGCAATTGGTTAAATGGATTGGCGGTGGACGTCTACAACAGCGGGACTTTAAAGCTCGTGAACAGACATGATGAATGCTTAAATGTGATTTATGTGAAGAAAAAGATTAAGGTACAATGTATTCAAAAAAAATATAATAAATTATTTACAAAAATTTTTAAATCTTCATATTCTATATTTTTGGCACATAATTTAGCATTTTCTAAAAATAAAAATATTGTTAAGGAAGTGATTGAAGATTTTAGAATATACTGACAACGTAGACATTATTAGACAGACAAAAAGCAAAAAGTATTAATTTTTTATTAGGTCAAACATTGTACTACACACAAGATTGATTATTATTTTAATCGCGACTATAGTTTCGATTAGTTGTTATTTACTTACACCTGGCACTGCATCACTAGGACCTATATATAATATATATAAGTTGAATATCTCTAAACAAACTATTATTTGTCAAATGTCAGTATTTATATCGTTATGGGAGCCGAACTGTTTATTTTTATTATCTTTTTATTATAAGAAAAGTGTGACGCTCCATCCTCTGCCAACCCCCGAAGAGAAGAGCATGTAAATACTTTATTATAACTCACTAATTATTACGCTATTAATATGATATACGGTACATGTTATCGGTGCATAAATATTCAATGAAAAATGTACCTAATTATGTATGCGTATTGCGTCGTAACAATATTAAAATATAAATTAAATTAGTATCTATTTAATATTAATTTCGTATTAAATGAAAGAAAAAAATTATACGCATATGTGCATTACATACGTAATTTAATACAGTTTCAAGCCAAGAAATTTCAAAGCAATTGGGCAGGAACACTTGTACAAACGAGAAAGAAAAATTATATTTAATAAATCAATATGTGAGATCGACCCCGACTGGTGAGATTCAGAAAAAGATTCAGAAATACGACTAGAAAAGGTCAGGATGATATGTCAACACATATTTTGCTTCCACGTTTCTTCTTTTCAATTTTCAGCAGTCAGTATTCACCACTTGTCCCTTGAATAATTAACATAATTTTAAAGAAATAAATTCCTAGGAACTGTACTCAAATTCAAAATAGACATTTTTTTATTAAACGCATCCATTATTTTATTACAGAATTGTTATGAAAAAGACTTTTGGGACGTCTTGTACATAAAAAAAAAAAAATTCTTATCCTGCATGTCTTTTATTGCGGACTTCCTAAAGAATGGAGACATTCGTTCTTTCGCAGTCCACGGTCAACAACGCCATATCTCGAAGGCGTCGAACATGTTATTTTATTTCTTTCTCATGTTCATCAAGTCTTATTAACCCATTATCATATTCTATTGTCAGCTTGCATACTTCTTGCATATACAGGGTGGCGCAAAATTAATCATTCAATTTTGTTTTTGAATAACTTTTTTACTAAATAAAAAAAAAATATTTTGAGTGATGGGTATCAGATCAGATGATATCCGTCAAGTGGCTGCCGCCAGAGCTCTTTTCCACACAACAGAAAAAAATTTAAAGGTCCAAATAAAGATTTCCATCACTCAAAATATTATTTTTTTATTTAGTAAAAAAGTTATTTAAAAACAAAATTGTACGATTAATTTTGCGCCACCCTGTACAAGTTTACCACTTCAAGCAACCATTCAAGATTAGACTTATTACACCACATTATCAGTACATCCTTCATACACATCATTAAGATAGATTGTAGATACTTAAAAACCTAAAATAAAAATTAATCGGTTTTATGTTGATAGGAATATTTGTTAAGACGAATTTAGGGACAAGTGGACCGAAAAACGAAGGCGCCATTTCAATCTCAAATTCAAAATCATCTCGCACGAGTGGTGGGTAATTTAATAGTTCTGTTTTTTTTTTGTAACAAATTTGTTCCGAGTCTTATCTGGGCGAAGACTGTAATACGAGTACGGGGATAATTCAGGGTTGTGGTTTCATTCAAGCCTCCAATCGCACGTCATAATCAAAACCTACCCTCGTCAGTCAGGGGGTGATAAATTCATAAAATATGGTGTTACAATTTGGGTGACGTTTTGGAGAACATAATAAAAAACATAACGAAAAACCTGCTTTACAAGAAAGCTCGCTGAATTTCATTTATCGACAGGACTAGACGATAATGGCTAAAGGAAGAAGTGTATAATATTGGCTTGGCGGGTTGTGTTTCCAAAGTTTGGAACATGATCCCTGCGGTTCGCACCCGTCAGTTAAACCTAGTCTCTATCGTTGTATTTTACACAGCAAAACATGAGTAATGAGGTCCGAAAATACTGAGAAAAATTTTAATGTTTCCGAATTTCATATAAAATGTATGAGAATATTGTATATTTATTATACAATTCAATTATGACTAACGAGTTAGAAAGAAACAATCAGGCCTATTCTCAAAATTGCAATATTGAAATGAAGGTGATTGTTACACCAACCCTCAAAAATAGACAGTATGTAAATTAACGTCCGTGTTATATTTGAATGAGAGTGAGGGAGATAAACGTATCATAATCTGTCAAAACATAAAAATGGCAACAGTATTGGCAGTGATTCTTCACTACGACGCTGCGGATGAGGAAATCAATAGGTAATTTATGAACAAACCTTTTTCTGTGAACTTTGAATACTATATTAGTACTTATTTTAACCAAAAATTATATTTTTAGTCGAAACTCGGGAATGGAAAGACGTCGTTTGTGTGATTTGTGCGGTATAGTTGTACCTTATCAAGGCGGTATAGTTGTAAAAATTGCCCATTTGGAATTTCCATCGGGTTCACGCAAACGACGTCTTTCCATTCTCGAGTTTCGACTAAAAATATAAGTTTTTGGTTAAAATAAGTACTAATACAGTATTCAAAGTTCACAGAAAAAGGTTTGTTCATAAATTACCTATTGATTTCCTCATCCGCAGCGTCGTAGTGAAGAATCACGGCCAATCTTGTTGTCATTTTTATGTTTTGACAGATTATGGTATGTTTATCTCCCTTACTCTCATTCAAATATAACACGGACGTTAATTTACATACTGTCTATTTTTGAGGGTTGGTGTAACAATCACCTTCATTTCAATATTGCAATTTTGAGAATAGGCCTGAATATTTGTTTTTGGCGGATAGCTAGATACTTAATTGTACAATTGACGAAATGGCATATGTTGTCTTTCTTTAACAGATAGTCTTCGTAAAATGATTTTTTAATATAAAGATACAGCCAATCATTACCGTCAAAACTGTTTCTTGTCGATCAATAACCCTAAAGGTCTAAATCATAAAAAAAAAATGTTCGAACAACATGGTAAACTATGTAGGTAATATATTTTTTTCATGAATTTATTTGTGTTTCTGAAATACGCTGAAACCATTTTTGAAATACAGTTGATTCCGCTTAATTGAACAGAAACCAAATAAACTAATAGTAATTTACTTCTTAAATACTAATTTAATGTATTCATTATAAATATATACACATAAAATCAATCTTGTCGAAATATATTGTTTTTGCGCTACCGGGATTCGAACCTGGATCTCTATTTCCAATCCGGGGAAGTACACTACCAATTGTGTTATAGCGCCAGTATTTTTCATGACAAATTTTCGAACCTATATGTTTCACTTTTTCAAATTAATACATCTGTCGTTCCATTATTTGAAAGCCATCTACATTATTTTTTATTTAAATTGATTTTATATGTATATATTTACAATTAATACATTAAATTAGTATTTAAAACATCACAGACCGTCTGTTCTGAATAATTACAACTTCACAATAAGAATGTGTTCTCCTTAATAATTAAATTATACACTAGTTATTCAGAAGCTGTGATGGAAGAGAGCTGTTCCCCCAGAGAAGGCCTTTTATAAGGTTCGTCCCCCACCACTCATCTGCTCACACCATCATTAATTATTTTATTTTTTCTTATTCATATATATACCAAAAATTATATATTATTTTTCTGTAATTCATTATTTTTTCCAATAATTTAATAAAGTTCAAAAATATATACATATTATTTTTTAATTTTACCTTAAACTTCGCTTATTAGAGCCAGCCGCTTATTTGTAACAAAATGTTTGGGCCCAATGTGTCCCAATTAAGCGGAATCGACTGTATATAAATAAATGGAGGTTATTTCTTAACTTTCAACACCTACCTCGTACATCAGACATGCAACGAACATAAATAAAAAATAAATATGCTATTTACTATGTGTATGATGGTTGTTGGTAGAGATGAAATATAATTAGTTATAATTAAGCCACTAGCAGAAAACAATAGGCTGCACCGACAACATTTGTTTCCGTAAATGGTATTTTTTAAATTTATCACAAAAGGGGTCCACTCTACACAGCACAACTAACACAAACAAATACCCAATAAGACATATTATAAAAATGATTTAAGTATGTAATTTACCATTTAATTTAATGCGTCGCCGCCTGAAGATAAGATTATTTTGGGGTTTTGTTTTAAAGCGGTTTGTGCCTTGGCTAAATAAACGTTTAAAAAACTATCCAGTCGGGGATTCGATCCTGTGTTTGCCAGACTATTCAGTTACAGCTGGTAACAAGATATGAGCCGTTTTAAGGATAATTCATATTGTTTTGACTTGAAATGTACCTAAATGGAACTAAGTAAAGAACATAGAAAAGTGTGTTATGTATTAAAAATTCCTACCTTGACTTTCAGCAATTTCGGATCGTCATTCGCCATCTTGGCCAAAGCCGGATAGTCAGCAGCGGCGGCCTTCAGGATCCACTCGTGGCCCGCCTGATTGAGCTGTAAAACGAAAGAGTACCTGCGTCTAATGAACAAGAAAAAAAAAAGGAAGCGGACCGGACGTAATATATGATACGGTAGTCGGATGACAGGTTTATAATTGCAGATCAAATAAGAAAATATAATTTCCTCCACCCCGGCGATGATAACAATCTCCAGTCATGTAAATTGGTAAATTTGAACTTGCCCCCCCATTTGCATAATTAAAACATATTTTTAAAAGGCTATTCCCCAAAGTAGGCGGGAGACACCAACGCAAGCGATTTTCAAAGTTCATAAGAAATAATATCGAAATATTTAGTTTACTAAGTATTATTATTCAGATATAATAATTTCCTGCATTTTTAATACAAATTTGATTGTGGTAAGTCATTTTTAATACAATTATATAAGGCAACCCCAAATATGTATATTTAATAGGAACGAGAAGATAGAGAATGATATAGAAAGGAGGGTCACTGTAGGAAAAAAGTGAATGGTTCTCTGAATTATCTCCAATAAATTTGGTCACACGGAGCAAGACTGGATGAGTGAGTTCTGGTACCAACATTAATGTGTGAAAGTGAAGCTTGGAATTGGCAAAATAGAAAGGAGAGTAGACTTAGGGGGTGCTTTCAAAAATAATTAATATTTTCGCAATTTTTTTTACGAAAATGTGAGTTTTTATTATTCTTTTAAATCAGAAGATGAAAGCTAGTATGTTTTTTTTTTTAACTATTATATAGATATGACTTTTACAATAATGTAAAACGAATATAATGTTATTTACCATAATTAAAAAAATTCAGGCATTATAAAAAAAACCGCAACCATTAAGTTTATTTTCCGCGCGCCACAAAATTGCCTTAATATAAAAAATTCTTGCATATACGAAATATATTTTCCTAAAATCTTGAATATCGTATAGTTATAAACCGTTAAATTTGCAATACACATGATCAATTTAAGACGTTTTTAAAATTCTTATATTAGTATTAGTTTTTAAAAAGTTATATTTATTGTTTAATTTCTGATATAAATTAATAAGAAAAACCCATATTTTCGTAAAAAACGCGGAATTATGAATAATTTTTGAAAGGGAAGCCTTAATGCGGTGCTTAGGCGCATGTGTGAAAAATATATACACGAGTGAACAAATTAATTAATAGTAATACTGAATTTATGTTTCCAAAATTTTAGATTATTTTCATCATCGTACTATTATAATATTTTATGTAGTTATGTATTATTTTATACTAGCATTACATTTTTAATTTTTTTTTCTAAAATTGAATTTTCTAAATATTAAAAAAATCTTAACATTAAAAGTTTAGTTTTTCCTGTTTAGTTTAGTCCTGAAGAATGAACAGCTCTTTTTTCTGAAATAATTTGTTTTTTCAGTGAAAACGTACGTAGTTAATACAAAGTTATTATTTTATTAACTTCCTTAATACTGTCCTGGTGAATGAGACAGCACAAAATTTTATTATTTTGATTTTACCTACTTCTCAAACAACCTAACGAAAGTAACAAAATGATATTATCCCAATATAACGCAGGTGACAACGCGTTATTAACGTAACTTAATTTAACGCAAGGACAGAGCGTTATTAACCTAAACTAACCTAACACAAGTAACGGCATGATATTAATAAAATAAACATTTAAAAATTACAAATTACTATTAATTATACTTAAAATAGAGATTGGTTATTTTCGCCCAAATGTAAATTTATTTACGTTCGTAAACAAAGATCCCTAAGTTCTTTACTATAGTTACTTAACAGGCTTAGAAGAAAATCTAAAATCAAAGAATATCTCTAAAATACTGTCATACATAAAACACCTGGAATATACTGGTAGCCGACGTGACTATTATGGAGTAAGTTATTGGAAATGTCATTCTTGATTTGAGTTCTGCGATTTTTCACAAAATAGAATCATCTGTAAGTATTATAATGATAATCTTACTGATAATACCATCTTCCCTTTTTTTGTGAAGTTGTGATTTCAGAACGAAATTCTATGAAATTATAAACGTATCAATTTAAAATTTTAATTTAAATTAATCAAATATTAAACTTTATGTGACTATATAAAATATTATATGACATATCACATATTTATTAACTTTGCACATTATTTTAATCAGTTTTGGTGTTTTTTACTCACAGGAACAAGTTTGTGAACATATTTTGCATACTTGATATATTTATAGTAAATTAAGACAATGCATCCTACGTAAAGTAGCGTAAGTAACAAATAGGTCATTTTAGTTGTTCTAGTATTTCGCATAAATTTGACATATATTTATATATTTTGTTTTCTATTAGGTAATGTTCTATTGACAAAATATTTTAAAAAAACAACCACATAAAATTTATCATAATATATGGGGTGCGTTTCTTAAGTACCATATATTTTTTTAAAGAAACAATATTATTTTTACAACACTTTACTTTCTTCGGACGCTACACACCTTTAACTACTTGTCGGCATAGTCACCACCACTTGTCACTCGTTGTTAAGGTACTTGTCATAACGGGGTACCAATTTTTGTATACTTTCGTTAAAGAACGACGCCGCCTGGGATTAAAATCATGTTTGTACTCCGTCTTTGAGTTCATCATCGTCATCAAAACGCTTGCCACCAAGGAATCGCTGCAGATGAAGGAAAATATGGAAATCACTTGGCGCCAAATCAGGACACACTTGGCGATGAATCAGCTGGTTTCGTGTATTCAAGAAACGAATCACGGACCATATCTCACAGTCGACGGGCTAATCTATTGTCTTGAACATTTCAACCACTCACTACAAGATGGCCACACCGTGTGATGTCTCTAACGTTGCATGTGGTGAGTCAACAGATGAAGGAAACCATTGCGCATGCGCAACATCGCAACCGCAGCGCTGCACCGGGAATATCCGAAATAATGCGAACTGTTCATAATATCCAGGATGTTTATTGAAATTTACCCGAACCCAAAACTATTTTTTAAGCGACAATGACAAATTCCATCTACGTACGCTCCAAATGAGACATCTATTTTATCTAAATTTCTTTTAATTATCACAGAACTATGTTCCCAAATAAAATGTGATTTAATTAAAATTAAAATAATTTTATTTTTATTACACAGATTTTATTCCACATCAAATTTTACTTTCCCCTAACCCTCCGGTTCCCCTGGAAAATTATCTTCTTTATAACTTTTATCTCTCTGTTTATATTTTTAATTTCTAAATTTTCTCTTTCTTCTCTTTGTTATTTTTTGTATTTCTGCAATAGTGAAGAATCATTTTTTTGCAGCGTTAAATTCGTTTCCTATTAAAATTTTAATAAGCTATTTATCTATTTAATAAATCCTTTTCAAATTATTGTCTTCACTGTATCAAGTATATTGTTATTTAAGAGAAAACATGTTGTTGGTTCAATTTTTGTTACACTTTTATGACTTTTGTTTATATCGATTAACTGTTTGTTTTCTAAATAAAATACATATTGTAGCACAGCCATGTTAGAAGTTTCAGTACACGACAAGCCTGCATTAGAAGGTGTATAAAAGTGAACGAAGAAAGAATGGTAGGACAAGAATTATATATTCCATCTGCCTACACCTATGCAGAAATGCAGTAATTAAAGTGTGTTATAATTTAACATATTTAGCAAAAAATATACAAGTTAAAATAATCAACTAGAAAGTTGAAAGGAGAAACGTGTTAACCAATTTCATTATATCAAGCAACTACGTTTTCAATAAATTTTTAACTTATATTTTGTATTTTTTTATAATTAACACATCAATTTTTACAATTAATACCAAAACTGGCATTTGCGGTGGCAGGTCCAAAACCGTGGAACTTTTTGCTCTCCGTCATAAGAAACAGTGCATCGGAGACTTTATTTTAAAAAAATCTAAAAACGAACCTTTTCAAAAAATCATTTCTATAAGTGAAAATAACAATTTTTAATTTTGAAAACAATGATAACTATAAACTGTTTATGTGTATAGCGCCCTTGAGGTGAAAGTATTTACGAAAATGGCGCTATACAAATTATCCAATATTGGTAGTATTATTAATTTTAAAAGTATTATTAATTATTATGTTATTATGAGGACGTTAGCAGAAAACTTAACACGACCAGGTAAACCAGATACTGGAGGATGGTCCTGACAGAAGCCTTAATAATCGGCGAGCTTGTATGAGAAGATGTATGAATGTGGATGAAGCAAGAATTGTGTCAGGACAGAAAAGTGTGGCGCTCTATCCTATCTGCGCGGATCGGAGTAATGGTAAGTTATTCCATATATTAGCTATCGCATTTCTCCCGATGGGAAAGGATTCAATTCAAATCCCGGTAGCAAGCAAAGTATTTTTTATTAAGGAGAACACATTCTCATTGTGAAGTTGTAATTATTCAGAACATAGGTCTGTGATATTTTAAATACAAATTAAATGTATTAATTAGAAAGATATACATATAAAATTAATATTGTCAAAAAATATTGTTGTTGCTACCGGGATTCGAACCTGGATCTCTTCCAATCCGGGGAACGTGCATTATCCGATTATGCTATAATTTTCGAACCCATATGTTACACTTTTCAAATTAATACATCTATCGTTCCATTATTTGAAAGCCATCTACTTTGGTTTTACGGAATCTCAAATACATTTGAGCAAACAAATACGAGACGCCAGAATTAACAATTCATTTTTATTAAATTTTGGACACATTGATACAAATTATATATTATTAAGGGAACACATTCTTATTGTGAAGCTGTAATTATTCAGAACATAGGTCTGTGATATTTTATGTGAAGAGATCCAGGTTCGAATCCTGGTAGCAACAATAATATTTTACGATAAAATCTATTTTATATGTACATCTTTCTAATTAATACATTTAATTTGTATTTAAAATATTTCTTCATTTAATATATTTTTTCTGTATATCTGTTCTAGTTGATTAATATAAACATAGTTCTGAAATGCCAACTTAACAATAAAAATATGTTTTTGCTAAAAAAGTTTAACTAAATAATAATTTATGCCTATTTTAATTCTTGATTTGACTATTTTCTATACAGATAATATCCCAATATTTTTATGTGTGTCACGCGTAGGGGAATTTGAAAAGAAACCGAAATATTGCATCGGAGAGATGTCCAATTTCTGTGTTCAATATACAAATTATGTAAATGTATATGTAACTTTTTTGTTCAATGGTTAATTTTTTAAAATACACAAATTTTGAAAACACTGTAGTGCAGGTAGGTAATTACATATTTAAAATGTCCTATGTAAATTTTTCGCGCCTGTCCCAGGACTAGTCAAACACGAGGTTTAGTCAGGCGAAAAAGTACTGTATCAATATAATCATTAAGTATATTATATATCTAATAATTTTAACGGTTGAAACGAAACCTAACATAAATTATCAATTATAAATGAGTTCGTAATACGTCATCACAAGAGCATACGAGGAATTTAGCAAATTATCACCCGGCATACCGACAAGTTAAGACCCCCGCAACGGATTCCGAAACGTCGGCAAAACACGCTGAATACACGAGTAAATAATAATCAAGAAAGATCTAGAAAAGAAAATATGTATTAAGCGAAATATTGGTCGTGTGTTGAACGCTTAAATTACACCAACCGCATCAAATACTTTGAGAACAGCTGAAGCAACCGAGACCAGGTGTTTTTCCACTACTTGGGTCGCTCGGTAGCAGCCGAAGACATTTAATACATATATTATTAACAATTTAATATTATTAAAGTAATTTTCGAGACCCCCCCCTTCCCGCCCCGTTGTTGTTTATAAGTATTATTTAGTTTAATTATTTAGTAGTTACACACATTATAATTTGTATTCGTATACTGATTGACATCGATAGATTATTTATCAATAGATCTACTAATTATAATTTATCGAAGACTTTATCCATTATTAACGTAATATGAAAATCATTTCTGTGACATCTTTTTCTTTATTGATTTAAACAAATAAATTAATTTTGTATGAACCACGATAATTACTGTGAAGTAGACCGGTTTGGATGTAATTTTACCTTCATCGGGACGGACTTACACTAAGATTGTGTACGTATGTAAGTTAACAATAACAATTATTCATGGTTAAAACGTTATTGTTACTATATGAAGAACATATAGGGTCGAAAATTGTCGCTAAAAATAATGTCGCTGTAGCTTAGTTGGATAAAGCACCTTCCCCGGTTAGGAAAGAGATCCAGGTTCGAATCCCGGTGGCGCAACAACAATATTTTTCGATAAAATTGATTTTATATGTATATCTTTATAATTAATATATTCAATTCATATTTAATATGAAGAACACACAATAACTAGATTTTTACCTACAAAGGCAGTGTTATTAAACAAATATCAGATATCTCATAATGGAATTAATGGAAAATATATGGAAGTATTGGGTACAGGGCTTACTTAAGCCAGCCGAAGACAGGTCGAAAGCTCTATAATCACCCCATACTTCCAAATATTTTCCATTAAATATAATAAAAAATAACTTTGTCTCTATGGGATATCTGATACTTGTTTAGTAATTGTATTCGATTGGGAATTCGTAACCACTGGTACACTAGAAATTAAACCTCACACAGTTAAATTTCAGTTACCAATCATAGTTACAATAACGGTTTACCATCACTAATAACAATGGACACAAGCCTTACGCTAATACTAAATAAATATAAATAAAAAAAGTAATATTAAACTTACCGAAACAACAGAGACTCTGTCGTCATCGTCAGTACCCTGAAACAATAAAAAATATATATAAATATTTGTACAGTAAAATTTATGATTATACTAATTAAATTTTGAGCACACATAAATAGATCGGCACAGCAAAGACACGAGAACACTTATTTAGTCTCTATCTATTTCTAATCACTTGAAAATTTCAAATATGTATTTATTAGTGATGAGAAAAATGCTACTCTTAACTCACAGGTGTGATTATGGTTGGGATTCGATAATATCAGTGATTGAAAACTGAAATACTGTTATATCACAATACACGAAATAAATAAATTAATTAAAAAAACATAATTTTCAGTGTATTTATTTTTAGCATTATTAAAATTTCAGTTGTGTAAAAAAAACATATTTTAGCATAAATAATTAGAAAATTACTGCACATATATACATATACCTATAAAATGTAAAAAAATACAAACAAATTTAATTTATCGCAAGCTAGCATAAACATTACCAACAAAAACAGATTCCAATAATAAAATTACAGAAAATCCGGTAGATGGCGCTGATTAAAGTAATAATCTATTCAAACGATGGTGTCAGAAAATGAATAGAATTTTTAACAAAAAAAACATTTGAATCACAAATCACGGTATTCCCAAATATTCAATCACTGGTAGTGAGTGTGACTCAGATATCAGTGATTGACTCGCGGTTCGTAATTTTGAGCTAGAAGTGGTATGCTGTATTTCTGATATGATAGTATGCTGTAATTACACTCACAATGAAACACAAATATTTACACTTATGTGTACACATGTACAATTAAAATTCAATAGTTAATCAAGTTTTTAAGAAATGTAGCAACAATAATTGTAACATTCACGAACTTCACGAAGGTCGGCCGTGAATTCTGTGTCCATTACCAAGTTTCACTCCCTCGCGTCGTGTAGTACACACTAGATGCTATATCATAAGCTGAAGACAAAACTGTCAAATATTACAACGTTGGTGTACCTACAATTTTTTTTAAATTTATTTAGCAATGGACACACGCCGGCCGGCGAACAAATAAATCTATTTACTCATTATAATTTTAATAATGAAATGGCCCGAGATAAGATCTGAAACGGGACCTCGCTTCGAGGGGTGCCACCGGACCATCTAAGCTAATATGTATATACCGGCTTCAACCTGTTCAACGTTTCCGTAAAACTGCACGGCACGATATTAAAAAGTCAAATGATAATTCATATTCGAAATATTTTTTTAAAAAACATGTGAACAAGGCTGCAATTTGATTGATCATTGATGAAAAAATGTTTAAAACTTTATATAGGTAGGTACTTGTTTAAAATGTACATTTTATTTCATCTTTAGATTAGAATAAAGATTCTTTAGAATGTACATAGGCTCGTTTCTAAAAAAATACTCGGCATAATACGCATCTATAATATCAATATACTTTTGTATTTATGTGCGGTAGTTTTTAAAATATATATTGTTAATTCTGTCGAATTGTCAATTTGCGAAGTAATTTTTATTTTTTATTTCTTAACAATAAATTTTTTTAATTTTCTTAAAATGTTTTTACATCTTATCTCAATGTCTACTTACAATTATTCGAGAATTCGTGTACACAGTATATATCATGTGACAGATTTAAACGGCTAAAATAACACGTGCATGCTGTAGTGCTATGTACTCGGGAAGAAATTCCCGTTATACAGTACCTAAGAACATTTATTCTTAGGTACTGTATAAGAACCAATTTATGTCACGTCCGCCACAAGAGTAAATAACACGTAAGCCGTGGATCTGCCTATACAAAGATACGGTAGATATTTTAGGAGCAGTTCTCTGGAATAAATGTAACGTGTAACAAGCTACCGAGTTTTTATTGAAATCTTAATAAGTAACCTTAACGCTCTATAAACAGTATCAGTCGAAGAGGGAGACGTTGACCAAAGGACGACGATACTCAGACGTGAGAACATCGACCAGGAGAGAGATGAGGAGAAAAAAATAATTAATATCATGAACACACAATGTCCAAGGACTAGCACATTATTATATAATAATATCACAATAAAACGGAAGAACAATAAATATATTTACTCTTTTACAAAGTGCCACATAGAAACTAGTTTCAAACCGCTTAGGTCTTCGCTACATCGGACAATGTTATGTAAACAATTCGATTGTAATTCGTTGTACCAACATGTTATCGAGAGAAAGTACAAGGTGTGAAAAAAATACAAAAAAATTAAATAAACAAAATGGGTTAACTCGGGTAAATAAAATTTGAATGCATACTGTGTAAACATGATTAAAAAACATTAATTATCTAAGAACGTTATAATTATTCGGGCAAATGATCAAGGTGTCAAAACGGTTAATGTTACACCGGCTTTATAAATTAAAAATGCTTCACACAATCAATTAGGAGAAGGTAACATCTTTAACAAATTTTAGCGTACAACTATTAGCGATATGCAAAAACTGGCTAACATTAAGAGTTGTGAATCTACCAGACTAATTTTAGAATATTGAATTTTTTTTAAATCAGATCAAACAGAAACGATTACACCACAGCTCATTTGGTTTTTCATAGTTGATTCGGTAAAGTAAGTAGACGGCATGAGCATAAAACTTAACAATGACTTATGTTCAAGCTGTTCGACTGAAAAAATTAAAAAGATTTGTAAGTAAGTTTGTAAGGGTATTTCGAAGAGGATTAAAATTCAAGAATTAATATTTAATATTTTTTTAAATTTGAAGGTGAGATCAAACTCCAAGCCCAACGTCCAAAACCTTCAGCCATTATATAAAGAGCAAGATACAAAAAACTTATTATTATTAATTAAATGTACATTGACTGTTGCAAGTTTGTAATATTATTTGGATCGAAGACCACGTGATCCCCAGCAATATATATCGCCGCAAACAAAATGTGTTCACATTCAACAATGCCTGCAGCAAACAAGATTGTCATTGAGTTCCATTTCCAGATCACGTCCACGCCGCGCGCTATCGGCGCCATTGGATCTCAAGATGGCCGTCCGCCATCAGCTGGAAGGATGCTGAGCCTCCCCCCCTCGCTAACTTAACCGAGATGTTATTTATTAAACACTGACCATAAACTCTCGCGAGATCTTCAGAGATGTAAATCATACGTGGCCAGGGTTAGCGAACGCAGAAACGCTAGTTCCATTCTCCGCTGGCGTCCTACGAGAGGATATTACCGCTGGTTTATAACTTGGCTGCATATCACGCCACCACCATCACGCATAGGAAATACGGAGCCGTACTCCACGCAGTTATGATCCATTGGCCACAACAGAAAAGTTATCTAATAAATGTTTACTGCTAAAATTATTCATTAATAATTTCGAATCAATTACACGATTGAGTGAAAAAATAACATAGTGAAGAGATGAAGAGCTCGAAAGTAGTTTGAAATATTTGATAAGAATAAGGAGATGGTAAAGCAAATATAGAATGCAGTGATAAAGGAGCAGAAGCAGCATAGAGTAAAACTATATATTGTAAAATGGACCTGTTCGAATAACTGACGAACATCTATGAGAAGTTTTAAGAAAATGGGCATGGTAGGAAGAAAAGTGTAGCTTTCATTCATCATTCACTTCTATCCTTGCTCCCATCTATCTCATCCTTTTATAATCAGAGTCCAAGCATGATCGAATAAAAAGAAGTTGGGAGATGACAAACGTGAGTTATACATGAGAAGGTATGTTATTCCAGAATAGAAGAACGTAAAAAGGTTGAGAGATCTGTGTTGGTAATTTCACTACGTGAACGAAAGCTAAATAAGTGGATACGTAGCCAAACCAAACCATGCACACTGTGTAACAAAAGTGGGAGGGGGATTTTATGAGACCAGAGGACAACAGGTGAACTGAAAAGAAGACAGGGTGGAGACCTTGGATTAGAAGGCAAAATGAGAATTGGCAAAAACCTGTTGGACCTATGATGTAGGGTAACAGCTGACAATCAGTCAACCCATCACTAACCAAATTGGAAGGAGATGGGAATAAACGAAAAAGCTTCCAAGGGTAGAAAATATTATTAACTGGACTTAGGATGATGACGATTTAATTTGAAGACGCCACAAATTATTTCTGGATCAAAACTGATTCATGGCAAAGGAATTGTAAGTCTAAGGATTCGAACATGTGGTAACCCTGCGAATGGTTGTAATAAGGCAAGGTCTCTCAACACGTGGAAAGAATGAATGCAGAATCGTCGCAGAAAAGAAAATAACAATAATTTTGCATGAAATACGATTTGCACAAGAGAAGTAATGTGAACGATGCAGATAACGCCAGACTGCACGGAAGAAAGCTAGTTGTGAGAGAGGGTACTTTAATGTCAAATGAATATTAGAACTATTATAAAAATGATAAAGAATAAAGTGATAAACATGTCTGTTGTGAAGTTGCATTTTTAAAACACAGTTCTGTGGAATTTTAATACAAATTAAATTAATCAACTAGAAAGATATAAAGAAAAAATCTATGTAACGAAAAAAATATTTAGTTGTTACCGGGATTCAAGCCTGGACCAAAATACAAAGTTGATCGCATTTAAAAATGGAATAAAAGATGTATCAATTTGAAAGATTACTCGATTGCTATAGCGAAATAGTGAACGTGCTTCCCCGGATAGGATAGTTCAGGTTCGAATCCCGGTAGCAAGTAAATATTTTTTTCGATAGATAATTTTTCTGTATATTTTTCTATTTAATTCGTATTTAATGATATTTTATTCTAAAAGTACAATTTCGAAGTCGGCATGCCAGTAATAAAGTTATTTTTTATTTTCGTAAAATTTCGAGAAGCATCATTTTGAACTAAGAGATTGATGTCGCGGAAAGAAGACAACGTTTCCGTGGCGAATTATGTGACAGAATCGTAAATAATTGATTAGTTACCACTTTCGCAACTTATTTTTATGCCTTAACCTCAAACTTTAAAAATGTCAATTTAACCGAAATGTACATCAATATTTTTGAAATTATTACTGAGACTGAATCATAAAATTACTACTTCTGCAGTATCGTCCCGGGTTTCGCGCTAGCGACGCATATAGTTAACGTGAGCAGTCCGAGCGTGCTATCTATTGTTAATGCGATAGTTAAGCAATGTTTGGATCGTTATTCAAGATTAATTATTTTATAAATGAATCTTGCATAATTAATGATTCTTCTATTTACATCTCACTTCCTCGCACAATTCTAACGGCAGCGATTCGCTTCGCAACGAGTCCCGACAGATTCCAACACCGACACGAATATGAAAGTGAAGGCTGGAGCTGGCACAAGAAAATTAAAATGAGACCAAGTGGTGAATTAATTAACGGTAATTTTAATAATTAGAAAATTAAAAAAATTCTCCGTAGACTTTTCTAGGTTTATTATTTCTTAAAAAAAAAACGTTTCTCTTTATGACATTTACTCAATTTGCATACAGAAAATAATCAGTTACGAAGCAGCACATGTTTTTTTTTAAATCGTTACATAAATGTAATCATTTAAAAAAACATTTACACCGCGTAGCACACGGTCAGAGAAATTCAAAATTTTTTGAGACTTTCATGACCGGTTTTTTCACACCCTCCTTATTCTCCGGACCTTGTTCCAACAGATATTTATTTATTCCGGTTACTGCAAAATGTATCGAATGAATACGTCATTTTTTTCTCTTTTACAAAACAAACAACATAATTCCAGTGGCAATAATGTAAAAAGGAACAAGTAGTAAGTCTTTGATAATGGGAAGTATTATTTGATTTTTCTTCTTCTTTATGCGTAATTCTAAATAAGTACCAGAATGCTAATATGTCATGTGCAAGATATGATCACCGTCATTTTAGATACCGTATCACCTTCCGAGATTACGCATGATACGGGACGCTATCGTACAGCTGCCTAGAAGCATTAAAAAATGCAAACCAAGCGGCGAATGAGTAGGACCGAGATAGGAGCCTTGAGCTTATTGCATTAATCCTGGGTAAGCGGTGGGTGCGCCCTCATTGTGCTTGTCTATTGTATTTAAAATAACCTCTTTCTACCTACGCTTCTATCTTCCCCTGTATAACGAGTTGTATGATATGGAATTTCTCGTTGCGGTAAATGTGCCCGAATTATGCAGCTTTCCTTCGTTTGTTTAATCCGACAGTTTGGACTAACACTCGGTGCGATCTTTCTACTGTGACCGTTCATATTATCGATGGAAATAAATCAATTTGTCCGCAGCCCTGCTTGGCGGCACGGCGGTGACGCGCCCGGCTCAGACGCCGGGAGGCGCCGGTTCGATGCCAGCCCGACACGATGAGTGTGCGTTTACTGTGCCATCAATCAACTTGTATCAACAATAATATTCTTGTCGTGAGTTAGGGGCAATAAACACGAATAAAAAGTCGCTAGAAGAATGGCTATTGGGAGATGAATTTTTTGTTTGTTTTTTACACAACTGTAATTTGACAGACACTTCCTTGTGCCGCAAGTTAAGACCACGATACCAATTATTATTTGTATAGGCGATTTTTTTATTATTATCGTCAAATTAAAAACTAAACTAGTAAAATTTGATATAAAACCAAATATGAAAACAGCAAAAAAAACTAAAGAATCACATGAAACGAAATAACGACAGGTAAGAGAAAGTTGAATTATATTGATAGCGATTTTTTATTATCGTCAATTAAACTAAACAGTAAATTGATTAAACCAAATAATGGAAAACAGCAAACATAACAAATCCCGTAACGAATAACGACGTTACGAGGAGAAATAGGTTTGAAGCAATCGAAGTGTGGTGCTGGAGGATGGAAGTAATAAGCTAGACCGAGAGAATTACAAAAAAAAAGGTGCAAAAAAACGGGTCTATAATAGACACAGCTGAACTATACACACCGGCAAATATTGAACAAGACCAGATCGAACACTTGCAACTTGATGAGTTAAGAAGATGTCATATTTAAATACAAGCAAAAACTGGAGGTATTTGAGATATGAGATAGCGCCTAATTACAAAACCCCCTAAAACGACTTTATGTGTTTATGAGCTATCGATGAAAACGTACATTTTGAAAGCAAATGTACAAAATGTTTGTTTTTACATCAGCATTTTTTAAAGAGACAATTCAATTTTTTTTTCTGTATATATCGTTCTGGCAGCCATACAGGATCATAAGATTACGTGATCACCAACAAGCGTTGTGTGTGATTGGCTGTTTTCATTTTAGGGGTGAATAGCAACTTATACTCTGTCCGCTTTGGGGCATTTTGGAACTAACCCTGATTTTGAACATGCAATATCAATGAATTTAAGTGTCTTTTGTGAGAAACAATGTGTTGTTTCATATGTAGCTGACAAAAAAAATCTACAAAACTGCATACTTAACTGAAATTATTTTGAAATTAGGCGCTACATATGTATGCTAAAAATGTCCACAGCCGACGGTATCACACATGAATACGCCATGAGAACAATGAATAACTATCAACTTCGGACGAATTCGCTGCAATGAGAAATATAATCTCTTACATACATTTTATTCAGGGAAAAATAGAAGGCCGCAGAGGCATAGGTAGCCTTGACTGCGTAACCTCAGAAGGTGGTTTAATATCTAAAAATGCCGGTGATCTTGTACAGAATATTTTTTTATTACTCACACATTATACACAACAACAAAATGCAATAATAGAGTTATGCATCCCAAAATAAGAAAGATCTTGATGGCTATCGATATTTATAATATAAAGACATGATCTATAATAATATAATATGAAGTTTAATAACAAAAATAATAAAACAAATTAAATGTATCAATTAGAAAGATATACCTAGAAGAAAATTCATTTATCGAAAAAATTATTTTTGTTTCTAGCAGGATTCAAACCTGGATACATTCCTATCCGGGAAAACACGTTAACCGATTACACCACACCAACATAGTAAGTTGAGGACAAAACTTTCAAATTGATACATTATTCCAAATTTAAAATAATAATTTTCGATAAATTAAATTTTCCTGTATATTTTTCTAATTGATGCATATAATTTGTATTAAAATATCACAGAAATATGTTTTGAAAAAACTGCCACTTCACAATAATAATAATGTGTTATCTATAACAAAATAATATTTTATTAAAAATGTTGAGAAATTGATCAAATTAGAACTCAGGAATAAGAAATAAATCGAATACATAATAATTGATTTATTTTGCAGACCATTAAGCCACCTGTTTTTTGTATATATTTATATTTGAATTTAATTTAATTAATTTTGACAGTTGGTTAATACAATCTACCATGCATGTATTATATATACAATATATCATCTAAGTATATTATTATGCATACTGTAATTTGTAAAAGATTTATCAATTTAATCAATTATGTATTCCCCGTTTTTAAGTACCAACTGTTTGTTCCTATTTGATGTGAATCTGCAGTGGCCTGAATAGATAAAAATATGTCGGAGCAAGGTCCGGAGAATAAAGAGGGTGTAATAAAATCGATCGTGATTTTTTCTTGAAATTTTTTTTATCATTACCGCGTAACCGCACAAGGTGGCTCAATGTTAAAAATGCCGATGATCTTTTACATCTTGCACATGATAAATCACCACACTGCAACTCGGTCACCAGATTAGTTAATAAGTTTTAAAATCTGGAACATGTTATTTGTGTCCCACCTACGCTATCGAAGTCGATTGATGGCGGTGTGTGTTCGTATACCTGACAAAATAAATATATATATAATTAAGAATAACTTAAAAATGTCAAATAAATAAAAACAAGTTTATCGTGACGTGTTCGTTACCTACCTACGGGAGGCAGGATTCCTGACAAAATTAAATACATCTTCGTACCTGTTTAAAATTCATTTAACACATTTAAAAAAAACCAACTATCAATTAATGGGATCTGTCGCCGCGGTCGGGCGATAGCATAAAATTAGATACGTTAAAATATAATTCAAAACTACATCGATTCGGCCCTAAGCAGCTTTCTGCGAATCCGGACGAGGTACGGGCGGTGTAGTCATCGTTACTCGAGACGGCGTCTCGCGGCGGGGACAACAAAACCTCGTAACACGCAATGAGGAAAAATGTATAATTGAATGTGAAATAATCTACTGAGGAGAAGCATTTCTATTTTTTTCTAAATATTATTTAAGAAAACTAAATTATTTTTCAATACATAAATGTAATAATACAAAAAAATATATTTAAAAACTCTCACATATTGAAAAAGGTAATAAATTTCATGTTACGTAAATGAGATTGACTAAAATATAAATTATAATAATTCATTTCAGACAGACAATCATCGGATGTATGCATCCAGTCACCAGAAGAGAATCAAAAGGCCGACATGCCGCCCTAAATCCGCTGGACCGACGAAATCTCCAAATTGCGAGACACTTGGGGAGGCCTTCATCCAGCAGTGGGTAGATTACGGCTAATAATAATGATCATTACATGAATGACCCTCCATAAATCAAGAGACATTATAAAATTACATGTTCTAAGGCAAAACATATAGACGGACATACTGGCCCTCGGATAAAACGTCGCAAATTCCCGACCTTTTTATTTTTCTACATTTCTCATGGATGCGCAGAATCTTTATTTTAATTTTTCTTATTCAAACTTTATTACATACATGTATAATAAAATTTTCAATATTTGGCAAACTACAGAACGGTTTTACAGCGAGATGTTTCATGGCAAGTTTCCTAATAACCGTTCGTTCGTACTTCGTTCGCCTAAATAATAAATCTATCCTGCTTATTTTACAGTCATTAGTCAGTACGTCTAAATAACCTTTCTCCAGACAGCTACTGTGAGTACACCTGGTGCATTTGACTGAACTCCACAATTATCGAAGCAATTAGAACCTAGACTGCTTATCAAGAGGGTCCACAGCAATTATCACATTTGACATTTGCCGATCAATTCTTTCAACCTGTTTTTTGGAACATGCTCCATCAGCAGCTTTCGGCCCAGAAAGATTTTAGTGATTTTACACGGTGCGGTATCATCAAGTATTAAATGTCATTCGAGATGATCAAAGTGAGCAATTTTCATAAATGTCATGTGACGTCGAATTAAATTCATTGGCCGCCGTGCGGTCAAAAGTGAAGGTAATAAAAAAAACAATCAACGAAAACTTATTGTTTAATTGTAAGAAATTATATTAATTATGAGTTTGAAATGTGACGCATAGAGCTACATATACGTGTAATCTTTAATGCCCGGTGCTGGCAGAAGAGGAAAGAAAATAGACTAAATGCAGTGGAAATGATGAGATCGCTTAGGCGTATATGCGGCAGATCCATGTACGACAGAGTTAAGAATGAAGAAATATGGAAATAATGTAAAGATGATCTTAGTATAGTATGTAAGATGAAGAAAGGATCACTTAGATGGTTTGATCATATGGATCGGATGAGTGAGTAGAGAATGGTAAGAAAGATATATGATGCAAGTGGTGATGGCACCAGAAATAGAGAACGTCCACGGAATACTTGGCACGACCAGGTAAACCAGATGCTGGAAGATGGTCCTGTTTTAGAAGTCTCAATAATCGGCGAACTTGTGAGAGAAGATGTAGGTGAGAATTGTGTGGTCACGACAGAAGAGTGTGGCGCTCGGTACTACCTAGTACTACCTCGCGGAGGAACGGCGTGATGGTAAGGTAGTTAGTTGTAATCTATTATATCAATGACAGATTGCCCATCCGATTAGAGGCGTTTATTGAAGTACTTCGGCGCGCGAAATATATACATACATGTTTTTTACATTTTTTTTGGACGTGAAAAATTGGCGACGATGTGAAGAAAATTTGGAGAAACTGGTTGCGCTCAATTGAAAGCGAAAATGCGATCCCCTACTAGGTGAAAGGATAACAGAATCGTCACTTTTTAATGCAGATAAAGACCGGGAAGAATGGAGAAGAAGTACCATGGGTGAGTGATGATATCCAAGACCAAGATGACATCAAATATAAAATGTCATGCGCAATTGTTTGTCATCTTTCATTACTGTTGCGTTAAATTTAAAAACGGATATGTACGTATTAGGAAGGCGTCCTATTAATAACTCGAAGGCACAATGTTTTGTGTAAAGACAACGGTGGCGCGCGCGAGCACCGGTCCGCCGGGCGCGCCGCCGGCCGAGCGGCGGGGGGTGCCGAATAAAACAAACCAACTTACATCAAAAACTTATTATTTATTCGATAAATTCCGCCGTTAATAATATTGAGATACAAACGGCCGGGACATTATAATCAAAACTCGCGCCACGAATTTCACTCGGTCAAATGAAGACATTAAAGTGTTTCAAGAGCGTATTTGTGACAATATTCCGATGTTGTGTTCCCGCTACGTCGGGCGCTCATCAGAGGCGTCAAATATTTAAATTACTGTCATTCCTTCGGACAATTTGTGTACTGACATAAAAAGTAACGCGATAAGTTATCAGTGTAAGGGCGCGGCTGTGGAATTAATTCCGCCTTAACGGGATAATTAACATAGCCGAACTTGAGCTAGACTATGTTTAGGAAATAAATATCATATATATATATATGTGTGTGTTCTTTTAAGGTTTTCACGTGTAAAAGATAACGGATTGTTTTCTGGGGAACCCGCGTCATATAGTCCAGAGAAGGACTATTCGAGTAAATATTAATGTTAACTCAACCGTTCAATGCAAGAAGTGAGTTAGAATCTTAGTAGGTACTTAATATTATTAGTTGACGTCGCGATTAACTGTATCTAATGGTAACGAAAGGTGACTTGTAATTCAGTCATTTTTTAACTTCACAAACAGAACTATTTGACGCGGCTTCCCCCAGAAAAATTTGCCTAAACTTAACTTATCTTAAACCAACTTATAAATCTTAATAAGATTGTCAAATATAAAAAATAATTTTTTAATTGCTTTTATGATTATTTGTACGCATTTATTTAAAAAATACGTTTTCACAGCAGTATATGAACTTATAAACGCGTTTCTGGTGAAGTAAGTAACATACAAATTCGCCATCACGCCACTTCCCCGCGGGGGTAGGCCGACAGTCCTACCCTTGTGGGACTCGCCCCTTCCACGTTCATACTACTTCTCATGCATGCCCGTCGATTTTTAAGGCGTCTATTAGATAAACACTTCTTACTATCCTCTCTTCATTTATTAAATTCACCGATACACCTGAACATTCCTTTATTTTTTCTGTTTACTATGCTAAGCTCAACTTTACGTTAACTGGTACATCTATACGCATGAGTGGATTGACCACATGTCCGCCTGAGCTTCCTCTTGGTGAAATATAATATTCATAGACTATCTTAGAATCCCTATAAAAAATATACTTTTTTTTTTTCAAACCATTATCAATGATGCTTGTTCTAATATTACTAAACTTATCAGTACACAATACAAATTCTCGCATTATTCTTCATCTTCATCTACGATTCGCAAGTGCTTGTAAGACTACCGCATCTGGTAACTGCTCGCCGCCTCTGTGACGAGAATAATAATGATCTGACCTATCTTGGTCATCACCAGTTTCCGATAAGTTTTTTTCTACGACTAGTAATCAACCACTTTCACACCGTGGGAAGAATATTCAATACTATCTGATACACACTAACCCCTCCTCACTGTCCCCTCAGAACCCTTCTTCTCGCCAGGCATCGCATACGAAATATTTTTCGGTTTGTGACACGTTCAGTAAATAAGTTTCAGTTTTACATGTTATTATGTAATATTTGTTTTTGCCAAACAATTTTTTTTATTTTTATGTAAAATACATAGTTATCATATTTTTTTAGTCTCTTGCCTTGTTCTGGAGAACCACGTAAAACTATTATAACACAATAAATTATAAATATAATTATTATATACGAGGGGCAAGTAAAAAATAAGGTTCCTACATTTTTTCCAGGTATAAGGTATTTTTTATTGCAATAAATAAGTAAACCATCTGAAAGCTTGTACTTTATTCTATTTTTCTACATAGTCTCCTGATTTTTCTATGCATTTTTCCTGACGAGTTATCCACTTCTGAAAACCCGCTTCGAAGAATTCCGCCGCTAGGCCGCCGATGAACTTGGTGACCGCTTCTTTCACCTCTTCATCTGTATTGAAGCGTTGTCCACCCAAGTGTTGCTTCAATTTCGGAAACAAGTGGAAGTCGCTGGGAGCAAGATCAGGGCTGTAGGGGGCATGGTCAAGCAATTTCCAGCCGAATTTGTCCAGTAGGGCGGTGGTCTGTCGAGAGACATGCGGGCGAGCGTTGTCGTGGTGCAGCCTAACGCCCTTGGTCAGCCTTCCTCTCCGGCGATTTTGGATGGCTCTTTTGAGTTTTGTCAATGTCTCGCAGTACCTGTCCGAATTGATGGTGGTCCCTTTAGGCATAAACTCGGTCAGCAAGACGCCTTTTCGGTCCCAAAACACCGTAGCCATCACTTTCCCTGCGGAAAGCGTCTGCTTAAACTTTTTCGGCCTAGGCGATTCAGGATGGCGCCATTGTTTGGACTGTTCTTTTGTTTCTGGAGTGACGTAGTGACACCACGTTTCATCTCCCGTAATAATGGAGTCCAAGAATTCTTCGGTATTCTCGGCGCATTCTCGAAGAAACCCCTCGGCACACTTGACACGATTGTCTTTGTGGGTTTCTGAAAGCATGTGTGGGACCCACCGCGCGCACACCTTGCGATAACCAAGTTTATCGGTCAAAATGTTGTCGATGGTTTTTTCACAAACCTCAGGAACCTGGACAGCAAGCTCCCGAAGCGTTACTCTCCGATCTTCGAGGAGAATGCGCTCAATCTTCGCCACGACTTCGTCCGACACCGATGGCCTCCCACTCCTTTGCTCGTCGTGGACGTCTGTGCGTCCTTCGGAGAACTCCCTGCACCATTTGCGGACGTGTTGGACGCTGATGCAAGCTGTGCCATAAACTTCTTCCAACTGTCGATGAATTTCAACAGGTTTAAGCTTCTTCGCGTTTAAAAATCGAATCACCGAACGGATTTCACACCTGGCGGTAACGGCGATGGCGGGTTCCATAGCGGATGGCTGTCAGGCCTTTACTGAGCGTCGCAGCGTTTGCTCCCGGTAGTGGGGATGTAGTTAAGGGACCAACAATCAAGGCGGTGTTGCCGGATTTCGCCTAGCATCTCGCGTGGCGAGTGTACAGCGTAAGGAACCTTATTTTTTACTTGGCCCTCGTATAAAATCCCAATGTCTCTGTGTCAAAATAATACATTTTATTAAAGTACTGTCATTTTTCTTTGTAAAAATTTTTTTTTTTTAAATAGCTAATAAACAAGTTTATTATCAGAAATTAGAAAATTGAACCACCATAATGCTGCTGTACATAATAAGTACACGTAATGTGGTAGGTATCATAGTGTTGTTTTTAAAAGTTAAAACTTCAAACCATTTTTCTTGACGTTTTAAGAAATTGTTTATTAAAAAGTGTTTTTAATTAATAATAATTGGAATAAGATGTTCTAGGACGGGCTTTAAACACTAGTATATAATGCAGTGGTATTATGGCATAAGGATCCATCGAGAAAATAAGTCATTTTTGGTCAAAATATCATAATTCGTAACATAGCAAAATAGTATCCTGTAGTATGTAGTAATAGTAGCATATATGGTAATAGTGTGAAGCACTAAAATTTCGATATATCCCTTTACCGTAACATCTATGCACATATGTAGACAGACGTACAGACAAATAAAATAAAAAAATTGTAACAAATAATGTTTTACAAACAACTCTTAATGTTACATATTATTACCGGTATTGCCTTGGTACATTTCTCCACAAAATATGTTACACATAACGAGGATCATTATACATATTTATTCACGAAAATTATATGCTACGGAGGCATTGTTCGCTATATTAACGGCATTATTAAAAACAGTTCTACATATAAACGTTTGTACTGCGCTAGGACTACATAATGATGGAAGCCAACGTTGTAATTAGCGGAAATTGTTATTTTTTGTATACTTTATAAAGTTTCGATACTAAACTGCTGTAATTGTTTGGTTTAATGATCGAGCGGAGAAGTAATAGATATTGTTGCCGAGCACGACAGCCAGCGTGCATCGACCCCCGCAAGGAGCCAAAAACAATAGCCGATGTATAATTTGGAAACAAATTAATTACCCTATAAAAAAATCTACACAACATAGAACATATTTTGATTATTTGCTTTTATAAATTGCTTTTGTGATGAAATCTAATACATTATAAACGAAAAGTGGCTGTAATACGGCCTGAATAAATTATACGCACCGAGTATTAAAATATTCTAAATTATTGCGCGCGGGCCAAGCTGTAATTTTATGAACAAAATTGACGACAACGTCTATTAATAATTTCAAACTATACACGAACTGGTGTTTTTGTATTTATTTATTTTATTTTTTATTCGTAACTATATAATACAATGTAAAAATCTGTTTGGACTGTGCCCGTCTCACTAGAGAAATTATGTGTCGAGACGGGCAATTATGTATTCGATCGATTTACTTTAAAAGTTTACTTCAAACTTATAAATGAGGGTACCGGTTGCGAAGTCAGCAGTCTACATTATTCATTTTTTTAGTGCGATTGTTTTCTCATATATTGTTTACACATTGTGTTAAATTATTATTTTTGACGTAAATTGTCATTCAATAAAATGCCATTTATATTAGAATTCAACCAATAGCAGTCTTCGCTACTATGAACTTTAAATGGCTGCCAGTATGGAAACTAGCTTATTTTTGGAAGATGGTATTGTTTTTATTTAGTATTATAAACCACATTATAGGAAATATCAAGTATATTAAGAAGGGAATTAATAAATATATTGTTCCTCGAACTCCTATCAAATAATAAACAGATTAGAAAAGAATGTAAAGTTGATCTTAACACAGTGAACAGGAGTAAAATGGATCATTTAGGTGGTTTGGTGATGTGGAACAAATTAACGAGAGTATTGTAAGAAATGTATATGACACGAGTATTGACGGCACCAGAAATAGATGATGTCCGCAGAAGACTGGCGCGACCAGGTAAACCAGATGTCTTAGAAACCTCGACAATATATGTGAATGATGCGAGAATTGTGTGTCATAACAGAAGCGTGTGGCGCTCCATCCTCTCTGCGTACCTCCGCGGTAACACGGTGTGATGGTTAGTTGATCGGTGAACAAAAAAGTCCAGTTATATTGTCAAAAATATGAAAATTGGAATTGCTACAGTAATATTTTGTAGATAGATAACTATTATTATTAAGGAGAACACATTCTTATTGTGAAGTTGGCTTTCAAAAATAATGGAACGACAGATGTATTAATTTGAAAAAGTGTAAGGTTCTAAAATTTGTCATGAAAAATACTGGCGCTCTAACACAATGGTAGTGTACTTCCCCGTATTGGAAATAGAGATCCGAATCCCGGTAGCGCAAAAACAATATTTTTCGACAAAATTGATTTATTGATTTTAATTATTTAATATTTTATTACCTTTTATCGATCGTTTTTCAAAAGATAAAACGTCAAACCATTTTTTTCAATGTTTCAGTACGTTAATTATCAAAAAGTGTTAGTTAGACACTAGTTTTCAAAATATTATTTTTGCGATTTGTTTCACCGCCCGAAACATCAGCCGGGCTGAATTGGAGCCACTTGAATTTTAATACTTTAATAAGTCCCAATTCACATATGTCGGGGCGCCCAGCAGCGACAACAGACAGAGCCGGCTGTTGCCCTGAACGAATGAAATAAACAAATATATTTACACAACAGCGAGGAATGCACTCTTTAAAGTGACGATACTTACGAGGATCAATAATATGAATATCAAATAGTAGTGAAATTTATAATAGAATAAAAATAAAACGGCTCCGATAACCCATCGAGGCAGGGCAATTTGTAAAGTTACCTTATAATAATAATACACGAGCACATTGAGGCCGGCCCCATGGGGTCCCGGGTCCCGGGTCCCGGCCAGCACAGATAAGGCCAACGGATGATGAGAACGGACAAACGTAAACACCAGCGGATGATTCGGTGTTTTGTAGTCCGCAGGGCTGACCACCTCCGCCAGCACCTTCCGCCTTATTATAATGCTGTCTCGATATTTTATTTCCCGTGGGTGTTTAATTTAAGCTATGTTAAATGTTAAGTTTAACGTATAAATCAACGCAACAAGATTCATTCATGTTGTCGTGTGGAAATACGTTATTAAGTTTACACACAAATACGTTTCAATTTTGACGCAAACTGAAGTTGTAAAAAATTACAATACCACAAATGAAAATGAATAAATCGTCCACGACAATGAACCTAGATAGTATGGTTACATAAATATAACTAAATTATAGACAAATACAAATTAGCAACGCTATTCAGGGTTGCGAAACAAACAATAGAATGTCAGAAGATAGAGTTATGTAGCGTGGCACTCGAAAAAATTATCTAGATGTCGATTTTCACGTAATTCATAAAAGTGCCAACATCTCGAAAACAATTAAGACAATTAGCCCTCCAAGGGATGGCGTTGACTTTTGGGACACTTGTTTAATAATGAACTATATATAAACAAAGAAGTGTAGTCGCGTGAATGTATAGAAAATAATTGTATTTGATGTTAATATACTCGAAATAGACTATACATTGCAGTTTAAAGGAAATTTCAACAGAAAATTAGTATGTAATAACAATTATTTAATACAAATTAAATGTAAACTAGAAACATATACAGAAAAAAATAAAATTTTAGTTTCCATCGCGATTCGAACATGGATCTTTTCCTATCCGTGTAAATGCGTTACCAGTTACACCACGCCAACCGAGTAAGTAGACGACATATCTCAAATACTCACAATACATATGTATATACGCTAGGAGATCCAGAAAATAAATAAATTATTTTTTATTAAATTTGGATAAACATATCTGTTCTGAAAAACTGCAACTTCTCAATAATAATGTGTTCTCCTTAAAAATTATAGAGTAGGTACCTACAAAATACGCAAATATATTCAATCAATAAAATAGACAACTGCACACAGTCAGCTTATTACTTTGCTGCAGTGATCTTGCCTGATAAAAGGAATGTAATCTATCGTTAGATAACTTATATTAATTCGATTACTTTGTGTGCAGTTGTGTACACCTCACTCAAGTAAATCACTCAGTCCTTACTGAATAAAATCATCAAATTATGTCAATCATTCGTTTATATTAATTATTTTTTTATTATTTTTACAACTAAACTACACCCACAAAACATCTTTCTAGACGTTGATAAGCCATTGTTTTATCACTTCTTCCAAATTGGGAGAAAGCATACTATTTTGTAGTAAAGACCCGGGTAGTTTATTTTTCAGGGAACAACAAACGATAGAAATTGTGACGATTGAGGTTGTAAATTATATTGGACAGTAAATTGATATTAATAATTAATTAATAAATAGACGATATAACTTCTCTAAAAGAGAAACTCTGGCGCAGACTACAAACCTCATCCAGAGTTTAAATGAGTATACAATTTAGTATCCAGACACCGTAGAACCAAAGCAGAACTCATAGTCCATTGAACAACCAAGATAAAATGGCAAATGTTATCAAAAGACCACTTGCATCATGCTATAAACCAAAAGAAGGATAGTCTGTGATTAACTAACTAACCATCACGCCGATCAGAAGATAGAGCGCCACACTATTTTCGCCATTCATCCACATTCACGCATATAGAGGCTTCTAACAGAACCATCCTCCAATATCTGTTTTACCTGGTGGTGCCAAATCTTCCGCGGACGTCCTTTACTTCTGGCGCCATCAACAACACTTGCGTCATATACCTTTATTACCATAATCTCGAGTAAGCTCAACAAAGCGCGATAATTACGTGTATTTTCATATCGCCTAAAATAAATGGTATTTATCGGCTGCTAGTAGCTGCCGGACAGAATATTAAACAAAGTGAATTAAGGCGGTGTACGTTATTATTCAAAATAGTGTAAAAAATATAAAATATGGACATGTATACTTGTCAAGAGGTCTTCAACGGCACGTTATTAAATTACAAATTAAATAGGCGGAAAACGTACAAACGCAGCGTTCCCTTGTAGCGGAATGAAGGTATGCAATTAATCGCCGATCTTTATCGTCGCCAACAAACAATAACACCTGTTGACAATATCGCCTGAATCATTACGAAGGACGGTCGGTATTAAAGAGAGCGATGGGCGGGATTCGAACCTCGGTTTCCCACATCGGCGCAGGTGTCAAGAGCCTCCCGGCGGTCGGGCCACACATCCCCGGCAATTACCGCTGTCCTCAACGGCGAAACGTTGACGGACTCTTACTACGCAAGACGAATGGGATTGACAATTTTAAAAATTTAATAATCTAGCATGTTAATTGCGAATTAATACCAAAATAATTATTTTCAGACGGGGTATTAATTTTAATGGGTATAATAACATCATTATATTTGTATGGATAGTGTTTCATAAAATTGTGAATAATAATTAAACATCCATAACGAGCGACCGTGCGTGTGGACACTGAACTATGGAAACTTCTTCTTCTTCTTCTTCTAGTACTTTTCCGGTTGGCCATTGTTATTTTATTCGCGGCGGCCCGAAATAGTTGGACTGTGGCAAAATGAATGGTGTACACACAGCAAACTTTTTTAAAATATTGATAAATGCCAATCTATAACGTTTTGCAGAATCAAATAACCTATCGTTTTTCATTACAGATAATGATAAAATTTGATAATCAGCCTTGAAAACAACATACACAAAATGGACCCGTGCACACAGTGGCTTCCTACACTACCATTTAGGACATTTAACACTACAAATTGTATTAATGAAATTACCCAACTCTTCCTGTGGCTGAAGCAGAGGCTGATATGAGAGTTAGACGCTTCCAATTCAAGTTATTCGGGCGAAGCTCTATAAGCTTTATAACATAACTAGTAACTTGTGTTGTGCCGTCCTCAAGCGTAACCTCATATTGTATTGTATTAAGAGCAATTGTTACAATGACTGAAGGTATTTTAGCTACGAAAAGATCAGGTTGAACGGGTATCGTAGAGGCAATCTGCACGTAACGTAATACAAAGTTCCGGGTTCGAGTCCCGGTGACAGATATAGAATTTTTTCCGTTTATCCTTATAGGTGATTCATCTAATTTGTTTTAATATATATACCGTGTCACAATGTACATATTACAAGACCAGTTCGAACGGATGATACATACATCACGTCGCGTTACAAGACCAGATTTCGCGGAAGAACAGGCACACGTGCGTGCACCCTCTCCGTAGGGGTCGGCAGAGAGGACCCAGCCTCCACGGGCGCACCCTGGCCGGACGCGGCCCCCCCGCGAGCAGCAACAGGCTGTCGTGCATACTGACCTTTCGCCGGGGAATTTGATATTGACAAGATAAGCGGCCGTAATGTGATGTGTTTGATTCAATAATCAAGATATATACATTTTAAATGATTCTCGTCCGTTAGACCATCACAATGGAGCTCGCGAACGATGGAAAAAAATCAGAGTGACGGATGTTAGACTCTCTCGTACAGATATTTGGAAGATGCGCGTGTCGCGAGTGTGATGTGTAATGAGGGATCGGAAGGATTAAAAGGGAATGGTAATCCGCCTCCAGTAGTTTTAGCATTCGATATTTACATGAATTTACACGCAAATCCAAGACAATGAGACACGCAAATCTCTCCATTCTGCAGGTGTTGATCATTAAAGATAAACTCTCAACCATTTACCTAAGATGAACCTTTCAATTTTACGATATCTTGCGAATTCTCGTCTATTCAGACGGTATCTTAGAGACAATTATTGTGGTATACCACGTTGAAGGACGGAGAAGAAGAGATATATTCTCCACTTTTTTAGTATCAGCCCTTAGATCTACAGGATCCTCAGCCATGAGGAGCTAACGTAGATGATGCACGCGGTAGAAATAGAGCGAGTTACAAAAGCTGTTGACCCAAATGACTAATGTATTACCAGAATGTTTACCTAATGGTGCCTAGGTGGTAGTCTCCTGACAATCCATAGATGGCGGTAAGCCAAACGTAGTCTTTTAAACCTACATTTTTAAAAATTGGACAAACAAATACATTATATAAGTAACCATGGTGACTAGATATATTATTGTACAGTAAAAATGTCAAACTAAGGTTTTGACATTTTTTAGAAATTGATTTATAATATTTTACTGTGAGCCAAAATGAAAAAAAAATGGGATAATAAAACCCTAATAATTAAGGGTAAATATTAATTAATAATTTTCGTTTCATTTCATGTACAGTGCTATGAAGTTTTTTAATGAAATGCCAGAAGACATAAGAAAGATTCAAAATGAAACTAAGCAAATATCTGAAAGATAAGTTGTAGTAAAAAGAAACGATTTTGATCTTGTTTGTATTAGAGCATATATAAAAAATACTTATGTGTGCACTATATTAAGAATAAATAAATAAATAAATTGGTAAAACTCTTATCTCTGAATAGTGGACATGATCAATCAACTGAAAACAGTCAAAATAAGAACGTCTCAGTTAAAGCTAACTAACGCTTAAAAATCAAAATTGAAAAGTCTAAAAAATAGAGAAAAAAAAGGTATATAATAAAATTGCATAAATTTATCACAGAATCAATTTTGCCTGAGTCTCTTTAGGTAAATTGGGAGTAACAATGACTAGCCAAAGTGCCTGCCCTAAGAGCAATGGAATACTGAGCGCTCGGAATCATATTGCGTGATAGAAAAAACAAGGGGCCAATTGAGGGTCAGCGACATTGTGATCACGGTTGCTCGTTTGGAGTAGAAATTGGCTGGACGTGTTACGAAAATGCATAAACGTGTTCTCAAATAGCGTTTTTGTTAATTGAAGAGACCTTAGGGAAGACCACCATATAGACGGGAAGAAATCATCCGAAAGACTGTCCACATGAGATAAATAAATCACATTTACCTTAATCCAGTTTTTGCTTGAATACGTACTCTACTTTCAATAGAAGCACAATAATCTGTCATAAAATAGTTTAAAAGTGTCATATTTTATTGAATATATTTTATGATGAATGATCCTATTATATTTGCATTTTTTGTAAAACCAAAGCGGGACAAAAGTAGATTAATTGAATAAAATACTAGTCGATACCAGAAATAATAAATAATAAAAAATATTTATGTGAAAAAAAATTACAAGATTTACGGTTTATCTATTTAATTGAGAAAAATTCAGAACTGATAACGGTACTAAATGTCTGATAATTACTTTTCCGTAGACCGGAAGTCGCATTTGGGGACAAAGCTTTAAACTGGCTAACAAATAAAAAGAGGCTCTACTAAAAATGTCGTAACATCACAATACTCTGATGAACCGATACAGGGGTCTGGGTATATTAATCGAAAACAATTCTTCGTAACATTTCACAGAAAATATAATATAACTTCTTAATATGAGCATTTCGCAATCAATAGATGATTGTGCTATTCCACGATATACAATATTTTGCTACGTCATATGTAATAATGGGTCCATTACAATTACTTATGATACTCCTCTTGTGACATGAATTGGTATGGCCGAGTCTGCCATGTAAACTTGAATGAAGCGCTCCATCTCACGATACGGTCCTGGTGTTCTCCCTAATGAGATCGAAACATGGACCCTGAGAAGGAGGACCTATGTTCGACGCCTTCGAGATGTAGTGTTGGCGTAGCATACTGAAACGGGCGAATGTCTCAATTTTTCAGAAACTCCGCATTAAAAAGAGGCTTTTTACAACGTGTAGGAAAGTTATTAAAAAAGATAGCCTGGATAAATTGGTGATCGCGGGGAACATACGTGAACAGAGGGCAAGAGGTCGATTTCCAATAAGATTAACAGACCGAGTCCGAGAAATGATTAGAGCCTCGCTCACGTCGCACTAAGCGAGGCTCAAGATCGCGATGAGTGGAAGTAAACAGTTCGCGCTTTGGACCTTTACCTTTTTAACCTAAAACAAGACTAATATCCTTCCAGATTCCAGATGGACTCGGCAGTACACATATTATTCACAAAAATCATTCATTCACCGTTCGTGCTAATACATAATGAGAAATAAACAAAAATTTACTTTTTCAACATCGGCATACACTAAAAGATTTTTCTCATGAACCATTACATTTTCAATTTTAACCAATCATTCTACCTACAAACATATCTTGCTCTCAGATGGAAGATATTAAATCCAATTTATTATCGGAAACATTATAATGGCCTTACATTTTATTTTTATTATTACACAGAATTTAATCCCCATCCTATCTTCATTCCTCTTCTCCCTTCCGTTCTCTCTGGAATTTTGTTTTTTCTTATTTTTTTACTCCTTCACTCTTTTCATTATTTTCTACACGGCTTAACATTAATCTGTATTACCAAACCCACACTGTATTGTGTGATTGTATTTAAGAATTCGGAGAAAACATGTAATTGGTTGATTTTACTATTATTTTTGATATTATATGTTTTCCTAATAAATAAAAAATAAACGTGTCGAACGTCTGTCGTTATTTTTAAATAAATTCGAATACATTAGATTTACTAACAGACTTATAGAGGAATAGATTTTCGACGAATTCGCATGCTTCTTTCGGATTGGCAAAAAGGGGGAAAGTATTCGGGGTTGGGGGGTGAATGGGGTTAATTATCCGTTGTTTTGCAGCCGTGTACACGGTTCCATTTTTGGAGAGAAAGCCCATTACCTCATTTGCTAATAATATCACCGGGGATGTTCCCGCTTTAATAACCATCCCGCGAATTAGCGGCTGAAAAGTCATTGTTCACGTGGCGGGTATTCCCGCGGGCGACACGTGGCCGGCCGCGCGGCTCGCTCGGGGCGGGACGGGCCGCTGCATCCCGGGGGAGGCACTCGCAGACGAGAATAACAATTTACAAGTGAAAAAAGTAAAATTAAAAGCTCTTGGATCTTCCATGGAGTTTAGACGTGCTGGGTTTGTAGATTCCTACAAACATAGTGATATATTCTTCATTTTAAAAGACTTATTGGAACTCGGAAGTCCGTGATCGCGATCACAACAGAGCCATCCAACCGAGTCGTCTCGGAGGTACACGGTGGGGAGCAACTAAATACCGGGTATGAGTACTGTCTGAACAAGGGGGTTGGGAAAATATGGTATGTAGGAAGGACGGAAGGGGGGTTGAAGGACCAACCAGAACCAGTAAAAAACACGACCCACATGAGAAAAACTCTTTTAGGATCTGGATTTTCTTCACTAGAGCCACAAGTCATCTGGCTTCAGAACACGTACTCCATTGTTCTGCACTAAGTACTCTTGTTCATACACTTCGGTGATGGCGCGAGTGTCACATGTCACATGTCATGTCAATTTTATGGAATACTTCAGTTGTACGCCAGTCATGACGAAGATGCGTTAGTATCGAAACCGGTTAACGTAAAAATAACACAGTGATTTAAACAAAGTTAAATATAGATACAATTTTAAATATCGTAAAAATATTTCATTGCCACCAGGATGCGAACCAGGAACATTATTTTTTTACCATTACGTCATGTCGATCATTTATGCTTGTAGTATTTATAAATGATGCGTTTAAAATATAAATTTAATTTTTTTTGTATATTTTTTAAATTATTTTATTTAGTTTGTTTTGAATATAAATTATGTTTTCGTATAAAAAATCGCTTTCATTGAAATACCGCCATTGGCCGCGAAGCGACCATTGCACAAATGTTTCAATGCCACGTGCGGCCGAGTCATTATTTTAGTAAAAAAATGCGCACTCGAATAAAAGAGAGGGCATCTGTACGGTATTGCTGTATTGTTGAGTTTTCTTTGAAGTTTTAGAGGAGCACGAACAAGTGCTCTTGAATAATTACTCTTAAGGGGGCCACGAGGACCGTTTAGGTGGCCATTACGAACCTGAAAACATCGGTCTTTGTTTCCTTTGAAGCCGTTTCATAACAACCCTTGAAGAATTGAGAATAACAACACGCAGAAAACAATATTTAAATAAGTAAACAAAAAATTTATACACAAGCCTTATAAAGCTTTAGTATCATGTCTGCATTAATAATTAATTAATCTTATTTTTTTTATCTGAAACACAAACTAAAATTATAATAAGTGATGGGTAAACTTTTAATACTTCACCTGTCGATGAGAGTTACCGTTTCTCTCGAAACTCGAGTAGTGCTAATAGACTCAAGTACAGTAATAACATAGTTTCATTTATATCCATCCATTTTGGTCATGAAACTCTACAAAGTTAACGCCGAGTCTATCAATAAAAAAATTATAAATTTCTAATTAATTAGTCATGATGGATTTAACCCAAGACACTTAACAATACTAAAGCGTGCAATCAAAGCGTCGTCCCAATACACTAATTAATTGGAATCATTTCCACATAGTGACATATATACAACGTCCAAAAATTTAATAGATATGGAGATTGATTAATGGGTAAGAATGGTGAACGTGATCACTTAAGCCAGCCGAAGACAGGTCGTAAGCACTGTAATTACCCAATACTTCCGATCTTCCATTAAATATAATAAAAATTGGTTCGTCTCTATGAAATATCTATAATTTATTTAATTAAAAGTTGCTCAAAGAACAATAGAAAGATCTACGTTTGGAATAATTCTGAGATATTGAGTACCTAACGTAAAAATTTGCCAGTAAACCTAGGTAACAGATGTTGCCCCGAAGATCTGTATGCTTAAGTGGCAGTGGCCTAGACTCTTTTATCGAAAAGATAATGACGGTGTAGAAAGAAGGTTCTGGAATTGAGGCCTCGCAAGAAGTGTTGGCTGTCTGCAAGCTCGATGGAGCGATATCAAAAAAAGTGCCAGATAAGGTCTGACTACAGACACATTTAATTAGTAATGTCTCTTTTACCAATATATTGAAAATTGTTATTCAAGTTTATCAACTATAATTTAACATTATGATTGAATGACTGATTGGAATAAATCGTTGCTCGCTAATCAATCCAATTCTACATTATTCTAAAAAGATACTACTCAACATGTTTGCGATTAATTTTAAGATTTATAAATGTAGTGGCAAAAGAAAAAATACAATAAAAAATCATAAATTCAGTTATATAACTGTACCTAATGGAAATATAACTAATTGAAATCAGCCAGTTAGTCCTATTTTTATAGCATAAGAATTTAGATTAATTTTTAGACCATTTAACAATCTTTAACCACTTAATTAATTAATACACCAACCAGTTTCAGAAAATACCATTTCCTTATTCAGGATGTCAAATAAAAATAAAAATAATAGGATGATGAAAGATGTGAAAATTGACATAATAAATATATTAATTAGAAAGATATACATATAAAATAAATTTTATCGAAAAATATTGTTGTTGCGCCGCCGGGATTCAAATCTGGATCTCTTTCCTAACCGGGGAAGGTACATTATCCAACTATGCTACAGCGACAATATTTTTAGCTACAAATATTAATACATTTAATCGTTCCATTATTTGAAAGAGCCATCTTCCTTATTTTAATTAATATATTTAATTCATATTTAAAATATCACAGACCGTCTGTTCTGAATAATTACAACTTCACAATAAGAATGTGTTCTCCTAACAAAATTATTAGATTTAATACGGTTTAATTTAGTCGCTTATTTATAATATTTTGGTTTATTTATTTATTTCTAATGATTCTAAATTATTGAATTTAAGCCCAACATTGTTAAGGTATATAAAAGTATAATTATTGGAAAATTGTGAAAAAACAATGTCTAAAATGAATTTTAACCATAAAGTTGATTTTGGTAATATTTAAAATAGTTAGTCCTAAGAATAAGAATATTGATGTGACATGTATTCCGTATTCGAGGACAAAAAAATGTGAAAAAAAGCTACTCCTTCCCGCGCGAGTAATGGTAAGAAAGAAAGCATTATTTTATTATAACACGTGTATAAATCAGCGTCAAAAATGCCGAGGCCGTATGTCACACAAAAGAGTACAGGTAAAACTCCTATAACACGGTATCCTACAACACGGTTTTAAATATACATATGTATTTTTTATTTGAGACACAACATGCAGATGACCAATTTACGATGTTTGCTTGAAACACAGTATGACGCGAGCGCATTCATTACCTACCACTTCTGTGCCAATTACAGAGTTAACTCATCTCTGTTTTGAGGATATGGCTCTTCAGGACGTTCAAGATTTATTGACGAAAGAAGAAATTGTGAGAAAAGCAATGATAAAGATTGTGAAAATAATTCATTTATTTTAAATAAATTACGAGAAGGCGTTAGTAAAAAATCTAGAATATTTTTTCTGGAATGCTTAACATATCCGCTGAAAGAAGCCCAAAATTGCCTGTCTCCATACCAGGAAATCCACAACGAGCTTTTAAGGAACGGCAAACAAACTAAAATAACAAACTTTTTAAAGAGGGCAGAAGGCGCAAATGATGAAAAGGATTCAGAGAGTTAAGATGATCATTCTGGATGGATATAAATGAAACAATGTTATTACTCTACTTGAGTTTATTAGCACTACTCGAGTTTACAGTAACGTTTTAGTTTAATACTTCACCTGTCGATAAGAGTTACTGTTTCTCTCGAAACTCGAGTAGTGCTAATAGACTCAAATAGAGTAATAACATAGTTTCATTTATATCCATCCATTATGATGAAACTCTACAAAGTTAACGCCGATTCTATCAATAATGATATCATTCAACTGAAAAACGGTTACGTTTAATTAAATCGAGCAGTGATGAGGAAGAAAATTATTAAATTAATGGTTAATAAATTGAAAAAATATATATTTTGTATTGTTTGACACATATCCCTTCTACGTAAAGTACCGCAAATAAAAAAAAAAACATTTTTAATCATTCGTATTTGATACTTATATATGATGGAGATACTAATAAACATGATATTTAAAATTACAGCATTTAAAAATGTATTAAATACGTGCAAAATTTAGAATGATTTAAAACGTCATTTTTTACTTACGATACTTTACGTAGTCAATATGTTCAATTTAAAAAAAAAAACGTTTTAATAAATTTTTGGATCCTAGCCCCCCTTTTCGGAATGGATGTGGGTCTCATATAACACGGTTTCATTTAACACAGCATTTTCTAGGAACCAATCTACCGTGTTATAGAAGGGTTACCTGTGCTTTGTCTCCTTTCACCCCCACCTCGTATAGATATAACGTCTCCATGAAAGTTTCGCTTACACTTAGTCGGGTAATAACAGCATCCCAAGCCTGAGACTACGGGGAAGTCGAGTGTCTCCATCACCATGGTGATCACAGCCTCCCATCATTGAGTGTGCCTATTCCTGTATAACAACACATCTTGTAATAATGTGGAAAAACACGAGCCGTACGTATGCACAATTCTCCGCTGATGTTATAAAATTTAATCTCACACGCGAACCCCGCCAGCCCCGGCCGTGGGAGCCCGATGGAAGGGGGCACACGAGCCAGTGGCGTGTACTGCATAATAACAAACTAGGCAAAATTAAATGATTTATCTCGCCTGTTGATAATATTTTGTTTTAAATTTGGAAATAAATATCGTAATAAAACTAAAAATAATATACTAAACAGTCTACATGAGATGCAGATAATAAATGATGTTTTGGAACGAATGGATGAGTTTGTGTATTTGGGAAGTAAGGTACATGTGGGTAATAAAGCCTAAGAAACAAAAATCATATTTAAAATACATTCACACACACAAACATACATTAGGCGTAATCAAGTCAAAAATAATTTTAATAATTAAGTAATTTTGATATTATAGTAAACTATGTACATTTGTACTCTATATCTTATGTGATTCACGCATTTTATGATTCTAGTTGTGTTACATAGATGTTACAGTCAAATTTCTAACCTTTTAAGACATATTTTAATTTTCGTACCTGCGGGCATCAAGTCCTATGAATAATAAAAATGTGCAACATCTGATACTCGAAAGGATGCTGATTCTTCACATATGAAAACGGGATGGTATCGTCATGGGTCATGAGGAGGATAAGACTGCCGATATGAGACATAAGTGCCAGATGCGGTAAATGGTATCACGAGGAGTACGTTGATTTATCAGCAGAAGATCTCGATACCTTTGAGTGACGGTTGGTTGAGCTGGACAAATTGTCGTGTTTTTGAAAGATTTATTAATTATTTTATTTTCGATCCAAGTACAAAATATAGTTTGTAATTTGAATGTTTATATATGTTACAGCCATAGACCAACCTATAATAAGGCCAATGTGCATCGTTCTTAAAAAGGTTTAAAATTTTGTTCTTGTATATGTTAAATGTTGACATTTTAATTATGAATTAAATATATTAATTATAAAGATATACATATAAAATCAATTTTATCGAAAAATATTGTTGTTGCGCCACCGGGATTCGAACCTGGATCTCTTTCCTAACCGGGGAAGGTGCTTTATCCAACTAAGCTACAGCGACATTATTTTTAGCGACTATTTTCGACCATATATGTTACCTTTTTGATATTAATACATTTAATCGTTCCATCATTTGACAGAGCCATCTACCTTATTTTTACAGAATCTCAAATACCTTTGATTTAATTCATAATTAAAATATCACAGACCTATGTTCTGAATAATTACAACTTCACAATAAGAATGTGTTCTCCTAAATAAGTTGACATTTTAGTTTATAATTTGTCCCTGTGATACTGTAAGATTAGTTAACAATAAAAACTATTAATTATCTGGAGTATTTTTAATTTTATTAGCTAGGCCTTATTACCCGTACTTGCCTTATGTAATTACAGCAAATGGGAACTTGTTAACCGAGGCGAGGCTAGCGGTTTACAATGGAGTCCTGGTACCGACAGTGGTGTAAGGAAGTGACGCCTAGAGATGGCAGAAGAGGAACTAAAGTAGACTGAATGCAATTGAAATGAGATCCTTTAGGCGTATACGCGTAAAGAATGAAGAAATAAGGAAATAATGTAAAGCTGATATTAGTATAGTGAGTAAGATTAAAAATGTGAAATGAGTACAGAATGGTAAGAAAGATATATGACGCAAGTGTTGATGGCACGAGAAATATAGTACGTCGGCGGATGACTTGTCACGACCAGGTACGCCAGATACTGAAAGATGGTCCTGTGAAAAGTCACAATAACCGGCGAGCTTGTATGAGAAGATACATGAACGCGGATGATGCGAGAATTGTGTGTCGGGGCAAAAGAATGTGGGGCTCTATCCTGTCTGCCTACCCCAACGTCGTATTGCATGCTGCATATACCACGGCTGCAAAACGAACGAATTCTTCAGGAATTCAGCATTAAAACTCTTCTCTACAACATGCAGGAAAATAATTATTGCATACATTGGGCATGTTGCTAGAAAATATGGCGATAACCACCTGGAGAATTTGGTGATGATACAAGGACAGAGGGTAATAAAATAAGCTCCGCCATGACCTAATTTTAATTTGAAAAATGATACGAGGTTCTTTATATTTTTAATGTATAACATGGACTCTCACGGAAGCAATGCTAAAGCGACTTGAAATATTTTAGATGTTTATCTACAAAAGACGTCACCAGTTATCAGGAACTGATTTTTAGGGTCACTCGGACAGAGCGATTGATGTTTAGGGTTATGTATATGTCTGAACAAAAGGGTTGAAGAAATACAGGATTAGGGAACAAAGGGTGGGTCCAAGAACCACCCAGAACCGAAAACACGACCCACCTGCGAAATGCTCCTTTAGGAATCTGAATTCTCCACTGGATTCATAGATCTTCTGGCTCCAGGACACCACTCCGCTGTTCCGCACAAAATACTCTTGTTCATACACTGGCTTTTGATGACCCGAAGTGTGACACAACAAGCACAATAGCAAGGTGTACAGGATTCAGCACGCACGGTAGCGAGAAAACCGAACACACTCAGTATACTCTCCGTCACTTTATCATTCCCACACGGCAGGATGATAATTCGCAGCCTATATCCAAAAAATCATTGAGAATACAACCACAGAAAAAGGTCGTGTTCTGTCATAGGGAGAGTGAGAAATGGGTAGGTAATAGACAGAAACTGTTCTATATGTAGCGTTCATATTTGCGCAAGATGGCGATCCATAGAATCTTCTTATAAAGATCGAACAGATTGTTTGAGGTGAGAACTGAGGGTCCTAATTCCTAATCCTCAGATTCTCACGCATGTATAAAAATGTCGCAGTATACATTAATGTTAGACCAGGCTTATAAAATGAAACAGGATTTACAATCGGTTGAGTTTATTGTCAAATGATACGCAAATACATTTACACTGTTTGAATTTTAAATTGTAAGTTAAAGTTCACGACCAGCAACACTGGAGGCGGTGCCGAGTGATGCGTCCGAGAAGATGGACAGGGGAAAAATTAACGCTTCAGCTGGCTTCTCGGACTGGTTGCGTCACAATATATTGTCATCTGAATTATGTCGGTAGTCGGCGGCATGGAATGGCTATAAAATGTGTGTTTACACGGCCAGGTCTATGAAGCGGAAACAGGGCCTCCACAATAGGCTTTTTCATTCGGATGCGAAATGAAAAATATATCCTTAAAACAATAATAATCCGAAAATTGCATTGTTTTGATCAAATAGTGAGATATACAGAAAAACATCAGATCCTGTATCATTATTCAAGGCAAAATTGCTTGCCAAACGAGCCCTGGAAAACGGAGAATATCCTGACTAAAAAATCTAAGGCAATGGTTTGGGATGTTCCAATGATTCTGACCAGCTGCAGATAAATAACAATCATCATCATTATCATCTACTATAATGCCCTTACTTCAATACTTTTCACCTAGAAATACTATCACCAATTCGAATTTTGTTACTTCTTTATTCTATTTTTTTCTTATAACGTCAAACTGTGCTCTATGTGGTACAGTCAGATTTTACGGAGTAAGACACCGACCTGATTAATATCTGATTAAATATTAAATCAGATCTTTCATTTGGTTATAAAAAAAAATCTCCCTAAATTAACCGAAACACTTTAATACTTCAGTTAATTGTAGGGAAACGGGTCGAAGACCTAGCGTCGGTTGAAATCAATAACAATTTAGTTTGTGGTTTGCTCACGAGGAACGGATCAATGAAGAGCGGAAGAGTAAGAGAGACCAATAACATGAGGGATGATGGTACTAGAAAAAGCATTAGCAGGTAAAATAGTCCCAATAAAATTAAAATTTTAATGAGTATATTTGTTTAAATATGTATTTAAATTTAAGATTGTTCAAACCACTGTGTTATTTTTACGTCAATCGGTTTCAATACTAACGTATCTTCGTAAGGACTGGCGTACAAGTGATCAACAAACGACAAATTAAAACAAATTTACAAATTCCATCCATTACGGGGTGTAGGCGGAGTCTTGGTAAGAGAGTGGTGAGGTGATTACAGGGAGACATTGAAATAGGGAATATATTAAATAGCGGTTATTAATTAAATTAGACTGTTGAGTGATTTTTTGATTTCTAGACATTCTAAATTATCCAATTTGTTCATCCAAATATTCAAAAATACACTAACACGAAATCAAACGTCACAAAGTCAATCCGATGATACGATAATTACAGGGTTTGACTGCACACCCTATTTATGTAAAACAGATTTCCAATATACAGAATCGGTCTAGAATGTAGTAAATTGCGTAATGACTGCCAGTTTATTAATCGTGTAAAAAGGATATGACCAGGACCTGTTTCTCGAAAAAACTTCTAAACAGGTGGACGGGGGGTTCGTAATCGATTTGAGGAAGATTGTAAATGAACAACATTCCAACACGTCATCAGTAGGACACAAGGTGCTCACCTGTTCAGGTAAAAAATATTCATGAAATGAGGAACTACCAATGTGGATGCAGAAGTAGCAAATCTACCACTGACCAAATCCTAAGCCTCCGGCAGGCACTTGAGATAATGCGAGAGTTTAATATTGAGACTCAGGAATAGAGCAGCTAAGATTGACTCAAAAACTATGACAAAAATAAAGAGTTTGAATTGTCAAAACAATTGTCTATAATAATAGTGCGCTATGACGTTCTGGATGCGGCGCCTTCGGACGTAGTGTCATCTGTGTGTGTGAGACGCAAGCAGGGCAAAAACGAACGTGTTTTTAATATCTTTACGTTAAGATTACTTAAATGCTTTTTCTTTTATATATTTCATAACAGTACGTAAATATATATTAAATTTGAAATGAAGTAGAGATACGAGTAAGAAAAAACATACATGACATCTGTCATATTTTCAGATCTATACTGTCTATGGTATACCATATAATAAAGCACTTTCCGCAATGTCAAAACAATTTGATAATTCTACGACCTAAAATTTGTCAAAATCATATTTGAGAGTAAACCATTGATTCGATTGCAAATAGCATTTTTTATTATCTATCCGCGAACAAAGGTGGAATAATTTTAATTAGATCGAGATTTTATTAACGTGTAGTTTGTTTTGGGGAAGGCTCTATCATTGATATATTGATTCTATTGAGACCCTGTCCGCCCAGCGGTCACCAAGTCCGCGTGGCGATCATTATAGCCGCCCGCAGGGCCTAGTAAAGCTTGAATGCCTGTTAAACTGCAAAAATTAAGTCGAGATTCGAATTCTCTACAATCGGAAACATATTTTTAAATTAACCCAAAAGCTCTCATATAAGCTTTTACTTCTCTGGGGCATCTGCAAGAACATGGGCGATCTTACACGGGAGAGCTGTACACCCTCTTCTGAGAAGAATGCCAAGTGTGGGGATGAGATATAAGGGCAGGCTATATCGCTCGGAGGACGGATAATTGTCAGTCAATAGTACCCGAGGTAACAAAAAGTCACTCTAAAACTTGCCAGACTTACGAAATTAATCGTCAGATTCTGCGGAAATACTCGGCAGCAAAAAAACAAAGATAAAAAAAAGAAGAAGACATTTAGGGGAGTCTACATCCAGCAGTGAACAGAAAACGGCTAAAAATACCCAAACTCATACATTCTCAAAAATTTGAATTCAAATAATATTACATACGCAGTGCCTACTACCTACATAGAGTATGTACAATGCTAAGTAACCGTTATCTTATAAATGAAATGTTTGCATGTCGAAAACTGATATATAATGATTTATTTAAGAATCTTAATAATCAGGTACATACAGTATGAAAAAAAATCATACATAAATATTTTAAATATGAATTAAATATATTAATTATAAAGATATAATTAGTTGCGTCACAAAATTCACAATAAGAACGTGTTCTCTTAATAAATATTGTATTTCAACCTAAAACAAACAAATGTCATATTTAACAGTTAATTTTTTTAAACAAAGTAAATTAATCAATTTGAAGAACAATATTTTGTTGACACAGGAATACGAATCCGAAACTTTTCTTATCCGGGAAAATTTAGCGACTAAAATAAGACAAATTTGTAACTAACAGTATGTATTTATAAATGATTTATTATCTAATAATCGTATCCCGGTTCCAACCAAATATATATTAGTTTGATTGATTTTTTCTATATACCTTTCTAATTGATTAATATAATTTGTTATAAAATATCACAGAACCGCAGACCACTAAATATATAGTAAAATTATTAAAAAAAAAAAAAAAAGATTTATAAATCCATTATTTAATTTTATTTAATTGATATATCATGTGATATAACATCTTCATAGTTGTATAATAATATAAAATATTTAGTCAAAAAAAGTGTTAACTTAATTATTTTTCTTAAACATTAGAAAATGCAGAATATTATCGTTCAAAATTATTCACTATATCCACAGACCACCAAATATATAGACATGAACTAACAGAAATTTTTTGTCCCAATATTTTCATTTTAGTGTCACCCACGTGATCACTTTGGTACCACTTACGCAATCTAATAGCTCCGCGACTTTTTTTTTAAAATATGATTCGATTGGAATGAAAATTTAAACGCTGACAATAAAATATGCATTAATGTAAAAAATACGGCATGTTTAAAATTTTATTTTAGAAAAGTAAATACCCGCAACTAATGTTCCAACACCGTTCCTATATGTACAGTTTATTTCATGTCTATTCATTTACTGGTCTGCGCACAGAACTGAGTTCTGAAATTATTGCAACTTCACAATAAAAATGTGATTAATTTAAAAAAAAATTATGTAGATGTTGTTGAAAAGCAAATATTGTTTCGCTATTGACACAAATAAAAAAATGTAAAACACGGCATTATTTCAAGGAAATAATATTCAAATTCTCCGTAGGCCGCATTTAAATTATACATTATTATCACATCGGTATTCGGGGGGGCACCGAAATACGCCACTGCGGCCGGGACTCGAGGGTCGCGGGCGGGGGTTGAGCTCGCGGGGGCGGGTCCGTAATGAACACAGCCCCGGTGCGCGCGAGGGGGATGGGGTAATATTAATATTGGGGTATAAACAAGCACTTCATTAGTCCCCGCGGTCATATTTTCAACTCGGAAAGATATAGATGGCTAAATATCGGCCGCCCCACCTCGAGGGTAGCCGGGTAGCCGCGCAGCCCACCTACCCTAATTGGCTAAATGCGAGTATTTACATACGGACCATGTTCAGTGGATGTTTTTCGGGTTAATTTATTTTCCGCGTTTTCGGCCTTCGCCCGACGCCAACGGGGGAACTTCAAACGGAAACGGATACGGGAACGACGTCAGGAATTATTCCGAAATAGTATCAAGAGCTCGGAGCGAAAATACTATAAAATTATATTTATTCTTCTTCTTCTTCTTCTTCTTTACCGTATACACAATACGTCTCCATTTCTTCCGGTCTGGAGCCTTGTTGATCGCAACCTTTAAAGAGGACCCTGTAGGCGACCTGCGGGCGCCCTACAGAACCTGGATGTCAATCCAGGTACTTGACAGCCATATCAGTCCGCCTGGAACTCACAGAAATGCAGATGATGTAAATTTATCGAGGCGAGCATCTCTTAGAAGGTAGCGAAGACCAGCCACTCATCCACAGCCCGTCTTTCCGGTAACACCTCAAGCGAGCATCTTCCATACGAACTGTACATGGGCAAAATAACTTGCAATAAACGGCAACTTTTGTGAGTCATGTTTTATTATATACCTCGCTCTAGTCACAGCATATATACTCACCGCACCAACCACATTTATATACACTGCGACTTACATCCACACGCGTGAGAACCGACGAAAGATAGGGCCTTCAGTCTCACCATGTACAAAACTTCCTGATCCGCCTTGCATAACCTATTTGCTTTTATGCCGGGTTACGTAATAACGTAACGAGGAATGCGTTGTACGGGTACTCCGCGGAAGCCTTCCGCGCAAAATTTAAATAATAAACAGCAGTAGTATAAATACAAATTAGTTAGAAATATATACATGTTAATTCAATTTTATTGTTGTCGCTACCGGGATTCGAACCTGGATCTCTTCCAATCCGGGGATCGAGCATTAACCGATTATTACACTTTTCAAACTGATACATCTATGGTTCCATTATTTGAAAGCCATTTACTTTAATCGGATTGGAAGAGATCCAGGTTCGAATCCCGGTAGCGACAACAATATTTTTCGATAAAATTGATTTTATATGTATATCTTTCTAATTAATACATTTAATTAGTATTTAAAATATCACAGACCTATGTTTTGAATAATTACAACTTCACAATAAGAATGTGTTCTCCTTAACAATGTATTAATTCAACTAGAAATATATACAGAAAAAATATTTTAGTTTGTTGACCATTGCGGTACAGCTGGTAGCGATCCAGCAGCGATCGGCGAGCGGTGCACGTGAGTCAATTCTTGTATAATGATTTTGAAGGGAATAGTTTTGTCAGTTTGTTCAAGCATGGGATTATGTTTCCTTGTAAAATGTGATGTAAATATTTAAGACAAAATCGTGTCATGTTTTGACAAAACAAAATTTAGATGAGATTAAATTATTTGAAAAAGGTTATTAGAGCACTTCAGTTTGTCATTGATTTGGACAAAATATATACGTTATTGTCTTCCGATGTGTTTCTTTATGAAATGTTTTATTTGTATATGTTTTGTAATCAATTTATAAATGTGAGAAGCTTGTTCATTTAAAAAAACTACTAATAATTATTTTATCAAACAATTTGTATTCGATTTAATACTGATAATATCCTTAATATCTGCAGTACATAAAACATATGAATATTTATTAAAAAATTATTAAATTAAATTCTTGGTCTCGATTACCGGGAATTGAAAATTTTGACTCTTGAGTCGCGGGAATTGAAAAAAATCAAGAATACAGAATCCATTTTGAAACTCTCTACCGGCAATAGAATGTTCCGGCTTCGAATTTCGATAATGACTAGACTGCTAGATCCACAGCTGGTCTAGTTAAGTTATTTAACCACTGGTCTGGTGAATATGGTGTGTGACAGAGAGCTTCCAAGTCCAACTCTTGCAGTTTGAGCAGCTTTGTTTGTGCGACATGTAGTCATGTGTCTTGCATGAGGATTGGTCAGTCTCTCTCTCTCTGTCTTAATCGCAAAGTCCTATTGGTTGCGGAAGACATCGTTTGACCAGATTTCAGGAAACTGTATATTACCTATGTACGAGTATATTACCAGCGCTGGACCGCCACACAGACATTAGCGTTTTTTGGCGCACATTCGGTTTCGGACTATGATTCATATTTATCCAACCATTGTGCCAAACATGTTGTTTCAAACGGTTTAATATTGTTGTAATAGTTCTACTACTGCTTTAAACCACGGTTTAGCTATCCCACGTAGCTAATTCTATTCTGAGAACTTTTTCAAATCATCGACGTACGTTGACATAATAACACTAAGTTTTGACTTATCTATGATTTCGCAAAAAAAATTCTGATTCAAAATTACAATTCGAAAGTTAATCACAAACAAAAAAGTGCGTTTGAAAGATTGATGATGTACCTACACAGTAAAGAAAAACCAAGAACTGTCAAAGTGAAATGTCAGAGATATCGACTCTCAAACTTAGTAAGTACTTAATGACCTCTTCAATATTTGCAAAATTACTTTGTGGCCTCATTTTATATTAACAATTAGACAAAATAGTTTATTGATTATTCTATATGTTTCGACACCTATGCTTTCTTCTTCAGAAAATAATGTATACTGTAATTAAAAAATACAAGCATAGATAAAAACAAAACTATAAAGTGGTGAATAAGTAAGAACTAATATGAAAACAAATTTAAAACCAAAGAGGATTTGGTTATTTATAATATTTAGCTTGCTATTAACACTTTTTTTATCTTATCTAACTATAAACCCCCAATATATGTAATGTAATGTATGTATAATTTCTAAACCCTTTCCAAAATGTGATTGGCAAAATCGGATTAGTTGTTATTTAAGCATCTCAAGTGCTCTTTAATTCTAATATCAAAATTTCTAATATCAAGTTTTACCTATATAAAAATAATTGAAATCATTATAAATTAATTTTGTAGACCCCCGATTTTTTTTAAATATCGTCCTTATCCTTGTTATTTAATATATAATTCATTATTAGTGTAAAAGCTGATTTATATAGAATTTAGGATATTTTTTATAATTTTGTTTATATCTATGCTTGTATTTTTTAATTTCAGTATACATTGTTTCCTGAAGAAGATACCATAGGTGTCGAAACATGTAGAATAATCAATAAATTAAACAAGGTTTTTTTCTAATTATTAGTGCTTAATGAAATCGAAAATGATAATTAAAATTTCATAACCTAATAAGAAAACCAAAATATCGGTAATTAAAAAAAACCACATTGGAGTTTTATATACATATAATATTTAAATATGAATTAAATATATTAATTAGAAAGATGTACATATAAAATAAATTTTATCGAAAAATATTATTGTTGCGCCACCGGGATTCGAACCTACTAAATTATTTAGTTAATGCACCTTCCCCGGTTAGGAAAGAGATCCAGGTTCGAATCCCGGTGGCGCAACAACAATATTTTTCGATAAAATTGATTGTATATGTATATCTTTCTAATTAATATATTTAATTCATATTTAAAATATCACAGACCGTCTGTTCTAAATAATTACAACTTCACAATAAGAATGTGTTCTCCTAAATATAATATTTACTAATTCAATGTATAATATATACGAAAATGAATACCTGTCTACTTATTTGGATTCATTATTGCACTTAATTCGGGTAAGAGGAATGTTTAACCTGCACTGGCATTGTGTCTTCATTATTTATTACATTTATAACGAAGGAAATACGACAGAGAAAATTAGAGGGAAAACCTTAAGCACGAAGGGGAAGCGCGGGGCGGGGGATATTACAGAGTGCCGCGAGGGATTCGGCACAGCAGAACACACAACGCAAAAAAACACCCAGTCGTGTGACACTACGCAAAGATAATGATACAATGACTCTCGCTGTTAGAAAACAGTCCGTCGCTTTCTACTCCGCGTACGGAGCGAGTCCCGCAGTTTCCATCTCAATCGACGTCATCCGAATGTTTTCGGAGTGAAGGCCCTCGTTCGCGTTTCGGGAGACAGAATTCGGCTGGCATACATGCGCCACGCTTGTGCTACGCACGTGTTCCTCGCATGCATCAATTGACGCGTTTTCTAACGGTCAGCATTATACTTTATTTTTGGCAACATATCTAAAATATGCAGAAAATTAAAAGTCTACATTCATTCATAAATAAATTAAATAAAATTATCTTAATTATTATTAGATAAAATCCTGTGTATACACACATATATATATAATGGTCTAAAGCGTATCCTACACACGACGTGGTCCAAATAATCGCCGAAAGGAACCGACTTGCCAGTCGGTCTTTGGCCATGAAACGTGGATGATGTATTATGTTACGGCGGGAACGTATATTATAACACAGTAATTAAGTGTATCTGATTGAATATTTGTTTGCTAAATAGTTAAGTTAGGTTATAGACCACTTCCCCTTTTTGATGATAAATTACGTTTTCAACATTGAAAAATAAGCTTTACAGTAATACGTTTAATACTGATCGTGGCCGCACACGATACGATATATATTACCGTATTTCCTCGATTATAAAACACATCCTTATTTTCATATACCAATAATAAAAAATAAAAACATTATGTAAACTTTATTATAACAGACAAAGTCATACAATTTAAAAATAGGTATATTATTTATGTACCATCGCCATCAAAGTGTGTAATTTCTTCAGATTCTGTGTCAGATTTTTCTGAATCATTTTACACGACTGCGGAATTTTACAGCGATTGTAAGATGGCTTCGATTATAAGACGCATCCTGAATTCAGAGACACCAAAAAAGGAAAAAACATACATCTTATAATCAATTAAATACGGTATATCTTTTTTTTAAACCGTTTTAATTTCATCAATCATTAATATATTCCTCCCATTGAATACATATTCTTTTTTATTTTTAGGAGAACACATTCTTATTGTGAAGTTGTAATTATTCAGAACATAGTTCTGTGATATTTTAAATATGAATTAAATGTATTAATTATAAAAATATACATACAAAATCAATATTATCGAAAAATAAAAACATAGTTGTTGCGCTAAAATTTAATAAAAATGAATTAATAACTCTAGCGTCTGCTATCAGATTCACTCAAAGGTATTTGAGATTCTGTAAAAATAAGGTAGATGGCTCTGTCAAATGATGGAACGATTAAATGTATTGATATCAAAAAGGTAACATATAAGGTCGAAAAATTGTCGATAAAAATAGTGCCGCTGTAGCTTAGTTGGATAAAGCACCTCCCCCGGTTAGGGAAGAGATCCAGGTTCGAATCCCGGTAGCGCAACGACAATGTTTTTATTTTTCGATAATATTGATTTTGTATGTATATCTTTATAATTAATACATTTAATTCATATTTAGAATACATATTCGTATATTTTATTTGTTGACACACAGAATAAATTTTAAAAACTGTGCAGTATTTCTGTTCTCTTAAAATACTAATGATTCAACGAATCGTACTACCGAAGAGACATTGACTTTTGACTTGCATGCGAACGCAAAGAAGACAAATACTGACAAAATGTTTTTGTTCCATTTTCATCCATGTTTACGTGTACATAATTTCAGTAGCAATCTAGTATAGGATCGTTAATTTTGCCAATGTGGTAACATCTTATTCTTGTTTACAGTCAATAAAAAAATTATGCAACTTAGCAAACACGAGTATATAATTGAAACCTGTGGAGTATGATGAGCAGTAAAATGTATCGAATGAGTCTGTAGCAGACGTATGGCGAAAATGTGCGACAAAAGGTGCCGTGAATTAAGACTTTATAAAAGACATCCCGAGCACATCGTGATACGCGGCACCACAAAGGGCACACACAATGTATATTACATAATGTGGGATAATTTAACGTCATCATAAAACACACACGTCTCCAACAGGGTCCATCAAAATTCAATGCTGCATTCGTATTTTTAACGTGGACAATACGGATGCTCGACATGATAAATAATTACTAGAATTGCATACAAAATGCAAACAGTAAAAACATTGTAAAAAGTCGTAAATCAAAAGATAGCGAGTGCGTCGGGCGCACTAAGTGTACGACCATTATTTTTGCATGCCACATGCACCCTCGAGTGGAAAGTGCATTCATTGTCGATTCCCCCGGGTCGTGGGGGACAAGCGACGAGGAAAACGGGAGCACCGGGTAGGCGGGATGCACCAAACCACCTTACTTCAGATTTTAACCATTTTAATTTCAAATATCAATTAAATATATTAATTAGAAAGATATACATATAAAATCAATTTTATCGAAAAATATTGTTGCGCCATCGAGATTCGAACCTGGATCTCGTTCCTAACCGGGGAAGGTGCATTATCCGACAATATTTTTAGCGACAATTTTCGAACCTATATATTACCTTTTTGATATTAATACATTTAATCGTTCCATTATTTGAAAGAGCCTTCTACCTTATTTTTACAGAATCTCAAATACCTCTGAGTAAACTGGTAGCAGACGCCGGAATTATCAATTCATTTTTATTAAATTTTGGACACATTGATACAACTTTATTATTAGGAGAACACATTCTTACAACTTCACAATAATTTTAATAACTAATAATTTTAATTTCAAATATGAATTAAATGTATTAATTATAAAGATATACATACAAAATCAATATTATCGAAAAATAAAAACATTGTTGTTGCGGCTACCGGGATTCGAACCTGGATCTCTTCCCTAACCGGGGGAGGTGCATTTATCCAACTATGCTACAGCGGCACTATTTTTATCGACAATTTTTCGACCTTATATGTTACCTTTTTGATATCAATACATAAAAAAAAAAAAAAAAAAAAAAAAAAAAAAAAAAAAAAAAAAAAAAAAAAAAAAAAAAAAAAAAAAAAAAAAAAAAAAAAAAAAAAAAAAAAAATTTTAATTTCGTTTAGTTATTTTTTTTTTTTTTAATTGACATACAACGTTGGTGTATTAAGTTAATTTTTAGTAACAAAATACAATTTAAAAATTGTTAGATTACCTGTATTTTTAAACTGGGAATGATTATATTTAAATTTTAACATTTTACATAGCGGGTGATAAGATTCTTAATGAATAATTAAAAATTTGTGAATATTTCAATATAAGCACACCATGTAAAAATTTGGTATAATAAAATATCTAAAAAAAAAATTATAGGCCATCCCTTTTTCCATCTGGGAGTCGGTTTCACCCTCGGGCGGTGAAAGCCTTGTGGGTGGTTACAACCGACCCGCCCTGCTCCGGTATTAAAAAGCCAAAACATTGTCAAAATTCAAGTGGTTCACCATTGTGAACTGAGGGGGCGCTGCCGTAACATATGACGGCCGCGGAATCTAGTCAAAAATAATAATGAGGCTGATCCGAAACTGCCTCGTCCACCGCCGAGTGGCTGTTGTGTACGACCACGCCGCAATACTCATCATTGGAAAAATGCTGAAGTAATATTACAAAGCTCGCCTATTCAACTATTTATTATTGAATTCATCCATGAATATAATAATAGGGGTACCCAAGAATTTTAGTTTTTTTTAAATGAAAATGACTAGACTACCATTATCGTGTTGCAAAAAGATTGTGTTTCAATTTAATAATGTAACAATTCAATTTTGTTTCTACTCGATTACACGGCGACTGTCTTGCTACCGGTCTAAGAGTAAGAGAGTATGCGTTTTGAATTTATTTTTAAATTATGCAGGCGGTTAAGTTTTAAAGAGAACAGCTATCGGCGACAGGGAAAATGATAAAAATTAATTCAGCCAATTAATCGATGATTAAAGTAAATCGACAATCCTAACATCCATCACAAGCGGTGCTGATCGATCGTCATTTGTCATTTGACCGATGATTTATGATCGTGTCAACAATTAATTCGCGTGTATTCGATAATAACTGAAAATTGAAAGGAAAAGTTCATCGATGAAATGTATGTTTCATGAAAATATTTCAAAATTTCTGAAGTTATAAATTTTATTAATTACATCACAAGTTGTATTGTTGGGTTGGTGCATTTTTTTAAAATTCTTAATTTATTTAACAATTAACTGCAAACTTATTTTATTCAATTACTAATTGAACACTTGTTTGAATGATTATAATAATAATAAATAAATAAAAACATTGGATAATTTTATAGCTCCATTTTCATAAAAAAAATAAATTAAACTTAAGGGCGCTTTACACAACTGTTTATACTCATACACTAACTTTGCTTGTAAAATTAAAAATTGTTATTTGAACTCATGGAAATGATATTTTGATACGGTGCGTTTTTAGTCTATTTTTAAATAAAGTCAGTGATGTACTGTTTTTATTGCGGAGATCAAAGAGTTTCAAGGCTTTTGGGCCTGCCATCGCAAATGCCAGTTCACTTCTGTTAACGGCTGGTCGGTTCTACAACCCTTCCAAAGGTTGAAGTAGAGGCTGACCTGAGAGTTCTACATCTACTATTCAAACAGTCTGGAATGCAACGCTCTTGAAGATACAGAAGCGCCATGTTATGTGTCGCCTTGTACATCAACCAGCACAATTTAAATTCAACTCTTAGGATGTTATATGAGAGAATTTAGAAACTCCATATATTATCCGTGAAGCCGCATTTAGAATGGATTGTAATCTATCCAGCTGAAATAAATAAATGCTGTTACAATAGTCCACGCGTGACACCACAAATGCATTTATAATTAAACACGCTCAGGGGGGAGATGGAGTCTGGAAGATTCTGGAGCGTAGTATTGATGGTTAAACCGTTATTATGAATGTGATTGTGTTTGATTTCAACGATGATTGGTAACTGATTATCGGTAATCCTTCGAGCAACCACCGGTACACTGAAAACTTAACCCAACAGTTAAATCTCAGATCAACGTTATAACCGAACACAGTCAGTCACAATGACGGTTCGTCATCTATTTTGAGATTCGTTATTCGGTTAGAAAACGATTACGAGTAAAATTCCCGTTTCTTCGACGCGATCTACGCTTTTACATCGGCAACATGTTCATCTAAATCTTTGCAGACTTTGCACGTCTGCCAATTTCTGAACGAGCGATTGACGTGGTGGTCTACAGGTGCTTCTTTCAAAGAGTACAAAGAGCATGATCATCAAAAACAGACGAACCACCTCTTCCTATCTCATCTTTGGAGCTTGTGTCATCGGAATTTAAGCGGTTGAACCGTTTTCGAACTGGATTTTAACTGGTAACTATTGTAACTGTTGTATTTACTATACTATATGTTTATTTACCATGTTCAATAGTGTATAAATAAATGCAGTCACTGTAACCAACCTACTGCAAATAATATAGAGAAAACACAGTCCTTAAACAAATATCAGCTATCTCATAGAGACAAAGTTATTTTTTATTATATTTAATGAAAAATATGTGGAAGTATGGGGTAAAAAAAAAACCGATTTTCATAGTGATGACATATATGCTGTTTAAAAAAAGAGAACAATGAATTATCAAATTTGGTCCCTAGATGGCGATGGTGTAGTGGTACTCGAAGCGAGTCTACATACTAACATATATACAACTTTCAAAAATTTGATAAATATGGAGATTGAGTGGTGAGAATTGGTGAACGAATATATATACGAGGGGCAAGTAAAAAATAAGGTTCCTACATTTTTTTCAGGTATAAGGTATTTTTTATTGCAATAAATAAGTAAACCATCTGAAAGTTTGTACTTTATTCTATTTTTCTACATAGTCTCCTGATTTTTCTATGCATTTTTCCTGACGAGTTATCCACTTCTGAAAACCCGCTTCGAAGAATTCCGCCGCTAGGCCGCCGATGAACTTGGTGACCGCTTCTTTCACCTCTTCATCTGTATTGAAGCGTTGTCCACCCAAGTGTTGCTTCAATTTCGGAAACAAGTGGAAGTCGCTGGGAGCAAGATCAGGGCTGTAGGGGGCATGGTCAAGCAATTTCCAGCCGAATTTGTCCAGTAGGGCGGTGGTCTGTCGAGAGACATGCGGGCGAGCGTTGTCGTGGTGCAGCCTAACGCCCTTGGTCAGCCTTCCTCTCCGGCGATTTTGGATGGCTCTTTTGAGTTTTGTCAATGTCTCGCAGTACCTGTCCGAATTGATGGTGGTCCCTTTAGGCATAAACTCGGTCAGCAAGACGCCTTTTCGGTCCCAAAACACCGTAGCCATCACTTTCCCTGCGGAAAGCGTCTGCTTAAACTTTTTCGGCCTAGGCGATTCAGGATGGCGCCATTGTTTGGACTGTTCTTTTGTTTCTGGAGTGACGTAGTGACACCACGTTTCATCTCCCGTAATAATGGAGTCCAAGAATTCTTCGGTATTCTCGGCGCATTCTCGAAGAAACCCCTCGGCACACTTGACACGATTGTCTTTGTGGGTTTCTGAAAGCATGTGTGGGACCCACCGCGCGCACACCTTGCGATAACCAAGTTTATCGGTCAAAATGTTGTCGATGGTTTTTTCACAAACCTCAGGAACCTGGACAGCAAGCTCCCGAAGCGTTACTCTCCGATCTTCGAGGAGAATGCGCTCAATCTTCGCCACGACTTCGTCCGACACCGATGGCCTCCCACTCCTTTGCTCGTCGTGGACGTCTGTGCGTCCTTCGGAGAACTCCCTGCACCATTTGCGGACGTGTTGGACGCTGATGCAAGCTGTGCCATAAACTTCTTCCAACTGTCGATGAATTTCAACAGGTTTAAGCTTCTTCGCGTTTAAAAATCGAATCACCGAACGGATTTCACACCTGGCGGTAACGGCGATGGCGGGTTCCATAGCGGATGGCTGTCAGGCCTTTACTGAGCGTCGCAGCGTTTGCTCCCGGTAGTGGGGATGTAGTTAAGGGACCAACAATCAAGGCGGTGTTGCCGGATTTCGCCTAGCATCTCGCGTGGCGAGTGTACAGCGTAAGGAACCTTATTTTTTACTTGGCCCTCGTATATATATATAAAGTGATCACTTGAGCCAGCCGAAGACAGGTAAGCCCTGTAATTACCCCATACTTCCATATATTTTCCATTAAATATAATAAAAAAATAGCTTTGTCTTTATGAGATATCTGATATTTGTTTAATAACAGTGCCTAATATAGGTAAAAATCCAGTAATTGTGTGTTCTTGGACATATTTAAATATTGCTAAAACACAGTCCGTCTCAAGGAAAGTCCGTTCCGTTTCCGTCAGAAGGAACAAAATAACGAAAGTAGATTGAATACTGTGGAATATCCACGTACGACAGAGCGTGGTGAATGTAGAGCTGTCTGTAGCATAGTCTATAGTGGAACATCACGAGGAACGTATTAGGGAGTAGAGGGTGGTAAAGATAATGTATGACGCAAGTGTCGACGGTAACAGTAACGGAAGACGACTGCGAAAGACCTGGCATGATCAAGATAAAATATTAAAAAAATATTTTTTTATTGATACAATATCATATAATAACTAGCGAACAGTACTCGGGATTTAGTTAAATCCTAATTTATTTTTTGATACATATTGATATTTTTAAAAAATACGATTAGCGTCCGCGGGAATGAAATAGGATATAAAGGGGTTAAAGGGAAACAACAAACAATTTGTAAAATTTGGTTATTTACATCCATAAATAAAAGAAATGCATGAGGAGATACACCAAGTAGTCGCGAATAATAAAAGTACAGACCTCGAGAGTCGTGGAAATGTATGACGAAGGCGTGTTAACTGACGATTTGACAAGCTCTCTCATTTGTCGTGAGTACACCACTGGAACGCTGGCTGACAATGTGTGTCGGGGCCGTGTGCGAGCGTCGCAGCGACAACGACGTCATCCATTTATTTCTGTAAACATATCATTTTTAATATGCGGCCATTTGTTCGCCGGACCCGCTTTACCCGGGCGCTAGGGCGGAAAGCGAGTCCTTCCTGGGCGATTTGCAGTCTGACTTTTTTTTTCCCGTCGAACATTTGCGACTCCCTAGTTGGTTGGCATTGTTTCATTCTACAGAGGGATGTTTCGCATTCAAAGCTTTATCAACGCGTTCATCGTAGCGGGGAAATTAAAAAAATATGCTAACATTTGTTTAGTATATAAGTGTCCTATTTTGTAATTAAATGGTTAGTTTAAAAACAAATTAAATGTATTAATTATAAAGATATATACTCGTATATATCAATTTTAACGAAAAATATTGTTTTTGCTACCGGAATTCGATCCTGGATCTATTCCAATCCGGGGAACGTGCATTATCTGATTACGCTATACCAACGCAGTGGATTGACGACAAATTTTCAAATTATTACACTTTTCAAATTAAAACATCTATCGTTCCATTATTTGAAAAGATGGGTCACATCGAGGGATAGAGACGAAAAAGAAACTTTCCACCCATTTAAACGTCTAAGTGGAAAAAGCAACAGGCATTTCTATGGTGACAGTCCTTAGACTTGCGTGATGCCGAGAAAAGTGTGGAATTATACTCAAGAGGGCGGAAATTCATAATTCATACAACCGACTGACATCGTAGCCATGGTAAACCATTTAAAACATTTGGCCCTGTCAACATTATATCCACGGCTTACTGTATTTCTTTTGAAACGATTCATTCCGTTTCTAAGTACAATAAATTCCACCCAAAATGGCAGATGGCTCCACCCCAAAAATTCATCCCCCAAAGTGTTTTCCGCTAAGGTCGCGAGACGAACTTTTTTCTCAACCCGTCACTTGGACGCGGCGACAAAGTGCGCAGTTCTCCGCCGCGGGGCGTCGCGAGTAATGACGGGCGGCCAACAACGGCAGCGGGCCGAACGCATCACGTCGGTCGCGTGGCGGCGCGGCGCTGTAACGGGCGCTCAAGCTCCGAGAGGGCGCCGCGACGTCCCACAATATGGTTTTACCTACCATCACGTGGGCAGCGTCTTTCTTCAACAGCATCCACAAAACGAAATACATGCAGCTTTTAATAATTTTAAATAAAGCAAAAAAAAATTTGACTAGATTACTACACCGCCAGCACAAGGTAGATAAGATCACACATTGCTTTCATAAATCGTCAAAAAACTTTCACAAATGTAGTACCTTTCAAGATAATAAATCTCGGCTCCTACGAGCGTGATATCAGTCTGATGCCTTTCAGGTACAAACATCTGCTGACCGGGCACTATTTCCTGAAACAGAACAACGCGCTCGAAGCGGACAGCGTCGACTAAACTAACAAAAAATGACTTGTAAAATAAAAATATTAATATTTTAGTTACATGCAAGTATTCTGATGAAATAAGGCGGCACTTTAGTCCAGGATTAGTTAATTTCTCCTTCGTAAATTTCAGTAAAATGTTTAGTTTAGGTTTTTAGATAGACTTTACACATCCGATTCATGTAATATAAGTGATTACTTTACACAATGTAACGTTCACCATTCCACCCACAATCAATCTCCACATCTATCAAATTTTTGGAAGTTATATATATATGTTACCATGTAGAAATTACTATGTATTTAACTACAACCTCGCTGTCGCCATCTATGGTCTTAAATTTTGATATTAATTTCCCTGAAACAGCATAGATGTTACTAATGAGAATCTTATTTTTTTAGATATATGGAAGCTATATTGTTTATTTGTTTATTTGTATGCCAGGTATGTAATATAAAACCGGAATTTGCCCATAGATGGCCCTAGATGTCAATTTGGTTACCGTCAAATCGCTTCATTGACTTGTTTTGACATCTAACAAAAATTTTCAACCCATAACAGTACATGTTTCATACAGCATAGTTTTTAATAGCGTTGAACATGTCGAGTTTTGTGCCTGGAAACTACGATTTGCGGACAGCATTGATTTTCTGTTACCATTTGAAGAAAACTGCTGCAGAATCGCATCAAACGCTTGTAGAAGCTTACGGTGAGTATGCTATTGGTAAATCACAGTGCTTTGAGTAGTTTACAAAGTGGCTATTTTGACGTGAGAAACAATGCTCTGTTTGGTGGGATCAAAAGGGTGTGATCTATTATGAGCTGCTAAAACCTGGCGAAACCGTTAACACTGAACGCTACCGACAACATGATCGATTTAAATCAAACTTTGCGTGAAAAACGACCAAAATATCAAAAAAGGCAAGACAAAGTGATTTTGCTTCATGATAATGCACCATCACACACAGCAAAACCGGTCAAGGAAACGATCGAGGCGTTTAGTTGGAAAATACTTTCGCATGCGGCTTACTGCAGGGCTTCACATCATACAAAAATGGCTCGATGATTGGTTTGCCTCAAAAGAGTAACAGTTTTTTTGGCGTGGCATCCACAAATTGTCAGAGAGATGGGGGAAATGTATAGCTAGCGATGGGCAATACTTTAAATAAAATATTTTGTTTCATTTTCATACAATAAACATGTATTTTCGATACAAAAATTCCGGTTTCATATTTACATATCCAAGTATATATGACAAATGATTAAAACGTTATACTAGAATACGCCTGAAAAGTCAATTTTTAATTTTATATATTTCTTATTTAGATTAGTATATATTATATTAACAATATTTGATTATGTCCAAGAACACACAATTACTGGATTTTTATCTCCAAAGGCATTGTTATTAAACAAATTATAGATATCTCTCATAGAGACGAAGTTATTTATTTATATGGAAAGCATGGAAGTGTGGGTATTACAGTGCTTACGACCTACAGCGAAGTGTTTCTATTTGGTAACATATATATATTAACTTCCAAAAATTTGATAGATACGGAGGTTGATTGTGGGTGGAATGGTGAACGTTACAATGTGTAAAGTGTTGACTTGAGCCAGCCCAAGACAGGTCGTAAGCCTACACTTCTATATTTTCCATATAATATAAATAGCTTCGTCTCTATGAGATATCTATAATTTGTTTAATAATAATGCTTTTGGAAGTAAAAATCCAGTAATTGTGTGATCTTACAAAAATTTGGACATAATCAAATATTGTTAACATTTTTATTATAATAAGTTAATTTGTCAAAGTGTCAAATCGAATTGCGCCGATGCACGTGTAGTAGATTCGGCGGTTTAGCTGCATGTAGAGTACTCAGACATCGTAGACTAAGTGATTGGGGGGAGGGGGAAATTGTGCCGCAGCGTGCCCCGGCCTTAAACAAAACAAAAGCCTTCAATCGGGGATGAAGCGTAGCGTAATTTCGAGCAATGGACACTTACAAAGTGCCCCCTTCAAAGTTAAATGGTTAAATGGTCAGTAATGTAAGGAATCTCAAGCTGTACAGATTTAATCAAAACATGGACAAGTTGGGGTATATGAGGCAGATAATGACAGGATCATATTAACGGGAACGCGGACACTTCACATAATAACATTTATTTTCATATGACTAATTAATCAAACAAATTATATAATACTTATTAATTAGAAATATTATATATATATATATATATATATATAATCAATTTCATCGAAAATATTGAGGTTGCGCTACCGGAATTCGAACCTGTATCTCTTTCCAAACCGGGGAAGGTGCAATATCCAACTATGCTACAGCGACATTGTTTATGTCAACTAATTTTCGAATCCTGAAACGATTGGCCTGTACCGGGTACAGCGTAACTCATAACATCATTGTGTTGCGTCCTAGTCCCTTCATGGGAGTGTGTCTTTGCTAACAAGCCCTTTGATGGCTGTCTTGCACTCATTAATTCTAAATTCATTAACACATCCTCTGCGGTGGTGGGTCAGATCTGACCCGGGTATTTGTAAAAACATAAATAACGCAACAAATATTCGTTTAATGCTGTTTTCCTTCTAGCTAATCTTTTATTAAACATTTCCAAATAATTTGAGACACAAATTAATATTTTCGGACGAGATTGAGATTGATAAAAATGTGAAAATGCACAAAAACTAACCTAAGACAGTCGCTTTTATGGGATTGCCTCTCACCGCTCACGCTAAAACATATATTGTCAACCTTCAGCATATTTTTTACTCTCCTTTCTAACGTTCCGTGGAGAGGGTATGAAAAGGACGCATACCTGGTTTGTGTATTGTAATCTAGTCCAATTATTGTTCACATATTTATATTGTTATTTGTTTTGACTTACTTTCGTCTAGAGGTATTACACGCCTCAAGCGTGTTGCGCTTTTCTGGGTCCCCCAGAAAGTGTCTCCAATATAGTTTTATCACCTTACCTAGTGAGCATAGGATCGGCTTTCCAATATTGCTGTTGCTTTAGAATTATAATTATAAATGTTGTTTAAAAATATATTATGGCTGAAAATTATTTAAATGACAAAAGGCGACTTGTTTTACCTACTTATTTTTTTAAATTATGTCAATTTTTATTTATATTTTGAATAATAATATTCTGAGAAAAACAAAAAATTCACCAGAATTCACATAACACAATCAACATTATAGCTATTTTGAATAAAAGTTGTCTATTGTTTTATTTATTTTTACATTTGCTTCTGACTTTAAATTTTTAGTAGAATGATTACAGCACCATGCCATTTCATTAAATCATATTTAAATGATATATCTATAAAAAAATCTCCCAAAAACGGTTAAAAAATCGAAAACTTGGGGTGGGTCTAAAAAGACCCACCACCGGCGGATGTATTTTGTTTTGTCCCACCGGCCAGTAATTGTTAAGTGCGTTTTTTTGCTTAATTTTTTTTTTTATGGTCTGTTAAATTAAACTATCTATCTAAACTATTAAATTTAACTATAGAGTGGAACCGACTAGGATATCTAAACTTCTGGAACGGTTCCGGTAAAGGGTGAGTCTCTTCCAGGGCATTTAATTACAAAAAAAAAAAATCCCTATAATCTTGCCATGCTTGTTAGTCTTGCGGTTAAGGCACTCGCCTAGTGACGCAGTGGTCTATTTAAAAAAAAGTTTAAAATACAAAATAAATGCAACACCTTCGTCCAAAAACAAATTAGTTTCCATACTAGCGGCCATTTAAATTTCAGAACAGCGAAGACTGCTATTGGTCGAATTTGTAACTAAAATCGTTTTATGTTTAATTAATTAATACAATGCGTTAAACTATAAATGTGAAGACAACAGCAATATATATAATAGGGGTTGCTAACTATATTATATATAGTTCTTAAAGAGGAACTACGGAAAATTTGGTTTAATTCGGTCAAACAATGTAAGATTGTAATCAATTTTATATTTAATAAATGTAAATAAAATAAAAAATATTTTATTATAAGTATGTGTGATACTATTGTGCTTTATTTTATTTGTTTTATGTGTGTGTAAATCAATGGTTTGATAACACAAAAACTAGTCTAGAAAAGTGAATATTTGAAAATGCATATTTATTCAGAATAAACGGTTCTAACCGTGACATAAAGAAATATTTTCGCAAGAACTATAGGAAGTGAAATAATCAAAAACGTATCTCATGACTTCATTCAAAAATTAAAACAATGACACATCACCTGGTACATCGTTGTTTTTAAGTTTTAAGAGTATTTAAAAAATAAATTACCATTTACTTACCTATCTAACACATTCTTATTGTGAAGTTGTAATTATTCAGAACAAACGGTCTGTGATATTTTAAATATGAATCAAATATATTAATTAGAAAGATATACATATAAAATCAATCCGGGTTCGCAACAACAATATTTTTCTATAATATCTTTCTAATTAATATATTTAATTTATTTATGTGTTAAAATTTGACTTCCTTATTACTTTTAGTTAGCTAAAAATCAATCTTTAATATTGTTTTCCTCTCTCCAGAAACCTTGACAATTTGTAGATAGGTTTTTATGTTATTAAGCAATCCAAATATAAGTGATATTTATCAATATGAGCGAGATTTGATATATAAAAGTATGTTCATTGTTTATAAATAAATAAAACGTAATAATACATATAAGTTACAAAGGTTGATTGTTAAATGGTCACTCGGACATCAAATAAAGCGTGCTTTACGACTTATTAAGAATAGCTCATTATAATAACATCACATAATAAAAAAGATACAACTTTAAGATTCTGAACATGCGGAAGACCATAATTGGCCTCCTGAGGCAATAGAAGACAATGGTGCTGCTAACACATCACAAATCAATTTGTCACGACGTTCATGAGTCGTCCACGGGGTCTGACCGAGATTGTGAATTGATATTCCGTATAGTCGCGTGCCGCACGACGTCTGCTGTTGTGAGCGATCACGACCACCGCCGCGCTGTACATAATAAACAAGTGACGATGGCATTTATATCTAAGGAATCAGGTTTTTCTGAACTTTGCGGTCAGTTAAAACAATCAAACACTCTACATATTCTACCTCAAATACACAGATGATACAACATTAATCGCTACACCAGAAGAAGAGACGGCTGCACTACTCCGTCACATTGAGAAGAAATCATAAAATTATATGTTGAGATCAACAATGAAAAAGCTATTGATCAAAATAATCAGATTCCAGTCGCACGGGTGTGATAAAGAATTCTACGAGGCTTGAAAGATATGAAAAGACTGTGATACAATACTTATGCAGTATCAGCAATGAATATTTCTGTAAGATGTGGACTCTAAAGGCAATAGAAAGAAGATGAATTGAGTCAGATGAGTCATATGTGGTGTTGGAGATACATACCGTGAACAGCGAGACATTCTGTAAGAACTACACGTTGACCATAGACTCATTATCCATCTGCATAAATTAAATCCTTAAATTTTTCGGACATCATGTAAAAAGATACGATAACTTGGAAAGGCTTGTTGTAGTGGGCCACGTCGAAATACGGAGAGAAAGAGGAAGATCACCCATCCGTTGGACAGACCATGTGGAAGAATTCTAATGGCATTTGGTTTACCTAGACGTGCCAGGTCTTTATACAATATTTTTCTTGCCTCGCGCATTCGTTCCAGATTATCAAACCACCCGAACGACTCTTTTAAAGTTCATCCTGTTGACCGGTATATATTTATTGCATTATATTATCGCAATCTGGATACAAAAATCGTATTATGATGGAATTTGGAAATAAACTGTAAAATAAATATGTATAACCACTTTCAGCAAAGTGGTCGAATGTTCAGAGAATCAAAAATGTGACGATGGCTTTGGCGTGACGGGGAAATTTGCAATTTCGAAGGCAATATTCGGCAAATATTCAAAAATATTCCAGACAAAACGTCGGAGCATTAGGTGGAGGGAAATCGCATGGGAGTCGCGTGAATATTCAAATGTGGGGCGGTAATACTGGGGGTGTAAATTAGTGGGTGCTGCGGGAGCGTGGGGGTGTGGGGCGCGTGGGGGGAGACAGGGGCTTCTCAGGTTCGGATGAGTTGTCTGTGTGCAACACATCGCGGGGTACGCTGCGTAGGTAGGTACTTTGGTTGGCGAATGCGGTGCGGAAGTAATCATGTATCAGGGTATGAGACTCTTCTACAGAATTGCACTTTTCTTCAGAATTGTCGCAGTCGGGATAATTTTTCCTGAATCTAGCTGCTACATCAGAACTATTCACCGCGTCAGCGATCGAAGGTATAGGGGCTCGAAAAGGTCACTATTTACACACCTTTTGTTCCTTCGACTGGCACCCCTGAGATTTCTTGTTGATTGGTATGGGTTATTTATGTTGTGTGAATGTTTCCGCTTTCGGATATTGAAGGATCGCTTTTAAACCACGATCGGAGCTCAATTTCGGTCAGTACATCGTCCGGCAAAGATCTCTCAATAATGGAGTGACGGGAATGCGCATTTCGGTCTGTCGGAATACTACCCAGAGATAAAAAAAACAATAACATCGGACCTAGCCACGACGCCAGAAAAAACAACTACTTGTCAATCAAGGTTAGTGGTAATTTTCATTCTGCATACATGATCATATTATCAATAGGAAACCCGGGATCAACAGCTATCGAAGGCATTCATGGGTACAGTCACCAATAGGGATTATTTATGTCAGAAAGATGTGTCCGGTGAGAATCGAGGGCCCTATACCTCATCGCTTCTCCCGTGTGTATATGAAAAGTCAACAATGTGGAGGCTGGTATTTGTGCGAGTGTTTGTGGCTGGAGCGGGCGTATTATTAATGAAATAGTACTTACAATAGTTGCGTTATTTACAGAAAAGGCACAATTGAATTTATATTGCTTGTTACTTTATACAAAGTTCAAGTTAAACGAGCAGCGTGCGAGAAGATGTGTCCGAGGGGCTGGCCAGGAGAAGAGTGAGTAGTTCTGGCGGTTACTCAGACTGGTTCGATCGCAGCGTATTGTGGCCTGCAATTTAGCGGGTACCGAGTAGACTGCATGGCTGTTAAACGTTTATTAATGCAACTCTAACGACGCCGCCGAGATGAATCTATGTATGTCTGTACTCCGTATTTGAGTTCATCATCGTCATCAAAACGTTTGCCACCAAGGAACCGCTACAGATGAAGGAAAATATGGAAATCATTTGGCGCCAAATCAGGACACACTTTGCGATGAATGTCAGTTGGTTTCATGTTTCGTGCATTCAATAAACGAATCACAGTAGGCGGGCTGATCTATTGCCTTGAAGACTTCAACCACTCACTACAAGATGGCCACACTGTGTGAATGTCTCTAACGTTGCATGTAATGAGTCAACAGATGAAGGAAACCATTGCACATGCGCAACATCGCAACCGCAGCGCTACACCGGGAATATCCGACAACAATACTTATTTATAAAACGCGCCTTGTATATATATTGTTACGTGGTGCTCGGGCTGACCGGGCATCCTTCCATGTCACGGATAAAATCCCAGGTCCCAGAGCCCCACATATTTTTGGGTCCTCGCCAGGTAATGTCCGTGGGCCGCTACATGAAAGTTACTTTTGTCTGTAGGGGAGGGTGACAACAATTTTTGATAACATTATAAACTATATTTTTAACCTAAAAATTAACCATTAGATATTTTTCCAGACAATACGAATGTTTAGTTCAGTTATCATGACACGTACTCTCTAGCATGGAAGTCTTTTCTTCCTGTGGTCGCCACAAACCAGGGTCGCACTCCTCTTTCAGGTCCAAGATAGAGGTCTAAAACGCCACGACTTCGCGTCTCCTTGCAGAACCAAGACGAGCATCGATTTCTTCTCCATAATTTTTAGTGGGATGGTGTACGTCCAGGCTCCGATAGTCTACAGCGGAGATCCATCTCTGAAAATCCGTCAGGGTAATTCAAAACAGCGTCGTCGTCATCATGACTTCCCATAGATCTTTTCCGTACCGCAGGCCTTTCATTGGCTGACGGAAGTAAGGTAGGCGCTCTACCGTCTTGGCACACATATGGGTACTCACGAATTCAATAGAATAAATATCTCTAAAAACGATAGTGCACAAAATAAATATTACCTATCAGGGGAGGAAAAATATGGAGGAAAAATTACTTAGAATAAGAATTCCGAGATGCTTAAATCGTTCTTCACCAGCACCAATACTGTTCGGATTGGCGCGTTATTGCAGCGCATCTACAATGTTTGCCGAAGCCGTATACATGGATTCGTTCCGCTTCTGAGACATCGACTTGCGGTCATAAAGCTGCGGCTGGAGCTCAGCACCAACTCTCTAGTGCATGCGGCGCTCTCGTGGAAAGTTTCTTCCCAAACCAGAACATGACAACGACTACAAAATAGCTATAGATACAATAATGTATTATTAATATTTATATATGTGTAAACTTTTTATTTTTTGATATGTATTATCTTTAAGGAGAATCAGGTCTTCATAAAAAAAATCCGATAACGCTGAATAATTATAATTACGCATAATTATAATTATTAAATAAATTATCAACACTGACCCAATACTAACCTAAATAAAATACACAAATCTGTGTATTATTAATACTATACTTGCTAACAGCTAGTGCCCACGAATGTAGTACATAATATAGCGAAAACCTCGATACTGGAGATTTCAGTAATGCAAATATCGCCTACAAAGCGTGTACACCTTGGATAAGATCTCAAGGGTTAGAGAAAGGGTGACAGACTGTTGGAGCCTATATAGGTACAGGGGGTGGCAAACAAACTTGGCAATTTCATTCGGCAACATTCGGAGGAGGGGGATGAAGGGGTAAGGAATCGGGAAGATCTCAATATGCGCATTAGGGAGACTCTAAGAGCGGAAAGAATTAGTCGTAGCAAGTGCTATTTTGAATAGCGAAATAAAACAATCCAAAAATCGATCATAACTGCTGTAATATAGTAAAAAAAACTAGTGTAGTAGGTAGATACGACAACAAATGAAGTATTTAATTTTATAACAAAAAAAAATAAAACCCTTAGTGTTACGTACTTGTCTTCTAAGTATGTCTTCAGGGTACACCTCGCAATGTAACGGTCCAAGAAATAGATTTTGTAACAATTATTACAATACGATACGATACAATTTAGTACAAGGTATATCACTAGTATAGATCAAACAAGTAAGCCGATGAACACCTTCATAGCCTCGCACACACGCACGCCGGCGGTGCGGCATTCACACACACAACCGTACAATCCTAAGGACATAATACATATGTTAATTTCTATTATTTGTAACTTCTGATCGAAATACTATTAAAGAAACTAAATTTTGTCATGTTAAGTAAAGAATTATTTCGTATCTCCTGTTGAAGTCATCATTTGAAACACAGAAAGCAAATTTAAAAATCAAATTTTAATCAATATTATATTATTGAGTTCTGCTAGTTTGCGTAAAACATTACTTAAATTATTTAGGAGAACGCATTCAATATTGTGAAATTGTAATTGTTCAGAACAGACGGTCTGTGATATTTTATTAAATACTAATTAAATGTATTCATTAGAAAGACATACATATATAAACAATTTTATCGAAAAATATTTTTTTTGTGGCTACCGCGATTCGATCCTGGATCTCTTTCCAATCCGGGGAAGGTGCATTATCTAACTATGCTACAGCAAACAGTACCTTTGTCGACAAATTTGCGTCAGCTATCGATTTACCCAAAGGTATTTGAGATTCCGTAAAAATCAAAGTAGATGGCTTTTCAAATAATGGAACGGTAGATGTATTAATTTGAAAAATGTAAGATATGGGTTCGAAAATTTAATTTCTAATTAATACATTTAATTAGTATTTAAACAACATTTAAATGTTACTTATTATACACCGGCTTCACCGAAACCATATAATTACACATAGAGAAAGGGGCAACTAAAATCACTTAATCAATTGTATGTAGTTTATCCAGTTTGAAAATAGCCTTAATCGCCGAAAGAGCTGTAACATATAAATAATGCTTTACGCAAACTATCAGAACTCAATAATAATATTAATTAAAATATATTTTTTTTAATTTAATAAAAAATAAACGTGGAGTTCTACAAACTAAACACAATAACAATAAAATTTCAAACCCAATAAGTTAAGAAATCTCGAAATGGCAGCGGACGCGTCGCCCTTACGATGGAGAGTGGCCCTCACCGACTGTGTCACGCCTACGACGAGCAATATTGGCCCTAACAACCCTTCGTTTCGGGCTTGCGGGGGGTGAGAATGGCGCGGGGGCGCCAGTAATACTATTATATTAATATAATATATATCGCGCGATATCAAACGATACACGCCCAGATGTAGAACGTCGCGTGTGAGATACGCGGACGTACTCGGAAGCAGAATAGTGCAATATTCTGAAAGATGCACTTGAAAACGGAGAAAACATTCCGATCTTTATCACATTGTAAGACAAACAAAAGATTCTATTTTTTATGTTGAACATGGCGTTTTAAAACAAACTAAATACTTCATTTTTTATGTTGGAAACAACCTAGATGTTGAAGAACTGGTGAGGGAACACAAAAATGTTTAATGAAAAATGATTACACGTGACAATTTATTATTAACCCGATAATCGTTACATTATCCAAATACCCGACTAAGTAAGCAAGAAATAATCAATTTTGACCGGCAGAAAGCAAACGATTACTTCGACTAGGTAATCAATTAGGTATTTCGATCAAACGAAATAATCACATAAGTAAACAAAAAAATAATTAGAAATGCTCTTGAAATTTGAAATCTCTGACGTGGTTGATATTATGTTGCAGCATGAACATTTTCAACTCATATATTTTATATATTGGAGATTTTGCGAACAGCAGAAGGCGATTATTATGATTTTTGCATGAAAGCGGTCTGGGTGTTTTTGGCACAATATAGAATTGACTGACTCCAATAAAAGCGAAATCTCATTTTTTTCAAAATTGTGGACTAGTTGTTTTCTGCATAACTACGTTCAAATGAGATGGAGAAGACTAACGTACTTGCCCGTCATTGTGAAGTCAAAACTCTAAATTTCTGTAAGGCGTTCTTAGACGAAAACGGAACGACGCGAATCAGCGTCATCATCCAAAAAAAATATTAACGAAAAGATTGCAACGCCCCCTTCACCAAGTCATAAATAACATTCCACGTATAAATACACCATCTATAATAATTCTAATTACTTGGGTAGTCCACCTACAAATATTTTCCAACTACTGATTGCAGACAAATGAATTTTTTTTATGCCGGTTAATTAATGTGGGTAGGCAGAGTCAACTATCATTTATCATTTGATAGAATTAGATATCGAGGATAGCCATGCTGCACATCGTATTTGCATATGTATGAATTATTAATTTAATACAAATTAAATGTATTAATTAGAAAGATATACATATAAAATCAATTTATCGAAAAAATATTGTTGTTGCTACCGGGATTCGAACCTGGATCTCTTCCTATCCGGGCATAAGTTTAAACATATACATTGCAAGATGGCGTACATACGCTTCCATAATTAAAGGAAGTGGTCTAAATATGAGCTACCACTTTTAATATTCAGATTTTCCTTTAAATATAGAGAAATCAACAATTTGGTTCCTATTTGATAATTAAGTTTTTTAAGAAAAAAATAAAATAATAACACTACTAAAAACATTGTCTGTGAGGTCTAAATATGGGCTAGTAGTACTTTATTAATAAAAGTTCACTTATTTTATGACATATTTTACCATACATATTAGTACACATTGATTGAAAATTATATTACTGACATAAATAGAAGATAAAAAAAAAATTGAAAAATCACAAATGAACACGTCTTTTTCCACACCAGCCCAATCATTGTGTGCCAACATCGAACACTGAAAACATTGAATCCTAATGCACATGATAGCCCATATTTAGACCAACCGCCATGTGAACATTCAATAACAAAAAAATATTTCAAAAATCAAATAAACCTGAATACATTGCAAAAGGTTATTGTTTTCACATTCATTAATTATTTTGTAATTATATTTAACAGATGTAGCCGATTTTAAATTGGAATAAATAACATAGTACATAACACACACCTCTTCTAAAGTTTAGACAGCGCGATTGTCACCACATAAAGTATTTCTCAACACTGAACACTTAAGCGTCGGTTTAGCAGTCTGTCTCGCTCGTGGCTATTAGCTATCTTCATGAGAATGAATTTTAAGTATTCTACACTAGATGGCAGTCATATAATTAATATAAAGTCCTACTAGCCCATAATTGGACCACTGCCCATATTTAGACCACTTCCTCTACATTTTTATTGGTGATACAAAAAGATATGTAATGGTGTACACATAGTAGAGTGGTCAGTAGGTAAGTGCCGGTTGTGTGATGAGTAGTAAATTTTTACCATGGTAAGTTTTAACTTTAGTAACTTTTTACCATCGCCCGTTAGTACGTCAAATTTACTACCGTCAAAGACAATCTCGCCTCTTAGCGTAGTAAGGCGAATAATCATGAAATATGCTTTATCTGGGGCATTATTCGCCCCTGCCTTCGAGACCTGTCACATCGGTGACAAAAGATTTTCGGATTATGTGCTAATGTGTATTAAACAACGAGATCATCATCGGACGAACTCTCATTACCAAAGTAGCGGGATATTAAATGATCAATTGTCGTATACTGCAACTTACAAAGTATCAATGTGACAGATGACTTTTGAAACAGCTGCGAAGAGTCCGCCATATTAAACTATCGATTCACATCGGAGAGAAAAATTAGTTTATTACTGAATGTACTTTCGAGAAGACATTATTTTTTTCCAACAAACAAACAAACAATACTTTTTAACCATAGTAAAAAGTTACTACCGATCACACAACCGGCCCTTAGAATGATATTTCATGCCCACCCAAATAATTTATCAGTGACAGGAATGTATTATTTATTTGATTTGGAATGATTAAATATAATATTATGAAAATAACGTTTTTTTCGGTTTTCGGTTCAGCTCCGAGTGATTAATTTTTAAAAGTTTTTAAATTTCTTTATTTGTATTTTAACTTTATTTTCTACCATAATTCCTTCTTTTGTAATAAGTATGTTACATGTATAACATTAAAATTTAAAGGTATAACGATTAAAACTAGAAGTATATAATATAGGTTTAATAATATAATTTATTAAACGAAAAAAATTCGTATATTCACAGTTGAAGTATACATGATTCTTGAGTATATTTATTTATAATTTTAAAAGATGAAAAGTTGAAATGAACAGAAATTAATCGATATTTTTTTCGGTTCAGTTCCGGTTCGAAACCATGCACGTTAGTGTAATATTTTTATATAAAAAAGTAGCATATACAGTTTGAAGACACTTGACTTAAATTTGAAAAAGCGCTGATTTAATTTGTAACACTAAATATTTCACACAGCTTTCATAGGTTATTGCAGATATTTTCATTGAAATTTGGGATAATAGTGAAATAATGCAGTCTAGTAGAACCTGGGATCGGGTGTAGGTATCGAGATCAATTTTAATGTTTCTTGGCGGTCTCATCGCGCAGGAACGTGACGGATTGCAGATTTCTCGAAAACGGGACAAATTTCGGATTAAATAAGAGAAAACATACAACAGCCCGCAAAGACGTCTAACATCCCCTATACACGGAAGCGCCGCTACGCAAATGAAGCTACCGGGAAAAGATTTACGAGGGAGGATTATCGCGAGGCAAGAAGTTTGGCAAAAACACCAGCGAAGAGGAGTGACTAACGTCTCGGCGTTCGGCGCCACCGTTAATGTGTAACGCCTCTCGAATTCAGGAGTTGTCGCAACTGCTGCTTCTACAGCGGTGACGATTTCCTTACAAAATTTGCAATTTAAATGTATCTGTGACTTGCGAACACTACGGGATTATAAGGTAGGCGAGGGCGGCGCGGGGCGGAGGGCGGAGAGCGCCCCACGCAGCCTGTATCGCGGATGCTCCGGTGGCGGGGGCGGCTTCGGGCGGCGCGGGGGTTGCTTGCGAAAAATAAAAATCCCTTGTGCCAATCTCAAAAGTTACATTATTGACATTATTCATAATCGGGCTGAACCGACCGGACCATTTTATCTGCGTCTGACTAGTACCGGGTCAAAAACATAACGATGGTCCACTAAACCACCAAAAATAACTGAAATTAACATATCATCTAAAAAAATTATTAAGCCCTGTAATTACCCACACTTCCGTATATTTCCATTAAATACAATAAAAAAGATATGAAATATTATTTGTTTAATAACAGTGCCTTTGTAGGTGAAAATCAAGTAAATTTTGAGTTCTTGGACATAATCAAATATTGCTATTAAACAATAGCCCACTTCACCCCACCAACAGGATCATTTTAGGTGAGCAGGGATTACCAGTAACTGTCAGAATATTATAAAAAAGGAGAAAAAAATAATACATATATAAAACTGAACGTCTGCCTGTCTGTTTTCTATACAATTGTACCCTTTGCTCGATCTAAATAACATTTTGCATAGTTATTCTTTTGAACCCCGGGCAAAATAACATTTTTGTTAAGAACACAGTATTATTGTGAAGTTGCAGTTTTTCAGAACATAGTTTTGTAATATTTTTAATGGAAATTAAATGTAGCAATCAGAAAAATAAACAGATAAAATCAATTTATCGAAAAAATATTTTTGTTAACGTTTAACATTTTTTTAATTCTTTTTTTTATATATTTTTTAAAGTAGTTAATAATAATAACGCCCCCTCACTGGGATGATTCTGTGTTGAAGTGGCCTATTGTTTAAAAGTTATTCAAGTGTTTATTAATATTTCAAAAAAAAATTATGACTTCATTTTTTTTTTTATTGTACCTGTCATCTGTTCCCTTTTCATCATCGTTGTCTAATTCTTTATTCCATTGTATAATTAGTTACATATGGGTATCAACTTCCCGTCCCCTCGCTACCCTACAATCATTCGCTGCATCCATTCGAAATTTTGCATATTCTTTAGGACCCTTACAATAATATATATTCCCCCACTGTCTCCTGGCATAATAATAATATGACCCTCATATCTAATTATATTTGAATCTGGATCCTGGTCAGCGCTGGTAGATTTAAATAACAGTGAAAAGTATATTAATTCATAATATAATATGCATATGCATTAAATTTAAAACGCTGTGATATCTTATTCTTTTTTTAAGTAAATATATAAAGAGTTATTTAAAAAAACCGATAAAGACAGGTAAAAAATTAAAATAATTACTTTGGATCCAAAGGGTTAACACTTCTATGTTGCAAATACTGTGCAATAATGTTGCTAACAAATTATATGTATGCAATGAACTGGAATATTGCTCAAGTATAATATTATATATAAAGCTTGAATGTTAGATTATATGAATCGTTCAGTTCCAAGACCTCACTCAATAGTTAACTAATGTTTTCCCGCTGGATACAATTCTGCCCGGTTCTCAATTACTTTCGTGTCTTCTGGATGGATATAAATAAAAACAATGTTATAACTCTACTTGAGTTTATTTACACTATTACAGTATTAAAGTTTATACTTTATAATATTAATGTTTAATACTTACTTCACCTGTCAATTAATGATGATAAAAAATGCTACTCTTGACTCACTGGTGTGATTGTGATTGATATTCAATAATATCAGTGATTGAAAACTGTGACTGTGATCACAGTTTTCAATAATATCAGTGATTAAAAACTGCGACTGTGATCACAGTTTCATTACTAATACGCGTGCGCCGCACGATATCACAATACATGAAATAAATAAATAAAATATAATTTTGAGCGTATTTACTTATATTTTTCAAACTTCGTATATAATTAATATATATCTAATTTAATATCATCTCAAAGAGAATGAAAACCCTTAAAAAAATGTGAGTTTATTTATCGAGTCAAATGCGTAAAACGTTTTGGCAGAATCTACTAGATGGGACTTAACACAAATTATAACGTCATTCCTTCATGAATATTTTCGTTTCATATGCACATGCGCCGAATCACGAATCTCGATATTCCCAGATATTCAATCACTGATAGTGAGTGTGACTTAAAGATATCAGTGATTGAATCACGGTTCGTGATTTTGAGCTCATCACTACTGTCAATGAGAGTTATAACATTGTTTTTATTTATATCCATCCATTATGATGAAACTCTACATAGTTAACGCCAATTCTATCAATAATATATTCATGTCTTCTTGTGAATGCTCATCTGTTGTCACTGTCCTCCAGTACCTGGTCCAACTGGTCAAGCCAGATCATTCGCAGACGCATCATATTCACGTTGCCCTCACACATTTTCTTTACCATTCTCTTCTCATACGTACGTTGCACGTGCCCAAACTATTTAAACACTAAAAACCTGTCTTTAAAGTGAAAAAGAATTTGTATCTCAAATTAATCTATGTAAAATCTCTAATTTTACTAAAATCAAGTAGGGTATCATTTGGAACAGAATGATTAAAATCATCCCGTTTAAAATAAAGGTTTGCTAATAGTTAGCAACATCATCACTGTTTATATTACCATCTGTATAGATACCTTTCCTTTTGTATGCTTCCTTCACCAACGCTTAGTGAAAACGCATTTCGCTAAAAAAAAATTGTAACTCTTTGTTGCATTAATTCGAACCGTTGGATTATCCAACATTTGAATATTATATTCAAATGACATGCGATAAAACAAGCCAAATAAAAATAATTATTTTTGGAATCATCAGAAGTATAGTGATAAATATTTATAAATTTAGAATAAAATTGAAACTAATAGGTTTATAAGTAAACAATTTAATTATTTAAAATGTAACTCAGAAAATCCTTTATAAATTTACAATACTTCTAATTATAAATTTGAAAGATGACTGTGAGTTATCTACTTGTAAAAAGTAAATCCATTAATCAGATAAGATAAAGAAAAATTGGATATGAAATGTGATACTGAACGCTAATGTGAAAGGGAGACATATTGGTTTATGATAAATAAATTAATTGGTACTGAATATCGGTGGCCACGTTATGTGACGTTATGGTTATGATCTCAAAACATTTGAGGATTCAGCAGAAATTAAGGTTTTAATTTCAAAGCTGAGAAGGATATACTATTTAGTTGAACGAGTGCGATGAAGCGAATAACAAGAATTTTGTAAAAAAACAATAACTTTATCATTATAATACATGTTTGAGTGATGACAGGTTCACATGTCAAAAAATTTGTCATAGACTGACTACCTTTGAAGATAAAAAATATATATAAGAATGGTGTACACACTCACTAAAATACTGATGGTTCTGTTACGCAGAAGATAATTTTAAAATAATAATCAAAAAACAAATTACAGTATTAAAAAAAACAGGTATAACAGAAGATACTAAAAAGTTATAAGGTTGTAGGACTAGTAATATATAACACTAACAATAACATTTGTTAATCAACACAATTTGCCACAACTCAACAATATATAAAATGGAAGATAGGAAGAATGCGTTCGGACGGGTAAGAGAGATTGCAGAATAAATTATAATAGAAGTTCTAATATGAAAGATCTACGATACCAGAGAAAGATCAGATAGGATAGAGGACATTGAATGAACTTTCCACAATCTCTGCTTACCACTGCAGTGAAACAGTACTACGTATAAATGATTATCAAGAAATATCAATAATTGCACCGATGACATTATCACATATTTCCTTATAGAACACAGATACTAGATATGAATTCCAGCGTTTGAAGTATTTATTGGTCGATAAGATCAGACGTTATTTGATAAATGTAAGAAATACGTGTTGAGTATCATAAAAGATGTTTTGAAATGAAGAACACGGTGGGCAAGAAGACAGAGATTATAAATATAGACCACCATTAATAACTATCTTGTTAACATACTAATTAATGAAATGACGATGAAAGAAATGCTTAATCAAATCAAAACAAAACTTTAAAATCATAGGATAACAATGCAATTAGTCATAATTGCGCGAGGTGTTGCAATCATTGCAATGATTTGAGCAACACACACTTGTCAATTCGTATTTTAAAGAAAAAAATATACAAAACATGAAATAAAATCAATAATTTTAAATGATTACTTACCCGGTCAGTCTTTCTCTTCGACAGCGGCTGACGACGAACAAAATCAACTTCAGAAATGGTCATTTTGTTAAACTTTTGCATTCTTTCTTTCACTGACACTTGGTGCTCGCTATCCGAGTTTAAAGAACGTGAACTATCCGAACGCGTAGACATCCTATTTTCTCTACCTTCTTGTTCTATCTCGTTACTGGTATTAAAACTTTCACCCATGCTTTCTTGCACCTTCCTGTATTTCTTGATTGCACCTGAGGAAGACGATGTTGACACGTTGTCTGATCCAGTGTCTCGTTTATCGGTGCTAGATTTGCGCCGTTCGGGTAGTGCAGGTGGCTCCTCCGGTTCAGAGTCTCTACGTGGAAGGGTGTAGCTCTGTAAATCTGGTGAAGACATGGCCGTTGTTATGGGGCTACCCATTGAAGGAATACTTGTGACACTCATTTGGGGTAATGAATCGAGGCGTCTGAAACTGTCGGCATTCGGTGATGAGGTTATCACAGGCGGTAGCCTGTACGGAGGCGGTTCTCTGACAGGGGGTGTCTCCATAACGACTGTTTCTACAACAGGGGTCGCCAAAACTTGCATCTCCACTACTGGTGTCTCTAAAACATGTGTATCCACGACAGGCGTGTCCAAAACTTGTGTCTCCACAACTGGTGTCTTTAAAACATGTGTATCCACGACAGGCGTGTTCAAAACTTGTGTCTCCACAAATGGTATCTCTAAAACATGTGTATCCACGACAGGCGTGTCCAAAACTTGTGTCTCCACAACTGGCATCTCTAAAACATGTGTATCCACGACAGGCGTCTCTACAACAAACGTTTCCGCAATAGGCATGAATGTATTGGAGACGTTTATATCTTCACAAACAGAATCCGAAGACGTATTGATGTCAGAAACAACTGTTTTCTTCTTCTTTAAAACGATGTACTTTTCCCCGTTTTCATTTTTAATGCTCCCCAATATATTAACGTACTTTTTAAATGTTTCTCGGGCCTCATCTGTAAACAAATATCACAATTAAAACAACAAAGTTTGTTTGTTTACAGGTTAAGTGAGGTGACACCTGTTGAAGTTTATTATGAAATGGAATAAAACAAATGTACGTACCTTTGGTTTCTGAATTAGTCAAAAACGGCTTAAAATGTTTAACCAAATCATGATTTGTGACCTTTCCTCCCCGGGCAAATATAAAATTTCGAATTTCATCAATACTTAACTCTGTTGGTGCAGACATTGTTGATTTTGACACGTGAACTGAATAGCGGCTAACTTCACGTTTATCAAGGCGTTGACTTATCAACTCGTACGCCACCAAGTGCAAGTTGATATTAAACTGTCAAAGTATAAAATGTCAAATATAATGTTGATATTTGTATATTGTTAAATGGTTTTTAAAGAAATAAAATTATAACTCATTCTAAAATGTACTAATTTCATTTATAAACTTTCTGTTTAAGCTACTTTACTTTTATATGAGAATTTTAATTCAATATTTCATATTTTGACGGACTGTTGGGTAACTTTGAACACTTTTAGATGTTCAGAAACAGAACAATAAAATAAAACTTTATTCGAAGGTGTAATGTAACGTGAAAAAAGTATTAGATACAAAATATTATCTTGGTTTGTTGCAGCTTCGCTTACAATATTTGTGTTATGACAATGACAGAAAAAAAAAATTTAGCATGCCCATGTTTTATAAATTATTTTTTTGACAATGAATATATACAATAATAATTTTTGTGCTTAATGTATTGTAACAACATCAATGTATTCAAGAGATGGGCCTCTTAGACGACACACAGGTAGAGTCAAAAACGAACCCTAATGTACGCCGTAAAGTTCACGCAGTATACAAAGTGCGAAACTGAAATATCGACATAACTAATTCTGATAGAATAATTTTCGTACATAGGTAAAAGATATTCACTGTCTCCTGTCTGTGCGAAATTACATAAGTTCATACGTTATATCTAACAGTGAGATCTAAACAATTAATTTTAATTAATATGACAAGTTACATAATTGAACAACCAGAAATAAGAAATGATTTAAATGACAAATATATCAAATAATTTTAATAACATAAAATCCTTGTTACCTGTGTTTAAAACAAGATAAAGAGAAGGGAATACACGTAGAAAAGAAAAACTGAAATTTAAAATTAAAATAAAATAAAGAAATGATGTTCGGTTCATGTAAATATTTTCATAAATCTTTGTTTAGTTTTTTTTTTGCCAATGTCCAATAACAATTTTGGAGATAATGGAGTTAAGGTTTATCCGTAAAAATATGTTTTATATTAACTGGCAAAATGTTATATGCTTTAGGTGCTAAAAATGTGTGGGAGGGTGGACCAAAGTTCTCTCAATTTGGCTCCATGGTGACTATCTTTTACTTACTTACTTACTTACTTATTTACTTACTTAACAGGATTAGTTACTTAGGCAGATAGGATAGAGCGCCACACTCTTCTGCCATGACACACAAGAAAATACATTTTTATTTTTGATTTTTTTTTACCAAAACGAAGCATTTAAAAAACAATCAAAACTGATATAATATCGTAAAAACTTACCTACTTTTCTCCGCGAGACCGGTCCTGTCTGTCCTGACACAATACTCGCCTCATACACATTCATACATCTTGTGGCTTCTAACAGGACCATCCTTCAGTATCTAATTTACATGGTCATGCCAAGTCTTCCGCGGAAGTCTTCTATTTTTGGTGCCATCAACACTTGGTCATGTATATTTCTTACCATTATCTCCTCATTCATCCGTTCCATGTGACCAAATCACTTGTGTTATCATTTCATAATCTTATTCACAATGCTAAAATCAGATTTAATTTCCCTCATTATTTATTTACTCATAAATAATAAATAAATGTCATAAATGGATCTGCCACACATACCGCCTCAAAGGTCTCATTTCCACTGCATTCAGTCTACTTCAGTTCTTCTTTTTCTAGCTTCAGGACTCACTTCTATACTTCATTATCGGTATCAGGACTCCATTGTGTATCGCTAGTTTTGCCGCGGTTGACAAGTACCCGTTATATATAATTCCATTCAAAGCGCCGTTCTCCCTTCTTTCGATATATTTCTCAGCCTTCCGTTTCTATCGAACACTTTTCAAATACACAAACTCATCTATGTGTTCCAAACATTCATTACCTACAAGTATTTCGCAATGTGTATTTCTTTCCTCCTCGAATACCATCACTTTCGTAATAAGATCGCTTTCCTTGCATACATCGTACATTCTACTCACTAAGACTCTATAATTCTCCTAACTAACTCTCCTGTAACACTCTTTCGTCTTCCAAGGCCTCTTCAGCTTGAAATTCTGCCTTGAATTTTGAGATGCAGGATCTGGTACTTTTCTGGATGTCTCGTGATATGGTCAAAATACTGCATATTTTTATTGTTTTATTATTCCTTTCGCATCCGAATCAACAGATTATCATTGATAAGCTTATTTTTAGATCTTTAGATCCACACCTCAAATACTTCATGTCGCTTAAGCTACGTGTTATATTAGTTTAGTGATGATAAACCGTTATTTAAACTAATAGTATGACCGAGATAATCGTAAAACGAGATTTAATTGTTGTAGGTTTACTTTCTAGCATAGTAGTGACTGCTCGAAGAATTTGGAATAACTAGTTATCAGTTATTGTTAGAATAAAATACAATTACAATCACAATAACGATTAAAATAACGGTATAACCAAAATATATCAAATATGAATTAAATATATTAATTATAAAGATATACATATAAAATCAATTTTATCGAAAAATATTGTTGTTGCGCCACCGGGATTCGAACCTGGATCTCTTCCCTAACCGGGGGAGGTGCTTTATCCAACTAAGCTACAGCGACATTATTTTTAGCGACAATTTTTCGACCATATATGATACCTTTTTGATATCAATACATTTAATCGTTCCATCGAATGTGTTCTCCTAAAAAAAAAAAACTATATAAGTATTCATCTGTTTGGGATGTGGGCCCTAATGCACCACATTGTCTGCAATGGTATAGTTCCGCCACTAACGGTTATCACTTTGGGTCGTCTAAGTGCGAACGCACACTGACGACTTTCTGTCGTTTTCTGTTTCTGTCTCGAGGCCAATAAGTGTGTATGGTAGTGTGCACACAAACGATAGAACAGTTGGTGACGAACTATCGTACGACTGTTTAGTCCTCAGTATGCGCACGATCTTATAAGTCTGAAATGACATACTGTTCGATAGCATTTATTCTGCTCTGAAACGTCAGTGTCGCCGTTTTCTCGTATCATATAGTCTTTGTGCTTAAATAATGGAAATGGTGTCATTTTGAGAAAACCGAACATTTTCGAAACATAATTGTTTCGTTATCTAATCAAGTATAAAATTATCTTTTAAATATGAATTAAATATATTAATTATAAAGATATACATATAAAATCAATTTTATTATATAATATTGTTGATGCGCCACCGGGATTCGAACCTGGATCTCTTTCCTAACCAGGGAAGGTGGTTTAATCAACTAAGCTACAGCAACATTAATTAAATTAAATTTAATAAAAATGAATTGATAATTCTGACGTCTGCTATCAGTTTACTCAAAGGTATTTGATATTCTGTAAAAATAAGGTAGATGGCTCTGTCGAATGATGGAACGATTAAATGTATTAATATCAAAAAGGTAACATATAGGGTCGAAAATTGTCACTAAAAATATTGTCGCTGTAGCTTAGTTGGATAAAGTACCTTCCCCGGTTAGGAAAGAGATCCAGGTTCGAATCCCGGTGGCGCAACAACAATATTTTTCGATAAAATTGATTTTATATGTATATCTTTATAATGAATATATTTAATTCATATTTAAAATATGACAGATCGTCTGTTCTGAATAATTACAACTTCACAATAAGAATGTGTTCTCCTAAATATAAAATGATCATCCAGCTGACTTAACCGGGAGATTCTGTCGCATCCACCCTACAGTCCCGACCTCGCTCCGTCCGATTATCTCATTTTTCAGTAATTCTCCAATCACGTTCAACACCGACGATGACCTCAGAAATTGGCTCGATAACTATTTAGATACAAGACCAGCGGATTTTTATAGAAAAGCCATCGAAAAATTGGTTAAAAGATGGAATGAAGTCCTGAACAATAATATAAAAAATATATCAACAATTGAAATGTTGTAGTTTTTGTTTAAAAATATATTATATTTTTATTTTTTATCTTTGTTTTATTAACCACTAAAATGAGTTTAAATACATCTACCGGTTTCGAAAAATACCATTTTCTTCTTCAGGATGTCATAACTAACTAAAACATATATTGTTTCTTTGACAGAATCTATTTTTAAAAATCTATTTTTAAAAAAAAAATTTATTCCTAAAAATTATTCGAGTAAATTTGTATTAAGTAATGATTTGAGTTAGGTACTAAAAAAAAAAAAAAAAATTTTTTTTGAAAATAGATTTTTAAAAATAGATTCTGTCAAAGAAACAATATATGTTTTATTTAGTTATGACATCCTGAAGAAGAAAATGGTATTATTCGAAACCGGTAGATGTATTTAAACTCATTTTAGTGGTTAATAAAACAAAGATAAAAAATAAAAATATGAATCTTAACCACAAAGATAACATTGCTGATTTTAAAAGTATAAAAATATATTTTTATAATAAATAATTTAACAAAACCACAATGCATTGTTAGACAATCCAATATATTAGGTGGCTGCCTATTCGTGTATAAATGAATCAGTAGTACAGGTACCTATCAGTGTTATTCATTACAAATTCACTAAACCATTGCTATTTACATTAATCATGCCGGTGTACATCTAGCGGATGAAATGATTTGTGTTTTACATTACCCCGTATCCATTTTTTTTTACAATTATTCAGTTTCTTTGTGTATTTTTATCTTCGAAGGCAATCACAACTTGTCAAACGAGATGGACCAACAGAGGAGTTACTCTCGTACAGTTCTTTTATTTCATTTGGTACGTGCATAGTATTAAAAAGGCGGTACAACAAACTCGTTTCCTGTGCAAGAAGCACAACAATCATAAACAGTGTTGCATTATTGCAACACGTTTATGATCCGATCCTACTAAACAAAGGAACACGGCCACGCTGCCAAGATTTCCGTTTGGCAACAGCCCCGTTAGCGAAAACAGTTCCGTGGAATTGGAAAAAAATACAAATCCCCTTCATTGTACGCAAAACATATTTTTAGGATAGCGGTTAGCTGTAGCTGGACGATGGTGGTCAGCTCTGGAAATTCGGTACAAGACTATGCACTTTATTTGGGGATATCAGTCACTTACTTAACTCACGCAATTGTTAGGTGTATCTAAATACACACATATATATTTTTTTGAATGTAAGTAATTACTTAGGAGAACACATTCTTATTGTGAAGTTGTAATTATTCAGAACAGACGGTCTGTGATATTTTAAATATTCATTAAATATATTAATTATAAAGATATACATATACAATAAAATTTTATCGAAAAATATTGTTGTTGCGCCACCGGGATTCGAACCTGGATCTCTTTCTTAACCGGGGAAGGTGCTTTATCCAACTAAGCCTCAACGACATTATTTTTAGCGACAATTTTCGACCCTATATGTTACCTTTTTGATATTTATTTAGGTAGATGGCTCTGTCAAATGATGGAACGATTAAATGTATTAATATCAAAAAGGTAACATATAGGGTCGAAAATTGTCGCTAAAAATAATATCGCTGTAGCTTAGTTGGATAAAGCACCTTCTCCGGTTAGGAAAGAGATCCAGGTTCGAATCCCGGTGGTGCAACAACAATATTTTTCGATAAAATTGATTTTATATGTATATCTTTATAATTCATATTTTAATGTAAGTAATTACGTTTTTATTGTGAAATTTAAGAACGTAATTCTTTCATAATTAAACGGCTTGAGATGCCAGGTGTAGAAATAAAACCAATTAATCATATCCGAAGGCGGCAGGCTCGAATCCCGATTGGCTATTTCAAAATTTACTTTTCAATGGTACAAACCAATTTATTTAGCGCCCACTATATGATTATTTAATGGCGGGTTTTTAAATAACTGCCGCCAAGTGCTGCGTATGTCACCGAAATATGTCTTAATGCATTTTTGTCTGCGTTATTTGGTTTGAAATATATCTAACTGCTCGGAAAAGATCAATAGCCAGACGGCTAATAGAGATGGGTCGAGAGCGTTCGGAGCTACTCTTGACCCATATTATGAGGTGACTGGTGTATAAGTCTTTATATCATGTATCTACATTCTTATTGTTTAAGTTTTTGGAGATAATAATAATAATGTGTTTATTCCAGCGTGATCAGGTTTTTTTTAAACCTGATTCGCCATAAAGATAATACATATTATGTTAAACATTAAAGTTACGAAATAAATATAATGCTATGGAAAAGAAAAAGAAAAAGAAAACCGAGGAAAATATTATTAAATAAAAAAATTTAAAAATCAAAAGTTATAAGTTCACACATACATACATACACACAAAATATATACGTATATAATTACTTCAGTCACGGTCATTGTTATATATGTAGCTATTTTGTAGGCGTTGCCATTCTCTGGTCAGGGAACCAGCTTTCCACGAGAGCGCCGCTTGCACCAGAGACTTGATGCTGAGCTCCAGCCGCAGTTTTACGCCCGCAACTCGGTGTCTCAGAAGCGGAACGAATCCATGTACACGGCCTTCGGTAAACATTGTAGATGCGCTGCAATAACGCGCCAATCCAAATAGTATTCTGTATGTATCCATTAATTTACTATACTTTCATTGCAATTTTTTATAGGTATATATCATGTTCAATACTATATATTTACAGCCTTAACCCTTCCCAAACCATGCAGTAACACTGGTCTACCATTATAATTAAACCTGTAATATTTCTGTAAACACATGCAACATAAAATTCATTTGTAGATAATTCTAAAGAAAATATTAGCACTTAGAAATGATTAGAGAAAAACCAATTATAAAAAGGGAATCGTACAAAAACAATTATTTTTTCCATTCAATCCATTGTAAAATTAATACGTTGGTAAAAATACAATTTGTGATATTAAAGACAGAGATCATACACTATTTTCACAGTGAAAAGAACAAGAAGGAAGGACGCATTGTATACGACTTAATGAATGCTCTAAATTATGTTATTAATCATTTTTTCAAAATTGTATACTGAATATTTAGAGTAAATTCGTGCAATTAAAGCCATTTAAGCTAATAAAAACATTTTTTTTAACAATTATTTACGGTAACACGAATTGACAGCATGGCTGCGTTCGGGTATTTTATATCATGGTATGGTAAAGGTTAATGATGTACCTAATTATTGTAACTGTTATATTTACTCTTTTGTTATTTTTATTTGTCATCTTAAATAGTATATATATATCTATATCCATATTCCTCTAACTAGGAGTGGGCTAGAAAGGGCTCGGTGGGCCTCTCGTTAAATTAAGTAAAAACAATATTCTTAGATCAAATCAGTATCTAACTGTAATTTCTGTAGATGGTTTAAACGTATTATGAAACAGAAGACTTTGTTGCCTTTTGAAATTTATCGTAAAATACATTTATTTCGGGTGCATAATAAAAAGCCGTTTTTTTGTCTATAGTCTAACAATGCTTAAAAATTCCAATGTTTTGTATATATTGCCTCCAGATATTCAACGCAATATTTTTGTAAACGATGCTTTGAACGAATATCCATCATACTTCATACTAATTGTACACAGTTTTGATAAGGACAGTTCCTTATATTTATTACTTTGTACCATCACTTACATCTGAGAACTTCAGGTACAACCCAGTGTTCTGTTTCGAAACATGCAATTGTCACGAAAAGAATAGTACCTATTTCAGCGTCAATCTTGGAACTCTTCACTCCCGCAATCTAAGGTAGGTAAGTACATTTTTCAGGTATTGATATGAATTATTTTACGATATATTGCGTATTCTTACATAATACAAGTATATTAAGTAACTATTAGGAGAACACATTCAGATTACTCAAAGGTATTTGAGATTACGTAAAAATAATGTAACAATTAAATGTATTAATATCAAAAAAAAGGTAACATATAGGTTCGAAAATTTGTCGCTAAAAATATCGTCGCTGTAGCATAGTTGGATAATGTACCTTCCCCAGTTTGGAAAGAGATCCAGGTTCGAATCCCGGTGGTGCAACAACAATATTTTACGATAAAATTGATTAATTTATATTTTATATAAAGTAATATTAGATTGCTTTAATAATTATTGCGTATAATTGTATAAGAGTGCTAAAAAATTGGTCCCTTACCCGTAATACTGCGTATAGCTCTGAGATTAATCGAGCCCCTTGTTTATGTATTGGCAGTCCATTGCTAGCTTGAAGCATTGCAAATGATAAAATAACAATTGTAAATGACATAGATAAAACACTGTCCATCTCGATGCGGACTCTGGTCTAGTGAGGTGGATAGGGAATACATGAAATATAGAATGTAATGAAGATTTAAATAAATAAAAATCTATTTTTTTTCTACAAATGATAGTCAACAATGTCTCATTGAGATTGATATTCAAATGCAGCGACGCGAGTGGTGTCCAATTCCATTGTTCAGGAGTTTGCTGCAATGAGACAGGTTCACCTCGGTCCGACTAATTGTCCACCGGAAGGGTTTGATACAGATGCCGCGTGTGAACATGTCTACCTGTCACTTCCTCCGCTAATGTTTTATCCGTGTTCTTCTCTGGAAGGTCCGGTCGGCTGACCAACTTGAGGGCAGAGCCGCATCGGGGTTCTTAGTAAGCATTATGTCTCGGAATTTAATTTAATGAGCTTCCTCTTGTAGACACAGGCAGAGCAATTAAAACACAACGATCGCATACCTTAACATTAATTATGAAGTCTGCCATCATTGATGCTTACACATGCTCTAATTGATATTTATATTAGTCATTGATTGTAATTATATTAATCGAAGTTTTTTCACAGTGGAACCTCGGTTTACAAACGACTCTGTTTACCAAAAAATGCTTCAGTTTTCAAACAGAATTTCGGTTTACGAACAGGCAGGCAGTCTCAGAATTCACTACAAAAGAGCTAAAACAGCTTTTAAATGAGCAGCAAAAGATGATGACGATGATGAAATATTATTTTCAGAGATTGATGAATAAATTGAATATATTCCTAGGAGAAGTGTTCCGTGAAAAGTGCGCGATATTGAGTGAGGGATAGCAAAGTTTTGTGGAAAAATATCACCCTGATAACAATATCTGTTTAATGATAATGTCATGTCTCACTTCCGCTACATTATAAAAAGCAAGAAGAGACAAATATCGTTGGATAGGTTTTTCGTGAGACAGAAACCTGATGGACTTCAAGCAGTCGATGTTTTCATCGAAGGAGAGTCCCCTTCCAAACAATAACACTTTACTACTCATTTTGTAAGATAAATTTAAAAAATATATATTTTCACGTTTATGCTTTTCATTTTATTAATTCTAATTTCCTTTAAATTAAATCCTTGAATTGTTATCGCCTTCATAGGATTTTAAGCAAGAAGTAGAAAATAAAGATGATAAAGGGCTATTTTTAAAGGGCCTTATACAGATTAATATATTGATTCTTATCGGAATAATTGTTTTGTTTTACGAAGATCTCTGTTTTCGAACCGTTAAACCGAGGTTTCGCTGTATTTAATATCGTTAATATGTATCCCGCGTTTAGGGTGTGGATCTCGCGATGGAAAATATTGGGAAGACCAGCAGACTAAAATGAAATAGAGGACAGCGTGACTCAAACATATGTATATTGTTATTTCTCCCGCGTGGGGAGTGTATCGTTAATTGTCACTCCTATGATTGATATATTTACGTAATAACATCACTCATTTATGCTTGTGGCAGTAAAAGTATGAATATTAAACTCTGTAATACAAATAGCTCTGTATCAGTATCTATTCTCCGATCTATTGATAACTGTTATTTGCGTTTATCAACTGCGCAGGGGCGTCGAAGGGAGTAGTTTCTAAATTCACAAACTAATATCTCGTCTATTTTTTTGTATCATATATCTTAAATAATTGCATACAGATTCTCGGGAGTTAAAATTTTCTTGTTTTTGATGTGAAGAACCGGTACACGAGTGAAAACTTGTAAAACGGTCACAGGAAAAGGTGGGGGTCCTTTCAATGTTTTTTGAAGTGTATAAACTATAACACAGTATTATAATTATTACAGATGTTAGATATTTTGCTTACTGTTTGCATAACATGTTTTAAATACTAATTTAATGTATTAATTATAAATATATACATATAAAATCAATTTTGTCGAAAAATATTGTTTCTGCGCTACCGGGATTCGAACCTGGATCTTTATTTCCAATCCGGGGAAGTACACTGTAGTTAGAATGCGCCCGGTAGCGCAAAAACAATATTTTTCGACAAAATTGATTTTATATGTATGTATTTATAATTAATACATTAAATATAAAAATATAATAATAAAATCACCCGCCAAATACACCCCTGACATCTGGTGTCTTCTAGTTTGCCTATTTTATTGATTCCCTTGGACATTTTGAATACAATGGACTCTTCCGTTACGCTAATGCGAAATAATGGTAGGCATTAATTACACGGTAACCATGCAGGTGTTCCCCGCCGGTATCCTGGCGCACGTGCGAGGAGTGTGTGACAAGTTGGTTGATGGTCGATGTGGCATATTTCTGGTCATGTGATCCTCTACCACCGGCCGCCAACTGTAGCGTCATCACAACCGTTTTCAAATTAAAATAAACGAATAATTTGTTAAAGCGCGCTATTAGTCGATGGATGGAATCAAACCATCGATCGATTATAAGAATCATGATATTCATAAATAACTCTTATATCTAAGTACGTTTTGAGAGTGAAATATTTTGTTTTATTTACTGAGCGCCGCTTTCTTTCCTTTACAATTTATTTTTAAAATTGTTCTGACCCTTACCAAACGCACCTCATTATTTTATCCGAAGTCATCGAATGCATTAGCTGTCGCCAGATGTGATTGTTTTTTAAATTTTTTTATTCACAATTTGGTATTTACGTTCTTTTTAAAGACATGCAGATAATATCTGTGTGGAAATGTTTCATAACTCTAAATATAGTAATGTAGTGAAAATGTTTGATATTGAATGTATTTGTTTTATGTATGTAAAATAAAATAATATTCTGTATAAATGTATGTATTAAAAACATTATTATAGGTATATCACTTTTAATAATAATAATAATAATGGATAATTTGTATAGCGCCATTTTCGTAAAAACTTTCAAAGGGCGCTTTACACAGAATATGTTTTTTAAAATTAAAAATTCGTTTTTTTCACTTATGGAAATGATTTTTTGAAAAAGTGCGTTTTTAGTTTCTTCTTAAATAAAGTCTCTGATGCACTGTTTCTAATAACGAAGGGCAGAGTTCCACGCTTTTGGGCCTGCCACTGCGAATGCCCGTTCACCAAATTTTTGTTTAGATTGTAATAATAGTAAAGCCAAGTCCACATTTTTTTAAAATATTTTATATTCACAAAAATGCTCAATGCTGTCCAGCTAGACCCGATGTAGTGATATTTTACAACGTACTGGCTGGAAAGTGGAAAGTTTTCTAAACGCCTCGAGGTAAAACACAATATCCAGCTTCTCGAAGTTGATCAGATGATCATAGCGTGGCGTGATCTAGCCCAACCTACTAGTTAAAACTGCAACCTACTAGTTAAAACTGCAACCTACTAGTTAAAACCAGATGAGAGGACGATGCTAACTAGGTATACTAGGTGTCAAAAATATAAGATTTTTTTTTAATTTTTAGAAAAATTCTTTTACCCTAAATTCTTGTCTATAAGCCGGACTCGTATATAAGCCGGAGACCAAAAACCATAAGAATTTTAAAATATAAATCTTATCATAGATAAGCCGGACTCATAGATAAGCCGGACTAATAGATAAGCCGGACTCATAGATAAGCCGAACTTACTATAACTAAGCCCCGTCGCATATTGAATCCAGCTTGCAGCCACGCACGGTGCGCTCGCACGCTTTTTACGACTCGACCTCACATCACAAAAGAAGTCAAAGAAAGGGTGACAAAGTATTCACAGTTGGCTGTTATTCCTGGGGAACTGACATCTAAATTACAGCCACTGGATCTAAGCGTTAATAAATCTTTTAAAGCCAAAATGCGTGAGAAATGGGAGGACTGGATGGTCAATGATTATCATTCGTTCACTAAGTCTGGATCAATCTGAAGTATGTCAATGGATCGACAAATGTTGGAGTGAAGTAACCGCGGATTGCATTCAAAATTGATTTAAAGCCGCGAATATCTGCGAATATTCAACCGAAGCGCTAACAACTGTGACTAATAGTGAAGAAGAATCTGAAGAAGAAACCGAAGATCAAATCGAATATGAAATTCCAGAATCCTTTAACGAGATGTTTGACCTGTTTAATACTGAATCTGATGAAGAATTTGATGGCTTTAATTAATAATTTTTTTTTTAAATGTATAACTTTTTTTTAATAAAAATTAATTTTTAAAAATGTACAACTTTTTTTAATAAAATTGATTTTGTGTATAAGCCGATATTCTATTTTTGCATTTTCACTACTTTTTTTCTTAGATAAGCCGCGGCTTATAGACAAGAACTTAGGGTAATATAAAATTTTAAAATAATTGTGAATTCATTAAGTTCACCTAGTTCAAAAAAGGCAAGTTTTTTTTTGCTAGGTACTGTTCTTTGCTAAAGATTACGCTTAAAATATCGTTTACCATTTCTCCATCGGACAAAGGATATTTAAAAAGTTGCATTACGATAGTGCTCAAAAACTTGCATTTAGATAATTAGTTTTACAAATTACCGTAACTGAAACTTGTACAACATAAGTAAATATATTTAAACATTAAATATTTTAATATTATTGCTAATTATCAACAAATTTCTTTCGCTTGACAAATAATTGATGAACACCTATATCTCTTACCTGTGGAAACACCATACGAAATAACGTTGGAAGTCACTTCGAAAAAAACCATTTAGTATGTAAAATTAGTAATAGATGCCAGTCAAGATAATAATCTCTTTCGAAGAAATAAGAGTAAAATTGCTTCAAATCTACAGAAAATTGTTTGACGTAACAATACAAATACAACTTATAATAATATTTAGGTGAGTAAGATAATTTGAGCACGCAAACAAAAAAAATATCTCGCAGCGTAAGTGTGACGTTACAAATGAAAGGCTGTCGGAATTAAAAATTCTAGTCGTGAATAAATAATAAGAATTGTAAATATGAATTAAATGTATTAATTATAAAGATATACATACAAAATCAATATTATCGAAAAATAAAAACATTGTTGTTGCGCTACCGGGATTCGAACCTGGATCTCTTCCCTAACCGGGGGAGGTGCTTTATCCAACTAAGCTACAGCGGCACTATTTTTATCGACAATTTTTCGACCTTATATGTTACCTTTTTGATATCAATACATTTAATCGTTCCATCATTTGACAGAGCCATCTACCTTATTTTTACAGAATCTCAAATACCTTTGAGTGAATCTGATAGCAGACGCTAGAGTTATTAATTCATTTTTATTAAATTTTGGACACCAACTTCACAATAAGAATGTGTTCTCCTAAAAATAATAAGAATTGTTTAATTTATATTCATTTTCCCGAATTTTTATTAATGCACATCTTTTTTGCTTATATGGAGTGCACATCCCTGGTATTCATGAACGGTATGGTTAATTCCCTTATATGTATTTGTTGGTACGTAGGCACATGGTGGTGACTAATGGAATTTGAGATCTAGTGCGAAATTCATTACTGCATCCATAAATTACCCCATGTCTTCTATTGCGCATGTATTTAGAATGAATGCATTTTGATCCATTGCTGCCGAATTGCCAATTAGAATCTGACTTCCGCAGGATATTTGTACAGAATGTAGCAATAGTGGCACACAGTAACAAACGTCGATCAAATAATCTGTCTGACGCAAGGATGAGTCGTACATTTCTAGTTAGCGGCGTGAAATGCGCTCGCCTTTGTTTAAACTCGAAGCCTCGAAGTTGGAAGCTAGGAAGGTCGCATTTAACCAGGCTCTGAGTAGAAACGCTGTTCGATACGAGCTATTCTTTGAGAGGTCGTCGGAATAGTCGCTCCTGTGTTTGGAGTGGGGCGGTTTTAGCGGTTGGGTTCCTCGCTCGCAGGGTGCAGCGGTGTTTGGCGCACGCTGGTGGCCACCGTGGATTGCCACCCCCCGGTATCGCAGGCAGCGGTAGATATTCTATTTAATTAAACCGCTTAGCCCGCATCGGATATAAATTCCCACCGTTACCTCTTTAATCAGAAGTAGTTACTGCGTGTCGGTCAGTTGCACAGCGGCCACACAAAACCCAATCGCACAGCCAACTGCGCACTTTGGATGTAAATAGTCACGGGAATATTTGAGTGATGAATTAATTAACATCCGTGAACCCAATCAATTATAATGCATTCGGTCGACACTGTTTTAATAATTATTATTGATTAAAATGATTGCTGAACCTACTGCACAATTATCTCTATCTTGAGATGTGCTAATGACTGCATTATGGTACTTAAGATTAAAGTTCAGGTACCTGATTCTATTGCAAAACATACATTTATTAATAAAGACTTTATAATTTTTAATTATTTATATTGAATCCAAAATAGCAAACAGGTTCTGTAAATAAAATGACGAGCTGGAGCTATATTTGTGAGAACTCCATTAACCGGAGGGGTGTTCCGGTTTACCCCAGTTTATTATTTTATTTCGTTCCCTTTCGTATATCTTCTCATTCACGCTCGTCAATTTTCAAAGATTTTAACAGTCCCGTCCTCCAATACCTGATCTAATAATTTGGCCAGGTCTTTTTAGCTTAGATAAAACGTTTAAGTTGTTTTAGTAATTTTTTATTCTATTTTGATTTTCATCAATAAATATATTTTTGTAATTTCATTAAACATTATTGTCACGTCGTGTTATTTACGACGTGACTGATTTAAATAACAATTATTTTTATTTTTAATATTAGTTTAACTTTTGTTTTCAACATCATCGTTACAATTTGAGTAAATACTAGATTTATTTTTTAAATATTTGTTATTTTAATTAATTTTTTAAAAACATTAGAATAATATGATATAGGTTTATGGTTTTGATCAGTTAATGTGTCATCCTGACGAAGGAAATGGAATTCTCGGAAACCGGTTGATGTATTTTAAAAAAAACATGATTTTTGACACATTTTCATTGATATACAGAAATATTGTACCAAACTAACATTAATCTATTAATTAAGAGGACGACCACCAAGTTCGTTTTATTTTCATAGCACATGCGATTAGCTTGGTTTGAACATTTTAAGGATATTGATGCAGTCTCTTCCCCGAGTGTCTCCCACTTTTCTTTGTCCATTGTTATTCGCAGCCAAGTAGGTACTCCCGCAGAGTTAGATGATATCATCGGTCTAATGGGTTTTAGGGCGACCTGTCGGCCTCGTAAGTTGACTGTGTTTGTCCAATTATACTCCGTTCTATGTTGCCATTTCATTTTCTTAGCTTATTCTATAAAACTACTAGTTTTCCGTGTTCGAATCTCGCATTTGTTATAGATGGTTGTTTGTCTTCGTCTATAACATTTATAAATCGAAATTATTTTTAATATAAGATATTCAATAAAATTCTAGTCATAATTTTTTTTACATTGTTATCTGTCTGGTTGAATTGATCATAAAATTACTGTTTTATATATATAGAATACTTAAAATAATATCTAAAGTTGTACCAATATTAAAGTCTAACGTGACTGAAACCGATAGTGATATATTGTGATATGTGATTGTGTGTTCTCAATAGAATACCCACGCCAGTTACGGCCATATTATGTTATTTGCATATTAGCATCACATCTTTGCGAGATCTTCAAGAACCCAAATTAGTGACAATCGTTAGTAGGAGAACACATTCTTATTGTGAAGTTGTAATTATTCACAACAAACGGTCTGTGATATTTTAAATATTAATTAAATATATTAGAAATATATACATATAAAATCGATTTTATCGAAAAATATTGTTGTTGCGCCACCGGGATTCCGGGGAAGGTACATATCCAACTATGCTACAGCGACAATATTCTTAGCGACAATTTTCAAACCTATATGTTACCTTTTTGATATTGATACATTTAATCGTTCCATTATTTGAAAGAGCCATCTGACTTATTTTTACAGAATCTCAAATACCTTTGAGTAAACTGATAGCAGACGTCAGAATTATCAATTCATGTTTTTCGATAAAATTGATTTTATATGTATATCTTTCTAATTAATATATTTAATTCATATTTAACAATCGTTAGGACTAAGAAACTGAAATAAGCTGGCCGTGTTGTGAGAAAACTGGAACTTGGACTGTCTAAAAGGTCTTTGAGGGAAACCCAGTCGGAACTCTATCATAGGGCTGCTCTTCAATGAGATGGACAAATATAGTCAAGCAAATGCAGATAGATTGCCAGTGTTGGAGAACGCAGCGACACTAATTATGAAATTACTTAAGTCAGTTTTTAAAACAAAAAAAAATGTGTTTCGTCCGACTCCCTTCAGTACAGTAGAGAGTGTACTTGATAGCCCTTTAATGGCTGTCTTGTATCCACTGGTCTCTTAACTTTTATACATGATACTTCATTATCTATCTGTTTGTATTGTTGTTATATACATGTATTTCAAAATAAATAAAGATAGTACTTAAAAGGACGCAGGAAGGCTTTTGTTTTCTATCTCTTTTCTTTTGTGTTTATTAATTATACATTTCGAGTTTCTGTAGTACTGTGTGCGGAACCGATAAAAGAAGTTGAAACTTCTACAACGGTTCGATGGACCAAAATCTGTAACTTTTTCAAAGTATATTCAAACTAGTTTTTCTACTTCCGTAAAAAATGACAAGTTTTTATTATGTTCTTCGTATTGTCATTTTTATACCATACCCGTTGTTCTTTCTGTCAGCTGTTTCAATATATAATACTATACGCTATTATCCAGTCTATGTGGCGGGTTAATATACCCTTTGCTTTGAGAATCATCCTTTCTCAAACGAGATAATAATATATCATATTGTATTCAATCTATGTGAAATCGATCTAAGGTCTTAAGACGGATCTTTGTATGTGTTATTACGCCTATACACATAAATCGTTACACTGCCAATATTCTACCTTTGAAACCTGTTGATTTATAAAATAAATATCAAAACATTGTAAAAAAAATTGATGATGGAACCTAGCTACATTTATAAAGTATTATTAATAAGACTTTAGAATCTTGTTAAATTTGTGCTCGCTAGATATTTTTTATGTTCGTTATTTTGGCAAAGCATACGCACAGCTTAGATGGAACTTTGTCCAAAAGGTGTCTGGATTAGCCTTGCTCACTATTTGATGGATATATTTTTTTAGGCCTTCCTCTCTGTGTTTTTCCATCAATCTTTTCTTCAGTTACATTTCTTAGATATGCGATGTGTCCGAGTCTGTTTTATCCATTGACCCCTCTGATTTTCTGATTTGTATATTATTGACCTCTTGTCATGCATTTTCATTTGTGATTCTTTCAGTCTTGTTTATTATTTCCATCTTCTAGCAACTCACTGAAAGTGGACCCACAACATTCCCAGGACCGATTTAATAAGCTCAAGGCTCGTATTTCGGTCCTACTCTTACGCCATTTGGTTGGCTTTTTTTTAATGGTACTAATGATAATGATACCATGCAGATACCTATTCCAAATTTGCTCTTATTGTACCCGATCTTTGTTTTACTTTTATTATAATCATATATACAACAGATCAGACAAATAATAATTAAATTATAGTAACCTACAAACCATAAAGCCAGGGAGTAAGAGAAACGTTAGGAAACAATCTCTTCCGGGGAAAAATATGGCACAAAAATAAATACAAGTAAGGAAATGGGACTCACCCCACGCACGACTGCCGGTAGATTTAACCCAGCGGCCCATTTCAAATAACTGACATACTTAATAAATACGTTCATTATGGTGCCTATATATTTTATTCAGTAACCGTAAATTTTCGCCAGTCTCTAGTTTTAACATAATTTAGAAATTTAAAATATAATAAATATAAACATAAATAATAATCGTTGTATAAGAAATTCTTCTTCTTTTTCTTCATCCCCTTTATCCTATTCGAAGGTCGAAAGGCTAACGCTTGGACAGTACTCTTCCACCGCTCTCCGTCTTGTAAAGTGTCAATTACTTGTGACCACTAATAGTGCCATCCATATGTATAAGAAATTTAATTTAAAAATATTTTTAAAATGTAATAAAATTGGGAAATATTAATACGTACTTTAAAACAAATACTTTTAATTCCTTAGAACGAATTATTTGTATGACAAAGTAATAAAAATTTAGCATGGTTTGGTCAGCTTAGGTTAAGTTAGGTATTTTTTATTAAACTAAGATATATTTATTAAACATAATGCAAAAACAACTTGTTTTATGGGACAAAGTATTTATTTTAATGCACATATTCACTGTTAAATCGTACCCTAAAAAATTCCCTTCCTTCCCAGTGAACTGTGCATGACATCACATACACGCGCGATGTTTACTTCAACATCGTACTCACTTATTTTATAATGATTATCACCAACAGCACATTGATGACATTCAAAAGAAGAAATTGTTATTGTGTGTTCTTGGACATATTCAAATATTGCTAGAACAAATTGTTATTGTGTGTTCTTGGACATATTAAAATATTGCTAGAAGACATTGTTATTGTGTGTTCTTGGACATATTAAAATATTGCTAGAAGACATTGTTATTGTGTGTTCTTGGACATATTAAAATATTGCTAGAAGAAATTGTTAATAAAGTTACGAGTTGCACGGTATTAGTGGGTGGTGATGTTTTGCTGTTAGCAGAATATACATTAGTAGATATTTATAAGGGTACACAGCTTCCTGTTTGTCGTGTATTTGCTATAGCCCAGAGCAATCAGTGATGCAAGATGTACCTTTAAACTTTAGCCTCAACTACGAGCGAAACCTTTCCAAATACACGGAAGTTATTTTCTTAAAATCACCAAGTGTCATGTTTTACTTAAACGCATTGTTACAAAATATGTTGCACTACATGAAAAGTTAGGAGTTAAGTTACACGGGGGTTACATGACCGCATTATGATACAATGAAAGTTATGTAAAATGTGTTATATCAAAAATCTTTGAATAAGTAACATTATAAATGAAAATTTGACGATAATTTAAAGGGTCATAATTGCTTAATTGTTTACATACTTACTTCCTTATTTACTTACCCGCGGAGTAGACAGAGAGGACAGAGCGCCACACTCCTCTGTCATGATACACAATTCTCGTCTCATACAAGCTAGCCGATTGTTGAGGCTTCTAACAGAACCCTTCTTCATTATTTGGTTTACTTGATCGTGCCAAGTCTTCCGCGGACGTATATCTTTCTTACCATTCTCTCTTCATTCATCCGTTCCATATGATCAAACCACCTAAGTGATTCATTCTTAATCTTACTCACTATACTAGCATCAGCCTTACATTCTTTCCTTATTTTTTCATTATTTACTCTGCCATAAATAGATTTGCCGCATATATGCCTAAGTGATCTCATTTCCCCTGCATTCAGTCTACTTTCGTTCCTCTTCTTCCAGCTCCAGGCGACATTTTCATACATTAGTATCGGTACCAGGACTCCATTGTGCATCCGCTAGTCTTGCCTCGGTTGACAAATTTCCGTTGGATATAATTTCATTCAAAGCGCTGTTCGTTTTATTCCCTGCAGTCCCCCTCCTTTCGATACCATTCTCAACCTTTGCGTTTCTATCGAACATACTTCCCAAATACACAAACTCATCTAGATATTCCGAACATTCATTACCTACAAGTATTTAGCGCGGTGTCTCGCTTTCCTCCTTCTCACTATTGATTTGGTGTCATTCATAACAAGGTCGCTTTCCTTGCATACGTCGTACATTCTACTCACTAGACTGTAGTTTGTGTTCGTTATTCGTCATTAGTACTGCATTATCGGCAATATAATAATAATTCGTTTATTCCAGCGATATCGGGTTTTATTTTATTTATGAAGACCAGATTCGTCATACAGATAATACATATAATAGAATACAATTCTACTTTTAAAATCAGTAATATTATCTTTATGGTTAAGATTCATATTTTTATTTATTATCTTTGTTTTATTTGCATTTGAGATGTTTGAACAATAGTGAGTTTTCAGAATTTGCTAATCATTTGATAGAAAATGGTCATGATTTTGATAAAAAATTGGTACTGTCAATTTTGCATATAAACGGTGTTGGTCACAAATTAAATAATTTGGAATCGTTGGAGATAAATAAAGCGTGTAAAACTAATCAAAAAATTATAAACAACCAACTAAATTTAACGACGAGTCCCTTTTTTTCCTAAAAATTATTCGAGTAAATTTGTATTAAGTAATGATTTGAGTTAGGTACTAAAAAAAAAAAATTTTTTTTAAATAGATTCTGTCAAAGAAACAATATATGTTTTAGTTAGTTATGACATCCTGAAGAAGAAAATGGTATTTTTAAAAACCGGTAGATGTATTTAAACTCATTTTAGTGGTTAATAAAACAAAGATAATAAATAAAAATTAGAATACAATTCAGTAACAAAATAATATTCATGTTATAAAAAGAAAAGCAAAAAAAAAGATAAAATAAGTAAACAGATATATATATATATATATATATATATATATAAACAAAATATGAATACTGCATTTCAGTCGTGGCTATTATTGTATCTGTAGCTATTCTGTAGTCGTTGCCATGCTCTGGTCAGGGAGCCAGCTTTCCATAAGAGCGTCGCTTGTACTAAAATCCCGGTTGAGACAATATTTTTCGATAGATTTATGTCATAATGGCGTTCAAATATGGAAAAGGCCAGCTAATATCCCTCCCGCGTGTCTGGATGAGACAAAATTGAGCATTCAAAATATGGTGACAGAGGAGACAGTTGAGCGTTCGTGCAAATATGCTGTCACGGCGTTTCTACTGATTCAGTAAGGAGGTGAAGAGGATCCTGTTAAAATCGTTCTTCACCAGCATGTATACCTGCGAGCTCTGGTCGAAATACAAACAAGTGGCTTACAACCGTCTCCGAATTCAGTACAACAACTCATACAGAATACTGTTCAGATTGGCGCGTTATTGCAGCGCATCTATATATACATGGATTCGTTCAGCTTCTGAGAGTTGCTAGCGTAATGCTGCGCCTGGAGCTCAGCACCAACTCACTAGTGCAAGCGGCGCTCTCATGGAAAGCTGGTTTCCTGACCAGAGAAACGCAACGACTGCAGAATAGCTACAGATACAATAATGGCCGTGAATGAAATGTAGTATCTATATTTTGTTTATATTTACATGTATGTGTTGACTTTTTTTTTTTCATATATATTTTTTGTTTTTCTTTTCATAAATAATATTAAGTAACTTAAAAGTATTATCTTTATGGCGAATTGGGTCTTCATAAAAAAAACTTCATAAAATGATTATTATTATTTTTATAACTTCAGAAACAAAAAATCCCTTCCAGGTGCAATCAGAACTGCTGGCTGATCCTCTGCTGATTCCTGATGCCGTATATTTTTGGTCGGTCTCCACAAATTCTTTAAAAAACCTCCGTAGAGCGATTTTTGACAGCGGACCGATTCCGACGGCGGCTGGATACCTTCTGTCAAGTTAAAAGGCATTCCGCCCATGCAGACCAAAAACAGGCTTCCCGCCAATACCGGAATCGGCATATCGCCGGAATCGAACCAGGGCTTACACTCAGAATTTCGTTCCGCTTAAATACATAATCTTCACAAACCTATGCGTGTAGATCTGGTAACGCGGTGACTTTCAACTCATCCAACTTTAAAGGCCGAGATCTGAGCTGATGCCGAAGTTGTTTTCGTATTTCGAGAGTTCCCTATCTGGGGGGGTCACCTCCACCCAACCCCCGGCAACAAATAGCGAAATGTTACCCAATCGTTTGGGTCTACGGGGCGCGATATTTCATTCTGGCTGTACCGCCCACAACTGATCGAAAGCCGATCGCCGCACCTATGTACGAACCAACTTCCTACCTATGTCTGCGCTGCTTACCTATGTATATACGTGGTACTTATGTACCTACAATTTCGATCGACGAGCCTGTATAGGTACATGTTGGTACATTATGTACGTATTGTTATCCTCTCGTCGAGGAGTACCTACAGATTAACACCCTTTCAAGTTACTCTATCATCCCCCTTTAAATTAATTTGTAGATTACGTCATATTCTAATACAATAATTAATTTTTTATTTTAAATATGCACGTTTTTAATAACGCTTGGACAAGTTTTACGATTGTCAAGATGAATTTTCTTATCTACTTCTTGTACGACCATGATGACATTATTTAACTTCACAACAGCTTACTTTTTTATGTTTAAGAAATCCATATTTACAGTTTAAATAATTAAAATGTTTTATGATTTTTTTTATTTTAATGTTTACCGTTGATCCTAGAATACATTCCTGATTATTACTTATTTTTTACCTACTTAAAACAGCCTACCGTAAATTTACAGGGGCAATGTGTTTCCTCTAGGCCGCGCGGTCAGAATTCTCAGCGCATCATTCTGACAAAATAAATACACATTAAAACCTTTCCAGATTTTTCAATAATAATACAAATGACTAAAATAATTGGCACGACGTGGCCTCCACGAATTTGTGTGTTCAGAAAAAAAAAACATTTTATTAGTTCAGTAACTAATGCCGCCTATTTTTTATTTTATATATTGTTAAATATTACGCGTAAAAAAAGTTTAAATTAAGCCGCGCAGAAATATTGCTTAGCAAGTAGAAACAACTAGAAGAAACATTGCGTGAGGGAGCCCCTTACCTTAAGTGCTGGAAACAGTTGTCCATAATAGTTTAAAATCGAGTTTAATCCCGTCTCTGTAAGGTCAAAAACTGCGTGCAATGACAGTTATGACTCGACATGCAAAGTTTGACGTGTTAACTAGGTAAAATGGCATTTAAACGTACTTCGAAGGGTTAATTAAAATATTGACTCGATGGCAGCACGCTAAGTCCAGGACTTTGTTGATATTTACTGGAATTACCGCTTCCACTGCGAAGGCATCTTCATAACCATGCAGTCCGCGTGGACGTTTTTACAAAAACGTCAAATACCTACGGTAAATTCAAAAGTGATTTTGGAAAATTCCAAGCGATGTCAGATGTTGCCCACAGCAATAAAAAGTTAATGATAAAAAAATAAAATAATTGAGTGTCTCTCGTAATAGTACGGCCTAATGGATGGAATAATGAGAAGTGAGGTGAACAGTACATACAGTGCATACACCTCCGATTATATAGACATGAACTAGCGCAAATTCCTTGTCCCAGTATTTTCATTCTGGTGTCACTCACGTGATCATTTTGGTACCACTTACGCAATCAAGTAGCACCGCGATTTTTTTTTAAAATATGGCTAGATTAGAACGAAAATTTAAACGCTGACAATAAAATATGCATTAATGTAAAAAAGACGTCTTGTTTACACGAAAATTTAATTTTTGAAAATTAAATCTTTAAAAAAATTTACGTTTCCACCAAGAATGTGTGTAGAATGCCCCTCGTCCCTCAACTAATATTTTAAACCCCTCTCGTACATGTACACTTTATTTCATGTGTACTCATTTACTGATCTGTGCAAGTGAACATTGATAATACTGAAACTAAAGGTTGTCAACACTTCAGGATATAATTTATACTTATTTGTTTCGCGTCGTGTATCCTCTATTGTTGACCACATACGCATGTACATTCCTCCACCCGGTTTCGTGTAGGCTTCAAAGCCGCCGGAACCACCCGCCTGATGTATTATACAACATTTGTGAGGTCACACTCTATTTCGACTATTCTCTCAAGGTTCATCAGAAACCAAATGATATTCATTAGTGACTGAGCTGAGTCGTATTCATAAGAACTTTAGAGATATTTTGAAAGACTAACTTCATGGCATGGCGTACATTTATAAATTGTGTACACGATGTTACTCACCTACTAGTACAAGCCTACATGGAGTGTTCTAAAATCTAACAAATGTATTATATTTAATATTTTTTTCAATTCTTTAAAATTATTCAATATTTAACAATTTCTTTAAACTTTCGATAAAGAAAATATTTTTTTTTCTGCAAAACTAGTAGGTAGGTACTTACGACCTTGTTTAGTATTTTTATTGAGATTTTAATATCAGCAGTATTGATTGAATCATCTTAGTAACATCTTAGTTGCCTCCACCCCCCTTCAAAAGTAATATCAAGAAAACATTAGTCGTAAAAGTTTCAAAATATACATTGTACTCTTTACACTCATTACCACGATGAATATATATATTATTTAGTACCCGTAAACGTCAAATTTACATTTGACATTTTAAACGTTAAATTTACTTTGATATTTTTGTATAGGTTGTGCGACAGTTTTATATATGTAGATTTCCCCTATGGCATCGTTCTACTCATAATTGCATTTGCCGTGTCATGTGTGAACTAGTATAATAGTATTTATGCTGGACTGTCAATTTTTCTGCTGGATACTTAATAATCTATTCTGTAATATATGGAACTTCTAAATTCTCCCCTTTGCATGAACTACATTGGCCCCGTTTTATTGAAAGAGTAGAATTAAAATTTTGCTGGTTGAAGTGCAAAGCAATATGTAGTGATTCTGTGTCTTGTATTTCAGTATCCCGGGCAACTTGATGGGTAGACGTCAAACTCTCAGGTCACCAGTGGCGGTCGGTGATTTTTTATAGAAGGGATGCTGGATAATAAGTTTATACCTACTAATGATTCAATTATACACTCACAATTTACTATGTTCGTTTACAGCATTAGAACACGTTAGTGAAGTATCCATGCTATTTTCTGTATTCAATAGATAATCGAAGGATATTCAATGTTTCAAAACAATCTACTCACTTCGTAATATGTATGCTATTATGTGCATTATACCCATGAGCATTAAAATCGTTTTTTGTACGTTAGATGTTGTTAACGAATGCGTATATAGTATTCGAAAACCTTGACAGGCGGAACTGAATGCGCATGCGCGAAAGTCGAATACTTTCACACATTGTGGATACGGAACGAATGGTAGAATCCGCTGTTGCTGGTATATGTGTGCTAACGCAATTCACAGATATGCGAAAGTTGAGAATGTATATGCACCTTCCCCGGATTGGAAAGAGATCCATGTTCGAATCCCGATAGCAACAACAATATTTTTCGATATAATTGATTTTGTATGTATATCTTTCCAATTAATACATAGTATTTAATGATATTATTATTATTATAATCAACGCGATAAAGTGTTACAAATTCACCCTTAATAAATTACATCAGGCATTTAATTCCAAGTACTGCACGCACTTACGCGTCTTCATTACATTACCTTTTAACATAATATCCCGTCGGCGCTCGTCCCGTGTCCTGTATATTGATCTTATCCACTGCGGGTCTGGTTAGATTGAGTCCAGCCCCCGGCCGGGCGCAGGAAACACGGCATGGACCGGGATGCGAGTATCTCATTAAATTGCGCTAGTACTTAGCTAAATTTATATTGGCTATCGGGGCTTTTGGGGCAGAGCTAACAAGCCACTGACCGTCGCGTTTCAGGCCTGGCCTACGTACAAAGGGGACCCGAGCTTGCTGTGTGGAGGTGAGCGCTGTGGGCTTGGACGTAAGTTTCATTCTACTAATAAATGTAATGATTTTATTAAATAACTGGTGTTTTTGTAAAGAGAGGCTTCTTATACACTCACTTCTAAGTCTCAAAACTCACAAGTTCATATGAGATTATATTTATTTACAGTGCGACATACAACGAATCACATTGTACGTTCACTGTACTCATATTTTAAATTTGATTAGGGTTGTTTTATCATTATTTTCACTAACCAAAAGTACCATCCGATGTATATTTTATGTTATGTTACATTATTCTCACCTCATTACAAACAATTTTGTAAGAGAATCATGTTTCATCTCTAAGCTTGTTATTTATCGGCTGAGTGATTTTGATTTTTAGATTAGTTTTAATTGTATTTGAATTTATAATAAAATAAAAGCATAGACGCATATCATTAGTAGATTACAGATTTTTCTGTAAGAATGTCGTTGCAATATAATTAATCATTCAGTGTGATGCAGCGGTGCTGACTATAAACTTAATATTTATTTAGTGATATTGCGCGATTGATTCAAAGAGAAATGTGTGAATGTTTAAAAATCTTACGTATATGAAATATAAATAAAAAATTGGTTCTGACTTAAGTTTTTGAAGGAATATATATATTTTCCGATTTAAATATTACACAGGTTTGAGAGGGAAATAGAATTAAAATTGAACTAGAGGCTTATAATATATACTCGTAATTAAATTAAAAATACTGCCAAAAAACACAATATTATAAATATTTTTGATAATCTGTAAACCATTCAAACAATGAGACTTTGATTTCTGAGTCGCTAAAGTGGCTAGATGTTTACGGATGTGTCATTCTAATTCGCGCGATAAATATACAAGGTGATAATTCATAAATTGCTTCGCACCGAACTCTGCATCGTCCTTTATGTGATTTCGAGAAATGTCATCCACGGACACGGTCCATAAAAATATGTACTGAAAATTCCACGTGTCACAGATAATCATCAAACGGTCAAACGAATCGTAGATGTGTGTATTCATATGTTCAACAGAATAGTGTAGTTTTTAATTGTTCAACATATGAATTGTACCAAAATCTGATAATTAATAAATAAAATCTGACAAAAGTAATTATTCTTCACACTGCTCACAATACAACAGCAGATTCAAAACACGAATGCAATAAATAATAAAAAATGACAATGACACGAAATTTTCTAACTTGTGACATATTTATTATACATGAACCCGATTATTTTGACCTCGTGGATTAATTATTTGTTGAATTGCTTGCGGGTCTTCGAATACAAAGTCTTGCGCAAGATTTACGGCACAATACGAGTTAAGCTGTAACTGATGAGTCCCGTAACGCGCGTCATTGTACGCAAGCCAACAGGATGAAGATTGAGACTTGGATGGACGTATAATGTTAAGACAGACCTGCAAGAGGTCGGCGGGCACTTGGCGAACTGGACCACGTAGAAGATGTCGTAGGGATAAATGGCACTCATGGACTTTCAAATCTCATGAGACTAAGAAGAATAATAAACTGCAACTGCAACTTTACTTGTTAATTACTTTTTTCTCATTTACGATTTTTTCCTTTTTATTTTTTGTTTTAAAGGCCGATGCCACTGTTATGTAGAGATCCGAGATTTTTACTGTAGAGATGGCCGATATAATTCTATTTTTTTGAAATTTAATACAAATATGAATCACATATCAATAACACAGACCACCAAATATTAATACATAATTTTGTGACTATTTCTCCCATTATTTATTCTCTAGTATTTTTGGTTATGCAATTTATTAGTCCACGCTGACTAACTATTTATAGGTAGGTATTTATTATGTTGTTTTATATAGTATAATTATATCTCATTGAATTCTATAGAAAGTAATTGTGAGCTAATTCGTTTTTGCGACTGTGATTGTGTGATTGGTATACGAGGGTGAATCAAAAATTATCTACACTTTCGACATAACACACCTTCAAGGTTGTTATACTGCATTCTGCGCATGCGTACTTAGATTTGGTACGACTGCGGTCACTTGTGCGAAATTTCATCGCGATCGCGTCATTTGCCTTCCGGCTTTTACAGTGTAAACATGTCCGCTCCGCCAGCAGCTTGCACCGATGAGGAACAACGAGCGGTGATCCGATTTCTCTGGTCGGAGGGTGTGAAAAGGGCTGAAATTCATCTCAAGTTTAAAAGTGGCCGGACGAGTGTGACGCACAAAGAAGGAGCAGGACGCCCGTCCACCTCCACCACGGACGATAATATTTAGCAAGCTCGAGAGATGGTTTTACCAAATAAGCGAATTACCATCGGTGAGGTAGCGTCTTATTTAAACATCAATCATGGTTCTGCCCATAAAATCATCCACAACGAGCTTGGCTTCTTTAAAGTCGGTGTAAATAAATTGTAGAACGAAAAATTAAGATATTTTTTGACTTGTCCCCGTATGAATATTATCGTTACAAATAATGGTTTAGCTCATCACTAGTACCTAGTCGTTCACTAGTATACAACCGTAATAGGAAATTGAGTTATTTTTGATATATATTACATTTTTAAATTCCTTGTGTATATTTTTAAGAAACTCTAATCAATTTGATTATTATATATTGCTTTCGTGCTTGATACCATGTGTTATATCGTAGAGACAATTTAATGAATATTCGCGAGACTTTTGGTGAGTCTGTACATTTCGTAAGGCCCCTCACAAAGGTGGCCAGTTTATTGTATAGATGTGGGCTGAGTATTTAGGGTCAGACCAAGCTACATTATCTGGGTGGGGAGTGGATAATGTACATCCAAAACACACTGTACGAGTGATAGATTAAATTTTGAGTCTGCTAAATGCCTGCAGAAATTTAATCTATATATTTATATATATATATGGTTTACTGTCAATGACAACGGCAAAGAATTGTTGGCTGAACGAAAAAAATGATTAAGAGATTTGTAGATAATAATAAGGACAAGATTTGAAAATAAATTATTAAATTAAAAAAATTGTAGTATTTTTCTTGATTTCACGAAGAATTTATAATTTAATTGTATAATTCTACACTTGACAATTATTATATTGACTATATTTTTTTCAGTGGGTACTCATACAAGTCAATTATATGTTTTGAATTAAGCAAATTCCTAAATCCACAACAGTAATGTGTTCGAAAATTAAAATATCTCCTTATACTCCCGTTTAGGTAGGTATTAAAAATATTTATGAATTCAGTACCTACACGTAACCTACATAAAATTTTTAATAAAAAAATTATATACACCTAGTATCTACGTACATAAAGTACAATACTAAGAAACCGTAACTAAATTTTTTTTTTTAAATGCCAAAAACATATGTAATAAAATTACATTCTTTCTTTCCTTCTCAGTGAAATATACACATACGTGCGATGTTTAAACATAACCATGAGATCACTAGTATTTCCATGTGTTACGTTATATTGTACAGAACATAAGATACTAGAATACAGCGTTACAGATTCCCAACCGAGTCGTCAGTCATATTAGGTGTTTGCCCTACATGCATATGTGCCCATTACTATGAAGGTGATCTAAGTCAAGAAATTGAAAAGAATGAGTTTATCAATTATTTCGTGCCATATTGTTTTAAATTAATATTATATGATGCAAAATTGGAAGTTATATTCATTGTATTGTTACGACGTTCAACGGTATTCCGCTAGTATTTATTTTAAGTAACTAAGCAAGTCATTTCAACCTTAAATTTTTTATTCCCGTGTAAGCTACATGAAACATTTATATGTTGAAATAAATTATAAATCTAGTAGACTAAATATTGTGTAATGTAATATAAAAATATTTTTTCATCAATTCGAACGCAAACCTTTATATATCTCGAAACAAAAAAAAAAACATGACTTAGATCACTTTCATAATAATGGGCACATATTATGTATGAAATATATATGTTTTTAATGTACTCTGTGTTATACAATTGAAAATGTTTACCCGCAGAGTTGAACCAATTCGTTTTTGTTCACTCAAATATTGTATAACATGTTTATATTGTTTTAATTTTTATTAATTTATTGTACTATAATTGAAATAATGAACCTGCAGAAAAACGTCTAGTAAGGCACTTTGTGGGTCTAGTTTAATAAGATTAAGAAAACAAAATTGCCCTTGATCCATGACGAGACAAAACAAAAATAACGTGGGTACCTAGTTAATTAGATAAATAGCTTTCTAAGTTTTTACTCAGAAAGCTACTTAAAAATAAGCTTCTGTACATATTTTTTTAAAGAAGACTGACATAAACCTTCTAATATAAGAATAATATCGATAATTGAGAACTGATTTGTGAAAAAGTATAATCTAATATTTTGAGGACAAAGTATATTCTTAGTAGTTTGGAAACAAAGTATACGAGTGTTCTGGCGTACTGAAAAAAACGTTAAGGCTTACTTATAATTCATATTTTCGCGTTTTTTACGAAAGTATTGGTTTTTATTATTCATTTATATCAGAAATTATACAATATATTAGACTTTTTTGAAAACTATTATTATACTTTATACTAATGGAAGACTAATAAACTGAATGTTATTTGCCATAATTAAGAAAATACAAGTATTATAAGAAAGACCGCGACCATTAAATTTATTTTCCTCATGACAAAAAATTGGCTTAATATTGAAAATTCTTGCATATACGAAATATATTTTCTTATAATCGCAAAGCTAAGATTACGGAAACAAATCTGCAATGAACTAAATTAGCAAAATATTAAAAATTGATTTTAAATTGTAGCTGAAGCCTCACAGCATGAAAGTATTATTTTAAATAATTTATGTTCACAAACACAAAATGTTTTAAAATCGTCTAAAATTGATCACATGAACTGCAAATAAAATAGGCACTATTAATTTTAAACATTTTGCTAATTTGGTTTAATACAGATTTGTCTCTGTAATCTTTGCTTCAAGATTATAAGAAAATATATTTCATATATTCAAGAATTTTCTATTTAAGGCTATTTTGTGGCACGTTGAAAATAAATTTAATGGTCGCGGGGTTTCTTATAATACTTGTATTTTCTTAATTATGCAAATAACATTCAATTAATTAGTTTTACATCAGTGTAAAAGTTCTATCTAAATAGTTTTAAAAAAAGTTAAATCTAGTGTATAAATTTTGAATGAATACTACTAACCCACATTTTTGTAAAAAACGATAAAATATTTATTATTATTGAAAGCGCGTAACAAATACATAAATAACTGCAGACCCACAGTCATGCGTAAAGTTCTTTCACCAAGAATTGCAGTACTTACGCAATATTTTATGCAGGGAATGAACATATCCACGTTTTCTTTTGTATCAGTAACATGTTAAAAACGCGTCTACGACCGTGAAATCTAAAATATTGGTGTATTGTTGTAGGAGAGGTTATGAAGAAAATACATTTATTCAAAAAAAATTACATTTTCTGTAAATTTATTAATAATATATTTACTGTTCCAAATTTCAAAGATATTCAGTGGGCATTAAATAAGATGTGTAGCTTCTCGTACCTATTTCACTCGTATGTATTATAAGTTATGAGGGAATATATAAATATACATGTACAATGTTGGCAGGTATATTCTTATGCCAGGTGTCAGGTGTTACATACTAGGTGATAGGGTGCAATATAATATCGATACATCGTACATGCGAAATAGTTTTGATATTTTTAAAGAATTTCATGAATATTTGATTTTAGCGACTGCTTGTATGAACAATGTTAGTTTTAAGATATTATAATCCTAGATGAAAATATAAAAAACATATAAAAAGAAATGGGGTTGCGATTTTTAAGAACGTAGTTTTCGATAAGAAAAACAAATTAGAAAAATCACGCCATTTTCCTACAAAAATATTTTTGATAAACTTTGCAATTAAAATATGGTAACTTTTAACGAAAATAAATATATAGATGTCTCACTAAAAAGTAACGTATATAGATTACAATTTGACGTTAATTTATAGGGTTTCAGGTCTAATTTGTTTTAACTAAGTACATAAATATACAGACACATCTTTCTCGGATGACTCCAGGATGTCCAGAACATTGATTGTTCTAGTGATACACGCGTAGTAAATTGTAAATTTTATGATTAAACTTGTACAAATAAAATCCATATCGTTCCTTGACAAATAAAACTAAAGTTGATTTAACTATTAGTTGATTAATATTAATTATTGATGGTTAATCCCTTTTATTTCAAAACCGTGTTAAATAGAAATCGTATAAAAAAAAGGTCGAGTAAAAAGAAAATAGGGTGTATTATAATAATGTCAGTAGGTACGGACTGCGAGTTCGAGCCTGCTATACTTACCGCTAATAGCATGTAAACTTATAAGAATTGCTGAGAGATTATGTAAAGAACCGCATACCATACTTCAGTAGCGACCGTAATCGGCCAATTTGGTGCGATTCTGCGATAAAACAGATTGTGTAATAACGTTGCCATGATAATTGTGAAGAGAATTTTAATATCGAAAATATTGTAACAGTATTAAAGATCAGTTTCGTTTTTTAATAATTTATCCTCACATTTTAGAGGGGCTCACACCCTGTCTATTTTTGTGATATTAACTTTTTTATTGGCCACACTCACGGGGGTAGCTTTAGAAACCGGTGAAATGTGGATATATTCCTTCAGAACTAGTGGGTAAAACAAATATTTGTGTACAAATTAAATGCACCAATTAGAAAGATATACATAAAAAAATTATTTATCGAAAAAATATTTTAGTTGCTACTGGGTTTCGAACCTGGATCTTTTCCTATCCGAGGAAATACGTTATCAGTTACACCAATGACGGTGGATCCGCCGCTTACCCAGGATCGTTTATTAGCAAAAGCTCCTGTATGGTCCTTCTCCTTTTTAATTTAATAAATAAAAAAATAAAAAAATTTGCAAATAAAAAACTCACAAAGTTATATTTTTTCAGGCATAAACCATAGCAGAGTAGAAAGACAACATGGTAAATGGAGCTGTAGTCGGGGAGCCGAGGGAAAAAAATAAATAAACAGGCCCCCAAAAAAGGTTGAAGACAAAACAAAATAATAACGATTAGACTTGTCACCAGGGCACCACCGCTAGCCATTCGTCCCCAATGGCAGGAGAAACAAATTGGTATTACTAGTTAACACCCCTAAGTAATTCCCACCTAGAAATCCAAGGTCTTGAACAATTCCAGATTCCTTGTGCAGCTGAGAAGATCGGAGTTCCGGGTGGACACCCGATCCACTCCCACCAAACCTTCAATCATATCCTCTCTTGCATCCGTCAATATTTTGCATCGCCAGAGAATGTGATTCGGCGTTTGTTTCACCCGGCCACTGGCGCACCGAGGATCAGGCTCGAGTCCTAAATTATTAAGTTTACTCTTCAGTCCCGAAACAAGCTGAACCGGTCAAATGCCGGAGGACCCCACCGGCCTTTTACTCGAACGGCAACTGTGGGGAGGAAGAAAAAGGTCAATCTCCCCAGAGGAGCCGCCTCCCATCTATCTTGCCACCTGACTAACGTAATAGCCCTCAATCTCTTGTATAAAACCTTGTATTCTACTCCAGATAGTCTGAAAGTGTGTCCGAGATGACACACTTCCTGACCCCACTTCAGAGCGCGTCTGGCAGACGACTGGCAGTTACACAACCCCAACCGAGTAAGTTAAAATTTAAAAGCTATCACCTTTTATTCCGAAAATCTCAAATACCTTTGAGTAATATCGCTAGTAGACGCCAGAAACTTCTATTTTATTAAATTTTGTATGAACTTTGGCACATCTAATATATTAAGGAAAACAAATTATTATTGTGATGTTGCAGTTTTTTTAGAACATAGTTCTATAAATTGAATTTTCCTGTATATCCTTCTTTCTATATATCACCATTATATTGCGACAAATCTCAAATATCTTAAAGTAATATACCTGAAATAATAAAATTATTGGCTTGGTATAACTAGTAACGCATTTCCCCAGATGGGAAAAGATCGAGATTCGAATCCCGGTAGCAACTAAAATATTTTTTATTAAAGATAACACATTATTATTGTAAAGTTGTAGTTTTTCAGAAATAAATTAAATTTTGCTGTATATCTTTCTAATTGATACATTATCTCAAAAATATCTGAATAACATATCTGATTCATCGTATAGAACTTGCAGTTCAAGATTACATCTGATTCTTCACTATCCATTTTTCCGTGTACCTCCAAAAATATTCCCTAGAATTTAGCAGATATTTAACATCGGTGTTCCGAATTCTTATTATGACACATAATTTTTAGCGCATTATTAAACAAAATAAATAAACATCAAACTTCTCCAAAAGATTTATGATATTACATAAAACGAATTTTTCCAACAATTTTAAATACGAGTATCTTGACCCTGAACCATAATAATTAGCACTTACATTGGCGTGTGATACGTGGTAACCAATAGTGATGAGTTAAACCGTTATTGTGATTGTAAAGATGATTGGTAATTCTGATTTAACATTAAAATGTTCTCAGAACGTTACGGACGTTCAGAATCTTCTGTGTAGAACTGGACTTTTCTGGACTCTTCTGCTTTGTCTATCCGACCTCTCTGGATTAAATTTCAGCATCCATAATTAGGGTTGATGATGGAGCCTTCACAGAGATTTATCACTTTTACTATCTAGTGAAATTTTTAGTATAGTATTAGCGAGTTTGCGAATTACGAAGTTACCTATCATAGTTACGGACGAATACAAATCTCTGAAAAAATAATAGTTTAACTCATCACCAGTAATCACGTACTTGGGACATCGTTTCAAAATATTTTAAGGGTTCGGTACGTGATAATATCTATTGTTTATTTCATCGGAAAGTTAAAAGTATTGCCAAAAAAAAATTATAATTTTAGTCTTAACAGTTTCCGTGCAGAAATATTTAAAAAAAATTACGGTGAAAATTGTTTATCATGTTTTCTTCTGCCAGGGTTAAGGCCCAATTAGTATTAATATCTTTGAGATATGTGGTGAGCGGGCTTCATTTTCCGGGGCTGGCATCCGGCCACACAAGGAAACGGATTAACCCTGAATAGTCGGTTTGTAAACCTCGGTCCGACTTCTCTCCAGAGCGCGGGAAGTCCTCCATTGCATGGACATGGCGGTAACGCAATTAATGCGCAGTGTGATCTCTGTTTATGTTCCTCTGCATGCGCAGGTAGCTGTTTGGGCTCTCCTCTGATCTTTATTAGCGTATAGATATTATGGCGTATCGGCGTATAATTGCACCCGACATGAACGTAAAATATAATATATCTGAAGAAATACCAGTTGGAATATTTTTTTATTTATAACTCAAATTATAGTGTTAAATATTTGTCAAACTGGAAAACAGTTTTACGGTTAGTATTGCTCTTTATGTAGTATTTAAATAAAAACATTTTAACAAAGACATGGCCATAGGATTGACGTGACTACATCGTTACATGATAATTACACGCGCTCCATTGATATAATGTCACCGTCATCAAACATCTCAGACAGCATTATGCAGTTATCTATAACACTCGCATCTAATTGAAAACCACTAGTGGATGGCATATCCGCGGCGACACTTTTATCGAAACTTTTAGTTTCGGCTGAGCGCAATCGCAAACGTTCCTTAATCCTATATCTGTGCTATCTGCAGTTTAATGTTGGTGATTGGAATATTGACGGATTTATCTGTACGATATCTATCTGTAGACACTACTATACTTATTGGCCAAATTCTTGGATATTATGAATTTTTGCACCATCTTTTCACTTAAGCCTCACAAACTTTATGTATCGTTTAATCTTTGCACTTTATGTGCACGAATAATTGTACTTTTAAAATGAGTAAAATTAATTTTGTGGTTAAAATTCATTATTTTTATTTGTTAACTTTGTTTCATTAACCACTTATTGAATTATTAAATACATGTATGAAACAAAGTTCACAAATAAAAATAACGAATAATTGTACTCACAGAAGGTTGTAAGCTATACTTTAATACTTGTTTCGTCTCGATCAGACTTACGGTTCACAAAGCACGGCGTCCCTAAGTTCACTGAGCTCGCCAATTGATTCCGCTTACGTAACCTTCTCGCGTTGCTGAGGCTATCTAAATAATTATTATATCTGGCCTCAATCTATTGACATCATTAACTTTTAACTGTGTTGTATATTTTATGAGATATAAGCGTTATGTCTAACCTATTTTCATGATGGTAAGATTTTTGAACATGCATTTCATACAGCGATTCGATTTTAAAGACGTATTCACATATTTACATCAAAGCATAATACGTAAATCACTCGAAAAGTAGTGTTGAGTTCACTTCTCGTTTGCAATAAAATATTGAAGTCGATTGCGGAGAACGATGGGAAAGAGAATTGAGTCACCATTTTGAATAGTTTTACTTCTTAAAAAGCGCACTTTCTTCTAATAATTACACGATTAGTATCACCGACGAAGAGTCACTTATATCTAATCAACCAACGCTATTTCGATATTAATTTATCTCCGCTCGGGCGTTAAATCACCGCTCAGACTTCCACTTTAGTTAAATTTACTTTTTTGGATTATACTAATATGTAATTATTTAATAATGTTATTAAGGAAAACATATTCTTATTGTAAAGTTGTAATTATTCAGAACATAGGTCTGTGATGTTTTTAATAATAATTACTTACTTACTTACGTAGACAGAGGATAAAGCGCTGCACTCTTCTGTCCTGACACACAATTCTCGCCTCATCCACATTCGTACATCTTCTCATATAAGCTCTACGATTATTGAGGCTTCTAACACGACCATCTTCCAGTATCTGGTTTTTCAGTATTTAGTTCTGATGCCATCAGCACTTGCGTTAGCAAGATATACATGTAAAATTAATTTTATCGTAAAATATTTTTGTTGCTACCGGGATTCGAGCCTGGATCTCTTCCAATCCGTGGAACGTGTATTAACCGATTATGCTATAGCAGCACAGTGCATTATCGATAAATTTTCGAACCTATATGCTACGTTTTTAAATTAATACAACTATCGTTCCATTATTTGAAAGCCACCTTCTTTATTTTTACGGAATCTCAAATATCTTTGACTAATCAAACGCCAGAACTAACAATTCATTTTTATTAAATTTTGGACATGATACAACTTATATATTATTAATATGAACACTTTTTTATTGCGAAGTTATAATTATTCAGAACATAGGTCTGTGATATTTTTAATACAAATTAAATATATTAATTAGAAAGATAAACATATAAAATCCATTTTCATGCACCTTCCCTGGATTGGAAGAAATCCAGATTCGAATCCCGGTAACAACAACAATATTTTTCGATAAAATTGATTGTATATATATTTCTTTCTAATTGATACATTTAATTTGTACATAATAATGTGAAGTTTCATTTACTTTTAATGGTTTTCATATTTTTACTGCTGTTTTAAAGACCGTATTCAATCTTCCATACCTGGTCCAGCTTAGTTTTGGTCTACTTGTTATTTCTTCGTGCAGTCCTCTATTTGGGTGGAGACCTATGATAGTTAACACCATCCACCATAGTGAAAACAAATACCAAAAGTTTTTATAGATTTTAGATTTAGCTGATGTGAAAAGTTAATGGTCCAAAGAGAGTGTGATGTTGCGTATGGACCATTGTAACAACATCTATGCTGGTCTACCAACGTTTCAGCTGGATAGATTACAATCTATTCTAAATGCGGCAGCACGGATAATATATTGAGTTTCCAAATTATCTCATATAACATCCCTTTTACATCAGCTATATTGGCTCCGATTCCCTGAAAGAGTTGAATTTAAATTGTGCTGGTTGATACACACGGCGACACATAATATGTATGGTAGACGTCCAACTTTAGAAGGATTGTAAAACGGACTAACCATTGACAGATGTCTAAATTTAGTGAACGGGCATTTGTGGTGTTAGGCCCAAAAATCAATCAGCTCCGTCATAAGAAAAAAATTATTTAAGAAGAAACTAAAAACGCACATTTTCAAAAAATTATTCGTATAAGTGAAAATATCAATTTTAAATTTTAAAAACAAAGATAATGTAACTATAAACAGTTTATGTATAAAGAGTCCTTGAGGTGAAAATTTTTACGAAAATGGCGCTATACAAATTATCCAATATTATTATTAGAGTGACAAAGTCACGGAGTGGCCTTTATCCAGGTGATGATTGTACTGATGATGCAGACAATGCTGATGATAATTTAAATGATCAATTATACACTTGTATTATATTCATTCAGGATTAAGCAATTATATTTTAATATATGTACAAGTACATTTCCCCGACGACGCATTACAATATTTAATAATCCGTTTTATTACTGTAAATCATATAAGATACTAAATTATACGCTGTATAAAATTGTATTTCTTGACTTGAACTCTTAACCCATCCAAAACCATGCAGTAACCTAACCCCAATTAAAACTATAATATTTCGGTTAATATACGCAACATAAAATTCATATTTTAGTTAATTATAAAGAAAATGTTTATGCTTAGAACTGACTTGTGAAAAACTAGTTGTGTAAAGCGAATCTTACAAAAATAATTAATAAATAATCAAGTCAGTCAGTTGTAATATTAATATGCAGGGAAAAATACCATTTGTGGTAAGACAAATAGAGATGGTACATTAATTTCACAATAAAAATAATAACAAACATACGAATATATGATCTCTCTTTCTCACTAATTTAATGAAGAGAGATAAGAAAAAAGAGCTCAGAATTATATTAGGATATTCATCTCATTTTCGTAATTAATGCTCAATATTTAGAGTAAGCTTATAGGATTAACAATTTTAAAGCCATTTCAACTAATAAAAGCTTTATTCACATTTAAAATGTTAAAAATTTCTTGCGGCAACACGAGTTGACAGCATGGCTGCATATGGGTATTTTATATCACCGTATGGTAAAGGTTAAGACCAAGCGGCCTTGATTGTGGCAAGGAAAACTGGTCACGGTGTCTGGGTCTTTATTTCTCGTTAAAAAATATTGTTTTCAATATTTACTCAACAATCAAATATAGAAATGCCCAAATGTTTACGTATTTAAATATTTCTACATAAAATAATATAAATTAGATTTTTAGCGTCCAGAAGATTCATAAATTACTAATTATTTTTAAGGGGAACACATTATTATTGTGAAGTTGCAGTAATATTAGAACGTAGTTCAATTTGTAAGAACTACATGACACCATTGTTTGCAGCCGTAATACGAGGGTTAAGGATATAACACATATTTTTTGTGGTGACAATATGGGTTGCCCATTGGCATTTCATTTTACTAGATATACAACTTCTTGTCTATTCTCTTATCACTGTCTCTTTGTGTGATGCCCAACATACATCTTTCCATGCCGTCGATGACCGAAGAAATTATTCGCAAAATTAGTGTAAATATGATTTTCAAAGGTAATCTTCCATTGCGTCAAAACCAAAAAGTGTTCAATCAATATGTAGTTGTATTTGTGCTAACGTGTGATTTCGAAACATGAACGCTTAAATGAGAGGTCCAAAAAACAAATATATTTTCTTATAAATTTGTCGATCAGTATTGTAAAACTTATACTACAATTTGAAATTTTTTTTAAATTTATAGCGCGTGTTTTCGACGCACTCATTCCTCTCAAAATATTTTGAGTCTATTAATATATAAATTATATTTTTATTTATTATCTTTGTTTTATTAACCACTTAATTGAGTTTAAATACATCTACCGGTTTAGAAAAATACCATTATCTTCTTCAGGATGTCATAACTTACTAAAACATATATTATTATTTCTTTACCAGAATCTATTTAAAAAAAAAAACAATTATTTAAAAAAAAGAATTTAGTACCTAACTCAAATTGTTACTCGAATAATTTTTAGAAAAAAATTTTAGAATGGGACTCGTAGTTAGATTTAGTTGGTTGTTTATAATTTTTTGATTAGTTTTACACGCTTTATTTATCTCCAACGATTCCAAATTATTTAATTTGTGACCAACACCGTTTATATGCAAAATTGACAATCCCAATTTTTTATCAAAACCATGACCATTTTCTATCAAATGATTAGAAAATTCTGAAAACCCACTATTGTTCAAACATCTCAAATGCTCCCTTACTCTTATATTAAAATTTCTACCCGTTTTACCAATATAAAATGCAGCACAATCCTTGCAACTAAGTTTATAGACACCAGAATTGTTAAATTTATCATCTTTGTCTTTAGAATTTATGAGTAAATTTACAATACTATTATTTGTATAAAATGCCGGTCTAATATTTCGTGGTAGGTGTTTAGATATTTGATTCAAAAAGTTATTTATGTATAAAATCCAACGCCAATAATCATTATTATCATTATGTTTTATCTGTTAACAATTTGAGTTAGGTACTAAATTTTTTTTTAAATAATAGTTTTTTATTATTTTTTTAAATAGATTTTTTAAAAATAGATTCTGGTAAAGAAACAATAATATATGTTTTAGTTGGTTATGACATCTTGAAGAAGAAAATGGTATATTTCGAAACCGGTAGATGTATTTAAACTCAATTAAGTGGTTAATAAAACAAAGATAATAAATAAAAATATGAATTTTAACCACAAAGTTAATATTCCTAATTTTAAAAGTAATATGCGAATTAAAAAATATACTTAATACAAATTAAATTAATCAACTAGAAATATATACAAAAAAAATCTATTTATCGAAAAAATATTTAAACAAATAATAGATATCTCATAGAGACAAAGCTATTTTTTATATTTAATGGAAAATATATATATCCATATAACAGTATCTTTGAAGGTGAAAATCCAGTAATTGCGTGTTCTTGGACGTATTAAAATATTGAAAAAATATTTACTTGCTACCGGGCAGCAAATTGTATTAAAAATACCACAGAACCAGGTTCTGAAGATGCAACTTCACCACAAAAATGTGTCGTCCTTAAAAAATATATATAAAATGATTTTTTTTAATGTTCTACTATCCACTAATGTATCTCTTTATAAATATATTTATAACATATAATTTTGAGGCATTTTTACGCCCTCGTACAATATGATAAATTTGAGAATTGTTGTACGGCTAACCCGAATCAAAGTTTCATGGGACCGGTAATTTTTAATTCATTTTCTTTCATTGACGTTCGCATTCAATCAATTCCTTTCCAAGCTATAAATCATAGCCACGGTTTCTAGTAAAATATGAATCACTCCGAGACTTGATAAAAAAGTGCAACATTATTTGGAATCAATGTACAATTATTTAGAGTATTGCGTGCGGCGAAGATGAACATTTCTACTCGAAGACTTTATATTCCTTGGTGCCGTTTACAGCGTGCGGGGATCAAACCACCGGTCGATAATATTTGAATTCCAGCATTTAACATCAACACGGCCGTAAATATTGACCATAAATATTTTTAAACGAGAAAGACGATCTCGTATTTAAATATCTCGAAGAGGTTAGGAACACACGGAGGTAGGCATCCGCAGGTAAGTATGTATGTATTATAGTTTACGTCTGTTGGTTTCAGAATCGCGGCCGTACTTCGGCTATTATTTATGGCAACATTTCAATATGCGGTGCAACCAAAAAAGCAGGATTCAATTCAATGCCGCATATAGGAGTATAGTTGACTGACTCATTAAGATATACCTATTCCGAGATGCATTATTGGAAATAATTTTTAATAAAATTGTTCAAATATTTTCTATTCATCCAATTTCAAGAGTTTTATTTGAAAATGATGGAAACGATTTCGGATAAAATCTATTTCCTCTTCAAGGCGATCGAATACATCAAACTATTGTCTTTTCTTTCGAAAATGCAATCCAATCCAAAAAAAATGTTTGAAATGAATTGAAGAGATAAACAAAAAAGTGTTGTTAGCTAAAAAACAAATGCTACTCGCCAGCTCGTTTCACGTATATTTTCAGTATTAAAGTCACTAATAAGATATACGTGATGAACGATAAAAAGATCTCAGATATCTTTGAAGAAAGAAAAATTCTTCATAGAATTTATGGCCCCAAAAATGACAATGGTGTGTGGAGACAAAGTTGAGTATGAAGAAGGCAGAGTATTTAAAATTGGAGTACTTGCGTCACATTGAAGACCAAGAACCCGAAAATAAGGTTGTTCCGTGCAATCTTGGGTAGGCCGGAGCTGTGTGGTGTTTGGGAAGCAATGACCTGGAAGAAATGCTACAGATTGAAGAAAATAACGACGCATCCTGAAAGCAGACAATACAAATATTGGGTTGTAGCACTGTTGCAAATATCGATGATGATGATGAGTTTCTTCGAAGGATTCTGATAATAACTATGGAGCTCTATCGCCTCCTCAATTATCATCACCATCGACGACCCCTGAACGCACCTTGCAGGTACTTGGGTATAAAACAGATCTCCTAACGACCTAAAAAACATGCCCGGTACCGACGCTAATACGGGCCAATAACTTGCGCCCGGGAGGCCGGCTCCTGAGCGACATTCCTCTCGCTGCTGCCTTCCAGAAAACACTCCTCGATGTAGACTATAAACTCGTGTCAACCGTAAGTAGTTTTCGTTCTTTAACTTGCCCTGACCACACATAAACAATACATATCCGCGATCACTATCAAATGAACACGTGATCGTTGGGTGAAATATACGAGGCATCCAGATCTCATATCTAGTAATCAACTAATTACATTTTACCTAAACTGGTAGTTCATATCCCTGATATGATCCTTGACCCCTCTGAATATACTCTTGCTATTTGCACGAGCTTTTCGGCGATTTGTTGTTTTATTATTATCTATTATAAACGGAGTTTTCTTTATATTCGTGAGGCATGTGTTTGGGAATTGGTTTCAAATTTTTTTGATTAATAAATTATATTCTTAAAATACCAGCAGGTGCAACAATAAGAGGCCCTCTTTGCTTAGTAATCATACGTAGTTTTAAAATCCACAAAGAGAGAGCGAATATCTTGATTGTACTTCGACTGTTTTGAAATATCTATAAATTTTAATGAGTAGTATTTTTTCTTAAATTTCTAAAGTTGTTGCAACATCCTTTAGTCCTGTAGAATATCTTCAGCTAACGGCGGAATACCGTCTAGAATAATATTGGAGAGAACCTTATAGGCAGTAGACTTTAGGATAGGCTGGCCACGTTGTGAGAACTCTAGGACTCTTCAAAAGGGTCTTCGAGGATCGCTGACCGAAACTCGACCATTGGGCCGCTCAATAATGAAATGAGCGGATATAGTCAAGAACGATCCAGAAATATTGCTGGTTATGCATTGATGAGATTCGGCTTTAGAAAGCGATTTCTAGAAAATGGTTGTGTTATCGGCCTCCGATCTGGATGGCCTTTAGATGCCGCCAAATAATGGTAGTGACCGTTGATAGATAAATGCCTCAAGTGCCTCCCACTTTTCTCTGTTCATTGTTATTCACTGACGTATTTCTGCTGAATTCGATGATTTCATCAGGCCAGCGGGTTTAAAGACAGCCTGTCCCCCTATTTATTCGTCCAACGATTGTCCGTCCTCCGAGCGATGTGGTGGCCCACCGATTATTATTATTATTACTTAAACGTTTTATTTACTATTCCACTTATTAAATTTCATTAAAAAATATATTATTTATATTTTTTTAAATACAAATTTAATATATTAATTAGAAAGATGTACATAAAAAATTAAATTTATCTAAAAATATTTTTGTTGCTACCGGGATTCGAACCTGGATCTCTTCCTATCCGGGGAAATTGCATTATCCGATTATGATACGGCAACACAGTGAATTGAGCACAAATTTAAGAACCTATATATTACACTTTTCAAATTGATACATCTATCGATCCATTATATGAAAGTCGTCTTCTTTATTTTTACGGAATCTCAAATACCTTTGAGTAAACGCCAGAATTAATAATTTATTTTCATTAAATTTTGGACTCATTGATACAACTTATATACTATTAAGGAGAACACATTCTTATTGTGAAGTTGTAATTATTCAGAACATAGCTCTATGATACATTTAATTAGTATTTAGCTTCACAATAAGAATGTGTTCACCGTAATATTATTAATATTTTTCATTCTTTAAATTAGGCACTTAAACATTTATTAATATTATTATAACTTATTATTTAGTATTTCTAATTCCACGTTGAACAATAATTTTCCTTTTTCTTTTTCTTCTAATGCCCTATCCGTTCAACGGCTATCATGACTTTTACTGCAGTCCAGAAAAGCTCTACAGTAGACTGGCCAAACCATTGTTTTCTCCTCCTCCATCTTCTCCTCTCTTCTTCCAAAACCCTGTTTTCTAGCAATTTTTCCCTGCATTATGAGGTGCAAGATTTCATAATTCTCCGGATGTCTCATTACACGTCCGAGATATTGAAATTTTCGGATTTTTATTGTTTTCATTCCACGCTGAACAATAAATTTCTGGCGTTTTGTATTGACTTAAAATTTTAAAGAAACAGTGAAAAAATTGTTTATTTAAAATATTGTACATTGTAATATAGCTTTTTAAAAGAAATTATATGTGAAGTAAATTTTCGTATACGAAACTGTAGATAATCATCTGAAAAGAAGCTTTGCGGTTCTAGCTATTAAGATCGTGTAAAAATGTAATGAGTAATATATTATAATTACAACAAATTTTTGTATATATGTATGTAAAATACACTGCGATATTCATAAAAAAAAAGTTTTTTTATTAAAGAAAATAGTTTTAGAGATAAATCATCAAATTTCACAAATATGCGAAGAGGGTTATTCATTCCAAAGTATAAACTTACATTAAACTGTTGTACATAATGTACCTACAATGTGCTCCCCGAGTCCTTCTCTCGGTAGGTTCTATCGGTAGGTGGATGCGCCAGATACTCCCTTGCGTTATTACTCGTAGGTGGTACACGGTAAGGTCTGGCAGTATTTCGTATCGGTTAATATCCAAATATATAATGTAACGTTTATAAGTTGGTTACCTGGATGTAACTACAAACTAATGTAACTAAACGAACCGCAGCTTTTCACAAGTGGTACATATCTATGTAACATTGCGTGCGTACAAATTTCGAAGAGCAAGTATTTTACAGGGGTATTTAAAAATTTTTATAAATTATTTTAAAAGTCTTTGTGCCCGCAATTTCCGACTGACGGACCCAAGAAGATCGCACACGAGATCAAGCAATCGGGGGGAAAGGACGGATGAAATTAGGGAGAGGGATAAGAATAGGAAACAGGGGCTCAAGAACCAACCAGACACCAGGAAGAAACACGAACCACCTGAGTTGCTCCTTAAGACATCTGGATTTTTTCTTCCACTAGAGCCACAGGTCTTCTAGCTTCAGAATACGTACTCCGTTGTTTGGCGCAAAGTGCGATACACAAACACAATAGCAAGATGAACTATTACACTATCAGCCCCACACGGCAGGAAGATAATTGTCGGCAGTCTATGCACTCTGACGGTAAACGTTAACTCACTATTGGTCCAAAACTATTACTAACACCATAGAATAGATCGTGTTTTGGGTATAGGGAAGGGGGTAATAGGACAGAAACCATTATTTATATGTCGCGTTCACATGCGCGCGAGACGGCGATCGGTGATCCATAGATTATAAAGATTGAACAGTCTTAATTATGGAACAGATACTTTTTCTTATTCTTAAACAGTTTTATGGGAGTCGGAAATCCATGATTGCAGTCACTACAGAGTGCTATCTATCCTTTGATATCACCATTAAGGTCCATTTTTATTAAACTGTTGAAAGATCCAAGTTTATATAATATACTTCTCCTTCTTCTTAAACGGCAGTATGACCCAGCAATCCCTGATTTCAGTCATTACAGAGCGCCATCCATTCCCTATTTTTATTAGATAGTTGAATGATTGAGGTTTATATAGATTTCTGATATTTCATGTAGCATCGTATTTCTAGTCTATTTATATCATTGGTCATTTGGCATTAGCCGGATACTTCCCTATTGTAACTGTTTCAGGTTGTTTTACTTTATACATGGATAAGGGGTAACAGCTTCACACAAGAGCTGAGCTTAATAATCAAAAATATTTTTAAATAATGGTAACTAGATATCGACACTTAAGTTTGCACGCAATTATATCAGTCAGCTGTACAAAATAAAGTCCTGGTACCAACACTGGTGTAGAGGAACGAAAGAATGCAGTGGAAATGACAGAGTTTATTATGAAGAAATAAGGAAATAATGTACCTATATCTGATTATAGTATAGTGGGTAAGATTATGAAAAGATCACTTAGGTGGTTTGGTCATATGCAACAGATGAATGAGGAGAGAATGGTAAGATAGATATATAACGCAAGTGTTGACGACACTAGAAGTAGAGGACGTCCGCGGAAGACTTGGCGCGACCAGGTAAACCAGATACTGGAGGATGGTTCTGTTAGAAGCCTCAATAATAATATGCATGTGGATGAGGCGAGTATTGTGTGTCAGAACAGAAAAGACCGGTCTCGCGGAGAAAAGTACGTATGTAAGTTTGTATGATATTATGTCAGTTTAAATGGTTTTTTAAATGCTTCGTTTTAGTAAAAAAAAAACAATTTAAAAACCACTTACTATTTAAAATACAGTTTTGTGTTAAAAATATAATAAATTGTTATTAATTTTTTGGTTTTTTAATATAAACAGATTTCACTTTAGTCGTGTCCAGAAAACGTACTATCTGCTGATATAAGAGATAGCGTAGCATTAAGTACCTACAATATTTATATAATATAGACGATGTGCTCATATCTGATCCTCGTGATCCGTTGGTCTACTTTTACAACTAACTGCCTTAATTCATCTCTATTATTCGTCCTTGTATATTCCCAGCCTAAAGAATGAAGACATTCGTTCGTCTCACAGACGTGAATACTGCGCCTCGAAAATGACGCCTCTTTCTTTTTTAACTAGTCAGACTTTTATATTTCTGAGATGGAGCGAATCTTTCAAATTTTGATCAGTTACAACATAGCAGACTTGACCATATCAATTCTCTTTCAGACCTCAGCTTCGCACTCTCTATTTCTTAAGTCGATAGCTCCCAGGAAAGTAAAATCGCACATCTCTTTGTTACTTAAAAAAGTGAATTAAAATATTGAAAGTCAAAATATGTTTCATATTTTACTTTCTTCTTAGTGAAGCAAAGAATGTATATTTTTTAATTAACACATTAATTATTTTTTTCAATTTCACTATGTTTATTGAATATTATTATGAACATACTTATACAGTATAGCCAAAAAATTTATTATACTTTTAAAATTAGCAATATTATCTTTGTCGTTAAAATTCATATTTTTATTTATTATCTTTGTTTTATTAACCACTAAATTGAGTTTAAATACATCTACCGGTTTCGAAAAATATCATTTTCTTCTTCAGGATGTCATAACTAACTAAAACATATATTGTTTCTTTGCCGGAATCTATTTAAAAAAAATCTATTTTTAAAAAATAAAAATTAAATTTTAGTACCTAACTCAAATCATTACTTAATACAAATTTACTCGAATAATTTTTAGGAAAAAATTTTAGAATGGGACTCGTAGTTAAGTTTAGTTGGTTGTTTATAATTTTTTGATTAGTTTTACACGCTTTATTTATCTCTAACGATTCCAAATTATTTCATTTGTGACCAACACCGTTTATATGCAAAATTGCATATAAACGTTTATATGCTAAATTTAACTACGAGTCCCATTCTAAATTTTTTTCCTAAAAATTATTCGAGTAAATTTATATTAAGTAATGATATGAGTTAGGTACTAAAAAATTTTTTTTTTTTTTTAAAATAGATTCTGGCAAAAAAACAATATATGTTTTAGTTAGTTATGACATCCTGAAGAAGAAAATGGTATTTTTCGAAGCCGGTAGATGTATTTAAACTCAATTTAGTGGTTAATAAAACAAAGATAATAAATACAAAATTATTGATATTATTGTACCCGTCAACGCTGTTTGCATTTATAAGACAGATATTATTATCGTATCTATATTTCCACACGCGCCATTATTATAATTAGAATAACGAATATACAAGGTCGAATACAGCCTTATTTTTCTGTTAATTCACAAAGGGAAAGACAGAGCTATTAACTGTCCAAGGGAAGAGACGACAAAAGGATATTATAAGATTATAGGAAAGGATAAAAATTACAAAGACTTTATCAAACAACTTTATAATACTGATTTCCGATCTTTCATCAGGGTCAGAGCATGTTCAGTTCAGTGCCAATATATTAGCGTTAATTAGTAAAATAATAACACGCATTATTTTTTTTTTATATATAACATCATATAGCAGCCAAATAAATGTAGCGAATTTATTAATGGTTGCAAGACTATCGGCCACTACCTGCCTCGCTAGATGCAAATAAAATATCTGTAACATAGTTTTAATGACAGCGATTGTAAATATGAATTGGGAATTTGAATAATTTTTCAAAATGATTAATTATTTTTTAACTGAATCTTGCATCATCGCTTTTATGTCAATTCCTTAGATACTATACATATAAATTATCATATATTTTTGAGAATATTTATAAATGAAATTTTATTAAATAATAATATGTCACTTTGGTCAAAACATTATTTATTAATAAATCAACATGTTTCGATTCCTATGGTATCTTTTTCAGAAAACCATTTATACTAAAATTAAAAATACGAGCTTAAATAAACATATTGATTTATCAATAAATAGTGGATTATATAAGGTGTATTTTTAATATGTGGCCACAAAGTAATTTGGCTAATATTAAAGATATTTTAAATATGAATTAAATATATTAATTATAAAGATATACATATAAAATCAATTTATTCGAAAAATATTGTTGTTGCGCCACCGGGATTCGAACCTGGATCTCTTTCCTAACCGGGGAAGGTGCTTTATCCAACTAAGCTACAGCGACATTATTTTAGCGACAATTTTCGACCCTATATGTTACCTTTTTGATATTAATACATTTAATCGTTCCATCATTTGACAGAGCCATCTACCTTATTTTTACAGAATCTCAAATACCTTTGAGTAAACTGATAGCAGACGCCAGAATTATCAATTCATTTTTATTAAATTTTGGACACATTGATACAACTTTATTATTTAGGAGAACACATTCTTATTGTGAAGTTGTAATTATTCAGAACATAGGTCTGTGAATTTAATTAATATTTAAAATATCACAGACCGTCTGTTCTGAATAATTACAACTTCACAATAATAATGTGTTCTCCTAAATAATATTAATGAAGTTTTATTATTTTAAATTGTCAACCAAATCACGGATCATACAAATAATATAGAATTGTTTAAAATAAAATAAGAATCACTCGAACTATATTCTAATCTATGAAATGCCTAGATAGCATAACGCATTTAATAAAAAGGGCTTACTGATGATGTAAAAAAATTGTACTATTTGAAATACTGACTTTGTCACACATTTTAATAACAAATTAAAAATAACTTTGTTTATAAATCAATTTCTAGTGTTACAAGTTGGATTAGGGTTATATTTAACGTTTACTTTACATAAGTAATATTTATTTTAGTAAAATATTTTTTTTATTCGAGCAAATATGTCAAATGCAAATCTATAGTCTTAAACCTTTTAATATCTTCTTTATGTCATCATCTTTGATATTGTTAATCCACCACTGGATAAAGATACCACATGACTCACCAATATTTGCCATGTATATACCATTTTGCATCGAGACTGGGATATTATACTTAAATGATTTTATCCATTGGTTATATCTGCTTTAAACCTCCTTAAACAAGCCTTTCATACACGATATATGAAGTTAGATTTACTTATTTGTGTGAAATAATTAAGCTATATAAATACATATTATAATAAATTGTAAATGTGTTTTTTGAATATAGAATATGTATTCCATAAATAACTCATTTATTAATAGACCATCATATAAATAGACATGAACTAACGCAAAATCCTTGTCCCAAAATTTTCATTTTGGTTGCACGCGCGTGATCACTTTGATGCTACTCCCGCAATTAAAGAGTTCCGCGACTTTTTTTAAAAAATGTGACTCAATTGGAACGAAAATTTAAACATTGACAATATAATATGCATTAATGTAAAAAACACGCCTTGTTCACACAATGATTTAATGTTAGAAGAGTAAATACTTTTTCTGTTGCATAAATGTGTCGTAATCTATCGGATTTATGTTTCGTTTCGTAGAATGCCCCTCGCCCCGCAATTAATCTTCCAAACCCCTCTCCTATATATACACTTCATATCACGTCTATTAATGTACTAATGCATTTATATGTAGGTATTTAAAAAAATATTTAATTACGTTTCTATTTATTACTATAATTATCAAGTTGTTATAATTATTTTAATGGTTAATTATAACTAATACATTTAATAATATTTGACCGGTAATGTTTAAAAATAATAAAAAATATATTAACAGATCGAATGCGAGTGTGGGCTGAGAATCCAACACATTCGTATAAATAAGATATGCCATATTCAAGTTACGTGGGAGATGAAAAATCCTAATATTCCTTTAATTACACACAAGTATATGTTTACGTCAGATGTTGTCACAATAGTGTATTGATTTTTTAAAAAATTTTTTAAGTTGCTCTAACTTTTTTATTTTATTTACTATCATTAGATCTGAAACGTAAAATTTAACAAATTCTGATGAAGTTTAAGAAGATTGATAGTGAAGAAAAAGAGGATTGAGTAGAAGTGTGAAGCTCTTTATCCCATAACTAATCCCACATATGCATTGTGTGTGTGTGTGTATATTTAATATTTTTTATTTATTTTATCATATTACTGTTGGTTTTTATAAATTTTTATATAAATTCGATACTTTTTTATAATTTTGATAAAATTTAAAAAGAATTTAACGACTCTTCAAATTCAATTAAAACTATTAGTTTATTTATTAAGAAGTGACACATATTAACCTATCACAATTTGATGTAAATTAAAATCTAAAAAATTGTACTCTGCATTAGATACCAACGTGGGACGTTGTCTTGAAAAATGTTATCATGATACAGGTTTTCGTAGTTTTATACCATATAGCACATTTGGATTAGAAGCCTGTTTATGTATTCGTGTATGCAAAGTGTGATTGCATTCAGATTGCATCAAAGAAACAAATTTTAAAGTAAGCCCAACCCGCATTGCCATATAAAAAATTTAAGAAATACAGTAAAATATTATAATAGACAATTAATACATTAAAAATGCATATATTGTATCCATGCCTAAATAAGTATTTGTTTTAAAAGTAAAGTATAAGGTTTTTTCAATAATTACTCAGCTATTCAAATTAATTGACATAATATGGGGGTGGGAGTAATAACAATAATAATAATTGTATAGAAATATGTTTTAGGTAAAATGTATCGAGGTGTTCCCGAGAAGGGAGAGCGGCTCCAGAGGGTCCCTGCAGGTTACACTGGCTACACCGGCCGTAGCACCAGCCAGCGGCGGCGAACGGGCGGGCCTCGTAGAGTGAGAGTATAGAGACAGATAGATCTCCCGCCCCCCTCTTGCCGCAGCCAATCCGCGCGCTCGATCGCTCCGGGTCTAACGTCATACCGCCGGCTGTACTTCGCGGTGCCGGTAACGCGCTCTCCCTCGGTACTCTCGGACAGGCCTTCCTACGGCCACGCGGGGAAACATTTATAATTTTCGAAAAAAGAACGGAGAAGCAGCCACGTGACGCGGCCCGGCAGGCGGCGGCGGGCCCCCCTCCCGCCCGCGGTTTTTTTGACAGTTCCGAATTCAAAGAGCGCGCGCCGAGTTTCCCGCGCGAAAAAACTTTCCGCCGCGCGCTTATCTGACGTCTCGGTGTGCCAAGTGCTCTCGTATGGTTTGACACTTCGTGAGTTGTGACTTGCCCCAGCATGGACGAGTGGGAACGTCATGTGACCCCGCTCCTGCAGGACATGGGGTGTTCTGGAGACGAAGTGCACGAGGATTTCTTCAATCCACATGAAGTAAGTCACCATTGAACTTTGCACGCGCTGCTAGAAACATTATTCCAACCTGAAGCTGTTTCTTTTGTATACTTATTTACTATCATATTAAATTATCTTAATATTTAATTAAATTCTGTATTTTACAAGATAAACTAATTTATGATGACGGCATTGTGTGATGTTAAAAAATTCACGATAACTCATAAAAGTTTTTCTAAGAAGATTCATAGTGGAAACTAATAGAATGTATTTTTAAAACATTGAATTAGTACGTATCTCGCTATGTCATACAGATTTTTTTTTTTATTGTAAACCGATTGCGAATATTTAGTAAATCTCCGATATTTCGAATATCTTTATTCGATTTTATAGCAACAAAGGATATCTATACGAATTTAATAAGTTGTACGCGATTATAATTCAAATTGAAAAGCGAGTTGTAAACTGTTCTAAGAGGAATGGCCGGTGCATATCCGATTTGTATGCCTACCTACATTTAAACAGACTTAAACTTCTCATCTTTCCAGCTGGGCGGATAAATCTCTCTAACTACGTACAGCATCCCTTCTCCAGCCGGTCTCCGCCCACCGGTAACAAGACGAGACGAAACAACAAAGCGAAAAGAAAAACACACATTCGTTACAAAATACAAATAAGATAACTAATACGAGTGAAACAAACGATGGATATACATAAAATATACGCTATTAATTCTGAAGGCAAATATTTCAACAATTATTTACAATTTGACAGTTTGAATTTTAAGACAAATCGCTTACAAATAAATTACGATTAGATAAGATTTTTATTAATGTTGTTTTTATTTTATTTCTCTCTGTATTAGGCATATAAATTACCGATTATTTTGTCAAGAGCTGCAAAAAAAAAAACTACGTTAATAAATTAATAAATTAACGTATTATGCATTTAAATATACGGCGATTATTGTAGTTTGAAAACAAAAGCATCTTTCATGTACATAATATACTTCAATCACTGAAAAAAAGGGCTTTGTGAGCGTGCAGATGCCTACATATATCAGATATTGATTACCAACGTTTACATACATATTAAATGCAAACACGCGACAACTCGATACTATCTGTCAAGTGACAACTATTTTCTAGCAATGATATTGGCGCTATGTTGCCACAATAGCGGTTGAATGCTCACATATTATTTACTCACTCTTTTAGTAAATCATTTAATTTATATACCTTTTTTGCATAACAAAAATATTATATCAATACGATAAAAATAATTATGAAATTTAAATTGATTTTATTTTTTACAAATAATTTTCAAAAATGCATGAAAAAAATTCTATTTTATATCAGCTGCAAATGTACGTTGTTTGTTGGTTAAATTTAAAATACGTCTTTTTAAAAAAACAGCTTTTTTGATTTATTTCCAATTTCCATCAACAAAATGTATCTAATTAGTTACACTCGCGGTACGCCAATGAAAACTTGATTCGATGATACTAAAATATTCTTCAAATAAACATCAGAATACATGTTGCATTTTTGTTATTATGGTAGAGTTATCTTCGAGCTGCATATATTATTTTACCGAAACTTCAACGATAGTCTGTGAGTCGAATATTAAAGCTTGTACTGTGAATAAACGTTCATTGCGTGGACAATAGGGCTTGCTCGCATGGACAATAGATAGTTATCAGTACATATCTTGGCGCCAGCACCATCTCAGCGCGTACCCACAGCGACCCCGGGCTTCAGACCTCCCCCGTAACACAGCCTAGAATCAATAAATCAATTAGCAAAAATAGACATTAATAAATCTCACATTATTATTAAAACATTTAAATCACTTTTTTTAATCGCTGATAGACTGGATATGGACCCTTCTAATTGTGTAATCTTCTCAATTTATGTCGTTGTTATGAGAAAGGAGCTATGAAATATATGACAGATCGGCATTGTCACTCCGGGGATACCAATTATGACACGTCATGGATTATTTATTAATATATGTGATTATTTTTTGTTTTAAATATATGTACAAAACAAGAATATTTTTTATTTACATATATTCATACCAGATGAACATATTTGAAAAATAAAACAAAACTAAAAAAAAGTAACATTCTCTCTTTCATATAATTGATACACGCTTATGACGCACGTTAGTTACAAACGATGTTAATAATGATTAGCTTTATATTGCGAACTCAATTATTTAAAAATTACTCATAAATAGGGACTATACATGTAAGAGTATTTATATATATCGGTTTGACGAATGTATATATATGCAAAAACTATTTAATTTTAAAAGAAATTAATTTGACACTAAAGTTAAAAAGTAGTTTATATTCCGCGGATAAGTAATATGTTATATATAAAACGACTTAAAGCAACTGTGATCTACATCTGTAGAACCACGACTAATAAACATAACTTGGCTTGACAGGGTCACCAATGTCGAATGCGAAAGGAAAAATAAACAAAATCTCGTATACTATAATATTTAGACCATTTTCGGACACCCAGAAAAATATCGGATCCCGAATCTCATCAGTCATGGCAAATATTCTAGCAGAAGAGATCCTGGAAGATAGAGGACATCCTGACTGAAGAATTTAAGGTTCCGTTAATGGTTCGGGAAGTCCATAGTTCAAGTGTTTCGAGAGACCGTCAATAAAATAATGATCGTCAACACGACAGCCATTATTCGCCGAACAGACCCTAGAGATGAAAAATAATGTGTTGAAAATAATATTATTCTGACTGAGCTATTTTGAATCCATCTTTCATTTGTTTACAATTTAATCAGACGCTGAAAAAACTATTGTTTAAAAAAATATCATCACCACCAGGACTCGAACCTGGAACGAAGGCACCAATTAAGCTTTAATGACCCTATAAAAATTAATTGAATTATTTACCATTTAAACATTATAAATAACACATTACGATTGTGTAATAGTTTAAGAGTGAGGCTTTAGCGATTAAAGTAAGAAGTCAGCGATTAATCAGCAAGATCCAGGCTGTACTTAACAAAATGCATAATAATGCAACACCATGTTCACAGGCGTAACTAACTTCCCCGCAAACTAAAAGCGGACTAGATAAGGATCCATTTTTTTCCGTTTACTGTATTATATTAAATCTTTTCATGTTTAAATTATATATCAAACACATCGTTGTATAATTTTTATATATTTCTCTCAACCCATAAATCGTGATAATGAAGCCTGCGAGGTAATCAGCGAGATAACTAGAATCACAAGTAAGATGAGGTTAAGATTTAAGATATCATATTATTAACACAACTAGTCCCCTTCGATACACGTGTTTTACACCGCCCTGTGCACTGGAGATATACTGAATGAAATAATCAAATATTTGTCTATAAAATGACCTCTTATTAAAATCCAAAGATTTCTTAGGAACGACCATCTAGCTCGGATGAAAGTGCCTTCGCCGTGTGCGCGCACCTAACATTTCATAAACCAGGCGGAGTATTGGCAGACCGCGACTCCATTAGCTAGACGGTATCCAGAGGGAGCTACATGCTCTCGAGGTCGACGACTGGCGAACTAAGACACATAACTGAGAGGAATGGAGCGATCTCCTTGAGGCGGCTCCGTGCTGTACTGATATGATGATTGTGATGTTTACAGATATATCTCATGTTGTGCATTCATTACTAGCATTATTAATATGTATATATTTATAATGTTAAATTTGAAGTTTTCACAGGTTGAGTATATATTATCTTCAGGATTCTGAAATGATCGCGGATCACGTATTTTCAGGCTGGCAGTTTAGCGCTAAGTGAAATCACTAATCTTTACTTTGTATAATTTTGATGTTTACGACCTAAAGCTTGGCTTTTGGTAATTCCGTGAGGTATAATAAAATATTACTCTTGTTATTTATTTGTACGATAAGTGTCGGGTTCAGAGAAATTTTAAAGATGGGAATGAGGTTTATTTTTATCGTAACGCTGGGATAACAATGGTCCTTCTCAGGACTAACAGACGCGATATAACCTAGAAACTTCATGTCTAATAAATTTATCTGATTTTGGGTCATTTGTAAGTGAGATTTTATAGCTCATCTGTAGCTCGATCTAAATAGTTGTGCATGTACATGAATACGTCTATGATGTCTCGTCTCGGAGATTTTGAGGTATGTATCAGTTGTCTAAAATACAATAATCAAGTCTGTATCTGTAATGTTCTTTACGAGATTTTAATATATTTTCATTTATGCGTATTTCAAGACGAGTTGACTCATTTGTATACACACGCCAAAATACTTGAGGCTCTCTTTCTAGATGGGTTTAATGTCAGTCACATCATAACGTGTAATATTAAATAATGTCAGTGAGTTTATTAATCAATATGCATTATAAGTATATAGCCTGGAGATTTGTGTTTAAATACAATCTCCATATTTTTGGTGGAAGTTTTGGATTTATATGTTAGTTATTTTTTTAAAACGGGAAACGAAACGATTATATCTAGTATGTCATTTATTTCTACGCAATGACTGTTATTAGTATTGCTTTGAAGTACTCGTGTCTCGATCCGTAAATCAAACGGGTAAGAAAAGTACTATGTTAGAGTCCACGTTAATATTAACTAAACGATTCCCCTTAAATGTTGTGTTAGAAAAAATAATATTAACGTCTATGGAAAAATATTACTTTATACAAAAAAATTTCAAACACTATTTTAAAATCTGTTTTTAAGATGCACATTGAAGCTAATACTGTATTTTTTTTGTATGCAAATACGACTGTTCAATATAATAAGAAGAATTAATTCTTCTACTTCAAAAGAAATATCAATACTTCAATATTATTAAAATATAAGTAGGTACTATATAATATCAAATAATAATAATTTTAAATATATCGTTTTTTCCATAAGCTGTTGCAATGTTTTTTGTACCTTTTCCATGATATTTTTTATGTTTCAATGACCCAAGCGCGCCCGTTCTTCATAAAATCATAAAAAGTAGCGTGATTACGTATTGGTGTAATATAAGATACCATTATCAACAGTGCCAGGGATGCACTGAAGCCAGGGTATATTTAACCTCCATAAAAAGCTGCACACATTATACCTTCAGGCATTTTACTGCTTATTTGAAACAAAACGCAGGTGAACCCAGTTGATATTGAATTTGGCAATCACCTACCCGTCGGTTAGGGGGATGGTTCCGTTAACTGTTCATCGTACTAGATTTAATGCTTGTTAACATACCACCATTCAAAGGCAAACTGGAAGATCTGGAGCAGACATAGAATGGATATGAAGCAATGAATCAACTTCTAATTCGCTCACGCGTGCAGTTGCCCTGTTATGGAACATTGGATTTAGTTTTTAAGTAGAACACATTCTTATTCTGAAGCTGCAATTTTTCAGAACTGTGATATTTTTAATACTAATTAAATGTAACGACTAGAAAGATAGCAACAAAAATCGGGGTTGGTATTGGGGATTCGATCCAGGATCCTATCCGGGGCAATGCATTAAAATATTTTTTCGATAAATTAATTTTATCTATATATCTTTCTACTTGATACATTTAATTTGTATTAGATTTAGGTTTGCACGCATTTGGGTATCTACTTTACATGCCGAATTAAAAAAAAAAGGTACACGGATGTTATAAACATCAATAATTATTGTTGACTAGCTGGAAAGCTCGTCCAAAAATGTATTATTTCATACTAGAGTAATCTAAGAAAAACCGGTGATAGCAAAATAATAGAATTAATAGATCTTATTCGTTACCCAGTTACTAATACTAGTATATTCGAAAATCATAATATATTACTTATGTATGTCTTAGGAATATATTTATATGTCTAGTATAGGAATATATATATATATATATATAGGTCACGTCTATACGTGCGAAATTAATAAAATTAATTTTATTAATTTCGCACCCACATGGTACCTACCTATACATCTGAATTACAAAAACAAATTAAATTTTAAAATGTTAAAAATAAATACATTAATATTTAATTTAATTCCCGAACTGTACACGTAGTACACACATTAATGCGCTATGTCAACACACAATCATGAGAGTACTAATTTTTTTGATTTTTTTAAATAGTCATCCTAATTGCTGTACAGATCGACCGCACTGCGACCAGTATTTTTTTAGACATCTCTCAATACACCCAGCCACACAATGGCTGGACTTACAGGTAAATGCGCCGGCACGAGTTAAGAGGGTCACAGGTTGGATTCTTATAAAAATGTAACGAACTCAGAGACGTGCGTCGACCATTGAGAGAGTGATACCTTGTATGCGCGCGCGGTGGGCATTCAAGGCGCGTACAGCGCACGCCTGCTGCAGCAGTTAATGCTGATGGTATCGAAACTTTGGCCAATAGGTACTTGCTGTAACAGTCGGGGTCTTGCAGGTGGACGACGGATATAGGGGCTCCGCGAGACGTAGGTACACACGAACAAAATGTATTTAATACGAAAATATAAAAACTCTAACAAAAAGAATACTTAAAAAATATATATATATATCAATTTAGACCAATTTAGAGAAATAAAGTCGTTAGGTGGTTTGGTCATGTGGAACGAATGAATGAGAGGATGATGAGAAATATGTAATCATTTAGGAGAACACATTCTTATTGTGAAGTTGTAATTATTCAGAACATAGGTCTGTGATATTTTAAATATGAATGAAATATATTAATTATAAAGATATACATATAAAATCAATTTTATCGAAAAATATTGTTGTTGCGCCACCGGGATTCGAACCTGGATCTCTTTCCTAAGGTGCTTTATCCAACTAAGCTACAGCGACATTATTTTTAGCGACAATTTTCGACCCTATATGTTACCTTTTTGATATTAATACATTTAATCGTTCCATCATCTTAGTTGAATAAAGCACCTTCCCCGGTTATGAAAGAGATCCAGGTTCGAATCCCGGTGGCGCAACAACAATATTTTTCGATTAAATTGATTTTATATGTATATCTTTATAATTAATATGTTTAATTCATATTTAAAATATGTAATCAACCCCTTCAACCTAAAGTATCGTAATTAACAAAGAAATTATTTTTAAGTGTTCTGATATTTCTCATGTATTTGAAATAGTGACAGTATTCAATAACCATAAATACCTATCCGTTAGGTAACGATAATGGCATCTGAAATAAAGGACGTCTTTGGAAACCATCCAGGTAAGGTAGGATGGTTCTGTTAGAAGTCTCATTAATCGAGAAGACGTATGAATGTGGATGAGGCAAGAGTTGTGTCAGGACTAGGAAATCCAATCGCGAACCGAAATTGCAATCTCGGGATTGGATTTTAATGATCCCTGGGTGTTGGGAACAGTCCCAGAATAACAAAATTAATATTATATTTATAAAAAAGGCGAAAAATGTAAGAAAAATCTATATAATATATTTTTATTAAATTAAGGAAGCATTGAACAATTAATAATGCAAGATTGACAAACGAAGCGACAGCCGAGTATCGAGTGATGGGCTGGGATCTGAATTTAATTCTCTACTCTGAACAGAGTGCGGCATTCCATTCCCGCCTATTCCCGCGTAACATGTGACAGAAAGTTAATTAGTATACTGTGTATTGATCAAGATGCATTGCAAATAATTATGCAAATTAATAGAAATACTCTTCTATTTTGGCAAACCACTCGTGTTTATATTTTTTTATTCATGCACGTTAATAGTTGAGGGCCATATTTATCAGTTCACTTCCTCAGTTCCTGGCGCCTCTAGCACTTCGCATATTTTATTTAGGTCAGTCGTACATTGTACACGCCATACACCTCAGTGATCATTTCTTATTCTTGTCTATTATGCCGTACCGAGTTTTACCTTGTGCCTTATTTGCTAGAATGCTGATAGTGTAGATGAGTTTGTTTTGGAGATTACAAGAAACAGAATACTGCCAAGATATTCTAGAAGAAAAAGTATAGTATTTCCAATAGTTATTTAATTAGCAGCCAGCTACATTCCGGTAATAACTCTTCTACAAGATTTTTATGTAATGCTATTATCGTGTTAGGTATGCAGGTGGATGATACTAAACATAATTTAAAGACGTTTGTTTCTATTCTAAACTAGTATAATTTTTTTACTTCATGGTTGGCTACCAATTTATACTTAAATGGAGCTTGTTTTATCTTCACTCTTTGAAAATGTCATTGTTAATGTATTATCAACTTAATATTATAAAAGTATTACCTTTGACACAAATTAAAAGCATATATATGAACAAATCATCTCCTTTCATTTTTTTTTTCTTTTAATTATATAAAATGTTTGCCTCAGCACGTGCGAAGCCCAGTGAGGCAGAAATTTGAATACTTACATGTAGATATAACATTTCAAATAAATAAGCACATTCACTATTAATTTATTCATTTTGCTGGAATTTTCTGACTCAACGTCGACGGGAGATACCGCTCATTACGAAGATGATCGATATCTACAGAATGATCTAGAACTGTATAAATAAGAAATGCAAGCGGCCAACCGCTAGGTATTTATTTATTAATAAGTACTATCTGCTAACGGAAAGCATTCGGCGCTAGCTGAATGCTGTTGCTAAGCCTTGATAAGTAAACTTGCATTACTACACACACTTTTATTAATAATGGCCGCCCCTTTGGGCCGTATATTGGAGAATATATTTTCAATAGTTGATGAAAATCAATTATTTTCTTATGTCGAGAACCAGTGACAATTGAGCGTTCAAAATCACTTGGTTTATGTTTGCGTGTTTCGTACAGCTAGTTAAGAATTTCAAAAAGAGGTCCAATTTCTGGAAGAAATGGTAGTCAGTTGTTGCAAGTTTGGGTAACAGAGAATTTCCAAGCCAAGACATGTGGTCGAGCGTGATCATGCAAGAAGATTTCCGACTGCTTACTCGCAAGTTCCTTCATAATTTCGTCCAATTGGTTGCAGTAGATATTTACTGTAAATGCCAGCGCTAGACAACCACTTAGAAATTATCATTTTTGTTGCATATTCGGTCTCTGACTGTCATCTTTATCCAACAATCGTGCTGAACGATTTGTTTCAAATGTTTCAATATATTTGGAATAATATTGTCAAACCATGCTGCTAATTCAAGCATAGTTTGATATGTGTCCGCTTTAATTATACCTAAGCTGAAAGCTGTCGTTATCCATCATGATTTTTTTTGTCATTTTCATTTTCAAGATTATAATCACCAGAATGGAACTTCTCCAATCGTCGACATACTGTGCGTTTATTAGCCACATCCTCGCCAAACACGTCATTGATGTTTAATGATAATAATCTGCACTGCTTTGGTTCCATGACAGAGCTCATAATCGAATATAACGCAAATTTTAAACTTAAAAAAAAAACAATTCGAAAGTTAATCAATAACCAACATGTTCGTGTGAAAGATTGATGATAGACCTATCTTTACAATAAAAAATCTAAGAACTGTCAAAGTGAAATGTCAGAGATATAAATATTTCATACTTAATAAGGAATGTAGGTATTAAATCCAAATTTGAATTGATTGTATATATAAAGTGACCAGTAACGCGATCCATCGACTATACTTTTTCTATGTATCTTACTAAGAGAGTCATCTAATTTGTTTTAATTCTCTTATATTTATTCAGTACAATGGTGAAGATGATTCTATGATAATAAATAAGTAGTTAATTAAAAGATTGGATTGCAGTAGGAGGCCCTCCTCTGATGATTTCAACACTCCAGAAATCTCAGCACAGCATTAGTTAGAAATCTGCCGGGAGATCTGGAATAGCAGCGGAAACATAATATATATGCCGTACGGTCAGCGGATATTCACATACCGATATTCTCAAATTCTCTGGTGATAATTTAATGTTGTTACTGCGATGCGGACCTACCCGAGTGAAACGTTCTTGTAAATAATCATCTACATATGTCGGAATCTGTGAATTTTTATAACCTGATTTTGAGATTAATTATTGAGTTGCGGATTTTTTAATTTAATTTTTTTTTATCTAATGTTATATTTGATGTGTAAGCATCTTAGCCTAGGCCACTCACCAAATTTTACACTAGAGTAATCTTAGAAAAAGTGGTCAAACAAATACGTCATACTCGATACCGTGAGGACTACATATTTTATTCAGTACCTTAACTTTTTAGAATTTCAAAAACCCACAACTCTCACGTGATCTAAAATTAAATACGTGTTTTTTCACAGGCAAATAACTTTTTACTAAAAAATTTGAAAAAATATTTATACCTACCTACACAAGGTGCCTAAATAACCGTTTTATAACCAATCCAATTTTCAAATGTCAAAAATAAATGTTAAAAAATTTCAATATTTACCAGTGAACTGTACACTGTGACACATATATTCTCATAGAACCACGAGAGTACTAATTGAACTCACTCGATTTTTTTTTGTGTAGATTGAAGGAATCGAGATATTCTTGACGTTAAATCCGAGTGAAGGTGTTAACATTTGAAATAATTAACATAGTACAATCAAATTAATTTAGATTACGATTAGACCGTTAACCGTCCATTGTAAGGATTTATTGGTGCAACCCAAAGACGCAAATTAACCGCAATTTAACCGCAAATTAACCGCAAATCAATATCGTATCAGTAGTATCTATATTGAAAGTGACTTTTTTGAGAAAGTTATACAGTGTGTGGTCAACAGATGCGCGAGTTATGAATTACCTATGATGTTGTAAGGTGAACTAACGAGGTGAAATATGAAAAGTGTAAATTGAGATTGTTTTAGTGTATCGTTATAGCCGTGTTAATTAAAGGTATTATCAAAGTGATAAAGCATGTATAACTGAATTTCACCTTACTAAAAATTATAAAACCAAAAATAATAACATCTGTGATCATTTAGACGCCTATGGAACCGAGAATGTCATCTTCTTCAATAAGATTGCAAATATATTTTTAAAAAAAATCTAAAATTATTCTAATTTAACGCATGGATAGAAATTCATGATGTATCAATTGAAACTTACTACATTTATTTGAGATTATGATTCACACATAGTTTCAAAAAACTCCGCTGTTGTAATGCATTGGAGCCGCTTGGAACCCAAATATATGACCCGCAGTGGTGTAGTGCAAATTAAAAAAGTACTAGGGCGATGTTTGATTTCACCCTCTCTCCGTCCGTTTTTTTTCTTCCATGTACTCGTATTGCCACAGAAAATTTAAATTTGATATGTTTGGTTGAAAGAAATGATTTTATCCGGCAATCAATTAGCTTTTGTAAAGCCAATGTATATGTAAAAAAAACTATCGAGCTATGTAAATTTAGGGATGACTGTTTATTTAAGTTGAGTTCACATATTTCATTTGTCTCAAAGTGCATATGGTCAATGGTTGAAAGAATTGGATACCGTCGAGAGCCTATATGATCCAATTCTTAACAAAAAAATCTATAAATATCTTCGTAATGACTATCACATTTTAAAAATGTTCCGGTCCTACATATTTTTTTGCGTTTTTGTAATATTCGTTGGCTGCATGATATTTGATGTACCAAATTCTGTACGGGATATTTTGTATCAAAATATTTTTTAAATATACTTAAGAAGTAAGTTCCGTGTCAGAAAAGTGGCATGGCGGCGCCCTGGCTCGAAAAGAAGTGCCCGCCCTGGCCCCACTGATACTAATTAAGTAAAGTATAGTGGAATTGATATTTCTTAGCATTAATTAGTTAGATTAAATTTTGTACTGCACTGTAGTAGAGTGCTTCTCTTTAATAATAAATTATGTTTTGAACATTAAAAAATAGGTTTTATTGATTATTAAGTACATAAAAAGCATCACAACAGCTTCGGCCTCGATGTTGTGGCAAGTGAAGCTGGCCCAACAGTATCTCATAAGTATATACTTATGTCGAATTGTATATTATTAACTTTTCACTGGCGGCGGCCACGCGGCGGCCACAGTTGGGCCCACATGGGTTATTCTAGCTTGCCGTGACAAATAAAATATATTTCAACAAACATACTCCAAGGTTTTAGAGCCATCAGGTGATAATAGTATTTATGTTGTTTGTCGGTTATTATTGTACTCGACACCGCAGTCCTAATTATAATATATGGCTACTAAAATGTGGTTGAAAATGACAAAAATAAATAAATTAAAGTGTTGCTTTTTTGCGTTTGTATTTATATCTTAAATGAATGTGTATATTCTCTGTATAAAATTAACAAAATAATTATTAATACACATTTATTTTGTCATTTTAAACTAATTAATTAATGGTAATTATTCAACATCACAAACTTTTAAATCCTTTCTCAAAATGTATATTTTTTCACTACCGCACCTGCAGCCGGTGCCGGCGATGTATCAATCATATTACGTTATTTTGATTTAATCAACTTCCACAAAGTAGACGAAATATAAAGATAACTAATCAGTCTTGTTAGAAGTATTTATGTATAACTTGTCCGAGGCGATAAATTCTTCCAAAAAGGAAAGAGGTCGAGTGCCGCAACGCGCTGAGTGACGCCGCGCCGGGCCAAATAAACAAATAAAACCACCCTTTACCAAAACAAACAAATGGACTAGTAGGTGAGAAGAGGAAGTTCTAATGACAGGGTTTGTTGAAAACAAAATTAATTGGCTGTAGATGCCACGGGCTAAAGAGGAAGGAATTAATTATGGGCCTATTGATCGATGCAATAAACTGAGTGTTTTCGGGCACCCCGTCAGTTTTTTAAATGCAGCGTAATTTCGCTTTCTTTTTATACATTTAAACAAAAGTACTATAACAAATATTTCATTCCATTTCGACGACTTGAGATTTTTATTTTATTTATTAGATATAGGGTGAATAATTGGAAATAAAATACAACTTTTCAATTTGGTTTTTATTTCTCGATTATTTTATTTATTAGATATAGGGTGAATAATTGGAAATGAAATACAACTTTTCAATTTGGTTTTTATTTCTCGATTATTTGGTTATCTCAGAGATTGCGTTTTACATTATTGTACAAAGTTAAGCGCGCGGCTATTTATAAATCATATGTTTTGCGCGCGGATTAGAATGACACATCCAGTAAACACGTACCTTTAGCGACTCTCAGAGATCAAAGTTTCATTAAAAGCTCATCGTAGACATGGGCTACAAGAGAATTAATTATAACACGATTTTATGGGTTAAATAGTAAGAACAAAATTGGTTTCTTGTTATCCATAGTATTTCATGTAAATAAAAACGGACGTGGTTTTTTGGATACTACTGTGTATAATAACAATATATTTATATCAATGATATAAAAATATTATGAATTTCGAGGTACATGCTAATCTTTAATGTATTTTTTGATAGCATTGATTATTTCTTTGTTATCATTAACATAATATAATAGTATTGTAGCTGAATTTTTCTTTCAAAATGTATCATATTTACATATTTACACACATTTAAATATATTGCCCAACTAGGCAAGCCTGTTTAAGGGCAAATTGATAAACTAATATATTTTATAAAACCAAAACTCATCGAAGGCAAAACGCAGTAAGATCGAATACATACATAGCATATAATGTGAAAATATTTAAAGAGAAAAAAAAAATTATACCAATAATGTAAGCAGATATAAGGTAGATGTAAATATACAAGACCAAAACGAACAAAATAGTTATATAATTTTTGTAATAAACCTTAAAATGATTTTATACATTTCATATTTTAATTCCTTGCTGTGATGAATTTAAAAAATTGTATTGTAACCAAAAATAATGTGGGGTGCGAACCTTTTGGGACCCTGTCTAACGTGGACACTAATACATCGCATTGGCTTAGTTACGCCACTGACACACCTTTCTACAACGTTTCATGCACACTCGTTAATGGTTGACATTTGTAACAGGACCATCAGATATTCGGATTTTCGCGGACGTCCTCTATTTCTGGTGCCATCATCGTGTCGTATATCTTTCTTGCCATTCTCTACTAGTTGATTAGCTCCGCATGACCAAACCACCTAAGCGATCCATTTGTAATCCTGTTCACTATGCTAAAGCTAGCTTTACATTCACTCTTAATTTGTTTATTCTATACTTTATACCACAGAATGTTTTTATTTATTATTTTTGTTTTATTAACCACTTAATTGAGTTTAAATACATCTACCGGTTTAGAAAAATACCATTTTCTTCTTCAGGATGTCATAACTAAGACAAAGATAATAAATAAAAATATGAATTTTAACCACAATGTTAATATTGCTAATTTTAAAAGTATTATATAGATATGAACTAACGCAAATTCCTTGTTTTAATATTTTCATTGTGGTGTCACTCACGTGATCATTTTGCTACCACTGACGCAATCAAATAGTTTTGCGACTTTTAAAAAATATATGACTCGTTTGGAACGAAAACTTAAACGCTGAAAGTATAATATGCATTATAATTGTTCCGAACCCCTCTCCTATATGTGCACTTTATTTTATGTCTATTCCTTTACTGGTCTGTGCTCTATACAGATAAATGGATTTACATACATACTCGTATACACCAACGTGACTTTGTTTCATCATGATTTTTTTATTATTGTATTTATATTTTTTAAATGAACATACGTACCTACTACATTGAATATGTATAACTATATGACTCTTTGGGTGGTCCACCGGGAAGAGGCTCGAACTCACGATCACTTGGTCACTAGGCCTTATCGCTAGGCCAAGCAAGCACGTAATCTCAAATTGTATTTAAAGTATTATTTTGTTTTCGTTATATTTGGTTGTTGGTTGACTAAAACTGGAAAAACGCGCTCCAGTCGCTATCACTCGGTTCAAGGGTAGAAGAGAAATAATGGCAAAAAAATGATGTAATCATTAGCATATTTTGGTGTGTACGAATTTTATGTAGATGCTGGCAAAGAACATTCTAAGCATAATATAATTACTTACTTTAATTAAAACATGAATACTACATAATATAAATAAAATATTATTTATATCTAGTGTAACTTATCAGTTCTGGGAAGGAGTATTTACACCAATGAAATATAAATGGACAACGAAGATGATGGAAGAATTCGGTATATGGAAAAGATAGTAAATATAACGTGGTTCTTCAAAGTTAGCTACAAAAAATAGCAAGAATGTTGGTATTTAACCAAATGCCTTCCACTCAGTACAACACATTTGTTAATTGTTCTATTTTTTATATTTCGATTTGTTTTACGGAGTGTTAAGTATCCACCGTAGGTACTTACTGTGGGCATAAAAATTAGAGATCAAATTACAAAACTAGTACTTTTTATTAAATATTTAATGTCAATTTTATTGATTTTAAATTAAATTGAATAACTGCAATAATATTTTCAAACATTTATATAATACATAATAAATACACATTTATGAAAGCGACTAACTTAACATATAATTAGCTTAAAAGGTTCTAAACAATTCCTCCACCGCTAACAATTTTGTGTATCAATCAATCAATAATCTATCCTTCCCTCCATATTATGGCAACACAGACTTATAATGAAGATACTTATACTTATGAAATGTCAGCATTTCCAGGGTTGTGGAAACAGTTTTATTGGAAGTAAAAAAGTATTTTATTTTATTTACATGGTTTAAAATTTTTAATTATTATTTCATGTAATTTTTATCATTTATACAAAATCAGGTAACATGAATAATAAATAAATATGCATTTATAATAAATCAGTTTATACCAATAATATATATCTGTAATAAAGACATTATAAGCGAAGAAAAAAAGATAAGATGAAAATAATTTAAAAGTAAATTTCTATAAAATGTGATTGTGATCAATGTTCAATTATAAAGATGATTATTAACGTTTCGAAGCTTTAGTGTACCAGTGATTGTTTACCCGAATTACAAATAATTACAGTTACAAATCCTCGTTACAATTTAACACCAATTACACAATTACAGTTGTGACGGTTAATAAGTTAATTTTTAATGGGAAGTAAAAAAAGCACGAATGATTAGTATAAAAGGAATATGATTTATTTTAGGAAAATGATTAGATTTAAATTATCAATATAATAATGCCTACGTTTTATATTTTTATTTATCAAATTCGATTCAATTCAAATAAATTTTTATTTATTAAGCTAATTCTTTTTTTCATCTAAAATAGACACAGGTTCGCGGAATATTCTTCCAATTTAGTTAATTAAATTATTTACCTACATTTTAACAATAGGATTATGAAAAATTCATGAGAAGTCTATCTGGACGAAGATCAAATCCCCAACATTTTACTTAGCAATTTATACGATTTCTCATAATTTATTGATGTATGAGATTAGGCTTTAAAATAGATAATACATTTTTGTATTATCTGAGAATCCCCCATCCCTGTTTCCCAGTAGGCTGTCAGATATTAAGCGCAGGTGTACCCCAAGGCGTCCCAACTTGGCCCATTACCGTCTCATTTACTAAAAACATCGTATCATATACGTAAGAAGGCTCAATTTTTTCATATTCCCACAACTTCGGAAGGAACATACATCCATTTTACTTCTAATGAGCCGTATCTTCGGCCAGGGCGTCTCCCAATCCCGCTAAATTGTGGTAAATTATGTTTCTGTAATATTGCACGCGGTCGGTGCGAACCCTGTGATTTATAAGTGTGTTCATTTCCACTGTGGATAAATTTATACTTTTACCATTTTGAAATTTAATATCATGTTATTAAGAACAAAATAACACGTGTCCAATAAGGCTTTTAAAAATATTACCTATCGAAAACATTTTAATCTCGCCAATCACTTGCCCATATTCAATTTGACCCCAAGGATACCCACACGCGTAATCTAATAGATATTTTAATTAAAAAACATCATTATAAATAAATGTCTGCAAATAATTGATGTATCAAATATTATTATAATATTTATCTTAAGAAAGATATTAAAGAAATAAAATATTATATTTTTATATTAATTCACTTTACGATAGATATATATTATATTTGTTACAATTCTAACGGATTAAAGAAGATTGAAGATAGATCGCGGTGTACCACCCGGAAACAGTTTCCAGATATTAACATTATTTTGCCAAATTGTCAATATTTTAGAACCATTTCCGAACGGCCTTCGTCACGACTTCTCCGTGGATATGATGTAGGTAAAGAAATATTTGATGTATCCGATAATGAGGGACGAACTCCCTAACCGCCGCTCGGACCCACATATTTTTTACACGTAACCATCTATTAGTAAGGTGTTTAATGCAAAACCTACCATTAAATACCCGGCCTATATGAGGGCCACTGACCGGCCACTAGGCATAGCTCAACCCCTAATGAATGCCTAATTCCACTTCCTCGACTTTTTAAAAGTCAACCGGGGATGTTCGGCTCCGAGTGATAAAAGCATAATATCTGGTGTTGCTTGTTAGCTACCCCCATTTCCCGATGATATTAATTTACGATCAAGATAGGGGATGTCAGTTTCCGGGCGTTCATACAATCGTGCGTGCATTAAGGGACTGTTCTATCCTACACATGTTACTTAAGTGTTCGCGATAATTATATGTCGCCGTTGTATATTTATGTTAACTACTTAATTGCGTCAACTCCTTAGTTTTTATTATCATCAACATTGAGACAACCCTCGCGTAGACTATCATAAACATATTTTTGTAATTGTGGCAGTGTCGTGTTTGTCAAAACAACACACCTGATATGATTCGTCTTCATAAAACTCTCAATTCATTGAACTGATCTTATTTTCTAAATATTGTCATTCTTTTTTTAAGGTTGCAATTTCCGTAAAAATATAAGATTATAAATAATTACGTTTATCAGGAAGGTACATAAATTAATTAAAAAGTAACATGATTTAAAAAATAGACAAGGAGGACTGCATGGGGAGAAGCATATAAAACTTAAATATCACAATTAGAAAACACTCAAAAAATGATGATAAAAGTTATTAAAAAAAATTACTATCCAAGTATCCAACAATAATACACATACAAAAAATTCAATAAACCAAATTTTTAAAATTCAAAATCAATTAAATATTTTGAAGCGAATTCCGATAGATTTAGAGACCAAATTGATATTCCAAAACTAAAATATACCGCAACCCAAAATCTGTATATTTATCAAGGCATCAAATTTTTTAACAATCTCTACATCACAATTAGAAAAATTACAGACTATTATAAATTTGTATCTGAAGTCAAAAAATATATACACAGACTAACTGAAACATAAATTGTACACTCACGTATATACTCCTCTATGCGCGAATCTTACTCTCATAGAGAAAAAATAAATATATGTATATCCTACAGATTATTTTAAAAATGTATTATATCTACTAATATTTAAAAAAAAGTTATAAAAAAGGATAGGTAAAGGATATAAAGAAAGAAAGTCGTAGACGATTAAAAATTTAAATTTTGTACCCTCTTACAGAATGTTATTAAATTAAAATTAAATTAATAATATATAGATCAAAATCCAATCGGAAGAACTTTGGTCCGCATAACACTTGAAACTTGATATGCTCCGTGCGTAAATCCAATGTGATGTTTTAATTGCAAAAATCGATATATTTTTCAATCTTACATCAAGAAAGACGATATTTATTAAAATAATTACAGAGTCTCCGCTGTCCAATAATATGTTTAGCTATCATATTCGAATTAACCCAAATTGAAAGTCGGTATAAAATTACGCACACGTTCAAGCCGCCCTGTAGCGGGGGGATTTGAATGATTGCAAAAAACGCATTGTAATTGCATTTTAATTTTCGTTTGCCAACGAAATTGGCCGACATCTTTAGTTGACGTGCGTAGAAGACACATCGCGTGATGCTTGTGTCTTACGCACAGTGCGTGTGCAATGCAATGCAGCTACTGGCTTTGTGAAAAATCGCGTGCATTTCTTATATGGGCGGTTCGCATGCGATTCGCGCACGGTACGTGAAACAATACATGTGTCGAGTGTGAAAATATCGCTTTTATTGTTCGATTCGACTCGTTCCGAGACACTCAAACACTCTTTGGAGATAATTTACGACGATAATTACATAGTAATCGGTTATATGCTATTTTTTCCAATACCTCCTCATTAGTTTCCAATGAATATGTGAATAATAATGATTTTAAAAATATTAATAATTAGTACTGCGTTAAGAAAATGAACTGCATCACCGACAGCGCGCTCTCATTCTTTCTCAAGTGGGTAATTGGTTTGAGAAGGTTCTTACACACTCACTTCATTACTACATTGCTTGTCTACATAACGTCCAATACAGCGCGTCCTAAAAGTCTTTTTCTTTTTGGTTCATTCATTGCATCAACGCAACGAGCGGGAGAAGGGCGGGGGGTATGCCGATCGCTAGCCGCGTTCTTGGAAATTCAGTCGCTATGGAGCGTGTACTTACCAGTTGTTCGTGAAATTTTCCCTGGTAAATTAATATCCCGGCGAGGTGACATAAACTGGTCTCCACGTAGCTCCGACTCGACACCAATGGACGTTTTTCTATAGTGCTACCTTAAATCAAAGGTCCTCCCTCACTCCGTCTAATTAAAAGAAAATATCCGTGAAGAAATGGCAGCGATCACGGAGAATACGTGCCGAGCAGTACTTAGAAATTTTGCTTCCCGTTTAGAAGAGTGCCAGCGAAATAACGGATCACATTTAGAAAACATAATTTTTAGGAAATAAATTCACATGGACAGTACTTAAACGCAAAATATTTTTTTTATATTAAACTCGCCCATTATTTTATTACACAATTGTTATTATGATAAAGGCTTTTGGGACACCTTGTGTATATATTTCATTAAATTGATGACAAGTCCCGTTAAAATGTATTCATTAGAGATCAATATTTGAACAGTGGCTTTTTAAAAACTCAATGTACATCCAGAACCAATACATGTCTCAGAAACATGTAACAAAGCACCCCCGCATATAATGTTTTTTAATACATATTTCTTCCTCGTTAGTGTCTACAAATTACCAAATAACATACCAATTGTTTAAATATATTAGATAGAGTCCACCCGAGTCTCTTAAAAAATGTTACAAAATTCTACTACATACGCACAATTTTGGTCATTATACTTTTAACGATCTAGAAAACCCTCAAATAATACATTTTCTATGTTAATGTTGTGATTAATAATGAATTCATTTAACAATTCATAAATGTAAAAATGATAACTATATTCTAATGAATCATGTCATTTAATAATTCGTAAGTGTTATTGACATTATATACTTATATAAAAAATTGGCACGGAAGTCAACTGGGAGGGTGTAGCTAAAATGGTAGAGTGCTCGCTTAGCATGCTATTCCGGGATCACCACTCGGCACCCCAAAATATTTTTGATTTCAAAAAAGGTTTGGAAGTGCCTGATATCAATCTCGGCATCTGTAAAGGTGAAATAAAACTCAACTAAAATTTAAAATTATTATATTTTTAAATGCCCTATTTCAAATTATTTTTTTTGGGGACTCACTGAATAAGTATTTTATTTGCAAACGAATAAAAATTGCGATCTGCAAAATCAGTGTTATTAATAATTAATAATGTTCATGATTACTCTTAGTAAAGTGTAGAGAAAAAAGGTATATTGCATACAAGAGCGTCTTCCTTTCTGAGGGTGATGAGACACGATATTTAAAAAAAAGTATGTTCTCAAAAATTGAAAAAAATGTTTAAATAATAATTATTTTTAATTATGATAATAATTCGAAATAACGATAGTGATATTTCGTAGTATTTCAAAAATTCAGTCATACTGGATTATTGTTATTTATTTCGTAACTAAGACGTAAACAACAGTAAAGAGGAAGATGGGTGTTTATTATGTTTCTTTACTCGGTTAAGAGTTGTCTCAGAGACTAACCTCGAATAAGACCACTGTCGTAATGTCAAAACTGATACGTACTGATCATTACCCACTCAAAATCTCGTCTCAGACAATCAAAACATTATCCATTAGATATACCTATTCAGACACGTCATTTTAAATATTCAAATCACACAATAAATCTTAAGATTAACATTAATTTGTACCTGAAGTAAAATACAATTAGATTCTTTGTAAACATATATAATAATACACTTTCTGAGCAAATCATAAAAATATCGGTAATGTTGGAATAATATTAAATAAATAAGGTTTAATCGTAATATAAACAAATCTATTTTATTACATGTTTTGTTGAATTAATAGTTGTACCAACGCATATAATTTTATTTTAAGAACATTTCAAATATTGTGTAAATTATGATTGAAAAGTTATACATACAGTTTCGCCCCTTCAGAATTATATTACAAAATTTGAAATCAAAAAATTAAAAGAAAGGATGTTGATAACACCCAAAATGTTGAATAATATACGAAGACTAAACATTTCTGGAGAGCCGCGGAACAGTCTACTTTATGTATGCAAAACAAGTCATGAAGAAATTGCCTAGGGGAGATTTCCAATAGATAAGGTTAATTCTTTTACTACCCATTATGCAAGTACAAGTGGTCGGCTATGATAATTTTAACGCTTCAAAATAAGGTGAATTAGAGAATTATCATTTTATGAACGTTCATCGCTATTATAAAGCTATAAATATTTTGTTTTTAATATAAAACACCCCCACACAAGTTGATACAAATCGGTCACTTTCCAAGTTACGGAGGTAGGTCGGTGCTTATCTTTTAATTCATAGAATACCTTAAAAATATTTAACATTTACATAGAAAGACGTTGGTTTTGAATGCCTTTTGTGCATATTTATGAATATTATAAAAAATCTTCTTGCTCATCGTAGGTGGAGCACAATCAGTCTCCATTCCTTCCGGTCTTGGTCCGTGTTGATGACAGCATTCAAATATGATCTTTTATTTGTTCTCCATCTTGAAGAACACCGTCGCTTTTCTTCTGGCAACATCTCCAAGTAAGCGAGAATCCTTCTCCCACTTGAAGGTAGACATTTGTACGCCTTGCGGTCCAGTTGATATGCGGTATCATACATATCTTCAGATTTTTCTCAAAACCCTTCATGGCACTGTAGAGAAGACTAATGTAGCGGAACGTTATAAATAACGCTTTTACACATTAATTTAGTACATTCTTGTTTACATACTTCAGTAATGATAGGAAAAAAATCATATTTTTTAATTGACACTGAATAGTTCTGCTAAATATTAACAATTCTTTGAACATACATTTGGAGCATAGCACTGCGCGGATTTGAAACCTCGACAATTGACTCCAGAGAGGTAAATACGTTGGAAGCATTTGGTGCATATCCTTAAACATTTAGAAATGTAATTAAGGAAAGAAGATAGAGAGGAAGGCTTAAACAAAAAAATAATGACTAACTGCGATGTATGAGAGGGTTATTGAGTTATGTAGGGAAGTATGTGAGAACTGTCACTTTGTAAATGTATGTGTGTGTGCGTGTCATGAAAGTGAGTAAATAAGTGGTGAAGAACGAACCTTATAAGAAGCCGTCTCTGGGGGAACAGCTCTCTTCCATCACAGCTTCTTCTGAATAACTAGTCTATCACTTTATAATTTATATTTACTGTATAACGTGTTTCAATAAACCTAATATTGTTACTTAGAAAGACGGAGTTCCACTTCCAAGGAATTGGAACCCAAGTAATTAGACAATAAAGAGAGGATAGAACCCCAAGGAAATCTATCTGGTGGTAATTCAAGATTTATCACAGTAACAAACAACATTTAGATAGTGTCCAGGACAGAGAGTGGAGACATAGTCACATGGCGACCTATTTATAATTCTCTCTCTCTCACTCGATGTACTCGTGTGGAAAAACAAACAATATCAGAAAAATAAAAACTTAATTTATGAATACATATATGAATTAATATATTGTTCACCACCAGCCTGGTAATGATAATGCAGTGCAATGTCTTGAGCTATTATGGCCTGGCATAAAAATGTATTAAAAACAATATTTGTTTAACAAGCAGTAAAAAAAATTTACACTAGGAAAATCCAAGTAACAACTACCGACCATTTATTTAATTAAGTACACACATTACGATATTTCTCAGTGGGGGTAGCAGAGATGCGGGCAACGATTGTAAGCGGTAAGAAAAACATCTGTGAAAGACATGTGTAATGCTTGTCGAAGGTTTTAACGCAATGTTGAATTAAAATAGAACTCTTATGTAGATCTGTTTAGAATATGTGCAGATAGTGGCTAATTGGTTTAGCGAGATTCTTAAGGAAGGTATTTTTTTCGTACAGAAGTTATGAAACTTTGAAAAATGAAGAAACTCCGATGGTATGTATAATAACAACATGTACACTACTAAATTACTACATTTTCTGAGTTTGTGAACAATATTATAATAATCGCCGTAAGGAATGCTACCATCTAGGCATAACCCATAAATAAGCCTTCAAGTAAATTAAAATAAATTATACAATATTACAGTAGCATCAGATCATCAGGTTTTTACGTGTATATATTATATATAAGTATATATAAAATTATTGGATTTTCTAAAAGTGAATAAAGTTTACGTTCATTATCGGGCATCATACTCGAGGCAAGACGTGCGGTAAACAATGGAGTCTTGGTACCGAGATTGTTGTATGGAAGTGAGGTCTGGAGCTGGTAGAAAATAATCGAAAATAGACTCAATACAGTGGAAATGAGATTACTTAGGCACATATGCGGCAGATTCATTTATAACTGAGTAAAGAATTAAGAAATAAGAAAATAATGTGAAGCTGATCTTATTATAGTGAGTAAGATTTAGAAAGGATTACTTAGGTCGTTTGGTCATAGGAAACGGATAAATGAAGAGAGAAATGTAAAATAGATATTTGACTTAAGTGTTGACGGCACCAGAAATAGTGGAGGTCCGCGGAAGGCTTGGTATGACCAGGTAAACCAGATACTGGAGGATGATCCTGTTAGAAGACTCAATAATCGAGCTTGTATGAGAAGGTGTATGAATGCGGATGAAGCGAGAATTGTTTCAGGACAGAAGAGTGTGGCGCTCTATCCTCTCTATCAACCCCCGCGAAGAAACGGCACGATGGTAAGTTAGTTAGTTTCATTATCATCAGACCAGAAGCAAAAAACTAATTTGAGTTTACTATTCTAAAAACTCTTGAACAGAAATGTAAGATATGTGCTTCAATGCTCCCAGATTAATTGTTGCATGATGCAGGCACTTGGTGATTTGAATTACGCATCATTTTATAACTATCTAATCTAATATAATTTTTATCCAACATTTTTATTTATTTAAATACTATGAAAATTCATTATGCAACATTTCGCGTTCTGTTATAAATATTTACGTTTTGATATTTTTTTATCGTAATGAAGACAAAATTATTGGAGTACGATAATATTTTACTTTTGATAAACACGCACACTTATAATCGGGTTAAGAAACCTCAAAACCTTCATCATTCATCATCAATTTCATCCCTTTATTATAGAAGAGTCAGGGGCCAATACCTATCAGTTATTTTTATTTCAGTTTTAATTATTAAAGTCTAAGAACGGAAAATTAAACTAAAGCAACATTTTTTTTAAATAATGTCACGGAAAGCACTTGCGATAACACGGAGTAGAAATTAGAGTCAATTAAAATAACTAATACTTTTATTGCCCTAACACTGTATACATTACTAGTCACACGAGTTATTCACTAAGTAAAGCTATTAAAAAATCGCTTGGTCGGTACCAATGAATAGGGATAGTCTCCTCTTTAGAGAATCGAAGATACGTTAATCGTAAATTTTCGACTAGTATATTTGGTCTCTTTTTACACTTTATAACTATTTACTAATACTAATTATATGTATATATTTATAATTTATACATTAAATTAGTATTTAAAACATCACAGACCTATGTTCTAAATAATTACAACTCCACAATAAGAATGTGTTCTCCTTAATAATATTTACTAATACGTTTGAACCAGAATAGTGTATGATACAATATTTCGATTAGTATGTTACCTGTTTTTAAATTATTTTCCTACAAATAATATTGCAGAATGTTACAGGTTTTGCTTTTGATGCATTTCAATTTACCGACATTAGTAACAAAATATTTGAATTTAAATTAAATGTATCAATTAGAAAGATATACAGGAAAATTCAATTTATCGAAAAAAGATTTTTGTTGCCACCGGAATTCTAATCTGGACCCTTTCCTATCCATGAAAATTAGTTAACCGATTACACCACACCAATATAGTAAGTTGACGACAAATTTTCGAACTTGCATATCGCAGTTCTTAAAAGTTTATAAATCTATTATTCCAAATTTAATTAAAATAAATTAAAGTTTCCGGGAGACACAAAAATATTTTTTCGATAAATTTAATTTTCCTGTATATCTATCAAATTGATACATTTTATTTGTATTAAAATACCACAGAACTATGTTCTGAAAAACTGCAACTTTACTATAATAATGTGTTCTTAACAAAATATTTGTTTGTAACTTAATTCGGAAGATATCAAAGGGAAGCGTCTATATGTACCCTTCCTACTGAACAACCCTGCTGCATGTTACTGGGGTGAGAGTGCAAATGTGGTGGGTTTCGTGCAGCCTTTAACGTGTTGATGCAAATTACCTCACCTTACGCTGTGGTAACTGTTTAATTCAGTATACGTATCCCCAGACCTGAATCAAAAGTACTTTAATTTAAAATACTATATTTTTAATTTTTTTTATTATTATTAATTTATTAGTCTTGTTATGAGGTCGAACTTTGCGAATCATATTTTCTTAGTTATTGAATTACTTTTGCATTGTAAAGTATTAGTATGCATTTAATGTTAAGATTTTTGACCTATGTTGGCATAAAAGACGAACAACTTAGAACATGTTCATGGTAATATTTTAGTAAAATAATACTTGAAGATTCTGAATGATATTTGACAATGTATTGAATTAAATGTAAAACTTTTGGATTAGTAAACAAAAAACTATGTGTCTGAATATTTTGTATAAAAATATAATTATGTAATTAATTAAATATCTAAAATTATATGATATAGATACGACACATTATCACCGATGAGGTTTTCTTAGGTATAAATATATAGATATGAACTAACGCAAATTCCTTGTTTAAATATTTGCATTTTGGTGTCACCCACATTATAACTTTAAGCTAAAAAAATAGCTCCGCGACTTTTTCAAAATATATTACTCGAATGGAACGAAAATTGAAACGCTAACAATATAATATGCATTAATGTAAAAAATACGTCTTTTTTACACAAAGATTTAATTTTAGAAGAAAAAATACTTTCACTGTTACATAAATGTGTCATAAACTATCGGATTTATGTTTCCACAAATAATGTTTATAGAATGCCCCTCGTCCCTCAACTAAACGCCTCTCCTATATGTACACTTTATTTAATGTATATTCATTTACAAGTCTATTGTATAAATTAATTTATAAGTAATTAATTTAAAAATTACTAGTACAGCAATAAACTCTCGGACTCATGTATCATACCAGCTCCGCATAGAATATATATATTTATTTGGTTCTAAAAAAATATTCATAAATTCAATTAAATAAATAAAATTAAAATTAAAAATTCTCCGACGGAGTATCGAGCTGCAGTTTCCTGTGTAATAGCCGGGGATACTAACTATTGTACCATCGGCGGATGCGAATGAGACGTGATACCAAAATAGCTTAATCTCTTTAATAATTAAACTGGATACAAAGATCGCCAGATGAATTGTTTATCAAATAAATTCAATATTAATATTACATTTTTATGTTTTGTATTATATAAATAATAAAATAAATAAGTACATTAAATTCAAACACAAAATATAGCATTAAATACTAATGTGACCATTTGACACCACAGTATAAAGGAGGAATATGCGAAAGGTAGCGGATCCATAAATAGAAATAAATGAATTAAAGAAGATAGAACACCACACTCTTTTGTCCCAATGTACCACTTTTGATTCATTTTTATTATCTTTGAGATGTAGCGTTAACGCGTCTTTTATCATGGCGCCCTTAGTCGAGCCCTACTTGGATTCATACTAGAGCTGGCCCTGGGTAACAATATATTATATGTAATAAAAATAATTTTAAAATATATGTATTACAGTATTAACATTAACTTGATTAATTCAAGTTTAAAAAAAGAATCTCTTATCGAATTCGGTTGTTAATTTTTACTATATATTTAATTGTTCTTTGATAATACTTCTGAACCCTACACTATTAACTTTATATGGTTTATTGTAGCATTGTTTGTAGAATTGTGCGATTTTGCATGTGGGCACGAAATTCAGTTAAGAGGCGCAATAAAGTTTTGTGAGGGTCATTTCGCAAGTCACGCGCTAGGTGGATTGCCATTCTTCCGAAGACTTTCCCTTGCACTTCATTTCAGAGGTCTTTCTTACTTTACTTTACTGTACTGAGTACTGACCCATAAAATATCACAATGTCAGGGCTGGTTAACTTCCGAGTGCTTTCTCTGTATAAAGGTTTTTTGTAAATTATTTCTTCATTTATTTTATTATACATCATTATACTGTCTTAACGTACGTTAGTGTACATTGGCACTAAGAAAAAAAAACAAAAGTAGCGAGATTGTGCGTCTTATATAAGTATATCGAATTTATTTTTAATATGTCTAGGTTAAGATGAATATTTACTATTTTGAATATATATTGATAATGGAAATTTGTCAACAGAGGCAAGAATAGCGATAAAAATGAAGTCCTGGTACCAACATTGATGTATAGAAGTGAACCTGGAATTGGCAGAAAGAGAAGAGTTGACTGAATAAAGTGAAATGATATCACTTAGACGTACATGTGCAAATCCATTTATGGCAGAGTAAGAATAAACAAATTAGGAGAGAATGTAATGCCGATCTTAGCATAGTGTATAGAACTAAAAAAGGATCGCTTAAGTATTTGTTTGTTAACGAATGAATGAGGAGAAAATGTTGATGTTACCAGAAATAGAGAGGACGTCCGCGGAAGACTTGGCATGTCCAGGAAATGGAAGATGGTCCTATTAGATGTATCAACAGTCGAAAAAAATTTATGAATGTGGATGAGGCGAGAATTGTATCAGGACAGAATTATGTCGCTATATCCTCGATATGAAAAGTTTCAGGTTCGTATCCCGATAGCAAGCTAATATATTTTTAAAAGGTAGAATTTTTTCTAAATTTTCAAGATTAATTGTTAACTATATTAAACTTTTTAAATGATATTTCTAATTAATTCATTTAAGTTATGTTGAAAGATAGTAAGTAAAATGAACTACAAGTAGTAAATAAAATACGTACATCAAATAAAACGATTTAAAATGAATAAATTTATCAGCTATTAAAATAAATTTATATTAAATAAAAATGCGACTAATATTAATTTGGTAATTTAACTAGTTTTCTATATATCGCCTACCCTCGGACCATAAGAGGCACCCCAATATAAAGTCCATTTTTCTACGTAAAAAATGCATCGTGGGGTTCGGAAAATACGTTAAGTATTTACGTGTAAGCATATGCAATAATTTCACAAAAAAAATTTAAACCAATTAATTTAATCGTACATTTATATCACCACATAAATTGCCAACTATGGTGTTCGAAAGCTGCTTAAATAATTGATTCGATCGTCTTTTTAGCAAATGTCGGGTGAAGGGGTGCTACGTATTGTATGGCTATCGTTAAATCAAGTATAATGCAAGACATTCTGATGAACGTATTAGGATTGATAATCGTTTTCAAAAATAGTCACGCAGAACTATCTAAAAATTGCGTATTTAAGACAGAATTAAAAATAATTACACATTATTATTCTAAATATGAATTAAATATATTAATTATAAAGATATACATATAAAATCAATTTTATCGAAAAATATTGTTGTTGCGCCACCGGGATTCGAACCTGGATCTCTTTCCTAACTGGGGAAGGTACTTTATCCAACTAAGCTACAGCGACATTATTTTTAGCGACAATTTTCGATCCTATATGTTACCTTTTTGATATTAATATATTTAATCGTTCCATCATTTGACAGAGTCATCTACCTTATTCTTACAGAATCTCAAATACCTTTGAGTAAGCTGATAGCAGACGCCAGAATTATCAATTCATTTTTATTAAATTAAAATATTGTCGCTGTAGCTTAGTTGGATAAAGCACCTTCCCCGTTTAGGAAAGAGATCCAGGTTCGAATCCCGGTGGCGCAACAACAATATTTTTCGATAAAATTTGTTTTTATATGTATATCTTTATAATTAATATATTTAATTCATATTTAAAATATCACAGACCTATGTTCTGAATAATTACAACTTCACAATAAGAATGTGTTCTCCTAAAAACATTATTATTCTTTCATATTATATAACTGTTTGTCAATAGAGCCCCTTAACACCATCTAGGAGTCGTCTGTAGGTGTCTGCATTTACCTTGCTCTTTATTTGATGATATTTTATTATAATTCTTCTCCTCTGTCTTCTTCACTCAATCTTTTCCTCACTCGTGTGCTTATAATTGACGTGCTAGTTGATCTAGTTGTTAAAACACTTGAATAGAGATCTAGTGATTGGGATTTTGAGTCTCATTCTAGGAGACCAGCTAGTTAGTTAGTTAAGATTCATAGTAAGTGTTTAGCTTTACTTGAAAATAGTAAGAACATTGATGTGACACTTGGCATTTAACATTTGTTCATATTGTGTTAAAGAATTGTCTATCTCCCCCCTCCACCCCTCAAGATTTTCTGTTCTAGTAATCTTTTCAGAATTTTATTATTTGTAGCTCCCTCGGTCCAGCTAATTGTTTTCATCCTATTTTGATTTCATTGCTATCAACCAAAATTTATTTCTCTCTGGTTAATAGTACAAGTTTAGGTTTTGATAGATTGTTCAATTTTAATTATATTATTAATAATTTTGTTCAAGCGGCAATTGATATTTTATTCAATTATGTTCTAACATGATTTATTTATTTTCATAAATAAAATATTCAACGACCTTAATTGTTGTTGTTTACCCGTTGTTAAATTGTAAGGGCATAACGGAATAAAAAATGTACGTTAACTCATTTTGCATAGATATATGGTGTGAATTAAACGATATATTATCTTTTTTTATATGACGCATACGAAAAAGAAAAATTGTATTTTATACGATGATTATTTTTTATAATTGATTCAACTAACACTATCGTAGGCAGAACAATATTAGTTGATCTACAGTACATTGAGCCTTGAGTGATTTAATTCTGTTTGTAAAACAAATTAAATTGATATTCAACCTTTTGGTTATGTTATTAAAATACATTTTAAAAACAAAATATTACTCAATTTTGACACTTTATAATTTTAGTTAATGTTTTATCATTGCGCACAATTGCGAGGGTTCAAAATATGGAAAATCGAACTGATATTACTACTTTTAATGTAAAGATATAATCAAGATATCCAGACCAGATGAAATTTTGGAAAAACGAGAGCTTCTGGAAGACGTATATAGGTTCATTTACATGGTATTCAATGAGGTGATTGAAATCAAAATCATCTAAATATATTAAGAAGTATATTTTTATTGACATATAAGGCTATTTTAACATATTACTATATAATAATATATAAGTAGGGGTGCCTTCGTTTTGCGTTGGCTCTAAATAGTAACGATGTATACAACATGTGGCCACCAAGGGAGGAGGATAAAATGAATAAATGTTTGTAGGGGAGTAGGGTGACTATATTTTCATTAGGGTCCTAAAAAGTAAGTGTGCAAAATTTAGAACAGATGACATTCACAATATTAGAAAACACATTTATATCAGAGATGGCGGAGTGGCGTGGTTAGATAGATAGAGACATTTGGAACGGATGGTATTCTATCCTATAATATAATACATATTTGTATAGGGAGGAAGGGTGAGGTTAGATATAAGAGGTTAGATAAACGATAGAGCACTACGATTTTATTCTGACTTAATTCTCGCCTATTCTATACTCATTCGTTTCATGCAATATATATGTCGATCATTAAGGCTTCTAACTTTCTATTTGGTTTCTGGTTTGGTACCATGGACATTCTTCCTACTATTCTCTCCTCAATTATACGTTCCATGTGACCAAACCACCTAAGCAATCCTTTTTAATCATGTTCAATATTCAAAGATCAGTTTTATATTTGTAGAAATAAGAACCAATTATATTCTAAAATCTCATTGTATTAGAAGGGGCTTACACCCCAAGCGCAATATATACGTGAATCTCAATTTGAAGGCTTTAGTAGAATCATTGTGCATTTCTAATCACTCCAGTCAGCGCTCATATCTTGACACGTGTACCATTTAAATAACTAAATATCACACGTGCGGGATCTTTCTGTTCTTTGGACGTCAGCACCCACATCCAGAAGTACAGTTATAAGTACTCGGCCCTGCCACTCGGTACTCTAGACTCACGAGCGCGTCCAGTGCTCCCACACCGTGAAATCCTATTTGGTATGACATGTGTATCAAATTATGGGGTACTGTTCACGCGGTGGTCTAGCAGTAGTGCGATTGGCTGGTGACTGACGGTGCCATATTATTTTCCTAGATTTTACGATAAAATAAAAAATGTCAAAATGGCCTCTTTTGTGTAGAGGGCGGTTCCTGCGTGAATCAGAAACAGGTTTTGGAGGGTTGTTCTAAAATTGCCTCATACGCGGCAATTTAATAGCAATTAGCGATGTTCAAATCATATTTTATGTTACAAATAGGTTTTTTTTTTATACAAATAAACTCCACACAAAGTATACAATGATTGTTATTACTGAGCTTGACAAGTGTTTATTTTCTCATAATAAAGAATTGAACAATTTTCAATTTTTTAAATATGATAAAGGACAAAGGCATTCGTACACTAAACAACATAAAATATGTAATAGAGGATGGAAAACATATCATTCAATAATTGTTTAGATATTGAAATATTTAATTTAATTTATAGTAATTTAAAAAAAGTGATTAGGTACATATTAGTACTCTCATGGTTATGTGTACATAATTGCGTGTGTGTATTATGTGTACTGGGAAGAAAAAAAGGAAGGAAATAATAAAATTCTATTACATTTATTTTATCCATTTTAAAAATTCAAATTTGTTAGAAACTTTGTAGTAGTTACTATTTATTTAAGTGTTATTTTTGTCCGAAATGCTTAGAATATTTTTGCAGATAAAGAATATGACTTTTCGTTCAAGAATCTGATTGTAACTATTTTTCAATTTTTATGGTTAACTTAATAACCCGTGGCCGCGCAATGGCCATTAACCAATCGGCTAGTAATGAAATAATTTCAAAATTGTTTAGTTTGTTTTGACGGCAAGACTAGTGACTAAGTAAGAGGTCAAATTTGAGTCTCATATTGAGAGACCGCCGAGATATCATATTTTACACAACACAAGATTTATAAATAGTAAAAATATTAAATCGCACTGTAATTAATTTTTTTGTTACAATTAGGCATAGAATTGTATTACACTGCATATGTATTGGTTCTCCTCAAACTTATACATCAATCTATAGATCTCACCATCATTCACCTGACCGTATAAATCTAGACTAATTAATATTAATTTACTATACTATCCAATTAATAACTAAATTGTTTTGAGTTTAAGTAATTTAAATAACTCTTGTAATCCCTAATGATATTATAAATAGCAAGCCTTTTAATATACGAAGAATGATGTATTTTCTTAAATGTCATGGTTTATAATTTTCTTTTTGCATACTAAGTGATTAACAGTAATTATTTATGTAGCAAAGTTGTATATATAAAATCAAGCATGTATGTTTTGCATTCGTGACGTGTAGTTTTTAAAAGTATTTTCGTCAATATTTCATTATGTAAGATCTATTGCAAATCTCGAAATATTTTTAATGATACATAAAATGTGGAGACGCTTTGGAAAGGGAAACAGCCCTAAAGCATTCATTCGTCTCAATAGCCATATTGTGTCACACACCTTTTTTGGTCCAGAAATTAGTGACATATTTCAGCTTATTTATATTGATAGTGGGAAGGGACCATTAGTTTTCTTGTTTAGGGTAAACACCCCGGTATTCAAATTAACATCCTTAAATTTAATATGTCTTCAATTTTATTTTTACAATTTTTTATTCTTTATATTATAATGTTAAGTTTTCTTCAAATATTTATTTAAGTTATTTTAGTCTCCAATGTATAAATTTGTTAATAACAATAATAACATTCATCTTAAATAACCCACCCACAAGATGTCGTTTCACGTTCCGATAGCTGATGAATCCAGTTCGTACACTAATCTACCTGAAAATTTAAATATAAACCATAATAGTAGTTACCTACATAAAGTACAATAATAAGCGACCGTTTTATATTAAATATAATTTTATATTGCCAAAAATTAATGACATCAAATTTGATTAATTCCTTTTTGTTTCCAGTGAACTGTACACACAAAACTATAAATGTAATAATTGTATTCACTCTAATTTAAATATTTTAAAATTTATTTTTTATCAATTACTTATACTTTTTAAAATCTTAAATTTTATTAAAAAGTTTTAAATTTATCGCTCGATTAATACTTAACACAATTAAAGTAATTACATATAACCTAACCTAACCCAACCATGATACTTGACACTAATATATATATTTTATCTAAAGTTTAGATTTTAAGAATTTGTTCTCGAAATAAACATCGAAACCATAGATAGATTTGTAGATTAGATTTTGTACTTCCCTGACGAAGGAACAAAACTCTGAAATCGGCTTTTATATTAATTATTTCATAATAATTTACTAAGCTTACTTCGAATTTTTTTTAAAAGATATTTAATTGCGCACATTACTGAACGTTGTATTATAAAGGAAATTATATTAAAAAACAATTAAAATTGTGTACACAATATTTACACGAGTAAATGAATATTGTATATAATATAATATATGTATTATAGATACATAATACATGTTGATGCTGATTGAAATTTCTTAAAAGTAATTAATAAGTTTTACCGTAAGAGATCGAAGGTATTATACAGGCTGAAGCCTCCTTTCGCTGGGGCCAATCACGGAGCTTTTACCCTCGGCACGGAGAAGGAGGCAGAAGTTATTTATGTCTCCAGCCGGAGGAAGGCCTGGCGCCATGGGCCAGGACTTTTACGATTTAAGGACGGGAAAAAAATTCAATGCAAAAGTAGAGGAGACTGGGCGCTTCCGCTGGACCAAATGAGACGCAATACGGTCCCAGTGGACATACGGGTCTTCACAAAGTAAACAAGCCTTCTTGTTTTTTCACACTTGACATAAAAAAATTATTAAAAAAAATAAAGAATTATATTTCAATACACGTAATTTTTTTTTCGTATTAAGCTAAGCAATTGTGTAATATATATTTATTTATTATTATACACGTCATATTCAGGTACTAACAAAATTTGTAAAACAACAGAAAATAACAACAGAAGTAGAAATAGAAACAAAGAATTTTTTTTTTATAATGTCAGCATGTTTTTACATAATTAAAAATAAATATAAAATGTGAAGTAGCCATTTATCCGTCACCATTGAGTTGAGACACAAAAAATTGTAATAGTGTAGTCCTATAAAAAATAAAATTAACAGCAAAAATGTCGACTACCTCCGCACATTCATTGTCCAAATAATGCATTCTGGAGACTGCGGAGTTAGCTAGTGCATGAGTTCTGACATTACCACTGAAATAAAACAATGAATTGTGTCTCGATGACCTCAATGGTGCGTGAAAGTCAGACCAATAATTCGGGGGCAGTCAATCATACCATTGATGATCCTGTATAAAAATATAAGGTCACTGATAAGTTTAACAATTTCAGACGGCTAAGCAGATAATCATAATTGATATTCTCAGAGCGTATATTTAATTTAAAATTAATAAACCTTAGAAACTTTCTTTGTATTCTTTCAACCGCTGTCGACTGTACAATGAAGTGTGGAGACCATATGACTGAATTATATTCTACCTGAGATCTGACCAGAGAAGTGTAGAGGACTTTATATGTGTGCAGGTCTGGAAAGATTTTTGCAGTCTGCAAAACAAATTCCAACATTTTGATATTATACTATTATTGATCATTCGTAAAGAAATGCAGTACCTACATCTTGTATATTATCATTGAACTCTTTACTTACACTGCTTTTTAAAATTCCTTCATTGTGTGAAAGAAAGTTCACTATATCTTGTTTATTATTATTGATTTATGTATTTTTTCTAATTATTTATTTATATATCATGTTAATTACCATGTATCTTTGTTACCGAGTTATAATGAGTTACGAGAGAAAAAGCACTGCCTGCCTCGATACCGACTCTGATCCAATGAGGTGAGCAGGGAACAAAAAAAAAGTGCAATGATGAACGTATTACATAAATAATTAAATTAAATGTTAAATATTACTCTCTAGACACAAATTTAATTCCTAACTAGTGATTGTATCAGTGGTGTAGTGGGGCCAGGGCGCCGCGCTGGCACTCTTTTGACATGAAATTTACTTTTCAATTACATTAAAAAATATATTGATACAAAATATTCTATAATATATATATACAATAATGAAAAATAAATATGTAGGACTGGAACATTTCACAAAAATGAAAGTTATTACTAGGAAATTTATATTGGATCATCTGGGCGCACGGCGGTATCCCATTCTTTCAACCAATGACCACATGCATATAGAGACTTAAATGAACAGTCATTCCTAAATTTACATGTTAGAGCTCAATAGTTTTTTGACATATGCATAAATTTAGTGTTAGAATAGCTTACTTACTTACCATCACGCCGTTTCCCCGCGGGGTAGACAGAGAGAATAGAACGCCACAATCTTCTGTACTGACACACAATTTTCGCCTCATTCACATTCATTCATCTTCTCATACAAGCTCGTCGGTTATTATGGCTTCTAACAGGACTATCTTCCAGTATTTGGTTTACCTGGTCATGCTAAGTCTTCCGCGGACGTCCTCTATTTCTGGTGCCATCAACATTTGCGTCATATATTTTTTTTACCATTCTCTCCTCATTCATCCGTTCCATATGACCAAACTACTTAAGTGATCCTTTCGTAATCTTTCTCACTATACCTACTAAGATCAGCTTTACATTCTTTCTATATTTTTTTACTCTGTCACAAATGGATTTGTACATATATACTTAAGCGATCTCATTTCTACTGCATTCCGACTACTTTCGTTCCTCTTCTGCCAGCTCCAGGTGTGTCGGTACCAGGACTTCATTGTGAACCGCTAGTCTCGCCTTGGTTTTTAAGGTTAGGTTAGCGTAAGACATATTAGGTTGTGATCAAGAAACATAACGGATCCAAATATATATAACAGCACAATTTTAATGAATTCCATGATAAATTATATAAATTCCTAAATTAAAATCGTAAAACTATTCTAATATTAAAATATTGAAAGATTTTTAGGATGCACCTCCCCAGTGTGGTAGTCCATTGGGTTTAGTGAAGTGCAGCCTTGGGGCAATTCCTTTCCCATTAGTAATTGGAGACCTCTTGTAGCCCAAATATGTGTGACATTTTTTTTGTGCCAATAAGAATGGAGACCGTCTTCGGAATGTCCGCATATTTACGACCAAAACGTCTAATTAATTTACTTCACTACTCTATAGATATTCATAAAAATCAACACCGTGTTACAGCCCTATAAATGTACGTAAAATTTTCAAAAGTCCAGCGGTATCGATGTGATAAAAAAATTGTAGTTTATGTTTTAGAAACATAAATAAACTCACAATTTTAAAAATGTTTGTTCAGTTCCAGAATTAAGTAAATTAATCATATTATATTTTTATTATACTCAAAAACTAAGTTAGTAATCAATATATATCAAATGGTTTTAATACAGATAATCATTTATACTTAAATTTAAAAACGATACAAACCTTCTTCATGTATCGATCTTATTCGGTACAATTTAGTTTACTTTTATAATGTAAAAATATTTTACTGTGAAGTTGCAATTTTATATTTAAAACAAATTTGAAAAAATAATTAGAAAGACACACCTACATAAAAATGTATCTATAGAATAATATTTGGCAACCGGGATACGAACCCATATAATTTCTTTGCCGAGGAACTGCGTTATCATTCACGCTATGTTAACCGTTTAAGTTTACGAAAAGTCTATTATAGAAGATACATCTATTATTCCATAGGTACCTATATATCGAAATATTTTTTCGATGGATAGATTTTTTCTGTACATCTTTATAAAACTCAACTAAATTGTTTTAAAATTGAATTTGCACAATAGTGCTTAAGAGTAAAAGTAATATTAATTTGGGTACATTTTTAGATTTACAGTGAAAATTTAATCCGTTTTTTTTAAACCATTAAGTTTATAATATACTATAGTACTAAGATATTTTTTATGTAATTTATTACTGAGATGGTGTAATTTTGAAAATTATATATGTTTTTCTTAATTAGCCGTGAAATCGCTTTGCACTATTTTATTAATCACGTGTAAAGTGCATGTTGTTAGATTTTTGCTGTAGAGGTTTATTCGCTTTGAATGTATTCCTTGCCTTTCATCCTGATACATCCCGCTGATCCTTCCAGGGACTCCTGGCGACGGCACCACCATTAGGTATATATGGCATTCAAATGTCTGATTGACATATTACCATTAACGATGCAAGACTATTAAATGTACAAAAACGTCTTTCACTTGTTACGTGGAAATAAAATAAGTAATACCTATTTCAAGCATTTCAGATGAAACGTATTCTTTCATTTTGTTGGTAATAATTAAATTAAATGTCAGTAAGTATTGCAAACTAAAAAGAACTACAGGAAACATAAACGAAACGTATTAAACCACTTGAGTTTTATTGTTTAATACCAACCGGTTTCGAAACAACGTCTGTTCCTCCACCAAAGCAGCATAAAACTTAAGTTTATGTAATGTGTATTATAGTAGGTATATATCTAAGTTGTTACCCATTTGCAATTATCCAAAATTATATTAATTATTCAATGTTATTATCATATTATAAATGTTTTTTTTTTTAATTAGTTAATTTCATTTTTATGTGTACATGAAATACATGTCACATTAATACTCTTACTATTATTAAACTAAGCTAAATGCTTTTGCTATGAAAATAGGATGACTTGATGGTCTCCTGGAACGGGGAACGACCCCCTTGGATAGATAGATTGATAATACGAAACGTTATGGGATAGTCAACTGACTAGCATAGCGTGTCCAAAAATCGAGCTTTGAGGATGAGATCTGCAATATCTAGCTTTAAAAAGTGAATATATGAAAGTTAGTGATTATCACTTTAAAAAATTTGCAAAAAATATTTATACAATAAATCTATATATGCCCATATCATATCTATGCACAATATTGATTAATAATATTCACTTATCTTATATATGTAAATTTTAAACATACAGCTTATATTTGACAAAAATGTATACTTATTTATTTTAAACCAATATTAATATTTTAAGTTTCTCAACTATAGACGCGTTGAAAACTTTGCCGCTGTATTTTTTAATAATAATAATAATAATATTACTTTAATGTCCTTTGTCCACGTATGAGATTTCTCTTGGAGATTTGACTTGAGTGCATGTAAAGGACAGTACAAAATTTAGAGTGAAGTGATCTATGAATCATGGCCGTATGTGTTTTGCGCGCTGATTAGAATTGGGCAAGTACGTATCTTTACTGATTCAGAAATCAATATAATTCATTGACACAGGTCATAACATACAAATTTTATCTTTCTCTGTAGTTCATTGTTGATTGCTAGGTGTAGTAATCCTGAAAATCTTCTCACTCACGCGGTTATCTTGATAATCCTTCTCCTTTTTTTCAGTATTGTGCTGCATGATCCTGTCATTTATTTTATTCGTCATTCTTTCTGAAATATTGAGAGTATTCACATTCCGCTGAACTTAAATATTTTTATATGGGGTTATAGGTGTAATGAGGGATGTGTTGGGTGACGGCACAGCGTCGTTGCTTGGACGCTTATGCGCTGAGTTGCGTTATGCGGTCGCCTGTTTAGCATAAATAAATGCAAACCTGGCGGTGAATGAGTAGAGCCGATATAAGAGCTTTTACTTATAAACGGTCCTGGATTAGCGGTGGGTTCCCTCATTCACCTTCTGGCCAAGGTGGACTGTCTGTCGTTGATCTTTACGCTTCTGGATAATGGGCATCTTTAATTTTACCCCAAGGGCACTTTAAGTATAATATATCATTTACAATGTTATATTGTTATAATATGTCTTATGGAATTGATTTTATGAAAATACATCTTTATTCTTTATTAAATAACACTTCTGATATCATTAAGGAGAACACATTCTTATTGTGAAGTTATAATTATTCAGAACATAGGTCTGTGATATTTTAAATATTAATTAAATGTGTTAATTTGAAAGATATACATATAAAATCAATTTTATCGAAAAATATTGTTGTTGTTACCGGGATTCGAACCTGGATCTTTTTCTAATCCGGAGAAGGTGCATTAATTAATCGGTAAAATTGATTTTATATGTATATCTTTGTAATTAATTCATTTAATTAGTATTTCTGATATCATTATTCTGATGATCAAGTTCTCTTGCGACTTAAGCAGACGCTGAACCAAATATTTCATATAATGTACCTGAGAGCTTGACTTGTACTGTATATGTAATGTAATTCAAAGCTCTTGAAGTGCAGTGGAATTCAATGATGTAAAGTGACAAAAGAGATAATTTACTATTTCCAATATAACGCATTTTACGTGTACGTGGCATTCATATACGCCTCATACCGAAACATCAGCAAAACGTATAGATGTACATCTCATCTCTAGGCAGTGGAAAGTCTTGAGGCATACATGTAAACCTTATAAACGTTAAATACGTTATGTTATAAAGCACAGCTTGCCACAGGTAGCTTGCTACGATTCATGAAAGTATTCACAGGGAGTCATCAGAGAGCCTAATTGGGTTGTAAGCAAGAACACATTCTCAACATTGATATACGTATTGAAAGATTGGTAATAACCGTGGAACCTCAGAGAGCATCCGATATCTGCGAACAATCCTTGAATTAGCATACCCTCCTCTTGTTATTTCGTGATTGGAAAGTAAATAAGAACACATACATAATCCGTTACTTTATTACGGCTCATTATATCGTGTTATCTTCCACTATTTGCTACCGCATAATTCCATAAATAGCTAGTCGATGGGAGATAATTTAATAGTCTATTCTCTATTGTATATCAAAACATAACTCATTATTCAAGTGATCAGTCAACGAGAACTGCGAGAAACGTTTGAGGAAAAATGAAACACACACTTTGCATATGAACGGACACGCACAGCACAAGCGCCTATTTACATATCCACGTGTAGTTATCTAATTAAACGGTCATGAGCGTCATTCTTTCTTCCAAAGTGACTGAGGCCGCGCTGGCCGAGATCGAACTGGAGCTGGAAGATAGTGGATGATGCGCCTTATCTGCCGAACGATCTCCACAGCCACGGGGTGAAGATTGATGCAGCCACGGGACGGGACGGGACACGAGGCTGTGAGATGATCAATAACCACATATTTCAACAATTTTAGTGACAAAAATATGTTCTTTTACTTGAAATAAACCAAGTCATATCCTTCAACACCAGTACCAAACATAGGTATCATACTCAGTGGCGTGCAGTAGGCACAAACTTAGATTATGCTGTTACTTACGATGCTAAATAAGTACGTATACTAGGTATGAAAAAAAATGTTGTAATTTTTTTTCTCATTTTTGAAAACAATTCTATCAATTTAAATTTAGACTATATTTGTAAATTTATTACTTTAAAAAACGAAAGTTCTTTTATTGCTCGGTAGCGTACTCTGCTTTCGATTTTGCTTAAAATATTTTCTACGATTTTTCCTTCGCAGATAGATTCAGTAAGAAAATATTTAGTTTAGTACAATTATTATGAAGACTAAAAATACAATACTAAGTATACAACCATATACAAAGATAGGTTAATCCGGATAATAACGGCTAAAATTTTATAGATAAAGATTATTACATTTATTTTCCAGAATTTTGATTAATCCTCAGCTTTTTGCTTGTATGCAGTACACGCTCCTGATAATTCTTCTGTTAACAATTTGAGTGACAAAAATGTGTTTATTTTTATCTAAAACATACCAGCTCATATACTTCAACAATCTTAGTGATCAAAAATATGTTTTTTTCTATGTAAAACATCCTTCAAAAATTTTAGTGACCAAATATATTTTTTTACGTAACAGTTACGATTGACAATTAGTATATTTAAAAAAAATATCTAATTATTACAATAGTACTCATTTGGATGAGTGTAAATGGTGTATGAAACATTGTTCACTCACGATAATTATTCCCAGCTACAATTGTTCGCGGTCACAATTTCCATAATCCCACAATTCTATATATATATATATTTATATATATGTATTAAAAAAACATATTGTTGGTAAATATCATTTTAAGTTATAATGACATTTATTCTTTATTTACTGCTTGAAGTCAGAACGGATTATATTACATTTGTTGTTTAAAATATAAATATATTTCAGATTCAAATTTTTGAAAAGGCATCGAATCTAATATTTAAGACTTGGTTTGTTACGATTTGTGTCACTCAAATCGTGCAAAATTATGATTGATTTTAATGGTATTTAAATAAAATTCGTAGGAGTGCATGTACACGGATGAAACTTTTCTCTCACTTCAAAGATTTGGCGAGACAAAAGTTTCACCAGTGCATATAAGAGTTAACATTTTTACACTTATTAGTTTGCATATTTTTCAGTGCATTTATCATTTTGTTCTACTTTGAAGTTTATTCCACTTGTTCTAAAATATAGTCACTAAATTTAATGACAACTATTTTAATTAATGGTTCAAAATATATAAATACTTTTTTTAATAAAATAATTAATGTCGTTAATTTTAAAAAAATATACATATGTGAGCAACTTGCACAATAATTGAAATAAACTAAACCAAAATTAAAACATATAAAATAATTTTTAAGTCCATCTACTTTTACTGCAATGACAAGTAATTATTCTGTAGATATCCCGTGATACCGTTTTTACTAAAAATGTTTTATGTGAACCAACAGAGAACTCGACCACAAATCGAAAAATGGCGTGTGCGGCATCCTGCAGTATAATCATCGCTCAAAACAGATTAACTAGAAAAATATTCATTAATACCATCACACCTTCATGTCGCGATGGTGGTGACATTTATCATATTATCATTTCACCAGCCCCTAGCAGGCAGGGTGACAGGTTGCTTAGTCCTACCGGCTGGCCTATCGTTAACATGAGCAGCCAAACGTCGAATAAGGCTATGTGGCATTCTTCTTTTTTATTTCGTGTTATTATTGACACACAGTGACCTCAATCAGATGAGACTCGGCTCGCAAGCACCTCCACAAGTCTCGGTCTTGGGTCGCCCTCACAGCTGACTCAAGGGTCTATCCAGTCAGATATAACATATCTATCCATCGTCGTGGCACTCTTCCAGGTCTTCTACGGCCCAAGGTTATTCCCAGGATTATCTTCTCTAGATCATTCTAGTAACTATAATGCATATGTGGCTAAAGTATTGGAAGATTCTCTCGTTCTCTATTGTAGATAAGGCTTGTTATGGCTGTATTAGTTTCATGATTTAGACATTCGCGCGTCATGCTGTTCACGGGATGCGCAAGATCAGGGGTCGGCTGTTTTACGATACATTGCGTGTTGTAACATAATATAAGTATATTAAGTAACATTCGATTGCTTTAATAATTATTGCGTACAAAAATCCACTCCTTCCCCGGAACACCACGAATAGCACTGAGATTAAGCGAGCCCTTTGTTAATGTATTGGCGGCCCATCGTTACGCAAGATCCTACTCCAGCAATGCATTTCATGTGTGACATAATATAATAATGTTTTGGGATACATAATTTGGATCAGCGGCGATCACTTTGTACAATTTCTAGTAAAATCAGTATTACAAGATTAAGAATATCAAAATAATACATCTTTTCATTGGCTAGTCTTATTGACTTTTTTTATTATATATAGTATGACTATTCTGAAACACTTTACATTTAAATTATTTAATTGATTTGTTTACAACTTAATTAAAATATTTTAAAAATATATATATTTCTTACCCGTTTTAGGACTAATCAATATCGTTAAGGGGTGCAGGTAAAACAAATTGACAAATTGAAATACTTCGGAATGGAATTCCTTAGCGACGGGAGATAGGAGGGTGAAATAAATTGGAACTGCAAGTGAGACGATTCCTTTAAATAGTGAGAGTTAAGTGTCGAGACCATGCTGACTGATTTTAAAACTGTGTTTACTACTTTAATATATGGTCACCAAATGTGGATCCTGTGAGACAAGAATCCAGGCTGCCGAAATGAGTTATGGAGCCCCTATTTCTACACATGAAAATATCTTAATTAAGGTGGCTTGAACATTTTGAGTCTTTCCTTGCGAATGCTAGAGGAGCGACTTGCAAAATGTATCTCCTTGGCAACTGTAGAGGGAATACGTCCCAGACTAACTTGGACAGTAAAGAAGATTGTATGAAGACAGATTAAGCCTTGATTGGAAACTAGTATAGAAGCGGCACAAGACAGAGGAAGATGGAAATGCCTTGTCTTTAGATCCACGACCCTTCCAGGATAAGGGGATAAAATTAATTATTTTTACTTCACCTGATGGTAATACAAAACTGAATAAATAGAGTTCTGGTATCACCATTTTAAACATTCAGTTAATTAATAATAATATAAATATAAATAATAGTATAATAATAATATCAACCAATTACAATAACTACGGTATTTTATAGTATATGAGGTATTATTAGAACTGGGATAGCAACTAAAATGTTTTTTAAATAAATAAATTTTTTCTGATTAATTTAATTTGTATTAATTTTTTTTTTCAGAATTACCAATAGAGTTGTTTCATAAATGACCGTCGACTTTTACATGCTTTGTGCATATTAAACGTGCTAGTGGGGAGAGGACGGCATGAGAGAGAATTCAATATTTGATGGATATTGTGTGTGCAGCAGTAGTTATCGCCTTCGATTAGTAGCTTAGTAATGCGTTGGCTACTTCACTAGACTCTCGACTGTGTTAAAGTAACCAGTATATTTAGGTGCTATTTATTTAGTGTAATGTCTAGAAATATTATATTGATACAGTACAATATGCCACATAATGTATCTTTATTTACTAATGTGATTTAATGTACTTACATAAAATATCTTTCTTTTACGGCCTTACGAGTCTCAAAAGTTCAAGGTCGCGGTCACTACAGAGCGCCATCCAATCGTTGACATCGCTATTGTCGCATTCGCCTATCTCTTGCAGATCGCTCTTAACATCATCTGCTCTTCGGTCTTGATAACATAATTATAATATAAATCATACGTAACAATACACGAGAATAAGATTTATTTACGAATTTGATAAATCTTTTAAAATTGATTATTTATGAGTTGGATTTAATTTGAAATATAATATTTGACAGCGCTGTTTCCGACTGATATCTGCTACATTTGTAGTAAAATGGTGGAATGCTAATTGAAAAGCGATAAACTATTTCATTAGGGGATAAGTTTATTGTCAGAAATATAAATTATATTTTTTACATATTTAAATACTTCGCACTTAAATATATAGGTACCGCTTTTGGACTTCCGTTGAACCTCTCGACTTTCTTTCATGACTTCCGGTTACAAGTGTAATTAAATCTTTTAAAACAAAACGATATTATACAACACGTTTTAGAGCTTTGAAGGATATAACAGTCTGTTTCATACATAATTAATATTTTATGTGTTTTTACTAATTAGTTTCATTTATATGAATACACATTTTTACTATATATCTTAATGCAGTACTTAGTCATCGAGTAAGTCTTCCAAATTTAGTATAGATTAAATCAAAAATAGTTTATTTGGTGGACTTCATCAAAATCAAAAATTTTAATGAAATTACGCATTCAAGAAAATGAGATTTATTTATTCAGTTTATATAGCAAATAATGTTTCTTGGAAAATGTTAAATTAGCATAGTATTGCATACGAGAAACACTATAGAAAATTCCTTCTATATTTGATTATTTACATACATCATAAAAATAACAGATATCAGTACAATAAAAAATATTAATATATAGAGAAAGTTTGATTCTGTCTATTGGTATAAATAAATTATCAAAGAGGACTTCTAAATTATATTAAAAAGTTTTTTTTTTAATTTTCACCTGTACTGAATTTTGTACTAAAACATTTACATGTCCCAATAGACTGTTTATTTATTATAATGTTCGTATTAGGCCTAATTAAGAGATTATTAGAAGATGAGCACGGCTCTGAATGGACCGGAGCAAACTGGAGCTACAGCTCCAGTTTGTGATATTGTTTAATTTCAATTGCAGCTCCAGTTTGTATTTTGTATTCAGCAAAAATCATTATACATCAAAAGGTTAAACAATAAAATTATATTTTGCAATACAATTAAGTAATATTCATAATGTTTTTGGTTACCATTCGAGTCATATATGAATCCTATCCTAGAATATTATTATTTATTTACAGGATGTTTCAAATTTTTTTAGAACGTTGTCCCTACGGTACAAAAAGAGTAATAATGACATTGAAGAATCAAGTCAGTAACTGAACGTGAAATAAGATGAGGAAAGTTTTTATGAAGAGGGATGGCAGACTACGGTTAATTTGAGTCGTAAGGCTCCGATTCACGACGATCTCCAATGAGACTTTGATCTCTTAGAGTCAGTGAGAGTATCTACTGGATACGAAATTCTAATCTGTGCGCAAAACATATGGGGTGATGATTAATAAATTGCTTCAAGCTGAACTGTGCATTATGCGAACTCGAGCCGAATCTCCGCGAGATATTTCATCCATCGACAGGGGATATTAATAGCACACAAATTATAAGAATTTAAACACATGTAAATTATTCCATAACCAGTCACAAATGGTGAAATGATCCGTTTCCATAGAACTGATGTGAACTATGAATCTAGGGTTGTGCTCCTACTTCCTGTCATAGGTCGGAATAGTAGAACCAGTTTCTCAGAATAGGTTCTGCCCATTAATCAGGAATTCCAGATGGACTTGCAGAGAGTTTATCAATAATTTTGATATAAATTAAACCAGTAACCATGAACAACCACGCGTTGTATAGATTTGTTAAAATTAATTATCTCACTAATATTATGATTATTTTTTTTATTTATAAGTTTAAAGATTTAATAATTTATTAATTATGTGATTTTTAAGTCTAACTAGCTGGCTTTAATTCATTTTCTGATAATTTGATTCCCGATGTCAAATATTAATAGAATTTTTTAAAAATGTAATGTTATATGTTGTTCATTTATTAAGTAAAATATGTATAGAAATGTACACGCATGCCTGACACACGCCTTTTTATTTATTTTATCGATTTATAAATATCTAGTAAAATGTCATGTCAATTGTTTATGACCTATGTCAAACTTTAACCAGCCATCGGAAAATACATTTAAAATGTTTTCCGTCGGATAACGTTAATCAGTCCATAGTGAATAATAATAACTCACGGGGTTCTAAGATTTCTAATTTACTCATGCGGTGTGCAGTATTGATACAAATGGATGGGTTCCTGTACGAATTTTACCTGCCATAACTTTCATGGAACATATTATTAAAGAGAGCTCTGACACTATCACGTGAAAGTTGAACGAATCTAACTTTTTCTGAAAATAACATTACCTAAACAATAACTAAAAATAACGTTATTAAAAATATACTACACCACAAACAAACCGTCACCTGTCAAATGATAATGTTTCAATCTTTATGGTGGTAAGATTGGTTGATTAAGATTTCCACTTTGCGACGGCCATTGTTTTAAGATATTTTCCGTTCTAAATATATAAATGTTTTAAGTATTTGATTAGAGACTAGAGATGGATTCATATTTATCAATTTAAATGTGGTCAATATATATAAATCTGATATTGGTAAATACAGAAAAGCTTGCATGATAAATTTTGAAAATGTAGGCAGGAGTGGTGTACCAAGACGAAAGAGTATGACGTTCTATTCTCTGGCGTAATTTTATACATTACAAAAAACTACACAGTATAAGCGTACTTTACAAAAAAAAATAGTAGAATCGGGGTAAGTGCGACATATAAATAATCGACATAAACTTTTAACTATTCTCAAACTTTATGTTATGACTTTGAAACTTTAATAGAAGGACCATTAACCATTTCCTAATTAAAATCCTTAATAATCGGAAAGTAACTTTTTAGAATAGCTGTTATTGAAAGCATTTTACGAAAATTAGACGAGTAGATGCACTTACCCCCAATTTATTTCTAACTAATTGTTAAAATAATGAAAATGTCTTCACTGGTCTGCTTAATGATATATAATATGAATTAGTTATTTTGGTCCTCAATAACGAGTAAAACGTCCTATGTTCCTATAAAGTCTAGTAAAATTGCTTAGACGGAGAAAGTGCGACATATCATAGTGATTATTTAAGAAATGGTTAAATTATTTAAAAAAAATTATGGAGCTGTTTACTCATCAAAAAATTGAGATAAGAGACTCATTGAGAAAGTTTCCATACAAAAATATATAGGGTATCATATCAATCATTGAGGCGAGGTACTCCCTATTGTTTAAAATTGACGGAGTAAGTGTATCCGATCTTATAAAATGTATTCCGCGGAAATAATCACAAAAATAATATATACATCACAAACTACAATTCAAAATAAAGGTACTTATCTAATATCAGCGTTCTGGCCCAAACATTATCGATATATACGAAATATTGAAACGGCATACACAACTCGCAAGTTGACATAAACAACTGTCATAATTCGAAATGGTATTCCAAGCAAACTAATGTTTGACTTTGCGCCGTCTCTGGACTGTCTCTTCAAATATTGATTTATAACATTACTTAATAGATTGCGGCGTTGGAATCCAATTTGTAACGGAATTGCGAGACGTAGATGCACTTACCTCAACTCACCTTACATTCTGCTTAATAATATTTGATATAGGTATCTATTACCGCTTAGTGCTTTCAAAAGGTACTTAACAAATTTTCAGAAAATCGTTATTTATTATAACGTAAATTAAATTTAAAAAAAAAATCCTAGTTAGATTTATTTTCACATATAATCAATAAATAAGTCATAATAGTAGATTCTGTTTATGATATCAGCTTAGTAAATAAAAAGTTAAGTTTTAAATATGAATTAAATATATTAATTATAAAGATATACATATAAAATCAATTTTATCGAAAAATATTGTTGTTGCGCCACCGGGATTCGAACCTGGATCTCTTTCCTAACCGGGGAAGGTGCTTTATCCAACTAAGCTACAGCGACTTTATTTTTAGCGACAATTTTCGACCCTATATGTTACCTTTTTGATATTAATACATTTAATCGTTCCATCATTTGACAGAGCCATCTATCTTATTTTTACAGAATCTCAAATACCTTTGAGTAATTTAATTAATTAATTAATTAAATGTATTAATATCAAAAAGGTAACATATAGGGTCGAAAATTGTCGCTAAAAATAATGTCGCTGTAGCTTAGTTGGATAAAGCACCTTCCCCGGTTAGGAAAGAGATCCAGGTTCGAATCCCGGTGGCGCAACAACAATATTTTTCGATAAAATTGATTTTATATGTATATCTTTATAATTAATATATTTAATTCATATTTAAAATATCACAGACCTATGTTCTGAATAATTACAACTTCACAATAAGAATGTGTTCTCCTAAAGAAAGTTAAGTCGTAAAGATATAAACAGTAAGTAATTTAAAGACGGGCAGGGGTAATATTTAAATTAATAAGTATAGTATTTTTTTTTTTACAGATGTCGGCCCAGTCAATAGTCATATAGTCATAAATGGAAAAGAATTTAATGACGATGTGATGGCTAATACATTATTTTTGTTATTCTAAGATGGCAGAAGAGTAACGAAAGTTGATTGAATGTAGTGGAAATGAGATCATTTAGGCATAAGTATATGTTGCAAATCCATTTATGGCAGAGTAATGAAGGAAGAAATAAGGAAATAATGTAAAGCAGATCTTAGTATAGTGAGTAAGATTAAGAAAGGATCACTTAGGTGGTTTGGTAACATGGAACGGATGAATGAGGAGAAAATGGTAAGACAGATATATGACGCAAGTGTTGATGGCATCAGAAATAGAGGACGTTCGCGAAAGACTTGACACGACAAGGTAAATCAGATATTGGAACTTGTATCAACGTGGATGAGGCGAGAATTGAGTGTTAGAACAGAAGAGTGTGGCGCTCTATCGTTTCTGCCTACCCCCGAGGAGAAACGGCGTCATGGTAAGAAAGTAAGTAAATAAGATGCGAAATATTTTCATGTTGTGTTTTTTATTTCATATTAAGAGATAGTAAATATATTTTTATTATAACCGATTTTTCATGTTAAACGCTTTTAATGTATTCCCCAAAAATGATACTTGTTCACAATTTATTGAAAGGTATGTACTGCACGCCCCTAATAATAATTATATGAAAATAACATAACGCAATATATTTTTATTAAGGAGAACAAATTCTTATTGTGAAGTTGTTATTATTCAGAACATAGGTCTGTGATGTTTTAAATACTAATTTAATGTATTCATTATAAATATAAATCCCGGTAGCGCAAAAACAATATTTTTCGACAAAAATGATTTTATATGTATATATTTATAATTAATACATTAAATTAGCAATATATTTCTAATCTAACACATATCCTTGGTGTTTTTCGTTTCTGCGTTAATCAATTACATAATATTATGAAAAAGAGCAACTTAAATATGTTGTGGGAACTCAAGTCCTTGGAGTCCTGAAGGAATGGGTTAGAACAGTATGTTTTACGCTCATTAAGAACATTAAGACATGGAACACCTCTGGGATTGAGTGATGGTGAATAAGTGCAAATATAGGTAAAACATATAATCCAATGTTCTGCACTTAATGGTCTGATGTAATTTGCGCAGAGAGGAGATATGTAATAATTACTACAAATATGTGTACATAGGTAGGAACATATGTATGTGCTTTCAATATATGTATGTCTACGTTAGATCTCAGCAGATATTATTACACGCCTATGATACAAGAAAATAATTATTTAGTAATAGCACTTTAGCAAGTATTCAAATTTGTCTCGTATTAAATTGTCCGTAATCTTACACGAAAACCAGTATGAAACATCAGCCGGCAAAGTCATTCTCGAGTCCTGCAAATATTCAGTTTGCAATATTCTAGAAGTATGGAGACAAAGTATTGGAACGTGTCACTTCTCGTGCGCCGGAATGGATGTAGATTACACGTCTCCGAATAATATTCTCTCTTCTAAAAACATTTATTCGCTACTTTTTCAATATCAGGTGGAAAGTTTCAAACGGAAAAAAGAGCGCTACACACCTAATATATTTCACCCTTTATGCTTATACTTGTAAAAGTCCGCGCTGCCATCCCCGTGCAGAATATGCGGAAGGCTTCGATGGAAAAAGAGACGAGATATGTCTTAGAGAAACGTCTGAGAATGCGCGACCTGCGCTCTGATACAGAACATCCAGGCTGTTGTAAATTGCGATATAACGATATCACGATACACGTCTAAAATGTATCTCTTTTCAAGGAAAGCAGAGAAGAATTTTTATTTTTCCTATTTCACTTTATTTTATCTAAAATATATTTTGCTCAATTATCGAGCCAATGGAATCATGATAAAAAAATCACGCAACCCAACAGTGATGACTCAAGTCGACCGTTGATTTTTTTCACTTTTAATAAAATATCGTTGCTTCTTACCAGCGGTTATCTTTTTTCTAATACATAGCCGTGCAGAAATACTTGGTACGAATGTTGTCAGATATTGCTAGGCAGGTTTAAATGTAGTCCGGCCCATTTTCTTGTAATATTACTTGCTCGCGATACTGAGGTATCCTACACGTACAGCAAACATGTTTCTCTCTTGCACACGCGCAATTCCTCAGGAAAAACAAACACAAGAGAGATGGAACCATGTCGCTTTGAATCTAGTCTTCGAATATCAGGTTTTGTTCAATTTTCAAAGAACTGTGGGTATATATAAAAACATGCGTTTTATATTTATATCTATCTGTTGCAACGGTGATTCGGTTCAAGAAAAAATATGTTACTCAGTTTAAAAGATATAGATAATAATAAAAGATATTTCCTAATTTTGTAAATTTTATTGAATATAAATAAACAGATTTTTAAATTTTATACTTATCTACGTAATCCACAGTTTACTGTCAGACAATCCGAGGTTCTAAATTACATTGTGAGGTACATAGCCGGGGTTCTATATCTCCACCGACTAGTACAGTGGCAAATATGAGAGGTGGAGTCGAACACCTATCAGAATTTCTTACTTACCGACGATCCCCTAAATCTGCATGCGTCAAATAATAATAAATAAAAATAATAATGATTAAAACAATATGAAGATAGGTTGTTACTAGTGAAAGAATTTAAAGTAAAGTGAACAAGTTTAAAACATGAATTTAGCTAACATTAATGTTTATATATATATAACCGATTCAGTCACACACAAGAATTCTAATAACTAGATATTGCAAGCAGTCTACATTCTGACATTTTTCGCAGACGCCTGAAAGTTTACTGTGTCTTTACAACCTTTCCTTTAATTCATCTTCTTCTCTTCTATTTGTTACAACTGATTTAGTTTGGTGGTTTTTTTTCAATATTAAACTTTTTAATTAATCTAATTTTTTTTGCTGCGAATCTGCAAATTTAAGAAATATTTTTTTTTTGCAATTGCCAACGTTAGACAGTATCGTTATATTCTTTTAAAAAATATATTTTTCTTCTAATTTATTTGTAACGCCTGATTTAATGAAATTTCATGTTTTTGAGATTTTCTCTGCGAGTTTATGACCAATATCTAAATTTAATGACTCTGAAAATGCACCACATTACTACAATTTACTACAATTTATTCTTGAGAATGTAAACTCTCATCATTAAAATTTCATATTTTATATGCAAAAAAAAGGTTAAAAAAAATTGAAATTCGACGTTCTTACCTACATTTAAAATGTAGAAAAAACTTACTTGAATGAAATAGACACAACCATTTGATAATATTAAAAGTGTTAGGCTTTTCATCGACCATTTATGATGTTTGACATAATATGGAAAATGTTGACTAAATTTTTTGTAGACTATACACATGAAGGTCGGCCATTGTTGCTTACTTCAGAATTACGACACGATAACCATAGATGGCAGTGCAATATCGAAATTTGATTTTTGCGTATCGCGCATTTGGAATCTGTCAGAATTAACGATTCAAATGTTTACTTTGTCACATTACGCTCGCTTTTATTGTTTAAAATTATTTATAGGATAGTATTTCATTGTTCTATAATTTATAACTTCTTCTTTTTCTTTACCTGTAACAGTTTATTATACTTTTTTCACATCGAATGTGAAATTTTTTGTAAAAAAAATTTCTAACATTAAGCGCTGGTGATTTGTCTTCCACAGACGCATTGCTTATTATTTGAATTAAAGAGATATTTCGTGGACTATATTATGATTTTCTCTCTGAGTTTAGGTATGATTTAACTTTAAAAAACTTCTGGAGATTGACAAAAGTGTACTGCGTTTGTCTTCATAAATTGATTTAATAACTACTTAACGAACCTACCATAACGCCGTATCCCGCAGGGGTAGACAGAAAGGATGGAGCGCCACACTCTGCTATTCTGACACAATCTCGCCTTATTAACAAGCACGCTCATTTATTTTCAAGGCTTCTAACATAACCATCTTCCAGTATCTGGTATACCTAACCAAGTCAAGTCTTTACAATAATAAAAAACTAAAACTGTCATAATAAAATGTAAGAGATATCGATTCTTAAGGAAATCGGACATTTCATACTTAATAATCACACATTGTATACAAATTATAATATGAACTATAGTATATTGCATATTACACAACACATGCTTTTATCCAGCGCCGGCACTGGTCTTTTTGCCGCCACATGCAAGATTGTTTTTTTCCGCCCTAGTAACTTAAGTGAAGATAATTTTTTAATTTTTTGTCAACCGTCCCTATAAATTGGCCGCCTCCTAAATCGGTCACCCGCGTGCCACACACGTCAGGGCGGTATTTTGTTAGGCTGGCATTTTGAAACTACCCAAGGCCGGCTTTTTACCAAAAGACGTTCTGTTAACGGCTTTATTAGGAAATTACTATAATGTTATTTCTTGGATTGTTTATACCTGGATTATCTTTATTACATACTATTATCGTTTTGTAACTTGATATTTAGTTTTTTAAGGATTTAGGATTAATTTTTATATATTTTTTGGCCGCCACAGGCAGGTGCTCGCTCCGCCTGTGCGTGACGCTGGCGCTGCCTTTATCTGAATTTAAGTGATTTCTGAAGGCGATACATAATATGATACCTCCGTACCTATATTAAAATATCTGCACTCCAGATGATTTAAATGGCACGCGCCAATCTCTTAATTCAGCCTCTACGTTAGCTGTATGAAAAATTGTGGGACCAAAGATTAGATCCAAAAGCATTGATTTCTTTGCCCTCAGTAATAAGAAACGAATCAGAAATATTATTAATGAAAGGACGGAATAGATTTTTTTTTATACTATAATATTAATAAGTTCATTTACAAATGTAAATACTAGTCTGTCTCAAATATATGATTTATTAAGTGCTTATTAGCAGCGGCGCGCACTAGGCATGGACTTAGGTTATGCTGCTAATATCGATTGTGTAAAAGCGTAATATCGGTATTATCATTAGCACTTTCAGAAGCATGTATTTGTGTAAGTATATCTGTGTGAGTGTGTATTATTATCTATTATTATTCTTGGGAATTTTTTCAAGTTATTAAGTAAAGGAGCTAAAATATTTTATAATATGAGATAATACCACGTTCAAAGTGTATTGAAATGCATAAAGTCCAGTCAGCTTCAAAGACATATTTGCGGCGTTTTACAACAAGTCGGTTAAAACGAAGACGTGTATTCAGAACAGAGTTGCGTTTAATTCGTATACATCTGGGACAGATTTCTCGAAAAAACACATGCGCAGCTTTATTTGTCAATTTTAAATTATCCCGCTAGTTATACAGTTTTAGTTAACACGTGAACATGAGAACTAAATTATTTTTGCGTAGATTTACATACTCAACATATAATATATCAAATAAATATTTTATTTTGTAAATATTATAATTATGCACAGCTTTTTGATTATATAAAGTGCTTATAAGGTATTTTTTTACTAATACTAAACAGAAGCCTGTTATTATGTATTATGGTGAATGGTATTTCAACAGACTGTAAAAAAAATCAAATATCATTATACATTTCTTCATAGTTTTTATTATATACTTAGTCACGTACTTCAGTACCTTTTCATTGGTAATAAGAGAACTAGCAATAACAATACATTAAGGAAAGCTGCATTCTTCTCCACAATAATAGACAAATGATATCTTACAACTCATTATGTTAGCGTATGTAGACATAGGTTATCATGGCTGCTTAACCCTGTAAAGGGGCTCAATGTCCAAACGTTATACATCGAAAGGATCAAGAAGGATAAAACATATATAATTTTTACTGATATCCAAATAAGATTTGCTGTCATTGTTTGATTATCACGCCGAACAGAGTAAATTGTTTTGCGACTGTATTTTCTTTCAATTTTTTTAAATAAATAATTTTTGCAGTTTTTTAGAAGATAGTTCTGTGGTATTTTTAATACACATAAAATGAATCACCTATAAATATATATATATATATTAGATGCTAACGGGGTTAACTAATTTAATTCTGGCGTCTCCTGGCGTGTTTTCCTCAAAGGTATTTGGGATTCACCGCAATATATAGTTGATTGCAATTTAAAATGGAATTAAAGATGTATCAATTGGAAATATTAATAGTTCAAAATTTATCGAATAATTAGGCATTCGATTTTTATAGCGATAATGGTAACGTGTTTTCCCCGGAATGAGTAGGGTCCAGGTTCGACTGAATAATTTTTCGATAAATATTTTTTTTCTGTATATCTTTCTAGCTGATTAATTTAATTTGTGTTTGTATTTGTGCAATTTCTAGTTGAAAAAACTAATAAATTCACAACAATTATTATTACGTATGTGCGAGCAGAAATTAAACGATAGTAACAAAACTAGTTAGAATTATATAAATATATTTTCTTACATATTACATTGTCTGTAGTTGCATACAAAAATTGTTAAAAAATGCTAATATAATTGGTACTGTCAACAAAAAATCCCCCTCTTCTCTCGGTATTAATTAAATGATGTATGAATTATGTATGAATGAGGTATGATTAACTTTTCGTTCTTTACACATTTTTTTACATTTGTTGATTCCTGGCTAGCTGGCGCGCGACACGCACGTAACTACGTGTATGTCAAGTCTGGAGTATGTGTTTTACAAGCGAATAGATACTCTAAATCAAATAAAGAACTAACGTCATTATTACAATATTCCAGAAATGTACGGAAATTTATAGGTTTTTAGCGGCCAATATTGATCGCTGTGCGGTCAGGGTCCCGTCGGCTGACGCCGATTGCTTGCTGCTAGGCTTTGCCGGCGGCTACTGTGGCCGCTTCGCGGCCAATACCGCCTTATTTGACCGCTATGCGATCATGATCTCAATATACTCTATATTTCAATGATAGAGCTTTACTAAAAAAAACAACACGTAAATAAAATTAATTAATTAATTAATTAAACATGTAATTAAAATTATTTCACCTGTAAGTTAGCTGTCAAAACGAACATAAATGACTATTCTACGGTATAAAATATGACAGATGTCATGTTTGTTTTTTCTTACTCGTAATAAAGACAATTTATACTTTATTTCAAATTGAATATATATTTATGTACTGTTATAGAACAAATAAAAGACAAAACATTTAAGTAATCTTAACCTAGATATATTAAAAATATGTTCGTTTTTGCCTTGCTCTCGTCTTACTGACCTGGCCGTTTTAGCAAGCACTTTTCAGTCACAAATGATACTAGCGAACTCTTCATCGACATTATTCGAATAAAAAAGAAACATGTTCATTACTATTGTCAGAAATTTTTAAATTATAAAAATGTAATGCTGCCATAATAGAGGTAGATAATTATTAATATGTACATCCTTTGTACCCGTCCTATGACGTGTTTTAAATGTTGGTAACGTAAATAATGATAAAATGCTATATACGAACTGCGTAAAACTAATTATTAAATACTTCATAGGTACGTAGTGTAAGGAGAGCCGACTCCAAAAGGAAACTAATGATTCAATATTTCGTAAGTACGTAGTGTTAAGAGAGCCGACTCCAAAAGGAAACTAATGATTTAATACTTTATAGGTACGTAGTATTATGAGAGCTGACTCCAAAGGGAAACTAATGATTAAATACTTCATAGGTACGTAGTGTTAGAAGAGCCGACTCCAAAGAGATGGGAGGTGACAAAGATTAATTATTGTAAATTGTGATAATTTTTTTATAATATTCCTATTGTTGAATTTGTTACAGTAACTCAATCTTATAAATTTATAATTAAATACAATTTTGAAAATTTAACGTGCTGTAGTTTTCATCGTAATGAGTATGTATACATTCGTCACTTTTTCGTAACATATTTTCCTGATTTCTTGGTTATCAAAAATATACTCTAACTCGTCGTTGAGATGTTTAAAGCATTTTTAAAATTAAAATCAGGCAATGTACTTAATCAGATCTTGTTTTTAAAAATGTTTCAGCAAAGACATTGTTCAGAATTTGATCAATCAAGAATCTTGTAATTTTACCATCTTGGTAGGCGTTTTACCTAGTGATTTAAAATTAATAATGAAATTACATGGCGCCGGTCATTTACTTCAGTTTAACTGATTTTTTTGCGATACGTGTGAAATAGCAGTTAATTGTATAAATTGGACAACTCCGCTTTAATGAACGTATCGTGGGCTGGGTGGTCCGGTGTTTGAAACGAAAATAATGGCGTCGATTCGTCTTGACACGATGTTGTGGATTTAAGTGTGCCGTTGAAAAATCTGTGAAACGAATTAAATTAGCTTAAATTAATTTGACGGATATTAATTCGCTTGGAGTTAAGGTGTATTTTAATATTACATTACTAGTGTAAAAAATACTTCAACATCAGCAGTGTCAATAATGTGTGTATTTCACATTGACAAATGACGCTTAAAAGTTAAGTTAACATGCTTTTTATAAAAAAAATTTTTTTTATTAATTCTTATTGAGTTATTTATTTATAACTATATAATTTAGACATATGATATAAAAAATCTGGTAAAGTTTAAAATTCTGGAGGCGGATGATGCATGTCCCATTTCTATCCTCCAGAAGAAAATCCCAGGGATAGTTGAGAGAAAGCGAGCAAGAGGACGGTCTTCTTCAAGATAGAGAACAAATAAAGGATAATATTTTAATGCTGCCATCAACACAGCTCAAGACTGGGAGGAATAGAGACGGATTGTGCACCAAGTTTCTTCATACTTCAAGATACCACGACGCTCAGCATGAGCAGACTAAGTAGATTACTATTAATTATAAACAAGTATAATATTAAATAAATAAGCAAAAAGCTGTACATAACTAAAAATTCTGAGAAACAAATGTAAATTTAAAAATTGGATTAACGAAAACATTATTTTACAATTAGTGCCATCTGTGTACCAGTCGATACATTAATTGCTTAGTTCTAAAAACTCACCGCAACTCACCGTTGTACTCATGGCGCTCTTTTTTTATTCACCGCGTCGTTATTACTCAGTTCTGTCTTTAAGCTAGTGAATTATTAAAATCGTATTAATGGCTATTTACTGAATTGAAAGTCGTTACATGTGCTGTTTTTTAACAGAATAATATTAAAAAGGCTTATAACTACGTGCAAATCATTGAAGTGTCTACTTTCTCTTTTACTAATTCGCGAATTTTACTATCTTATTGTTAAACCTTTTGATTCATGATTGTTCTTTAAATTTAGTGTATGGATTGGTTTTTTATTTGGCATGACTCATTCAATTGGCATGACTATTTCCTACTTTAACCTTTAATAAAAATAATTATTTCCTTTAGTTATTACATAAAGTGTTAAACAATAAATTAATCATGTTCAGACATAGAAAGTATTCTTAAAACGTCCATACATTTTTTATATGGGTAAGAAAGTATTATTTTACGTTAAAACTTAAACTTTAAAAACACTATTAACAGTACTCTAAAATTATAAATAAATACATGATAGGGTCGTATAAATGACGGATTTATTTTGTCCAAAGACGTTGGTTAAACGAAAGTACATATATTGTATTAAGTATATTATATATGATTGTATAATATCATTGGTAACAGCATAACCTTAATCTACGTATACTGCACGCCACTGCTATCACAGTTTGTATAAATATTACCACACTTACTACTATAATTTAGTTAACGACCATGTCTAGGCATAATTGAAAATTTGATCCGATTCTGTTTTGAACCCATTATTTCATTGTTCGGAACTGTTGTAGTTCTGTGAATATTTTGCTTTATTTACTGACTGTTTGTTACATAACTTTTCTTTAAATCTCAGTTCCAGGATATTTCTGAAATGCATTGAATTATAATATTTTACCAGTAGTCAAAACCCCTTCAGAATGGTTTAAGAGTAAGAATACATACTTGAATTATGATTTTTTTTTTCATTGCAATAATTAACTTTGATAGTATGCTGCATATTTACAGTTAATACTAGCTTACTAGATACTCTAAATATATTATTAAGGAGTATTCAAAACATAGGTCTGATAAAGATATACATATAAAATCAATTTTATCGAAAAATATTGTTGTTGCGCTTCGAACCTGGATCTCTATTTTATATATCTTTATAATTAATATATTTTATTAGCACTCTAAATATAGTTGAGTAAAATAGCCACACATTTTACATAGCTATGTATATACATAAGCATAAAAATATGCAGTATAAATCACCGTTGATGTTTAAAAGGAATTGGAACTAGTCATAGTAAACATCAGTATTTAACAATTCTGTAGGAAAGGTGACTATTAGAGGATTAAATAATGTCGTTCGGTATTACAGAAATTGCATGTTATAAATTGAAAACGTCAGTTTTCATTGCAAGATGTGAGTTAGTTCGAGTATGTGAAAATACTTAATATAAATCGACGGTTCTTTTCCACGTTCTAATCATTCCAGTGTTCTTTCTTTTACAAGGGTTTAGTACACAGTTTCCAGTTAAAATCGTCAGACTGCACAGTCGACAACTTGTGTGCCCCGTCTTGATACCGTTTTTCATGTAACATCATCTCGCGTCGGACAGCATCTCGGTCGCAAACCGCTGAGGAGTGGAAAATTCCTCGGATCGTGTACCGGGAGCGCAGAAGTCTGCCCGGCCTACAAGCTTCACGCTCGGCTCGGTACAGTTTCGGGAAGAGGCTGCTCGGCTAACACGAGCCCCTGTGAAATATAAGTGTATTTCCGTGTTCGTCCACCTGAGTGCCGTGTATTCTGACGTGTCCGGCCGCTTTCCCGGTGCCTAGGTACCTAACTCCCGCGTTCGGTGGGAGGATTTCTCACTACAAATCGCCGATTCCGGGGGGCGGTTCAGGCTGACACGCTGAGGAGCTTGACTCTCAGAGATAGTCAAGGGTTGCAGACAAAAACACAAAACAATCTCAAAAAATTACTTGTCAATTCGAAAATAAATACGCTAATAACAATTATTGTAAAAAAATCAGATGAAGTAATATTTCACACTGCGTAGTGTTAAAGTATAGTAAATAGTTGCCTACCTACGTATTTCATTACTGTTTTAATATTACACAAAGTGAATGTAAAGATTATTATATGTGTATACTTTAATTGGACTACGCTGACTAAACTTTATGATGCAATCTGTCTTAAATTACAAAAAAATGATACACAATGATTTTTATGATGCAGTTACTTTGTGGTGTAACATTTTAATTTTTAAAATATATAGTTTTTTGTATAAGCTTTGTACTACACACACAATTTATTCAGGAACAGCAGTTTCAATTTACAATTTCGGGAAGATCAGTTCAATTTACACCTGTAGACAGGAAGGACTGCTCTTCTCGTAACTACATAGTAGTGATATTAACTCAGAAATTGTGTGTATGTAGTACAAATACAATATAAAAAATTTATATTTAAAAAATTATAAATATAGTTTGATAAAAAATAACTTTATTGCAGGTGTTATGCCACTTGACGAGTGACTTGACTGACATTTCGATCAGCTAGTTCTGAAGCTGTCTTTAGTTGATGGTTCCAAGATGAATAGTGCCTTCAGCTGATTGCGTGGAACAGCCTGTCTTCAACGTGACCATGGGAAAAAAAATTTTGCTTAGTAAGACTCTTCTAAAATGCAATTCTTCAACATGTCGTCATTGAAGTGAAACTTTATTTTATCATTATGACATATTAACTCTTGGTATAGCGCTTCTTTTTTATCTTACTAAAGTATTCACTTTTGTATTACGACCAAGAACAACTTTTTATTAGATTATTATAAAATCCTATATTGTGGATGGATTTTCACCAAAAAATAATATATCTTTAATAAATCTGCAGGCAAGCTACAGAAATATTAATAATCTTACCTTATTAAAATTGCGGCTTATGACGTAGCCAAAGTACGAAGGTACCAATGGAATAATCAAAATTTTATATATTTTCGTAGAAAGCAATCACTTTGTGACTTGACATTAGATTAAATAAAATACAATCAAAGAGATAGTATTTTATTTAGTTCAAAACATTATATCTGTATAATTCTCGTTCATACAATTTAGTAGATATCACATTACACCTATTCATGATTTTTTAAATATTTAAATCAGTTCTTAGTCTTAGGTTAAGATATTTTGAATAAGAATAATCATTTGTTTTTAAGATTTTTTTTGGTGCATGATGCCATAATAAGCCTTATTTCTTCAAAGCAGATTTCAAGTTATCCCAACTAAATATTATACCTTAAAAATAAGTTATAAATTTACAATTTATTTTGAAAGTAAACCAATTCTTCCGTCATCCTAAATGAACTTTTACCCACTATCTCTACGACTATATTAATATAATTTATGAATATTTACAAATAACTCTTGAGTTTAATAATGCTCAAACTAAGATTTTACTTGCGCTCTGAATAAATCAGTACTCATCATAATAAAAATCTAATCATAAAGTTCTCTAAATTGAATCTTTAATAGATAATTATAGATCATGGAATGAAGATAAGTATTACATTAAGAAAATATTATTTTATCAAATGATTTTTTTATGGATACAATGGTTGTTGATATTGAAACACCTTTAAATTCTATTTTACCTGTAATTTCGTCCAGGGTTCTAAATGTTTACCGATTTAGGAAGTTGTTCTATGATAGAGAACCTTCCAGAATGAAACATCGTGTCGAGAAAACTTTTGTTTCAAGTGGATTCTATTATTTAGTGTTTAAGTTAAGGTTTGTGATAAAGTTTCGTGGGGTAATGGTCAACCAAATTAGGGTGTTCAGGTTTTGTTTCGTGACAAACAATTCAATAATTTAATGGACTTATCGCTTCCCACATATTAACTGCTATTAACCCTTACGCTTTTTGTCCGATAACTAGCGTTAAGATAGTGCATCTTATATACGCATCATACAAACCCATATTTCATTTATAACTACAATCATGCTTTCTTAATAATAAAACTGCTTCTCTCACTTTAATAATCGGTATAAGTAGTAACGATATAAGGAAATTTTTTTTTTTTTTTTAAATCTCTGAGACAGTATTTTTTTTTTCTTTATATTACTGATACACTGCACACTTACAAATGTGATACAAGTTTACAATGAAACTACAAAGATCAATCCAGGAAAAAATGAAATTTACGTTCGTGAAAATTCACTTCATTTCAATAAATGTTTGTTATTTTACCAATTAATTAATTTAGATGAGAGATTTTAGAAGATTGAAACATTGGGCAGGGATATTGATTTTAGTAGAACAGATGGAAATAGTAAATTTGGAAGTAGATAGATTTTTGATTATAAAGAATATTCGTGAGAGATTGTTAAGGCATATCACCTTATCAGTAAATGCGTTAGGTGTATGTAACTAAGTTTCAGTACATATTTTTAATTGTTTTAAACATATTTTGTATTATCAGGAAATCTTACAGTTTTTATCCCTGATTTAATATACTTGTTTGGCATAGAGCAAGGTACAAGAATTTGCTAAAATACCCGATTAATACTGTTCTATATAGTTATTGAAATGGTATATAAAAAAAAAATTAATTGAAGAAATACACATATATATATATATGTACCTTTGTATGTATTTGGTTAAGGTAGGTTAGGTTAGGTAGTATATGTACCTAAGTGCTTATAAGATAGGTGAGTTTACTTACTAGGTTAACAAATTTGAATTTAAAGAGTTTTAATGTAAACGATCATATTCCATCATCATCAACATTCTTATCAATGGTTCCAACGCTATTAAATCTGAGCACATTACATATAGAAATCAAAACATGACTGCTAAGACACCGTTGGTGAAATTATTAGTTGTATTTTAGAATAGGCATGATTATATATATAAAATATGTTAACACATTTTTGGCGAATTTGACATTGACAGAGACGATGAAAGAGTGTTGTCATAATATGTACGAACAGATGACATTTATAAAAATGTAAATTACACGAGGGCGTGTGATATTTTAAACTGTCGTTCATTTATCTTTATGTTTTTTTATGTATTTTGATGATAACTTTGACGAGTGTAAATATATCGGTAAATAGAGACATAATGCCTACCTGTGTAATCGTACAATGCAGGTAATGTAACGTCGGTACTGACCTCGAAATTATATATTGATTTTAACAATGCAGAAAAATTATATTATACAATGAAAGATGATTTCAATAACTTACTAAAGGTGGCAGAATTTCGTAGTACCTAGCTATTATACATTGGAACCAATAAATATATTTGGTAAAAATATTTATGGAAATACAATACGTAGTTCTAAAGTATACCTATATTTTACGTTTTCGTAGAAAATTGGATATTGTATCTATGCTCTATATATATTCTAAAAAAAAATATTTTACAAGTTTATTTATTTATAAAATAGATTATAATAATGAAGATGCACCGATATATTTGGTTACTACCGGGATATGAATCAGGAACATTAATCATGTTTACAAAACTTTTTTTATATTATAAAATATTTGGATGTACCTACCGCGTAGACTAATTTAACTAACTTACCATCGCGTCGCTCCTCCTATAAAATCTTTCCATACATACCTCATACGTCTTTCGTCAATTGCTTTTAACAGGGTAGTCCACTTGTATCTGGCATATCTTATCAGGTACTTCATGTGTATCTTCAGTTCCTATTGCTTTCAATTTTCCTATTATACTGTTTACCACCAATCAACTTATTTTATCTAAGTGTCTGTGTATGATGATTTTGGATGAAATGCATTTTTGGTCTTGGTCCCACGTCTTTCCATTATTAGTTAAGAGCCTCTTTTAATAATATACATATCTTTCTACCATTTGCGTACCTACTATTAAAAGAAAATAATTGAAATACGCACCTACACGGAATACGTGTTACATCAATATTTTACCTATTTTGAAACTAGGACTAATTTGATGGTCTCTTGAAACGAATGTCGAACCACCGACTACTCGGCGAGTGTTTTTACTACTAGACCAACAGGCACGATGTAACTTGATATCGATTATTATTATTTTAAATTATTAATAAACATAGATTTCATTGATACAATAAAACATTAATTAATAGTAAAATATCTTCCGACCCATTGTAAGAATGCAATAGATCTAGTATGATACACACAAATAAATCAATACTGAAACTGACTTTTGAGTTTATAAAATACCTCAAAATATTTATTTATATACCTATACCTACGTATTTGTAAAAATACATGTACCTACAGAATTAACAGAACAGATCGAATCGCTGGTTGCTAACTGGCTAGGCAGATGATAATATTCCGAGTCTCCAACCTTTACATATTCCTACTTTATAAGAACTTAATAATTTAAATATATACAATTTATCTACAATACAAGGTATATATATAGTTACAAGTAAAGAATTGAAATGCTTCAAATATAGGATTCTACTGTATGTTGACGTCTTATATATTAAATTACATATACACGGAAATAATCTTTAGTGTAATATAAATAGATGCACACACACACACCCACACTGAATATTGATTTTTAATAAAAACGAATGTTATTACAATCATACGAGTACAATGAGATTCTGCATTGCAAAAAACAACCTACCAGCTGAAGGCTGCTGCCTTAATTCTTGCAAATATGCAATCCTTCTTTTATAACCTTCCAATTATGGGTCGGCTTGCAATTTTATGAATGCATGTCCGGTTTAATTTGTAACGATGCATGGATATAAAAGGTCTACATTTATATCGTATAATAAATTGAATGCATTTTGACAATCAAACGTCTGCATTGTTTCCTTGGTTATATTATATTTTATGACTAATTAAAAATGAACAGTATGCATTTTTAATTTTAATTGATACAGTTATTAAGAGATTACATTTTAACTGGCGATTCATTTTTCGCAAATAATAATTAAATATAAATTATTTACAACATTGTTTTTAACCACTTTTATGAGTTAAATATAATACACCGCAAAATATCATTTCCTTCATAAGTATGTCGAATAAACTAACTAAAACTACATGTCAAATATTGTTCTGTTTTAAAATTCTATTTAAAAAAATATATATTACAAAAATAAATGTAACTGAAATTGTTACGATGGTGAAAGATACAGAAATTGACTTAATGATACATAATTATTGGGAAACATTTTTAGGAATTAATTAAAAATAAAAATAAAACAACAATGTAATGTTTACAATAAATATTAATAATTATTTATATGCCAAAATTTGAAATTGAAAATTTAACAGACCTAAATTTACTTGTTTTTAATCGAAAGTATACATTTACATTACAATACTTTTTTTTTTAGTATTTATTAAAAATAATGCACAGGAGCTGCAATTGATATGATATCATGAGCTGAAACTGTATGCATTTGTGAGAATCTAAGAACCGAAGTGGCGTTCCGGTTTATTCCGGTCCGTTTGGGACCCTATTGAAAATAATTTGATCATAAAATACCTACTACGCTTACGAAAACGGTGAAGTAATTAGGTATATACATCCATATTTAGTCTTATATGCAATCTTTATCAGATCAAAGGAGATTGTTGTATCAGCATAGTCTATTTATTAATAATGTTTTGTTTATTTGTTTTAAAATACGATGTCAGTAATAATTTAATTGACTAATTAAAAACGTATTTTTTCATGGAACGAAGAGGATAGAACGTGTATTTATGAGGTATTATTGCATCTCTAGATTTAAAAAAATGGTTTTGATGATCTACGATTTTGAAAAAAATACTATTTTGCATCTACGGCTATACACTGAGCAAGGAGCCGCGCGACATGTTTTAAACAAGTAGGATGAATGCACATTTATTTCAAACATTATTTGGCAATTTAATTTTAGAAAGAAGGAAGTTATGTGGAGGTATTACCTAATTACCATTTTATTGTTAGAATGATTTGGGTATTTATAATTGAAAATTGAATAAGAAACAAAAAATGAGTTAGACACATGCAACATACATTGTATTTTGTTTTAGTATATTCAACATCGTCTGAATTTTATTTCAAGTTCAGATGGTGTTCTTATGTTTTGTGGAAATAAAAACGAAACATATTTTATACATTTATTTTATTTTATTTAATGCATATATATTATTTACAAAATGTTACGCACTTTTTCCAAGTTACTTTTAACGCAGTTTTGTGACGAGTACAAAATACTTAAAATATTGATTGAAGATCAAACAATGTGATAAATAAAAACTATTATTATGTAGTATTTTATTGTTATAATCATATAATATAAATGAAGTAACTATATATATAGGGTGGCCCAGAATTTGCGAACTTTATTGATCAATTAAAAAAGTCCAAACGTCATTTTAGTGTTTTAATTAATATTTTAGAAATTAAAGGGTAAATAAACTAGCTCGTGACTTCTGGGCCACCAATTACATACTTATCTTAAAATTACATTTTCTAAACTGCAATAGTTTTTAATTACCACAAATGTGCTCGCAATATGGCAGGGAAATATTTGTATACATATCTAACCTGTTTGATTGTTGTACATATCTATGACAAATTATACAATTTAATTTCTCGTTTTACTCATACGTCTACCTACTAATTTTCAAACATCCTGATAATTCATAAAATTTTAATTAGTTTATTCTTACATTATTTTGCATTGTTTCCGTTTGTTTTGAAAACGAATTCACTTGCCTATTTTTTTTTTCGTACATGTTATTATTATGTATATTGGTTACAATAATTAAAAACAATTTTTACATAACAAATCAATTAATTGATGTATCCATATCGAGTTTTAAGTATCTACCTATGCGATGATATAATACAAACAATGGATAATAATTGAGGCCAGAAAGGGGGATGGAGGGTAGGTACGTACTTACTCAATTCTTTAATATTATCGTGAAATTTTTATGATTAATGACAAAAACTCTTTGGTTTTTTCACCATTTTCATATGTACATAGTATGTGTAAACTGAGTTTACTGTATATGTATTTGAATAAAAATAATTTTATAAGTACCTACATACAAAATCCTTTTACGCATTACCTAGATAATTATTCAAAACCGTTTGTCTTGGTAGATTACAGAACTTGTTTTATTTTGTCAAGTGCGTGTTAACATTTATTTTATTGTTTTAATGAAATGTAAAAACGTTATCAATTTGTCGGCGTCCTCGAGCCAGGCAATCGAACAAAGAAGATAAGAAAATAAAAGTTGTGAAATTGTATAAAATTCGACAGAAATGACAGATAGTTCCGAGCGAGCAGTTGTAAAGCTGTCCGTCTCCCGCGGGACCTGTCCTCGACACTGAAACACCTTGTCCCGATCGTGACTCTTTTTTGCCACGAGAGATTTGTCCGCTCTCCTCGTAAACCTCCGGACGCCGGACCCCCGGCCGGGGCGTGGCCGCCCGGGAGGGGCGCGGCCCGCGCGGGAGGGGGCGCCCGTGGGCCAATGGCGGGCTCGCGAGCGCGCGTACAGCCTCGCTCCGCACGGTTATAGAAGCCTTTTTAAAAGCTCTCGCGGCGCGCGATTGGCCGGGCGGCGGGCGACGCGCCCCGAGGGCCGGGCCCGCGCGCCGGCCGGGGGGCGCCCGCGGGCCGCGCCAGTCTCGGGCGAGCAGCGAGCGCGGGCGGCCGCACCACACCGCACACACGACGGCTCCCCTCCGCAGAACCTTACGATATTTTGACACATGACCTCGCCTCATCCTCCGAGCAACAAGTTTTAAGTTTTTCTACAGTGCGACCGCGACGAAAACTATTTGCGAATAACCAAACTTTTAGCGAAACAAATTATAAATTTTAAAGTCCGAATGATCGGGATTCCGCTGCCCGCGCGGTGACCGCCGCTCCGCTCGCTTCGTACAGCCGAATTTCATCCGAAATTTTGTCTCCGTCCAAATGGATAGACATTTGAGTCAGAGTGGGCGTTAAAGTGACGACAATGCCGCCGATGCCGGACAATGCACGATCTGTGAAGAGTAGTTAGCAAGGGCGGTGAACTTCGGTGGTTAAGTTTATTAGGTGTTAGATTAGTGAATTGTTTTAGTAGAAGATGGCAGCCTACGCTCAGTTTGGCTACACCTATCCACCAGCGTCCCAGGTGAGTCCCTACCTCTTTTGATAACTACGTAAACACAACTTATACTAATTTGTCAGATACTATTTTACCTACTGAAACCTGCCGATTGGCTAACAATTCATGTACCTATCTACTACTATTCAAATAAGTATTCTCGTATATTATTTTATCCTTGGTCTTTGTTTACTTTTAACCACGCGAAATATTCGTTAATTAAATAGATTTTAAGCATCACTAGTCATTTCATTTAATACATATTACTTATATTAAAATTGCGTCCTAGCAAAGATAAGTGCGATTTTGAATATCCGGCACGTAACAGATTAGCTGAAATATCTCAGTTTGCATTATTAATTAAAGCATTTCCTTACTAGTGTGTAGGTACGTACTTCCATCACTCGCATTCCGAGAGTTGGATTAAAAATGTACATTCATTTTATTAAAGTAGTACTATATGGTATTACTATAAAGAATAATAGAAACTTCAATTAATTTGTTTTACGCAAAAATATGCCACTAACATTTACAGAAAAATTGTAACGTTTTTTTAATATAAAATCAACATAATAGTATTTTTACACCCGTCGCTCGCGCCACTGTATCGCATTCCTTGTTTTCTTAAGGCTGTTGGCTTCTTAGCGAGGTTCTACACACGAATAAAAAAGGTGTTAAATATGGATATTTGATGAGGGGTTGAGGGTTAGAGTAAACAAAGGCGCAAACAAACGTTTATCATCTGGCAATATCAATAAATTCTTAACATTTGTTTAGAGTTTTAACGTATGTTTTTTATTGACGGTAAAATATATAATTTCAAGATTGAATTATGACATAAATTGTGCAAAATGCTTAACAAATTAATTAAAATTTATTTCGACTGTAGGATCAGTATATCTACCTATGTAATACAATTAATCAGTTTAAAAAAAGCAGTGGTACCTATTCATATAGGTATTTTATAAGTTTAATACATAGGTATTTAGGTACAAAATTTAGAACTATTTTTCTATCCATCATACAATGACAAAAGATTTTATCTTCTGCTGATTTCATTACATTTTTTAAATAGTTAGATACGTATAAAGGAATTTAGAACTATTCATACCTACCTAATTAACATTTACGCAGAAATATAATAGCTTAAAATTTGACTGTCTATATATATATATTTTTATTTTTATTTTCTGATGATCGTTTTAGTGGAATGCTCACTTATCATATTTTTATCACTCGGTCGTGGGTTAGACTAGTTAAATCCGGGGCGCGCAGTTAAACATCAAGTATGCTCTGCACAATGTATAGGTGTTAAATTTTCGCGTGTCTACAGAATACTGTTTATTTAGATACCTGTGTGTTAAAATAAATTTGCGAATAGTTCCATTAGATATATGTATATTATTTTTACATTACGTTTCGATTATCATTTCTTCCAATTACTGTGCAATAAATAGCATACATTCTTCCGCCGGATTATTTAATAAGTCAAAGTTCAATAAAACATTGGGAAAATGTTCCTATTAATAATCTTATGTAGGTTTGTGTGTATATAACTATATATAGTTACTAGGTATGCACAGATACGTCTTTATTGTTTAATTCCTACAATCATATAAGTATGTATTATAAATATAAATGTTCAAAACATCTGCCGAAAGCACATCCTCATTCGTTTGTTCATACATATAATTTAAATATTTGTTATTACTATATTAAAATGTTGCAATAATGCAGACCCAAAGACGTGTCGACAGATATTATCGCGGGATAAGGTCCTCTTCAAAGATGTGACAATTTCTCCTCGAGGGTATTCGGGTAGCTGGTAACCCGGGCTGGTGGGTAGATGCCGCCGCCTGGCGCCTGGGGCAAGTATTAAAACGATAAAACCGGCATAAGTCCCTCGGTTGTCCATCTCGACGTAAGTAGTCAGAGAATACTGTCCCGCAGGTAGTGAAATCATTATAATACCTAATAATACGTAATAATGCTAATCATCCCCTAACATGGAGGATGGGACCAGAGCCAAGTCCCTCAGGCCACGTGGACGAGGTACAAATTATAAATATTTACACATTTCTTCGGGACCCTTAAATGAAGGCGGTTTAAGTAGGCTGACCGGTAGCCAGTAGCCAATATTCGTCGCTCGCCGAAATGAACAACTTGATTATAAAATTATAAACGATACGATCCGGATTTTAAAATTGAGCGCTCCAGATGAGAGAAAATTCCATCTGATGTTCGAAGTTTTATAAAAACGTTCAAAATTGTGTAACGATTTCATGCTTAGAGCTATTTAATCCATAGTTGATCAAAGGTACAACGAATACTTAACATTGGGATATTTTATTTTAAAAAATATTTAAAATATTGTTTTAACGAAAATGTATACAGTGAGAATAAAATTAGTAGAAAATATTAAATTATATTGAAAAATTATCATTTATTTTATGCTCATTTATTACTATTAAATGGTACGAAAGATTTCAGATTAATTAAAAATACAAATGAATAACTTCTTCATTCACAAAGCATAACAACTTACCATAGGTAACTTACCTAATCTACCATGTCCATTTGCAATGTTATTTGATAGTAGGATTGCAAAATTGAGACATTATTAATTATTAACGAATCAATAATTTTAACTTTTCAGAATGATTAATTGACTGAGTAGGCACTTTTTTATAAATATTTATGTATGTATTTCTATAGATATTACATGTATTCTTTAATTCGTATGACAAAATAATTTGAGATACCCTGATTTAATGTAGGTAGCAAATGATGGCTTGAAAAATTTAATCGAAGCTAATTTGTATAATACACTTATAGATTAAAATATTCAGATAGTCATAATTATGTGGTTCAATAATAGCTTCCTATATTTTTTTATATCAGGATCATTTCATTAAACTCTCGTACCTTGGAATAATTTAGGTGAACACATAATGACAGGCAAATTATTATTTTTTTGAGTCCACAATTTAGATCGCATTCTTCTAGAGATTTTTTGTGAAGGGTTTGGTAAAATATCAATGTTTAGAAGGTATATTTGATTTCATTGCAAGATTTTGAAAAAATATTTTTTGGGAGTCGAAAATCCAAAAAAATATTGAAAGAAAACTGTTAAATTTTGCAATCAAATGCGATACTGGCTTTATCGCTTAGTGGTTGGTTCCTTATGAAACAGCTGTCTGATAAAGTTGTGTAAATAGTCTGATATATTTTATATAATATTTATCTTAAACTTAGTAAGTGCATACGAGTAACACGCATGTGTGTAATCGGGTATTATTTTGTTGGCATATAAATGTTTTTTTTCTGTTTTGTAAGATGTTGCATTGATGAAAAATCCGGTAATTTGTAATTATCGATATTTTATTTTGTTTTTTTTCCTCGGGAATTCTTGAAGAGTAGATACCTACTCCAGGCCTACAACAAATTGGTGTTGACCGTAATGTCCGTTTAATAACAATTTTAAACTGTTGACATGCTCATCATTTTTGTGCAGCGTGTTTTAAAGATTTTATGAAAAGTGATCATTTAAATTGTTGAGTAGGTAACACTCAATTATTATGATGCAGCAGAAAACTTGTGGCCACTATGAAAATTTTTGATGTCACTCTGACTATCTATTATTTTATTTTTATTGTGAAGTTGAAATTTTTCAGAACATAGGTCTGTGATATTTTAATACAAATCAAATGTATCAATTAGAAATATATACAAATAATATATCCCGGTAGCAACAAAAATATTTTTTCGGTAAACATAATAGTCATTGGTGTTACGCAATTTGGCTTAAAATCATATTATAATTTTAAATCATATTAGCACTAGAGCGTGACCTGAAACATTGGTTGCGACTAAAACTAATCCACTGCAAAATATCTTAAAAATTTGTATTATTATGTTTATATTTATTTATTTATTAATTTACCGATGAAATTGTGTTTGGTTGCGGTATTCTAAATATTTTTTTAATTAAATATTGTTTTAAAATTGATAATTTTGGTAATTTTATTGACAACGAAACGAAAGAAAGAAATGATACAATTCTCTATTAATTAATCCGTTTTAAAACTTTTTTCCGAGAAAGCCATGTACGAAAACTAGCTAAGGGATGGGGAGCGGTAGCCAGGTGGAACGGGGTGTCGTCTCCTTCCCCTCCGAAGTAGAGCTATGTAACAAAAATAAAGCTGTTATATCATCATCATCATGCTGCACAGCAAACAGAGGGGTCGCTAGCCAGAGTGGTAGACGGGTAAACATTTGCCCACCACTCCAAGGGCCCGGATATATAATTTGTATTGGAAAGCACAAACGCGCGGAGTCAAGAAAGTGAGAGATTGAAGAGCAAAATAGATACCCCGAGTAAAAGAGTGAGATCGTCTTTTTACATTTTTGGAGAAAAACGGTAAATTTCTGTATATTTTTTGTGAGAACCGTGCAGCTGCAGCTGTTCACAATTGTTGAAGGGTGCTTTTGAGACGGCATTATTTACCGTTATTTGCACCCTTCAGATATTTCTGATGACTCTTTGATATTTCGTGATTGATCTGAGAGTATCAGGGAACTGGTGTAATTGATACAATTATTACCTCTATTACGGTGATTGATATTTCGTTTGATTTTATGTTTGTTTAATATATTTAATGTGAGTCTTACAAAGATAGTTTATAAGGAAGACATGTATTAAGCAGTGGCGTAACTCGAGCAATATCAGCATATTGCTCTAGGGGCATATCCTCGGGTTTCATGAAAAATTATAAACTATAATATATTTTTGTTGAAACTCTGGTATTTTTATTACCGATAAATACAGTTATACAAGATAACATGTATATAACCCGCAGGAAAAATAAGTTTGGCACACAAAGTTATGATTGATCAAAAATTGCATACGTGAATTTTGGTTTTTATACTGATCTAAGTAGCTAATATTTGTTGTATTTATTTTTTATAAAAAGGAATCTGTTCAAGGTGCTTAAAGATAAGTTATACCGTTAACAATTCGCATTCAAAGGTATTTAAAATGAATTTATTACTACCTACTAATACTACGGCAGATACTTTATTAAATTATTAAACAAAACATGAACAAAGTAGATAGTAGATAGGTACTCGTCACATCCCACATAGATAATTATTCCAATTTATAATTTTCTTACATCATAGCAATAAAAAATAATCACATTGATAGATACACGTGTTGCAGAGGTTGTCCTCCATGTTGATGAAATACAAGATATGTGCAAAGTGTGCAGTTATCACGTCAAATAAAGTTAATTATTCTGCTATTGTATTTCTTTATAATAAATTAAGATTCTTGTTATTATTAACGGATTATTTTCATTATATATAATGATAATAAAGTATAAAAATGAGTAATAACGTACACCGATTACAGTAGTTAACCATATAATATAACAACGTTGCTACATAAACTTTATTTTGTTTATTTAAATTGTATTGTTATTTATTGCACGACTGTATCTGTCTCGCTAAAGCGATCTTAACAATTCGCTGTGAACTATGAATCTGTTAGATTGCAATATTTTTTGCACTTGAAAAATTTAATTATAATACCAATGGCAAGAAAGTAGTTTGATACAGTGTATTATATATAATACAATATGTATATTATACATAATTCATTTATAATTATTGTTCTCTTGTAACCTGATTAAAATGTAAGCTGCAGTTTTTTGGGGGAAAAAAATATGTGTCAGATCAATTATTTGTCTTCAGTCACGGGTGAATTAAAATAAATATTTTAAATTGTATTTTTGTTATAAAAAAATGTTAATGAAAATAAATTATATTGTTACAACTAAAAAAATATAAGAAATTGGTTTTGGTCTAACTAATTTACCATTACACCGTTTTCCTACTGGGGTACGTAGAAAACAGTGCGCCATACTCTTCTGACCTGACACAGAATTCTAGCCTCATCCACATTCATACATCTTCACATACAAGCTCACCGATTATTGAGGCTTTTGTTTTTGGTCTATTATTGATTTATGTATTATTTAGAAATGGCAAGACTAGTATGCTTAAAGTTTTTCTATGGTTTAGGCCCAGCTCAAATCAACCTCGACCAGTGGCGTAATTTCACTTTAGGCACGTGGAGCAGATTTATTTTTTGAATCCCCCTTAACTCTGTGAATGAATGAATGTGATGTTTAGTACTATGTATGTGCACTGCTAATCTCACAGAAAGTAATGTATTTTTTGTAGGTAAAATTTTTATAAAATATATATTTTTTTTAATACGTATTATTCCTACCCTTACTTGATATCTAATTCATTAAACAAATATCATGAATAATTTTTTTACATAACACAAACAACATATGATGTGATGAATCAAAATGAAAATAGATTTTTTTACCTAGTCATAAAATTTAACAAGGTAAAAAATAAAATCCAATTTTCACCATCTAATTGTTATAAATATAATTATGTTTCAAAAAATTGTAACTTCATTGTATACCTAACGTGTTTTCTTTAATTAATATCTGTTATTTCAAAAAATTTCGTGATCAAATAAAAAATGGTTTAAATAATCCTATAGCGTCACCTAGCATGTAAGTTTATTAATTTTTTTTTTTAAAAATTAAAATAATAAATGTCTTATTTACAAAAAGACAACATAAATACGACAATATTTCTGGTAAGTATATGTATCTTGGTAGTAACTAAATAATTTTCGATAGACAGATTTTGATTTATTTAAATATTGCAACTTCACAATAAAACGTGTTAACATTAATATGAAGTAAATAGCCTTATATTGGCAAGGTTATGTATTTCTTAATTTCTCTACTAGTGCACACAATTATATGATTTGACCTTAATATGAGTTTTTGAAATTCCTCCATCAATAAAATATTTGATCTGTCTGAAAGAGACTGAATAATAATAAATTATAAATGCAAACAGGCGGTGAATTTACCTTACGACACTGTAGATCTTCGGGCACTTAGAGAAATCAAAGCCCCCGACTATGGGCCAGCTCAAGAGTGCTCGGTTTCCCCAGTTTTAGTAAATATAAGCCGCGGAAAGTCAGCTTTTAAATATTGACAGAGCTTTTGTCGGCAAAACTAAACCAGCACACTTAACCCGCTGTTAACATCATCTACCCGAATACCAGCGGAGGGGACGGCGGATGAAATACCATATTCATAGTCCCCTCTTAAGACAATGGCACGATTTGATCGTCGACTGATATTTGTATGTGCCGTGTAAACAAGAATATTAAATAATATATTGGATGAATAAATATACTCAGTGGCAGCGGTGCTCTTTCAAGTCTACTGTAATATTATATGACGGGGTTGGGCGGACGATTGCGGAGACGGTACAATAACGTAAAAAAGTAAAAAATACCCAGCATTCGTTCAGTTCTTGTAGAACAGACACGTAAGAGAACGTGCCGTTCGTCTAGTGCTCCAGCCGTTTTATAGCCTCGACACTTTGGTGTCCGAAAAGCTCTTAAGTAAAATAAGTCGTTGTCTTGTTTAGTTTTTTCTGACGTAGATGTATACTCGGCAATATTTGTCAAACGGATTGTTTTCACAGCATTAGCGATTTTCTACAGAAATACAAAGGAAGAATAAAGTGGGACGTGAACACTGGATAGATCAATCATAATAATATTAGACACGTTTGAAAAATAATGCTTGTTTGATTTTGGCAACGGTTTATTTACGGTATTCTTCAACCGCGGGCCAATAGAGTCGCACAATAGCACAATGCGGAATAATTGGACAGGGTGGAACTTTTATTTGTACATTACAATTTTTAAAAACAATAAGTAATACTATATTATTAGTTAGTATTTATTATTAACTATTATTTAAAAATTTAAAAAGTGGTAAGTATACATTTATAGATTTTACAGCATTAATAAAGATCATTTGAGGAATATATTCATATGGTCAAAATTTATTGATTTTTTAGAATATTTTTATATGAGTACCAGTATACACACAGTATTTCAAAGACAAAAAGTTATGTGTGAAGCGCCCTTGAGGTATACGTTTTTACAAAAATGGCGCTATACAAATTATTCAATATTATTATTATACTGGAAAGCGTATGAAGAATATTTGAGGATATTGGTTGCAAAGTCAGCAACATACATTTTTTTTATTTGGAAAAAAACTGATAAGAGCTTGAAGAACAATTTATTTTATGCACTTCTTACAATTAATGATAATTCCTATTATGTGGTATAAAATACACAATATATACAAAACCTTCCCTAAAACAAGCTACTTTCCATACTGGAGACCATTTAAACTTCAGAGTAGCGACGGCTGCTATTGGTTGAATTCTAATGTAAATAGCAGAGGGCAAAAGCAACTGATTTTATATAGCTAGGTTTGATTGTTCATAAATTAACACCATGCTAAAATTAACTCATGTTTATAATAAGGTAGTCAGACAGTAAAAGTGCCAAAGTGAATAAGATTGATGCACTTGTATTAGTAAAATAGGCGGTCTAGTCGCATGCTGAGTATTAAGAGAATCGTATTAAGGTGTTGGAAAAAAGTCAATACACATATTTATAGTTAAACTAACTAATTAACTTGCCATCACACCGTTTCCCCGTGGAGATAGGCAGACAGAGTATAACGTCACACTCATCTCGGAAATAATTGTTGAGGCTTCTAACAAAACCATCTGTCATTATTTGTCTTACCTGGTCGTGGCAAGTCTTCCGCGGACGTACCTACTCAATTTCTAGTGCCACAATACCCTTTTTTACATTTGTAGTCAAAATGGCATTTAATGTCAATTAGAGCTAAGTAAAAAGTTTGTCAAGTGTCAACCAGTAAACTACGAAGTGTTAATTTATTTTATTTTATTTATTTATTTAGAACAACTGTTGATTTGAATACAAATATAATGTATGAGTTTTTACCTATATATTCAACACCATAATACAACAATAAAGTTATGCCCCCCTAAATAAGAAAGATCTTGAATTATGGTGTGGCTTTCAAAATATAAAACAAATTTTCTGTTGATTTAGTTGATTTTAGTTGTTGGTTATACCATACAGTCTAGGAGCAATGTATTTTAAATTTATATTTTTATATTCTTCTTTTAATTAAAACTAAACCCACATAACGTCTTGCCACACGTTTGTCTGTAGGTTTATTTATATTCATTTTATTACACTTAATATAATCAAAACATAACAATTAATCAATCTCAGTTTAAACAATTCATTTCACAATGCATGTCTCTGTCCTATTCCTAATTTCGACATTTTAAAATTAATATGTTCATTAGTTTTGCTCCGAGTCTGATAGTTGTGATAGATTTTTATCTAGTCTTCTTTAATAAAACGAAATAAAACTTTTATTTTATATAAGGAAGATAAATTTTTGATAAATCTTTAATTTTTTTTTTGGTTGTAATCTCTAGCCTTTTTAAAATATTTTTTATATTATGTTTTGAGTTATAATTATTGGTTTGAGATGTATGGATTCTGTTCCTCCCCAGTCTAATATTCCATATTGTAACATTGAATTAAATAAAGCATGTTATATAATTTTAAAATTTTGCAAATTATAATATTGTCTAACGATACAGACGTAAAATAAACATTTACGTAATTTATTATTTAAGCGGGTTATGTGTTATTTGATGTTTAAGTTATTATCTGGAATAGAACTGATCCTAAATATTTATAATAAGTTGTTCTTTGTATATTAGTTTTACAGTTACATAACAAATTACAATTAAACTCAGTTATGTAAATAATCAATTAAATAAATAATCATTTTATAGAACCACCTATCGTACATAGTTTTTAAATTCATAAATTGCCTTTAAATGAACCCTTGCAAGAAAAAAGCTAACAACTCACAAACTTACATTACATATTAATTATTTTTTTATGCATTATATTAATCAATGTATATATTTCCATATACATATATACATATTTTTTTTAAAAGTAAGTAATTTAATTTGACATAAAATATTTTTTGTATGACGTCAAATAATATGATGACGTAAATTGAAATGTAATCAAGTTATTCTACAACCGACTCAAAGTACAAATCGGCAAAACGATTCAAGTAATGTGTCGCTTGTCAACCGTGCACAGACACGTGTATGCTGACTACGCACCAGGGATATAGTAAAATCAATAACGCAAGTTCTTCCGAACAATTTCCATTGAAGTACCATAAATTATGCTTTCAGTCATGGTTTTGGAGATGATTGACGATCTCGAGTACCTATTTCTGAAGTTTTTAAAGGTGTAATTAGCAGTTCAAGGCACTCTTTAAGAGTAGAATATCATAAAAATTGTATACGCCAAGAAAATGGAATGGCCAAGCCATATAACTCGGAGGACGGACAATCGTTGGACGAATACAAGTGGTACTCGGAGAGAATCAATCAAGAAGTCTGACTGACGATATCGTCAAAATGTGGCGGCGAATAATAATCGATAGAAGAGTGCAGGAGACGTTTGGGGAGGCCGTGGATAAAGACGGTTAATCAATATTTATCTTCTAATTTTCTTTATAACGCGGATTTTTTATGTTAAATGTTCTTTTCAACTTGTAAAGTATGTATCCAGCTTATCTTGCTTTCATCTTATTTGTTATTTAATACTGTTATGTAAGTACTGAGATTAAATTCTCCTGCGGTCCACGAATGGAATAAGCGCCTACAATGTCGTTAACACATAACCTACCCTCACTAGAGATTTTAGGAAATACGTACCATTTAAATATAATATAGATATTAATTAAGAAATATTTTGGCAAAGTGGTGGAGAATCGTTTTCAACAATAAATTGAGAATTTATCGAATAAGTAGATTTTTTGTGAAGTGGGTATATATATGAATTTTACTTTGAATTATATTCCAGATTCTTGTAATATGTGTAATCCTCCTACTTATGGCACAATAATTAAGTTCTGTAAGTGTTTTTGCTCTCAACCTGTCAGATAATTTTACAGAAAAATCTAGAACCCTCCATATTATTTTTTTGATTAGAAATTCATCATACGATGATAAGTATACATTTTTCGATACTGATCCAAGTTCTGATCATAGCACACTACTTTTATATTATAGGCACGGATAATGATGATGATAGCCATTATAATCAATCAGTTTAGAAATGCGACATACAAGCCGCTTTCCTTCAAAATTGTTTAGGTAATATATAATATAATATTTTCAGTATTCATTTTATGATAAACCATTCGAATAGAATAGCACAGGATCAATTCATTTTTATTTTTTTGTATGTAGATTATCAACAGGTCGTTATTGACTCTGATATATAATCCTAGGTATGACATTAAGGACCAATGTAAAAAATATTTTAGACCATTATAGAATGTTACAAACACACTTTTTATGAAAACACTATAAAATGAGAATAAAACTTATGATTTAAACTGAAGTAAAATAATTATACCAGCTTACACTTTCGAACCAATATTACGGAGGTGAAAGTAAGTTTGATACAAACATTTGATGACACAAAGTGTATTGCCTATTGTAAACCTCACAATGTACACAAAACATGAATACTATTATTATTAATCATACGTCAACAATGTGATTCGTTGTATGCTAGTTTTTAGGATTATTTATTATTTATTTTATATAAAGTCAATTAGAAAAATTACAGACTACTATAAATTAGTATCTGAAGTAAAAATGTACACAGTAACTGAAACATAAATTATACACATACATAGAGAAGAAATTAATGTTAAAAGAAATATATATATCTTATTGATTATTTTATAAATGTATTATATCTTCTAATATTAAATAAATAAGAATAAAAAATCTTGATTGTCCTCTTTTGCTGGATTTGAGTGGCATAATTGATACATTGTTATGTATTAGTGCAATAAAAGCCATCGCGAAAAACGTCATAAGTGAAATAAATATCTGCGATGCAATTGGTGTTCACAATGAAAAAAATGGCGCTAAATTGTATAAAGAGCAGCCTGTCGTTAATGAAATAAGGTCACGCGGTATTGTATGGCTTCTCGCCGACGTGTTATAGATTTTCGCAGCACAAAAAGAATGGGCTAAGCACAACGGCAGGCAGCATGTATGTGTTATACGATATGTCAATTCAGGGGCTCGGATTTGTTCACGCTATTGAAGCATCGAGCCTGTCGATGGCCACTGGCGCCTCGTGGCGTGTTGGAACTATTAACTGACATAAGCTATAAACTACATTGAACAAATTAATTAAATAATCAACGATGCAAATTGTGAATCATTTGTCAAATTGGACCAATGGCGTAACTTCAATACGGCTAAGGGCATATTTCGAAATTCGAATAAATAGTGTTCACTTATTATTAAAAAATCTAAACTATTTATTACTTTTTGTAAGAACATTATTTGTATGTTACAGATAAAGCATTGTTTATATAAAACAATTGATGTCACATACATTTATTTGCGTTGAAGCCAATTAGCTAAACTGAAGGTGTGGAGAAATATTTTGAAGTTCAATAGAAATTTAATATTACAGATTTCACGATGTTTCAAGGAACGTAGTTAAGTAATAATTCAATTAACTTAATTCCCAGTACACTTTTGTTCTCAGTGATAAATGTACATTTGTATAAATTGTACTGCTTTCAAATAAATCCGGCATTTTATTAATATGTCTGTAAATATTATATCATGAAATTAAATTTGTACCCGCCTCGACAAAACTGCTCCTACTGATCCTTGGCAGTCACGCCACTGAATCTGGTTGTTGATATATCTCGTTTATTATTACGGTGATATGTGTACAACATCCTTATAATTATTACAAATCGCTTACATAATAAAATTAAATGAGATTCCTCATACATATTGAGTTAATCATAAACGCTGTGTCCTCTTTAGTATTGTCTAATCCCTGAAAACAGACTAGCCTGACTATATTCGTTAGTGAGATCCAAAATGTACGAAAAAAGTTGAAAAAAAACTATTAAAATACCAATAGATACTTCAGTAAAAAAGCATGTAATTTAATTTGTATAAAATAATAAAATTAACTACCATTGATAAAAATATTAAAATTCTCCTTTATTCCAGATTAATAAACATATGCTCATTCCATAACACATGACACAAAAAAAATTATACATATTTATTTAATTACACAATCACGAAGGCTGAGAGTATAGAACGCCAAACTCTTCGGTCCTGATACATATCTCGCCTCACCCACATTAATATATCTTCTCACACACTTCTGACTATTGCTTATTAGTCTTATTGGACTACCGCTAATCTTGTCTCGGTTGACAATTTAAATAAAAAATGCGTAATTTATTTTATTCCCTGCGTGACTCTAGGTAATAATAGACATAATATAAACTTCCATTGGTCAGTATGTATTAGAAAATAATTTGGTTATGTACTGTTTTATAATCCGTTTATAACAAACCTTATTCTCACGCTCTTTCTTCAATATACATAAATGTGTAAATCTTGTGCTTGTTCACGGCAGTGTCTTCTTTATAATGATAAATTCAAATATATTCTCATAAAACTAGCGACGCTTGAAATATTTAATTGAAACTAGTCGAACAACCAGTACCATATTCTGACCGCGGCGGAGAGCTGGCTTAAGGACAACATCCGTGAGAGTGCATTAATAGAACTATCTCGCTCTGACCGCAGTCCGGCGACCGCTCCGTGCGGTGGTACTCTTGCCGCCGTGCGTAGGTGCTAACCTACTCACACTGACGCCGAATGTGCAAATGGGACCATCCCTTACTTTAAGGTGCATTGTTTTACTAAATTGCAAGATTCGTGTGCTTACGTACCGGGGTTGCTATCACAGTTTATTTCTTATAGCTACAAATTGTTAAATAATCTTACACAAGTCGCTATGCTATATTCATTTAAAAATAATGGAAACTAAATTATTTAGTTTGAACCATCGGAAGTCGCTCAGGGTAACTGATTAGGCCCTTTAATATTGAATGCCAACAAAAGTACGTATATGTTTTGAGAAATCAAGAGAATACAATTAGTTCTCATGGTTACGAGTAAACATGTGAGTTTTATGTATACAGTTCACTGGGAAGGAAGGAATTAATTTAATTTATTACATTTGTTATACCTACTTATTGCTTAACTGTACTTTATGTATGTTATTTTTAAATTTAAATTTTTAGCAGAACGTTAGATATTTTAATTTTGGAATTTTTGTATGGTGAAAAAGGTATGTTTCTATTCTGAAACATTTTTCCAAACATTGTTATCATTAGTCGGTCATTCAAGTTCTACAAATTTTAATTTTTTTGTTGGTTTATTAGCGTGATTTAACAGAGTGATGGTTTCCACAGCTGCTGGTGCAGGGTGGGCAGCCCACGACGGGCGCGTCGGCCACCTCCCCGGGCGCGTCCTCCGCGCACGCGCCGTCGCTGAGCCCCGCGGGCTCCGCGCCGGGGGCCGCGGGCGGCGCGCCGTCCCCTGGCGGGGGCGCGCTCCCCGGCGCCTGCTGCGAGAGCGGCCGCCCCATCATGACGGACCCTGTGTCGGGCCAATCCGTCTGCTCGTGCCAGTACGACCAGGCGCGGTTGGCACTGTCCGCCGGCTACCCGCGCCTCTCAGGCGGGGTGGGAGTCTACGGGGCGCCCTACCCCAGCACGGACCAGAATCCATACCCCAGTATCGGAGTGGATAGCTCGGCGTTTTATTCTCCGCTGGTGAGTACTTTTTTACTTCTTTGCTTTAAAATTATGAATTCTAATCATCAGATCTTGTAACTACACTCAGCAATTGGTCATGTGAACAAGATCACACATTACAATGGTATCGCGTGTCTTGACATTGTTTAACGTAAATTTGCGGTTAGCTTCCTCCACATATTCATATCTTAGGGATTTAAATAATACATTTACAACGTAGAGAATTTGGGCATTTATTATAAAATGCAATTATTGAAAATGCAATATATTTGTGTATTTAAATTAGTAAAATATGAATTAAATATATTAATTATAAAGATATACATATAAAATCAATTTTATCGAAAAATATTGTTGTTGCGCCACCGGGATTCGAACCTGGATCTCTTTCCTAACCGGGGAAGGTGCTTTATCCAACTAAGCTACAGCGACAATTTTTTTTAGCGACAAATTTCGACCCTATATGTTATCTTTTTGATATTAATACATTTAATCGTTCCATCATTTGACAGTCATCTACCTTATTTTTACAGAATCTCAAATACCTTTGAGTAAACTGATAGCAGACGCCAGAATTATCAATTCATTTTTATTAAATTTTTGACACATTGATACAACTTTATTATTTAGGAGAACACATTCTTATTGTGAAGTTGTAATTATTCAGAACGTAGGTCTGTGATATTTTAAATATGAATTAAATATATTAATTATAAAGATATACATATAAAATCAATTTTATCGAAAAATATTGTTATTGCGCCACCGGGATTCGAACCTGGATCTCTTTCCTAACCGGGGAAAGTGCTTTATCCAACTAAGCTACAGCGACAATATTTTTAGCGACAATTTTCGACCCTATATGTTACCTTTTTGATATTAATACATTTAATATCACAGACCTATGTTCTGAATAATTACAACTTCACAATAAGAATGTGTTCTTCTAAATTTAAATTAGTCTCCTCGGTTTGACTACCATGGGAAAACTATTTAGTTTGTTTTTTTAAGAATGCACTAAGAATAAAATTTATATCCAACTCATCAATTAATGCAATAGGTATTACATAATTGTATTTAAAATTAAATTGAATTAATAAAATCAATACGGAAGTACATCCGAAATGGGAAAAGTATTTTATAATATATGTTAGACAAACTAAAACGTTTAAGTGGTAATATTATATTTCGGTATCAAATTTTGTTTTACTAAATCCACATTCAACCAGTACTATCATATATGTAGGAGTATTTTTATATATGATAGTATATAACATTAAATAAATATGAATAAATCAAAACATTACTTAAGTATTGACTTCATTTCCCTGTTCGAGTTAAATTATTGGTGTGTAACCTGATATATCAAGTTGTCTCATATATGCTTTTTATTTTAATACGTAATTAACAATGGCAGAGGAGATTGAATCCGAGATAAGCCTCATTATGCTTCATGAGTTCCACTGTCTCTTGCGATGGGTTTGACATAAAGGATCCAGTTCTCGTCTCATATCTCAAAAACGATTCAAACTGCCTCCAAGCCTAGCACACAGTATTGCAAACTACCTTTAATTTTCTGCGTATAAATAAAAAATAACGTAAAGACTTATAAAACAATATAATACAAGGCGACATATGTACAATATGACGTCAGATAAGTGTCAATCATTAAAATAAGCCTCCTCTTTAGCTCCACAAATAATCAAACACCCTTTTCAGAGGACTGTACAGAAGGCTCTTTGTCTTTAATTATATTAATAATATTAATTAGGGTGTCAAAATCTAATCATTAATAATGACTGAAAAACTTACCAATTTCAAATATGTAATTTGTTGATAATGTCAAAATGAAGCAAGAAGTTAGTAGACCTACTATAGATAATCTAATTTTGAAACGCAAATTACTGTTTAAGTAAAAACTCGATAGGAAGCTAGGTATACGCCTATTTCATGATATCATTCGCATTCAGGGTTAAAATACATAGTGAAGAAATATAAATTTTAAGTTATTATTGTGTTATAATTTTTGCACGTTATTACACGACCTTCCTGCTAATATTTCACATTAAATATTATTATTATCACTTATTGTAATATTTGTGAAGTTGCTCTCGAAGTAGGCACTGGCCGCTTCTCAATTTTGTCCACTCATTTCATAACCGTTGAACGATTATGGAGCCGAGTCAAAATATTATGTTAACAAAGTGTCGGGACATAACATCGTGAAGATAACGTTTAAATTTATTATAATCGAGACCCACTTAATTGTGTACGCCGCGTGGGCAGCCAAATAATACCTAATTGATCTCGCTTCGGCGAGGAACGCTCGGGAATCAAAGTAAAGATTAATATGATTATCATCTTAATAATAGTATAAGGTATTTAAATTTATTGTATCATTCGTATTATTTATTGTTTAACTTTTATTTAAAATAAAAATAGAAATTACATTCAATATATTTTCTGCATTTAAAATAAAACGATTTTAAATATTATTCAACTTCAGAAGAGCAGCGTATGAATATTATCCATTCTTCCGTGTATTTCCTATAAAAAATGACTTAATGCTTTTTCGCGTACTTTTGCAATATGGTCGTTTTTCTGTATGGACTTGTGTAAATATCAGGGATACTAATATATTATATAATATAAGAAATAAGGAAAGAATGTAAAGCTGATGTTAATATAGTGATAAAGATTAAGAAAGCATCACTTAGGTGGTTTGGTCATATTGCACGTAATAAAGATATATGACGCAAGTGTTGATAGTACCAGAAATAGTGGACGTCCGCGGAAGACTTGGCACGACCAGGTAAACCAGTTAATGGTTCTGTTAGAAGACTCAACAATCGGCGAGCTTGTAAGAGAAGATGTATGAATGTGGATGAGGCGAGAATTGTGTGTCAGGACAGAAAAGTGTGGCGCTCTATCCTCTCTGCCTACCCCCGCGGAGAAACGGCGTGATGGTAAGTAAGTAAATATATAATAATATATATATATATATAATGTAAGATATCATCACAGACCAGTATATGAATAGACATGAAATTCGTTGCGGGACGAGGGGCATTCCACACACATTATTGGTGGAATCATACATCCGATAGTTTATGACACATTTATGCAACAATAAAAGTATTTACTCTTCGAAAATTAAATCTTTGTGTAAACAAGACGTATTTTTTACATTAATGCATATTATATTGTCAGCGTTTAAATTTTCGTTCCAATCGAGTAATATTTTTAAAAAAAAGTCGCGGAGCTATTAGATTGCGTAAGTGGTACCAAAGTGATTACGTGAATGACACTAAAATGAAAATATTGGGACAAAAAATTTGTTAGTTTATGTCTACATATTTGGTGGTCTGTAAATATAGTGAATAATTTTGAACGATAATATTTTGCATTTTCTGATGTTTATGAAAAATAATTTTGTAAACACTTTTTTTGACTAAATATTTTATATTATTATACAACTATGAAGATGTTATATCACATGATATATTAAATAAATAAAATTATATGTTTTATAAATAATGGACCCGTTTATAAATCAATCTTTTTTTTTTTAAATATATTTTCCAACATAGTATAGCTTCATCAAATACTAACGTCAATAATAAATTAATTACTTAACACATAGTATAATTTGATCGATACCATTAATGATGACGAAATATAAATTAAAGACATCAGTGAAAAATCTTCAGATGGTTTCGGATAAAAAAGAGATCCGGCCAACGTAAAAATGATAACTTAGTCAAACAAAATCATCTTAAAACACGGACACACTAGGCAGTTACCCATGGTCCCGCGCTACAGTAGCCCTGCGCCGCCAAATTGTTATTCATATTCCCAAAAAAATTTGTTCTATTTTTAAGAATATAGTAAATTATTATATAGTAAAGGCAGAACGTTGTTGTGAACAATGTTGCCATAAAGAAGAGCGGTGACAGTGGTTTAACCAAAATGAAAAAATTATACATGTATTGCTTTTTTAACTATATCACATTACATATGTAACATTTTTCCAATCTTGATAAAATTAACCAAAATCATAAAACAAAATAATTAATAAAATAAAAAAGGGCCATAAATAAACAAGTATAAAAATAAATTTTAAAAACTAACACATACTTATATTTCGGACCAAACATTTGCAGTTTTAGAATAATTTTGGATTTACTTCTTCCACCGATGGATCTTGCTTTATTTGCAAATACTACCCTAATTAATTGATTCCATTAGTACAGTAGAATATTACAAAATAACTACGAAATGAATAAAATTAATTCATCATAGATAAAAACAATGTATGTGGAAGCCTATTTATATTTTGTCGATATTTTTTTCTTGTTTGAAATATTTTTAAATCTATCTTGAGAAAAATCGGCGTACGTCAGTGGCGGTTTGTGACAATATTACATATTTCAATTTAAAATAATGGGCATATTAATTGTCTTACTTTAAATAATAATTTAATTTGGATATATGATTTGCATACTAACAGTATTTCAATAAATTAATTAAAATAGTAGTGATTAGAAATAGGCCACATTGGCAATGATTTTTGGAATATGTGAGAGAACATAAGAAAGTATTAGTTAAAAGACCACAGTCTGACAAAATTTGAAGCAGAATAAGAAGAAGAGGACGATCTTTTATTCCAGATGCTGTTAAAGGATTTCTATTAATTTATGAAGAGACTCGTGTGGATGAGCTGCGAGAGGCCTAGATTTGTAAATAATTGATTATAATTACAAGCTACGATTCTGTATATATTTATAATATAATATATATAATTCTAAAATTAATCTGATGAAGGCGATCCCCAGAATTAAGTTAACTTTTTGTTAACCTCTTTAGAACTTAAAGATTAAATTTACATAAAGATTTATATTTAATTAATGCTATGCAAACATGTACAAAATACCTGTTTATAATTTTAAAATTCAGGGCACATCGTTCGAGCTGATCTTAAATATAGTGGAATGACGCTAAGGATAGCTGTTCCAAAAACCCTAAATACCGTTGTATTAAAAAAAATGAACTTGAAAAAATTGTAGTGTGATATTGAGTTGCATTGGTTACCACTGTTCAAAACCTGAAGACAGAAAATACTGTATACTATCTGCCTACCCTGTTGGAACCAGGCCTGGAGCGAATATCTTATTCATATTCTTGTTGTTTTCCGCTTCCTTGGGCACTTGTTGAAAAAACGTATTGCTAATTTTTTACTACTTGCACGGTAGTTAAAACATACTAGACCATTTAATTATTTTCTAGTATACTAGGTATGCAAATCTGTTTAAAAAAAGGTTGTTTATCCCCCTATTATATAATTAAAATTTCACATCTGTCCGATTTAAATTATACGCATTAAAAACAGTCGCATCGGAATATATAAATGGCCCGATTATTGATCAAACATTTTAATGTATTCAAATGTGTGCATAGATTTTCGAGCGACCCTCGCATAATTATTTTTACAGAGCCTTCCAGCCCGGGCGACCTCTCGCGTATAAAACGTCAATTATATATTCAGAAAAGAGGTTCATTTTTAGAATCGAAAATAATTATATCAAAATTAAACCCCGTCCGAAATTAGGCCTATCGTACGATCAAGATTGCCTCCGCTACGAATTATAACCAAAATACCCGGCAAGATCTCGTAATATTAATGAGGCATGTGCCACTGAAATACTGGAAATTGAACGATAACCTTAATGACACCGCTATTCCCAGCTGATTTCTTTTGACGCGAAAAACATCCTTAATGGAACCGTATATTATTTTTCGTACCCATTCAAAACTGAGTATCACACTCACTAATCATTGACATTGAATTGCTACCACTCCACCTCGCACTGTAGAGTTCAAAAAATCTGTTTAAGACATTTTTAACATATTTTTTTGTATATTTATTCAGTGAGATCCCCGCTTAAAATTGTCACTTTTAGCTTATGTTTTATTTACAACTCCAAAATATTTTTGATTTCAAAGCACCGAGTAACCCTACCAGCTTAGCTAATTTCCCAAATAGATTGTGGTACCAAATCGTCATATAAGTATAGGTATAACCAATATTTATGTTAGATTTTATATATAAAATATATTTACATATTTTGAACTTTGTAACGAGCCAGTATTAATAAAGAGGGCAAGATACATTGCTATTTTCATAACCCGGCAGAGTAGTATCTCCCAACTGTCATGTGGGCGACCGGGGTTCGATTCTCCGCCAGGGAGATTTTTATTTAATTTTTGTATATAATGATTTCATAATTATAAGTAAACATAAAATATTAAAAAAAAAAAAAATATGTATATTGTAAATCGTACGTTTGAGACATGTTACGCGATTTTTAAAGTTTATTTTATTATCTCCTATCGAATTAATAATACATAAATTTTTATTTCAAGTATTTAAAAAAGTATTTGCAAGATGTCTATAACCCCAGCTGAGATAATCAAGAGACATGAAGTGATCTTAAAAATTTGAAAATTAATGCATTTAATAGTTATTAAAATTTCATAATACAATCATAAGCTAACATCGGCAAATTGATTTGACATTTCATAGATTTAGGTGTAGAATAGATATTGCTTAAGATCAAACGCCTGTACAAACTCTAGGGAAGAACTTTAAAATCTATGTGGGGACCTACTGAGGTAAATAATTATACGGTAGAACACAGATTATCCGAGATAATGTGGACCGATCCTACCTCGGTTAATCAAAAACTCGGATAATGCGATAGGTTACATTTTTAATGCGATTAAAAACAAATTTATTTTAAATATGAATTAAATATATTAATTATAAAGATACACATATAAAATCAATTTTATCGAAAAATATTGTTGTTGCGCTACCGGGATTCGAACCTGGATCTCTTCCCTAACCGGGGGAGGTGCTTTATCCAACTAAGCTACAGCGGCATTATTTTTAGCGACAATTTTTCGACCCTATATGTTACCTTTTTTGAAATCAATACATTTAATCGTTTAATTCCCCGGTTAGGGAAGAGATCCAGGTTCGAATCCCGGTAGCGCAACAACAATATTTTTCGATAAAATTGATTTTATATGTGTATCTTTATAATTAATATATTTAATTCATATTTAAAATATCACAGACCTATGTTCTGAATAATTACAACTTCACAATAAGAATGTGTTCTCCTAAAAAACAAATTTATTTGATTAATAATTAAGGATAACACATTTTTGCTATGATGTTGCATTTTATGTTCTTGCAAGTTCTCTGGTATTTTAATAGACACAAATTAAATTAATAAATCCCGGTAGCGACAAAAAAAATTTCGATAGATATATTTTTTTCTGTATATCTTTTTAATTAATTAATTTCATTTGTAATACATTTATTTGATATAGAACGCCAATTTATACATATAGGTATATACCAAGGGCGTGCACTGCATACAGGCAAAAAAGCTGTGCATTACTAAACATTCTGGAAAACAAATATAAATTAAATAATCCATATATTATGCTAGCGCCAACCGTGTGTCAGTAGAATCATCAGTTGCGTAGTTTTGGATGCTACCGCGCGATGCCATCGGTGCGATGTAGTCCTATACTGGGTTATTCTTCATTTATTGCTACTACAATTGCTAGGCGCTGTTTTAATCTATCGTTCTATTCAAGCCATACCACTGAATTCAAAATTACACTCGGCAGCCAGAAATGGATCAGATAATCCACGTTGTGCGGAGTTTTTACTTATGCTGTATCCTAACAGAATGACATTTTTAAAGGTTTTGAACTTGGCTTGGAGCTGATCGAAACATAAATTTTACTGCCTTACTAAACGTGTTTTTTTCATGATTGTTCTTCGCGTTCGAGGAGAATGCTTTTTTATTATGATGGATTCATTTTGCTTAAAGACGTCGGTTAAACGAAAGCTCATAAACCTATGTACAATATAGCATATAGTATATTATTTAGTATTATATAATATCATGGTAACATCATAACCTAAGTCTATACCTATTGCACACCACTGGTATATATTATACTAAGCAAATAGATCCAACTCGGGTAATACGGAGATTCGAATAATCGAGATTACATGTATTTCTAGAATGTCTCATTAAAATTAAAACTAAATCTGTATTCCGGGCAAGCTGGTATAAAATGAAATTTGCATTTTACAAATTATTTATTCTCTCATTATTTGTTTTGAGAAAAGTATTGTGTCAACCGCCTTGCAGTCTCCTCGTTCTGCACTTTGTTTACAGAACTGTCGGCACGCAATGGCAATTAAGACGAACATAACTCGCTCTCGGTTACACTTTTGTCCGTAGATTGAGGCGAACCCATGCGATACAAGTTAAGTACTGTAGTGATGTGAAGGTTGCTAATTATTTACCCAGTAGCTACGTGTCTACAAGAAACTGGGGGAGTGTTCGTAACACGGGGAGGTGCTTATGAAATTAAACCTACGTACGTATACTTCAAGTTTTACATCAGTCGTCGGCGGCCGTTGGGTCAGCGATTAAGTAATACAGTGATGATTTTGTCGCACCTTTATACCGCTTGCGTCTATGGCTTATCAAAACAACATCTATTTACTTGACGGCATGTCGTGAACATCATCAGTGGCACAACGGTTGTATATGGTTTCAGGCTTCTAAATAACAATATTTCTCCAGTTAATAAAATAAATCAATGTTATAACTCTACTTGAGTTTACCAGAGAAACAGTAAATCTCATCGACAGGTGAAGTATTAAACTAAATACACACTAATATAGGAGACAAGGCTTAGGTGGTTAATATCCTCTCAATATTCTCGTTACAACCACCCCATCATCTTTCACCAGTTACTCCGTCCACTCCTTCTCCTTCTGTCAGTACCTAATTACTTGTATGTCTACCACCTAAGCTTTGTCCCCTATATTTGTATGTATTTAGTTTAATAGTATAGTGAGATGAAGACATAATAAATGAGGAGAAAATACATAGATTTAAAATGAAACTAAGAAAGTACCTATGAGAAAGATAAGTTTTAGTAAAAAATAACGATTTGATCTCACTTATATTAGAGTATATATAAATATACTTATGTATGCACTATATTATGAATAAATAAATAAATAGATATCCATACTAGGATCTTACGTTCGAAAACCAGGAATAAATGTTCATCTTTCGTATGTACATACAATGTACAATCGGCCCCATGAGTATTCTATAGATCGTAATTTTTCAGATTTTTATAAGCTTTTACACGTTGATGTAATATTTATTAGCCGCCTCTATCATATTAATAATTTCTGTGTCATCGTTGGAAGTGATAATAGAGCCCAGATAGGTTTCTTATTTTTATAAACAGAAAAACATGTATATTTACAAAATCATTAAGTACTATATACATACTACAGACTGTAACACATGGATTTTTATCAAGCTAACATTTGTATGTAAATAATAATATACTTAGGTATATTATTGAAAAACAATCATTTATAAAATAAGTACAATATAACTATTATTTGATTTGTATTATTTAAGAGTCGTATAATATTAAATACTCTTGTTTGTTAATATATATTATTTTAATATATGTAGGTATGGTCAAACAGGGTGGAGTGGTTATAAAGTTACACGAATACATCTCCCTCCCTCTATCGAGGTACCAAAATAAAAAACGTAATCATATTTGACTTCAAATTTATTTTCTATTTGAATCAATTATGTCGTAGTGCATTTGAAACCTCCTTGACTTCCAACTATTGGTCGAAATTTAGGATCACGTTGCAGGATCCATCATCAGGACTAGTATCGAATTATGTTTGTTATAGATGATGGGATGCGTGAAATTAAACCTAAATTATAACTAATTTACAACCTTAATTGTGCACCACTGTGTTGAAAACAGGAAAATGTGAACCTAAATGTGCTCATTTTTAATAAAAAAAAATTAAATCTTCAGTGTATTTTTGTATAAATCTCTAGATGTGTATTGTGAAAAAAACTTCGATAGAAATTCATTACGGCGTACAATGTAAACGGAAACCCAATATATAATTGAAACGAATGCCACAGGTAGCCCTTCACCAAAGTATAATAATAAATACAGCCTTATCTTTCAATGGCTGGTAGCACCGTATGAAAAACGAGTGAAAGAAATGTGATACCCCTAATAGCAATAAAATGAAAAAAGGCTGTGTTCGAGCTCGAGAGAAAAATGATGAGAAATTAAATTATCATATTTTTGATTCAAACCGCTACCGTTTCAGAATTGCCTCACATAATGACGGAGTCTTATAATGCGAACATAAAGAAAGGAGGTTCTTATAAATAGACTGAAAAGGTGCCGGGTAGGGATTTGTTTTGGCGGGCGATTTAACGATGGGACACCGCTAAAAAGTTTTTTGCCGTAAGTGATCGAGGAACGGTCTCTGTTTGCAATTTTGTAGCCATTTTCGTGTTCCGATTCAAATTTTTTACGGTCCCACCTCTTACAGAACCACCCTTTTATCGGACTTCGTCGAGGAGTGCATTAAATACCATTTTTATTGACCTTCGGATCTTGGAGACGATTCTGTACACCTCTCTTATGATAGTTTTTATAAATTATTAAACAACAACGTGATCCTTCCCTTAGTAGTTGAGGAATTTTAAATTTAATGCCTCGAAAATTAGGGGTTCAATTTTAGAGATCTTCTGATCTTTAATTGTAAAAAATATATGTATTATTTAATTTATTTATTATTTATTTATTAAATTATTTATTTAACTGTATTCGCGTTTATACGTCTATTATTAAAATTATTTGCAGCAAAATTATTAACATAACTATTACTGATCATACAATGTACAATGTTAAAAATTATTCTTAATCAATATTCCACTACCCTTACAGGTTGTAAATCTTTGCCGATATTTGGTCTTAGAGGCATCTGCTCGAATGCAGCTAATGAGAATAGAGTATGGCCTGTGTAAGAATACGGCTGATGGATCTGATACAACAAAATAGACACTGGACTAGGCGACACCCTTTCTTCAAATGTGCGTTTCTGCGCAGATAATTTCAGTCGCATTCTTACACTGGCCGTACTATAATAATTTATGCCTTGTTTGTAAAAAATCTGGAAATCGTTGAATATACGCAAAAAATATCAAGTCCTTTAAATGTTACATTTGTTACATTTAATGTTGCTTACCTAAAGTATATTTTAAATTTAAATATGTACTATTCATCTGAATTAATGATAAATAATTAATTAGAGAAAAATAAAATATAAAACACCAACGCATTGAAGAAGAAAAAATATACCTAACAAATAACATTTTTTAACTTTAAATATTGCAATTGTGGTTAAAAGTAAAAAAGTTAAAAAATTAGCCAAAGACATTTGAAAAATGACAATAAAAATATTTACTTTGTCCTTTTGTAATAGTTGAGTTAGAAAGTCATCCGCTACCGTATCCAGCCAGCTAATGACAACTTTATATTTATAAAATCGCAGCTCAAAATTGTTTAAAAAAACACAATAAATAATTCTGCACAAACATAAAACACTATTGATTCAAAAAGCGTCCATAAATAAGGTATATTTCGAAAAGGTGCTTCACTGAAAGATTATCCAAAGAAACTCCCGCAACACCCTCGGTCCGAAGGAACCCAAGTCCCTCGCGGAGGTCGAGGACAACGGCGTCTGTGAAAACAGCCGCTAAGACCATTGTCGCTCGGCAGAGTGAAATGGGATCTGGTTGAGAAGAGGCTGAGGCAGATCGCCGGGGGACAATGTGTCGCGATGCCAATTAAAATACAATAACCATTTTTATGGAGTCGAACCCCGTGTCTATAGATTTATTTGGCAGTGTTCGGCTCGGAGAATGTCTTTACCTTACCTTACATACATACAGATACACCTTCCTGTCTTACATACATACAGATACACCTTACTACCTTTCATACTTACAGATACACCTATCTACCTTGCATTCATACAGATATATCTTCCTACCTTACATACATACGGATATACCTTCCTACCTTACATATATAAAGATACATCTTCCTGTCTTACATATATACATATACACCTTCTTACCTTACATACGTAAGCAGATCTAGATGTAGCTTCATACAGCTTGCACGGCCAATACTCGACTTGTTTACTGACGTAAATCCAGTGTATAAATGATCTTAAATGGTCTTTACTACTAGAACTGTTACAAAGTTATGTTATAACTCCCATATTTGATGACATACACAGATCACAGGCTTAATCCTATATTATTTTCACATGTAAGGTCAGGGCTGCCCTAAAACATTGGGCCGTCCTTGAGTGAACTAGAAAATGACATCCTTATATTTATAAATTTACAATAATTTGATATGAAAACTTTTAATAAAAAGACTCGATATTAATCTCGTTGTTTTGAGATTCAACGTATGTTTTAGATATCCTCAATAAATCAATATTTGAAGTAACATAATTTGTAGATTATGTTACTTCTGTATATAATGAATACAAAATTCATAATAAAAGAAACAAACATTTTTAAATTTTACAATGTACATCTCTTCTCTATAAAAATGATAAATATTACATTATTAATGATTTTATAAAATAAGTGTCCAGAGAGAATTTATTTGGAAATTTTACATAAATTTTATACACATCATTTTTTTGTCTCCATGTCGCAAATTCACAAAAAAACAGCTGTTCATTTGGCATAGACGTCTTTAAAAAATAACATAATACTATATACATAATTATAAAACAAACATATCAGAGAACGGCAACTTAGTATATTTTTATACTTACATAACATACGTATTTGAATATTTACATTGATTTAAATAATTAAATTACATACTGCGCTATTGCATAATTAATACTTCCAAACGGTAATTTTGAAGTTGTTCAGACAAATTGGTATCGACACGTAAACAAAGCGTAAACAGAACAACTCTACATTATTTTTAAAAAAAAATGTTGTAAAATTCCCATTATCTGAAAATCAAATAAACTGGATCTCAGAATAGAATGTTTACGCGCGAACAAGACTGAAACGGATAATTTTCTTTCTCGTGCTAACTCTACGTGCATGCGCAAATTCCTTGCCGCCGCAGCCACCGCGAGATCTGCAGAGTTTCCTATTGGTGGAACTTGCACAATTTATGGTCGTTTTTCATTCGCGCGTCTGTGCGGCGCCACGGAACTTGTTGCAGATGGAACCTACTTGCATGCAGCGGGTAGGTAGGTAGGTATGCTGGTGAACTGTCAGCCGCGTCCAGTGGGAACTTCAGTTCAGCTCTACAAAGTGCTGAAACGCTGGTACGCTGGTGTACGCGTGTAGGAACGTCTTGTCTACACAAAATTCACACAAAATACTTATTTCAAATAATGATACCTACCCATGTCATTTTACTTATAAAGCCTTAAAAAAATTATTTATGTAGAAAAAATTCAGTATCTTTAAATGTTATAAATATCACTGCGTAAGAAATGAACAAGGGGAAGATTTGCTTGAAGAACATTGGTCAAAGAAGCCGCGGAAACTTAACAAACTTGACAACCCATGATCGCAAAATATGACTCATACAGGCTAGAAGAATGATAAGAAAGAAAATGATGAAGGTGTAAGCAATGACTAACTAACTACCTTACCATCACACAGTTTCTCGCAGGTGTAGGCAGAGAGGATAGAGAGCCACGCTCTTTTATCCTGACACATCAAAATTCATACAACGTCTCATAAAAGCTCGTAGATTAATAAGGCTTCTAACAGTCGTGCCAAATCTTCAGCGGACGTTCTCTATTTCTTATGCCATTAACACTTACGTCATACATCTTTCTTACCATTCTCTCCTCATTCATCCGTTCTATATGACTAAACCATCTAAGCGATTATTTTTTAATCTTATTCACTATCTTCGCATTATCTCTTTCTGTAAGCAATGATAAGCGCAAACACGCGCACAATAATTGCGTTAACTGCAACTATTAATTAAAAAAGAACCAAATTAACTTGGTTCAGTGGTACGATTGAAGGAGTATTATTATTATTGAGATAAATCAACCAAATCATGGATGGCTGCGATTCGCACGTGCTGAAGACTCTTTCATCCGAGCTAGACGCCCGGCCCATCAATGTAGTTAGACCTTGATAAACTTAACGATGTTAGGCTCAATATAGAACTTAAAAACGTCGAGGGACGGCGGCGAATATTTTCGCAAATCAGATCAAAGATCTTTCTTAGAATTTTGCATTCAAACACCTGCAACTTCATAGGATAGAGCTGCCTAAGGGTCTTGTGTGAACGTATTTTGGCTGTACGTGATATGCGGTTAAACTAAATTGTCGGCTGTTTTAATACATTCCGGTGACGATTTTAATTATTATGCTTATGTTGCTGAATAATTATAGTGAGTATGAAAAATAAACATATTTTTTAGAAAGTTAATAAGCATTATTGTTTAGGCTGACTTGCAAAACAAATGTTCAAGTTGATTTGATTTAATTAATTTACGTACGTGTAAGACACAAGAGGATACATTTTTAATAACTGCATGTTAAGAAGGCAAGGAGATAGAAGTGAAAGCGCTGGAACGAAGTATAGACGAAGACACGCAGAGTTGAGTGAAATCTCGTCAGACCATCTGCCACTAAATCCAGTGGACATTTTACGGCAAATATGGAAAAAAAATCTACTTGCCATCTTATGATGTGTACTTAGCGATCGGTAGAAACTACAGTTCCAAGGATTTTCATCAAAGGCAGGTTAGCATTAAAAAAATCGCTTACATTAAAACGTATTTCAGTTTATATATATAAAGGGAGGGCACTCCGCGCTGCTGGATAAATGCGTGCTGGTCGGGCGTCGGGCGAAAAAGCAATGGCACGTCCAATTGGCAGCGCTGGACACTTGTGCATGAGCGATGTATCTGGCGGGTTGAGACCACTGTCGATGGGGCGACATTACTCCTACCACACATTGTAATTTATTTTTAATGCAGTGATGACGACTTTTTTAAAATACAATGATTATTTAATACAGTGATAAGATTTAAAAAATACGATACATTTCATTTACCATCCTTTGTAAAGATAGTAAAATTAATCAATTAAATAAAGTATTATTATTAAGACATTAAAATGTTTGAGAAAGTTATGCTACATATTATGGCTATCGTATATGAGGGTAATACTAAAATGAAAATTTTCTATAAATACAATATAATATAAGATTAAGGATGGTTTAAAACAATTTCAAATTTATTTTTGAACCTTTCCATTGCTAGATATTATGACGTTACATCCGTGTTATACTGACACTAATGTGACGTGATAACTGAGACAATATCGTTTTAGCCGGGTTACATTTTACACGGATAAATAAATGTATTAAAATTCACAAGAAGTGCGTATTTTTTTAAAACAATCTGCACTGGGTTTTATCAGTCGGGAATCAGCAGACCTTGGAAGGTTATGACGCGTACGCTGCACTAAGTATTGTCTACACAGGAAAAGAACTTAACGTTAATTTGAGTGATATTGTAAAAAGATTCATTTCTTCCGTCCAACGACATTCAGAACTTCAAACGTCTAAATATTTTTCTTACTCATGTGAAACGGGCTACGTATCGATTGGGAACCTTTTCGTATCCTACGCGTCGTCGGTTTTCCACGACACTTTGAATAAATGCCCACTTCTTTACCTCACACGCCAAAACACTGTTGAGCATTTAACTTCTCCCTTTTCCGTTCCGACCGAGATTTCCACGAGAGATAAACGCAGACAGTCATGCATTATAAATTTTTAAAGCGGAAAAAAATTGTTTAAATTGTCATCGCAAACTATGTTTTAATACCTTCACGTTTCATATTTCGCTGCCGTGAAATATTACTTGTAGCTAACAAAAAAATGTACCCATAATTGAAGAATGACTTTCACAGACTCGCAAGTCAGAGAATTGATGCGCACTGAGATAATCAAAATTATTTGAATTACAGATTTTTATGTTACCTTGTTTTATTATATTTGAGGTCTGATTCAAAATGTTTAACTAACCATCACGCCATTCTGTTGGCCTATAGCAGGGGTCGGCATTTGTGACTTTTCAACTCCAGCTCATATTTTCATATACAATCATATCTGATTCATGAAATAGTTTGCCTGCAACATGTGATACAAAAAATAAACTAGCATTTACCATTCTCACAATCTTTGGCTCTACCTATTTATGAAAACAAACATTTTCATCCATGAATCAAATAAAAAATCTACTGAAACACAGCATTTATGTTGTTAATTAACTGTTTATAGAACTAAATGGTTACCATTTTTGTGTATCTCAACTCAATGGTGACGGATAATTGCTTTACTAATTGATTGAGATAGCAACTGATGTTTTTGATGTAATAATTTTACTTATGAAAAACATGCAGATATAATATAATTTTTATCTTTGTATTGCGCTTCTGGTGTGATTCTCTATCATGTAAAAAAAATGTTAATGCCTGAATAGAGCATGTACAATAAATAATAAATATTTTCTAAGTAGCTTACGACCACAGACCAGTAATTGATGGTCTATGCCTACGACTGTATTATGGATTTGAGTTTTAAATACAAATATCGTTTATTTTGGCATTAAAATTTATGTTACGGTTTTATAAAAATTGTGAGATTCTTTTATTTGATACTTAATATTTGGCTCTTATTACAAGAAAGTCTGCCGACCCCTGACCTAGAGGATAGGTTGTCACGCTATTCGGTATTGGTGTGGGTACCATTTGTAACTAGTTATGGTTAAATCGTTATTTAAACCGTTATGGTGACTATGTTCGAATATTGGTTTGATGATTAGTTAAATCTCAAATACAAATTAAATTATATTTTTATTTATTATCTTTGTTTTATTAACCACTAAATTGAGTTTAAATACATCTACCGTTAGTTATGATATCCTGAAGAAGAAAATGGTATTTTTCGAAATCAGTAGATGTATTTAAACTCAATTTAGTGGTTAATAAAACAAAGATAATAAATAAAAATATGAATTTTAACCACAAAGATAATATTACTAATTTTAAAAGTACAAATTAAATTAATCAATTAGAAAGATACCTATAGAAAAATCGACGATTTAAACCTGGACCTTTCCTATACAGATAAATTTGTTAACCAATTACACTACATAAAGAAATATCAATATATTTTTCTGTTTATCTTTCTAGATGATTAATTTATTTAGTTTTAAAATATCACATGCTGGTTGATATTTGAAGCTTCCAACACGACCATCTTCTATTATCTTGTTTTCCTGATCGTATCTGATCTTCCGTGAACGTATTCATAATTGTACAAAATATCACAATTAAGATAACACAATTTATAAAATGAATGTAACAATAAAATATCTTCATATATATACGTTAATTATTTTTTTAAATAAATTCAGTTAGATAAACACAATAAAAATAAAAATCTCTCTTCTAATTTCGCGTACCGTGCGGGAATGGTGCATTGCATTACCGACGGACACGAAAGAGTCGTGAAAATAGATATTTACAAATATCTCTAGCTCTTTATTAGTACAAGCTTGCTATTAAGATTACCAGGGGTAACTATTTTTCATAAATACAATTAATTAAATATTTTTTTTAGTGATTGTAAATAATTTTTATTGAATGGTAGACCTTTAAATCATGAACACGACTATATTATTACATGCTAAATAAATGTTGAAGTTTTTCCTTTAAAATTGTATTTGTAGCAATAAATAAGTACACAATATGAATGTAATATTTGAAGGCGAGTCAAAAGTTATCTACAATTTCGTCATAATACATCTTCAAGGTTGTCGTCATACTGCCTTCAGGCGTACTAAGTGTTGGTACGACTGCGATCATGTGTGCAAAATTTGATTATTTGCCTTCTGGTTATTACAGTGTAAACATGTCCGCTCTGCTAGCAGTTTGCACTAAGGAGGAGCAACGAGGAGTGATCTGATTTTTCTGGTCGGATGGTTTCCGAGGGGCAGATAATGGGTTGATACGCCACTGCATCTATTAATACCATCTTTATATTTATTTTGTCTCACCCGATTAATATAAAATGTACTATAATATATCACGCGGTTGATTCAAAGTCTTTATGTTATGCCACAATGCATACAATGCATTTTAGTAATAGTAAAATGCATCTTCGTTATCATCATAGTCATTATCATATAATATAACCACCGTTGTAGCAGTCGGATACTTAATTATATAATTATCGCGTTATTCTTAATTATATAATTATCGCGTTATTCTTAACTATATAATTGGATATTATTATATATATATTATAAATAACCAAATCTTCTTTGCAAATAGTCACCTTTTAAATTTGTTCTACATATTAGTTTTTACTTATTCACCATTTTATAGTTTTGTTTTTTTCTAAGCTTGTATTTTTAATTACAGTATACATTGTTTTCCGAAGATGATACAATAGGTATCGAAACATGTAGAATAATTAATAAATAGTGGAAAATAATTATCATTTATGTGTGCTGTACAAAGTTTGGTTCATATAAAAAAAAAATATTGTATAATTTTTATAGCGTCATTTTCATAAAAAAATCTTCATCTTAAGGGCTCTTTACACATAAACTGTTTATAAACCTACATTATCTTTGTATTTAAAATTAAAAAATGTTATTTGAACTAAGGAAATGATTATTTGAAAAGGTGCACTATTTCTTATAACTGCTACGTCAATTAACGATATTAGGATGACGCGTATTATTTGTCTTGTTATAATTAGTTGGCATAAAAAAAAATCAAAAATTGTACCCACACGAGTAAAACCACAATAAATATTGTGAACGTATAATAATCCAAAAAATATCCTTCGTGGAAATGGAAAAAAAGGCAAAGCAGTCGGCGACCGCCTAATGGATTCGGCGTTCTCGCTGGTCAGCGGGGGAGGCGGCCAGTCGCGCCCTTAGCGGGAAAAGTTCGGGTGGGGGTTATCAAAACTAGGGTGAACGTGTTTCCACAACCCCGGAGTTGTATCAATTGATACTCGAAACAACTGACGGTCGAGTCGACGGAAATAAAAGGTCCTGCACCAATCACATAATGTTAAAAAACGTAAATCAATAAATAGCCAAGTACACTGTATGTATATTACTACATACGGACGAATGTACGGCCAATACATTAACATGGGTAAACTAAACATTTTTAAGGGGGTTGAATGTTACAACAACTTTAATTATTCAACTCGTACTGTTACATAACAAGTAAATTAACAAAACCATTTAATTATTTATCGATGTGGTGGGAAATGGCTGTTTAGATATTTATTCAATAATAATTATTACGAAAATCCAATTATGATAGAGTAAAGAATAAAAAAGTTGGGAGAAAATGCAAAACTGATCTTAGTATAGTGAAAAGGATTAAAAAGGATCGCTTATGTGGTTTGGTCATTTTGAGTAAATGAATGACGAGAGAATGGTAGTAAGCGAGAGTCGATGATACTAGAATTAGAGAATGACCAGTTACTGATAGATGGTTCTGTTAGAAGCCTTAACAATCGACTAGCTTTAATGATAAGACGTATGAATGTGGATGAGGTGAAAATTGTGTGTCAGAACAGAAGAATATGGTCCATCCTCTGATTATACCCGCGAGATACTAAGTTAGTAATTACGAATACACAATAAGAGAAATGAATTTTTTAAGTAAAACCAAATTCATTCATATCTACACATTGAATATAGAACAATCGAATTATGAGAGAATATAAATATGATATTGGCAAAGTGAACAGGTTTTAACAAAGGTCGCTTAGATTGTTTGGAACAAACGAATGTGGATATAACGGTACGAATGACGCAAGTGAATATGGCCCTAAAAATAGAGTACGTCATCCAAGCAAGACTTGGCTACCAAAAAAATCTGATGGCTCTATTAAAAACCTCTAAAATCGACGAGCAAGTATGAGAAGACGTATGAATGTGTATGAGGCGAGAGTTGTGTCACAAAGGGTGGCGCCCTAGACTGTCTACCCACCCGCGGAAAAACGGCGCTGTGGTGAGTTAGTTAGAAAGTCGGTTGTACATAGACAGGCAATTTTCTAATTAGGGCGTGTTTCAAACTGTCTGATAGTTACCTTACAAAAATAAAGATCTCTTCAAAATACCTTTGTTGGACATAGCCACAAATAATATTTACTATATCTAAAGATTAAAGGGTACACGTAATTTTTTTTCAATTTTATATTAAAATTGTATTTTTAGTACTGAAAATAATTTATATGTAAACTTTTAAAAATCAATCTCTTTCGTAGGAATTCACTTGATAGAAATTATTCGCAGACTAGCTAAGAATTCTAGGAATTCTTTTAAAAGTTTTTTTAGTAATTAACATTCCTATCAGAAATTCCCATTTGTCAAATTGATGAATTGACATTTTAGCTACTTAGACCTGCATAGGCGCACGGTGATCACATTAACACGTCTATTTTTTAAGGGAGTAAAAAACCCCCCTCCGGTAAGAGTTGTCAAAGCCTTAACTATTTAATTATTTAACGATTCAGGTATGAATCGTAATTGCATCGTAAATTGTTTCAGGTCTCCCTGTCTTCGTGTTGAACAAGGTGGTATTTTATTGTCTCCATGTTGGAAACGATGCAATGACAGTTTATGCCAGTTTTTTCAAAACCTTAAAAGGCGGACACTAACACAGTGTACCAAGTTGTTTAAGTTGGAACACAGTACATCCGAGCAGGGACGCAACAGTGAAGACAATGTGAAAGAACTCACTTTTTGATGTGAAACTTCTTCACCGATGGAGTAATTATATCATTAGCATCTACTGTGTGATCTATTCCTATCCTTGTAACATCGTCTTCAGTGCGGTACATCAAGTTCAATGAAAATATTATAAAATACTTTTATTTTTCAAAAATCAAACAAAATTCTTCTCCCAAAGTTCATGATGATGGACTAGAGAAGTCGGTGACACGGCAAAATAGCTCAGAAAATTCTACACTCAACGGATGGCCATTAAAACCTGAGATCAAAAGCACATACTATATTTTATAAAATTGAAACATTAAATACACTCATATTTAGAACATACTCTGGACGTTTTTTTTCATTCTGATACGTCATCAAATGTTAAAATATTGCAGCTACAGGGTGAATATTATGTTAAATATTTTTCAAATATTTGTCAGTTCACATTTAATAGACGTAGAGAGTAGTTGATTACAATTTATTATGGATAATATAATGCCTCAACAATGTGTTGAAGTCATTATTTTTTTATCTAAATAATAATGGTAATGCTGTAACCATTAATGGTGATCGCTATCGTCGCATGTTGGAAAACTTCTTGGTGGCCGAATTCGGTCAATTGGTCTGCAATACATGTGGTTTCATGTGCCACAGCCCGAGCTACGCTTGAAATTTTGCGAGAAATTCTTTTCTATGCAGGTACTTGAATGTAAAGGTCTTCGCCAATAAGCTAACAAAAATTCTGATGCTACAAGACAATATTCAAAATGAAATTGCTGAAATAACACGCGAAATGTGCGAGAATGTTATGAAAAATATGACTAAAAGAGCACGCATTTGTGCTGCTGCCAGAGGCGCCATTTGGCCAATGTCATATTCCAAACATAATTGTATTAAACCAAATAATTGATAAATGAAAAGAAAATTGTGTTTAATTTCCTAGTTATTCAATAAAAAACATCGGCTTGGAACACAATATTCACCTGTATTATTTTACAATACATTTTTAAGCAAATAATGTTTGTCGCGTGATTTTCTCAATATTACTTTTTTCACACCAAGTTCAGCAAAATATCTCAGGACAACTTTCCTTTATTTCATCACTGGATGACTAATCCAGCCCAATCATTATTCACAAAGCCTTTGTTGCTGTTTATTCCAATTTAGTCTAGAAGATACATCTCAGTAATCGTTTCTCTGGGTTTTTCAAGATGGTTTCGAGCAACCTACATTTTTGAAATCTTTCTGTATGTAGACGTAGGAGCCGAGATTATTTCTTATTGCTGTACTTCTTACTCGCTCCATTAATGTTCCTCCTGCTACTTCTCTAAGATATATCATTTTGCGACAGCCAGGATTATTGATCTCAAAGTGGGCCTATAACTAGGCACATAGCTTCTCGGTATGTTGCGAAATCTATACTATATATTCATAATTTTTAAAAAAAGTTGTTTTCTTGGAAATATATATATTTTTAATTTGGTAGCCATCGACTTATTTTAAATAAAATATACAGTTTCCAAAAATTCAAATCTTGTCTAAAATTCAGTTATATTAATTTAAAATCTTGTCTAAAATTTTGGTTTTGTTGCAGCCCTCATTCATATTAATAGTTGCGCGTGTAGGAGGCTGCGATCTTACTTGATGAGTAATAATGATGGTGGGAGAACATCGTGCTGGATATTTGCAGGAAAAAATTTAATGAAACACATAGTTTCCATGAAAATAAAATCTGAAAACGATGAGCACTCACGGAATGTATTTTATATAAAAATATATGTACCCGCATGTACATACACCAGTATTCGACATGCAACACTGTAAATTATTGCAAAAAGATCAGGGTCGTATTCCCACCCGAGAAATTTTATATATAATAAGATTGTTCGTTTGTATATTTGAAATACCGATATCGCCCTCATCGTCAGTAAGATTGCAATGACATTTCTACAGAAAAATATCCAATTATTATCTGAAGGTATACACTGTATCTATTTTTTTATCCTCTTACAAACAATATCGTATTAATCGTTTTCTTTTCAGAATTTTGTTTTTTACATGATAAACTTGTGTAAATCAGTGAGATATATAATACATAAACACAAATTGATATATATAAATTGAATTAACTATTGTGGACCATGTTGGTATTTAGTTTAACAATGTTAATTAATCGATGAATTGGATATTTAATAAATCAAATCTTCCATGCAATATTAATTGTTTACTTTATTATATTAAGGAAAACACATTATTATTGTGAAGTTGTTGTTTTTTCAGAAAATAGTTCAGAAGCATTTTAATACAAATTAAATTTATGAATTAGAAAGATATACAAGATAATTAAATTTATCGAAAAAATATTTTTCCTGCTACCGGGATTTGAACCTGGATCCTTTCCTGTATGGAAAATGCGTTAACCGATTTCACCACACCAACTTTGTAAATTGACAAATTTTCGAACTTATATGCTGCAGTTTTTTCCAATTGATACTCGTACATATATTATTCCAAATTTATTGTGAATATCTCAAATACTTTTGATTAATATTCGCTACGAGTTCCTAGAAATTAAATTAATAAATAAATTTAATTTCTCTGTACATCTTTCTAATGGACACATTTAAATTGTACTACTTTATTATATTTTTTCACCGGACTTCACACAAAAAACAACACAATATATATATCATTTTACTGTTCGGTCGACGTGGCGCACAGCGGCCACAGCATAACTATCCGCATGGCTAAGCAATAACAAAGGGCGACAGCCGATTACTTTCTGCAAGAATATATTAAAAATAATATAATAAAAATAAATTTAATAATATCTTGCATGTATGAAGACAGATACATGTAAAATTAATTCATATTTTTATTATTATTGAATTAAGTATATTTTCTCAAAAAATCTTCTCCGCGAATAGATTTACATCGAAATCAACTTGCCAATTAGCTTTTTCTTAGATGCCAACCATTATTATAATAATTTTCTTATTTCCGTTCGTCAGTATTGCGTAGCAACGCAAAAAAAGCATACACTGACAGCTGTTCGTATCGAAACATAAAGCAAACAAGATCTGCTGTCAATTTTTTTGAAAATGTGCGGTTATCGCGTCAAATAAAGTAAATTATTTAGCTGTTGTATTTTTTTAAGGTTAATCATTAATTGTGTATTAATTTTCCGTTAATAACGGTGGGTTATTTATTTCTAGTGTATCATATTTTACCAAGTGAAATTTTAACGTCTTATTTGGATTATTATTGAAATTTCACGGAAACGGGGCGATATTGTGATGGCATATAATTGAGTAAAGTGAGTAATTTTAAAACTTGATATCGGTTTATTCGTCAGAAAAGTTAAACGTATAATTTTGTGAAAATTTATCGAATTGTCAAGCCCGGGACCCTCGGATAAGTTGGCTAACTACATTACCAAAGAACCGTACAAGGGCCTGCTATATAATACATAACACATAATGTACACCATATTTTACAATGTATCTGTCAATTTGTCAACGGCCGACGATCACAGACCGCACGAAAGTATGTACTTTATCGGCATCAAAGAGTCAAAAAGGCAGGCCATAAACTTTAAAAACATTTATCTTAGATACAGTCTTTGTTTTATCCTCGGTATCTTTAAATCTCAATTCGTCGGTTACAAAGCTTGTTAAGACAACGTGGCAATACTTCACTTCGAACATTGTAAGACGCGTAGTTTATTACATTTCAATGATTTTTTAATCACTTGCATATCATTATTTCCATTATGGAGTCTTAGCACTAATCCTTATAATATGAACCAATAAAATATTCATTTTTGGTACCTGTAGAAGATAGCATTTCATCCTTCACTAATGATGGTGTACATTATAATTATCATCATCAACAACATGTTGACATCCCCTAAAGATCGCCATTTCTCTCTGACTCCATTTTTTTTTATACCACTGCGATGCCTCTACTCTCACTTACTTACTTACCATCACGCCGTTTCCCCGCAGGAGTAGGCAGAGAGGATAGAGTGCCGCACCCACAATTCACGCCTCATCAACATTCGTACATCTTCTCATACAAGCTCGTCGGTTATTGTGGCTTCTAACAGGACCATCTTCCAGTATCTGGTTTTCCTGGTTGTGCCAAGTCTTCCGCGGAGGTCCTCTATTTCTCGTGTCACCAACGCTTGTGTCATAAATCCTTCTAAACATTCTCTACTCATTCATCCGGTCCTTATGACCAAACCACCTAAGTGATCCTTTCTTAATCTTACTCACTATACTAAGATCAACTTTACATTATTTCCTTACTTCTTCATTCTTTACGCATATACGCCTAAGTGATATCATTTCCATTACATTCAGTCTACTTTCGTTCCTCTTCTGCCAGCTCCAGGACTCCATTGTGAACTGCTAGTATTGCCTCGGATGCCTCTACTACAGGATCCTATTTTCTTGCCAGCCATTATCTATTCCATATATAAGTCCAGATAATTTATTTATTTCTTTTAATAGAGCATATATATAAATTATAATATAAATAAGATCAAAATAATCATTTTTACCATAACTCATCTTGCACATATTTGCTTAGTTTCATTTTGAATCTATGTAATTTATCCTCCTTTTTTATATCATCTGGCATTTCATTGAAATTTTTCACCGAAATTTACATAACTGATTTCTGTGATTCAGCTTTCTTTCTGAATGGCAGTCTCATTCTTGTTTCAATTTCTTGTAAACTCGTTTTTCTTCTATTATATTTCTTAATGAGATTTATTTGGCAGTATCGATAATTATTGTCGCATTTCTTCTTCATTAGCCAAAAATAATATACTACTGCAGAAGTTTATACGTGGAAAAATAATAGTTGTTGGTATACAATTTTACATTGCAACATGAGGACAATACGTTCTACCTAAATATGAGAGCATTTTACAAAATAAGTTTTAAATTACATTTAGACATTGCTTTCATGTTGTTTAATTTTTATTATTTTCTACAGATAAACCGTAAAATGAATGTTCATATATTATATTATGTTATTAGTATCTATCTATCTATTTATCTACAGCAATAAGTTTAGTAAATACATAATATTTCATTCGCATACGTCAGTAGTTATTCAATTTGCCGCCGGAACTTTATGATTCAGCATGTTATATGAATGTATGTAATTTGTATCATTACAAAATTATTGTATAAAGGCTTTGACAAATAAAATACCAGTACACCTGGTAACGAATTGAGTGTTTACATTGGTGCCGAACTCTCAGTGATAATATGATAATATTTAGCTGTTATATGTGTATTTTTGTATCATATTAGAATTGTCTATGATTTCAAAACAACCACTACTTAATCCGTATTTAATTAATACTGCCGTGAAGAAGGTGCGAATCAAAATATAAATAGTCAGATCATGTGAATACAAAATTAACAACAGTTGAAACGAATATAAGAATATAGTTAGTTATGTTTGAATCAAAACATTTTATTTAATTTATAGAATATATTATACATACAAATTTAATGTATTAATTATAAATATATACATATAAAATCAATTTTGTCGAAAAATATTGTTTTTGCGCTACCGGAATTCGAACCTGGAGCTCTATTTCCAATCCGGGGAATTACACTACCAATTGTGTTTTTCAAATTAATACATTTATCGTTCCATTATTTGAAAGCCATCTACATTGTTTTTACGGAATCCCAAATACCTTTGAGTAAACCGACTACAGACGCCAGAATTATCAATTCATTTTTATTAAATTTTGGACACATTGATACAACTAATATTATTATGGAGAATACATTATTATTGTGAAGTTGTAATTATTAATTATACAGATCGTCTGTTTTCAATAATTACAACTTCACAATAATAATGTGTTCTCCTTATGAATATATTATAATCATACTTCTTATATTTACATATTTTTATTCTGCATTTTGCTTTACGTAATTCTGCACAATATGTATAACCGTATTCCAATTGTTACAAAATAGAGGTAGATAGAAATGATATAGAGCTGTACACTGTCCTGAAATACAACTCTCTCCTTATCTATTTATATATCTTCCAATATCCAATATGCGATCTATTTTCATGAAATTGTTTTATGATACCGAGTTAAATAAAATATTTAGCCAAACCTCAACTAATATTAAATCTTTCAAGTCACAGTTTCTTCATTCAAAAATTATCATCATCATCATCGGCACTGCAATCCATTAAATTATCTTTGGTTTGATATAATTTCGTCGATCAATGAGATTGTTATTGAGGAGCTCTTACACAGCTGGTTGTTTTTTATCTTTACCACATGTATTATTGCACATTGGTTCTTCATTAGAATATAAGAGACTCTGCTAGATATGGACGTAGAAGCAAGAGGATATAAATGTTATGGCGTTTATCGTTTTTTTTCCAATTCAAAATATCATGATTGTTTTACAAATAAATACCAATAATAAAACCACGTTTTATTTAAAATATCGCTGTTAATTATAATAATACATTTGTTAAATAATTTACTTTGTAAGACATTAGATTTGCAGACTTTCACGTGATATCATTAATAGTAATTGTTAATCTTAATTTTGCTGCGACACATGGACAGTTATCAACCATTGTTTTTAATGATGCTTTGCGACACGAACAAAAGACATTGGTGTATGTATGATATATTTGCGATTTACTTGAAAATATAATATTGCATATTTTTAACCTGTTTTTCAGTTGTTCGTTCAGTTTTCGTAGTAAACTATGCGAAAAAAATGTATTTGTTACGAAAAAATGTAGTATGATTCAAAGAAAAAAAAAGACATAATCGTGTTACGGGTAGTAATTTTGAATGCGAGAAATAAACCGCCAAGGTTTAGTGTTTTTTCCAACGATCGTGTTAATAAGCAATAACATGGTTTGCATGACCGGGTCCGCCGGTGGGACGGGCGGTGTGTACCCAGAGTAATGTCAAGTATTAATTTTTCCATAGTTACAAATTCATCACGCCGCGCGGCTGTCATTATTAAAGTAATCAAATAACGTACTATACGCATGTTCAACGCACATTGCTTGCATTGAAAAATTATGTCTTTCAATATCGATCGACTGAAGAATTATGTGTCATGTCAACAAATAATATTAGGTGTGCCGCAGGTAAGCATATTTGGCCCATTCATTTTTATAAAAGGTAAAATCGTAGTTTTTACAGATAATATAGCTATAATATAATATAGCAACTTAAGATCAAAAGAACGTCTCATGATGTGGCTAAATATTGTAATTCAGGAACAACTGTGTCAACAACCGAAAAACAATATCAATACTGCTCCAGTTAGCCCAGCTTCTGTTTAAATAGTTATCAGTTGTTAAATATGCTTCAAGTCGCTTTAGCATTTTTTTAGGGAGTCAATGATTCTATTCAACAAGGGTAAAGAAAATATGTAGCATTATATTATTCTCATTAGTAAATTTAAATCATAGCTGCACAGTACTTTTTGCCGGCGAAAGAATGCAGCTTGAGTTTGCTCAAAACATTTCCTTTCAATAGGATTTTATTAATTATGTTCTTTAATAATTATCAACTACATTAGATAGTGTGGAAAATAATAATGCATACATACAATGTTGCGATGGTTTTATTGGTTTTTCTAGTTAACCTCAGAAGAATTGCCATTACTTATTTCTATTAGTAATGTTAGGCAATCTATAAGAAGTGTTTATTATTTAATATGTGTACGGCTATGGGTGACATGGATTCCACCCTGAAATTGAGTTATATTTATTCTTAAAAATGTAACTAAAAAATGACGCGTTATAAAAAATTCTATAAAAGTTTGTAATTTTTTTTTAAAGAATACATTAATAACTTTGGCTGCGGCTCACATTTCAAAACTGTTTGAGAAACCACTTAGGCAAAAAACTCACGTAGTAATTCATAGCGTTTAAATCGCAGAAATTATTTATTTACCCTGCAAAGTGGAAGCACAGTTTGAGCTTTGAATATGAATTAGTGAACCCATTCTGGTCAGCCCCAGAGGTGGATTGGACGTTTTGAAAATACTCCAGGAGCATAAAAAAAATATATGTTTCGTAAATATTTTTTAATATTAGTATAGAAGATTATATTTTTTATACCTCCTTGGCTCTAAAATATAAAAAAAAGGATATTTTTAAGTTTGAACTTTTTCTACATTTCACTCAGTGAAGTCTGAATTAGCGAAGAATCTGAAGATTTGTTTGTAGCATAATTGACAGAATTAAGAAAGAATCATATGTAGGGAATAGTTAATAGAATATCTGATTCAATAGAAGATGTTAGTAAAATATCAGGTATCGGCATACGTGAAGGTTACAGGTATTCTCTTATCGGTGTGTCTGCGATGGACGGACAACGTGAAGAGTACCACAGTGTGAGGAGAATCGTAAACGCAATCAAAGGAATATCTCAAGCGAATCGTGATATCCAACTGTGTATGATATGAGGAAGTGACGAAGAAGAAAAAGGGCTAGAGCGTTGTACCAGAATAAAATAGTATATCCTTTTTATCAGCAAGAAAACTGTATAATTTAAGTTTTAAGGCTTTAAAACGAATATATCCATTACACATATACAAATAAAAAATACTGTTTCTAGACAGTGTGCATTGCCTTTCTAAAATAAGAGTAGAGTTTTTACGTTAAAGCCTTCCTTTAAAATCTGCCACCCCAAAAATGCTAATAAAATGAATATATAACATTGTCATGCAATAAAACGCCAAGTAAGCCCGGTCCTGCTTCGAATCCCTTAAATTCCCAGATTCGGGTGAAATTAGTTTCTGAAATAATACGGGAAGCATTTAATGCCCATAAAATAATGGTCTCCGACAATATATGTGATATTCGGTAACTTAAATACAGAGTTTCATTTGCTTCCGTTTCATCCCAAGTAACAACCAGTTTAGACATGTTTAATATACGTTTACAAATTTACAATAAGATTATACAGACTAAAAAAAATAATTTAAATATTTTTAACAATTAGTACTACAAAATAAAGCTTTGAGAATAATATTGAGAAAAAAAATCCCTGAAAGCCCTCTATATAACGATTTTTAAGCAGAAAATTTATTTTAATGTTACGGATTTTATTTTTAAAATCTTCACTGAAGCAATATCGGTAGAATTTATAATAAAAATTGGGGAAAATCGGCATGAGCACAAACTTCATACAAGAGGAAGACATCTCCGAGTCAAATTTCTAAAATCAAAGATTTGCGATGAAGATTTTCAATTAAATGTCAGATGACATAAGAAAGTAGGAAAATTTATACTAATTCAAAATTAATATACATAAGTATATTATACTTATGTATGCACTATATTAAGAACAAATAAATGAATATTATTAGTTTAAAGATAAAATGAATTATACACCTATATAACTAATTTCAAGCTCGTACGAAGAATATTAATTGATTTAATAAATACAATTAAGATTTAATATAAATATTATTAAATCGGATATCTGGTTTATATTTAAAAAAGTTAAAACTGTATTTCAAAAACATTGGCTTTAATATAAAGTCACATTCGTAAACAATTATGTGACGTGGATTTTAGGTTAGGGTCATGAATTTCCGGACATGCAAATCTCAACTCAAAATTGTAAACATGACCCATGAACTCGTGTTATTTACACGCTCGTTATTTCAGGAATTAGCCATACATAACTGAATCAAACCTTGCAATGGGATCTGAAACGTCGTCCAGGCTGAAAATTTAGATGCTGATTCGGAAGGTCCGTGAAAATATGAGAACATTTTTTAAATACATAAGTACAGATAATAGTATCATTAATTGACTTGGCGATTACTTTGTGGTACAACGTGATTTTTTTACGCACACGTTAGGTTATTCCGAAGAAAACACGAATTAATAATACGTTACATAATACTTCACTCTACTGTTCATATTCCCATTAAATACTCGGTCTCCCCACCCCTCCCTCTTCTTCGCCCTGTACTTGAATAGGGCAATATGAACCTGTATTTAATTTAGTTACCACCTGATGATGAAATAACTCTTCTAGGAACTACAGTTGTGACGAAATAAGCCAAAGTGTAACTAACTATCTAACTATGTATAGTTTATTAAAAATGTACAGCTGATAGCATTATTTTTATGAATTATCTGATTATGACTCTGAAGTAGTGATACTAAACCATTATGGTACTGTGATTATGACGATGATTGGTAACTGTGATTTAACGATGATTTATACCTACGATTTAACTGTTGGAGGTTACATTCTAGTGTACCAGTCATTATTCGAAGAATTACGAATAATCAGTTACTAATCACTGTTACAATCAAATATAATCACAGTATTAACGGCTTAAACCATCACCACTCTGAAGCAGCCATATAGATACGGTAACCCTGTGACTAAAACACAAATTTGCTATATATTTGTAGGTGAAAATGCGAAATGTCCAATCAGATAAAATTAAATGATTATGAACCCATAAAATGAATAGTAGCTGTGTGATCTAGAATGCCGACTGAATAAACCGATCTGTCCGGAATTCCGCTTATAATAGCGCCTCATTAGCGTGCATCGGTAACATAAAAATATACGCCTTTTACGGCTACTCCGTTATATTAATTTAATTAGAGCTCGGGGGTTGGTTGTTGAAAGATTTAGCGGATAAGAAAGGTAAAATGTTTACGGCTGGAGTACCAAAGGCCTTGGTGTATGTTATTTGAGCCGAGTAACTGCCAGGAAGTGGGCACTTCGCAAATGGAGTGCTTTTAAAATTAAATACACCACTCAAATATTTAAATCATTTTGGCTACATGAATAAAAATATATTTTACACTATGTTGTACAGTAACCGTTGAGATTTACGACTATACTTATACATTTTTATGCTGAATCCCATCTGATCTCGGATCCTTGTTCTTATTCCAGACTTATTCTTATCCAATCAAATTTTAGTGTATAAACAATGTAACTTTCATTATATAATGGCAGTTATTTCGTGGTGTAACATTTTAATTTTAAGAATATACAATTTTTATTTTGACTTTATACTACGCACATATAGTTTTTTGAGTTAATATCACTACCAGTTTCGGGAAGAGCAGTCCACATTCATTAAATAATTTATTATCATGGGTAGGCAGAGAGAGTAGAACGCGCTCACTCTCCCTCTGTTCTTATTATTTTCAACACTTGCTTTATATATTTTTTTCTTTACCATAATCTTTTCATTATATTTTTCTTATGACCAAACCATCTTAGCGACCCTTTCATAGTGACATCAAGTAAGAAATTTAAATTATGTTGGCCCTCATTCTTATCTTTGCAAACTTCATGTATGCAGCGGAGACTTGGACAGTCCGCAATAGATACAAGCGTAAAATGGAAGCTTTCAAATTGTCCCGCAGACAGTACGACGCACGGATTCCTCAATCTTGCAACAAATGCAACTACAACAAGCCTTATCTAGAGCAAGCCCTATCTACAGCAACAACAAACAAAATATACATTTCTTCAGTTACATTGTGCGTCAAAGTAAAAGTCTATAAAATTAGATTATCCTGAGGACAATTATGGATGACGAAGACCTGGAAGAGTGCCACAACGGTGGATAACTGGAGATACCCTGGAGCTTGAGTCAGCTGTGAGGTCAACCCAGGACTGGGATTTGTGGAGGTGTATTTCGAGCCAAGTCTCACCTGATGATGATGATGATGACGTGATAAAGTAAATACATATGTCAATACTGACATGAAGGAGAATTATAAAATTACTTACTTACTATCGCGCCGTAGGCAGAGAGGATAGAGCGCCACACTCTTCTGTTATGACACAATTGTCGCCTCATCCACATTCATACATCTTCTCATACAAGCTCGCCAATTGTTGAAGCTTCTAATATAACTATTCTTCAGTATCTGGTTTACCTGGTCGTGCCAAGTCTTCCGCGGACGTCCTCTATTTTTGGTGCCATCGACACTTGTGTCATGTATCTTTCTTACCTTTTCTCCTCATTCATCCGTTCCATATGACCAAACAACCTAAGTGATCCTTTCTTTATCTTACTCATTATACTAACATCAGCTTTACATTATTTCCTTATGTGATCTCATTTTCACAGCATTAAGTCTACTTTCGTTCCTCTTCTGCCAGTTTCAGGCCTCATTTCCATACATCAGTGTCGGTACCAGGACTCCATTGTGCACCGATAGTCTTGCCTTAATTGACAAGTTCCCGTTAGATATAATTTCATTCGCCGTTCACTTTATTCCCTGCAGTCACCCTCCTTTCGATATCATTCTGTCTTTCCGTTTCTATCAAACATACTTCCCAAATACACAAACTTATCTACTTGTTCCAAACATACATTATCTACAAGTATTTTGCACGGTGTCTTGCTTTCTTCCATCTCGATTACCATCACTTTCGACTTGTTGATATTCATATTAAGGTCGCTTTCTTTGCATACATCGTACATTCTACTCACTAGACTGTAGTTTTTGTTCATTATTCGCCATTAGTACTACATTATCGGCGTAAAATAAACAACATATAATCAAATCGTTCATTTATGCTCCTACATTCATACATTTCAGTTATTTGACACGATTATCCATATACAAGTTGAACAGCCATGGAGATGTTACACAACTTTGTAATGTCAAACCATGGTGTGAATGTTCCGTTGATACATCTTCATATAGGGATGCGATTGCGTGTATAAGTTTGCTATTTCCCCTTTAATCAAAGAGTACGTTCCATAACCTTTCTCTTATAACTCTATCATATGCCTTTTGTAGATCTACAAAGGTACAAAAAAGTTTTTGGTTTTTCGCTAAAAATTTTTTCGTCTTCAATCGTTGAGAAAAAATCTGATCCATGCATCCCCTTCCACCCACAAAGGCCCCTTGCACATCCATACTTTTTCTTTCGTTAACGTTCTTGATCTTTCTATTAAAATTCTTCCATACAGTTTACCAACCGAGCTCAGTGGACTAATTGCTCTATAGATACCACATTCCATTTTCGACCCTTTGTCTTTTTTATAAAAATGGACTGAAAGTCCTGGCGCCATCTAGCAGGTTTCGTTCAAAGCTTAATTTGATAAAATTAGTATTAGAAATATGTTAGCTTGCTACTGGAAAAAAAAAGTTTCACTGATATAACGTATATAAAAATCTGACGGAACTAATATAACTGGTGTATTTCGGCTAGGAAAAGAGTACCGGCAATATAAAAAGTTTAAATCACTTTTCTTTTAAAAAAACACTATTATTTAAAAAAATTATTTAAATAGTTTCTTTAAGTTTAACTCTTATCTAAAATATGTGTATTATACCAAAATCATTCCAAAATCACAATCTTTCCTATCCAGGATATTCATAAATAATGATTTGATATTTTCTATACCGATGCAGTTTACTCGATAAGGCTGTCAAAACACTCCTGTAGTGAGTTGAGCTACACTACATAAATCACAGCCTAATGATTGAGACGGCTCCAGATTGCGTTAAGTGAATTATCTTGTCCCGCCTGTGGTTTTATTAATTAACGAGATATTCATAAATTAATCAAATCAATCGTATCGTGGATCTATCACAACTCATCAGCTTATTCATTCTGTACCGTGAAGAAATATAAAATATAAAATTACTTTTTTGATAATCGTTATGACTATTCCATCACCTCTGTCTACTTACAAGTACAGAAGTTAGGATTTCCCATATTCCACAAACTTACATCGTACATACTCGTAGTTTCAATTCATGATATTGTCATGAATTTTTGTTGTTTTTAATGAATGTGAATCTAATATTAGAAAAATAAACATTGTTAAAAGGCTTGTGTTAAAAAATACATACGAAGAGATCGTAAGAATAGTAAGAGTGATACACGATTTAAGTAATGATGGCACCGGAAATAATGATTACGTACTGGAAAATGGTTCTGGTTGACGGATTTATCATCCACGTTTCTCATGACTAAGGATCGTGTTCTCCATGCATTCTCACCCTCTTGACTATACTCCTCCACTTTTCTCGGAATCCTGCAGATTTCTAGATTTATAGTTGCTCAATTCAGAGGGGCTCCGCTTTCCAGAGTTAAAAAAAAAAGTAAAGTATAACCAGGGGAAATACATACAGCGTCAAAATGAAAACAAATGCCTAGAAACACAAATTAAGCAACAAAAATATTGGCATATCCGATTGTACTCGGTTTCAGTATTTGTTTGTTTTTATTAATAGTTTAACTTGTTCATACTTCACTTTGTGTTGTGATATTATCATTTTGGGGACCCCCAAGGTCTTCGCTTCACAAATCCGCCCCTGCGGCGTATGATGATTGAGTGTTTGTAAAAATGATGACAGTTGTTAAATCATGGGCAGCCGCAAAGATCATTCTATTTCTGATGACACTTGAAATCACTGTTAATCTTACTTTCATCTTGTTTTAACATCTTCATCCTTCCATACGAATACTACGTACAAAAATGAATAGCGAAATTTGACGCAAACAAATTTCAAGTTTAATATTTCATATAAGCGAGCGTACATTTAAAATATTTTAATGACAACTCCTTTAAGCCAGTTCTTTGGTAATTTATTCCGGGTGAAGTTTCTTGATGTATTCGGTATCACAATCTCGAATCAATTCTAATAAGAATAAAGCTAGTTATATCGAAAATATCTTATATCTTTATCTGCGTATGCTCGTTTAACAAGTTTGGCTGGAGCTTCGAGAGCTTGGATAGTTTGATAAACCTCCTTGACTGGTTGCAAAAGTCATGATTCGTCTTATTCAACTGTCCAACGGTTGGGGGGATCTTCCTCATCTTCTCCGACTCAGACGTGGCTCACCACAACAAGCTTTGAAAAACCTCGAGTCAAATAACGCCGGTACAATTTCCTTTGCAACGTTTGCAGTTCATCTGTACAGTGACTAATGGCCATAGTAAGATATTACATTGTCTACAGGTATTAGTAATAATTGAAAATAATGGTTTTTAATTTTTAAGAAAACCACATTATTATTGTGAAGTTGCACGTAATTCTGTGATATTTTAATACTAATTAGTTGAGGTTGAAGTTTTCCTATCAGGGGAAACGGGCTGACCATTACACCATGTCAACTTAGTAATGGTTTTTAATTGATACATTTAATTTGTATTAACAATAATAATCACATACAACTATATAAGTAAAATAAATTTACAAAAATCATTTAGAAAGGTTTACATAAAAAAATCTGTCTTCAAAAATATATATTCATTACCAGGAATGAAAATGAAATATATTGAATATTATACACTCTCATACTTCATATTTGTATATTATTTACTCTTACTTTACTTACTCTTATTTATTTTTGATATATTGAACATTGTATTTACTTTACGTTTTACGTTGTATTTATATGTATAACTGTTCTGAAAAATCATAACTTCATTAATAAAATGTAATTTACTTAAAATTTATTATATAAGTTGTTTTCAGCGCTGAATAATAAATTAGTTGAGTCTCTGAACGTCGTATGATCAAACCCAGCGTAGTTGATAGTACTGCATTATTAGTAGTTAAATCTCGCGTGCCTTGGCGAACACATAAACAATTCACGCGCTGAATAAAGCTTAAATGCGTTCGTGATAAATCAATCGATATGTACCGTACATCGAAGCCAATTTGCCATCTCCACCACCGATCGGTTGTTGCAAGTCCATCGAGACCATTGCAATATGCAAATGATGGTCTGTATTTTTATCGAATAGAAAATGAGTATTTATCAGATTGGAACCGTTTATACTTTGAGAAAATAAATAGCGTGTGCTAAAAGAAGTGAATTTCGACTAATTAAAATTATTAAACACTGGCCGTGGATCATTTTAATGTATAAACTTTACATCAAATAGTAGAATGTGAGTAGTTCAAGAGGAATTTTGTTTGAGTGCTCTGATGCCAAACGCTAGTGAAGAACGAAAATGCATACAACTAGTTAAAGTTACTATGAACCATCTTACGAGAATATGGAAAGTCAGTGACATCAAACAAGCAACTAAAATTATATTAGTTTACATTCTTGTCTTTCCAATCTTCACGAATGCAGCATCGACTTGGACAGTTCGCAATAGCGACAAGCGTAAAATATACACCTTCAAAATTATTGCTGGAGAAGGGTGTTACGTATCCCGTTGACAGCATGACGTATAAATGTCTCAATCTTACAACAGATCTAATCATAGTCTAATTCTTTAGCCACATTATGTGTTTGGGCCGAAGAAGACCTGGAAGAGTGGCACAGCGGTGGATAGATGGCTGGAGAGACCCTGGAGCTGGAGTCAGCTGTGAGGGTGACCCTGGACCTTGTTATTATTAGAGCTAATGTGTTAATTTATATAGAATTACAGTGTTGGATAATGTAAGAATGATTTTAATCCCAGGTTTTCACTTTTAAAATTAACCGAATATTTATTTAAACAACTTTGTAATATGTTTTGATCATTTCAAGACAACTTCAAGCAAAATGGCAACCAGTATCCAGAAAGTGTTCAGTCAAAGAAGGTCTTTAGAGGCCAAATTCCATGTTATTTGGGCTCAATGTTTTTTTTAAATACGTGTACTTCCTTTAATTTTCGATACGGAGTAAACTCGCTACTTGCATATCACAAAATCAGGTGACTGCAAAGACTTCGCCTATCTATCTTTGCCTGGCATTGATTAGTGCAGAGTAACTAGCAAATATCATTTCATTCAATTTTAAAATTTAAAAAATCATATACGTCTTGTGTCCTTGAAAGTATATCAAATATGTTTTTTCATTCCATGAAAAACAACATTCTACAAGCCGAATATCATTTATACGTGCCCGGCGTGTACAATTTTTTGAGTAATAATTATGTAGCACAATATTCCATGAAGGTTTCCGAATGAACTAATTCCAATGAGTGAATGATCAAGACCTGAGTACTTATCTAAATACAACATACATCAAAATTCTCTTCCTAAATGTAATATTTTGGGTTGCATTAACGAACACACTATTTGTTTTTCGCTGAACAATCCATCGTAATTCTATTAAATTGCTGTCCGTTTTTATCCAAGCGTTAAACAATGGTGACACTCCGATACAATCTGTTTTTATCGCAATGACCAAATGGATAATTTGTAATCCGATCTGAGTGCAATTAATGATTTATATAATTGACATATCCATCAAACATTTGATAAATGTAAAATCGAAATTAAATGTGTTGAAATTTATTGTCCCAAATAAAAATACATTTTTTCAAATTAAGACAAACACATAGGCGATTAAAAATTTGTCCTTTAAATATTTAATGTATTAAAAAAATAGAATTTTTCACCTGACGCTGTTTTTTGAAGCAGCAGACAAATCCTGGGAGGAGGTCACGTTTTCCTTCCTTATTATTTGGTCAATATACTTCAATTTTTTTAATGTCTTATTTTGTATACTTCAGCAAGTGGCCGATCTTAATACCTTATTTTCTCGTTAATACTGTTTAATATCCATATTTATTTGTATCTCTTTTTGTCATGCTTATTTTTATCTCTTTTCTGTTGGACCACGTCTCAAGATATCTATCCAGACGTTGAAAGTAGATATAAATACAGTTGACAAAATTAAGCTTAGATATGTAGAACATGTGAGTGCTTAGGACATTCGCGTGTAATCCGAAATGACCATTCATTCATTAAGCAAACAAAATATTGGAAGACAACCATGTCAGAAGCTTCATTATTCAACGAGCATCCAAGAGAATGTGTACGAAGCCGAACAATATATGAGTACTAAATTAGGATGTATGGCAGTCTATTATATCAGCTATCTAACTAAATAGACATATGTACATTACTGCTAGAAACTAAAACAAGATTTACAAGATTACTTTTTACAAGATTTTGTTTGTTCAGAATACGAACGAAGATCATCATTGTCATCACATGACTGCACCTTTTAAATTTGTTTTCATAGTAGTTCCTACTTAGTCACCCACCACTTTTACTTTATAGTTTAGTTTTTATCTATGCTTGTATTTTTAATTTTAGTATACATTGTTTCCTGAAGAAGATGTCATAGATATCGAGACACGTTGATTTTTCATTAAATAATGGTTTAAACAAAGTGTTTTGTCTTATTATTTAGGAATATATTTCGCTATTGCCGTCTAGTTTTCACAGATAATTCTCCAATCGTGATCGTCAAGTTTTCTTGCATCCTTTTCACATTATTGCCTCATCTTCGAGGTCATATGTACCTCGGAAGCCTTTCTTCTTATTAAGGAGAACACATTCTTATTGTTAAGTTGTAATTATTTAGAAAATAGGACTGTGATATTTTAAATACCTACTAATTGCTACCGAGATATGAACCTCGATCTCTTTCCAATCCTGGATAGGTGCATTGACCGACTATGCTACAGCAGACAGAGCTTTTGACGACAAATTTTCGAACCTATATGTTACACTTTTCAAAATAATACATCTATTGTTAATATGTTGAGCAGCTTGTTGGTGTGGTTAAAACGCTGGCCTAGTGATCTAGTGGTCGGGGGTTCAATATCCCAGCAAATTAGTCCTATTTTCATAGTACAAGCGTTTAGCTTAGTTTGAAAATTGTAAGAATATTTATATGACATGTATTTCATGTACGCATCTTTATTTAAAATATATATTCTTACTCTTTTCATTAATTTTAATAAATAAAAACAACGGAAGCCACGCCGTATTGTATTATTGTAATGGTGCACTGCAGCATGGCATGGTTACCTTATATAGAAAATTTGGTAACCTGTCGGCAAATGAGTGGGACCAATATGGGAGAGTTTCGAGAGAATGCCAACAAACAAAACAACATATCTTCTTCTCTCCCTGATGCGTAACGAGTTTTCTTCACAAAAAATAACAGATTTAAAATATATCCAGAGGTTTTCAATGTGTCGTACAGAATAAAAGTATGCTGTTGGTAAAGTATCATGATGCAGACTCTGCAGATGAATGGTTTGGGTGGTTAATCTCCCCTCAATATTAGGAAAGCTGATAAATCGATTAGTTTTTAATGAAAACAACAGGTCCTCCAACGGAGCTCACAAAGCGCGCCGCCACACCTCTCGAGAGATAATCCTCGACAATAATTGCTGAGTCCTGATTAGAACCAACACCGGGACACCTGTCAGCCGGGCTACACGTGACTAACGCTACGAGAGTTTTCGGTACTTATCAATCTGCCGAAAAGTGGAGTCGTTAATATGTTTGATTATTACGAAAATGACGTAACAACGTTGCGCTTATCACACGTCTACTTCAGAGGTCTCCAAACCTGCTGGCAAAAATTGTATCTTCAATCACATAAATCTTTTGTGTGTGTGCTATTGAGTGCTTCTATTTTCCTGAAAGATTGAAATAAAACTTGTGAGGGTTGTGGCATAAGGCATCGCATGGTGTTTCTTATAAATTCAATTATTTCAACATTTTCAAGACAATCTGAATGGTAGACTATCGAGCCAGCCTCTATTTCAGCTACAGAAAGAATTGTAGAACCGATCAGCCATTGCTAGTAGACTAAGTTCACCGTGCGAGGATTTGCTGTGGCTGGCCCAAAAACGTGGTAATCTTTGAACTCAAGGAAAAGAGATAAATAGAGAAGTAATAAAGGTATCAGAGTCGTTATTTTAAATAAATAATTTAAAAAACTGGAAACACTTACTTTTTCAAAAGCGTATTCCTATGCTTATAACACAATTTTTAATTTTAAATGTTAGTGTAGTGTTATAAATATTTATGAAATATTTTGTACTTAAAAAAATATCACAGACCTATGTTCTGTATAATTACAACTTCATCATAAGAATATGTTCTCCTTAATACTATATATACATTTTTATTTTTTTATTATTAAGTTTAAATAAGTATTTTGCTATTTACCCCACACTTTCATATATTTTCCATTAAATATAATAAAAAAATAACTTTGTCTCTATGAGATATCTGATATTTGTTTTTATAACAGTGTATTTAAAAATCCAGTAATTGTGTGTTCTAGAACATATTCAAATATTGTCAATATCATTACGAATGATTCATTCAATATTATTATTGATTAATTTCTTACATTTTAATGGAGCTTGCGAGCAACTGATTGACAATCGTTGATGTGTTGTTGGGATACTCAAAAAATACTTTTTCTAATTCATTACACAATCATATATTGCAGGTTTTGTAGGTAGTTATATAAGGAATAATATTAGTTAGGAGCAATAACCAACTGATTCTCCCAGTTTATCAATTGTATAATAAAATTATAAAATATTTTATTATCTGTCTTACATATTGGGGCATTATATTTTATTAATATATATTTTTTAAACACTAATAAAGTTGGGTACGTAAAATTTGTTATGTCAAAAGTAGCTGAATTTTTTTTCATGTTGGAAATACGTAGATAAAAACATAACATATTACCATACTTCCTTGTATCATCACAAACGCAATCTATCGATAATTTGTTTCCACGTAAGCACCTATGTATATTTTACGATATCAATATTCCACAATCACGGTGGATTATTTGGATTTTTGTCACCATTTAGTGTTCTGGGAAAAAACTGATTCCTATCCAATAACGAATTTCATACCTGAATACATTCCTAACGGACGACAGGTATGAAGTAATAATCCATCATTATTCGTTTATTTCTTTTCATCGTGTTATACTTGTACTATTTATAAACTGTCATAGATTCTTAGCTAATTGAATACATACTTGTATAATATAAGAATTAATGTATATATAAGTCATTCGAGAAAGGTGATACACAAAATGCGATGAATGTCACGAATGAACCAATAACAATAATTTATTGAATTATTGAATTACTTATTGTGGATAATATTTCATTTGAAAATATATTTTTTTCATTGATTATTTCTTGAAATACGGCCCGCTTTTAACCATTTACGGTTTATAGCAGTTTCAGTGACATACTTCACCCCACTTGTAACCCACGAGTTTCTATTTCTATCTCTTCCAGCGATTCCTAGCATACTATGCTGGGCATCATATTTCAAAAGTTGGAAGAATGCACTAGACAAAGATTATTCGCTTAAAATATTATGTATTCCAACTTTTTATACTAGGATACACCAGGATAAAAATAATACTATTTATATAGCCCCATTTTCGTAAAAACTTTGACTTCAAGAACGTTACACTCTTCTGTCCTGGCTTACGACTCTTGTCTCATCCATTTTCATACATAAACTTATACATATGGCTGTTGAATATTTTAATAGGGATATTATTTTTACATAAATGTGAAATAAAATTAACGTATGTCTTTAAATATCTAGCTAATAATGGATTTCAAGTTCATTTCACATACTCTTCTTACATATAAATGTAATAATCGACTTGTCTTTTACGGTGTTTTGCGTTTCCTCTATAGTGTGGTAGTAAAGAATTCAGAGTTAAAAATGACTAACTAACTTACCATCATGCTGGTTCTCCACGGTCGTAGAATGATATGATAGAGCGCCACACTATTCTGTCCCGACATATAATTCTCGCCTCATCCACATTCATACATCTTGTTATTCAATCTCGTCTCCCAGTATCTTTACCTGGTCGTGCCAACTCTTTCGAGGACGTTCTTAATTTTTGGTGCCATCATTGTTGAAGACCAAACTGACTGTTTTTAAATCTGTGTATTAGTTTAATATATGGTCACCAAAGTTGGATCCGTAATGAGAGAGTAAATTCGATAATAAATGAGTTGAGAAGTAACGGGAGTATCACTATTGAACCGAGTGATAAGTATTGATATGAGGCATGATTGTCATACTTTTTATATAAAGTAAATTCTTAATTCAGGTGGCTTGGACACATTTTGAAAATGCTAGAAGGATGATTACTGAGACGTATCTTTATGGCAAATTCAGAGGGAATGAATAGCAATAAAAAATATGATAATAGATTGAGTTTTTAATGGTTGACAAGTACCGAAGAGGAAGCAGAATGGGGAAGGTGAACCTTGGTACCCCGACCCTCTAATATTAATGGACCAAAATTATGATATGGTGATATTTTTTTGAAAATACTCACTTCATTACGACTAGATTTAAATGCCCATTATTTTTATACATTAAATAGTTTTAAGGTCAAGGCCAACAGAAGCCACGAAGTTTTTTTTTGTTGTATAATTTAGCATTTATAAAAGAGCCAATTGCAATTTAAACTGGCGCATTATCGTGAAATGAACGACTTTTATATGCAGCATTGCATGTGACAAAGTATACGGGTTTATCACATGGCGTGTAGTGTCGTACATGTGTCAAATAATATGAAAATACCGCATACAGTTTTTTTGTAATGATTTCGTTCCTACACCGGTGTGTTCCAACATATGTAACACAAATATTTCGTGTTATTACAGCACTGGAAATTCTTAACCAAACGCGACCGAGGAAAATTCTTACACGTGCAAAAAATTGATGTATAATTTTAAGAAAATGTATACGGCGCTTGAGAACAATAAGTGTAATGTGTTCTCGTGTTTATTAATTGTTGAATTTATGTTGAATAGTTAGTTTCAGTAATGTGCAAGTTGAAAAATGTTAATTAATTATTTCTTGGAAGTTTGCTGTATTCAGAAAAATATTATTCGAAAAGTACAAGAAAAGGATTTTTATTTATAACATTTTTTTAAATTGTGGATATGCTTGTGAGACAGAGGAATCTCGACCTGAGCTACATATAACGGATAACCAGCATAATGAAAGTATTAACACACTTCCTTACTTACCATCATGCCATTTCCCAGCGGGGATAGGCAGAGAGGATAGAGCGTCACACTGTTTTCTCCTGACACAATTCTCGCTTCATTCATACATCTTCTCATGCAAGCTAGCCGATTATTTTGGCTTTTAACAGAACTATATTCTAGTATCTGGTTTACCTGAATAAAGTATTAAGAGTTTGTGAATTGAATTGAAGAGTCTATGGTCAATAATAAAAACAAATTTTGAAATAATTTAATTATTTGTTACCCAGTTCACGTGGAAGTACATACATGCGCGCTTTCCTTTGTCCATAGATATGTTGGTGGGCAACTTACTAGTCTATCAATAATAACCACAAGGGTAACAGTAACAACCAATATTCCCTTTAATAGCGCACATAAAAAAATATAGCGCACACAAAATTTCTTCTTCACTTACAGTCTTCTATCGAAGATTCCTCACCATGTCACCAGTATGTTGATATATCCTGATAATATAACATTTATATTCCGATTAACATTTTGAATATTGAGCCACTTTCTGAGGTTACACAGCCAAGTCAATCTCTTTCTATCTACGTCTCTGCTGTCTTCTGTCTTCCCTGTATAATGAATTGTAAGAGATCATATTTATTATTGTGTGGAATGTGTCCTCAGCGTGCAGCTTTCCTCAATAGTTGTTTTTAGTTATCTTGACTTATTTATGCGTCTTAATACATCTATATTAGTAATGTAGTCCACTCAGGCCTTACCAGTAGCCTTATACTAGTATGGTAATATCTATCTTATTTTCTTATTTAAATAATTGCATTCGTCCCTAAAACTGCATAAAAGAAAATTGATGCACACACCGTAATCTAAAATCAGAGGGAACATTGGCAACAACGTGTCTGTAGACCATGACTTAGTTGGCTGGACGGGGGTACCAAGATTTAGTCGAAAAAAGGCACAGTCCATGTCAGACTATAGTTCCACGAAGATGATAATGATGATTACCAAATGATTAGATAACTAACTTACAGTATTTTGCTTTCAATGTCTTCTCATGCAAGGCTTATAACAATACCATCTTCTGACATAAGTATTTCGCGGACGACCTCTATTTGTGGTGTCATCAGCACACGCGTCATATATCTTTCTTACTATTCTTCCTTCGTTCGTTCTACATGATTAAAACCTGCGATATCCTTTTTTAACCCCATTCACTATGCTACGATTATTAGCAGATGCATAGTCTATTTAAAAAGATAAAAATAAATTGACGCAGTGGTTTTTATGGTCGAAGAAGCTACATATTAATTTAGGTGAAATTTAAACAAACACAAATACAACCATACGTATTTACTTTGTTGAAAAAAATAAATGTAATGATACAACTATATTTATTTGATTGCGTTGATTATAAAAATTGTGATTTTGTGACCCATGAAGACATTTTTCTACGCTTCCTAGTCCGACCTAACTAATTGGGACGACCCTCGTGAGGGGAAATTAGTATACTAACATAAATAAACTACCCCCAAGTTAAACGTAATCATTAAACGAAAGCTGTAGAAATATGGGTTAATATTTGTTATGTGAAATGTTTGTATATAATATACGAGTACAGCACATTAGCAACAGTTTTTTACTTCACTTAAAAATCGATGAGTGTTTGTAATAGTCGTAGTGAAGTAGGTATCTACTCGTATCGTGCTTGATCACAAATAATTCCCAAATCGTTTAGGCGGCTGGCTTTGATGTTTTGTGATAGCTGGTACTTTTCCACAAAGGTTCGTCCAATCTGAAGAGTTGATTGAAATACTGGGGAAATTGGGGCGAAATAATAACTCAAATCTTTGATCCTTTTACGCAAAACATAAACAAAATAATTCTACACCTTATGATCGATCTAAAGCAAATTTTGCGTAATTACTTTTTAGGATCCTGCGCAAAACATAGACATCTTCTCCCATCATCATGCCTACTGCATTGTGTCCCACCGATATTAATGTCTATTATATTGAAACTCATTCAAATTTTGTTAAGTTGCACTCTGGGCTCCTGAGGAAAATAAAGTTACATTACCCTACCCTACATGCCTGATATTTTAACCCTCCCCCTGACTGGACCAAATTTTGCGTACAAAAGTTATTATTTAGTGACTGCGAAAAACATTGGTTTTTTCCCCCTATACCCCCTATTTTAAATGATAACTAATTCTGTTATAATTGGTGGATATGGATTTGATGAGAGCTGTGTGTCAGGATAGAAGAGTGTAAATCTCTATCTTCTCTACTTATCCCATAAGGGAAACAGCATAATAGTAAGCTAGATAATAAGTCAGTTAGGAATAATTAATCCTGTAGTCTGTCGATTTGTTAATAGTGATTTCTTCTCTTTCGTATCTATGTTACAACAAATTAATTGTGAATGTAAAGCTAATATTAGCGTAGTGAACAGATTTAACTTGATTGGTTTGGCCATGTGGAACGATTGAATGCGGAGAGAATGGAGGAGGAAGAAAAATGAACGGCGAGAGTTTTAATAGCATCAGAAACACTAGGAAGTCCTACCTCAAAAATCAACGGGCGCGCTTTAGAAAATGCATATAATTAGACCTATTTTTATTCCGCGAGATGTAAGTTAATAGAGAGACAAACTAGTGTTTCAATAATCTAAAATCTTGCATTATTTAATTTGTTACAATGTGCATCGTTTCGTGTATTGCCCCGGTGTCCCCACACGAGGACGACTGCTCAGGCCGATCATATCAAGGTGTGTATAGTGCTGACTTAAAAAATCTATTTGAAATAACATATGTCGGCATGACATAGATAACGCGAGGCACAGATTTGAGGGCAAACACGTAGATAGCGCACAAATCACAAACCTAATCATTACAAATGGACTCTTATCGCGTTATCCAAGATAAGATTAAACCTGTACATATTTTTAAAAAAATCAAATATTTTTTACGTAAGTACATCATATTATATACCTGCAGTATTTTTGAATAAAAAAATATAAATCCCATTTTCAAATTAAACTTTCGTGATCTGCCTATTAATACTAACTTCTTCCACGTGATTATAATTATATTTATATAACCCCTTTACTAATAAATAGATCATTTTTAATTGTTCTAGTATTTCGTATATACTTGATATTTTATTTATTATATAACGTGTAATGGACCTAGTCCACATGACTTTATGGCTTATATTTTAAGAAATATGTCCCTAATCTCAACCATGTCAGAGATATTGGCATTTAAAAAAAATCGTAATTATGCGATTATTTGAAATATTTTATTTATTCCAAATTATATATTGAATGCAAAAAATTAAAGGTCATCGAATTCTAAGCGACTAGATTATTTTTTGTTAAATGATTTAGGACCTCAAGCATAGATATAGATTAATAATGGAACAATGTTTCAAATATTTATTTTGAAGTACATAGTATTCAAGCATAACACGATTTTGTAAAAATTTAAAACAATAACATTTTCCGTAACAATACAGAATTTGCACATATTCCTTGAATATTTTCGACTCGTAATTTAGTCAAGCATTCATTAATAAAATATTGCGGACTAGGTCTGTTACACCCTGTATGTATACCTACTGTATTCTATTACATTCTATTGAACACAATTTATATAATTAAAATTACTGGCATTTAATAGTATATTAAGAACATGTGATATACTTTGTAAGTTGTGATGCTTGCAAAATAATGTTGTTACTTAACTCTGTATACAATATAAAACCTGTAGGTACATAGATTCAAAACCATTAATTGTTTAGATTGCATTATAGTTCCATTAACCCTTCAAACCAGGTATTGAACGAAGGCCTTATTAGAATCATTAACAATCGGTCATGCCAAGACAGATGATGTGTCGTTCTATCCTCTTCACATATTTATTTTAGTAAGTAATAATTTCACAATCAACGACATCAGTCCTGTTGACGGACCCTGCAATAATGGGATCCGAACGTTCGTCACAGAAGATTTTGAGTTCTTTTTTAACCATTCCCATACGGTGCCAAAATAATAACGCGCGCTCCGGTGCTGTAAATTCAGTGTACATGTAGACTTTTGCGATTTTCAAGTCGGATAAATATGAATATTTTACATTTATTACTTATATTCATCATTAAAATAATAGTTGATGTATGTATAAGTGAATATATATATATATATATATATCAATTAATGTGAAAAAGTGCTAAAAATTATAAAAAAACATTGGACATACGGAACGACAGCACAAAGACGCTTAAGACACGTCTAACTCAGCCAGCGTACGCTATGCCACAACTAAAGTGATGATCGGCATCCGGCTCCCCGCGCCCCGCACACTACGCCATCTGCACCTCTCTGTACGTACACATGCATGCATGTATTTATCAATTCACGCCAGGTTCTTCGAAAAAATATTTGTTATTGTTGCGTATGATAAATACTTATATATTGTAATTGTTTTATCCTATACATAAATACCTACATATTTTATCCTACACATAAATAAATACGGAGGAATACCTAAAATGTGAACTCTGTACTTAGTATATTTACAGATATATTCACATAATTAGAGACAATGTCAACTCAGTTTACATCACCGGAGAGGAAGGTTAAAAAAATACCACCGCGAAATTGATTAGATAACTAATAATTGAAATCACATGTTTAAAATAGAGACGGCACAGGATAACGTTGAGTTTGCATTTTACAGGTAAGAAGCCCTATTTGCTACGTTAAAAACTTGGTACGTTTAACCTTTAACTTACATAATATGACCGTTCTGTTACTGTAAGTTAATAACAAATCAATTCTCAATATTTAGTGATAATAATCGGATTTGTATTTCAACTTAGAATTTATAACATTTAACTTCTGTGACAAAAATAAATGTTTTACCGACACTCTTATTATAAAACGTTATTATGTATTAACCATATTTTTTATTTAACCTACCTTAATATTTTATACCTTTAATTTTGACACTGAGCTCATTACACTTGTGACTGCATTTAAGTAATCCTTTTTAGCTATATAGACAATTACCATTCTGGCGAGGTAGCGTTAGACCATAGGCCTTCATTATAATTGAATAGCTGATACACACTCAAATCTCGGACCTCCCGATTTCGGAACCCATTATCCTTTCCAAACCCACATTGACGCCCCATCTAAAGGCCCGCCCGAATCCAGTTTCCCGTACAACTTGAAAAAGCTTTATTTACTTAAGATGGGTCGTAATAAGCAGAAAATTATTTAGGAAATGTGTGTATTATACCAATAAATATGTATATTTTTTAAATAATATATTTTATTGATACTAATAAATTATTATTCCATAAATATTATATGTAATAAAAACATTATATTATTACATATTTTTTAAAATAAAAAAATAGATGTAATACATGTCGCTTCAATATTCTTACTATTTTCAAACTAAGCTAAGCGTTTGTACTAAGAAAATAGGACTAACTTGCTGGTCTCCTGGAACGAGGCGTTAACCCCCAACCACTAGATTTACAACAAGCTACTCATATTATTAATATGGTAATATTACACGCATGGTAAACTTAGTCTGAATTATTTTACAAATAATACGTTTTTATTATTTAAATCGATAATTCATTTTCTAGTCACCCGGGACAGTGACCAAATTCTTAACCGCTCGGTAACAATCCAAGTATTTTAATTATATACATACATATATAGAATTAAAAGAAATAATTGATTTTGATGAAGAACATTAACAAAATAACTGTCTTAAATATGAATTAAATATATTAATTAGAGATATATACATATAAAATCAATTCTATCGAAAAATATTGTTGTTGCGCCACCGGGATTCGAACCTGGATCTCTTTCCTAACCGGGGAAGGTGCATTATCCAACTATGCTACTGCGAGGATATTTTTAGCGACAAACTTTCAAACCTATATGTTACCTTGTTGATATTAATACATTTAATCGTTCCATTATTTGAAAGAGCCATCTACCGTATTTTTACAGAATCTCAAATACCTTTGAGTAAACTGATAGCAGACGCCAGAATTATCAATTCATTTTTATTAAATTTTGGACACATTGATACAACTTTAATATTAGGAGAACACATTCTTATTGTGAAGTTGTAATTATTCAGAACATGTGATGTTAACATCACAGACCGTCTGTTCTGAATAATTATAACTTCACAATAAGAATGTGTTTTCCTTAAATAACTGTCAATTACAATTACTTTTTTTTTTATCAATAATGTGATTGTCCATTTTGTCAATGATGTCAAGTAATGACAATAATGTGTTATATGGAATCTTAAATCGAAATCTAGACAAATCTATTTGATACCAAGTGATTATGTGAAAAAAAAAAAATTATTATTACACACTTGATCAGATTTACCTAAATGTTTAAAATATATAATATTATTGTGTCCGTTATCAGTGTTAATAATTTATGAATAATTTTCGGTTTTAGTATAAAAATAAACATCTCTGAATTCACGAAACAGTAACTAAATGAACAATGAACATTAGTTTACGCGTTGTTTAAGTGAAACATGAAACTAATTAACACAGATTATTTCATCATTAAATATTATAATAATATAGATTATTTAACTTTTGTTTTTAGCCACTTCGGAAAATACCATTTCCTTCATCAGGATGTCAAATTAACTAACCAAAACCATATGTGTCACGTTATTCTAATGTTTTAATAAAAATACATTTATAAAAAATATTTTTACAAAATATATTGTATCTAACTTAAATTATCAAATTTTGAAATTGACTTAATGGTTTAAAATTATTATAGATTTTTTTTTAGAATAGGACCATGCATAATTTAGTTGGTTATTTTTAATATTTTAAATAATTTTACATGTTTTATTTATTTCTAATGATTCTAAATAATTCAATTTTAAACCGACATTGTTTATATGTGAAACAGACAATACTAAATTTTTATTGAAGTATGATCATTTTATTATAAATGATTGGAATATTCTAAAATACCTTTACTATTTAAACATCTTAAATGCTCTAATGTATTTTTAATTCACTGCTAACTCCTTTGTTTTACTGATCGGAAGTTAACATTAATTTGTCCAGCTTGCTGGGTAGTTTAACAAAAGCACAGCATACATTTCAAATGCGTAAGTATACCCCATCCGATAAATTATGCCATAAGCTGAATAAGCGAATGATACAGCCACTGGCCGGAATGATGAGTTGGGACGAGGGGAAGTTTTCGGGGCACTGTTTGCACAGCCATCACTCACGGAGGCATTTATAGCTATATTTACCGCCCCAGCCTATTAACGCAAGGGCAATGGGCCGGTGGATTGTGGCAGGGCTCGAACACACGACTATACCGATCACAGATTGCGTTAGATGATCTAAAATAACGGTATTACATTAACGCTTTCTACAATTCTATGCAGTAATTTCGTACCCAACTAGTTTATGTGTATTTTAATATCAGTAGTTTTGTCTGTCCGTGCAAAGTAATGATAGTCAAATCGGTATTAAAACCGTTATTTAAACCGTTATTTTAATCGTTATTGTAACCATGATTGAGTTCGATTTAAATAAAGGTTAATACATTTCATTTAATATATAGTACAAAATATTATAATACAAGTTAAATTAATCAACTAGAAAGATATACAAAAAAATATATATCTTTCGAAAAAATATTTAGTTGCTACCGGGATACGAACAACAACAACAAAAATGTGTTCCGCTTAATTTAAAAATTGTGTTTCCAGAATTAATGATGAGAAGCTCGTAATAATAGCAAGAGGAAGGTCTCCTGCAAGATGAATAGACCAAATAACGGGTCCTCTTTGAACTGATGATAGTTAAACCGTTATTATGAATGTAACTGTGTCCGACTAGAACTATGATTGGTAACTGATTATTCGTTATTCTTCTAGCAATGACTGATACACTGGAAAGTAAACCTCCAACAGTTAAATCTTAGTTACCGATCATCATCATAACATAACCAGTTTACCATCACTAGTGCAAAGTCTTAATATTGTATTTCACGTTTTCTATAAATTAATTTAGGATAGTTAGGACAGTTCGGAACGAATACGTCACGGGATGTTTTAAGATCGCACCCATCACATAACGTATGGGAGAAGCCAGGCTGAAGAGGTATGGTCTCTAATGACCTTATCTTCTAAACTGCATTAAGATTAAATACTGGCAAAAGAGTGCGAGAACTTAATGTTAAAGATATAAACTGCATTTTTATTGTGGCATTAAACAAAATCTTCTGTCATCGAAATATATTCTTATATATATATTAACATTTTTATTCACCTACATTTTTGGTATGTAAATTTTTTTAATTAAACGATATCTGTGAACAAATATATTTATAATTATAGTGTATTATTGAAATAGAAATACAATTTTTTAGATATCTATGTTAGGGCGACTCATTTTTTAATTGTATAGGTACAAAGAACAATTGAAGATAATACATTTTTTTCAAATTCTCTTCTGTGACTGAAAACATGAAGGAACAAACAATCAATATAATAGGTACAATTTTATTCACAATACATTAAAAACAAGTTCCTTGAAAATGTATCGTTTTAGTATTTTTAATTTGTTACTACTATTGTAGTAAGAAACTGTGATTATTTTAATAATGAAAATTAAGTTAATGCATCGCTTTAAATTTAAATAATATGTTTATTTATTTATCCAAACATGTTCATACCACTTTTTATACGCCACGAGTGAATTAAATTAACAGCTTATTTTTTATGGTTTGCTTAATGAATAATATTAATGAAAATTAAGAAAAAATACATTATATAATTACACCCGTTTTCACAGTACTAGCGTCTATCTCTCGAAAGTTAATGAATTTTTTAAAAGTATTTACTGTTAATATTACGCGTACAATTCCACTAAATGTGTTTACATTTTCACAAATTATTACAAAATATGAAATTATAATATAATAAATAAGATTATATTTTAAATTATTAACAGGGTTAAGAAAGGTTTACTTACATGATTCTATCATGCGGAAAGTTTGCTTAAGCAGGATGGTAAGGTTTTTGATGACATCAAAATCCTGAGAAGTCGGAACCAGACCTGATAAAATTAAGTAAACAAGATTCTGGATGATGATCTGTCAGTCGGTTGAATTGGCGAAGATACTTGAGAGATGTAATTATAGAAATATGTGGCACCCTCCCGGGGATATATGCATGATGAGTGTAATACTTAACTATTAATTTAAACGTAATAATTCAAATGGAAAACAATGCAGACTATTTTCATCTAATTTGTTTTAATAAAAAAACTAAATGCATTTATGGTGTCACGTGTGGACTATTGTAACAGCGTCTATTCTGGCCTGCCAATGTTTCAGCTGGATAGATTACAATCCATTATAAATGCGACTGTACAGACAATATTTTTATTTATTTCATTCTTAACAAAGTGCGTACATAAGCATTCCTATATATGCTCTAATATAAACAAGATTCAAGTATTTCTTTTTACTAAAACTTATCTTACGTATTTGGCCAGTTTAATTTTAAATTTATTCAATTTCTCCTCGCACTATACATCATAGATTTCTGAGATTTGGCCTTCTTCCTGAATGGCAGTGTCAGTCTATCCCTTCCTTTTATACGATGCTCGTGCTCATGTTGATTTGCATCAATTTTTCGTGTGAATTCCGCTGATATTTTCTTATTGGGGATTTTGTAAATAAATACCATTATATTAAAATATATTTTCTGCTTTTATGAAGTTTCCAAATTCTTTCATATAACATCCCTTTTACATCAGCTATATTGGCTCCGATTCCTTGAAAGATTAGAATTTAAATTATGCTGGCTAGTGTACAAGGTGACACACAACATGTTGCCTCTGTATCTTCAAGAACTTTGTATTCCAGACAATTTGAATGGTAGACGTCAAACTCTCGGGTCAGCCTCTATTCCAGCCGCAGAAAGGGTTGTAGAACCGACCAACCGTTGCCTCTAAATTTTGTGAACGGGCATTTGCAGTTGTAAATCCAAAAGCGTGAAACTCTTTGCCCTCCGTCATAAGAAATAGTGCATCAGAGACTTTTTTATTTAAGAAGAAACATAAAACACACCTTTTCAAAAAGTCATTTCCATAAGTAAAAATAACAATTTTTAATTTTAAAAACAAGGATACTTGTAGAACTATAAACGATCTATGTGCAAAACGTCCTTGAGGTGGAAGTTTTTTCGAAAATGGCGCATTACAAATTATCCATTATTATATTCTAAAATTACAATACATTACTTTGTGGTGTAACATGATTATTTTATTTTTCACATCAAAATTTTGTACTGTTAATAATAATAAATATGATTTCAATCAGAATTAATACAATTGGTTGTATCAATGTTTAAATAAAGTGAACTGGAAGTCCTAGCTCCATGTAGTGCGTGTTTCACTAACAAATAAAATGAACTTATATAGTTAAAAATTTAATGTAAAGGTAAAAGGCTTTTATGGTGTAAACAATAACTCCCTGAAAGATTAAGTTTCTGGTGGTAATTGTCCATTCATTCGATTTTTATTGAATATCTTTCTAAATTGTACATATAATTAGTTTAAATTATCAAATAAATGTTCTAAATTTGCAACTACACCATAAACTGGTTTATTATTAAAAATGATGATTTTTTTGTTTATTTTTCAATTTAGGTTAGCCCTATTGTGATGAGAACCGTTTTTACGATTTGAGGGCTGGTTTTATTTGTGTACCGCAGCATCCACTCCACGGAGCCTTCGGTAATAAAATTAATATCTGGCGAAGGCTTCCAGTTCGGCTCCCCTTAAATCAGACATAGTTTATTCCTTTTAATTTATGGATGGTTCGAAGGCGTTGAAACCAATAAAATTATTTAATTTTTATTCAGTAGGTAATTATCGTGTTTTCGTTCATTTTTAATTATTTAGAGATGAAGTTTTTAATTACTGAATTAATCATTTTAATTATACTTTGTTTAATGTGCCTGATTGTTGCGTAAAACATACACGGCTAGCCGACAGAAGACCTAGAGCTATGGCAGTGTATTATCTCGTGATTCAAATATATGTACCCATGTAGGTACGTTGTGAAATAAAACCTTCAACAGTTTTGTCCATGAATTCTAATTCAGTCTGGTGGGCGAGTAATATCGATCGCATTACAAACAAATAATAAACAGTACATGGAGTAGGCAGTGTTTTAGTTGAGATGTGTCGCTCCCTAGCGATAACACGCGGCAACGTGTATGAATATGCCTGTAATATCATTTTTTTACCTCCAAGATGATTACATTATTCCTTCCCCTCAACTCAAGAGTGTAGGAATCTTTTATATCTTTCTTGTTTTGTGTATGTTTTACATTTCTCATATTTATTTTTAAAAAACAACATACATTACGAGTATTACGTAATCTTCGTGCATGCCCAAAATGTGTATGTTACTAGAAATGTACATGATGTAAACCGAACAAGGCAGAGTCGAGAATATAGCTCTTACGTAGGGATCGCCAAGTAGATATAAGGATCTATGGATTTTTGCATCCAATGGTTTATTTCAAGATACAGAAGAAGAAAATGAAAGGGTACATAAACTTGTGGATCTAAGATTGGACTCTTTAAGATTTGGACCTTAAAACCCACAATCGTGAAGAACATTCTTCCTAAGACAAGAGGAACAACCCATGATATTGAAAATTGGAGCAAATGGCACCGTGTAGTTTGACTGTGGTATCGTCATCATCCTGGCGATCACGCTTCCTCCGCCTAGAGCAAAACCGGGGAAGAAGAAAAATACATCTCAATTACTTAATTTTTAAAATCTCTTTATATAATTTTAATCTCTGGGGTTGGTACCACTTCAGATTATACACCTGCTACTGTCTCACTTATACTTTCGGAGGCCAGTATATTAAATCGCCTTCAATATATCAAATCAATATCTAGATGATTTTGTGAGCATGATGAACCTTGCTGAAATATTCTAGATTTATATAAACACATGTTTATAAAATTAACTGCACCTTTAGTCGTGATAAAAAGACAGTAAATACTTAGTTTGGATTAATAAAAAAAAACCGTTTCTGAAATTCGTATAGTTCTGATAATATATATATATATATTTTTTATTATTTTGAAATTTTTTACATTTTTTATAATACGAGTTAGTATAGTACATTATTAAAATTCCTTTTTTTTTTAATCGTTTACCTCTCCAAAAAATATGTAATCTATAATATTATTTATTATCTAATTGTGTGCTTCTGAAGTGTTCATTTAATTTCTTTTTTAGTTCATTTATATCCTTTACCTCTTTAATTTGTGTAGGGAGGCTTTATTTATTATTTTTATTAATTTTAGCAATTTAAAATAATTGATTGATATTGATAGAACTAGCGATATTTAACGTTCACCTCATATTGATTTTCACACATAAGTCATCAAAATTGGCGAATATCGTCGTGCGCGGGGACGCATCACTCAACATACCCGGGGGGTAGAAAAAAGTGACGGTCCATCGCAGGGTTGCTAATACAGAACGGATGGCGGGCCGACCCCATTCAGGACTTCACCCTTCAAATAGTGCCTCCACCCTCTGAATGCCTTGGATCGTTAGCGTCGGGCGGTCAACCCCAATGTCCGAAGTGCTGGGCTTCCAAAAGTGATTAATCTCTCGCCTCCCTCTTTTCACCCTCGCCTCGGTGTGAGAGAGATTTATCCCGGCGTTGAGTAGGATGATGTAGTGAAGTCAGAGCTTGAAGACCTCTCCTAGAGGAGTGTATGAATATTTTATGGTTACACAAGTCTTGGATCATTCTCCCCGCGTGACCTCGTTGCTACCGAAAGGTTAAGGGATGATTGGGTATGCATGAAAATGACCCTGGAATTAAATTAGAATTCAAATAAAATAAACACATCATAGATAATTGTGGCCTCAGAACAAGTCCGATATTTATGCCAGAAATACTGAATTTCAACGTTTTAAATAAGTATTCATTTTTAGATTTATTTTTGGTTCATCCTCCATGAGATTAAATTTTTACAAAAATGGCATATTTTATTTTAGACTGAAAAAATGATTTCGGACATGATATATATAATGTAATGCGACTCAAAGATTTTATTTCTTCAATATTTGTAAAATTACTTTGTGGCAACATATTGTTTGTAAAGAACATATTTTATTTAAAACCACTATTTATTTTAGTATTCATTGTTTCCTGAAGAAGAGACCATTGGTCTTGAAATATGTTGATGTATCAATAAATAGTGGTTTTAAACAAAGTGTTTTTTATTATTATTTAAATCAACTACTGTTTAAATTAAATGTGTAAATAAAACTTTAAATTCTACCAATAATGTTTGTAAAAATATATAAAAACGATCGAAATCGATGATAACATCTATCGAATATATATTTAATTAATGTTCGATGCCTTGAGAAAATCTCACGGTGTAAGATGGCGTATTGCATGTTAGTTATCAATTATTTTAATAAATAAAATTGTTGAATTTTTCCATTAAAATGTATATAAAATGAGTAAACAATAATTGAAAATCGTCTGATAGCGAGAAAACCCAAGAGCGCGTTGTTTTAAATCAAAATGGTATCTTTCCATGTATATGTTAAGGGCACTTAATTAAATATCAACCTTTATCCGAGTTAAAACATCCATTACGGTATTAAGGTGTAACCACGACTCTACCGCTACCTGGCGGCGGCGCTCAAAACCACAATGACAGGTGACAATACAATATTAACTGAACATAAATACGTAAACGGTAGATCTATGCGAAGGGTCTGAAGCGGAGGTTCTTCTCCCTCTTGTTATTCCCACTTCTTACGATAACTATAATACTTTGACATCAGAGAAACCTTGAAAAGTAGACGTTATATTACATTGTTCAGGTTTTTTACTCATCAGTGCTATAATGCAACGCAACACATAATATATTTATCCTAATCACAATTATTTAATCTCGGTTAAGTGACCACTTCGCTTGGCCGCGCGTCCGTACACCGCTTGTAATGTCCAGTACTTCGCTGCGCACGCAGTACACTTCTTCTCCTCGCTTTTAAGTCAGCGGTTCGGACGTTCCTTTTCCATCTATCCCGGTTATGATACTCGGCGGTTGAGACATCCTCCTTCAGACTATGGTTTAGTGTACGTCTGTCTACTGAGGAATTACCGATTTGTAGCCTCCTTCAACATCCCTACTACAGAACAATCTCAATGTTAGATTTGAACTTTTAATTAGTATTCTAGGGATATTTCAATAAAAAAAATTTACTATCAACATATTCGTCAAAAAAATATCATATTTTTAACCATATAGATATTTTCATAAAAATATACGTTTTACCCCATAAGATATGTGTTTTCCCACATATGTTTTGCTGGTAAATACACTAAATATGTAAATACATATTCTAGTCTATCTGATCTGATCGGTTATAAAATGTTTCGAAGATTTCTAACGCATTTTAAAAGGGCTATTTCTAACACAGTTTTAAATTTTTTGAGGGACCTTTCAATAAATAAAATATTTATTTATTAAATTATGTTAGATGTACCAACGTAATACGTTTTACACGTAGCAACCGCAATGAAGGCAGAAGCTCACTTGCAGATCTAGCTTATTTTATAAATCTGCATAGCTAGGGAATCTCGTCTGGGGGATTTAGTTATTGAGATCGGTCTGTTGAAAGCTTCCCTTAATCGAGTTTAATCCCTGTAAAATGTTGCGTGTAATTAAAACGAAATTTCCAGAGGCGTAACAAAATAATGAACAAACGGGGAGCATCTGGCGAGCGCTTTATAGATTGGCTTACTTAATCTCGTTTTACTCCGCCCTTCTCTTGATAAACAAACACGTTAAAATACATATTTACATACTGGAGTCAGTCGGCCCAGTGGAGACTATGAATTTCATCTGCTCACTGCTCACATTCAGGAGAACAATCGTGCTCTGATGGAATGGTTGAGAAATTTTACTGAAATCTTCTTGATCTCATTCATAATATCAATAGTTACCAATAGTTAACCCGGATTCGAACCAGGAACCCTTCCTATCCGGGGAAGTACACTGACACCGTATCAAAAAATTTAATATTAGATTATGTCCACAGAACACATCTTTATTTTTATCTTATTGATAGGTACATTTAATTTGTATTAAAATATGTACCCATAGGTACAATTGTTGAATTGCAGACAAAGACAGTAACAAATTGAGATACTTACATTCGTCCGAAAGTTGACTTGTGGTTAAATCAGCTTGTAAATTGCCCGTAAAATTAAACAATGCAGTGGTGTTGGTGCTTATTTGAATTTCATTGGTGCTCAATTTGTCGATAAAACTGACGGAGCGGTATAAACGGTCCCTTTCTAATGCATCCCCGAACCTCCCCGCGGGCGGTGGTGAAAGATTGCTCGGCTTCCCGCCTTTCTGTCCCCCATTTTGCCGCCCTGGAAAAAACCGGCGCACTTACAAGCGCCATTGAGAAAATATTGGGCAACTATTTATTTCGGGCCATAAATCTAAATTCAAGTTCAACGTTATTAAGGGGGGAGGTACTTCAAAACAATGATGAAGCCTTTTCAGGCCGTCGGGGGAAGGTTTATTTCACGGAATTTGGGTATTGCTTGGTCATAAAATATAAACAATAATAATAGGGTTTTTTTTTACTTTTTACACTTTCATGATGAACTAGTTTCTGACGATATCATTAATTGACATGGCGATTACTTTGAAGTGTAACATGATTATTCAAAATTTCAAAAAAAACTTAATACTAAGTACACACGTTAGGTTATTCATTATATTACATCAGGTGATCAACTCTCGAAACTAGTAGTGAAAATAACCCAACGTGTGTGTAGTTTTTTTGTGAAATTTAAAATAGTTTCTGATAGTCTAGTCTGGGTCCGTGTCAATATTCTAACATCCAACTAATATAATCTATATCTGAATATAAGGTAAATTTTAAAAAATAACGAAGCTAAATATAATGTTGTGTAAAAATTATTTCAGAAAAATATTTCATAATTATAATTAGATTTAAATATTTTTTTAATAATATAACTTTAGTATTTAACCCCTTCCAAGAAATAAAAATAAATTGCGAATATCAATCTATCATACTGATGTGGACATTACAAAAAAGGGTAGTTAGCATGGTTAAAGACACTAATAAAAACACAATAAATTAATTAACATGATTTGATTTTTAATAAATTAAAGCTAAAACACATTGTTTTTAATCACTTACAAAAAAATAGGAAATAATAAATGATTACTAGTCTGTATATAGCGTAGTTGACGTTATTAAAAAAGGGTCGTGAATATCTTGTGTTCAGCGGAAAAATTTCAAGATTAAATTGTAATTGCTCGTAAACCATCAGGGTGAGGTAAAAGGGAGGGGTATTGTTGGACGCGCGTTATTTGCGGATTTGCCAGTCGCAATGAGTCACTGGTCGAGAGCGTACTGCGCGTTCGCGATTGAGCAATATTTAAAGTGTGCTGATTCATTGGTTCGTGCGCGTCGCGCTTTTTGTATTCACTTTAATATTCGACAAGTTAGTGATAGGCCGAGCACACAACTTATCCGGTGTTGTATTCAAAAGTTCAGATAAGAAGGGACAATGGTTAATCAAACTTCTCTGGGACCATCAACGTCAGCAGCGATGCCAGAACATGTGGCTCAAGTTCGACGTGAAATTATGCGCAATAATTATGCAATTATGCGCGGCGATAAAGAAGTTGCTGCCATTGAACCGACGCTTTGGTTTTGTTCGAAAATTTAAGAGTCCGATTGCAAGCGTCTTGAGAAAAATAGACGGCATTTAGACGATATTGTTTATAAAATGTAAAATCCGTAACGTTAAACTCCATTTTGTATAAATAAAATTTGAGAATAACATTGTAGTTTTTTTTATTTAATTTAATATTAAACTTGAAAATTTTCTACTGCACACCCTTTATGATTTAGATAAATGAAACGTGCGAGTGAAGTGAGAACTGTTAAGGTATGTGTTAGATGATGGTTTTGGTACAAGCTTGCTTATGAAGACAAATAAAAGCAAACAGAAAATTGTCGCGTTTTTTCTCCAAGAAACGACGTTATTTCATTTTCGAGGTAACTTTATTCTAACAAAGGAGTGGACACTGTAATTCTGAATTGGTTATCAAAGCATAGTTACACTTAATTAAATTGGAAAATCAGGTTGAACTCTAAACTGCAAGCTTGGAAATGTACTCGAAGAAGTCTCCTCGAAGATGGGGCGACAATATTGAGAGTCTATTGAGGTCTAACTGTGAAGATAGACGGCAGTAGCACTTGAGAAGGCAAAAATGATACTAAATTAAAATTATTTTGTATAAATAAGATTATTTAATTAATTTGACGCCACTAAACACTTATCAAGTTGATTATTTCGAATCTCCAGCGATTCACTATCGTAATGTATTTTTATTTAGTAACGCGATTAATGCATTGATTACTTCCTTATCATGTTAAATATATTACAAATGTAAATATGACATCATGTTGCCCGCCACTGCATCTGTGAACTTCATTTTTTACTGATAAAAATGGATAATTAAATGTTCATCATGTCGTTAATTGCTTTCAGAATGTTCTAATGATCATCGAACGACACAGTTTAAATTGTATTAACATTTATAAAATGATCTTTTTTTATATTTATAGTTAAAAGTATATTCCATTTAAGGAAAGTTCTTTAAAATTACACAAATTGTTGACTAGGTATTTAATAATTGTATTAATTTATTAAATTATGCAGATACCATTATTAATTACAGAGATAAAAACTAATCTGTAGGATCACAGACTAGTAAATTAATAGACATGAAATAAAGTGTGTATATAGGAGAAGAGGTTTGAAACATTAGTTATGGGTCGAGGGGCATTCTACACACATTCTTGGTGGAAACATAAATATGATAGCTTATGACACATTTATGTAACAGTAAAAGTATTTACTTTTTGAAAATTAGATCTTTGTGTAAACAACACATTTATTTTACATTGATGCGTATTATTGTGTAGCCGTTTAAATTTTCATTCTAATCGAGTCAAATTTTTAAAAAAAGTCAGGGAGCTATTTGATTACGTAAGTGGTACTAAAGTGTTCATGTGGGTTACACAAAAAAGAAAATATTGGAACAAGAAATTTGCGTTAGTTCATGTTAACGTTGACGTCGCGCGTAATGAAATCTTCATCATGTGCTTTTAATATTGAGAATCGTGGTCCTTTGATGTGTCTGGAATTTCGTGCCAATACGTCTCCATTCGTGCCGGTCTTGAACCAAGTTAATTGCAACGATTAACAAAAACTCTGTGAACTCTTTTATTTGGTCTATCCTATTAGTAGTTTTTTCTGGCCACTACCCAAAGTAAGCAAATTTCAATTTCCTGCGTGTTTTCGAAAGTTTTTCCGTTATATGTCTCTTGCAGTCAGCATCCGCTTCCAGCACCACATTTTAAAAGTATCCAGCTTGTCTTTCATTCCTTTCTAATTCATATTAATCTATACAATAGTTGCAGTCAAAACACGATAATATCCAGATTAGTGAAATAATATGTCAAGTTGTTAAAAAGATTGAAAAATTTATATACATATTTTTAAGAATCAGAACATTTCTATCTATAAAAAATTTGTATTTAGTATATTACGCATTTATTCAATCCATATTACAATATGCCATCATTAGTTAGGGATCAGCTTATAAAAGTAAAATAATAGTAAAACTAAAAAACCAAAAGATTATCCGACAAAATTACGTTTCGAAGAATTCCAAGTGCCTACGTTTTGTGATCTACTTAAAAGAAATTCTATTATTCAAATATTAAAAGAAAAATAAAAATATTATTTTATTACTGAAAATTGTACTAGGTTTAAATTTGTATTTTCATGTTCTAAAATTAACACATAATTTACACAACACCACTATACATACAAAGGAAAAAATAATTTGAACAGTTTACCCGAAAACATCAGGAAGATTAATGACAACAGAGAAATAATCAATGCTATCAAGAAACACTTTAAAGATAAACATGTACCCCGAAATTTATAATATTTTTATATCCCTACTATTAATTTTTTGTATTTTATTTTATTATAAGCTAGTTATTGTAAACAATAATTATTAATATGTAATCCCCTTCTATGCATACGCACATGCTTTTTAGAGAAGTTGTAGAACCAAAAAAACAAAACTTAAAAAAAACCTAATATGAAATACACTATGAATTCGCGATCAAACCGTTTAATAATTTTATATATAAATACAACCAATCAAATTATACATACTCTTCATAAATGAAATGGTGGTGTTAAAAAAACCTTAAAAGTGTACGCGAGCAAACAGTTTCTCTTTTATACGTCATCAGGGTTGGAGAAAATAGGGGTTGCTAGTTGCAAGCGACACAAAAGGGGACAGCTTTGTGCAATTTATTGAGAAGAAAACTGCCGTTCCATATGTGTTATAATTCTTTATTATCAACTGGGAAAACTGCACCACGCGGAGAGAGTAGGGGATGATCCAGGGGCGTAACTACCTAGCGACAGTTGAAACAGGTTACTCGAAAGATGAGCAATTTTAAATAAAAGTTTTACCAAAAAACTTATCTATTTAAGTTGCGTAAAATCTAACTAAAAATTAGCTATATGGATAAATAAATGAATATTTTAATAGATTTATATATTAATGTGTCAATATATCCAGTGTATGTGTGTGTGTTATATATGTGTGCAATATAAATCAATTGGGTAGGTAAATTTGTTTTTAACAAAAAAAAACATTTTTACTTCTTACACTACATTTCGTATCTCTAATGTATTTCCAACTTTATAATTTCATTTTTTTGGACATGTATGTAGGTAAATATATTAGCAATTAGAAAGAACGTTTCAATAATGATGGGAAATTTAAAAAAATAGTTTAATTGATTGCTAAAAACTCCAAAATACAACAGAAAAATAAGTTGAATTGAAAACTTACATCACACACTTACATTTAATCGAATTGAAAACAGATTTTGATTGTTTTGTATTGCCTCGTAACACGGACAGCTGCCAATATTGTTTTATGTTTCGGACGGATATAAAAAATGATATATCTACGTGTATGTAGGATAGGTTTAATATAATATGTATATCCACGAAGTACTCTTGGATTGAGTATTTTTATTTAATACAAAGTGTACGCGATTGATTACGAGAAGCGGGGGAGGCTTTAAAACTAAATCGTAAAGCGAAGTTACGCCACTGGTCGGGTGGATTACATTTAGCGGGGAGTACCTACTTTCCGTTGGCTACCAACCGACGGGGTGCATATCATTCCGAATTCAAATTACGGAATTTTATTGGATAAACGTAATGACATAATGGAGTAATGTTTATAGTGCCAAGGGATCCCCCGTTATACATGTTAATAATAATGACAATATTTTCAGATAGTGTCGTTTAAATATTTTTTAATCATACTTTCGCGGATGCCTATGCAACAATGTGCGCGATACTAAAAAAAAAGTAAACTTAAAAAAAAAAAATTCACACATACGTGCAGTGCATACAATACACGGGCGTGCGGTGCATACAAGCAAAAAAGCTGTGCATAACTAAAAAATCTGAAAAACAAATATAAATTTAAAAAATTGATTAACGTAAGCGAAAACAAAATTATGAAATTAGCGCCATCTGTGTACCAGTAGAGACTTCAATTGCTTAGTTCTAAAAACTCACGAACTCTCACCACTGTACTCATGGCGCTCTTTTTTATTCACCGCATCGTGCTATTTACATTACTCAGTTTTGTCTTTAAGCTAGTGAATTACTCAAGTCATATAAATGATTATTTACTGAATTGAAAATTCCTTTCGATTGACCCGTTTTGTATGGAGTCGTTATCTATGGTGTTTTTTAACAGAATAACATTAGAAAAAGTTACATTGCGTGCAAATCATTGAAGTGTCTACTTTCTCTTTTACTTATTCGCAAATTTTACTATCTTACTGTTTTAAACGTGTTGTTTTTATGATTGTTCTTTAAATTTGGTGCATGGATTGTTTTTTGATTTGAGAAAAACAAAACGTAATTGGCAGAACTATTTCCTACGTTAACCTTTAATAAAAATAATTATTTACTATAGTTATTACGTTAAGAATTTTCAAACAATAAATTTATCATGTTCAGTCATAGAAAGTGTTCTTAAAAACGTCCATACATTTTTTATATGGATAGAAAGTATTATTTCACAATAAAACTTAAACTTTAAAAACACTATTAATAGTACTCTAAAATTATATATAAATACATGGTAGGATCGTATAAACGACGGATTTATTTTATCCAAAGACGTTGGTTAAACTAAAATACATATATTGTATTACATATATTATATATGACTGTATAATATCATTGGTAACAGCAAAACTTAAATCTATACCTGCTGCACGCCACTGGCACGTACATACATTTGATGTATATTATACTGAATAGCGGGTGCAGTATATACATACATGAAAATATAGTAATTTTGTAATCCCAGAAAGCAATCTAAAAAATGAAATTCTTTCAATTTTCATTCATAAAGACTCTAATGTTTTTTTGTGTATCGCTCGTTACATTTCATTAGAGAACATATCTATTTCCTTTGCAATGAGTACATAACTTTTTGTTTTGAAAGTACGTATTTCAAAATAGTAAACATTCAAGTCTATTGTCAGAAAACATGCTGCTATTTTGTAGATAGGTAATTATTTAAATTATTTTTTTCGCAGTTAATATAACATACTCGTAATGTATAAGAGTTTATTATTTTTTACTATATTTACATAGAATTTAAATATTATATTTTTATTACGAAATTTTTCATTTGTCTATTGTATGAAGTATATTCATAGAAATATTTCATTTTAAGTTCTTTTCAATACATACGAGGCGCGTTTTTTTAAGTAAGTACCGTTGCCGGATATCCCGATGTTGTGGTTGCAACGTTGCGCATGCGCAGGGTTTCCTTCATCTATTGACTCACCGCATGCAACGTTAGAGACACATAGTGTGGTGATCTTGAAGTGAGTGGTTGAAATGTTCAAGATAATAGATCAGCCCGCCGGCTGTGAGATACGGTCCGTGATTCGTTTCTTGAATGCACGAAACATGAAAACAGCTGGCGCGTTTTGATGACGATGATGAACACAAAAACGGAGTACAGAGATGGTTTTCTTCCCAGGCGGCGTCATTCTATGACGAAGGTATACAAAAATTGGTGTCCCGTTATGACTATTGCCTTAATAATGGTGGTGATTAAATACAGATGTAGTTTAGTAGTAGTGTTTCTTTAAAAAAAAAATCCAGTACTTTAAAAATGCGCCTCGTATATACTAAATTCGCTTCCAATATATATGAGTTTCCACAAGGCTGGATATTTATTTATATTGGATAAATAAAATAAAATACATTTCAACAGTTGACAAGCAGCGATGTGCATGCATTGTAGTTCGCTTGTTATAATTCAATCAAATCGTTGCATGAGTTGGGAATTTATTTCGGCCCCAAGGTGACCGTTGGGCGTCACAGCCGCCGACTATTTCGAATTTGGAACACCTATTCTGCGTGTGTAAAAAGTGACAAATCGCAGCTCGTCCGCGGGATAATAGCCCCGGCAGTGGGCGTATCCGCGACCAGCGACGCTAAAGCGGCGCACACACGCGGAAACGTGTATCGTGCATGGACTCCGATACCTGTGTCGCCACGTGTTTGGAGGCGAATCAGTTGGCGATTTTAGATATGTATAAGCAACTTGCTATTACATCGTTTCTCATTCTTCTTCTTCTTTCACCTGGGTTTGGGTTTGGGATCCGTTCTTCCTGCGTAATTTGGATGTGTCTCGCCCTTCTAAATCGCTGAATTTTTATGTGGACGGAGAATGAGAGATTCTAATAAATGTTACATAACTCGTTCTTGTACTTTATTCTCCATACTTCTCCATCCCGCACAGATTCACAAATTCCCAAAAACTGTTCAACCAATTAATTTATAACTGAAATTATTTGATTTTTAAGTAAATACATAATACCTTTAAATAATTTTTGTATCCTTGGAGATTAGTGGTTATTGGTTCTACTTTCTGAAAGTTCATAGGCTTATGACTGTGTCGCGTGTATCGCCACAAGTATCTGATGCATCCATCGCTCGCCACATGTATCTTAGTGAATGGGAAATATTGGTAGATTTTCGTTCACAACCAGGGACGCATCTTTGTCTCACTTTTTCAATACCCTTGGATGAAATAATATATTCCACCCTGATTGAATTTCAAATTTCGCATTGATATCGCTACTTTTTTCGCGATTGGTGTATACAGAACTCCACCTCCTCAGACCTGATCATCATGATTGACGTCATGTAACGTGAACATCAACACAAAAGGTCAAAAGTGTATATAAATGCATTCACTGATTATGTCAGGAATTATGTAAATATCTTAATTGTGTTTAAAAAAGCATAACACAGGGGCAAACGTTGATGTTGATTTTACTATTAATTAACTAATAACCGTAGCATTTCTCCGCAGATATAGGCAGAGTGTTTAAAGTGCCACACTCTTCTATTATAATACACAAGTATTGCCTCACCGACTAGTACTCAATTGTGGATTGTCACGTTGGTCCTCGCCGACCTGAAAACGAATCTAAATTAAATTGCTTTGGTACTGGGCCATCGATCAGTGAAAGCGTTGATCGATAATACTTTTGCTATGTTAAGTGATAAATCTTTTCTTTCTAACTTTTTTAACGTCAATCGTCGATTAGATAGAAAAAAAGGCACAAGAGTGCAGAGAACAAAAGATAAAGAGAAATTTCGATTATGAAGAGAGTCCTTTATTCAACAATGGATGAGAGCTATAAAAATAGAAGTACAGCTGTTAGAAGAAGTAAGTTACGTAGGTGCATTGGTCATACAGAATATTGAGGGAGATGTTGAAGACAATAGGAATGTAGGACGCAAACAAATCAAAAGTTTCAACAGTCAACAAACATACAAGAGACAGACTATTTACGAAAGTGAGCGATCCAGGAGTCAGAACAGTCAGTCTATCTGTGAGAAAACGGTCTGATAGAAATATTAGTTAGTTGCCAAACATAGTTACTGACATAGAGAATACTACATAGAGTAAGGGTAGGGTTTACAGGTGTTAAATTAATATATCTTTTAAAAGGTGGGAATCGTTGTCCACAGACAGCCGAATAATTTCAGATATATTATGACATTGAAAATCGTATTTAATCCTGAATGTGTGCAAAATCAAAAAGTGCGTGCAATCACGCTTATGTCTTGGCGTGCCATACAAATTCCAGCGTGTTAACTCGCTCATTACATTAAAATGTTCTGAAAAAACACCCTTCCATCCCGAGCACTTGCCACGGATGCAGTCTTCAGTTTACACGTCAACTGTCAATAATATCGATGAAACTAAATCAATACTTCACACGTGTCATTGTTTTATGACATTAAACGACCGCGTGGCAAAGGAGAATTGTAAATTCGCCACTTTTCATAGAACCAGTCAGATTATATCTCGTTTAGGGAGGACGGGCCATTGTCATTTTTGGGCGATGGAAAGCGGCGTCAGCGGGCGGAAATTTTTTGTCACCCTTTGTAGGGCCGTCAAAGAAAAATCGGGCGCATTCATTATCCCCAGCTCGACCGCTGCGCCAGGCTGTAGCGCGCTGTACAGCGTGACGCCGAACACCTCCCGGCTGCGTGCGCAAACCGGATGCTTTTACCATACTACAAGTGAGGGATGTGTTTCCACGTTTTACTCCACTTTAACTCTTTTTTTGGGATCCTGCAATAAACTGCTAGCGGTGTTAATCTGTTTAATCATTTCTTTTTGCAAATAAATGGTTGAACTTAAAAAATATTGATTTAGTAATAGAATCTTGAAAATATATCAAAATATGGTGCTCCTGAAAAATATTGAATGCCTTCTGAAGAATCGCCTATTATTCCTAAGAATTCTTGAACATTAGGTGTACTATGAAGCAGGTAATACAAGTCGTACTTAAGTAAGAAGAGGTGCAAGAAGAAAACGCAATTCAGCTCAAAAAAAAAAAAAAAAACACTGCTCAAAAAGGTCAAAAGATTTTTCTAATACGTCGAGACACCTCGAATACAGACTACTGATGATAAATCATTACCGTGACTGCGAGTGTATTGAATTATAACAATGATTGGTAAATTGAGATTTGACTGTTGGAGGTTTAGTTTCTAGTGTACCAGAGATTGCTCGAAGAATTACTAATCATGATTACAATAGAACACAACCACTATCACTATGACAGTTTAAATAACCATCACTAATTTAGACCCACGCGAGTAAACCTATGCTCAAATTCATTAGTCACGAACTATTTTTTCAGCTATTTTTTTCTCTCTTTTCATTACGGAAACGGCGAGAGAGTGAACACCTATCAAATGGCTGATACACCTGATGCGCACCTACTCCCATAGAACTGAATCCAATGTTTAATTCATGAATATGTAATAATTAATAATTTCTCTAGTTAGTAGAATTATTTAAGCTTTTTATGTTATTTCAAATTAACGGAATTTTATTTTATATGTCCTGTTTTGTAGAAATTCCTTTCGTTCTTTTTCGGGAGGAAAGTTTTCTAAATTGGATTTATAACCGTTTCTTATTATTTAGTAGGCATTTAACGAATCATTACGCGTTGAATAATTTTTTATAAGTATTTCAATATTGCATGTTAGCGGGTAGCTATTAAACGGCCAATTAATTTTATGGGTCCAATTTCAAAGGAGAGGAGAAAAATACAACATTGACCAATACCGAATTATTTTAATGACTGCTCGCGAAAACCGATCATTCAAAAAGCCAATACACGTGAACATAAAACGATTTTATTTTTTGATTGAAATATTGCATATCTTTGGAGGAATTTAAATGGCCTGACCTTGTTAAGTTATCGCTCTCGTAAATTCATGGGCACTGAAATACGGATTACACGACCCCATTTTACGTATTTACATTTTTACTTAAATAATTTATTTTACTACCTTCACAAATTTATTATTTTTATAAAGAAAATTTGCAGGAAATTGGTGTTTGATGGCTTAATAAATTCGAATACATATTTTCAACTCTCGTTCGCGTGATCCTTGTTCGTCGAAGTCAGAAAGATTATTTTCTATAAATTTTAAACAACGTACAATACCAATTTGAAAAGTGTTCGTTTATGTGATTTTTTTCTTTATTTCTTTTAATGTTTCTTCAAGAATTTAATTTTGTAATATATTATAAAGTATGATTCATTAACTTTAAAACAGTGAACAAGTCATATATTAATTATATTTTATAAAACAACAGACAAGATGAGAAATTAAGTTATTAACAGATTTCGGTCAAACACTTTTGAAAAATTAATCTGGTAAATATCTCGGTTAACTTCGTTCACCATCCTGATTCGCCATTTTTTTTTCAAGATAGTGGCTGTTCGTAAACTTAAAAAAACCGTAATTGGTTAATTTTGCACCTAGCGAAAAAACACATTTTTACAAACAAATAAAATCACCCGATTCTTCAGTGCCGGAAGGAATATTTTTTACATCGATTGATAAATCTTATCTTGAACTTTTTGTATTGTTCCAGAGTAACCCTTATGCGTTGAAGGATGGAAGTGGTGCTGGAGACATGTCAGCCTGGACATCAGCAGGACTTCAACCGACGACAGGATACTACCCTTACGATCCCACCCTCGCTGCCTATGGGTAAGTGAATTGATAAACTTTAAAAAATTCGTTGACATAATTGAAATACATGTAATATTTATATTGTATATTTATCTAAAAGCATGTAAGAAATGATTATATTACAATTTTAAAATACTAAATAATATAGTTGGAGAGAATTGTGGCTGTAATTTTTTTTATATATGTTTATAAGAGCAATATATCAGTTTATTATTATTATTTATGATAATAAAAGATTAATGTAAACAGATGTTAAATAATTTTTTGAATAATAAAAATTTACATCAATGATATTTTATATTTAAATATTTTAAATTTTTCCTTGATGTTACTTCCAACTATTTCAGGCACAGGTAATTTATGTGATCTGTTGGCGTTAAAAATAATTTAATATCCATTTGATGTTGCGACTTTTATACTGCATATGTGTAGATTTGATATAATTTAATGATTAAAGCGATAATCTTTTCAGATTGCTGGCAATTTTTTTCCTATTAATTCGTGTTTCTGCGAGCGCTATTTTTATGATTTACACGTATTTAGTGAAGTTAAGGTAGGTGTACAAAACATGTTCGCCAATAATTTTTTAGTTTTTTAAAATACATCAATTTCTCAAGTAAATTTTTAAGATCGTTGCATATAATATATTACGTACGATTACCGGGTATTTTTAAATAGCGATTTGCTTACCTAATTCGGATATAAAATTTTTTTATGTACGCTAAAAGATTTTAATGGCGGAATTTACCGATAAGTATCCTAGTCAAATAAAAATGTCTGCCATTACCCGACAATTCAACATTATCAATTCCAATTTAATTAGATAAAGTGCAGTAGTGTTCAATATACGAAAAAAATTAAAATACTAAAGTGCTTACTTAAATCAAACACACTTATTTTTAACTATTAATAAAAACGGCATAAAAAGTACAATTATTGTTTATTGTGTGGAGATTTTTGTGTTCGTTATCAAGTAATAACATTGTGATTGTATAAAATTCTTACGATAAATTTCTCCGCGTTGAAAATTTATTTCAATGCAACATTGTTATACTACAAGTGAAACTGAGTACAATGCGTGTTTATTTTATGTTGCTGAAAGTATCTATAAAAGCCGTGGTCATATTTTAATCATCCTTAATGATAATCAATTTGTTAAATTTAGAAATGCACAAAATATATTAAAAAAATTATTGGTATTCTATAATCCATACAGAATACAAAGAATTCTCTCCGAGCTTTTAAGTCATCCCCACTCTGTAAGACTGCGTTCACATGGATTAAACTTTAATCTCGCGTCTCGGAGATTTGACAGTAAAGGTCTTTATGCATCAATTTGTCGTTCTATTCCGCTTACAAAACAAAATACAAGTTCGCTTCGCACACGTACGTAGCGAGTTTCGAGATAAAAGTGTATTCTCTGTACATACCCTTATGGGTTATGGGTACATAGTAATAAATAAATAAGTTGATCTAATCCATTAGTTAATCTTACTCGAATTCTCTATTATATATCAAGCTCATCATATTTTAGTGGTTTAAATGTTACGAACCAAATTAAAATATCATTTCTTTGATCGACATCAACAAAGATGTTAGTTTATTTTAAAAATAACATTCATTCCTTTAAAAAAAACCCTCATTAATTATTTATTTAAAATAATTCCATTCTCACCCTCATTCTTAACAAATAACAAAATTAATTATTGTCTTGTATTAGAAAAACCATAATGTGTCGCGAAATGGTGAAATACATGTCATCTGGAATAAAAAGAATTAAAATAATTTAGTCACAGCATAAATGCTTCGGTAGTGAATTCGGTTTTATAACGAATACAAATGGCAATCAGTCCATATTATGAAACTCACTATTTAAGTATAGAATCACCGTAATGGTAAGCTGCCAAGTGGTGCACTCTGGAATCCGTCATAAGTGTATGCGGTATCTTAACATAATGCCTTCAACAATAATGAAATAATTATTTTCTGTCTTCGTCTTCCAATTCATTTTTGCATCATTTCGCCTTGTCTACATTTTTATAGAAATCACCTATAACTACAGTCGACCGTAATAACATTATCCAAGTAAAGATAGAAGTACGCTATCACTTTTTTCTTTTTGTCTCTCTCCCACCGTGTAGTACATATTTTGGGGTTGCGGTGTAGGTAAGCACCTAAGTGTCATTAGGTGTACCGGCTGTAATGTTGTATTAGAGTGAAGTATGTGCCGGACCGCTCCCGCCGGGTTTGAACCAATCGCGTGACTCGCCTCCAGTGTCGGCACTTGGCTCGCTATTCTTCAATCGATATTCACCTGCAACGTGGGTATAGGTATACCGCTGGGTAACATAAATATCACCCTCGCTAGAGGGCGACACCTGACCTCGCGTCAACAACCTACGTAGGTATCCGTCGAATATAATATACCTAGCTAAAATCAGCCTAAAACTATCAAGCTAAGCAAATAAAAAAATATTAACAACTATACAACAAACAAACATTGCTTTATTTGGAAGACTATTGAAGTACGCAAGCAAGACTGGTGTGTGAAAGTGAACCATGAATTCAGTAAAAATAATTAAAGTAGATTGAATGTCGTTCAAGCATGTACATATGTGCAACATCTACTACTCCTTGCCAAATTATTAGTCAATATAATGATATGTTCCTGAAAAATAATTTTAAAAAATCGTATTTACTTTCTTCTTTCACATTTTTTTATTATTCCATTAGCACTCACTCTGGAAATATTTATGTAATAAAAATACTGCAATGAAAATAAAATATATTTCTGATCTATCGATTATGTAACACTAAACCACAGCTAACTTTATGTTAATTGCAATAATATAATTTTATTAGTGCGTGAGTGTTGACAGAATAATAAAGGTGCAAACTAAAAATCGTTTGTTTTTCAGGAAATATATGATTTTTTACTGATCATGAGCTGTGTACACATTACAGCGAAGGTACAGAATGAAAAAATAGTAAATATAGATTTCCGTGAAGAGTTTCATTATTAGTATGATTTATATTTTTCAGAGTACCTCACTTATTCACTCGTATAGTTCCCGCAATTTAAAAAAATATAATAAATGCGTTTATCATAAAATGAAATAAATATTTAGATTTGATGAAGTCAGATATCTACCTGCAAAAATCCGCGAGCAGTTCACGCGAACACCTCGTGAGAGTGCTCACGCCCGTAGTACACATCTCAGAACAAATGGCCTCGCTTTTATTTGTACATACATCAGTGAGTGATGACATATGTTATTACATTTTTAGTATATAAATGTTAAGCTTGGGTTTTCCGAACATTCTCCGAGAAAAATTCTCACTCATCATAACGCAAAATACAGACAAAATAAATGTATAACATACCTACATAATAAATTTTATCAGATGTGATGAATATTGTAATATGGAACTCTATTTTTTATGTTTAGTTGCATCGGGTTCTACATGTATTATCTAACTTTATCTAATCTGACGGATAAATGTAAGAAAATCTTATATATTTTATAAATAATAAGAAAAATACTTCGTTTAAAACGAATATTTATTGTTACATTAACATGTTTCGATATATATATATTATCTTCTTTAGGAAACAATGTATATTTATACTTTTATAATTATAAATATAACTATTTTATAATGCCATAGGTATAGTGGTTTTAAACAGTGATTTTCTTATTATTTACATAATATGTTGCCACAAAGTAATTTTTGCAAATATTAAAGAAGTGATTACATATTTTACGTTCCATATATATATTTATTTATAATTACATAAATCGTTTCAGTTTCAACCATTATTTGCTCGCGGGCATTACAAGCATTATAGTTGGCATTATAAGTGATTTTATAAAATATGTGTGTTCGGGGTATTCGTGCTCCGAAATAGCCATGTTTTTAAGTATTCCAGAAAATCAACTATCAACTGAGCAATAAAATAGCATAACGTGAAAATCAATATTAGGACTGGATCGTAAAATACCTGGCATCTGAATACCTTCCAGTGTCACCGAAAAACAATTTCCGATGACATAAAGATAACACATACAATACCGTGTCATGATCTTTAATATTGTGACTTTTAGATCTAGAATTTGGAAATTTGTGACTTTGGCAAAGACATTACGGGTATTATTATACCGTGCCTGTTACCTGTTTCGCCAGTTGAATAATAAACAACGATTTCATTCGGAAACGTCACATATTTAATGTCAACAATAAAGTCCGACGCCCCCCCTGCTCAGCAGATGGAGTAAGCAGATATCATTGGCCGGAAATACAGAATTTATAAACTTGGTAGAGTTTTTATTCCGATCAAGATGGAAATGTACTCAATATTGAACACGTAAAGGCACTAAATATTGGGGTTGTTTTGAAAACAGAAACACCCGTTTGTCATCGAATGGGGTTTGTCAAATCGGTTTGTAAAATCTATTTATGTTAATGTTGAAACAAAACATCCAATGAATCGTTTCGAGTTTGTCATTCAATCTGCTGTAAGTTGTACTTTATCGCTGAAGATTCAAATTTCATTCCAGGGTTTGACTTGTATTAAACAGGTTCAAATTTATTACGCTCAGTTCAAAATATTACCTTTGTTTGATGAACGTTCAAACATTTAATTATATAATCATTAGTGTTTATTTATTTTAAAATACATACTATCAACAGGTAATCCTGCAATTTTATTAAAGTACAATATAAAATTAATATAAGACAAGATTAAGATATCAACATCAGTGGCGTAACCACGCTAATCCAGAGAATGCTGTGCATTGGAGCCCGCGTTAAATACCGGCCCAATAGGTCCGTGCCCTACAATACATTTGGTATCAATGCTTTTGCGAGTAACGATACTTTTCCTAACTCTAATATGGACTCTGTGAATGTGAATTATGAATGAAAGTGTTTATAAGTGTCTGAAAACATACTTTTGTTTTTTTTCATTCATTATTTTTTAGGAGACAAATTACCTTTTTTTATTTTTATTAATAAATAAATCACGTAGTAATAATAATCTTATATAAATTACGTATTCAGAGAGTCCTTTCATTTTGCATTGGGGCCTTTTTTCCATTCTGCATTAGGATCCAATATTTTTAGTCACGCCATTGATCAACATGTTACAGAGGTTAAAAAATAAGAAACAATGTAAAAAATGTTTTAAATTGACAATTGAGAAGAATTAACGCAATATTAAAAATACCACAAATACAACAATGTCAGATTATTTAACAGTGTGAATTTGGCTTATTAGAAAAATTATTAATTGAATATAAAATATATATATTTTTTAAACTGAGCTTGTGTTATAAATATATTCAGGTTAGATTTAAAGGATAAAATCTCATTGTAGTAATTATGCATTCTAAGCAGAGGAGAGAAATAGTCTAGAATGGTTATAAAACTTGGTGTGAAATAGGGTTAGGGATCTCAGTGATCAGGAAGGGATATTTGAATTTATCTATTTGTAAAAATATTTAGGAGATATCCAGATTATTTTGAAGTATTTTGTATAGTGTCATCAGAATCGCTATTTTCCTTTTATTTCAGATGTTTCTTTCGTACGTCGATTCAACACTTCTGTCTTTAGGTGTTCGCAATAAAGGGGTGATTTTTATTAAAAGAGAAATCCACTTTAAGAGCTTATTGCACTCTAAAATCTCTCAAAAAGCCTGGTTTTCGAAATCCATCATATATATAAAAGCACTCTCTTACACGTTTCATAATATTTCGTTCTTTAGTATGCGTTAATTCAGGATAGTTCAATCGTTATAAGTTAGCGAGCACTCCATGATTTTGGTCATTTATCGATAAAAAAACTTAATACAAAATAATATACACGTTTTTTAAATATGTTGCCCCTAAAAAAATTATCAACTAGTTTTGAAGAATAGGGCGACACAAAATGAGGTGGTGATATGATATAAATAAGGAGCTATCCATTTTTGGCAATTGGTGGAAAAAATTTTTAATGGGTAGACAGACCGGTGAAGGTGTATTCTTGAGGAAGTCAAGAATCACAGTAGAGCCAGGAATGATAACGACGATTTCTGACTATATTATTTATCCTGTTTTGATGGTCCTAACTTCTTAAAAATGGCACTTGTTCGGAAAAATGGACTCAAATATTATGAATACTAATTTAATGTATTAATTATAAATATATACATATAAAATCAATTTTGTCGAAAAATATTGTTTTTGCGCTACCGGGATTCAAACCTGGATCTCTATTTCCAATCCGGGGAAGTACACTACCAATTGTGTTATAGCGCCAGTATTTTTCATGACAAATTTTCGAACCTACATGTTTCACTTTTTCAAATTAATACATCTGTCGTTCCATTATTTGAAAGCCATCTAGATTATTTTTACGGTTCAGACCGTCTGTTCTAAATAATTACAACTTCACAATAAGAATGTGTTCTCAAATATTATGAACTGTTTCAATGATTTGGCGCTGAACGATCCAAAATATACAAAATTTCTCTACATTATGGAACATATTCAGTATCTCGATAGTTGATTTTATTATAAATATTCAGCTATAAGTGGTTCAACAGTTTTCAGTTATAGCAACTGTCCGCGCGAACCAATGCAACCAATGACGATAAAATTGAGTAACTTCAACCAGCCGACATAAAACTCGGTAAAATTGAAAGTATGACATGTTTTATCATTTCTCGTCTTATTATCTTATTATTCAATTGAATATTTATAATAATTAACCTTGCTTTCTTGTCTCTCGTATATATATATATATAGTGCATACTATAAAATATCATCAAAGAACTCAGTCACGAGTCTCAGAATTAGTGTTGTACTTACCTATATTATGTGTAATAGGTTTCATGCGTTTAACATATTATGCAGTGGTGTTGTATATATTACAATTCATTCATTATTATGTACTTCCGTGACATCATACTAGCATATTTGAATTGGATACAGTTTAAATTGTATAAAAAGCAACGGGTGTGCCAGTCGTGGCATAGAGACAATACATCTGAATAAGTGGCACAAGGCAAGAGTGTTGTACAGAGCAAGGACTTCATACATGTCGTACGATCTATCTTTAAGGCTATAATAATAATTGCCCCATCAAATATATTTTGTTAGAACACATTCTTATTGTGAAGTTGTAATTATTCAGAATATATGTTCAGACCTATGTTCTGAATAATTACAACTTCACAGTAAGAATGTGTTTTCCTAATAATAAAGTTGTATCAATGTGTCCAAAATTTAATAAAAATGAATTGATAATTCTGGCGTCTGCTATCAGTTTACTCAAGGGTATTTGAGATTCTGTAAAAATAAGGTAGATGGCTCTTTCAAATAATGGAACGATTAAATGTATTAATATCAAAAAGGTAACATATAGGTTCGAAAATTGTCGCTAAAATTATTGTCGCTGTAGCATAGTTGGATAATGCACCTTCCCCGGTTAAGAAAGAGATCCACGTTTGAATTCCGGTGCGCAACAACAATGTTTTTCGATAAAATTGATTTTATATGTATATCATATTTAAAATAGATTTTGATAATTTTTAACTATATAATGTTTTTTATCTTTAACTACCTTTCTGTTTTCTTTTACATTACATACGTATACATTTATTACGCCGTAAAATTGATTGAATTATGAATTAATTATAATATAAATATAGAATAATAGTTATCAAATTTATTTACAACTTTACTTCGGCTGTCCATATGATAAGTTAATATTTTAATTTAGAAATCTAACAATCAAAGATCTGCAAGTCTAAATAATGATATACTCAATTTCCGTCTCATTAACCTTTCCTCGACCATGAAGGCAGATTTTCGAAAAGTGATGGCACAATAAGAAGATATACGATAATAAATATAATACGCCTGTGAATAAATATAATAGCCTGTGAATAGTACATCACGGCCCACGATAGATAGGGACCCAAAAAGTTTGTGACCTACAGTCCATTTGGCATTAATATTTTTACGAGTATTCATACCTTATCTAGTGTTTATAGAAATTCACAGCAATAAATGGAATTATCAAATTTCAAAAAATCTATTCTCACATGTATTACGAAAACACTTGAAAATGTAATCGATGTATACCGCAGCACCTCGCTAATATGTCGGGCTAACCCGAAATATTGTGAAGTGAAAATTGCTCTAAATCGAAACAAGTATTTTTAAAACTGCTAGTGTATGTAAACGCCTAATAATACTGTTTATGTTTTATGTAAGCGTGAATATTATATGAGACATGAGACTATTTATTTTCTCATAATTTAATGAATAAACTGCGCATTATCTAATATATAATACTTTTTTAGGGGGTTCTTTTTTACTTTCTGTATTGTGGCCCAAATTTTGTAAAAATAAATATATGATCAAATTTCAAATTGATATCAATTATAACGATTATTTTTGTATATACAAGTGGACCTATAATTGTTTAAAAACTGGTACTTGCTTAATTGTGTCTGTTCGTGAATGCCATTCGAGCCGATTTCCATGGACACATGCAGCAAACTATACGTTGATTCAGTTATTATGATAATATACTTGTAGCAAAAAATGCATTTTTAATGCATCTGATTAATGTACTCGTACGTCTTGAGAAAACACGGTTATAGAGTGCACTGATGCGCCTTCTCTTATCTAGATAATACATAAATATTTTATAATTATTTTTCAGAAATGATTAACTTGCAAATTAATTCGACTTCGTATTGATATCCATCTAAGCGCATAGTAACAGCTCTTGAAAAATTTGATATAAGTACGTGTGTATTTTGTACTTTAACTGTTTACCTATTTTTTAACTGATTAATGAGGTCTTCTAGGTTATTCTATTTTTGGGATTTGGAACATCAAATCTAGCAAGATGTATTATGCGAAGAGATTTTAAAATCTTGTTTTTACAGATAACGCAACGGCTTAGAAATATTGATAATTAGAAAATTGGATTACTTTTATATATTGTGATTGAAATAACGTTTTGAATTTGCTAAAATTATTATATATAAAAAGATATACACATATCTATTGATTTGAATTTTTTTTACAGAAACGAAAGTGGACACTTCGGCTTTAATATTCAGTAAAAAGTTTTAGTTACTTAGGAAAATAAATAAATGAGTTGCTGTTAAAATACATAAAACTGTCACAGCAATCTGGTGTCAGTTAAGATTCCCCTAAATATATAAGGGGTATTAATTAAAACCTTTAATAGCCATAAACTACACCCTTTTTCACTTTGCCTTTCCGTCATGGATCTTAAGTACGGAGGTCTCCAGATGTGTTAAATTTTCCCTCCTAATACAAAGAGATGATCTTACAGAAATATATTTTCGAAACATTTAAATATTGATTATTATTTTACAAATGCTACTACTGTTTTTTTTGAAATTATAATTAGAACATTTGATGAGTATGCATGGGAAAACATATGATCGTGAACAAGAAATATAAATATTTAATATAGATAATGAATAATTAAATATGAATTAGTAAATTAGATTTTGGATTGTCAGAATATTGGTCTATTGGGATTTTGGTATGCTAGAATTTAGAACTAGAACAGGGATTTATGCTTACCTAAAGTAATCATTAGTTATTACACTATTTCATAATTTTTATATCATCACAGGGTTATCAGACAGACATATTATTGATTTTACAAAGTTTTTTAAATTTCTAAACATCTTTTAGAGATGGGTCATGAGAAAGCGGCATTGATAATTTACATATAAATAAGATGATTTAACACTAAATCTAATAAATGGATTTAAAACGTATATACTACTTAACCTTTTTAATGACATGAGCGCGTTAACACGCCAAACTTTGTATGTCACGCAAGGCTATAACTTTTAGGGATTAAAGACATATTTTTAAATCATTTTACCATCAGTGAACAACAGGTCCCAGCTTTTGATAGATAAGTCAAGACCCTTAAAGTCTAGTCTTACCCTATGTGGTGTCTTCAATTTCAAATACAGTTGGCATTTAAAAGGTTAAGTAATGTCATTTCCTCTGCCTTTCATTCTGTCCAGCTTCAGGATATACATTCATATACGGGACTCTGAAAAACAAGTAACCATGTGTACTACAATTTTGCTTTTAAATTAAGAATGCATGTCATGAAAAATATATTCGGGCTTCGAATGACTTTTATCTATGTACAATACAATTTCTCATTTAAACTAAGCTGTCATGAAAAATATATCAGAGCTAGTTTAAACAAAGTTTATTATTGTTTTAAAATTAATATTTTACTAAGTGCCAACCTTTAGAACAAATAACTTGCCACCATTAGTATCGGACGTAAATAGTCGCGGAGCGCAGAGGGAATGACAAATAGCCGGTAGCGGGGATATGTTTTACGAACTGTTTTCGATGGCTGTCTCACCACGAGGTCGGAATAATCGTTCACGAACCCCCCTCTCTCCTCACCGAGCGTCTTACAAACTGAAATCCCTCCCAGATCCTTCGGTAGCGTCGTTTTTAATACAAGATTAAAGGCGTCCCTCTTCAGACTGTCTCAAAGGCGTCGAGGCAGATAATGATAAAACACGTCACGGGAGACGTGTCGTAAAAATATAAACATGCATTTTTTAAAATGGCTACAATGAAATCGTTTCACAAGTTTTTTAAAAAGCCGTGTGCGACGTGTTTCTTTAAATTAAGACATTGCTTAACGAGGGCTGGGGTTCGATTGTTGTCCCAGGAGATCAACAAGCAAGAAAATTCGTATGACACGCATTATACGTGCCTACACATCTGTATTAAATTACATTTTTAATTCATTATTAAGTGTCTTACATGTGTTATTTTTGTTATTGAAAACAGTAATTTATTTCTTTACATAAATAATACAAAAAATATATTTACATAGTTTTATTAAAGAAAAAGACATGCGTACAAGAAATACATGTAACATCAATATTCTTACTATTTTCAAACTAAGCTAAACGCTTGTGTTATGAAAATAGGACTAACTTGATAGTCTCTTGGAACGAGGCTCAAATCTCCGACCACCAAATCACTAGGCGAGTATTGTAACCACTAGACCACAAGCAAATAGGGGCAATGTTGCTGAGTATTTTGACACATACCCACTTACCATCACGCAATTTACTTGATTATTAATTTGAAAGCACCATCTACCTTATTTTTACAGATATTTTCATATTTAAAATATCACAAACCTATGTTCTGAATAATTACAACTTCTCAATAAGAATGTGTTCTCCTAATATTATATCTTATTAAATATATAATCCAAATTAAACTTTTAAATTAATGCAAAAATTAATTATTCGCAATGTACATTTGTGTAGATTAACAACAGTTTTTATGATAATTATTTATATAATTTAAAAAAATACATTAGTAACTATTTTAGAATTATGTATATTGCGAGATAAATCACTGTCTCATATAATACAGTAGCGAACAAGACAGGTTAAATAATTGTTCACTTTTCTCATGTACATATTTCACTTGACTACTGTATGTATTATTACAACAGAAACATAACAATTAATTAGCTACAAATTATTAATACGATTACATTAATCTTTTGATTAAGTGCCAAAATTTGTCATTAAAAAAATCGGATCGATTAAATAAAAGCAAATCAAAAGCATTGACGTCATTTAACTCGGAACAAAGATACCAGAAATCCACTTTAACTTGGCTTATTTAAAAAAATTTTTTTCACGAATACCTTTATTAAATGACGAGTCTTCAAAGTTGTTTAATAATAATTCTGGTATTTCTTTTATCATAAATAATAAATGTATCTATCAGCGGAGATCTCACAAAAATAATGTAATTATATTATTCAATGTCTTAAGTAATAAGATATATTTAAATTCGATTGTCAAATATTAAACACGATGTCAGGTAATTTAAAGAAGTTAATGAATCTTATTTTGAATAAATAATTTATATCATGTATATTTTTTACGTTAAATATAAGATAAATTATATTGAAATAAAAACTTTAAATTAATTGAGCTATAGTACAGCAATGGTAGCGATCATATATTTATGGTGGAAACTAAAAAAAATCTATGTGTAGGTACCTAATTCAAGAATACAATACAATACAAGATTTATTTAAAAAAAAAAATTCATATCACTATCACTAAAATAATTCTATAGCCGTCACTTTGTCACTTGATTGGATATGAAAAAATATTGCTCTCTGAATGATCCATTTTTATCAATTTATGACTTAAATGAACTTTACATATCAAATCTAGGTAATAATGATTTAACACAAATTAAATTAATCAATTAGAAAATATTCCTTCAGAAAAAATATTCGGTTGTTATCCTAGTAGATTTTTTCTGTACTAGTATATCTTTCTAAACAATACAACAGAATTGTGTTTTGAAATTGCAATTTGCAAGAACAAAAATGTATTGTCATTAAATATATATATATATGTTCTGAATAATTACAACTTCACAATAAGAATGTGTTCTCTTAAATAATAAAGTTGTATCAATGTGTCCAAAATTTAATAAAAATGAATTGATAATTCTGGCGTCTGCTATCAGTTTACTCAAAGGTATTTGAGATTCTGTAAAAATAAGGTAGATGGCTCTGTCAAATGATGGAACGATTAAATGTATTAATATCAAAAAGGTAACATATAGGTTCGAAAATTGTCGCTAAAAATATTGTCGCTGTAGCGTAGTTGGATAATGCACCTTCCCCGGTTAGGAAAGAGATCCAGGTTCGAATCCCGGTGGCGCAACAACAATATTTTTCGATAGTATTGATTTTATATGTATATCATTCTAATTAATATATTTAATTCATATTTAAAAATATATAAGTTGTATCAAAATTTAACCAAATTGAATAAAATGTATTGATTTAATTCTGGCGTCTCCTAGTGCTTATAACCCAAAAGTATTTGAGATTCATCGCAATATATAGTTAATTGCTTATAAAAATGAAATAATAGATCTATCAATTGGATAGTTAATTAGGTAGGCCCGGTAGGCACTTATAAAAAACTAAAAAATTTGAAAATCATATATTCTTCATGGCAGTATTTCTACTGCATTTTTTCTCTTTTGTCTTATATTTATAAATTTCTCTGGCATATATAATAATAAAAATTAATTGCGGAAAGAAATTGTTCATTAAAATTTAAATATTTTTAATCTTACGCAATAAAGTAGGTATAATACGATGCCCAAAATACACTATCTGAAAGAAACCAAAATATAAGTACGTACACCTTTTCGGAAAATATAACAAATTTTGTTACACCATGTACTATTGTATTTTTCAACGGAAATTCAATAATAAAATAAATATTTTTGGTTGTCTGCCTTAATGCAAAATTTAATTCAAATACCGGTATAAGTATTACCAATAAAAATATCCACAAAACCTAACGCGCGACGATTAAAGAGTTGTTTCATTAACCATTTGTATTCAAATAAGTAAGAGTTTAATGAAATGGAAATTGGATGGGAATAAAAAAGAATATATTTCCGAGCATTTAATTTAATTTCAAAGTATTTTTGACGGTTGTGAAATTCACTAGTCACTTCTTAAATATTATTACACAATTTGTTTCCGTAGCTAATATCTATATTACAATTTCGAATGAGAAAACCTATAAAATGTTAAGTTAGAAACGACTTTATTGGGAAATAATTTAAACCTTCTGAATGTAGTAGAAATAATACAGTAAATATCTTCATCTTCAAAGTCGTTTAAACATGACTGATATGATCGCGATTTCCATGAAGTCTCTCGACGACCCATCTGATAGTACCTATTGCTTAATTATTTTTTGAAATCCGCAATAATTCTTAGTAACACCTATAACCGACCACCGTAAGCCTCTCCAAGTTGCCATTTATTCCAGCATATTATGTGGTTGTACTCTAACCGTCCATATCTTCACGCTATGGGAAGAAGGAAGATCTTATAAGTAAATCTAAATGACAGAAAAGTTAGATAGATGCATATGGAAGGTGTAGGTAGAACAAGAAGCCAGATGCGACCACATAATATATAACTTAATGGACTAACTAAACTTCTCTAAGATTCAATGCCATTCTTTTCTGTCATGGAAATCCACTCTGGCTTGTAAAATTGGATACTCCTGTATTATTGTTAAAACAGACTCTTCTTACAAAATATAAATTATCTGATTACCAGTTTTTAAATGTATTTTCTTCCGGTACATTTTCCTATTTACTACCTATTTCGTAAAATATCACGTAAAATTTAGAATAAGCAAATAGTTTTTATTATTTAAGATTATACATTTAATTCAATATCAACTTTTCCTGATGTATAAGATGTATAATTCGAATGAGGAGAATTGTGAGTTCTTGTTCTTGAAGAGTGTGGCGCTCTATTCTATCTGTCTACCCTCACGAGGAATCGGCGTGATGGTAAGTATTTTTTTAAATGACTAAAATAGCTATGAATGTGATTTTAAAGTTTTCTGTAGAAAAATACTGATTTAAGTATCCATACTATCTCAATGGCAACCGTTTATAAATATGGCCATGAGTGTGCTATATTTGTTTTGAATATATATTTATACACATATAATTTCTCGCCCTTCAATCAACACTCCCCTAATTTTACAGGAAATTTAATTTTGAAAAATGCGAGTGCGTTTTCTGGTAGCTTATTTTCCCCATTTCAACAATTGATTATGGTTAATTAGATTCCTCTCCGAAGCTGACATCCTCCTCTCGGCCGAGAAATGTAAGACCTTTTAGCGGGCCCAGGAATGCAGCGAACTGTGCGGTAGAGGCGTCTCCACGAGAGAGTAAAAAGAAGACAAGCGGTCGGACACCTTGACGTCCGGATCATTCGTGGTGCTGAGTATTTTCGGTCCATTCTGAAAGATTAAAAATTCCGCCGTCCGCGGGAGAAGTGAACCACCGAAAAAGATTCGTTTTTGAACGAAACGAAAAAAAAAACTTTTTTGTCGCCTAGCTCGTTCAAGGGGGCTTTTTGCCCTTTTTTTGGGGCACTCTGCCTCGGATGCCCCGCTGCAGAATGTCGTCTGAGCGCCAAATTCTCGTTTTAATGTGATGTGAATAGATGGCCTAGTATTTATTAGTTTGCGCCGTGTGAAAATCTCTCAGTAGGCCGCAGGCATTCGGGATATTTCTCGTGTTTGGATCACAAAAAGGACGAAGCCGAGTGATGGCTCTGCGGATGGAATAGCCGGGATGCATCAGACCGGAAATTTCAACTCACTAAAAACCAACAAACAAAAGGTTAACCACCAAATCACCACTTATATGCCGCCATACTATTGCGCAATACGCATCTTTCTGATGAGCTGAATGTTTCGTTATTCATCTCGAGGATAAAACACCACTCTCGCTTCATTCAAATTTATACATCTCCTCAATTATTGAGGCTTCTAATAGGATCATAGTGCAGCCAGTTTATCTGCCATGTTTTGGATAATAAGCTTCAACAAACGTCAAATCAAATAACGCTGTACAATTTAATTTATGGTGTTTGTAGCTCGTTTGTATAGTGACGAATAGTTACGGCAAGAAAATACTGCAATATATTGCTAATCATCTCAACTCTCACCTCGTCCACATTGATACATCTGATGAGTCTTGTAATAGGACCATCTTCCAACCTTCTTGTTTACCTGGTCATGGCAAATCTTCCGCAGACATTTTCTATTTTTGGTTCCATCAATTGCATCATATATCTATCTCATTCTCTCGTCTTTCATTCATTCCACAAGACCGTAAATAAATAATATAATTAAAATTAGAATAACAATCTTACATATCAGGTCGATAGTCAGTCAAGTTAGAACGCCACAATCTTCTTATCTTGACAAACAACGCCTCGCGTTGAGGATTATTGTGGACCATGAAAAAAATCGGTCAGCACTCCAATTAATTTGTACGTAGTCAACTACGTTGTGATACTTACCGCGCGCCGTGTTAACTTGTGTTTTTCTAACAGCACCAAAATAAGACCAGCTTAGTATTCTCATCTCGAACAAAACGAACAAGGAATTAAGCTAAGCTGGCGGGAGTGTTACTTCCTTAAATCACTGTCCCTTTGTTGTCTGACGCATCACGTCGGCGGCGTCGGCGTCGGCGTCGACAGCTGCCGCCGCGGCGCGTCACGGTTAAAAAATATACCGGCAAATTGGTAAAAGTAATCATCTCAACCGATACTTAAAAAATAGTATAGAAATATTCGGATATGAGTATTAAGTATCACCTCTGCAGAGCCTTATTAAAATTTTTACTTTGTACCATATTTTATACATTCAATTAAAAATACAACATTTTCAAGATATCGTGCATGCTGAATTTGATTATACTATTCTAACTAACTAACTTACCTTTACGCCGGCTCGCTGCAGGGGTAAGCAGAGAGGATACACAATTCTCGCCTTAACCCCATTCATACATCTTCTCATATAAGCTCACCGATTACTGAGGCTTCTAAGAAGATCATTCTTCTTACCTTTATCTGGTCCTGCCAAGTCTTCCGTGGATGTTCTCTACTTCTGGTGCCATCAACACTTGTATCATATATCTTTCTTTCCATTATCTCTTCATTCATCCTTTCCAATTTAACCAAAACAAATAAGTGATCCTTTCTTAATCTTACTCACTATACTAAGATCAAGTTTACATTATTTTTTCCTTATTTATTTATTCTCTACTCTGTAGTAAATAGATCTGCTACATATATGCCTATGTGATCTCATTTCCACTGAATTTAGTCTACTTTCGTTCCTCTTCTGCCAGCTCCAGGCCTCATTTCCATACATCAGTATCGGTACCAGAACTCTATTGTATACCACTAGTCTTGCCTCAGTTGGTAATGGAGTCCTGGTACGATTTTACATGTGACATTTAATGTGACAACAAATTTAACTTCAAATGTAACGCACGTGCTTAACGGATTTCCACAAGATGCCAGCCATTACACATGATTATTTATATACCCATTTAAAAAATAATAATAACAATATTATTTCTTACTAATGTTATCTTATATCTAACGTTATCGTTTTGTTCAAAAAAACTTATTTATTTATTTATTCAAAACTATGCCCCTACCTACATCATTTTTTCACTTACATATTTTTTTCTGTCTCTTCTTTCTCATCAATTTCATACTTATTATATTTTGTCCTTTTTCAGAAATATTATACGTTTTTTTTTTTAAATATACTATTCGCATAAAAACAAAACACATAATTTATATACTCGTATACCTAAGGTTGTTAGAAATTAGATTAAAAATTCATTTCATTTAATAAGTAAAATATATTTCAACCTATTATATAAAATATAACTTCTAAATTTATGTATTTACAATATGTTATTTTTAAAGTTTCGTTTAAAATAATGACAATACATTTTTATTATTTAAACTAGTGTTTAAAACCCATTCTAGGACGGGCGCATTTTACGAATCGTACATTGGACGTTTCGTAAAATAAAATGCATCAAAATTGTTTACACAATTAAAGTCGTGACACTTTGCACCAATGTAATGTATCAATTTCCTTTCACATTTCACACGTGACGTACAGAAGTGCATGAGTTAAAACATTATAAATATTATCGCTTACTTTAAATTATTTCAAAAGTTTGAAATATACTTAAGCATTCGTAAACATTAGATGGTAATAAATTTTAGTCTGGGTTTGTCGTGGGTCTTTTTTTGTCGTAGTCGACATTTCGGGCCACATGTCAATGGCCGTGCTTCATTTCAGTGGCTTATAACTTCATATTTAATCCGAGCGTATTTCAATACGGCCCAAAACTTCATATGTATGTGTATACAAAATTCAGCAATATTTGTTTAATTTCTATATATTTGTACATACAAAAATCGGACATGTCTGATTTTGATTCTATATCTTACATTTAATTATCTTACAAAAATGGTGCAATCCAATTCTCAATGCTGTGTGTGTAAACGAATAAAATTAATAAAAGTATTCGCTGCCACAATATTCTTCGCTTTTTTATTTTTTTCTTGTCATTTAATAATTTGTCGCTTCCCCAAAACAGCTTCTCTGTGCGCGCGCACGTTTTTATTAACCTTGTTTCCCTTCTCTCCTCTCTCACTTCATCACTCTCCAGTCATTCCCGGCTGTCACGTCTCGTTCAGCTAATTGTGTTGTTTACATATATATTATTTTCATTTTTAAAAAGTGCGTTCGTCCCACGCCTAATTACACGCAGGAGGGCCTAGCCGCGGCTGGCGGCGGCGGCGCCTATTTCAGTGCCGGCAAGACGGATGCCCCGCGAACGCTGGGCCGTGAAATGGGAAGATTTGTGTGTCTCTTGTCTTCCAGCAGCATCTCAATCATTCCGGGAATGGAGTCGAGTCAAGATCCCGTGCATGCGCACATTCGTAATTTGGCTCCGCTATTGGATGGGCGAGAAATGATTTATTTTATTTATTTATTCTGAATCTAGTGCTTAGATTAATATATATATATATAAATTTCTTCAATCACTACACTTATCGTACAATTAAATAACAATAATTTTTATTATTTTATTTACCTTTGAATTACCAGAAGCCAAACACTACGTCGTAAACATCCTAATTACACTAAGAAAGGATTAGTGATTTCACTTAGCGCTGTACTGTTGCACGATCATTTCAGAGCGATACTTCACCAATAAGGCATTCCCTAAAGACTGGCAATGAGGTAACTAACCCATATTCAGCCAATTCATGATGCGGTACAACCAAGAAACATAATTTTTAATATTATACCCAACCTATAAAAACCACAAATTTAACATATAACACATATATTATATTAGGTGGTTGTAGATAGCGATAATGTATCACAACAAACTCCCAAATAACAAGTTGTGAGGTAGTTCAAGGAAACAGTGGGCAAGAATTTGTAAAATCCATACAACTAGCTATGTTGCCGTATAGACTAACTAACGAGTATATAGAAAGACAGTGATATTAAGCAAACAACTAAAATTAAAGTGTTTCTCCGAATAAGAAAAGGTCCGGGTACGTATCCCGGTAGCAATCAAATATTTTATCGATAGGTAGTATTTTTTGTACATCCTTCTAATTGATTAATATAATTTTTATTAAAATATCACAGAACTATATTCTGAAATTGCGACTTGACAATAAATACAAGTTTTCACTAGAATAAAAATATAGGTTGGTATATATTATTAATAATGATAACTTTGTACAGTTTCATCATAATGGATGAATATAAATATGTTTTATTTTAAGGTTACCGTGGACACTAATGCATGGAACTGATGACTCTTCTAGGTTAGGTGCATTTCTTGTGGATGGTTTCGTTATAGCACTTTAACACGTGCCATAGTCAAGTTTTCCTCAAAAAGTTACAGTACAATCGTACGTGTTCACTGTAGATGTTAATACTGTTTGAGATTTCTTTAAAATGCTGGTATATTACCAATAGGAAGAAATGTTAACCTGGTTGTAGCGCAGTGAGTAGAATTTAAAATTTTGAGTAGAGTTTTATCATGTAGAACGTATAAATAAAGAGAGAAGAATAAAGGTAATGAGATTCGTCCGATTATAATGAGGTTATCTATAGAAGACTCGACCAGATACAGGAAAATCCTATTAGAAGCCTCAACAATCGATGAAAACGACAGATGTGTGTCGGAACAAAAAAGAGTGGCGCTCTGTTCATTGCCTACCGCCGACTATGACGAAAATCTGGAAAATAACCCCGAGTAAGTTCTATCATTGATTTCAGACAGTTAAATGATAAAGAGAGTTATAAATTAGTGAAAATTATAAGTGAAACGTAGAGGGTTGTTGAAAATCGGGTAAGGAGGTTTTAAATAATATTCAATGTTGAACATCGCAAGGGTGAGAGAACTCTGTGTGCAATCTGAACGGTCAGATTTCACAGTATCTTCCGGCTCTTCTTTTCATCATCGCCTGAGACGGAAAACAGTGCTTGAAATGGAAAATATTGTTAAACGGAATATCCTTGCTCATTTAAAAATATTAAGTTGACATTAATCGCAATAAATAAATAAAAAAAAAAAAAATATGAATTAAATATATTAATTATAAAGATACACATATAAAATCAATTTTATCGAAAAATATTATTGTTGCGCTACCGGAATTTGAACCTGGATCTCTTCCCTAACCGGGGGAGGTGCTTTATCCAACTAAGCTACAGCGGCATTATTTTTAGCGACAATTTTTCGACCTTATATGTTACCTTTTTTGAAATCAATACATTTAATCGTTCCATCATTTGATAGAGCCATCTACCTTATTTTTACAGAATCTCAAATACCTTTAAGTAAATCTGATAGTAGACGCCAGAATTATCAATTCATTTTTATTAAATTTTGGACACATTGATACAACTTTATTATTTTTTAAATAATAAAGTTATATCTAATAAAAAATAATAAAAAAACTATTATTCGACAACTATCACGAATGGAATTAGAATTAGATGCCTCAATAATCGGCGAGCTTGTATGAGAAGACGTATGAATGTGGATGAGGCGAAAACTGTGCGTCAGGACATAAAAGTGTGTCGTTCTATCCTCCCTGTTAAGTTGAGTTAATTTATCACGAATTGACAAATCAAACATACTTACCATCACAATAAGTACGTTTGCCACATAAACCTCACCTAATCTACAATTGTACATTTTTATAGTCTATTTATATTGAACCTTCAAATGGGATCTGCTATGATTCTTTTTAAAACAGATATACTACATGGAATGCATTTCACATTAATAATATTCTTACTATAATCATATTAAGTTCTCGAACCTCAACTACTTGAATACTAAGCAACTGTCTTACAGGTACACCAAATAGGCACGTTATTTGGTTTGCCGTTTTTTCTATCAATCTTACTATTCTTTCCTACTTACTAATTCATTAGACATGACTAACCTTATAAAGTAACCATTTCTTAATACTGTTTATAATAAACATAATACAGCATAATGTTGCGTTCAGCTAAAATTATTATTATTTTACATAAATGCAAAACTAATGCCCTTGCAAAATTCCAGGAGACTAAATTATACTAATACAAAAACATTAAAATACGAATTACTAACGAAAATTTTTTTTTTTTTTATCATTTTGAGAAAATATTTAATTTATTATATATCTCACTTCAACAAATCAGAAAATTACGTTTTCAATTTAAAATATTCATACAATTTAATGTATTTATGTATGTATTACATTTTAACATGATTACAACATATTATGTAATGCGAGTTATATGTACAAGACTAAGCAAATGTATTATAAACTCGTTTTCTAATCATTTTTGTGCACATAGTGTATTACACACATTCTTACATATAAAATCTCAATGTCTTTCTCTATAATATATACACAGAGAAATAGAAACATTTCATTGGAATGAAGTGTCAATTTCCTTTTAAATGTAAATATTTAACCTTTTTGTTCAGAAGTTATATTTTTCAAAATAGTTAACATTGTAATTTTTCTCATTTACCATATTTTATACGTCTTTCGTGCTCGCCATAAAACGAAAAATATTAGAATTTTAAATAAATTTATAAATTAATTACAACTGTAATTTTATTTCAAGATCATTCATTTTTGATTGTTGGATTTCCAAAATTTAGTACTGTTTGTGTCTAAACGTAAAATAACGTCCGAAACGCTTTCCGGTCCATTTCAAGGCCCGGATTACATCCATAAAACGAGAATGTATGGCGGAATAGAGCATTAATTGCCGATAAAATGGTTCTGCGCGATTATTCCCGTAGTTCCCGCTGGATTTTTCCCGGGTAATTTATGTGGGTAGGTTGGGGATAATTGGACACACCTTTCCAGTGTTGGCGCTGCTAAACGCCCGACAAACCAAAATCCTCCATGAAACCAATTTCACGAGGTATTGTTTTCGCCCTCCTTTTCTGCGTGCCGATGCGTGCCAACCTCCCCTTCCAGGTCGCCTTCCGTCCGCTCCTTACGATAAGTTCATTTGCAAAAATCCCTTCTCCGGGGAGGAATTATTTTTATCGGCCGTGACGCCGACAGCGCTGAGGCAATTAATTCTGAAGTTAAACAGCGTCGTCCGTGTGAACCTTTTCTAATCAACCTCAGAAGTAGTTCGCCCGACGCGTATTACTGTTTCAATATTAAATGCAGATTTTTAATATGTTTAACTTATACGGGTGTACGATTACCGGCATTTCGTTGAGCCCTACATTAGTGACGGGATCCATTTTTGTAATTATATCGATAAGTTTAACTTCTTTTGCGCTTTAACGCGTTTTCACGCCATTGATAATTTCGTTTACCCTGGCAGAAGAAAACACGCTACTCTAAGAGAGAAAGGCACTCTGATTTCTTTAAAAAAAATGGCCAGTGATGAACCATGAACTGCAAGTTCTCAGTATACGATTAACCAGATATCGTGGCTACACAAAGATTTGTCGATTTAACAGTGCCGAAAGTGTCTATAATACGCCTGCGCCCACAGCATCCACAACCGTAAGAAACGAGATCACGGGGAAGATGAGCCGGCAATATTTAGAAAGATGTACAAAATCTTTGTGTTTGTTTGGCAAAAATATGACAACTACTTGAGAAGGAAAATATCACGTAGCGATAATGATTACAATATATATTTTCTTCTACAAATGCCGAATCCTGTTATCGGATGTTGGCTATAAAATATTTCACTTACATATGCGCCTGTAATAGTATCTCGACAAATTTGTCTAATCATATACACATATGAAAATTAAAACGTTTATTTTTTAGTTCTACTCGTTCAATTTCCCTGAGACTCGTTTCGCCTTATCAGGGCATTGTCAATCTTACCATTTTAAATTCAACAACTTATATTTATATGAAATCTATTTAAAAAGGGCAGCTATTTAATTTTAAGTACTTATAAAGGTAATAATGGGAATTTTGGGGTTTTGTATTTCGGCACGATTCTAAGAAATGTATGTAAATGAGATAGAGACAACATTATTAACTTAAGTATTTAAAATTATATAGCTGCCCCTTTTCAATAGACTTCATATAAATACAAGTTGTTGAATTTAAAATTAGTAACTATTGATAATGCTCTCATAAAGTGAAATTAAAAAAATATGTGTTTTTATTTTCTAATGTGTTATTATGGAGTTCTACAAACTTACCACCGAAACAATAAAATTAATTTAATTAGGTATTATTTTTTATAAAGACATTCGTTTGATACTTTTATTTCTTGATCAGATTATACATGATAGACGTAGTACCCTGACAATCTTTCAGATGCGCGCTATCGACAAGAGCGCGTGTAGCTTATGAACGTTAAATGGCTGACCGAAAAATATGCGCAAATTATTGTAGCCATCTTCTTCCAGGCTCATACTGTCCAAAAACTTTTGTTTTGATCCTTTTCTGGATATTTAGTGATATGTCTGAGATACTGCAGTTTTTGGTAACTTCCTAGCCTCTTTTACATCCGATTTAGAATATTTTTTTTATTCTGTCCATTTTTCAATAAATTCACAACTCAAATAAAATTTAACCTTTTTATAAAATCCGGCCATCAAAATGATCTCACGTCATGTCGGAAAAATACTTAAAGTGTATTTACAAGGAAAGCCGGAGACGAAAAAAAAACGCAGATAATAAACGGCCGGATATACTGATTAATCCCACGATAAAAGAAAAACCATCCCACCCTGTCGAAGGTTACAAATGTTCCCCGCCTCCCCGCGCCGCTTCTTGTACGAGAGCTTATTCAGTATCCCGAAAAGAGCCACAATGGTAAGTTTCAATAAGAATTACACCGCCGGCGAAGCTGTTACAAGGGAGGAACACGATCGAGGAATAACGAGCCGTATTTCAATGGGCATAAACTCCACATCCGCATCCCCCGCGCGAGGCGCTCGCGGCGTTCCGGGGGAGGTTCGTCTCTTGTTGTAACAGAGAAACCGAAACGGAAAGAAGAATAGAGTATAAAGAAGTTTAACCGCGTCTTTTCGCGTTCGCGAGAGCGGGACGCCAGATAAAATGGCGGGCGGGACGTATCGATTGGCGGGAAACCCGCGGCGCCGCTTTCCCCGCGGGCGCCGCCTAGCGAGGCTTTCCACCGCCACCAGCGGCCGCAGCCTTCGTACAGAGGGTGGCTGCACGTCCTACAAGTATTAAATAAAACACGTGTACATTTTTTAAATTTATTTAATAGTTCCTTGCCCATTTCACTAGATCAGAGTCAGTGGCGAAGTTTTTCTCTTGTATCATTTCGTACATAGTAACGAACATGTACAAAAAATACTTTATTATAAATAAACATTGTACAGTTAATCATGCTAATTCATTGCATAACAGTAAAGTGCAAGTTTTCGTTTATAATTTCAAATAGTCATCAAACCTCGATATACTGGAACGCCACGCATATTTGTTAACGCGTTTGCTCAAAGACGTCAAGCGTGCATTAAAAAATTTCCAAAATATATTATGAAGTCATTATTATATTTTATAGTTTATGGATATTATTAGTATTTTAGAAATATGACTCAAAATTACATGGATTGTCTTTCTATAAAAAGCTATAAGAAAATTGAACAAATTAGGAGCGAATATTTTTATCATGCACAGTAGAAGGAATTAAGAAATATGGTTTGGGCATATGAAACGTACGAGGTAAAGAAAGCACGAACTTGTAGATAATTTATTTATTATAAATACTCCAATATTGAATATGTTTGTATTTGCGAGTGGCTAAGATGCCAGATTAAGAAATCTACATTATGACCAACCGGTTATCAAATCCCCGGCCGGCAAAGTAAATAATATCAATACATAGCCTAAGACATAAACCACTCGGTGTTTACATCTTTTGAAGAAGTTTTCCCCGGTATTTTGAATCATTCTAAAATGAAATGATATTTGCTTCTTCAACACTAAGCTTTGAATTCCGCCGGTTTAGTTAATTAGAGAAATTATCTCGTCAACAATCATCTTATTGTCGTTTATTCATATGGGAATCAAATTACAATTAATTTTTGCATTTTGTCTTTATCTTCATATCGTTCCCAAAATTACTTCTCCAATTAACAGCGCACTACGACTGACTTTAAGCTGATAGCTATTATTCTCCAAACATTAATGTAGAAGCATAATAGTTTAAATTTATATTTTCTTATTTGACAAGATATAGAAATCATGAAAAAAAAAACTCGAATTAGAACATACCCTCATACTTATGTATGAATATCGCGCATGTGTATAGTGTACAATCGCTGAGAAGGAAGGAATGAATTTTGTATTTCCATAGTTATTTTTGTGATATTAATATTTCATTTGTTAGAAAACGATTACATAGCGCTATACTTTGTGTATGCTAGGTATTTATTATTTTTACAACTAAATTTTTTAGGTAGGTACCTTGAATTGAAAAAAGATCTTTACCAACCTACCACGGCGTTAAAAGATATACTATAATTTTTAAATACGTGATAATCTAGAATGCGTTAAAACGTAGGTTTGATGTATTTATCACATACTGTTCTGGGATTATATTTATCAAACACAAAAAAAAAGTAATTATCAGAATTTTATAAAATTGCAACACTGTAAGTATTTATTTAAATTATTATAAGAACCATGTAACGTTCATCGTTGCCTCATCATGGAGAGGGTTTTAAATGTTTGTATACAGTATTATAATAAAACATTACATTATGGGCCCAAAAGCGTGTAATTCTTTGCCCTCCACTCTAAGAAACAGTGCATCGGAGACTTTATTTAAAAAGAGATTAAAAACACACCTTTTCAAAAAATCATTTCCATTAGTTCACATAACAATTTTTCATTTTAATTACAAAAATAATATAGGACTATAAACAATTTATGTGAGACCATTGAGGTAATTTTTTTACTAAAATGATGCTATAAAAATTATCCAATGCAAATTACAAATCACTAGATAAACAGCGGTATCATTTATGATACGTAACAGCGATATAAAATAAAACAAATCACTCAAATCAAAATATTTTCATCAAACGTACGAATATCCCCGGAGTAAAAGTAACAAATAAATTCAAAAATCAGAATAGGACAAAAGAATCATTCTCTTCATATATATATCATGCGGACAGATTGAAAAATACGTTTTCTTTGTATAAGCGGGCGCGATTTCGGTCTTGTTTCGTTCTGGGGTTTATATTTTCACTTTCGACGTTTTTTTATTGGTCTCTTACGGCCACCTTCCTTCTGTTAACTTTTTACCGGGAAAAGGGAAAACCTTTCGCTGATCTCGGTGGGAAAGGCAGTGCAGCCTCGTCAGTACAATAAAGAGAATATTATATCATTTTCAAATGTCGCAATTTTTCAAAATCTTTTCAAAATTTAAAACAAAAACTAACTTGTATTTACTACCGGTTTCGCTACTACTGTACATACGTCAGAAACACTAACTTATCCATAAAATAAATAGGTGGCCACAGTCATGAGGGGAGAAATGGAGGTAAAAATTTTGAAATAGGAAATATAATAATTTTTTTCATTGAATTGATTCATAAAAATATTTTTATTTTTTTACGATTTATGAAATCATTTTATCTCTCACAATATTAAGCCTTACATGTACTGATTCATCACTTATTAAATACATCAGTATAAAATATTTTTTACGCTTTATTTGATCAATCTGACAAGTGTATTTATATGTAATTTTATTTCTATAAAAGATTTTATTAAGCTCTCGACTATAAAACAGTCAGAAATAAATCAATGATTTAATAATAAAATTATGTGATTTACACATAGCTATTTTCGTACCAAAATTTCATTTATTACGTCCTGGATTTTGATGCATGTTTATCTGTTAACTTTGGATTGATTGGAAACGGTTTATTAAACTTGTGACTGGCTTCCATTCTTACTTTCCGGGGTGCATAACTTTTAAAGATGAAATAGTATTGTTTTGCTTCTTACTTCAAATCGGCATAACTTAAGTTCAAATGAAAAGCAATAATAATAAAATAGTTCATTTATTTCTCAGACAGAAAGCGAAATTGACTCGGCACGACCAGGTAAACCAGATACTTAAATAATCGACAAGCTTATGTGAAAAGATGTATGAATATGGATGATGCGAGTCAGGACAGAAGAGTGTGGCGATCTATCTTCTCTGCCTACCCTCGCGTGGAAACGGCGTAATGGTAGTTGGTTAGTTATATACAGCAGCTCAAATAAATAAAATTAACATATGTAAATACATTTTTAAAGAGGGTTGTAATATTTTATTAAACAACAAAATATTTTAACGTAAACTTATTTGTCAGCTCTGCACGAGTTTTACCGCCAAATCACGCCAGCTGACGAACCCGGTCGTGGAGGTAGTGCAACCCTTGAAATGTGCGGCAGCTACCCCCGGACTGCCATTCGTCTCCGACCATGTACCTCCTAATGGCTTCTGTCCCCGCATTACACGTACGGACACAGATATATCAGTTTAACTATGCCTTATTGATCTTATCCTAATCCAATCGCAGTTTTTGTTTGATTTTATAAGCTCTTCTTCAAACTTTCTCGTTCATCTCCCTCTGCGTGGTTTTATTCGGTCCCTGAAGGATCTCCTCCGGGGTTACATATTGTAAAAAATGTTCTGGAGCCTCTCTCGTTATTCAATCTTTTATTCCTCTCTCCTCGGTCTTCCTCTCTACGGTATTTCAGGGTATTTGCACATCGCTCATATTTAAGTCGTTTGATATGATCTATGTATTCTGTAAAAAGAAACTGGCGAAATATTTTATTCAAAGCCTTTTTTCTGCCTTCGAGGGGAATCTGTGCAGGCTCCGAAATAGGTCTCCGCGGGCACTTTTAAATTTATAAACTCGTGTTGGTTTTCCATTAACTTCATATTTAAAATTATAGATTTAAATCAAAATTTTTGTTTATTTAAATAATCATATTTTTAATTAGTCATATGAGTTTGACAATAAACGTGATATCACGAATATCTTTAAATAAAAAAATATTCTTGGAACTGAAAAATCAACAATGGAAGCTATTAGTTGCAATTGTTTTCAACTAAGGGTGCGATATCGTCGTGTTTTTGTACCAACAAAATAATTTTTGAAAATTCTAAATATATTTAATTTTTATTTCAAATAGGTAGAATACGTGTGAGTTAAAAGGTAAAATGAATATATTAGTTTTAAAAATACTGTTTAATATTATTATTTTTTTATTCATGTGTTGGTAATCTGAGCGTTCTCCTGAAAAGTAAAACAAAGATACGATTTTTTAAGTACATTATAGGGATATTGACATAAATATAATAATTATAAAAATGATTATATTAATTCATTTAAGGTCCTTGCGTACGCTAGTCTATTTTTAAAGGTTTCTGAAATTGACTTCTTACATTTTTACCATATATGTTTACATCCTCGATTTTAATGTACTGTCCTTAGAATTTGATGATAACTGCATTAATTTTTCAGACTAAAGTAAACTTTATTTCATGTTTATATTTATTACATTTCTAATGACGTAAAACATTGTTATCCTCATCAGCAACGTGACTCGCGGTGAGTCTAGACACCTGCATGATTTGTCATTATTTCCTTCTACCTGTAGCATCACTCTTCCAGTGCATCACTCCGGTCCGACAGTCCATTAAGAAATCTCATGCACTATTTTGCGCCCTTGCAGATCACTAAACAAAGTTTTGTTTTATTTGTGGGTTCTTGGTCTTCCATGCGATGCAAGCGCTCTATAGCACCAACGTAGTCTTCCAATTTTAAATGATTTAACCACACTGATATCTCTGCATATTCCGTATTATATATTCTGTAGTTCCGTATTCGATCTCTGCCTCAAAACACTTTTGAAATTTGTGAACCCGTAATATCTACGAATAATTAATTTTAAAGGTATTTAGAACCGTTTATTCGCTTTATGTCAGTATAAATGGGTATATGGGTGTTATGACATAAAAACAAAAATGTATAAATTAAAAACATCATTAGTCTGCATATTAAAAGATGTATATTATATTTCTCATTATTAATAAAATTGATTAATTGTGTATTCGTAATAAATCTGCATTGAAATATTTCTCCACCGACTCAACCGTGATAACGCTCTACTAGGGATAGTGACTGCTCTCACAATAGAATACCTCTCTAGTAGAGACGTTACAAAAATCAGCTTTAATGTCTATATAATAAGGTCATTGTTAACGTGAAAAGTACCTTTATTACGCCCCATCATACAGATTACACATGAATGAGACATTTTAGAGTATCTCGAAACAGCCAAGCTATTATTACCAGACTTAATTACGTCGTTGTTAGTTTAAGACCATTTTAGTGTACGGTGAGATTACCATCGCCGAACAATATCTAACTGCAATAATAATTAGTATCCAAAAATTGAGCTAAAATGATTATCAAAACATTTATCGTTAATACGTAATGTGGTGATAATATTTTTTTCAATTATATATTAGTATTAAGATACAGAATTAAATAAAAATAAGGAAAATTTTAAAATTTAAATTGCTTAATTTTTATAACTAAGATTTTTACATGGGAATTGCGTGTGATTGAAGCAAAATGATTTAGAAAGATATCGTAAATAATGAAACCGTATGGTATTAAGCGAATCGTAGTTTAAACGCAGTAGTTGCTAATGGAAGTTATCGTTATCAATTAGGAGTTCTAGTGCTAAAGCCGATGCTTGGAAAAGGCAAACGGAATGAAAGGATGCCAAGAAACGTTTATGATGTGAGTATTAATAATAAAATAATCTGTGAAATCGACGAGATCATGATCATTCGGTGATGTTGAATGTGGAAGGTAAGAATAATTTTTCCTCTTTGCCAAACTTATCAAAACTAATTATTATATGTCGATCTCTTCAAAAAATGATAATGAAGAATATGAAAATTGTGAATTAAATATATTAATTATAAAGATATACATATAAAATCAATTTTATCGAAAAATATTGTTGTTGCGCCACCGGGATTCGAACCTGGATCTCTTCCCTAACCGGGGGAGGTGCTTTATCCAACTAAGCTACAGCTTAGTTGGATAAAGCATAAAATTGTCACTAAAAATAATGTCGCTGTAGCTTAGTTGGATAAAGCACCTCCCCCGGTTAAGGAAGAGATCCAGGTTCGAATCCCGGTGGCGCAACAACAATATTTTTCGATAAAATTGATTTTATATGTATATCTTTATAATTAATATATTTAATTCATATTTAAAATATCACAGACCGTCTGTTCTGAATAATTACAACTTCACAATAAGAATGTGTTGTCCTAAAAAAAAAAATTGTTATAAATAATCTGGTGTAGTTTTTGTAATGAAAGATTGAAGATGAGCAAGTTTGTACCGAAACGGAAAATAAGTCTTATTTACCAAGTCACGACACGGTCCACAATAAAATACGTGTAACTGTTGCAGAAAGTCGTTTATTGGGGGCTGCCTCTATTTAACATTCAGACGAACGCATAATTTATAAGTGCAAAGCCTTATAAATGACTTCACCTTCATCCAAGGGTTGTGTAAAGTACGTTGCTTAGCTTGCATTTGTATGTAAATATAACATGAACCTACGGCGAAATGCTATGTGTATGCCTTGCAAATATTTCTCTAATAACATCTCGAGAAAGTAGAAAAAGTTTTCTTTTGAAGTAATAACAGCCTAAGGTTATTTTAGTTGTTAGTTTTAAAATTGTAATTATATGAATATACATTTTTATCACTGTTTTAAATTAAATTGTGGCATATAAATGAACAAGCTTACGTACATTAAATTTGCGGTAAATTTCTTGTCAGAATCACCGCGATATGTTCGCAAATGGCAAACAGTACTGTCACAAAAATACCAATAAATTTATCGTCTCTGTATTAACCGTGCAGGGCGGCCGGCAGCCCGAGGCTGTAGAACCGGCCCGGCAAATATCTAGGCAAATCAATATTAACTTTGAAATCCAAGACTCGCAGAACAGGCAGAACACTCGAGGAATGATAGCCGTCTTTCCTCGGCAGGGCATGTCGACTGTTATACCGTACGATCGGATCAGTCACGACCATTGCAGTGCCAGCTCTGGCTCTCATTGCACGATGTTTATGTTTCCCCGGTACGTGTGCATAATCCCCGGAGACGATGTTTGAAAATCCTGTACGAGAAAGGATGCAATTAACAAATAAATTTTATGATCTAACCGCAGTGAAATCAAGCCCATTAATGCGGAGTTTCGAACAAATTCATGCGTTGAGCGATCACCTTTACACAGAAGGGAATGTAATGTGTCGAATGCGAATACAAAGCGACTGTTTTCACGGATCACCATCTAACTACAGCGCGAACTTACCTCGTAATAAAAAAAACAAAAAAATAGCCAGCTCGACCGCTTTGAATATCAACACTAATTGACTCGTAAACCTTTTCAGATTTAAGGGAAACAGGTCGTGTTTCACAATCGCCTCTTATACGGGTGGTGAATTTAATCACGACTAAAATCACATATCAACTTTGTCGACAGATATGGAGCAGGGTACGATTTGGCCGCCAGGCGCAAGAACGCAACGAGGGAGTCGACGGCTACCCTGAAGGCGTGGCTGAACGAGCACAAGAAGAACCCTTACCCCACCAAAGGAGAGAAGATCATGCTGGCCATCATCACCAAGATGACCCTCACGCAGGTGTCCACGTGGTTCGCCAACGCGCGCAGGAGACTCAAGAAGGAGAACAAGATGACCTGGGAACCCAAAAACAAGACGGACGACGATGACGAGGCCATGGTCTCCGACGATGAAAAGGACAAGGACGACCTGCTGGAGGATAAGATGAAGGGTCAGAAAGGTATGTAGATCACGAATTTTGTATATTGCCTTGCCATATATTGCGGATGCGAATTTTATTGCCAATGAATATGATGTTATTTATTTCCACATTAGATGATTCAGGTCATCTTGCAATGCGATATATTGAACTTTGCTAGCGAACAATCTTTATATACAATTGATGTTTACCGTCGTATGTAACATGAAATTAATATGGCATATCATTTTATCATAAAATTTATATTTGCTTCCATTGTAAGATGTCATTGTAGAATGCTAGATTGTAAATAATGCCTCCTTGAAGGTTTTGCGCGAGTAGGAATGGAGTGCGATGGCACTCGGGATTGTGTAAGAGCTCGCATTTGATTGTTGCGCAGTGGAGAGAGAACAAAGCGCTCGCTCCGCTGCGGCGGGAGGGACTCTTGTTTACTGACAGTTCAGCAGAAATACAAACAGCCACCCACCCTTAACCGACTACCTAAATAGCCAATCTTTTAAATCCCACTTTAGTTTTATTGGAGAATAATTCAGTAAGTGAATTATCTCGCTCAGAGAGAAGGGCGGGAAGAAACCGAGCGTAACCGCTTCTCTATTCCGGATTTCCTCTCTGCGGTCCCCTCTCCCTGCCCGCACGGCCCTCTCGCTGTCTAGGGGTGGGGCACCCTCCGATACGCGTATCGCCCATCTCTTTATTATTTGTGCAGATATACTCGTATTCTTACGCCATTTATTATGTAGGCTGTGGGGAAATCTGAAAGGGAGACTGCGGCGAACGTTTCGGAATGAGCGCCCCCCGGCGCCTGCCCCGGGCCGCTCCCGCGACTCTGCGTGGGCCCGCACTCCGCGAGTACATTCCTCTTCTGATCTACCGGCGATATTTCATAATACTGAATACTTCAAGTTATACTTCACATTTAATAAATATTGAATACAACTGAGATACTTCAGGAAAAAACACTAATCATATCGTATAAAACTGTAATATTATAAAAAAAACCCCTCAGTGGGTCTCAGTATGTGTAAAAAATTAACAAAATCGAGTTTATATAAAATATAAATATATTCATGACGAGAATATCTAAAAACTACGAACATGCTGGCACAGTCTATAACAATAAATCCTGCGAGTATAATATAATAGAGAGAGAATTGATTGTTTCCCCGAAAGCCTCCAAAGTGAGACTTGTGAATCGAGCCGCCTGCTGACTGGGGCGGGCAAGTGGGGCGCGGGGCGGCTTGGGGATGAAAGCTCTTAATATTGACGTCCGTGTAGCACGCAGGAATGCGTGAGGGGAGACTAGATTTGTGTCGGGGAAAGCGTTGGTCCACGAGGGAAAGGGATAAATAAAAGCTTCCAGAATACACACACGCGTGCGACTCCGTGGCGTCGAGGGCAAAAAACAGGCAAACAATACACAGCCAACGAGAAGAAAATTGCAGAGTGTTTTACGACCGCGTTTCAAAAGACACGCGTAACTATCGATCTTTTAGACTAGTACCGCGTTACTGTTCGCGTTAGGGCGGATTCGAAAACCTTGCGGAACTCTCGCAGTGATAGGAAGAAAGACCGGGTGGCTCGCCATGAGAAAGGCGCGCCCCGCTTTTCATTATACTCGCTGCACTCCGAGCCTCTCACTCCGCCCGCCCTCAGACTGGGGTCGTTTGGAAAAAGATATTTCATAATAAATAGACTAGGCAGTATGTGTTACGCACGGGGAGTTTATTGCCAGAACATTCACTCCACTCTGTCGATTCCGCTGCGTGTGAAATATGCATTCCGGGGGTGTTTCTCCCCTAGCCCTTTTAGACGAATTTTAAAAATAAAACCATATATAAACCTTTCAATATTTCTTTGCAAGATACATTTTAACGAATTACACAAAATTTTACTGTTAACAATTTGGTGTAAGTCGTAATCATTTTGATGGTCGCTTCAAGTCTACACAAAACAAGCCGTAATTTCTGAAATCTAGCAGCAGGCCTATCTTTGAAGAGAATAACGGAATTTTTAATAAAAACCAAGATATTAAGCATTAAGGATGCTGATGAATATAAAATGGCTTATTCCCAGAATATTCCACCGTTATTAAATAAATTGTAATGGAGTCGACACGCGTAAACTGCCCCGAGCATTTTAGGGTTTGTAACGACCGAGATAAAAATCAGAAGTCGAGCCGGGAAACGATGATTTTGGTAATGAATGAAAATAATTTGGCGGATAAGTATCTTAATTCTCCCCTTCGGCCCCCTAAAGCCAGGGCCGCGAGCATTAGGGGAGGGCGGGGTGTGAATTTCATTATACCGTTCAGAGAGCCCCAAACGCTATTTGATGGGTCACGACTTACTCAGATGCCCCTGTATGCTAACAGGGTTGCTGTAAAGTACATCTTATATTGTTAAATACTGCACATGCTCGCGAAATAAGAAATATACCTACTGTATCAATGTATTTTTTTTTTTAAATGAGCAGCTTCTCAAAATGAAAAAGCAATTATTGAATAAGCTGAATTAGTGCATAACTATCATTTGATATTAATTACCAAACAATATACAACACGAAAGAAGTGACTTTTATCATAAAACTGCACTATTACATTTTTTGAGCCTTATTTGTATAACACAAGCCGATACGTAGCATGGCGCCTCTGTGTCTTCAAGAGCTCTGCATTTCAGATAACTTGAATGATAAACGTCAAACTCTTAGGTCAGCTTCTACTTCAGCCGCAGGAACGGATGAAGAGAAAAAAATATCCTTTTACGTGAAATGTTTATATTTACAATTACGTATTTTCGTTTAAACGATACGCATTTTGAACAAATAAGTATCTAATTTTTAACTGTTCACTTTATCCCCTCAGGAAAAAACCTTTCAAAACCTTTGTACGCGCGCTGTAGCCGTCGCAGGGGTCGCTCCAGCGTTTGGCTTCGAGTAAAAGCCAGAGGGCGAAATAAGAAATAAATGCGCTGGGTTCGGAGGGCCACAAGTGGTGTTTTCGCTTTGCTAATCGGATAACCACTCTGCAAATGGCTCATTGCAAGGCGTTCGCGATTTCTTTATTAGATTTTAAGCTTAGCCCTTTGGCACACTAATAATAAGGGCATACGATGCGAATTAAGGATCTTGTCTAGTATGATAGACAGAAAGAGGAATATACACATTTATGATTAAAATTTTTGAATAAAGACGAGATACGACACAATTGTGGATTGACTGATTGATTTAACGACGAAATTAATCGTACGTACATACTACGGTCCATATAATCTATGTCGCAGTCGGCCTTTGGCCATGAAACATGGTAAACATGTGTCGTGTTAAATCATTAAATTTTCTTTTATTTTTTATTACAACTTTAATACATACTTACATATATATTATAATTTTCAATATTTGTCAAACTGCAGATTTACGGCAAATTGGTTAATAGTTTGTTTTAATTGGTTATTTAGATTTTGTGATAGAATATTCATCTTTTTTGATAAAAACAATGTTTTCAATTGAAATAGATAGGAAATAATGACCATTGCCACCTAGCGGCCATTATAGCTGCCCGAGTAATGAGATATCCAATTGCTGGTTAATATGAGTTAGTCAATATTTAATATATAATATAATAATACAAAAACATTATTTTATTAATGATAATCTATATCGCAAAAATATTTAGTATCTATAAAATCACCCCATTTACAGAAATAAAAATATTTATAAAAACGTATTTGTTTAAGATCAAAAATCAAAGGTTTTCGATATGGTTGCCATCGATTACATTGTTACAGAATGTAGAGCTTTCAATCATTAAAACAACAGCATCATTACATTTAAATATGTTTTTTCGACTTAACTGAATTAATAGATTGAAAAGCCACTCTTCAATTATGTAAATTCCATAAATTAATATATATTTTTTTAGTTGGGTTCAGTTTAATTTATTGTGTCATATTATACGAACAAAGATTATCAATTATAGTCGATCGTTTATATCGCCAAATTAAAATTGAGTGCGGTTTTTTATGAATGACAGAAACAAGATTGTACGAGGATACGTCTCAGCACCATTCAATGCGATACGAACAAACGGCGCGAGTGGTGAAGTCATAGGCAAATTATTTATTAACCGCAATTGTGATTAGATTAATCGTCAGCCTCGACGTTTGGCTATTTCAAAAATGCGCGAGCAGCTGGAAGGTACCTCGGTACCTCGACAGAGACACTATTAATAAGAATTATTGGGAATTAAGAATCCAAATGGGCATTCAAATGAAGAGAAGGAATATATGGGCGCATGTTGCCCCCCGCCGGGCCGAGCGGCTCGCTCCATCCGTCTGCTGGGCCGCGTCGTTCATCAATGCCGGCGGGGCCTCACCCGCTTCCTAATAGTGTCTGCTTAAACCTTTCATTTCGTGTTTTTATTTGGTCCGATAAAAATATGCTTATAACTCGATTAGATGTTAAAGATAGCTCGTCGCTCGTTACAAAAAAATGAATCGATCCGAAATTTATTTGTCTTCCGACATAAGGAATTTGGATTATGGTCAGCATTTGAGTGATGAAGTATTCCTGGGCGAGGCCGAAATGTTTACAAATTAACCTGCCCGCGGACGAGACATCGGGAATACAACATTCTTCCTCCATAGTTTAATTTGATTACCCGACAATAGAGACATTAGTTATTAAATTTCTCTTCATTGATTTATGATAACCTTTCGTCGATGGGTATAAATCACTCCAAAGCTCGACCCGCGATTGGCGACTTGTCGTGCATGTCCAATATAATGTAATTGCTGCCTAGTTATGTTGCGAATTCCACCCGACAGCAGCGCAGCGTGAAATATGACTTGACCCCTGTTATTCTCAATGCAGATGCGATGCACCATGTGAAATCCGAACGCCAACTGCAACAGCAACAGCAGCAACACGTGAAACCGCTTGATGACGATGATGACCTTACAGATGACGAGCGAAAGTCGGAGGAGATGATGGGGCACCACCACCTGCATCCCCACCAGCACCATCACCAGCAGCACCAGATGCTGGGCTACGGCATGAAGGAGGAGCTGCGGCCCGGCGGCGACTGTGGCGTGCCCATACCGGCCACGAAGCCCAAGATCTGGTCGCTGGCGGACACGGCGGCTTGCAAGACGCCGCCGCCGCCCGCCGCGCAGGGCTGGCCCGCGCACTACCAGGGCTTCGCGCTGCCGCAGGGCGCGGGCTACTACGGGCGAGGCCACTTCTTCCAGTCGGGAAACGGGCAGCAGTCCTGCGCGCACCCGGCGGGGTTTCCGGAAATCCAGACGGACACCCCGCCGCAGACGCCACCGAGTATGAAGCTGCCGGCACCAGCAGCGCCGTTCGGCAGCGGTGGCAGTAGCGCGCAGGGCTCCTTCGGCTCCCCGCGCCACGACTATCATCCTGACGCCGCCTTCAAGCCCTTCTACAAGAGGTCAGTAGTCAGTACCTCACAATCCAGCTGCGACTGTCGATATATAATAATTGTAATATTGTAGACATACACAATTTGAAAATCACTTGCAATAAAACTACTTTAACTATATCGCATATCCCGTAGAAAAGTCAATAAAAGTATTTACTGTTTCCGATGTAAGTTTGTAGAACTCCATAATCACATATATGAAAATAAAACACTTGTTTTTTTATTGTACTTGTTTAATTTACTTGATACGCGTTTAGCCTTGTAAGGGCATTATCAATCTAACAATTTAACTCAACATCTTGTATTTACATCTCTATTGGGGGACACCTATATAATTATATTTGCATGAGATGAAAAGAGACAATATTATTCTTTGGAATCCGGAGGATTTCAATAAATTTTTGAATGCTTCTAATTATTCTAATCTTTATATTAAAATAACAGATGTATCCATTTGAAAGATCTAACAGCATATAAGTTCGAAACTTTGTTGTCAACTTATTCGGTTGGCATGGTGAATCTTAACGCATTTCCCGGGATAGGAAAAGATCCAGGTTCGAATCCCGTTAGCAACTAAAATATTTCTTCGTCAAATTGATTTTTTCTGTATATTTATTAATTTCAGTATATTTTCTATTTGTATTAAAATACCACAAAACTACGTTCTAAAAAAACTGCAACGTCACAATAATAATGTGTTTTCTTTAGAAAATATTTATTTTTCTTTAATAATGAACTCTATAAATGTACAGTTGAATATTTTATGATTATAGTAATTATCCGCTTTACTTTTTACTTTTACTTTTCTTCCGCCAGATGTGAAAACTACATAAAAGAATCTAACAATCTTATTTGTATCTGTACACATAAATTAACAAATTTGCTTATTGGATTGATTACAAATATAATTTTTATGACACGGCTGTGATCTTGCAAAATAATCGCATACCTCAGATTCAATGATACCATGTTCTGTGTTAATTAATATTCTATCCTCTCATCCACTCCAGTAAACATTGAAAACTTTCTGTTTCAGCTCAACCCAGCTGACTAACGGTTTCGTTTCACCAGTTTGAGTTTGACGAGTCTTCTGTAAAGGTAAGTCTACCTACTACAGTATAATTAAATATAGTCTGTTAACTACCCCATCAGACATTTTGACTGCTCTCAAGTGCTATCCTGATACCAAGTTATATTGCTAGTCTGAAGTGTGTTGTATGATAAATTCATTAAGGCATATAAAATATTGGCAAATATCTACTACTATTTTGATTTGGCTCATATCTGGTATCATAATACGATATTAGTAATTATAGTTATTAATCATAAAAATATAACTTATACTTGGTTTCTTATTATTCTTGATTAATATTAGGTTTACATTTTAAACACCCTATTAAACATCAATATCTTGTGAATTGGCGTATGTCTCCCAGAATCTGTCATTTTTGTGGGTTTTCTGTTATCCGGACTGTCACCTGGTCTAGATTTCTTGTCCTTGTTATTTCTATAAAAATGGAAATGTCGTTTCAGTTTAATTTTTACTTAATTTAACCCTCCGCGATTCATTGGAGTGATAAACATAAACTTTTTTTAAAAACGTTCCTATTTCAAGTTTCGATCCAAAAGATACATATATATATATAAATTCGTATTTCAAAGAATGTTGACACTTTATTTCGATGTATGTATGTATCAGATTCCTTTCAAATTTGTCTTCAACTGGGTTTTTATTTATATTCAATAATAAAATTATTCCACACATAATTCATGGTGATAGGATACACATGGAATACATATCACACCAATATCCGTAATATTTTAAAATTAAACTGTATGCTTTTGGTATGAAAATAAATATATCCTGGTGATCTGCCGAGACGAGTCTTGATTCCCTCGGTTACTTAATCATTAGGGGTGTATCTTACCGCTTTACTAGAATTTTATTTCTTTATTTTCTTATACATATTTTTGTCGTATTGTTTCATTTACTATACGTGTACTATGTGGACGATTTCAAGTTGATTTTTTTTTCAAAAAATGGACAATTAGTATATGAATATAATAAAACCATTATTTTGAATGATGTGAATTAAAATAGTGAAGAAGAAATTTATAAGTGGTCTCCAGAGATGAGGTTTAAACCCCGAACTACTTGGTCACTAAGCTAATACCTTTCTGCTAGACTAAATGATCGTATCGATTATGAATTTACTTCATAGGTATTTTTAACATTTTTATTACACTAATAATGCGAGTATTGTTAACATCGCTACGTCAGATGTTCGATCCATCTAATATATAATTATACTTTAGTAAAACATAAATAAAAAATAGTTTATAATGATTATTAGAAGGATCCATTAACCGATTTCAGTGATCTGGCATTTCCATTTTTGACAGGCCAGAAAAAGAATTAAAACATATATTTTCACAAAGTATAAGTTCATATGATAATTTCATATTTAAAAGTCTTAATATAAAACCAACTATGAAGCGGCTTTAAAGAGGTACATGATTTTATGAACCTCTCATCTCGGTAGTTTTGGTATAGACGAACGGATGTCTACTGTCCAAAATTTGCAGGAAAATAATTATTTCTTACTTTAGGCATTTTGCTGGACGAGATGCACGCAATATGGAGAAATTTGTTTTTACTGCTAATGTATACGGATGAAAGGTGAGAGATCAATCTCCAACACGATGAACATGTCCGAAGCCTCGCACCAAACAAGACACAGGATCGCAAAGAGTGGAGGCAAGCAGTTCACGCTATTGAAACAGACTAGAGGACCACGATGGTCAGACATGAGAACATCGACTGAGAGAGAGAAGAAAATTAAAATAAGATTTAAAAATGTATTAATATCTACAAATAAAATGACACTAAATAAATTATCCGATGTTAAAATCTATTTTGGATCAGTCAATTATGTTCACTTAACGTATTTTTATAAACGGGATAATAAAATACGCAAATAAGACCTAGCCATGGATGTCCATCCAACGGCCCGTGCTCAGGTTGCTATTACTTAATTACGTACTTTATTCGTTAGCACGTATATAAACCAAAAAACTCCCGGCGGAAGACATAAAAAAAGAATCAAACGCACGAAAGGAATATCGCAGCCACCACACATAACAGTCTAATGAATACGTCTGCAGCCTCGGCGTTCTCATTAAACTTCGGACACTCCGGTTTCTAAGCCAAACAAAAAAGAAAGAAGAAGAAAAAAACAACAGCTCTCGCGGACCCGCCATGAAGTTATTGTTTCCTGTTGCGTCCTCAAACTGGTACCATTATTTTATTCTGGCCAGAAAATGGTGTCAGATTTTTATACGAGGGCCAGCGCGGTGATCTCCGAGATAAGAGTACATTCATTAGGTGGGCCGAAGCCCGGCCGGACCTCGGGAGTAACAGGTAGAGGGAACCTGGAAGGACGTGTCGAGACTTGTTAGCGACAAATAAAACCTAACCTAACCTAGCGCTGATAATTATTAAAAACACCTTTCAAAAATATCCAAAATATAACATTAATTAATCGATTATATACTTCGAACATTTGCATACACATACATCAGAACATCAAATATTTAAATAGTTTATAATAAAAAACGATGATAATAGTAATATTTAAATAGTTTATAGTAAAAAACGATAATAAGTCATAAATTCGCTTATAGACGCTCATCACATATATAATGAAAATTAACACAAAATATATATTTTTGCTTTAAATATCATTATGTAAAATAAACGTTTTTCTTAACTATCTTACAAACTAACCATCACGCCGTTTCTCCGCGGGGGTAGGCAGAAAGGATAAAGCACCACACTCTTATGTCCTGATACACAATTATCGTCTCATCCACATTCTTCTTCTTAAGTTCAAGCAAGCTCGTCCAATTTTGAGGCTTCTAACACGACCATCTGGTTTACCTCGTCATGCCAAGTCTTTCGCGAACGTTCTCTATTTCTGGTGCCATCGACACTCGCGTCTTATCATTCTCTTCTCATCCATTCAATCAACATGATCAAACCACCTAAGCGATTCTGTTTCAATCTTATTCACAATGCTAAGATCAGCTTTATATTCTCTCCTAATTTCTTCATTCTTTACATTAATAAAAATTCAACCTAGTGAAGGTTAAACGTTATGACGGATTGTATTAATGATTGGTAACTTTTATTAAATTCGTAATTTTTAGTGCAATCACTGGTAGGTACACTAGAAACTAAATATCCAACAGCTAAATCCCAGTTACCAATCATCGTTAGAATCTAACGATTTACCATCATTAATTCATACTGGGTGATTTTGTTATCAATCATCCAAAAACTAATTAATTTCTCATATTGCTTGATCAATTTTATTTTTCATTGTGTAATTATAACAGCCAAGTTAGTTATTAATATAAATGGTTTTATATTTAAGTTATCTGGATAATTATGCAAAATACTTGTCAATTATGTCACGATCCATTAAGATTTTGTTATTAAAATAAATAAATATTTCCAACTAAACGATAATCTAAAGTTTTGTGACGTAAAAGTAATTAAACACGATAAGAGATACGTGTAGCCAATCTGTGATCTAATCTGAGTAGAAAAAACTCGCTATTCTATCCGTGGTCTCACTGTCAATGAAAAAAAAACTGTCAAGCCAACAGGCCTCGGTCGGATCGTGTCATAATTATTCTGAATGAAAACAAGTTTCGGAGTATCAAATGTATTTCATTAACAATCTGTGCCCATTCATGAGTATGGGTCCATTCATCCGGACGCTGGATCTGTGATCTTTCGTCGCGTTCACCATATTCCTGTTTGACCGAGGATATACATTAAGATCAGAGTCATGGCAGAGATTACGCGCGGGGGAGGTGCCAAGTGGGAGATCAAACGGCATCCCGGACGCGATGGACCGGTGAGGAAAGAAGGGTTTAATGAGTCGTTGAGAGAGGCTAACTTTTTAGATTCATCGGTGATTATCGTAAACATAATTTTAAACTGCATACTTAGTACATAGCTGAACGAAATATACACTTTATTCTATTTTTTTACTGTGTGAATCTGTACTATGTGAACGCGATTAAAAGCTATATCATTAATTGACAACACTGTTATTATATGGTTCAACTTGATTATTTTAATACACTTAATTAAGTTTTAAAATCATCTGACTGCAGCTGAAATAACCCAACGTGTGTGTAGTGAAGTTTAGTTTATTAAAAATATTAAATAATCATATTTTTTAAATGAATATCTAAGATATCCATTAGTATAGTAGTCATATTTTAAGTATTTTTCTGGTCGCCTGGGATATCAAATAAAGAGTATTTAAGGAAATACTAGGAACACATGATCGTAAATTGCGAAACGCAATGGCCAAACATTTCTACGATGTTCCTCTATACTTGCGAATAATTTCGAATGCCGCGCTACGCTGTCGGGATCAGTTTAGGTATTTCAAAAAATTCTCGAATGGATGGACTCCAGTAAGCGGGTGCAGTTCTCGCGTTCGCCTTGAGAAATGTGAGGACATTCTGTTGATCTTTTTTCACCGAGTTTTCCCGTTTGTCGTGGCTCAGCTTCGCGCTCAGCATCCGACCGTTACCTCCGCTGACCAGATCGGATCTCGCTCCATTTGTCACTGTCACCGAGGTGGCGATAGGCCCCGTCCCCGGGTGACAATAATATGTATGAGCAAAGCCGACACACGCACTGAAAACATTCAATCACGGCGGCCCATTCAGAGCGGCGCGGAGGTGAATAATTCCCTCTTTTTTCTCAGTGCCCCTAATTTGCTGGGTGTGCGTTTTTCATTGACGCCAGTCTGAGGTGGGCCACAATACACCCTTTTCTCACACTTTTTTTGGATTTCTTTTTTTAAACATCTTTGATCTTGAAAATACAGTGACATTGTGTGGATTTGAGTCAAGCCACCGAGGTCCTTATCGACACTGACTCCAGTCCTTTGTTTATTCAAAGTTTCTATTTCAATCGTTTTTGTACATAATTATTAGCACTTTCGTAATTTTAATAATACATATATAAATCTATTCAGAATATATCTCAGCAAAAGAGAGGTCTAATGATATATAATTACAATTCGTTAACCTTTATAATAGTAATCATAAACTAGTTTCAATCACTAAATTATTATTCGCTTTTGCAAAACAAGTGAACTAAGTTATAAACAAAGGTTTATTCAAGAAAAAAAATTGCATGATTTTCATCGTTTAATCACAATTGCCATAATATTTTTTCTCAAATCATCAAAAATAACTGTTTGTTTATTTTTTATAAAGGCTCTCGCGTTTACTGTTGGCGTGAATTTATTTGCGTGTCTGAACTGCTTTTGAACTGCACTGAATCGAATCCACTTTGTATTAACCGCAAACACTTCAAAGGGCGATGTGCGCATTAGAATACAATTCCACTGACTAGAATGCGCCGGCTTAAATGTGTAAGGTTGATATTTTCCAGAAAGGTGTCCTTTTGACTCGAGCTATTTAGTATACCTTGAATAGTCTAGATCTCTCGCGGTTACGGTGAAGACTTCTGGTCCCCAATTCGGAGAATGACTGGTCATGGTTTTCTGAGATTCGTTACCACTTTTCTCAGAAACGAGTGCGAACGTCGGAAATCGTAATACTGCTCGACTCTTCTCTCTGACGAAAAGTTTATTACGCAATTTTGTCTAAACAAGTACCTTGAATATGTGAAAAATATTTCATATTTAAATTCCACAAATTGCAGTAACATCATTTTACTAAGATTTAAATAATTATTTATCAGTAATTTCAAAGATAAAGCAAACTTGCACAATTCAGCTTACCTTGAGTATTAAAACTTTCAACGAAATAGAATAGTTAATGTTATTAAGATAATCAAAACATTAGTATAATGTTACTTATAATAACAATAATTTGGGAAAATTTATATAGCTCCATTTTCGTAAAAATGTCACGTCAATGGCGAATTACACGAAATAATTTTAGTCCTTCATTAGCATTAAATAATCAAAATTATGGATATAATTGTGTGAAAAGTCAGTATCATTTAAATAAACTCTCTAATGTACCTTATGACGAAGGGCTAAGAATTCAATACTTTTATGCCTGCCATCGCACATTCCCGTTCACTCTATTCTCTGATAATATTTTTATTTATTTTTGTTGCGTTGTAGTACATATGAAAATAAAAGTTATTACTTCACTAGACGTGGTCTGCTCTAAAGCAATTACCTGTACAGTTTTTAAAAGTTGTAATTGTTAAAGTACAATCGTTATAGAATAATGTAAATCAAGTTAAAAAAGTTATAAAAATATTATTATTAAGGAGAACACATTCTTATTGTGAAGTTGTAATTATTCAGAACATAGGTTCTCTGATAATAACTGCGGTTCTACAACTCTTCATGTGGCTTAAGTAGAGATAAACTAACCAGCACGCCAATTCCTAAGATTGTCGCTAACAGCACTTTATTATTTTAACTACACTACAAATAGAACCATATATACATCACTGCTATTATTATTTATTTAAACAAAATTTTTGATAAATGCGGATTCTGTCAGTACTCACCATGGTTGTGTAATTCGGTCACCTGCTATTATTTTATCGACAGTGTTTAGAAATTTTTCAGTTCGACAGATATTTGCCCTTTAAGTGGATTGAAATATTTCCGACTGGCCACTTACCAATAAATGCTGGGTTTAGATTTCAAATAACGAAACAGTAGGTGGAGCTATATTTCACCGCAGGTGTGTGTCGTGACACTTTGTAAACCCTTTGTTGACACAGGACATAATAAATAGTCTTTCCAGTTAGGAAATGCTAATTTTAAGATATTTTAAGATGGTGTTAAAAGTGCCTCGGCCGGTTCTGGCCAACCTCCGAACTTGTAATTTATTGCCTTGAAATATCATAACACAGTATTAACACTGCGGGTCATAATATGGAGGAACACGCTTTCAATTTTTGGATTTCTCCGTGCGGTTGTAAAGGGATTCATAGAGATTTACTGATCAAATGTTAACATCTTACTCCTTGTTAACCTTCTTAACCCTGAATCGGTCGCGCCGACTTCAACGGTTTCAATTTTCATTTTATCCGACTCCTGAAAATATAATACCTGAATTACTTTTAATCGTTAAATAAGCGAGGGAAAAAATATTAATATAAAGATAAGTAAAAGTAAAGAAAAGATATACAATTATACAATAAACTAACTCAACAATGAAGACATAACATAGTTCCAGATTAAGTTATGTGACAAACATAATAAATTCGCGCACATTTATTACAAATACCTATAAATCATATTATTCATATAAATGTAAATTTTAACATTTGAACGACAATCAGTTTGTTGTATTTATGTTATATTGTTACATACCGATAGAAACCAAATATTTTTTCGATAAAAAGATTTTTTCTGTAAAACTTTCTAATTGTTTAATTTAATTAGTATTAAAAATGCCATGTGTTCTGAAATTGAAACTTCACAACAAAAATGGGCTTTCATTAAAAAAAAATTTTGTCTTAAGTAAAACTTGGATATTAATAGCTAAGTTTAACAGCACGAAATATCTTAGATTCTGAACTATAAACATGGATGATATAATTGATATATTTTACATATTATGCGGGGGAGAGACTGAGAAAGTCATATACTATAATACTATCAAGAGAACTAATAGTTATAATTTGTTTGTTACAGATTGGCAGAGTAGCCGACAGTCCTCGTAGGTCTCTTCTGGACCATATACAACTCGGGACCTGCGTTCGGGACATCGGCGTACAAGTGCGGTTAAGTAATGTTACATCAAGAATAAACTATGTTATGTAACGCGACAGTTACGATCGTATGTGTTATAAAATAGATGATATGTGCAATTCATCGTTTATAGATTATAAATATTATTATATTTTGAATTTGTAGAGATTTTCAGTATTCACAGATACGTTTCTTTTATTATTAATAATAACTAATTATATTATGATCACGGACATTTTTACATAGTTAAACCTTTATCACTGAATGCTTATAGTTGTTAGGATTAAGTTGATTGTAAAAAGATAACGCCATGTCCTGGGGGGGTGTTTTAGTGAATTGGCATGATATGTATGACTTTTAAACTACTATAAGTCCTAAAAAATATGTTTAGATTATGTTATATTTTAGAGACAAAAAAGTATAAATAAAATGATACGTAAATCCGGTTGTAAAAGTCGTGAGACCGACCGTGAAGTGATTTTATTAATTAAAATGGTGTAGTTAGATATCGCGGCTCTCTTTCTATGAAGCCTGGTACTATCCGTTTGTCCGACAAGTATTTGTTCTACCCAAGTCAAAATATTGGTTTTAAAATAGGGGCTGGCTTCGAAGGGATCCTCTTTATTTGATCGGAAAATGATTTAACTCGTTCTTTCATATATATATATATATATATATATATATATGTACAAAGGGCACAGAAATAATAGTGAAGTATAATTAAGTTAGACCGTATACAATAGATAGGCACCGTACTTATTTCAGATTACTTTTCCCACAATTTTGAAACACCGTGTTATCTACGATTTCGATATTTTATAATGTTTCCCCACAATCGCCTTACGATAACCAATGTTTAGAATTTTTTATCAAAATTAAACGCAATTGTGTTGTTCTTAAAAATAAACAATAAAATAACATTGGTAGTAGGTATACCGATTTGAAAAAAACGTTAAAATACATATTTTTACAGAATTGTGCAGAAATAATCAATAATAAGTCATCGATTCCTACAATATGTTATTAAATCAAACTATACCCAATTCTATGAATAACAACTCTGTAATATTGGAATACTACATTTATTATTTATGCTATTCTGAATCGTGACAAAAAAATATTATTCCTGACCTCAGCACCAAAATATCGAAGGTCTAAACCTGAAATGGACAAGTGCGATTAATAGAACTTTGCGACATGATTTTAATAGTTCATATTTTATTATTTTGAGAGTACTCTATGATACAATTCCAACATCCAACTGGGACCCGTCGGAACAAATATTTTTTTTTAAATATCACGGCATTGAAATATGAAAGAAATAGTGTGAAATTTAAAATGCAATATTATAAACTTCGAATCGCTCCGTTCGTATTTTAATAACATTTTGTAATATGTAAAAAATATTTAATTTTTCTGAAAAATTGCTTAAAATATAATTGTTAATTTTTTTTATGATGCAGTGAAATTAATAGTATTTTAGAAATTTAAGTTAAAATTTGTATTTAAGATTTTTTAAGTAATTAAAAAAATAACAGTGAAACTGGGGTTCCATTGATCGCAATTGTACATACATAAACATAAATGAAACAATAAATTAATGTAATTTCTAGCAATGAGCGTAGATGAAGACTATAAAACTATTATACTATAAATATATATATTATATATATTTCATGATTATGTAGTTGGAGTAAAAACGTAATTTTATAGAAATACACAAACAAAAAATGAAAATACTGTGTGGATCAACCGTACGAAATTAATTTGATTTTTAATACATGTAAAAATTTGGTATACAAACATCTCACTAATGCATTTTAAATCGTTTAAATTATAATATTATAACATGCTCAATGTGTTAAAAAATGTGAATATTAAATAAACAAATTGGGTAGCAGAACTTTTTGAAAACAAATTTCTAGGATCCATAAGTGATGTTTTGTTTAAAATTATTAAAAAAATGTTTGTGGTACTTATATTTTCAAAATCACTTTGTTTTCGTCCATGTAAAAAGGTTACGATATATATTAATATTTAAAAAAAAACTGTGTTTTAAGGACAATGTATCAACGTATTCTTGGAGGTCGTTATGTATTTATAGAATATCACAAACATTATAATTAAATACTATTATTTCTCGTTAATTGTTTTATTTTTATTTCGCCCATTTTTCTATTACTGTTTATTCTTGTCTTTTCATAGATCCTGGAAGCTGTAGATGCAAATTTTTTGAATTTGTGTACATCCATGTGTGCTTAAACTGAAATTAAATTCATAAATGGAAGACACCATTTGAACCTATCATAAAATAAAACAAATAAATAACAAGAAATGTTAAAAAGTCGACAGGTAATTTTGACTTCGTGTCTGCGGGCATTGAATAAGTTTTGTATGTAGCAGGATTATGAATCGTGTCCCCTATCAGTAGAACAAAAAGTACCATTGTTTAGCAAGTGGGTACCACTTTGAAAAAGACTTTCTATTCGAATATTTAATTGATATTTCGTTACATGAGATATTTGAATAGAGAATTCTATTAAAACTTTTCATGGAACAATGCGCAACACGTACAAGAAATATCAAAGTTTTTAGGTAAGTAAATTATTTCAGAACATTATTTCTATCTTATATACCTACATAATATATTAATAAAATGATTGGTGGAAAATGCACACCAAAAAATAATTTCGGTAAATGTAACACTTTACCAAATGTACAGAATTTTAAAACACTCGTATGTCGATCTATGAACATAAAATATGAATATAAAAATAATAACAAAATTATACATTTTAATAAGAATCAAGCGTTTACTAGGATTTAGTTTATTATAAAAAAATTAATAATATAATTTAGATCAATTACTCCAATAATACTACTTAATTCATTTTAACGTTTTTTCGTAAATACCATAGAATGCCACAATCTTATGGTCTGACGCACCTTGACTCGTTCACTGTCATCCATGCACATCGATTGTTTAAGCTTCTATTAGAGCCGTCTTAATAACACCCTTTCTTTATTTTATCACTTGTAGTAAAGATTTCGATCGATAGACTATCGAGTATTGATTTACTATATACACGTGTGTATGAAAATGAAATGAAAATATATGTATGGTATCGTAAATATCAATTAATATGATTACAACTCGTATTACTAAATATTAAAAAAAATAAAAAAATGTTTTGAGTAAGAAAAACATACATTAGATCTGAATATGGTAAATTAAAACACATTTATTTAATTTATATCTTTGATATTAAAGGAGTTTACTTATATTCTATCAATCTATTGCATATATTCATTGGCAAGGTTAAAACATATTAATAGTTATCAAACCAGTATTGTGTTCTGACTGTGTATGCATACGTATTATAAACATTAAATCAGATATTTAAAAAGCAGTCAGTACCTATAAACTACAGCAAGTGTACTTTATAAAGCGATAAAATGAAATCGAGGCACTAACGAAGTGTTCACACATTAACAATTTTTATTTGCGCTAAAACGTTTATGCGTGTAGGACCGTTAAGTATTTTTTATTGAGATAATAAACTAATAAATATTTATGAGAATTTAATTATCTCAATTCGTACTTAACGTAATATTCTATATTAATTGCAGTAGATCAATTCATTATTAAAAATGGAAAAACATCAATTTCATTATATTATTTTTTTCGATCAATAAAGATTTGCTTAGGTAAATTGATTATGTCGAATGATTGATTAAAGAGAAGATTGCAAGAAATATATTGGATAAGATGGCGATGACACCAGAAATATAGAATGTTCTCGGAAGACTTGGAACGATCAGGATGCTAAGGATCTAAATACTGAAATATTCTTCTGTTAGATACCTCAGTAATCGACTAGCATGTATGAGACGAAGCATGAGTGCGGATAAGGTAGAACCTGACATTTCTCTGTAAGTCGTTGAAGTAAGTAGTATGTGTTTACAAATATGTTTGACTAATATTGAGTATATTATATATACTCAATATATATACATACTACATTCTTGTGTAATTATATATATATTTTGAAACAACTTTTAAATACGTTTTATTACTAAATACATTAATAAGACCTTATTTGACTGTACGATAATTTTTCTAAACGCCTTTGAATTATAAGAAATATTATTATTTGAATATGTTAAGTATTCATGGATTGAAATTCATAAATGCATAACAACTCGCCGCATTCTATAGAATAGGCAGATAGGGCAAAATGCCATGGATGCAGTATACAACAGCACGCTGTTTATGTCGTATTATTGTATCTAAAACTGTAACTTCAAAATTGTGACTTGTGGCTTTTTTTTAATTAGTTATCGCAGGTCTTAAATTATTTTGTCAACACGTTAGTGTTAAACATATTTTTATAAATTCCTTTATTAGTAAATATTTATTCACATTATTTTTTCATATACGCACCTCCATTTGTTTCTCCTGAAATAGTACATTCAGTCTGGTTTCATATTCCCGATGACGTAATTCATATTTTATAAATGTACACGGAATTGTTTTGTTATGTTACGCTAACGATTCATGTATTTCAATTTTTTTATTGAAAACATACCACATGTTATTTTGGAGTCTGAGCTCCTTTTAACCAACACTTTTTGATCACTAAGTAAACGTCTCACCTCTAGAGCAACCGAGGTATGTAAATTTACTGCTTGTGCATACATGCTTTAAAAGTCATTTTTGCTAAAGAAAAATAATTATTATTATCTTCACTACAATATTACATATTTCAAGAACATGCCTACATATCTGATACGTATATCTACACTATATAACTTATCAATCTCATTCTTCTCAAAATTAATTGTTCACTAGAAAAAGAAGGATGTATTTTATTAACCCGAACTACTACATATTTAATCTTAAAAATCTTATAAAGCTATTTTAATAATTTGAGATATCCGTAGAAAATAATAAATTTAACATTGAAATTATTTATTATGTTTATTTTTATTAGTGTCATTGAATACCGGTTTTTATACCAATATTTTTAACGCCGCCCGAAATTATATGGCAGCAAAATAAAATATATTGCATAGGACAGTGAACTCTAAAACGTATTATGCAATATTTTAAACATGGTAAACATGTCAATATCTACCATAACGAACAAACGAAAAATCTTTAACTTCATTGATGTATTGCATTTTTTTACTTTCCAATATGAGCGAAAGAATTACGACATTTAATTTTTCGATTTATTACTGAGTCTACCATGAGAACGGATCATTTAAGAACGATCTAAAGATGCCACCATATAAAGTTCAATCGAAGAATTTTACCAATTACTACTTACTAAGATGCGTGAATACGTCAAGAGAATTAATTATATATTTTTTTAAATTTAATCTAATTATTATTGTGATTTTGCAATTTTAAAACATAATTCTTTGATAATAATCAAAGAAATACCCTATTTGTATATATAATTAGCCATCTTGGCAGTGTAGCCAATGAAAGCGGTTCAGTGATCGTATTACGGTATTTTTATACATATTGCATAAGATAAATCAGCATACTGCAACTTTTGTATACTATTAATTCTTATGTATTTTCTTGCTAACATACAGTTCTTCATAGAATAGTCGGATGCTGTACATTTTTTCATAACTCGGCAATATCACATATCATACGATACACTTAAGTTTTCATGATCAGATGAGGATCGAATATGTTATTAGTTAATCTGCTACGGGCCCATGGATCCCATCAGGGATAATAGGACATATCCTACATCAGTCATAATGATGAATACAAAAACGTGGTTCGAAACGTCGGCAGCGATAAAAATTGTTGTAGGGCAAAATAAAGTATGTGGACCGCATCTAATTTATTTGATTACCAGCTGTTCTCTATTTCTAGTGCTGCATAGCATTTATCTTTACACAAAACTTATAAAAATTATTTTTAATATTCTTAACTAAATTTACTTATAAGTTGTTAATTCTTCATTATCGTAAGTATGTATGTGAAGTCACTTATGCATGACCAAATTTACGCTGCATTAATTCTATTTCCAATCATCTAGTGCCAGTTCCAAGAATATTGTTCTTATTAGAACATATTTTTATATCGTTAATCTTATTTAGAAGATACATTTCTTTTACCAAAAGAAACTCTCTCTATTTTGATGCTCATTTAAATATTTGTATTATTAAATATTTCCTAGTGCATTCAAATCAGTAACACTTTTGATATATCTTAAATTATTTAAATAAAGCGGTAACTTTGTATTTTTATACAGCCCGGGGAAGAAGTAGTTGCTTCGAAAACGGTCGGCATCGGCCTCGAATCATCAATAGTTCATTAGAAAGTTTAAGTTGAAGAAAAGTAGTTCTACAATAGTTTTTTTTGCAACAATTTGAATTATTAGCGTAATTATAATTTTTGTTGTGTGTACTTAAGTTTCTTCCCAATTTTTCTACTTCTAAATATTAAGTACATATTAGATTAATTACAAAATTGTGTACTGTCGTTAGTTCCTTGAAGTTAAGGCATTAGAGCTCAAAATATTACGCCATCACGTCACACTTCAGCCGTTGGGGTATGCGGGGTCAAGATACTCGGGTAGCGATCGGATCCTGTTCTAAGGGTAGGTAATAAGAAGGCAGGAGAGGGTGGCTGTTCCTGTTGATTTTGATATCAGCTGTTCTCCAAAATGTTTTTCTTTATTATGTGATTTTTGTGTATCATCCTCATTCAAAATACTTTTAATCATTCAAAATAAATATTAAATCTAAATTCAAAATAAAAAACACAAAGAAGTTTAACTTATAACGCGGCATGATAATCAATTAATTGTAACTTAAGATGCGTAGGTCATTTAAATATAAGACAGTCTCGTGACATTTCAAACAAAACATCAAATAAGATTGACCATATTGATTTTATATAAATATAATATAATAATTATATGTCAGTATCCTTATATATCTACAAGGTTCTTATATATTAAGTTTCTAAGCAAAGGAGTAAGGTAAAAATCTTTAAGAGTTGGTTATTCGACACTATTTATGCAGGTATAGGTATATGTGTAACATAATTTTACTAATGTAACATACAATTATCTATCTAAAAATTATTAATAAGTTGACATGAATAAATTATTCGAATAATTAATGAAACATTCATTAGTTACTTTTTACATCTTGTTAGATTATAAACTATACAAGCATAATGCGCTATCAATATTTCAGGTGCTTTAATAATTATGGAAACTATAATATTTTTTATTGACTTTCTTTGACGCAATAACTTATAGATATATGATACAATTGACATAAGATCTCGTTTGTTCTATGTTGCTGTGCGACACGGATGGACATAAGAAAAAGTATTAATGTAGTATTGTTTAGTAGAATAGACTGATCAATTATTGTAAATCGATCTTTACCTTTACCAATCAATGCATATCTTCGAGTCTTGATGGAAAAATACATTTTTGTACACGAATCATAACGGTAATTGTATTTAAAATATAACATAACTTTAACTGGTGTTCACCCAGTAAGGCGGATATACTATTTCAAAATATATGTAAAATTATTTATAATTCAATATCATTGTAAAATATTATAATAAATTTAGATTGTAATTATACGTAGATATATGTATGGAAATAAATACCTAAGTAATATAATATAAAAAGGTAAATACAAATAATTAATGATGTTCGATTTTCTACATTTCCTCTTCATCATATCTTTTCCGAGTAATATCAACCAGTGCTTCCCAACTGCTTATACCTATTATTCGGACCTCTGTCCGGTCGCAGAGATTCCCAATCCCCGGGCCGCGTCAGTGGCGCCGGTCCTCCCATTGTAAGCAAATTAGGTCGACTTATAAGGATATAAGGGCGAGTGGACCTGTGCCGAGTGGCTGGGGGGAGGGAGGGGGGCAGCGCTCCCAACATACCGACGCCACTGCTCAGACCAATGGTACCGGGGTGTTCAAAATGTCAAATTTAATGGTTCATTCAGAAAGTTTTGTGCTTAAACTCGACAACCTACCCTTTGAACGCTCGAACGGGACTACCCTTATTAAATAGTAACTTATTTAAAATACTGTCTCGGATTGCCTTCGCGGCAATACAGGACGAAATCTTAATCCCCAAGAAGTCAGACAATTGTTTGCGGGGTGGGGTAGTCAAGTTTATCGATGCAACTGAATTTCAATGGAAATTGTTTTAAATATCGATTTATTTAATTTAGAATTGTATATATTATTAACTAATAAGTAACAGGGCGCCGCATTTTTCTATCCGGATACACAACTCTAGTTTTATTCATGTTTATCAGTTGATGACATTTCACACATAAGACTGAACGGGCGCTCGTGCCAGCTGGTGAAGTATGTCTAGTTCGGTCTGTGGGTGAAATTGTCTTACCGTGTCTGAAAACAGAGATCTCTAATGGAATTACCGGACGTATACAATGCTAATATATACTAACATTCGAAAGGATAATATCTAACATAATATTTAAATACTTTGTACTCATGTCAAAATAGTCACACTTTAAAATATAAATTATTGATATAATTAATACAGTCGTCGCAGTACGACTTGTTTTGATATACAGAATAAATCTTTCAGTGTATCGATAACTGTCAGATATTGTGCATGTGTATTAATTAAATGTAAAATATTGTTCTAATTGCTAAATATTCCTAATTTGTTTAAATGGTTCTAATTTATTGTATACTCCTAACCACATCAAAAACCTAGAAAGTAAAAATTTATCGAACCAGAACGGTCGATAATACCCAAAATTTTACACTTATTTTTAATCAAAAAGTATACGCGTACGTTACAATACTACGTTGCAATGGCCAACGGACTGATACTAGGAGGATTGATTTATGACTGGAATAATAATTAAAATTAACCCTAAATAACAATATAGGTATGTACATATATTATTTAATTGTGTAATAATACATAATTTTATTTAATAACTTTAAGGTTTTTTTTATCATTTGTATTGAATCAAAAATAATGAAAAGAAGCTGTAAATATTTTTTTTATTAAATATGTCATGTGCCGGAAATTAATTGGCGAAAATTCTACAAACGGGTCTATTTCAACTAATGTTCTATGTAATCTGCGCGCATCATAATCTATCAAATGAAATTATCTTTAATTTTTATTATTTTAATATACATAAGTCAATATTCAAAATTTGTGTCGAATAAACCGCTTGTAATGGTTTTTTTCTTTACTAAACTCACTTTATAATATAAAAATAATATTGGATAATTTGTAAAGCGCTATTTTTTGTAAAAACTTTGACCTCAAGGGTGTTTTAAAAATAAACTGTTTAGTACTTTGTTTTTATAATTAAAAAAAATATTTTTTGAAAAGGTGTGTTTTTTGTAACTTCTTACTGAAGTAGTTATATATGTAATATTTATATTTTGTGTGTATATATGTGTGAACTTTTTTAAATTTTCTATTTATTAATATTTTCTTTGGTTTTCTTTTTCATAGCATTATATTTATTTCGTAACCTTTAATGTATAACATAATATGTATTATCTTTATGGCGAATTGGGTTAAAAAAACCTGATCACGCTGGAATAAACACATTAAAGTCTCTTAAATGAATCCCTATGACGGAGACCAAAACTTAAACCTATAATTTGACTCTTGTTCTAAGCAATTTGAATAAATAATAATGAAATTCATAAATAAATAACCACATGACAACAATGTAGTAATTTTGATAACATTTACGAATAAAACAATTTTATCATTGCCTAGCACTACATCTCCAGCTGAGTTAACAATAATTTGCATGCTCGAAAGGCCACTTCCATTTCAGGATTGCGAGCCGCACGTTGCGAACACCCGATTAGACAAACCCGTATGCTGATTCGGTTTACTGCTACAAAATGCTATTGGCCAACCAATAAAAGGACCATTAATAACGGAGGCTAATTCAGGCTGAGAGTCTCACAAGAGGTTCGGTGCTTTGGTACTCTTTTGTCATCGGCTTAAATGGGACAATTTATAGAGCTCAATAAAGTAACCTGTAATTTCGCAAAGTCTGTGTATTTATTGCCGGCACTGGAGAAAGTACTCAACTCTGATTTCACTTTAGACTTTGCAGAATCTGCACCTTGAAGGTGATTATGTTTTATTGGAGGGATTAAAATAAAATTACTTGAGAATTATATATATCATAAAAATAATAAAGTATGTACGCACGAAAGATACTAGATCATTAAGGGACGGTTGTTTGATAACTATACTTGTATACAGTAACTTATTACCATTGCCCGTGATAAAAAACGTTTACTAACCGGTCGGTCGAACGTCAAGTTTTCTATCGTCAAAGTTAATCTCGCCTGATAATATGGGAAGGAGAATGATTATAAGATATCTGATAAAATCGACAAATTTAATTTATTTTAAATTTTGAACATCGGCAATACATACACTTTAATGCTTTATCTATGACTTTATTCACCCCAATGTTCGAAATCGAAAATATTTTCTGACTATATGCTAATATAAATACAACAGCGATATCATCATCGTATGAACTCTCATCACTAAAATAGCGAGATATTGAATGATTCACTGTCGTATACTGCATACTGCAACTTTCAAAGTATCAATGCGACCAGATGACAGCTGTGAAGAGTCCGTCATTTTTAACTAACGATTTATGGTATTTACTATCTAATATTGGAGTATCGGTACCAGGACTCCATTGTGAACCACTAGTCTTGCCTCAGTTAACAAGTTCCCATTACCTATAATTCCATTCAAAGCGCCGTTCACCTTATTCCCTGCAGTCGCTCTCCTTTCAATATAATTCTCAGTCTTTCCGTTTCTATCGAACATACTTCCCAAATACACAAACTCACCACTCACCTGACGCATATTATTGGCACATGTTATCGTTGGTACCGGGCGTGTTTTTGAAGCAGTTAAGAACTCTGTTTTATGCTCAGGTGCGTTGTTTAGGTGGATAGTCGGCTGTGATGATGATTGTGGAGGCTACAGACCTCAACAGTGCTCTTTGACAGTGTTGATAAACTACGCAGCAGACACCTGGACTCTTGTATTGTAAAATTGTTGGTGCTGGGACTAACCTGTATAGAAAAAAATCTATCACATTAATTTCATTTCAGATTTATTTAATTTAAATTATTAATTATTATCTCTAATCACAAAATTATTTCTGTAAAGACCAAAAATATATATGCGAGTCTGTATTTTTAATATATATACATAAGGATTGTATTGAGTGTACATAATTGTGAGAGCCACTCGGATGGAGCGACTGATGTTTAAGGTTATGTTTATCAAAAGGATTGTTGAGGTGAGACCGAGGGCCCTAATCCTCCTCGGATTCTCACGCATGTATATGAATTTCGTAATGTATATTAATGTTACGGATCGTGCTTGTGAGTATACGTGTTGGAGTTGCGGCTAGAGCAGGTTGATAAAATTAATCACGACTTACAATCGGTTGTGAGGCGGGAGTAGGGCCTCCACAGTTTCTACGATCTTTATTGTGTGTATGAATTAAATGTGATTAAATGCATGCAATAGTATATAATAATACAAATCGAATGAATTAAGAACAATAGAAATATAAAGAGATTTTTTCTGTATATCTTTATAGTCGTTTCATTTAATTTGTATTCAAAATACCTTAGAACTGTGTTTTGAAAAACTGCAAAATCAAAACAAAAAAGAGTATAATAATTCATTTGCAAAATAGTGACATAATTTTCAATTAAATGAAGGCGCGCATTTTGAACGAATAAAACAAATCAACACTATCGTTAAACTTCTCCTTTAAGGCGGCCTCAAAAACAGAAGCCTCAGCAGGACATCACACGTCATTACGGAGTACGGACAGAGCGGAAAATATCTGAAAAAGGGAGGACATTCTTCCGCCAGGGCGGTTCTGAGCCAAAATATCGCACAAACAGCCATTCCGGGTGTATTATAAAACTATCATTCATCCCGAGCCGGATCCACTTCGCGCAGTCGCCTTCCACGTCCCCATTCCGCGGCGCTCATCTGCGGACGCACACGTGCACACATTCACATACACACGCGCAGGGCAGAGCGACGCCTGCGCTTACATCGTGTGCCGCCGTCCTGCATCACGAGCAGGAGAATATGCACTCGGAACGCTGTGCAATGTGTCCACCGGACCAATTTTCAACTATTACACTTTTACTCGTGCGTGGTTTTTGGGGGATATTTTCAACTTAATTGTAAATAAAAAAATCATTAATCACAATTCAATCGTTAATACAACGATCTAAAACTTATTTTTGGTACTCCGACAATGCTCGCAATACAACTATGTGCCGACAATTGCGCGCAGACAACTGCGCGCAAGGCCAAAGCGCGCAGTACAACCCCGACAAACAGCGTGCCGATAATAATGCGCAGAACAAAATTTTGTAAGCGGGTTTTGAACCCTAGAATTAATATAAATGAGAACGTTTATTCCTATGTATTGTATATTTTCAATAAAAATTTAAACATACTCAATAGACAATTTCAATTTCACTAACCAAACTATAAAAATTCACTAACCTAAAAAAATTCTAGCTTTCTTTCTGAACGATCTTTTATTCAGATTTTTTTTCATGTAATAAGTATGTTTTATAGTTAAAATACTTTTTAAAATGAAATACATCGGAATAAAATTTTGTATTGCGTGCAATTATCATGCGCGTCTTGTGGGACACCCCTATTTTTACCATCTGAATATATTATTTGTGATACAGGAACGGTTTATACCTAATCGAATTTTTTTATACGTAGTTATAGTTATTCAAAATAGTAATATATGCCGAAGAATATCGTGTGTCACGTGATTAGGCTTCGTTGATCTTGGAACCCATTTGCAACATAACTTTGATTTTTTTACAATAAAGATATGTATTCTGTAATATGTCATATATATATATAATTACCTGTTGGTAATCTGTGTATTAAAGTATATAAATAAATAAAACATTATCTCTATTATTAAACTTTATTTTTAATTTCTTATATTTTTATTTTTACGTAAATTTACATACATTATATTATATAAAGAATATAACACAAATTTGCGTACATTTTATTATTGTAAAGAATGTATCTAATAATTGTTACGTGACTAAAGACTGAAATATGCACGTTGCAGGACGGAAATAATTAAGATCTCATACTCATTGGAGACAGTTCTCTAATGGCGCAGAGCTTCCCAGCTCGTATACGAGACGCCGAGTGTAAGTGTATAGTCAGGAGTTTATGAAGATCACAACTCTCAGTCGTGAGGACCAACGAGGAAATTAATTTAGGTGAAAGATTTGAAAAAAAGACACATTTTGATAAGTCATTTCAACCTTAAATAATTTTATTTTCTTCTAAGCTACATGCAAATTTATGTATCAAAGTAAATTATAAATCTAGTAGACTAAATAAATTTTGAAACATTGTGTTATGTAATATAAAAATATTTCCTAGTTAATTCAAACGCAAACATTAACATATCTTGAAACGAAAGAAACATGACCACGACTACTTTCATAATAATGGGCACGTATACATTATTGAACATGTAAATAAAAATAATTAAAAATTAAAAAAATATACTAAATTCATGTGTACATCTGTTACAAAAACTCAAACAATAAGAATGTGGATACATAGTATAAAAACTTATTCGCCAGTCACCTTTTAATATGGGTCAAGGGTAGCTCCGAACGCTCTTGATCCATCTCTATTAGCCATTGATCATTTCTGAACAGTTAGACATATTTTATTCCTTTATTTTTGGTTGCATTTAAGAGACCAGGGGTCAGGAACACACGAAAGCGATGGACAAAAGTTGTTCACGTTTTCGAATCTATTACCTCAAAGGTAATAGTTTTCGAATCTATTACCTTTGACTGCTTTCTACAGCTAGTTTCTATTATTTTAAGAAGTTAACAGGCAATGCATTTCAACGGTCTCAGATGAGATTTTTTCTACGTAAAACAATAATACAACTACAATTAGTACTCATTGGAATACATCACGCGTGTGTGTTGTGATGTGTGTATTGTTCACTGCGAATGAAATTATGACATTTATTATTGACATACGTTACGAGTATGATTTATTTGTTTAGTCACTTTTTCATTGCAGTATTATTTTTTAAATTATGGTACACTATCTACGTGTAGGAACCTACTGAACATGAAATGTGAAGTATTAATTATATTACAATAGTAAATTTTTCCCAGACCAGATATTTATCTAAAAAATCAAAATAAGTAAAATTTTAAATGGGTCTGTGAAATGTAAAAATATTTTAGCAATTCCCGACACAGTACCTAAAATTGGCGACATTATTACATGTAGACATATGTTACAGTGAATATGTATCACTAGTGAATTTATATTTTTAATCAGTTAAAATGTATCAAGCAATTGATTTACAAGTTCACTGCTTATTATCAGTGAAACTGTATTTATTTTAAAGAGAACCCATTATTATTGTGAAGTTATAGTTTTTTCAAAACATAGTTCTGTGATATTTCAATAATAATGTGTTCTCTTTAAAATATATATAGATAAGTTCTATTAAAGTTTATCCAAAACTTTAATAAAAAGAAATTGAAAAATCTCTAGCTCATATTATTCAAAGGTATTCGCAATAAAATGTGATAGTATTTTAAAAAAATGAAATAATAGATATATCAATTTGATATAACTGCAACATATAAGTTCGATAATTTGTTGTCAATTTACTAGGCTGACATGGTGTAATTGGTCAGCGTGCTTCCCCGGATTGAAAGTTCCCCGTAGTTCCTGGTTCAAGTCCCGGTGGCAGCTAAAATATTTTTTCAATAAAATGATTTTATCTGAATGTATATCATCCTAATTAATGCATTTAATTTGTATTGAAACTGTATTTGTTCACAAACAGACATTTTGGTATATGAGGCATGCGTTATGTATTTGCATCATTGATGCCATCTGACGTCGGAACATTTTAACGTTAGCTGATGGCATGTCGCCCTACAACTGTGTTTTACAAATTAGTTATATTATTGTTCATATTATGTTAGTGTTAGTTATAGAACTTTCGGTAAAATTGTATTGGTTCGAAAAAACAAAAATATCATTTTTATCAAAAATACACCGTTTTTTGATAATAACTCGGAATAGATACTTTTTCGTATTTTAATTACCATATATAGGTATTTTAAGCGAAAATAAAAATACGTGAATTGATGTTTAACAACTGTTAAATTGACAGTTTAAAGCGGCATATCATTTCACTAGCGCTTACCAGTTAAAGTATATTTTCGCTAGTAGAAATATATCATTTGGTGAAAATGTATTCTAATATAATTTACTGTTAATACACATTCACTGTGACATATATATAACTAAATAAATAGGAAAGCCTATCTTACACCTAACCCACCAATATTCCAAGCCGGCCCTGCACATTATAATTATTGTACTATATAGCGATAAAATATCCTATTACTTTCACAGTACGCCACTGCCAAGTTCCCCTTGAAGAGTCCTCGAGAGCCCCACATTCCGGGGGCCCATGGCGCCGGCTGGGAATGCGCCCCCGCATTCTTGCCTCGACTACCCCGGGGTCAAGGGGGTGCCCCAGTCACGATCCGACTCCGCACCGCCGTTTGGGAACCGCAGAATCATGACGAACGCAAATCTCATAAAAAGGCACAGAAATTCACACGTGCCATTAAAAAAAAAAACAATGGAAATTATACTTCCTGGCAATCTCGGAACTACGACGTTTAAATATGTAATATTTGTAATTAAAATGTGTCATATATTTAATCACTAGATTCAATTAAATTCAGGCATGATTAAAATCTCATTTATTTCATAAAAATGATTATTATTTTCCTTATAATTAATACTTATATTTTAAATTTCTCCACCAGAATTCACACAGGCATTTGGTCTTGAGCAATATCTATTCTACTTAATATCTATGAACTGTTAAATTAATTTCACCAATATCTTTGTTAGTTTATCAATTAAATTCTATAGCACACCTCACACAGTAGATGATTTTGTATGCAGCATGCATGGTCTACATGCTTAGTCTTGTGTTATGTGAGTACAAATCAATTTTAAGGTACATTACACATTATTATTATTTATTTTAAGAGGAGGAACGTCATTTATTTAATACGCATTTTTTTATGCAGTCGTCTTTTTAATACTCGCTCGTGTCTCTGGTGCTCTCTGGCCCTCTCCGTATACCATACTTATACAATAGATGTGGTCTAGCTTGGTACGTTTAAAAACCGTTCACTTTAATTTTTCTTAATATAATCTTTAATGATATATTGATATGATCAGTAGTAAATTTGGCCCACGGTAAATTATACGATTACCCGTGGTATGAAACGTTTGCAGGTTGTTGGTACGTCAAATTTACTACTGTCAGAGTATAGATAAGAAATCATGCCTCATAGTGTGGCAAGATGATTATTCATTAGGTTATGCTTTATTCGCCCTTTGCTGGCTTTTTTCAGTCCATGTGCTAATGTATATTAAACAACGGGATCATCATCGGACAAACTTTCATCGCTAAAATAGCGCGATATTGAATGATTAATTGTCGTGTACTGCAACTTTCAGTGTCAATGTGATGAAACAGCTGTGAAATGTCCACCATACTTACCATCCAACATTTGCGAGTAAAATTAGTCAACTGTTGCATTTTTTACCAACGATCGAACAACACGTTTTCGCATTTTACCCTAGTAAAAAGGTGCCACTGATCATACTGCTGGCCCTCAGTCGGTAAGTATGAGAAAAATAATTCAATGATCTCATATTTATACTTTTAAAATTAGCAATATTAACTTTGTGGTTAAAATTCATTAAATTCAATTATTTATGGATTTAAAACATAAATAACTTTCGAATTGCATATCTAAATACCTACCACGAAACATTAGACTGGCATTTTATACAAATAATAGTATAGGAAATTTTCTCATAAATTCTAAAGACAAAGATGATAAATTTAACAATTCTGGTGTTAATTGCAAGGATTGTGCGGCATTTTATATTGGTAAAACGAGTTGAAATTTTAATATAAGAGTAAGGGAGCATTTGAGATGTTTGAACAATAGTGGGTTTTCAGAATTTTCTAATCATTTGATAGAAAATGGTTATGGTTTTGATAAAAAAATGGGATTGTCAATTTTGCATATAAACGGTGTTGGTCACAAATTAAATAATTTGGAATCGTTGGAGATAAATAAAGCGTGTAAAACTAATCAAAAAAAATTTTTTGATTAGTTTTTTTTTTTAAAATAGATTTTTTAAAAATAGATTCTGTTAAAGAAACAATAATATATGTTTTAGTTAATTATGAAATGGTGAAGAAGAAAATTGTATTTTTCGAAACCGGTAGATGTATTTAAACTCAATTAAGTGGTTAATAAAACAAAGATAATAAATAAAAAAGATCTCCTATTTACCTAAATATAATAAATAAATTGTATTTCGTCATAATTTTCATTTAAAAAATGTATTAAATAATTTATTTTTACGTGCATTTAGATAAATAAATAATATAACTAACAACAAGGCTAACAACAATATTTTTTCACGTACTCAACTACTATTTTTGTCTATATATAAATTATGTTTTCATGTCTCCTAAATAATTTGTCTATGTGATCGCTTACAGTTGCGTTGAGTATATTTATTATTTAAAAAAAATATACTTATTGGTGTTATTGATAGCTAACAATTCAATTAGATATATACAACACATAGATACTAGGGAGATATTATAATATAAAGGTACAAGGTGTTCTTGAAATTGTAACCAATGTAAACAAATTAAAAAGTTAACATTGTTAATATATTTTTGTTTACTATCTAATGTAAATAAAAATATATAAGAGGGTAAGTTTATATTTTACTCGCTGTATTTATGCAGTTTTAAATTAATTTATAAATAAAAACATAATAATTCAGTTCAAGACGTTGAACTTATATTTTTAATAGACACAATCTCACGACTGAGCATCGTGAATTTGCTTCAACAGTGCGAAATTCTTACCTTCGCTCTTCGCGTTCCTGGACTTTGTTTAGTGCGAGGTGTAGCGAGGCTCATCATGTTTCGGACTTGATCTATTCATCTTGTTGGAGATTAACCTCACGCCCTACAGTCTTGTACATTTACTAGTTTCTCTAGCATTTTTAATAACATACTCTAAGTATGAAATAATATATTTTTTGCATTTATTTAGTGCGACGTTCCTGAAAAACGGAGACATTCATTCTTTGCGCAGTCCACGGTATACGCATCAGCAACGCTACCACCACATCTCAAAGGTGTCGAGCATATTCCATTATTTCTTTCGTAGGGTCCAGATTTCGACTCTGCATAGAGCTGCGGAGAACACCAGAGATTTAACCAATCAATACCTCAATACATGAATACAATGAATACAACATTTGATACGGAATGATTCGATCTAAAAAATCATTTTTCAAGTCAACAAAGTATACCCGATGTTGCAATAAATCACGGGACCTGGAATTAATAATATTTCCTTAGATAAATCTACACGTGTTTAATCCTTTATGTTTTTGTTCGCTGTCCATAAAAAATATTCAGCATGCTATTTTCTTAAGCAAAAAAAAGTGTTTAGTATTATCGCATGTTTAGTCATGGCACCTCACTGTGCGTACATGGGATCCTGTAGCCAGCGCTCGCCAACCCGTTCAGAAGATATTATTAAAAAATAATAAGTTATGTCCATGTCGACTATATTTTTAATGAAATCACAAAATTCTAGTCTAAATTTAGTGAGACATCTATGGTGATCCTGGATGCAAGATGGGGTTCCCATCAAACTTAAAAATAAAAATACATAACTCCTGCAGCCGTCTGGAGACTGGCCCGCGCGCGCCACTTTTCTCGTGGTAATCTTCCAGTAAACGATGCTTCACGTTTCTTACTGCTTATACCTGTAACTGTAACTGTGCTTCAAGCATCAATATACACCGATTTAGTGTAAGTAATCTCAGTAGAAGTAGTAGTAGTTTCAGTAGTAGTAGTAGTAGTAGTAGTAGTAGTAGTAGTAGTAGTAGTAGTAGTAGTAGTAGTAGTAGTAGTAGTAGTAGTAGTAGTCTCAGTAGTAGTAGTCTAGTAAGACACTCGGACGCTCATACATAACCTATCTGATCTTAATATTAAACACGGCATCATTATATCCCCCAAACATCTATTAAAATTAGTTTGGTCATGTAGGACGAATGAGTGACGACATTCTCTTCCATTCGAGGAAAGATGTAAGAGGTGATTGTTGACTCTGTCGATTGCACCAAAAATAAACCACTTTTGTGGAAGACCTGGCACGACCGGGTAAACAAGATGTTAGTCTAACAATTAACAATGCCAAGATGTATGAATCTGGACAGAGTCGTGTACTATTAGGGTATCCTCCCCCCCGGGAAAGGACTTGATATGTTGCTCAGTATAAATATATAGAGAATAGTAGTATGTAACCACTTTGGCGTTTTGTTTACGATGCTTATGAGTGTATTATGTCTAAATGTGATCGAGATATCAGAAAGTTGTGTGAGTAATGAGTCCCCCCATTATATTTCACCCATTCACTCTCATATACGTTTGACTTATTAATGAGTATCTGTATGCATGTGTGTATGGATTTGTGAGTATGTGTGGTCAGAGCAGTTGGAACAATAAAGGCTTCTTTCAGTTATCACGAGTTAATTGAGACTTGAGCATAATTACAGATAGAGTACAGTAAGAGGTCTACAGCGAGAAGCGTTGCTAGTGATCTCGTCAAAGAGACGGCTGTGAGAGAAGTGGCGGGCATGGACCGGTCTTGCGGACGGCTGCGGGCGCGTTGTTTTGGCACTCGATGGAGTCGGTACCAGTTGTATTTTTGAGGTTGATGAGAGCCCTATTTTCCACCTAAATATTTGCTAGATACGTTCCAGAGCCGTCAACGGTGTCGTTGATTGTGGAAGCAATAGACCTCCACATCATATTTTGTTATCCTTAAATCCGCTGTGTAATGTGTAATAATTTTCTGATTTTAATCAATTAAAAATATATTAACGGTACTTAACACATCACTCCAGTGGTCATTGGTATTTAATAAATGTTTTATGTGAATAAATGATGTTTCAAATTTAATAAACAAGTAGCAAAAACACGGCTTTCGTGTGATCGAAAAACCAGGCTAAAAAATTCCCTCGTTGCCAGCAATCATATATTAAAAACTTCGTATCTGAATGAATATTCAAGTGAATTGTGATATATATCACACTTAGCACGATCAGGTAAACCAGATACTAGGAGATAGTCCTATTAGAAGCTTCAATACGCGACGAGCTTGTATGAGAATTTGTATGATTGTTTTTTTGAAATTGAGATGCGTACAAGAAATACGTGTCACATTAATATTCTTACTATTTACTATTAAAACAGGACTAACTTGCTGGACTCCTTGAATGAGATTCAAACTCCCGACCGCTGAACCACTAGATGAGTGTCTTAACCGTAGAACTAATAAGCAGATTAATACGGATGAGGCGAGAATTGTGTCTCTATTCTCTTTGCCTACTCCCGCGGGGAAACGGCTTGATGGTAAGTTAGTTAGTTATTAGTTGGATTAAACATATATAATTTTACAAAATTATTTAAAAATACTAAGTTCTCCAGATATTATTTGCTTATAGTTATAAGTAGGTAATAGATGCAATGTAATAGGTAATAGTGAAATGTATATAGCTGGTGGCTTGATGGTAAGTTAGTTAGTTATTAGTTGGATTAAACATATATAATTTTACAAAATTATTTAAAAATATTAAGTTCTCCAGATATTATTTGCTTATAGTTAAAAGTAGGTACTAGATGCAATTAAGGTAATAGTGATAGCTGGTAAAATTTTATATGAAAGTAATTAATTCAAACCACAGGCTTCCGAGGCAAGGAGAGTAGAGACAAACGTCGATCCATACCATACTTGGTTCAATATTATTTTCAGATTATTTAATTTACGGGATTACAAAATTATTTGAAACATAAAGCAAAAAAAAAACACATTTCAAATAAGTACAAACTTTAAAGATTAATTAAATTATAGTATGTTTTTCATGTTTCATTATTTTTTTTCAAGCTCTCTGAAACATCAGAAGAGTGGAGGGTAACAATTGAATGAGAAGAGATTAACAGAGAGAATCGACGATTGGGGGAGACCTGTATCTAGCAGAGATACAAGTTAAACATGACGATGATCTCTTTTCAAATTCATATAAAAATGTAAGTATTCACATTCGATGTAAAATATCTTCGTCACTTGTTAATCTAATTTACCGCTGACTATGTTATACCTACCCTAAGTATCCAAGTCACGGGATCTACTTTTTACTGCAGAACCACCCACAGCACATCGGTTCACAAGTGAAAAAATACACTATTTAATTTGTCTCCCTAAACAGTCAGGGTGTTGATTTGTATAGTATTTTTGAAAGGATGAGGATTGAAAAGATTTTGATTATGTATACTGCAGACGAACGGGCGATTTCTTGAACTTTTGACTTAAGCAGAAATTAAACGATATACAATGATTAAAATATTACTTCATATTTTTAAGCCTAAACTAAAACCATAGAATGGCGGTACGTTATTGAGTCAGTCACCTAACTGGTAAACTAAAAACTATTTAAATTGTGAAAATTACGGCCTTCACCCCCAAGGCAGCTATATTTATTTCATTTTTGTATTCTAGATTCCTTTATTATTTTGCAATGAACAAATGTGTATTATTTTATCTATTTGCTGTGGAATTATAAAAATAATGGAATGGTATCTGATTTTAACTCGGTCCGTATTCCAAATTTATCTCATCCATAATCAACCCAAATGCATTTGTGATGTCGTGTTAGGACTAGAATAATAGTATTTATGCTGGCGTGCCTATGTTTCAACTAGATAAATTAAAATCTATTTTGAAAGCGGCAGAACGGTTATTATTAATATGGAACATTAAAATTCTTGACGGCATATTCCTTTCTGGTCTTCGACTTCGTTTTCCTGAAAGAGTAGCATTTATTAGGTTAGGTTATGTAGATTGATGAATGACGTAACACAATACTGCACTAATATATGAATGGCATAACTCTAATCATTAAGTCAACATCTGCTTCAACCGCAGGCATACTACCGGAACCGATCAAATATTTATTAGTTCAGTTAACGAGTTTTTGCAAAGCTGGTCTAAGATATTGTTAATCAACATAATAAATTAACTCTTTACCCCCAGTATTATTGTAATAATAGTGCATTCCAAATAATACTTAAAAATACTGCGATCACATATTTCAATTACATTAATAATAATAATATTTTTAATTTTTTGATTCATAGTACAGTACAGTGTGTTATTATAATGTTATAATCAAATAACATTGCAGCAAAGTAAGGCATATATTTCGGTACCCTGCCTGCTATACTAGTATTTTACTGTATTATAGCAGACAGTGCCTTTCCAGTATAGTAATAAATATATATAAAGAGTAAATCGAGATGCGATTAGATAGCCTATAAATACATTGTAAAACTTAAAGTAAGTAAATGCATTGTTCAATGTATAAAAATATATAAATATTTATAGATAGCATATAAAATATATGTATAAAGAGTAAAACACAAATGCATTTAGATGACATATGAATACAATGTTCAATGTTTATAAAAAGTAAAAAAAATATTATATAAAGAGTAAAACAGGATGCAATTAATTGCATATAATGTAAAAATATAATATAATATTGCATCCACAAGATTATACGACAATGTTAAATTTGAAAAGCTGGTGTAAAATTAAAGAATTCATTATATATAAAGCGCCCCTTAGATAATTGCTCCTGGCACTCCATAAATAATTCCATTTTATTATTATGATCTGTTACATTTACTAATTTCTATTATTGATTTTTTACATTATTTTAATACTATTTATTCAATAAGATAAGGACCATTGCAAAACAAATAGAGCACATTTTTACGTAAAGAATTGCAGTTATAAATATTGAAAAATGTAGAGTACATTTTGTTTGTTTTTCTCTTGTAATTATATGAATGGTCCATATAAAGGAGATGATAAGTTTATTTTATGGGTGAAGTAAGATTTTGATTTAGTGGTGCAATATTTTAGAGACCTACAAAGGCGTAAAATACTCCATCCTTAAAATTCACAGAATCCCACGCAATAGCAACTTGAAATAATCGCTGAAATACAGTGAAAGAAAGGTCTAAATACAGTTATTATGATAATAATTTTTTGCTTAAATTGACAAATTAAAAAAAAAAACAGTATTGTCTGTGGTTTCCAGAACTGTCATTGATAGTTGTGACTCCTAAAAAGTATTATAAACCGCTATTAAATGAGGTTAGAATTGATTCAGTGCGTTTTATTTATGCGTTGCACTACTTTAGACGTGAAAATATAAACAGAATGCAGAAGATGACGGACATTGTCAGACAGTTCAGATACAGTTGTTAAGAATAAAACTAAGAAGCCTAAATACTATTTATTTCTAATGTTTTTTGAAATTAAAAACTTTACAACTTTTATATCAATCAATTATTTATAAAACAGGGTCAAAAAGTAATGTATACATAGTCTTAGTATATTATACTTACTTACTTATCCCCGCGGGGGTAGAAAGAGAGAATAGAGCGCCACACTCTTCTGTCCTGACACATAATTCTTGCTTCATCCACATTCATACATCTTCTCAGAAAAGCTCGCCGATTATTGCGGCATTTTACAAAAGAGTACGCTTTCTTCCATTTTGGAAGAAATGATAAAAAAAAATCATTTATGGATATTAACCTGTATTATCTGTAAGAAAGAAATTAATTGTTTAAACTGTGACTGATCAATTGTTATGTTTTGATTATATTTAATGTAACAAAATGGATATAAATGTACCTTCAGACAAATGTTTATGAAGACGTTTTGTGGGTCTAGTATTAATTAAAAAATAATATATAAAAAAAAATCTTAGAAGATCATCTTATAGGGCTTTTCAATTAGGTGTTAGCATATGTGTTTATTTATTATACTTTTGGAAGCATACTTTTGAAATACGTATTTCAAAAATTTTAAAGCAATTTTATATTTAAGAATTAACAAGATTTACAATTTTGTAATGTGGTTGTGCACTTCCTATATCTTGACCCTTTAAATAAATTATTTCCAAGTCAATGTAATTAATAAATATTTTTTTGTGTACATTTACAGAAAACTTTTTTTTATGCCCTGGAAAACTTGTGAATTTTCATATACATATTATACAAACTACATAGTATTCTAGCAAAGGAAGTATTACATATTGCAAGCAACAAACCGAAACTATCTTATACCATATTAATATCCATAAATGGCATTCCTCTGCCTGCTGATAAATCTTTTTCTCCCCAGGAGGGCGTGCATGTCGAGACTCTTACGTACAAAAGTGGCGAGCAAACTATTCTCCTTTAAAACATAACAAACAAGTCTTATGATTTAGTCAAGCACTCTATGTATTTGCTTAATTATACATGATATTTACTAGTATTTTAAAAATAACATTGTATAGATTGCTACATATATTTATATCACGTATAAAATTTAAATAAAAACTTGGAATTTACAATATTATGAGACATCTAGAAACATCCTGCATCTCATTATTCAAGGCAAAATTGAGTATCCTACAAAAAGACCAAAACTAGTTTTGAGTTTTTTAGATTTCACTCCTAACCAACTAAATTAACACCCCACTCATCTGTCCTGACACACCATACATCTTCGCATGCAGGCTCATCGGCTGTTGAAGCTTTTAATAGGGCAATCCTTCAATACTATCTGGACAAGGCAGGTCTTCCTTATGCTTGTCCACTTTAGCATCCTTTTCTTGCTCATATATTCCATATGGTTGCTCAGAGACCATTTCTTTAATCTATCGACTATGCTACAAGCAGCTCTACATTAATAGTTTTGACTGTAGTGCCATCATCATAACGATAACGATTGTTCTGCTAAATGCATAAAGAAGAAGATAATTAATTTACAGGGCAGCGATGTTAGGCAAAGTAGTTGGATAAGCACACCTTCTGTCTTTATTTTTAAATAAATATGAAATAAATTTTATAATCTGGAAAACTCATCAATTACAGTTGCTACTCATTAATTTATTTTAAGCTTAGTGGGGTTTTTAAATGAGTAATTTTCAAGATTTTTTAAATGCTTGATATGTTTATAAAGAAAAGGCATTATCAAGATAAAATTAAATTCTGAATTGTATTCTTGCGCCAGTGCAGATCGTGGACCAACTAAACCGGAAGCAATCTTGAAATATCTTTAGTACATACATCACAGAAACGAACCATAAATAAAAGTGTTGGCATTATCGAGGCAATCTTTGCAGTACTTGAACATTTATTATTTTACAATATTTTGGTCTATTTATTATTTTAAATATCCATAGAGTATTTATATAATGTAATAAACTATGTCTTATCTATATAATATAATATCTCATAACGATTATAATAGTATTTGCATTTATTGTGAGTAAACCTACACATCATTTATTATTTAATCCTTGTTACAATGAGTTTTTTAAAATATTTTTACTAGTGATACAGTGTTACATAGCACATTAAAAATATTTAATCTTATATCTAGGTACACTTTTAATTAGTTTATCGGATAACATTAGTCAACTAGGCAACGTCTCAACGTATCAGAACAGCCTGATTATATTTGTTTTATTTCATAGTAATTCGTCATTCACATTGAAACACGTTATATATAAGAGAGAGTGTGTTGGTGTTAGGTAGTAAACATAAAATAGAACAGTAGGTAATTCTAGAGTGACTCCATTTATGAAGTCTAATTTTGCGTATGTTCAAGTTCTAAAATATTTTAAGTTCTGACATAGAGTATATTTTCAGTTTCTTTTCTCCCTTTTTTGTTAACCTATCGGTGTTTGTTTCTTTAATTTTAGATTGTGGATGGGCTATTATTTTTAGATATTCTTTTTTTAGGTAATTGAACATTTACGAGCTATGTATGCATAGTTGTCTGTCTGTGCGTAGTCTTTGTTCTGGGTATTTCGTCAATTAAGTCAAGTAGTTTATATCTAGCTATATATAAAATTTCGAATATATTACAATAATTATAATGTGTCTTTCATATACAATATAAAATTAATAATAAGTAAAAGCGAGATCTTTTGTATTATTCAGAATAGTCCACCGCTTCGCGGCCACTAGTAGCCGCTGCGCAGCCAATGGGTAGCTGTTTTTAAATGTGTAAAACATAATAAAATAATATGTGATTGCTAGCTGGACAGTTGGGCGACAACGTTGTATCTTTTTGTAAAACTTTTTTTTTATTTGTCAATAATTTGTAATGAAGATGGTCTATCACAGAGCATCCTAACTTATCCAATGAGAAACATGAAAAAACATTACAAACGTTGCAATTTACGTAAGAAGAAAGGTGAATGGTAAACTTATACCGGCAATTGCATCCCTGTATGAGAGAAGTAGCGCACGTGTAAAAATTAACGGGGTATTCATATCATGGTTTGATATTATATTACAAAAGGTGTCAGTCATGACTGGTCAGCTTATAAATTGACAATTATTATATGAAAGCACTAAAGGAATTGAAAGTAGGAGCGAGAATAAGCATTTTGATGATATCCTGCCTACAATATGCGGATGGTGTAGTATTAGTAGCAACAGTGTAGCTAATCTGCAGTGCCTAGGAACTAGAATGTCAGATGTATGCATGGAAAATAAACTCCTGATGAATGTAATAAGATGTTGACATTTTTTGTTTGCTTTTCCACATACAAGTCAAACATAACTAAATAGATTGTAAATATGAATTAAATATATTAATTATAAAGATGTACATATAAAATCAATTTTATCGAAAAATATTGTTGTTGCGCCACCGGGATTCGAACCTGGATCTCTTCCCTAGCCGGGGGAGGTGCTTTATCCAATTGATTTTATATGTATATCTTTCTAATTAATATATTTAATTCATATTTAAAATATCACAGACCGTCTGTTCTGAATAATTACAACTTCACAATAAGAATGTGTTCTCCTAAAAAATAAATAAGTATTTTTATTATTTATCTTTGTTTAAATAACCACTAAAATGAGTTTAAATACATCTACCGGTTTCGAAAAATACCATTTTCTTCTTCAGGATGTCATAACTAACTAAAACATATATCTTTTCTTTGACAGAATCTATTTTTAAAAATCTATTTTTAAAAGAAATATTTTTATTTTATTTTTTTTTATTTTAGTACCTAACTCAAATCATTACTTAATACAAATTTACTCGAATAATTTTTAGGAAAAAATTTTAGAATGGGACTCGTAGTTAAATTTAGTTTTTTCCTAAAAATTATTCGAGTAAATTTGTCAATTTTGCATATAAACGGTGTTGGTCACAAATTAAATAATTTGGAATCGTTGGAGATAAATAAAGCGTGTAAAACTAATCAAAAAATTATAAACAACCAACTAAATTTAACTACGAGTCCCATTCTAAAATTTTTTCCTAAAAATTATTCGAGTAAATTTGTATTAAGTAATGATTTGAGTTAGGTACTAAAAATAAAAAAAAATAAAATAAAAATATTTCTTTTAAAAATAGATTTTTAAAAATAGATTCTGTCAAAGAAAAGATATATGTTTTAGTTAGTTATGACATCCTGAAGAAGAAAATGGTATTTTTCGAAACCGGTAGATGTATTTAAACTCATTTTAGTGGTTATTTAAACAAAGATAAATAATAAAAATATGAATCTTAACCACAAAGATAACTTTGCTTATTTTAAAAGTAAAATAAATAGATTGTATTCGCAATAGTTTTATCATAGCTGAACTTATTTAATTTATTATAGCTTGTGAGAAAAGCATCTACTGAAATGCAACAGTATTTAAATAATTCATACACAGCGCGTTTTTGCAAGTCTGCTTATGTTTTTTCCGTTGTTAAAACCAGCCACGCGTAAAATAATTCCAGCAATTCAGCTCAATTATAGGGTTGAAACACTCGGCGTAGTACCTGCAGCGTCTATAGTAATCAGTTTTTACAATTAGTTTTTATAACCTTGGAACACAATTAAGTCGTCTACTGCTTTTTCTTTGTAAATCTCATAAACACGGGTGATATTAATGTATTTTTGGTTGTGGTCAAAGACAAATAAAAGTCCAACATTTTAATATGTAATATTTAATATGTATAATATCTCAAGTGTTGCTGGAACAACATGCTTCCACTTGAGTTAATAATGTCACACTATTCTTAAGACAAAATCATTACAAAAATACTGTAAAAATATGCAAATAATGCAATGTTATATTTTTGGACCTCGCAGAGCACATTCATAATTTTTAAATATCTAAATTAAGTTTGTCTAGTTTATACTTAATTTTCCGATTATTTTATATACAATTTATATACTGTATATATATATTTTATATACTACTACAACATCTAGTTAGTGGACGTGGAGAAGTGTTGGTCTGGTGGTTAAAACAATCGCCTTGTGTCTAATGGTTGGGTGTTCGAGTCATATTCCAGGAGACCGGCAAGTTAGTCTTATTTTCATAACACGAACATTTAGATAAATAATGTTAATGTGACACGTATTCACGTATCGTTAAAAGACGAAGAAAATTAGAGAAATAACTTGTTATAAGTTACACTTTTTTATGGTTAACAAAGTCGGTACGTAATAAAAAGTTATGTTATATCAGTTCTTCAATAATTGCAGTGTTACTTTGCAGAAACATATTATATCAATAATTAGAAAACACTGTTTATACCACTTGATATTTATTTATTGATTAATCAACATGTTTCAAAACCAATGGTCTCTTCTTCAGGATACAATGTATACTCAAATAAAAAATACAAGCGTAGATAAAAACAAAACTATAAATACAAGTGGTCGGTATTTAATTAGGAACTACTGTGAAAACAAATTTAAAAGGTGACTATTTGCAAAATGAATTTGGATATTTAATTTACTATTAACACTTTTTCTTATTTCTTATTTTTCAAAATGATCTAACTGTAAATCCCTGGTATGTAAAATTTCTAAACCCTTATTAATGTAAAAAGAGTGGTTTGTTTGCAAAAGATGATCGGTGAATTCAGGATAGTTGTTATAAATTGACAATTGAATAGAATGAACAGAATATTAAAACTATCAAACAAATACAGAAGTTCGTGAGTTCTAAGGTCAACGAAGACTAGTTGCATTATACGCGACACGGTCGTTGGGCTCATAACTGAGTATCGTGGTCATTGATTCTACTTCCATAGCGCGAACGGCTTGTTTCCACTCTTGGCGATCTTGGACCTTGTTTAATGTGACGTATAGCATGTCTCAAACTTGGTCTGTCCATTTGGAGATCGGTCTCTTACTCTTTGTCCTTGTACTTTCTTTTCTCCAGGCTATCTCCATCTCATCTTATATCATACCCAAAGTATAAAATAATTATTAGCCTTTAGTGAGAAGTTCCTGAAGAATGGAGACATCCGTCCGTTTTGCGTTCCATGGCACCACATCTTTAAACCATGGAGCATGATCTTTTCTTTCATTTTCAGGGTCCATGTTACGACTCCGTACAGAACTATGTAGTGATAATAGTCAGTAATTATTCCAAAAACTGAAACAATATTTAATAAAATTTAATAATATATACATAATTATTCGACGACACGGCGCGACATAATACTATTGGGCAGTATTTGAAATAAAGACATTTGAAAATCGGTATCAATTCTATAGGTTCGATTAAGAGTGCCATGCTGTATAGTCCGTTTCTACCGTGCCCCATGTGGGTTTTGTTTGTTTTCCGACCCCCAGGGAGGTCAACCTTTACCCCCTGTAGTGACTTCCTTCCTTCAACATGGCTCTTAAAAAAAAAACAAAAAAAACACAATAGACAGGGACGGCGCCATACGAAATGAAACAATTGTACCGTGAAAGAACGAGAGAGAGGCGCTCGTGTTATTTGCGTCGAGACAATTGCTCGAGGTAACGTTGTTCTAGAGGTTTTGTAAGCCTTAAAGTTTATTGGTTAATCGTAGATAAAAAGAACAAAAAACAATTGTGCACTGTACGAGTACTAAAACGTTTAGTACTTTTTTGCACAGAACTTGGTTTACCAGAACCAGATAAACGGTTATACAAATTCATTTTATTTAATAATATGTGAAGCTACATAAAAAAAAAAAAAACAGTTTACATGTCTCAGATATATGTGTCGTACACCCCTGCAAATATATTTTTATTCTCGCTCAGATGATGTTCTTTTGTTTTGTGAAAGTATTTCAACCTCATTGGTGTCTAGACAGATACTAAATACCCATAACAATGCTTTTATATATTACACCCCCATCTGAAAACCTTCCGTAAAATATTACGAATTTTTTTGAAAGCCTCGAAGAAATGTTTTTTCATTGTATTTGTCATGTAGTATTCTGAGTCAAATATTTTTTTTTTGCATCTGTCATGGGTTGATAGCACCTAGATTGTATTTAAAAAATGTAAATGAAATAAATTGTCTTTTTTTTTGTATTTCAAAAATATTTACTATAACATTTAATATTTTGCTGCAATGAAGTAGAGAAGAGATATTCTACTGATGTATAGATGGTAAGTATGAAATGAATGAATGAATGAAGATAGGTTGAAAATAAATGGTACTAGAATATGGTCATGGCCTCAATAATCGACAAGTATACGTGAGAAGATGTATAAATGTGAAGACAGTTGTATGTCGGGACAGGAGAGTGTGGCACTGTATCCTCTCTGCCTCCCTCCTTGGGTGACGAAATATTCTACAAGAATGAAATAAAATTATAAATTTACATTAAACTCTCATATCTGTGAAGAAAATATACTCATTAGTGTTATATTAATTGGCACATTGGATGGAAATTACAAATAGTTAAAACAAATTAAATGGAACTCTTAAAAAAATATACAGAATACGTATTAATTTTTCAGTGTTCTTGCTAATTTGTTTTAAGTGTCAAATAACTATATACAACATTTGCAATTTTTAAGGAAATTATAGTAAAAGCGTGATTTTATTCAAAATACATACAAATTGTTATTTTACTTTCGTGTGTACAAAACATCTAAAATTAATTAATAAGAAGTCGGTCACAATCGCAGGAACAATCGCGTGTTTATTACAGTAGCGTAATCACAGATCGTGAAAAACGCGCAATTGCAGGTTTAACCACAATAAATTCAGGCTTATGCACATTATAATTTATGTTTTAAAATTATTAAATTGGTTAACATTTCAGAGTACGATTCAAATGGCTAACGTATAGGTAGATGACTGCAAAATTTAACACTCGAGTACATGACTAAAATGGTCAACACTTGGATGCATGTTGCGAATGGATAAGATTTGGGTAAAATACACTTTATTGAAAGCGAACAATTGTATTGAAAATATGTGCGTCATTAAAATGTTTCCACAGAAATTCTCACCAATTACTCCGTAGATTTTACTGTACTTTGGGCTGTTTTCCATACTTAATGCAAAACGTTAGTTATCAGTAAATTGATAATTTAACTAATACTTCCTCTAAGATGATAAATGATAACACATTTTTAAAATTAACTTAAGTCGTTCAACTATAAAGTGAATAACGAAAAAATATTGAAAAAATTCATTGACTTTTAATTATATCACGTGTTTCATATTTTATATTTTTGCTACAGCGATGAATACTCATAAGAATAATGAGGGAACTCACCACTACGCCAGGATTGTTTATAAGCAAAATTTCTTATATCGGCCCTACTCATTTACCGTGCAACGCAGCTCAGCGCATAAGCGTCCAAGCAACAAGGCACGGCTGCCAACCAAAACATCTCTCATTACACCTATGACGCCTTACGAAAATCTTTATTCTGTAAAATATACAATGCACGGATAATAATAATAATAATATAACAACGATACAGTAATAACACTCAAAAGCCAAGGGACAGGAGTCAATTAGGGAAGTACGCAAAAACACTATCTCACGGTAAACAAGACAGGCACAAAAATAAAAGAAATGAAGTTGATTCTCTACCCGAGCAAGCACCACTGCCGGAAGATATTATCCAGGAAACAGCACACTAGGTTAAATGCAAAATATGTCGTATCTAAGTATAGATGAAAGAATTAGACACCCGCCGCAGCAGGTCGATCTTGAATTTCTATGATAGGAATACCATATTTTCATATGCATGATATATCCCAAAAATATAATTTCATTTTAATAATTATCGTTTTCAGCCATTATGGATTGAAAGCATCTCCATGATTCTGCCATGCTTTTAGGTCGTCTGCCAATCTTCGCAATTCTGCTGCTTCAGATATTTCGTATATCAATATGACAACGATAACGTTGCTGTATTATTTATTTGTATACAAATTTTAGCGCATACGTAAGTCAATTTCAAAACAACAATTGGAAGTAAAAAAAATATCAATAAACTTTCAAAGGAAAATTGACATTTTGGTATGAGATCCGCTCCAAGTTTGTAACAACACGCTTTCTTTTTGAACATGTTGGTTTTGAGTAGAATAAAATACTATATATACTAACATATAGTGTTATAACACTTGGGATCGTTTGGTACAGTGCTAAAACCTACCTTAATTGATTGCTCTTATTTCAAAATTCTCAAAATTGTACTATATTTTTTGCGATATTTGGGATTTTAAAATAGAACGATTCGTGTCGCCTGCGTCCACTTTTAGGGTTGAGTGTGAAAATTACACGCGGTAAAAAAAATGGTTTAAAACACAATTTGTGTGCTCATAAAAATAGTTTTGTCGTGAATGTAACACACTTAACTGATTCCTGACATTGAACGCTTAGTGCAAGAGCCGCGAGCCGAGCGCGCGGTGGGGGTCACTTAAGCCCGAGACAACCGAGAGACCTCTCATTGTGAATTAAGTGGAGGGAGACGCATTACACAGAGTGGGAGAGCGCGAGAGCCCAGAGGGAGAGAGCGCGAGGAGCCCTACTGCGCGTGGAATCCATGAAAGAATTCTTAGAAGACAACTCTCACCACCTTACAAAAATATTAGTATAATATCCAAAAGAAGAGGATCACAGCCATCGGGTCGCATACTAATTTATCTCTGCATGCTGGGTCCGCCCTAGCCGACATGTGTAAGTACAGATCGATGTAATGCGATATGAAATATATGTGGCTAATTGTATATATCATAAATATTAATGGGGCGATGAATGTTTTAACGTTTGAAAAATCTAATACACGTATACATGAAATACGATACGAGAATGGGTTTATTAACAGTCAATTATTATAAAAATATCATATTTAATAACGTTATTTTATTCCTTATATTCAATTATTCATTTATTGTACTTTTAAAAAAATTTGTATTTAGATTTAACTTTGTTTAAACCACTGTATTGTTTTTACGTCAACCGGTTTCAATATTAGCGTATCTTCGTCAGCATTCGCATGCAACTGAACTATTCCATAAAATTTTAACGATATCCATTACAAGGTGTAGGCGGAGTATGGTAATAGTGGGTAAGTGATTGACATTGAAATAGGGAATATATTAAATAGTGGGTTGTTTGTAAGGTTAAATTGATTGTTAATTTTATTAGTCTTAGTGTTTATTGGTTTTTTATTTCTAGACTTTCTAAATAATCCAATCTAAGGTCTTTATTATTAAAGTGTAAAATTTCAATGCCGTTAATTTTTATGAAATTGTGGCCTGTCTCTAAAAGATGGTTGGAAAATTCTGATTTATTATTGTTAGGGTGGGAGTTTTAATACTAGACTAAAAAACACTTACGGTGTATTTAATTTTAAATTGTATCTATCCACAAAATAACGCTACAAACATCAACAATATACTTTTTTTTAAATTAATTTACCATCACGCCGTTTCCCCACGGAGGTAGGCAAAGAGGATAAAGTTTCATACTCTCTTGTCCTGACATCCACATTCATACATCTTCTCATACAAGTTCGTCGATTTTTGAGGTTTCTAACAGAACTATCTTGTACCAGACGTGCTTGTAGTCTAATGGTTATGACACTCGCTTAGTGATCGATTACGATTCGAGTCTCGTTCCAGAAGTCCACCAAGTTAGTCTTAGTATTTTCATTACACAAGCGTTTAGCTTTATTTGAAAATAGTATGAATATTAATGTGACACGAATTCCGTGTGCTAATTTATATTTAAAAATAATAATTTCAGTGCATGGTTTATTTGGTTCGTGCCAAGTTTACCGCAGACGTCCTCTATTTCTAGTACCATTATTAACACGTGTTATATTTTTGTTTGCTTTATGCATGTTTCAAAGTATTATTATAAAATATTTATCATTATAAAGCAATCTATTTGAAAAAGTATATGCTCGTGAGTATCAATAAAGCGCCTTTGGGAAACAAATCAAACAAACAAGTGTTCATCAGATTGCAAATACGACTAATAATAGGCGCAGGCTAATTATACGTAATAAAATACTATATTATACCCATTATAATAATATATATAAAAATATGTACATTATACCCAGACTCACTTTACTTTTATCATAGAACCATGAAAATGAATAAAATGTCTTTTTGATTTTTTGCTCATTTTAAATCATTTAACCACAAATATGAAACGTTCAAAATTTATTACATTTGAAATTAGCATAATTAACTTTGTGGTTAAAACGGGTAGAAATCTTAATATAAAAGTAAAGGAGCATTTGAACAATAGTGGGTTTTCAGAATTTCTAATCATTTGATAGAAAATGGTCATGGTTTTGATAAAAAATTGGGATTGTCAATTTTGCATGTAAACGGTGTTGGTCACAAATTAAATCATTTGGAATCGTTGGAGATAAATAAAACGTGTAAAACTAATCAAAAAATTATAAACAACCAACTAAATTTAACTACGAGTCCCGTTCTAAAAAATTTTCCTAAAAATTATTCGAGTAAATTGTAACACTAGTAGGTACTAAATTTATTTTTTAAATAATCGTATTTTTTTTTAAAATTGATTCTGGTAAAGAAACAATATGTTTATGTTTATGTTTTATATGTGTATGTTTTTAGTTGGTATTGACATCCTGAAGAAGAAAATTGTATTTTTCGAAACCGGTAGATGTATTTAAACTCAATAAGTGGTTAATTAAATAAAGTTAACAAATAAAAATAATGAACATTTTTTTTTTTTTTAATTAATTCGATTGCGTATGATTGTGATATTTTTCTATTTACGTATTCAAAATAAAAAAAAAATTACTTAACAACATTTTTGAAAGATTAAGAATTACTAAAAAGATAGAGAGGTAAAGTATCTAGATACAATTTTTTTGTAAAACTTGTTTGGTCAGATAAAAAATAGAGGGCTAGACACTTTCACGTTTAATACTACGACTCACAAATTTGTCCAAGAGTGTCGCGGAGGCCAACGATGACACTGCCATAAACTGTAGAAGGATTCGTCTCAACCGTCTATTGTCATAACCGAGAGAGAAATAGGAATAAAAAGTGTCTAACTGCTGACCCCAAATGGCGGGGATAAAAGCGAAAAGAAAGAAAAGAGAAGTAGGCATTCATAATTAGTTTATAGTTCTACACGCAATGTGTGTACCTGTTTATTACAAAATCCAGCTCACTTGATAAAATAACCGAAGGGCTATTTATTAAACTTTTACCCTTCCAATCAAGTACAGTAGAACCTTTATATAACGGACAAAATATCTAATCAAATGTGAAAATTATTAAAAACATCATTTTAATGTTACACATGTTTAAATCCAAGACTCACCGCTTGTAATCAATGTTCTGCGCTTGGTAATCACGTACTACAATACTAACTAGTAGACTGACCGTTGCACTGACGCTTGCAAGTTTTAACTATATTAGACGCATTTTAAAAAAGGATCACTAAGGTGGTTTGGTCATATAGAACGGATGAATGAGGAGAGAATGGTAAGAAACATAAATGACGCAAGTGTCGATGGCACCAGAAGTAGAGGACGTCCGCGGAAGACTTGGCAAGACCAGGTGAACCAGATACTGGAGAATGGTCCTGCCTCAATAATCGGCGAGCTTGTACGAGAAGATGTTTGAATGTGGATGAGGCGAGAACTGTGTGACAGGACAGAAGAGTGTGGCGCTCTATCCTCTCTGATAGATATATATATATATTGATTACTTTTTCGAAGCAGGATTACCAAAGCGAGTGCGCGACATCGAACATTACTATCACTATACAACGGATATGTTTGAGTAGACGATTAAACAGGATTTTGTTAGTGTTTTTATAATTATCTTTATTTATAACTATATACAAATAAAGTGAATTTTCAGATATTTTTATTTATTTATTTATTTCTATTTGATCAAAGTTTTTATAAGAACCTTATCATTGTTTAAAATGACATTATATTTTAAATCCATGTATGTAATTTTTACAGGCCTTGGTATTATACCGTTTATTTTCTTAATTTAAAAAAAAGCATTCGGAAAACCTATCTTTATTTAACGAATTTTCAGCTTAAACGGATACCCCCTCACCCGCATTAGTCCGTTATATCTGAGGTTTTACTGTATTAATATAAAACTCTTATTAAGGAGAACACATTCTTATTGTGAAGTTGTAATTATTCAGAACATAGGTCTGTGACGTTTTAAATATCCCGGTAGCGCAAAAACAAAATTGATTTTATATGTATATATTTATAATTAACACATTAAATTAGTATTTAAAACTCTTATGGTATTAGTTAGTAAAAGCCCAATTGATGATTTTTAAAATAATAAAAACAATATATTTTTAAGTCTTGTAGTATTTATTTTAGTTTAAATATTAAAGGATTATGCTAGAATAAGGCGGCACTGTACATAAAGTGTCGCGCCTAATTAATTTGAAATACTTAACTTCCAGTAAATTGTTTAGAGGGTTTTTTATCAGTAATTTTTTACCCTTCCAATTCATGTATTAATATAAAACACTCAGATGTTTATAATAATAAGGTAGTTTGTAAAAGTGTCAAAGTGATTAGCGCTGACGCACTTGTAGTTTGTAGATTAGGCGGTCTAGCCGCATGTAGAGTACTCAGAGTATCGTAGACTCTAAGGAATTGAAAAAAAAAAAAATTGAGTTAGTAAAAGTGTCAAAGTGACGAAGTGCTGATACATTTATAGGTTGTAGTAATAAATTAGGTGGTGTTGCCGCATGTAGAGTACTCAGAGTATCGTAGACTCTAAAGAATTGAAAAAAAATATAACTCAATTGGATCACTAGGAATACCATAGTATTTTTGAGGTTATTTACATTTTGATGGTGCAAAGAAAATATACGAGGAACAGAGGACCCGCGAAAGACCTGATAAGATCAAAAAAACCGGATATTGGAGGATGACCCTGTTGGAAGCTTCAGATAAGCGTGCGTGTGGGGGTGTATGAACACGAACGAGGCAGGGGCGGTACGCCAGGAAGGAAGTTAATTATAACACATATTTATTTGGTTCTGCATATCAATGGTTTATTTATTTCAAGTAAAATTATAAACAAAATAGTGGTACTACTGTTCACATAAATTAAAACTATTGTAAAATATGGTTTACTGGTTTGAAATAATTGTCTAACGAAGCATAACCTGTAAAATTTTATAATTTATGATGTTGAAACGAAATCTATTTTGAAAAAAGAGTAACGCATTCTCTTACTTACTTACTTACCATCACGCCGTTTCTCCACGGGGGTAGGCAGAGAGGACAGAGTGCTACGTTCTTCTGTACAGACATACAATTCTCGCCTCGTCCACATTCATACATCTTCTCATACAAGCTCGCCGGTTATTGTTGGTTATTATGGTTAGATTTACATTCTCTCTTAATTTCTTCATTCCTTAGTCTGTTATAAATGCATCTGCCACGCATTAAGTTACGCTTAAGTAATCTCATTTCTACTGTATTCAGTCTACGTAGTAACGTATAAGAAAATAAATATAGAGTGGGATATATAATATTTCAGTGCTTTCCTGGTTCACGATAGATAAAAATAATTTTGTTATTATATTTAGTTTCTTTCCAAAAATAAAATTCCTCTTTCCTACACTTTTTCACATAAAATAGTGTCATCTTATATTCATGTGTGCCACGCACACGCCATCTAAATAAACTTATATCACATCATTATGTATTATAATTTTCTTTCTTAATTATAATAAGATTTTTTTTTTTTTATTAAATTCGTGTCGCATCAATATTTTAACTATTTTCAAATTAAGCTAAACGCTTGTGCTGCGAAAATAAGACTACCTCGCTGATCTCCTGGAATGAGGCTCGCACCCCCAAACATAGGATCACTAGGCGAGTATCTTAACCACTAGACCAACAAGCAAGTCATTGAATGGAAAACTTTTCAAAATATTTTTATTTTTATTTTTCAAAAATAATTTTTATTTTTCTGAATCTGATCACCGGAATTCAAAACTCATTCCCGTAGACGACATGAAATGCGTTTTCGTCTCTATTAACAATTTTTACCGTATGTAAGAATTTTATTTAGATTTAGACATATAAGTTTATTTTTAAAATTATTTACAGATGTCAAACTAACACATGCAGTTTTTGTGTTATATAATATAATTTTACCTGTATTATACTGCTTTTAAATTAAAAATAAATTAGTTGAAATTTTTGAAATTTAAGGAGAAAAATTAATTTTTGTGATTTTCAGTAAAACAAAATTTTAACAAATTGCGAACTTAATTTTAAATCAGTTTTGTTATTATTTGATTGTGATAAGTTACAATAATAATAAAAAAAACTTATTATAATGCAAGTAGTTCCTACTTCTGTAACTTTACAAATAATATGATTTATATAATTTATTCGAAGGGTGGGTGCGGCGGTAATATTTTTTCGTAATTCATATTTTTTATGTTGAATAAATAATAATAATACGAAAGTAAATATTGTGAACATTTTTTTTTTCATAATTCAACTTGTAAGGGATCGGTGCAGACGTCAAATATCTCTGTCGCCGCGGGATTTGATAAATAGATGACATATTTTAATATATGTGTGCAGGATGATAATAAACTGGGGACTACACAACCGAGTGGGCTCTGCACAAAAATGTAACAGTCACTATTACTAATGATATACTCAAATATACCTATAAACATCTATATTATTTGCCAATTATTTTTTATAAATAGTCTTAATTTTAAACAAGAGTTAACAAAATTATTACATACATATTGTTTTCCGTTATAACCTTGTAATAATTCATTATAAATATAATTGAAAACAATTCACTTTGTTTAAACACCACATTATTTATGTTAACACCAATCGGTTTCGGAACCACCGTTCCTTCTTCAGGGTGTACAATAAACTTAGTATTATTATAGTTTAAAGCAAAACATAAAATGTTTAATTTTTATTTATTTGTTTTGTACATCCAAACAATAATCATTTTTTTCAGTGGCGTAGCAACCAGTTGTTGTGCCCCCGAGCAAGCATGTATACCAGGTTTCGAAGAATGCAATTTCACAATGGTATTGACTTTACTGTCTCTATTCTCGCTATAATTAGGTGATGACTTTGCACGGAGTCGTAACATGGATCCTGAAAAGAAAAGAAAGGGACATGCTCGATACCTTCGAGATGTGGTGCGACCACGAGAGATCTTGGAGAAATTAGTGATTACGTGGAACGTACAAAGAAGAAATATGATAGGTCATTCTGCAATAAGATGGAAAGACAAAGTCTGAGACATGACCGGAGACTCCCTTCAGGTCGCATTAAACACAGCCCAAGATTACTAAGAGTGAAGATAAGCTGTTCGCACTGTAGAAAACTACGATATAGAGGATCACGAGGGTCAGTCATTAGTCATGAGCACATCTACTGAGAGGGAGTAAACTTTAATATTTAAGAATATCCGCGTATTTACCGTTTTACTGTAATCTCACTATTATATAATAAAACATAATTTTTTCATTATTTTGGTCATAACTGTTTAGATGTTATTAGTACAAATAAAACTTTCAAGTATGTGCTATGTTTTGTTTCAAATTGTTAATGGAATTCTTTCCATATCTCTGTTAAATGTTGCAATTTTAAGTATTCGTAATTCTCAGCATAATAAAATAATCTATGGAGACTTCTCTAACAAAATTTAATAGTTTGCGTGGCATCGGTATTAGACAAAGGCCTGCAAGCGGCTATTAAGACCCTACGTGGCCAGGGCTTCCATAGCATCTATATTTAAATCCTTTATTATATAGTGCATTCTTATTATATCTTATTAAATGAAATATAGATTCTACGAAAGCCCTAGCCGTGCAGCGGCCACCACAGGACACGTAGCAGTCACTATCGGCCGCAAAGCCTAAGTCCTAGCAATAAAAAGGAATCTCCTATCTACGATTGCTTTTCTGCTAGTGCATTCTGTATTGCCTTCCTTAGAACTATACAAATGTTCTTACGTATCAACTTTGAAATATATATATCCACTTAGAGACATTGAATTATTATTGAACAAAAGTAAACATTACGAATATCCATCTATTATTTGCATCGTGTCGCATTATGGACGCATTTGACAGTGCGACCATAGATAAAACAGATGCCCAATACACTCGCCAGTCGTAAAAATTCGTACAATTTCGCGCATGTACATCTTTCTTACTCGTAATAATGTACACGCAATGATACTACAGTCTAAGTCTAATACAATCCAGTAAGTCATAGATAAAATATGGAGAAGCGTAACATTATTTTGAATATCTGAAATTTACTTTTTGTTACTTCATCAGGAATAATTATGTCAAAAGATGAGTATTGGTACTTTTTTTAAATTGTGGTTAATCTTGATATAAAGCAGATCCTACATTTACGATAGAGACTAGATATGAAAATATATAGACTAAAACATACTGGACATTCCATTTTTACAAATGTTATTTGCTAATTGCGTATTCAACTCTAGGCAGGTACTTACCGACTATTCTGTGAAAGTTTGAAAATGAGATTTATCTTACCATTATTGACGCGCTTGGATCGAAACATATTTTGACAGATACTCGAGTCGCCTTTTATTACGTGGAAGTGTGTGATTATCGCTTGTAAGTAAATTATTAAATAGTTATTTTTTTAAATATGAATTAAATATATTAATTATAAAGATATACATATAAAATCAATTTTATCGAAAAATATTGTTGTTGCGCCACCGGGATTTGAACCTGGATCTCTTCCCTAACCGGGGGAGGTGCTTTATCCAACTAAGTTACAGCGGCATTATTTTTAGCGACAATTTTTCGACCCTATATGTTACCTTTTTTGAAATTAATACATTTAATCGTTCCATCATTTGACAGAGCCATCTACCTTATTTTTACAGAATCTCAAAATACCTTTGAGTAAAATCTGATAGCAGACGCTATCAGAAGAGATCGAGGTTCGAAACCCGGTGGCGCAACAACAATATTTTTCGATAAAATTGATTTTATTTATTATAGTTATTTTTTTTATTAAAAATAATATAAAAATTATTAATGTTCAAACGTTTTTCTGTCATTATTGATGTGTTATTTCTAGTATTCTTACACGCGTGTGTTGGTCGCAACATAATATGACTGCAATCAAAGTGACCATTGTTATTTAATATAATGCAAGTAATTCTTTAATGTGAAACCTACAGTAGAAATGAGGTCACCTTGTGGTCGTGCGCATGGTCAACCCATTTATGATAGAGTATAGGATGAACTAATGAAGAGTGAATATAAATGTTATCTTGCATAGTGGACAGTACTAATGCAGGGTAATTTGATTATGTGATTTGATCCTGGAAACAAATGAATGTGGAGGTATTGATGATGCCAGAAATAGTCTACAAAGACCTGTTTCGACTACGTAAATCAAACATTAGGATATTCTTCTATTATAGACGAGCATACATAATAAAATGTATTGATGAGGATGCGGCGAGAACTGTGTGTCAGGATAAAAGTGTTAAGGCTTTATCCTCTCTGCCTACCGCTACGTGGAAGGTAAGTCAATTTACAGGACTTTTTTTATAGTGATGTGTGAAAAGATAATTTCAATGTTATATAGCATTAAATATATTTTCACGACGATTTTATTTTATATTTATATTGGCGTTATAACACAATTGGTTGTGTACTTCCCCAGATTGAAAATAGAGATCCAGGTTCGAATCCCGGCAGCGCAAAAACAATATTATTCCACAAAATTGATTTTATATGTATATATTTATAATTAATACATTAAATTAGTATTTACATTTATATTTAAAATCGTCTTGTTTGGTTGGGTGGTAAACCTAGTGATCAAGTGGTTTAAGCCTCGTTCTAGTAGATCTCCAAGTGAGTCATATTTTCATAGCAAAAGTACCTTGCGTAGTTTGAAAATATTAATAAAACTGATTAGATATTTATTTAATGTTTAATCAAAATATTTATCATATTATGGAAGTTATCGGTGTATAGGCATTATGAGTAATATGTTATTTTTGTGGATTGATTGAATGTACGTATAATGTTACAAATGCGACTTAGGATCAAAACATAAGTTCTCGTAGTTTTCACAGCATTTCAGATATTTATGTGATAGTTTTGTATGTGATAGTATTCACGATGAATTCTCTCAATGAGACTTTGATCTCTGAGAGTCGCTAAAGGTACGTGTATACTGGATACGTCATTCTAATCCGAAAGCAAACATTGATCATATGGATGATGAATATGAGATCATCACCCCATATGTTTTAAGCGCGGTTTAGAATGTCGCATCCAGTTCATTCGTATGTTTAGACTATTTTCTTATTCTTTTCTCCTTCATGTCTTCATTGACCTCAATCAGATGAAATTCGGTTTCCGGACTCCAAGGTATATGAACTGATAGAAATATCCACAATATAAAGGTCTCTCAGTGCGTTCATTAGTCGATAAATCGGCACTTTAAAACATATATAATATATCGATACCATAATCTGCAAAGCAGCTAACTTCATTTTTCTAAAATGTTCAGGATCAAAAAAAACGGTTTAATTTTGTAATTAAACGGATTACAAAAACTCCAAGACACACTTTGGTAAATTGTTTATGCAGAAATAGGGTGGCTGAGAAATTTTATTGGTATTTTGATTTATCTCGTACCTATAGGGGATATTTCAAGTTAACTGAATTTCTTTACCAAAATTGTAAAATATTATCGGGAGTTAGGTGATTTTCCATGATAATGTAATGCAACCATTTTTATTTCCGCGAATGTCCTCTATTTCTGGTGCTATCAAACTAAGGTTTTTCAGCACGTAGTACTTACATATTTATTATGTTAAAACATGTGAAATTGATGAAAAAGAGGGAAAGAATGGCAACAAAAACGGTTTTTTAATCATGGGTGGAGCTGCTTTGCAGATTAAAGTATTGATATATTTTAGTTACCATAATTATCCATGAAGATCGGAGGGTTAGTTAACAAAGTACACTATTTCACTGTTTAAGTATTCAAGATACATATTTTTAAAATATTGTAATATAATTATTACGTCTTTAAATTTGAAAACCCATTTATGTTCAGCTTTAACTATTTCCACAACCCTTCATGCTCCCAGTAATCTCTTCACACGTGTACATACAATGTAAGATCAATGTAGAATACGTCTCTGGTATTTGATAACAGAACCTTTACATTAAGGCATGTTACACGCACTTATGATAAAGGCAGCACAGTTTATATATCCAATAGGGCTTGATATAATCCTTACGTTTCATTAAATTAATACGAACACTTAATGCGGGCCGATATAATGCCCGAAGATAGCCACAGAACGATACCAATAAAATCATGAGATAGATTGTTTACATCGAGCCGTACAAAAGTAGGCACGGATCCCGGTCCAGGTGAACCTGTTCTCCTCAAACACAGCATCTTCTCAGCACAGAGACACGATGTAGAAATCTTTAAATATTTTATTTACAATTGTACGAAATGTTTACAAAGTGCCTAGAGCTTCACAGAAATATTCAAATCTTCCAGACACAAATGTTAAAATTCAATTCACGTTTCGTGAAACGTCATTGAATGTGGAGGCTTTCAGTTAAAAGTAGTATTTCATAAAATAAACGTGAATTATGCCTGCTTGCTACGTTGCGTTGATTTGCTGGACTCTTGTTGGGGTTTGCATGAAAAGATTGGTCCACGATCGAATGAACCCAATGAATGGAAACGACTTCGAGATCAGTATGACTTAATAAATGACTTGTTTGTGCACAACCGTTGATACCATAATATCGAAATATTAACATTCATAAATCAATTATCAAAGGTTCAAACTAATAAAATCAAACTGAAAACATTTATAATAAAATAATACAAAATATAAATTTTTTAAATCCTATAAGTACAATTAGCATTTCAAAGTATAAATTGCCTGCATGAAAGAAGGGAATGAAATATTATTACATTTTTAAAATATTATTTTCTTACCTTACCTTAGCAGGTTCCTTGGCACTCTATCAATTTTTAAAAAAAAATGCGATTCTTCAATATTAGCACAATTACTTATATACAGGTAAATAATAAAATAAAATACTTTGTTTAAATCATTAGTCACCTTTTAAATTTGTTTCCACAGTAGTTCCTTATTAAGTACCCACTACTTATAATTTTATAGTTTTGTTTTTATCTATGCTTGCATTTTTAATTTTAGTATTCATGGTTTCCTGAAGAAGATACCATAGGTATCTGAACATGTAGATTTATCAGTAAAAAATCGTTTAAACAAAGGGTTTTATCTTATTATTTATAAAAATGAGATTATCTTAATACGATTGGCTTTAGATGGAGATTGTTTTTATTCGATAAATAAATAATTTCGCTAGTAAAATTAAATAACTTTTAATTATTGTATGTTGACATATATCATGTGTTTAAAAATCATTTAATAAACCCTGTTCTAGAACGGGCACTAAAAACGTAGGTACATATGATGGTCGGCGTAGTAGAAAAGTTTGTTCACATGTTTCTTGCATTTTATAAACATTTTACCCATACAGTGTATTTAAAATCGTTACTTTATCAAGATCGCCATTTTAACTATTTCTCTATCCATAATAATGATACAACATTGCCATTTTTTAATATCCAACGTCAAATAAACAAATTAAACACTAAAATAAAAAATTTTCGTTATAAATTTTTGAAATTATTATATAGACTGCAACATAAAATTATTATAGTTGTCTCACAGAGACGAAGCTATTATTTTTACATGGGAAGTATGGAAGTCTTGGGTATTACAGGACTTTAGACATGTCATCGGCTGGCTTAAGTGATCACTTTACACACCTAACGTTCACCTGTTTACTCATGCTACCACATCTATCAAATTTTTAGAGGTTGTATATCGAATATATATCGTAAATTCGTCTCTGTGAGACATCTATATCTTGATGACAATCCAACAGGGAATAAATCCCAGTAATTGGTTTCAACAAAGATTTGGACATACTCAAAAATATTATTTTTAATCCATGTCAATTTAAACCACCTAACCGCAGCATTGCAACGTTACAATTTTATTCAATAACAAAACTGACTTCTATGGACTTTCAAAAAAAAAAACCTTATAATACAGTCAAAGGAATTTGACCTTTCTTCAATGAAATGTATGAATTCCACATTACATTCGTGATGGACAAGAAAACTTTATAATTGTATTTATATTATAAATAAAAATACCAAAGCGGTTAAAAAAATTAGAGGCGAATTCAGTTTCCATACATTGCAGTAAAATATTGAAACGAGTCGAGTTAGAATTTGATGAACAATGTTTAGCTACATATCACCATTGTAATTATTTAACCATTTGAAAAGTGCACTTTCTTCCAATAATAACGAACATTCCCTAATTACTAATCAACGTACGCTAATTCGATATTCATTCGTCGCCTGTTCAGTCTTCTACTTTAGCTGATTTAACCTCTGAAAAATACAAAAACTCATTTTTTATCTTTATTGTTTAAATAAAACCGTTTCTCTTTTATTCGGGCGGAATTCGCCTCAATCACGTGCAATTTTTGTTTGAAATATTGATGTCCGAGATTTTTTTACGATCGTTCCAGACAGACTTCGTCCAAACAGACATCAATATTAGCCACAGCATGAATAAACGCCGTTTCTTTGTCCTGTACAAGGCTTAGAATAAAGTCATAAAGCATTGAACGTGAACGCCATATTCAAATTCGCCCGGGCAGCCCGACCGGTTGGATATTCTAAATTATATCTGACTTATTCATTTTTAATAAAATGCATAAATTTGCGTTAAACATGTGAATTGTTGAATTTTTGCTATTAGCTAAAATGATTGTGTTTGTGCTTCGTTATAATAATTATTATTCTTCTTCTCGTGCCTTATCCGTTTAACGGACGTCGCCCGTCATGTTGGCTATCATCACTTTGTTTACTGCTGCCCGGAAAATTTATATACAGTCGATGTTTAGGCATTATACATGCTTTGGTTATCAGCCCTGGCTTTTAAAAAACTTAGTATGTGAACTATATTTTATGTGAGTAAGACTGTAAACTTCTGCCGTCGCCAGAATCATTTGATTTCGGATTATTTTCGGTATTGATCGAACAGATAGAGATCTGGAGGACCGGCCAAAGAAGAAAATTCAGGAGACAACATATTAGGCAGGTGAGCAGTTTTTTCTGCATAATTTGGAATGGCTTGCATAAGACATATAAGCAATAGAGAACTAGGGCTAGCTCTCGAAGGAATTTATAGCGACAGTAGACTGGACAAACCATTGCCTCAGGTTTCAACAATCTCTCCCTGAATTATGATATACTTCTCTGAATGTTTCATCAGATATCCTAAAAATTAAATCATGAATGGATCGTCACGTATGCAATTTATTTTTAATTATTTATTAAATACAAATTTTTATTGTCATCAACATTAAATGCTATTTAATTTTGTCATGTTAAAAGTATACTACTAATTTAAAAAAAAAATTATAAAGCTTCAAAATTATCATAGATGGTGAAAGTCTGAAGGAAGTGACTGCTATAGAATATTTGGCAGTCATAATAGATTTAAAATTTAATTTTTCGTAAAATTTAAGATACGTGACTAAAAAAATTGATAACACTATTTTACTTCTGGGAAGGATCAGAAGATTATTTAGTCTTAAAATAGTATACAACTAATTTAATGTATTAATTATAAATATATACATATAATATCTATTTTGTCGAAAAATATTGTTTTTGCGCTACCGGGATTCGAACCTGGATCTCTATTTCCAATCCGGGGAAGTACACTACCAATTGTGTTATAGCGCCAGTATTTTTCATGACAAATTTTCGAACCTATATGTTACACTTTTTCAAATTAATACATCTGTCGTTCCATGATTTGAAAGCCATCTACATTGTTTTTTTACGGAATCACAAATACCTTTGAGTAAACCGACTGCAAACGCCAGAATTATTAATTCATTTTTATTAAATTTTGGACACATTGATACAACTTATATTATTAAGGAAAACACATTCTTATTGTGAAATTGTAATTATTCAGAACATAGGTCTGTAATGTTTTAAATACTAATTTAATGTATTAATTATAAATATATACATAATTAGTATTTAAAACATCACAGACCGTCTGTTCTGAATAATTACAACTTCCCAATAAGAATGAGTTTTCCTTAATAACTCATTTAATTGTTATTATTTCTCACATGAAGAAGAAATGCAACAATTATCAGTACTGCAAAATTAAAGCTTTGAGAATAATACTCAGATGATGAAAAATCTTAATATGATATGATTAAGCAGATCCTCACTAAAAATATAGGCAGAATTTATAAGAAAAATTTATGCAAATCGACAGAAGTTGTACAAACATCACAATGATAGACTGAGATTGCCATCTAGGGAGAAGGCTCAAAAGAAATCTCAGAAATTGATGATGAATATTACGATGAAGATCTTCAATGAAATGCCAGATGATATAAGAAAGGAGAAGAAACTACAGATTCAATATGAAACTAAGAAATTTTTTTATTTTATTTTTTTTTATTTTTAGGAGAACACATTCTTATTGTGAAGTTGTAATTATTCAGAACATAGGTCTGTGATATTTTAAATATGAATTAAATATATTAATTATAAAGATATACATATAAAATCAATTTTATCGAAAAATATTGTTGTTGCGCCACCAGGATTCGAACCTGGATCTCTTTCCTAACCGGGGAAGGTGCTTTATCCAACTAAGCTACAGCGACATTCGAATCCCGGTGGCGCAACAACAATATTTTTCGATAAAATTGATTTTATATGTATATCTTTATAATTAATATATTTAATTCATATTTGAAACTAAGAAAATATGTGCAAGATAAGATTTAGTAAAAAGGAACATTTTGATCTTGTTTACCTTAGAGCATATATATATTTACATGTATATGCACTATATTAAGAACAAATAAAAAAATAAATAACAATATTTGTAGTCCTGGGTTGGACAATAAGATATTATAGTAAAAATTAAGCACTATAATTTTTTATTAATACTAATAGATTTCCACTGCTGTACGTAAGTATTGATTCAGATTGTTTCGCATTGAAGTGAGGGTAGTGAAGTGCGAGGAGGATGAGAAAACGAGCATTGCAAATAATTGTTCCTAGGAGTGTTTAGATAACGGTATTGAGAGGGGCAGGACAGAAGTCAGTCGGAACATATTCGGATAGACGATTTTATGAAAAAAATTAAAGATTACACAAATTTATTGGTTCGAGATATTGTTACAGACCAATATTCTAATATCTGAAAAAAATGTTTTTGCATATCCAGACTACGTTTTGATAGTTAATAATTAGTATACACTACTTTAAAGGCTTAAAAATATCAGTTAAGCCCTGCAATAGAGGAGTACATCCTACTCTTAACCACCGTGTGACGAATTATTAAAAAAAAAGATTCATGGAAAAAAGTTATGAGACTTTCTCTAAATTCTGTGATAAACGTATGAGTCTCGAAAGGATTCGAGATATATGTATACAGCATAATAAATAGAAAACTTATCACATAATCAATTTTGTAGATCTCATCTATCTCAAAAAATATGTTATCCGCGTAAGCCCAGAAATGGAATGATAATGTAGGTTATACCTAGTTCATTTTATTATTTTTAAGAAGAATATATTTAAATTATGAAGTTGCAATTTTTCAGATCGTAGTTTTGTTCTATTTTAATTCAAATTAAATCTATCAACTAGAAAGATATACAGAAAAAAACCATTTTTCGAAAAAAATATTTTAGTTGCTACCGGAATTCGAACGTGGTCCTTTTTCTATTAATACATTGATTTATTCCCATAAAAAATATACAAGTTGTATTAAAGTTTATCAAAATTTAAGTAATTTAATTCTGGTGTTTTCAGCGTATATTACTCAAAGTTATTTGAGATTTGTCGCAATAATCGGAAAATTGTCGCAAAAAATGGAATAACAGATGTATCAATTTGAAAGAGCTACGGCATATATAGTTTATAGTCACTTCTCCAGTATAACTTGATTTGAAATGGTTCTCTTGTTATCATCAGCATCGTATCCAGGTCCAAGGTCGACTTCACAAATGTTCTCCAGGCATCCTGTATCGAAACAAATCTCTCCAGTCTGAAACTCGTTATCTTTTTTTTTTTATTAAGAAACATGGATATAAATTTTTTACATATTATACATTATAATCATTTTTACACAAATATACAAAAATACATTTATACTTATTCATATACAAAAAGTATACAAAAAAGGCGAACAAGCTTCATAATGTAAGTGATGTTCAGTCTGTCTCTTTAACTAGACCAAAGTCTGTACTAAAGGAGACAGGTTCATCCGTTGTCTATCATACAAATATAAAAACCATTACCATTACCATACCAAAAATATCAGGTAAACAGGGTTTTAAAAGAATTCAAATAACATAATAAATAAGTAGAATACTAAATATGAATTATATATATTAATTAGAAAAATATACATATAAAATCAATTTTATCGAAAAATATTGTTGTTGCGCCACCGGGATTCGAACCTGGATCTCTTTCATAACCGGGGTAGGTGCATTATTCAACTATGTTACAGCGACAATATTTTTAGCGACAATTTTCGAACCTATATGTTACATTTTTAATATTAATATATTTAATCGTTCCATTATTTGAAAGAGCCATCTACCTTATTTTTACAGAATCTCAAATACATTTGAGTAATCTGATAGCAGACGCCAGAATTATCAATTCATTTTTATTAAATTTTGAATACATTGATACAACTTTATTATTAGGAGAGCACATTCTTATTGTGAACACTCTTAAGAATGTGTTCTCCTAATAAAGAAGAATACTCTCGCTATCCCACGATTGAAACACGATGCAAAACAGAAAAATGAATATAAAGAAATGATGTTCTGTTCATATGATCATTTCCATTAATCTTTGCTCAGTTTCCTTTCTGCCAACACCCAATAACCAGCTTCCGAAATGGTGTTTGAGTTTGTCCATCGAGAATTGTTTCATACTGCATTTTGCGTGATTACTAATTGGTTGAGGGCAGTTTTTCCAACTCTACCCTAACTTAAGATCGCGTAGATAAGAAGGGATTGGCAGAGAGTAATGTATATTGTTCTCAGCATACGTTTCTCTGGAACATTCTTAAGACATCTGTCTGCATCTTTCTCTTTTAGTACCTGCTAATCACATTCTTGGGCCGCCTAGTGGTTGAGTTCCGTCAGGGGTTTCCTCTAGGACCTTTTGCGAACTCTTAAAGTTGTAGCTGATGTTCGTCACCTAAATCTCATAACGGTCTCTGTTTTAAGCTATTTCAATATCTGAGAGAGATAACTGGCTCAAGTATTGCGTGGAGAATTCCGTATGTAAGTGCTATTCGCTTCACAGTTTGGTTTAAGCGATGGTGTTTCCTATCTTAACCAAACAGATGAGTTCTAAAGAAAGTTTCACCCTTTTTAGATATGTTCACAAACAACGATTTATCTATGTCGTTATTTTTTAGTGACCCTATATTTCTTATAATCCTCAGATATGTTTTCTCTGTGTTCACTCTTTTGGCTTGCTGATTCTATTAGTAGTTATTTTAACGTAAACAGTGATGTAATCTAACAAAATTAGGCAGAAAAAATTATGTTTCACTAAAATATAGTCATTACCGGGACTCGAATCTGGAACTTTCTAATGCAATTTTATCAAATTAAAGTATGATGCCCTATGTAGAAATCATCATATTTTTTTCTGTTCATATTTTAATCGGTAAAACCTCTCTACGATAGAGTCTCGGCGATGACTGTATTAAAAAAAATATGTATTTAGACATGTATAACATTTGTATAAAAGGAACAAAAAAGATATGTTTACACACATTACCCATATTTTACACACATTACCCATATTTTACACACATTTAAATGCAAGCTTGTTTTAGGGCAGAATTTATTATTATTATTTATTTCTGTGTATCTTTCTTAGTCATACATCTAAATATGTTTTATTAAAAATCGAAACATTACAAATGAAATATGATTTCATTAAAATTAATAATAAATATATTATTTTAGGAGAACACATTCTTATTGTGAAGTTGTATCAATGTGTCCAAAATTTAATAAAAATGAATTGATAATTCTGGCGTCTGCTATCAGTTTACTCAAAGGTATTTGAGATTCTGTAAAAATAAGGTAGATGGCTCTGTCAAATGATGGAACGATTAAATGTATTGATATCAAAAAGGTAACATATAGGGTCGAAAATTGTCGCCAAAAATAATGTCGCTGTAGCTTAGTTGGATAAAGCACCTTCCCCGGTTAGGAAAGAGATCCAGGTTCGAATCCCGGTGGCGCAACAACAATATTTTTAGATAAAATTGTTTTTATATGTATATCTTTATAATTAATATATTTAATTCATATTTAAAATAAATATATGAGTGATATCAAAAAGTTACAGATTTATACATCTTTTTCACTGCCACCAATAACGTCAACGTAAGCTATGCTTTTTGCAAAAAAATCCCCCGAACCCACCTTTGAGCCGACTTGCGCAATAAATCGTGCGCGTTCGGCGTATTGTCGTGAGAGGGCAGCTCAAACAAATTTTGTCATTGGCCGAGAATAATTTAGTAGTTTGTCTTGTTCCGATTCGGGACGGGACCTCCTGGTGGCCAAAGGGGGCATAACGAAGAGAGCCATCTCCATACGACAACAATAAGCAATTTTATACAGCGGCGCAACTAATTTTAAATATGAATTAAATATATATAAATATATAGATATATAAAATCAATTTTATCGAAAAATACTATTGTTGTTCGAAAATTGTCGCTAAAAATATTGTCGCTGTAGCATAGTTGGATAATGCACCTTACCTGGTTAGGAAAAAGATCCAGGTACGAATACCGGTGGCGCAACAATAATATTTTTCGATTATATTGATTTTATATGTATATCTTTCTAATTAATATATTTAATTCATATTTAAAATATCACAGACCTATGTTCTGAATAATTACAACTTCACAATAAGAATGTGTTCTCCTAAATAAATAAATTGGGCCCCGATGCAAAGTGGAAGGGCCCAACAAATGCTGTATCTATATATGATGTAAAAATATTATGCACACCTACTATGCAGTTTGTACATTAAATACTAATAACAAAATTAGTGTCCTATTACGTAATACGTTTGTTTTAGTATGTAGCAAACATATGTTTTTAGGCAACTTTTTTAACTTTTCGGCGTTGTCTGGTCCTTAACCCAACACATTAGAGGAGCACCAACTACCATACGCATGGTTGTTTTTCGTATTCCTCATGAGATATGATTTTTTTAATTTTATGAATTTAAGAAAAATACCGATAACAAAAAATATATTGACATGTAGTAATGGTCAGCGCATTTCCACAGATAAGAAGGGTTCCTTATTCGAATCCTGGTGGCATCGATAAAAATATTATTTAATTGATTGTATTTGTATACAATTCAATTTGTATTAAAAATATCACAGAACTGTGTTCTGAAAAAATGCAACTTCACAATAATGTGTTTTTCTTCAAAAAAAAAAGTAATTTAGATTTATTTCGCTGAAATAATAGTATGGAATTTCCTACTCTCTGCTTACCCCTGTCGATGGAATATGATATATATGTTTGTATAATAATATGATGTTGTCGGTTTAGATACTAAATTAATAGCCGATTCAACTATTTGGCGCCAGATACGGAGATATTGTAAATACCAAAGAAAGTTGTTCAGAAACCCTTATTGCATTGAATAATTGCTGAAATACATTGCGGTTGAGTTATATGACCATGCTTAATGTTCGACCACGGCGCTTGTAAATTATATATTGTATTGTCGAATAGATCATTTAGAAAGTTACACATTTTCGTGAAAAGTATTATTGTTTTAAAATTATTTTACCTCGATAATACTCGTAATATCCTTATTATTAATATTTACTGTTTTCTATTAATAAAATCTCATTTAACCATAGTGTAGCGATGTATTTTAACCGCTAAATTAACATTACATTAATGTGTAATATATAAGTTTTTGTTTTCACTGGTGTATTTTGTACTAAAACGCACATTTGATAATTTGAGACTTTAGATTTTAAAGATTTGATGTTTTTCTTAATATTACAAATATAACTTACGCAGTAAATTATCATTGTCTTATTTAAAAAAAAAAGGTCTTTTAGATAAGTTTTAAATATAGTGAGGTACATGTAATGTACAACTCTGGTATATTAAAAAATGTTAAATACATAAATTCGATTAATCGAAAAAATATTTTTGTTGCTACCGGGATGAATCCTTTCCTATCCGGGTTATGTTCTGAAAAACTGCAACTTCACAATAATAATATTTTTCTTTAATATATATATATAGATACGCTTCTTCGTGGATATCAAAGAAACGGGATTGTCAGTCAACTGATATAATAATAAAAATTGAATAATGATTTTTTTGATCGCATTTTAACATAGTTCTTTGATAAATAAAACAAATTTAATGAAACACTTAGAAAGATACACTGAAAAAATATATAAATTTGATTGTATATGATAATCTTGATATCTGGATTTTGTCAAATTGATATTGATGCACACGCTGAGCATGATTCTTAGTAAACAATTAAATATTTAGTACATATGAGAAGCAACCAATTCACTAATTCAATATAGGTATACATATTATTACTTGTTCACGCCTCACATAAAAAGGTTAAGCTAAAATATGATAGAAAAAAAGAAAACATTTTCTCAAAAGTGAATTCACGCTGTGTCCCCGAAAATATGGCATACCCCGAAAACAATCGTCAACTGCAGTCACATCAGCATGATTAAGTGGCCTCACTGTTCATTCTGGGGCATTATAAGGGAATCCAGTCTATTCAACGTCCCCAATACCGGGAAACATTTGTTTATGCACACCGTGTGGGATGCTGCCCACATCTCCTCGGGTCCCTCCGCCCGCTGACCACTGACCACACGCAACAAGGCCCTTCGCAGGATCGCAACATGATGTATGACAACTAATGGCCCGCTCCAACTGGTGACGTCGTCCGACCAGCACAATATGAACGGGAACGAAGGTCTCGGCAGTTTTGTGCAAGCTCATCAATTCAGAGAAAACCAGTAAACTCAGTGTTATTCAGGTCCATTATGAACATTGATTTATGTGCCCGTGATTGAAATATCAACCATTTCAACTATTGACTTGAATAGTTGTAGATATCTACTCGTTGAATATATATTTCCACGTCCTAATACGATCGTAGCATTCATCTCTCGGAAAAGGGAATTTTGTTTAATATATACAATTTTGGTACCGTTCAATAATACTATCTCTCAATAGGAGTTTGATCTCTGATAGTCGCTAAATAATAATAATATTGGATAATTTGTATAGCGCCATTTTCGTAAAAACTTTCACCTCGAGGGCGCTTTACACATTAACTGCTTATAGTCCTACATTATATTTGAATTAAAAATTAAAATTTGTTATTTGAACTTATTGAAATGATTTTTTGATAAGGTGTGGTTTTAGTCTCTTCTTATATAAAGTCTCTGATATACTGTTCCTTATGACGGAGGGCAAAGAGTTCCACGCTTTTAGGCCTGTACCGCAAATGTTTTTTCACTAATTAGGAAAAAACACATTCTTATTGTAAAGTTGTAATTATTCAGAATATAACATTTAGACTTCTCGCAACGGTTCTACAATCTTTCCTGTGGCTGAAGTAGAGGCTGACCTGAGCCGTGCCATAGACTGCGTGTTATGTGATGCCTTGTACATCAACCAGCACAATTTAAATTCAACTTTTTCGGGGAACCGGAGCCAATGTAGCTCACGTAAAATGAATGTTATATGAGAGAATTCGGAAACTCCGTATATTATCCGCGCTGCCGCATTTAGAATGGATTGTAATCTATCCAGTTGAAACATTGGCAGGCCAGCATAGATGCTGTTACAATAGTCCACACGTGACACTACAGATGCATTTATATGAAGACTTTTCCAGGCCGCAGTAAATAAATTGATTACAGCCAATATATGAGTAAGTATGTTCATTGATGAATTTATAACAGATACTACTCTCAATCCATTGACGATTTACGCGCCGGCTTCAAGTACGGAGCCTTTATTCTAGCACCTCAATTAAAAAATTGATGATCAGTGATCATGTGACAATTTTTTTATTTGTTTAATATCAAAAATCATTGGCTTTTCAAGTTAAAATTTATTCTAAGCATTCTCCTTTTAAGTTACGTCAGAATATGAAGTACCCGCCATTTAAATTGATGAAGATTTTAAAAATATACAAAATACATAACGATAGTTTATTGAAGAGGACATATGAAAATATCATCTGCAATGTAACATTCATAGGTACCTTACACTGTGGTATATGTTTCTGTTGTTACATTTAGATAAAATATTCTCGTACTCCCTCGAGACCCGGAGACATTGTCTTCCCATAGAAAGTATGTACAGAGGACTGATACTAATCCATCAATGTCACTTTAACGTGGGGATGTCTCTGGTGCTGGTAAACAGTTGTTCATACTTAATTTGAAAAATATATGATACAAAAAATCTACATTATAAACACAACCTCGTGGTGTATTCTCCAAGGGGTGTATTCTCAATGCAACAATGATAGGGTGCTATAATATAATGGTAGAAATTTTTTACGTCACAATGGTTCATACTCATTACTTAATAAGGTATTATTAATAATTATTATTATTTATTTATTAGTTTTTAGTGTTTCTGACAGAGATATCATATAAATGTCAGTAACATTTTAGTTTCATTATGTGTCCTCTCTGCTACACTAGTTGTTTACAGTATTATATTATAAGTAATTTTCAGTTATAATAAGTAATACAAATAATGATGAAGATATTGTAATAATACAAATTAAATCAATCAACTAGAAGGATATACAGAAAAAATCTATTTATTCAAAAAAATATTTCAGTTGCTACCGGAATTCGAACCTGGACCTTTTTCTATCCAGGGAAATGTGCGTTTTGCCATATTAACCAAGTAGGTTTATGACAAATTTTTGAACTTGTATTCTTTAGCTCTTTCAAACGGATACATCTGTTATTCCATTTTTAAAAACAATTATTAAGAAAATATTAATAATGTTATAATTAATATTTTCGTAGAAAGCAATCAATTTGTAGTTTGACATATTAGATTAAATAAAACTCAATGACTTTGTATGAAACCACGATTATTATTACGCGCCAACCGGTTTCGCTTAGCTCAAGCTTCGTCAAGGCGTAAAACTGAACTATTTTAAATACACTCTGACAAAGCTTGAGTTAAGAGAACATAACATATGTGAAAATAAAACACCTGTTTTTTTATTCTACTCGTTTAATTTACTTGAAACGCGTTTCGTCTAGCAAGTGCATTATCAATCTCTAACGATTATTAACGTGTCTAAAATAAATTAAATGAGTAAATCAAAAAACAAGTGTTTTATTCTCAAATATGCAATTTTGGCTACTCCTCACTTTACAGGCCAGCTTCCGAAAATGAAGAATAAATTATTTGTAGTCATTTGACTTCTTTCATCTCACATATGTCTGCACACCATGGAAATATTATGGGAGATGGTGAATGTTAGAATTGGTGGAATCCGTGAGGCAGCAAACGAGATAGATTTTGATAGATATATGAAATTATCGGAGCAGTGGGAGTGAGGATGGTTCGGAGAACCGATGAGAGTGGCAGAGGAAGAGGAAGGCTTCATCCAGAATCGACAATGGATGATGGTGATCACATTTCCAGCATATTCTTGGAGACATATTCACCAGTCATAGCGTTCACATTTGCACGATAAAGATATATGTTACTCATGTTATAGTTGACACATTAATCCTATAAACCATGAGTTATGCGCATTCTTATGCAGTCTTGCATCATGGGAACGAGTCACGCGTAAAATAAAAATAATACGTGTATCATACCATCCCTGCATATAATGTCTTTTTGGTTCGTAACAAAATTATAATTAATTCTAACTTAACTTAATATTAAATTACCGAGAAATCAATGAAATGTGAAAATAGATGTTTACAAATATCTTAAGGTCTTTATTATTACTACATTTACTACATACTTACCATCACGCCGTTTAGGCAGAGACGATAGAGCGCCACACTCTTCTGTCCTGACACACAATTCTCGCCTCATCCGCATTCATACATCTTCTCATATAAGCTCGACGATTATTGAGGCTTCTAACAGGACCATTCTCCAGTATCTGATTTACCTGGTCGTGCCAAGTCTTCCGCAGACGTCCTCTACTTCTGGTGCCATCAATACTTGCGTCATATATCTTTCTTACCATTCTCTCATCATTCATCGGTTCCATATGACCAAACTACCTAAGTGATCCTTTCTTAATCTTACTCACTATACTAAGATCAAGCTTACATTCTTTCCTTATTTCTTCATTATTTTCTTTGTCATAAACGGATCTGCCACATATACGCCTAAGTGATCTCATTTCCATAGCATTCAGTCTACTTTCGTTCCTCTTCTGCCAGCTCCAGGGCTCACTTCCATACATCAGTGTCGATACCAGGACTCCATTGTGAACCGTTATTCTTGCCCGAGGTGAACAGTTCCCATTAGCTATAATTCTATTCAAAGCGCCGTTCACTATATTTCTCGAAGCCACCTTCCTTTCAATATCTTTCTCAGTCTTTCCGTTTCTATCAAACATACTTCCCAAATACACATACTCATCTACTTATTTCAAACAATCATTACCTACAAGTATTTTGCACATTGTCTTGCTTTCCTCTTTCTCAAATACCATCATTTTTGACTTGTTGAAATTTCATAATAAGGTCGCTTTCTTTGCATACATCATACATTCTACTCTCTAGCCTCTTTAATTATTGTTCATTATTCGCCGTTAGTACTGCATCATCGGCGTATAATAAACAGCATACAATCAAATCACCCATTTTCGCTCCTCGAATAGACTCGATTACGATCAAATTTTTAAAGAACACAAAGGATCACATAATCAAACCATTAGCCTATATGTCCACAGGCTGCTTCCCGGCCATTCTTAAATATTATATTGTCTGTTCTCTCTTCAAAAATGGAGATCCTGGTAACGTATCAAACTATAGACCGACCTCATAACTCAGTGTTATTTCAAGAATTGTTGAAAAAGTCGTTAATAAAATAATTACAGATTTTATAGACAAACATAAACTGTTAAGTAATAACCAATACGGTTTTAAAAAAAAAAAATCCACCAAAGATGCCGTCATTGCGCTCATTGAATGTGTTACATACGGTCTTGACCAAGGCGAACATTGTATTTAGCCAAAGCATTCGATACTGTTTCTTTCCCTATTCTTCAGCGGAAACTAAAAGCTTTAGGTATTAGAAGAGTAGCTCTAGATTGGTTTAAAAGTTATCTAACGGAAAGACAATAAGCAGTCAGAATTGATAATGAATTGAGTCAGTATTCTAAAATCAATTTTGAAGTCCCGCAAGGGAGTGTTCTAGAGCCCACCCTTTTTCTGTTATATATAAATGATTTGTGTGAATTGAGTCTCACCAATGTGAAAATTGTTACATTTGCTGATGATACTGTTTTGTTTCGTGGAAAAACATGGGACGAAGTTTACGGATATGATGGTATTGGGTTACAAAAAGACAAATCGTGACTTAAAATTAATCTTCTCACATGAAATATTGACAAAAGTAAATACATACGTTTCGGTATCAATAAGGCCCGTAGTCCAAATCTCAATAATCAGTTAAAACTTCATAATTGTAACACTAACACAACTCTACCTTTATCACACTCATCATACATAGCATGAAAATGTAAGGAGCTAGAGAGAATAAAAAGTATTAAATACTTGGCATTTGGACCAACTCTTAAACTGGTCTAAGCATATCAATAAACTTTGCGTTAAATTAAGAAAGCTGAGATTCTTTTTCAGATATCTCAGGAATATTCTATGGAAACGTATGTTGAGAACAATATATATTGATCTCTGCCAATCACTTCTTAGCTACGCATTGGAGTGGAGTTGGGAAAACTACCCTTAACCAATTAGTAATTACACAAAAATCCATTCTCAGAATCATCTACAGTAAACCATATAGGTTTCCCTCTGACTCACGGTTTGAGGAATGTCAGTTACTTGATATTTGACAACTCTATGTAAAAAGACTGAACCTTTATTTTCATTCCAACAAATATCCATCTCATAATTATGCTACGAGAGCAAAAAAGAATAGGCTTACCGTGAAGCCTAAAATGAAAACAAGTTTTGGTCAATCCTTCCATATGTTTTGGCCCCCAAAACCTATAACATTTTGCCGAGCAGTATTAAACATTTCTCGATGGACAAACTCAAATACCATCACAGGAGCTAGTTATTGGATGTTGGCAGAAAGGAAACTGAGCAAAGATTCATGGAATACATGAACAGAACTTCATTTCTTTTTATTCTTTTTTCTGTTTTGCATAGTGCATCATGGGATAGTGAGAGTATTTTACTTATTTATTATGTTATTATAAATCTTTATAGCCCTATTTACGTCATTCCTAATATTTTTGGTTTAGATAAAAATATATATATATATTAATAATAATAATGGTTTACATATTTGTATGATAGACAACGGATGAACCTGTCTCCTTTAGTACAGAATTCGGTCTAGTTAAGGAGACAGTGAACATTTCTTACATTATGAAGCCTGTTCGCCTTTTTTGTATATTTCTAAAAATGTTTATAATGTATACTATGTACGTATATTAATAATATGAACAGAATGAATAAATAAATAAAAATAATAAATAAAATAACCTTTCTCTTATAACTCTATCATACACCTTTTGCAGATCTACAATGGCACAAAAAGTCTAGCTTTATACTTTATATATTCGTATTAAAATTTGATGCTGAGAATGTATAAATTATAAAGAATATTGATTAATGTATTTATTTATCTTCTTGTTCTAGTGCTGGTTAGGATCAACGACGTCAGCTCTGATGGTGGATATAAAACGTCGTCCATAGATCTCGAAAGCACACGGCAGTATAGCCCAGAAAACTCAACACAAAGATTCTGACCGGCTGTGAAAACCTTGGAACATTTTATAAATTGTGCTTGGCCACTTTGAATCAATTTAGCTAATATGTTCTACAAAAATGTGCCCATAATTTAAAAAAAATCATTTTCTAGTTGACGGTGCTGTGAAACCGTTCGATCTTAAATCTTAAGATATTATTTTAATAATATAAATGTAATTTCTGTACAAGTGAAATATTTCATGTTTATTTTAAGCCAAAAAACAATTTAGAAGTGTAATATCCTGGGAAGAATCGGACATCGGCCCTTACAGTTTGTAAATATCAGGTAATATTTTAAAACAAAACATTTCTCGCAAAGACAGAACTTCAGTATGTTTAACCATTATTCGTCCCCTATTAATCACCCCTAAATTCTTAGTCGTGCTCCCAATAGCTGACCACATGCCGGAGTGGACAATCTGTCCCACAAATGGCTTCTGCTAACATATTTATTATGTTTACTGTTTGACACCGGACCCATTATGACGCTGAATGGTAAGAATACACGACGCGTGTGCATGCAGGGCCACAGCGCGCGGGCGCTGGTGGTATCTTCATTTCACGGAATTTGGCAAATATAGGCAGGTACCCACCCATTATACATTGTTCCGCGCGGCATCTGTCTATTGTGAGCAGTGATGGCAGGCGATTCATCATACTGCTGGGCGACTTCCCCGACTGCCCCCGTGACGCCGGGAGTCCGCCTCTTGGCACAAGTTTGTGGACGGATGTAACCCACACACCCACATTAGACTTACAGATAATTCATTTATTATTTATCGCCATCAACATTATCTTCAGCAACATAATCAACATCAACATCAACCCATCATCATCATCATCATCTTCAGCCCTTCTTATCCAACGTGTCATCTGGCAAATTTGTACGTTTGGTACTCGATCTTTCAGATAAATTTATTTGCATTGCTCTTTGGGGACCTTTTAATTTGTATACGAGATTGACGGAGAGGGTGCATACGTTGGCTTCACATATTTATTACACCTGTTTATTCAATACTCTTAAATATTTGTTGCCTTTGTCACCAAGTAGCGCGAGTCTTTATAATAGGAGATTAACTCTCTTTTGGGACCTAATCTCCTTTTCATCCCCGACAATCACCCTTTACCGGAATTAAACCTCACATACCAGCATCATACTCACAATTTTAACATCATATCTTTCTCGTTGGGTTTGTGAATCTAAGACAAACAAACATAATCCCTTTAATTTTAAGTTTCGCGGATGAGGTGAGAGAGTTTCAGGATAATAAAGTGTTGCGCTCTATCCTCTCCGTCAATAGTCATGACTTTATGGTAAGGTAATTTACTATCCATATATTTTGTATTTTTTTCAGATAAAATATATTTTATCATAATTAAATTAGTTTAAAAATAATTTATGTTCGAGAAACGAACACCTTCTTTTAGGTTGACTGAATATAATTGAGTAAATGAAGAGGACAGTTTGACTATGGTTTCGCATAGAACATCTTGTCAAACATCCCTTATAAAGAATGGTCAGGGTTTTCGGGTTTAACATTCAATAACTTTGTTTTGGGATCAGAACATGTTGCAAACATTGTAACAAGAAAGTGACCTGCTTTGTTGAAATACTGTTACGCTCTGAATAAGCCACCCAGTAGAAATGTTAAACACGAGAAACCAATGAAAAAATATACCAGTTTTTACAGCAGACATGTTGAGTATAATATTATGTAGGCAGTGTTTAGGCAATTTTAAAAAGTTGCATTTATATAAAATTACTTTGACGTGATTTGTAAATTGAAGCATATATGATATAGAGATATAAAATAACGATGAGATATACGTAAAACCTAAGTATGTAATATCTATGGCTGATTAATTTACAAAATGATTTAAATCCCTCAATCCTGTAAAATAATAAATCGGTCAAGATCAGTGATGTTTTTTGTATGTTCTTTATTCCCAGCAGACGTAAATAAATGACAGGATAGAATGCCACAACTTTTGCCTTGACCACTTTCATACAACTAAGCCCGTCGATTGTTAAAGAGCTATGCTAATCGTGCCAGATAAACCCAACCTTACTATTTACATCTTACTATCGAATACAGATTTAGAATAGAGCTATAAATTGTATTTGAAAAAACTCTCTTGTCATACCCGGTATAGATTTTCTGTACCCTTGAAAATAACGTTTGTTTGAAAAATAACACTCGTCCTGGACAAGTGTTGTTTCTCAAGTTAACTATTGAAGTCGACCATCTATAGAGGCACTTCCAGTTGTCAGGAGGAGATCTAGAAAACAAGATGATGATAAAACCTAGAGGAAGCACAGAACTTCTAATTACAAATTCAACATTAATAGCAGTTTAGGAAAGAAAAGTGAACGCAAAAAAGGTTTTCTGATCATTCGTGACATACGAGGCGGCATGGCGAGTCTTCTGGGAAAGCACTTGTAGATCAGAGGAGCTTGAAAACTCCAGGAAATGCCAAGTCGGCATCTGTTTTTGCTGATGTTTTGCAGCATATCGATTCATATCCAACAAAGTGAAGTCACTCTTCTTCTCGTGAAGTGCAATATTTGAATAAACAGCTAAACACGCGAATTATGCACAACCAGATCAAAATACTCATTTAATGTATTAATTATATATATACACATAGGTTCGAATCCCGGTAGCGCAAAAACAATATTTTTCGACAAAATTGATTTTATATGTATATATTTATAATTAATACATTAAATTAGTATTTAAAATGTATAGTTATTACCGACCAATACATAGCAACCGTTTTCATACAAATGAAATTATAAAAATAAAAATAAATATAATAAAATATCACTTCTTTCTTATTCGTACTCAATTGATTTTTTTATAACCAGTTAAGGTAATAGAAGTGTATGGTTTGATGAGAAGGAATCAGCAGTAGATTGTACAAAATATGTCTATTTTGAAATATGTGTAAGTATGTTGGATTTGAACCACGTATTGTAATGTAATGTGTGCTATGAATGTTTGTTATTATTCCTGAGATAGACTTTCGCCCCGAAAGCTACCAAGTCACGTGCTATCCTCGCCCTCCTTCGCTTTATGATGAATTGCCGAGGCGGAGCTAATTGATTGGCGCTAGGAGCCGAAGGATAATTATTCAAATCCTGGGCATACGGTGTTAGTGACACGGGAATGACGTGACATAATAGATGCCTATAGACTCGAAGGACCTAATGGTGTTCAGTGACTTTATCAAAATTAAAATATATACGCGCGCGTGTATATATTTGACGAAGGAAAATATACACACGCAAAAAGCAAGGCATAGGACACCATGAGTACACATCGTGAATTTATTTAACTATAATATACATTTACGTGTGGAAAAATATTGTAATCCGGACGCTGAAGACATCGTCAACTTTCAATTGATTTGCCAATACCTAGCAGGCAAACGCGGCTTACTTACTTACTTACCATCATGCCGTTTCACCGCGGGGGTAGGCAGAGAGGATAGAGCGCCACACTATTCTGTCCCGACACACAATTCTCGCCTTCATCTACATTTATAAATCTTCTCATATAAGCTCGCCGGTTATTGTAGCTTCTAACAGAACCGTCTGGTTTACCTGGTCATGTCAAGTCTTCCTCTATTTCAGGTGCCATCAACACTTGCGTTATATACATCTTTCTTACCTTTCTCTCCTCATTCATCGATTCCATATAACCGAACCACCTAAGTGATCTTTTCTTAATCTTACTCACTATACTAAGATCAGCTTTACATTCTTTTCACATATTTTCACTCTAGATTTGCCACTTATACGCCTAACTGATCTCATTTTCACTGCATTTATTCAGGTTCCTCTTCTGCCAGCTCCATGCCTCACTTCAATATATCATTGTCCGTACATGGACTCCATTGTGAACCGCTAGTCTTGCCTCGGTTAACAAGTTCCCATTACCTATAATTCCATTCAAAGAGCCGTTCACTTTATTTCTTGCAGTCACCCTCCTTTCGACATCTTTCTCAGTCTTTCCGTTTCTATCAAACATACTTCCCAAATACACAAACTTATCTACTTGTTCTGAACATTCATTATCTACAAGTATTTTGCTCGTTATCTTGCTTTCCCCCTTCTCGAATATCATCCCGCCCTTGCCCAAAGCGCCTTTGAGGTAAAAGATTTTACAAAAATGGCGCTATACAAAATATCCAATATTATTATTATTATTATCACTTTCGACTTGTTGAAATCCATAATAAGGTCGCTTTCCTTGCATATATTGTACATTCTACTCACTAGACTCTGTAATTCTTGTTCATTATTCGCCATTAATACTGCATCGTCGGTGTACAAAACAGCATACTATCAAATCGCCTATTTTTGCTCCTACATTCATATATTCCAGTTATTTCACACAATTATCCATATATAAGTTAAACAGCCATGAAGACATTACACATACCTGCTTGCCACCGTTTGTAATATCAAACCATGGTGTGTGTTTGGGACATATATTTATTATTGAATGAAAATACTGTACTGTGCCTTCCACCTCCCCTCCTCTTCTCACCCGGCATGACGCCGCTTCAGTCAAACGGCGACCCTGAACCGGTACGGTAATTAGTGAATCGGAGTATAGGATTAAATTGAGACGTGGCGTCTATAAAGTGCAATCTAATGGATTAGGACCCCTGAATGGAGATTGTGATCAAATCTTAATTTACAGTCCACCTTGGAGGTGCCAGAAGAACTGGATTGTTGTAAGTGCAAACCTCCTTCCGAATATCCTGTTTCTTCCGGCATCTATGGTTTTACGCAACAATAGCTTTATATTAATCTGCTTTAGTTTGTTTTACTTTAAATGACAATAGATTATTGATGATGATTGATGACACGAATGAAATACCATTGAATGCTTAGTTAAATACTTAGTGTCATGAATCAAATATATTGTATTGAGACAGCACATCTACAAAAGGGAATTATGAAAAATAAATCCGAAAAAGAAGGCTTAAATAAAATATATAACACAATGACAAAGGTACCCTTTCATGACACGAAGAATGGAACTACACCGACGAGTTCTTGAATAAGAGTATATAATATATTTCACTTTATTTGTGGATTTTATTTTCAATTAGACAAGCAAAATAATTTTAATATAAATTTTTTCCATAAATACATATTGAATGTATTAGGAGAACACATTCTTATTGTGAAGTTGTAATTATTCAGAACAGACGGTCTGTGATATTTTAAATATGAATTAAATATATTAATTAGAAATATATACATATAAAATCAATTCTATCGAAAAATATTGTTGTTGCGCCACCGGGATTCGAACCTGGATCTCTTTCCTAACCGGGGAAGGTGCATTATCTAACTATGCTACAGCGACAATATTTTTAGCGACAATTTTCGAACCTATATGTTACCTTTTTGATATTAATACATTTAATCGTTCCATTATTTGACAGAGACATCTACCTTATTTTTACAGAATCTCAAATACCTTTGAGTAAACTGATAGCAGACGCCAGAATTATCAATTCATTTTTATTAAATTTTGGATACATTGATACAACTTTATTATATTAGGAGAACACATTCTTATTGTGAAGTTGTAATTATTCAGAACAGACGGTCTGTGATATTTTAAATATTAATTAAATATATTAATTAGAAAGATATACATATAAAATCAATTCTATCGAAAAATATTATTGTTGTCGCAGTAGCATAGTTGGATAATGCACCTTCCCCGGTTAGGAAAGAGATCCAGGTTCGAATCCCGGTGGCGCAACAACAATATTTTTCGATGGAATTGATTTTATATGGATATCTTTCTAATTAATATATTTAATTCATATTTAACATATTGAATGGTTTTTTGAAAATTTTTAGTTTCCAAGATCACGACAAAAGTTTGGCAAGAAAGATACAATTTCCCGTCACTCTCACAAAATCGAAATGTCCTTACGCGCGGTGTATTTTGGGTTTCTGAGGCACGACGTAAATAAATCAACCTACACTCGTGTTGTCACAATGGAGGGGGATAAATGAGATTTTTATCGGAGGTCCGGCCTCGGGCCTCGGAGAGGTCCTGAAGCTATGAAACCCAGAACTAGCTTTACGGTGCTTGTGCCAGGGGTCGCGGGCAGTAGAAGGAATACAGTCATTTGTGTGTTTGACCAGTTTGTAGAAAAAATGTAAACATTCTTTAATATTTAAATGTTTGCATTTAGATGCAAGACTAGTGTAGATAATAAATAAGTATCAATTTCCTTATTCTATCCCGAAAAAAGTGTAGAAAAATAATTATTTAAAAAAACATGTGATGTATTTTACAAGAAATTTTTTTTTATTTCTTCTTTATTACATAAATATTCGTTTTAATTTTAATTTTTTGCTAAACTGCATGGCAGTTTTACGGTATATTCTTGTATATAAAATGCTTTATATTAATAATTAATTAAATTTGTAATAGTCATACATGGCAATTAAATAATATTTTATACTATTAAGAATGTTTGCACGTAGCTACGTTAATATATCGTTTTGTCGAAAGTATATACAATGTTTAGTACACTCGTACATCGTATATATATATATATTTGTGTTCATGTTATTTATTTAAAAAAAACTGTCGGTCTTTGTGCTATCTAGCAGGGTCTATTCAAAGGTGTTAATTGGATCTTTATAACATATTCATGGATTGCTATATTATTTCCTGTCTATTAACTACCTATTACCCCCTTCCCTATACCCAGAGCACGATTTTTTCTGTGGTTTGTTATATATAGTTTGGGACCAGTTGAATTATGAGTTGAGTCGTGTGAGTTCTTACTGCCGTGTGGGAACGAATTGTTGGATTGTGAATTATCGTCCTGCTGTGTGGGGCTAATAGTATACAATTTGTGTGTTCGGTTTCTCGCTGTACGTGCAGAAACCTGTTCATCTTGCTATTGTGCTTGTTGTGTCACACTTGCCATCAACGGAGTGTAAGTTCGAGATTACTTCGTGTGGAATAATAAAGTACATGTTCTGAAGCCAAAAACCAGTGGCTCCAGTGGAAGAATCAATCCAGAAGCAACTTGTGTGTATCGCGTTTCTTCCTGGTTCTGGTTGGTCCTTTGAATCCAATGTTTCCCTTACTGTCCTGTCCCTGTACCGCATTTCTTCCGCCCTTCTCAAATTCTTGTAAAACAGTATTTAAGAACAAATTTAATTAAAAAGATGGTTGCTTTCAACTAGACAAAATAAATGCCTCATTAAAAAAGTAAGGTAAATAGATGAAAACAATGTGTATGTTGTAACGACGTAATAGACAAAGTCTATCGGCAATAGAAAATTCTGGAATCGAGTCTGGAATGGTATTTTTTATCTTTTTAAATGATTTAATTTAATTATTAGTTAATGTTCTGAAAAATAATATATTTTTATATATATTTGAGGCTTAGACAATAGCACGTGTTACCTCTAGGTTTCTTCAAAGAAATCATCTACAAAAAACACGAGCTAACCTAGAATAGACACCAGTTCTATATATGTTTGGCCTTTGTCAGTAGGTATTTTGTTGAATTGTACACATTTTTGACATTTCGTAAATTAACCGGTGAATAATCAAAATGAATGGAACTGCGGAAATAACCGTAACATTCATCTCAACCTCCTACACACCTAGCAAATAAAAATTGGACCTAATTGATGTGTCGCCTTTGTTTAGTTCCATTCAAACACGATTTGCCCATTAAGTCGGCTTCATATCTCGGCGGATCTCGTGTCGATGAGATGCTGGGTTGATTCCAAACGATGCGGATGATTCCAAATGATGGGGAAGACATCGAATGATGTTATATAGAGGCAGCCCAACTGATGACAGCGTACATACTGCTCGTATAAAGGTGTTTAGATTATTATTAGAGGGATTGATTAATTATTGGGATTAACGGATCGGACATAGAATCACTTATTTTTTTAGGAAACTAAGTGGAGGAAATGGATCTTAGATAAACTCTTAAACCTTTTTTAAGATAGTCATAATTTAAAATATCTTCTTTCAAATATAAATGCTTTTTTATAATAAAAATAAAACAAAAAATATAACATAGAAATAGATACACATTTTATATGTTCTTTTTATTGAAATAAATGACCTTGTTTTGCCAAATTATAAATGTAACAAATTGTTTAATTTAGTATATTTTATTTTATTTATAATATAAGTCACATTGTTTTTCTTGCTTTTTTCAAATTAAGTTACTAAAACAGAACTTCACTTTGTCGTCTCCTAGGACGAGTCTCGAAATCCCGAATACTTAGTAGACGAACGTCTTATCACTAAATCATCAGGTCGCTTTGTTGCCGTCTGGGTAGTCTGTCCAGCCACCTGTGGGCATGTTCACTAGATCGCAAAATCGTTAAATCGCAACAATAGCATAAGCTAACTTACATTGCTGACGTATGCATATACAATTATGTAATGGTATCATCGAGTAGTTTAAACAAAGTATTAACTTATCAACGTTCAATAAGATAAACCCATAGTAATAATCAGTGGCGTGCAGTAGATATAGATTTAGGTTATGCTGTTACCAATGATATTATACAATCATTATAATATATGTACTTTCATTTAACCCGACCCGCCATGTATTTATTTGTAATTTTAGAATACTATTAATAATGTTTTAAAAGTATAAGTTTTAATGTAAAATAATACATTCTTACCTAAATAAAAATGTATGAACGTTTTTAAGAACACTTTCTATGACATGATTCATTTATTGTTCGAAAAACCTTCACGTAATAAGTAAAGGAAATAATTATTTATATTAAAGGTTAACGTAGGAAATAGTTCTAAACCAATCCATGGACCTAATTTTAAGAACAATCATAAAATCAACACGTCAAAAACAGTAAGATAGTAAAATTCGCGAATTAATAAAAGAGGAAGTAGACACTTCAACGATTTGCACGCAGTTGTAAGCCTTTCTAATGTTATTCTGTTAAACAACAGCATAGGTAACGACTCCGTACAAAACATATCAACCGAAAGGAATTTTCAATTCAGTAAATTATATGACTTGAGTAATTCACTAGCTTAAAGACATAATAGAGTAATATGAATAGCTCGATGTGGCGAATACATAAGAGCGCCAATGGTACAGCAGTGACTTGTCGTGGTAGTTTTTAGAACTATGCAATTAAAGTCTCTAATGTTTTCGTTTATGTTAATCCAATTATTGAATTTATAATTGTTTCCCAGAATTTTTAGTAATGCACAGCTTTTTTGCTTGTATGCACCACATGCCCCTGGTAATAATATTTTATAAGTGTGTAACTAATATGTATTAAAAAAATTGAAAATAATAGAGGGTATATTAATTATAACAAATTTTAAAAAAAAGTTTAACTTGGTGGTTTCCTGGGGGGCAGGGGTAAGGGCCCGGTATACGTTATTTTATTACTACGCCACTGGCCAAATTATTTAAAATATTAATAAATATCCAGAATTGAAAATTAGTCATTAAATAGTGTAGTATGCGTATTGTTATATTATAGAGATATTTAATTAGGTATTCCTTTACTACCGAGGGTAGAATTTGAAAATATAATTTGTATTATAAACCATAAATGGTTTCATTTTATTTTAAAGGATTTTATGTGGAGTCATTAAGTGATATTGCGATGAATAAATGAACACAACGTTGTTGATCTTTAGTTTTATGGGCTGACGCTTTATTTATTTGTGATATGTACCACATTAAGGCTATTTAATTGGCGGGCTATATACAGCCCTAAATAAACCTTAAAGATAAGGTTTGCCGTGTTTAACAGTTAAAAATAAAAATAAAATGGACTGGTAAAAAGTAAATATAGCTATGGGTCACTTATAATGATTTATACAAAGTAAACATGTTTAAGAACTTTGCATTCTGCCTTTAATAATAATCAAACAATTAACTTAAATATGTATTATACAATGTATAATAAAAAGTGATAGGTACCTCAAAAAGCATAATATTTCATTCTAGCGACATCGCATCATATTACTTCCTAGACGCAGGCAAATTCATTGCGGAAACTTATTTTTGTATAACCAATATTAATATCTTCTTCGCCTCTTCAAGAGCAGGCTTCTAATGTACATTCGCAAGATTCGGTTCTGGGTCGCACTCGCAGTTGCCTGTAGGGTGTCTCCAGCCAAATGCACCGTAGAGACTCTTGCAAGTCTTCCTTCATAATAAGGAAAACGGCCTTATTATGAATGTTAAACAAGTTGAAAGTGATGAAGGAGGTAAACAAGGCACAGTGCAAAATACTTGTAGGTAATGATTGATGGAACAAGTAGATAAGTTTGTGCATTTGAGAAGTAAGTTTGATAAATACGAAAAGGCTAAGAAAGATGTTGAAACGACGCTTTGAATGGAATTATATCTAATAGGAACTTGTCAACCGAGGCAAGACTAGTGGTACACAATGGAGACCTGGTACCGACACTGTTATATGGAAGTGAGGCCTGGAGAGGGCAGAAGAGGTACTAAAGTAGACTGAATGTAGTGTAAAGCAGATGTTTTAAGCGTAGATTTACATGGCAGGTCCATTTACGACAATGACGATATTAAAAGAGAAATTAAACCTGATTTTAACTAACTTACCATCACACCGTTTCGCCATGGGGGTAGGCAGAGAAGATAGAACGCCACACTATTCTGTTCTGACACACATTTTTCACCTCATTCACATTCATACATCTTGTCATATAAGCTCGCCGATTATTGAGGCTTCTAACTTCCGCGGATGTCCTCCACCTATGGTGCCATCAACTTATTTTAATATACTAAATAAAATTCAAAAATGATCGCGTAGTTAGCTTTGGTCAAATGGAACAGATGAACGGCGAGAGAATAGTAAAAAATATATATGATGCAAATGTGGATGATACCAGAATAGAGGATATCCGCGGAAGACGTGGTACGACCAGGTAAACAAGGTATTGGAAGATTGTCCTGTAAAAAGCCTCAATAATCGACGAGTTTATGTGAAAACATGTTTTTTTTTGTAAATAAAGATGTATATTCAATATTCTTACTATTTTCAAACTAAGCTAAACCCTTGTACTATGAAAATAAGACTAACTGGTGACCTGGAGCGAGGCACGAACCCTCGACCACTAGATCACTAGACCAGCGTTCTAACCACTACACCAACAAGCTACTCGACTCGATTGAATGTGGAATAGTGTAGTACTCTATCCTGTCTGTCTACTCCCGCGGAGAAACGGCATGATTGTAAGTTAGTTACTTTTTAAAACATTCTTATTTTTATTTCCCCAGGAAGCTGTGGTACAGTGTAAGTGCAGAATCCAGAGCTGTCGGTATAAATAGAGTTTAAAAGATGTAAGCGAATTTCCTCAAACAATATAGTCGGTAGGTACATCAGGGAAACCAGTCCTTCGCGCGCATTTCTAGTGTGATTTTTAGAAGTTACCGGAGGCGATAAACTGGACACAAAGCATTTTAACACCACTACGAACGCATGGAGAATAAGCAAAATCCTAAGAATTAAGAAGCGATAATGTGAAATTCCTGTATTGCAGGTGTGACTGACGCAAGTCGAAATCAGAAAGGATGGGTTAGATAGGAAATAGGGAATTGGGGACAGATGAGGGAATGGATAAGGGAGGAGGGGGACCTTCGATAGCGGACCAGGATGGACTCACGGAACCAAAGGACAGCTCGACTCACCTGGTTGATGACCCCGTCACGATGATCTTCCGGAATTTGACTCAATGTTTGAAATTTCCACAGCACAAAAAACTCTGACGAGTTTCACGTTCACGCACAACTAAATCACAGCAGTTGTAATGATTGAAGTAGTGATCCAACACGAACAGTCACGTGAGAACACTTTTCTCCCCGACTTCAAATAAACAACCGGTCGAGCCAAAGGAACAATGTGTACTGGTTTGAGAATAGGCTAAGGGGTAGGAATAAACTTCATGTATGAAAGTATATATACATAAAAATAAAAATAATTGTATCAATTTCCAACACGGAACAGTAGGTAAAATGTCATTACTACTCGCAAGAAAATATTTTAAAACTTAATTATTAGTGGGAGTGCAAGTCTTACTCACTCTGGAAAAAAACCGCAGAGATTGTGTATTGCACATCGCCGTCACAATTGTACGTTCATTGTTTCTCGCCAACATCACTCAATGACGACGAGAAAGTATTTACCCATTATGCACGTATATGTGATTTATTGTTTCAGATTGCGCCACCGCTAGAGTCAACTAATACTAGGATAGACGCTGTATTGAATATTTTGGATTTGGCTGAGAAATCCAAGTTCAACAGTTTCCCTTGTCAGTGTGGTGGACCTACACAGACGTGGTCCTCTAAGGACTCACCCGAGAGCCATATAGGGCCGAAACAAACTGACCAATAAGCATATGCCAATACATCGTGACCGACGTCCAAGAAGTTTCTAGTGTTGCGGCATTTTGAACATTGAACGTGAATTTTTAACGGTGTCAAAACGCAAGTGTGGCGTTTATGGGTGCTGAATAAAATATGTGCTCACCATTGCAACGAATCATTACATGTTTTGCCACTTTTTCGTCAGAGTTAAAAGTAAGAATATGAGCTGTTAGTTCATTTTAGTAACTTACGTCAAAGCACTGGTTACTTCTTAATAGATCTAAAAAAAGCCTGGAGGAGCTGTTGACCATTAGAAATATGCGAAGCGCGTTTCTTAAGTGAGTACCGGTGCCGAATATTCCCAGTATAGCGCTGCGGTTGCGATGTTGCGCATGCGCAATGGTTTCCTTCATCTGTTGACTCACGGCATGCAACGTTAGAGACATTGGCCATCTTGTAGTGAGTGGATGAAATGTTCAAGACAATAGAGCAGCCCGCCGACAGTGAGATATGGTCTGTGATTCGTTTCTTGAATGCACGACGTCATTCATCGCCAAGTGTGTCCTGATTTGGCGCCAAGTGATTTTCATATTTTCCTTCATCTGAAGCGGTTCTTCTGTGGCAATCGTTTTGATAAACTCAAAGACGGAGTACATACATGGACGTCGTTCTATGATGAAGGTATACAATAATTGGAGCACCGTTATGACAAGTACATTAATAATAGTGGCGACTGTAGTAGAGTGAAATAGTTTAAGGTGTGTAGAAAGTAAAGTATTGAAAAATGATGTGTCTTTTTAAAATAAAATCTGTTACTTACTAAACGCTCATGATTGCGAAGAGACTGTTGAAACAGACTAGAGAGCTCATCAACCGAGACATAGATTAAATGGCATTTATAATTTATTTCACAATTTTACTATTTTCGGACAAATAAACAATTACACTTTTGTAACGTACTTTATTTTTCAACATAGCCCCTTTGAAGTTCAAAGCACTTGTCCCAACATTTCTGCAGTTTCGCAATTCCTTCGCGGAAATGTGTTTCGTCGAAGCTTTGAAAATATTCGTTGACTTTCTGTATGACCCCTTGTGCGGAAGCCGTTCAAATCGCAGCTCGGCCAATTTTTGCTCAGCGATATGGCTTGAATGCACCGGTGCGTTGTCATGGTGAAACAACACCTGTTATTGCCGTCTTTAATCGGTCCAAAAGTGATGCATAGTAGTGATGAGCTCAAAATCACGATCTGTGAGTCAATCACTGATATTTTAGAGTCACACTCGCTATCAGTGATTGAATATCTGGTAATATCGTGATTCGTGATTCATTTTTTTGTTAAATATTCAACTGATTCTCTGACGCCGCCGTCCAAATCGATTATCACCTGAATCAGCGTCATGTATTGGAATCTGTTGTTGATAATGTTTTTGCTAACTTGCTGAAAACTTAATTTTATTATGTTCGTATTTTCATTTTACATTTTGTAGGTGTGTGTGCAGCAATTTTCTACCCCCATATTTTTTTATAATACTTTTGTTTTTAATTTTTTACAAGATAATTATTATAATAATAATTAAGTTAAAGCCTTCCTTATGGAGCCATACTTTCTCTTGTTATCTGAGTCATGACGTAATTATTAAACAAGCAATTTATGGGTTATTTGATATAAGTTATTTATTATATTTTATAAGTATTTAAGTTTTTTATTATAAGTTAATTTTAAAATATTTATTTGTTACAAGTTGGTTTTTTTTATAAAGTTTTCATAATATTTTAATGATTTTTTTGTTATAAGTTAATTTAAAATTGTTTTTTTTTATTAGTTTTAATAATATTTCAATAAGTTTTTTGTTTTAAGTTATTATTTAATTTTTATAATTATTTTTTCATAATTTATATTTTTGTATAAGTTATTTATTAATTTTTATATAATCGTATTATATATTGTCGTTAATATTTGATATATCAGTGATGCTATCCGTGATCGAAATCGGTTTTGTAAATTGTGATCACACTCACGACTCACGCTCTGCGGCCGCGCTGATATTTGATACATTACATTACATACAGTAATTCTTAACCGTGATTCCGCGCATGTGTAAATAAATAGTGATCAGTCACAACATTACTTGTTCATATTTGAATGTGAATCGTAATCTGACGCATGCGCATTTGAGACGAAAATATTTATGAAGGAATGGATCATAACTCGAGATCAGCGCCATCTAGTACATTCTGCCAAAACGTTTTACGCATATTAGGTGAGAATTTTAACGAAAAATAAATTTTCATTTTTTAAAGTGTTTCATTCTCTTTTCGACGATATTAAATTAGGTTTATATTAATTACTTATGCTAGAATATGTTTTTTACGCAAATAAAGTTTTAATAATAGAAAAAAATACGCAATTTTTTTTTTTTGCGCATTAATAATGAAACTGTGATCACAGTCACAGTTTTCAATCACTGATATTTTCAAATACCAATCACAATCACACCAGTGAGTCAAAAGTAGCATTTTTTCTCATCACTGTTTATTATTTCTTCCTGTGGTACGGGAACTCGGCTGGACAGCAGTTATTATAAGGAAGAAGAAGAAGAAGAAGAACTCTCGAAAGCTGGTAGCGACCTGGACTGGTCAAGTTTTATTCGTTTTACAGATACATATGTAGGTAGCGGAAGCCCAGGAATTCAGCACTTGTTTATCTTGGTAGAAGAATAGAAGAAGAAGAAGATGGCGAAGATAGAGGCGTATTTTGAAGAATCTTGATTCTTTTTCGAATCTGCCCGCTGAGCCAAACGCGCCCCTATATATACGCCAGGATAATTTACGGGGGGCGTGGCCCTCCTCCTCGTGGCTTCATTTTTATATTTATTTTACTAATCAAATTTGTAATTATATTAGATAAATATTTGTGGTAACTGAAATGATCTCCTGCAAGTGCTGGTATCCTGTGATCTTCTGGTAGCGCCACATAAATCGTGCGATTAAAAATAAACATATAAAAGATCCTTATAAATCTATTTTATACTCTAGACATGGATTTTATGGCAAAATATCTCAAATTATTACTTAACTAGACATGATTCCATACATAACTTATTTTATTTTACTCCAGTGAGCCATTTCCTAGATATTTCGACAAGCCATTTTATTACACTTAACTAAGCTTATTTTTTATTAATTATTTAATCCTTTATTTGTAAAAGAAACTAGCTCATCGGTGAGTGTATTCATTCATATGCTGTTAAACGTGGCTTCTTATTGGTCCATTCACTGGAGCGGGGCGCGCGTGCGCGAGTTCGTCATTTGAAAGCGGCCCTTGAAAATATTATTACGTCCAAAACCGATAAAAAATAGTAATTGTATCTTAAAATGCTCTAATTTGTAAGTTATGCGATGTATTCTGTTCCGGTCTTCTTACATATCAATCATTTTATCATATCTACATGATTAGCAAATAAAAAGGATGGGTAATATTTATGCGTATATTTGCTCAAATTACGTTCGCGCGTGAATTTGTGACTGGGGCGAGCGCGCAATGTAAAAAATATAATTATTTTTAATACTTTATAACTTGGTCGATATTGGCAGGATTTTCGTCTAGTTTTCACTAAAATGCGTGATTTATTAATTCGCACATGTCAAGACTGTAAAATATTTAAAATTGTATTTTCACCTGCAGTCAGGTGTGCTCCTCAGGCATAGTGTTCTCCGGTAATAGTTTTCCCCTTTTCGAGGTAATGAATTAGGAGAATTCCTTTTACGTCCCAAAAACTGACGCCATCGCCTTCCCAGAAGATCGAACGCATTTGCTTTTTTCGGAGCCAATTGGCCATTTGCGATCCATTATCTTGACTGCTGTTACGTTTTCATATCCAGGTTTCGTCCATTATCGCAAAACGACGCAAAAACACTACTGGATTTCTTATCAAACATTTGCAAATTGTCAGCAGATGTTTGTATGCAAATTCACTTTTGCTTTGCGTTGAGTAAACGCGGCACCCATCTTGCGCAAAGTTTTTTCATCACCAATTCATTATGCAAAATGAAATGAATCCACTCAGTTGAGATGCCTGTGGCTTCTGCTAACTCGCGCACTCTCACTCGTCTGTCGGCTCAAACCTAATCATGGACGTTATGGATGATTTCGGGTATTACATGTGATTTCGGGGCTCGGGCTTAATGCTTGTTCTGTCACGCTTAAATTCATTTACCCAAAGTCAAATAGTTTCATAGGAAGGACATGAGTCAAACAATGTAGGTAAAATCCTCTTCCTTTTTCCGTTTTTCCTTCCAGAAAAAATATTTGAATCACAAGACTAATTCAAATTTTATCAATTTTTCACTGTTATTCGAAACACTTCTGCGTAAGCAACTGTCAAACAACGAATTACTGTCAGAATGACTAGAGACCATAGATGACTTATTCTTTAGTATGTGAATCAAGTTGTTTATCAAACCACTCTCGTACATTTTCTACATACTTTACCAGAATTAACTAGCTGAAGAAAAAGTAGCGAGATGAAACGACAATAGGTTATCCAGTTTAACGTCAGAGATTATTTAAAACTAGTAAAGTTTCTCGCGAAGCTTATAATGTTTTCACTTGAAAAACAGTATTGTCAATATTGACCAAAGAGAAGTCAAATCTGCAAATTATAACAATTATACAGTTGCCTTGTGAACATTGTTGCAAATCTCTATCAATACCTGTATTTTTTTTATCAAAATATTGTATTATTTAATGTTGAACATTCTTTATATACGCAAATACACAATATGGCTGCAAATCCCCTGATGAAGCTGTATAACTATAACACATTTTAGAGATACCTTTCTAGAGAGGTTGTGTGATCGGCCATGGACCTAAATAGTCTTCAGAATTAATAGAAGTACATTCACAATGGTTGTAGTTAATTACAATAATAGGCAATACAATAATACAATTATAAAGACAACTATCGGCGTACGATTTCTTCATACGTATATGTCGTATACGTATTACACTTACTTTTACGAATTTTTTTTTTTTTTTAACCGACTAAAAAGTAATTGATTCATGAAAACAATATTAATAAAAGCTATAACCGGATATATATTGCATCAAACGTTTCGAGAAAAATTATCACATAACTGGCTGTCATTAATATTCCTGACCACGTGACCAATACATTAACAAATCGATGTACTGAGCACGTGGCGTGTTTAAATCAGCTTAATCTAATGAAGAATACGTTTCTCTAATAAACTGAGAGGTAGCTAGATACATACAACAGTTAAATAGTTACACAATAATTATTTTAATATTTTCGAATATTACAAATTTATAAACATGTTTTTTGATAGGCTTATCTTTTAAACTTTGACCAATTTTCTATTTGCTATTTTAGCTTATTAAAAATGTAGCTGCTCGCGCCCGGCGTTGTCCAGAATTCATGGTGGTGGTGGAAGGGAATGTTTACGTGAATGCCTTCGATAGCTGGTTCCCAGGTTTATAAACACTGCACTAGCCTTTTTACTGTACGTCCTGATTTTCTGGTCCGATGTTGTTATTATTTTGGCCGGATGAATTTCGACCAACCGAAGTGCGCACGATCGGTTTATTTGGACCTCTGTACTGGTCGAAGCACGAAATGTAATTGCTCCGCATTTACCGCTTTCTTGCATTCTTAAAAAAAGGCGGCAATACCAACATACACACATGCATAATATTATCAACCAGAAAACCCAGTGGTGCCAATCGGAGTAACAAATAGGTACCTATATTTTGCGCAAGTTTCTTAGTAGTGATTAAGTAAAACTCAGTTTAGATTGGTCTAAAAGTGTGGGATTATACAAAAACAGACAGACATACATTCAGTTTTATAATTATGTAGATCACCATCTCATATACACCAATTGCTCTACTCGGTTTTCCTCCGTCTCGATTCAGATTCCTGTCGTTTATTATGTCACCTTCTCGTTCCTTCCAACCGCTGCTCTTGATTTTCTTCTATTTGGAACAAACTAATAAGAATGCTGCGAGAGCTGATGCACAGAAATAGAGGACGAAGAAGAAGAGAAGAATATGAACGTAGAACAAGAGTTGTGTATAATGATGAAGGAAATGTGCTTTTAACATCTCTGCTTATTCCTGTGGAAGAACAACATGACGTTAAATATTATAAGCATTCATGTCAGATCAATACGTGATTATGATGATAAAGAAAAGCAAATGAGGACCCAGTATCCTGGTTTTTAAGACAGCAGAAGTTAACTGCAGACAGACTTTATGAATTTATTATATGACAATATGACACACATAAAAAATATGGGTGTAGTTACATTTTCTATTAAGGTTTTGTAACTGAATCGAATATTTGTTAAAACAATGAAAACATCAGAAAAAACACGACTAATTCAAATGGTTCTGATAAAAAGACCAAGTGAAATGAAAATAAATGGATAGATAAACATGAAAACGCGGGGGAAGAGGTGCAAGAAGACTTGGTAGAATTATGTCATGTTGTGATATCAGTCCATCCGTGTTTTAACAGCGTGAGGCCAGCCACAATGGCCGGACTCTTCCGTGAGAATCACCCATTTTTCACAGTGTCCGTGGTATTGTGTACCGCGAGCTTTTTGTGTTTCGATCGGTCACAGGGCTGGCGCCAGTTATCTGTTCTGAAATAGTAATAATTATTTATAATCAATATTAAAAACATGTGACATTAAAAACGAAACGAAACGAAAAAACGTCTTCATTATCCAGGAACTCCGCACTAAAAACAAAGAAAATAATCCTTTCATACTTTGAACATATTGCTGGAATAAATGAAGATTGCTTGTAGAAATTGGTGATCACTGGGAATGTACCAGTTTAATATCGCACAGGATTGAAAGGTTGCAGAAGTGTAACTAATTAACCGACGGTGTGAGGACACGAGGCAGTTATTATAAATATATTTGCAGTGAATCATCGGCGTGGCACCAGAGACACGTGAGATAAATTTTGGCAAACAAATACCGAAATTGCCCGCCCACTAAAACGGTGGGAATTATTAGAATGAATTATCTGTATCTGAAATAAAACCAAGTACGTTAGTCTCGCAGCAGTGCCCCTAGAAATAAGATATTTCTGTGTTTTATTTCTTCTGACCTCGAGCGCAGATTGGCGAACCGCCCTTGTTTTCTTGTGGCTATACGCAACAAATATGATGAAGGACACATCAAGTCCAAAACACAAGCAGAGCCTCGCTACACGTCGTATTAAACAAGGACCAAGATCGAGAGTAAACAAGCAGATCGCACTATGGAATACAGGACCAATGCTAGGCCATAATGACAGCATCCGAAAGAGAGAGACAATTTTAAATGCTAAAAAATTACAACCGTTAAGTTAAATTACAAACTCTGAAATCGAATATATTAAAGCCTTCATATATAGTAATCAAAGCTTAGTAAGTATTCGATATTTATGACAGGTCCAAGATTGCCGATCGTCGTGCGTGTGCGTGGATGCTTCTTTATGTTTATCATACCTATCTGTTCCCCCCCCCCCCTCTCTTACCACAGAGCATGACTTTTTCTGTGTGTGATATCTATGACTTTTGAACTGTCAAGAAGTGTGAATGTCCCGCATCGTCACACTGACTTGAATTATTATTATGTTTCGGCTTCTCACAGTGCGTACTGAAGATTTTCAATCACTATTGGGTGATACACAATGCTTCGTGCTAATCACCGAAGAAGTTTCCTGAAGTTCGGGAGAGCTGTGAGTACAGCAAGAAAAACCAGGTAAGTCGCGCTTCCTGGTTGGTCCTTAAGTCATTATTGTTCTGTCCCTATACCAAATTCCTATCACCTTTCCTACATCCCATTTCACTACCCTCGTGTATGTAAATAAGTACGTAAGCTTTTAAAAATGTGTATTTTTTAATTTCTAAAATTGTTTTTGTTTATGTTTTACAGATAATTATGGTGTTACACATCATCCACGTCGATCCCTCATGACAGTATAGCGATCTCCATAAGCTCCCTCTCAGGCTGCAGGTTGAATGTCTATCCTTGATGTTTAATTCCTGCAGAATGGAGACATTTCTTCGTTTCGCCGTCCATGGTATGTGAAACATGTGTCTCCAGCACCACATATCAAATGCATCATTTCGTCTTCTCTCCCTTGCTTTCTGTGTCCACGGTCCATGGTCCATGATATGCACAGTATCTGTAAATAGTGATTTTTATTAAGTCTTCTGTATGTCTGAACACTGTTTTGTTAAGCTTTTGAGGTTATGAAGATACATGAATGTCGCGACCATCCAATTCGAGAAATATTTTTCTCTATAATAACATATCGACTCCTACGTAAAGTATCGTAACTAAAAAAATACAATTTTAATCATTCTAGAATTTCGCATGCATTTGATATTTATTTAAGTGTCAGATTATAAAAAATACTCTTTTATCTAAGTACTAAAAAACACAATATTGTAAAAATTACAGCCATTTACAAATGTATCAAATACGTGCAATACGCTAGAATGTTTAAAAATGTAATTTTTTACTTACGATAATTTACATATGATATAATATAATATCTTATTAAAATACTCATGTAGTTCAAATATTCCTTCTCAGGAAAGTAGAAAAATAAACAATGATGCGAATATGTACAACAGCTGCTATAACGAACACCCTTGAGAAGTCCGAAATGGTTTATCATTCACGACATATATGATAAAGTATTTTAAAAATAAACGAGGCTGATCATTTCAATAGTACTGTAATTACGAAACGGTCATTTAAAGTTATTTTTATAGGCATAAATATTAATATTTCAAGATATTATCTAAAGCAGAACTATAGCTGAATGTTTAATTTAAATAAATAACTTTATCGTAGTAAAAAATATTGATGTATAACGGAATTATCGTGTATTAAACATAATTACTTTCTCCCCGATATGATACGTATTGTTTCTGATTGTCTTAACAGGTGGCGACACCGTAATTTACAACTACTACACGAAAACTATTCAAAATAATTGCTTTTTCCCCAATATGACGTGTATTGTTCCAGATTGTCCTAAGAGATGGCGACACATTTCTTTAGAACAACTACTAGGATGGACGCTGCAGTGCATATACATATCATGCGTACGCAGTATCCCGTCACTCAGGCAAGGAGTAGCTCTACGTACAAGGTAGTAGTGCTCCTTGCATGAGGATAAACACAATAATCAATAACAATAATATTTGTTACCAATTTTTGAATGGACGAAAGTCCACATTACGTACAAGTAAATTAGGGCAGAAAAGCTATGAATGCGCAGTAATTATGTTACCTTTTGGGTCATTATTTATGAAATGATCCAACCCTTGTTGCTTGAACCAATTTTTTAGCAATTTTATTGTCTTTGGCTTGCGCGTGGCGGACACGTTTGTTTTACGGGGCGTACGGAAATATCACCGCTCTTATTTGTCCTATCAATATGGGATTACAAGCAATTTTTTTATTAAGAAACGAGCTACAAGATTTACTTCACATATTTTTACCTACATGCATTCCTACAAGGTGAAATTTCAACCTAAATTCTTAGCTTTTGTTTTAAAAAAGTCCCATCTTCACGGAGATGTTTATGTAAGAAGGATAAGAGTCTATGCTTCAAAATTTTTTTTACAAAGAGGTGAGAAGTAGGTGTATTCACAAACCAAATTTGAACCCTAAGACTTACACCCCTTTTTTTCTAAAAATTTTCAAAGTTTCAAGGCTAAATATCTCTGGTGGGGGACCAGATAAAAATCTGAAATTTTAGCTCATAATAGTAGTATATCATAGTATTATGTACTAAAAATTTGGAGTTTTAAATGTAACTGCAAACAGATATATTGCGAGCACAAAATGGCAAAAAAAACTTTACACGGCTGTTCTGATTGCATGATGAATAAATATACAAACTGCTCAGATTCTGAAAAACTACTTGAAATGCTGTTAGAAAATGCATTCCCTGACCAAAACCAAAACAAAATGAGAAAGTTATTATGTTATATATATCTTTTATAGGCAGTTCGAATCCGCACCTGTCAAAATCTAAGCACAGTTGGTATCTGTATTTCTGTATGTGTTGTTGGTACTACGGGACACCCCCCGCAGTCTTAGTGTGTCCGCGCAAGCCCAGTGACGTCACCTACCCGATGGCCACCCGATTTATTGCACCCAGAGTTAGATTAATACCATTATACACCCAGCTCCGCAGCCTTTATATTGGAATTTGTTGAATTAACATGATAAAAGTATTTTTATTGCCGGACGAATCGTAGACAAGATGTTTTCGTTATTGTGTACCTAAATATGGGTGTTATATTTTTTCTGTATTGAATTCTGATCGTAACGATTTTATTAAAAGCGTACGGCATTTCGTACAGTTTGTGTTTGTTTATTAAAAAAATGAATACATTATTAAAGAAATGTGGCAATTTATTCTGATATATTTATTAATTTTAGGTGCAATATATGATTTTGATTATGTTTTCTAAATTGATTACATTCATTCATTTTAAAACACCAACTTGTATAAACCACTTTGATTAATTTAACGTTTTGATACTATTGTATCTTCATCAGGACGAACGCACATTAAATCCCCACAGTGGTGTAGTGCTAAATAAAAATGTACCAAAGCGGTATTCGATTTAAAAAAAATAATAAATTCATCTTAAACAAATGGTTGAGAGTCTCTCATTGATGTTGATACTAATGCAGAATTGAGACACGGCATGCGCTACATTTCAAATGCACCACGCGCCAGCATCACATCTCAAAGGCATCAATATGTTTTCTCTCTCTTTCTTTCAGAGTCCATTCCATTATTACACACAATATACACTCATTTCCACATCATATAGGACGCACCGATCTATGAAATAAATATTCAGAAAAATTAATTATAGATATTATCCACGTTATTATTCTTTATTAACATTAAGCTCATGAGGTTTGTTTCCGAGCTTAACGATGTGTATTGAAGACTTTGTTCTGATACTCTAAAAACTGGCACAAATGATATCGAAAGGATAAAAGCAAACTGAACGCATTGAAAATATTAAACTATAATTTTCGGATATAATATAACACCGCAGGCTTAGAAATAGGTACATACAAAAGAAGTGGTGTACAAATAAAAATTTGGCACAGAACATGATATCAAAAGAAAATATGAAATAAAATTTTCGGCCCTCTTCCACATACGATAATAGAAATGTAGCACTGTACGCGTGTAGTACTTTTATGGTGGTTGCAAAGTACAATTCAAGACTTACAGCACTGCCGAAAGTACTTACATATTGTAACCATAACATCACTTGAAGAAGCGAAATATGTTTTATAACAGGGTGTATAATATGATTCCATACTTAATTAACTATTTGATTTATATAATCAACTTATTAGGCATGTGCCTGTATTCCAGACCTATAGGCTAACTTGTAATTGTATAGAGCTTTCTCTTGACTACGTTTGATCATACATTGCTCTCTATCGATTCCGAACAGTGTGGCAAGAAGTTCCCTAGATTCATATTACCATATTGAATGAAAATCGATCTTTGAGTTTACTTATGCCAGAAATAAATCATTTGTCCATTTTACCCAGAAAACGGGGATACGGGTATTTGAGAGCTGATTTTTTACTTACTACCTCTAGTCGAACTACAAGCAAGTGTGGTATAATAGTCTACAAACTTATTGCGAAAATTCGCTTGGCGCGTTATTGTGAATCCATGAAATGGTGCCTTGAGATAAATAAGGAAAAGACCTTGAAATTGTCAAGGATTTATATTATCTCGGGTCGATAATTACTGACGACACTAGTTGCGAGCCAGAAATTACACGACGGATAGGTATGGCAAAATGTCCTATGTCCAGACTTGATAAAATATGGAAAGACCGCGGTATTCATAAGATATCAAAGGTCTACACTACAGTCTAGTGCATTCTATATTTTCATAAATTCATTCACAAAAAATGGCCTTAATATGAAAAATTCTTGGATGTATGAAATATATATTCTTATAATGTTAAAGTTAAGAATACGGAAACAAATTTAAGTTAAGAAAAATTAACAAAATATTAGAAATTAATAGACTTATAAACCATTCAATTTGCAGGACATATTATCAATTTTCGACGTTTTTAAAACACTTTATGTTAGTGAAAACAAATTATTTAATATAATGTATTGTATTTACTTGTATGCCTTGAGGCTTCAGCTACTAATTAAAATCAAGTTTTATATTAAAAACTTAATAATTTCTTACTATCATCGTCATTTTATTTCTGGATACAAAAGTTTTTCAGAATAATTGACAAATACACGGCTTAAATTGTCACTGTATTATCAAAGGATCGTGGCAAGTTTTTTTGTTCAAATGACATATTTTTATTAATCTACAGTTTAGGTGTGCACTTCTTTAATTACTTATATTAATCTGCCTGAACAGGAATGATGTATTTCGTGTACATTTAATGTCCTGTTGATGCTATTACCGATGCTATTATGTTGTTATTACTTACGAAATCTTTAGTTTTATCGTTCTGAGCGCTAATTACGTGTTCCAACACGATTGTCTGTTTTGACAGAACCGATAATTTTTCCTGTACCCTATCAAGTCTAGAATTCCTGCTGTTTTGTGGAGGTGAATTTTTTGTCGTTTAATAGATCGTTGGCATGAATACAAACGCTTGACACGGTCGATAAAGCGCGTTCAGGCGGGTTTTATATCTGTTGAATCGCGTGGTAAGAATGTTCACTGCCATGTTTTTAAATTATGATTTTTTAAACAGTTTTAAAATTACGTTCATAAGTACCAAAAACATTCTGGTGATTCCGCATAGAATAATTCGTGACACTTTGCCAAATACGTAGATTACCTATTTATTTTTAAAAGATAATAATTACTTTTTAGTATTAAGTTTGCCATGCTACCTTCACTTTTCATTCCTTCGACAAGTGATGTCATAAAGAATCATCCCTGGTTGCACGTATTAACGCATAATGCACTATTTTCATTAAATGTCCGCCCATGTTAAAAATAACGAGAATTTTAACAATCCGAAGAACTGGTTTCATGACTAATTTAATGATTTGCTGCTATACACACCCGAATCAACACCGATTCTCAATGTCACGAAACATATCTGATATTAGAACGATTGACTTTATTACAAATAGTTTGGCGGGAGGTTTCTAATTTTAACAACCGGTTCATGTGAATCATCCACTCCGATAAATATTTTCCCCTATAATAATGTATAATAATATTATGGAAATAAATTCTCAGGTAGTTCTATCATTCTTTCCTAGGAAAGTAGAAAAACAACTGCAATTACAAAAATTTTGAGAAGTTAATGAAATTCACACAATATTGTAAGTTCAAATAAAACGAGACTGCAATAAACGTTCACACTAGTCAAAAATATCACTGCGTGACAATAATTCTCCACATAACTTTTCTGAAGACGAATATAAGGTAATACAGGAATATAAATTCCGAAAGAGACATAACCAAATTAACAAAAAAACGAGTAGTTATAAAGAAAACACACGAAGAAATAAGGAAATAATGTAAAGCTGATCTTAGTATAGCGAATAAGATTAAGAAGTGATCACTTCGATAGTTTGATCAAATATAACGGATTAATGAGGAAAGAATGGTAAGAAATACATATTAAATATAAATTAAATTAAATTGTAAAAATATACATATAAAATAATTTTTTCGATATATCGATATATGTTCTGAATAATTACAACTTCACGATAATAATGTGTTCTCCTTAATAAGAACTATATATGACGCAAGTGTTGCAAGTAGAAGACGTTCGCGGAAGACTTGGCATGACCAGGTAAACCAAATACTGGAGTTTATTTGAGATATAAAGAATTAATTGCACATTGTTTGATAAATGGGCATATTAATGAATGTTTTAACGTTTTAAATATGATTGAGGGTTTTGTTAATTTTATCTATTTTTATTTTTAAAAACTAATGTAAAAGTTTTATAACTCATGTTTAACATAATGTGAACTCACTTCTAAAGATTTAATCCCTTTTTGTGTTATTAAAATTAGATTTTTGTATGTGATAAAGTGTTTTTAATATAAATAAAGCTGACCAATTCAATACTACTCTAGTCACGAAGCGATCATTTTAATAGGGAGAAATATTAACATTTCAAGACATTGTTGAAAGCAGAATCATAGCTGAATGTTTAATCTATATAAATAATTTTATCGCTGTAGAAAATATTAATGTATAAAGGAGTTATCGTGTATTAAAAATAATTACTTTCTCCCCGATATGACATGTATTGTTTCTGATTGTCCTAACAGGTGGCGACACCGTAATTCAGAACAACTACACGGATGGACGCTGTATTGCGCATATATAGTGCGCCGTCAGCGCGAAATAGTTTCGCGTGCCTTTCTTGGGCAAGAATCAAAATAGTAAGAACAGGAATATTCAAGTCCAATTTTTGAGATGGAAGGCGTCAGTATAATATAAATTAGAGAATTATTATCAAACATTACGATACAGCACTGTTATCTAATACATTATAATAATTTTAGTACATTTAGTGTACTCTCGCCCCGCGCAAACTATTGAAATTTGGTTGGAATCTACGTAAAAATATTTGCGGGGTATGGGGATTGTGGAAAGGGACGAGGGGAATGAGTCAGCCGGCACATTTACAATACCGGACGGCGCGTGATGTCAATATTATGATCATACAAAAAGACATAACAGCTGTTATATTATTTTTTTACAAATTTATTTGATAAAATATGATTCAAAATAAACTATTAATAACATTTCACATATAAATAATTGTTACATCAAATATTTAATTAAATAAACAAAGAACAGTAAATAGAAGAGGTTCATCGAATTAAAAAAATAATTTAGTGTTTTATAATAATTATTTACTATGAAAGTGCCTAACACCAGTAAGAGTAAAAATGCATAGTATTATATTTTCTTTATTTAAAGTATTAAAACAACAACTGTCATAATGTTTACAAGTTACGTACAATATAAATGTTTAACTTTTTAATAATATATATATATATACGATTTTTATTATTTATTTATATTATAAAATAAAATTACATAGTCTTACTAAAATTTTCGGGTCGTATTGAAATAATCAATTTAATAACAATGTCGTTTTTTATGTATGTAGGCATTGAAATATATAAAATAATGATAACATAATTTTTTAAATATTTAAAATGCATAGAAATATAAATAACAAGAATATTACAAAATGAACAAACTGATAAACTTAATACGCTTTTTTTTAAATATATAACAAACAACTTCAAAAGCTACGAAAATCTAAAGAGCATCGTTATATTAATATTATTATTTAAAAATTACTAAAAAAAGTCCACTTTTTAATAAAAAAAATTTTTCTGCATAATTAAAGTGGATGTTCACAACGTGCAGTTTCGATATTTGGTCGAAAAGATCATAATACAGAACAAATATTGCTTCGCTGATGGGCACACGTATTTTTTGGCAAACACTGGATAAATATTAAGTCAAATGTAAAAATCAATTCTTTAACTATCTATATAAATAAAACTATAATATAATATGTATCCGTATAAATTTTTATATGGATACATATATATATATATATATTAAACTAGCTGTATTTATGTACGAAATTTGCCTGTGGTACCGATTACGCCATTCTACTCTCGTATATCAATAATATTTGTATGGAAAAAATTAAAACTGTCGTTAGGTATGCAAGCAAATAATAAATATAAATGTTAAAAAGTAAACATGGTATGTATAATATTATATGTGTATATCGTGCACATTCATCTTTCGGGCAGTGAATACACTGACATGAGGTTTCTGAGACTAGAACTCGTTAAATGAAATATCATATTATTAATCTTTATTTAGATTTCAGAAACATATTTAAAAAAAATAATAACTGACGTAAATAGAGTTATACAAGTAAAGTATTGTGAGTTGCACGAGTTTAATGAAAATGACTGTCCTCTAATCAGCCACAAGCTAGTAAAATCGGTGAAAACAGATATAATAATATTTTCGTAGAAAGCAATCACTTTGTGGTTTGAAATATTATATTACATTAAAATACAAAGTGATTGTATTTTATTTCATCTAATATAATGATGCTTAGTAGTATACAAATAATACAGCTTTCAATTGAACACATGGATTTCGTAAAACACAAGGCTTTGATTATACATTACTCTATGTCACGTATTATTTGCTTACCATGAATGCGTTAAAACTATTTTATTCTAATCTAATTAATTGTTTGTCAACTATTAGTTTCATAATGAAATTGTACGAAATATGAATAATCAAAAAAATTAAAAGATTCATTTTCATACTGGTTCTGAATGTGTAAAAAACTGTATTGGTCTCACATGAAAAATAAGAAATAAGTTTTAAATAATATCAAAAAACAATTATTTTAACAGCGATGTACTATGAACAAAGTGTCTTGGGCGTTTTTCTTTTTATCTTTCAGTATTTTTTTTTCCATTATAGCTCGTATTATTGCTGGTAGATCACTTATTTTCATAGACTGTAGATCTATTAGTTCTGTCAACAATCAATTTAAATAAAAAATTATAAGTTTGATTTACATTTTCACTTTCCAAAACTATCGTCTTTCAAAATATATATATTAACTAAACTTAACTTAATCTTTATTATTAACAAAATTACTGATAAAAAAACCCTCTAAACAATTTACAGGAAGTTAAGTGATCTGACGAATACTGTGTTTAGTTTAAATAGCTGAAATCAAGAGATCGGAATGATTTTAATTTTTTTTTGTGTATTATTCAAGTATTGAAAATATGTTATTTTTATAAAACAGTCTCTTTTAGAATATAAATTGTAAGAAAACCACATAACCAATATTTTTTATATATGTTAAAGTGCATTGTTAACTTTATGATATTTTATAATATAAGAAACAATTATCCCACATGTTATTACAGCTAAATGAAGTAGTAGAGAAATTTTCTACAGTTCTAAAACAATGTTAGTTTTATTGAATAAATAATTAAGTTCGTGTAGTTTTAAAAATACATATGCATTAAAAATATATGGAACTTATTGATTAAATTATAATTTGATAACTATCAATAGAAAAATGTGACATAAAATGCAAGTGCCGTCGCCGCTGAATTTCGCTCACATTTCGGACCAATCGCCTCAAGAATAACGAGAACTATAAATATTTTAGAAGAACCAGTCTCGTGACTATTTGAAAAATTTGATGCTATACATACAGCGATTCTCAATGTTACGAAACATATCTAATATTTGAATGTTTGACTTTATTACAAACAGTTCGGCGAGAGGTTTTAACAATTAGTTAAGGTGAACCGGTGAGAACCCATAGGGGGACATCACTGTGATGAAGCTGAAACACATTTCTCCATAAGAAAGTATTGTACTAATGACCGATCATTCAATTGGTCACCATTTACAATATTAATCAATACAATAAATTAAACATGATTATTTTGGTTCTATATTTAATTTTTCCAAATAATTGGACGTTCGAAAACGGACGATACAAAACAAATTTTGTAAATAAGCTCACCACACTCTGTTTTATCAGTTAATAATGACCTAGACAGCCGAAATGATTATACAAGTATTTGGAAAAATTAAATGTAGAACCAAAAAAATTGTGTTTTATTTACTATAAAGTTCTATAAAACGAATGAAAAATGTATTTTTTTAAAAAACGTTTTTACGATTGTATTAAAATGACGCAAATGTGTTACCTTACATATTTGCGTACAATTAAATAATTAAATATTATTTAATAGTACTTAATAGTGAATTATGCATTGTTATCATATCAAAGCATCTGGATACCACGTGACTTCCGTTTCGTTCCGATGCTTTCTGTCAAAATTCCTTTGCCGAATGGTTTCGACATTCTTGTCTAAACTAAAAGTCCCTCATTAAGATTACAAGCAAAGTTTTCCTTGTCTTATCAGCGGTTTTATTTATTAAGTTTCCTCTCTTTGAAAACAGTTGGAATGTTTTTAAATGCAGATAAAGAAAGAATATGTTTTTTTATAAATTTTCAACTTATTTAATTTAATGAATTGTTTGCATGTTTTAATTATAATTTTTAGACTGATAGTTATGCTATATTTTTAAATTTGAAAAAAATATAACAGAACAAGAAACAATCTGAGCGTATAATGTTTACGCGGTAAACGTTTCTAACCTCTGAATATTAAAAGGTTATTATTACTTCTATAAAGAACTATACATATAAATAAAACATTTATAAACTATATGGAATATATTTTTTCGGATATCCATTTTTTCACAATATAATAATGAAACTAAAAATTGTGATGTTACATTTATATTATATTATAGTAAATATATTATATTTTCAAATTCAATTATAATTTATATAATTTGAAATCAATGACATATTTCAATCAATCTAAATAATAACGTAATTACGATTTTTTTGAAATACTTACATCTCTGACATGGTTGAGATTAGGCACATATCCCTTGAGAATTGTTGACTAGTTATTTAGTCGGGTATCCACCCATAAAGTATTGTGGACTAGGTCTGTTTACCCTGTGTATGGTTTTGATTAGTTAATTTGACATCCTGACGAAGGAAATTGTATTTTCTAAAACTGGTTGGTACATTATTTATTATTATTATACACACCCTATTTAGGGATTAACATAATTTGTAAAATAATATTAAATTTCATCAAAAATGCAATACACAAAGAAAAAAAATTATAAAATAACATATTTTTTCGTAATCAAAATAAAAAATGTGAAGTGAAGTAATTTATCCGTCACCATTGAGTTGAGACACAAAATTTTTTAATAATGTAGTCCAATAAAGTATTAAATTTATAGAAAAAAAGTCGACTTCCTCCGCCTTCCCCAAATAATGCAATCTGGGGACTGCGGAGTTAGCTAATGCACATGTTCTGATATTATCCCTGTAATAAAACAATGAATTGTGTCTCTCAATGACCTCAATGGTGCATGAAAGTCAAGCAGACCGACAATCTGGGGGCAGTTTATCATACCATTGATGATTCTGTACAGAAATATAAGGTCGGACATCGTACGTCTCATTGACAATTAATTAATTAAGAGGTTAAAACAATGTTAAAAAATATATAAATATATTACAAATAAAATATTAAATATAAACAGATAAAAATTCATACTTTTTCTACTCCATCCCTATCTTATGCAGTTCTCACCTGCATGTAATCCGTATTAATGACATATCCACATATCGCCGAAGGCCGTGCGCGTGTGGATGCTCCATTATGGTTACTTTACCAATCTGCTCCCCTCCTATACCCTTCCCCTCAGAGCACGACTTTTTCTGTATATTTTTCTATGACTTTTGAACTGTCATCGAAAATGGATGATACAATATGCTCAGAATTAACGATATAAAGTTTTATTGTTAGTGTTTTCGGTTACTCGCATGTGCGTACCGAAACCGTATTGTGGATCACAGTGCTTTGTGCTGAACATCGAAGAAGATTCCTGAAGTTCAAGAGTTGTGTTCTTGTTGGTTGGTTCTAGAGCTTTCCTATACCTATTCCTATCATCCTTCCTATATCCCGTTTCCCCCTCGTGTAAACAGGTAGCATCTTCAGGTTAACAGCCGAACGCTTTTGTGGTCGAGAAGCTAGCTTAGTTCACATCAACACAGCAGTTTTGAGGCAAAATGCAACCTGGTAGTCGACTATCTTTATTTTTACCTTATCCACTCTTTGTTCTTCCTGTCTCTTAGTGAAATATCCAAAATTTCGCTTTCCATAGCTCTGTATGTAACAACCAGTTTTGGAACAATTTACTACGTAAGAGTTCATTTCGCGCTCCGTATGTTGACAGGAAAAATGTACTGATCATACTTTCGTGTCTAGATTTGTTTAGGATTCTCATCATCGTGTAAGTATATATGACCAGTCAACTTTTGAAACTACTTTTAACAAAGATTAGTTAAATATAAATTAAATGCTTTAATTAAAAAGATATACAGAAAAAAGTCTTTATCCAAAAAATATTTGGCTGTTACTGGAATTCGAACCTTTTCCTATCTGAGGAAACTTCTTCTTCTTCTTCTTCCACGGTACTACATCCTAGGGTAGGATTTGGCCTCCTGAACAAGTGCTCTCCACCGACTCATATCCCTGGTCATTTTTGTCCAGTTTACGAACCCTTCCATCCTGCTCCGGTCAATTACCATTTCACTAAATCATTTATATTGAAAATACCACTGAATTAAGCTCATTGCAACTTCAAGCATTCTACTATCTCTGTATGTCTACACCGATCGCATTGTATATATACAGGTGTCCAGATCATTGTGTGTGTATTTTGCGTCCAATAAACATTTATATATTAAAAAAGAACCTTGGCAGTATTTCCACGAGAGGAATGAGGAGATGCCGACTATTAATTTGGTCCAGTGGTTCTGCTATCGGGTTTCATGGCCTCGGGAGAGAAAGGGACCCCAAAGTGAGGTTCGCTTTTCGTTTAACGGCCGATTTTTATTGTTTCCGTTTATAATTTGCGTTTCCAAATGGCAAAGCCGTAAAAAAACCGACAGCACTGGGCAATAAGTCACCAAATTAAAACTCCTATACATCATTACATTGTTTTAATATACCACACACCTGCAATTAACAAACATTACCAACGTCGGGCGTGCGATGAAAATTTTAAAAATTCCTGTCACACCTGAATGTGTAAATATAATATATAAACACTGCAAGGAACGTCGACAAGTCCTTATATTTACTTGTATAGAGATGCGTGTAAATGGATTCGATTTGTGTGGAGGCCCTGAACGCGCCTCACAGTTACCACGCTGTTAAGTCAGTCTCTCAATAGCCATAAATCATCCTGGTACCGACGTCAGGCGACATGCGTTAATAATATCAGGCGGCAACCGACGCGTGACCTACCTGCCGTATTCCCGACCGTAAGCTCTAGATCCGCCATCAGTGGCTACACGCACGCAATTTTGTAACTCTGCGACCACTCGAACGTAGTGGATAACCGTGAGATATAGAAGCCAAAGTTCTCCAACCTTCCGATCAACACCGCGACATAATCCATGCGTTTTTTCGCCACAATGCAATTAAAGTACATAAATCTGACGAATCCATATCTGATGACACACATAATATGATCGTGGTTTAACATATAAATATCGATCCTCTATAGAAGGATAAAAACATGCATTTTCAGAACATACTTCTATGGTATTTTAATACAAATTAAATGGGTTTTTTTTAGAACACATTCTTAAATATTAATTAAATATATTAATTATAAAGATATACATATAAAATCAATTTTACAATCAAACCTAACCTAACCGGGGGAGGTGCTTTATCCAACTAGGCTACGGCGACTTTATTTTTAGCGACAATTTTTCGACCCTATATGTTACTTTTTTGATATTAATACATTTAATCGTTACATCATTTGACAGAGCCATCTACCTTATTTTTACAGAATCTCAAAATACCTTTGAGTAAATCTGATAGCAGAAGCCAGACCTATGTTCTGAATAATTACAACTTCACAATAAGAATGTGTTCTCCTAAAAAAAAAAAAAACACATTCTTATTGTGAAGTTGTAATTATTCAGAACATAGCTCTGTGATATTTTAAATATGAATTAAATATATCAGTTTACTATCAGTTTACTCAAAGGTATTTGAGATTCTGTAAAAATAAGGTAGATGGCTCTGTCAAATGATGGAACGATTAAATGTATTAATATCAAAAAAGGTAACATATATGGTCGAAAATTGTCGCTAAAAATAATGTCGCTGTAGCTTAGTTGGATAAAGCACCTTCCCCGGTTAGGAAAGAGATGCAGGTTCGAATCCCGGTGGCGCAACAACAATATTTTTCGATAAAATTGATTTTATATGTATATCTTTATAATTAATATATCTAATTCATATTTACAAATTAAATGAATTGCAAGGTGCAAAATTCTTATTGGTAATGTTTGGAACAAGTAGATGAGTTTGTGTATTTGGGAAGTATGTTTGATAGATACGGAAAAGCTAAGAAACATATTGAAACGACGCTTTGAATGGAATTATATCTGATATAAAAATTTTTCAACCAAGGCAAGACTAACGGTACACAATGGAGACCTGATACCGACACTGGTATATGGAAGTAAGGCCTGGAGATGATAGAAGAGGAACGAAAGTAGACTGAATATAGTGAAAATGAGATCACTTAGGTGTATATGCGGCAGATCTATTTATGACAGAGTAGAAAAGAATTAAGAAATTAGGAAATAATGTTAAGTTGATCTTAGTATAGTGAGTAAGATTAAGAGTAAGGTTTGGTTATATGGGACGAATAAATGTGGAAAGAATGGTAACAAAGATATACGACACATGTGTTGATGGCACCAGAAATAGAGAACGTTCGCGGAAGACTTGGCATAACCAAGTAAACCAGATACTGGACGATGGTCCTGTTAAAAATCTCAATAATTGGGAGCTTGTATGAGAAGATGTGTGAAAGTGGACGAGGCGAGAATCGTGTCAGGACAGAAGAGTTCAGCTCTATATCCTCTCTGCCTACTCCAACGTAGATATGGCGTGATGGTAAGTTAATTGGTTAAAAGTAACATTAAAGTGTTGCCGTATTAAAAATCTTAGCAGGGAACTGACCAACGCCGCTTAAGAAATAGGAATATATAGATATATGATAGCAGCGGTCGGCTGCCAATACTTTAACAAGGGGCTCGCTTAATCTTAAAGTTATTCGCAGTATTCCGGGGAAGTGACGAATTTTTTTACCAGTTTATTCCCAATAATTATTAAAGCAATCGAATGTTAATAAATAAATATCATATATCTAATAGAGACAAAGCTATTTTCTTCTGTTAGATATTGTTCTACCCTTACTGCTGTTTCTGATTCTGATTATTATATCTTTATCATCAATTACAGAAGCTTTCAGAATTTTTATCATTTTATCATGTTCAACTCTGTTAAATGCTGTGAGGAAGTTAATGAAGCATGCATGTACATTCGTATTCACGTTTCGATATCTTTGGATTAGCACTTGAATACCATATAACACCTCTCGAGTAGGTACCTATCCCACTTCGAAAGCCAAACTGTATTGTGCCTAAATTTTCTTCCGCTTTGCGATATATGTGTCCATGTCATTATCTGTAACGACTTATGTACAAACTTAAGCCCAAAATAAGAAATAAAATATCTCGATGTAATTATTGATCAACATTAAAAATTCCACAGTCATATTAGCGAATTAGTGAAAAGAATAGGAAAATGTGTTTATATATATATATTCATAAGATTAAGAAACAATTTAAGTATAAATAATTTAAAAAATATATATTTTGCTATTGTTCACTCACTAGTATGGAATAATTGGGTGGGGAGGAGCATGTAATAATATAATGAACTCGGTAAAAATAATACAGAGAACAATCATCAAAGTAATATTAAAAAAATATCAACTTTTTCAACACTCACAATTTTTGCTAAATTCCCAGTTCCCAAAATAAAAAACATTTACAAAAAAATTTAAATTAACCGATTACTTAAAGAAAATTATACTGTAAAATTTGAAACAAGCACATCATTAAGGTTTAAAAATAACTTTTAAATCCCTAAATGTAATACCAAACACTATCAGCAAAATTTTATATACTTGGGGATAAAAAATTTCAATAGCCTCCCTAAACAAATTAAAGATATAAAAGAGCTCAGAAAGAAATCAAATGAACACTTCAAAAGCACATAATTAGTAAATGAACAATATTATAGAACACTTCAGAAGCACACAAATAGACAATAAATAATTATAGACTACAAATGTATAACTCTCTATATAAAATGATTAGAGTGTAGCTCTCTCTCCAAGCACAAGAGGTAAGCGAATAAAAAACGTAATTTTAATAATGTACAATACTTAATTAATAACTGATATTATAAAAAATTGAAAATTTTCAATAAATAAAATAAAAAATGCGTTATCTTAGGAGAGTTGTATTAATGTACCGAGTGAGAAATAAAGAGACTCTTGGCATGGGACGTCATGATTTTGAATTAATATAATATAATTTGAAGATTTAAGAATGAAGATGAACAAACATCTCTATTCCGCAGGATTTGAACATCATAATCATTAGCCTTAGACGATTCCTTTAATAATGAAGCAATGAAAAGATATCTTGGAGAAGATCGTTATGATGGCCCACATCGAAGGACGGAGAGGAAGATCTCCCACCCGTTGACACTATAACCGACCAAGTGGAAAAGGCAAAAGACAACTCTGTTGACAGCCCTTAGATTTGTAGGATCTCTAGAAAAGTAGTAGAACATAGTCAAAAGAGCGGGGGTTCATAAATATCACGATCCTCGGTCAAAGGGGGCTGACGTTGGTGGAATATAATTAAGAAATGATGTAACGCAGTCATCATGAATAACATGAAACAAAATCCAAATATAAACAAATTATCCCTTAGCTGAAAGCTCAACAAGCCACGCTGTTCTGTACCCCCAAGCAGTGGCGTGCCCTAGGAATGGATTTAGGTTATGCCGCTAACATCGATACGAAAAAGTACGATGATAATTTTAAAAAATCCAGTCACGAACGTATAAATATAATATGCAATTACTATGTAAAAACGTCGACAGAACCTTTTACTAACTCTTAGAGTGATGTATATAAATAGATTTGAATTGATATAAAAGACTGGTAGTTTTAGGCATTTGACCCAAAATCCATATACACTTTTGGCCGATTCTGGTTTGGTAGGTTGTATTATCACTAAATGTATACTTATCTAAAAGAAACACACTACTCGGAAGTAAGATTTTATAAAAAAATTATCTGTGTAAATTAATTCCTGTTCTTGAAAAATATTAATATTATGCTTCATATTACAAGGTGAATATTATGTTCCAGGCCGATGTTATTAGATTCATAAAAATTTCAAGCATAGTTCGGGCTGTGTATGAGGTGATACCGTCCTGTTGAAACCGCACGTATTGCAGGCTCAATAAACCCAATTCGGCCACCAATAAGGTTTTACAGCATTACCTTTTGCATCCTGATAGAAATAGACCCCAATGATTCCGCTGGCCCACATGGCACACTATACACTCTCTCCGTATAACTCTTCGTGGGTGTAAGTGTTGTTAGTGTATCAATTGAGAATTTTCAGTACCCCAATAATGTCTGTTTTGTTTATTAACAAAAATCCGCCAAGTCAAAATGAGCCTCATCAATGTTGATGATTTTATTCCAAGAGTTTCTGTTTGTTTTAATGTTTTAATGACTTAAACACGTTGTTTAGGCTTTGGATACTCTATAATAAATTGAAATTAACTACTCTCTACAACTATGAAATACAAACTGACAAATATTTACCAAACCATAACGGCTACCAAACAAAATCGCCCTGGAACATAATATTCACTATGCCGAAGGGTTGAAAATATTTTATAATGAAAAATAATATCACGTTTATAAAAGGTATTTTGTTTACACATTTGCGTTGTTTTACCACACGTCAATTCAAGCGAAAACGTGTATTTAGAACACCACGTGGCACGAATTTGCGTAACACATATGCAGTTTTATTGGTCATTTCTAAATTCTTTCTCCTTTCGGATTGTTCTATTATAGTTAAAATAAAGGGTTTAGTCTTTTAACACAAAGATGCCAGATATCAAGAAGCTGGCATTCCTGAACCTTTTAACTGCCAACACCACATAGGGTTAGACTAGGTTTTAAGGGTTTTGACTTATCTATCAAAAGCTGTGACCTGTCGTACACAGATGGCAAAATGATTAAAAAATATGACTTTAATCCCTGCAAATTTGCAAGGTCCAAAAGTGCATTTTAACACGTTTATAGCTTGAAGTAATATACAAAGTTTTTGTTATATGGCTTTCAGTAAATGATGTTTGAATGAATTTTTGGGTAATTGCCAACTATTTAAGGGTAGTTTTCCTAGTTCTATCTTAACCCAAGATCGCATAGTTAAGAAGATTCTGGCAGAGAGCAAGAAAATTTTTTTTACGTACGTTTCTCTAGAACATTTCTCAGAATGTTGGCTTCATTAATTTACCGCAGAGTTTGCTGATGTGCTTGTAAAAGTCTATCGCCTACGATTTAGCTGAACGCAACCTGCAGATACCTGGGGGTAAAACTAGGCAAAAGCATACTCGCTACCGACGCCAAGCCATGTGCCGACAACAGAAAGTGCCTGGAAAGCCAATTCCTGAGCGCCATTCCTCTCGCAACTGCCTTACCGTCAATATCTTTAGCAAACGCTCCTCAGTGTAGACTTTTTATTCCGTATTTTCTAAACTGTAACTGTGCTCAAGCAATAATCTTCTGTCAACTGAAAGTAGTTTCTCTTCTTCAACCTGCTCTGGCCGCTGAATAAATGGTATTCATTGTTTTTTTTTAAATTACGTAATTTATTTTGAAATGTAAGGCGATTTCCCTAGATCAGACTAGTCTAAGTGGGAAATGTGAGAAATCGCCATAATAATATTATTACTAGCAATCAGGTAATGAGCAGATGAATGGTTTTCTCACTCAACATGGAACACATTCAAATTGTTGTTGTGATGAATTATTGCCGCGCAGATTTTGATAATCAAAACCTACAATAATTTAATTTTTACGATTTTTTTTTAGTTTTAATTGTTTACTGTAATGTGATGCATAAAAAAAAGAAAAATAATAACATCTCGCCTCGCAATTGACAGCGCGACCATAAACTTAAAAAAATTGAGATCGTGTTTACGTAAATGATTATTGAACACACGTAAACTAATTCTTTGACAGCTCAACCGCAGAAAAACTTGTACGATTTCATTCACGACTTCTATCATATGATGCGAGATGAGACGATAGCTTAAAATTCGTACGAATTGTTAATTAACGCAAATTATAGTTATACAAAGCTTTTTTGATTGTATGCCTTGCACGCCTCTGTCTTCAAGATATCCCTTCCGTCAACCCCCCGAATAATTATTCGCGGATGTCAAATCTCGAACGGTTTCACAAATGTTCTTATAATATTATCTCGGAATCAATTTGCTTTAACGGCCTCAGACTTTCCTCCCTCGCGAGGTGTTTAATAAAATTAATATTCAGTCGCGAGCACTTGCCAACTTTGGAGAATATAAAGTTCTGATTGTTCTAGCTCACGGTAATGTTATGCAAGTGGGGGTGCGGGACCCGAGCAATCTGCATTTTACACGCTCAGCTGCGGCTCGCCCCATTGGCAGAAAAAGACAGAAGTGGTGTGGGATTAGCTCGAGTCGAGTTCGAGAACGACTCGGAACAATACGCGAAGATTGGAGGTAAATTAACATACGTTAAGGCAATAAAGGAAGGCGTTCCTTCGAACCACCCCGCGGAAACTATTCCGACTCACCCGAGTATGCAAATGATTTATTCAAGGCGTCGGAACTTTAAGTTTTCAATGAAATTTTTCGCTTTGTTGACAATAAAAGCATTCGTAGAGTAATTTTATAACGTATTTTTTAACCATAGTATTACCCAGCGGCGTGCGCTGTATATAAGACAAAAATATATGTATCGCACAGAATTTGTCGCCGAGGTGACGCCAATTAATTGATGTTTAGAACACGAGGTAGTAATTTAAATATTAAAAAACGGTGATACGTGAGAAATTTCAGTAAACAAAGACTACGCGCCCATCGCTGCTACTACGGTGGGACAAATATGAATAAATGAATATACTGTTTGTAACTGAAATAAAAATGATTTATTCTGCAGGCTGGAACGCCATTCTCGATTCTGTCGCCGTAGTCTACTTAGATTGAACATCTCATAATCGTTATCATCATCATCGCCAGTTGAGAGAAACGAAAATCGGCGAACCACTCTTTTCTACATTTCTTGTTTACTGTATGGAACAAGATATGTATTACTATCTGGGATATAAGTTAAATAACGTCATACTGATGCTGCGAGATAATTTGCCGATGCATTTGTTGGTTTGGTAGTTACAATGCCGGCCTAATGATCTAGTGATCGGAAGTTCAAGCCTCGTTCCAGGAGAACAGCAAGTTTTAATTTTAATAGAATATTAAATAATATTTTTTTAAGCGAAAAGCTTGCAAAGAAATTTTAAAATTAGAACATTTAGAAATGGAAATGTGCCACGGTCAGGTCGGGAAGACACCAAAAACGATAGAGAATTCCAAGCTACTTCTTATAATTCTTTTGGAAGTTTCCTAAATGATGGAAACGAACGAGGAGATCCCAAAGAGAAAACAAACCGATAGTTTTTAAAAACATATATTTTAAAATATATATTTTCTTTATCAACCATTTATACGTCCCATATGATCAAACCATCTCAACGACACTTACATTATTTTTGACGTGACAACGTCTTATAAATCGATGAACGCCCGCTGCACGCACGAAAAAACATGACTCATTGTCCCGTTTGTCGCGTTACGCCGAAGGCAAGCGTGCGAGCGAGAGCGCGGATAAGCGATAGAGAGGCACGATCGGCCTACCGTTCGGATTGTGCCGCATCTATCTCTCTTCCACTCGATTGGTCGATGCGTCTGAGTAGAAAAGAGACAGCGGCAGCACACAACTTATACACCTACAGTACCTACACGTGATCTGTTTACAACTGTTTATAAAGTGAAGTGAAATGTCAATGTGGTTTTCATTGTTTATATTACAACAACAATTGCGGCAATAAAGGTAATTAATTCTTGCATATTAAAAATCTGATTAACGTATAACAAATATACTTTTAACAATAAATTATCAACGATTTCTTTCGCAGAACCGCCTAAAGTCACACCATGGCAGACCAACCTGACGAACCTGTGAATCTCACGGATCTCCCACTATCGTCAAGGAGTAATGTACCCATGGAGGTGCAAGATGCTACCGCATCCACGTCTGCAACGCCATTCGCTGGGCCAACAATCGCTGCTCCAAAATCGAACGCGCAGAGACAACGTGAGTACAGGCAGCGTATTGCAGCATCCAGAACTTCTGCACAAGCTACAGCTGCGATTTCATTTCACTCCTTCTTCGTATCCATACAAAATAATGATAATTCAATAAAAATGATTCCATTTTATTCATAAAAGTATGCAATCATTTCATCAATGTTTTCTTATGACGTTGTCACGTTAAACTATCGTCCGTAAACCGACTTTACAGACAACCAATTTTTTTATTTTTGGCCAATCCCAAGATTCACTTTCGCACCTCTAGTCCATGTGTGACAAATTCCTATTTATTTATATTATGATTGCATTTCGTATTGATTATATCCATTGTTAGTGTAATCATCTCTTTTAGATATACGCCAGATGGCAGAACAGATTACCAAAAAATAATAATGAATATCTATATTAATTTACAATCTTTCCGGATTGTGCAATAGATGTGAATAAAATGCCATGAATAATTCTGAGTAATTTCATATCCAAGACTCAATAACTTTAATATTGCAACAGCCGCCCGCAGGGCCTATCAGCAGGCCGTGATTGTACTCAGAGCACCATTCGTTCGAATTGATTAAAAAATATTTCTGCATTACACAATACAATGTTTCAAAATTATTTAGTATACTAGACTTATAATTTATTTCGACATATAAATTATGCATGTAGCTTATAAGAAAATAAAAAAATTAAAGTTGTAATAACTTATTGTATTTTCAAAATAAATACTAGCGGAATACCGTTGAACGTCCTAACAATACGCTGAATATAACGCTCAAATTTTTCACAGTTGTAACAATTTTCATCATATTATATTAATTCAAAACAATGTGACGCGAAATAATTGATAAACTCATTTTTTTAAATTTCTTGACTTAGACCACTTTTGAAACCAATATTGATTGAAAAAGATAATTTTTTCTAAATTATGGAAAAATATTCATACACATCCGTTTTTGCTCGACACTGTTTCTCAAAATACATCAAATTTACTGTAGATTTGTGGAAGATCTTCCTTAGTTTCATTTACTTAAGGGAGAATCACGTTGAAGAATGGTATTTTGCTAATGGACGTAGAAGATTCTTATTCTTATGTCAAAAGTCATCATTTTGGAACTAAGAAACAATATTGAAAAGAAGACGTAAATCCTGCGCCGATAGAATCTACCGAACGAATTGCGCGATCTCCGGGTCGCGCGTCCCGTGGATTGGATTACGGCGACTCCGGTCTTAAATCGGAATCGCCGCAGAGAGCGAGGGAAGGAAGGAAATGGGGAACCCGGATATAACGGATAAGGGTCGATGATGGGTAGGGATTCCAATCGAAAGACCAGTGATCACGGGGGACCAGGATTCGGGAGGACTACTCGCCTTATCTTGTATCTGACGCCTTCGTCTCCGACCCCGCAGTCGACGCCGAGATCACACAAACGGTACGCGGTGGGCAGCTCTCCGCTTCCACTTGAAAACTGCGATATCAATCACTTCACCCGCGGCACACAAAACAATAAATGACAATCACTGTGCAAACAAATAACTGGATCACAAACAATACAGTGCTGGTGAAATGGAGCTGAATAAATCCACACCGTTGATGCTCTCACGATGTCGAGATCGAACAAATTTCGGTCTTGTTGACGTCTGCTGACGTCAAGGTCACTATTCACACTGAAGACAAGCATTAAGGAAAAAGGATGGGTGTGAATTTGGATATGAAAAGGTGTCAATAATAAAGGTCGCGGTCGATTCGCAAGGCCTGCCAAAAATGTGGTTTACGAATCCGGAACAAATATAAAATTGAAAAAATATGTAAAGCCTTTCGTACATTTTTGTACATTTCAGCATTCTCTCTTATTTAACTTGTGGAGACTGAAAATTGAAGCTGATTATTGTAATTATAAAGAATCACAATGAATGAATAAAACAATTAAATGATGAAGAACATTTGCACGTACGGCATCCATCAACCTTTGCAATAAGGTTGTGTATCTCCCCGATTCGTTCGTGTTTTTATTTATGCTTTTATTTGGCACTATAAAACAACAAATCTACATAATACTGCGACCGGATTGCAGACCATCCACCTGAGTTAATTGTTTTTCGAAGAACTGTATTAAAGCTAGCTATTATTGCGAATAATTAGATGTTTATTGCTGACGATCATAAATCTACCCTGTAAACAAGCTGGAAGGAGATCTGCAAAAACCAAAAAAAATAAACCGACAGGATATGGCTAGTGCCTATTTCCTCGTGTGTTTTCAAGATGTGCATCTTGCACAAATTACGTCCCTGTAATATCAATCTGTTTATTTACAACTATCAAAGCTTTAATTCTCATCTCTAGTTAGCTTTCTGATAGTTTTATGCTAGAACCGTCACTTGAAATAACATACTAGCAGTGTGTGAGAAATAACGAACATCATACAAGAGGAAAAAATAGACTGAGACTTCCATTCAGGAATAAGGCTAAATCTCAGAAATCGATGATGTGTAGTGCGATGAAGATTTTTAATCAAATAAATAAGATTAAAATATATTCAAAAGGAAACTAAGCAAATATTTGAAAGATAAGTTGTAGTAAAAGAAACGATTTTGATCTTATTAGAACACATTCTTATTGTGAAATTGTAATTATTCAGAACATGGGTTTGTGATATTTAATTCATATTTAAAAGATTTTTATATTGTTTATATTAGAGCATGTATATAAAAAATAACTTATGTATACACAATATTAAGAATAAATAAATAAATAGATATCCCTTGCTTCATTTTCCATGTTATTTATAACGATCTAGTACAAACATATTATTTAATAAAGTATTAATATGATTTGGGTATAAATTTAATTTATTTTTGTAAATAGGGCACCTTTTTACAAAATTATTTTAATAAGTTCAAATAAAAATATATGTGTAAAGGGTCCATGAACGAAAAAAGCGCTATATAAATGATCTAATGTTACTATTTATACAACATGAAAATATTCCAATAACACTTTGATTAAATAATCTTATTATAGTTAAAATGAATTGCAATATATTATTTGGCCAATTAGAAGTTACATTATTATTTTTTTATGAATGATTCATTACGTTCCTGTGGTCTAGTGGCAACGATAATCGCCAATTGATCTAGTGGTCGGGGGTTCGAGCTTGGTTCCAAGAGGCCATCAAGTTAGTTTAGTTTGTTCGCTTAGTTAAAGTTCACACCCTAACCTAACCTATCAACTCGTTCAAAAAACTTAAACATAACTTAGCTTACCATCACACCGTTTCCTTGCTGGGATGGACAGAGAGGATAGAGCACCACATTATATTGTACTGATACAATTCTCGTCTCATTAACATACATACATCTTCTCATAAATGTTTTTTTATTATTGAGGTTTCTAACAAGATCTGATTTACCTGGTTGTGCCAAGTTTTCCGCGGACGTCTTCTTTTTCTGGTGCCATCCACACTTGTGTCATATATCTTTCTTACCATTTTCTTCACATTCATCCGTCCCATATGACCAAATCACCTAAATGATCCTTTCTTAATCTTACTCATTATCCTAAGATCAACTTTACATTATTTCCTTATTTCTTTCATTCTTTGTCAACTCTGTCATAAAATTTCCTAAGCACAACTTTGGGTCGGAGACCTAGTAGAGTGCCACGACGATGAATATGTACGTTGCATCTGGCTGAAGAGACCCTGGATGGAGAGCTACGATGGCGACCAGGATTGAGACCTCTGGAAGTGCATTATGAGCCGAGTCTGAGTCTCATTTAATTGAGAACACTATATGAAGGAGGAATGAAGAAGAATAATCAATACATATACAAGTATGTACTCGCTTCTATTGGTACAAAATAAATCGTCAATTCTTTATGTTACACGTTTCCCAAAATATTGCTAAAAGATTATTTATGGTTTTGGATACATCAGATCTTTACCGTAACATAAGAATATGTTTCTGTTTTATGTTTTTTGCATATTTTGAGCATATATTGTATACCACTTGTTCGATATTTATGACTGGACCCCCCCCCTCTTTTTTTTTACCCTTACCTGAGAGCACGACTTTTTCTGTGTGTTGGTCTGTGACTAAAGTGTCAACGTCCTGTTATGTGCTCGTTACAATGGTCTGATTGTACAGTTACTGTAAATATTGTTAATATGTGTTCAGAGTGCTTCGTGTGAATCGGCGAAGTTGTTCCTGGAGTTTAAGAGACATGTGACTACTGCAGAGAAAATCCAGGTAAATCGTGCATCCTAGTTGGTCCTTCAGCCCTTATTGTTTTGTCCCTGTACCAAATTCCTATCACCATTCCTACATCCTGTTTCCCCACCCCTTATGTAAACAGCACTGTAAGAGAGTTTTTATAAACTGTGCTGGGTTTTGCATTTTTAATGTCACATTTAATAAATTATGGGTCAGCACGGGCGATTATTGTATGCACATGATGCAATATTAATGGCAAATAGTGAAAAAGAATGATAGTTTCTAGAAGTTCGTAGGAATTATGATGTATGCAAGGAAAGTGATTTTATAATGCATGTTAAAAAATTGAAAGTGATGTTATTTGAGAAGTAGGTAAGTAAAGTAAGGATAGATAATGAATGTTTGCAACAAGTAGATGAGTTAGTATATTTGGGAAGTGTATTTTATATACTTTATAAGTAATAAAGTGAATGGTGCTTTGAATGCAATAATTTATATCGAAAATTTGCCAATCGAAGCAAAACTAACGGCACACGGAGTCCTGGTGCCAATAATAATGTACGGAAGTGAGTCTTGGAGTTGGCAGAAGAGAAATGAAAGTATGCTGAATGGAGTTGAAATGAGATGGCTTAGGCGAATGTATGGTATTTAGGATAGAGTAGATAAATAATTAACAAATTAGGAAATAACGTAAAGCTGATCTTAGTGTAGTGAATAGAATTAATAACGGATCGCTTAAGTGGTTTGGTCACATTGGATGAATTATTAAGTAGAGAAAGGTAAGAAAGATATACGACGCGAGTGTTAATGGAACTAGAAACAGAGGACGCCCGGGAAAGACTTGACCATGTATCATGTAAACCAGATACTAGAAGATGGTCCCGTTCGAAGCCCTAATAATATAATTATCGACGAGCTCGCATGAGAAGATGTATAAATGTGAATGAGGCGAGGTCAGAACAGAGCCGTGTAGCCCTCCATCCTCTCTGTATATTCCCGCAGTGAAACGGCGTGATGTAAGTTATTTAGGTAAATATTAAATATATAAATATGTAAATATTAAATATATAAATTGGTAAATATATTTTCTTAATGAATATAATATATTTAAAAAGAATTATAATACATAAAAAAATATTAGGTCACAAATAAAATATTTGGGTTGTAAAACATAACAATTTTGATAACAGTGACGTCGTTCAAACATAACATGGTCTTATTCATTTTCATGTTGTGTTTTCAGAGCCCTGATACAGGAACGTTATTTATAGTATCATTTCGTGTACTGGGAAATCAACGTGAGTGCGATTAAGATGTCCCTTTCGCTGAAGTGCCTCCGGCTCGCCTGCACCTGTCGCCCCGCAGAAAGGACTTAACACGGATCGTATTTTTGAACGCCCGTAGATTACGGCTGGCGTTAGTTCGTTTTTATGCTTTTTTACTTCGGTGATAAAATGCCATTGGTCTCAATCCAGGGGTGTCAACTATACAAATGCTCTTGACATTTTGTGACAGATAATCCACATAAAGTCTTATAATAATTATATAAAGCATATTAATAAGATATTTTCGTAGAAAGCAATCACTTTGTGGTTTGACATATTATATTAAATAAAACACAATCACAATTTTATTAAACGCCAACCGGTTTCGCTTGGCTCAAGCTTCGTCAGGGTGTATTTAAAACTAACGTTAGTTAGCTTGAGCTAAGCCAAACCGATTGGCATTTAATAAAATTCGTGGTTTTATACAAAGTGATTGTGTTTTATATATTCTTAGGAATTATGAAATGAGACGCGATCATGACTTGTGATATACTTGCATGAAATTATTCGCACTTAAAAAATTATACCACTTATAAAGCTAGTAAAAAATATTTGAAACTTGGTGCACAATACGTATTTATTCCTGTCGTTCTTGAACCATGCACTTGAGGATCCAGTTAACTTATTTATTTAGTCTATCCATCTTGCAATAAAATGTCTTCTTGCTCGCTTACCCTCAACTCTCTCTGTGATCATGAATTTCTCGAGACTATAGGGGCTTACCTCGTGATATGAGTCGAAATGTGTGCGTTTGGAGAGTGGCTGATGTTTGAAGGTTATGTAATTCGAATCAAAAGGTTTTGTATATGATGATCTATCTCTATTCAGTTATCACGCGTGTTGATGTATGTCGCAGGGTATATGAATGCGGAATGTGCGAGTGAGTATATAGTCTGCGACTAAAGCAAGGTATTTAATTAAAACAGGACAAAGAGTCCGCCGCGAAGTGTTATCACCTATGTATGTCGGTACGTATCGGCACTAAATGGCTGTAGAGCGCTTGAATGAACGGCCAGGAATTACACGGCGCGTTCAGGTATCTACAGGACTCTCATCGTTTCTTCTGGCAATATTTCCAAAGCGCGTAAGAATTTTTCTCCTTCATATTCTTGAAAGTAATTTTCGTAACCATAACATTCTGTACTGTACTGTACTGATGACAAAGATCTGTACGCCTCGCGGTCCACGGGATACATACCACCACCGGTGCCATATTTCAATCATTATATTAACATTAATATTTTTCTTTCTCTTCTTATAGTCATAGTCATAATCATATATCAGTCTGTCCCTCTTCGGGTTCGACTTATTCTCGGTATGCTAGGCTCCACTTGTTCTCCCATGAAGACGATGGAAGGGAGCTTTCCATTCTGCACCATATGGGGTAACCTCGAATCCTCCACCCTTTTCACTTATGAGCACATTTCACTTGCATGCTTTCGTGCGTGTCAATATTTTCTTTGTTGTCTTTTCCTGCAGATATTATCTTCTGTTTGGCATATTTCTCTAACGCCGGAGTTCCTTATTTTGTCCATCAAAACCTTTCTAGTGTGGATCTAAGAGTTCTCATTTCCAAGCTTGTCAGCAAGCTTTTGATTTTAGTATCATCTCTGCTTTCGATACCATATATCATAATTGCCTAATGATAGTACAATGCTAACCAACTATTTTAAAACAAATTAAATTTTTAAATAACAATAAAATTACATTCCTTCCCAGTGAACTGTAAACTTAGCACATATACAAATTGTTTTCACTCAATTCTCCTGTTTCATACTATATGTATATTATTTTTTTAGGAAGCCATTGCACCTCATTATGCTCGACCCATTGAGCCACTTTGATATTCGTGAGTATTTTATATTTCAATATAGTCAATGTGAACGTCACGTAATTAATACATTGAGCATACGTCAGTAATGTGATTCATTTGAAGTCCCAAAGTACTATATAGATTATAAATTTCTAATTATTGTAATCACAATCCTTAAACTTATAGGTCAAAAAAAAATATTTTGATGTATTGTTTCAACATTTTATTTGTTTATGTATTTATACAGTACGGTGTATCATTTATAAATGTGTTAAATAAACAATAATACCTTTACAGAGAGACAAAGATTGTTTATAGAAAATTATGGAACAATATTAAAAACATAAACAAGCAGATAACAATGTGTAAATAATCCATTACATAGTGTATTTTTTTTACATAGTAACTGAAAGCACGCGTTATGATTATTTTTAGATAGAAATAAACAAAAATAAGTATAATGTGTCCAAAATTGAATAAAGATGAATTGATAATTCTGGCGTCAGCAGTCGGTTTACTCAAAGGTATTTGAGATTCCGTAAAAACAATGCAGATGGCTTTCAAATAATAATTTAAAAAGTGTAACATATAGGTTCGAAAATCTGTCATGAAAAATACTGGCGCTATAACACAATTAGTAGTGTACTTCGCCGGATTGGAAAGGGAGATCCAGGTTCGAATCCCGGTAGCGCAAAAACAATATTTTTCTACAAAATTGATTTTATATGTATATATTTATAATTAATACATTCAATAAGTATTTAAAACATGACAGACCGTCTGTTCTGAATAATTACAACTTCACAATAATAATGTGTTCTCCTTATAAGATTATTATTAGATTATTTCTGGTGCTTCAAGCACTATTTTAAATAAAGTTTTGAACCAAAATCGCCATGATTTGTCATTAATTTTATTTTTTCAGTAATTGACAAATTCAGCTGTGGTTAAAACACAAAATAATTATGAAGAAACCATTGTTATACAATTATTTTAAAGCTCAATTATGTTTATAGAAGGACAATTTTGACCATTAAAAGGTGATAGTTAATGCATTTAATTTTTAACCCCTACAGATGTATACTCGAAGACTTTTAGTAAATGGGCCGATTTTATATTCTACGCCCTCCTTCAGATGAATGTTCAGATAAGGGTTATTGTGTAGTGTTTGTTCTGTAGATTTTCCCTTGATATCATTTCATTACTTGTTGACGGTTTGTTTTACGATTTTTTTATGCTTTTACCAAATATTCCCGCTAACGAAAACAAACAAACAATATGTAATTTATTAATATATTCACGTTTTCACACGTAAATTCACTAAATAGGCCCCTAGACCTTCGGCTCATTTAACACGACTAACAAAATTATTAACATGTATATTTAGGAAATATATATTAAATTAAAAATAATCTTATATACATACGTATTAGGCTGTTTGTTGTCAGTCTGTGTATATGCGCGCGATGTCAGTTGAAAGGTTTAAAGGGCAAAATAAGGAGGTTACGGTGGAAGAAATCACAGAAGAAAAAATGTATAATTTGTTGAGAAAATTACACAGTAAGCTGTTAATTTGCCCTCATTATTAACAGGTTATTTGTAATATTATATGTATTTTTTCATTTACGATTTTGTTGTTATAATTGTCTCTCTCCGTCATGTTTTTAACAGAGCTGATTTTCTGTCAAAGCTTACAATTCTTAGTATGAGATCAGTAAACATACATTTATTTTATCTACTTTGTATAATATTCTTTAGGTAATCGCTACGCTTCATGTGCTCACTAAAAATAGTACGTTAGTAAATATGTAATCGAGAACAACAAGTACAACTAAATCACTGAATTTTCGCCTTTTACACATACAATCTGTCAGTTTAACAATGCGTAGTGAGTAACTCGTTTCGACAATAATGCTCCCCATTAATAGCTACAACAACATTGTTCATACACAAAGCGTGTACGCGAGTAGTCCGCGAGGAGTTCCAGCCGCTCGGTAAGCACCACCGTCGCGGGCAAGTCACGTCACAACATTTGTGACCCGATAATAAAAATCAACATTTACGTGCACCCCTAGCCCGACGGCTCTCTGCTTACCCCTGCCAGATAAGCGCTCCCGTAATAGTCCCGAGCACGCATCACGTGCGTCGAGCGTACAAAGGCGCACTAATTTTGTCGCCTTATTTATTTTACTTAACTACTCGATAAACAAACGCTGTATCTGGCGATTACAATCGCAATGGCTGGAAACTGTTTATCGACACACAACGATCTTAACGAAACTTTAACGGTGTCCAATAATTGTTTAAGTAGTCCGAAGATCGGCATCGTTGCTGTTCTGTGTATTAAATTAACACGTTGTGTTTTAAACACGCTTAGCTATTTTTAAAATACTTCAAATTCTGCAGGTCGATTGTGATGGCAACGTGCCATATCGTTACGAGAACTTATCATAGATAACCTATCTGAACACCGACATATTGAACAAATTTTGAATAAACTGAAATTTTATTTAACTTTTCCACGCAAGATACAAATATATATATTCCAATTCTAAAATTTACAACTGAAGTTGCGTCTTTTGTTTAACGAACATTAGCGATACTAAAGTTTCTTCTGATGAACTTCCTAAAATATTTCCGTCGATATTTGCCCTTCAAGGAGGATATTTTACATTTTCTAGGGTTAATCCATAACAATAGCATTTTTGCCTTGAATGATAAGATGCAGGATCCGATATTTTTCTAGTTGAGTCATGATTTGACTAAAACATTATATTTGGTGTTTCTTTTTTCTTTCACATGCAAATCAATATTTTTAGTAGACCGTCTATTTCAAATGACATAAGTATGAACACGTAGCATCATATCATTCTCATTCTCAAGTTTGACTGTAGGTCATGACGATACAATACTTTACATTTAATTTCCAAACCAGTTATCATTCTGTTTTCAGTTTTAATGAAGATATGTATAGTTATTCATTTCCCGAAACAATTTTAATACACGTGTAATTATCAGATAATTTTAGAAATAATTAATATTCTCAAGATGCGCCAAGTATGTACTGTAAGAGATTTAAGCGGGGTTTTAAGTAATGTAAATTTGGGATTAAAATCTTTAAATGAATAATTATCGTGTATTCAGTTACAGGTACGAGTTAAAAATCATTATGATTACATTTATTATGTATATCTGGCCTGTAAATAATCGGAAAGCCGAACTTCAGTGCATGGATTGTGTTACCGGGGATGTCATTCAAGACAGGGGAGTTAGATAATGTTTTTAGAGGAGACTAAGACCCATCCAGGGTTGTTAATTAAGATGGATGACGTAACAATGAACGCTATTTAAAAAGCGATACGATAGCGAAAATTTAAAATCATTACTTTAACTGCTAAATACGTTGTGCATTAAAGTTATAACATATGATTATTACAATACTAATACTATATGACAAATTAACAAAAATATTAAGATTGTAAAGCTAGATCAACACACTAGTCCACAAAGATTAAAATATTGATACGCCACACGTGTATGGACTATCACAACATGCATATACGTCAGAAAACTCGCTTGTTTCATTATAAACATAAATTTATTACAATTACCCCCCGTTAATGTGTACGCAGACATACTATGTTGCATTACTTACTCGCATTAGGTTGCGGAGTTCTTTCTCGCTTTCTTGGTTATGTGGTGTCCTTTCTTTTCCCGTCGCGCGTGCATTAGCCGGGGTATTGATAGACGTCCGATAGGCCAGACAGCGACGGGCAAACTTGGCCAACAAACGTGGGCATTAAAAGCTCACAGCCTCTAGTGTCAAGCCAAAAGTAAAAAAGTCAATAAAAAGTGAAATAGTAATTTAAGAATTTATTAAAGTGGTTTAGTTATGGAGAAGAAGATAAGAAAGACGCAGATGAACAGAAAAACTAGATACCAATTATATGAATACCATTATAATAATATGCTATAGTCAAGATCAACATTTTTATTATAGAAAAAATAAATCTGCATTTTCAAGTTGAGATTCGATAAATGACTATTACATCATAGGTATGTTGGTTGATATGTTTTTAATGAAGGTCTATAGCAAATATTTTATGTATTGTTTATGTAAAGTGTTGTAATAATCAGGCCTATTCTCAAAATTGCAATATTGAAATGAAGGTGATTGTTACACCAACCCTCAAAAATAGTTTGATATTTGAATGAGAGAGAGGGAGAGAGAGTGAGGGAGTGAGGGAGATAAACGTACCATACTCTGTCAAAACTATCTGTCTATTTTTGAGGGTTGGTGTAACAATCACCTTCATTTCAATATTGCAATTTTGAGAATAGGCCTGATTATTAGTACATTTAAAATTTATTCGGTTGATCGAAAATAATCGCACTTTTTTTAACTTTGACCGCGGTTAAAATTGGTATAAAAATGGTAAAATATTGCCGTTGGAATTGTGTGTCCATTAATCATGATATTGCTCTTCAGAGGTCAAAGTTAAGCATATTTGTACTATTAGGAGAACACATTCTTATTGTGAAGTTGTAATTATTCAGAACAGACGGTATGTGATATATTTTCGATAAAATTGATTTTATATGTATATATTTCTAATTAATATATTTAAAATATTACAGAGCTATGTTCTGAATAATTACAACATCACAATAAGAATGTGTTCTTTTAATATTTTAATATTGTATATACATTTTAACACAACACCTCTCTAGTGTAGTGGTAATTTTTGACCTGTAATATTTAAGTTGCAAGATAGCGAGGTAAGACAGTTTGTGAAATGGTTGTCTACCCGCGCTGACGATAGCGCCGCGCCAAAGTTACGGCCTGTTTCCGTATCTGGAGACATCATCTACCCCGGATCGCCCCGGAAAATAAATGAAATAAAAAAACAATCGGTCGCGCCCCCTCAGTGCGGACGCACCACCAAAACGAATTTTAAGACAGACATTCATGTCACCCTTGACAATTAATCAATAGATGTATATGTAAGCATTGTTTACCATTCATGTGAAAGCTAGCCATAACCTTTTAGTCGTAGTAATACAATATTTGTTTAGGTAAGTTAAAATGTTTCACCATAAAATATTTTAAAATGTATATAACAAGGTTTTGTGACTCGAACATAAGATTCGGGTACATGATTCGCACACAAGTGTTATGGACACACAATTCGTCAACGTACTTAGAATAGGAGATCCTAGGGATAACTTTGGATCAAAGAAGACATGTGGATAGACTGAGTTGAAGTAAAGGCGACTCAAGACCGAGAGGCCACTATATGTCACACTGACATGAATGAGGAAAGAGATGAGAGTATGTTTAATGTCTGACTTTCTGACCTTTGTTCTAAATGATATCACGAGTAATATATGCATAATATTGACACTAAAATTCTCCACGTGACATCTAATAACGTGATAAAAATTTCAAATGTTCCACTGGATGCCAGCCATTAAATGTATTCTTTGTTAAAACACCTCCCTACGCAATTCTTGATACGAGTTAGTGAAATTAACAAGAAATTACAACAACATTGTATTAATATATAATTATATTATTAAAAATAATTTTAAGAGGCGTTTGCTATGTATTCATTGTAATTTAAATAAAATAATTACAACATAAATAGTAATTAATATGTTAATAATATTCATTAAATTTAATATATGGCTTAATATGAGAATAATAGTAAACTTCATATATGTGCTTCATACGTTGATACAGCATCTGTTCAAATAACGTAACTATTGATATTTATACTTGTATAAGAAAATATATCAAAAAAACAGTTTAAATCATTTTTTTTAAACAAATTAAATTCAAATGCCAAAAACTGTGCCAATCCCCATTTAAAATAAAATTTGTTACACTTATATTGCTAACGTCAACCTCCCGGAAAATAATAAAGTACGTCGTTATAAAGCGTTAAATCTGTGGTATCAAAAACCGCGCCAAAAATCTTTCAAGGAAGATATAATATTCTTCATTTCATTTCCTTTAAAAGGAAAATGCAGAATGGGTTCCGATTTCATAGAAGTTGTAGATAGGATGGCAATCAATTAGAGAAATTATTAAAATAAAAATATTTGTTAATTTTCAGATTGTTAACATTTCGATGACAAAACATACTAAAATTATCACCACACGCATACATAAATCACAATTTAACGTACTGGATATAAAACAAAAAAAATATTAACTATAAAAAAATAAATAAATTTTATAAAATTTTGAATAGTTACGAAATATTTAATTTTTCTTTATTATTTTTAAAAATAAATTTTTAGGTGGTATAAGGTGAAAGACCCAAAAAAAACTTCATTTGTCGTTAAATCTTCCATGGTGACTAAAATGATTTTATCTAATGAACAAACAATACATTTATGAAGGCAGGTGCAATAAAAAAATAAAATAAAATATGTTGTTCATGACACCAATAGCTGGCATAGCTAAATTCACTTGTTTCACATGGTATATATTGAACCAATGACTAGCAGTCACAAAATATTAATTGTTAAACAAAAAAACAGGTGTACTGATTTATAATGAAACAGGGATCCTGGGCCAAGTCCACGTGCCAATACCAAGTATAGACGTAGATGAGATATGTGCTGCATCAGAATTTACCCGCAAAATTTTGCCAATAAACATCACAAATTTTTTATTTTCTTCATATTTGAAGAAAACAAAGTTACCAACTTGCAGATGCGTTAGTGAAGAGACATCATCTATTCAATCATCTCTATTTTCAAATTCATCATTTTTTCTTTTTTTATGTTTTGCCAGATAGTTTTTGAACGGATGTTTTGAAAAGAAACTTATTTTCTCCCAATGTAGAAGTTTGAGATGTTGGGATGTTTCTTTTTAAACTTTCGACCATCAACTCATTTTTTATTGGAACTGCTTCGTCTACATTCTCAATTTCGTTCCACACAGAATTTTTGTTGAATCCTTTTTTATGTTGCGCCAAAAAACGAAAAGGGTTGTATCTTCCACAGGACTCAGTTTTTCAAGGTATGTGTTGGTATTTTCAAAACGTATTTCAGTGGATCTTGATTGTAACTAATCTATATTTTTTTTGAAGATGCAGGTGATTGGGATGCTGATTCTCGAAATAAATTTTGGACTCGTCAAATGAAAAAGCTACTATCTATCTACTAGCGCATTTTTTTCTTCAGTAATAAGATTTGTAGTTGGTTCTTTCTTAGTTTTGGTCATTTTTACAGCTTTTAATGACTTTCTCGTATCTTCTGGATCATAATTCATAGTTTTCATCCAGGGAACCATTCCATATATAAAAATAAAAAATATTTGTAACGATGCAAACTCCGGCACAAGAAATATTGCGAAATCCAATACCTGGCAAATGACTTACCCAGTAAGTGGCACCTATGCCAGTTACTGGTAAATATGTGTTGATTGAAGTGAAACTTAGAAGGAAGCAAGAGTAAAAAGTAAAAGTAAAATACCAATACCTGTCAAAAATGCCAGGTATTAGAACTTCATAATTTTTTGAGAACCAATAACTAACACCCCCATGACTTCGAAATTGAAAATGTATTACTGAAAAAGCTTAATTTAAGAAACAAATAATTTAATAAATATATATTACTTCATAAAAAAAATTATAAACAGAATAAAAACATGTAATCTTTACATTATTTGTTTAGATGTGTAGAATATTTTACTAAAACACAATCACTCTTTTATAAAACTGCTGCCATATTGAATTTTCTGCCTGTACTATGTTAACTTGTGAATGTAATATGGTGCCACAAGGTCCAATTTAAAAATTAATACAGTATTATGGAACAAATTGTAATGTGGAGGCTTATTAGACGGCTTTCACAGATGCCCTGCCAGTTATTGGGTCCTTCACCTTAGTTGTTTTTTATTTTGTTTTTTTTTAAAATAAAGTTACAATTATATATTTTTGACATTTGTTTAGTTAACCTTGTGGTAAGACACAATTATTAATTGAAATTAATCGTTTATTAATTTTACATCAACTGGCTTCGATACCACAGTATCTTCGTCAGGAGGAACGTACACTGATATCAAAACATTTCGACGTTAATGTGATCAATATCGTTAATGTAAGTAAGTTTTATACATTTAAAATGTAAGTGTAGTCATTAATAAAGTGAATTATTATAACAGTAATGAGAAACCTAAATCTGTATTCAATTATCGGAGTACCAGGTGTGTACGGAGAAATGCCAACTCCCAGGCGCAGTGGTACATTCAAAATTATTATATTAATAATAGCAATATTTCTGAATTCAGACCTATAGTTTGTGGATATTGCATTATCTATAAGTCACGCAAAACATGTGATGTGAAAATATATTGTAGAAACAATAATTAACAAAAATAGTATGTAACGATTGCATAGTAAAATCGCTATGTATCCTATACAGAGGACTGATAAACTATTGCCAAAATGGTGGTGTTCATCGACTTCGTTCAATCTCGTTCAAATTGTCATACATATAAGAAGTTGACTAAGATTAAGATTAGATTTTCATAGAAAAATCGCGGGTGAACTGAATATATTGGATCGTCTAATAAGTCTGTGCCTTTTTTTTAAAAATACTAATTTCCCGCTATTTTGTTTTTTATGACAATAAATCACATACTATTCGATAGCATTTTTACTGCTCTAAAACGTCAATATTGCCGTTTTCCTGTATTTTAAAGTTTTTTTTGTGGATTTAATTTGTGGGCTTAAATAATTGAGTATCAAGTTGAGAAAAACGAACATTTTCGACACATACTTCTTTTCGCCATTGATCAAGGTTAAAATGGTCATCCAGGAGCTCAACCGGAAAATTCAGCCGCATCTTATCTGTTCAACGGACGTTGGCTATTATGATTTTATTTACTACGGCCCGGAAAAGCTCTACAGTAGACTGGCCAAACCATACCCTCAGGAATTTGGAAATATTCAGGACTTTTGTGCGAGTATGGGTGTCCATATGGGAACTCTTGCAAAGCCCGGTGATTCCTGAGAGTTCCAATATTTGACGAATTTTTGTGTATTTTGATTTTTATTATGCTTTTTCATGTGTAATCTGTAATGTTTTTGTAGTTTCTTGTTTTTCTTTGGACTATAATCTGCCGGCAGTTGTGCTCCGATTGCAAGTCAGATTGTGTTTATTTTTGTTTCAACGTTTTTCTTCTATCGGGAGTATGTTTTCATCTTCTCTTTTACACCTCAACTAAAGACACATCTGTTTATTTGTTTCTACTAATGTTATTTATATTTGTTATCCTTTATTTTAGTGTTAATTTAATCTGTTATTTGTGCTATTTCTTCTTTGTTTTTATATATATTGTATTGAAATTGAATTATTTAATATATTTTTGTTTATACCTTAATAAAGTGGAAGTTGTCGGGGTGTATGCAGGTAATTTTGTGTTGTGACAGCTGTGCAGCACCGTCTAGTCACTATGTGTGGGATGTTACACAGTTGTAATAGTAACATTAAATAAATGTCAACATGGCGACGAATGAGTAGGACCATATATGAACTTTTGTTTATAAACGGTCTTGGGTAAACAGTGGGTCTACCCTCATAACCATGATATTCTCCTTCTTCCAAGACCCCGACTTCCAGCTATCTTTCTCTGCATTATCAGGTGCAAGATCTCATACTTCTCCGGATATCTCATTACATGTCCGAGATATTGAAGTTTTTGTTTTTTATTATTTTAATTACTTATTTTTATTTATTCATCCGAACTGTAACATCTTCATTCGTAACTCTATCCATCCACCTTATTTTAAGTATTTTTCGGTAAAGTTATATCTAAAAAGGGTTTTCATAACAAATAATACCGATAAGTGGAATAAAATATTGCATAATATAATGTTCCAGGCACAGATGTTAGTACAGACTCTTATATTCACACCCTGTAATCTATCAAATATAATAATATTATTATTATTAATACATTAAAAAAATGCACTTCACGATTTTTAGCGCGTACTAGCACTCCTGTCTTATAGGGAACTGTTGTAGACACTAATAAGGAAGAAATATATATGGGAGGAATGATACACCTGTTTGAGTACACGTAACGCAATTTTTATCCTAAAACACAGACATACATAATCTAAGTTTGATGTTTGAATACAAACATTTTCAAAATAACGTCAAACGAAGTCATGCGGTGACCCTTTGAGAAACTATGTTGTTGATACGAAGTTACATACTTTTGATATTGGTAATAAATTGACAGTAAGCGCCATTAATCAGGGTTGGCGGTGATACTTGGTCACATTAAGGACCCGGTGAAGGGATCCAAGGCCCAAAGAGACGAATTAAACAGGTATAAAACAGTTCGGGGCCGTAATAAAACTTCAATAAGCGGGCCCCTACGGTTACATAGTCACTAAAGAGGGTAGACGTCTGCCGGCTCATTTACGTACGAGGGATTGAATCGTTAGCATTATTTAATTATTTTTTTATATGTAGATCAAAACAATTAAGGTTAAAAATATATTTTAATAAATTGTTCGAAATCAGAAATAAAAATTCAAATCCTTTCATCTAAATTAAATCCACAAAAATATTATTAAGTCTTAAAGTAAATTAGTAGACTTAAAGATGAATAATATTCTTCAATATCACATTCTTTGCTTATTTAATATATAGGATAGAACGCCATACTTATCTATACCGACACGCTGTACTCGAGTTTAATCCCGAGTCTTTCGAATGATACATTTTCAAAATGCAATCTTCCGATATCAGTGATGTTCCCCAAAAACATTGTCAACCGGTTTGCTAAACTAATATTTCATTAATCTCTCCCAAGTACAATTTTTAGTTATTATTACCGACCATGTTAAGTACGTATTATCCTATTTCGAGAATACTCATAAGGATTTCAATGAAGTTGCACAATTCATAACATTTTCAGAAGCAACTCAAATATTTTGTTACTTATTATTGTTATCGAGATGTGGTGTTGGCGTTATATGATTCATGTATCATGGACTTCCAGACGAATTAATGTGTTCATTCTTCAGGTACTCCGTACTAAAGACATGTTCTCTACATCGTGCACGAAAATAATTGTTTGATAGTTTAGGCATGTTACTAAATGGTAGTCTAAACTAAACAAGGACCAGGATCGCGAAGAGTAGAGGCAAGAAATGCGTGATTTTGAAGCAGACTAGATGATCATGATGCTCAATTATGCACATCGACCGAGATAGAAAGCTATATTATTTTGATGATTTGGTGTAACGTTCCAAAAAATAATAATTTGAAACGGATCATAAATATTTAACAACAAACGATTCAGCGAGAGGTTTCTAATTTTAATTCCTAGTTCGCAAACAGGTGCGAATCCATAGGAGGACATCACTGGTTTACTTGTACCTATTTATCTAGCGCCATAAATCTTAATAAATTTTATTACAATTACAATTATTATTATTACATTAATTATTAATGTATGCCAAAATAATACTAATTCTCGGAACAACCCAAGATTGAATCCTGCCGTAACGTTTATAAATTTATTTATATATATATATATAATTAAAACCTTAGAACATCGAAGAACACGTGCTGACCAAATACTGATCTTCAAACTACTGCAAGGCCATAGTTATTGTCCCAGCCAATTATAATTAATATCTCTCCATGTAGCATCTAAACCAACCCCGCAATCCGTACTCTTCCACATTCCCAGAAGTAGAACATCTTACACACAAAATTTATTCATTCACCGGTCATGCAAATACCATAATGAGAAATTTACAGAAATTGACTTGTTCAACATTAGCCTTACTACGCTCAAAGGGTTCTTCTTATGAACCACCACAATCTCAATTTTTGCCATTCACTCTACCTATAAAAACACATGTTGCTCTACCTTTACCGCGACATAGTTGATACCTCCTCACCCTTCTCCCTCTTTTTTTTCTCTTCTTTTCTTTAATTTTCTGCATCTAAACATACCTATGTATCCAAATATTTTTGTGGATTTTCATTATTAGTATCACATGTTAAATAGTTATTATGTTTATTACAATATGTTTCCACTGTCAAAATCCCTCAATAAAAAAGAAAAAAAATCAATAATTAAAATTAAACGTTTGTTTTATTGATTTGCTTAGTACATCAACAATTCCAGCTCACACACTTGTTTTCATGAACACACTCGTACATATATGTATTTAAAAACATGTGCATATATTCTTGACATGGTCTCCATTAATGTATTTACATACTATGACATGTAGGTACTGACTAGGATATTATATAATGCAAAGGTATTACATAATATGACTAAGAAAATAAATCTTTTGTAAATTCATTTGTATTGAACACTACTGAACCAATCTCAAAAATAAAATGAAGCACCTAATTAAAGATTATATTGGAATGACAAAATACACACGGAGTAGGTACTCGACTTGCGTCAATAATACGTTTCAAGATGTTTTAATAATTAGAGAAAACTTTCATCTTTTTAAATTATACATTTTTTTTAAATTATTGACTCAAAAATCTTGTATACTTCACCATGAATTTATGAATTTGTTTAGTTTATTATTATCATATATTATATACTTCTAAGTAGTTCTAATTATTATACCTTTAATTAATTATGACTATTCATATTATATTTCATGTAGTATGCATATTACAAAAGAAGGAATAAAATGTTCTAAAGTATTGTAGAAAATAAATTTTTAATACAAATAAAAACATTTAAAAAATAATCACTCTGAGCTGAACCGAAAACCGAATACCGAAAAAAGAGTATTTTTCTGGAACGAAAACCGGAACCGATCTGATATCTATTTTTTTAATTGAACCGGAACGATACTGAAATGAAAAAAATAATGGTTCGAAGCCCTGATTTAAACAATAAAATTCTTTACTTTGTTTTATTAACCACCTAATGAATTAAAATACATCTACCGGTTTCGAAAAATACCTTTTTCTTCTTCAGGATGTCATTAACTAATTAAGTTAGTGTTTTTTTAACAGATTCTGTTTTTAAAAAACAATAATTATTTAAAAAATAAATTTAATACCTAACTTAAATTGTTACTTGACAGAATAATATTTAGGCTAAAATTTTAGAATGGGACTTGTGGTTAAATTTAGTTGGCTGTTGATAATATTTTGATTAGTTTTACAAGCTTTATTTATTACTAACGATTCCAAATTATTTAACTTTAGGAAGAAAAAAATTAGAATAGTACTTGTTAAGTGGTTAATAAAACAAAGTTAACAATTAAAAATAATAGATTTTAACCACAAAGTTGATTTTGCTAATCTTAAAAATAATAAAAATCAGAATATTTCAGACATGTGATGAACGTCTGTTGAAAATCAGGGTTTTAAAAGGAGAACATTATGGTTGAAGAACCTGAGGCAAAGGTTTGACCAGGTAAAATAAATGATATCCATCATCCGTTGAACGGATAAGGCACGAGAGGATTAAACTAGGCGCAAAAGTCAGTCCACCGCCGCTGTTTTCCCATGTCCAAGATGTTCCAGAATTTGTGGATCCAGGATTAGACTCCTCTGCCACTTAAAAACACAATAGTGGATAGCCGATAATGATGACGATGAAACGAAAACAATGTGATTTCATTTAAAAATTAATTTTTTTATTTGTTTTTCAACTTATTACCTATCATTTGTTTGTTCATCAAATAAAATAAAAAATGACGCCTAGCTTCAAGACGTCACTCTGAGCGCGACAGCGTGGGCACCAGACCCTGGCGCTACGTCCCGAGCCGATGGGACAAGCCACGTGTCGAACGACGAAAGGGCGGGGCGTCCAAATAAAGAGCCTAATAAAAAAACCGTATGAAAAAATAAAACAATGCCAAATTAAAATGAATTCACCGCCGCGCGAGGGCGGTGAACATTGTTTATTTTATCGGCTGACAATACAACCATTTAATGATCTAATTCAATAAGCAAAATTGTATTAACGGTAATCTATAATACATCCACTTAACAACATACATCATTTTACTTTTATTGCCTCTATCTAATATTTAGTATACTCGTATTACAATTTTTCAAAAATTATTGGTTAATCTACATACTTATACAAAGTGTAACAAACCAAGTTCATAATATTTTAAACCTAACAAAATTACGAGTCAAAAATACTCTAGGAGCATATCTTTAGGAAACAATGTATAAGGAAATTAAAAAATACAAGCATAGATAAAAACAAAACTATAAAGTGGTCAATAATAAGAACTAATATGAAAACTAATTTAAAATGTGACTATTTGTAAAGAGAATTTGTTAATTTATAATATTTAGCTTGCTATCAACAATTTTTCTTATTTCTAAAATTTCAATTAGTTTACATTGTTTCCTGAAGAAGATATCATAGGTATCGAAACAGAAAAATTAACAAATAGTGGTTTAAACAAAGTATTTTGTCTAATTATTAATATAAAATGAGGCCACAAAGTAATTTTGCAAATATTGTAGGATATATTACTGTTTGAGATTTTTATAAAACCATGTTAATACTTTGAAATAAATATTTTAGAATTTAACACATTGTGGAGGCTTGCTCATGCCTCACAAACCTGACTGCCTAAAATTAACACTCTACAGCAATATAGTACCGAAAATCACCGACCAATAGCAGATATCAATACATCGTGACGGACGAGTCCTAGGAGCTATCCAGCCACTTCTCCGCAGACCGTTATTTCGACAACACCTCAAGCGAGCCACCCAGTCGTCAACTTTATTCGGGTAATTAACTTTTTACTCGTAATACGTGCAATTGTAAATCGTCCCGTAATAAACACCAACTTTTGTAGGTTCTGTTTTATTTAAATACATTGTTCTAGACACAGCATAAATACTTACACGCACATTTATATACACTGCGATATGCACCCACACTGTGAGACATTGAAGAGAGTTAGGACCTTCAGTCTCACCATGCACAACACCTTCTAATCCGAATCGCATAACTTACAACGTCAGTCACTCCATTCGAGTAACTCGACAACGCAGACCATACATTTGTTATATTGCAATAACCCCATAATCATTATTATTCTATGTCTTTGCATCATGCCCTAAATTTACTAACAAACAACAGTCTGGCCACTCGAAGTTCGCATTTTTTTATTTAATATATAATTTGGAATCAATATAATATTTCAATTAATCGATATAGTTGCATAACAACTAGTATTTCGAAAATGCTTTATTTATCCGACACTGTTGAAAATAGGCATATGCTTCTTGAACATTTTCTAATCATATTTTTAATAAGTATGTATCTACCGCTGAAATGGGATGGAAGTAAAAATATGTTGTGGATGTGTAATTCTAATAAATGTAAGCGAAACACACGCGATGATGATTCAGAGGTCGCATCGTGCTGAACTCTGCACCGTTATTTGTGCTATACTCGAGTCGAATCTCAGAGAGGAATCTCATCCGTAGATACGACCCATTAGTATGATATGTTTTGGGGATAATAATGGAAAAAAGGTATTCTATTGAAAAAGAAAAATAATTTACATATCCTGGAAAAGCTAGTTGTTACTAAGAATGTTAAGAAATAAAGCGAGAGATCGTTGGTTGATTGAGTGATGAAGGAGATCGCACAAGACCGAGGATCATAGAGAAGAACGTGGAAAGCCTATGTTAATCGCACCTACAAGAAATATAAAAAAACAAAGAAGTTGTTTGATTTTTGATATTGAATTATTTACCTACTATTGAAACCAATTGTAAGAAATTAAGGATTTATAACATTATAACAAATATAAAGAAAAAATTAACAATACTATGTATGCTTAATAAAAATAATTTTACAATCTATTTGAGAATGTAAAAATTTTAACTATTTTGATATTACATTTTATTTATTATATTTATATTATAATTTTTTGAACATTAATATTGTAATTTACAAAATTGGATAATTGGGTCACAAAAAAACGTTTAATTATATAAAATCTAATCGTAAGACCAACATAAAAAATCATTTATTTAAAAATATATAATTTTACTACCTTACTTACCATCATGCATTTTCTCCGAAGGGGTAGGCAGAGAACATGTTCCAGTATCTAGTTAACCTGATTTTGCGCGCATCCTCCATCTCTGGTGCCATCAACATTTACGTCATAAATACATCTTTCTTACCATTATCTCCTTATTCATCCGTTCCATATGACCAAACCACCTAGGTGATTCTTAATCTTACTTACTATACTAAGATCAGTTTTACATTATTTACTCTGTCATAAATGGATCTTCCGCGTATACGCCTAAGCGATCTCATTTCCACAGCATTCAGTCTACTTTCAGTCCTCTTCTACTAACTCCAGGTCTCACTTTCACACATCAGTGTCACTACCAGGACTTCACTATGTACCGCTAGTCTTGCCTCGGTTGATAAGATCCCGGTAAATATAAATCCATTCTAGGCGCCATTCACTTAAGACTCAATAACCGGCAAGCTTGTATGAGAATGTGAATGAGGCGAGAATTGTGTGTCAGGACAGAACATTGTGGCGCTCTATCCTTCCTGCCTACCCCTGCGGGGAAACGGCGTGATTGTTAATTAGTTAGTTAGATCAGTAAAGTCTAAATTCGTCGAAAAATTAAATAAATGGTGTAATGGTAACTCATTCTCTCTAGTTCGAATCCCCGTGGCAATTTATTTATTTTTGATATGTAGATTTCATCTTACTAAGGGATTCAACTAATTTAATTAAAATACTTTTAAGTACACGTTAAGGGCGAGCTTTCATTTTTCTAGTTTGAAATTCGAGAAATTCTACACGAATTACATATGCTTTCAAGATGAGGCTAATCGTTAAATTCTTGTTGTGAATGAAAATTGTTGATTTTTGTTGTGTGGTAAATAATTATTGTGGCAAATAACATTCAGTTTATTAGTTTAGAATGAGTGTAAAGATTTTATCTAAGTAATAGTTTTTAAAAAAGTCAAATCTAGTGTATAACTTCAAATATAAATGAAAAAATTATAAAATTTGAAATATTATTAAAGAAATTTGCGCCTTAAGAGATTTGAATGAATTTAATTCGTGGACCAAAATAGGCAGATACAAATATGTTTTTTATTATAGTCGTTTAAACCATTTATAAAACTATTTTTGTTTTCGACACTATCCTATTAATGTATTGAAGTATTTAAGAAAGTAAGATTATATTGTCATGTGATCTTCTTCTATTTTCCCTTAACGTAGGTGAAATATGATAATTATGATGTACTTGAATTTGTATATTATGTGTGTGTGTATGTGTCAGAGCGCCGCACTGCCGGGGCGGGATGTGTATCTGGGGTGTGTGTGTGGGGATAAAAAGGACGACGCGCGCCAGGCGCGCTCTCTTTCTGAGTGCTCTTCCACGTTACTGTTTGACTTGTTACTAATGATATAGCTTATATCTAAATTATATCATATTGTAATAAATATATAATTGTTACAAAGAGTTTCTCTTGGACCTTCATCTGCGAGGTGTACACTAAGAAGTACTTATAAAGCAAGTACGTAACAATAATTGATGTGAATTTTAATACAAGTATAATTTATGAGAATTTTATCACAAGTATTGCGATAAATGATGAGAACTTTAACGCAAGTATAATTGATGAGAATTTTATCACAAGTATCCACATTAAAATTACACTTTTCGAAAAATTGACTAGCGTCGTCGCCACGTGCTGTTTCGTTCTCAATGGCTTCAGAGAGCGCTTCGCAGGCTCGGTCAGGAACTGGTCGAGTACTCGTAACTTGTTGAATTCCAACCAGTGGGCGTGGCGGTGGACTTCCGACATCAGGGTGATCAGAGGCAAATCCTGTTCAGAACATTCTAGACGGATTAAATTATCGACGAAGGTAATCAAACATGGCGATCGAATTGCCGCCTTGGCGGGAAGATTACCAGAGGTGAGACCACTCCCGATTGGCTCGAGGCAGATAACCGGGCTCTCTCATTGGCCGGCCGGTCCGGTGTGTGGTCCAGCGGATGTCAAGATTTATCACCTCCTGGTCGAGATGTACAGAGTCCGATGCCTCTTGGTCCACGGATCGCCAACAATTGATCGAAGCCCGATAATTAGTATTTTTTTTAAATTGTGATAACTAGACGTGAGACTTCGTTTTATATCCGCGATCTATTCAGATACTGTGCAAAGTCAGATCTATATTCTTGAAATAGAACTCAGATCTAGTCACTATATATAGTAGAGTAAAAATTAAGCAACGATAGTCACAATATTCGAATCCACATCAAAAGATAGTAAACGTACAGACCACCAATTTATCCAAATTCTGTGTACGTAAAATATTGTTTGTTATTTATTAATGGATATTTTTACATTTAGATTTTTGTAGATATAGATGTTAGATATCAAAAACATCCAACAATTCAATAAAATCGATAATAATTATTTAGTTCCCAACTAACTAAATAACTAACCATGATAATTCCTCCCGGGATATGCAGACAGTATAAGTGTCTCACTGTTCTGTCCTGACATTCAATACTCGTACCATTCACATCATTTTTACATCATCTTATGCACTTTTGCCGAGTGATGAAGATTACCTTGTAATATCTGGTTTACCTGGTCTTTCATGGATGAATTACTTCTTGTTATTCTCCTTTCTTTTTAATGAGTGGGTATATTCCAGAAATCAAATAAAATAAAATTGTCATTTATTTCTTGCATGATAATGATCTAGTAAGTACGTAAATTCGATGCAGCCCTTTTCACAGAAAAGGCATAGGAAAACTGATTGAGATAATGGTGTTAACAGAAGAGATAATAAAAAAATAGCTGGACATCCTATTATAATAGTTAAGAATATTAACAGTCTTTCAATATCAATTCTAATATTGCAATATTTTTCAATAATAATTCAATTATGTTATTCCGTTGAACTGAAGAGTAAGAAGATATGTCAGGTTGAAAATAATGTGCTCGATAATTGTTTGTAATCGGTGGTCATTTATTTGTTACTATTTTAATTTTTATAATATAAAGTGTAGTATATAAAATATATTCTCAAGATTTTATCTTCTTCAGTGTTGATATATAAAGCCTCGATCAGATGAGACACGCCTCGTAATACATCTTCATAAGTTTTGGTCGTGGATCGCCCTCAAACCTGACTTTTTCCATTTTAACAACAACGAGGGCGGACCCATCGCTTATCCAGGGCCGATGCAATATTAGCTCAAGGCTCAGTCCTACTCATTCGCCGTTTGGTTGGCATTTTTTAGTGCTACTGGGCATATGTAGCGCCAAAATAAAAACATATAAGAGACACCCTTCACGCACCACTGCCGGCAGATTTAACCCACAAGAACAGTACATCGTAGATTATATTTGGGCTGAAGGTATAAACGTCAACAAATAAAGCATGCATGATGTATGAAGTTATATAGTACAGAATAATGTGACACTCCATTTCCTCCGCCGATCCTCATGAGAAAATGATTAATAACAACTGATTTAAAAATATATTTTATACCATTACTGTTGATTGAATGAATTGTTTAATATAATAGTTATTGTAAACGATACCGAGAAATCTGATCTAGTGAGGTGAACAGGAAAAACAATAAATAATGAATATATCAAATTAAATAAATTTACTACCATCCTAAAGTCGTTTTTTTCCAAATATAAATATTATATTCATTTTTAATTTTTAAAAGCCCATCATCTTCGGCTAAATTTTATGTATCATATTAATACATAAACACCGTTTTAACGTCATTGAACTTAACTGAACTAAAATTATAATATAGACATTTTGTGGGTTTTTCCGGTCCGTAGTCATACAATACTTTTTTGCTACCAAAATATTCCAATTTTATGTTGATTTTGTAGATAATTAATGCAGAGTAATTGTAAATAAATCTTCTTAACAATAACAATCTAATCCAATAACAATAAATGTAATTAATTATATTGAGGTTTTTTTTTACATTTTCAATTACTAACTTGCCATTACGTCTTTTCTTGCAGATATAATGCCACACTCTTCTATACTGGTGTATCACGTTTGTCTTATCTATTTTCATTCATTTTCTGACGTACTCTTCGATATCTTTAACGGGTCATTCCTCCAATACCAATATTGTTATCCAATTTTTATACACAGTAAAATAACGTTCTTCGTATAAGTAGATACTTTAAATATATTTGACTAAATCACTGTGTAATAATTATTCGGTAGATATATCTAATACAGTCTTGTGGTACCACTTGTATGCATAACTACGTAGAAATCTATATTGTAATTTATTATATTAATTACTACCCCGTTTCTTCAAAGAGTAGATCCATCCGACTTGACAACAGATTTTTGTTGATTCGTGTATTTTTATTTGTTTATTTATTAACATATTGTGAACACAACAAATGTAATTATTTAAGTTTTGATCTAACAGATAATCAGCCAAGAGTTTGGCCTACAAAAGAACCTTAAATTTAATCCTTGGTCGCATTTTCCGTATACAAAAATATTGTCAAATCCATTTAATGATTATTAAAACTTATCAAATATCCGGTTGACTTGACCTATCAACGTCCTTGAAGATGTGCTTTATTGGTCTGACGGTAAGATGGCACTCTGATTCTTAATCCAGTATTTTCACAGAAGTTCTTTAAATTTGAAAGATCCAATCTGGAGAATGCATTTGAAATGCGTAATTTAGTTTTTATGTGCAATGTGAGGAAAAGATTGGTGAAATATAACACACATAATTCTTTTGTTTTTTGGTCACAGCTGAATTTGTTAATTACTGAAAAATAAAATTAATGAAAATTAATCATGGCAATTTTGGTTCAAAACATTATTTCAAATAGTGTTTAAAGCACACCAAAAATAATCTAATAAATAATAATAATAATCCCTTTAAGGAGAACACATTCTTATTGTGAAGTTGTAATTATTCAGAACATAAGTCTGTGATATTTCAAATACTAATAAAATGTATTAATTATAAAGATATACATATAAAATCAGTTTTATCGAAAAATATTGTTATTGCTATCGAGATTCGAACCTAGATATCTTTCCTATCCGGGCAAGGTGCTATAACCAACTATGCTACAGCAGACAGTATTTTTGACGACAAATTTTCGAACCCATGTGTTACACTTTTATCTCAACAAAACAAAGAAATAATAGTACGATAGATTTATTAATTTGAAAAATGTAACATATGTTAATGCACTTAGTTGGTAAATGCACCTTCCCCGGATTGGAAAGAGATCCAGTTTCGAGACCCGTTAGCAGCTAAAATATTTTTTCAAAAAGTAGATTTTTACTGTATATCTTTCTAATTAATCGAGTTAAACATATTTCCATAACAAAAAATGAAGCACTGAAAAAAGTAAGAAAATCGATGTGATATTTCATGTGATATTCAACATGCACACACTCCCAAAAATTTTATTAATTTGTTTAAATAAAATACTAATATTTCTTATTATTTTAATCTGTGCAGCCCGTGATCAAACACCATCAAGCATACTTCGAGGTATACTCCGGACACCTCTGTCGATGAAGGCGGTCACCTGGAAGGTGAGTGGTGTGGCATAATTTGTCAGTACTAAATATTAACTGAATATTGGTGTCGAACACTATTAAAAATCACATAGGATCGTGGAACAAGAATCACGATAACATTATAATAATTACAAAATAATTTATTTAACAATTCAATTCACAAAATTTTGAGTCTTAATTAAGACAACCACAATCCCGAAATACCACTCGGTGATATCTAACCAACAGCTTACAGTTCAATCACATACCTACACCTGCTAATATATTTTTCATACAAATTAAATATATCAATTATAAAGTTATACTAATAAAATCAAAACTTCAAAATAATAATGTGTTCTGATTAAAAATATCATATAATATTAAAGATATCATCTAACATGAAATATTTGTATATATTAGAGGGATTTGACACTAATCTTCAATAAAAAGTATATATTTCCCATTCAACTTTAATTTGTGACGAACAGAAGGACATAAGACAATAATTATAAAAAATAATTGTATCCCGTGAACTGAGAAAATAGTTTAGAGATAAAAATAAATTGATGTGGTTATATAACATACGCATAGATATCAAATTAATTACACTTCAGCTCTGAAACACGGCCTAACCGGGGGTCCAAGGTGTTTTATGCAAATTGAACCGTACACAAATTGAGGTTTATATAGAAAACTTTATTCGTATCAAAAGTGACGCACGGATGTTAATATTCACGTTGCTCGATGTCCGCTTTGAATAAGTCATTGCTACACGTCCGTGCCTGATTTGAATAGTTCAAGGAATAATTTCAACTCGCTTTGTCAGTCAAATAAAACAATCGAATCCGGAAATTTAGGTCGGCTATGGAGAATGCACAAAACATTTTTGATTAGTCTAAGCGAATAATTTATAATAATTATTTTCATGTCTTTTTTTAATCAACTAATCGAAGGTGTTAAGAAGGGCGCACGTGAGAGGATGAAATTTTGAAATTTCAGTCTCGGAAATTCGGCGATACAGTTCGGTTAGCAACAGTCGGTTGGTAGGCTGGAAGTCTATCGCCTCTACTGTCGTAATAACCGCCGACAATCCTGCACGCGCCTTGCATATACTGATGCGTGAAACAGGACTTCTAACAGCCCTAAATACACCCGATACAATAACCAGGCAACAATAACCATTCGGGCAGCAGCCGTCTGGAAGACTGTCTCGTAAACTCCACTCTTCTCGCCGCCGTCTTCCAAACAATATATTCGGGAAACGCCTCTGTAACTCTTCGCGTGTAATGATTTTATTGTACCGCTTAATTACTTCTCTAAATTTGTAAACTGTGCATGTCAATAAACGAGTGTCAACCGTAAGTAGTTTTCGTTTTATAACATGCTCTAGCCACACACATACACAATAAATTCCGCAATCATCAAACGAACATGAGTGAATATTGGGGCACCTACTACTCACACATAAGGAGATCCTTCTTATTCACATACAACGCGCCCCACACAAAGATCAACTATAATTCCAAAACACCGATTCACAACCTCTCAATCTTTTAACTCCAAAAACTATTTTCTATTTAATCTTGTTCTTTCCTCCCTTCACGTCAGTATTGACATATAGTGGCATCTGTCAGATGAGGCTCGGCTTAGTGAATGCAAAGCTCTTCCAAGTATTTTTTTGCACATGATTATCGCATTTTCTAAGCTATCACTTCAACACATAATGTAGCCGAAAAATTGGAAGAATCTTTTGTTCATGAATTGCTGCCGTCATGAATTATCAAGATGAAGACTTTTTAACAGCAAGATAAGCGGTGCATAGTGCAATCCTGCCACTAAAGTATAAAGCTGGCAAAATAACAGTATCTGAATGCAGTGGTAAACAGCTCACTCAGGCAAATTTGTATATGCAATCCGTTAATGATAGTGAAACATATTAAATAGGATTAGAAAAGAGTCATTTAGGTCATTTTAACATGTGGAACGAACGAAGATGGTCCCGTTAATGTGTATGAATTCGGACGTGGCGAGAGTTGTGTCGGGGTAAAAGATCGCCCCGGGGAAAGAGCGCGATGGTAAGTTAGTTATTTTTAATCTATGTACTAACAATTTGTATCATTTTTTCGGTGCAGTATGTATAAAAACAGATTGGAAGTGTTTACAAAAATAAAAATCTAAATTTGAACACGAAATGATGATTCACTTGGACGACTGGCAACCCACTAACTACTTCTGTACAAACCATTGATTATAATTGTATTTTATCAAAAAATTATACTATTGGCTATATAATATATGTGTGTATGCAGTATGCTGTGTGTGGGTGTGTGAGTGCACGTGATTAAAGGTGAGACCAACATGTCAAAGATAAGGTCTCAGATTATTTCGGGTTAGTCCAACACGGGATACGAATGTTAATTAATTGGGTGCATACGCCTTCGTAAAGCGGCCACATTTTGTTTTCAACGTCTTTGAAATTTGCATTTATTTTACGTTCGTATCTTCTCGCATCCAAAAATGGAATCAAATGAGTTTTAAAACCACTTCAAGCAAACATTGTTGGACCAATTTTATTTACGTACATTTTTGGCCGATTTTTGAGCAATTGATGATATACAGGGTGTAACAGACCTAGTCTACAATATTTTATGGATGGATACCTGAATAAATTACGAGTCGAAAATATTCAAGTTCAATGCTCAGTTTTTTTATAAACCGCTTATGGAATTAGTGTACATCCGACTTAACGATGGTACATTAGTCCAGAAACCAATTATGTAAAATGAAACAATAAATAAATACTTTAATTTAATAATAAAATTAATATATTAAAACAAACATTTACTCTTCAAAGGTTTTTTTTTAATAATATTATTTTATTATGAGAAGTTTCCACAATTTCATTCCTTATAAAGTCGACCGATGAAACACATATAATATTATTTTATGAATTCGATAAGCCAAATAAAGTTTTGGATAGATTTAAACAGAACAGATACATGTATAGTTATAAGTAGATCTTTATGGTTCATATTAGATTTATATTAGTCTTGCCAAAAGATTCTCGTGTTGTCAAAAAAACCGCTTAAATTTGCGAATGAAATTTAATTGTGTATCAGAATTTTAACAAAGGCTAAAGGCTCATTTTTAGATCAGCTAATGCGAAAGTTAGAAATAGCTCAGTAGACCAAAAAGCACGAAATTGGTTATGATGACTGTCTTCTGTATTGATGTTTGGAATCGGGTTCAACTAAAATTAATAAAAGTCGATATAGTCTTGTTAAAGATGGACTATTTGTTGTAACTTCGTACGAGAATATTGTTTAATATAATACAGTAAAATAATAGTACAGTAGACAGGGATCCGAATGAAGTATTTAGCTACTTGTCTGCCAAACCTTTAGAAACAACGCTACAGAAATTCATGTTATATAATGTTCCCCTATGGGTTCGCACCGGTTCGCGCGAACCGGTTATAAAAATTGTATTTTCTCGCCAACCCGTTTGTTGCTTACTATTTATTATATAACCAGATACATTTCGTAATATTGAAAAATGCTATTTATTTTTGTACCTTCGGCACCACCAAATCATACAAATACATACAAATATTCGTGACCGTTTATGAAGGCCTTCTAAACAGGATAGATTGTATCAACAACATAGTCGGGAGTAATAATATGCATTTAATAGGAATATGCAGGGGAATTGCCGGTTACCAAAATTAGTACGAGGACATCACTGGTGTGATGTATCTTTGTCAAAAATATTAGAAACTAAAAAATATATGATTGTTAGTATTCTCGAACGAGTCTTAGGAACTGGTACTGCTATCGGTAAATGCCACACTTACGAGTAATGCGAAGTTGTAAGTTTTATTCCATGTGTTTTTGAGAATAGTTACATAATTTAACTTCATGAATGTGGTTTTGGATAAGCGATATGTAAATCATGATAATTTTCTGTCCATTTTTTACAACACACCGAGCTGCACAATTTATTTATTTATTTTACATTATATGGTTCATTCGTACATTTTCTCTCCTGATATGTCTTTAGTCTCTCTGCATTTGATTTTGAAATAATTTTTATTTTATTTGTAACTATATAATACAATGTTAAAATCTGTTTGGACTGTGCCCATCTCACTAGAGAAATTATGTGTCGAGACGGGCATAGTTTACAAGCAATTGTTCAATTAATTAGAATTACAAGTAGTAGATACAATTAAATTTATTAATAGATAAAATGTGTATATGAAGAACAATTTTAAAGTGGACATAATTTTTGTTTCACTTTGTAGCAATAATTAATATAGGTATGAGTCAATATGTTTGGGTGAGTGCACCGATACTAGCTCTACCCATATTACGAATCCAAGTTTTAATATATAGTTTCATGTTCTTGGGATAATTCAATTGATTTAAATCTTTTAGCATTCTATTAAATAATTTAAGTCCAAAATATTTGTAGTTCCTTTGACCATATGTTGTATGTACTCTTGGGGTTTGTAGGTTATTTGTATTTGTCCGTGTGGAAATTATATTTTGAGTTGTTTTAAAATGTGTCTGTTTGTATTTATATATGTATTTAAGAGTAGTATTAGCGTATATTTGTCTTATATCAAAGACATCGAGTTTATTAAAAATTTCGTCAGAGCTCGTTGTGATATTTGATATTATTTATTAAATTACATGTATAAAACGTCGCGAATATTTTCTTTCAAAATCCTAAATGTAGTTTTTAACGACGGTGTCTTTATGAACAAATATGTGTTGTGTAATGCGTATCTACATACACATATATAAATTACAACGGCCATGACATCAAACTACTTGAGGCCCATTGAATATGCAGTTTGTTTAATTAGCTTACATTAATGAATAGTAATGTTTACAATGATAATATAATTCCGAGGTGAGACCCGTATTGTTTCCGAATGTACTCGGTGTAAATATCAGAGTCAATGTATATATGTAGGTACGGTTGGAAAATATTACCCCGTTACGCTTATATTACTGCGCTCTGAGTAAACAAGTTTGTTCGTGTTTTGATGACGTTTTGTAATTCCATACAAAGAAAAAAAAATTAAAAAATTATATCCCGTAGAGTTTAGTCCATACAAAGAAAAAAAAATCAAAAAATTATATCCCGTAGTGTTTAGTCAGATGAATTAAATGCGTTTATTTTATCTATATCAGACAACAAATAATGAGGTTTTTAGCGATGAAAAGTTTGCCACAGTCACTCCGTCAGACGGAAGTGCGATCGGCCTGAGCGATAAACAATTACCTACTACGCGATTGGTAAGAACATTTCACTACTAACGTATAATTTTATTTTAAAAACGTTACCCCTCGTGAACTTTGTAACATGCTAGTTTGCAGGTATTAACGTAAATTCTATATAGGTACCTAGATACTATTAAAATAATGAGTTTTCTAGAATCATCGTAGCTTTTTGGAATAAAGTAATGTGCACATTAAATAAATCAATTAAAATCAGGTTTGTAGAAACTATAGCGCTTTATTTAAAATATATACAATTAGTACAATACCATATATCTTCTATTTATCTAGAATTTTTTAAATGTATAAAATTAATTGTCTTTTTATTTAATACGGGTACATCAGCTGAAAGTTACATTTCATCGCTTAGTGTGAGTTACTTAGTGTTGCCGACTGAGTGTACTCGCGTAGTGTTGTGTGTTTTTTATGAAAGTGTTTTGTATGAAGTACGGTGTAAGTTTTTATCGCACATTATATACTTGGAAATTTGTTTTATAATTAACAACCGAATACGTTAATAATGTGAGAGATGTTTTCTCCCATTACTCGTATCTTAGAGGGATGCAATTTTTAACGTTATTTCAAAAATTATCCTACTGAATTACCCCCTTCACCTACATTTTTATCTAATATCATTTAATATATTTTAAAGTTATAAGAGTTTTTAAAGATGCGTATAAAGCAGGCTCACTTAAATATATGTTCACTAAATATGAATCCTTACGAAGAGAGTCAAATCCAGAATCCAGTGGTGGGATCGCGCATTTGCGAGTGGCCACTTTCCAGTCGGCCCCCATTTTCCAGGGGGCCCTCAAATCAATGACAAAAGAGAAGTACAACCAGGAGTAAAAGAGAAAGCGAATATAAAAAAGTAATATTTAATAAAACAACATCTAGGACATTGTTTTAGTTTTAGCTACAAAAATACTGACAGACCTAACTGTGCTCAACTTCCTTTACGCTCGGCTTTTATCGGGTCGATTTTAGTTTTATTATTATTATTATTATTGATAGTTTAACTTAAAATATCATCTCCATGTCTGTATTGCTGTTTGAAGTTTACGTTGTATTGTAAAGTTATTATTTTAAGGGACCTTTATCTTTACACACGGGGCCTCGAAAATATAGAATGGTTCCTGTCTATTACCCATACACTGCCTCCTTTTCTTATACCAAGAACACGATCTTGTCTATAGTATTCTCTATAGTTTCGACAATTGGAGTTGAAACTTTGAACTGACATATATAGTTTTAATTATCTCCCTGCCATGTGGGAATGATAAATTGGAAAACGGAGAGTATACTGTGTGATTCGTTTTCTCATTACGGTGCGTGACGAAATTGGTCCATAGTGCTTATTGCATGACACTTCGCGCAATCACTGATGTGTATGAATAAGAGTACTTCGTGCAGAATAGCAGAGTACGTGTCCTGAACCCAGAAGATCTGTGAATTCAGTGAAAGAAGATCCAGATACCAAAATATGTATTTCACAGGTGGATCGTGTTATCTGGTTGTGGATGGTCCTTCTGTTCACCCAATTCCCTAATACGATCTCTTTTCTAAATTCCTTCCTCCCTTCCTACATCCCGTAGTTCTCTACCTTTTATCCAGGTACATAGCATGAACTTTATTTCACGTTTGGGTGGTGTTCTTTTATTTTGTGGATATATTTATTTCTTGTTTGTATAGAGAAAGATATTAAATGATTGTAATGTTTTTATAAAAAATATTACACCCCTTCACTATTTATTTTATTTATTTATTTGTAACTATACAACTAACTCATTAGATAAATTTTGTGTCCAGACGGGCATAATTCACACGACGGGCACTATGCATAGACGAACAAGGCTGCAAAATAACTGAAAGCACCAGTCGCCTCCGACCACTTTTGCCATTGGACCAATCTGTCCATTATACCAGGATTGCTACACCTTAAACAATTCCACGCACAGGCCTCTGCCACGGCCAACCCAAGAAACCGTGGCAGACGTCATCCTCGTAACGAGGTACCGCCGAAGAAGATTACACACCTTTCTACTAACCGCCTGTTAAAAGGTTTGCATTTATTAACGCGCTTATTTTAAAACAGTTTTATGATACACTTTACACGAGAAGCCTCCAAAAAAATATATTTCGTGACAAAATCAATAATATTTTATTATTGGAAATAATAAATATTGGATTAATTCCAAACCTGTTATAAAAATGATTAGGCGTATAAGGTACTCCACGCAACATTCTCTTAAATTAGTATAAATTCGGTTAAAAGAACTTTAACTCGAACATGCTCAGAGCTAAATGATTAGAGGCACGATAGCTCGGATTATGGGCTACGTTTTGTGTACACTGCGCAAAACCACCATTAAAAAGGTTTTACAAGCAACGGAACTCTAAAAGAAACCCATAGAAAAATAAGCAATACCATGTTAAAAGAGAACAATCAAGTTACCAATTATTATCTAAATCTTTCTAACGTTATTTTTATGGAATTTAAAATGTAAAATAAACGCAGCCACCAAGTAGATAATCTGCTGGCTGATAGGATGTACACCGTACGGTGGGGCGTCTATTTTATAATTATCCTAATTATGTATTGTATAAAATTTTAAACGTATAATTATGCCTCATTATATTTCTCAAGCATATATATATGTTAAAATTTTTGTTTACACTGCTAACAGTCAGCTAAAACAAAAAACTTGTATTTGAAAAAAACATTAACATACAATACGAATCAACATTTCCTAGTAGGACTGGCATCTAACACTTGCAATACCGTGTTACATACGTCTAGCAATTGTTATAACGTATTTCATAATGTTAAATCGATGTTTTGTCAATCAAACGTTATTCATTACTTATTATTAAGCAGTATATTATACATGTATATTAGTATGGGATTATTCAAAACACAGCTTTGCAAGCTACTTTTGTATAGTTGGCCATTGCGATTTTGAAGAAATTACTCTACAAATATTTTTTTTGGAGGGACGTGACCTTAGATGTTCCTTTGTGTCAGTATTGACATATCTTTCACGCATGAATTGCTCTTTCTTATTCTTCTTTCTTTTTTAATCTATTCCAGAAATAAAAATCTCATTTACTTCCAACATGTGAATGATCTAATATGTTCGTACATTCGATACAGCTCTTTTTCCAAAAAGACAGAAAAACTGATTAAGAGCATGGTGTTAACAGAAGGGGAGATAACCACCTACTGAAAGAACCACTAAACATTGAAATTAGTCGAAGGAGTCGTGGAAATCTTAGCTGAGCGGGCTGACCCCGAATGACCTCCAACTCGATGGACCGACCATACACTCACCATCCTATTGTAATCTTCAAGGACATCAACAGTTCACATATTTCAATATTTTTAAATGATTATACAATTATATTATCCTGTTAAAGAGTACGAAGGGATATCAAGGTAAAAATAATGTGCACGATAAATTGTTGTAATTGGTAGTCATTTATTAGTTATCATTTTAAATTAAATAAATAAATATAAAATAACTTCTTCATTATCTGCAAAGTTACTTAATAATAAGAAAAAACACACGAGATGCAACAACTATTTTAAATTTTCAAACAAATCATTACTTTGGCAATAACAAGGGTTCAGAAATTGTGCATATAAATTTAAGAAATAAGAAAAAGTGTTAATATGAAATTAAAAATTATAAATAATCAAATCTTTTTTGCAAATAGTCACATCTTTAATTTGTTTTCACAGTAGTTCCTAATTAGTTACCCACAACTTATATTTTTTATGTTTTGTTTTGTCTAAGGTTGCATTTTTAATTTCAGTATATCCACATTTTTTCGTGAAGAAGGGACATGCTGATGTATCTATAAATTGTGGTTTTAAACTAAGTTTTTTTTCTGATTATTTAAAAAATATAGTATATAAAAATATATTATCTGTATTGATGCCTTGTCACAAGTTCCGATTCTGAGTAGCCCTCGCAGCTGACTCCGGTGTCTCTTCAGCTAGATGAAACGCATCTAGCCACCGCTGTGACACTCTTTCAGAACTTCTTCAGCCAAAAATTGTGCCCAGGAAAATCAGTTTAACGCATATTGCGACCGACGAATTGATTTTTTTTGTTCACTGCTGTAGATAGGATTAAGACAGCGTTGCGCTGTCCACGGGATACTAAATGTCATTCACCAGCAATAGAATTTGAAGGTGTATATTATACTTTTGTCGCTATTGCGAACTGTCTCCACTGCATACATGAAAAATCAACCAAGATGCACAACACAACAACCAACTAAGATGTAAAGTTACCTAATTAAGTAATTTTAGTAGTATAAAATTCTTCAATTTACAAAATGCCACGTATTCCGCTAGCATAATACTTAAAAATATTTTACTTAATCAAATTGAAAATTAAAAGCGAATAAAATTTTATTTAAGAGAATGTTCGCGTGATGTGATGCCACCGGTTGAAAATGAGTTAAAAGAAATTAATGTACTTAGCATATTTAGGCTAACGATCAAAAATATCGAAGACATGCAACCATTTAATTACGCCGTCATCGCAGTAAGTAATTGTAGGCTTCACTCCGACACGACGATAAAGAAGCGTACGATAAAAATCAAGCCATAGTTGTTTATCAGCTGTGAATTTTCGCGAAGTGTAAATAACTTTAGTAAAGTTTGTTCATGTATTTGGCCTCAGTGTGTATCACGCAATGCATTTGTTCGAATGTGTAAAGGGCTAAAGTTGTTTCGTTCTCGTATTATTTAAGCAATTGTGGTATATTTTGGTGTGCCTTACCTAAAGAACGTACCCACAGTGAAAAAGTTATGTACGACAATGATTTGATCTCAATTATTATGTGATTACATTTTCACAATGGATTTATCCTGTTACAGAGATGTGAGTAAGGCAGTTATGTGTTATATACTATGTTTGTTAATTAATAATATGGATATTTTTTTAGCTAAAGATACAACCATAGAAATTTAAGGGTCCCTGCACCTGCTAATTGATCTAGATTACGTCATAATTAAGTTTTATTTTTATAAACAGCAGAATTACTCCTAGATAATACAATATGAAAAATGATGTCACTTTTGAAATGGATAGATATATTCAACACGAGTATCCTAGATTTTCATATGTATTTGGTTAGTTTCTCTCTGATAATACTTTTATAATAATTTAATATAATTTTCCTTTCCTGATTGTTTCGTATTCTAGTACACGGCATGTAATTTACAAAATTATTATGTATGAATTATTAGGAATAAAAAGTTATTCTAAAAGACCTACGTTATATATAATAACATATAATTTTATTTCGATCAAACAATGCGTAATACTAAACTACAAAAATATATTCTATACATAATAAAACGCCAAAACAATTTTGATTAAACGATGTAAAATATCAAACAACGAAAATATATTATACAAAGAAATCATAATAAATTTAAAAATAAAAATATATTATATACGCTACCCTTCTGCGTAGTTTATCTCGACATTGCAGATAATTCTACGAATTTCTATTTTTAGTATAGAGCAATAATAGCAACTGGTATAAAAAGTTTTACTGCAAAAAAATGGGCCCATATATAAAATAATGATATCTGGTCATTAAATTAAAATTTTACAAAGAATTTTTAAAAGCCTGTTGATTATAATAATAACGGAATATTAATTTACTGGAATACACGTACGATTCTGTCTTTTTTAATTATAATTAAGAATATGTGAAATATTTTTTATATAAAAAAATATAAATTACTATAAATTGTTTTTAGTAGAAATCTGCAGAATAAATTTATTACTACCCGTATTATTATGATTATTGTAATTTTTTTTAAATAAAATGCCAAAATATTTTTTATACACAACAAATATAACGTAGAAAAAATCATTATTATATTTATTGTAATTTAATAAAAATAATTAATTAATATATTTTTATTTTCTTTTAAGATCCTACTTTATAAAGCGAATTATTGTGGTACATTAAAAAATTATACACACTCGCCTGGCAAGCGGATATACAAATTATTTAGACAAATTGGTTTTACCGGAGTACCTCATGATGTCATCGCATTATTTTTTGATACACCTAAAAAAATCAAATCATTTAATTAATTAAAAATAAATTAACACTAAAAGTGTATTTAATTATTTTTGTAGTATTGGGAGTCTTACAATATTCTTAATATTGTGGAGTAATTGAATAGCATTGATGGATAAATCACAATCGTGTTTACTCCTTGCACTCTCGCGAGTCCATATTTTGAAAAAATATTAAATATAATTTTTTTAAATTTACATATGGCATATTTAAAAATTTAAATAGGTAAGTTTTTTATTTACATAGCTAGTTTAATGTCTAAAGAAACTTTTTAAAAATACAGTACCCCAAAGCCTTTCCCGGCTTTGTCGTAAAATGAACTATATATAAAATATTTTTAATAAAAAATCTAGTTAGCACAATCCAGTACTTCCATGTGTGTAAACATTGTATGTGTGGGTGTGATGTGTGTAGAGTTCACTGGGAAGGAAGGAACGAATTACGTTTTATCAAATATTGTTATTAATTTTTTAATTCTTAGAATAAGTACATAGTAATACATACCGAGACGTGCGATGAGTGTGCGTGGTGTGGCTTTTTGAAAATATGGATTTCTAAAATAAAGTAGACATATTACACTTATTTTTGATGTTTCATAATTTTATTTGTTAGAAAACCCATTTACTTATTAAATAAAATTGACATTTAATTAAAAAAATGTGAATATAAACCAGCTATCTAGAAGTTGATAAAATATTTTTTATAAAAGATAAAATAAGATTATAAAAAAATATATATTAAATACTTATTTTGTAAATGAAAAATTTATTTCCTCAGAATGTTTCATTCTGAAATAATAATTATCATGAATAAAAATAAGTTATTAAATAAATAACTTATTTTTGTTACATTTAAAGAAATTTTAATAAATTTATTATAATTTTGAAAGTGGTTATACAATTATACGTAATGAAACTTACAATTTATTTGGTGAGGGTTACATTTATCCAGAAATGAACATTTTATGGATAAATTACAAAAACAAACTTAGAATGAAGATCAGAATAGATGTGTGATTGTTGCCTATAAGAAATTATCGAGACTGGGAGAACAGTGTACCGACACAATAAAGTTCCAGTACCAGGTTTTAATAAGAAAATAATGTAAAGCTGATATTAATATAGTGAGTAAGATTAAAAAAGGATCACTTGGGTGGTTCGGTCATATGAAACGGATGTATGAGAAGAGTATGCTAAGAAAGATATATGACCCAAGTGTTGATGACTCCTACAGCACCAAAAGTAGAAAACGTCCGCGGAAGACTTGGCACGACCAGGTAAACCAGATACCTACTGGATTCCTGTTAGAAGCCACAATAACCGGCGAGCTTGCATGAGAAGATGTACTTATAAATGTGGATGAGGCGAGAATTGTATGTCAGGACAGAAGAGTGTGGCGCTCTATTCTCTCTGCCTGCCCCCGCGGACAAACGGCGTGATGGTAAGTTATTTAATTTGCTGTTGTCCAAATTTTTAATCAATGTACATCGTGAAAATGATAATTAAATTTTTTTATTTTATTTGAGCCAATAGAAGACATTCTTAATTATTCGTACAATTTTATCAAGTTCAAATTATATTATTACACACATTCTGTTATTATTTAAATTTTCTTATGTAATAATAATAATGGATAATTTGCATAGCGACATTTTCGTAAAAATTATCACCTCAAAGGCGCTTTGCCCTTCTGTATGTTACGCGTTAGGGAAATTTGATAATTTGGTGCATTATATTGGAGTAATATGTAAATGTCCTTAGAAACATTAATGAAATGTATCTGTGAAGGTACATTTTACTAATTTAAAAAATGTAACACTGCTATATTGTAGGTAGGTAGTTATTTATTAATTATTTAAACTATGTTTTAAGCAAGTAGGTAGGTAAATATTTATTTAAATAATTTACGTCTTTCGGGATTTATACACTAGTTAAACTTAACACATTGATAGCACAATAATACTCAAATATAAATATATATTTTTAAAATTTATTTCTTACAAAATATTAAGTTTAAGAATATAAATATAGCTAAGTACATAATATTTAAATGTTAAAAAAAATAATTTAATCAGTTGAAAAGTATTTTTCTTTTTCTTCATAATCTGCTCAATCCTGAGAACGTTTCGAACGAATTCGTTTCCATTCCTCCCGGTCTTGAGCCGTGTAAATTGTAGCGTTTAAAGAAAACTATTATTGAAACTTTTCTTTAAGTATTAAAGAGATAACTTCGTAGATTTAAAAACGAGTGAAATTCGTTTAAAGTTTGACCAAATCTGCGGCAAAGTTCACGGAAGAAGTTTCAAATTTAAATGTTTCATTTTCCAATCAGTGGCGCTCTCTATTTGATTCACGCCGAACTAAATCCAAGTGTGACGTGCATTAACGGATCCACCGACTAATCCGCAGCCGGTAAATCGCGCGGCCGCTTCGAAAAGGACAGATCGTCCGCAGTGTCTTGCCGGAGGCGCCGAAGGGAGGGGCGAACTCTTTCCCGCGGCGCCGAGCGGCGTTAATTATCCCCGTCAAACCGGTCGGTCTTAACTACCTTTTTAATAAGAACCTTTAGAAACATCGCCGTCTCGCTCGCGCTAGATAAAAATTTTCACCGCGAGATTGAGCCAGTGTGAGTAGCCAGGCGGATGAAGAGACTGGGTCAAAAAATTACAAAAATTAAACAAATATGCCGTCTCATAAAAACTAATCTCAGACTAATGTACCATACTAATGATGTGGTAAACTTAGATAATGTGATTGATATTTCATAGTAACGACAATTGGTAGCTGAATACCAGTAATAGCTCACACTAATCACATTAAAAATAATGGTTAAATAGCTCTTGAATCACGTAGTGTGAATAAAAAATCTGTTGTTCAATTTTAAGATCCAATGCTATTAATGTGAGCTGGGGGAGAAAATAAGAAAAACATTACCATGCCAGTATAAGGGTACTGGTAGAGCCTGGGTTGACCAAATTAATCATGAATATGTGTTTAGACGCATAAAAAATAAATTAATAAAGGCAGCAGAGGCAGGGGTAGAAAAGAGATTATCTTGGCTGTGTAACCTCGGAGAATGCTTAAATATTCAAAATGTTGGTGATCTTTTACAGAATAAATCAATATACTGCAACATGGTCGCCAACCTTGAAGAAGAAGTCTTGCGCTATGGTGCCAAAGTGTGCGCGCGCACATCCGCACAACAATGCTCATCACTATAGTCTACCCCTACGCCATACTCTTCTGTCCCGATTCACGCCTCTTTCACATTCATACATCTTCTCATACAAGCTGAAGCTTCTTAAATAATTATCTGGTTCCACTGAGTTTTTCACGGATATCATATTTGCTGTTGCCATGAATACTCCCGATATATATATATATATATATATATATTTCTTGTCATACTTCCGTCATTCATTTGTTGTTGTGATGTTGTTTGAGTAGCTTGTTGGTGTAGTGGTTAAGACGCTGGCCTAGTGATCTAGTGGTCGGTGGTTCGCGCCTCGTTCCAGGATTGCAGCAAGTTAGTCGTATTTTCATAGCACAAGCGTTTAGCTTAGTTTGAGAATAATAAGAATATTAATGTGACATGTATTCCGTGTACGCATCTCTATTTTTTTTAAATTATAAAAAAAAATGTAATTTGTACATTTTTGCGGTGGATCAAATATTGAACACCCAGTGATATTTAAATAAACTTATAATTATTATTAATAATAATATTAGTTATACAAAATTATTTATTTATATTCATAATTATTAAATAGATATATTAAAAATATCAATTGAAACAAAAAAATAATAATCTTTTGAAAAGTTAATTTAGCACCACGGTCTACTAGGGTAGTATCTACGATGGCAGAGCACTCGATCAGTGTATGAGTGGTACCGGAATCAATATTCGATAACATTTTGTTGAATTTAAAAAGATTTTAGAGGCGCCTAGTATTGATACCGATACAGGTGAAAATAGAACGCAAGTAATGTTACAAAATTTTGAATAAATGTTGAATTAATATATTATTTAAAAAAATATTAGAATTATTGTCAAGTACACAAATGAAAATCATTGTTTTATAATTTTTTTATTGAATTCAATATATTGGTGAATTTGTGTAGATCGGATTTAAACCATAATGTACGGGCTAAGCGATGTGTGAACATTATCTGACTATGCTCCCACACTTTTCACAAATATTTAAATCCCTTGTGAAAGTCCGCCACTAAGTATCGAACTGTGTATATATTTTGTAACCAGATCTAGTGATGTACATTACAAAATTTTTTCTCTCAAAGCCTTTAAAATAAGATAAATGATATATGTACTTTATATGGTCGGGAATAATAAAAAACCAAAATTAGTTAAGCGAACCTATTGATTATCTTATTAGGGGACTGAGACAATGTTCTCTCACACACGAATTGACATCATAACACGCATCATTTTTTTAAATACTTCTTATTCGTATGTCGCCTTCTATCGAAGGTTGGCGACCATGTTGATTTATCCTGTATAAGGTCTAACCACTTTCTGAGGCTATACAGCCAAGATAACCATTTCTAGCTACGCCTCTGCTACATTTTATCTTCACCCAATGTAATTAATTGTAAAGTATCATATTTTTCATTGTGGATAATGTGACTAGAGTATGTAGCTTTCCTTGGTCGTTGTTAGTTTTCTTGACATATTTATGCCTCTTAATTTAGTAATGTGGTCAATCCAGGACATGCGTAATTTCAGTAAGGGTCGGTTGTGTGATCAGTAGTAACTTTTTACTATAGTATTTTTTTTTTACTAAAGTTAAATTTACTAAAGTAAAATTTACTAAAGTAAAATTTACCAAAGTAAAATTTACTAAAGTAAAATTTACCAAAGTAAAATTTACTAAAGTAAAATTTACCAAAGTAAAATTTACTAAAGTAATTTTTTTTGAGAAAACGGGGTATTTGATCGTTAGTTAAGAATACATGTACTTCTAGAATGTACATCTTGTGGTAAACTCATTTTACTCTGCGATATCCGATAGTAAAAACGAGAATCGATAGTTAAAAATTCCAAATGTCGTCTGACACATTGATACTTTGAAAGTTGCAGTATACGACAATTAATTATTCAATATTCCCATTATTTTAGTGATGAGAGATTGTCCGATAATGATCTCATTGTTTAATATACTTTATCACGCACGAAAAAATTTCACCACCAAAGTGACATATCGAACGCCTGGATAATGCATAAAATAAAGCATATTTCATAATTATTTATCACGCCTATAGACATCTCCATCTACTCTTTGGCAATAGTAAATTTGACGTTCAAACAACAATTTTAATCACGGACGTCAGTAAAAAGTCAATAAAGTAAAACGTTACCATAGTAAAAAGTTAATAATGATCACTCAACCGGCCCTAAGTTGCCTTGTACTGGTATGGTCGTGTTTTATTATTATCTCCCCCAGCGCACAAATAATATAGGGTTATCCAACAAGTATGATTGAACTTTGAAATGGAATTAAATTTTTAAAAAACAAAGTATGATATCGATGACTTATTTGAATTTGAAAAACCATTAACAATGAAATATAATTTCGTTTAAATGTGCACCACGACTACATTTGATACAATGCATTCTTCGGATCCAATTTTCAGCCACTCTTTCGCGTAAGTCTTGTGCAATTTCACCAATTACACGAGTTATATTATTTTGTAATTGTTCATTTGTTATTGGTTTATCAACATACACAAGTGACTTCACATATCTCTACAGAAAATAGTCTAACAGAGAGATATCACATGATCTAGGAAGCAAATTTACAGATCGACCATAAAATTCACGAAGTGTACGCTGAGTTTGCCGAATCGAAGACTGATATTTGTTTTATTTTTGTTCCAATGTGAAACTCTCCATTATAAAATGCAGACTATACTGAGTAAAAATATCAATGCCAGCTGTCGTAACCTGCGGCGGTGCTGCCTTGTACAAATGTACGCATCTGGGAACCTATTTCATTGAGGTCTATACAAAGTCCTGTGCATAGACGGAGAGCTCCAGTCGTCTCGGACCACCCTTGTCACTGGACCAAGCCTTGCATTATTCCAAGAGTGTGTGTATGGTACTGTGCAATATTGCCTGCACTTAAACAATTCCATACACAGGCCTTAAACATGGCCAATCCAATAACCCGAGCGGCAATGTACTCAGCAGGATCAATCCTATGTGGTCACAAAAATGATGGAGGAAGATCAGCCATTCAGAACCGCACTGCCCAGCTGATGCATGTAGACTATATGTGGATGGGTACGCGGTTCGAGAATAGAACTCCTCAGCCACACTCGGACTCACAAACATGAACAATGGCATACGTCATCCTCGTAACGAGGGACCGCTGAAGAAGAAACGTGGGTACTATTCTTATATGAAATTGATTGTGCATACCGTGATCCAAAGTTAGAGGGAATATTCGACTGAGACTAAGTTTGCTGACCTGATCTAAAAAGTAACAATTTTTTTAAAATAGCGATGAATGCAAATAACGGTAAGCGCTATACTACAATGAATTCTATGACTAACTTAGTGACCACAGGAAGAGTTGAAAGAAAACGATACACCGAATAAAAGACTTCATAGGTCATGGAGGGAAGAAGGGGTTGAAAAATATTTTGCATCAAGTTCCAGGCAGCATTGATAACACAATAAAGAAGATGAATACTTTATGGGTTGTTGAAGATTTTTCTTAAAATTTTATCTTATTTCTTTTATCATATAAAATATTTCAGTAATGCTAAAATTATGCAGTAGTGATATAATGCCGACTTGTTAGATTGATCTGCAATTAAAAATTGAATATTACATGTTTTTGTAAGCAATAAATATATAAAATATGCTAAATATGAATATTATCTTCTGTTGTTATTAGACAAACTAGTGTATTAAACCCGTCTTAAAGCGGGCACAAAAGATATACATTAGACTAATTAATATAATTATTTACCCACAATACAACAGCGTTACAATATTCCAATTTATAATTTTTAAAGGAATGTAAATATTTGTTTTCCATTTGAAAAATACTTTAATATCAAAAACAGTTCACAGTATGTGAATTTCAATTATTTCACACCACTCTAAAATGTGTGACTCGCATAAGGATATTGGGATATTATAATATATCATTACCAGCAGCTTTCTATCCGCTTCTGGATGAAGGTCTCCCCAAGTGTCACATTTTTCTATTCATTATTATTGATTTGCAGAACTTGATGAGGTGATCTATCGGCTTTTCGATTCCCCTCGGGTATTACTGGATGACTACATTCGACAAACGATTGTCCGTCCTCCGAGCGATTTGCCCAGTGCCTTTTAATTTTATTAGCGTATTCAAATATAATCAATTTCTAGTTGTGTAGATTTTGTTGAAATTAAGATCTTTGTTTAAAAAAATCTATAAATAAAATTACTGCTTCAAATACGTTTGTTTAGTGTTTTTTAAAAAAACAGCAAAAATTGACACTATGTCCCTTATTCTCCTCTGCCCTTCGATCGCATTCGATTCCATTGAAAATGGTTTATTAACTTCGTTCGACAAAGTAGCGTTTGAAGTTGTCGCAGCTTTACGTCTTGTAATTTCGTTTATTTGCCCACATATTCGCTATTATTACGGATGCAATAAAATAGTATATGTACATGTTTGTTTATTCGGAGCATTGTTCTCCAGAGGATCCGAGCCGCAGCTGTCGCTCGTGAAAATGACGCTATCCGTCTCTCTCTGTCTTTTCAACGTTTATAAATCGCTTTGTAAGGCCGTCTGCGGGCGAGTAATAAAAAAAAATAGTAAAGTTACACTTGGTAAAAACGTGAGATCCACGTCGCGGCTTGTGGACACTGTGAAGTGCAATCCGATCGAACTTTTCATCAATTATTTTTTACTCGGTTGTTTTTATCTAGCTCGTAGGTGCGACGCGCGACGGGGCGAAATCAATTGAAGATGCCTTTGCAAAAAGATGTTGATCAAGAAATAGTATTAAATATTTACACACCTGATGAAATATACTTCTATATATATATTTGATAAATGCATATCCGAGTGCTACACCAATTAGTCTACCATTGAACAAAATATAGGATTAAAAATCATTTTAAATATATTAATTAGAAATATATACATTTAAAATAAATTTTATCGAAAAATATTGTTGTTGCGCCACCGGGATTCGAACCTGGATCTCTTTTCTAACCGGGGAAGGTGCATTATCCAACTATGCTACAGCTACAATATTTTTAGCGACAAATATTCGAACCTGTATGTTAAATTAGTTATTAATTTATTTATTTTTCGACACATTGAACTATAACTATATATATAAGGAAGAGTGTCTGTTGGTTTGTTTGTTTATTATACAAATCTACAGTTATATTCTGAGCTTGATGAAATTTTGCACACTTGACCTTCAAAACTAGACCAAGGTCACTGTCAAAAAACCACCCCCATACCTCATAAAGCAGAATTTTGGTAACTTTTAATGAAATTTTGCACACTTGACGACGTTCAAAATAAGAGGAAAATTACTATCTACATCTGATTCCCCCATTCCCCAAAAAAAAGCCTTTGCACTCTACGGAAAGCCCGGGCAACGCCGGGTACTTCAGCTAGAATAATACATTTTTAGAACACATTCTTACTGTGAAGTTGTCATTTTTCAGAACGTAGATCTGTGATATTTTTAATACAAATTAAATGTATTAATTAATTTATAGAAATTAATTTAATTAATTCTGGCTCTCCTATCGGATTTTATTCAAATGTATTTAAGATTCCGTAAATATAAAGAAGATGGCTTTCAAATAATGGAACGACAGATGTATCAATTTGAAAGTGCAACATGTAAGTTCGAAAATTTGTCGTCAACTTACTATTTTAGTGTAGCGTAATCGGTTAATGCATTTCCCCAGAAAAATATATTTTTTTGGATAAATTGATTTTATATTTTTCTAATTAATACATTTAATTTGCATTAAACATATAGACGTGCAATATGTACAGGTAAAATAAACAGTTTATTACATATGTTTTTTTTAAAATACATTACCCTACTAGGCTAACCTATTTTAGGGCAAATTGTCAAACAAATCAAATTTCACAAACCGAATAAACCAATATAACGCAAAACATAATTAAATAGAAAATGAAACATACAAGACAAGTAAACGTGAAAATGTGTAAAATGAGAGAATAAAAATACTGATGAGTAATTATATGTATCTTTCCTCACTTCTTCATTCTTTACTCTGTCATAAATAGATTTGCCATTTTTCCACTGCATTCAGTCTACTTTCGTTCCTCTACTGCCAGCTCCAGGCCTCACTTCTATACATCAGTGTCGGTACCAGAACTCCATTGTGCACCGCTAGTCTTGTCTCGGTTGACAAATTCCCGTTAGATATAATTACATTCAAATATGTGTAATACAATATGTATTAATAGAATATAAGCACATACAAAGTAAAAGAAAATATATAATATTAAAAGTTATAATGCAGTACACATAATACAATTATAAGACTTATTTCATAATATTCAACAGTTTACTATCAGATTCTACCTCTAGCTCTACCTAATTTTAACAACCAATTTGAAATATTATTTTTAAAAACTTTAATGTCATTTAAAGTTTTAATATTATTTCCAATTGTGGTTATTGGTTCAGAGCAATAACTTGTTCATTGTATGTTGTGATTCTCTTCATGATTTTATTTACATATTATCATTATTTATTTACCTTCCTGTTTATTTCACTTGGTTAAAAATCATGCCATGTGAAATACCAAGTGTGTAATATTACTTTCGTGAAAAACATAGCATCACGCCATTTCCTAAAAGGGTATGCAGTGATAGAGCGTCACACTTCATACACAGCAATAAATTTTATTGCTTAATTTTTCAATAATGTAGTTATTATCTTCAACTATTTGTTACTGAAAAACAATGAATATTTATTGTTTTTTACTTATTAATCTACAACTTTAAAAAAATGTTAAGTATGAAAAATTAAGTGACAAAATATTGACGTGTGGTTGATAAACATGTATTTAAAAAGCCCTTTGTACTTTTGCGTAGGTACCTAGAACCTAATAGCATACATACAGATCGCGGAATCTTTGGAACAAAAATAAACCTTTTTATATGCTTGAATTTTTCGCTCACTAAAAAATTATAATTTAAAAACATTAATTCTTAAACCAATAGATATCTGCGTAGTTACTTTATTTTTGTATAGTTGATGATTTTTAATATTTATGAAGATGTCTACAAAAATAATTAAATATATGGACATGTGGAGTCATTAATTAAAACACAAATTAATTCACACACGTACGCTAACCAATCTCAAATAAGGGCCACTAAAAATAACAATGGGGTTGAAATAATGATCCCTTATTTTAGGTTAAATCGTAAAAACTGAATCGTGTCAATAGCACTGATACAGCGTGTCCCTTGAATGTCTCGGTAACTTGGCGTATAAAAATGAATACGCCAGCAATAATAATGGTTGTGAGATTTAATATGAACGGTTTAATGAAATAAGTCGGCTAGTCCCTTTCGGCAGAGTGCGACCATTTTTTGTTTCAGTCTATCGTTATTTAAGAGAGCGTTTATCACAGCTCACTATCTCTTTTTGTTATACCGTAGCCTCACCTCAGTGACGTGCCTCCGCGGCACAGTGGAACGATCGCTCGCCTACTAATCGGACAATCTGAGCAAATAAATTATACGCTTTTCGAATGTTTTATTTACAGTCTGTACCTACGTTTTATTTCAACACCTACTAGGGATTAAACTATCCAAAAATGTTTTGTCTATTTTTAGAAATTATTTGTTACGTACTTTCTTACCATCACGCCGTTTCCTCGCAGAGAGAGTAGAACGCTACACTCTGATCGCTATTCTCGAGTACATCTCATGCACGCCCTTTGGACATTCTTTTTGAAGCTTCTAACAGAGTCGTTCTCCAGTACTTACCTACCAGGTCTTTCGCGGGCGCCCTCAATTTCTGATGTTTTCAACACTCTCCTCGAATATCTTCCTTACCATTCTCTCCTTGTTCATACGTTCCACATGACCAAACCATTTTGATTTGTAATTCTATTATATTGTACATAGGATGTTTGATCTTCATGATAAATTCATGGATCGCCGGTTACCGTACGTGTATCTAGATACACCACTATGTAGACACCACGGTCCTATATATAGTTAATATTTATACCCCCCCCTCTCCAATAAGCACAACTTTCTTCATGTTTTATATGATTTCTGTGAAGTACATGACGCTAGCCACGCTATTTGTCGTGTAATCGGTTTATCGCTACTATGCGTATCGAAATCAGTTTCATATTGCTATTTGTATGTGGTGCGAGTAGGATTGTCATGCAACCAGCAAAATCAGAAGACCAGCGAATAAAAGAGCACCTCAGGTAGGTCGTGTCATTCCTAGTGTCTGGTTGGTTCTTAAACCCCCTGTTGCGTTCATATCCCTGTTCCAAATTTCCTCCATCCATCCAACATTCCGATTTCCAAGCCCCTTGTGCAAACATAGGGGTTAGCCTGTCCTAAAAAGTCATTGATAACTAATACAATACGTGACAATAAAATAATCGAATAAAAAAACTTTGTATGAAACCACAAAATTTATTATACGTCAACCGGTTTCGCTTATCTCAAACTTTATCAAGACGTATTTAAAGACTTTTTTAAATACGTCCTGATGAAGCGTAAGGTGGTTTCAATAAAAGTGATTGTTATTTTATTTAATATATTTCAAACCACAAAGTGATTGCTTTCTACGAAAATATAAAAAAATAATTTATACCTGCTTTCATAATTTTGCCTTGATAATTATTTATTAATTTATATTTACATTTAAAAAATTTCATTGTAAATTGATGTAAGTACGTCTACCAGAAGCTGGTGATGGTAAAATCGTTATTTAAACAGTTATTTTGACTTCCCTATTATGCTTCATTATATTATATTAACGTACTCGTACGTTATATTTTACCCATCTGGGTTTTGGTTTGGTTTTCCGTGTTTTGAACCTTATCGTTTAATTGCAGTAATAAATTACATTTTTGAAATGTCAACATTGAGCAATATTTTGTGTTAAAAATCCTACAAGTTTGGAAAGTTACAAATCAAATTTATTCATATTTCAAACGAAATCGACACTACATCTATGTATCAATTTTCTTTATATTTACCCATATATGAGCAAAGAAGGCGTTTGATACTAGTTGAAATTCTAATCAATATTGAGAATTTATTTAAACAAAAACTTTTACATGTTTGCTAATCAACTTTGATTGTTAATTAATTTAAAGTGTAATTTATTTTTTAATTAATTTATCAGATAATTAACGTTTAATGATTGAAAATATTTTATTAAATGTGATAATACGTATGATTTGAAGACAAATTACACGAACAAAGCATGATTGTAGTAGGTACCTTAGAACTTAATATTTTAGAAAACTTTTAAGATCTTAAATAAAATAAGAAAAAAATAATTACTTTAATATGAATATAACACATGTTACAATACCTTCCATCTATTCAGTGTTTCCATTCCAAAAAGGGTTAATTCCCCCCTTTTATGCCCTTACCATCAGCCGAATCAGTGACATACGTAAACAGACTATTATTATTGTATGGTATATATGTACTTTTAACTCAAAGGATCGGAGAACGGCGTATACCTTATATATATTTTGGATTGTTACACAATAAGAATGTGTTCTCCTAAAAAATAATAAAGTTGTATCAATGTGTCCAAAATTTAATAAAAATGAATTGATAATTCTGGCGTCTACTATCAGATTTACTTAAAGGTATTTTGAGATTCTGTAAAAATAAGGTAGATGGCTCTGTCAAATGATGGAACGATTAAATGTATTGATTTCAAAAAGGTAACATATAGGGTCGAAAAATTGTCGCTAAAAATAGTGCCGCTGTAGCTTAGTTGGATAAAGCACCTCCCCCGGTTAGGGAAGAGATCCAGGTTCGAATCCCGGTAGCGCAACAACAATATTTTTCGATAAAATTGATTTTATATGTTTATCTTTATAATTAATATATTTAATTCATATTTAAAAAAATAATTGTTAAGTTGTATTAAAAAAGAATAGTCATATAAAATTATTAGGAAACATTTTTTTTAAAAGATTATTCAATTAAAAATACACAAAAATCTATCGCATACATATTTGGTTACATTACATTTGGTCGGGATATTACGAGTAGAATATTTTATTGATAGATTTACTTTTTCTGTACATCTTTCTATTTGATGTAATTTGTTTTAAATATAATATAAATATCATATGTTTTAAACTTGCAAAACCATAAAATGTGTTTTCATTAAAATACACAACTAATTATTTAGAACTATGTTCTGAAAAACTATAACTTCCCAATAATAATGTATTCTCCTTTAAAATTATTTTCGTATTTTCACCGTGTAATAATAATTAACTACCAAATAAAAACGTTCAGTTACACTGTCGTCTGTAACTGTAAAATTAATATTATCAAGGATAACACATTCTTATTGTGAAGTTGTAATTATTCAGAACATAGAATTAGTACTTAATTAATATAATCGTAGAAAGCAATCACTTTGTGGTTTGAGATATTAGATTAAATAAAACACAATCACTTTGTATTAAATCATGAATTTTATTCAACGCCGACCGGTTTCGCTTAGCTCAAGCTTCGTTGGAGCATATTTAAAACTAACAATAAATACAAAAATAGTGCACTAAGACGCTCAATTGGTTGTAGTGCATGTGATAAAGCAAGAATTGTATGTCAGGACAGAAGTGTAGAGCTCTTTCCTCTCTGCCTACCCCCATGGAGTAATCATAGCTTAGTTTACTTTTTTTGTGTATATTTCTAAGGGATTTATCTACATATTATGTATATAATTTGTTTTAAACAAATATCGTCGCATATCACGTAAAATTGCTGAAATCGTGCATTTACATATATATTTTTTAATCTAACAGATGTATGTACATATAGTATTATATAAATGATACATTGGACTTTTTATGTAATACCTAGTTATATTTTAGAAAAAATGTTTCATTTCTAATTTTATGAGTCCTAGATTATAATATTTATATGCAACTAGTATTTTAAGGATTGTTAAATTGAGTTTCATTTCTATTTTACTACGTTTTTCAAAACACTTAAAAACTTGGATGTACCGGTATAGTTTACAGATATGATAAATAAGTTATGAAAATCGGACTTAACTATGGAAATTAGTCCAATTAATTAATAAAATAGAGTGACGATTTCAAGCGTCGCATTCACAGTGGTATGTGTGTGTGTGTACTTGGTCCGGTTGAAGGTGTGTTGGAGAGGTACGCGGGAACCGTACGATTGGTTTACTGTACTCCAGGATTTTTCCATTCTGTCATATTATGGTTGTCTCCCTCTAAACTTTTATCCGGACGTTAACGAAAAAAATGGACAGCATCAAGGCACTTTGTAGAAAAATCTTAATCGAATAGCTATTCATTTGTAGCGTACCCTTTCGATCAATGGGTGTGTTTATTTATTTATTGTTTTAGTTGTTGGGTAAACTATTTATAATGTGGAATTTTTTCATTTATAAATTAAAAAGTGTATAATATTAAGACTAAGAAATGAAGGTTTTAACAAAAATGTTATTCATTCCGATGTGCTATCTATGTAATAATAGATATTATGTTTTTAGCATGCTGTAGCAGTTGGGAGCCAACCAGAACCACCTGGTATAACCAAATATAACAAATTATTAAAAATTGGAAGGAGGAAGAATGTGAACGGATGTGGTAGAAGTGAAATGTGTGTTTTAGGATAACAATAACAATGCAACGCTTTGCCGTTCGCCGACTGATGGACAGTACTGGACACTTTTCAGGATCATAAGCGAGCTCTATACCATTCGATCAAATAGGTTATTAATGTTCGTCATCATCTTCAATAATTATCAGTCCACTGCTGGATGAAAGCCTCCCCATGACTCTGCCATTCTCTTAAGTCCTTCGGATAAGTGGACCGCATCTTCCTTTTACGATTTTTAACAGTGAAAATGACATCCTTAACTATTTTATTTTTTATTTCAACTTTATTCCAGTGTAATTTTATTATTTGCTATACTGCAGAACAGTTTTATAGTAATTATTGAGTTTTTATCAATATTTTTCTTTTATAAATGAAATATAACAAAGGAAACAAAAAAATTGATAAGAATATGTCCTTTCACTTTATATTGTAGGGTGGTCACTGAGGGCTCATTATTTCTCAAAATGTTTAATAAGTCTTGATTAATTTTATTAAATATTCTGAAATTCTTAATGGCATTGATAAAAAATAATTCAGAGTTCATTAATTTTTTCTCAAATTATTTTACTGTTCCAGAACTTTAGCAAAATTTCGCTTTACACATACGCTGCAGTATCCGATGAGTTGGAATAAAGTTCACTTTTAATTTAAATAATTATAAAATCATCTTAAATTAGTAGGTACCTACCTTCATAGATTACTGTGAAATCTATGAGAAATATAAATTCATTCGTACGTTAAATGCTCAATATTTTTATTTTTTTATTTTTACTGAATTTTTAGAGAGGGTATGGCTATATATCCTATTTATAATACTAGTGGTTCTTAACCGGCGAGGTTAATTTCTCTATAAACCAGTGATTGTTAACAGGTGAGCCGCGGTACACTGGTATATCGCGAGTGATCAAGAAAATTACAACATAATTTTTTGCGAAAAGTAAAATTCAAGCGTCTACTAAGTAGAAGAGTATCCTGCTCAATTTAAATTATGTTTTTATTTAGTTATAAACTAAACTGATGTATCTACACGATTATCAACATAGCACTATTAACTATTATGAAACGTGCCTGTCGATATATTATTATGTTTTTTCTAATATTTCGAAATACTTTTATTGCAAAGAAATACAACTGGTTATTTTACCGCAAACAATTTTAATTACAAAAAGCGATAGGTACCTACGTAAGTTTTCTTCAGTTTGCCGTGATGACAAAAAGTTTGCGAACCACTGCTGCATACCATTTAACATTTGCGCAATTTATAGATTTTATATTGTTTTGAACATAAATTGTATCTTAAGCTATATGTACCTATCTATATATGAATTTTTTATCTAGGTATATATGGATATCTGTATTAATTTTCTTGTAATGTAAATAGGAACTTGCGTATTACTTTCACATACTTACTACTGAATTGTTTTTTTTTAATAGGTATTCCTAAAGTACTTATACGTTCATACCATATTTGTTATACTGTTCCATTGTATACCGAATTAAAATCTTTTATTTTGTATAAAAAAAAATACATATAAGGAATTAATAGGTTTTTAAAATCACAGAATAATATAAATAAATGTAAAGTAAATTTTTTTGATAGATGATTTATTTATTATTAAATCAAATCACAAAACACACTTACAAAGTTGTTGTAGTAGTACTTGATTAATTGCTGACCAGATTAGGCAGGTGCCTGTATTTCCTTATGTTTTTGTGATGTTACGACTCTATAAAACATAACGTTTTGATAATTAAATAAATTAGATAAATCACTTAATATAATCTTAAAATCTATCTGTCAAAACATCCGGAACATTTTATTTCCGGTAGACAACTTTACCAATTGAGCTACTATGACCCACTAGAATGTGCCTGATTCAAGTTGCGATGGTGACTATTTTTTTTATTTATAGAAAGATATTTTGTGTATCTTTTTAAATGACTTTTCTAATTTGTTAGGCATACATATTAAATAGATAATCTACGTTTATAAAAATAAGATAATAGATAAATCTATTTTAACCCACCTATCTGAAGATCTAGCTATTCATTGATAGATATACCTATATAATTTTAATTATTAATAAATTGTCTACAAAGAACAACCAGTCAAATCAGATATTGGAGGACAACCATTCATGAAAATATTACGCAAGTTTATATGGCATGGTAGTGTGGAGTGCGGCGTTCTATCATTTCTGTCGTCTACCCCTTTGGAAAAAAGCGCAAAGCTAAGCAAGTCAGTTCGTCATTCAGTATTGATAGATACTGCAAACTTTAAATCCAGAGTACCTATCTATTGAAATAATGATTTAAAAACAAACTTTATAAAATCGTTAATATCCTATTTTGATTATTTTCGAATATCTAAAATTCATGTGACATGAAACTTTCCACTCGAGTCAGACAGACAAAAGGCAAACGAAATGGAACGACGAAACGGAACGACGAAACGGAACGACGAAACGAAATGGAGAGCCAAGTTCAAAGATACAGTCTACAAAATGACCCAAATCTTATCCGTGATAGAAATAATCTGAATATAACTTGTGTTAGTGTTAGTTACCTTGAAAGCACATCGTTAGACAGTGAGTAGGTACCTACCTACCTGCTATCATTCAGAATATTATATAGAAACGCAATAATCTTATGAGTTAAATAATTTACTATATTTAATTAAAAAATCTATTCGATAAATATAAAACCACTTAAGGAAATTTCAACTACAAGATTGGTCTAGTTTGTGTTAAAAATTTGCTATAATTTTTTTTAATGATGTTTGACTAGGTTGCGTCGCCTTATTTACAAACTTGTTTAGTAGATAATATATGTTTTTAACGTAACTCTACATAGGTTAGTACCTAGGTGTCCAATAAATACTTACCTGCATAAAAAAATAATCTCGTCTCTTATTAAAATTATTATTCATTATAATTTGAAACATTTAAGACGTTAAACTTGACTAATGTAATATATTATCCAATACAGTAGTTAAACTAATCAATCAATTGCGGTAAATTCTACGAATTTAGTATTTTAATACATAAAAATTTTATAGTGAAGAATACGTCGCGGGAACATATTAATGAAAAATGTAACTAGAAACAAGTTTCTTGCGTTAATATTATAACCATAAAATTGCTATATTATGTTGCGTTGAATGAACTCCTCGTATATTAGCTCGTGAAATAAAACGCAACAAATTAATTTATCATACACCTACATAAATTAAAATAGTATGCAAGTGTGCTTTTTCAAAATAAAATTGATATCACTGTATATTTGTATATAATATAAGGTTACGTTGGTACCTACTCTGTGTAATTAATAAATGACGGATATTCACTAAATGTATTTAAGATATAACACTGAAATGATACCTATCTATAGATGTAATGAGCAAAGCATCAAACGCACGAAATATCGCAAACACAGATAACCCCATTCAATTGCTTGGAAAATTTATCAATCGTTTCCGAGCTGCTCAAATTTGACTGTAAACGGTTTGAACGGAAAATGAAATGAATGTCTGTCGGCCGATCGGAGGAAAATTCAAGAAAAGAACGCACTGAGGTGTGGGGGGAAATTCATGAAAATGCGCTAAACATTATGGTGTCTGAGGACCGAGGTGGAATGTGAAGCGAGGCAAGACTTAGAAGAATGAAATGTGTGAAGTTGTCCCGGCGTCTCCGGGACGCCGCACGTGCGCACCTCAGGGCGCGCAGCCACCGAGTGATGTTGATCAGAGGCCCGGGGCGGGGGGGCGGGGGGCCAGGCGAGCCGCGCCCCCATTGGTCCTCGGGCGGGGGGCGTGGCCCGCCCGACAGGGGGTGGGGAAAAAACGCCCCGGAGTGGGGAGCGCCAAGACAAAAAAAACATCATTTTTATATGCAAGACCGTGATCAATCGCCGCGCGGGGGATTTTTTATCCTTTTCCACCGGCGCGGGGGGGGGCGGGGGGCGCCCCTCCCCGCGCGGCCCGGCAGCGGCTTTTTTCGGTCTGTCGTACAAAGCGCGCCGCCAGGTCGGTCGACTCGGCCGCTCCTGGAGAACCTCGCGTTTTTTCTCGCGATTTTTGCGGCCGCCCCCCGCGCCAGAAGAGTGTGGGTGCACGTCCGTTTTTTCTCGCTCTACCCCCTCCACGGGCTGCCCCCACCCGTCGATCGCAAAAATACGCACACAGGCGCGCTCAGGTCAGCCGCGCGACGGGACCGCAGCAGAGGTGCCAATCACCGCCACCTGGCCGCAGCTCCGGGCCGCCAGCCGCCGCCAGCCCCGCTCGCCGACTGCCGCTCGCCCAGCGCGGACGGACGCGCGCCCGATTTTGACAGCCGCCGCGGGACATTTTTCCTCAGTGACATGTGAGCCCTGCCGGCGGAGAGTCGCGTCCCTCGCCCCGCGCCACGCCGAGCACGCCCGCCGCTAGTGAGTGAACCGCGACCGACCGCGCCGTGCACAATGCCCTGTGATACGCGCTGAGCGGAGCGTCCCCCGCCGTCCGAGTGTTGTGCCTAGTGACATTTGTTGTCGGACCGACGTGCACAGATCAGATCAACAAACCGGGATGACGTCCCAATTCGCTTTCAGGGCTTCTCCCCCGAACCAGGTGAGTCCTCATTCCTCAGCTCTAGATGACGATACTCTTCAAACTCACGTGTCACTTCATCTATATCGGTGTATCGGCACATGTCAATAATCCTTCATCTGTTGCAGGAATAATTATGAAGAAATCTTATTCCACAAATTATAAATTCACAGTGATTGCGCAATACTTTAATGATTTATTATTGTCCATGTTCTCGACTAATCACTTATTGCTATACTCTTCCAGCGTGTATCCAATTGTTGTTTTGATCTGTCAATGATATTATTAAGAGCTGTCAAGTATTTGAAATGGCGAATGACATTACAAAATACACAATAATAAGAAATGCTCGCGGCGTTCAGCGAATTTGCGAATTATTCTGTGAATTGTGCCTACTGCCTACTGTTGGTATCATCATTTTTCGGTATCGGTCAATCATCCTACATTCATTATTTAACTTTATTATTATATAGGTATTACTAAATATTTATGTATTTTATATTGGTACTTATCTGTCTACCCACGAGAAAGTAGATTTTATTTATTTTATAATACAATGACAACATTAAGCTAATACGTAACTGAAAGTAACAAATTAAAAAAAAAACTTTTCACAATCTTGGTAGATGGGTAATTGCTAATCAAAACATTTGTTTTTGTTGATATTTATTATGTGAAATAATTAAGCAAATATTTTTTAAATTTAGAAACTCATTACTAAAATCATCACTCTAAATTGACACACACCAACTTAAACTATATATTTATACGTGAGAAACTTTAAAAAAATTACGTTAAAGTTTTATAACGGTGAAACCATAAATAAGATGTTCGTGAGAACAAATAAGAAGTTAATAAAACTCATTTCCATATTATTGATTTTCAATCGCTCAAGATACTGTACCATTTTATTTATATGTGTGAATACGCAGCAGGATTTAAAAACTTGTTACGACGCATCAGGGTCAATATCAATCCACCCAATTCTGATAGAAATCGATCGAAGTTGAATTTGAACCACCTAAACAACATTACACATAGCTGCCTATCTCATTTGTAGGCAAAATCGATAAGTCGCATATATGTTACTTAAATAATTACATTAATTAATCGACAAAAAACCTTTCCACTTTCGATTTACCAACCCTTAGGTAGCCAGGTATCTCTACGTTGGATATATTGTATCTACTACATTGTGCAATTGAAAAGTTTTTGGTAGACATTACCCCCTCTTGGTAGACATTACCCCCTCACTCGACATTTACATGTGACTCAACATATATGAACCTAATTACTAATTGACATGCGTAGCTGTGCAAACAAAATGCATATAAACAATTAATATAAAAACGGTTGGTAGCTAAGTATCTAAATATAGTACCTATCTACCTATACGTATAATTGAACAATATTTATCGAATTCACACAACACGTACGTGTATTACTTACATTATTTATGAGAAATGTGTATAGTAGGTGCATCCGAACAGTTTATTTTATAAGACTGTAAAAAAAAATGTTTACTGTTTCGAAGAAAAATTAGTTATACCTATCGAAAAACAGAGAAATGTTTACGTTATAATTTTTACACTACACTTAAAAATTTTATGGTTATAAAATTAATTTATTATTATTATCTAAATTAGATATTATGTCGGTATCTCATTAATAATTATGTCATCTAATTTAGTTAAAAAATAATAGAGATGCGTACACGAAATACACATCAATATTCTTACAATTTTCAAACTGAGCTAAACGATTGTACTATTAAAAATAGGACTAACTTGCTGGTCTCCTGGAACGAGGCGCGAACCCCCGACAACTAGATCACTAGACCAGCGTCTTAACCAAGAGACCAAAAAGCTAATAGTAAGATTAATAGTATTTAATATAAATTAAATTAGCTATGTCTCTAGGTTTACATAATTATTTATATGCTTGTTTATTTTGATGTACCTACTTATGCTAAGTTTATTGTTTTAAATTGTACTTTGGTTATAATAATTACCAAAGTATATTATTTATGATAGACCAACTAATTTTATAATAAATCATATGTACAACTCAACGCAATAATATTATTTCTACAAAAAATATTACATCGGTAGGATATTAATTTAACATTCGTAAATTACGATGTTTATTGATTTTTACGAAAACATATTACCGGTTCAATTTTATTATGTATAAATCTTAAGGGATGAAATTAAAAATAAATCATTTTACGCGTACACAATCTGGTTAATTTAAAAAAATTATGTCATTCGAATAGGTAGGTAGGTAATTTAATATTTAATTAAATTTGATGAATAAAAAATAAATATGTTGAGCACCTTCGGTTATTGATTATAATATTAACTAGTTTGTTTATAATTTGCAAAAAAAAATTGAATGAATATTTAACGTCACGGATTTTTTTTTAAATGCATCATTAGGTACATTAATAATAAATAACTACCATTCCTGATTTTATGACGGACTTACAATTAGTTTCTGACTGACTGACGTTTGTAAGTATAATACGTAGTAGAAATGTTGATAGAAAAATATATTTATTTAATGGTTAAATAATATATTCACTTATTAATGGCACTGTTGCTATTCTCATGAACATAAACATGAAAATTAAACCGATGTAAATACGCCACGAAAGCAATCCAAATAACACATTTTTAAATACTAATTTAATGTATTAATTATAAATATATACATTTAAATCAATTTTATCGAAAAAAATTGTTTTTGAGCTACCGGGATTCGAACCTGGATCTCTATTTCCAATCCGGGGAAGTACATCACCAATTATGTTATAGCGCCAGTATTTTTCATGACAAATTTTCGTTCGTATCCCGGTAGCGCAAAAACATTATTTTTCGATAAAATTGATTTTATATGTTTATTTTTATAATTAATACATTAAATTAGTATTTCAAATATCACAGACCGTCTATTCTGAATAATTAAAACTTCACAATAAGAATATGTTCTCCTTAATAACACATTTTTATTTCACTTCCTACTGAAAAAAAATATAGATCTATCACTATAGTATATATGATGCAGGTATAGAACAAAGGTAAACTAGGCTGGTACAACTAAGCTGGGAGTGTTTTCTACAACCAATAAAAGGATCCAGGGTTTAATTCCCGTTTACAGTTTTTTTCAATACTTAGATGTCTATTACATTTATTTCGCTCACGCAGGCATGTATTTAGAATGAATTTTGGTATTTTATATATTGTTATAATACTAACGTGTAGAATGATAATTTGATTTTGATTGAAAAAGAATGAGACATTTATCAAATTTAAAATGGAGAATAAAAAAGACGTGCAATTATTTATTTCTAATTTAATTTACTTACTTTGATTTTAGATATTTTACGTGTTATAATATCGACGCATGTAAAATCCTCGCGAAACCAGTAAAGTGGTCAAGCCAAAATTGTGGTTTTAGAGATATCAACTAAGAAATGGAAAAAAAATGTATATGTATATAAATACGTAGCTATACAAATAACTCATTTAAAATTATTATTTATTCCCACGAATATAATTCGCCGACGATCGCGTACAGGCGTACGTACGATTCAATTACAATCTTTAAATCTTTTCATTGCATACAACACGTGTTTAGGCTAATTAAACTAATTTTAGCGGTCAAAATATTTCAGTTAGTGTGCTTTGTTACCAAGCAACGAATACTAACTAGTTGCCTGTAATTAAAAGAACTAGATGTATGATATACTTATTTATGTTTCCACCTCCAAGTCGAGTTTCTTCCACTGAAATATATTACACAGAGCGAGTCAACAAAATATAATTACTCAGCGATGGTTCTGTGTTGGTGGCAGTAGCGAGCTACTCGAGACAATAAATATAATTGTTTTATACGTACTATGTACATAACATACCTGCGTGTCTGTATATACAATATTTTAGTAATGCGGTCGTAATTGGCGGCATTTCTTAAAGAAGGTAGTTAGTACTCTACTTTTTGGCCTTGGTTATCCAAATATGAGAATTTTTCACAGATCGTTGAACAATTTCAACACTTTCAAAGTCACAAATAATATCTGGTTGGTAGCATTGTTTATTCGTGTCGGATTGAAATATCACGCCTGCGGCTATAAATTCTATCAAATTATCATGAACATACTTATAAGTGAATTTTAACACAAAGATGGATTAAATTAATTTAAAAAAAGTAATTAATCAATGCTAATATATTTTTATGAAATTTTAAAGAGATATGATTCTGAATGGGCCGAAATAATATCAATCGTCGGGCTAGTTGGATTCGTGCACACACTGTGCACTGGTAAAATTATTTCTCAGAATGTAACGAGCGCTTTTAATGCTTATTTGTTAACGACGGTGAGAGAGTTAGATAGTTCATTCAACTGATTTAGTAATTCGGTTCTTAACATAATATTTCACACTGCTTTATATGTACGGCAACTGTGTTTGGCAGCTCGGACCATAGTCGCTTATTACTTAAAACATTTCCGTTTCCTTTCGGCTTACGGCGAAGGTATATTTACCTTTGAAATGAAACGCGGGAAGGAATTAAAAATACACACCGAAGGCTTGTTCAGTAATCCACGCGTTCATTTTTTATTAATCAAAATTATGATAAATGCCATAATTAGCATGCACGGTTCACGTGTGCATATGTAATCTTGGCGAATGCAAAACGTTCTAAAGATTTCATTTTGCAGATAAATATATTAAATGCCTATATGCAAATTATTTGTGGCGAGTAATTGAATCCAGGAATAATATAATAATTGTAACAATTTTTTTTTTTCTGAAATAATTATATCTGAGATTGCATCAATTGACAGCAATATGACCAAAACGTCAAAGTATATATAAATTTACATTTCTCCAAATGAAAGTTTGATTATTTAATTATTTATAATAAAATAGCAATAAAACGAGCGTTTCTTTTGTTTATTTGATTATAAATCCTTTTTTTCATGTGAAATCTTTAAATTGAACTAACAATATTATTGATTTTTTAACAAAGAAAACCTAAAATATATTATCATTTTAAGAAATAGACACAAAAATTAGAGTTAATTTTTTTTTATCAAGTGTAAGAATAATTAACAATAAAAGTAAAATAATAAAGAAAAATTAAAATAAACTCATCGCCTAAATTGTTACTTTATTCGGTGTATTTTTTAAAATTTTGAGTTAAAACATATTTACAAAATTCCTATTTATCAGTCCCGCAGAGGAATTATTAAATATATGAGAAAAACAGAAAAAAATGCCTATTTTTATAAATACATTATTTTTATATTAAAGCTTAAGTAATATAATCATTACTGTGATAAAATTCAGTGTATTACCTATATGTGCTGTTAATATTTTAAAAATATAATACTACGACACGCGTACCTACTTTTTTAGGCATACTTAATTGCGAATATGCTATCACCGATATTTTATGTATGCGTGTCAAAATGAATGCCGCTGTATTTGATGACACTCGTAAAATAAATAAAATTAATTTAAAGTAAATTAAATATTTAAAGTACACTCATCACATCATGGTAACGATGAAGAGCGACTTTTCAATTCAATTTTAACAACTTGAGGGTTTAAAATAAATCCTCTACTTTTAATGCAATGATGAATTTGTTTTTGTGATCCAAAACTAGGTTCTATAAAAAAATATTACACGGAATTCAATAAAAAAAAAATTTGAAAATATTATTAGTTATAGAGTATAATATATTTATTTTTACATTATTATTTTCCATGTACTTGTAATCTAAATGATTATTTAACATTCTTTAATAAGACAAAAATAAGTTATTAAAAATATGTTGTATGTATTGATTATGTCAGAATGCAACATTCCGACTCGGAAAGGTTTGAAAAATTACTTTTAAATTGTTAATGATTACATTTTTTAACAATCATACCAACTTTCCATCACGATGATTTAAGTACTCATCGGAGCAGGTAAAGAGGTTAAAGACGCCATATTTTTCTGTCAATAATTTTCATTTTTAATTAAATAAAATCAGTTTGTATAAAACTACATATTTTATTAAAATCCAACCGATTTCGCTTATCTCAAGCTTCGTCAGGGCGTATTTAAAACTAAGAATAAATACAAAAATAATGCACTTATATATAATACGTAAAAAGGAAGATGATTTCATTTTTCTTAAAATAATTATTACAATATTTATATTGTATGGAAAAGTTACCAAATAAGTAGGTAATATTACAATAATTAAGAAATCTATGTCACAGATTTCTAGATTATTAAAACGTTCATAGTTATAACTTAAAATAAACAATTTTTTTTAAACGTGTTTGTTTAACATTAATTTTTCCATTCTTGTACTTCAGCCATGTACGTTGGAAGCGATAAATTACACAGCAATTTTCTAGCCTGTATTGCGGAACTGATGTTGATTCGGCATTGTTCAGTTATGTTTGATGTATGCAAAACACGAAGAAATCTGCAATTAATTATCAAAACTGTCTACTTATCTCTCGGTGTAGATTGCCGTATTATATGGTAACGAAGATTAAGTATCTCGAAAAATTTAAGTGATTCCACTGTCCAGTGAACAAATAATTTCAAGCGCGGTATGCAGAAAGAAAATTTTTGCTTAGGTATGCAAAAATTTCTCGTTACTTTGACATCAAATTTTTACAGAATTCTTTGCCCGATGCGTGTGTCATAATTAGTCCACGTTTATTGTACCTTGTTTACAGTTTTAATTAATATCATTAAATATTTTTTAACGAATTATACAAAATAATATTCATAATATTATAATCTAAACAGTATGTAGGTGAATTGCAAATTACATATTTGTAAAACATGAAATAGTCTTACACAATTTATTGGTTACTTTATAGAACCAAAATATTAATCAAGTTTATTAATTATTTATAAGTACGCATAAAGTACCATATAAGCTCGAATATAAAACGACTCCGATTATAATAAGAGTCCCATGTTTTACCGAAAAAATCAGAAAAAAATACATTTTTTTAAGACCCCGATATAAAACGACATTCAATTGCTCAAAAAAAAACCAATATATTTTTATTATTATTATTTATTAAAGAATGCTAAAAAAAACATCTACAGAAACATGTAAAAATTTCTAATGGTAATCCTTTTTATACTTTTAAAATTAGCAATATTATATTTGTGGTTAAAATTCATATTTTTATTTATTATCTTTGTTTTATTAACCACTAAGTTTAAATACATCTACCGGTTTCGAAAAATACCATTCTCTTCTTCAGGATGTCTTAATAGATTCTGTCAAAGAAATAATATATGTTTTAGTTAGTTATGACATCCTGAAGAAGAAAACGGTATTTTTCGAAACCGGTAGATATATTTAAACTCAATTTAGTGGTTAATAAAACAAAGATAATAAATAAAAATATGTAATCCTTTTTAATCACCGGTAGCGTCATCTTCATCAGCACTTTTATCACTGATCACATCTTCTGGTTCACTTTCTTCATTTGAGTCAACATCACCAGTACTTTCTTCCAGCCACAAAATATCATCTTCCGTGCCATCCATGGTGTTAAACCTATTAATAATGAACGCTTCTTGCGTCAATGAGTGAGAAAACTGGCTTTTTGAATTTTCCGGTTGATCATTTGCAAGCAACCGATTTGTGTAATTGTTTTTTAAATATGTTTTAAATGGTTTATTGACCACGACATCCAAAACTTACAAAATAGCCGACAATCGAAAGGTCCGAATATAAGACGACTCTTGTTTTTTAATATTTCGAGAAAAGAAACCTCGTCTTATATTCGGGTCGACACGGTACTTTAATCGATTTTTGTTATCACTGTTTAATTGAAAGTTCGTTATATTATATGGCTGCACGTAGTATAGCTATATAATTTAAATAGTTGAGAATGTAGAAAACTCCCTCAAGCACTAAGTATTGTTTATTATGAATAAAACTCGTCAATATTGAATGAATTTCAAATTTATATAGAATAGTTTGCAAGTACCCACCTTCTGGGATCGAAATAAATAAGTATTGAATATCTAAGTTAAATACAAGATACTTTAGTGGAAAAATAAAAAAAAAATGAAGAGAGAGTGACAGTGATATTTTTAATATCCTCTCAAGCGATGAAATGCCAAATAATTATAGATTTTTTTTCGAAATTAGCTTACGCATGTTATTATGAATCATTACCTATGGCTGACGTACAAACGGCGAGAATTTTTAGTTTATTACAATATAGCAATCGAAAACTCATAATTGAAAATGCGCACGTTTTGACTTACTTGCAACACGTGGTATTTCATGGGCAGTCTAGTACGTAACAGTACAAATAATTTAATGTATACTTTTAAAATAAGCAATGTTATCTTTGTGGTTAAGATTCATATTTTTATTTTTTATCTTTGTTTAATTAACCACTAAAATGAGTTTAAATACATCTACCGGTTTCGAAAAATACCATTTTCTTCTTCAGGATGTCATAACTAACTAAAACATACATTGTTTCTTTGACAGAATCTATTTTTAAAAATAGATAATGTATTTAAACTCATTTTAGTGGTTAATTAAACAAAGATAAAAAATAAAAATACATTTTAATGTATAATTAAAACTGCTTATCCTAATAAAATAGTGACAACTAACATCTTACATGTACATGTCAAAAAATTTACAAGCAACATGGTGACGGCATGCGATTTTTTTTAACGATGTACGTAATTTGGCAAATGTTGTAGATTGAGATTAAGGGTCCCGCCATCCGTGTCGCTCCCTTTCTGCCTTCACCCCTTTAAACCTAATGGAAGAACATAATTATAACTTATTAGTTTTACTGTAATTAGGTACTAAATAACCTAGGTATATTCTTTACTTTTCTTTTGTACGGTTGTGAAGATAAATCAGTGCGCGAAATATGAATACACCATCAATAATAATATGATTCATTGTTTTTTAAATTTTCAAATAGTATCATTATTCTGTGCTCCATATATTTGTCATGCTTGTGTAGCTATTTTGGCGTTTGACACAAATCCACAACATACTTTTGAAGATGTTTGTAGTACAGTGAGATTCACGACGATGTTCGCAACTAGTTTCTTCAGTTGTATTCTAGGCAGTGATGATCCCCAAAAATGTTATCAACCGGTTCATTAAAAAAATTTCGTAACCGTTAATATACCTTCCCCATAATATACTAAATTAATTTTCAGTTATCATTCTAATATTTATCCAGTTTTGAGGGCTTAGACAAGAAAATAATAAGTTATAATTTTTTCAGAAGCAATGATATTGAATATTGAAATATAATATATATTAAAATAAATAAAATTTCTTAATTTTATTACAAATAATAAATAAATGGTTCGCCAAGAGATTTACGCCTTTAGCAAACGGCTCGCGTGATTTGTTGTAAACCCATAGGGGAACGTCGCTGCTTAAGAAGTGTGTTTTAATACAGAACTATTTATTTTATTGTAGAATTATAATTACATATACCCACTACCTATATCTTCAAGGGGCATTTTTCAGCGCCTTGTTACACTCCTTAAATCTCGAAATTTCATGTTTTAATATTCAAATGTTGAATATTGGTTAATTCTTTTACATCATCATCAGTGATCTCCTCAAGAATCTTCCTCCGTTGATGTCTTTAAGGAGATTTCACTCCATATTAGGTTTAGCCTACCCAAGGTCCCGGTCCTGCTGGTCAATGACTTCAGAGATTGCTATTCGGTCATTCTCTGCACCTGGTTTAATTCTCAACTCTTCATATTTTAATAAACCTTTAAAACGCTCATTTTATTAAACAAAATATATCATTCTTTATTGTGGTATCTATATCAAAATTTATTTTCTAAAACCGTCTCAAAGATATGCCTCAAAATTTTATTTTAAAAACGTTCAGTGCAAACTCATTATTCTTAGTCAGTTCCATATTTTGGACGCATAATATAAACATTGGTCTGATATGCGTTTTGTACATTAATATGTTGGTGTCTTTGGACAACAGTTGGCATTTTATTAAATTTTGATGGCAGAAATAACAACTATTCTCGCTTGTTATGCGTTTTGGATCTCTTCTGTATTGTTATTAGGGATCCAAGTTGTGTGTATCTTTTTACAGTTTCTAAATTCACAGTGGCACATATTTTCTTCTTCTTCATCATGTGCTCATTGCTTAGCGTCGTGGTCCCCTGACATGTCTGGAACTTGTGCAATACGTCTCCATTCTTCCTGATTCTAAAGTATATTGGTCGCAGCATTTAAGGAGGATCCTATTAACTTCTTTATTGATCTATCCATTTGCAGAAGACCTTCCTCTTGCACGCTTTCTCTTAACTGTCCCTATAACTACGAGCTTCTCGGGCAACATATACCATTTATATTTTCTTCTAGCAAACATATACCAACAAAGTACGCGGAAATCCCCAACTTCTGGAAGATAGAAACATTTGCAGCACCATATCTCGAAGGCATCCAACATGTTTTTTTTTTTTTTTTTAGTTTTATGCATGCTATTTCTATAGATTTCTTCTTCTTCAGACTGGTTTAATATCTAAAATTATAAATATTACAATTTGTATAACTATAATTATTTCAAGTAAAACAACGAGACGCAGATCCATCGTTGGAGCAGGCACACCATAGCCAGACAGAGCAAGCAGCACACAAAACACATTTGAGTTTTCACAGTCACGCCGGCGACACAAGTCACATGACATGCGTCGGCGGTGACACGCCAACGATTGGATTTTCACTAATTACGATTTTATCATCAGGTTCGCGTCCATTCATCGGCAAACTCCATTATTGCGTCAGCGTGGATATCAAAACCTAACCGCCTCTATTGCTAACCGACAGGGCGATGAAATTGTGTTTTCATTTTGTTAGGTACGTTTCGTGAAGCGCTCTTGTTAACACATTGTCCCCTGGCATTACGCATATTATAAAATATAAATTTAAATGGTGTATATCTGTATTAAAAGAATTAACTTTTTTAACGACAATTTTTTTTTAAATTTTCTGTTTTGAGAAAAGATGGAGAACTGTGCACAATGTCTAAAATAAATTTAACATATTTACTGTTTCCGAGGTAAGTTTTGAAACAAGTGTTTTATTTTCACATATGTGAAATTCAACGTAGTTATGCAGTCTGAAATTTTGAAATCAATGAGATATTATAGACTCCTGCCAATCTACAGGTGTAAATTAAATAAAATACAGTTAACAATGGCTTCCCGAAACTAGTAGTAATATTAACTCAAAAATTGTTTATAGTACAAAATCAATATAAATATTATATATTTTTTAAAACATAATTTATTCATAAATTCATTAAAAAAATTGGGTCCTGTGTATGATTTATCATTTTAAATATAAATATCATTTAATTAGTGTTGATTTAAATTATTCAGACTTTTCACAAAGGTGATTTTATCTTAGTTTGAGTTTTCTTGTGGACCTCATAAATACTTATAATGTCTGTACGTCTTAATACTGTTTAATAAATAAACTAATGTGTTTTTATATGGTGTAAACATATTACATAAATAACTTCAAAAGCACAATCATGTTTTGATCGTTATTGTATAACGTTAAACGTTTCTTCAATTGTGACATACCCAGATTTAAAAGTTACGGAACCAATTGTGCCGCTGATATTTGACAGATTATTGTTTTTCTTAATCAAATTTAAATAAAAACGATACGTGAACGTAAAGGACTTCAGTAGTTTTTTTAAATATCAAAAGTAAATGGATTTCTTTTTAAATTATATTTTTTATGAAATTTAATAAATATCATTATATAATTCTGCTAGTTTGAGTAAAGCATTATTTAAATGTTACAGCTGTTTTGGCGGTTAAGACCATTTTCAAACTGTGTATAAACCACGTGCAATCTACTTATTTAAGTGATTTCAGTTACCCCTTCCTCTATAATAATATTACTTGTAACTCAATAATAATATTACTTGTAACTCAATAATAATATTTATTAATAATTGTTTTTTTAAATTTCATAAAAAATAAACATGGAGTTCAACAAACTAAACACAATAAATAAATTTATTTATTTATTAGAAATACACACATTTAAATTAGTTTTATTTTGAATACCTGGTAGAAGAATGTCTTTATGATTCAATTTTTATGGTACAAAATTTAATAATATTCGTTTAAATAATAATAATAATAACAGTTAGATCTTTACTCTTATCAATCGATCGCCTTCATTAAGCACAGATTGAAATTTCAAGTCGGTTAGACTTCCGACTTTTCATTATACAGATAGCTTTCGAAGGCGTTTTACCTTTCCACATGTATTTGCAATTATCATTTCCGTTTGAAATTTGTCTGAACAATGAACTTTGGTTCTCAATTCACGAACGCACATACATATATACACAAGCACGCGCACACAAACACACACACACGAGAGCAGACTTAAGTGTGTAATAATGCAAAAACATAAAAAATTCCATACCTACACACAGTGACATACACGCGCTGCTGACACCGACACGAAAATATTCACATTCACGAACCAGGGGCGGATTTGGGCCAGGTACTCAGAATGGTGAAGCCCATAAATGTATTGAGATTTTTAATTATTCACTTCAACTGTGAAATAGTTTAATTTTACACGTTCTTTTGGATTTGTGCACATGCTAAAATATCCCTCTCAAATAACCATAAATGGACGCATGTAGGTGTTTTTTTTTTCCAAATTTTTCAATTTGGTCGTGTAGTATCGGACTTATCTACCAAATACACATATCTTGTGCTACTATCACAGACCACCAAATATATAGACATGAACTAACACAAATTTCTTGTCCCAATATTTTCATTTTGGATCACTTTGGTACCACTTACGCAATCAAATAGCTCTGCGACTTTCAAAAAAAATATAACTCGATTGGAATGAAGATTTAAACAATGATAATATAATATTCATTAATGTATAAAATACGTTTTGGTTACACAAAGATTTAAAGATTTAATTTTCAAAGACTAAATACGTTTACTATTGCATAAATGTGTCATAATCTATAAAATTTATGTTTCCCCCAAGCATATGTATAGAATGCCCCTTGTCCCGCAACTAATGTTCCAAACCCCTCTCCTATATGCACACTTTATTCCATGTCTATTTATTTACTGGTGTATGACTACTATGCATTATACAACTAAAGGATGTCCAGTAGAACTTTTTCAAATTTGAATTTCCGTTACTCGAACACTAGATGGGCGGGGGGTCTTTATCAGTATCTGTGAGTCATTGATCGGGAGCACACCGTGCGCACGCACGCGGTTGAGCAATATAATGTGGCGAATGATTAGTTCGTGCGCGTCGTGCTTCAATATTCGACGATTAAGTGATGGGCCGAACACATAGCTCAGACAAGAGGGGACAATAGTTAACAGAACTCCTCCAGGACCATCAACATCAGCAGCAACGCCGGAACATGTGGCTCAGGTGTGACAAGAAATCCTTAGTAATCCAAGACGAGAAAAATTGCAATCACCGCAGGCATTCAAAAGTCAAAAATATCTCGTGATTCATTCTTACAAATTGCAAATCGTGCAAAATCTGAATGACGGTGAGTATGTTTTATAAGAGACGTACGCAAGACCAATGTTGGAACGTTTTCGGACCCAAAGAACGCATAATGTTGTTCAGTGATGAAGAACGAACAACAGTTTGATGTGCAATTTGTACACAAGGGTTAATCGGACCTTATGTTTTTAACCAGAGACAAACTGTCACTTCTAAGGTTTATTGCCGTACGATTGACGAGTTTTTGATACCGCAATTGCAAATGTTTCCCGGATATAACAACAGAACGCAGTTTCAAAAAGAGAGGGCAACTGCACACACTGCTAGGGTCTCAATGGAGAAGCTGAGGGCAATTTTCCTAAGAAAATGAATGACCAAGTACGGAAACATACCCTGGCCACCTCGGTTGCCAGATTTAACGCCTTGTGATTTTTTCTTGAGGAGAATCTAAAATGTACAGTAATTAATAACTAAAATAAATATAATAAACTTATTTGTTAGTTTTAATTTCAATTAGAAAACGGAAAAATTTCTGCTGGACACCCAATTCTTTATTTATTTATTATCGTGCAATTTTATTTGTCTTATCAGTTATCTAATGGATTATTTTTTTAAATATGAATATATATTACAGTGTATGTTTTCTCTGAATTTCTACTATAGTAATTCTATAAGGAAGTGTTTATATGTTTTAGTAAGGATTAAAATAATTCGTTTGTTTCTTTATACTCGCTCAACACCAAGACTCGGTGGATCAAAAAAAAGATTCAAAGATTCCCTGAAGACGAATCTGAATAGGAGGTACATAGACTCTGTCCATAATCGAATACAATAGTCTACAAATATGTTGCCTGGGAAATATGCAATCGGAGGAGGGCTTCTGCGATATCTGAGAAAGGGAAAGGAGAAAAGAAAAGGATGAAGATCCGTATTTCAGAATCATTTATATATAATGCATTCGCTTAGCATGGAAAAGAAAAGGGTATACGGTTCTAGGATAGGACTCCCCAGCCACACAAGGATTCCTAAGAATTAAACTATTTTCGTCAACAGCCCGGCATGGGCCTTGGCCTCCTCAAGTAAGTTTCACCACTCTAATCTGTACTCCGATGTCATTTTCCAGTTCGCAACACCAATGGCTTCCATTTATTGGAATTTTCTTATCTCACAAGGTTCCAAACGTTATTTTCTAAATTATATTACATTTTTACATTAATGGGGACAAACCGTCGCTTCCGTGCAGAATCCACGTCTGGCCGCGCGCACGCACTCAGTTAGCGGAAGAGCGCGTGCGCAAATCGTGATCAAATCAAATAATTACACACACAGTGTAACTGACGGTTAATGTGCGATTATTATAAAATGGACACAATTGCCAATGTTGAAACATTGCCCGTATGGGAAGCGGAACGACGCGACTCGCCTACCAAGCAGTCACCTACGACCGGGCTTAACACCTGACACCGACTAAAATCTTAACACTTTTTATTACTTTATTTACATAGCAGCGTATTCGCTTTGACCTTTTGATAAGTCTGACTAACATAAATGCGGAAGAATCAATAAAAACATTTGTATTCACAGATCAACCAAATAAATGTGTCAATATATATATTTTTTTTAAATAGATATGCGTACACGGAATACGTATCACGTCAATATTCTTACTATTTTAAAATGCTTGTGCTATGAAAATATGACTAATCTGATGGCCTCCTGGAATGAGGGTCGAACCCCCGACCACAAGATCACTAGGCGAGTGTTGTAACCACGAGACCACAAGCAAATCGTGTTTATATTAACGCGTGTTGTCATTAATAAAATCTACGTTTGACCAAGGGGATAAATGAAAAAATGATAAAATTTTATAAAAAAAGAAAGGCAGTTTAAAAAAATTAGTATTATAAGTTATGTGCACAATTCTCTGGGAACGATTTTTGACATTTAAAAAAATCATTTGATAGATAGGTAAGAGTTACATAGCATTGCACTTTATGTGGGTAGGTGCCGTGTAGGGTACCTATTGAATTTACAAATAAGTTCTTTCTGCCAGGATGTAAAAATACATATTTTAGTATTTAAATACGCAAGGGTTGTGGATTTCTAAAAAGTGTTTAAAGTAAGTTTGACGTTTATGGGTCTTCTTCTTACTTGTGGTTAAATCTCATTTTACTAAAGCGCCAAAACCACCAAGTTGCTTGTGTTATTCCTCATTAGCGTCTGCTAGTATTAAGCCTTACAATTTTAATGATATGATCATCTGACCTCATCATTACTTGGTTATAACATCTCAGCCTGGCTTCTCGGCGATCGGTGCAATCTTATAACTTCTTTTGATGTACGTATTCATGACGTTCTGTCTTAATTGTATGAGTAGCATTTGTTGGCATACTTTTTCGTCACAAATTTAGATACCTTCGTGTAGTATTTATATATTTATTTTTATAAATTACATTTAAGCAAGCTTATCTTGACACCAAAAAACAGTACTTATTACCATACTATATTTAAAAATATTTTGGAAAATTTTCGGGTGAATTAATGTCACATTATTTGGCATACATAACATTTTATTTAACTCAAGTTAGGCAGGCTTAATGAAGGAGGTGACCTTTGCATCACAGAGAGATTCTATTTAAAAACAGAGTCGAAGTTAATTGAAACATTAATAAAAGAAAAATATGTTGAATGAGACGAGATGAAGCCGCATTACGCAATAAATAAACAAATATTTACGCAAAATTTAACTTTTGGAATTTAGCTTTTACAATGCAATTTATATAACGAATATCCCCGTTAATTAAAAATGATTATTTATTAATTCAATTTATTATTTATTTGCTAGGAAATTACGTTAATACTTTTGTTTGATGTGGTTTAATGTGGACAAACATAGTGAATTTTTAAAATTGTATTATTATTTAATGAAAACCCATTTTTATTATATAGTTGCAATTTTAGAACATAGTTCTGTGGAATGAAAACAAATAAAATAAATCAATTAGTAAAATATACAAAAAAAATCGTATGTATCGAAACATTAGGTAGGTTATATGGTTACACCGCAATTCGAACCTAGAACTTTTCCTATCTGTAGAAATACATTATCATTTCAAAAATGTTTTTTATTCAAAATATGTAGGAAAATGTTGAATCAAAGATATATAAATTTAATAAAATATACTCATTTAATCCTGATATCACATAAAATATATTACAATTTTTTTTAGATTTCATTGCAAAATAAAGTTGATTCCTTTTAATAATGGAAATGAAAAATAGACGTATCGGTTATAAAGACTACATAATGTAAGTCTCAAAATTGTTGTAAACTTAAATGGTAAGCGTGCGAAATGGTAAGGCATTTTTCCATGAAAATTTGGTTTGTTAAATTATTTTTTCTATAGATTTTTGTATTGTATTAAATTTCATCAGTTTGGGTCAATCGGGCTGCAGGCGCTTCGCGGTACCATGATATGTCAAGTAGCATTATAATGCCGGTAGGTTGGTACGTACTTAGTTACACATTGCGTCATTCGCAGCATCGCATACCTCTGAAATGTTGATTTTTCTCGGAGTCATACGAAATAAATCAATTGCCATTGAAACAATATTAATGGGAGTATAAATAAAAGCTAAAAAATGGCTTCGCTCTTATTATGAAGAATTTACATTGTGCAGTTATATTATAATAAAGATGAAATAAAAATTATGCTATTATTTATGGTATTTTAGAATTATTAATAATTCTATTACTTTCGTAGCATGGAACTTTCTAGGAATTTTTGAGGAAACCATTACAATTCACACTTACATAAATATTTATCGTTTCTGATTTATGACCAGATATAATAATACCTACTAAATAGGTACCTATTAAAATTCACAGGTACCTGTAATTGTTGAGAGATTGTTCATTATATATAGCTTTACTATTAAGTTATTTTATACATGGAGTACTATTATAATCTGGAGTTATAAACTATTTTGTCAGATAATAACAAAATTATGATCGAATTGATGACTTTAATTGCAATTTTACATGTCATCTCATTATTTGCATATTACATATTTCGCAAAGTTATTTTCATTGTTTCAACAATTACGCAATAAAACTTTTACATGCCATGAGCGTGTTAACACGCAAAACTTTGTATGTCTCGCCAAGCTATAAACGTGTTAATACGCACTTTTGGACCATGCAAACTTGTGGGGATTAGTCATATTTTTAAATCATTTTGCCATCTATGTACGACAGGTCCCAGCTTTTGACGGATAAGTCAAGACACTTAAAGCCAAGTTTTACCATATGTGGTGTCTTCCATTTCAAATAAAGTTGGCAGTTAAAAAGTTAATGAGTGACCAAACATACGTCACACTCGTTCCCATGGTGATTAGATATATTATTCAAAATCACATGTTTCAAAATTAAAGTATGTTCTTTCACGTCTCGGTAGGTATGAAGCTAAACATTTATTTGTGATTTTTTTTATTTTTAAAATACATATCTACCTACTCGAACTTACCTACAGTGCTAAGCAACCGTTAACTAAACAACTAATCAAGCAACTAATCAATTAAATTTTAATATATCAAAATTGAATGTAATAAATTTTCAACTCGTTCTTCCTCTGTATATAAATAAAACTCACACACCTCATATTTACACACAACCTTGAGAATAATAATTATACAAAATAGTTTTAGTAATATTTATTTTGTAATGTTATGATAATTTAAAACAATCGTTAAAGATTAAGGTTAATTTTTTTAAGACTTGCACCGGATCTGATATAGACTTATTACCATGTAAATAATTAAAATGACGTTGACGTCGTAGGCACTGGATTATGGTAAGGCTCGAGTGGAAAAGGCTAACCGGTCGCCGCTGACCATCGCATGGAAGCCTGATCTGCAGGTCCAGATACCTAGGTACCTTAGCCAGAAATCACTGAAATAAATCATTTAAAAAACACACCATGACTGCATCTTAGACTACTTCTTGTCTACGCAACACACAACCATGACTGATGGTTTATTGCCCATCAGACGGATTATTTATTGACATAAATAAAACTATAAGAATAAATGAAAAATTTTGTTGCACAAAATATTTATCACATTGAATAAACTTTGACTACCATCATCGAATTAATGTGACAAATTAAATAATATATGTTAAATTTCAATGTAACGTCAATCACTCACTCATTTTCTTAATGCTGCGGACCATTAAGGTTCATAACCGATTTCGTAACTGTTCTTCAGGCCTCCTGGGTAGTTTTATGAAAGATTATTTGGATGTATAGTATGTATCTATGGCAATGGAAGGTTGAGATGAACGAATAGCATCCCGCCTCCAATGTCGAGTTACCGTTCGGTGTTTGTGTGAGTATATCACTGAGTACTATACCAATTATAGTACTATAGTGATGATTTCAGACAGTAATGGCAGAAAACGAATACTCATTATTTACACTGAATTATTTCTCGTTAATTTAAAATGGTTGATTGTAAGCTACTGATGTAATTTTCGTGATGGAACGTAACTCGTACCAAATAATGCGATTAAAGCGGGATCCAGTGAGGAAGTGGTTGTAGCCTGGTCCGCGATCGACGCGCGGTGCCGTTGGCTGCGTTCAGGGCATGCTGATGTCTCTTAGTAGAACTTGATGTGTTCAACAGCGCTAATCGTTACTCTTAGTTTTTATTACTTATTAATGATATACATAAATCAATATCTTCATTGAACACCACTAATTGCAAATATTTATTATGACATTTAAATTACAACGTAACATTTCATACACAATAGTTTCTAAGCATTTCTAATATTTCTTCTAAACGCCACATCCCATCATTCTCACGATCATGTTTGAGAAAAACATCTGACTATTGTTGAACCACGTACTAAAACTTGCCCTTGTGTTTATCATCAAACATTTTAGTCAAAATTGACTTTTTTACATCAGAATTCTTACAATAAATTTATCATTAATACAATGTTACAAACATGTCTATTTTCCTAGTAGTTTTGAAGAAATTGTATTTTACTAGCACTTGTAATATTTTCAGTACATCAACTGTTGATTTGAAAACAAACAAAATACATAAGTTATACAATATAACGAAATTAGGAATCGTTTTATTTTATTACGATTTTATGAGATATATTACTGTCTAAATTTCTGTCTCTACTAGTCCATTAGCTAGTTCTGATTCAATTATTGGTAGTCCTGAATGGCATTCACCTTTCGTGGCTGTTTTCATGTTTTCATAATTCTTCTCCATCTTTTCCAGTCTTCCACCGCGTGCAAGACTGCGTTGAATAATGATGATGTCATTTATTTTATTTGATTTGTCCATTTTGTAGAGGATTGTTCTCTCGCTTTCTAGTTTTACAATATCTAGTTTTAAGTTGTAGTTTATTACTGAAGATAATGCTGTAAGCGTCGAAAACGTTTTAATTTTAATTATAGTGTTGTGTGAAGTAAAAAACGTCGTGTTTTATTTATTTAAATAATTTTTTCAAAACTAACGTTTTTTAAAGTTAATTACAATGAACTTCCACAAAGTTAATCACAAAAAGTTTGAAATATTACCATTTTCTTCAGAGTGTATGAACAGTCTGTTTGTAAACTTTTCGTGTACTTGAAAAGTCGTGTAATGTACGTCTAGGTCGGTCAATGTACTCAAGATTGAGCATCACGGTCATGCTTCCGCAGCGTAAACTGCTTGATTTTTCTCGATCTTGGATCTTGTTTAGTGTGACGTGTGGCAAGGCTCCTGTCATGTCTTGTGCTCGGTCTGCCTTTCTTATCGGACGACCTCTCCTCCTCCGCCCTGGTGCGTTCCACGTGATCACCAATTTCTCCCTCTCTTCTAGCAACATTCCTGAAGTATCTAATAATTATTTTTCTGCATGTGGAGTTCCTGATGAATGGAGGCATTCGTTCATTTAACAACTGCAGAGCTATGGAAGAAATAAATATGCAAAATTATAACATTTCACATTAATTTACAAAAAATAAAAACAGATTAGGGAAGTACCTACATATAATACATTAAAGTGTAAGTAAAATGTATTTAAGTATATAAAAATCAACTACAAGACTTTAAATAAGTGTCCTATTATAATTGCAATTAATTAAATAATACTTGTGAGAATAATTAATGAAATGTTATCATTTTTGATAATCTTGGCAAAACGCGCTAATAAATATAACTTGGCACTTTCAACCCCCTTTTCTCTCAGGCAGCAAATTAAAAAAAAAAAGTACTTTGTCAAAATTATTACACAATGGTAAGAATGGTGCACCCACTTACATACATCAACTCAACGTGAACCCAGATGATGGTGGACGGGAAGTCCCGGCACGCCATGTAATATTTATTTATTTAATTATATTTTAATAAATAATACGTGCATCACTAAGAACACAAAAGATGGGCGCGATTAAGGTTAAAATATTGCTGCTTTTGCCTTCACAAACGCGATACTACGCCCCGATAAAAATAACGAGAAACCAGTTTGAATTGAAACCGGTCAGTCGGCGTTTCTCCGAAGTGTCTAAATGTTTCCCCGTCTTTTCACGTTCGCTCGTCTCATTACGTTTACTTTTCAACTAACTGTGGAGTTAACTCATTTATAAAATCACAATTTGTTTTTTGCGCGCAATTTAAATTAAAAGATTAACATTGTAAATATACACAATTAAATATGGCGAGGCAGTTACTTCGCGATGCAACATGACGTTTAATTTTTATACACTTTGTAATAAGTATATACAGCTGAGTAATATTTTTGTCACGACTATAGTCTTACATAATTAAATGTTACATATGAGTTATATGTATTTCATCTATTTAAAATATATAGTAAATATAATTAATTATAATTGAAAGTCTACGTCTATTCAAAATACCTTCGTGGTAAATTGTGTCTGAATATCTGGTATAGCGATTAGCTGAACCGTTATTGTGGGATTGGTGTTCAATTATATCGATGATTGATTACTGATATTTAACTTAATTTCCAGTGTACCAGCGTTTATTACAAATAATCAATTTCTAATCATCTATACAATCGTATACACAATTAATATTTAGCTCATAACTAATCTGTTTTGACTAGTAAAAAATTTAAAATTTTCACAAAAAGTCAAAATATTATGTTAATTTATAATAACATAATTTTGCAAATTTTTCCGGCTCTCTTATCATTAATGTAATGTATAAGTAGATATAAACTTTTGATCTCAAATGAAATATTAAGCACACTTTAATAAATTAAATGAACTCTGGTTAATTTTAGATTGTTCTGCATCTATAAAAAAAAACTGTCATAATATTATAGTAAGAATATTTTATTCTTATTAGAAATTTAGTAAACATATGTTTTTAGCAGAATAATACGAAGAGGACAATTAAATAATTCCTAAATTAATTAAGTCTACCCTAAGAGGGTGTGTTAGAAAGTGTATACTCATAGATATAGAAAGAACGGAAGAAAAGTGTCAGGTCAATAATTATCCGACTACCTCTACTGAAATATAGCGTAGTAGTTTGCACGTAGATATTTATGAATAAAATAAAAAAAGGTGTTATTCGAACAACTTAGCGGGTGATTTTAATGCCTGGCTGTAGATCCAGATCGCGGGTAAAAATAAATACGTGGTATGCGACAGGTGCCATGCATGCGAAAACAGCTCTTATCTGAACTGTATCTAAGATTGATTTGCCACCAAACACAAAATTCCAGCTACAATTAAAAAACTAAGAGAAATAATTCAGCGCTAAATTATGCACGGTTGGTATTTACCGATAGGCTATTGCCGGTAAAGTGTACGCCACTGATCGGAAAAAAAAACTTGAATTAGTCATTGAGGTACATAGAAATGATAACGGTGATACAAAAACATAGACTAGTTTTAAATTTAAATTTAAAAATATATGTGTACTTACATATTTTATTAAAACTCATAAAATCTTATTTTCGGTTAACCCAGTTTTTTTTCATAATTTAAAATTTATAAAAAAAAGTATTCTTCTATCTAAATAATTATAACAATGTTCTTTTAATAAATTTGAAAAAAGACATTGTGTGTTATTTTATTTATTAATTATTTTGACATGTATAAAATTTGTACAGCTGCAAAAAAAAGATAGTTTGTTACATATATTTTATACACAAGTTGTTATTTGTATGGTTTAATTTTATTTCAATCCAACGTAAGTGAGTTAATTAAGAAGAAAAACTTAGCACAACCCTCACTGTTATGTGCAAACATCGCGTATGTATATTATATGTACAGTTCACTGGGAAGGAAGAGAGGAAATTTTATTACTTTTAAATTATTTCATTTATCAGTAATCGATTACTTTTAATTCAAATTGTTAGGTACCTACCTATATCAAAACAATAATCAGTATCTGAAAGCACATATATTAATTTTTGAACATATGAGTGCTCTGGCTTTTTGAACACACGTCAAAAAGTCAGACTTTTATAGGTACTACATATTTTATATAGTCACCATGATATAGAGTGTGACGTATTTGATTAGTCAATTTTTCGTCACAAGAAAAGGCGGAAAAAAAATTGACAGCGGAAGATCGTTAGTGATCAAATGTAACAAATCATAAATGTTTGGTAAAGGCGAGAGATTATAGAAGTATGCAGAATTTATTTTTTTAAACAAGTTCGTTTGGCGTACGGATGTAACCTCGAAGACAACATCAGTTACACATACAGTCACAAAATATTGATATCGATAGATTTGCCTCGCGGTATCTGATTCATCACACATCGGCGGTATGATAAATTCGAAAACTATATGCTAATTAAATTGCGGTACCTTTCGCGATTTTGACATATCTACCATGCACGTGTGTCTGTGTGTGTTCGCATGTCTGGAGCCAAATAGGGACACACGCAATTTTTAAACTTATACACAGTACCAGTTGTAATATTATTTCAAACACCGAAACACCTCGTATCTCGTATTACATCGACCGGCCGCCAAATTATCGTCTGTCCACGCAACTACTTATGAAGTATTTTTTCTGATGTAATTTTTATCTACTCTCTTTGGCTGCAATAATTAAAAGACGTCGCACTTGCGTATTTAAAAAAAAATCAGAAACATTTTTTATATAATTTTTTGATTATTACTTTTTTGAACCGAGTAGTAGAGTAAATAGTTAATTAATGATTTTTAGAACAATAATAGATTAGATATATTTTTCACTAATAATAAACACTGTCGAAAATTGATGAGAGAAAAATATAGAAAGAAAGACCTAGACAAAAATACATCCTCCAAATAATAATGACTAAATCGAAATCAAACATCAACACACGACTTTTGGATGATGTTCAAGACAGATTTACACGGTGAGCAGTGCACCCACAAGAACGAAATTTTTAAATATGAATAAGATCAAAAGGCGTGTCCCAAATGTTGTCATTCCTATTACGTCAATAAAATACAATTAGAGATCATTTATATATGAAATCAAAATTGTATTGATTTTATTGATGGTAAAATGCCCTCGCACTGCGTATTCTTGGCCCAACAACCAGTACGTTCACTCCTTCGAAAATAATAATATGACATCCAATTTATTCCCTACCTGTAATCTATAAACTGGTCTCAAAGAAACCGTGCGAAGGTATAATCAATTAATACTCAACAACCAATAAAACGTATATTTTTTGTCAAAATACTGCACGCACAGAAGTGTAAACGCTGTGTTGCTATTTATACTTTACGACGTAAAAAAAGATTACAAAATATGTTGTTTTAAAACATGTGCGTAAAAACCTTTGAGAATTATTTTAGAGTATATTTTATATCAGATTTAAGAAATGTATGCTACTGTGAATAGTTTCGGAAACAAGATATAATACATACATTACGCTGTACAAGTATTCATGGATTCGGTTCAAAGGGCCAATTCTACAATTAGTTTAGCTAGGATAAGCTTGTATGGTTACGTACTGGTATTGGCGATATTGGCTGTTATTTTATTGAATTTAAATATTGGCTAGTAATATAATACATACCTACAATAAACATTATTTTTGCATAGATTGGACATGTTGACATAACGGCGAAAGTATCCAAATAGATAGTTGAGAGAAAGCGAGAAAGACGGTTTCGTACAATATAATAAATAAACGACTTTTCTCTTTAAATTCTGCCATCAACATGGATCAAGAGTAGGAGGAATGGAGATGTATTGTGCACCAGGTTTCAGACAGATTTGACGACCGAGGCGTTCAGTATTGAGTACACGTTGAAAAAGAAAACGAAGAGAGATAAACATAATATTATAATAATATAATAAAATATTATCTCTCAATTTCAAGAATATAAGATAAAATGATTTGTGTTAATGATAATCAATTTTGAATTTTTTAATCAGTAGAAAACAATTCGATTTACCACTAAATGAAGTGACGCCATCAAGTCACTCCATACCGAAACAGTAGATATCAGATGGTAGACTTTTAGTGGATTTTGTGACATGCGTGCTGCGGATTAATTCCGTGTGAAGATGTTTCACATAAAATGCCTGGCATTGAAGTTAATATGATTTTATCGAAATATGTCACCAACGAAAATCAGTACCTTGTCTGTCGTCCAAACTTTGATACGAGCGGCAGCATCAAAAGGCGCTGATAAGTAATCATACAAATTTACACGTAATTTTATATACGTATTCTTTTTTGCTTATTATACTATTACAGAAATATTGTGGGTACATTGCGTGCATGTGTGTCGGGACACACACCATCGGAGCTCGCACACTCACGCACAGGAGCCAATTCAATCCAAGGTGTGGTTGTCAAACTATGAATTAATGTAAAAATAATACTTCATTTTTATAATCAAGAAATATTGTGCTGCATAAAATATATATTAGTCACAATAAAATATATTTTTATTGTCTTGAAACTTTACAGTTAAAAATTATAACTAATACAATTTAAAAGTACTCATCAATCACGTCACACAGAAAAACTAAATAAGTATTAGCAGCGAAAATGTCGCTGATTACCTTATGCTGCTTTCGGCGATTGTTTTTCTACTAGTGAATTCTGTATCGCTCTCTCTGGAATTGTATGGTACAAACGTGAAAAATACGAACAAAATATTCATGTCACAATTGACAGCGAGGAAAGAAACCATACAGTGCGACGCGATATGAACATGAGAGTCTCACAGATCTGGCCGTTTAAACAAATACTTTACAGCCTACCAAAGCAAATGATAATCATTTCATTATCATCAAGAAAGTCATGATGTAGACCGGAAAGCGTAATACGTAATTGATTTATGAAAAATATTAGTTAAACATCTTTAGAGATTTAGATAGTGCGTTTTGTTATGTGATAATATCAATAAAAAATTTGTAAAATACTTATTGCGACACTTTCATTAGAACATTTGAATTATTAAAATAGTTTCAAAATATTAACTATTAAAAGAAAAAATATATATTAGATAATTCATATCAAATGAACCAACCAGAAAGATATACAGAAAAAAAACTATCTATCGAAAAAATATTTAAATCAACTAAATATTTTTTCAATAGATAGTTTTTTTTCTATATGTCTTTCTAGTCGATTCATTTGATTTATATTAAATACTACATAACTATGTTCTGAAAATGCAACTTCATAACAAAAATATGTTTTTCTTTATAAATAAGTAAATAAAATTAAAAGATAGACGTAAAGGATCCATCTATCGACTGTAATTACCTGGACATGTTCTCCTATGAATGACCCAAAATTTTATATAAGCAATAGACTATTTTTTTTTTAAATTAAGCTGCATTGAGCAAACAACGCGACAATAATAAAGATCACTTATGTGGTTAGTACAAAGTTTAGTTTATTTAAAAGTTAAAATATCGAATATATCTCGCAGTCTTGTGCTAGATGTCAAATATTAAATTAAACTACTTAATTCATCCTAAATTATTTCAGAATCCCAGTGCGTACCACAAATACTTGAAGTATCTAGTATATATTTATACAAAATGCATTAATTTTCAACGAAACAGTTTGAAAATATTTGAATTGTGTATATATTCGAATATGTGTGGAGTGTATTTATTATATTCCAATCGAAGTTTTTTATGTTTAAGGTATAAAAATGTCAATCGCGCAACACTATAAAACTACTGTTATATTACTGAATCGGAAGCAACATTAGATATTCAATTTTATTCTGGATTTTTCTAATGGCTAACCATAAATAATAAAAAGACGCCAAGATTTATTATCTTTATGTTATTTATTTTAATGAAATTTTGCAGTGTTAATGTATTAAATAGAAAATTAAAAATGTAAGAAGATTGAATTAACAATCAATTGCTTTTAAAACGATTCTGTATACTTAATCAAATGCCTTTTTTAAATAGAGATGAATATATATAATAAATAGCTACCATTCAAAGTAAACAAACTAAGAAAAATTGGTTACTTACAGTTAGCTAAATAAGCGTGTCGTATAATATAATATTATATGGATAGAATTACGCCACCATTAAATAATTTACCTATTTAATTGCCTGGTGAACACGAGGATTTCATTCATGGCCACCAAATTAAGCACATTTGAAGAATCGATCGGGCTTTGAAAAGTCGCTGCAAAAGCTCCACGTTCATTTTTGTTGTCTCTAACATAAATTGTATTTATTTTTATGACTTTTATTGAATTGCGATTATTACAAGGGCTCGGTACAAACTACGAAGGACTACTCGCAGTCCAAGGGTGTTAACGTGCCAGCTGCAGACGCGAATGACGAAATTATTCCCGTAATGCGTCTCCACGAAGGAGTTTTAACCGTGTGAGAATTTTATTTGATGCTGGCAAAGGAGCTTCATTCAATTCAATACTTACAGAAGATCAAACATCATATAATTGTCTTTTTTAAACTATATTACAAACATGTCAAATTTTCTAATTGCTTAAGAGATAATAAAAAAATATATTTATTTTATTTATTTCATTAGTGTTTGTAATATTTTTTAGAACATCACTTGATTTGAATTATAATAATATATTATAGAACTTAGAAATCGGTTTATTTACTTTATTTCTCTAAATTATATAGCGATATTTTTGTCGATGAAAAAATCTAAAAAGATAATATTCAAAACTTTGAATGTAAATATTGGTCCCAATTAGGTGAAATTATGTACACCACGAGTCTATATTTGTATTGTTTTAAATTATCTCTCCGTAAATAATATAACAATACACTACAATATCAGGTCCAATAAAGCAACTTATCTGTTAAACTTGTTAAAAATATTTTTTAATGAGTATAGGTATTCAAATCTGGTCAGGTATTTTTTTATTTATTAGACATTGACATACATGTTTTTGTTATGACAGAGGTGAATATATAATATAATAATATAACATGATAAACATAAGACACAATTATATTGCTATTCAGTATAGTACTCGTAGTTTATTGTGTGAGATGGAGTAGACTCCACATCTGATATATGCAGCATTGTCCTGGCTACTTTGCTAGACTGCCGTGTATGTTAAAGAAGCTATGGTTCAGTAATCCATATGTTTCCATGGTTCAGTAATCACACAAGTCAGTCGATATGATGGAAAATAAAAAAGATTAAAAAATATTTATAAAAAAATTCTATTTGAATTATAGTGTTCTCAACGCATAGCAATCGGTTGTTTCACCAAACTAATAATAAGAATGTATGCGTATAGTGATCTTTAACAATGACGTATATTATTAATCGTTATACTCCATGTATTTTGCATCACTTACGTCACAAATCTCTCTATATCGCTGGAGATTATAGAAATACGCAAACAGCGAGCAAATAAAATTAAAGGAATTTCTATAAACTTCTAATAAAATGATAACACGTTAAACTATTCATTAGGATTTTGTTGTATGAGATTATTCACATTGAATACAATTAGGCACATCGAATTGTTTTTAACTTTAATTGTGCACATAGAATTAGGTAATTTGTCACGATAGCCTTTTAAAATAAAAGTTCTTATGTATAAAAAAAAATTCATAGACAAGCTGATTCATGCATTATTGCTCCGTCCATCTGATCGCTTCCACGAAAGTTGAATGGTACTAGAGGAAATTGTAAAGAATTGAATGTAGAAAGAATACGCAAGAACTTATGCCATCAAAAACAGACGATGTGTTAAAAAACCAGGCATAAACAAATTATCGACAGTGTAACCGGACGCTGGTTACAAAATATTGACTGAATAATACTAATTTTTTTTTAACATATAATGAGTTTTTACGGAGGATCTCTCAGTACAATTTGTAATGAAAACTGTAATATTTTTACTACAATTTTCTCCTTTATTTCATAAATATTTTTACCACCACCCAGAATCAGACTCCTGTTCTAATGATTGTTATTATTTATATGTGTAGCATACGATCGAATCTCAAAAGGGGTGTTTATTTTAACGTGGAATGTTTTTCAATTTGTTATTTTACAATTGTTCTGTTATTGAATTATTTTCTTCCCTTAATAAGAAACAACGAGGCGAGCCAATTACTGCATCATAACACTTATCCGAATTTGAAATGAAGACTCAAAATATAAAAAATTATCTTGAAGAGACAAACAGATGAAATACTATAAAGTGAAGTGTGTTTTGTGGACCGAAAAATAAATATTTCTGATTATTTGTATTTACCGAGTTAACGACCAATGGCAGGATGTGTTTAGCACACACACACACGTGCAGTTATCTATACACATCTACATCTACTCAGTTACATTAACCTAATAGCCATTAAAAAGGCTATGTTTTAACAACGATAATCGTAGGATATCGTTATCTTTGGCGGACGTATATTTACATATGTATGGATACTTGACGACTTGACAGCGGCGGTCGTTTTGGCGACGAACCCACTCCGCGGTTTATAACGCGCGTTTAACTACAACAGCGGTTACCCGACACGTGATTTTTTTTAAATAGCGATGGTCAACTTCACACGAAACTTGTTGCATCACGAATAAAGCCCGATGGACTTAAAATTGTTTATTTATTGATATACTAAAACTATGCCTAAAATATGACAATGACAATCATAAAGAAATTTTAAATATGAATCAATTATAAAGATATACATATAAAATCAATTTTATCGAAAAATATTGTTGTTGCGCCACCGGGATTCGAACCTGGATCGAAAATTGTCGCTAAAAATAATGTCGCTGTAGCTTAGTTGGATAAAGCACCTTCCCCGGTTAGGAAAGAGATCCAGGTTCGAATCCCGGTGGCGCAACAACAATATTTTTCGATAAAATTGATTTTATATGTATATCTTTATAATTAATATATTTAATTCATATTTAAAATATCACAGACCTATGTTCTGAATAATTACAACTTCACAATAAGAATGTGTTCTAAAATAATAAAGAAATTATAGTAATAATAATAATGTATTATTAAAGAACACTCTGAAATCGATATTCCATTTTTGCTGATGCTGATTTTTAGTCACCATTGTAATCAGTCGTCTAAGTAAAATATCACCTGATTATACCTTTATATACATACATATATTAAAACTCCGTGTTTGGATATTATTATAAAGACGGTACAATAAACACTATTACATATTTTTTTCATTGTATATTTGGCCTAGACCGTAACCAATAGTTAATTTAATATTATTTTTTAATTCTATTGTTTTCAATTACGAAAAACTGGTGGCTGTAGAGCATTCACTATTGACTGTTGTAAAAGTAAATAGACATATTTTATTAATATAATCATTTATATTATTTTTATATGAATAATTCAGTAAATAGGTAAACGTGAACTTGATGAGCTAGATAAAATTCTCATCATCATCATTGTTAGACGTGTTCCAGAGTATTTTCCACTTTTCTCTATCTATTGTTATTCACCGCCACTATTTCTGCAGAATTTGAAGGTTTTGTCAGTCCAGAGGGTTTTATGGCAGCCTGTCGGCTTCTTTATTCCATCGGACACTGCATTCGTCCAACGGCACTCCGTCGATGAGGCCATGTGGAACATGTGTATCTAATTGGCGTTAATTAAACATTTGTGAAATCATGCAGGCATGTGTGTAAAATCCAATAATTAATTGCTATTAAATTGGCGCCGTGCTTGCACCGAATGCACATCTAAGTGGCAAAAACCTGTGCGGAATAACTCTTAGTTTTTATGTTTAGAACAGGCATGAGAATATGCTTATCTAATAGTGATTAATGCCTTTGCTTCTGACACGTTTATTGGTTCCCATATGATATCAGTGCCTTCATGAATTACTGTGAAAACTGCGAGTTTTTTTGTAGGATTCCAACTGCTTGTTTAACGTTGCGACTTTAATTAACACCGTTAATGTCTGTAATCTGAAATTTATACGAATCCAACGTGATCAACTTTGATTGTTCAAGCCGGCTGCCTTCTCGGGAGTCGTATTAGAACCAATGTTCCCTTTAAGCTGCGCGCGCGCAGTGAAATATTGTTAGTGTGTAACATAAATAATAGAAAATAGAACAATAAATAATAAATCCAATGAATATATTCTTAAAAAATAATACATTTGAATGGAAAATAGTGTGCATTTTTTGCCAATAAATTTGTTACGCACATATGTGAGTTCAATCTCTTGGAGTTTGTCGTGAAAGTTAAATTTTTTTTATGAATTTATGACATTAATGTCTTATCGACTCAAAGAAAATGGGAAAGTATGTAATAATTAACTAACTTACCGTCATGCTGTTTCTCCGCGGGAGTAGGCAGAGAGGAAAGAGCACCACAATATTTTGTCCTGACACACAATTCTCGCTTCATCCACATTTCTATACAAACTCGCCGATTATTGAGGCTTCTAACAAGACCATCCTCCAGTATATGGTTTACCTTGTAGTGCTAAGTCTTCCGCAGACGCCTTTTATTTCTGGTTCATATATATTATGTCATATATATTTCTTACCTGTCTCTCCTCATTCATCCGTTCCATACAACCAAACCATCTAAGTAATCCTTTCTTAACCTTACTCATTATTTCTTCATTCTTTTCTCTGTCATAAATATATATGTCTCATGTACGCCTAAGTTTTCTCATTTCAATTGCATTCTTACGTTCCTCTTCTGCCAGCTCCTGGCCTCACTTCCATACATCAGTGTCGATATCAGGACTCCATGTATGTAATATTTAAATATATTTATACTTAATAATAGTAATACTAATGTGTTTATTCCAGCGTGATCAGGTTGTTTTTTTAACCCGATTCGTCATAGAGATAATACATATTATATTATACATTAGGGTTATGAAATAAATATTATGCTATGAAAAAGAAAACCATGAAAAATATTAATAAATAAAAAATAAAAATGTTAATAAAAAGTAAAAAATTCACACATATATACACTCAAAATATTACATATATAACTACTTCAGTCACGGCCATTGTTGTATATGTAGCTATTCTGTAGGCGCTACCATTCTCTCGTCAGGGAACCAGCTTTCCATGAGAGCGCCGCTTGCACCAGAGAGTTGGTGCTGAGCTCCAGCCGCAGTTTTATGCCTCAGAAGCGGAACGAATCCATGTATACGGCTTTTGGTAAACATTGTAGATGGACTGCAATAACGCGCCAATCCGAACAGTATTCTGTATGAGTTGTTGTACTGAATTCGGAGACGGTTATACGTCACTTGCTTGTATTTCGACCAGAGCTCGCAGGTATACATGCTGGTGAAGAACGATTTAAATAGGATGCTCTTCACCTCTTTACTGCATCGGTAGAAACGCCATGACAGCATATTAGCACGATCGCTCAACTGTCTCCTCTGTCGTTCTATATCATCATTATCTTGTCCATCTTCATTGAATATATGGACAAGGTATTTGACTTTATTTTGAACGCTCAATTTCGTCCCATCCAGCCACACGGGAGGGATATTATCTGGCCCTTTTCCATTTTTGAACGCCACTATGACCGATTACTATGACTATGGCATTGTTTGAAATATTGTGTTCACTGGAATATGTTTCGCATATCTGTAAAAGCTTCTTATCCCTTTTATAGATGGCGCTAGCATAACCATATCATCGGCACAACTTATGTGATTCACATTTGTGATTTAGAAAATAAAATTAATATTATAACTAATGCGCAATTCTACATTCAAAATTTGTGTCGAAAAACACATGAAAATGTTTACTTTTCTCAGCTCATCTTGCTTAGTGCAAATAGTATCTACTGCTGTTTAAGAGGGAACGTTCATTAAAACTCCTCAGAAATCCGATGAGTAAAGGTGAATATGTAAGAGCGTTGCGGAATTCATCTAATGTTTTGAGGTCAGTCACGATTTCTGCAAACATTGGATCATCATCACACACATGTTTATTGCTCCAATATTTGTGTCACACATGAGTCAAATTATAATAGTTCTGATTCAATTTCTGATTTCACAGTTTACAACTAAATTTGGCAATCTATGTAGGTACATACCTAAAACTTTTTAATAAGAGTGTCCAGCGGAAAATTTAAACTACAATGTTATTGTCATACTTTCTTTATACAAAATGCAGTTTAACCGTCTAAATCGTCTGAATGCCGTCCATTTCTCTTATGATACTCTTGAAATCGGACTCTTAAATTTGCGATCACGTGAGAGCAAAGCGCTGGTTCAAAGCAGGAACTTCCTGAACGCATATTTTCTTGTAAGCCTGAATTATTCTAGGATTGTCACTCTAAATTCTCCACTTAAGGTATCCTCACAAAAAAAACTCGCACTGTGTAAGGTCCGGTGACCGAGGTGCCCTGGGTATGTCTCCGTACTTGCTGATTAATTTATTGGGAAAAATTCCCCATAGCTTCTCCATTGAAACTCTAGCTTTGTGTGAAGTGGCCCCGTCTTGCTGAAATTAAATCCTGTTGTAGAACCCAAGATACAGCTGCAGTTGCGGTACCAAAAACTCGTCGATCATCCCGACCAGTGACTCATTACGACTGGCAAATCAGAAAATCACGCGTATCGAACAATACTTCTCCCACTTATCTCACCCTGATGGAATACGAGCAATTACAATTTAATCTTGAAATTTTTCAGCTGGACACCCTACATATTGTGCAATATTTCCATTCTCTTTCATAAGTCTTAATTGTATTTTTCTACATTATCATTTCATCTGCAGAAAATAGTTTTTATTTGTCCACGTCATGTTGGCTTTCAAAAGACAGTGATTTAATTTTTTGTAAATTCCTCACTTTCCAAAGTTTTCAGAAAACAGAAAACGATCATTAGCATACTATAAGAAGTTATCTTAATTGATATTTTTTGTCATGAATTTTCATATTACTCTATGTTTAATAATGGTTACAACAGAAGTGAAATAAAATATGGTCTAATTTTTTTACTACCATTTGAGTTCATCACTGATCATTTCCTTTCTGTCTACGGAAGGAAAATAATTCGTATACTTGCCCAGCATCCGTAAACAGTTGACATCAATCGGATAGATATGAACCATTCATAATAAGATGTGCAATTGAATCTCGCAAGTGAGTTGGTTTGTTTGACCTTATTGTTTTAATTTTATTATTATCTGGGCCTTTCCCACGCAACACATTGATGTCACGGACCCCACCCTAACGCGAACTTAATATTTATTTAATCTTGCAAATATTTACTTTTCTGAGTCACACAATGAATTTATTAGAAGGCGCTATTAAAATTTTATTGAAAATGAATAACGCGATGTTGAGTCTAAATTATGACTCTTCCACTTGTTAGATGGTGCCAGCGATAACCCGACATTCTATACTTTTTTCCTTTATTAATTATGCCTTTTACCTTGAAGAACGCTTAAGCTGAAGCCAAAATAAACGTAAATTCTAGTACAAATTTTACGAACGGTCGTGTAAAATACCAATTCAAAGTGCACGGATAAAATCTCCACTTCCCTTCGTCGCACCTGCTAGAAAACGAGGTGGAAGAAAGTTAACTTGTCGGTTTTCAATACGCGTTACTAAAGGTAATAAAATATTGGGATTTTTATCGGGATTTAATTTAGCTATAAAATTCCGTTAATTTATAATACTGTCAAATGCCACTTAGCCCGGCTTCCAGTGTTTTAAATTAATTACTTGTTTTAGCATATCAATACTAGGCTTACTTAAAATGACCATTCACGCATTCCCATGAGAGCTGTTAAATACATTCAAACACATAAAATATTGATTGTTTTTGGATGTTTGGCAACTTGCATACCGACAGGAGTTGACCACACACGACTCTACACTACTTCTCGCGCAAGAATACGTTCTAATGGAATTGTAATCACGTTCTATATCTGCGAATGAATCACATTGCACACATTATTTCCTATTCGTAATTCGCACAATTTTTCCTCTGGAAATTGCTCGTCGGATGCATATTATAACAGTTTTCTACATATCGACATTTTGCATTAAAATAATCTTCTTCAGACTTGACATATAGCAGCCTCAATCAAATGATACACGGCTCTCTCCATCCACCGTTTTCGTACTCGTACTGAAATAATATACAATTAATTAATTAACATTTATTATTCATATGACAAATAGAAAATATCGTATAGGTATTAAGTACTATAAAACACCTACGTACATCGCCCAATAAATCTCTCCAAATCTCAAATAATTATTCTCTTGACATTATAGTATAAAATTTCATAAATCTATTTTATTTTAAATAAACAACTTGTTATAGAATTTCTTACTTTCATTTGCCTAAGTGGAAAATTAAATGATTAATATAAATAATCAAATTGTGGCCAAATGTAATTTTCCATTACAAATAAATAAAATAAAATAATATTGTTGATTTTAATGATTTAGCTTACACTAAAAATAGCTCTTGGCATAGATAAAATATGTACCGACTAAGCAAAGCCTGTTCATACTTGTTAAGTTAGTAGTTCATATGGATTGTAAAATGAATCGACGTAATTTCAAGAATTCAGAAATTTTTGCTTAGTTGATTAAATTCACTGCTTTTGATTGAAAACTGCTGATAATAATACTTTAACCATAATAAAGCATTTTACTAATTCTGATGTAGTTAACGCATTATATTATTTATTCGATAGCTAAATTTATTACCAATTCGCGGAATGATAATTATGTCAAGCATGTAAGTAAGTTGCACAGAGCAGCAAAAATAGTCGTACGGCATATGCATATTATTAAGTATCTAAGTACCCATGTACAATATATATTGAATCAAATTATCGGAGAATAGTATCGATGTCGGCATTGTAAATAGGGAAGACCGTATCAGAACATTTGTTGAGAATGTCACAGATAACAAAATACACACCAAAGAACGATTTAATCTTATTTTAAAATATTTTTATCAGTCGGCATATAACTACATGGATGTCAAAGGCTGTTGGAGTTAATAAACGTAACATCGTATCGGGCGATAACTTATTTTGTACAAAATGTAATCGAATCCGTTTAATGATTTTTTATCGTAACTGAGATTTTAGTTTTCAGTATATGTTCTTATAAAAAGTGATATCATATCTTCACGGAAGAGTGTAAAAAATCATCACGCGGATAAACATGTTTTGCGGGATATAAAAAGAGCTAGAAGTTTTGGACAACCGAAAAATAATGTTTAACTGAAATGCTAACAGAACCATTTTAAATAGTTTACAGTGATTTACCTTTAAAATTAGCAATATTAACTTTGTGGTTAAAATTCATATTTTTATTTATTATCTTTGTACCGGTTTCGAAAAATACCATTTTCTTCTTCAGGATGTCATAACTAACTAAAACATATATTATTGTTTCTTTACCAGGATCTATTTAAAAAAAAAAAAAAACAATTATTTAAAAAAAAAAATTAGTACCTAACTCAAATTGTTACTTAATACAAATTTACTCGAATAATTTTTAGGAAAAAATTTTAGAATGGGACTCGTAGTTAAATTTAGTCGGTTGTTTGTAATTTTTCACAATCATTAATTTTTTATCAAAAATTGGGATTGTCAATTTTGCATATAAACGGTGTTGGTCACAAATTAAATAATTTGGAATCGTTGGAGATAAATAAAGCGTGTATAACTAATTAAAAATTATAAACAACCAACTAAATTTAACTACAAGTCCCATTCTAAAATTTTTTCCTAAAAATTATTCGAGTAAATTTGTATTAAATAATTGTTTATTTTAAACTTTTTAAAATAGATTCTGGTAAAGAAACAATAATATATGTTTTAGTTGGTAATGACATCCTGAAGAAGAAAATGGTATTTTTCGAAACCGGTAGATGTATTTAAACTCAATTAAGTGGTTAATAAAACAAAGATAATAAATAAAAATACAATGATTTAGTTTAACGTTTATAACTGCCGTACTATTATATTATATCATACACAGCGCCGGCGCTAAACTTTTGCCGCCACAGGCAAAATTGTTTTTTTCCGCCCTAGTAACTTAAGTGAAGATGATGTTTTCAATTTTTGTAAAACCCTCCTTATAAATTGGTCGCCACCTAAATCAATCGCCCGCATGCCACACACACGTTAGGGGCGGTATTTTGAAACTTGCCCATGGGCTGCTTTTACCAAAATACGTTCTGGCCACTAGTGTTGACTACAAATTACTGCTTTATTAGGAATTAACTGTAATATTATTTATTGGATTTGCTTTCTTGAATGTTTATACCTGGATTATTTTTATTACACACTATTATCGTTTTACAATTATGAATTCTGTTTTTCAATTTTTAAATAATTTTCCTGCCTGTTCCGCCTGTGCGTAAAGCTGACGTTGATTATACATGTTTCTAACTCGTATATATTTAAATAACTGATGCAGAAGTTTGATATCCAGTGAATGAAATAATTAAAAAAATTGTTAATTGCTTCTTAACTTCAGTGACTTTCTTGAAAATGAAATACTAAAGTAGTAGCAATGTTTAAAATCTATTACTTTATTTTGGGAGAATGAAAACGTTCGTTCGTTTCGCAGTCCATATCATACGCAACGTATGATGCTTAGAGCACATCTCGAAGGCGTCGAACATGTTTCTCTATTTTCTCTAATTCAGGGTCCATGTTTCGTCTCCGTACAGAACTAATGATAATACAGGGCTTTAACCAGATTATTTCCAAAAATATTTTAATTGAAATCTGAAGCGGTACCTTTTGTGCATATATCTTTTTGATGTGGATGAAATTTATTAATCAAAAAATATTCAATACATAATTTGGAATGTATATTTGTCCATGTTCATCTATAAAATTAAAATGTTAAATTAAATATTACCTTTTAAAATTCGATACAAGTATTGATAATATAGCGTCCGTTTCGTGAGCGTTTAAAAACGCTTTGGAATGTTGAAGATTCTTTCCGATACATTAGATTTTAAATCTATACTGGTGATCATAAGAAGACTCGTTTAGGCCACGGTGTGAGACATTTCAAAATTGGCGTTGAAAATATCGCGAATATCTTTGAAAAGGGCTCTTTGCAACGGTACACCGAAATATACTCGAATAAGTTTTTGACAGAGTTCTCAAGTTAGATCGTTACGGGCAAGTTCCAAATAAGGAATTTGCCAACAATGACAACCAAAAATGATTTATTACCAGTATCAATATATAAACAAAACCCATTGAGGCCCCCCATTCGCATTGTTTAGCGGACCCACCGTATTGAACAAAAGTTGCACAAAGTTTTATTGTATCGACAAAGTAAACAGCTCGATTTGCCAACTCACGAAAATGTTTTTATCGCACTTTTATTACGACGCAGTCGGAAGAAAATAATAATTTAAACAAGACAATTTCGCATATTTTAGAGTTTTTTTTTACGCTCTTGAACCAGAATAAGCGCACAGGAATAATGAAAAAACTGAGTGAAAGCTCGTCAAAAATGACAGAAAAAATCAACCCACCTTCTAGCATCGAATTAGTCTGTACGATAATGCCATTGGAAAAATAATACTTTTTTATTTCTTCCTTCATGTCAGTATTGACATATAGTCGCCTCAATCAAATGAGATTCGATTCGTAAGTCCCGGTCCAGGGTCGTCCTCACTGTTGCCTCCAGGGTCTCTTCAGGTAGATGTGACGCATCTATACAAAGTTGTACCGAATTGGAAAAATCTTTTATTCATGCTTGTTGCATTGCATGTCTTGCTGTGGGTGGATTTGTTGCAGATTGAAACACTTGTGTCGTACTATTCACAGGTTATGTAATATTCTCTTTCACAATACGTTTCGAAGGTGCCCATTTTACGTTAGTCGCCACTGCGGACTGACTGTCCAAGTATCTGCTGCATACATGCACATTTAAAAGACAAGAGTGTGAACCAACATAGTTTTGTTGCTGTCTTTCCATATTTTCTACGGTTAGTTCATAGCAAATTTAGCTAGTTGTATTCGTCTTCGAATACGTTTTACACCGATATGTTTCTAAACCAAACTGCTTGCTCATTTATAAAGACCTGTATTATCCAGGTATTCTGATAGTTAGCAATACATAATATGATTTTTTTGTGCTGCATTATAATTATTATTGTCATCATATTTTGAAACGCCTCTAAGGCACTCGAGATGTCAAAAGACGTCTAAGAAAGATTTTCTATTCCCATGCACTTAGTGACGTGCACTAGAATATCCCCGCTAAACAATATTCCCGGCTTGCAGCTGTGCGAGTAAAATTGTTTATTTTTGGCATTTAATACACGGCACAATATCTCGTACTCGGAGACGGAAATAATAACCGAGACAGATTTGTTGACAAAATGGATTATATTTACATTTTTTATTGCTCCACTCAAATCGGGCGACAAAGGATATTTTTGTCTGTCCTTTTCTGCACAAAACATGCAGATGTTCTTTGCGAGTGTATACAAAATTACCTAAGAACGTGCTTATATTTAATATTTATACGAATCTAAAGATATATAATGAAAAAAAAATGTATCTGATAAATAATATTTTTTGTCGCTCGGAATCATTTCATTAATATTAAAGAACCTACTTATAACAAATATTAAAAAATAAGTAGGTATTGGTTTTTATTATGTATTATTTAAAACGACTTTTTTGCTCACGTCGCTTTCTACTGATGAAAAAGCTTAATTAATATTTACTCGGTTAAAAGAAGTAAGGCATTTGATATATTCCTCGATTACATGGATTCATAATGTACCTAAAATTAATGTTATAATGATAGAATGAAAAGGGTATGTAAGGCTATTGCGTGCCATTTACACGAAATGAAATTAATGTTTACTATGGCGACTTAGAGAGTATCGAAATTATTTAAGTGAATCTTCTCATCATCTTATTATTTTGTATTCCGAAATCTATGATCTTACTATAAAAAAATTAAAAGATTTTGTATGACACAACTCGGTTTATTTTTGATTAACGTAAGTATAATATAATTTTTGTTTTAATTATTTATACCGCAAAATATAGTCACCACCGAGACTCGAATTCGAATCTTTATATTGCCGTTAATTTCAATTATTCTTAAAACTCGTATCTTCACAAATGAAATGTGATTTACTTTAAAATTCATTTATAACACATTTTAAATGCCCAGTAATCTAGTGGTCAAGGGTTTGAACCTAGTTCCAGGACACCGGCAAGTTCAGTCATATATTCATAGCACAAGGGTTCAGCTTAGTTTGAAAATATTTATGTGAAATGTATTCTGTGTACGCATCTCTATATATTTTTCAAAATAAATAAATGTATTATTAATTTTTTTTTTCACGAAAAAATTCGTATAGTTTTGCAAAATCGGTTCACTGGAGATTTAATGCATCACTCACTTCAACCATTACCGCAATTGGGTCAGCTTAAGATTTGAAAATATAGAGGGTCGATTCGTAAGATTTGCCGCGTTACGGCATAACGTAAAAAAGTTAGAAAAGCATGATCGTAATGTCTTAATGAAATGGTAATTGGTTTCGAATTGCCCGCGTCGGTGAGCATTGAAGTTGGAATTGCCCTCCAATGGAGCACCGCCGCCTTAAATGGAGTCGTAATCGTTCGGAGTTTGTAAAGATCGCTTTATTTAAGTCACTCGGTGTTTTGTGGTGTCTACCGTTTGAGACGCAGTTAGGAGTGTCGTTAGGCCTCTTTGTCCGGTCATATTTGATTTGAATGCGTGGCTACCAAAAACACGTATCACGGTTACCGCCTCCGGACCTTAACGTGACGTCACGACGCGTCCACGGACGGCACCGACCCGAGATCCACTCGGTGACGCTGCAATTGTTTATGCACAGTCCACCCAATACACATTATTACACGTTCTTAATGTATTTTAAATGTAATTTTAATATTGTATTTGAACACGCCTTCTCTCGCAGTTAATTCAATGTAAGTCCCACCGAGGCGTGCGCTTTATAAAGTCTACGCACGATGGAGCATGGAGGGTTAGACGCATTACGTACGCTTCTTTGAGCAGTGAGATTTTATCATAATACGTATGTATTTTGTACCTACCGCACAAAAGAGACATCCGAGTAATTGAAAAGGGGTTGAATAAATATAAATTAATGTGGTATGCTTTAGCCCCTCGAAACCAGTATATTTTACCATCACAGAAATAAGTGCACATAGTATGATATTTTTAAATGTTATTTCTAAGGTGTGTAAATCTCGTAATTTTTTTCCGACTGAAATTAAATGATTTTATAACAAATATATGAGAGGTAAACTAGTCTCTAACTTTGAACTTTGAACTTACTTATATACTACTTTTCTTCTTCATTTCAACCTCAACTCGATCGCTAATGTTGATTATGTAGATACAATACAGGCCAAGATACGAACATGTACAAAACTCATAAATTCAGTTATATCTTATCTAACTTTTTAAAAAGATTTAGTTTTGTTCAGAAAAATTCCTTTACATGCCTATGTAGGTATTAATTGATAAAAACGCTAAGATGCTGATGTACTTCTATGCTAATAACGTATTCACTCAAATAAAAATAAAAAATCCTTTCAGTGTGGTAGACACACTGATGTTTTACATACCTACATTAAGTCTTTTTTCATCTTGAGGTACATTGTTTAAGGTACTTTCTCTACACTGATCCCTATTTATATAATCATTGCCGTAAACTTTCAACGGTTTATTTTACGACACATCCAGTAATATTATTAAAGTAGCTTAGTTTGTTGGTGTGTGTTATTTTTAACAAAATAGTATTCTGTTGGTGTATTATTTCAGGTATATTTTTCTTATATAATAAACTACTTAATATACTCATTAAATCTTATTATTTTATTGTATATAATAAAAATAACAATTCATTACATAACTACATATTTTGTATATGTACATATACATGTATTTAATAAATGCGAAATGTATAAAATGTTTGCGACTGTTGCAATAAATGCGCGATCTATTATTTGATTTGCTGCTTAGCCCTCATTTATGGATGTAACATATTTTAATGAATTTAAGCAGACGTATCTTTATTATCTCATTTCTATTTCTATGATTGCTCTGTAGGGATGAAATCATTTTAGTAAATATGGTGGCTTGTGTATCGCGCGTCTCTCTCCGCCCATCCCTCAACCCTCAAGTATCCTTCATCCATGATATCATTCAAGAACAGAGGCAAACACGAAGTCATCTCCGAGGTCCAGAAGATTCTACTGAATTAATTAATTAAAAAGAAAATAATTTATATTTTATTTATGTTCTATTAAATGCCCTCAGTACAGCGTTTTCTGTTGTGTAATGAGGGGAATGTAATAAAAATGATTATTTAATCATTCTAATATTTAAAATCTTTATAGTAAGATATAACTTGGGATTTATTGTTTATTGCGGATCCGCTTCAAAGCGTTTACTCCTTCACCTAGACAGATCAAAATAAAATCTAAATATTTCCTCTCGAGATATACATTAATATCAAAACCAGTGATGAGCTAACCCATAACTGAGATTTAACTGTTAGAGATTTTGTTTCTAGTGCACAAATGATTACCAAAATTAAGAATATTCAGTTAAAAATCACGGATAAAATAATGTCTTCTTCAATTATTGCAAAGTTACTTTGTGGGAACATATTACACAGATAATAAGAAAACACTTTGTTTATTTATTTATTCTTAATATAGACTACATCAAAATGTTCCTTTTTACTACAACTTATCTTGCATATATTTGCTTAGTTTCATTTTGAATCTATGTAGTTTCTCCTCCTTTCTTATATCTTCTGGCATCAAAGATCTTCATCGCACTATACATCATCGATTTCTGAGAATCTGTCTTCTTCCTGAATGGCAGTCTCATTCTATCTTTTTCTATTGAATATACCAGTGGCAGTCAGTCACTTTTTGTAGAAGGGATGCTGGATAATAAGTTTATCCTACTATTAACTATGCAATTTATAGACTAGCCTATGAACAAGATACAACTACTAATAAAAATAGTTAGTTAAATCAGCTCTATAAATCTCTAACGATCCAAAATTTTATTTGTCAAATAGATAATCGAAGGATATTCAATGTTTCAATACTTCGGCTACAAGTGTTTTAGCCAAACTGTCAAAAATACATCACACAAACATGTTCCTCAAAACAATCTGCTCGCTTCGTAATATGTATGCTATTCTGTATACCTATAAGCATTATAGTCGTTTTTTGTCCGTTGGATATTGTGGATATTGAATGAATGCGTATGCGCGAAAGTTGAATGCTTTCAAACTTTGTGGATATGGAACAAATCATAGAATCCACTATTGCTGGTATCTGTGTGTTTACGTGGTTCATAAATGTTATAAAGTTGAGAATGCATATGTATTTCGACTCGATCCGTGCGGGTGTCGTGTCGTAGCGTGTGTTACGACTGGTCTCTAAAGACAGGATGAATTTATTTGCAGCAGTGCTGTTTTCGGCTATAAACATAAAGTCCAAAACTTTTAAACTCTAGAACACAAGGGATGCAGAGCATACGAAGCATGTATGAAGTGACCGCGTCTGCTATATACCACTGTTTATTGACAAATCAACATGTTTCAAAATGTACAAAAACAAAACTAAATATAAATAGTGAGTAATTAATTAAGAACTACTGTGAAAATAAATTAAAAATGTAAATAAAATAATGGTTTAGCTCATCACTATTTTCAAGTGTCATTCAAGATTATAGATACAAAGAAAAATGATTTATTTTTGCTTTATTTATTTATTAGCCCAGACAAAGGAGTAAAATCTTTGAAACCAGTTAAATACTTAAACCCAAGTCTCTATTTACGATTATTAAATTTTTCGTTATGGCGAAGATCATCGTTACTTGAAAACGCACAAAGATCTCGAGACTATATATTTCTGGACTCTCTGTAAGGTTCTGAATGTAGGCTTCTGTATCTGTGTCTGAATCCTCGAGAGCAGACAGCGCTTTTTAAGGCAAATTAATCTCCCGGCTTTTGCAGAGCGCCGCAGCTTCGCCGGCGTCGGCCTCGCCGCCGCCCGCGCAGCTGGGCAGCGCGGGCGGCGCCGCGGCGCCCGGCGCGCGCCCCAGCCCGCCGCCGGCGCCGCGCTGCTGCGACACGGGCCGCCCCATCTTCCAGGACCCCGTGACGGGCCAAACCGTGTGCTCCTGCCAGTACGAGTTGCTGAGCTACCAGCGCCTGGCCTCTGCCGGGGTGCCGCTGTCCATGTACTCGGCGCCGTACTCGGACGCCGCCGCGGGCATGGCCGCCTATTTCCCGGCGCTCGCGGGCGACCAGGCGCCCTTTTACACAAACGCGGTGAGTAACGATATTTATTTATTTAAGGCATATAAAGTCCCATCAACCCCTTTAACCCTTCTCTACCTTAGGTTTAATATCTGCCGGTCCTGGCTTCCCTTTTATTCTTGTGTCTATATTTTATCTATTGTATTGTATGTATTTATGTTGTTTTATTAAATAAATATTTTTTACTGCACTGTATGGATAGTAAATGGTCTTTGGTTGGCAGCCATACCTTGGTACATTGTCGCTATGCGGTATTGGGGTACTGAATGATTGCCAAGTAGAGTTAAAAAATGCCAACCTGGCGGTGAATGTGAAGGACCGATATGAGAGTTTTTGCTCATAAATATTGGTCTTGGGTGAGCGGTGGGTCACCATACACTGTATCCTTCCCTAGCCGTGCAGTATCACGGGTCTTCCGCCCCTATATTTCCCGTAATATAATGTATCCATAAATAAACAACTAATTCCAATAAAAAAAAATTAAGAACAAATAAAACTCCATCCCCCCCTCCCCTGCAAAAACACTGTATATAGATTTTTACAAATGTTGATAGACAAACGGAGCTTCGGTCATATTGATGATGTACAGTGTTGTTGCACATACGATCACTTAGAAATGGTGTGTAATAGTTTATTTATTTATTTTGGATGGTTATTTAATGTACCATTCGGTATCCAAATAGATATGCAATACATATGCATTCATAACTCAGATCAGTGTTGTTTTAGGAATGGTTTCAAATATGTAATGCGAGTGCATACTACAAAAATAATTATTTTTCAATTCTAAAATACAAAAATAATTATTTGTAGTAAGATAGAAAAAGATCACACATTAATTTCACAGTGAAAAAAATAACAAACATACGAATATAATTATGAATCTTTCTTACTAATGAAATTGTATTGCATAGAACTTGAGGAATGATCCGAATTATATTTATCCATTTTTCACTTTTAATACTCAATATTTACAGTTAATGTAGGACATTAACTATTTTTACACAATTTTAGCCAGTGAAAGCATATTTCTCATTTAAAATGATATTAAACTCTCTTAATTTTTTATCATAGTATGGTAAAAGTTAACTATATCAAACTCGGTGCTATTGGCGATAAGCTTATCCGTTATATCCTACAGCGAAATCAATCAAAACTATAACAATTTTCGTCTTAATTGAGATGAAAATTATAGAATCGAATAAAAAATATAGATATTAGTTTAAATAATAAAATATCTTCATTTGCCTATGATTAGAATAAAATGAATAAAAGATAAACAGAATACAAAAATAAAATAACGAAATGATATTAGTTTCATGTAAGAATCTCCATAAATCTTTATTCAGTTTCTTTTCTGCCAATACCAAATAACCAGTTCTTGAGTAAATATTTAAATTTGTTTACCGAGAAATGCTTCACTTTATTTTATAAGATGATTGACCAAAGCTCTTTCTTATTTTGAAATTCATGTGAACTTATTCTCTTTTGCGCTAATAGGATACCTACTTGTGCGATAAGTTCATGTAAATATTTAGTCTTTTTACAAAATTTTTAGTAAAAAAAGTGAAAAAGATGCACATAATTTATTACATCTTCTAAATAAAATCCTCACTAAAGATAAGTGTCACATTCCTTTGAAAGTGTAGATAATACATTTTTTCAAAATGGTAAACATAAAAATCTAAGATGATACAATAGGTATCGAAACATGTAGAATAATGAATAAATAAATTAAACAAAGTATTTTGTATAATTATTAATATAAAATGAAGCTACAGAGTAGATTGCAAATAAAGAAATCTACTGTCAGATATTTAAAAAAAATTGTACACACCTGTAAAGTGATTTAAATTTTACGTAGGTAATAATTATAATTATTTAATTACGATTGTTTTTTAAAATTAATACATCGGATACATGAAAACTGATATTAAATACAATGTTATTCTCATATTTTCTTTATACAAAATTAAGTTTAACGATGCGGATTTTACGTATTATAAATAATATCGTCCAAATGCCGTCCATTTCTCTCAAGACACTCTTGCAATCGGACTCTTAAATTTGCGAACACGCGAGAGCAAAGCGTCTGTTCAATGGCAGTAACTTCACGGTGGATATTGTCGCTGTAAACTCTTGACTTAAGGTATCTCTACAAAAAAAAGTCGCACGGTGTAAGGTGTGGTGACCGAGGTGCCCAGGATATGTCTCCGTACTTTCTGATTAATTTATTGAGAAAAATTCCTCTCACATTCTCCATTGAAACTCTAACTGTGTGTGGAGTGGCCCCGTCTTGCTGAAATTGAGAATGAGAAACGGCTGCAGTTGCGGTACCAAAAACTCGTCGATCATTCGGCAATACGCGTCAGCAGTGACTGTCTCTCGCTGGTTAAAAAAATAAGGGCCAATTATCCCTCGGGCAGAAATTGCACAACGCACTGTAATTTTTGGACAATGCAAACGTTTTTGATGGCGTCCGCTTGGATTGGCGGAGCACCAGTATCTCATCTTCTGTTTATTAACATAGCCATCGATATTAAAATATGCTTCGTCAATAAACAATATATTTCCAAGCGTTCGTGCTGTTCCAAAACATTCTAGCATCGATCTCGCTAAGGTTTCACGTAAAGAATACTCATTTTGCAGTCTTGATGGGTGAAACTGTAGTTTATTTTTCAAAATAACGTGCATTGTTGATTTTTTATTCCAGTGCAGGCTGCAATATTTCTTATTGATTTACGCGAATTCGCATAATTTCACGTCAAACATGAGCTATATGTTCTGGCGTCGCTGCTGATGTTTATGGTCCCGGAGGACTTTGGTTAACCATTGTCCCATCTTGTCTGAACTTTTGAACCCAACACCAGATATGTTGCGTGCTCGGTCCATCACTTACTCGTCGAATATTAAAGTGAGTACATAAAGCGCTATGCGCACGAACCAATGAATCACCGCACTTTAAATATTGCTTAACCGCGAACGCGCGGTGCGCTCCCGACCAGTGACTCATTGCGATTGACAAATCCGCAAATCACGCGCATTGAACAATACCTCTCCCACCGACCTTTATTAAGTAATGACGATAAATAGGGAAAATGTAGAGAAAAATATATTTAGAACTATGTTCTGAAAATACTGCAACTTCACAATAATAATGTGTTCTCTTTAAAAAATATTATTAATATTTTAATTCAATACCAACAATATTTTACTAATGAAAACTATTCATTTTTAGAAAGCTGTTATGAACATTTATTATGTTCACATAAAATTTTTAGAAAAAAAATATATTCTGTAAATCAACTAGAAATTTTCGAATTCTGAGGTACTAGAAAGATGTCTAGAGACAAATGTAAATTGAAAAAGAGACGTATTGGAAAAATGGTATGAAGAACACGTCAGACACGATTTCCGTTTAGCAAGCGGATTCTCCGTGTGTGAAATTTCCATCTCCAAACATTTATACCACGTGTACCTAACACTTCCTCTCGCTCCAAACCGCCTTTCCGTCTAACAAATTTTCTAGACTTCAAACTTTCGCGTTATCGAAAATTCCCCACCTCGGTGCGGTTGGCATCCCTGGGGCGAGTGTGTGCATATCTCCGTGCAACGAGAATCAGGGCTGCCATTTGAAACCGTCTAACGAAATATTAACGAAATTTGCTAGCCTTGAAAATTAATACTATGGTTCGTATAATATTATTCGCATGAATCTTGATGTTTCGAAGATGTATTCTAAATCACCGGTACAAGGATCTCTAAAATGATAAATGGATGGCACTATCAGATACATAGACGAGAATGTGTGATATAAAAAGAAATAACTGAAATATATAACATAGAAATATAGAGCATTAGGTGCTTATCCATCTAAACGAAATTAAATTGAGATAATTTTGTCCAATTTTTGTGTACAACGCATCGTTTAGTTTATTTTTTTTGCTCATAAATTTAGACAACGCTTATTTTCATGCCCTGATTACTTTATCATTAGGTTAACTATACAATTTGTAGGATTTAAAATATGAAAAATGTTGAACCGAATTATATAATATGCACTATATTATATTTTATTTCTCTTACCTTGTACACAAATATTAGTGAATATTATAGTATATATTGTATATGCATTTAACAACTAAGCAGCATCCCAAAATTTATATTGGAAATTTTTATATTACAGGCAAAAATTTTAACATAAATCATATCATTTTAATAATTTTAATTATCTAAGCAACTGTAGCCACTTAAAGGATATACACCACTCGACAATATCGCTTTTATAGATTAAAAAAAACGAAATAATTATTTACATATCTCGACGTTACGCTCTTGAACTCCCTGCATCTCTACTAAAAATTGTCAGTTCAAGGAAGAACTTGTAACTGCTTCAGACATGAACCATATATCCTCAGGCTTGGCGTAAATGCTATTCCTCGAGTAGAACATTTTACGGATGCACTGATACGAGTGCTTTTGAAACATTATTTCCAACGTTTAGAACACGATGATGAAATTTATTCTAATTGACATCAATTATTGAATGTCAGTTTTTCATCGACTACATTCCGACTCGGTGCATATAATAACGCCGTAAATATCTACGGACTCATCGTTTCAATTTAAAGCAAGTCTACGTTTCTTTGATCACTATCACCCGTTGGCAAAGTACTTAAAATGTATGCAGTTTTGTGTTTTTAAAAACATGGTATATAAATATTTTAACGAAAGTAGTTATGTGGTATTAAAATTAATTAAAATAATCAATAAGAAAGATACACACAAAAATGTATCTATCGAAAAAATTGTTCCGGGTTCGTATCCCATTGTTAACCAATTTTGATTTATTGATTAATTTAATTTGTTGTATGTTTATGTTTATTTATGTCACAAGAAGGTTTAAATGAAATGAAATTAATAAAAAAATATTAAATTGTTTATAAACATGTGAATAATAATAAAATACTGATTATGATAAGGAGGGGCATCACATTGTAAGGATAATCAATCATCAATAATAATAATGTTTGAAAAGTCTTAACAACAATTTTCATTTAATGTTTTATATCTCATCAATCGCAACGCACCTACTTAGATTTAATAGTGTTGGCACCAATTTTGCCACCATAACGATATGAATTACATACATTATGGTTTGTTTCAAAATATTCAAAGATAAACATTAGTCTATTATTGAGTGATCGAATAACAGTCGTACCCTAGATTGCAGTTGGATTATTTTTATAGCACATACCTTGATACATTTGGCGTAAGAATAAATATAAATATCTAACTATTTAATTTATATAATTAAAGATTATTTCGATTAAATATAGACCTCGTTCAACAGACGTGTCATTCACCCTTGGAAGTGTATAAGATCAAGTTCTACCCGCAAGAGATGTAATCTGGCGACTTCGCAAACAACCAAATTCGCTTCACACTTTCCATCAACCTTTCGCAGAATCGATGTGTGTTAACAAGGCTCCTAGGTATCGACACGAGTGTGTGTGTTCGGATAGGGGTGGAGGTGTGGGTGTTTGCGCCCTGGAAAGCCTCGGGTTTCCCTCGCCGTGTTGGAAATCGAAGAAGAGTGAGAAGAAACATTCGGAGTCACTGTTCTACATATGTAGACACTCCTGTCACAAAACTTTCAGTATTTGTGACGTTAACATAACCATTTACAGATCCCCGTATAATTTTTAGGGTTTCCGTATGTGTTACAACCCCAACCCCTTCGCGTGACGCAAAATTTTTCGTAGAACCTAACCGACATTTCATGATACACATAAGATATTTATTAGATTGGTAGAAACATAATATTTAAAATCAAATACTTTTTTCTCCGCTATTACTTAACTTTTTAATCAAAATAAAGCACCATCAGAATTGACACATTTCAGCCAAGTTTATTTATTCCGATGGTGTAAAATTCCGGTGTTCTTGTATTGGTATGATCTCAAAATGTGGCTCACCTTACTCTGTAAGAAATTGTCGAAATGCATTAACAAGTGATAATTTGTTGTAAAAAGTACGCTGAAACGTTTTATAGCCCAACGAGCGTCCACAGTGTAGAACAAACTTTGCAGTAATTTTTTGTTTTTCATTGAGTTCGTGCGGCACCCATTTGTTAAGCATATTTCATTTTCTTAGCTATTTAAAGTGGTCCAGAACTGTTGGATGACTAACGTCAAACTTTTATTATTGTTGTGCGTGATTCTGTGAACTAACGCCTTCAATTGGTCACTATCAACTGAAGATGCACGCCTACGACCTTCTTCATTTTTAAGGCTCTCATCACATTGCACCGTAATAGTACCTATCTATACCAAAACCATATTTAGTATACATTACAATTCATTTCAATTCACAACGGACATAGATCTATGAATATTATAAACGTTTAAATATAAATAATTTGTTCAGCTTTGCTTATGAGTCAGACATTAAAACCGGTCGATATCAAAAATATAATTCAATGGCTGAAAAGTAAGTGAATCTGATTATATACGTTTAAGAAAACCTGTTGGTTTGATTTATTATATCAAGGTGTTGCTGTATCATACGGTGAGCCAGGTTTGTATGAAAATGTTTACAATGTACGTATAATTTATTTTCGTGAAGAATACCTCACTGGGGATAATACAATGCCTTAATGGAGGACTCCAGGCCAGGAGACATAAGTCGGTTAGTGTAACCCCTGCCTTATTAAAAATGACCCGGAGAAGTCAACTTAAAAATGTTAACTCGCTTCTGGTTGGTCGGCCATACAGATCCTGTCATTGGATATAAACTAATACACACACAACAGAGCCACCTGTTGTGTATGTATTAGTTTATAGTATTGCGGTACTAATGACTAAACGCATTTATGTAATCGTGTGTTACATATTTGTTGACTGTACTGTTCGGGTCGACCGTTGACGGGTTTCGCTGGCTGTAACCGGACTCCCCTTAGCTGTGTCATCGCCGAAAGTTTGTTTACAACCCTAAGTAGCGTTTGAATGTATCTACTTCTAATTATTCCATGTTTCAAGTTTATTTTAAGTCATCTCGAGCACCGAATTACTCGCGGCAGGCGTGCGGAGGTGACTGGTACGGCGCGCACTTGCTCCATACGGTTAAGTGTCTGTGACACGTCCAAACTGGGTGGATGATGGATTACGTCAAAATTTAGCCCGAAATAAACTTACATTCGTCAAAATTATAAATAAATGTGAGGCACGATTTTAAAGCAATATTCTTTGACAGTAAATTATTATAGGATTATTTAGTTTAGATTTTTTGGTTTATTTATAGATTCTACATTTAAGCTGTCGTGGTCACACGTATACCACTCTATTACCACTATTTTAATTCGGATTGAAGCATAATACTTGAATAAACCACTTACCCAGTACCTTCTCTGTTACCAATTGGTACCACAGCTGAAGCATCTCCCCTCCTAACTAAGCCAATACTAACCCGTTGAGGCAACTGAGGAAATCTGTTTCTGCATTATATTCTTTGGCCTCCGAAGGTCGTTCACATTTTAAAACTTTTGATATGTAGCAACATAGGTCTTATATGAATATTTACACCTGTTCCTTACCCGCCCAAGTATAAATACAACTACCCACCCTTCTAAATTACGTATCTCTTTTTAATAATCTCGCACTCTTGATCAAACTCTCCAAATTTGGTATCGTGCTTTGCTTTTTAGGTTTATTATAAATATATACATATTAGTCTAGTTTATTATCTAGCCGGATGTTACAAGAAATATTGTTACAGTTATAAGCCGCGTCTCTTATAATTAAGTTATTCAGTGCTGTCTACTTCATTCTCTAAATTCCATTAACTTAGTTTTGGCAATACATATCCTCATCTGGCAATACTTATCCAGTATTTTTAAGGGATTGCATAACTTTTAAATAAACAGAATAATCGAAATTTGACAGTATATTTAGTATAGTAGACAGTAAAACTTATGAACAAACTAAATAATTAAAATAATGCAAATTAAATGCATCAATTAGAAAGATATACATACAGATAAAAATAATTTATGGAAAGACTTTTGAATAAACAAAACAATAGATTTTCAACAGCACTATATTGTATTATATTATTAACATATATATACGTTTACTATTTCCAAGGTCAGTTTGTAGAACTCCGTAATCACATATGTAAAAATAAAACACTTGTTTTTTGATTCTACTCATTTAATTTTCTTGAGACGCATTTTGCCATGTAAGGGCATCACCAATCTAACATTTTAACTCAACAGACAATTAGAATAAAAAATAAGTGTTTTATTTTTACATAACATATTTATACACCTTAGTCATTGTTTCTGATGTTGTTTAATTATTTTCATTATTATATATTGGTATTACGACAGTATTTCAATTATCTGTCAATGGACAGGATATACACCGAGTGCGTGACTGTATCCTTGGAGCAGAGGATAATCACTACTTGAACGTATAAACAGAAATTTCTTAAAAAGGTGTTTACTTTTAATTCTTTCGGGCCATTCAGAGTAAAAGACGTACTTGTCACATTCGATCCTTTGCCGCTTCTCTTCCATCGTAAGAGATGCGTGTGCAAAGCGTTGCAATATATATAAATATATATATCTACCACCATTGGCGTAACTTACCTTTGCGTTCCGAAAACAGATCTCATTTATGTGCCTCATTTTCTCAAAATATAACTAATAGTAAACAAAATAATCCAGCTTAGCATAGTTAATATGATAGCTTAGGTGGTTTGTTCATGTAGAACAAATGAGTGAGGAGAGAATGGCCTTTCTATAAAGAATATTTTTATACTAATTAAATGTATCAATTAAAAAGATATACATATGAAATCAATATTTTTCGATAAAATTGATTTTATATGTATATGGTGTCCAGCAGAAAAATTTCAAGATTAAATTGTAATTGCTCATATTCCATCAGGGTGAGGTAAGTGGGAGGGATATTATTCGACGCGCGTGATTTGCGAATTTGTCAGTCGCAATGAGTCACTGGTCGGGAGCGCACCACGCTTTTGCGGTTGAGCAATATTTAAAGAGCGGTGATTCATTGGTTCGCTTTTTGTACTCACTTTAAAAGTCGACGAGTATGTGATGGGCCGAGCACGCAACTTATCCGGTATTGTGTTCAAAAGTTGAGACAAGAAGGGACAATGGTTAACCAAACCCCTCCGGGACCGTCAACGTCAACAGTGACGCCAGAACATATGGCTCAAGTTCGACATGAAATTATGCGCAATCCGCATTAATCGATAAGGAATATTGCAGTCTTTACTGGAATAAAAAATCACAGTGCACGTTATTTTGAAAAAGAAACTACAGTTTCACACATACAAACTGCAATATGACTATTCTTTAGGTAAAATCTTAGCGAGAACGATGCTAGAATGTTTTGGAACAGCACAAACGCTTGGAAACATATTGTTTATTGACGAAGCACATTTTCATATCGATGGTTATGTTATTAAACAGAACATGATGTACTGGTGTCTCGTTAACATGAGGGAATGCCATTAAAAATGTTTGTATTTATAAACAACAGTGTGGTGTGCAATTTCTGCCCGAGGGATAATTGGCCCTTATTTTTTTAACCAGCGAGAGACAGTCAATGCCGACTTGTTGATCGACGAATTTTTGGTATTGCAATTGCAACTGTTTCCTGGGTTTAATAACAGAACACAATTTCAGTAAGACTGGGCCACTCCACACACAGTTAGAGTTTCAATGGAGAAGATGAGAGGAATTTTTCTCAATAAATTAATTAGAAAGTACGGAGACATATCCTGGACACCTCAGTCACCTTACACCGTGTGACTTTTTTCTGTGGGGATAAATCGAGAGTTTATAGTGACAATCCTAGAACAATTCAGGCTTTATATGAAAATATCCGCCGTGAAGTTGCTGCCATTGAACCGACGTTTTGCTCTCGCGTGTTCGTAAATTTCCGAGTCCGATTGCAAGAGTGCCTTAAGAGAAATGAACGGAATTAGGACGATGTTATTTATAATACGTAAAATCCGCATCGTTAAACTACATTTTTTTAAAGAAAATATGAGAATAACATTTTAGTTTTTTTTAATTTTAATATTTATTTTTTCCGCTGGATACCTTTTATATCTTTATAATTTACATTTAATTAGTATTTAAAATATCACATAGATATGTTTTAAATAATTACAAATTGACAATAAGAATGTGTTTTTGCCTTAAGAATGTTTTTATGTTTAATATTTTTATATTAAATAAATACATTTTAAAATAATGTTACAAAGATGTGACGTGTGGCAACATAAATAGCAGAAGTCTGTGGAAGATTCGGTACGATCAAATACTAGAAGACGGTCAATTATATTGTATTGTTTGCAAAATGTGTAACTAAAGTTAACACTTATTTGTAACATTATCATAACAATTAAAATTTAATCATTTTTGTACCCACGTATAATATATATGCTGTAGTAAATTGAAAATAACAATAGTGAAATAGTTTTATACATAGCAATATTCCTTATAATTATGCTCCTCATTCAACTTTGCCCCTTAAGCGAGAAACACAATCCGACGGTAGTTACGCCACTGCCACCTTTTGAATCGCAACGATTGCCAAATATAATTTTAACTGAAAACAGCCTTCGGGCTGAATGCTCATTCGGCAACAATGTCGGACGTGTCGGTTTCATTATTTTCGCTGCAAATATAATTTAAAACGACCGCTGTAATAATATTCGTGTCACCGAATAGCCTACCGCGATAACAATGATATTATTATTGTTTGAGGTTATTCTCAAATTTCGTCCACTAAATACGTACACGAATAAATGCAAAAGAAATTTCAAGGAATATAATAAATTATGAATTATTTATATTTCATAAAATGAAATTCTTCTTAAATGAAATTATGTTATTTTATAAATAGTATAGACATTTATAGTTATACAGACTGTAACATACCTACTCTAGACTATTTATAGGTGGATACCTGACTAATTTACGAGTTAAGAGATATGTGCTTAATCTCAACCATATCAGATATATAAGCATTAAAAAAAAAAAACGTAATGGAACAATTTCACAAATATTTATTTTGAAATACGTAGACTTAGCTTAACACAATTTTGTAAAAATTTAAATAATATTTTACGTAACAGTGCAGAATTTGCACATATTCCTTATACCCATAAAATATTGTAGACTAGGTTTGTTACACTCTGTACAACAAAATGAATATAATGTGTAGAACTATTAAAAATCTATTCTACATTTTTTCTAAATATGTTTTTGATTTTATTACGCCCAACTTATTTTTTATACTGCCCAGTTCCCTGGTGTATCGTGATAGTGAATAACAGAGTGTGACAATTTAATTCCCGTATAGCATCTTTAAAAATACTTACGCACACAAGTAGTGGCTACTGTTGTCTTAAAAATACTCCCCTTGTCCATACATGTACTGACTTAAATGTCGATCCTATTTCTGGAAGCATCGAGGACCTATCTCACACTCAAATTGATATAAATTATATTATAAAATCTTCGTCCCTTAAGCCTAGCTTGTAATTTTAAAAATACCAAAAATCACATTTTTATCTGGAAAGTAAGCGCACTGTGCTCTAAATTTAGTTTGCTATATTTATGCCAAAATGCACACAACTGGCTTTATCAGCTTGAAATTTACGCACGTATTAGTTCAAACATAAATGCTTGATTTCGATGCAATTACGTCACAAGCGACTACGCGACCGTTCCGGGAACTAAGTTTTCATAACTCGAACATATATTAAAAGCTTTTCAGAAATATTTATAAAGTACCTACCGAATAATTAGACCGGTGGTTGTCAAATTTTGAGATAGTAGATTATATATTTATTAGGTATTTTAAGTGGAATTAAAATTACAAATTATTAGTTACATTATTAACTGGCCTCCTTAAGGATGTTTTAAAACATACTTACCATCGTATTTACGTTAATTAATTATTTATTTATTAGATAACGTTTTAAGATAATATACCTTCACACAAAAATAATAATCTTTGTGTATATTCATAGATAATCAGGAATGATAGAGAGGAAATGTAGAAGTGGCAGATAAAGAGAAGAGAGGATGAGATCTAAGTATAAATAATAAAAAATCTTATCTATATAATTGACATAAAAAAAATAAAATGAACAAGTACATGTATGTAATCAGCATTAAAATATTAAGATTAAAATAAAATAATTGTGTAATCGTCTGGCACTACGTCACTTGACTAGACATGAAAGCATATTGCTCTGTGGACGTTCCATTTTTTCAAATTATTTAACTGAGCATTGTTTAACTAACCTATTTAAGTAGATACCTATTTTTCATGCGTCCAATAATAATTTCATTCATAACCAGAATGTGTGTATTGTATAAACTATTTTGTATAAATTTGAAAAATTATTTATTTCTGTCATTATTGACGTACATTATATTACATATATTATATTATTTTATGAGAATACATATTAGAGAGATACATAATTTATAATTTCTACTAGTCATAAGTTTATTTATTTAGACTTTATTGACATACATATTTTTGTTGTAACAGTGGTGAATATATTATAATATAACATGATAAACATAAGATACAATTATATTGCAATTAAATACTCGTGGTTTATTGTGTGGGATGGAGTAACTCCACTTCCGATATATACAGCGTTGTCTTGGCTACGTGGCGTGTTAAAGTGCAATTTTTAATTCAGAATTAATTATTTTAAGTGAATTTATTGAACGATTTTATTTCATTTTATAACGTACATTTTTTAGTGTTAACGTATCAAGTTGAATATTGCGAAAAAGTCAAAATAAATTTTTGATGGTGGCGTCGACACTCAACTGTTTAATAATTAACAATCTTGAATCGGATGAAATCCAAGTTACATTCGATTCACAATTCAAAATTTGCACACATCACTCATCGTTGACATCTTTAAATGAGAAGTCCATCGCAAATCTAAATTTAATTAAACCAAAAATTGATCTATACATCATTCAAATTCGCATTGTTATAAAATTGATGTGAACATTTTTAGTGAAATATATTGTTATAAGTTTGATAAATATTGTCTCTTACATCATATCGTCAAATTGATAACTTGGAACTCTTTGTGTTTGTACCTACATTTATTAACATTTTTATCGCAATGAGAATATTATTAAATTAGATGGAAATGATGGAACGTTAAATGTATTAATATCAAAAAGGTAACATATAGGGTCGAAAATTGTCGCTAAAAATATTGTCGCTGTAGCTTAGATGGATAAAGCACCTTCCCCGGTTAGGAAAGAGATCCAGGTTCGAATCCCGGTGGCGCAACAATAATATTTTTCGATTAAATTGATTTTATATGTATATCTTTCTAATTAATATATTTAATTCATATTTATTATCAACAATACACAAAATACCACCATTTTACTGAATGCGTCTGTTGTCTGAAGCTTAGAAAAGTAACAGAATTTTCCACAAGGTTGCTTATTGGAATAACTATCGAATAATCATGAGATTTCCAGAATGTGCATTCTCAAAGCTCTTCGTTTCATTATTTATCCAACTATAAACTCGTAATTCAGATTATTGCTGGAATATTTTATGTTTTGTTACTAAGGTGGCATTGTTTATTTGTTGATGATATACGAGTGTAGCACTTACTTTCGTACCAGTGGCGTAGCTACCACCTAAGCAGCCGCCCGGGACCCTGAATCGCAACGAATACGTCATCGGTTTTAAAATTTGAATTACGAATGAATGTAAAATAATTTCGTGTTACCATCAAGGAGTAGTACGAGTAGTGGTACGTGATAACCTAACCGCAGAATTGAGGATATTTAAGAACCTAAAAATTCGGGAATGATAAGGAAGATAAAACATGTTGCGAAAATACCTCATACACAAGCCAACAGAATCAAGATTGAGTGGAAGAATAATAAAGAGATGGACGGATAATATCTATATAGATCTGCAAAAGGTAGGCGAGTGCTCGACAGATTGGATCACGGAGACAATGTCAAAAGAAGTATGACTCTTCGTTATGACTGCGTTAATGGACCGTTGAAGAAGAAGATCGAAGAGTTGTATTCGTCTTCGAACATCTTTAAATTAACTATTTGAAAGGTATGAATCTCATAGTAGGTTAAATGATTAAATTAAAGAGAACACATTACTATTGTGAAGTTGCAGTTTTTTAGTACTGTGGTATTATAATACAAATTAAATGTATCAATTAGAAACATATGAAGGATAATTCAATTTATTTATGTTATCTTTAATATTTTAGTTGTATCAAAGTTTATTCAAAATGTTATAAAAAGAAATTGATTTAATTTCTGGCGTCTCCTAGCGAATATTACTCAAAGGTATTTGAAATTTAAATTTGTAATAATAGCTGTATCTATTTGAAAGAACTGCAGCATATAGATTAGAAAATTTGTCAACTTACTCTGTTGGTGTGGTGTAATCAGTTAACGTATTTTCCCGGACTGGATAGGATCCAAGTTCGAATCCCAGTAGCAACAAAAATATTTTTTAAAATAATTGTAATATCCTGTATGTCTTTCTAATTGGTACATTTAGTTTGTAATAAATTATAAAAATAACAATTATTTTCGATTTAAATAAAGTAAAACAAGGTGTACTCATTTAAAGAGAGAATAAAGGCCCGGTGTATGTGTTTGTCCATAGTAATTTGTTGCTCCGCCACTGTTTCGTATGCGTATTAATTTACAGTTGGAAAAAACAGGATCTCACCAAATGTCAGCGCCTTCGTAAATAGTGGAGAATTTTTCAGTTGCAAATGCCTTGAACCGCGGTTCCATCTCCCCCAGAATCCGCCAGAGGTCCAGCACTTAATCTTGTAAACAGCCTCCGGCGATAATCCTTATGGATGGGCGAACACACGCACCTTACACAGTCCTTTACACCCATTCACGAATTTAATATTTTACTTTGTACTAATCCCCGCACGGCCTCGTCTCGGCCACCGAGGATGCTGTATAAATCTCGGAATTTATGGTTCCTTCATGGTTTGGGATATTTTCGTTTCAGGTACAGGGGGTTGTTAATTAGCGTAAAAATGGTGGACAATAATTCACAGTAAAGATACTACCAAGTTAGCATCTTAAAACATATTAGCACGCGCCCCAATGCCCCAATGCAAGAAAAATGTAACCAAACAAATACGTCATACAAGTTAACTATAAACTTTTGATAATTTCAGAAAATCACAAATCACACACAATTTTACCTATCTACCTATCTAAAATTTGGATCAAAAAATAATACATACCTACACAACCGATCGATTTTGAAATTTAAAAAGTCAAAAAATAAATGTACCTATGAAAATTTTATTATAGACAATTTTTTTTCAAGATTCATTCATTTTCAAAATGGAATAATATATGTCTTATTTATAAGAACTATAGAAAATATGTTCAAAATTTGTAAAAAAACTAGTTGGTTGATGTGGCGAAATGGTAACGCGTCTTCCCAGATAGGAAAAATTCCGGGTTCGTATTTCTGAACCAAATATATTTTCGTTAACTCATTAATTTAATATGATTTAAATATCACAGAACTGTGTTCTAAAATTAAAACTCTGTAATGAAAGTGTGTTTTTGTTGATATTATTCATAGTTTTAAATCATCCTGTATCGTTGATAATTTATCCAATATAATAATATTTGAGTCCATATCGGCATGCACCTGTGAGGGCATCTGGTGTTACAGCTTAATTTAGCATGAAAAAGGTTTCAACTCGACAATATTAATGTTTTTTCCCTTACACAATGGAAATATTTTGACCGGAGCCAATAGTTTGAAAGTATAAAATAATATAACACAAACATTTGTATTCTTAAGCAGCTTCTGCGTTAGAAAATATCACCAAACAATAGTCCATTCTTATAGAAAAATACGCGTAACAAATTATACAACTGTATGAAACAAAATATTTCCAAACAAACAGCTATCGATATGTAATGTAATATATGTATGTAATATCGATAGCAGTTTGTTTGGAAATGTGATGATTATACTGTGCATTTAAAATATGTATGCTAATCCTGATTAGCAGAAACACTGGATTGTTATCAGCTATGCCCTGGACCAACGCTTTCAATTCGTCGGCACATGATATAATTAAAACGAAGATAATTTTCAAAATATAAATATAATACATCACTTATTATAACAGTAAACGGTGTTCCGAATGTAATCGTCGCTAATAGGAATATACTCATTGTGTAAAATTTGAAAACATGTAACTTGTTAAATTTTTGTTACGTTTTTGTTATAAACTGTATGTTTTCCTAATAAAAAAAAATGACGCATGAAGCAAAATAAACGGTACCGGTATATGTGGAGTGAAACCTATAATTAACAAATAAAGACAGAAATCTGTGTATGTAAATGCAGTTAAATGTGTGAAAAATTAATACACAGATTGTAGGTCTGAGAGGAGCGTTGTATGTGGCTGCCTACGCCAGCATGATAGTAAGTTAGTTTGTTACACAATAGTAACACATAAGCATTTTAGTAATCTAAAAGGAATTAAAATGAATCAATCAGAAAGACAAAATTAACAAATTTACAACTATACAAGTTTTCAACAATTTTGGAACTAAATAAAATGTAGTCTTTACAAATGGTACATCTATTATTTCATTTTTAAATAATCAAAATCTTTCTAATCGATTATTTTTAATAAACGGTCTTATTGGACAAGTTTCAGAGCGTGTAAAATTAATGTTAATGATTTTATTATTGAACCTTATTTTCACATGGTTACTCTAGTACATACTTTATTTATAATATCTAGATACACAGTTTATATCACGAGCACTACGCCCTTATAGTGTTGAATGGACCATAAATTAAATTGTTATGTGTCATGATGTAGGTGAATTTCCAATAAAAATCTCACCCTCGATACAACGTCATTCACCACGAATGTCACAGGGTCCATATTAATGTAACGTATGTGTTTATTAAACGATGAAGATATAAACAATGACAATTTCAAATTGAACCGAAAAAAGCACCAATTTGAGCTGGTGATTTATCATAATTATTCGACAGTTATCCCAATGAATGTGGTTAGTAAGAATACCGAAATGTCAACTATCAGGGTACCGCTATGGTGCGATGCTCGGCACCGAGCCGGCGGCGTAACGCCAGTACGTAGGAGTTAACGTTGTATCCGGACTATTTAGGGAGAATAGATAGAATATTTTAGTCTTCGGTCTCATTGGTCGGTGGGAAACTGCATTATTTCAACAGTGGAGTTTTTTAATCGATAGGCGTGTTTATGGAAAAATCTCTACATTATTTAAATACATTATTTAAATTGTTTAAATGCCGCATTACAAAATCTTATTATTGTCTGAAAGAAGAACATTTCTTTGATAATAACACCTTCCTTAACAGATTCCAAGAACAAGTATTTCTTCGGATAAAACAGAGTATCGGGACTTAATATTGAGAACTTTTTATTGCCGGTAGAATGCTCTCCCGGCTGAGCTGTATCAACCTTGTTGTAAATAATAAATTAAAATAGTAACCGAAAACATTTAAAAAAACACACCCGATAGGCGACTAATCAGAACTATATTTGTTCAACATTTTAAATGAAATAATGATCAATGACCAAAATGTAAAAACTATCAATATCTCACAGATTTTGGTTTTCAAATGAGACGCTCAGTTTTCCGCCGTTTCCTTCCTCCATCTCCTTAATTTAACTTGTGAACTTACACTCAGATAAAATAATAAACTAGACCTGAGTACCTAAGTTAATTTATAAATTAATTTTAATCTTATTAGTATATATTATTAATAAGTATGATTCATTATTATAAATTGTTATTATTTATTATATGGATGTAGTTATTAAGACATTTACTACGTGCACTAGTTAAATATGTCTGTACAATAAACAAAAACAGTAAAAAAAAAAGATTAATATTTTTATGATGTTTTTACAACTTTTATCGAGAAAAAATATCAACATGTATGAAATTTGATATTTGACCAATTTGCACCTTGCGACAATTTATTATTTCAAATACCTATGGAAATATCATATTTAATCAAATACGGAAGTAATATTAGATTGTATGAATATGACTTATGTAATATGTATGTAACATTACTGAACGAAGATCATATATGTCCCAAATCTCGACAAACGCATTCCGATGCATTATTAAGAAATAATAAAGTTTATTAAAAATTGGATGTGTTACCATCACACAAAATTTTAAACCGATCAGATTATTTTTACATGCCTTAATAAAGTAGTTTTATAATTTTTTTTATCTTGAATACTACTAATTATTCATTACACTATGATACAACACCTTATCTATAATGCCATAAGAATAAGGTTATTTATTGTCATAATGTAAGATTTGAAAAGGATTATTCTACCCACTGTCTACGGATCCAAACACATTTTAATATAATATAAATGTGTGCATAATTGAGTAATATATGAATGTAATAAACATTTTTTTATTGATTCTTTGATGATGTATTTTTTTAAATGAATAAGGTAACGTTGGTAAGAATTAAAATAATCTAATTCCTTTTTATTGACAACTTTTTAATTATTTCAGGCTGGAGGAATAGATCTCAAGGAGAATCTGGCTGCAGGGGCCGCATCCTGGCCCTACCCCTCCGTGTACCACCCCTACGATACCGCCTTCGCTGGCTACCCCTTTAACGGGTAAGTTGTCATAAACAATCAATCATTATTATTAACAATTAAACGTTATTAACAACCGCCAACCGCCCAAGTTAAATTTAACGGACATATTGTGTTAATTTATTATTGTAATTGTTTGCCAGACTGTCACATATAATTATTTGGACAGATCTAATTTCTCAGAGTTTTTAAAAGGTCCATAATCAACAATTTAATTCATAATTCATTGTATTATTAATATTTTATGTGACTATAACTATTATGAATAAAATTTATTATCTTATACTGAATACATTTTGTATCGCGATTGAAGTATAAAAATGGCTTGTAATAATATTTTTTTATACGGTAAGATATGGTTAATATTATTCTTTTTGATATTCAAAATATTTTTATGAATTTGGCCACACGAAAGTATGTTTTCTGAATTCGATTGATTTTGTTAAAAGCAAAGAAATATACATATTCGCCAGAAAAATATGAAATAATAATTTTAAAAAATAATTGATCATCGCTTTGGACAATCGATGAAAAATAAAAAATATATCCTGTGGCGACTACCGGCTAGAAGTTTTGTAATTTGTTTTTGAATTCTAAAAATCCTTCGAAATCCTCGTCCATGTCCTTTTCACCGATTTGGACCCGCCGACCGTTATCTTTGTGTACAGGACACATTTCCAGCGAATTAATAATTTAGCTGGTCCTCCACTCAAAATGGATGGACTCTCCTCGTTTTTCCTTCGTGCAAAATGGACACAGGATGCAGTCCAGGTGGGACACGCATTCCATATTTCTGGAAAATACGTTAAATATATATTTTTTAACAAAACACATTTTGGTATAAAAATTTTAATCAAATATCTTTGTTCATTAAATGATACATACAAAGTCATTAACTTTATGTAGTATATAAATATTTTCTTCTTCCCAAACATAGATTTACGTAATCTCTATGATCTACGATCCAATCATTAAAATAAATAATTGTTCAACGATACATTTAATGTCAAAAAGTGTCTACATTTTTCATTATACAATTTATTTACGTCAGCTCGCCAGAAGCTAAACTCGTCGTGAATGATTTGGTGGGCAGAACCATGACAGAAAACGTTACCTCACCGATGATAACTCGCCTATTCCCTAAAACCACCTCTAGAGCTTACTAAATCTTGCCGCCTGTGAAAGAGATTGGCGGGCAACCTGGTAACCTTTCGTGCATCACACTCGTCCTACCACTTTTAAACTTCTTGATCCTCTAAATAAATTGTATTGTGATAAAAGTCTACGATGTATTTTAGCCCCTTTCACACCCTCCGACCAGAGAAATCGGATCACTGCTCTTTGTTCCTCTTTCGTGCAAACTTCTAATGAAGCGGATATTTTTACACTGTAATAATGACTGGAAGGCAAATGACGTGATCGGGATCAAATTTCGCACACGTGACGGCAGTCGTACCAATTCTAAGCAAGCACGCGCAGAAGTCAGACTTGAAGGAGTGCTATGGCGAAAGTGTAGATAAGTTTTGAATTGCCCTTATATATACATTCATATATGTATATTAGTTCATTTTATCATTCTTCTATTAATTTCAAGTTAGATTAAGTTAATAAATAATTGTGGATCTATAATTCTAATTCATTTGAGTGATTCATATTCAAGATATTTAAAAGAGTTGAATATGTGTAGTTATGTGCCTTTCCTAGCCAAGGAACCTTGATTTATACCTCAAATCACTCTGACTTGCTTGCTTCCATAAACATTCAGACAAAACGTTTTTGAAAGCCATTACCTCATATATATATATATACTTTTTTTTAAATAGTGTGTGAAAATAACAACTTCTACCAGATTTTCACCATCAAATTTATAACTCCATAAAAAAGATAACTGATTTGATTACGTTATAAATCAACGAATGGGTATGTTAAATTAAAATAGAAAATAAAGAATACCTTCAAAATCAACAAGTAGAGCATTTGCCAACCATCAATATGAGTTAAATGAAATATTTATAATACTGAAAATAAAATGTAACAGAAACCATAAAAAAATTTGAGTTATATTTCTTTAATTATTTTTATTTCCGTTTATTAAAAAATATTTTCTTTCCCAAAATGTACTCGCCCTCGAGGCTCGGCCATGGGGTGAGAGGCGAGGGTGGTTTTACACGGCTCTACAACGAAGCGGTCGAGGGTTTTCCGTTCACCACGAATTATTAATGGCGTCAATAGGGTGCCAGTGGCCATCGAGACTGAATTTGGCCACCACTCAAACCACAACCCTTTGCGATTTTCATGAGCCATTTCGGAGCCATGTGTTTTTCTTTTTATTGTCACCCCACTGCAGTATGTGCTATATAATAGAGCTTATAAATAATTATTACAATTATTTCGTCAGTTTTACGTTCTGAAATACTTTGTGTAATATTTAATTTGTAGGGACATATTTAAAGAATAACTATAAATAAAAAATCTGCAAATAATTTTTGAACTAGTACTATAAAAATATTTGTTACTAATTCATCCTGACTGCTTAGACCTCTTATCTTAAGTAAATAATTTTCGAGATGGGTATGATTATCATCAAATAGATATAATATGTTCAAGGAAAATCGGCGTTTTGTCCCAAGTTTTTAAGGTCTCCTGTACAGTATTTATAAAGATGAACTCAAAATCAATACGAAAACAGATATTGTTAATACATACTATACGGTTAAAAATATCTATTTAATATTATATAGTACTACTACTTATTATTTATAAACCATAACGTGTTAAATCATATAATTTAACTGAGAAAAATATATTCCAATTCAAACAAAATTCGTAATAAAATTATTATTGTTATAAACATGGGACAAGTTTCATATTAAAATGCCCTATCCTTTTTACCTTTTTGTTACATTATTATCGAGCTATGTTAAAAGTAATGATTTCAAATTTATTACTAATTTAATATTTTTTATGCGTGTACTGCAGTTTACTTTGTATTACGCGTTGCTGATTATATAACGTTGATCAAAATGATATATGTGTAACCAAATAAGTGAAAAGTTCTTCAAAACCACATCTGGGCCACCTATATTAAAATTTAATCCTGAAATAAATATAATTAAACAAATTATTTAAACAATACCTTTATTTATCATTTGTAAAAATAGTCCACATTACTTTCAATAATCATTTTAAAATCATTTTACTCCTCATTATGATGACCTGTAAACTGTAGATTTTCAATTTAACTAGTATTTGAAAACTAATGTTTAAAACCCACTCTAATAAAAAATAATTTCGTAATGAAAAGCCAATAAAGTTTACACAATTAAATTCTATGAAAATATTATATCAGAAGCAATTATAAACACACTTTATACCATATTGTAGAGGAGCATTACAGTGTTCCAATTTTAAAATTCCTGACGAAGCACTGTAATGCTCTTTGAATATTTTTCATATTTCAGAACAAAAAGGTCACATATATCCACAAACCACCAAATATATAGACATGAACTAACGCAAATTTGTTATTTCAATATTTTCATTTTGGTACCACTTACGCAATCAAATAGCTCCGCGACTTTTTTTAAAATATTACTCGACTGGAACGAAAATTTAAACGCTGACAATATAATATGCATTAATGTAAAAAATATGTCTTGTTTACAGAAAGATTTAATTATCGAAGAATAAATACTTTCACTGTATTTCAAAATGTTTCAAACCCCTCTATATATGTATATGTACACTTTATTTCTTTATAATAATAATAATAATGGATAATTTATACAGCGCCATTTTCGTAAAAACTTTCACCTCAAGGGCGCTCTACACATAAACTGTTTATAAAGGTGCAAGCAGAAAATTTTCAAGTTTAATATTAAATTTAAAAAAAACTACAATGTTATTCTCATATTTTATTAATACAAAATGAAGTTTAACGGGATTTAATATCGTCTAAATGCCGTCTATTTCTCTCAAGACACTCTTTTTTTTAATCGCAAATTTGCGAACACGCGAGAGCGAAGCGTCGGTTCAGTGGCAGCAACTTCACGGCAGATATTTTCTTATAGAGACTGAATTGTTCGAGGATTGTCGCTGTAAACTCTTGACTTAAGGTATTTCCACAAAAAAAAGTCGCACGGCGTAAGGTCCGGTGACCGAGGTGCCCAGGGTATATCTCCGTACTTGCTGATTAATTTATTGTAAAAAATTCCCCTCAACTACTCCATTGAAACTCTAGCTGCGTGTGGAGTGACCCCGTCTTGCTGAAATTGTGTTCTGTGGTTGAACCTAGGAAACAGCTGCAGTTGCAATACCAAAAAATCGTCGATCATTAGGCAGTCATTACGCGTCAGCAGTGACTCTAAAACTGACGGTCGCTGGTTAAAAAAATAAGGGCCAATTATCCCTCGGGCAGAAATAGCACACCACACTGTCGTTTTTAGACAATGAAAACGATTTTGAAGGGTTATCGGAGCACTAGCGTCTCATGTTCATGTTAACATAGCCATCAATATGAAAATGTGCTTCGTCAGTAAATATATTTCCAAGCGTTCGTGTTATTCCAAAACGCACCAGCATCGTTCTCGTTAAGGTTTCATGTAAAGAATAGTCATTTTAGTTGAGAAACTGCACGATTTGTAATTTCTTTGCGCATAATTTCACGTCGAACTTGAGCCACATGTTCTGGCGTCGCTGCTGACTTTGATGGTCCCGGAGGAGTTTGGTTAACCATTATCCCTTCGTGTCTGAATTTTTTAACCCAACCGGATAAGTTGCGTGCTCAGCCCATCATTTACTCATCGATTATTAAAGTGAGTACAAAAAGCGAACCAATCAATCACCGCACTTTAAATATTGCTCAACCGCGATGCGCTCCCGATCAGTAATTCATTGCGACTGGCAAATCCGCAAATCACGCGCGTCGAACAATATCCCTCCCGCTTTCTTCACCCTGATGGTTTACGAGCAGTTACAATTTAATCTTGAATTTTTTCCGCTGAACACTCTATATGTATCCCTATTTTAAAATAAATTCAATTCATTTACTTTAATGAATGTATCTATTTTCTTATGGGTGATATATATAATCCTAGATGCATTTGTTAATGGAGTTGAACAAATTTTAATGAAGTATTATATATAATACTATCAATAACTTTAACTTAACATTATATTATACGTAGATATTAACAATTAATTTATATACATATTTTTACCTGAAATTGTTAACTCAAATCTGAGAATGTCTCGTAAAATTTAATAATTAAATAAATTGTGAAGAAATAATTTTCAATGTATCTTTGTGGAAGAGCGGTTTTTCTTTGACATGTTAAAGAGGTTGTCTTTTTATCTTCCTGATATGACGTCACGCTAAGCGCATCGAGCCTCCTCAGAGGTACAGTAAATCTGATGCATCAGAACAGGTAAGCGCCTGTTAACGTGGAGATACCATCTTTATTCTCCATTATAACAATAAATTACTGCAATGGATACGGTTTAGAGGCGCGCCGTCTCGAGTTCTCGATCACTTCCTGATGATGATATTAAAATTTAATTTCGTATACGAGACCATCTGTTTAAGTTTAATTATAATAACAAAATGTTAGTAGATAATTCCTCAAGGTTTTTAAAATTGTAGCCACAATATATAGAATTACTGTACTTGTTATATTAAATACTAATCTTTTCATTACTTTGTACATAGGTATATACACAAATTATGTAATTACATTACGTATATACAGCAAGAGCATATACTTATAAAATAGGGCAAGTATTGCCGGAATATTTTCAACCTTGAAAAACTTAAATATTCATATTTAAAAAATGTTAAAATTAAAATTACGTGATTGCGCAAAATATATAATTAATGTAATGATGAAATATGTGAAAAAATAACCTTAATAATCGGATATTATTGGAATCTTTTTTACGATAGGTGGTTAAATTTAGTTGGTTATTTTTACACGCTTTACTTATATCTAACGATTCTAAATTATCAAATTAAAAACAATGTTCAGATGTAAACTAGATAATCACAAATAGTTATTATTATTTTTTAATAAACGTTTCGAATATTCTGATAAATAGTGATTTTTATTGAAAATAGGTACGACATATAAATATCTTAAATATGAATTAAATATATTAATTAGAAAGATATACATATAAAATCAATTTTATCGAAAAATATTGTTGTTGCGCCACCGGGATTCTCGAACCTGGATCTCTTTGCATAGTTGGATAATACACTTTCCCCCGTTTGGAAAGAGATCCAGGTTTGAATCCCGATGGCGCAATAACAATATTTTTCGATACAATTAATTTTATTTGTATATCTTTCTAATTAATACATTTAATTAATATTTAAAACATCACAGACCGTCTGTTCTGAATAATTACAACTTCACAATAAGAATGTGTTCTCTTAATAAAATAAAAAATCTGTTCGTATTCACAGACATCGGTCAATTATAATTATCAAAAATATGAACTGCGTTTCTTGTATTTCCTATTATTAGCTTCTTACTAAGACCAATGTTATTCTTAGGAAGAGGCCATGTTTATTTTCTTATTATTTATTATCTATCTCGGTCTTTCTATATGTCCACACACTTCTAACCTAACAACACAACTCTCGCCCCATCCGCATTCATACATCTTCTTCTATAATATTTTTAAACAGTTATCATGTGCCCAACTCATGATAGTAATAACTTCGTCCCGCAAGTTTTTCCATTCCTCTCCAGCGTCACGTAATCAGTCTAGAAAAAAAAAAACAGAAAATAAAAATTATATAGTAAGCCAGTAAAAAGAGTTTACCTTGAAATTCTCGTCATTTCTGAAACTGGTAAAAAGTCTGAGAGTGTTTGCGTATAGCCGTCGATGATTGATTGTGAGACATGTGACTGTCCCGAATTAAGAACTCAAGAATACCGAAGGCTCTGAATGGAGACCCCGACCGAGCTGGCCGCAAGCAGACCAGCGGGGGTTCGATAAAAACATACGTTTATTGCTGTAGCTATCAAAGCAGGCAGAACAGCGGTTGCAGGAAACTCTCATGTCGATGGATTTTTTACGTCAGCCGAAGCCGTTGACCAGTCTCGGATGTTCCGTCTAATCATTATTTTATCGTTGCCTTCCTAATAGTCGGGGTGACAGAGGACCGATTTGGTCACAATCCGCGTCCTTGTTACACAGATTATTTTGAAGATATTCGAAGAAATATAATTTATTATCGTTAGGTATTAGAAATCGATTATTCCCAAACTAAATTTAAATTATAATTTCTTTTTTTGGCGATGCGGTGTAATAATAATGCGATTTAAATTTTAAAATAATATTGATTAACGTCACCGCAATGAAACTCTATACAAATGTTGACATAATATTTATAAAGTAATAATGCGAATTAGTTGATTCAAATAATTAAGATCGCTTAAGTGGTTTGGTCATATGGAACGGACGACTGAGGAGAGAATAGTATAAATAGATATATAACGCATGTATTGATGGCATCAGAAATAGAGGACGTCCGCGGAAGACTTGGCATTACCAGCTAAACTTACAGATACTGGAAGATACTCATGTTAGAAATCTCAATAATCGACGAGCTTAAATGAGAAAGGCGAGAGTTGTGTGTCATGACAGAAGAGTGTGGCGCTCTGTCCTCTGTCTTCTGCCCACGTCTGCGGGAATACGGCGTGATGGTTAATTATATTATTGATAGAATCGGCGTTTAGAGTTTCATCATAATGGGAGAGTGCTAATAATTTCTAGTAGAGTAATAGCATTGTTTCATTTATATATTCATCCATTATGATGGTAAGTTAGTTGATCCCATTTTTAATGGACTTTCCCTTGTCGCTGTGTCTTTTCTCATTGATCTCTATCTCTGAGTAAAGTATTTTGCTTCATATTTGTTTCTCTCGCAACAACTGGTTCACGAATTTTACATGTTAATATGTGTAATTAAATGTCATTGTTGCTAAAGATTTTGGCAGAAATATAATCATGGCAGCAAACAACCTTTGATTCTCTGCTACTGCAACTTTTTTCTTTCTGCTGTCGCAACCTTGTTGACTTTATCTACTATTTGTATCAACTCTATTGATTCCCTCGATAGTTTTTTTTAAAGTTTCTAACTAAATAGAGACTGTTCTTATTTTCTTCGAGGTTCTGCTGCATTCGATCCCTTAGACCTTGGTAACCTTGACCTCTTTATTAATATTTTTGATTAGGAACTGCTTATTGCACATTACCCCAGATGAGTTCTATCATTTTTATGCAATTCTAAACAACTGTAATACTCCTTCATATGTTTTGATGATGGAGCACATGTAGTAATTAGTATTTATATTAAAAGATTATTTAAAAGTTTGAGAGGCTGTTAAAAATGAAGCGTAGGTCGAAATTGAATAGCGAGACAAATAATGATATGCAAATGGTTGTTTAAAAGTGTGATATATTACGAGTATTTTAATTTGTATGAAATATGTGGGATTTTCTTATCCGGTTTCTTATAATCATTAAAGTATAAAATATTGTTTTGAATGAATACTTTAAATCCCATTTTCGAACCCATAAAATTTATTTAAAAATGAATTGAATTACAAGAATTATGTATAGTAGTAAGATTTATAACATTCGTTCTGTATTCATTGCAGGATTTCATTCTGAAATACTAGTGCTGTTGGTGTAGTGTACATAGAAAAGGGATTATACGATAAAGCTGATCAATGCATTTTTTAAATAAATTTAAACCTGTCAATGTTAGTAATTGTTGATAATGTGATTGGTATACGATTACAATGATGATTGGTAACCGAGATTTAACTGTTGTTGGTTTTATTTCTAGTGTACCGATTGCTCACCAAAATACGAATTAATATCGTTACAATTGAACAAAAATTTCACAATCATAAATTAAAATAACGATTTATACAACATTTTAATAAATCATCGCTTATACTGCTACTAATGTTATACTTGTTGTTTTCACCTTTATTTACATAAAAATAAAGAAAAAACATACTCAGTAACACTACTAAATACAATAATATTTTTGAATGAAGTCCTGTCACGACTACATAATTTCATATATCGTTAAACGTAATAAATTCTATACATGGATAGATATACCATTCTTCTGTACTGAAAAACAACTATGGCTTCGTATACTTAATATTTAAAATACCTTGATACCGAGAAATAGATTTAATAGAGACGTTATTACCACGAAATTAATTTTAAACATTTCCGTGAAATCATCCCCTTCGAACGCGGTTGTTTCTTCCTTGCCACAAACCACGGACCTTTTCACCCTTTGTAATACACTCGAAAATTTCACTTTATATTCCACCACTTAATTTAAAGCAATGAAATAAGGATTCACTACCAAAATGTCCCAAGAAATTAAATAGATATTTCAGAGGTCCAAAATAACTTAATTTAATATAACTTCTTACTTTATGCTACATGATAATTGTATATTAAAAATCGCAAACCTATTATTTTTATATGTAAGCAATACTTTAAAATCAATGATATTTTTATTACGTGTGAGTCATTATCTGTGTTATATTTATATTTGAATAATATGAAATAAACTATCATAATAATAATGAAATTTGATAATTTATACAGCGGCATTTTTACATAAACTTCAGTAATGCACACCAGTATTCATATATCAAACATCAATATTTATATTAGTCTGGTCACAAGACTGGTTCCAACACTATTAAATCTAAATTCGTCATGATTGACAAAACGTTCAATGTTATAAATTAAATTCAAGAATCCGCCAACGGTTGGCGGTAGACATATAATGAATATATATATGTTATATTTGGACCATGTTGCGTTAAACAGAAAATTATATTTTACATACAGGTATGATAATTAACTGTATAGTTCATACAAAGTATAAACTATATAGTCAATTTTGTCCAGATATTCAATAAATTTAACTGATAATAAGTCTCTGTATTAATTTTTTACGCTTAGTTATTTTAATTATTTTTATGTTCTGCGATACATTTTCCTAGTTTAAAACTGTAAGCGTACACAGGTGACATGTATTTTAAAAATAATTGGTAATATTATTTTAATCATTTTTTGCACATAATTTGTTTTGGACGCCACCCAAAACCTGGACAAAAAAAGAAAAAAAAGCATATTTAAATATCGTTATTTGAGTCAATTATTTCTCCCACTAAAATATCAATTTATTCCTATTTTAATTAATTTGAAATCACATCTCTACCACACCTACCATCAGATTCATTTATTTTTCAGTAGCGCACATTACCCACTATTTGAGAGGAGGGGAGCATTAACGTAGCTAATGCTCCCCCCGCTACCCCTCTCGTTTCTTTCCCCCCTATCATCGCTCGGTTAACGAGCCGTCACTGGTCGACTGCAGCAGTGGTGTAGCATGATTTATGCATTTTTAATTGCGGGGCAAGAGTTGGACCCGGCGTCGCGACGTGTACAGGGGCGTACGAATGCGACGCTGGTTATTTTTTTCCGCCTTAAATCCGCCGCGCAGATAGTCGGCTTTATTTTTTATTAAAAAAAAATTGGAATGACTCCATCCAAAACATTCAACATTCATAATCGTGGGTCTGAAGCAAAAATTTCAGAGTACCGAACTGAATAATTTTATGTTATTATTAAGGAAAACACATTCTTATTGTGAAGTTGTAATTATTCAGAACAGACGGTCTGTGATATTTAAATACTAATTATATGTATTAATTAGAAAAATATACATATAAAATCAATTTTATATGTATATCTTATCACAAACCTATGTGCTGAATCATTACAACTTCACAATAATAATGTGTTCTTTAAGATATGTAAGTTGTATCAATGTGTCCAAAATGTAATAAAAATGAATTGTCGATTCTGGTGTCTCCCATCGGATTTCTCATAGGTAGAGATTCCGTGAAAATAAAGTAGATGGCTTTCAAATAATGGAACGATAGATGTATCAATTTGAAAAGTGTAACATATAGGTTCGAAAATTTGTCGTCAATGTACTGTGTGCCGTAGCATAATCGGGTTATGCACGTTCCCCGGATTGGAAGAGATCCAGGTTCAAATCCCGGTAGCAACAACAACATTTTTCGATAATATTGTTTTTATATGTATATCTTTCTAATTAAAACATAATGTTCATTTCAGGATTTTTATAATCATATTTTTTTCATGTACAAAAAAATATACCTACTCTAAAATAATATATTTTCAAGAAACACCATAAATAAACAAATAACATGTATTTTTGTTGCAAAAAAAATAAATTTTTAATTTGTTATAATAGTCACTAAGAAAGTGACGTTCTTGTTTGATTACGCGGTAATAAATTAGTCTAGTAATAAAATGGTTGAGGGTTCGTCTCGTCAAAGCCTCGTCTCGTGATAGATTTTTGTAGCATAAGCGCATAGCCTAGTTTGAAATTAGTAATAATATCGATTTGACATGTGTTTGTTTTATTTTAACGAAAATAATAATAACTCATAAACAGTTTTATATATACGTAGTTTTTTAGTTAAGATATTGACTTTCTATTACACATACATGATAATTATGACAAGAGTATTATCACATTTAGAACATGCTATCTAGGTAGGTAAATGTATGAGTTTAAATTGAATAGTATTCATTTTCATACTTTACCTAAACATATTGAAGCGCTGGATTTTACTACCATATTGGGTTGCCCTGTTGTTTCCATGAATTCGATTTTTATAAATGCCGTTTATCTAAAATATTTGCGCATATTTTTAATTTTAAATTTTCACGATAAATAAATACTTTAAATAAATATCAGATATCTCATAGAGACAAAGCTATTTTTTAAAATATATGGAAGTATAGGGTAATCATAGGGCTTATGACCTGTCTTCAGCTGGCTTAAGTGATCACTTTATATGTATATGTAACGTTCACCAATTCTCACCTATCAATATCCACATTTGTGGACTCGCTTCGAGTACCACTGCACCATCGCTATCTATGGGCCATATTTGATAAATCATTTTTCTCTTTTTTATGTGTCTATGAGATATCTAATTTTTCTTTAATAACAATGCCTTTGTAGGTAAAAATCCAGTAATCGTGTGTTTTTAGACATAATCAAATATTACTAATTTTTTTGACATTGTTTTAAAACATGGAAGGTAGAATAATTGTGTCTTTTTAATATATTAAAATGGTTTAATTATCAAAAACATAAATATGCAGAAATACTAAGATGCAGGGTCTCAACATAACTAAAGCTAGTCTTACACCAGGGCGGGAGTTCAGCTAATTACACCACATAATACATATAATACAAGTATATACAAAATGAAGTTTGTTATTAGTATCTGTATACTCGATTACGATACTGGACCGGATATCTCCAAAGATTGCCTCCTCCAAGGTACCTACTTACGGCACTGTATAAGCAATCCCAAGGGATAAGGCTTCGAGAAGATGGAGAGACATTATTGAGGAAGAAGCTTCGGAAGAAAATTTGGCGTTCGCGAGTGAAAGACTCAATAATGTGATGTAAATGTAAAAAAAACAGATGGCAGTGGCGAAAGCTTACTTACCATAACGCCGTTTTTTCGCGGGAGTAGGCAGAGCGGATAGAGCGCCACACTTTTCTGTCCTGACACACAATTCTCGCCTCATCCACATTCATACATCTTCCCATACAAGCTCGCCGATTATTGTGGCTTCTATCATGACTATTTTCCAGTACCTGGTTTACCTGTGTCATGCCAAGTCTTTCGCGGACGTCTTCTACTTCTGGTGCCATCAACATTTGCGTCATATATGTTTCTCACCATTCTCTCCACATTCATCCGTTCCATATTACGAAACCACATAAGTAATCCTTTCTTAATCTTACTCTCTATACTAAGATCAGCTTTACATTCTTTCTTTATTTCTTTATTCTTTACATGGTCATAAATGGATCTGCCACATATACGCCTAAGTGATATTAGGCGTAAATATCCTTAATAGAGAGTAACCACGTGATAATGAAGATAAATTATATATTCAATTTAAGTTCTATAAAAAATATACAGTTAAGCGAATGTGCGAATATGCTGTCTAATGTTAATCATATTTTAGAATTATTTCTTCTTTAACTAGCTTTTATATCTAAATTACTTACTTTCTTACCATCAGGCCATTTTTCTCGCGGATGTAGGCAGAAAGGATAGAGCGCCACACTATTCTGTCTTGATACACAATTCTCGCCTCATCCACATTCATACATCTCATAAAAGCTCGCCGATTATTGTAGCTTCTAATAGGATCATTTTCCAGTATCTGGTTTACTTGGTCGTGCCAAGTCTTTCGTGGACGTCCTCTATTTGTGGTGCTATCAGGTTTTTATTTTTTTATAAATAATTCATTACGTTCCTGTAGTCTAGTGGTAACGATACTCGCCCAGTGATTTAGTGGTCGGGGGTTCAAGCCTCTTTCCAAGAGGCCATTAAGTTAGTCTTATTTTCATAGTACAAGCATTTAGATTGGTTTGAAAATAGTATGAATATTGATGTGACACATATTTCGAGTACCCATCACTCGTTCAAAGAACTTAAATTTAACTTAACTTACAATCACACCGTTTCCTTGCTGGGATAGGCAGAGAGGATGAGCGCCACATTCATCTGTCACGACACATAATTCTCGCCTCATTCACATTCATACATCTTTACATAAAAGCTCTTTGATTATCGAGGATTCTAACGTCTTCTATTTCTGGTTCCATCAATACTTGTGTCATATATCTTTCTTACCATTCTCTCCACATTCATCCTTTCCATATAATGAAACCACCTAAGTGATCTTTTCTTAATCTTACTCACTATACTAAAATCAGCTCTACATTCTTTCCTTATTTCTTCATTTTTTACTCTGTCATAAATTACGGATAAGAAGTTAAAGTAACTATCGATCAAAAAATAGAGAATTGTTCATTGTTGGTTAAAACCAATAAAAATGTTTTAGAATATTTGTTACTATTAGTTAAATGTCTATGACAGTTAACATTTTTTGTAAAATAATTGTTAGATATTATAAATTAATATAATAATTTTTTCTTAAACGATTTTTCCGTGTCGATAGATTTTTACTAATGTTTAGTTCAACTACGGGCCTTACTAAACACCGTGCATAATCAATCAGTTAATATATCACTGACACGCAAGATAAGCCTTCCAGAATACACACCTACTTTGGATGCAAATGTCATTTCTAACCCTTCACAACACATGTAAATGATGTGTGATATTCCTGCCAGGCTCATTACATCGGAAGTCGAAAGGAAAAAAACGCGGCCGCCGCCTCGCTGGCTAGCCATCAATCACATTTTTCACGCTCGTCTGTGTTTTATGTGTCTTTTATTATTTTATTAATATTAAATTGAAGCTTATCCCTTCCAGTATTCTGTTCCACGATTTCTCTCCTGCTAATGACGCCCGGTGGAGGGTGTTCATTGTAGGGATATATCCATTATGAGGGTGTCTGGCGGCTGACGGACTCAATGCAACGTGAGCACACACGAATACTGATAAATGATTTACATCTTCATTTAACGTCTCCTCGTCTTGTTGTGGACTGAAGACAATGTATGAAAAATGATTTCGTTTTTTTTACTACCGAATCTAAATATATCTAAATACGTACAAAATTAATCGTTGCTTCAAAGTTAGACATCTTGTCTGAAGATGTTTTTATCATAACAATATTTCAATCCATTCCAATGTAATGGTTTGTTATAATATATACATTATATTATCAGAAGAACCTTCCAAGCCAGACAGATTGCAGATGCGGAATCAGTGGCTGTGTTGTTGGAAAACAGTGAGTGACTTCGATATCGCTTGGTATCAAACATTTACAAGTCATATTAATATACAAATTAGCAGGTAAACAATCGGCTCCGCCCTGTGGCTGGCTATTGTGCGCGGTCAAAGTCTCATCGACTATCGTCGATTCTTTGCTGCTAGGCCCTGCGGGCAGCTAGTGGCCGCTACGTGGCGATTGGTGACCGCTGCGGGGTCAAGGTCTCATCAGCTGTCGCCGATTGCTTGCTGCTAGACCCTGCGGGTGGCTATTGTAGTAGTGGCTGGTACGCGGACATTGGTAACTTGTGCTTCCTTAATAAATTGCTTTAAATAAAATATAGATTCTACGGAAGCCATGGGTCACTATCGGCCACTGTCGCCGATTGCTTTCTGCTTTTTGCACTGACCGAGTAGCAATTGGCGATAACCGATATTATATAGTATAGCATTCTATTTTACTAACCCTGTAATTGAACAAATGATGTTTTTACGTATTAACTTTGAAATATATGTGTCCGCTTAAAAACATTCATATTGTCATAATTTGACAGTTCCATCATAGATAGGTAACTGACCATAGAGTGTGATGCGATATGACCACGAGACATAGGTGAGATGACAGGATGACATATATTTACGTACTTTTATTGAATATATAATAGAGAAAACATTTAACTTATCTCAACCTTACTTAAAAACACGTTTATTTTTGTCCCGCTGGCGTCTCACAAACCTAGCCGTTTAATTAAGCATTATATAGCCATAATAAATCAACATCCAAGACTTACAGTACGTCCAAAAATTCATAGAAATAGATAAAAATAAATGGGACTACGTAATATTATTATGAATATCTGTGGAGGTTGGCGGTGCCCATCATATTTCAAGTAAAGTATTAGAAATAACAGTACAAAAGGTAGAGGATTATGAAGCGTTATTCTGTTCATAAAGAAGATAATTATCAGATCATTTTTTGATCAATAGTTAAATAGTAACCAATATAGATATCACTATTAATATTTAAAAATGGTGTAGCGCTTATTCAAGACACCTCATCCACCTGTCCGATGTGGCGCACACAGGATTAAATGTCGGATCGATCAGCCGTTGTATGAGAGCTTCGACGAAGCATCGGATGAAGCAGAATTATCTCTATAATTTTGTGATGATATTGATGACAAACGGAATGACAATTGGAATCCTGCTTGCACCAGACACGCTACTAATTCGGAACAGTGTTAATCCCCTGCACGCCAATCCCGGAATCCTGGCCCAGTTTACAATATTTATGAATTCTGAATCTTTCGGGATTAATATTGTTGATTAATTTCGGGATGCCAAAAATTATGTAAATCAAAACTAAATCATGCATATTATTCAAAATAATAAAATTGAAATTATTATTTGTCAATACTGCATTATATTATTATTTTTCTTTTTAAAAGATAACTTACCTATAAATATGATATAAAATTACGTAAATTATATTTATTCTTACTGTTTTTTTTACAAATGTAACATTAATGAAATTAGTCCGTAGCCCTGTATGGAGTCATGGACCCTGAGAAATAAAGATAAATGCTTGATGCATTCGAGATGTGATGTAAATTGTATAAAAATCTATCATCATAACTAACTGGAATATTTAATACAGTAATATGAAGTCTGTGTGGTACTAATACAACAGCCCAACGGACACTCGCTTGCTGACGAACAGGCCATTCAATAATTTTCTAATAATATATTTTCAATTTCGATCTAGTATTACATTTGATTTAAAATAAATATAGTCAAATAAATAATTATGATTTTACGTAAAAAACGTGTTACAGTTCTCAGACGCATGTATCGTACCACCCCTAAATATATTTCACGCCCCTCGGTGACTACAAAAAATTAAATACTTGTATATCACAGTCCACCCGTGAACTACCTACAAAATGTTCACCTAAATATATGCTATTTGAAGCTTTTGTTCATCCTATCTGCTTGTCAATTTTATCACGTAGAGTGTATGATTTCGCATTTTCGATATTGATATTGACGGGCTATCTCTAATAGTTTATAAAGATGTATGTATTGTATATTTATTATTATTCTATTTTAAACTCGGTATTCTAAATTCCACAAATGTTTATGATTTATTTTAAATATCGCGGATGAAAAGCACTATGTGTATTTCTGGATTAAAATTGCGTAGTTATAAGACAACTATCAATTTGACTATATTTAAATATTCTCTGTTTTCGATATGATCACTGCGGAAGTTTAATATATTATTTTTATTATAATTATAATAAGAAAAGAAAAACGCGCCGACTTTACCCGAAGAATGATGAACTATAGAAAAATATCAATAAGACTTGTAAAATGTATCTGTGTATTTAACTGTGAATAATATCAATCTATGTATCTTATCGATTATATGTTTGTGTTGAATATTCATTATAAAATATTATTACAAGTTAAATAATGATAATGAAATATTTGTCCCATTGAATATTTCAGTTATATTATTACTGGTTTAACTATTCAGGTGTAGCGAGAAATAATAACCGTCCGCTTCACGAGATTTCTCGCTGGGTACATTCGAGAATACGGCCACCGGTTAAAGTGCGGATAATGTATTCACGTTTGATTGCAACAAAGCAATACATCAAATACTAAGATAGAGCATCGCCTTCCGTTCACGTGTTTCTTGTATCGAGATATCACCGGTGCTATTTCATAATGACACAAACAAAATTTAGAATGAAAGGCGTATATACAAATTTGTACATGCATATATATATATATAAATTAATATGAATTAAATATATTAATTATAAAGATATACATGTAAAATCAATTTTATCGAAAAATATTGTTGTTGCGCCACCGGGATTCGAACCTGGATCTCTTTCCTAACCGGGGAAGGTGCTTTATCCAACTAAGCTGCAGCGACATTATTTTTAGCGACAATTTTCGACCCTATATGTTACCTTTTTTTTGATATTAATACATTTAATCGTTCCATCATTTGACAGAGCCATCTACCTTATTTTTACAGAATCTCAAATACCTTTAAGTAAACTGATAGCAGACGCCAGAATGTCGCTGTAGCTTAGTTGGATAAAGCACCTTCCCGGTTAGGAAAGAGATCCAGGTTCGAATCCCGGTGGCGCAATAACAATATTTTTCAATTAAATTGATTTTATATGTATATCTTTATAATTAATATATTTAATTCATATTTAAAATATCACAGACCTATGTTCTGAATAATTACAACTTCACAATAAGAATGTGTTCTCCTACATATATATATATTGTATATATTTAATTTTAGGCTTCTGCGAGCACTAATATTTATAACTGGTGTATTTTCTAGGTTAGATTACGTTAACACGTGCCATTGTCGAGGCTTTACTTAATAAAATTACGGTACAACAGTACTTGTTCAAGAGAGATACAAATATTTATCTATAGGAGATTTATACTGACTTTATACAAATAAAATCAATTTCGTCAGAAAATATTGTTTTCGCGCTACCGGGATTCGAACCTGGATCTCTATTTCCAATCCGGGGAAGTACACTACCAATTTTAAGTGAAGAAGTTTTTAGGCAAAGCCTTGGCATGTGCTATCATTATCCACCAGTTCCACATATATATGTTCAAATAACATCACATTTTTATTGTAAAGTTGCAATTATATGATAGAATATTATTATTTGATTAATAATTAAATCAAATTAGATATATTACTAAAAAAGATACATAGAAATAAAATATTTCAATTGAAAAATATTAATTTTAACTCGACTGCCTGCAATCATCTTACATAGTTCAGCGACAAACCTATACGAACATAATATGATAAACCGACCGAGTAATTGTGTATTTTTTCGAAAGTAAATTTTTCCGTGTATCTTTGCATGTGGTTCATCGAATTGTTTTTTAATATATATTTTCGATTTTATTTTAACGTAGTACCCATGTGATTTTTCTAAACATTTCACGGTTGCTTTCTATTCTTTCATTATTGATTTCATAGTTAGGCGGTCAAATAATGCTACAGTAATTTGTAACATTTTCAGTAGTATGATAAATAATAATATGTTCAATGAGCAGTTCTAACAATCAGTATTTCTTTCACGCACCCAGCATACCAATCGACTTTTAAAATTTTTTTTTTCTGTTAACTGTTACGTCTTACTATAATCATAGTGTTTAAGATACAATTTAATTTACTATAATTTTTAATTTAAATAGTTTCAGCTTACATTGCGTCCGTGTTAAATTAAATTAGGTAGGTACTTAAATATCATTTTAACAGAAGTAATTGCACACCTGCACAAAGCTGAATAGTTATTTATTAATCAGTATTATTTCCACTTGTATGGAATGGCGCTGTTCGTATGGCGACACGATGTTAGTTGGCTCTACGTGATGAATGCAAAATGCACTAATATTATTGGTCAGGTACTTCGAACTCACTATGTGAAATATTATAAAGAAATACCAGATCTGTTAAAAAATATTTAGATGTGTTTACATATATTCCTATTAGATAATTTATAAAAATAAATGTGTTAACAAGTATTATTAATAATTATTACTCTTAAATGTCATTCGTTCGTAAGATCTGATTAGAATACTATAAATTAATGAAATCCTCATGAAAACCTGGAAATGCATTATGTACTTATTAAGGAAAACACATTTTTATTGTGTAGTTGTAATTATTCGGAACAGACGGTCTGTGATGTTTTAAATACTAATTTAATGTATTAATTATAAATATATACATATAAAATCAATTTTGTCGAAAAATATTGTTTTTGCGCTACCGGGATTCGAACCTGGATTTTAAAATAATGGAACAACAGATGTATTAATTTGAAAAAGTGTAACATATAGGTTCGAAAAATTTGTCATGAAAAATGCTGGCGCTATAACACAATCGGTAGTGTACTTCCCCGGAATGGAAATAGACATCCAGGTTCGAATCCCGTTAGCGAAAAAACAATATTTTTCGATAAAATTGATTTTACACGTATATATTTATAATTAATACATTAAATTACTATTCATTATATACTTGTATAATATTTGTAGATATTTTATCACGATAAAATACTAACTACTTTAAACGCTCTCTAATTCGATTGTTACAGGGGGGAGGGATAAGGGCTGAGCCCTCTTGTCTACGATGCTACTTTAAACGCATACGAGACTCTATTAAAGTAGCCAGGGTAATTTTGAATTACCATTCGGAGGTGATAAGCTGTAATAAGTACTGCTTCTCATATGATGCGATATAATAGCAATAATCAATCAAATCGATTATTTAATATTTATCATATAATTCATCTTCGCCGTTGCAGTATACTATTTCTGTATGGATTCTCTCTTTCTTAGTATGTATATCTTTATTAATACATCTGTCTAACTGTGTACCTTAATATACTTATAAATATAAGTTTATCCTACATATTATATCAATTCTTTATGTTCGTCCGTCCGCAAGCGTCGCGTATTAATATTAAACATATAAATATTTATATAAATCCCTGTCAAATAGCAATGTAAAACAAATATCAGCCGTCAATTATATCACGTAAAAGTGTGCTTATTACAGAAGGCTTTTACTTTTATTATTGCATTCATATGTTGATTATTGTTTGAAGTAAATTATATATTTTATAATATAAAAAATTAATAAACTACCCTACTTTAAATATTTTACGCATATAAAATAATTGATTATATTTAAAATTGCGAAGATTCACTTGAGTCTCGGTTGCCGAACTTGAGAGTTCATTGAGCTGGGCAATATTTTACTTGTAGTCGGCTGTTAATATATAAATATGTACCTACATAATTTTTACCGGATGCGAGTTCCCTGTGACACCATCACGTGTACATCATTGTCGACAAAAATGGTTTTCGAAGCTATGGCCGTGTGACATGAATACATATCGATCAATAGCCTTAAATGCAAGACCTTTGCAGGCACTAGGCACTATTTGTTAGAATAACACGTAATCATGGATATTATGCTAATTCTTCACATCTTTAGACCGCGAATCCACAAACGAGCCAACAAAACTGCCATTAATTTACTAAACATACATATACGTGACAGTACAATGAAAACATTTTGTTGTCATCTTCAGCAATTTAAAAATAAAAATACCCAATTAGAAACAACTAATGTGTATTTCGGCTCCACGTTCATTAAACGAGATGTGGTTTAATTGATATGACAGGCGTTTACAATAGCAATAATTATTCATAAATTTGTGACTAATACAATACCAATTCATTTAAATCGTGTTCAAATTTACATAGCTGTGATGTCATTTTAATTGTTTCATATATAATATTATACATTATAAATAATAGTTAACATCAGATTACAGGTAAATGTTATAAAACCTTTATATAAAATGATGGTAGATAATCGATTTTTGCATACTTTAAAACGATGTAGTTTGTTTAGAGCTGGCACGATGATATTCTCCACACCTTAATGGATTTGTATCTGTACATGTTGCTGGCAACGTGATGAGAAATTTGATTTGAAGAATAAGGCATACCACATCTGCGATACTCCAATCATCTTGTAATGTCATGTTCGTACATGCATTTTATCACGAACTGACTATTACAATATATCTTGTTGATGCTCATATTATTTATCATCCTATTTTGGTTGCTTAATTGACGTATATAATACAAATTAAATTAATATATAGAAATAAATATTTAGATATAAAGATATGTAGAAAATATCTACTTTTAGAAAAGATATGTTGGTTAATAGCGTGATACGAACCCGTGACTTTTCATATTCGGGGAAACGCGTTAACACTCTGCTACATCAATCGATTACGTTTTCGATAAATTTTGAACTTATATTTTGTAGTCTTTTTTATAATTGATACATCTTTTATTCCATTTATAAAAGCAATAAAACTTATATTGTAGTGAATTCCAAATATCGACGCCAGGATTAAATCAATCAATTTTATTATATTAGGAGAACACATTCTTATTATGAAGTTGTAATTATTCAGAACAGACGGTCTGTGATATTTAATTCATATTTAATTTTATTATATTTGAATATACTTTAATACATTTTTTTTAAATATATCATTTTTATTTTCATTCAATACTACACACAATTTTTTTAGTTGTATCACGGCTGGTTTTGGGAAGAGCACCGCAAAAGTGAAAATAAAAATTTAAGGGAAACACATTATTATTATGAATTTGCATTTTTTTCAGAACATAGTTCTGTGGTATTCTAATATAGATTAAATGTACCAACTATAATAATATATCTACGTAAAAATTCAATTTAGCTGCGCTTCGAGATAGGAAAAGATTCTGGTTCAAATCCCGGTAGCAACCAAAATATTTTTTCGATAAATTGATTTTATCTGTATATCTTTCTAATTGATACATTTAATTTTTTTTTTTTTTTTTTTTTTTTTTTTTTTTTTTTTTTTTTTTTAGTCTGCTATACAGATTCACTCAAAGGTATTTGAGATTCTGTAAAAATAAGGTAGATGGCTCTGTCAAATGATGGAACGATTAAATGTATTGATATCAAAAAGGTAACATATAAGGTCGAAAAATTGTCGATAAAAATAGTGTCGCTGTAGCATAGTTGGATAATGCACCTCCCCCGGTTAGGGAAGAGATCCAGGTTCGAATCCCGGTAGCGCAACAACAATGTTTTTATTTTTCGATAATATTGATTTTGTATGTATATCTTTATAATTAATACATTTAATTCATATTTAAAATATCACAGAACTATGTTCTGAATAATTACAACTTCACAATAAGAATGTGTTCTCCTAAAAAAAATAATAAAGTTGTATCAATGTGTCCAAAATTTAATAAAAATGAATTAATAACTCTAGCGTCTGCTATACAGATTCACTCAAAGGTATTTGAGATTCTGTAAAAATAAGGTAGATGGCTCTGTCAAATGATGGAACGATTAAATGTATTGATATCAAAAAGGTAACATATAAGGTCGAAAAATTGTCGATAAAAATAGTGTCGCTGTAGCATAGTTGGATAATGCACCTCCCCCGGTTAGGGAAGAGATCCAGGTTCGAATCCCGGTAGCGCAACAACAATGTTTTTATTTTTCGATAATATTGATTTTGTATGTATATCTTTATAATTAATACATTTAATTCATATTTTATTTTTATTAGAAATATATATTCAAAACCAATCCCATTCGAGGTGTATTTTCACAAAAAAATTATTCACTATCACTGAGTATTAATGAAAAGTATGTTTTATTTAAGTATTTATATTTTATTCATATTTGCTATAACAATTTTATATTGATATTAATTTTATAGATGTCTTAAAATCTATTCATCTTTTACTGCCACTTAAAATAAGTCCAACAATGAAAATTTTCTGTTTTCTACATTTTATACTCAAATCTGAACATCGTTGTTCCCTAAAATATCCGGAACTTGGTGCATATTACGTCTCCATTCCTCCCGGTCTTGAGCGTTTAACGAGCACCTTTATATGGTCCATCCATCTTGCAAGAGACCATTCTCTTCCTCGCGCCCCTTAGCTGTCAATGTGATTACGAGTTTATTAATATTTCTTCTGGCAACATGGCAATATTATGTAAATAAAATTAATTAACCTTTATTTAAATAAAAGTATGAAATAGAGTTTGTCAAATTATATTATTCTTATCGGAATAGCTGTATCTTGTTTTTCAAGTATCATAATATACGTATGTTTTTTCCACGCCGTAACCAGTTATTTTTTTAAATAACCGCGCCGCTGACATATTAATGCAAAGTACCAGTTTGACTAATTTATTATACTGAAATATTGTCACCCAATAAAGGATTAATTGGTTATAGATGTTAAAAATAGATTTCTCGATCGTTTTTCCGTATGTGACCAATATACCAAATTATTATAAAATATCTTTCTACTTATATATATATTACCACGAATTTGATTTATTTATCAAATAGTTTGTTTAGTAATATCACAACGTTGTCTTAAGGTACTCTACTAGGATAACTGTGTTAGTGTGTGGTCCAATGAGAAGAAATATATTAAATAAGTTATTTTAGAAAATATATGTTCTATATATAATCACAGTAGAATATAAAAGAGGCGTAATCTGAGAATTTGCTCGAATATGCTGAATATATATACAAATTAGAATTTAAAAGAAAACATTTTTTTTCAATACAATATTAATGAATGAACATTGATTTTTTACTCATAGGCGTTATATTATAACAATTTTCTATATTATGTATACACTTAAAGCACAGTGTTATTTCAATAAACACGGTTTTGTATGATCTTATTATTTTATTGTATTTTTATTATTATACTTATTAAATGCCGTATTTTTATCATTTATGTTGATTCCTAAATACTTGTTGATTAAGTTGCTTTCATATGTTGATTATTTTATATTCAGAATCTTTGAAAGACCACTCTGCCTTGACATTTTTAGGTATTGATCATAAGATTTATCATCTTCACATTTTCTCAAAAGTCATGAAAAAGCGATCTGTATGGGATTTATTTTCTCACAGCTCGACCAGATTATCTATATATTATTTATGTTTCCTTGCGCACTGATTTAAAGTATTTTAATATTGAAAAATATAATTGCGAATTTGTGCCAAATACAACCCTTTATTGATTGTATTCTACGACGGTCTTGTTGGATTTGTCGCTCGCGCATTTTACATAAAACATTCCGAACTTTTTGACATTCATAATGTGTTGACAGAGCGTTTCCTATTTCCGTTGTATTTATACCCTTCGCTGACGTGACTTCCTATATGCACATGACCCCAGTTGACTGGTCAGACATGTGAAAACTGTGATATGACTACTACAATTATTCCTTTATTGGTTCTAGTAACGCGAGTGGCAACTATTGTTCATGAAAACCTTAAAAGTATATCTGGTTAACATTTAATATGACAACATATATTTAATCATATATTAAAAGTAAATTTTTGTAATTTATCTTTATGTAAATTGCTTTTAAAAATCGTTAGGAAAAAAATTATTTTAGAGCTTCAGGGATGTAACAAGCCATATAGTTGGCTATGAACCTTTTTGATATTTAATTTAGTTCAAATTACACCTGTAGATGAGAAGGACTGCTCTTCCCGAAACAGTGATATTAACTCAAAAAATTGTGTATCAGTCAGTAGTACAGTCAAAATAAAAATTATATATTTTTTAAATTAAAATGTTACACCTTGAAGTAACTGCCAAATCAATCAATGATATCATAATGTTTTTTAAAAATATTATTTATAATATTAGTGAATAACGGTATTAATATATTTAAAAAAATATCATTAATAGTTTTATATATCTAATATTTATTATTTAAATGCATGGAGTGTATTATAAATAAATCAAGATCAAGATATATGATTTTTTTTTAAATATAATATAAATAGTATCTATATTTAAGTGTATTTTGCTTAACCCTTCACTTTGTGTGCTGCACAATTTATTATTTTATTTTATGCAATAAGTGTAGTAATTATCGGTCTTGCGTTTCGTGTTATGCGAAAATTATGAAATTAATATTTACATCTGGCATAATAATAATAATATTTGCTCATCGATAGAAATGGTAAAGTCATCAACATCGAGGTTAAAGTAAATCTGGTCAATGATCCGCTTCTTTTTACTCGACTTTATATTTTGCACGGCAAGTTTGCACCTAGCAATAATAAGTATCGACTCGTGGAGAAGTTAATAACCTCTGCAACACCTGCCTTGTGGCACAGGATGGCGAACTAATTGCTCATTGGTTTCTACATGTAGAAATTAAACGTGTTTGCACATTACCTAATTATTGGATATTTATTACAGGAAATAACACAAGCCTAGGTACACGAGATACAGAATATTTTAAAATAAAAAAAAACATTTAAAAAATCGCTTGCTTTTCGTGTAACATCAGTCTATGGATTATTTGTTTATTAGAGACTAACGGCGTTCAGGATTTAGATAAAGTATTAGAGGGTATTGGAAGAGGCCTTAAAGAATAACTATGTATGCAATATTAAGTCAAGGTATTAAGTATCAAGTAACTACGCCAATGCAGTCATGCGGTACATTGGGGGTCACGTTAAAAAAGGGCCCAAAATTCTAATAAGAACTAAATTCCACCTTAACAAAAATTGAATTATAAATATACTAGGATAAGATGTGAAAATATTATTGATAGATACAGTAGTTATCCGCTAATGTGTTGGATTATGAACCAGACCATCGCTGTAAAATGAAGAAAGCGTTTTTGTCCACGAGTATAAAAAAATCCCTGAAAACATAGGTACTTGTTTTTTTCATGAAAGTATGAATATTATTGGTGAAAAATTATATTGTTAATATTTATTGGATAAAACCACGCGTTACTTAATATTATTACTTCTTATATACAATATTTACGGGAGGGTATCTAATTTTTGTTGTTACGCCACTGCTTAGGAAAACGTTAGTAATTCAGAGTTCAAGCTTGATTGATTCAAAATAATATAGTGCATCCTTTTTGCTAACGTGGTTAACCTATTGATTTTACTATGAAGCATATCCCACGAAGGTTTTACAGATCAATAACCGGTTTTTTTCTATGCCGGGAGTCTAGTCACAGGTCTTTACGGCTTCTATAAATGGACAAACGACACCGGAAGCGATCCAAAAGTGGACGCGAGCATCAAACATAATACTTTGTCTGACACTACTCAACCATCAGCGCGTTTTGCACAGTTGTGTGTTGTGTGGAACCTGATGTTCCCTGGTGCCTGCGGCTATTACGCATTCTAGGCGCACCGGCTGCTGAACACCCGAGTTTTACATCCACTTTTGGTGGTTTCAACGCGCGTGACTCGAGCTGACAATCAGTTCCAAGACATCATTTAACACGTCATTATTGCCGCATAGAACAACGCGATGGTCAGGACTGAACGGAGGTTCGCATGGGCCCCACGACCTGCCTTCATTTTTTGAAAAAATACATAATTTGCTAAAGATTTGATTAATATAATACATTCATACTGCGACAAATATTTAGGTGTCTCACTGCTTCCCTAAAATTATTATAAGAGCTGGTGCCATCGTACCAGTTTCCCTGTGCCATTAAAGCTTCTCAATTATAATAGTGTTCCTAGGTGGGTTGTTCTTTATTAATAAATCAGAGTACATCCATATAACAACACAATGTAGTAAGATGCCGATGACGAATCAGTATTTTTCTGCATTCTTATTTTATATTCTCCTATTTTCAATGTTCGACCAACAGCATCGTTCTTTACATCGCCAGCGGACTCTTAGCCTTTCAAGGAATCTCTTTAATAATGAAAAAAATATAAGAAATAAATTAATGTTAGTATAAGATGATTAACATTTAGATTTATTTACCGCAACTCTCATAGCCATGTGCCATATATTATTATATACATGCTTTTATGAAATATTATGTAAAAAAGCCGCGGCTGTTTCAGTATGTTTCTATGGATTTCAATGTTCCTCCACAGACGCGTTCAAACTGATAATTTATTGTTATTTTTTCTCAATGACTCTGACGACAGACTTGGATTGATGCCATGTACATTTATGATCAGCTCAAAGCTCTCATATTAAAAACGATATTGTTGCAAGTGCAGTGCAAACTAAGATCTAGTTTTTGGTGGATCGATTTTTTTTTACCAAATCTAAACAATAAAAAAAATTGACGTAATGTCTTGCAAATTTAGCATAATAAATATTTACTTACCACGAAAATCACGTCATAAATCTAGATTATAACATTGAGATATCTGACATGTTATTTTTGAAGATACTCTTTTTTAAAAAATAACTAATTAGATAATATTATATCATCAGCTTAATATTTTTAACAATTCAATAATCGTGATTTTTTTGTGCTCTTATTGAATGAAATGAATATTACAATTCAACACTGGCGCTAACGAAGCGTGTCTCCATTCAGTATCGAGCAGAACTACAGCAGAAGTACCTGCTCAGTTCCGTTTACTAAAAAGGCACCATCTTGGATCTCGATACAAACGCACCTTTATTACTAAGACCATTTAAGTACTCCAAATTTAGCGTGGCCGTTACCGTAATTCTACTTACGTCAATCACTCACTTCATCAATCTGTTGAAGCGAATGAGACAAGCAATATGGTGGCCGCATTTCTCTGATGGAGGAAACGAATATGTCGAACCAAACACCAATACCAAATTTTTAAGATCGATAACAAAATATTTTTAAACTAATATACAAAGCAGTACGCGATTGAATACTTGTATCTTAAAAACACAATATTTCCTGCGGCCCAAAAATGCTCTATAGTAGACTGGATAAATCATTGTCTCAGGTTCTTTAGCTATGATGTTCTTATTCTTTTGCAACCCCGTTTTATAGCAATCTTTGCCTGCATTTTGAGACGCAGGATTTGATATGTCTATTGATATCTCAATAACCAAACAATACTATATTTTTACTAGTTTGACCTCCTAAAGAATTGATAACATTTGGCCGTTCTAAATTTAACTAAGTCATCCTTGACTTCTTACATTTTGAATACTCAAAACATGCGACGAGAAAAACATAATTATTGCCAGGGATGTTCTCGAACCTTACGGTGGCAACACCTACTCGACTACTAGAAAAATATCAATTGTTTTTTTTACTTACACAATAGTTCATAGTCTTTTCAAACAATCTTCTTAATGAAGATATTTAGTCTGCTCTCATGTTTTCTGTTAGTATGTATGTAGATATAAACAAAATATAATATATCATTAGTTCTCTCACATTATGTACGAACGTCGCGCGTATGTATTCACTAGGAAGGTAAGAAGGAATTACATTTTATTACATTTATTATTGATATTTTAAAACGATTACTTAGCATTGTACTTTGCGTAGGTGCGTACTAAGTGTGAATTTTTTTAGATAGTACCGTGTAAGTACTGAATTTATAGATAGGTTATTTGCCTACTTAGCGAGACGATAAATTATACATTTTAATTTTTAATATTTCATCAAAATATGACTATGTTGGTCAAAATATGAATAACTTAAAGATCAAAATAAATACAAAATAAATATTATGTTCCAGGCCAATGTTTTTGAATTACTAATAAATAAAACACTATTTTTTTATTTAGTTATTATTTATCGATTATTTGGTTTATTACAATGATGTATAGAATATGATATCCGCTAAGTGGCCACCTCTGGCGTATTCTTTTAACCACATTTTTCATAACACACTTCGCGTGATGTTTCAGCAATTTTATTCCGAATATTGTCCTGTAGCATCAGTATTGTTGTTGGCTTATTTGCGTAGACTTTTCTTTTCAAATACTCTCACAGAAAATAGTCAGGAGCCGTCAAATCAGGTGATAGAGGAGGCTAGTCGATACACAACTTTTTGACATTATGCAGCCGGGAAATATTTATTGCAAAATTCCAAGCGTAGCTTGGGCTGTGTCTGAGAAGACACCGTCCTGTTGAAATCACATATATTGCAGGCCCAATCAATCCAACAGAGCTACAAAGAATTTTACCAACATGTGATCATAACGATCACCATCAATGGTTACAGCATTGCTATTATTATTTAAATAAAATGTTATGACTTCAACACGTTGTTGAGACATTTAATGTTCTATAACAAATTGTAACTACTCTACGAGTATTAAACGTGAACTGACAAGTATCTGCCAAACCAAAATGGCAGCCAAATAAAATCGGACTAGAACATAATATTCACCTGTAGTTAACATGATGTTATATACTAAAAATATTTAATTAATATTATATAAACACAGATATAACATAACCAAAACAGATACGTAGGTACAAACTTACAAATATACATGTTGTCAATAAAGTAAATTGATAAATATAATTTGACCTTTGTCGATATGCTTGACCTTAAGTCCTTCCTGCTGCGAAGCGTGTGAGGTCCCCTGAACAATAAAAACGATATTATAATTTTACTCAGCAAAATGTTACTAAATGTGTATTATTAAGTGTCGTAGCTTTTTCAACTAACAAGATAACACATTTCAATTTGTTCGAATAAATGAATAAGTAAATCACACTTTTTATTGAGGTTAATATGTCAAGCGATTTCTTATTTACATTGATTCGGAAAGTATTTATTATAATTATAAATGAAACGTTCATTTATAATTATTCATTCATTTAAACATGTATCGCATTAATTAAATATATTTATAAATCTGCAATTTTTATTTATTTATTGTACACAACATTAACATTTTTACGACAGCAGAACGCACAGAATTCACGAAATACAGCAATAAAATTGTTGTCATCAAACCGCTTACAAATTCTCACCACATGCATGAATCGCTATTTGACAACTCACCACAGGCTGCAAATAGACGAAGCTATAGTGGGTGGGTGTAACTTTTAAATTGATAATTACATGATACGTTGAAGTAATGAGTAAATCAAATTACTAAAATTATATTTGGATAAGTACTAAATTTTCAATATTTAGATGGTACTTAAGAGAGGAGAAAAAAGTGTACGCGAGTTAGTAACGTGAATCTTTATTAACGTGTAAAAATGTTGGTTGGAATTATGTAAGAATTATATAAGGTAATAGAGTAATTGAGGGTGACAAAAATTTTAACCTATCCATAATTTTTTATCTAACTTTTTATGCTATATTCTTCTCATATAGCTTTTAAAATAGCAATATATGTAAATTTGTCATTTATATTAGAATTCGACCAATAGCATTCTTCACTACTTTGAAATTGAAATATCTACATGTCAGTATAGACATCAGTTTGTTTTCGAAAGAAGGTATTACATTTATTTCGTAATCTTAAATCAGATTATGGCGATTATCATTCATTCATATTAATAAATGCTTAGTAATAAATTTTTATTTTTTTGAGCTTCTATCAGTTTTTTAACGTTTCGGCACGGTAACTCGTGCCGTTGTCAAGGCTTTGCCTTAAAAAGTTGTCAACCGTACATGATTGCAGAAAATATAAACCTCTCACTGTTGACTTACTCAACTCAAGGATACCGTCTACAAAAATGCAATCTAACCTGGAAGAAATACCTGTTCCATACACTATACGGAAACCTCAAACTAAACATATATGTAAATATAAGCGTATATATATTTATTAATTAGCATTTAGATAATAGTCGAAATTAAGTAAACCTACTATCAAAATTGTATTTTTAATGTTTTTGATTATTGACACCAAAATTAAAACTATTTACATTTTCGATAACGTTTTTTTTAAATTTTGTATTGCTGTTAATTAAAAAAAATTCGCCGTGGGCGGCCATCGTTAGATAATATTATTAATTTTAACAGATGCTTGTCCTCATTTGTATTATATTTTATAGCAAACTTAAATTACCCCCTCCAGCGCCCGTGATACTGAAACTGGTTTGCGATAACACATGGACATAAATATATTAGTAGTTATGCTTTGATACATTGACCGGTAATAAAACTACTAGTGGTAACACAGATCACACTTAGTACGCTTGGTGAACCGAGACAGGAATATTGCCTCGGTGGCGGGATTTGTGTCACATTGATCGATAAAACATTACTATTAAATATTATCGTGTCGTGTTATATAGTATGTTAATTAGTTTCTGCCATTTGATTGAACAATTCTCTGACTTGTGTAATTTTAGAAAAGATAACCCAAATCATCATTTACACTTCAACAATGTAGCATTCGTTTTAACAACACGATAAGGAATTAGGATAGAGGTGCATTGCAGTGCAATTATGTTGCATGTGGTGATTGTTTATTTAATTTCTGCTCGACATGTTTACATTTATGTCGCCATTTATCATGCATTAATTATTTTATTTTATTGTGTAAGTCTTCTAAATGAATTTGCGGTGTTTTCTATTAATTTTATTGTGTAATCTTCTTTCTTATTTATGAACGGCATTCTTGTCAGTGCAACGCTCACCGTGCGTATGTATATGGGTCTGCATTCGATTTACTCCTTATTTGGTGCTTCTTCATCTTTTCACCTCAATTATAATACTTTTCTAAGATTCCTATGCGTTGTATCTAAGAATATGTTATATCTATTGGTCCCTTAGATTTTCGATGATTACAGGCTTTTCTTTAAAACATTCTCACTTGTAATTTTCTCAGCACCACATCTCTAATGCTTCCAATATATCTCTGTCTCTAAATTATTGGGCTCTTCTAATCAATATTTTTTTGTGAAATTACTATAGATACAACCTACATACTTGTAGGAATGTGGTTAAAATGAGATATTTAAGATAAATTATATTCTGTTCCTTAAAATGTATTTTTGCTATTAATGCTAATGTGTTTATAAACAACCAGGGAATTAAAAAAAACTGAGACTTATGTATGAAAAATATATGCAGGATTATCGTAAAAAAAATAATTAAGAAAACGTGCAGCGTTTTGCAAAAGAACATGCTAGTATTGGAGCCAACACGAACAAACGGCATCTAAGAGAACGACTCTATTATAATAGAAGCTTCAATAATTGATTATCAAATATATGAAAGTGGGAAAGACAGGAGTGATCAGAAGTGGCAGGGCAAAATATTATAGTATTCTATCTTTTCTCAGAGCCAAGGTAAATAAGTAAGTTAAGTTAATAATTAAGTATAAAGAAACACGCAAGATTAGGTCTTTTTAAAAATAGTTTGCATTAAAAAACTAAGCCACAGAAACTTTTAATTTAATTGTTAAAGTGGTTTTATAACTTAAACGAAATATTTCATCTATATTTAAAAATCTGTCTTATTATAGATTTGAGCGTAGATCTTCTGAAATCAATTAGAAGAGATGATTAGAGGAATATTAAAATTAATATATAAGGAGAAATAAAAGAGTATACATAATCCTTTACAAATGAAAGTAACTAATCTGAAGCAAATGTCTAAAAACAATGAACCATTGATTCGTATTATCAAAGTTGCGTTGTACTTTTGTATAGAGGAATGCCATCAAGGAAGACGACAATTACAATGACACTGAGTAAACAAAATTTATTACTGAATGATGTACGCAAAATAAAAGACGTAACAAATCAGTGGAGTAGCTAAAATTATCGGCCCCCCGGGCAGGAATGAACACCGAGTCCTTTCCCTCTCCACAATAACTGAATTTCACCACAGTGTACATATTAATAAGTTTTATTGCTTAACTTTTTTTCACTTTATGGCTATTCTTACTCATCAGATTTATTTAAATCTCCGCTTTGATGTCTTTCTGCAAGTACACTATTATCCGGTAGGACTTTTTTCAACAAAAATACAACTGTATGTGTACATATAATGTACCTACTTTTTTTTTGCTTTATATAGTTATCAAAAATAACACGAATTCTCTATTAAAAGTTGTAATTTTAGGTATTTGAAATACCGAGGATAATAAAACAACATATGGAGACTAGGTACTTAAACCAAATTTAGTAGTTGGATTAGGGTTAGCATTTAATAAATAATAGCAGATAACTGACTGCTAAGATTATTGCAAGGCCCTGCGGGCGGCTATTGTGGAGGCCTCGCGGCCAATAGGGGCCGCTACGTGGTGAGAGTCTCAATAGAATCTATATTTCAATGATATAACTTTCCCCAAAATAAATCACACGTAAATAAAATCTCGATGTAATTAAAATTATTTCACCTGAACAAAAATGACATCTAGATAATGGTATTAGAATTATGGATAGATAATAATAAACACAAAAATGCTATTTGGAATCGGATTAATGATGTTGTTACCAGATTTTGACAAATTTTAGGTTGCAAAGATAACCAATCAGTAATCGTTGTTTTGACATCACGGAAAGTATTTTATTTTATGGTATACCATAAACAGTATAGATAATAAAATATAACAGATGTCATGTATATTTTTTCTTACTCGTAATAAAGATAATGTACACTACATTTAAAATTTTAATTTTAATATATATTAACGTACTGTTATTGAATATATAAAAGATAAAACATTTAAGTAATCTTAACCTAGGGATATTAAAAATATGTACGTTTTTGCGTTGTTCACGTCTCACAGACCTGGCCGTCTAAGCAAGCACTTTACAGCCACAAATGATACTATTAAAGCCGCCATAACCAGAAAGTCACATATATAGATGGGTAAGCGTAATATTCTTATGGATATCTGTTTGTCAATTGTTAATAAAAATATCAGGAATATTTAGGTTCAAAATTACGAGTGTTAGATATTTTTGCTTGTAGCCCAGGCCACCCAGACGGCAGCTGCGCCACTGCAACCATGGGCTAATCTGTTCTCAGGGTTTCGTGTCATTTTATTACTTACTTGATAGCGTCAATAGCAGTTAAGCGAATGTGACAACGTATTGTTATACATTGTGTGCTCCAACTGTACACAATGTATAAGAATAGACACAAAGTATAATATCAAAACAATGCATTATATATACATGACTATGACAATATTTTTAATATATTTTATAATAATAATTATTTAATTTTATAACGACATTTTTGTAAAATAAGTTCATCTCAAGGGAGCTTTACACATAAAACTGTTTATAGTCCTACATTACCTTTGTATTTTAAAATTAAAAGTTTTAATTTTAACTTAAAGATTTTTTTGAAAATCAGCGTTTTTAGTCATTTCTTAAATAAAGTCTCTGATGCACTGTTTCTTATGACGGAGGGCAAAGAGTTCCACGCTTTTGGGCCTGCCACCGCAAATGCCCGTTCACTAAACTTAGACTTCTGGCAACGGCTGGTCGGTTCTACAACCCAATATATATTAAATGAAATCATATTTTATTTTTGAAGTTGCGGTTATTTAAAATATTAATCAAAACAATTTAGACAAGTCGCTTAGAAAAATGCAAAGATAAAATCTGTAATATCATTGATTGATTTGGCAGTAAAATTTTAATTAAAACAATATGTAGTTTATATATTGACTTTGTACAACACGCACAATTTTTGAGTTAATATCGCTACTAGTTATTAAAACAAAAATAACAATTTAAAGAAATATATATTAAATACTAATTCAATATATTAATTATAAATATATACATATAAAATCAATTTTGTTGATAAATATTGTTCTGAATAATTGCAACTTCACAATAAGAATATGTTCTCCTTAATAAAAATATATATTAAATAGAATAAAGATGATATTTAAAAAAAATTCAGGTCTACAAATTAATATGCAATGATTGTAATCATTTTTATATACGTAAATCTTGCAGAGATCTTGATATTATAATTAAGGAGCATTTGAGATATCTAAATAGCAACAACTATTCTGAATTCTCCATTCACATTTTGGAAACAAACCATTCTTTTGACATTAACAAACAACAAAAACATTTATATACAAATACCAGGGGTTTACAGTTAGATACATTAGTAATTTTAGAAATAAGAAAAATTCTTAATAGCAAATTAAACTTTATAAATTACCAAATGCTTTTCGCGAAAAGCCACCTTTTAAATTTGTTTTCCATGTTTTACATGTTTATGTCTATACTCGAAATTTTAATTTTAGTATTCATTGTATCCTGAAGAAGGGGTCATTGGCCCCCAAACATTATGAGTTGTCAATAAACAGTAGTAAAAACAAGGTGTTCTATTCTGTTGTAAACTTAAGAAAATACGTCATAAACTATTTTTCAACATTAACCCTCGTTGACGTCCAATTATTTCTGAGTTTGAAAAAGGATGTTCTTTGAACCAGCTTTGATAATTTCGTGGATGCCATCAACCGTCTGCAAGCGTCCGCCCAATAAATACTTTAATTTCGGAAAAATGCGAAAGTCCGATAGCACCAGATCCGGGCTGTATGAAGGATGGATTGCACTGTGTTTCGAGTAACGTTAGGTCGAGCTGCAATCGGCGGAATTAATGATAGACATGGTTAATAAAACTGAGAAATTATATCTGATACATTGAAAAGCTCGTCGGAAACGATAGGCCATGTTGAAATAAATTCCTGATTACTCATGAAAATAAAAACACTTGTGTTTTAGTTCTACTCGATTAATTTCCATGAGACATATTTCGCCTTATAAAGGCATTATCAAAACGCATCTCACCGAAATGAAACGAGTAGAACTAAAAAACAAGTGTTTTTATTTTTATATGTGTGATTATGGAGTTCTACAAATTTACCCCCGAAACAATAAATTTATTAATAAGTGTTCTAATGGCCTTATTTACCATGTTAACATAATATATGCAAAAAAATATTACTGTAAACTGGATCTCACGTAATATAGAATAAAAATAAAAATTATTGATGTTGTCAAATGTTTTTTATTATGAAAGCAAATAAAGTTCTGGTAGCAACTATATTTTTCCAAAAATGTTATTTGTTTGATCGAAATAGTATGTATATTCTCAATCTATATCCAGCCATAGACGCAAAAGGGGTAAAATACAACAACATCTGGTTAAACATTTAACGCTAACGAAGGGATAACGCAGCCGCGGTGAAAAACGGAAGCGGAATTTTCCTTAAACCGGCGGTTCATAAATGATGCCTAGAACTTTTGTCTAGCCGGTACACACTTAAAAATTAAAAGGAAAAGGAAAATTCCGCTTTGCACAACCACCAGAGCCTGCGGCTGTTTATTTCCATTAAAAATGTGCAGTCGACACAAATTCAAATGGTCTTTACTGAGACGGGAAACGAAAGGGAGGTTGGAAGAGGCCCATACCCGATGGCATACTTCGCCATTCATACACACGGTGCATACTCCACTCATGATGAGCTTTTCCGTGATTACTTTGCCCTTTTTCCGGAAGTCCAATTGTCGCTTTCATAAATTGACTACAGGAGGGTGCTTTTAGTTTGTCACGCGTTTACTGCCCTTTATTTGCTCGAACATTTTTAAATGCGTTTAGTAATTGATTCTTTCACTTCCGTAGCAACCATTAATAGTTTATATCGGGTAGGTTACAATGCAGAACAAGATGAATAATGTCAATGGCAACAAGTCATATATATGGACAAATAAATATTTTTCGCGGTGAAGTGTTTCCGTAAAACTATTCTTATATGTTGAAAATATAATTCATTATATATAAATAAATAAAAAGTGAAGCGGTCTACTACAGTATGATTTAACTCAACCAAATAACGTAGGATATTAATAACATGATTTTATATAACATGCGCTAACAACGAACAATTTATGTGCCGATTAATTTAAAACATTTTTGGTTAATTACTAACAAGTGTAGGAAAGAAATACTGCCGTATTTGTTTATATACTTTCATTTGACTATTAATGAAGTATTGGGTCGTTTAAGAAGTTTTTGCGGTTCTTTTTAAATGCCATTTTCCCGTTATTTTGTTTTATGTGATAAAAAATGAAGTACTATTCGATATCATTTTTCTGCTCTAAAACACCTGTGGAACCGTTTTCCTATTTCTTATAGTTTTTCTTGATTTTTGATAATAATAATAATAATAATGGAGTGTCAAGTTGAGAAAAATGAACATTTTCGACACATATTATACTTCTGTTTGCCTTCAATGGTCATTCAGAAGCTCAACTGGGAAATTATGCCGCATCCATGCTACAGTCTTGACCTCAGATTATCACATTTTTTGGTCGCTCTCCAATCAAACAACGACAATAACCTCAAAAATTGGCTGGACAAGCCGATTTTTATGGAAAAGGCATCGAAAAATTGGTTGAAAGACGGGATGAAGCTTTGAACAATAATGGAGAATACATCATTATTTGAAATGTTGTAATTTTTGATTAAAAATTAGATTTTTTAATAAATAATTGAACAAAACCACAAAGACTTATTAAACAACCCAATATTTATTCATTGAATAATCGTCAATCTTTAAAGTCATATTTTATTTAGTCATTACTGAGAACTTGAAGAGTATCTGTATCTTATTTAGTATGCATTATAGTTGTTTTGTTATTGTAATTAATATATTGCAATAAATACAAGAGAAAAATAATGTCTCCCTCGCCACGGATTAAGATCAAATGAGGCATATAGAGATCAGGTGAAATGCACTTGTATTGAATAGTTACAAATAAAAAAATATATATCTTAATGAATCCAGCAAACGACGAGACCCGGGCCTCGGTCCCCGGTTCCCGAAAGGGTCTCAGAGAACAAAGAAAGGTTTCGCGTGTAAACGCGGAACCTGACGTCATTTGCGTCGTCATTACCGAGAGGCCGTCCGCATCTCGCCGGCGCGGCGCTACGGCGCTACATTTTTTAGTCTCATTGTATTTCACGCGCGCGAGTGTTATGCGAGGCGACACGGCGGCCCTGTTCGGCAGATCGTTAAAAAGGGCAGGCAAAGATGGCGAGTGGGAGCGCGGGCCGTGACAAGGATGATCGCTATACGACTTGACACCGCTACACGCCCTTTTTCGTTGAAACCGCACGGTCCCTTCTCGATACCATTAGCATATTATGCGCCCTTTCATTTCCGTCCGCGTTTTCGCGGGCAGGCACTACCTTTGGCGGAAAACGCTGACAGTTGAAAGCGGGAGGAGGTGCGCTAGGCGGGGCCAGTCAAATAGTAGAACCTGCTTTATGTACTTACATTCATACCTATATATATTCATATGCAATGTACACGGTACAGCTCTACCAACGACGGTACGTGCAGGTATTCATCTCGTCACTTAACCGAGTGTATCCAGTTGTTTATATTAGTTGTATTTGTCTCATCACCTAACCAAGAATATCCACTGTATCTAATTGTTTATATTATCGTATCATCATTTAATCAAATAAATACTTTCACTATATCTAGTTATTCATATTACGTTGCATTCGTCTCATCATTAAACTAAATGTATTCACTGTATCCAATTATTTATATTATCGTATCATCATTTAAACATAGTAAAATACATATATCCACTGTCCGTAGCTATTTATATTAAATTAAATTAATCTCATCATCTAGGTACAATGCCCTATATAATAATCAAAAACATGTCCTATGCCAATTTTCATCTGCACACGTATGCTAAGTGAGACATATATTTTTTTAAAAATGGAATATATTTTTATTTTAACTTACATTACAATGCTAAAAAAGTGACAATAAAATATTTTTGTTTATTAAAGCGGATAAAATTATTTTAAGATGGGTGACATTTTCTCTATTCATCAAAATAGTTTTGAATATGAATTAAATCTATTAATTAGAAATATATACATATAAAATCAATTTTGTCGAAAAATATTCTTGTTGCGCCACTGAAATTCGAACCTGGATCTCTTTCCTAACCGAGGAAGGTGCATTATCCAACTATGCTACAGCGATGATATTTTTAGCGACAAATTTTCGAACCTATATGTTACCTTTTTGATATTCATACATTTAATCGTTCTATTATTTGAAAGAGCCATCTACCTTATTTTTACGTAATCTCAAATACCTTTGAGTAATCTGATAGCAGACTCCAGAATTATCAATTCATTTTTATTAAATTTTAGACACATTGATACAACTCTATTATTAGAAGAACACATTATTATTGATTGTGAAGTTGTAATTATTCAGAACATATTTAAAATATCACAGACGTATGTTCTGTATAATTACAACTTCACAATAATAATGAGTTCTCCTAAAAATAGTTTTGAATCATTTTCTAGATTTTATAATTTTATTCCAAAGCACACAATATATGACAAACATGGAATGTTGTATCTGTACTGCGAGAATCACACCTCTGCACTACATATAGAAATTATTTAATAAAACTCATACCAGTTTGATGAAATAAATACATCGGCGATATTAATCTAATGTAACATTAGACGCGCGGTGTTTTTTACGCCGGAATAATCTGAAAGGCACCCCGCTCTCAAAACCTCACCCGAATGTTAACAAATGTACGTATTATATTTCAAAAAAACATGGTTGACAAAATGGAGACAATGTTCTTGGTCGTCCCTTCTTTGGGGTATTTAATTTCATGTCACCCGGTACACACGGACGCATTATATAATACGAGAAAATTTTCCCTGAAACTGGAGATAGGTGAAATATATTTATAAGTGTCACTTTTCATCACTGCCTTACATTTTTTGTCTAAACTACTTTTTTTTTTATCTAAGCTGCTCGGCCTTAAGAGTATATGTAAAAAATAGTCAAAATTATAATAGCTTATTCAAGATTCTTAAAACATGGAGGAATATGTATTTGAGGCTCGAATGTTCGTTTCACGAGACAATGTGAAAAATATTTAATTATTTAAATGTGATGATTGAGAAATAAAATACACACTCGTAATTATGACGTGGATAACTAAAAACTGTTTTTTATTCAAATACTATTTTTCAGTGGACTACCATGGAACAGCTTCATACATAATTAACTAATCAACTTACCATCACGCCGTTTCCCCGCAGGGGTAGATAGAGAGAATAGAACTCCACACTCTTCTGTCTTGACGCACAATTCTCACCTCACCCACATTCGTACATCTTCTCATACAAGCTTGCCGATTATTGTGGCGAGGACTATTTTCCAGTATCTGGTTTACCTTGTAGTGCCAAGTCTTCCAAGGTCGTCTTTTATTTCTGGTGCCATCAACACTTACATCATATATATTTCTTACCATTCTCTCCTCATTAATTTATTTCATATAACCAAACTATATTAAGGTCAGCTTTGCGCTATTACCTTACTTCTTGATTTTTTACTCTGTTATAAATTTATCTGTCACATATACGACGAAGTGATCTCATTTCCACTGCATTCAGTCTACTTTCGTTTCTCTTTTGCCAGCTTCAGGTCTCACTTCCATACATCAGTGTCGTTACTAAGTCTTCATTGTGTACCACTAATCTTGCTTCGGTTGACAAGTTCCCATTAGCTATAATTCCAGTAAAAGCGCTGTTCGCTTTATTCCCAGCATATTCATATTATTGATGTTATAAATTATTTCCTCTATACGCTATAGGATTTATATGCATCAGTAAACCCATACATATTATTAATCTAAATATTATTAATACACATTCAGAAACTGAGACAGCGATTTGATAAAACGCAAGAATGTATATTAACTTATACTATCGAGGCCGAGAACCTATATCTAATGACTATATAAGTATATTATTTGTTAGCTAATTTTTTGATCACGAAATGGAAAATTTAATGGATCGGAACAGTCGATAACATCAGGGATTTTGCACTTTTATGATCAACAATTTAAAATTAATATTTGATTAAATTTTTTTTTCAAAATATGTATTTATTTAATATACAAAAACAAATTATATCTGTAAAAGAGTGTACGAAAGAGTAGAAATCAAAAAAGTCTCCGAAGGAATGAGGTATGGTATGTATATGTATTTTATTTATATTATTTAAACAGGGAAGTTCTTAAACATGTTTTATTAAATTATTTACTTTGCACTTGTATGCATAAGTAAAGGCCCGAAGACAGGCATTTTCTGTAACTAAAATATTATTTACAAATAATTACGTCATACAAAAATTAATCGGCCGAATATCTAAACTTAGAGACCGACAGGCAAATACAATAAACGTGTTCGCAGATAATTAAAAATTTAAAAAAATAAATTAGTGTTTATACAAAATCAATTTGCACGTAATCAACTTCATCCAGCGTCATTGACCAGGTACATATTTACGCATGCCCGCCCAATGTTACCGCTTTGAAAACAATTTGCGGCAGAGTTCACAACGTTGGCAGTCATTAGGACCACGTGACACGGTCCACCAATAGCGGGTCGGCTGGCGAGTATGGACTGAACGCGAAATAGCGGTTATTGTGATATCAATAATGGTAATAGTTAGTATTCTGCTGGGGGAATCCTAAATGATATCTCCCGCGCCCCGCTCCCCTCTTCCGTCGCAACTTAATCCTAACAGATTATAGATATGTGGTATTTATTTTTCTTAAATAATATTTTTTATCACATCTAATAAGACTATATATATAATATGATAAAAAAATTAAATTACATAAAACGAAGCCTAAATAAAAATAAATTCATAAATGGATGAATATAGCCCAAATCCTGTGAAGGCGATTTTACTTATTATTCATGTATACATGATAATAATTTACGTGTATTAAAAAAAAACTGCGGGTTCAAATATATTTAGTCGAGACACAAACCGCTTTATTTAACGACACCCTGAATATATTATAATCTATCGCCAGGCGATGTTGCGGTTGTCTTGTGTCCGAGTAACTTTAAAAATATATTTTTTTGAAAAGCCAGTCACCCATTTCCGCCCTAAATTTGAAGAGATGTCCCTTTGATTATAAATTATTCGGTGACAATCTTAACGGATATTTTTTATTAATGAATATTCTCGGAAGGTATCGAATAAATAAAACATCATAGAATTTAAATTATTTATGTTTTGATTAGTTGCTAATTTATGAGAGTCATCGTATGGAGAGAGATTGTTGACTTCAACTGCACTTCCAAATGGCACAAATATAATTAATTAGACAAAAAAAAACTTTACCCAAAATCTAATCTAGATTTTAAAATTATCACAAAATATACAAAAATCTTAAATGTATAACTATATTATATTATGTTAAATTTACAAATAAATTAATATAAAATATGAAATAAATATATTAATTATAAAGATATACATATAAAATCAATTTTATCGAAAAATATTGTTGTTGCGCCACCGGGATTCGAACCTGGATCTCTTTCCTAACCGGGGAAGGTGCTTTATCCAACTAAGCTACAGCGACATTATTTTTAGCGACAATTTTCGACCCTATATGTTACCTTTTTGATATTAATACATTTAATCGTTCCATCATTTGACAGAGCCATCTACCTTATTTTTACAGAATATCAAATACCTTTGAGTAAACTGATAGCAGACGCCAGAATTATCAATTCATTTTTATTAAATTTTGGACACATTGATACAACTTTATTATTTTAGGAGAACACATTCTTATTGTGAAGTTGTAATTATTCAGAACATAGGTCTGTGAATTTTAAATATGTATGCATGACCTATGTTCTGAATAATTACAACTTCACAATAATAATGTGTTCTCCTAAAATGATAATATAATTTAATATTATATCGTTAATGAAAGTATTCAATAAAAAAATGTTTATTTAAGGAGTTATTAAAAATGTTTATTAGCAAATGTTATTGTTTTAGATACTTTCATTTTGTGGAGTAATCAAGTTAATAAAATCATACCATCATTCAACTACTCTATTCACAGAAAAATATACATTATTCTTAACTAACTAATTTGCTTTCAAGTCGTTTCCCCACGCGGGTAGGCAGGCAGTAACGATAGAACGCTACCCTCTTTTGACCTGACACAGAACTTTCGCCTAATCCACATTAATTTATTCATAGCTCAGGCGTAAGATATCGTATCCAATTAAAAAAAATAGATATTTGAACACAGGACAAATATATATTTTCCCCTTTTTATAGGGATATATAACATGATCTCCAATTCAATATAATAACAGACGTGGTAGTGTATAATAATAACGACACAACGTAAATTTTCGTTCAGTGGCATAAAACACTGTAAATCTCTAATTACAATACTGTCCAATGACTGCGTAATGTAGAATCTATTAGGTCAATTGCTCTTCTATAAATCGATATCTTCTCGTGCAAGCTTGTCGATTGTTGAAGCTTCAAACTAGACTCTCTTCCAGAATTTGGTTTACCTGGTTACGCCGGGTCATTCGTGGACGAGTTTCTTTCGACGAAATCTTTTACAGAATCCTCATCTTATGATCAAACCACCCTTTCATAATCCTGCTCACTATTAAAACTAGATTCACATTCACTCCTTATTTGTTCATTCTTAATTCCATCATAAATGAATCTGGCTTTCACGTTACGATATAAACGAAGGTGTATCTCCGTAGGAGTATCTAGGTACGTAAGGTGTTCAGAGGTACAAGTATGTATCCAGATGTTTGAAGATACACCGTAGCAATTGTAGATATCCCGCCCCTCTACTCGATTAGCGGTTGCTATGGGAACCATCGTTAGAGCAGCTCCGCTTAGCCACCCGACATCCGTAGATCTGTAGCTCTCGCTACGGCGCACACTGTCACTTCGTAGCCAACACACACAGCCTCACTCGTCAGCTCGGGAGCAGATCTGTGCGAAGAGTTAGGTTCAACTCATTAAAATACAGAACTTTATTTTGGTACAGCAAGAAACGACTGGCAACATTGTAATGATTAATTTTCCCACCACAAAAGTAGACATTGCTGTGTATATTCGCATTTAGTAACTTTTATGGGTGGAATTATACGGTATCTGCATATTGTAGTTGTTTTAATTAAATGCATGACTTACTAATTTCTCTAAATTATAATGATAAAGTATATCAATTATGTGATACATCTGAACACAATGAAAATACAATGAGGAATACATCAGATATGCGTCATGCACCACTACTACACGTTACAGCCAATTGCTAAACTAAAAATATTAAGAGCAAATATAAATACATATGTATAAAAACTGATCGGAAAATAAAATTAATTAATAAAAAATTTAATTAAAGATAACACATTTTTGTTATAAAGTTGCTTTTTCAGAATTTAGTTCTATCAGATTTTAATACAAATTAAATGAATCAACTAGAAACATATAGGTGCAGAAAAAAATCTATCTATTGATATATATTTATATATATAGTTTTTTTTCTGTACCTTCTAGTTGATTAATTTAATATTTTTAATATATAATGCAAAAATATTGTGGTTTGACATTTTAACTTTGTTTAATATTGAGTATACAAGTTTAATATTAAACCAACCGATTTAGGAAAAAATATTTTCTTGCATCGGAGTAATAAAAACTTTACCTGAACATAAATTTAATATCTTTTGTTTCAAAAATTTCATTTTAAAAATAGTATTATCTGAGTATAAGATATAAAATTAGTATTATGAGAGATAAACAAAAATGCCTTAATGTTCCGAAATTTTTGGAAACATTTAGTTTGATTGTTTTGACATGATTTAATTATTTCTAACAATTCAAAACCAACATTCTTTATATGTAAAATAGGTCATCAAATCCATTCTATTTTGTTTTATAATATATATAATAACTCTCGACTTGTAATGTTTGACTAATGTTAATATCGTACATTTTTATAATCTTCCCTTCATTTTGATGATCAAATATAAATATACATTTTGAATTATATAGTTACTGTAAAGCGCATTAATTTACAATGTTTACTTTAATTTAAAAACAATTGACCATTAAACCAAGAATTTAGTTAGTATAGAAGAACCAAACATCCATAATATATGACATCAATACCGTTTCTTATCACTCTGGATAATTTTTAATTAATTCATTGCGTTAAATAATGCATTATTCATTTTACATACAGCATATTAGTATGCGCATATATTATTATATGAATAAGTATTGAAATATTTCAGTAAGGATTGCAATTATATTTCATTACTATTTTTATTACTATATAAATATTTTATCCCTTTTCCGAAAAATTTTGTAAAGTTTCGAAATCTTTATTAAAGTATCTATCAATACTTAAATTTTAATAAGAATTAATGTAAAATGTTCTTAATTTTTAAAATTTAACATTATTAGATGAATAGTTTTCACCTGGACAATGGAAATAAGTAATCTGATAGCAGACGCCAGAATTATCAATTCATTTTTTTTTTAAATTTACACATTGATACAACTGTATTATTAGGAAAACACATTATTATTGTGAAGTTGTAATTATATGTATATATTTAATTCATATTTAAAATATGTTCTGAATAATTACAACTTCACAATAAGAATGTGTTCTCCTAATAATTCAAAATTAGATTGGACCTTGGAATAAGACGTAAATAACAGACAAGAATAGTTATAAATATCGATGTTGCTATATCGATAATAATTAATATGATGATAGGGCTCCGGTATATATGCTTACCCGGGGGCCCAGCAATTTGTTGCCCTTGTGATAAGCCCTTCATCCAACGGTGGATTGTTAACGGTTGATGATGATGATATAATGGGAACATATTGTCCAATGAAGGTTTGCTCTGCAGCTCATCATCTACGCTCGGTTTCTCTGGGCGCGCGTGTGTGCGAATTATTCAGAGCGATAAATCCCAAAAGGCCGATCCTGATTGACAATATTGGTTGCAGAGAGAGGCATTGCGCCACGCGACTGAAATCCACCTACGGAAAAATCCGCAATGGCTATCTTCAGCGGGGGCGCGCACCTCGTATTATAACGGTTAAATGCGTCGGGATTTTAGGGGATGGAAAATTTAGGGTGGGCGGGGATTACTTGCAGCCCGCCAGCCTCTCCTTTGCTCTCAGGCCGCGCGGCTGAATGCAGAATCCGCGTAGGTGAGATTTGGAGTGTGGAAAAATGTGATGCTATTTTGTAAAGATATATCCGGATATCTTCTACAACGCAACTACCTACATCTCCGTAGTAAATAAAGTTACTATTTTTATTCATTTGACATGCTGTAAGATTTTCTCTCATGTAAATAATGTGGATTAAAAATAATGTAAGTACACAATAGAGTAATTAAACTTATATTTAAAACAAATTTATTTATTTAAATTTATTTTTAATACCACTTACTTAGTATCATACCGTAGGCAGAGAGGATAGAATTCCACACTCTTCTGTCCTCGTCGACTTTCATACATCTGCTCAATCACACTTCGGTTATTAAAGTTTTTGACAATTCTCCAATACTTTGTGTATGTGATCATGCGGTATGAGTTTAAGCGCATTAACAATTACTACTTATAATAAATGTATTTATTTACTAATACGTTATAAACAGTATGTTTTCATTTACTATTGCTCATTGTGAAACGATATCAAAACTAAAGAATTGAAAATGTCATGTTATTAAATGTCTCGCTGTACTCAAAAAGTTGTTTAGAGAATATATTTATTTAGCAATTTTTGAAGATGATTGAAACTAGATATTGGAGGATAGTCCTGTAAGAAGGTTCATCAACCGACGAGCGTGAATGAGAAGGTGTGTCGTCTTGTATAAGGAAAGAGTGGTGTGAGAGACAAGTATGGAGTTTTATCCGCTGTGTAGAGATACGGCGTGATGACAAAGTTTTAAATGATAATTTATTATTAGAACTCTTTGTGTATTATGACTTGTACGTAAGAATTTGAATAGGTAGATCCTATGATTGCGTGGTTGATAGATTTTTCTCTGTGAAATTTAAATCAATGACTCAATGTCACGAAAAAGTAATCAAACAAATACTCCATACTCCTTATCATGGTGACTGCGCATTTTATTCATTGCCTGTAAACTTCAAACTTACGTTTCGACACTTTTTATAAATTCACATGTTCGAAAAGCCACGACACTCAAGTTAAAATTAATAATCTTCGATAAATAACTTATCTGTGAATTCAATACTTATACGGGACTTAACTAAAAATAAGAATTATAAAAATTACACATACCTAGTATCTACATATATAAAATACAATGCTAAGCAACTGATTTTTTAAATGTCTAAAATAAATTATATTAAATTTAATTTCTTCCTACTCAGTGAACTCGTATGATTATATACACAGATGATGTTTACACAAAACCAGGAGAGTGCTAATTGTATTCGCTGAAACTAACTACATATTACTAAAATCATATAATTTATGTTAAAAATTGTATTTGAAATATTTATAATTAAATACAGTTTTGAAAGTTGGCTCGCTGCTTCGGCCAGCGCTCTCGTTCATTTAGAGAGGCTTTAAAAAAAATAAAAGCCTCCGCGCCTTCATACGCGACTGGTTGAGTTCACCCCGCGACCCGTGCGTTGTCTCGTCTCACCGAACAATTAGACCATTCAGCATCCAAGTTGCTGCCTTCCACCACGTTGGGTTTAAAACTGGCGGGAAACTGACAATCTCCCTCCAAAATGGCTGACAAACGGGAGGCTTCGGGGGTGACGTCACAACCCCATCCAAATGTCCGTCTCACGTGGCGCTGGGTGAACAGGAACAATTTTTTCCCGCGGATGAAAATTGTTTTCTGGTTTATCGCATCGAAAGAGTTATTTGGAAAATTTTAAAAATATTATGTGCATCACTTGTGACTGTGTTGTCAAATATTATTTTTAAAAATAAACATATATATTTATTACAATTTTAAAATGCAATTGTCTAATAAAAACAGATTTATTAAACTATTACTAACTACTGATACATTCTCCATAATACAGTCCTGTATTAATCAATACATTCAATATTCATCATATAATTCAGCTTCTTCATCATTGCAGATATTGAAGAACTGACTGTTACAGCAATTTTTTTGTAAGCATCACCTCGCATTTAGTCAAGATATATAAGTATATGTTCGTCATCATCTGAATCCCGAATAGATTAGTAGTAGGAATGCAGTAGAATGATGCGTAATATGTTTTTTGGATGCTGGTGTCAGATGTGTGCTCAGATGACAGTATTAAAATATTTTTGGCATGGTGACCAGAGAATAGAACATACAAAGCCTACTTCTATAAGCATAATTCTGTGTTGGTCAAGGCGCAACCATGACAATTGTTTGTTCAAGTCTCTTAACATTATAATATTGTTACTGAATTATTATTCACTAAATAGCTTTAAAATATCACACGTATCGCACTCGCTGTACCTATTTTAACATAAAATTTTCTATAAATTAAGACGACACTTTATGGGCACCACGTAAAAATTCTTTTACATGTATGTTTTCGAACTTTCACTTGTATAAAAAGTCTAAAAGTTTTAACACATTTTGTTCTACATACGTTTGTGTGTTAGATGGTGTGTTCAGAATTTGTACCACGTGTTACTTCTATCCTTAACTAAAGCCCGAAGTTATTACTTTATAAACGTGTTTTATTTACTTTTTGTGGTTCGGATTTCCTCTGTTTTGATTCCAAATTAAAAGCCTACTTTAAACAAATATTTTAATTCCCTAATATTGTGTAAATAATTATTATTAAGGAGAACACATTCTTATTGTGAAGTTGTAATTATTCAGAACATAGTTCTGTGATGTGGTGCTATAACACAATTGGTAGTGTACTTCCCCGGATTGTAAATAGAGATCCAGGTTCGATTCCCGGTAGCGCAAAAACAATATTTTTGACAAAATTGATTTTATATGTATATATTTATAATTAATATATTCAATTAGTATTTAAATAATAATTATTAAGGAGAACACATTCTTATTGTCATGACTTTCAAATAATGGAACGATAGATGTATTAATTTGAAAAGTATAACATATAGGTTCGAAAATTTGTCGTTAATGCACTATGGTGTTATAGCATAATCGGATAATGCACGTTCCCCGGATTGGAAGAGATCCAGGTTCGAATCCCTGTAGCAACGACAATATTTATCAATAAAACAGAATTTATATGTATATCTTTCTAATGAATACATTTAATTTGTATTAAATAATAACTTTGTATTTACATTATTCATTTTGCTCGCAATTGATCAGAATAATTAACAAGAAAACTATATATTATGTGCGTAGTAATAAATGTGTTAGTAATAATTCTAAACAAGTACTTTTATTAAAAATAAAATGAAATATCAATCCATAAAAGTAAACATAAATCTTTCATCAGTATAACATTTTATAAGTTGAACCATACTGTTTAATATAAAATAATTTCAAATCTTTAATTTTTAAAACCAACTGAATGAAATTACTAATAAAATAAAACATAATATTATTAAATATTTTTTTTTCTTTGCTTAAATAAGCTAAGCTTGTCAATTATTGAAACCATTTGCACACGCAAACATCCACCAATAATTATCTTTATTATTGTATCCAACGCACTCCTCCCCAGTTCTCCCTTATTTTTCCTATTCGCACCCTTTTAAAAACACTTCCATCTCGCACCTTATGTCATCCCTAAAATAGCAGGCCAAATACATTATCAGCATCTCTCAACCCTCGTGGGGTGCAGGAGATAAGGGAATATATCGCAGTTTAAGCGCACTCCAGGGTTAAGTTTTACTTAAGTGATTCATCCCCAATATTAAATACATAATATTTACTGGGTGTATCAGTTATCCGCAAATAGTTTTAATTTTATTGTTTTGAGTGGTGATTATTGTTGGATATAAAAACCTATAGTATAGTTAACTGTTTGTTTATATGGGATATCTAAATTTGTTTGACTTTAATTGAATTCTAATACTGTCAATTTAGATGTGAAATGGACCTCTACTTAAATATACATGTTTTTAATTTTGTCCATTTCATAGATGGTCGAGTCTATTTTATGTTTTATTGAAATGTGTTAATATCTACGATGCTGTACATTTAATTATCATTAGTTTTTTTATTTAAATTCTTCTTACCAATTTAACAATATTGTTTTCATTATTTTAAATATTATAATATGTTAAAATATGAATTAAATATATTAACTATAAAGATATACATATAAAATCAATTTTATCGAAAAATATTGTTGTTGCGCCACCGGGATTCGAACCTGGATCTCTTTCCTAACCGGGAGAAGTTGTCGCTAAAAATATTGTCGCTGTAGCTTAGTTGGATAAAGCACCTTCCCCGGTTAGGAAAGAGATCCAGGTTCGAATCCCGGTGGCGCAACAACAATATTTTCGATAAAATTGATTTTATATGTATATCTTTCTAATAATATATTTAATGAATATTTAAAATATCACAGACCGTCTGTCCTGAATAATTACAACTTCACAATAAGAATGTGTTCTCCTAAATTATAATATGTACTTCGATGATCTCAATAAAGAGTGGTGAATAATATTTTAAAACTATGTTTTGCGTAAATTGTGTAATTGACGTTTTCTGCACTCAAATTTAATAAATACGTATGAGCTATTTTAGTGATTACCAACAAAATAAACAATTTAACTTATTAGTTCTCCAACCCTAATTCGAAGTCTCAGACGCATGAATGTAATTATTATAGTGCTGTGTCAAGATACTCGTACTTAAAACAATTATTTTTGAATAATGAGCGTATAATTCTGCGTTGCACCCGGTGACGCCCGGGATCATGGGATAGCGCTAACCTTTTCCCTTTCGACTAACTAAGGTAAACATCGCTTAACGTGGCGAAATGGTTCTTTAAAGTGAATAAATAATATTTTTAGCGTATGTATTTCAAACTCAGAGCTTGCACTTGTACTAATACGGATTCAGTTAGAAAAGATGGGACGACAAATTTTTGTTAATTTATAAATGATTATGATTGACTGGCAAATACACGAGCTCACACTCACACAGACTCGCATGTCGGCACACTGCACAAACATACACACACGCGCGAATAGACGTACGGGGGATTATAAATTTTAAATAAAGCACTCCTTTTACAGCAGACTCATTCCGGATTTTTAGGATGTATCCGCCCCTCTGCGTCCCCCCCCCCATCCCTACGCAGTGGGAAAGTGACAGTTTTATTAATTTCCCCTCTAGGTAGGTATCCGTGTGCAGTCGCGTGTGACAGCTGACGAGAGACTAGTGACATCTCTGTTTGTTTTTTGTTATTCCGAATGACAACTACCGACGATCGTATGAGCGGGAACCGTCTGTGACCGCACAAAAAATGTACATCAGTAGGTATAATATAAGAAAAAAATATTGAAGATTTTTAAAAACGAATTTATTCATGCCTATGTGATGATAATGTAACGGTTTTAACTTAAGAAGTTGTTTCAATACATCTGGTAAAGATTTAGATTAGCCTTAACCAACGGATAACACTAATTATACTGTTTCAAATCCGCCGGTTAGTGATATCATATAATTAAGTCATAATAATCTCTCTATTTCATTAATTATCTTATGATATAAACATTATAATGCAAGGTTCTTTGAATAAATCAAAATTAATATTTTATTCTTAATTGCAAATCTTTCGATTAATCTGGATTACGATTAATCAGCTCATTTTTTACGAAAATGAATTAATTCCAAGTGTCATTTTCTTGGTATATAATGATTTTGTATTTACAAATCTTGAATAAGTTAATTGATATAATCAAAATAATTGACCGAAATGCTGAAATATAAAAATTTACAGTTGAAAATTTTTGTTAAAAGTGGTTTAGTTATTAAAAAAATTGTCCAAAATAGGTCGACTTCTTTAGTAATATCCAAGCATAATATTGTATTTTCCATGTGAAGTAGTTTATTTTTGATATAATATAATATAAATATACTTTATAAATCTCGTGCTTGAAAAGGAAGATCGTTTATAATAATTGTGAACATATGTTATTACGATAAAAATACAGTTAAATAATCATACACCTATTTAAGGGATTTATCTTCAAAACAGAGGAACAACAATATAGAATTTAAAAAAAATATAACATAAAATAAAGAAGCTATAATACACCGAAAAAAAAGTATAAGTATTTTTTTTTTTACATTTAACTATCCATGTTAGAATGTAAATAAATTGTCACAATTTTTAAAAAATAAATAAAATATTAAATAGAACACAAAGATGATAAATATTATAAAATATCAAAAAAAAAGATATTTAAGAGAATAAATATAGAACAACGAGAATCAGTATGTATTGAATATAATATTTAGAGATAACTTTAAATGCAGTTACTGCAAAGCCGTATTGATCTTTTACTCTGAGACTTTTTTTACCAAGTAGAAATTAATAGTTCTTGTGAAGAGCGTACTTGCGTGACGAATTTTATTTCTGAGCAATGTTATGTAGAATAGGTATTTTTTGTGGTATTGTGAGCATGGTAGTTCAATTCTCATTGTTATATTATTACTATCAATTAAACTGCACTTAACAACTTAATTAATCAATTAATATCAAGAAGTACTAATTAATTATAATAAAAATATATTAGGTGGTTTGGTCATATGGAACAGATGAACGAGGAGAGAATAGTAAGAGAGATATATGACGTAAGTGTTGATGGCACCAGAAATAGAGGACGTCCGCGGAAAACTTGGCACGACCAGGTAAACCAGATAATGGAGGATGGTTCTGTTAGAAGCCTCAACAATCGGCGAGCTTGTATGAGAAGATGTATGAATGTGGTTGAGGTGAGAATTGTGTCAGGACAGAGGAGTGTGGCGTTCTATCGCCTGTGCCTACCCCCGCGGGGAAACGGCGTGATGGTAAGTAAGTAAAAATATATTATACTCCAAAAAAAAATGACATCTCAGGTTGAATCTATATTAATTTATTATTTTTAACTCATTTTACATAACGTAATCTAACCGATATAAATTTTTTATATATATTTTTTTTTGTAGCATAAGTTGTACTAGACGTGGTCTATTCTAAAGCAATTACCTGTACAGTTTTAAAAGTTGAAATTGTTTAGAGGTAAGTAAGTATAATGTTAAGTAAGTTATAAAAAGTTATGTGAAAAAAGTACAATCTGAAGTTATAAAATTATTATTGTCTGTAATATACAATAGTTGGAGACAAAAATGTGTACAAATGACAAATTAGATTCATTTTGATTTCTTCCCACATCAAGCAACCACATTGATATTTTCGGTTTGAAGTCGTTAATCACGTTAGACCCGTTAAGGTCCAGTAGCAATTTGTTAAATATTCGCGGTGCACAAAATAAGAAAGTTCATTCAGCGAATTTGGTATTAAATTTTGTCACAGAAATGATAATAGAATAAGATATTATAATATAAGTACCTATAGATTTACCAGGTTCAATCTGCTACAATGTAATACAGCGCTTAGACAAGATTATAAAGATGCTGTCATTATAAATACTGATAAATACAAAAGATGAAGTAGGTAATATTGGATTCTTCAATAATGCGATTAATTGTGATTTTTTAATGGACGTAAAAAAACATTATTAACGAACAGTTATATCAATGCTTATTGTTGATTACAATTTTTTTTAATATTACCCAAAATTGAGTTATTTGATTAATCTAATTTTATACAAGAAAAAATATCCTGACTATCACGGCATTAACAGTAAAGAATTATATTATATACGTATATAGCGGTCCGTTTCCGGTATTGCCCGATATTCAGATTTAGTTGTAATTTAAAATAAGGAAAAATTAGCGATATAATTATTTTCCTTATTAGGTAGATACCCACTCACAATATGAACTTCTCCGCCAGATTTCGTATTGGCATTTAGACTTAAACAACATATATCATACTACATTACCTATTGTAACATCTATAAACTGTTCAATCAATTCAAAACCAAATCACACGCACGGCTTTGTAATTCTGTAAAATACCTCACCATGCAGACCTTATGCCTGACCATTTGGTTTACTGTATGCTAGCATTTGTTCTCAACGTACAGATATTTGCGAAGATAAACTATTTTCAGGCTATAATGTTATTTATAAGATAAGATATATAATAGGATCCAGTAATTCACAATGAAAATAGGTATTTATTTTTATAGTAAAGTTAAATTTTTCGCACACAGCACACCTTAATTCGTGAGATCGCTATATATAATAATGCCCGCTTCATAAGACTCCATAACGTCGCACAAACTACCATCGAAAAGAGTTATCTTTTGATGTATCCGTTCTGCTTTCCGGAGTAAAAACTTCGCTTGATACGTCAGCGTCAGAGAGAGAAGGAAACAGAGCGGAAGCGAGACGCGCTGAGAGGCGGCGCGGGCCAGAGCGAGACAAGGCGAGGAAAGGAAGCGAGACAACCGAATGTATATTTATGTGAATGGTTTTGTATCTTGGCCGCCTTGATGTTGGATAAAGCCAACAGAAAGAGACCTTTTGTCTTATCGAAGTTTAAACTTCTTCAACAACTGTAGTTAAACTGCTGAATCGACCGGATCGAAATTAAATTTACTCTCCCTCTGCCTTACCAGAGAGCGGAGCTGGAGACGTTCTCTCGCGCAAACGTTTCTCAATTTTTAATCAAATAGAGCTTCGCTAAATACTTTTTATTTTTTGGAATTTTTTTTTTAACATTATAAGATACTTTTATCCTCAATTCGTTTAATTATAATGATTGCAAATGCATTTTGACGTTAATGTTACATTTTTAAAAACCATTCATGTCGGTCCATTGTTACTCCGTGAATATCCGCCGTCTTGACTATGCTCCTGTACTCTTCTGCAGATCTTACAGCTGTCACTAGAGAAGAGCATGTTGCCTTTACAACTCGGTTGGTCCAACGGATGGTGGATCTTCCTTTTGCTCTTCGTCCTTCGATGGGGCCCACTACACCAAGCTATCTTCCCTTCTCGCATAATACCCTAAAAATTTAAAGATTTGTCTCTGGCAAATGGTTAATTTATTTACATCTCACGCATTTGTAATTAATTATCTTCTTCTTCATCATGTAGTTTCCTGATACGTTTAGAACTTGGTACACAATATACAGCTTCATTTCTTCGGATTTTGAGCCATGTTGATCGCAACGTTTTAAGTGTAGTTTAAAATGGTCCCTGTTAACCTTTTTATTTGGTCTATTGATTTTGCATCCTTTTACTTGCTTTCTCTTAATTTTCCCTATAATTATAACCTTCTCGAAACTCTCATCATGTCATCTGTTAATATGTCCAAAATATACAAGAATCCTTTATCTGCATGTTATCGGAATACTTTCGGTAATCCTTAACTCCTGGAAGGTAGACACATTTGAACGCCTCGCAGTTTACGGGAAAACAGAACACCATAGATTTCACCAGACCGATTTCTCTGTCTTCGTCAGACTGGCCATCACTGACTTTACTATTGCAATTCGTCTTTGGATTTCTTCCATATTTTGAAATGAAAGCTTCTAGGAGTATAAAGTCATCAACCTCTTCAATTTTCCTTAAATAATAGTTCGTTGTATAATTATTTATTATAAGGTAAAAGTTTTCACGAAAATACCGCTATATAAATTATAAAATATTATTATTATTATTATTATAAGGTACCTTCTATAATCTAAATCAAACCTTTTGTGCAATTTTAAAAACCAATGCTATATCATTTGTTCGCTGTAGGAGAAAATAAGAAAAACATTACCATACCAGAAAAAGGCTACTGGTAGGGCATGGGTTGCCCACATCACTCATGAAGATGTATTCATAACTTTTGAGAACTATCAAGAAAAAATGCATACTCCGGTCATATTCCCCGTAATGAAAAATCTTTACCACTCATTTGATGGTGGTGGTGGTGATCATGAACATCTTGCATATGATAAATCAACAAACTATAACATGGTCGCCAACCTTCGATAGAAAGTAGCACATGAAGAAGTGTTGTTAAAAATTGTGTGAGCGCTATATTTTTTTTTGTGTGTTTTGTGATGTCAAATTAGGTGCGTGCGCACACCCGCACACCTATGTTGCACATAAGTAATAACACAGTATTTAGTTACTCAAAATTATGATGAACGAAATAACCTTTTGTGTTTACCAATATAATAATTTTCGTGTGCACATTTGACATATGAATCTTAACCTAAAGACCTAAAGAAATCTTTATATTATTAAAAAAGTCAAGATACATTTTTTTGATATTATTGGACGCATTTACCACTATGATTGTAATTACGTTTATTAAAATAATTTGGAATCAAAATTGCTAAGCAGGACGCACGTATGTATATTTTTTATCATTGCATTGGTGAAGTTCCGAACAGAGTCACCCCTCGAGAGACCAGTCCCATCATGACAGATGTCCTCGGTCTATAAAAAAAGTTTAAAAACGTGGCGTTTCGCTTTCCCATTTTTTTCCTCTTCTTTCCTCTCCGCACACCCTCAGGACACATCCCGACACAGATGCCGCACAGAGCTTAAAAAGGTGAATCGGACACGGGAAAATTATGACCTCTTTAAATGCGAAGGGTCCTCTATAAGCGGGAGATAAAATCTAAGTGCCTATCCGGCAGTAATGAGAGGCTGGGAGCCAGCGAAGTCCGACCCACCCCCAGTCGGGGTGATCGGAAATTGCCTTCGCGATAGGGCCAGCGCTCTTTATTCTTTCTCAGTCGAAGAGAAAAATTTCTATTCCTGATTCAACAAATGTATTTTATCAGTGTCGTCACTATCTCGGATTGATTCTCGTCTTCTTGCATTTAAAGTGTTTTCCAATATGAACTGACTACGTACTTTGCCCTTTAATTGCTGGCTTTCATCTAACATGATTTAAAATAATATTAAATCCAGTTAGATTAAATACACGTTGTAAATTATTGTGAGTATAAACATTAAAAAGTTAATAAACAAGAAACGCATTTTTACCTTTTCCTTGTCGTGCAGTTTCGCGGGTAGTTTGAACTCATGCCGAAATAAAATCGTAAAAGTGAATGTCAAATGCAATAATGTCAAAAGAAATTGTATTTGGACTTTATTTTATATTTTATTTATTTATTTAATTAAGGAATTTTAAAAGATACACATATATAATATAACGCATATTAAACTAATTAGAAAAGTCCGTGGGAATATTATAAACATAATAGTATTGAAGTACATAATGTCGCAGTTCACAAAATAAATTTACATAACTTTAGTAGAAAAAAGTTAAAGTGGGGACGTTGAAATTATGGTTGAGGTAGAGAGAGAGCAAGGAGATGTGTTTATAGATAGAATGATTGACTAAAATTGTTAATATAGTGACACATATGAAAATAAAATCACTTGTTTTTTAGTTCTACTCGTTTAATTTCCAGGAGACGCGTTTCGCCTTATGAAGGCATTATTAATCTAACGATCCGAAACAATAAATTTGTGTATTCTTGGACATATTCTGATATTGCTAATACATTTGTTAATGTAGTGGTTCATATCACACATTAATTGCACAATGAAAAATAATAAACACGAATTCAATAATGTTATCCTCTTTAAAAAATGCAAAATTCTTACGATAATATGATACGTATTTTCTATCACGGTGCGGTAAAGGTTAAATAAGACATTATACATTTTTAAGAACCCCGATTGAATGTTTGATCAAGTTTTAACAACATATCTTCTTACTTGTCCTCAGGTATGGAATGGATCTCAACGGTGCGAGGAGGAAGAACGCCACACGAGAAACGACGAGTACGCTGAAAGCGTGGCTGAACGAACACAAGAAGAACCCCTACCCCACCAAAGGAGAGAAGATCATGCTGGCCATCATTACCAAGATGACCCTCACGCAGGTGTCCACGTGGTTCGCCAACGCTCGCAGGAGACTCAAGAAGGAGAACAAGATGACCTGGGAGCCCAGGAACCGAGTGGAGGACGATGACAATAACAATGACGACGACGATCACAAAAGCGCAGATGGAAAAGACGTTTTAGGTAAATATATATTCGACGTACAGATTTTATTACTTTGCGAACTTGCGAAATGTGATATTATTTGCCGATCGCTGACTTGTTACTCCTTGGCTACTTCGCACGATACTGTCGCTGGCTCTGTAATATTTAGTTTCTTTCTTTATTTATTTAAGACATACGCGACGAGTGCAAAAATATATTTTTTAAATTCAATTTTTCGGTGATTTCAATCTGTGTTTTAAGTATGTTAAGATGTTGACTGAATCCTTAACTGGATTTAAAGTCTTTAGTAAAGAGGTTAGGTTCATCCGTTGTATCCAACAGTGAATAACATACGAATTACAAAATTGAATAACCAAAAATATCCTCGTTAGCCTGTGTTTAAAGTACAAAAAAGGAAGTAGAGATAAAACAAAAATAATAGCAGTTTATTGTTGTTAGTGTGTAAAAGTGCATGCACAGTGACGATGAAAAGTAATGAGGTTTGATGATTGATGGCAGATTCCAAAGACTCCGGCACTGGGTCCAGCGAGGACGGCGACCGCGGGCGCCTGGAGGCGGGCGGCGCGGGCGGCTCGTGGCCCGGCTCGCGGGCGGGCAGCGCGCCGCCGTCGCCCGAGCCGCCCTACCCGCCACCCGCCTACCCGCCGGCGCGCCGACCGCCGCCGCCCGCCGGCAAGCCGCGCATCTGGTCGCTGGCAGACATGGCCAGCAAGGAGGAGCCGCCCGCGCGGCTGCTGCCCGCGCACCCGTACCGCCCCGACCTGTACCGGCAGCTGTACGGGCCGCCGCCGCCGCCGCCCGAGGTGGCGCTGCTGGAGATGGGCGCCTACTCGCGCATGGGCGCGCACCGGCGCGGGCAGCTGGCCGTGCTGTCGCGCGCGGCCGCAGCGGCGGGCGTGGCGCTGGGCCCCGCAGGCCCGGCCGCGCGCGCCTCGCCCTCCTCCTCGTCCACCTCCTCGCTGTCGGAGCAGCCGCCCGCGCCGCCCAAGGCCTGACTGCCGCGCCCCGCGCTGCGCTGACTCCCCGGCCCGCACGACGGCGGCGAGTGGACTAAGTTGTTGGACAATAATACTATGTGATTTTTATAATATATAACTAATCGTAAACAATTATCGCATCAGGGTACCTATACGGAAAAACTGAACGACATATTAATGAAGCCCTATCGCAGAAGTAGTTGTCTGTTGTAAAGTATGATTGTGATAAAGTCTCGGATGATCGTGTTCCGGTTCCGGGCGAGAGCCAGGGGCGCCGCGACGCTCGCCGCGACGGACGGGACGTGATTTATTATGTCATCGAATTATATACATACTATATTGTTTATCTTTTCGTTATGTGAAATGTATTTAAATTCTTAATAAATAAAGTGTATATAAATACCTTATTGAAGTATAGATTAACTATAAGTAAGAAGTAGACACTGCGCATAGACACGCCGACTTGTAAGTGTGCAGTATAAAAGTAAATCTTTAAAATATACGTATCGTATATTGTATTTTATTTGTAGTAATCATAATTATGACGTATACATGTTAAAGAGTAGTAGAAGAGACACACCTCCCCAAACAGTAATGTTATCATTGTATCTATGGATGTATTGCCGTACGAGACGAGACAGAGCGACGATTGTAACTCTCGTTCTATTGTAGTCAAGCAAGTCACTGTCGACTTGGTGTATAAATATTATTATTAAAAGATAATACAATATAAAATAGTTTCACGTAATTAACGGATTCTTTTCTCCATCGCCACTTCTTGGGAACCGGCTCAACTACATATTTGTCATTTGTGTCACAAAAGCGGTTTAAATTATTTCTCTTTGTTTTATGTATTAAATATTTTATTTGACCTGTAAAGAAACTCTATTGACGTAGATGCAGATTACAACATATCAAAATCATTGTCACTTTATCTTTTTTCTTTTATATCATTTGTAAAATGAAAGTAAGAATGTGGTTTTGTTTTCATTCCAAGTTTATATTATTGTGAAAGATTGTAATAGCCAAAAATAATCACTTTCTGTTATCATCCTCCTCCTATTATCGTGTGTTACTAGTTGCAATAAATTGATAATTGACAAACAGATACATATTTTATTTCACCGAGATCCCGTGAACTTAATCCCAGCGACACCTTCGTGGAGCCGTGCAGACTTGCACTGAACCAGATCGCGGGGGTCACACGTATTTATGATAAGCAATAACAGTGTTGAATGCACGTAGAGAAAATTTATGAGAAATTAAAAGATTGCAATCAACATCAGTCGTTAACAGAGCGATTCGAAACACATTCAAAATATACATTATATATTTATTTTTATCATATTTTATTTGGATGCATTAACAGAAGTTTCATATAAAAAGTTAATGTTTGATGTAAAGGATGTCCAGCGGAAAATTTTCAAGTTTAATCTAAATATATAAAACAAAGTCGTATTAAATGAAATAAAAACTACATTCTCATATTTAATTTATACAAAATTGAGTTTAACGATGCCGATTTTATGATTTATAAACAATATTGTCTAAATGCCATTCATTTCTCTCAAGACGCGAACACGCGAAAACAAAAGTGTCGGTTCAATGGCAGCAACTTCACGGCGGATATTTTCTTTTAGGGCCTGAATTGTTCGAAAATTGTCGCTGGAAACTCTCGACTCAAAATACAGGTAACCCCACAAAAAAATCGCACAGGGTATGTCTCCGTACTTGCTGATTAATTTATTGGGAAAAAATCCCCTCAGCTTCTCCATTGAAACTCTAGTATTGTGTGGAGTGGCCCCGCACATCAGCAGTGACTGTCTCTTGCTGGTTAAAAATAGAAGGGCCATTTAGCCCTCGGGCAGAAATTACACACCACACTGTCATTTTTGGATAATGAAAACCTTTTTGATGGCGTTTCCTTGGGTTGTCGGGGCACCAGTATTTTGTGTTCTGTTTATTAACATAGCCATCGATATGGAAATGTGCTTCGTCAGTAAACAATATGTTTCCAAGCGTTCGTGCTATTCCAAAACGTTCCAGCATCGTTCTCGCTAAGGTTTCACGTAAAGAATAGTCATTTTCGTTGAGAAACGATTTGCAGTTTGTATAGGTGAAACTGTAGTTAATTTTTCAAAATAATGTGCACTGCTGATTTTTTATTCCAGTACAGGCTGCAATCTTCCTTATCGATTTACGCAGATTGCGCATAATTTCACGTCAAACTTGAGCTACCTGTTCTGACGTCGCTGCTGGCGTTGATGGTCCCGGAGATGTTTGGTTAACCATTGTCCCTTCTTGTCTGAACTTTTGAACCCAACACCGGATAAGTTTCGTGCTCGGCCCATAACTTACTCGTCGAATATTAAAGTGAGTACAAAAAGCGCGCGCTTTAAATATTGCTCAATCGCGAACACGCGGTTTGCTCCCGACCAGTGACTCATTGCGACTAGCTAATCAGCAAACCACGGGCGTCAAACAATATCCCTCCCACTTACCTCACTATGATGGCTTACGAACAATTACAATTTAATCTTGAAATTTTTCCGCTGGATACCCTTTAGGTAGACGAGCTAGTGATGGTTAAATCCTTATTAACACCAGTATTGTGACTGTGATTCTGTTCGACTATGACGATGATTGGTGATTGATTATTTGTAATGCTCCGATCAATGACTGGTACACTAAAAAGTAAACCTCCGACAGATATATCTTATTTTTAATGAAAACACATTTTTGTTTCAAAGTCGCAATTTTAAAACAGTAATCTCAGTAGCAACTAAATATTTTTTAAATATTAATTTAATGTGTTAATTATAAATATATACAAATAAAATCAATTTTGTCGAAAAATATTATTTTTGCGCTACCGGGATACAATAATAATTACAACTTCACAATAAGAATGTGTTCTCCTTAAAAATATTTTTTCGCTAAGTAGTTTTTTTGTAAATTTAATTTAATTTGTATTAGTTAAATCTCAGTAACCAATCATCGCTACAATTACAGTCACATAACGGTTTATCATCTCTTCGATGAAGTATCCGGTGCATAGCTATTTGAATATGCAGACTGATTGAGCAACACGTCTTACCTTGATTCTTTAATGAATTTGTATAATACGTTAGACTTCACAGACCTCTCCATTGCTCTTCGGGTATCTTTTAATTTGTGTATGAAATTGACGGTAAGAGTTTATGTTTAGGCTCCGATGTAAATACTGAGACAAAAGCTTAAATCAAATATTAAATATAATAATTTACTGCTCAATCTATCCACATACCTACATAAAATGATTTATAAATGCATAATATTTACAAATAAAATTAAATACAGTTCAATATAAAAAGATTTATTTTTTAATATTAATATCTGTTACTTATCTGAAATAATTTACATAAATGCCTGTCCTACTGAGGTAAACATACTGCCCGTGGTGAGACATCATGTCGCTTATCAGTTCCTGAAAGATCTTATATATCGATCACTCCAACGTGTAATATCGTAACTGACAATTAGGTAATTTTTAGTTATTCTAGTATTTCACATATATTGCATGTATATATATTTTTGTTTTGTATAATATATACCTATTGTATTATAAAAAAATATTACTGCCACTTAACAATGTTTCAAATACATGTAAAAATGATGCACTTTTAAGGTAAGGGGTCGAATATATTTTTTCGATCACATGGATAGGATGAATATGGCAGGTGATCCGGTCGAGAGTGAGGCTAAATAGAAATGGAAGAATTAATTTTGTTGGAAGGTAATCTGAAAATTTGAGTAGTACAGAACAAATGACACTTAATCATGGCTTTTTACTCCATCACCATTAGAATCGTGTGTCTCTGCAATGTTGGATACAACCTTTCCCCAAAAATAACTATCTTTGTCTTCTCATCATGCTTGGGAACGGCCAATACTAACTTGTATTTAACTCTTGAGCATAATCTCAATATTCCACAATCTCTGACGACTAAAACCTATAAACTGAAAATGCTCCACGTTCTTACTTATGGCATTGAAATGTGGATCTTCACCATCAATATCATACACATATTAGTTATTCTAAAATTATAATATCGTCATTATCACCATCATAATCAGTCATTATTAATCCATTTCTAGATGAAAGCCTCCCTTTAACTGCTAATCCTTCTTTTCCTCACTTAACTTTGCTGTGGCACTTCCACTGATGCGATAATTTAGTCTATCCATAAAGACTTTGGCGTTTTCTAAACTCAGTATTATTTTATGTATTTTGGATACCATACATAAATTGTAGCAGGAATTAACTTTGAATTATACCATATATATCCACGTAAAGACATTCTTGAAAAAATTAAGATCATGTTTACAATAAATTTTTATTGAACAAATGCAAACATTACAAACATTCGCCTATCATTTGTATCACGTCGCATTTGACAAGGCGACCATAGATAAAACAAATGCTCAATATACTTTCAGTCGTAAAAATTCGTATAATTTCGCTAATGTATGTTTTTTTCTAATAAAGATAATATACTCTTCATTTTTCTTACTGGCAATGACACTTACATGTACTGATTCAATTAAAAATCGTCGCAATATTATTATATACTCTCTACACCTTCCTCTGAAGCCAGGGAAGCTGAAACCATGAAGTTGTCCAGGGAGCCATTTGTAAAAGGATAGTTTTCGTTAATCTGTTCGGTCCATTGAATTGAAAATTTATTTCTAATTAATTCTTCAGTTTCTCCTTTTACCTTATCATTTTCTAATGATCACCAGTTTTTCATCAATCCAATATGGTGATTAATCGTTCTGTATTATATTACAGAACTATTCTTAGTCCATAAATCTAGGTTGATTCTGTAAGCACTTAGCATTGTTGTGTAATACACAAAATATTATACCTACATACATACTTGTCTGTAATTTATGTACTTGCGGGCGTAGGTTCCGGTACAAGAAGGTGTGTATAAGAGGTAGCTGTGTATAAAGAGGTAGCGGAGCGAGTCGGCGATCGGGACTCTTGTCGGGTCGAGCGACGAATGAGACTGGCCTTTGAGTCCAGATGTCGCCTGTATTATCAATCAGCTAGTAGCGGCAGTGATGGCGGTATATTCGAATTGCCGCCCCCCCACAAACGTAACTTTAGCATTTACTGCAAATATTTTTCAGTAATCAAGTGCACTGTATACATCAAATGTATCCAGTTTGTAATAATCAAAGTGTCGGATGAGGGATTCCCTTACTAATTATAATTATAAAATATATTTGTTTTACCTACACCTACATCTTTAGAAAGGTTGTGAACATTATTTAATAATGTGATAAGTCTGCAATAAGAAGAGTTAATACACGATATCAATAATTATTGATATAATACGGAAACATTTAATAGACACTTCAACTGTTGTAGTTTAAGCGTAAAAGTTTAAAAAAAAATATCTGATTCACATTTATTGTTTGTTGATTGAGATATTAATTAAAAGAAGTAACCAATACAGCAGACTACTCGAGCTCCTCTTTTTGAATCAGATTTGAAATCGTGTCATTCTCCCAGATTTCGTATAGGGTTGTGGTTAATAATTGTCATTAAATTTAAACTTCCGGATAGTATGCTGTTCAAAGACTTTTTATACCAAGAATCAAAATTAACATCAATGTCATCAACACCATTCATGACGTACCAGTCCCCGCCTGGTACTGCTTCAGTGTGGAGTGACCAGTCAGAGTCATATAATTGTATGAAAACAGAGTTTTATTGGATTTTAAAAATTCAAAGTGTAAAGATTATATAGTTTACACAAATCGAGTTCATATTGTACTTCTAAAATTTAATTACATTAAATAAGGTTAATCTTTTGACATCATTTACAATAAAATGCTAATACAGAGATGTAATAACAATAATTATATTAAAATATTTAAAAATGTAATAAATAAACATGCTCGCAGTCTAATGGTTACGATACTCGACTAGTGATCTAGTAGTCGGGAATTCAAGCCAAGAGGCCATCAAGTTAGTAAAAATATTGATGTAACGTATTCCGTGTACGTATTTTTAAATTGAAATCAATTTTGCAGAGAAGGCTTCAAGAAAAAGCTGTCCACCCGAGTTGCATTCAAAAACCTCGATACTGCATCTCCATCGTTTCACTATCGTAGACGGAAAGAGGATAACAACGAGTAATGATCTGTGACAGGAAGAAACATACTTGATCCCATAATATTTTATCTTGACCATCTGTTCATGATATAATATTATGTAATATGAGATAGTTATGTGCGAAACACCGCGAACTTATACAACCAGTTGGTTGATATTGGAATCATATTACTTTTCTCATTTTCATATTTTTTCATTATTTATTTCAAACTTAACAAGTGATAACATAATGATTATAAATATTTACACGACTAAAATCCCACGATTAATTAATTAAGAATAGTGAATGCTAAACATATTTCATGATCTATTAATTTAGGTATATAATATAAATTTAAACTCACCAGGCAATCGCTGTAATTGATTAAAAATAAGTAAATAATTGTTAATACTAATTCTATTTAATGGGGTGGTAGTTCCTTAACATAAATTTTTTTTTTAATACTCTATTTATCACCTATTTATGTACTCGTCTGATTATCGAACGTTATGAACCATGTTGGCGATCATGATTTTAAATATGAATTAAATATATTAATTAGAAAGATATACATATAAAATCAATTATTTTGTTTGCTTTAACTCTAAATTGACAGAATGTGCCATGGTCTCTTCCGCTTAAAATTTTACCTTGAATTATGAGATGCATGATTTTGTACTTTTCTAGATGTCTCATAATATGGCCAAAATATAATAATTTTATTGTTTTTAGGATTTATTTTTCATTTCGCATCCGGATTATCACATTATCATTGTAATCCTTTTAATCCAGCTTCTATAGACCAATTGTCATGTGAAAAATCATGTCACGCGCGGTAGCAGTGTAGATTAAGCATTGAAAAATCACCGCGCTAGTAAACGTCAAACGTAGAATGGTCCCCTGGCGGCAAATGCAGGAAGCGTTAACCAGACTTGGAGATGCCATAGGGCGGGTGGCGTGCGCCGCTTGGCGGCTCGGCCGAGGAGGCTTGAAGCAAAGTTTTATTTGACGATATTTTGCATTATATCTGGAAAAATTTTGAGAGTTTCGAAGATCCTGACGTATCAGATGATTTGATCACCTGGCAGTGGTTGGGACATGGAGGGTGCCCATTCATCTGCAATAGGGACCTGCTGTGGTTCCGCAATGTTAATGGAAAACATAATGGCGATTCTTTCAGCTAATTTGGCCCTGATGAGTAGCTGTGTCCTGGTCCATGTGTGATATTGGTCTCCACAATATCCCTGGACAAAGATAGAGAAGTATAATGCGAAATGTACTATGTGTCTAGTAATTTTGAACGATGAAGATGGATAATTGTTGATGAATTATTATATTGATCTTATTGTCTTCTATTCAGTAATAATGTATTGATTTGTAGAAAAAGTGAAGCAGTTCTAGAATTAATAGAATAATTTGTATGTAAATATCATTTTTACAGTTCCATTTCCTCATGTCCGACAAAATATCCGGCACCGCGCCCACACTGAGCTAGTTGGTGGCAACGCTTTCTGGTGTTCGATCCGCCAGAGCTAGGAAGCACTGTAACACCATAAAAAAAGAACATTGAATCATTCTTATTCGCAAATTTAAGTTTAGATCACAGCAACACAGTATTTTCTTCTTGCGAATGAATGCAGCTCTGACTTGCTGTATACGGCATTTAATTTTCATATTCTTCCACGTCGCACCATTAATGTATATCGGATACACTCAATTATTTTTCACCAACAGTTCTTTAAATATGTAATGTCATCCTAGTCGAAGAAGTGACGTGGACTTTACTTTTATTCTATTTGTTTATAGGTCACACGGGTTTGTCTTTTTTGGACATTGAACCACTGTCTGAGGTTACACAGCCAAGATATTTCTACCTACACCATTACTGTATTTTATCTTCCCCTGCTTAATGAGTTGTAAAACATCATACTTTTTATTGCGGAGAGTATGTCCGAAGAATGCAGCTTTCCTTGATAGTTTTCAATAGTTCTCTTGATTTATTTATGCGTCTTAATACATCTTCATTAGTGATGTGATCATCTCAGACCCTGCCAGTAGCCTTATATTTTTTCCATATTTTCTCCCCCAGCGCACAAATAATAGCATTTATAGCAATAATTGCGCAGAAAAAAAAATTGCGCCCACCGTGATCCAAAATAAGAAGATAAATTGTTGATGTGCTCACTATTATGAATGTGGTCTAAGACAAGAAATTGAAAAAAATGAGTATATCGATTATTTCCCGTCTCGATTGTAAAAAAATTGAAGCGTTATATTCAGTGTATTGTTACGACGTTAAACAGTATTCCACTAGTGTTTATTTTAATAATAGAGTAAGTAATTTCAACCTGAAATTTTTGATTTCCTTATAAGCTACATGGAAAATATATATTTCGAAATAAATTATAAATCTTGTAGACTAAATAAATTTTAAGACATAGTGTTCTGTAATATAAAAATGTATTTTAATCAATTCAAACGCAAACCTTTAAATATTTAAAAACGAAAGAAACATGACTTAAACCACTTTCATAATAATGGGCACACATATGACATGCTTGTAGTCTAGTGGTTAAAACAATCGCTTAGTGAATTAGTGGTTGAGAATCCAGGAGGCCATCAAGTTAGTTTTATATTCATAGCACAAGCTCTTAGCTGAGTTTGAATATTGATTGAGGTATTTTATGAATACATCTCTATTTAAAAAATATATATACTATTCAGTAGTAACGGTGCTAACTATTTATTTATTTATATTATATTTACGCCCTCAAATATGTGTAATCAAAAAAATTCATCAGTAAAAGTAAATAAGTAATATCAGAATATATAAATATAAAAAAGAAAATAATATAATAAATTTATCAAATTGGCAGAAACATAAAAAATATATATTTGTAGACGTATATAATATTAACTTGAGTAGAGTATATATGTGAATAAGATGAACAGAAGAACATAAAAAGATAAAATAAATAAAAATGATTTATAAATTATACTTTTAAAATTAGCAATATTACTTTGTGGTTAAAATTCATATCTTTATTTATTATCTTTGTTATATTAACCACTAAATTGAGTTTAAATACATCTACCGGTTTCGAAAAATACCATATTCTTAACATATATTATTGTTTCTTTGCCAGAATCTATTTTTAAAAAAAAAAAAAAAATATTATCTAACTCAAATCATTACTTAATACAAATTTACTCAAATAATTTTTAGGAAAAAATTTTAGAATGGGACTCGTTAAATTTAGTTGGTTGTTTAAAATTTTTTGATTAGTTTTACACACTTTATTTATTTCCAACGATACCAAATTATTTAATTTGTGACCAACACCGTTTATATGCAAAATTGACAATCCCAATTTTTTATCAAAACCATGACCATTTTCTATCAAATGATTAGAAAATTCTGAAAACTCACTATTTTTTTTTTTAAATAGATTTTTTAAAAATAGATTCTGGAAAAGAAACAATAATATATGCTTTAGTTAGTTATGACATCCTGAAGAAGAAAATGGTATTTTTCGAAACCGTTAGATGCATTTAAACTCAATTTAGTGGTTAATATAACAAAGATATAATAAAAATATGATTTATAAATTGATAAAAATAATTTTATTGCACATTAATTTCTTCTTCAGCGAGCAATGATCGATTGTGAGACTATCTTCATATTCTTCTAGTGGCCTGCTCGGGCAAAGGCGGAACCACATACGGTATCCATTATTTGTCAAAACTTGTCTACCTTTAGCAACTTGAAACAACTCTTCGAATCTGAGACCGGTCCACTTCGAGATTCTTCGCAACCGGGACAGTTTATTTCTATCCAACAATCGTTTGCCTTGAATAATTGTTTGTTGGAGGAATTGTTTAGATACAATAATTATTTTTCTAAAGTACCTATGCAATTTATGGCGCTTAACGATGTATCCGTAATAATATGACGCATACCTGTTTATATCTATGACTTTCTGTATGCGGCGGCTATGGCAATGTCATTGTTTATGTAAATGCCTCCGATAGCTGGTTCCCAGGTTTCCGATTAACAATAAGCACACATATGATATATGAACTGCACTAACCTTTTTAATTTTGCTGTCTTTCTGGTCCGATGTTGTTGTTCTTTTAGCTGGGTTGTATTCTTTAGATTTCGACGGACCGAAGCCCGCACTGGTGGTTTATTTGGACCGCTGGACTGGTCGAAGCGCGGGATGTAATTGAATGACACCTATCGGTTACCGTCTTCTTAGCTTTCCGAAAAAAGGGCGGTGATGCTCACACATACACACATTCACATTATTATAAACCAGGAAACCCAAAAATGAAAGCTGTCCATGATGTGAAGGGCATTCTTCTACTGCTACAGAAGTTCAGAACAGAAAAAATAAACTTGTTGATTTTTGTTAGACTCCGGACATATCCACCAAAAATTTCAAATTACCCGTGTATATCCAATTAATATTCATATTTCAACTCAATGTATTTATAAATAATATAATGTATAAATTTTACACATAGAATGACATCTATATTAGGCCATTCTAAGACGTTTTGTCTATATTTAAGAATCTAACTAACTTACCATCACATGATTTCTCCACGGGGGTAGGCAGAAAGTCACACTTTTCTAACCTCACAATTTTTACCTCAATCAAACAAGCACGTCGATTATTAAGGCTTTTAACAGGATCCTCTTCCAATATCTGGTTTATCTGGCCATGTCAAGTCTTCCACGGATGTTTTCTATTTCTGCTGCCATCAACACTTGAATCATATATCTTGCTTACTATTATTTCCATATTTATCTGTTCCATATGGCCAAACCACCTAAGCGATCCTTTAATAATCTTATTCACTATGCTAAATTCTCCTAATTTCTTCATTTTTTACTCTGTCATAAGTGTATTTGCCACGTAAATGCCTAAATGATATGATATTATATATAAATATTCAAAACAATAGACGAGCCCGCCAACTGTTAGATAGGGTCCGTGATTCGTTTCTTGAATGCACGAAACATGAAACCTCTTATAAATGTATTTGACACATAAATGCCTAAATGATCTGGGTGGACTTGAAAATAAAGTTGAAAATACATGAATAGGCTGCACGTACTAAATTTATGCCTTTTTGAAAAATCTTATTATATGAGATTTAAAAAAATCATGTTTTGCTAATTCTTTTCTTTATTTTCTTCTCTTTTTATAATAATAGGTGTCCAGTGGAAAATTTTGAAGTTTAATATTAAATTTACAAAAAACTACAATGTTATTCTCATATTTTATTTATACAAAATGTAGTTTAACGATGCTAATTTAAAGTTTTATAAACAATATCGTCTAAATACCGTCCATTTCTCTCAAGACACTTCAATTTGCGAACACGCGAGAGCAAATTGTCGGTTCAATAGCAGCAACTTCACGGCGGATATTTTCTTGTAGGGTCTGAATTGTTCAAGGATTGTCACTGTAAACTCTCAACTTAAGGTATCCCCCCAAACAAAAGTTGCACAGTGTAAGGTCCGGTGACCGAGGTGCCCAGGGTATGTCTCTGTATTTGCTGATTAATTTATTGGGGAAAATTCCCCTCAGCTTCTCTATTGAAACTCTAGCTTTGTGTGGAGTGACCCCGTCTTTCTGAAATTGTGTTCTTTTGTTGAACCCGGAAAACGGCCACACTTGCGATACCAAGAACTCGTCGATCATTCGGCAATACACGTCAGCAGTGACTCTCGCTGGTTAAAAAATTAGGATCAATTATCATTCGGCCAGAAATTGCACACCACACTGTCGTTTTTGGACAATGCAAACGTTTTTTGATGGCGTTGTCGAGGCACCAGTATTTAATATTCTGTTTATTAACATAGCTATCGACATGAAAATGTGCTTCGTCAGTAATCAACATGTTTCCAAGCATTTGTGCTATTCCAAAACGTTCCAGCATCGTTCTCGCTAAGGTTTCACGTATATAATAATCATTTTCGTTAAGAAACTGCACGATTTATTTTCTGTATGTGTTTTATTTTTTTAAATGACGTGCACTGTTGATTTTTTTATTCCAGTACAGGCTGCAATATTTCTTATTGATTTACGCGAATTGCGCATAATTTCACGTTGAACTTGTGCCACATTTTCTGGCGTCGCTGCTGACGTTGATGGTCTCGGAAGAGTTTGGTTAACCATTGTCCCTTCTTGTCTGAACTTTTGAACCCGGCACTGGATAAGTTTCGTGCTCAGCCCATCACTTACTCGTCGAATATTAAGGTGAGTACAAAAAAAAAACGCGACGCGTACGAACCGATGAGTCACCGCATTTTAAATACAGCTCAACCGCAAACGCGCGGTGCGCTCCCGACCAGTGACTCATTGCGACTAGCAAATCCACAAATCACGCGCGTTAATTTACGATCAACTACAATTTAATCTTGAAATTTTTCCCCTGGACACCCAATATTTGAACAGTTATTTCCTCCTCACTAGGATGATCCTGTATCGAGGTGAGCTGCAAGATAATGTAGATAATTTGAAATAAATATTTACAAAATTGATCCATTATTATTCTATACATTTACTTCATATCCCAAACAATTCATTAGAAAATAGTCTAATATATAAATTAGAAGCAATAAAATATTTCACTCAATTAAAATAATCGCATAACTGCGAGTTTTTTAAAATACCTACTATCTGTCATCAGCAATATGCAGCTTGAACATGTTCTACTCATATTTTGAATATATATCTATCCCTTAAATATTTTGCACTCGGTGTAATATATCCAGTATTTATATTTAAGGGTTAGCCTATCCTAGAACGTTATGATTAATAAAATATAATAATCAAATAGAAATGTCTTTATATCGGGTTTTATAACTTTACCTAGACTTCATTAAATTTCTAACACCTTATTGTATATCACACTATGTGTAAATTGAAGTAGGTGCGTCTTTTAGAAGCTATCTTTTTTGTAGGTTCCCTATTATTCCGACTTTAACATGGTCTAGATTTATTGATCATGTCACTTTAATGAAAATGGCCTGGCAATTGTTCGTATTTTGAACCTGCAATGATAAAGTATAAAAATGCATTTATATTTTGTTTAATATACAAGGTTTATGTTGTAATTTAAAAAAAAATCATACTCCGTTCCGATTTTCTTTTAAATTTGCCTGCAGAGATGACTTTAACCTCTAAGTTAGACTTTCACATGTGTATTCGATAAATTCAAGTTTACTATGGGTACTATGTGCACTGGGTTTGACATTCAGACGTATGAAGCAGTCGAGATATGCCCGGGTTGAGCATTACATGGACCGAGTGTGCGACTCTCCGGTCGCGGTGTGTTTGCAGCATTCAGCATCCCGTCCCGTCCGCGTCACGTGACTGGACCACCCGAGAACAAAGATGCGCGGCGGGCCCTGTTATGTCATCTACTCGGCCGTCCTTCGGTCGCCTCCGGTGGACTCGGCACTCGACGTTGAAACCGCACTGGCCTACGAACTGCACAAGGAATGCTAATACTGCGAGCTTAAAACAGTTGCAGTTCAAAGAGAATATACCTATTGGGTCGCTTCATAATTACCTTCTAAATATACGTTTCCCTTTACGGCGTCCGCTTATATTATTTACAGCAGATAGTTGGGCGTATATGTGTCAGATCTATTCTTGACAGAGTAAATAATGAAGAAATAAGGAAACCTGATCTCAGGATAGTTAAGAAATGATCACTTAAGTGGTTCGGTCAAATGAAACGGATGAATGAGGAGAGAATGGTAAGAAAGACATTTGACGCAAGTGTTGATAGCAACAGAAGCAGAGGACGTCCGCGGAAGACTTGACACGATCACGTAAATTGGAGGATGATTCTGTTAGAAGTTTCAATAATCGGTGAGCTTGTATGAAAAGATGTATGAATGTGAATGAGGAGAGATTGTGTATCAGAACAAAAGAGTGTGACGCTCTATCCTCTCTGTATTATTTTGTAAACAATGTCGCACACTGATCTACTAGCAAAGGAATCATTTGTCAGGTGAGCGCGTGGCCTCAACCGTGGTAGGAGCGAGGTAGGAGATAACGACATTGAAATGGGGAATAATTCGTTTAATTTAATTGATTATTAATTATATAACATTTAATATTATTGAGATTTTTAATCTCAAACATTTTCAAATTATTTCATCGGAGTATTCCATTATTTATATGTAAAATTTCAAAGCCATTTTATGTTTAAAAGTACGTCCTGTCTCTAAAAGATGGTTAGAAATTCAGAAAAAATATTATTACTGAGACATCTTAAGCGTTATTTTAGTAAAGTGCATCTTAAGTGCCATTTTAATAAGGTGCTGAACAGTCGCAATTATATATACGTATACCAGAATGATTTAATGGGTCGACAGTGTCTTTAAAGTTTAATATGTCGGACATCTTACTTGATAGAAAATGTACAAGATGGAAATTATTAAGATTATTATGGTATACGAAAAGTTCACCGCCTGGAATTCACCGACGGAAAGTTCACCGACAACAATTCATCGACTGATAAATATGTCGAATAGAAAATTCACCGACCCGCAAATTCACCGCGGAAAGTTCACTGATTCTACAATTCATAAAATTATGAAGATTATAAAAAAATTATCGACGATCAATTCTAGAATTGGTGAACTTTCAGTACCTTGCGGAACACCATAATTAATGATGTGACGTGTTTTTGATGTCCATCCATTTATACAGCACTTCGAACGTTTTATTGTCGGCTTTTGCAGTAATTGTCGAGAAGAGGAATGAGTTTGATTTTATCAAAATAATTCTTAAATGCATCTAAAATTATATCGTTATCAATTACATTCTTAATCGTGGGAACATTTGCATGAACGATGGATACAATTAAACAATAAAGCTGCGTTTTATGGTTAGTACAATTATACGTGCAACTCATCAAGTAAATAATATAAATAAATAATAAACTCGTATTATACAGTACCAGACGGCGAAACTGAAGTGTTCAAGTCTCCAGCTAACTGTATTGTCGTATAAATTTCCATACAAAAATATCGTTAGAAATTTTGCTCAATTGTTCGACTATTTAGAATTATTTCGCAAAATATTTTTAAAATTAATGAAACGTCACAACACGATTGAAGTCGCAAATCAATTAAGGTGGATTGTTTCCTGCCACTAACTGGTGTGATATTAATGAATCTTTGAATAGTTATTTTTGTGTCAAAATCAGTTTGTTGTATATTGTACCATTTTATAGATCTTGCAATAAACCAAGATACAAATACAATTTTTTATATATACTCTTATTACCAATTATACTATTTGGAAGCAAAATAAAAACGACACCTTGTCACCTCGCGTACAAAATATTTTTTTTGTACGCCCTATTTTTACCATTCCATCTTTATATACTGGAGGAGCCTCCAACAAAGTATTTGTTATAAGAGGAACATATTATTATCTTATATTTTTTTATTAATAATTCATTCATTTAACAATTCATAGGTGCCATCATCATTATATTCTAATACGACAATTTGGCACGGCAGCCGACTATAGAGATAGATAGCAAGGATAGCTACAGGATTTAAATCTGCGCTATCAGATTTTTTTAATATTAAGGTGAAAATAAATCACATTATAATCTTTTTATAATGAAGTTTGAGTGAAAAAAAATTTACTGGGGGATCTTGAATCCCGGATCTGAAAAAATATAATATATGTAAAAAACATAATCGATATTAATTTTAATGAATAACACAGAAAAAAACTATTTATAAAAATACCTTAACCATTACTGACTCGTAATTCAGCGAGCAACACTGATAAGTTGAAACTAACAGTTAAATCTCAGTTAACAATCATCTATACAGTCGAATACCAATCACACCGAGTTAAAATAACGGTTTAGTACTAGTGATGGTTAAATAATTATTTAAACTGTTATTGTGTTAATTTGTAACGATGATTGGTAACTGATTAGCATAATGCTACGAGCAATGACTGGTATACTAGACAGTAAACCTCCAACAGTTAAATATTAGCAATATTTGAATATGTCAAAGAACACACAATGACTGGATTTTTACCTACAGAGGTACTATTTTTAAAGCTATAATAAAAAACAGCTTTGTCTCTATGAGATATCTGATATTTGTTAAACACACAATTTTCCATAATTTTAAGCCATCACTATAACTAGTAGATGTAATGTGTCATTATAACTTAATTGGTTAAAAGTATCAACCGAAATTTGAATGTTCCGGTTTTCAGTCTCATTGTCTCCCATGTTGCGTAAAAGCATAGATGCCGGAAGAAACAGGATATTCGGAAGGAAGTTCCACTCACTACAGTCCCGATCTTCTGGCACCTCCAAGGTGGACTGTAACTTTAGATTTTTTAACACTATCTCCGTTCAGGGTCTTGATTCCTTCAGATTGCACAGGATAGACACTTAGACACACATCTCACTCGTTTGTTATACTACGAAATACTTTTGTAACCGCACCGGTTCAGGTTCGCCAATCGACTGACTCGGTGGCAGGTGAGGAAGGGGGGGAGGTGGAAGGCACAGTACATTAACTTCGTTCAAGCATAAATTTATGTCCCAAACAGACCATATTGACCATAATTATCTAATTTGGTTCAGAATAGATCTTGTTACTCAGATGAATTTCACCCAACTGATATGAGACGAATAATATTGAATACAATGTATTCCAATTTTGCTATTCTCCATATCCACTTAATCTATAATGCAATCTTACAAGAGATCAGCTGTTGCCAGGAAATCGTTTCAATATAAATTCTGGTACAGATTTGTGATGCTGGCCGAACATGGCTTACGTTGGTTATCGTGCTCGGACGTAAGCAAAATAAATGTCTTGGAAAGTCGGTAGGCAGGGGGCAATGGTTGTACGATTGCCGACAAACGATTTCGTGATTTTACATTGAAATTACTTGAATTATTAACGTCGGTATCGGTAAAATGATTGGCTATGTCAACGTTGGATAGCTGGTGTGGCGCAACCGAAGAGATTTTATTCTTACTGCTTGATTTATAGTTTTATATTAAATTTAATCATGTTGACTTTATTGCTATCATCTTTTTCTTCCACTGTTGGATTAAGGTCTCTTTTAACCATGACCTAAACTTTGTCTTCTGCAATAATCTTTTTCAGTCCTAATGCCGCCCAGCTAACTGAGAATTGATTTGTAAGTATAGGTGTGTATATTTATAACAAAAGATAAATTAATTGAATGAATTAGAAAAATATTCAGATTTTTTTATCTTTCGAACGATATTTAGTTACTAAGCGTTACCATTTTGCCATATCAACCAATTAAGTTTTCGACAAATTTGGAATCTATATTCTATTATTATTTTTTAATTAAAATATATATTTATACATATGTTTATACACTACAAACAAAATGAGAAAATGAATAATTAGTCCTTATAAACAAATATTAATTATGTTAAGAAATGAAAGAAAAATGTGATATATTTTTAAAATACATAAATCAAAATATGAGAATTTTGAAATCAATATTTTGAAATCATCAAGGACTAAATAATTGGTCTAAAAGATCATTAACTTAACCATTCCGCTGTTGCGCCCAGCCATGTCAGTTTTGTTATTAGGCTCTAACACGGTAAAATGGATTACTTATTCGGGCCTATAATATTTGATATCTGTTAACGAATAATAATTTCGGACATTCGAACAATTAAAAATTATATAACAAATTATGGTCCAAGGACAAGATGTCTGGGAAAAAATTATTTATATTTATTAGTTTAAATTTGGAGCGATGTTTAATTAAATTATTTATTTTGTCAGAATAAGGCGCGGATAATTCTGTATAGTTTAAAACATTGTATGAGCTTCACGCAGCTTATAGAAAACACTGATCAAGATAGAAGAGTATGATATTTCATCATGAAGATATCACCTTCATTAAATCGTCATCAATATCAGCCGTTTTATATCCATTGCTGGATAGAGGCCTTCCCAACTTTCTAAGTGTCACCTATTATTCAATGTCCATTGTTATTCACTGCAACCAATTTGATGATTTCGTCAGTCTACCATGTTTTAAAGCAGCCTATCGGCCTCTTGATTTTTCTCGGATAACGCTGGATGACTACATTCGTCCAACGATTGTCCGTCCTCCGAGCTATGTGCCCCCCCCCCCGCCTCTTTTTCCATAAAATTTTTAGAATATTAAATTATATCTGTCCCCTAATTCGCATTTTTTTGCTTATTTCTTTGTGTGTTGCCCATTTTCACAGCTATTTGTGAGCACTGGAAGCATGCATTGAATTCTGACAATTCTGAAAACTTTATTTAAGTATCCTTAATTAAACCAACTATAAATTTATATTATTTTTATACTTTGTTGAGAAAACTTTCCGGGTGCTCCTCGGGCCCTACCGATAAACCTTAAACATGGGCCGGGGTCAAAGGGCAGCGTGGTAACATGTTTTTTTGGTAAACATATTCACGATATTCATGCCTGCGCTATGGCGTCCACCACGCGACGTACCGAGCACTGGGGACCTTGTAAATACAAATGCTGCGGTCGATTTCGTTATTTGATAGTATGATTGGCGACCAGCATCTTTGCAGACCGCCCAGTCTTCTGGAGACGCAACAACGTTGAAATTTAAAATGGACCATATTATGTTCTTATTAATTAAAAATTAAAGGAAATACAATAAAAATACGTAAATATAATATGTATTAAAAATGGTGATGAAGAGTTATATTCTCATAGCACGGTTAGTTTGAAAATAGTAAGAACATTGAGGTGACACATATTCCATGAACGCACATCTATTTAAAAATAAAATATACAAAATAACACTGCACGCATTCTGCGCGTCGAGTATTTATAAAATGCATGCTTTAATTGAAGACGTCACCCGAACAGCAATGTATGGCACATTTTGGTGATTTTACAGGAACTGAGAAAAACTGATGGTGGGATGATTTATCTAATGATGGGAAAAAATAATATTTGATGTATGTTTTTAATACATTATAAATGATAATAATATAATTTTTATCAAATTGTAATCTAAGATGAAAATAAGAGGATTGAGGCACATACGAAACTTTTTTCCAGCAGAACAATGCTATACGGCATGTGCTTGACAGCGTCGTTCCATAAGGTGAAAATAAAAAACATATTATATTATATGAAAGTTGTGTTAATTTAAAAGAACAAAGAATACAGACCACTCGCTCGGTAGATTTAAAAGGAACAACAATATAATAATTACTTTCAAAATGATGTTTGACAGAGTTCATTGTGCTGTACAGCGTTGTTCTACTCACATCGGTTGGAGTATTTTTACTCCTCTCTTCCAAATATGTGGTTAACCAGCATCTTTCATCATTTTTCTCTTGATATCTCCAGTTTGACATGTTTTTTTTAATCTTTTTCTTTGTTAATTTAATCTCCGAACATCACCCGGTGACAGAACCACATCTGACAAATTTTGGGTATTTTACAGCGTAGTTCTATGTTCTAACATATTTCAACAAGCCGTCACTCCGTTACCGACTTCAACAAAATATGCGTTATTTAGCGTACACCAATATTGCATACTTAACTAAACACAGTCCAAAATGTATCGTACATCATTGTTTGGGTGACGTACTCAATTGTGGATCATTCAGATTAATTAACGTATTAGGTATGCAGAAAACAGACAGAATTAATACAATTACACATTCTCTAAAATTCTCTTAATAAAGGGTGTCCAGTGGAAAAAATTCAAGATTCAATTGTAATTGCTCGTAAACCATTTGTGTGAGGGTGACACAGATAAACTAAAGTTCATAAATTAAGAAATTATCTCCGTGGGACTTTACATAAAATTATTTTTTTACCAGAATAATGAAAAATACATCCATAATACAACCTATGGTGTATAATCGCGGATCGTAAAGGCAAGAAGAAGAATGATAGATTCCTTTAAGATGTGGTATTCGACAAATAAACTAACAACTATTTTCCTACACCAAATTATTCTTTTTTATGAGAAGATAGCTTAAAGAAGCTTGTTGTGATAGAAGATTCCCCACCCGTTGAACCGACTAAGTGAAAACAACAATTGGCACCTCTCTGGTGAGAACTGTGGTGGATAACCAACACCACGCCGTGCGCAGAAATTGGTTTAGCCCGTACACTAAGGCCAGTAGCAATATGTAGCGAGTGGTCAAGAGAGATCGCACAACTCGTGGTGGCCTGGACCAGCCGGATGGAAGGAGGAACGTCGCGGAGTGAGGACAAGAGCTCACGCTGGCCGGTGCCTGATGAAGAGGCCATTCTACTCTCGTGTCCCGGACAGCCCAGCAGTATTTCATAGTGTTTATTTAACTATGTTAATGTATACTTACTTGTATTGAATTTACAATGTAACTGACTTACGAGTATATTGTACAACCAGGAGCAACTTAATATACATCGAAACAAGACTATGAGTTATTTCTGTTGCACATTCTTGATGTTTCCTTAACATGAATCATTTCTGATATGAGAGTCATAGTAATTGATTAAGTTAGTGGTCAACTATTCGGCGTCCTTGAGACAGTCGCTACACCAGTAACATTCATTCACCAAATTGGTATCTGCCACGCCGACAAGTTATAGAACCTTCAGTACCGGGAGTATAGTATAAAAAGCCAGAGTTAGTGAAGATTACTTCGATCGTCAGTCATTAGAATTAATACAACCTATGCAGTAAATGAGTTAAAAAACTTACCAGGAGCGGTGCTCGTATGAATGAAACAAAGGAACGATTCAGTCATGTGCAACTGACCAATACAGTATTATTTTGCTGGTAAACTGGCACTCTGCGATAAACGAAAGCAAAACAAAGCTGAAACACTGGCAAAAGAAAAAGTAATTTATGTATTACGTCCGTCAGTGCGCCAAGCATGCATGGTTTGATTTGAGACGAACACTTGCAAGCCTGGACCCACGTCTCGCAAGACATTTGGCAGATTTAGTTTAACACAACATTGTACACACCCGGTACATATTTTTGTTTACATAATTTTAAAATACGGACCACATTGTTCGGTGCCACAGTCGTGCAAGCATTGCGTTAACAAAAAAACGTTATGATTATTAGACACATTCCTAAATAGAATATTCAAACGATGTAGTTAAATTCCAATGCAAAATACAGATATTTTATTATTTGAGGATATCGATTTTGGGCAGATCTGAGCTATGAATGCCACAATATCTTCTTGGGCATCCGATTATCTGTACAATAAATTAAAATACTATTAAACATAATTTCTAAGTGAGCTTCCCTGCCAGAACACTTTTTATCATCTAAAATAAAATTCAATAAATAAATAAAATATTAGAACCGAATTCCTATCTACAAGATTTCAACACCAAATTGATATTCCAAAACTAAAAAATACCGCAACCCAAAATCACTATATTTATCAAGGCATCAATTTTTTTAACAATCTCCCTATCACAATTATAATAATTACAGACTACATAAAAATATATCTGAAGTCAAAAAATATGTACACAAACTAACTGAAACATAAACTCTCGTATATACTCTTTAAATATACACGAGTCTTACTCTCATAGAGAAGAAATAAATGTTAAAATAAATATATATATATACTACCTCCGCCTATCTATCAACATGAGTAAAATCGATATATAGGATTGTCGCAGGGGGGGGGAGGGTCTTATATGTCCGTAAAAGTCGGTATACATCAGTTGTGCCATTCTAATTTATAAAAAAACAATATAAATTATTCATAGCTTGCTCAAGTCTCATTCTTGGCAGTGAACAGAATTTAGAAATGGTCTCTTGGGTGGTTCGGTTATTTAAATTAATCATAGCTCGCTCTTCGCTCAATTCTGTACCGTCCTTTAATTGACATTTAAAATGAGTCTCCGAGACGAGTCTCATTCTTGTACAGGCATTATTATGGTTTACAAAAGGGTATGTTATCTAAGATAGCCGACGCTCCGTCTATCAACATTTGTAAAAACCGATATGCAATATGGTTGTAATAGTTGTTGCAGAGGGTGTCTCTTATATAGAACTCTCTAGTACTACTAGAATTCTCTGATATAAGATTATACAATAAATATGATAGTATTTCAAAGAAAAAATGTAGCCATGTTTATTGAAATTTTAACAGCTGTCTTTGTTATTTTTATTCAGTATAGTCTGCAATTTTATTAAAATTTATTATCAAATTCGGTCTACTCTGTCCACTCAGCAAACGTAACATGCACATCGTGAATTTGATGGTCGACATAATCATCAATCTAAACAAGCTATTCGTCGAATTGTGAAAAGGTTTAAAATAATTATTTTTACACGGTGTGAGGACACTGGTAAGACAAAGAAATTCCCGGAGTAGAGCCAATACTGCCGCTATAAACGATAGTGTAAGAGATGATCCAAAGTTATAGATTCCTTGACGTTCACAACATTTAGACTTATCATACGGCATAACATGGCGAATGTTGCGTAAAAATCAAGACCTACAATCCTACAAGTTCTAGCCAGTGCAATACCAATAAAAATGTAACAATTGAAAATCAACATAACTCGTTTTTTTTTTGGTGAAATTGCACCAGATTTATGTCTTATGGCTAAAAATTGGATACGAAGAACGCATCGCATTAAACGTAGTCGTGGTGCACATTTGAATGAAATTATATTCCATTGTTAATGGCATTGAATGACCTTTAGAATAAATAAAAAATCTTTTATACTAGTTGGTTGATCATACTTGGTTATTTAAATTTAATTCCATTTTATTGTTCTATCATGCTTGTGGATAACCATGTAGTATTTGCAGTATGGACAACAAGAAATATGTTACGTTGCGTTCTGGCTCCGGCGTATCGAACGCCAGGCAACGCCACTAGCTAGACAGTGGTTGACATGAGTTTGTGGGTCCTCAATGCCATGGATGCATACTGACCTTCTGCTACCGTACTCTGCTTCAATCCTTGACTGAGGAACATTGATAAATGACAAAAAGAGACAAATGAAAAATGCTTTGCTGTTAATTAACAATCTAATTCATGTATTCTACAAATATAAATACAATTAGGTATGGCCTGTAACACAATCTGGATACAACTCCGTCTAGGTATACGTAGTAGGTAGCTGACTAGACTTCCCACATGGGATTTCATCCATTAACAGGCAGTGCTTTATAACCTCCAAATATTAGGTTACATCTTCGAAATTACCCGCCTTGCAGTTTCTAAATGTCATTCATAACACACAAATAATAGGTAAGAGACCAATCATTTACGAATTGTCCTGATAACAATGGATTCCGCGTTATTTCAAACATGAAAATAAGTATTAAAACTGTACAAAGTTACGTTGTGATGTTTGTAATTCATCACTGCGAAACTCTCATGCCGGTCACGAATTCTATGTGAGCCTGGTTCTCCCACCTTAATCTAGTCGAAGTCCTTTACCTCTGATCCGATGGTTAGCCTCAACCGTCTGATCGTGTAGAAAACGTGCCCGGCATCCTTTTCTTAGACCTGCAGTCGCCATGAAGAAAGCCGAAGGAAATATCAATTTCTATAAGGATGGTATATCATGCGAATTAATTTCGAACAATTCAACTAACGGTACACTAGAGATTACAAAGATTAATCATTATTACCCTCAGCAATTCCGACACGGCGTCGTCTTCACGAGACTATCGCCAATCTCACCGCGTAATGTCTGACCATGGCCGCTTCTATGACAGGAGTGGTCCACCCTATTCGCCTTTACCGACGTGAAGTCGTCGCGAACTGAGGATTGCCATAATTAAAATTTGGCGCTAATTTCAAATGCCACTCAGGCCATTTATTTCCAACATGACTAATAATACAATTAAACTTGCTGGATGTTGCGTATTCCATGGACCACGAGACGCACAAATGTATGTATTCTCCACGAATGAAAGACTTCTATTGTGCTTTAAGTATGCCACCAGAAAGGTAATTTTTTGATTCGAAAAATAAATAAACTCTTGTAGAGGCGATGTTTATCTCGTGATTTGAATCGAAATGTAAGATTTGAGTTGTCGAGTCACTCGGATGGAGTGACCGACGTTTAAAGGTTATGCAAGTCGGATCAGAAGGTTTTGTATACGAAGAGACTGAAGACCCTATCTCTCTTGTATGTATGTCGCATTGTATATGAATGTGGTTGATGTGAATGAGTAATAATAGGCTGCGACTAGGGTAAGGTATATAGTAAAATGGGATTCATAAAAGTTGGCGTTTATTATAGGTCGGTTCACAATTATAAGTACACGAGTATAAAGTTAATTTGAACACGTAAAGTTCGCAACGGGAGACGCTCGCTTATGTTGTTACTAGAAAGATGGGCTGCGGAGATGTGGCTGGCCTTCGCTAGCTTCTAGGAGATGCCAGTATCGATGTATTAACATCTCCATTTTCAATCTATCTTCACTTCTCGCAAGATACTCAAAAAAATTTTAGGATTCGTCTCATGATTGACATACAATAGTTTAAATTAGATGAGACCCGACTCCTGGTGCACAAGTCTCGGTACCGGGTCGCCCTCACAACTGACTCCAGGGTCTCTTCAGCTTCCATCCACTATTAAGGTACACCTTTTCTTCCTACACCTGGGCCTAGATATTAAAAATTAATGTAAATAATCAATTTAAATAAATTATTTACTAAAAAACCCCTACAATTGACTGTAGATAACAATTGAAGGGTAGATAGCACTTCATAGCCTTTCTATTAAATTTCAATCAGCAAGTTATTATTACTGAATTGATTGATTCATTAATTAATTAAATTTATGTAAATCAAAAATTAAAATTAAAATAAAAAATCCTCACTAAAATTTTTTCATCGTCAGGACAGCTTTACTGATTAAGCCACACTGACTGTCCAGAATTCAATCTACGTACGTTTTTTAATCGAGACTAATATATTTAAAATAATGATCTATCCGTGTCAGTCTCTCATAACTGAGGATCGTGGTATCCGTAAACTCCCTTCTTGACTATGGTCCTACACATTTATCGGCAACCTGTAGATCTTAAAACTGTCACCAGAGAAGTTCCTGTTACCTCTTTCACTTGCTCGGTCCAATGGGTAGGAGATCTTTCTCTTCCTCTTCGTCCTTTGACGTGGCCCACCACAAAAAGCTTCTCCAAGCTATTTTCCTTTCTCGCAAGATGCCCAAAAAATTGAAGGATTCGAGGATGCAGATTTAGAGTCCATCTTTGATCTTCAATTCCTGCAGAATGAAGATATTCGTGCGTCTCGCCGTCCATAAAATAACAGATTAAATATGAATTAAATATATTACTAATTAGAAAGATATACATATAAAATCAATTTTATCGAAAAATATTGTTGTTGCGCCACCAGAATTCGAACCTGGATCTCTTTCCTAACCGGGGAAGGCGCATTATCCAACTACGCTACAGTGACAATATGTTTAGCGACAATTTTCAATATTTTTAGCGACAAATACAATATTTTTAGCAAAAAATTTAATAAAAATGAATTGATAATTCTGGCGTCTGCTATCAGTTTACTCAATGGTATTTGAGATTACGTAAAAATAAGGTAGATGGCTCTTTCAAATAATGGAACGATTAAATGTATTAATATCAAAAAGGTAACATATAGGTTCGAAAATTTAACACGTATTTTTAATACAATCATTTTGGTTATACAATTCATTGCATTGACCCCATGTATCTTCTTAGATGCGATAATTAATATTATAATTGTACGGTTTGTATACATTTTAAACATACACTTATGCAAATTTATATTCTCCATAAATGCGTTTACAATCGTGATTGAAACGTTTCCGAAACGAGTAAGAAAAAAAATTATTATTATCAAAGTAATTTATTATTCCACATTGTTTAATTTTACTTCAACATATTTCATTGTACCATTTTCGTAGAAGGATTTCTAAAGGCCTTCAAAATAGAGATTTATCGCCATGAAAAATTTCTTTCCACCACCACTTTTGAGATTTGGGAACAAAGAAACAAGTGAACAAGTCTGGCGAATAAGGTGGATGGAACAGCAGTTCAAAGTGCAATTCAACAAGTGTATGACTCGGAGCGCTGCCTTGATGAAACTAATTTTTCTTTTCAGTCAATGGGTCATTTCAAATTGAATTCATCGCTCAAATTTTGTAATAAGTCCGCATATTATTCACCATTTATTATTCTTCCCTTTTCAAGGTAATCCACGAAAACTTCTCGAACGTTTCAGAGAGCAGTTTCATCACTTTTCCAGCCGACAAATTCGCTTTCGCTTTCTTCGGTGCAGGTTCGCCACAGTTTAAACTGCTCTTGATCTTTGATCCGTGTCTCGTCAACCGCGATGCAACTCACAAATCCTTGCTAAAATTACGTCTAAAGAGCTCTAAATACTCCTCTGAAACTATTAAGGAGAACACATTCTTATTGTGAAGTTGTAATTATTCAGAACAGACGGTCTGTGATGTTTTAAATACTAATTAAATGTATTAATTATAAAGATATACAAATAAAATTAATTTTATCGAAAAATATTATTTTTGCGCTACCGGGATTGGAATCTGGATCACTTTTTAAAATCCGGGGAAGGTGCATTACCAAATATGCTACAGCGCCAGTTTCTTTGACAACAAATTTTTTCAAATTAATACTTCTGTCGTACCATTATTTGAAAGCCATCTACATTGTTTTTACGGATTATCAAATACCTTTGAATAAACCGGTAGCAGACGCTAGAATTATCAATTCATTTTTATTAAGGAGAACACATTCTTATTGTGAAGTTGTAATTATTCAAAACATAGGTCTGTGATGTTTTTAAATATATTTATAAGTAATACATTAAATTCATTTTTATTAAATGTTGGACACATTGATACAAGTTATGTGTTATCCACTCGGCGATGTTTTTATTAACTGAGAGCAAACGCAGGACCCAACGCGCAAAATACTTATTCATACCTAATTGCTCATACAAAATTAAAAAAACCACATTTAAAAGAGATGCTTTACCATCTCTGCTATCTTTTGTTATTTTAAACGATGATCGCTTAGTACGATTTTATGAATTTTCCTAAACGTTTCCGGAGTCGTCACATCTTTTGGCCGTCCACTGCGGTGAGCGTATTCACAGTTCTGACGTCCCAATTTAAATTTGGTTACCCACGTGTAGATAGTACTCAACAAAGGGGAAGAGTCCCTCAAAACAGCATCCAACGTGGCTGAAATCTGAGTAGCAATCTTCTCTTTCAAAACTTAAAACTTTATAATGGCACGGACTTCTGTTTTTTATATTTTCACAAAAATGAGAGACAGGTTCACTTCTCGAAGCTCTCACGTAAAAAACCGTCTTTGAAATGGCCTGATATTTGGCGTCTACTCTAGTGAAAGATAACAAGATAATAAGATAAGATAAGAGAGGGACAGGATTTGGGAACAGGGTGGGCTGAAGGACCACCCAGAATCAGAAAACACGACCCACCTGTGAAATGTTTATTTAAGTATCTGGATTCCCCACTGAATTCACAGATCTTCTAGTTGCAAGACATGTACTCCGTTGTTCCGCATGAAATACTCTTAGACATACACTTTTTTGATAGCGTAAAGTGTCATGCAATGTCAAGGTGTACAAATTTCGACACGCACAGCGAGAAACCGAAACACACATAAACAGTATCAGCCCCACACAGCAGGACGATAATTAACATATTTTTCACAGCCTACCGTACCATTGGTAAACGATAACTATCAGTTCAAAGTTTCAACTCCAATTGGTCCAAAAAACCATGGAGAACACCACATAAAAAGGTCGTGTGCTGGGTATAAGAAAGGGGGTGGTGGATAGGTAATGGACAGAAAGCATTCTATATGTCGCGTTCATATTTTCCGCACACAGTGACCGGCGATCGTTGGATAGTCATAATCGGACAGTTATTAGTCTGTCGCTTAACCCTTCCCAAACCATGCAGTAACACTGGTCTATCATCATAATTAAACCTGTCATATTTCGATAAATATATGCAACATTAAATTCATATTTTAGATAATCTTAAAGAAAATATTAGCACTTAGTTATGACTAGTAAAAAAGCAATTATGAAAAGGGAATCGTATAAAAACAATTATTTTATCCATTCAAGCCGTTGTAAAATTAATACATTGGTAAAAATACCATTTGTGATATGAAAGACAGAGATCACACACTATTTTGACAGTGAAAAAAACAACATACATATAAATATAATTGTCTCTTTCTCACTAATTAAATGAAGAGAGATAAGAAGGAAGGACACATTGTATAGGACTTAATGAGTGCTCTAAATTATGTTATTAATCATTTTCTCAAAATTGAATGCTCAATATTTAGAGTAAATTCGTGCCATTAAAGTCATTTAAGCTAATAAAAACCTTTTTTAAAAACAGTTATTTACGGTAACACGAGTTGACAGCATGGCTGCATTCGGGTATTTTATATCATGGTATGGTAAAGGGTAAGGGCAGTACAGAGATGAGAGCGGAGAGAACTACGAATGTAACTCATTACCAATTGAATCATGCACACTATTTTTACGATTTCGAACATAGATGAAAAAATCAATGTCTTTGTATAAAAATGTAACTGAATTTATGAGATAACAATCTTATTATATCTGTAATGAAGATTTTTATCTCAAAAATACCTTAACAATGTTATCCTAAAATACCGATCCTTTCATTTATTCTGCATGCATCTGTGTGCATGTTTCAATTGTACTTTTGTATGCAGAATAGTGTAACGCTACTGATAAACATTAACCTACAAATCTCTGAGACGAGAGATCAAAGTACGATACGTACCTATCATCCGTATAATCGTTTAAAAAGTTAGTATAGTGTTTTCGTCTAGAAGTGTCAAGATGATTTTGATATAAATCCAGGTAAGTACTGGTGTGTAAGGAGTACGACACTATGACAGGGTCAAACTCAGGTATCTGGAGAATGCCGCCCGCCGCCGACACGCCGGCCGCTGTTTTAACACGGCCCTGGCAGGGAAACGTGTCGGGAGGGCGCGGGTCAAGGGTCGAAGGGCGGCCCTGCGCAAGATGTACTGGGCGACAGAAAGAAATGATACTCCATATCAAAAATTATGACTAAAATAAAAAATGATTTAAAATTATTTAGTATTATTTTTAATGAAAAAACAACAAATTGAAAATGTATTACTTAAATATTAGCTAATATTAAATTCCACATTTCCACAATAATTTTCATATATGTTAAAATAAAATTATATGCCCATAAATTATGTTTTCTGTTTAGTGAAGTTATTTAAAAAAAAAACTTAATTTTCTCCAAATACTCTGGCAAATAATAAAAAATATATTTAAAAATGAATGAGACATGGGTAATGCTTTTGAGATGTAGCTCGATATAGGCCACTCTGTCTTCAGCCTTTCTTATTCATATGTTGCTCACTTCTGACGTCATCGCACCAAAAAAAGTTTTTTTGAAAGAGATTGGAATTAGTAGGTATTCTCAGTATATGTATATATATATCCTTTATTCTGTGTGAAGAAAATAATAAACATACTAAACATTTAATCTTAATCAGTAATAACTCCAAATACCAAAATGTGTATTAAATATTTTAAATATTAATACATATTAATTAATACGGTTTTTTACATAAGATTTTTTCTTACAACATCATTTATCGACATAACACCTTTCTACTCCTGCCGAATATTTAATCATAAATTATCTTCTATATAATTTACAAATGTGCAAAAGTATGTATTATATATTTATCCTTGATCAACAATCAAAAAACTGGACTAAACGGTACCCAAAAAAGAAACTAGGTCTTCGGCCAATTCTTGACTGTTTAACCAAAGAATTGCCTCCACTCCGGAGGAAGCTTCAGCGTCCTACCTTGCCATTCCTTAAAGGTCACAATTCACAGCCGCATTCTTGGTATTCCTCAACGAAGGTGTTACAGTACCAACACGAATATCCACTTTACATAAATGAATGATGCGGTGTAACAATTAAATACATCATAAAAGGAGGCAACGTAGGTTCCGTGTTCCGTGTGAATGTGCATAAAAGTACAAAAAAGGTTACGTGTGTGCTCTTTCTACATTTCTAGGGCGTTAAACGGCATGAAGTCTAGATTTGCATAGAAACTTTAGATTCTTTAACCTTACATACATTCGATCACGTAACTTTATAAGCATCATCCCCATTGTAAACACATACCTAATAAAACCTTTAATTTTTATGATCTCCCATGGCTCATCCAAAATCGAAAAAAGACCTTTAGATCTGATAAAAAATATTACTTATATTTTTGTTTACTAGAATTAACCAGTCAATAATTACGGTAAAGGAATAATTAAAAGATAAGCGAAAATACAACAGCAAACTAATTTTAATATCTAAATTGATATTGTCATATTACTCGTATTATAAACCTACCTTTTATTTAATCTTAGACCTTGGAGCAACAAGATTATCTATTCAGAAAAATTTCAGATTATTATGAATTTGTATCTGAAATCAAAAAATATGTATAAAGACTTAGCATACCCATAAATTGAATATTCTCTTATACAATCCTTCTCTATACACGAGTCTCCGACTCCTTAGAGAAGAAAAAAATGTAATATATATATATTATTATCTAATTATTTAAAATGTATATAACTTAAAAAAAAAATAAAAAAAAATTGTCAAAATTTACTTTTTTATATAAAAATTATGACAATAATTTTCTCTTTAAAACTGTTTCACAAACATCTTAACATCAATGCAACATATTTTGAAACAACTGTAGACTTGAAAAAAAAAAATATTCGTTATATTTTTAACGTACCCGAAATAAAGAATCAGTTCACTTTATTACTCTAAGTCATAATGCGACATTTTTGTAAGAATTATACCTCGTAGGCAATGAATCAATTATTTGAAGAAACCGAAAAAATAATATTCAAAACTTTGAAGTTCAAAGTTTGATGTAAATATCAGATAACAAGGACACAATCGGTTAAATATATTGCAAGTACCTACTCTTTAGTGTGTAGTCGATCAACGATGTTCCACATTCAAAATTATTATTAAAACATTCAGATTCGAAGTCTACTTTTGTTTAAAATGATTGACTGAAATATACTGCGTTATCATTTTTTGATTAATTTGTTTCATAATTACATAGAATTTTTCGCGTTTTAAATGAAAATAATGCCAATTGGACTGTTGTTATTTATTTTATGATGCTGTGTGACATATATTGATGAGCGGACGGGTGGATGGATGAAAATAAATTATGTATATACATACATACATATATATAAGGAAGATTTGTGAATTTATTATAAATTAATGAAATATTATGTAACACTACAATAAATTAAAATGATTTTATCCACGCTAAAATTAAATTTATATATATAACTTTGTCACCGTGCTGTTTTCACGTCAACCGGTTTCGATACTAACGTATCTTCATCAGGACCGGCATACAACTGAACTATTCCATACAATTTAAATGACATCCATTACGGGGTGTAGGCGGAGTCTTAGCGAGAGTGGGAAGGTGATTGACAAGGAGGGCATTGAAATAGGTAATATATTAAATAGCGGGTTGTTTGTGAGGTTTAATTGGTTAAACCAATGTTACCTTCGAACATAAGTTAAGATAAACTGTAAGTATAGGATTAAAGCTATTACAGGGAAATATTTAATATTATATATTTCATATTGATTTGCATCCATCCCAAATTTTGTAGTCACTATTTATGACCCTGCGCAAAACAAAGTTTTGCTTAATTGTACTCTAGGACCAGCAGATGCGGGATAACCAAAAAACTTCCGCTCTGAAATTATACTCGACTCGCGAAAACTTCATATTTAACATATATACAGGATGTAACAGACCTAGTCCACAATATTATACGGAGATACCCGACTAAATTACGAGTCGGAAATGTTCAAGGAATATGTATTTAATCTGAACCATGTCAGAGAGATATAATAAATATAAAAATTTTATCGAATACAAAAAATAAAGATCATCGAATTTCGAGCTGCTAAACTATTTTTTGTTAGATGATTTATTTCCAACTATATAGACTTAAGGCGCATACCACCAGTAATGTATAGAAGTGAGGTCTGGAGCTGGCAGAAGAGGAACGAAAGTAGACTGAATATAATAGAAATGAGATCAACGCCTAAGGCGTGTATGTGGCAGATTTATTACAGAGTAAAGAATGAAGAAATAAGGAAATAATGTAAAGCTGATCTTAGTATAGTGAGTAAGTTTAAGAATGGATCACTTAGGTGGTTTGGTCATATGGAACGAATGAATGAGGAGAGAATGGTAAGAAATATATATGACGCAAATATTAATGGCACCAGAAATAGAGGATGTCAACGGAAGACTTGGCATGACCAGGTAAACTATATACTGGAAGATGGTCATGTTAGAAGCCACAATAACCGGCGAGCTTGAGACGAGAATTATGTATCAGGACAGAAGAGTGTGGTACTCTATCCTCTCTGCCTACCCCTGCGGAAAACGGCGTGATGGTAAGTAAGTAGACTTACATGATTTTTTTATAATTTTAAAAATTTTGGATTGTCTATTTTGCATGAAAACGGTGTTAGTCTTAAATCAAATAATTTGTATGTCAAAATATTATAAGCAACCAACTAAATTTAACCACAAGTTCCATTCTAAAATTTTTTCCTGATTCTAGTAATTTTGTGTTCATCAAGTAATAATTTAAGTTAGGTACTAAATTTATTTTTTAAATAATTGTTGTTTTTTAAAAATAGATTCTGTTAAATAAACAATATAACATATGTTTTTGATTAGTTAATGCCATCCTGTATAAGAAAATTATATTTTTCGAAAACGGTAAATATATTTTTAATTCATTAAGTGGTTAATAAAACATAGTTAACAATTTAAAATAATAATATTTTCCGTATCAGTGCGGAGTTTGCACATATTCCTTGAATATTTTCTATTGATAATTGACTACGTCAGTTACACCCTGTGTATATGAAATCGATACATACATGAAATTGTACATATTCGAGTCCCAAATCAATCTTTGAATTATCATATTTGGCCAGTCTAAATCATCTCTTACGATCGTCTTTATGCTTACAATCTTGAGCGGAGCAATCTTTTGGATCAGACTGCGTTACACTCGTATGATTTGTAACCCATGTTGTACACCGACCCATACACGAATATCGGTAACGGGAGGGTGCAGAAATCGGAATGGTTAAAAAACAATGAAAGAAAATAAACATGTTCGATATTCAAATACAGATCGCACGCTTGGCCGAGAGCTGGTCTTTGATTTAATGCCCGTCGATTTTATAGGTCTGGAAAAAAAGGACACAAGCAGTTATCGCTGCGGGGTGCTAGTCAACCGAACAGGATTGTACTGGAAGCATTGAAAACGATTTCGGCAGACACCACGACATGAGCCCCGTGGACATGAGCCCCAACTTAACACGCTTAATTAAAATATACTACATTTATAATCAAATCTCATGGCGCTGCTTTGGAGTTTATTTATAAATGCTGTGTTATTACTTATACATATTAAGATTGCACGTGTACTATGCCACCATCCTTCAAAACTGAGAACTCCCGCTCTCTTAAATTTGCTCCCCCACTTTTCAGAGCTAAACTAGAGTAGTGCTTATGGCCAATAAGCTTCTTCAAGCTATCTTCTTTTCTCGCAAAACGCTCAAATTTTTTTTTGGAATTGTTTGGAATAAAAAGCGATGATCTTATCTAGAACTTTTTTTTACTTAGTATACTATGCATTTATTCAATCCAAATTACAATATTCCATCATTAATTAGAGATCAGCTTATAATTCTATCCTGATTCCAGTAAAAAATTTACAAAAACTTATCATAAAAGTAATACTAAAAAAACCAAAAGATTATCTGACAAAATCACTATTCGAATTCTAAGAGAAATAATTAAAGCTATCAAAAAATACTTTAAAGATAAATATGTACCCCGATATTTATATTTTTATATCGTTGCTATTAACTTAATGTATTTTATTTTATTATAAACTAGTTATTGTAAACAATAATTATTAATATGTAACCCTCCTCTCTGCACAAGTACATGATTTTTAGAGAAGTTGTTGAACTAAAAAAAAACTTATTATTGTATTGTATCATTGTAATTATAACAGATTAATAAAATAAATAAAAAATAGGATTTGAGTAATTTGGGCATGTAGTGATAGGCGGCGGATGAACAGCTCACAGCCGTTGTTCAGAGCAGCTCCCTCCAATGGTCAAATTACATTAATCATTTTCAACCTCTATAGTGGAGTGGAAGTATCAAGAATGAAGATTTTTTACTGGGTAAGATTTTTCACGTAAATTATATTTATTAGTGGTTGTTAAATTTTTATTTAAACAGTTATTAAATATTATTAGTGAACGATGATTTTTAACCGATTGTTATTCATAATAACTGGTACACCAGAAAGTAAACCTTCAACAGTTTAACTTAGTTACCAACCATCGTCATAATCACAGCCACATAACGGTATACTGTTAACGGTTGGTATTATATATAAATTTGTATTATCTCAGTCACTATCAATATCTAATAAACTGTAAATATATCATTAAGGAGAACACATTCTTATTCTGAAGTTGTAATTAATCAGAACAGACGGTCTGTGTAATATAAGTTGTATCAATGTGTCCAAAATTTAACAAAAATGAATTGATAATTCTGGCGTCTACAGTCGGTTTACTCAAAGGTATTTGTGATTCCGTAAAAATAATGTAGATGGCTTTCAAAAATAATGGAACGACATATGTATTAATTTAAAAAAGTGTAACATATAGGTTAGAAAATTTGTCATGGAAAATACTGGCATTATAACACAAATGGTAGTGTACTTCCCCGGATTGGAAATAGAGATCCAGGTTTGAATATTTTTCGACAAAATTGATTTTATATGTATATATTTTTAATTAATACATTAAATTAGTATTTGTAAATATATCTGTGTAATTTTTATTTATTTGGATAAATGTATATTTTTAATTTAAATTGAAAATTACAAGTATTTTTTATACCTTTAATGATTAATTTTCTCAGTTTTGGTCCTATTAACTTATATAAGAAGACTCTGTGCATCGTATGGATATCATACACTCTCGTCACATGTCCCGCCCACTGCAGCCTTCAAGTTTATACCTTCCTCTAGATATCTCGAACGTCATACCGATCCCTAAGTTTCAAGTTCTTTAATATCCTTAATTATCCGTTTAAGTTATTGTTGAGATAAGAAGACAATGTCATGTTTTGATATAAATAAAATTTAGTTTATATCATCTCTGATCAAGATTTATTGTTGAAATTTACTCTGTACGATTCTTCTCGTCGATCTTGTTACAGTTGTTGATACAAAGTCCAGCCCTGCTTCTCTGTACTCCCTGAGACAATAGGCAGAGAGGGATGAGTTAGTTGGGTCCTCAAGGGCCAAGTCGTGTGACTGCCAACAACGCATACAATTCGTATTTACCGCATTTTGTATTCGGCACCTTGAGCTTGAAGTACTGCGAGATATCTTCTTGAGTTTTGTGCCTGAACAATAATATTCAAGCAAGCAAATTGCAAAATATATATAAACATTTTAGATAAACCTCTACACTGAAAAATCTATCATCGAAAATATATAGTCATCACAGAGTTTCGAATCAAAATGAAAACACACTTAGTCGGTTCAACGAGTGAGGAATCTTTCTCTTCCTCTTCGTCCTTTGACATGGTCCACCACAACAAGATAAATCTCTCTCATCGCAAAAAATCCAAGAAATTTGAGAATTTGTCATAGGCAAATATTAAAAAGTCTGTCCTTGATGCTCAACTCCTATAAATTGAAGATGTTCGTGCAACACGCCGTTCACGCATGTAATATATATCCAGCATCACATCTTAAATGCTTCCGTCTTCTTTCCCGTGTCTTCAGAATCCATGATTTCCCAATATTCAAACAAAACTGTTAAGGTGTTAAATAGTTATTATAGATTTTTTTAAATGAAAACAAAAATTTGTTGTGTTGTTGCAATAAACAACATAGTTAAATTGATTGATTTTAAAAATTGTATAATAAATCGTATCAATTATAAAAATATACAAAATATAAGTTCCTAATTTGTCATAAACGTAATCGGTTGATGTTGTGGAATGGTAACACGTTTTTCCAGATAGGAAAAGGTCCAGATTTGAATCCCGTTTGCAAACAAATATTTTTTCGATAAATAAATATTAATGTATTTTTTTAAATTGATTAATTTAATTTGTATTTGTTATTAACGATAAATCAAAAACTTTTTTGTGCCTTTGTAGATCTGTAGGAAAGTATCATCTGGGAACATTTGAATAGTTGATTATGGTTAATTAACAGGCAATCACTCATGATTTACAGAATAAAAAGGATAATGTACAGTGACCTAAGAATGAATGTTAGCAAATAAAAATTGATGGTATTCGAGAAAGAGGAATCTATTATATTTCATGTAGGTGCATGGGAAGTATGTTTGATGAGAACGGAAAGATTGAAAAAGATCTCGAAAGAAGGATGACTACACAGAGTGGGCGGTAAGATAAGCAATGCATAATTGTACCAACACAAAATAAACTTTAACGCAGCTGAACAATTGAGACGCGTAAGTCGTCTATGATCTATAGAGAAAGAAAAATAAATGAAATACAAATGTGTTTCATTTAATTTTCTTTCACATTACAGATTCCTTTCAGATTACACAGTTGTGACTAATGTCACAACTGTATAATCTCAGTTTTATTTAGTACATATGCTAAACTTACATTCTGACACTTTCAAAAATGCACATGTTTAAAAGCCACAACCTAAGAAGTTCGAAAAATAACATAATTTAAAAAAAATATATATATATATATATATATAAGTAATGCCTACTACTAATTAGAAGTATGTGAATTAATGTAAAGATAAAAACAGAGTACATAAATAATAATATCCAACTATTAATTTGATCGAAAAAATTTACATTTGGCGCACAAAAATTCATTTTACAAATGCAATCGCTACTAGAGACAAGTCCGTACATGTCAAACGCGCCTCCTGACGTTTTACGTTTTAGTTTCCGTAAGAAATCAAGATTTTGCAAAGTTTATGTTTCATAAATTGATAATGGAACAACGCTTAAATCCAATTTTTCATATTCATATTCTTTGAAGACGATGTGACCGAAGAACTGAAGGACCTGCCCTAAATATCAAGCTCTTCCAGGATGGGATATTAAGTATTTACGTCCAGCATCAAGTAAATAAGTAAGTCATTATTATCAAATTGAAAAATGTGATTTTATTAAAAATGAATTGTTAGTTATCTCGAGACTGATTCCTGGGTTCTGTGCTTAATATTTGGATTCGTTTAGCATAAATCTATTGGTTTTTTTAATAAACGATTCTGACGTGTCTTTAAGAGGTATTCAATCAACAGGCTTCATTTCAATGGCACGAGAAATAATGTTGGCGTGTAAGGCGTTAGTCAACAACGTTTATTGCCCGCCCGAGCAGTGGCGCCATGTCCCAGGCTATAAATTGCTTCCCTCTCACAGACGAACAATAACCATGTTTATTATAAACATTTTCACAGATTGTTGCTAAAATGCGTAATAATATAAACAGAATAAGCTGAGAGGGTAATAAAATGTGAAGGATTTTGACAAGTTTTGATATGTAGCGTTGATTGTTTTATGTTTTTAATGCAGTCAGTAGTCGTTATTTAATAAAATCGAATTAAACAATTATTCATTTAACGAAGATAAAAACACATTAGGTACTCATATATATTTCACACGTGTGTATCACATTCTATCAATTCATGGAATATGATTTAATTGTTCGGAAAAATATTCATAAATTCGTAAAAATAAATAAAATTCAAAATATAAATCTCTACGGCGGAAACCAAATCCGTACTGACCACTGCACTGATCGATGTAACTAACTTACCATCATACATAGAGAAGAGAGCGCCACACTCTGCTGTCCTGAAATACAATCCTCGCCTCATTCACATCTATACATCTACTCATACAAGCTCGCCAATTATTGAGGCTTCTAACAGGAACATGCTCCAGTATCTGGTCTTCCGTAGACGTCCTCTATTTCTGGTGCCACATGACTATGTGTATTTCTTACTATTCTCTCCTCATTCATCTGTTCCGTATGACCAAACCACCTAAGCGATCGTCTTTTATTCTTATTCACTATGCTAAATTCTTCTAATTTCTTAATTTTTTTCTTTGTCATAAATATATTTATTACATAAATGCTTAAATGATGATGATAAATGGTTTCGTATAAAGTACCAACTCAAACGAGACATTAAGTGTTCTTTGAAATAATTATGCTGTTAACTCGCCAATATCGCGGATGCGTTGGTTTTGTAACAAATTGAATTTCGTTGACATTTTTTGTTGCAGGAGCATACTTGAACTGAAGAAATATTTATATGTAATGTTTACTTAGTTTTTGTTTTTTATTATTTTATATTATATTTTAACTGTTATATTTAAATGTTAATTAAAAATGTACTATTATATTTAAATTAAATAAAAAATGTATAAGTATGCAAAAGCCCCACAAGCGCATTGATGGAAATAAAAAAATAAAAATAAATGTTCAAAACAATAGATCAGCCCGCCGACTGTGAAATACGGTCCATGATTCGTGGCAAGCGTTTTGATGACAATGATGAACTCAAAATGTACAAACATGATTTTCATCCAAATTACTAATTACAAAAATTGGTGACCCGTTATGACAAGTGTGTTAATAATAGTGGAAACTATGCTGAGAAGTGTGTAATATCCGAAGAGAGTAAAGTGTTGTAAAAATGATGTGTTACATAAAAAAAAATCCGCTATATAAAATAATATATAAATAATAAGAAAGGAAAAAACTTTATTTTAAACCATTATTTATTAACACATCGACATGTTTCAAAACTTATGGTCCAATATTCAGGAAACAATGTTTACTAAAATTAAAATCGCAAGCATAGACAAAACAAAATTATATTTATAAGTGGCGGGTTACTAAGTAGGAACTACTATGCTAACAATTTTAAAAGGTGGCAAAAAGGATTTGGTTACTTATAATATTAAATTTGCTCTTAACACTGTTTCTTATTTATAGAATTTCAATTTTATCTATCTATAAACCAACCCCTAGTATTTGTATATAAAATTTATAAATCGCTTTAATGTCAAAAGAATGGATTGTTTCCAAAAGATGATTGGAGAATTCAGAAACAATTTGTTTTATCTTATTATTTATATAATATGCGGTCACGAAGTAATTTTGCTAATATTGAAAAAAAAAATATAGATTGCCAAAGTGATTGCCGAATTTTGTAAATAAAAGGTTTCAATATTTTTAAAGAAACAATTTTTATTTAGTAAATTACATAATTTTTATTATTAACTATAACTGCAAATTCTCTCGAGTTTGGTCGAGGGTCTGCATTCACCATGGCCCGGAGTCGCTCATCATTAAATTTGATGGGACGTCCACCGCGGGTTCGTCTTCCAGTGTAAGTTCCCCAAACGAAACATGCTAAACCACATAGGACTTGTTTGAGCTTTCACTGAACAAATATTGTTAGTTGCGGCAGTTACTTGTTAACTTTTTTAAATTAATGCAACATATAATGTCAAGTCGCAAATAAATTTCCTTCTCTACCATTGATAATTTTTTAATGGTTGTTACACGATTGAATATGAAAGTCTAAATCAGGTAGAATGTGTCTCTTTAAATATATATCAGGACAAAGGACAACCAAATAAACAATTTCTAAATAAGTACAGTTAAAACGGGAATAACTTTTACATCAACCCAATAAAATAATTTCACGGTACCATTGAAAAGTAATATTAACTATTATCCTTTGAAGTTTCAACCAGATAATCCCCATGTTAAGATAGCACTAGTAGTAACAGTATTGCACTATTTAAATAAGAAAATTTAATCCATATATGATAATATTTTTCTAATAATTATATTCAATTTAAAAAAGTATAACTAGGTATGTTCATGGAGAGGACGGGAGTAGGTGCCCCATAATGTATTGCTGCGCCACTGGAAACGACGTAACGCTAGTATTAAAAAGTTAGCTCGATATTGTTGTACATATTCGGTTTTGGTACACGTGACATTTGAGAGACTGTTAGAGTGTTAATCCCAACTCAAGAAATTTACCGTGTAATAATAAGGCGCAGAAAAGTGTGTCGCGCCTCGTCTGAGAACGGAGGCATGGTAAAACCCCCTAAAATTAAATCATTACTTTCCCTTCATTATTCCATTGTCTTGACGATTGTTTAATCCAAACACCAAGATTACTTATTCAACAAATACAGAAGTAAAAGTCCCTTCATCCCGCCATCCGAGTCATTTTCAAATCTTGGAAATAACTTTGCATAATAAGCCTCGCCATGTTTTACTGCCAACATTTTCATCAAAAGTTTTCGAAACCAAAGGACATAATACGGGGGATTTTACCCTTAACAAGGATTCCGAGAAAAGTTTAATGTTTGCATGATAATGTAATTGAATGCGAGAATCAAAAACGGCAGCAGCTGTCTTTTCTGATTATAAGGAAATTCTTCCATTGTTCGATGATACGCTCGAATTCGCGCGCCAAGGCGGTTGGCAAAAACCCCGAAACGCACCCTTTGATATTAAAAATGCTTGAAATTTCAAGTTACCAAGACGAATGAATAATTCATGATTATTTATTTATTGATCGGGTGAATTTCAAGAGCGTAAAGTGACTAATTGTGGCCGGTCTCGACATTCTCGCGATTGCATCGTCCGGCTAATTAAAACGGCAAGCCGACAATCACTCTTGGTCACAGCTGACGGATGCGTAGTTAAATTTGATTTTTGTTTAAATGACAGCGTTAGAAATAAAGATATTGGGAATCTTTTTACAGCTAATTCTGACATGACTGATGGATGTTCGCGCAGATGAGAATGTGATGTATCTACATATATTCAGCGTACAGCGAGCTGGTCGCGTCTAACTTAAAGCTTATATTATTGTATTAGACTGCAAGTTTGTGCTGGGAAGAAAGAAATTAGAAGAAAAAAAAATTATAGCAATATTCTCAGGTTTTCTTATGTGTAGAGTTTCCTGGGCTATTTTTCCGAGTGTTTCCAACCTTCTGGTTCTTTACAGGGTTCATCATCAAGGCTTATGTTGCTGCAATAAAATCCTAAACGTTGGCCAGATAATGATTCCTTAGTTTTGAAAGTTCTGTCCTTGAGTGCCTGATAAAATATATCCTTCCATAATTAAATTTAAAATCAATTTATCGTTATCAAGTGGTCTCTTCTTTTTTTTCTTCTTGAGGAACATTTTCTTGTGGCAGTAACCTCTCTCCATCGATGCCTATTCTGCGCCAGGTATTTTACTTCTCAAAAGCTTCTGCATCTGCTCTACTTTATAAATGCATTAATATTTTCCTCGACTGTCCACTTCTTCTATGTTTCCTTTTATCGCTATGATTATAAATGTAACCCAAACATTTTACTTAGTGTTTCAACCAGTTTCCAAACAGTTTCTCTGCCTTTGTTAACATTTAAGTATCGATTTAACAATCATCGTCGCCATCTTTCACAATTCATACATGTTCGAGGAGCTATATATCTTCATTCAACTCAATTCTGTGCAATGTGCACTACTGATGAGTCTAGACCACCAACAGACCACTATTTGATCATTCCAATCTCCTGGCGACCTTATCTTGCTTCGTCTGCATTCAAGGTATTTTTTTTACTTATTAGTGAAATCAGAAAAAATATTATTAGACACTTATGTTTGAACCAGTATTCACAAATTTTCAGATAACACGTGACAACTCGTCAAGTCTCAACATAATTTTATTGTATTGCAAAAATAAATACATGACTTCGAAGACCTCGAAATGATTTCAATGAAAAATTATTGGTATTCTTGAACTATTTGCTCATATTTTCTCTATCGACTCGGGCCACAACGAAGAATGCGAGATGTTTAAATATTTTGTTTATCTTGCGGTCAATGGCGGCTCCTCTAGTTGTCTATTAATAATTATCATAATTTGTTAATATTTTTAATTGTTACAATTATTTATAATATAATACAACGCAGATGATACATGTTTATAATTGTCAACGTGTGATTTTAACTTGCCATGTGATCTGAAATGTATGTAGAATTGTAAGTAAAAAATGAGTTTGATAAAAAAGTAGATAAAATAGACGTAAAAGAATGAATCTAAGTTATGAGCGATGTAACGTTTTATGCTAACGCCCGCTACTTACTGAACATTTATGACTGAGAAAAAACTGAATGAGTAGTCTAGCCCAGGGATGCCAAATAGGAATCATTATCACAAAGTTAACGATTTTTTTCGTACGCTAGTAGCTACATATATTAATTGTGACTTGAATGAACAAGAAATACCATGGACCGAAATAAGTGGCAAAAGATCATCTATGCCATCAGCCGCAAATAGCCGCGATTCCATGATCACGACTGCGCTCTTTGAAGATGTGACAAAGATGAAGAACATTTCGAAACAAGTCATCATCTTAAATATGAATTAAATATATTAATTAGAAAGATATACATATAAAATCAATTTTACCGAAAAATGTTGTTGTAGAAGGTTATGTATCATGTTTTCAAGATCGATTTCGTCAATAAAAACTCAGGTTGTTTCACGTTCGATTTATTCAAGAGAACTAATTACAAAATATTTACTGGTGCCTTATATAGGCAAGTTTCCTGCCTACGTGCTATTTACTAATGTAATGTCGGACATAAATATGCTATATTTACTAGTGTATAGCGTGACATAATTAGTTCTTTATATTATATATAAGGACACGTGTTTTTACATGCGAAAAACGTGTAAGTCAGCTGCATTGCAGGTATCTTTTATGCCGTTAAATGCGGCACACAGAAAATGTCGTATATGGGGCATTATATATTTGTTTGTTTGTAAGTAGATGTACCTACATGAATATTTTGATAATATTGTATCCACGTTCGTAACACTAATCTTTCAGGGAAACACATCCAATATATCATGTGAGAGATTTTTTAAAGTTTTACAGGGAGAGAAGGTAGAGCACCACGCTCTTCTGTTTTGACACACGAAGACTGACCACAAGCACCAGCCGCCACTGCTCACGGTGCGTCGTGGGAATGGCTTCAATCAAACCAATCAAGTTTCCACGAGATGACAGCGCTCTCCAATTCAACAAAACTTTATTAACACTCAAAACCCTCTCGATATTCACATTGGACAATCATCAAGAGCGAGACTACTCGAGTTTTGACATTTCATTTCACCATGTCATCGTTTGACTTCTTGAAAGAACACGATTAGACAATTCAAAGACCCGATCGCGTTTTTCGTCCATCAGTAAAAGTTTCATTTTTCAATTATTGCCACGAAAAACCTGTTGAAACATACATGCAGAGCTTTTAAAAAAGTCATATTTGTTATATATTTTTTAACTTTGTTTTATTAACCACTTATTAAGTTTAAATACATGTATCGGTTTATGTTGTGTATGAGTTTAAATACCATTTTTTCTTCAGGATGTCAATACTAACTAAAAACATATGTTGTTATTTCTTTACCAGAATATATTTTTAAAAAACAATAAGTATTTAAAAAATAATTTTAGTACCTAACTCAAATATTATTAAAGGTAATAATATGTACCTATCTACTTACATTATATATAATTATTACATTAATAATATTATAACATTAATAATATTTTATATTAGTATTCAGTAGCTGGCCTTGATGGGAATTCAGATTCAGTTACAATTTTAAAAATGGATTTAAGGAGGGAAGTACCTTTCTGTCCTGAAGATTTGAAGAACAACTATGCAAAATTTGAAATTATACCAGAGAAATAGGGTGAACTGGACAGGAAGGGGGAGTATGTCATTGTTTCGCTCTGGGTCCTAAAAAGTAACTATGCAAAATTTGAAATTATACCAGAGAAATAGGGTGAACTGGACAGGAAGGGGGAGTATGTCATTGTTTCGCTCTGGGTCCTAAAAAGTAACTATGCAAAATTTAGAAAAACACATTGATATCATGGTGAGGAAGTGGCGTGGCCAAAGGGAGGAGGGATGGTATTTATGTTTTGGGATTCTAAAGAATAATTATAAAAATTAGAGTTTAATCGATCAAATAATGTAGAATTGTATACAAAACAAGACATACAAACGTTTAGTTTTGTACATATATAGATATTAGTATAACATTATTAGATTTAAATGTATTAAAAATAGTAAATATTATTCGATTATTAAATATCAAGTATTTACAAGTGTACAAATATGTATACATCACTTTTATCTGCCATTTAAATAAATACATGTTGATCTTTAGTGCATATAATTACTGTCATCTATATTTCATTAAAATTATTTATTTGCTTTTACTTGTAAAAAACACAAACATTTTGATGACAGATCAACACGAAAGTATGAAATGCAATGGGCAGGCACATTTCTCGGAGGATGGATAATCGTTGGACGAGTGCAATCATTCAGTCATACCTAAAGGAATCAGATCGCCCTAAAATCCGCTGGATCGACGAAAGCATTAAATTCTGCCGCAAAATAACAATGGACAGAGAAAAGTGGGAGAAACTCAAAGAGATCTTCATCCAAAGTGGATAGAAATGTGCTGAAGATTACGGTAAAGATTATTATTAGAAAACTAAATTTAAACAAGTATAGGTAAAATTATAAACTTATATTTTTCATCAAAATAAAATCAAAAAATGTTGTGTAAAAGTATTTTGTATATAAATGATATATTGGAGAACATGTCCAACTCTTTTTTCATTCTATTTAAATTATATGACAAACTAACTAACTTACCATCACGCCGTTTCCCCGCGAGGATAGGATGAAGCGCCACACTCTTCTAACCTGCCACAAAACTCTCGCCTTATCCACATTCGTACAAGCTCCGATGCAAGCTCGATGATTGTTATTATTTTTTTGAACTTATACTTACTATTATAATACTTTGAACGCACTAATGTCTTTCGCCTCCCCCCAGTAACTAGTGACAGGCCAGTCGATCAGAATAGTTAAAAAGCAGTAATCAACCTCCGAGACTTCGTAAGTCTATTGTGTTTGACCTTTGGCGAAATAATGAGAATCTCATACAGTCCACTGCATCCGGAGGCGATTGGGAAACCCATGGAGAGGCGGTGAGTCCCTTTTCCTGTTTCTCTGTTTTCTGGCACCTAAAGTGTGATTGCAACACTGGTCATATTATTCAACCTATCATCCTTGCTTTAGCCTTCCCAAGCTCCTGAAGCCCTGTTAATCTTATGTTTAGCAGTACTGTGCAATGCAACCCAACCTCCGAAACCTAAAGCTTAATTAATACACTTATCTCAATATACAAATAATAGATCTCATTCAGCATATCAACTTAATGTATTCCAACATTTATTTTCTAAACTGACTTTAAACACGCTTTGACTAATAAACAGTTTTTAAAACATAAATCTACGAACAGTAATAACACATATCAAAATTATTAATTAATATAAATAAACTTTGTAACCACTTTTATTTAATTATTTAATCAGTAAAAAACAAATGATTAATTATTAAAATGACAAAATTATTACTTCTACTATTGGAACCATTATTTAATATAATATTAAACTTGTCGATTGAACATTTACAAGTTGTTTTATTTATTTTTTTAATTTTCTAGTAACTCAATAAATTTTATACAAATACCGGTAATATTTGTATTAAATGTTGCAAATACTGATATTACATCTAGTTAAAAATATAAATGATGATAATCAGCTATTAATATGGTCGACAGTCAGGTTTTGAATTAACAAAGACTTGCTGATTGCAATAAGCCTTCACAGCTCAAACTGATGCTTGCATTATTAAGACCGTATCATACACACCGATTTAGATGCCCTGAATTACAAAATTATTGTATTTTAAATTATTGAATATAGAAAAATCAGAGTCGCTACCGCTATATATATAATTATTAAAATCAAGACATAAATTCATTTTCCATAAATCTGACGATGAAATATAATATACTTATATTACAGATATTATCTTGCAACACAGACAATGGAATTCTAAAACCTTGATAATTTGAACATATACACTATAGTCCCTTCATTAACTGGCATCATAATAAAAAGAACCATTAGTAGGTATGTATTATAATACCAGGAAAGGAATCCAATATGACTGCCTAGCATCAAGACGATATGTAAAAATTTGGACGCTCTAATGAGTAGCAAACTAATATCATTAACTGATGTACTTACGTTTTTTTTTTAATTTTTCACTAAACTAAACTTTGTGTTACACACACTGTGAGTTATACTTGTGTCACTACTATAGTTTCGAGAGTATTCCTCTCATTCGTTATATTCGTTAAATTATTACAAATTAAATAAATCATCTAGAAAGGAATACAGAAAAAAATCTATTAATTGAAAAAATACCTAGTTGCTTCCGGGATTCAAACCTGGACCTCTTTATATCCCGGTAGCAACAAAATATTTGTTCGATTGATAATTTTTTTTGTATATCTTTTTAGTTGATTCATTACATTTTTATTAAAAACCACAGAACTGTGTTCTGAAAATGCAACTTCACAACAAAAATGTGTTTTCCTTATTTTAATTATTACTAATTTAAAATTAACTTTAGTTTGTCCCCGACCTACTCGGATAGGGTAGCAGGGAATGGAAGGGAGAGGGATTTTATTTATTGGTGGGAATATGAACAGTAGGGGTTAAGTATTAGGGAATGTGATATTATTAGCTCCTCGAACTCAGACTCGAACTAGAAAATTTTTCCGATTATGTTACATTAACGCATACAGAAGTAAAAAATAAATGCCTCACTTAGAAAATTGGCAGATTGGCGACTTTTGTATGAGGTCACTGTAGCTTAATCGGTAAAGCTTAGTTAGTGTCTCAATGATGACTAGATGATTTAAGTATAAAAATTTATTTGAACAGTAATATAGATTAAAAATATCCATATTCTGAATATATTATGCAAAAGGCTTACACGAGTTTTTAATTTATAAATAAATATATTATAAAACAATTTTTTTAGCCAATTTACCTAATTTGAATTCGTGGAAGTCTAGTGTAACACCAGCCTGAGTATCCCCAATGACTCCCTTCCCAATTAGCTCCGTGAGAGGGACTCTGTGCGCCCGATTAGCCCCGAATAGAGATGTATAAGCATATTATTGTGTGGGTGTCTCTGCTTAATCAACGTTTTTTACACTGTCATCGCCGGTCGCCAGTGCTTTTTCAACTGAGAAACCCTGTTATTCGTTGTCAGTCGAAAATATCAATAATTGACATGTTAGTTATTTTGTACTACAACATGTTTATATATATATTTTAACATAAATTACACACATATTAAGTTATGTTTATGTCACGTTTATAAGAATATTAATAAATTAAAATTTCTATATACATTATTAGTGAAAAATCAGGTTAAGTATAATTCAAACTTTTTACAATGCGCAAAACATAAACTCTCAAAAAAAAATTAAATAACGCTTAGAGGCATAGAAAAATATATGTCGGGCATCACGTGAAGATGAAATGTGGCAGACCACATGGCTCGAAAGACAATGCAGACTTCCAATGGTATTGAGGGGAATCAAGAAGCCGGCATGTCGCTCCAAATCCCGCTGGACTGACGAAATCATCAAGTTCTGCAGAAATACGTGGCAGCGAATAACAATAAAGCAGACACCTGGGGAGGCCTTAATCCAGCAATGGACAGTAAATCACTGATGACACCAGTTGATGAGAGGAACTGCGTTTCTTGAAACTATTGTCATGACAAATATAATTCAACTCAAACTCATACTCAATGTGTGTGTGAGTACAAAGTTAGTTCATTTATTTATTATTTTTCTTCTGCTTCTTCTTCAGCGACCTCATGGCCGTCCATGATCTTATCGTGATACTCCACCATCCACTTCTTGACATTGTCTTTATGGTCTATTCTGACAGGCACTCGCCTACCTCTTAGAATATTTAAAAAATTTAATACTTCGCACGGTCCAAACTTTTTCCCGCTAAAACTGATTTACAATTTCCGGCCAAAATATGCCACCCAACATCAGTAAGACTGCAGCTAATATTTATTTGGATCATTTCTGTTTTGGTTTTGAACCTTATACCCCCGGCGTTTCATATTTCAGTTTCTTGAGAAGTACTTGGTTAAGGTCTTGGTATTGTTATGGCTACAATTTTTTCAGTTCATTGTTTATCATTGTTTCAAAATAACTTTAGCACACTGTGTCCACAAAGTTAAATCCTAAGACCGAGGAGAATGAAGACTAATAATTATATTATAGGCTTAGTCATGAGTTTCTTATCTCTAAACGATCAAGAATAATATATTTTTAATGAATATTAATTTATTTACTTTGTTTTATAAAATATTGTGAGTTATTGAAAAATAAAAATGGGAAAAACTAAATGTTTACATGAAATGATGTTTAATAAAAAAATGTTCACATGTTTTAAAATTAAATTAATAAATATATTTATAAAATAATTGTGTAAATTGATGTAATGATCCAAAATATTATAAAAAAAAATCTTTAGTAGTCTGAAAATTTTTAGTACAAGATTAGTGATTTTTAGTTGATTATTTATAATATTTTGGTTAGTTTTACACACCTAATTTATTTTTAACGATTCTAAATTATTGAATTTAAGACGCGAACATTGTTTATATGTATGTATGTTTATATGTAAAGTTGGTAATACACTGAGTACAATTTGTTTTTCTTCATCTAAAAGGGTTTTGTACGACAATAGTTACATCACATTCGATATATCTGGTCACATTTATGAGAAACCGCCATACATATATATAATATACATATACATATATAATATACTCGTTCGTAAAATTTGTATAACAAGTAATTATTTTAATAGTTCAGGAATTCATTGTATTTCTTAAATACTCTTTCTAATATAATAATTATTTAAAATTCTACGACTTTAGCATCTTCTACATTAGTTAGCGCTTTAATATTATACTTGTATAAGCTGTCCACTTGCCATGGCCTTGTTCAAATAAGATACGATTTAATAACTTTTTACTGCGAATTACTAAATACTTTAGTAAGAAAATTTATATAATATATTTGTCGACTTTAGCAAGTTGTCAGATCGTAGCCATTAAAGTTTGACAATCGCCGTCTTCGGGTAGCGGAGACAGGTATGATGGCCATGACTCTGCAAATTATACCATTGATCCCGTCAAATTATCCTGAATTATGTCGTCAGTGGTGTACCCTCTCGTTGGGTCTTTTGTTAATAAGTATCCGAGGAATTCCAAGATATTCGTCAATGGACTACAACAATTGGTATTTTTTAATGCATGGTGTAAATATAACATTCATGCCCATAGGCACGAATGCTGTATACGGAATTATTGATATAAAATAATATCTCAACTATTATTTATGGTGGTTAGGGCCCCATACTCTCAAACAAGTTTTTTTATGTTCTAAATATATATATAATAATTAATTAATCACATAAAGAGATTACTGTAGTTAGGTTAGGTTAGAACGATAGGAGATCAACAAATTTGATCATATCCATCTATGTATGACGATGAAGACGCAGTCGCCAGGTTTATGAAGGTAGCTGGGGCTGGCAACCCGTATTTTTATGGGTGTAAAGTCTAATACGAGATCTACACAGCAGACTGCATTTTAAGTAGTACCCTGATTTTCAGCATGCATTAAAGACTGATTTTTCAAAAAACTCCTAGTCGGAAATTTGTAGTAAAATTTAAAAAAAAAAACATTTTTTTATTTTTACGTATGGTTATGTAACACACATTATTTTAAACTTTGTAACACATATTCTTATTATTTTAATTTTGTTCATTCTTCACTCTATCGTACCGACATAGATTTGTGTGGAACCATAGACTGAATGCAATGGAAATATGTCACATTGTTGTATGCGTGTAAAATCTATATAATTACATTATACAATTTGTATCCGCTATAAATGAGTCGCAATTACACTATATTTGACCTCGCCAGGTGTATGTGATAATTTGGACTATAAAGATTATTCTTGTAAAAGTCTAATTAGAATAGTAACAAGTTATTTTTCCATATTCTAGAAAGTATTAATAGATTCGCGAGTGCTATTGGTACTATTGTCGTAGATGACGTATTACTCGTACAATATATTATATATACAGAAGGTATCGTTGTTTTATCTACCTGAGTAGCCAACTCGTAATAATATTAATATGATTGTTATTACCTTTTTTCTAAAACTTGAGTTATGTAGTAGTCCGTGCAATAAATCCTTACCATATTAAGACATATATCGTAGAGAAATATAATAAATCTTATGCATGCTATAGGAGCTACATCCCTGTGCATCTTTGATATCAAACAGGATGGGAGTTAGTTTTAGAATTTTTTTACATTTCTGTGATCCATTTACTCGAATACGGTCCAGCTAGGAGCCTCGAAGTTGTGTGGATGTAGATGAGGCAAGAATTGTGTGCGGTGCCTTCTGGCAATGGCGTGATGATTTATTTATTTAATACTATCGTTACTATTTCATTCATTATTACATGTCTACCTTACTAGATCATAGTTCGTATCGAGGTAGGCAGTGTATTTCTCTTGTATCATTTGCAGTAAGTTAGTTACAATAATTCAATCTATAAAGACATGTTTTCTTAGAAAGCAATCACTGACATATATTAAATTAAATAACTATAACTTTGTATGAAACCACGAAATTTATTATACGTCAACCGGTTTCGCTTATCTCAAGCTTCATCGGGACGTATTTAAAACTGATCGGTCATTGGTCGCGGAATAGTGACATTTCATATCATATTCATCAACGATAATTAAACGTTGTTTTGCAATCCTTCATCGCCTTAGCAATATAGCCCGGATTGGCTTTTGGCCGGAGATCACTCCAATTCTCTCTAGTCTGCTCCTTGGTTCCAGATGTCTCAATAGCATTCAGATCCCTATGGATTCCTTCTAGCAAATGATCCCATCTAATTTACCAATACTTCGTCTGGTTAATGAAATGTTAAATAAACTCTTACACCAGTGATGCCTGGCCGAAGACGTTGGATTTTAAAATATTTGACGATGTTAGACTCATAGTATATATAATATATTGACTATCGAAAAATATTGTTGTTGCGCCACCGGAATTCGAACCTGGATCTCTTTCCTAACCGGGGAAGGTGCATTATCCAACTATGCTACAGCGACAATATTTTTAGCGACAATTTTCGAACCTATATGTTACCTTTTTGATATTAATACATTTAATTGTTCCATTATTTGAAAGAGCCATCTACCTTATTTTTACAGAATCTCAAATACCTTTGAGTAAACTGATAGCAGACGCCAGAAATATTAATTCATTTTTATTAAATTTTGGACACATTTAAATATCACAGACCTATGTTCATTAAATATTTAAAATATGTTCTGAATAATTACAACTTCACAATAAGAATGTGTTATCCTAATATTTCTGCTCTTTTTGAATTGAACATAATTTTTTGTTTTTAAGTTATTGTATCATCAAATTGTATGCATTTACATTATTGGAATTAAGTGACAATTACTTGACCTGATACCGCCCTGCCCAAAGCAACACGGTATAGACAACCGGCACAAGAAGTATGTCGGACAAGAACACAGAAAACATTCTTAATTCACCAGCAGAGAACAACAGCGCTCCAGGACATTTGATGTCTTCATTATGTCCCAACAATACATATAAGGTGGGCGGCAGAGCGCGTAAGTCATCGGCATCAATATCCCAGGGAACTGTATATGGACAGGACTATAACGAACTGTGTATCCAAGGCAAACCCAAGACCAACCAAAACAGAGGAACATAGCAACGAAACAAATCGTTGCTCTTGAATTTATCTTCCAACGACGATCAGACCGCGGAACTATTGTCGAAGTCACGCTCAACTGGCACAGAAGCTTGACACCACCGGGATGAAGACTAATGCAAACTTATGTTTGATCGACCGTTTCAGTTTTTTATGTGACTCCAATTGGCGGGACAGACAAAAGGAACTTTGCCAAATAACATATAGGGATCTTGTCTTAATACCGTGTATGAATAATTCGTATAATACTTTGACAAAAACCTTAACTCACATTCGGGGTAACACACCCTTTTACTTTTCTTATTTCTCAAGTAATTATAATTCTTAATCACCGGTTGTTTATAGTGCGAATTTAATTATATAGTCCTTAAGTTAAATAAATTATTGAGAAAAAATATATATATTCGATACAGTACAAATCTAACAGACTTTAAATGTTATGGTATTTATTTTGAAAATCATCACTTAACAAATATGAGCAGAATTTATAAGAAAAATTGAGGCAAATCAACATCATACAAGAGGAAGAGATAGAATGCCATTCAGGAAAGCTTATTCTCAAAAATCAATGATATACAGTGCAATAAGGTTTTTAATTAAATGCCCGACTATATATTGAAATTCATGAATCATACTTTAAAAATTGGGTAATCCGTAGCATTTTTTAATTTGTATTATTATTAAATTATAATTTTTATTAATATTCCTGTATTGAGAGCTGATAAGTGTTGCGTAAAAGCATAGGTGCCGGAAGAAAACAGGATATACGGACGGAAGTTTGCACTCACCACAATCCAGTTCTTCAGACACCTCCAAGGTGGACTGTAAATTTATCACTATCTTCGTCTAGGGTCCTTTAGAATGCACTGTATAGACGCGACGCTCAATTGAATAATATTCTTCGATTCACGAATTACCGCACCGCTTCAAGGTATCCGTTCGACTGGACGGTGGCGTGCCGGATGAGGAGAGGGAGAAAAGGGGAAGTCATAGTACATTATTTTCCTTCAAGAATAAAGAAGTAATTAACAAATAAATATATGTCCCAAACATCCTGCCCCCCGAGGATTGACTTACCTAAAAAGTCAATTCTCAACAAATTCGTATTGTTGTCCTTATAAACCGAAAATTCGTAAGGTGTAAGCATGGCAACAACAAGTTTAAATACATTGGCTTCATAGTAATCTCCACAGCTGAAATCGAGACTGATGTCACTTATAAAATATAAACCGCCTGGCAAAAGAGATGCTTGCTCAGTGCTTTGCAACACAAAATTGCCGATAGAGACTAAAGATCGAGTACCCAACCAACGAACACAAAATGCTCAGATGGACTGAAGGATTGACAAGGTAAAGTTCGAAAGAGTTCATCAGAAGAAGTTTTAAAGTAGCAGCGGTCTCAGAGAAAATAGGAAAATCCAGGCTGAGATGATGGTTACGTAATGAGGAGAACATATCGTTGAAGAATAAATACTGACAAAAAACAACGAACTCATGCAACTTGATGGTCGAATATCAAGAAGGAAATGAAGGACATCCGCATAAGTTAGGAGACCATCCTGAACAGAGCATCCTGGTGCATTCCCTCTCTCAGTTGATGTAGTCATGTCTGAACATCCACTAGGCCTCGTTTGGTGCAACGTATAGCGTGACTCTATTTTGTTCTAGATGAATCTACCTCTCTTCCTCTTTATCACTCATTTTTTTTCAAGCTGCCATCTGCCATCTCTTTTACGCAGGCCCAATGTGTGAAAAAATTCATTTCCCGCATGTTTCGTTCATACGAAGCCTTTCTTTGGTGCTGAAAATTTCTGAAGAATGGACACATTAATTTGTTTTGCAGTCCGTGGTATACATAACATGTGACGCCAACAACATGTCTCGAAGTAATAAGACATAAGAACGTAATTTACCAAAAACTATTAAAGAAATAAGAAAAATATTTTAGTTATTGATTCCGACCATGTTTCTGGTATCATTAATTATTTTCTTAGTCTTGACAAGGACCTCAATCGAACGGTGTATTATAACTTTTGATATCAATAGATTGATTACCAACAGATTGTTTAATGATCCTTATAGATATTCCATCAAATACATATTGAAGTAGGTACGAGTACAATGTAAAGATGACACAGATAAAAAGGTGAAATCATTGGCATAAAAGAACAAAAACCAGATTAAAATTGGCAATAAAAGTGTTACAATTAAAGAGAAAGAACAACATATTGTTAGATAATTAGTGCAACGATTAGTGCATCAACGATATCGAAACACGCGACAATGTGTGAAGTTTCGAAAGTTTTCACAAGTTTACAACCTCTCTTAATCTGAATACTTTACACATTTGATACCGAGATCCGCCAACAATATTGTGGTATTGTAGTACCAGCAAATGCCTGCTGCAATATTGATCCGACGTGCTGGCGATCGTGCGGAGATGTTCATGTTGCGTGATAGCTATAACGATGTTATATGCTTTGCATAAATTATGGTACTGATACTGACAATGTTGTACATTTGTGTTTATCCTTTATGAGTATTGGTATGTTTGGATGTACACATATATTGTGACACATTTAATTCATTGAAATACTACCACAATTCAGGGCGAACTTGTATTAAAGTCATCTATATGCTTGTGCACACTTGCAAGATTTGGAACTACAAAAAATAACGTCATAATGCAAAATATGTTTTTCTTAAAATATATTCATAAATTCAGTTAAATAAATAAAATATGCGGTGAACGGAACCCCAGTATTCTGCTTAATAGGCAGGTAAATTAATAATAAAATACATTAAATCATTACTTCCATGACACTTTGATACGTATATTGGAGGAGTAATCATGATGATAGAATACTGACATAGCAATCAGATTAGAGGAATCAAGATCAGAATTTAGAAATGTGAAATAATTTTTTTTTACTGGAGATCCTACATAATATATTCCGTGACAAAAAGCATCGAATTCACGGGAGTATTTGTATAAATACGTTTGTACTAATACGTTGGTAAATTTCAATCTGAAAGAGCGAGAAGGTACCTAATATGTATGTGAAAAAATCTATAACCAAGTTAGATTATAGCTAGATTAGCTCTCTGTGATTCTATTTCCAAGATTTAAAGCTTCACTGAAGGCACGAAGGTTTTCTAATACAATTGATACATGTTATTCGACAGTATTCCTGAAAATATGTTGCAGGCCTACTTCCTGAAACAGTTGTGTATAGATGCACAAGACCTCAAAGGTGACAGCAGCCACTAGTTTACAGTTGTTTGCATTAAAGATGCATTCCGAGAATTAAATTGTTACACATTGTATATATATAAACGTATTTTATGTTAAAATAGAATTTAAATGAAGACACATCGACTAACAATACAGGAGTGAACTGAAGTCAGATATCCTTTCTTCTTTAGAAATGCACTGAGAGCAAAATGTTCACTGCGACTGCATTATGCAGTCGCTGCATTAGCGACAAGATAATAAATCATATTTTAAAAAATTATTACGAAGCGCTCGGATTTGTAGTCAGATCCCGTGTTGCGTTTGTTTCGTTACTTTATTTGTTAGACTACTATCCCAACTATTCAGGTAGAAGTATGATTGATGGTCAATCGGTTCCATGATGCTATTCCAGATTTGCATGGAAGAAATTGAGTTCTTCGAATCTCGCCGGACAATCAACCGTTTATTTTCACTGCAGATTTGTATCGAAGTTTCGGGATCATTCGCATGCCGCCCGGCTAAAAAATTAATGTATTGAAATAATATCATAAATGATATCGGTGAGTGGAATATCAAAGGGGCTGCGGTATCCATAATAACGAAGTCGGTGGCTAAATTTATTCTAACCGGAGATAACTATTTGTTAATTTGATAAATGCGTAGAATTATTGAATGCCTTTGAAATCTCTTCAATCAAATCGTTTTGACTAAACTTTTATTCGTAATAATGACTTTACATATCATTAATTAAGATTAGTTATAGATCTTTACTTGTGTGTGCATATTATATATTATGCATAGTTTAGTGCTAACTCATAGCATATGGTGGTGTGGTCATAATTTGCGATAAAACAAAACCATGGAAACGTCGACATGCGAACACAAACAAAAAATTATTCATTTTTGATATTTTTTTCAACAACTTTGTGGTTAAACATATTTTAATAAAATTAATTGTAGATTATATATAATTAATAATATTAATTACCTTTGTTATTAGGAGAACACATTCTTATTGTAAAGTTGTAATTATTCAGAACAAATAATGGAACGATTAAATGTATTAATATCAAAAAGGTAACATATAGATTCGAAAATTGTCGCTGTATCATAGTTGGATAATGCACCTTCCCCGGTTAGGAAAGAGATCCAGGTTCGAATCTCGGTGGCGCAACAACAATATTTTTCGATAAAATTAATTTTATATGTATATCTTTCTAATTAATATATTTAATTCATATTTAAAATTACCTTTGTATTTAACATAGTTTTCCTGGGTAGGCAGAGAAGATAGAGTGCCACACTTTTCTATCCTGACACAATTTTCGCCTAATCCATACATCTTCTCATACAAACTCATCGATTATTAAGGCTCCTAATAGGACCATCTTCCAGTATCTGGTTAACTACAAAGCTATCTAAACTAACTAATTAACTTACCATCACGCCATTTCTCCAGATAGTGCGCCACACTCTACAACCTAAAACCTCGCCGATTATTGAGACTTTTAATAGGACCATCCTCTAGTATCTGGTTTACCTGGTGTGCCATATTATATATTGTTGGTAAAGATGTAATATCCTCGAACATTTAGTCAAGTTGTAGACGCGTAATGATTATTTTTGAGTATATCGTTGTATTACAATAACTATTCAATTTAAGTACGTCACAAATAATGAAATGTTTAATGCTGTCCGATGACTGTTAAAACCATGTTTGACCAATTAATACTATCTACAGGTCTGTACTACGGACTTTACGACTACACATACTCCTAATACTCATGTGTCTGTAGCTGCTTCCTCGTGGTCAGTCGAACGGATGAAGGGTCTCAATCTTTTGAACGTGGCCCACCACAATGAGTCTCACCAGAGTATCTTCCCTTCGCAAATTGGAGGATATGCTGCAGTTGGAGCATACGGAATCGTTAATGTGTGGTTCCATAAGTATGGAGAGAGTTTTTCTTCTTGGTGTCCACGATGTTGCCTTCAACACCACATTGCTTACGCCCCAAGCCGTATGTTTCACTTCACAGAGAAAAATTAATAGTAAAAACCAGAAATTGCATACGTATAATACGTATACAGATAATATAAAAATTTTAGATTCATTAAAAACTAGACCCACAAAGTACATTTCTGGACGCTTCTCTGTACATATAAATATTTCAATTTTTCAATTAATATACATCATAATCAAAAGTACTTAAATACTATTTTATATATTACGTATCATTTAATATAAGGTATTAAATAAAACACATTATTATTGTGAAGTTGCAGTTTTTTCAGAACATAGTTCTGTGGTATTTTAATACAAATTAAATGTATCAATTAGAGAGATATACAGTAAAATACAAATTTACCGAAAAAATATTAAATTGAAATAATAGATGTATACATTTGAAAGAACTGCAGTATGTAAGTTCGAAAATTTGTCGTTCACTTACTATGTTGGTGTGGTCTAATCGGTTAACGCATTTCCCCGGATATGAAACGATCGTATTAATATAAGATTATTATTTATTTATAATTCAAAGTTTGCAGTTTGCATACCAATTCGTAGTTTATTGTATAATAGAGTATAACAATATTTTTATTATTATTTTAAGGAAACAACTTATTAATAGGTCGTTAATACAAAAGATGGTCCCACAGAGATATTAAAGGATAATCTGTTTGATATTTTTTATGATTAAAAAGTTAAAAACATATTAAGATATTTAGTAGAATAAAACGTTAGTATACAATTTTTTTTACTCATTCACTTTATGGATGCATGCCGGCAAACCAAGAACCTTCGTAATTGAATAATTTAAGGCAACCACGCTACTATTAAGAAGGCGATGCGTCATTTGAAAACAAAATGGTTTATCGATTCGCAAATGGAATTCGATAATTGTATGTGTCGGCGTAACACATTCGAACATGCGACCATTCATGCCCGCGCGCAAAGTAGTGACAAAAATATATAAATTGCTTTTACGCTCACCGACTCATACATACCATCACGCTATGCCCAAACGAAAGTGTTCAAGTACTGGTTGCATTCCAGTAACTCAAATTACAATATAATAACTCAAATTGCGATTTATCGAGTAATTTTTGGATACTCGAAAACAATCTTCTCAAAAGTAAAAAAAAAATAATATTTTTAGCTTGTAAAATATTAGCATGATACCATGAATAGATTCATAAAAATAGTGGCATATCAGCGCGAATGCATCCAGCGTGATTGCTTTGGAGCCCTAAAGGTCCGCGACCTACAATACGTTTAATATGGAGTAATTACACTGAAGAATAAAAATTTATTTTTCTTTTGGCACAGAGCATAGAATATGTGATTCAAACAGTATTTTTAATGCTGAATTCAAGTATGTAGATAGATTTTCTCCATCAGCTACCGTTTTTATGGAAATGCAAGAATTGACATGCATTCAGATCACTGTTCAACTTACCTAAAATATAGTATTTGTTGTTTTCCTTCTATGTTTGGCATCTGGAACATCTCTCTTTAGCGTCCAACAATAATCTGCGAGCATTCTTGCACTCTATTTTTGCTGGTATCTGTTTTCCAAGACTGAGATTTGCTGGTGGGAGCCCGTTCTCTATGCTCGTCACTGACGGCGCCGAGATTGTCCAGAAAGAAATCCAGGTATGAATGCAAGAAATTAATTTTAAGGGACAGATTACACCCCATATATTTGTACGACTGTAATAGTTCACCCATAATGTCGGGGTAGTTAAGGGATTTATGATTTCGTAAAAAGTTTTACACAACACTTTTATATGACCTCTACGCTGATTTTTAGAGTTGGTTTAATAGTTGTCCGAATTGTTCATATTTTATTAAAGTTCTTCTTTGGGGACCCACAAAAATTCCTTTTTTGATCTTAGCGTCACTAACACGAGGAAAATTTTATTTAGGAAGTTTTTAAAAGCCCAAATTTTATATGGAGTGGAGGTAAAATAATAATTTCCGAGTTAACTAGTGGTGGATTTACAACATTTTTCTGCTCAGGCGAAAACACCTTACATTTCGGCCATTCTTTCTTGACGTAATAATTGACATGATAATATGTCTTGTCTCTGCTGTCCCATTCACATAAAAACCAAGAAAATTTCATGTAGTCAGGCTGTAAACCCATTAATAATGCAATAACTTTTAAATTACTACATATTACCCAACTGTACTTGTATTAAATTTTTTCTAAGAGGATTTTGATATTATCGAATATTTATTTCATATTAGTTGCTTAAGCTACCGCCACATAAGGAAATTTGTTACCGTTTTGCAAATGTACAGACTTTAGACTAGTTTTCGTGAAGTCTCCATCTGTAGATTTATGTTCATGGTAATGTTCATCCATGGCAGCAGAAATCATGTTACAGTACACTAAACTATTTTCTTGAGAATCTAAATCTTGAAACTCTTCCTGACGAGTATGAAAGAAACATACTGTAGTATCGGTATATAGAAAGCTCGGATTATTTCTTTGACAACTGCAAATATTGAACAAGGTCGTTTAATTGTCTCTGAGTTATCAGACGAAGTTTACGGTCAGAGGATACTGCTTCAAAATCGAAATCAGTTTGCTCCTCTTTTTGCACTTCTGTGGTTACTTCATATTCTGATTCATCTTCTAAAGTTATATAACAAAACCAGAGTACGTGCGCGTGGCGAACGTTTCTATCAACTGTATGTCTTTAGAAAACCTGCAGTAAAGAAATCATCACGAGTAAACAACACACGTTAAAAATGATTTAATCTTTAACTGTATATGCCGCTTACTGCGAATTAAGAGTTGAACTGCTCACATCGAGTACCGCAACAGCAATACTTGAAAATTGTTATTACACTAAAACTGTGAGTGATAGAAAAATTTTGATGGTATATCTGAGTTCAGCGTGAAATGTTACTTTAGAAACACAATAGTAAGAAATGGATTTATAAACATAAAAAAATATGAATTAAATATATTAATTGTAAAGATATACATATAAAATCAATTTTATCGAAAAATATTGTTGTTGCGCTACCGGGATTCGAACCTGGATCTCTTCCCTAACCGGCTAGATGGCTCTGTCAAATGATGGAACGATTAAATGTATTAAATTCAAAAAGGTAACATATAGGGTCGAAAAAATGTCGGTAAAAATAATGCCGCTGTAGCTTAGTTGGATAAAGCACCTCCCCCGGTTGGGGAAGAGATCCAGGTTCGAATCCCGGTAGCGCAACAACAATATTTTTCGATAAAATTGATTTTATATGTATATCTTTATAATTAATATATTTAATTCATATTTAAAATATCACAGACCGTCTGTTCTGAATAATTACAACTTCACAATAAGAATGTGTTCTCCAAAAAAAAAAAAAAATTTTTTTATTTAATTATTTGAAAACATAATTGATATACACAGAAGTATTCTGATAATATATCGAGTTAGAGACCAGACCGTCAATGCAAAGCAAAAATCACCACAAAGTAAAGCAAGATTCGGATTTAGTGATGCCCGAAACCACACTTGTTCTTATTAAGAAAATTTAAATATTATAGAAGACAAGAAACTAATTTGTAATTTTGTTCTTACCTTGCTTTGTAATAAATAAAACAGTAAAGTGCCTCAATATGATTATATCTCGTATACAATACATATATACGAAAGGCCGTTACATTTCGAAATAGGGCCAATAATTTCAATTTTTTTCGTAAGTTAAAATAATTTCACTATTAACAAAGGATGTAAAGTGCGATTAAAGCTTAGTACTTATCGATTTTTACAACTGCAACACGACTGATCAGTTATTTCGTTTGTAGATTTCTGTTATGTTCAAAATTTTGCTCCCATGTTGACGGAAAATGTGTACATGATAATTTTGATCTGCTTACAAAATACAAAGCACAACGAATAAATGTCAGTTTCGCTCTATCTTTGTATCATAATTTACGTGAATTTAGAGACAAAAGCTTCATCCGTGTTATTTCACTGCCTGTTTGTTCCGTGTTTAGTAATATTATTTAAAAACTTCAATGAAATTTTGAAATGTTATGATGTTTTAAAAGCATCCAGTGATTAGAAAAAGATCATTTTGACTCAGGTTTATTATTATTTTCACATATCTAGGATACCTAAATAACGTTTTAGACTGACACAGATATACATTTATGATACGTTAAAATATCACAAAAAAATTTGAATCGTGTATGTTATTACTTTTTTTTTTAAACGGGTGTTATATAATGTAATAATTTACAGTAAATATGGTTGGTGTATTATCACACATGGAAATGTGCATATGCAACATGCAACGTCATCAGACGTACAACCTATTCCTCACCTTATTTCGTATGGTCTAATTGACCTGGCGTGATTGCCTGCGATATCTCACGGCCGCACTAGCCGACAGGACAGTGGCCGCGGCGTGGCGGAAGAAATACTGTTTTAACCGCCTTTAATGAATAAAACAAATGTCTACAACACCCATCAGTCGACACGCTTCATATTTACTCACGTCAGAAAAAAACGACTCCTTGTTGGTTTTCGACCTAATCAGTTCCTGGCGTCTCGTGCAGACTAGTTACAATCATTAAATGCATCTGAAATCTAAAATTTAAACCTTTGTTTTTACAGTGAATGTTGATTGAAAATTTTATGAAATAGTTCAGTTGTACGCCAGTCCTGACGAAGATACGTTAGTATATCGAATCCAGTTGACGTAAAAATAATAAATAATGCACCTTTCCCGGTTAGGAAAGAGATCCAGGTTCGAATCGCGGTGGCGCAACAACAATATTTTTCGATAAAATTGATTTTATATGTATATCTTTCTAATTAATATATTTAAAATATCACAGACCTATGTTCTGAATAATTACAACTTCACAATAAGAATGTGTTCTCCTAAAATAATAAAGTTGTATCAATGTGTCCAAAATTTAATAAAAATGAATTGATAATTCTGGCGTCTGCTATCAGTTTACTCAAAGGTATTTGAGATTCTGTAAAAATAAGGTAGATGGCTCTTTCAAATAATGGAACAATTAAATGTATTAATATCAAAAAGGTAACATATAGGTTCGAAAATTGTCGCTAAAAATATTGTCGCTGTAGCATAGTTGGATAATGCACCTTCCCCGGTTAGGAAAGAGATCCAGGTTCGAATCGCGGTGGCGCAACAACAATATTTTTCGATAAAATTGATTTTATATGTATATCTTTCTAATTAATATATTTAATTCATATTTAAAAATAATACACTGATTTAAACAAAGTTATAATCTAAAGTTGTATATATATATATACAACTTTAGATTATGTCTAACCACAAAGTTAATACTACAAACATACTATACTATTATTTGACTAATTTTTCCAATATTAAATCAGTATCACCAGTCATTTTGGTTCTCCTAAAAAGATCCAAATTTTGTGAGGATATGGAACTTATATACGGATCGTAATATTCTGGTATGGAACGGAAACCTGGATACTGATAAAGAAGGAAAAGAACATGTAGGATGGCTCAAGAACGGGAGGAATGGAGATATGTCTATTATGTATCAAGTGCCGGACATATCGGGGTACCACGATGCTCAGCATTAAGCACACAATGAAGAAGAAAATGCAATGGATGTAAAATATCTTTAGAGATAATTTAACTGAGTTTTCTAAAATCTAAAAGCACCTATTATGACCACAGATAAAAAGTACAAAAAACCTATTGTATAAATAACTATGGCATACAGCAAACATATTTTATTGAAGATTTAAAAAAAACTCTTTTCATGTTCTCAGCCAGCACTTTTCAAAATCTCTTCGGAACATTTGAGAGTTTGTGAATTTGATAGGTTATCACTGTAACAAGATGCGTGTACTCTGTAAAAAGTTCAGCAAGCGTCTCTGCGAAATTCACTAATGTTTAAACCAAATATCCGGCTACTCTTCTAAAAGATGTAGAAGGTGTCTAAAAATGTTCACATTAATCCAAATGCTGAATGATGACCTACGCAAGAAGGTTCTGTTAAGTCATTCTACACGAAAAACTTTGCGAAATTTGTTCTTGAAGAAACTGAAATCTAGTCCAATTAAGAAAATGCAGTGAAGAAAGATTTAGATAGATTGCTGGATTCGGACTGCCTGGCAGTGTCAAATAATGAAGATCTGATGATTGCATTTTTTGTTTGCCCTATTTTGAGTTGCTATCGGCATTTCTGTATCGTCTTGCGTTACTGCCCACGTTGCCGTTTACGTGCGAGTCCGCCTTTCAGCTGGCCGCGAACCAGCGTATTGACGAATGTTTCAAGAACGAATTGCAACCATGTCTACGGCCATCTCGATTATGATGTTATGCGAAATGTCAACTCGTCCATCCAACGACCCGTTCGGGAGACGTTGTGATTATTGATGTCATATTAAAAACATTTACAGGCATTCAGACATTGGTTCAGATAAATAATGCCATCGGTAGACATGTTTTTTTACTCCCAGCAGCTGTTTGACATAAAGGCAATGCAGAAAGTCATCCAATAAAATTTACAACTTTATTATAAAATTATCTATAGGCAGCAGATTGGATAAATATAAAGGGTTTTTATTTTGTTTTATAGAATCGTATAAACTGAGAAAATACCCTTAATGGCTTAAATGATATAATAATTATGAAGCATTATATAGTGATTGATAGACATAGATTTTTTCCAAATATGTATAACTAATATTTTATTATATATGTGCGGTACAACGTGAATAAAATGTTATTATTTTTGATGTTATTTATTTACTAAAAAAACAGAACAAACCTTGTAAAAACTATTGGTTGATTTAACGTCTACCGAATTCAATATATATCTTGTAAATCCACTGTAGCTTCGCCTGTCAAATTAATCAAAGTATTTTAAGCGTTTGACGTACTTGGGGTCGAGTGATAAAGTGGTCGGGGGTTCGAGTCTCGTTCAAGGAGACCATCAAGTTAGTCCTATTTTCAGAGCACAAGCATTTAGGTTAGTTTGAAAATAGTAAGGAAATGAATAATGAAAACAGGTTTTGTTTATACCACTGTTTATTGATTACTCAAAGCGTTTCGGGAACCATGGTCCCTTCTTCAGGATACAATGTATACTGAAATTAAAATTACAAGTATAGATATAAACAAAACTTTAAATGTAAGTCGATGGAGAGGGTAAGTAAGAGAGGTGGGGGAGGGGGTAGCCAATTAGAAACTACAAACTTGACAAGTGAAATTATGTCTGAATAGGAATTATAAATTAGACATTGTATTAAACTACAATGTTCAAGTAGTAATATGAAAAGTTATTTTATATTAATTAATTAAAAAAGTGTGCTTTAGATTGATACATAAAAAAAAATCTGTTAATTATTCGAATGTTTGAAACTCAGACAACGATCGCAGGTTTCCTTAGATGAAATCAAGTACGTAAGCATAATTAACGTAACCCGAAAGTGTTGGTAAACTAGCATTTAAATATAGCCGAGACCTGAACCCGCGTATGTCTGTTGGGCAGAGTGGTTCTGGGACATAATTTAAACATTTCCTAACTAAACCTTTGACAAGCCAAGAGTTCAATTAATACAACCGTTCTGATGAATATTAATTCTTCGTCCGCCGGTACTGGTGCGCGCCTGAGGTTTTGCATCGCATTTACCTGTGTTAAGTTATTTACCAGTGTAACTTCCGTAATGTCAATTCCGAGCAATAAATTAATAATAGATACCCACCGTACAGCGGGGATAGAATACTACAGTGGCAAAGAGAGCATTTAAATAATATAAAAACAGGATAATTGAATAGTGCCCACTTATAATTTTATTATTCTTTGTACACCACAAACAAATCTGAGTCCTGTTCCTAAGTTACCACGTTTTTACCGAATTTAATCAACTTTTTTTACCAGTTAAAGGCTATTCAGTTATGAATGCAAAATACTACCTTAAAAATTAAACGTGAAAACTAAAAATGAACCACGATCACTAAAGTTTAACTGAATAAGAAGCTATTAGGAGAACACATTCTTATTGTGAAGTTGTAATTATTCAGAACATAGGTCTGTGATGTTTTAAATATGAATTAAATATATTAATTAAAATAAGGTAGATGGCTCTTTCAAATAATGGAACGATTAAATGTATTAATATCAAAAAGGTAACATATAGGTTCGAAAATTTAGTATTGTTGGATAATGCATAGTAGCATAGTTGGATAATGCACCTTCCTCGGTTTGGAAAGAGATCCAGGTTTGAATTCCAGTGGCGCATCAACAATATTTTTCGATAAAATTTATTTTATATGTATATCTTTCTAATTTATATATTTAATTCATATTTGTATAAGAAGCAATTGTATAAATCGGCTGGCCAAGTTGAAATAATGTCAAATGACAGGACACCAAAGATGACAAAGTGGAAATGTCCTACAGGCAGATTAAAGAAGAGGTAGCTCACTGTGTCAGGATTGGAGCAAGATACTGGAAACTGGAAAAGAGTGGCCAGAGGTAGAAGTCGGTGAAAAGTAATTTTGATCTCCTTTTGATCTCTCATCTCAGAGATATCAAAAGGTGATCCGCAGACGGGCATTAAGCTGATCGTTTTTACATACATGGATTACTTGTCATTTAAATACGACTAACTTGGTATTCTTCTGAGTCGAGAAAGGTTCTTTCAATCTTGTTCATTATATGAACCCCTTACTTACTTAGTCATTTTTGTAAATATATATTTACGAGTCCAAAAAGGTAATTTTTATTAAGAAGAACACATTCTTATTGTGAAGTTGCAATTATTCAGAACATAGGTCTGTGATGTTTTAAATACTAATTTAATGTATTAATTATAAATAATAATAATAATAATAGTAATAATAATAATAATAATAATAATAATAATAATAGAGATCCAGGTTCGAATCCCGGTAGCGCAGAAACAATATTTTTCGACAAAATTGATTTTATATGTATATCTTTATAATTAATACATTCAATTAGTATTTAAGGTAATTTTTATTTCATTTTCTTGTATCTTTTGTTTCCTTCGTAAGTAGTTGTAAATATTATATTGTTGCTATGAAAATTTAGTACTTTAATGCTTTTTTATCGTATTTAGAGCTTTCATTCATTTATCGAACATAGGAGTAGGTATACTATTATAATGTATCCAAGACACTAAAAACTTACCATGAGAAAATATTTCCAACGATAGACTGTTTAATCATTGTAATGACACCAGAAACAATATGAATAACAAATTTTCTACACCTATGATGAAAACAAAACTCGGTCTACGACATTCTGTCATTCTCATATACAGACACTGTTACATAGACCGAGTTATCACATAGGCAGGCTCAGTGCTCCATTACACTTTAATGTAAGGATATGTAATGTAGCTATAATGTAATTCTGCATCTCACATACACGATTTCTAGTACTGCGCTCATAAGATTCTAAAAATTCCAAACTGTTACTCAATATACTGATAAATTCAGATTTTTTTCCAGCACTTTGGCAGTCTTATGACGGGGGTTGGCAATAATCATGCTGATCTTAATACTAGATGCTGTGGCGTGAAATAATTCAGTTCATGCACCTAAAGCAGTATCTTAAATTTTCAGACAAGAATTATATCTCTGCCCTGATTTATTTTCCATAGATATAGAAGTAGTGTATTATTTACAAATTTTGATATTTGACGTATATTCATCTAGTAAGGCGAATAGTAGGTTGCATTTATTACATATCAATCTATAGGTATTATAAATAAATGTTATAAAAAAATGAAAAGACAATTTGACGGTATCTAATTTTAATTAGTAAATGTACAGAAATGAATAATCTAATCTTGTTAATTAGCATGGCAGTAACTTTGTGGTTATTTTTTTTAAACAAAATTTTGAACTATTTTCACATTACATGCTGAGTTTTATTTTTATCACAAATAATTCCGAGAGTCGGTCTCGTAAAAATACAAGTATAGTCCCGCTCGTAAAAAGGTTTAAATTAAAAATACTCGAAATTGTAATCGTGACAAAAATTAAACTTAGTTGTGTGTGCTGTACAATAATAGTCTTTAAGTACCGTCTATTGAAATATATATGAATAATTAAGGTCATGAGCCAAATCGATTTTTTGAATCTTCTACCAAATTACTCTTAAAAAACATACAATCGTGCTTGGTCCATTCGCGGTGACGGCGTTTCAAAAGCGGCAGAATACACTATGTATTTATAATAAGTAGTTCAAGAAAAAAGCATAAGTATTGTTCAGTTTGAGGTAGCTTATCTGTTAAGTACTCCGGCGTGTATTGTTCAGTTTGAGGTAGCTTACCTGTTAAGTACCCCGGCCTATTCTCACAACCTGGCCTAATGTTTTATGTAATGACATCGGCTTCTGGATACGTGTTAACAGTTCATCTGAAAATACGTGAGCTGTTTGACAAAGCCCATTATACACGTTGAATGGCTAAATATATACAGTGGATTGGGTAATTACTGAGAATTAGCCTCTGTCGTTCCTCATTGTAGATTTTGTCTTATTTTGCTCTCCGAACAAAGTGCGCGTCAGTACTTAATTACGTCAATAGGAAAATATTGAATTATATTTCATGTCCGTTCCCACAGACGTTCTTCACATAACGTGAGAGGGAGTTATAACAGTTCTAACGACTCTACAATTTTTGATTCAATCTAAACTTATGGCCGCGTATTCCCATGTGGAAAGTTTTGCTCACGAATTCATTGAATTCAACAAAGCGTCTCAAAACGTTCGTTCGAATCTGTTCGTTTCGATGTGATGAAATAAATATGATGCAGTGAGAAGAGTGCAGTTAAAACAGGAAATGACGTTTTCATTATTTAACGCAAATGCGCGTGAGCGTGGTTGTACAAAACATACAACACAGCAAGTAAATAATTCATTATGTTCGTCCCACATAAAACGCCGAGTGCAGCGCATTCTCAACTTGACACGTATTATAAATATCCTTTTATTTCAGTTTATCTCGTATCGCGGATAAATCAAACATTTTATTCACTAAAAGGCGTTTCTAAATATTGAACGCGTGAAGCGAAAATGGGCAATTTGATTGAGTGCTGTTCATTGCACACATATAATGGAGTATTAATGGCCGATATGAACAAAAGTTACAGAATCTAGTAAGCACGAAGATTACGATGAAACTCGAGGAGAATAGTAAGATAACTTGCAAATAACTAGTAGATGATTAATATAAATTAAATGAATTAATTAGAAAGATATACCGAAAAAAAACTGTTCATCAATATATATTTTTTAAATTGATTAATTTAAATTGTACAACACACCTAACACTGACTGTAAATCGTTCACTTAGAAAAAAATACGCAAATATGAACATCGTCATCGCTGTTATTCCATTCCACATTCCAGCTTAACACATATCGATACACGAATAATTCACTTTACATCTACAACACATTCGCCACACTTTTTTATTGACTCTATTTTTTTTATACATCTCTGTTGAATTTTACTCTTTCCTTTTAATTTTAATTAAATAACACCACAACAACACGGGATAAACTGTATACTTTAACACAAACAGTAGTCCAATGAAGTATCCAGGACAATTGTTTATATATCAGAGGTGGATACCAACTACATTCCACACAGTAAATTAATAAGTCTATTATATCATTGTATGTTCACATCTGATGTATAAAAAAATTATGTCAAATAAATAAGCACATAAATTTAAATAAAAAGTATCAGATATCTCATAGAGATGAGGCTATTTTTATTATATTTAATGAAAAATATATAGGTGTATGGGGTGATTATAGAGCTTATGTAACATATATTCTGAATTGGCAACTTCACAATAAATGTATGTTTTCATTAAAAATGATTAACATAATATTTTATGTACTTAGAAAGCGCGTTTGATAGGAAAGTAAAGGCTAAGAAAGATCGAGAGAAAACAACTGCTGGAATGAGACTAGAACTGTATGATGTGAAAATGAAACCATTGAGGTATACACGTGGAAAATCCATTTATGAATAAATTAGGAGAGAATGTAAAACTTTGAGAGTATGGTTAAAAATTTGTCGCTCAGATGTGGAACGAAAGAATGGGAAGAAGATTTAAAGAAAAATATTGAATAATGGGATGGTAGGAAATATAGGTGTTACAACAAATATATGATAGCCGCAGAAGGCAGAGCATGACGAAGCAAATCAAATACTGGAATATGATCCTGTTCAGAAGTGAGATGCATAAAAAGTTTATGTGAGAACATATCTCTCTAACCTCTGCATATGATGGTAAATAATTAAATATGTAAGACGAAGTAATAAATTTCTCGGTTGCACTAAAGAAAACAATAAAAAAATGATTACTTAAATAAATAATGCAAAGATGTAGCTAATGACCAATGATCGACTGATATCAAACCTTGAAATTTTTAAGGGGTTTAATTACCTCGAGTCATGAATACTGTTGGTAGCAGCTGCGAACCAGAAATCAAACGATGCATAGGTGTGGCGAAGAGTTGTACGTCCGGACTTGATAAGATTTCTGGAAAGTCCATTTATGTGTCGAGCTCCGTGTATTATGTCCATAATTTGGAGCATTGAGCTATTGAAAGCAAAGCGCCCAAATATCTCATTTCTGCTGAAACTACACATAAATAGACTGTTAACCATTTTCTAAGATGTAGTTTATTATTTGTTGAACATTTTTCAAACTGGTAAGATCTGCCCTGGAGAAACTTGTGTGATGGTTTACGTTGAAGAACGAATTGGCCAGCAACGGTTAATTGGTAGCAGCTCTCAGAACCGCAGGAAGCTAAGAAAATTAGAAGCGTTCAGTCAAGAGTCCATGAATACCTCAATCCTCGGTCGTGAGGGATGGATAAACAAACAATGAAAAATACTACTGTGTACGAGTATTGAAAAACCAGAGATTTCTTCTTAACCTTTGAATTACCATTTGGGGTTGATTTTGTAGTTTTGATGAAAGCTGTTTCTGTATATCTCATTAAATATCGACACAGGGTTAATTCAGCATGTAAGTTTAATTGTAGAAGTAGCTCATTATGCTCTCTGACTAACATCACGTGCCAATAGAATTATATCGTTTTGGAGTGAATAGCCGACGTTACAAATGTTATAATAATTTATTGTATATATTAAAATAAACTTATGTTGCAAGTGTCTGACACAAAAATAGTACTATTTTTTCAATAGTCTATAGGAAATACCTTTGAAAGTGACGTTCATGCTGATAAAACGTTTAAAAAAATTCAAGTAAATCTACTGCTAAATAATTGATAAAATTGGAACATTGTTATTAATTAGTGTATATTAAAAGTAATAAGTATCAAAGTAAGGTGATTTAAATTCAAATGAATTAAAAATAATGTGATTTAAATTGTATATAGGTATAATTACTACGTTGGATGTAATATGATATTCGACATTAAAAAGAGTTTGTGGTATTTTGTTTTGTTTGTGACGTTTCATTAAAATGGAAGACGATTCAGTTCAGAAAAAGCGACGCTTAGATAGATAAAGACAGCAGAAATGTGAGCTCAATAAAGTAACAATATTAAGCAGATAAAATTTTGATAGAATGGTAAATCGCCACGCGCAAAAAAAAAAGGAAACAAGTGTGAACTAGAGTGCAACTAAGGTTCTCTACCACGTCAACCATCATATGTACGTATTGGGCATCCGTCCTAGGGCGTGGTTTAAACACTAGTTGTCTCATATAGGCAATGAAAATTTTGACAAAATAAAAAAATTTGGAATTCGAAATTCGAATATAATTTTCTTTTTGTCAATACTAATAATAAAATACATCTTATAATAAATTATTTACTCTATAAAAAAACATTAAAATAATATAGAAAAGAATGATGTTACAAAAATGAAAATTTTTAATTCAATTATATAAATATAATATTATTAAATTAAATCATTGTTTAGTTGCCTAAAATATGTTTAAAGGAAGCAGAAATCACTTAAAGCCACGTCCCCTATTACCCTAGTCTCGGTATTGCTTTAGTAGCCTGCAATTGAGAACGCTCGCTCGGACTCCATGCTCGTTGGTGGAATCAAAATCAAAAATGAGTATACTGCTGGATTCTAATTCTCTTCAAATATTTTTTAAATTAAGCTGTTATTTGGTACTTGTTGAGTTAAGCTAAACGGTATATTGGACTCAAATTCGACTGAATTTTGTTCTTCAGCTTTTGTAGTAATTGATTACTGGGACTGCTCATAGTGATTAGTTTGTTCTTCCAAAATCACTTCTATATCGTGGGTGGCTTGATTCGCTCGATATTGACTAGGTGGCTGCGGAAGCTTTAATATTTATGTTGAATATCAATCTCTGTGCGAAGCTTTCAATATCTTTGGCTATTGAATTTTTCGTTAGTCTGGTGAAAGATTTTTGAATCTGTGTTCCAGATATATTTGTTCGTCTTTGGCTTATTCAATCTTCCAAATTATACATCAACATTAGTGAGAGTTAATCGATATAATTTAAGCATTTTGAACATCAATATCAGACGCTTTTTCAATCAATGCATTTCTAACGCAGTTTTTAGCTTTCAAGCATTTTTAGGAACGATCACTTCGGAATACCCCCATTGTTCTCCGATTAATTATTGTGTAGCCGTTAGCCTGTGATCATAACAATATTTTATTTTAATATATTATATTTATAATTTGGTATTTGCTATGAAATTTTCGGAATTCCAAATTATATTTATTAGAACGAATTTCGGATTTCTCAAAATTTCTAAATCTCGTGTGCAATCCCTTGTCTCATACAATACGTTGAAATAAAAACGAATTGGATTTTAACATTGTTGGTCATTCGTAGGTTAATATTAGTTATGATGTCAGATTTATACAAAGTATACGTGAATCAATTTATGTCCACTCAGCTATATTAAGAAATGTTTATGGAACGTGAAGTGATGATTGATAAACCGCTGCGTTCGCAAATCGATTATGTCCACCAGAATACAGAAACGTATTGCATAATGATCCATCTCTTAAAAATGGGTGTGGGTACATCATGTACAGGGTGAACAATCACTTCGTAGCAAATTATTATGTGGTAAGAGATGGCCCAAAAAACTCTTAGTATTAAATAGTCAGCTGACAATTTGAAATCAGTTACACTTACGTAAGCAGAGAGGAAGAAGCGCCATGCTCTTCTGCCCCGACACACAATCTCGAATATTTTTTTCTTTTTTGCTTTTTATTTATTTATTAACCTGTTATAGTTCAATAATACAACACAATAAAAAAATAAAAATTGTGTTACACTTCTCTAAAAAGCGTATACTTGTAAAGAGAAGGGGGGTATATATTAATTATTATTATTTAGAATAATTAGCTTATAATACAATAAAGTATAATAAGTTAATAGCAAATAATGATTTTAAAATATTATAATTTTCGGGGTACATGTTTATCTTTAAAGTGTTTTTTGATAGCATTGATTATTTCTTTATTATTATTATGTTTATACTGATTAAAAATTATTATCAGCATACATAATTCAATAGTGCATTTTTGTAGATATTTTATAATTATTAAGCCATTAAGCGAATGATACATGCTAGAAAATAAGAAAGATGGAACATTGGTAATGAACCGTATATGCAATGCAAGGATGAGCAAGCGCCCATGAGATGAAAGTTTTTACGAAAATGGCGCTATACAAATTATCCATTATTATTATTATTATTATGACGTCACACATTTCAACAAAAATTGTGATGTCACGGAATGAAAGGATCGCTTCACCGGCGATACTTATCGTGAAAGGTCACTTATATCGCAAATATTTAATTGACAAAATACTCATATTTATTTTTGTTTACGCGTTTCATATTTCGATGAGTAGGCCTGGTATTATAGTTTAATTATGTGCATTCCATTTATGTAAATTTAAAACAGGAACTAAAGCAAAACTGCTTCTGGTGATATACGGTTTCGGATTCGGTCGAATATATTTTATGGCGGTGATATAAAAACATTGTGTGTATTATTTTTCTGTTATCGGTTATATAAAGTTTCGGAGACTGGCCAGCAGATCTTAAGAAGATTCAAGACAACCGTCGGCGTCTAACAGCCCAGTTTCACAAAGCTTTGTGTCTATTATTTACATGGATTGAATTAATATATTCAATAATACCAATAGAAAAATCAGAACTACCTATCGAAGAAACATACGGAAACAATTTTACTGTTATATTCGTAGATTTTTGATTTAATCTAATTGAAAATGTATCTGCTTGTCCTTGATAATACTGCCTCGAATCAAGGGTCACCCTGTACAATCATTTACATTTAACTCTCGTCCATCATAAGACATGTATGATATTTGTCACGGGGATTTGCGGCAGATCCGACACTGCTTGTTGTAACATTTTTTGCTACGACTTAACAAGGATCGGTTAATTTTTCACAGACCAAACTATTTGTAATGGCCCGAGAGATGGCTGTCACTAATGAACTTCCACATTTTGAATTAATGGTGAAACGTCAGAGACGGCGGCAAAACAGTCAAGTGTCATCCAAATAAGATCTCGGCATCATCAGCACGGATTTCAAAGAGTCATCAGAAATAGGAGACCGACGAACGTCAAAAAACATTTAACATTCTCTTCTGAAAGAATAGTACACTCTCAGTTTTTGCTTCTGTCTGTAGTAAAAAGTAAGACAAATTAACATAATTTATGATTTTTACTTGTGTTAAAAGAAACAAAAAATAAAAGTATGAGACTAGATATTATGCTCGTACAGCCATATTGAGGAATACCGAAAGGAGTGGTACTGGTAAAAGTTGAATGAAAGTATATTGAAGCAGTGAAATAAGTACTCGTCGTTTTCTTCTTCTTGTATCATATCCTTTCATCGGATGTTAGCTATCATTAGTTTGTTTGTCATGTCTTATCAGATGTCCTATATATTTATAATTTTAAATACTTATTTTTCTTTATACATGCGAACCATAATATATATTTATATTATTGATAGAATCGGCGTTAACTTTGTATCGTTTCATCATCAAAATGGATGGATATAAATAAAACAATCTTAAAATTGTACTTGAGTTTATTTGCACTACTTGATATTAATACTTCACTTGCCGATGAGATTTACCGTTACTCTCGAAACTCGAATAGTGCGAAAAAAACTAATGTAAAGTTATTACATAGTTTTAATATATCCATCCAGTTTCATAATCACTTCATTCGTAACTCTATGCTTCATTCGTAGCTTATTTTGACCATTCTTCTGTAGATCCACATCTTAAGTGCTTCAAGTCGTCTTGTCATTTTTTCAGTAAGTGTCCATGTTTTCATTCCAAAAAATTATATCGATTATATTATTTGAAAGCCATCTACTTTATTTCGGTAGCAACAATATTTTTCGATAAAACTGATTTTATATGTATATCTTTCTAATTAATACATTAATTAGTATTTAAAATATCACGGACCTATGTTCTGAATAATTATAACTTCACAATAAGAATGTGTTCTCCTTAATAATATATAAGTTGTATCAACGTGTCCAAAATGTAATAAAAATGAATTGTTAATTCTGGCGTCTCTTATCTGACTACTCAAAGATTTTGAGATTCTGTATAAATAAAGTAGATGACTTTCAAATAGTGGAATGATTGATGTATTCATTTGAAAAGTGTAACATGTGGGTTCGAAAATTTATCGTCAAAAGTACTCTATGCTGTAGTTGGTAATGCACCTTCTCCGGATTGGAAAGAGATCCAGGTTTGAATCTCGGTAGAAACAACAATAAATATCGATAAAATTGCTTTAATATGTATATCTTTCTAATTAATACATTTAATTAGATACACTGAATGGAGGAACACTGTCTGCTATAACATAGTAAATTACTAGTGTAGCAGGTAGGATACCCAAATATATATCTTACTTTCTTACTGATATGTTGTATTTACTTTGCCAAATTTTATATGCATACCCTCGGTACATTTATCTGATATTTGAAATATTACGCAACACTCATAGTAATACGTTACGGTTAAGTAAAATAATAACGTTAAGGTTTATTAATTTGGAAGAGTAATATGTCAGACCGTTAGACATTATCAATGTAAGTATATAACACATATAAAAAGTGAACCTAATAAATGTATTATTATTATTAATTAGTATTTATAATAAAGTATAGACTAAACTAAATACATTTATTAAAATAGAAGATTTAGGTTATTTTCTAAGCAATGCCGGGTACACAAACATACTAAAATAGAAGATGTTTAAATCTGTATTTCCGGTATGCGCGTCTTATTCGCTTGGCACTAAATTGCATTCTAACACCGGTCATAAATAATAATTAATATGATGGTTATAATGTATTCTGAATTAATTAGTTTTATGTGTGTAATTCTGTAGATCGGGCCTGTTTGTCGGTATGGGAAGCCAGCGTTACTGGTAAACACTGGTTCACCTCGTTCAGAAGTCTTCATTAGGAGGAGATCTGAAGGAGGCGTAATTGCGGTTAACCATAGTCTTTTGATATCGACCATGTTTGTAAGAAGTTAAAGTATTCTTGTTACACCCGATGGGCAAGTATCCAACAGTCTAACGTGTAGTTTATATGAGAGAAATGGCTAACGTAACTGAACTTTGTACATATCTTAAATCTCATTTATTTCAAAGTAAAAAAAAGGTTATTCATCTTCTACCTACCCAGGTAAAATTTTGGATAAATACGATATGTGATTTTAGTGTGGTATACTGTAAATATCATGAACTGGAAAATGCACGAATATCTCTATTAATGATTATAACTGAAGCCAGTAGCTGCCAACCAGAAATCAAACGATTATTTGGTACGGCGAAAAATGATCAATTAATAGTAAATGTCCACACTTGACAAGATATGCTAAGACTTTATTAAATCAGATTCATTTTAATTTTCACAACTAAACTTTATAAATACTACATACTCGTAGGGTTATTGTCAGTAGTTTCGAGAGGTGCAATCCCTCTCATCACCAGGTGATAACTAAACTAAATTAAGTAGTTTGTTGGTCAATTGGTTACGACGCAGTCCTAGTGATGTAATGGTAAGGGGTTTGAGTCTCGTTCCAAGAGATCTATAAGTTAGTTCTATTTTCATAGCACGAACCTTTAGCATAATTTTAAAAGATTAAGAATATTGATGTGCCATGTATTCCGTGTAAGTAACACTATTTTATTTAAAAAAAAAACTAAATATAATATTATAGTATATTCGGGTAATGAGGCGGGGCTTGAGAAGAGGGGGGATGCTTCGGCCGTTAGCGCAAATATTTACAGTAAAGGCGAAATATTAGGGAATGTTATAGTTTTTATTAGTGTTTTCTCCGAATTTCAACTGTTTCTAAATTGTTCATTATTAAACCTTTACAAGATACCGAGTGGAGAAGTTTTAGTTAAATTATGTGCAACCATATTATTGAAAAAGACCATTCTTTTAATAATACCACAGGGGTCAATATCCTCCATAAAAACGGGTTTGGCCTCCGATTGGACAATTTAGAAGCCCTTGAAAAAAAGTAATATATACTGGTACGCCAATTCTTAATAATCAAATTAATTTATCCATTAGCCCCATATTAGGTATTATTCCTTTAAAATCAATTTAATATCCATCAACACTGTGTTTTCCCCTCCCTTAATGTTCCGTCTATCTGTATATGTATTCTGTCTCTCTCTTTCGCATATAATTTTATATTCTGTCTCCCTTGATGTTCTATTTAACTATGTATGAATTCTGTATCTTAATATTTTATCTCCCTCTTTATGTATATATAAGTGCATTCTTTTTGTATTTATGATTAGTTTCAAATACGTCCAAATGAAGCTTGAGATAAGCAAAACTGGTTGACGTGTAATAAATTTTGTGGTTTCATAAAAAAATATTATTATTTTATTTAATATAATATGTCAAACCACAAAGTGATTGCTTTCTACGAAAATATATTATTTTTTCTATAGTTAAATTTTATCTGTGCATCTTTCTAAGTACATTTTTCTAATTTATACGATTTGTTCGAATAATCAAGGTTTATGTTCTAATTTTTTAAAATTAAATCACATTTTATTAACATTATGGTATTGGCCCGAATATAACGCGATCTCAAATATAACGCAACATTTGAAAAAAAAGTTTTTCCATTTATTTTGGTGAAATAAAAATACAACAAAATGTAACTAAGTGTGCGTTTAATTAGGTGTAATATTTTAACATACGTAAATTTTGCCCTCCGGCGTCCATAAGTTAAAAAAATAATTTTTAAATATAAAGATAATATAGAGTTATAAATAATTTATGTGTAAAGCGCGCTTGAGGTGAAATTTTTTACGAAAATGGCGCTATACAAATATCCAATATTATTAGTATTATTAATATTATTATTATTATTATAGTCATTTTTTTTGTCGTGTGCTAATTATAGAAATTGTCTTAGTCTAAATGTAGCATTCGTGTGGGGTAGTTAAGTGGCAATATCTTTTATTTGTGCAAAATTGTGTATTTCATATTTTTTTGTTATTAAAAAATCATAAAAAAGCAGCTACACTAGAAAAGGTTATTCATTTAATACGGGCATCTTCAAAGCGTCATGAAAATCAACAATGATTCTCTAACACTTTTGACTCGTGTGTAGGCACTGAAAATCGTTTAATCTTTAAGAAAATACAAATTTCTTGGTAAGAATTAGGCTTGATGATCAATTAATGTCCTTACATCCATCCATTTGATCTCGGTGCGGCTTTTGATGTCAGACGGAAGACAGTCTTCGAACACGGTTCAGAAAATTTCTTCCGAGGATGTGACAATTTCAAAATGGCATGTGAAAACTTTTGATGACTCGGTTAATAAAACTTTCATCCGAATCGATGACGCGCAAACTGCCCATGATTTGAAGACGAGGCTTCGAAAGGGTGGCTGGTTTCGTCGTTTTGGCGTGATGAGTACTCTAGATTGGTGTAACTTTGTCGCAGAGTGCCGCGTATTTCGCGGTACCGTGTGATCTTGAAATGGTCCAATGGTGAGTTTGTAATGAAGTTTATCAGCCTCTTTATTTGATTTTGTTGGAAGACTAATGAGACATCAGAGGTGATGCAGACGACTCAATTCACGTACGTTAACTGAACCCCTTGTGTGAAGGAAAATTATTTAATTATATTATTTAAAAATTTAACAAGAGTACAACTGATTGCCAAATTATTAGATTCATTGTAAAAAAACTCAAATATTTCTGAGCAATTGACTAAATTTTAAATATTTTTTTATTTCACATTTTTTACTACTCAGTCACTCTGGAGATTTTCACGTAAATTTATAAACACTCAAATAAATCAAAACTTACCCGTCAATGTGTGGTATTAAACTGTTTCTAAATTCTAGTCAAATACAACAATTTATCTTTCCCGGTGCAATAACTGTTGATGAATGTCGACAGAATAATGTGAAAAAAAAACCAATTGTCTCTTGCTTGAGTGATTTTTTTTCTATTAATTTGGTAAGAAGCTGCATGTACAAGTAAATAAAAAATAAACATAACTACATCAACATCATTGAATTTATTACTATTATAAAATATGAATTAAATATATTAATTAGAAAGATATACATATAAAATCAATTTTATCGAAAAATATTGTTGCTGCGCCACCGGGATTCGAACCTGGATCTCTTTTCAAACCGGGGAAGGTGCATTATCCAACTATGCTACAGCGACAATATTTTCTGAATAATTACTACTTCACAATAAGAATGTATTCTTCTAATGTTACTATTATCATGACAAAAATGATGATTATCTTTATTATATCTTAATCTCAAGTTTAATTTTATGAATTACAAATATATAATTAGGTACTAGATAAGCAATTATTATTAAAAAATAAAACTAATTAGAAATACATATATACAAAAAAATCTATTATAAACTTTAATAATTTCCAGAATGCGAACTCGGAACTTTTCCTTACCGAGGAAATGCGTTACCGATGCATTACGTTACACATTTCAAGTATCAATATTTTGTTTATTAAATTAAATTATATATATAAGTTCAGAACCACTAGGTTAAATATCAATTAAATTCATAATTCTAAGGAAATGACAATTCTAATGTAATATATATAATGTTTCCTTTCAAATTACACTACTATGAAGGGTTAACCATAATGTTGGACTTTTATCTATACTCAATAATTTTACTGATAACGATTTTATGAGTTTTTGGTGCTATTGAATAAAATTTAAACAATGTTAGAAATACTATAAGTATGGAGAGAAAACCAATACACACATTGGTCGTAAGTGTATAAAACATAATTTTCCTAATGATTCAAAAATGGGTTTAACAATGATGTACTATTAAACGGCTTATAATCCAAAGTGACCGTTTACAGTGTATTTTTTGTCTGACAACGCGTTTGTCAACCGATTTGAGGCGTGCCATTAAATGGCGTTTATTGAAGACTTCAAAGACCTGCGGCCGGATGTTGAGGACTTGCCGGACAGGGGGGACCTTTGCCGCTTTCAAACGAAACCGGATATACGTAGAAATATTAAGTGCACTGGATTTCCGTTTGTGTTTCTCAATAACCTTTAAATCTATCATTTCAAGTATCGACACAACCAACCTAACGCCAATTGGTGGTTAATTATAATCCAAAATAATAAATGGTTGCAGAATAAATACATGCATGTTTAATTATATCAAAAATGTTCCTTTTTAAAATTGAATGTGTCCAGATTTACTAAGTCTATTTAGATTCTTGTTTAGTCTTCCACTAAAAAAACAAACAAACATTATTTTACCGACCCTCTCTTCAATTCACACTTTGAGGAGCTAGATTTTTTCAACACTTCATTGACCTACTAAATGAGTCATAATAACCTATATGCGTCTTTTTCTTCATTAACAGAATCTTAATCGGAAATGCATGACAACAATCACAAAGGTGCACTATATATGTCACTTACATTTTATTAATATAACACAGAATAAAATCTTCAACACTTCATTTTCCTTTGGTCGGTAAGTTCTCATTTTTTTTCATTATTTTCCTTAATTTTTGTTACTTCCCCAATAATAAGGTGGCCCTCGTAGTCCAGTTAGCATAACGATGGTTTTACATACCATCGCCCCTTGTTGTTGTGTTAAAAACATAAGTAGGTAAATAAATAAATAAAAAATTAAAACTTATAAATATATTTTTAAATATTACTGCATAATTGTAATTTTTCACTATATAACAAACTTATACAGTATTTTTAGTCCATTAGTAATTCATAGAAAATATGCACTTGGTTGAATTCATTTTTACACTATACGAGTATTACTATTTACTAATTATTGTTTTAAACTTTACATTTTCGAATAAAATAGAACCAAAAATAACCATACAAGAATAATGTTTGAATTTTGAGTTCTATCTTCTTCCTCCCAATACTTTTATATCGTTGACCAAATACTTTTAAGGTCTTCCTGCCAGTCAATTAGAAGCTCGTGGTCCCCAGCACACCGATCTATTGGCTCACTGGTTATCGATCTTGGAGCATCAGGATGAAAGCATTTCAGTTTCTTGAGTATGTAATTTGAATATTCTAACTTTTTAGTATAATCAGCACAAATCTTCTTCTTCTTGGCAACGACAATGGCCCTGCAGCCCATATCGAGCCTTGGCGTCTTGAATCTTTCGCCTCCACAGGCTTCGGTTCTCGAGGATCGTCTTCCAGTTCGGAATCTGTAGTAGCTCTACTGCATCCTTCTTTACGCCATCCTTCCTTAAAGCTTTCTCACTCTTCTCCTATCACCTACGTTTCCATTAAAGATTATTTTTGGGATCCGCGCATCTTGTAATGCTTTGGAAGTAATCCTCCCATCAAAAATCTTATCTAATTCGGTATAAATACCTATACTAATTATAAATTCAATTCAGTCCCCTATTTGTTCTGATATGAGCAATAATAATTTTAAAAAGTTATGATTTGTTTAGCCTTCAGAAAATCGTATTACTTTACGTGCAGACCTTAAAAATAAATACATGGAATAATAGATATATTAATGTGAAAGAACTGCAGCAGTTTCAAAATTTGTCGTCTACTTACTTTGTTGGTGTGATGTAATCAGTTAACGCATTTCCTCGGATGGGAAAGGATCCAGGTTCGAATCTCGGTAGCAACAAAAATATTTATATGTTTATTTTTTATCTTTGTTTGATTAACCACTAAAATGAGTTTAAATACATCTACCGGTTTCGAAAAATACCATTTTCTTCTTCAGGATGTCATAACTAACTAAAACATACATTGTTTCTTTGACAGAATCTATTTTTAAAAATCTATTTTTAAAAAAAAAAAAAATTTTTTTTTTTTTTAGTACCTAACTCAAATCATTACTTAATACAAATTTACTCGAATAATTTTTAGGAAAAAATTTTAGAATGGGACTCGTAGTTAAATTTAGTTGGTTGTTTATAATTTTTTGATTAGTTTTACACGCTTTATTTATCTCCAACGATTCCAAATTATTTAATTTGTGACCAACACCGTTTATATGCAAAATTGACAATCCCAATTTTTTATCAAAATCATGACCATTTTCTATCAAATGATTAGCAAATTCTGAAAATCCACTATTGTTCAAACATCTCAAATGCTCCCTTACTCTTATATTAAAATTTCTACCCGTTTTACCAATGTAAAATGCAGCACAATCCTTGCAACTAAGTTTATAGACACCAGAATTGTTAAATTTATCATCTTTGTCTTTAGAATTTATGAGTAAATTTCCTATACTATTATTTTTTCCTAAAAATTATTCGAGTAAATTTGTATTAAGTAATGATTTGAGTTAGGTACTAAAAAAAAAAAAAAATTTTTTTTTTTTTTTTTAAAAATAGATTTTTAAAAATAGATTCTGTCAAAGAAACAATGTATGTTTTAGTTAGTTATGACATCCTGAAGAAGAAAATGGTATTTTTCGAAACCGGTAGATGTATTTAAACTCATTTTAGTGGTTAATCAAACAAAGATAAAAAATAAAAATATGAATCTTAACCACAAAGATAACATTGCTTATTTTAAAAGTACAAAAATATTTATTCGATAAATTGATTTTTCCATTTCTTCTTTATAATTGACACATTTAATTTGTATTATTTATTTATTATAATATCATAAATAGTGGTAAAAAGTGTTTTAATTAAATCAATAATTCACAATTTAATATTAATGGTTTGTCTGTATTTAAGAAAATACTATGTGTGGTTGAATTATATATACATATTGAATTAATTAATAACTCCATTTAATATTTTTTATTCCAGTCATTGATACGAAGAGTTCAATGCACCTGCAACTTCTATTTTTATTTCACAGTGCTTCAAGTGGCATACAGAAGTGTAGCCAGTGGCGGATTTACAGAATCGCACAAGATGCATTTGCAAGGGGCCCCGGTTTCCAGAGGGCTCCCTAATCACTGAGAAAAACTATGAAATGGACTAAAGAATGCAATTATGCTCAGTGATTTTTTATGACTGTTCTTTTTGGATCAGCTCGAGAACTCTAGACTCCAGGTTAATTATTATTGATATTAATATTATTGATATTTTTGTATGATTCATAACTCTAATATATAATATAACTCAATGATTTTATATACCTACCTAGGTTTTCTCATTTTAAAACTAGAATAAGAATAGTAAAACCAGCAATGACCAGTCTGACTGAACTTACTTACTTACCATCACACCATTTCCCCACGGGGGTAGGTAGGAAGGATAGACCGCCACACTATTTCGTCCGGACATACAATTTTCACCTCATCCACATTCATAACTCTTCTCATATAAGCTCGCCAGTTATTGTTGCTTCTAACAAGACCATTTTCCAGTATTTGGTTCGTTCGGCGGACGTCCTATATTTCTGGTGCCATCAACATTTGCGTTATATGTCTTTCTTACCATTCACTCTTGACTAAACCACCTAAGTTATCCTTTCTTAATCATACTCACTATACTAAGATCACCTTATATTATTTACTTATTTCTTCATTATTTACTCTGTCATAAATGGATCTGCCACAAATACGCCTAAGTAATCTCATTTCCACTGTATTCAGTATACTTTCATTCCTCTTCTACCAAATTCAGACCTTACTTCAATACATCAGTGTCGGCACCAGGATCTCATTATATACCGCTAGTCTTACCTCGGTTGACACGTTCCCTTTTAGCTATAATTCCATTCAAGGCGCCGTTCACTTTGTTTCTTGCAGTCAACCTTCTTTCGATATCTTTCTCAGCCTTTTCGTTTCCATCAAACATACTTCCCGAATGCATAAACTTATCTACTTGTTCCAAACATTCATTGCCTATAAGTATTTTGCATGTTGTCTTGCTTTCCACTTTTTCGAATACCATCACTTTCGACTTGTTGACATTCATAATAAGGTTGTTTTCCTTGCATACATCGTACATTCTACTCACTAGCCTCTGTGATTCATGTTCATTATTCGGCATTAGTACTGCATCATCCAACATACTATCAAATCGCCCATTTTTGCTCTTACATTCCAATGTTTATCCTAAAAATAACCAAAATCTATAAGTTGAAATCTCTGGAATTCTCCACAGTACTGTAAGGAAAGGAAACATGGACATTAAGAAATAAGGAAAGCCTATGCCTTCGAGTTATGGTGCTGGAGGCGGATGTTGCATATTCTGTGAACCATGAAGCGCACAAATGCCCTTATCCTACAGGAGTTAAAGATTTATTTATTTATACATAAATTGCATTAAACATTTGCATTTATAATACCAGTTTCACTGAGCTGTGCCCGTTCTGAGAAAACATTTTCATATGTCTTTAAAGTTGTAATTATATTGTTGATGTCATTTAAATTTTATGCAATAATTTAATTGTATACCAGTCCTGACGAAGATACTTTAGTATCAAAAGCGGTTGACGTAAAAACAACACAGTGGTTTAAACAAAGCTAAATATCAATACAGTAATAATTATAATTAAACAAAATAATTAACATCAAAAAATTCGATATTAAAATTAAAAATACCAAAAGACTTTTTATAACATGCAGAAGAGTGATTCTTACATACTTTGGACGCGTTACCAGAAGAAACAGTCAGTGATCACAGAGACAGTTGGAAACGCGAGTAAGAGAACGGTCTCCTGTAAGATAAACATACCAAATGAAGGAACTAGCAGGGTTCCTCTTAAACGTTTGATTAACACGGCTCAAAACCGCGATGCATTGAGCAAATTATGAAATAGAATTATTAATGCCGTTCACGTTGAATTGAGAAATTATTATTTTGGAGGCCTCAACACATAATATCCCGTAAGATAGGGCCCCGCAACGTAAATCCGCCACTGAATATAGTTTCTAAGATACCATTACGAATCACGTTTAAACTATCAAGAAATACTGTGGAATTCCTTGCTACAGTTTGTTTAAGAAATCCAATCAGCTGATACAAATAAAAATATATCATCGTAAGAGTCTTAGCTCGTACTCGGAAAGTAAAATACATTTATGTTATACTAGAGACGCTCTGGCGGTGGTGGTGACGTTCTAATGATCTTCCATGGTACAATAAACAGACATTTTTTTTAGAGACGAATATAAATATTTTGGGAAAAGCGTCTCGATAAAAAATGTGTCTTGAAATGTAACACGTCATTATTTTTCTTTTCGCGACACTTGTAAAAAACGTATAGGAAACAAATTAATGCGGAAATATTAAGATATGTGTTTATATATTAAAAAAATGTATCATTGTCTACAGTGAACGGTTGGTTAAATAGAAAGTAATATATAAAAATTGGGGGGGAGGGCAGTAATTTGTTGCTCAGTCTAATATTTTTTTCAACTCTTTCACTATCTTATATTTGGTTAGCTTAAAGCTTTTAAAGCTTTCATTTAGACTGTTGTGTATTTTTGGTGCTAGAAATCAGCAGTCTTTGATGTTGCAATGTATCTAATTGTATAATGTCGTAGGCAATTATTCTTATTTCGGCTTGACCACTGTCGTCACATCAGGTCTCTTGATGATATATTATTACCCAGGGATATTAATATTATAACGATTCACCACGGATAAAACATCAAACGACTCTTGTTTCATTTTCTCGTGAAATCTTTGAATTTTTGCGAATTCTAATATAATTCGCTTTATAACTCTGTCAACAGCTATTTAAAAATTGCTCAAACAAAATTTTTCAATGTAAATTTGTTGGTAATACAAGCCTGCCGACTGCCGAATATTTCACAGTCAAATTGTTCTTGACGAAATTTCGTTTGATCTTAATACACGTGTTGAGGGTGATTCCACAAAAATATGATAACACAATTAGAATTAATGAGGTTGAGCAAATAAAATAGCGGTTCGATGTAACCTTCTGCGATCACGTGTCCCGCGAGTACATCGAGATGTAATGAAATGATGGAATTTTAGATGCTAAGAATTGTTAAGTTCAAACGTGAGATGAAATATTACATTTCACGTAACTAGCGCTATAACGAACCAAATGATTTTACCAAACGCGTCTTAATTAGTAGTTTGCAACTAAAAATTCTTCCTACGGACGAGATTTGGCCTTCTATTCATGTTCTCTCCACCGAATCCTATACCTGGCCTCGCTGGTCCGGTCCTCTTCACCTCTTCAGTCAGCCCACCTCTTCCTTGGTCTAAATCGCTAATCTTTGGTGTCCTATCATCTGGTATTCTTTTAACAGGACCAGCCTATCACAGTCTTTGAGACCTACACAATCTTATAATTGCTTATGATTAATTTTTATTTTGTAAGTTTCATTTTCTATTCTTTAAGTCCAGTTTTCTTGTCCATAAACTTTTCGTTCAAAAACTGCTAATTTATTATCTTCCAGTTGGATTGGGCACCCTGTTTCGCAACTATAAGTGACCGGATATATTAGCAGTTTGCTTCTATTTTTGACCCAATAAATTTTTACATGCAAGAAGGCAAATTTTCAATTCGTCAGTTGTCTTATTTTAGTATATTCAAATTAGGGTGCAGGCGTAAAACTATCAATCCATTTGTATAAATGGAGTTTTACGCAAATATTTTGGAATTTTTACGTTTACTGACTATGCACTTTCATCAACTGATACAACTAATAATCGTAAAGCGTATGACCGTGATTATGACAACGATTGGTAAATGAGATTTAACGATCTTCTGGTTTAATCTGCCGTATATATCTGACCATTCTGGCCCACGTTTCAGATCAGACGTTGGGGCTGATTTAAATTTTATTGCGTAATTAATATATTTATAATGCTTTTAGATACTTTAAGATAATTTTAAATAAAATGTAAGTAATGTATATGGCAGTGAAAGTGAAAGATCACCCGACATCCAGGATCGGTGTAGTTTTGACACATTAAAATTCTTTGCTCAACGTGAGGACTGCGAAGTGCGAAGTGAGGTAGGGTGACGAATGAGAAGCGAATTGCCCGCATGTGTTGAAATCTACGACGCGTAAAATGACAGACATTTTATTTTATTTTAAAATAATGTAATGTTTGGAAATAAAATTTACATGCTTATCACAAGACACACAGAGTTATTTAATTATTATTATTTAGTTATTCAATGTATATTTGAGAATATTTTTATTTTTAAAAATTCAAATAAAAAATAATTAAAATTAATAAATTTTCAACATAATCAACTCTTTTTCTTTTTCGTCGTATACTCAATATATATATATATGAAATGTCTAGAATTTTGTGCACAATATGCCATGTAGACCACATCCTGTTAGCTTTATTATTTGGTCTATCTGGTCCATCTTGAAGGAGACCATCCTCTTGCTCGCGCCCCCTCTATTGTGATCACGAGCTTCTCATTAAAACAAAATATACGTGTTATAAATAATTGTCAATAACAAATAAAAAAATTCAAAACTTTTACTGTTTTATGTATGTTTTTGTTACTGTCCTGTGTATGTATAAATAATTTAATTATATCATTCCACCCGTCCGGTAGCATAGCAACATAAACGAAAGTGCGATTATTTTTTCAATGTAAAAATATGCCGACGTGTGAAATATTTCCATCATAACTTGATATTATCCGAATAATGGCTGTTCGGTACTTATGATAGGACAGATCTCCGATCGCCGTGAGCCTATGTGGATGCTCCTTTCGGTCTGCTATACCTATCTGTTCATCCTCCATCTCTCTAGTCTGATTGTACAGTTACTGTTGCTAATGTGTTTTTCGGTTTTTTCGCGGCGCGTGCCGAAACTACTATTGTGTTCAGAGTGCTTCGTGTAAATCGGCGAAGTCGTGTGAGTCGCGCGAAATTCAGGTAAGTCGTGCTTCTTGGTTGGTCCTTGAGCCCTTATTGTTGTTCCTATACCTAATTCTTACCATCCTTCTTACATCTTACATCCCGCTTCCCCATTCCTTGTGTAATCAATGGGATTATTTCCCCCGTAATTTAATTTGTATTTGTTTGGGAAATGTGAAATTGTAACGGAGTGTGAGTTTAGCAGAAGGGTAACCTATAGGTGATTTTTTCAAGAATACCAGGACAGCCAATTTCACAATATATTATTTTGTACAGAAGTGCCATATTTGCTGCGGGGTCTAGCAGTACATTCCCTGGGTGTGTGAGATTATAAAAATTCCAAGGATTTATTAGAAGCCTTAAAACGAATGATAGAAACTTCAATAATTTATTAGACTCGCTTGGTCAGGTGAAAGTTTGCTAAATTGTGGCTTCGAAGACGCGAATTATATTATATTTCTTTGTTTTTGTCGCTTTCCTTTATGAGAAGAGGCGTGTTTCCTTGCCATATATGGCAACAGACCCTCTTTTGCTTGTATTGTTGCCGGAATCTTTCGTAATCATTATTTTAAGTTTTATTTACATTTTTTAAATTGTTACGTACCTAAAATGTGTATTATTTTTTTCATTTTGCTAAAACTGTATTAAATAGTAGTGAAAGATTTAAGAGCACTAGCTCCACAAGTAATTACGTGGAGGTGGTGATACCGTTCAATGCAGCAGCTCATCGTTGTTCCAATGTTGGAATTCCTTCGCAGGTTTCTTTTATTTTTAGGTTTGTTAAACTTCAAGAGTCGTAGATAAGAACTTTGCACATATTCCATCCAACTTTTATAAAAACTATAGTATGATTAAAATCAACACAAAAAAGTGTCAATCTTAAGTCTTGATATTAGAGAAACGTTTACAAGCTCTAATTTTAGAATGTAGTGTAACCTTTTGCCAATGTTCCTTCTAAATATGTTATCAAATTGAGCTTTCTGTTGAGAAAGACTCCTACATTTGGGATATAGTTGTTGCTATATCTTTATATCATTTATTGTTAATTTTGTCGTTGGTTAAGGTAGGTACATTGTGAAAAAGTTTACACAGCGCATTTTTCAGCCAACAAAATACGTTTTAGTTGAGTTGATTTCGATTAAAGAATAAAATGTAAATGATTTTTAATCCTTCTAACGGGGATGGAAACAAAATTGCGAAAAAAGTAGGCGCCCAGAGCTTCCGGCGGCTGGGGGCGCGCGGCCACCCCGAGCGGTGTAATGATACTTGTATATTTGATTTATTTGCCAGCGAAATAAATTGTTATGTGTTATGTCCCCTGTTAGTGTTTTTTGTGTCTGCGCCAAACCGCGACGAAATGGCAATGCAGTCCTGCCCTCGGCGGGCGCGTCATCTTCAGCGGAAGTGTGATTTATTCGGGGGGTAGCGGTCCTCGGAATGATGACGAAACACTTCGAGAACTTCGTACATTAATACATCATGAATCTTAAATCAAATTAAACGTCTCCTTTAGAACAGACTTCGGTTTAGTTACGTTTAACCCTCAGCATACCGTAATATAAAATACCTTTACGAAGCAATAATGTCAACTTGTGTTCCCGTGAGGAATGTGTAATTTTTAAGCGTTTTAAATGAGAAAAATGCTTTTACTAATTTTAGTGGCTGTAAAATAGTCATCTCATACTTTACTCTAATTAATATTTTGAGTATTTAAAATGAAATATAACGGTTAATTAATTATACAATCATGCAACCTAACGACCCGGACCTCAGCTCCGGTGGCAAGTACCGATCTGTACCGAGTGGTACACCTGTGTTACTGCATTGCTACTGAAGGGTTAACGACAGTGAACATTTATTACAATATTTAAATATGCTAAATTAGCTCAGCACGTATCTTTTTATACTTTACTGTATCTTCTATAGTGTTATAGACATAAATAATGTTTTTTTATTGAATTCTTCCTACGTTGCACACCCACCAAGGGTGGCACCGGCGCTTACGCTGAAAGTACTACAAATCATTATTTTTATTTTTATTCTAGTCAATAAATAAATGAAGGAAACCGCAATAATAATCGATTGTGGCCCGCGCAGCAAGAGGTCCGGCGACGCCCAGCGCGGAGGGGCGCGGCGCCCGGCCATCATCCCCTGCGCCGGCATTACTCCGCTCCTACAAATGCTCCCATCTGCCGCGTTCGGAGTAAGCGGGAACTGTAGCCATGGACACGGCATATTTGTTTCGTATAAATGGAATAAAATAATCTACATTTCACATCTACCTATGTTATATGTCCTGATTCTTGGAATAATTTAACGAACTACCTACGCGAATTTATTTACATTTTCAATGAATTTTTAAATAAATTTATCGTGTTATTAGATTACTTATCTTTCAATGTTGAAAAAATTATTTATTTTCAAAAAATATAAAGTATTGCTGTGTCACCCACGTTGGTCTGATGCTATACCTCCTTCACTTTTATCGGCACTCATCAGAGAAGTGCCTGTTGTATTTTCCACTTGTTCGGTCCAACGGGTGAGGGATCTTCCTCTTCGTTCTTCGACGTGACCCACCACAACAAGTTTCTCCACGCTATCTTCCTTCTCGCAAGATGCCCAAAAACTATAAAGATTCGTCTCAGGCTGCAGGTTGAGAGTCTGTCCTTGTTCAGTTCCTGCAGAATGAAGACATTAGTACGTCTTGCCGTTCGTGGTACTACCGCTACGCCACCACCGGTAGGTATTGACGTTTGTAGTGTAATATAATTAAAGATAGCGTGATGAACAACAGATTAATCTAAATTGTTGTATATTCGTGATAAAATTATTTACAGAATTGTGAAAATGTTGAAACATTTTACTCGACAGCATCGCAGACGATTAGCTTTTTTTTTAATATCTCTATTTTTATGTCAGCTGTTCTGTTGACGCCGCATTGGTAGTTTTTACGCTTTGTTTTGTTTCGTCGAGTTGTTTCTGTTTTAAAACTAAAATACCCATTTGTCAGGCTGTGTCAGTACTAAGTTATTCCGGGTGGGGAGTTTCTTTATAGGCACAACTACCCATCTTCTGACGACTTTATTCGTTTCACTTGTATTAGGGTGAAACATTATATGGGCAGCCAAATTAACATCATTCTGGGTAGGTACGGTCGTACCAGCGTAATTACTGCTAGATTATTTTATAAATATATATTTTTTTAATTGTTAGAACACATTATTATTGTGTAGTTATTATTTAATTATTCAGAACATAGGTCTGTGATATTTTATATATTAACTATTTCCGGTTTGGAAAGAGATCCATGTTCGAATCCCGATGGCGCAACAACAATATTTTTCGATAAAATTGATTTTATGTGTATATCTTTCCAATTAATACATTTAATTAGTATTTAAAATATCACAGACCGTTAGTTCTGAATAATTACAACTTCACAATAAGAATGTGTTCTCCTTAATAAAATCAATCAGTTTATATCACACGAGAGATGTGACGTCGATAAATCGGCACTCGACACTTTAGTACTAATATCTAGTGATTAGCTGAACTGTGACTGTGATTGTGACTGTGATTGATCGTTTAGTATTTATTTTACAACGATGATTGGTAACTGATATTTTACTGTTAGAGGCTTAGTTTTAACCCTTCCCAAACCATGCAGTAACACAGGTCTACCATCATAATTAAACCTGTAATATTTCAGTAAATACACGCAACATAAGATCCATATTTTAGATAATCTTGAAGAAAATATTAGTGCTTAGGAATGACTAGTGAAAAACCAATTATGAAAAGGGAATGGTACAAAAACAATTATTTTTTCCATTCAATCCGTTGTAAAGTTAATATGTTAGTAAAAATACAATTTGTGATATGTAAAAGAGATCACACAATATTTTCACAGTGAAAAGAATAACAAACATACTAATATAATTATCTCTTTCTCACTAATTAAATGAAGAGAGATAAAAAGAAAGGACACATTTTATGGGACTTAATGAATGCTCTAAATTTTGTTATTAATCATTTTTTCAAAATTGAATACTTAATATTTTGAGTAAATTCGTGCCATTAAAGCCATTTAAGCTAATAAAAACATTTTTTCTAACTGTTATTTACGGTAACACGAGTTGACAGCATGGCTGCATTCGAGAATTTTATGTCATGGTATGGTAAAGGTTAAATGTATCAGTGATTGCTCGCCGAATTACAAATACTTAGTTACTAATTATCGTTACAATCGAATACAAATTTCACAATCACAGTTACAACAACGGTTAAAATAACATTTTAGCTTATCACTACGTAATATCATTAGTACTGAAAATCGAAGCGTTTTTTTCGATCCCATTTTTGAACCCCATTATTTCCGAAAGTAATGCACATTTTGAATAAACTGGATAACGCTTTTTGATGATCACGTGATCTAAAATCCAGTATAGCTGCCAGAACGACATATAAGGTAAAAAAATAGATTACAGAATTGTCTCTTTGAAAAATGCTTATGTAAAAACAAACATTTTGTACATTTGCTTTCAAAGTACAAGTCGTTTTAGGGAGTTTTGGAATTCGGCGTTACATGTATCTCCAACACCACCTGTCTCGGTCCATAAGTCCTCACCATATAAAAATATAGAATGCACCAGAGACTACAAGCCTGCCCTTAGTTGTACATAAACAAGTTTGTACATAAAACTTTTCGCGAAAACCTGTGCGTCGTTTGATTTCGTAATTAATATCCTGGGCAGTTTTCTTTTATATAAACAGAGAGCAGTTTTTCGATTTTCACTGCCTAATACTACATAACGTTTCGTCGGTTGTTAGGTAGGAATTCGTTTAATTGTTTGCCACTACTAATTATTGCGGTCTTAAAAATCTAGAAATAAGTTCCCGCATTCCACGCCTGTTCCGTACCTAAGAATCCATTCATTAACTGTTTTTTTACTGTCAGCCCGGTTTCTTCTCATATTCGACATGTTCCCGTCACAGAACATCATTAAGATAACCATATTAATGTTATAATCATAATGATGAGAGTCGAGCACGTGGGGCAGAATTTCGTTTATCTGGAAGTCAATTATTTTCGGCGTTGTGTTTTATCAGCTTTAATCTAGTATTTTTTCATATTGTAACAATGCACAATGAAAGACCGCCTCTTTCATTCAAAGAATGTGTATACTGTGTATGGAGATATTCTCTATCATTACGCGGAAAAGACTTGATTGACAATTTGATACGAAGAGATGATTCACAGAATGCGCATTATATTTTGTATTTCAGAACGTCATTTGAATATTTCTCATGGACTTACATACTTGCTCGGGATTCAGATTTTGTTGTAATTTAAAATAGTTATTTAGAATGCTTTTGATGTCAAATAAACTATATGTGGGTTCGAGGCGCGTTGACTCACCACACGTAACGTTAAAGACATTCACATAGTGTGGCCATCTTGTAGTGAGTGTTTGAAATACTCAAGACAATAGATCAGCCAGCCGACTGTGAGATACGGTTCATGATTCGTTTCTTGAATTTTATCACCAAGTTCATCCTGTTTTGTCCTGATTTGGCGCCAAGTGATTTCCATATTATCCTTCGTCTGAAGCGGTTCCTTGGTGGCAAGCGTTTTGATAACAATAATGAACTCAAAGACGGAGTACAGGTATGATTTTCATCCCAGGCGGCGTCGTTCTATAACGAAGGTATACAAAAATTGGTGCCCCGTTATAACAAGTAATAATTATGGCGACTATGTTGAGAAGTAGTTTAAGGTGTGCAGTGTCCGAAGAAAGTAAAGTGTTACAAAAATAATGTATTTCTTTACAAAAAATTCCGGAACTTTAAAAACTACTTTCAAATTGTACTAATGTATTGTATTGTAAATGGTATTTTCCGAAACCGGTTGGTGAATTAAATTTTACCAATAAAGTGGTTAAAACAATATTTTAAAATTAGTAAAAAACACAACGTAAAGTCAATAAATATTTTAAATATGTATTGTTTATTTTAATAATAGCAGCAAAAAAAGTATTAACACCCATTAGATGACACGAACAAAAATAAAAATGAATAAGTTAGTTAAGTTGTATTATCATTGTCATGTATATTATTTCGCCACAGTTAATGTACTCGTCTTTTAAATTCTTTGTGGAAACATCCATTCCTTGTACAACATGCCACCATTACGATATAAGTAATCAAGAATTTTATAAAAAAATATTAACCATTTTTAAATAACATAAAAATTGACTCCGCGCAAATATTAATATTACGCGCAATTTCGTCAGACAATACCATTAAAATCGCGCGTACACAGGAAATAGAATATTCGAGTGCACACGTGCTGTTCCAACAAAACCAGAATGATCGCGTCACGAGTTCCTGCTGTATGGAAATCACTGCCTAGTCTTTTCTATTTCGAATGTGTTCTGTAATTTTCGTCTTTCCCTCTCCCCAAATTTGCTAATCGCCGTTGCTAGGATGGCTATATAAGCTACCCCCACATAGTCTCCTTAGCAGAAAAAAACAACATCTTTTCGACCTAAAAGCGCGTCCAGGAGATTATCGGTTCACGATCTTTTCCGGTCATTCTTGTAAAATGTATCAGTCACGGTAAAACAATCTATCTCAAGAATATTTTTTAACAGTTGTAATATTCGTAACTATGTGAAATAATAATTTACTCGGCATATTACAGTGAACTTTTACAAAATCCAAGATAGTTACCTCAACCTATCGCGTTTGTAATATATAAAAGCTTATAAGAATTTTGCCGTAATATATTATCAACAATTTCACATGCAATAATGAACTACCCGGGTTGTACCAAGAAGTGACGTCTCTTTGTGAACACCGCCGTTAACCCCTAGATTGTAGATACATTTTATACTACTTTCTCCATCGCCTGACTGCTCCGGAAGACCTCGCATCTACCAAGAAGTCATCCCCTATGCCTTCCATCAGCTTCATCCAGGAAGATCGCCTCTGCCCACCTAACAACTTCAGGCTGCGCGTGTCAGTAAATATGCCGTCACCATGTTCCACGTTTAAAACTAAGGTACCTTACTCCCTCCAGTGTTCCGCATTTACATAAACTTCCACCTCTTCGAAATCTATACTCTGAACATTCACGCTCTCGCCGAAAGTGATCCCTCCAGTTTTTTCCATTTGAATCCAATTGACAATGTAAAGTTATCCTCGACCACCGTAGAAATTATAATAACCTCGAATTTCTTCATCAAACTTTATTTGTCCTGTAATACATTTTATTTCTATCTTAAATTTTGGTTGTCTATAACTATTTGTCACTTTACATTTCCATAACATTTTATTATTAAAAATTATTTATAAACCGGAGCACTGTTACTTACCAACAAGCGAGTTCTGATCAAATTTGCCCACATAATAAAACCATACCCGACCATCTCTAGTTAAACAAACATCTCGTTCCGTTATTTCTTGATAAGGCAAGCCATATTCTATTATAATAATTAGACTCCGTCGAGTATGATTTTAATATCCATTCGGTGTCTCCCTAGTGTCCGTGTTCAGGTATAATCTTGTATAAACCAGTCTTCAATTACAAGAAACTATAAAAAATTATTACTCTGTTTAGATATATTGGAATTTTGTCAAGTGTGATGTGACGGCCTCAATACCGCACACGCAGAAACACAAAGTCCTTATATTGTATTTCTAAATTACGATATGTGATCTTCCTATGTAAACTATTTACCTTATTTTTCGTCACCATAACACTTCAACTCTATACTGTCTTTATTCTGTTCATAATATTTTAACTAAATATATGTCTTTTCGTACTAAATGTACATAAACCTTTTATTTCGATACCCTGACCATAAAAGTATATGTTGAGTTGGACCTCGAGTAAACCTTGAGACGAAAAAGAAGTGTTCTATCCGCTGAGCTGGCAACTATTAACTACATCTTGAAAGGTTGGTCCCGGAAAAACTAATCAAGGTCTTTCTAGAATTAATAACTGTCCATGTATTTTTAAAAAAAAACACCAACTTCGTTCATACAATAAAAATTGGCGCAATAACTTCATTGTACGGGTCTACTTCTGGTTTTGTAAAGTTTAACTACAATAAACTCGGTGATAACAGTAAATTGTTTATTTCTCATAACCTATAGCCTGCTACGCTTACATAAACTCTATACATTCTGCGACTTTCAAACTAGCACGAGAGTGATGAATAAAATTTTGGGCCATTCACTACTCTCACATTAATCATATCATCTATAACATAACCATAATAATCCTAATGTTTCAACTTCAACACTCATTCACATAAACACTCTTTCATAACCTTACAAATACCCAAATGACTGTATTATGATCGACTGTAAGAATGATTGGTAACAGATTATACGTAATTTGGCGAGAAGTCACTGGTAAATACTCTAGAAACCAAACCTTAGTTAAATCTCAGTTACAATCATTGTAATAATAATTATTGAATACCAATCAAATAATCACATTAACAGTTTAGCTCATCACTAGTGGGGTGGGATATTTACCTCAAAATCCTACAGTGCATCATAAAATTTGGAAGAGCGAAAGGAGCCTATATTTTGCGCAGGGTCACAAAGAGTAACTTTGCAAAATCTAGAACGAATAATACACATTTATATTGGTGGGATGGGTGCCTATATTTTTCGTAAGATCCTAAAGAATAATTATACAAAAAATGTTTTAGCTGAATCAAAGGGTGTACGATTGTATAGACACATATACATAGACAGACAATAACTTTATACTCACTTGCTTACCATCACGCCGTTTACCCGCGGGGGTAGACAGAGAGAATAGAGCGCCACACTATTCTGTCCTGACACACAATTCTCGCCTCATCCACATTCATATAACTTATCATTCAAGCTCACCGGGTATTGTGGTTTCTAACAGGACCGTTTTTTAGTATCTGGTTTACCTGGTTGTGCCAAGTCTTCCACGGACATCCCTTATTTTTGATTCCATCAACAGTTGCTTCATATATATTTCTTACCATTCTCATCTCATTCATCCGTTCCATATGACCACCTAAATGATAATTGACTAGTAATTACTCACTATATTAATATCAGCTTTACATTATTTTCTTATTTCTTCATTCTTTACTCTGTCATAAATATATCTGCAACATATACGCCTAAGTGATCCATTTCCACTGCATTCTGTCTACTTTTATTCCTTTTCTGACAGCTCCAGGCCTACTTTCATACACCAGTGTCAGTACCGGGACTCCATTGTGGACTTGGTTGACAAATTCCTATTGGCTATAATTCCATTTAAAGCGCCCTTCACGTTATGCCCTGCAGTCACTCTCCATTCGATATCTTTCTCAGTCTTTCCGTTTCTCTCAAACATACATACATACTTCGCAAATACACAAACTCATCTACTTGTTCCAAATATTTATTACCTACAAGCACGGTGTCTCGCTTTCCTCCTTCTCTAATACCATCACTTTCGATTTGTTGACATTCATAATAAGGTCGCTATCCTTGCATACATTGTACATACAATTTTATACATATACATATATAACACAGATTGAAGAATTGAACAAGTAAGCTTTCAGACCTCTCTTGAATATGGTTTATCTTCTATTATTCTGATGCTTAAAGATAGCGTGTTCCACGAAATTAATTCAGTGAACTCTCGAAATGGCATCCAAGCCAACATTAGAACAATGACATGTCTTATATTTTATCACAACATTTTTTGTGCTGAATTGAACTGAGTGGTAGGTATAGCAAAACTTGGATAACGTATCAGCTTCATTGGTACTTGAAATACACCAAAGGATTTATGACCACTGTACAAAAGAATTTCATCTTCTATTTTAAAATAATCTAAAGAAACTCAGATATATTTTTAAATGAAAACATTTAAATATTTTTAAATAGAAACACATTTTTTTGTGAAGTTGCATTGCCAGAACATATTTTTGTGGTACTTTTTTTATAAAAAAATAATTAAATTTGGTAGGGTAAAAAATTTTTTTCTTGATTGATTTTTCTGTATATCTTTGTAATTGATTAATTTAATTTATATATACATACAAATTTGTAAGCCAACAGACAGATTTTTTTTGTCATATTTTTATAGCGTTCATGCAAGATCAAATACAAATATAATTAGTAGTGTTAACATCTCTACTCACATTAATAAATAATAAAACATGTTGAAATTTAAATTATCATTATGTTTTGAAAATCCTGTTTTTTTTATTAAGAAATTTAAATAAGAAATTACTTAAAAATAAATTTAATACTTGACTAATATTGTTACGATTAAAGATGTGATAATTGATCCAAAAAAGTTTTTTTTTTATATAAATAAAATTATTCCCACAGTTGGTTGCTTGAGTTTTCTGTCACCATTTTGCACCTTTGGTGACAATCCTGGGTTGTGCTGATAATTACCATATTCAGACATGATAAAAACAATGTTAAACACTTTTATTTCGTGGATAATATACAAGATATATGTATAAGTACGTGCATCGAATGGCACGGAAAGGACCCCATCCTTTCCTGTTAAAGTTCGTCCATCATAATATTATACGGAAAAGTCGCATTATTATGAAAGTGGTCTAGGTCAAGAAATTAAAAAAAATTAGTTTATCAATTATTTCGCGTTACATTATTTTAAATTAATATAATATGATGTAAATTGTAACCATTGTGAAAAATTTGAAGCGTTACATTCAGTGTATTGTTACAACGTTCAACGTTTTCAACTAGTGTTTATTTTAATAATAGTAGTCATTTACTAATACTTTATAAATAAATTATAAATCCAGTAGACTAAACATTGTGTTGTGTAATATTTTTTAATCAATACAAACGCAAACTTTTAAATATCTCAATACGAAATAAACGTGACGTAGTTCACTTTCATAATAATGGGCATACATAAAGTTCACCTTTATAGTCTTAATTTTTCTATACTAGGCTGTCAGTCCAACGATAACTCCCTCTCTCGAACAAAAACTGACGGCATATTTTTTATCCGTATCCGCCCATCCCATTTCTAGGTAACCTGGTGAAGTGTTTCCAGGGGAGATTCCCTCGAAGATCTTTCGGAGAGTTCTAGAGATCTCGTTTCTCACATCGTGGCCAGCCCATTTACGCCTCATCGATTCGCGTAACTGTCACAATTCTGGACAGACTGACTTTATAGTATAGCTCTGAACGTAGCTGGACCAAGTATTCTGTGAAAAATATTGTTTTTATATACAGACATGGATGGCGTTTTCTTATTTCTCAAAACATCCCCAAGTTTAGCATTATAGACTTTACGGTCATGTTGTAGAATTGAAATGTTTGGTTTTCTTTGAAAACTGTTTGATTAGACGTGAAAAGACACAAAAAATAAATGTATAAAAATAGCTTTTCATCTTACATACATGTGTTTCGGCCTACCTAATCGCGTATACTAATTAATTATCTTACCATCTAGCCGTTTCTTCATGACTTGAGTAGGTAAAGAAGATAGAACGCCACCTTTTTCTGTCTTGGCACACCACTCTTTCCTCGTCCACTTTCACCATCATCTAAAATCAAATATATTATCTTTACCATTCTCTCCTCAATCATACGTACCTACCACATAACCAAACCATCTCAGCGACGATAGAATTAAGAAAGGGACTCAAATAAAATTTTATTTTGGTTTTGTATTTCAGATAACATTATTTAGTTTTTTTATATATGGGTAATACATCTATTTTACTTTATTAATTGCAAAATTAAAATTTTTCTCTTTTTTTTATATATGTTAAAATTCAATCAATGAAATAAATAAATCTCGAGTTTCTTAAGATCACAAGTATCGATGATCCTGTCAAAAATGATTAAAGAATCGATACACTGCAGAGTGATTAAATAATATCAACTCAATTACTCGAAGGCTGTATGAAGTCATAAGGCGTTTAGTGTATGTACGCTTCTAGAACAATTAGAACGTTGTCAACCCTGTCCCGCCCCCCGCAGAGCGTAATCTTTGCAGTACATGTGTTTGTTTTAACTCCTTACATCCCTTGCGCGAGTGTTGCTGCGCTGCTAGCACTCCCCTGTGTCGGTACAACGGTGACGGAAGATGAGGATAATTAGCTACAGACGCCGGATGCTGGAGCACAAAGCCTTCATGAGAGCAAGGCTATTAATGCACAACGCCCCCTCGCATGTATTCGCAATATTGAGACAAGGGTGGATTGTTGCTTATACATAAGGAGGCTCAACAACCCTTTCCCAATCTGACAATTATTTTATGTTGTGTGAAATAATTTTGACACAAATTCAATATTAAAAATAAACAACGTAGGAATTTGCATGTTATTAATATTAATTTATTATTTGTAACTTTATTAATCCTAAAATATCTAAATTAAACAAAATTTCATTTGGATTGTATTAGAAAATGTAAACACGTAATACATGTCACATTAACATTCCTACTATTTTCAAACTAAGCTAAACGCTTATGCTATGAAAATAAGACTAACTTGCTGGGCTCCTGGAACGAGGCGCGAACCCCCGACTATTAGATCACTTTGCTAGCGTCTTAACCACTATATCAACAAGCTATTCATTACTGACATTACTATTCACCATAGCGATAGTGCCTACCAATCTCCACCTGCTACTACTACAGTGTGGAATATCCAACCGATACAAAATTTTTGGCAATTTTATTAATTACTACAAATCAAATTTTTCAACACACTAAATTTTGTTCTACACACGTGTTGAGTTATTTCGTCACTACCTACTATTGTTTCGAAAGATGCTGTTTTCTTCCCGCATAGGTTTAATTTAGTTATCGCCTGATGATGAGAGGGACTGCACCTCTCCAAACTATAGCAGCGACGAAATAACAACGTGTATGAGTTACAATGTTTTGTTTATTGAAAAAAACATGTTGCACCTCGAAGTGACTGCCGCGTCAATCAAAAATCAAATTGAAATCATTTAAAAAAATAATAATTCTTTAGAAAAAGCACATTTTTTTGCTATTGAATAAAAGCATAAAATTTTCTATGTTGTTATTCAAAAACAATATAAATATTATCGATATTAAAAAGTACGTCAATTTTTAAAAGTATTTTTATACATGATGATATTTCTTACATATCGCGTTCATAAATAAATTATCGAATTTGCCTTTTTTTACGTTATTGATAAACAAATGTTTGGAACCACTTTCTTCCGGTCTCAGCTCTTCCAATCAACAACCTTTGAAGCGTTAGAAACACTCGAAACACACAAGTGTGTGTTTTGAATTTGAAATGTTTAACAATTATGGAAGTTACGCTACCTTAATTGAATTTCTCGGGTCTTTACGATTCATATTCCTAAATTTAATCAAGTAATTTATGGACCTTAATATGAAGTACTTACCTACTATAAATATCAAATAAATGAATATATCAATAATATAATCAATTTAACAAAATCCGATATATCTACACTAAGGTAGAGATATAGTAAGGTAAATAACCTAAAATCTATATCTGATGCATAGCTATACATGAAAGTGAATTCTAGTCAGTTAATCAAGGATATGTTGGAAGCATTTGAGATGTGATGCTGAGAATAAAAGAAAAAATGTCCATAATAAATACTATCGAAAATGGAATGAAATCACAGACCAGTAAATTAATAGATATGAAATAAAGTGTATATATAAGAGAGGGGTTCAGAACATTATTTGCAGAACGAGGGGCATTCTACACACGATCCGATCCAAAGAAAAACAGGAGCAAAGCCTTAGGATACTATTCAGTGCCAAAATTAAACACAAAATTTGCTCAAATAACTTTTTTATTTTGTGCTCCGAGAATATTTAACATATTGCCACTAGACCTTAAAGGGTCTAAAGTGATTAACAACTTCAAACCAAAAATAACAAAGTGGTTGCTTGATGTGGGTATAAAGCAAAATTAAACTAATTTGTCATTTGTGCTAACCTAACTACCCACACATTTTTGTCTCCCACTATTGTATATTACTGACAATAATATTTTTATAACTTTTTTTTCAATATCTTTTTATAACTTCTGATTATACTTTTTTCACACGACATTTCATAATATACTTAACATTATACTTACTTAACTCTTAACATTTACAACTATTAAAAATTGTACAGGTAATAGCTTTAGAATAGACTACGTCTAGTAAAGCAATTACCTTTATTTTTTTATATGTACTATTTATGCTACAAAAAATATATATTCGTGGAAACATAAATCCGATAGTTTATGACACATTTATTCAACACTAAAAGTATTTACTTTTAGAAAATTAAATCTTTGTATAAACATGACATATTTGTAACATTAATGCATATTATATTGTCTGCATTTAAAGTTTCGATCCAATCGAGTCATATATTTAAAAAAAATCGCGGAGCTATTAAAATTATCTCATGAGTGACACCAAATTGAAAATATTGAAACAATAAATTTCCGTTAATTATTTGATAGTCTATGAATGGACTAATGAATAGGACACATACTAAAACACGACATATACCTTAGAAATGTAATTAAGTGATGGTGAACCTTTTGGGCTTGGCGTGTCAAATATTCTGAAAATCTAACTAAACTCTGCTGGCGTGTCACCCCCTCCCCCCCTAAAAAAATATTTTTTAATACATTTCAATTGTATGAAAAGTAACAATTTACATATCCATGTATATATTTATTTATTTCTTTTTTATCGATTGCTTTTTCACAAATTGAGGTCCAAAAGAGATTGTAGATGATACATAATATGTTATATATAGTGATAAATTCAAATATTGTTGACGGGTGGACGCCTGGTGGCGGAATACGTGTTCTTTGGTAAATATTAGCGTACGGTGTGTCACCTTTGATACTCGTGTCATAGGTTCGCCATCACTGACCTAGACAAACATTAATACCTATACAAATTAAATAGTAAGCAAGGCGGATGCAGACACCTACAGATAACTTTACGGTGTGCAGGATAGAAACGCACGGTGAACATTGCACTAACAAGAATATTTGTATTTATTATGAAATAAGTGGAATTGTTTATTGATGTGAAATATCAATATGTTAAGCCTAAAATGAAAACAAGCTTTGGTCAATCCTTCCATATGTTTCTGGCCCTCAAAGCCTATAACATTTTGACGAGCAGTATGAAATAATTCTCGATGGACAAACTCAAACACCATCTCGGGAGCTGGTTATTGGGTGTTAGCAGAAAGGAAACTGAGGAATGGAAATGATCACGTGAACAGAACATCATTTCTTTATATTCGTTTTTCTGTTTTGCATAGTGTTTCAGTCATGGAATAGCGAGAGTATTGCACTTATTTATTATGTTATTAGAATTCTTTATAACCCTGTTTTCTTCATTCCTAATATTTTTGTTTTATATAAAAAAAATATATATATTAATAATGGTTTTAATATTTGTATGATAGACAACAGATGAACCTGTCTCCTTTAGTACAGACTTCCGTCTAGTTAAGGAGACAGTGAACATCTCTTTCATTATGAAGCTTGTTCGCCTTTTTTGTATATTTATAAGAATGTTTATAATGTATATGTTTATACGTATATTAAGAACATGAATAGAATAAAATAAAAATAAAATGGTGTGCAATGATCAACCGCATGGAGGGGGGATCAAGACTGTACCTCCGAAGACTCAAAATCAGACCTTCACTCGTTCCCGGACCAGTCAGACGTGAAAGCTCGCTGCCTACACCAGCAGCCAAGTCGAGATTTAATTTTGTAATTTTTTGTAAATAGGCACCAGAAGATAATTGTCTACCTAAATACCTGTTTGCTTTAATTGTTTATCTAATTCCAAATTCTGTATTAAACATGCTGAGTTATTAAGTTAAAACGCTGTAGGCCCATGTGGGCCTATAGTTAGGATTAGCTAGGTTACTTTAATCCAAATGAACATAAATAATGTATGTTAACTCATAATTGTGTATGATTTGCACATTTTCTAAACATTATTAAAGAAACTTTCTATACCGATTGTCTTGTAGGTTTTGTCACATTTCAGTGGCGCACAATGAGGCAATTTTGGAACAATTAAGTCGTTAACTGAATATGTCGCTTGTCCCATTCATCAAAATTCTATTCGCATTGCTTCAGACTTCAAACATAATTACTTATTAATGAATGTGGGAACAGATGAATAAAACCTTACGAAAACTGAATGCCAATTTGTCGACAGCTGAACCAAGAAAGTGTAGTTTCTGTTGAGTTTATAATTAATACAGGACAATTTTCAGTGTCATGCGCTAGGCATGGACTTAGGTTATGCTGCTAATATCGAAGCTATAGATATTGTCACTAGAGGTTATATTCATCATACACTCTTTGAGAAGCATGTTTTTGTGAAAGTGTACCGTCCGTTATCGAAAAATATTAATTGCAATACGATTATTTTTTGGATACTCTTTATGAATGGATAAAAATATTATACTTTAAAATATTGCCGCGTATAAAGTATATTAGAATGCATACATTCAAAGCCGCTTCAAAACACACTTATGGTCTTTGAAACACGTCTGTTCAAGCGAAGACGTGTATTTAGAATACCGTGCGGCGCAAGAGCTGTCTTTAGGGCATATTTTGCGAAAAAACTTATGCACAGCTTTTTTGTTAGTTTTAAATTTCTCCGCCAGCTGGATAGTTTTAGTTAACATATTAATATAAGAACTTTGAATTACTACATATATGAGGCGTCCCATGGGCGTAAGCAAGTAAGGGCGGGAAATTCTAATAAGAATATAAATATTATTTATAATAAAAATATTATAATTATCGTCTCGCACCTATAAAAGCAGAAAACAAATATTATGGGGTACTTTAAGGGTTAATTATTCAGAATTGTGCAAAAATTATCCAATAAAAATATGTTGGGAAAATTTCAAAGGGCATGGCCCATAAAACCATAAACTAAATATACCGGTCGCCAAACAAAAAAAATCGAAATATTACATGAATTTAAACTATACACATTTATAGGGGTAGATTAAAAATAGTAAGGGCGGTATCCTAAAATTTGCTTAAGGTCTTCACTGACTACATACTTGGTATGTAATATATCAAATCAATATTTTTAAAAGATTTATTTCGCAGAAATTACAGTTATGCAGCGCTTTAATGATTGTATGGAGTGCACGCCTTTGATAATTTTGTAATGTTTAAAATTCATTGAAGCTCTTTGAATATCATAACCAGATTAGTAATAACAACTTTAATAATAACAATTAACAGGTACCTAAATTTTGAGCATAGCATTTGAAAGGTGCTGTAGTAAGATGAAATGAATATGCTAGAGAAAGAGAGAGAGAATTATAAATAAGAAGGTAACAACTCCTAAGAATTCAGTGGAAATGCGATAATAAGTGTAGAATAATGACGGTTACGTAATGCAGTTAATATTTTTTTAAATATAGTATATATTCGAATTGTATCGTATATGTACACTGAGTTTACAGCATCGGAACGCGCGTTTTTATTTTAGCATCGTAAGGGAAAGGTTATTCTGGTTACAACTTTGGGCCTTAGAAGAGTATCATATAGATGCGTTTCATTTAGCTGAAGAAACCCTGGAGTCAGCTGAGATAGCGACCGAGAATCGGGACCTGTGGAGGTGTATTACAAGCAGAGTTTCATCTGATTGAGGCCATTATAATATGTCAATACCGACATGAAGTAGGAGAAAATATCAAAAAAGTTATACAAAGCCTATGTGTACAATACAAAATGCTGAGAACTAACGTTCTTGATTTTGATGAAGAGATCAGAGACTATAAATATACACTTGAGATCTATCATCTTAAGAAACGGAGGATGCGAAGCCGAGGTCCGAAGAAGAATCGGTATAATCATGTCAATACTGACCAAAATTTGGGAAAACCACTCCATATAAAGGAATGTAATAATTTCCAACTAATTAATGTGCACTAGATACAAATTTAAAAATAAAAATTACCAAAAGTACTAGAAAAAAAAAAGAAGACAAACGTAGATCGCTTTCTTTTAATATCGTACAACCTGGGTGAATTTGACGACCGCATGACGTCACATTTAATAAATGCGAAAGAAACATTAACACGAGTTGCATGTTTTCCATCAGCGGGAATTGTGCTGCTCATGCTGCAGCAAACATCACGCGGAGAGCAACGCCAATTCCGCAGGAAATGGTTTTTTGTTAGACGAACGAAGTAGCTTATCTCTGTTCAACACACGATTCAGCTGTCTGGTAATTTAGCGCGATGCCCTGCCTTTGCCTTCCTCATTTCTTCCGAGACGCGGAACAACGCGGGAGCATTTGCTTTTATGCCGGGTTACGTAATAACGTAACGAGGAATGCGTTGTACGGGTACTCCGCGGAAGCCTTCCGCGCAAAATTTAAATAATAAACAGCAGTAGCATAAATACAAATTAATTAGAAATATATTCATGTAAATTAAATGTTATTGTTGTCGCTACCGGGATTCGAACCTGGATCTCTTCCAATTCTGGAATCGAGCATTAATCGATTATTACACTTTTCAAACTGATACATCTATGGTTCCATTATACGACAACAATATTTTTCGACAAAATTGATTTTATATGTATATCCTTCTAATTAATATATTTAATTAGTATTTAAAATATCACAGACCGTCTATTCTGAATAATTACAACTTCACAATAAGAATGTGTTCTCCTTGTTAATGAACAGTAGCCCCTTAGTGGGTATCATGAGTCTTCATTCTGTATTTACTATTTAGAGGCAAATTTTCAAATATTACGTAATGTACTATTTCGGAGGTGACACAAAATTTACCGATAGATACATTAATAAAGCGATTTATGTCTTGAATTAATATACACAGAGTGTAACAGACCTAGTCCACAATACTTTATGGGTAGATACCTGACGAAATTACGAGTTGAAAATGTTTTAAAAATATGTGCAAATTCTACACTGTTACAGAAAATATTATTATTTGAAATTTTTATATAATCGTGTTAAGCTTGAAGTCTACGTACTTCAAAATATTATTAATCTATATCTTTGCTTCAGGCCCTAAATCATCTAACAACAAATAGTCTGACCGCTCGAAATCCGATAACCATTATTTTTTTGTATACAATATATAATTTAAAATCAATAAAATATTTCAATATACCGAAATAATTGAATAATTTTGATTTTTTTTAAATGCTTATACTGACATGGTTGAGATAAGACACATATTCCTTAAACGTTTTCGATTCGTAATTCAGTCAGGTGTTCACCCATAAAGTATTATGGACTAAATCTGTTACACTGTGTTTAATATAATATTCACCGAGGATACTGGCGTAGCGATGTATATGATCATGCAAAATAAATTTTGAAATGATTCTTGTTTAAAAAAAACTCGTCGCCGCCGGCGCGCCGGTATGATTAATTAGAAATTACACTCCCACAAGGAACCTGATTTCTTGTTACATATTACTGTATTTATATGTAAAAGTACACCACAATAAAATTACACAAGTTAAGTATTAACATGCTTACATAATAGGTATATCAATTTAAGTACCTACTTTATTAAACAAGTATTTTACAACCTGAAATGACTGAAAAATGGATTTATTTCATGAAAAAATATTTAATTTCAGTGAAAGAATTTTGTATCTCCTTCTATTATTCACTACTCTTTCTAGCGTTTCAACTTTTCAGTTTTGTATCTGTAAAAAACTTTTGAAGCAGTTCAATTTTCGAGCCGATTCCGCAACTCTTTAGTATCGTTAAATGCCAGTCAACGAAGAGCGTTTGAAAGTGAGTGGAAAATATACAAATGAGACGATGTAAGGTTTTAAGAATACTTCAAGTATAACAAACTATGTATAAATTATGAAAGAAAAGTTAATACACGATGAAACATGAACAAATTAATTTTAGAATCCCGTAAAGCAGCAACTCACAACAGCTGTTCAGAATCGAGGTAACAATAACGGTAGCGAGTATATTTTACAACATTCAAAATAACTCTATGTAACTTAACCCAACTATTACAAAAGTAAACAAAGAATCCTAAATATACCTTCCTTCCTGCAATCCTGCAAGTAAGAGTCACATGTACACACATCGATACATACATTTAATTATCCATTATTGTGAATTAATTCGATGAAATTTTTATATTATGGATTAATTTAAAACAAAATAATTTGTATATTTGTTATATTCATCATGAGACCATTTTTAATAATACATTAGTATTATTATTTTAAAAACTGTTTTTTAAAAAGTCAAGAGTCAGATATATTTTTTAAATATTTTTATAAAAGTAACCAGTTGCTTCCGGTGCAGGCAAGAAAACACAGGAAACAATCAGTTTTAGGAATCCGACTCGTTTCACCAGAAGCAGTAATCAATTTCACTTAAACAAGACCTAACATTGCAATAAATATACCGTCCAATAGAATATGTTAAAGTTTAAATTTAAATCAAATAATTGTAAATACATATTTTTTCAATTTTATTGATTCAGTTATCGATTAGCACAGACTGTAATAACCAAAATAATTTTAATACAGATTGTTTAACATTGTTTTTTACCACTTATTGAGTTATTTTATTTTAATTTCCTGTTTCAACCGGTTTCGGAAAATACAATTTCTTTCATCAGATCAAATTAAACTAAAACCATATATGTCACGTTATTATAATGTTTTAAAAATCTATTTTTATAATAGACATGGATGTTCGTTTAAAATTTGGAGAAAAATATCTTTCGGGATTACAAAAAATAATTTGAGTTTTAGAGAACTACGGTTAATCCAACTCAAGGATACTCAGACCCGGAAAATCAACGTATAACCGGGTTTGTATATGTGTTTACAAAAAAATAAATATAGAAAATTGAGATTATATCTAATGGAAAGAAAATATATTAACACGTATAAGAGGTCTCTTGCATTATGATCCTTTACATGTTTATAATTCCTTCACATGTTTACACATGACTATGTATCATCAGTCAGCAATGCCCTAATCATCAATTCAAAATTTTTTCAGTTAATTTATTACGATTTGTGTGACAACAGATTCTTTAAAGTATTTCAGAGCTTAGAAGAATTTATAAAAATATAATAATGATTATTATTATTATTGTTATTATTATAAACGTAAATACAACCTTCGAAGTCTCACGGCCGGTCGACTGCTTTAAATTACAATTCAGGCGTTTAAAAAATGAAACCGCCCCATTTTTAAATTGTGTACAAAGATGGCGTTTTTTCCTCCCGATTGGCAACACACAATGGGATAGTGGACGTCAATCGGATGTACAATAATAAATGGCCATTGTTTCGGGGGGTATCTGAGATCACCGGCGGTGGCGCCACTGGTGACAATTCTCGGCGTGATTTTATGCGTTTCAAAGGTCTGGAATACCTCGCCCTTTTGGCTTCCCGACGCTGCGAAAACTGCAGTGAGCCCCGCGGCACCAGGTAACTAAAGAGATACTAGATTATTGAAAAAAAATTGAAGGTGTTCCAACAAACGCTACCGTCTGCTCTAGGGCAAAATTTAATGCAGTACGTGTAATTTGACGCGGTCGCTCTGGACCTCTGCTTTTGGGAAAAACTTTTAGTGCTATGTAATTTTTTTGCTACAAAATAAAAACACGTCGGAGCTTTGTGTTATTTGGGGACCAATAAAATTGTTTTATTTTAGGGTTTAATTGGAGGATTTCTAATGTGATTGATTTAAAGAATTGTGTTTTTACAAGAACAGCTCTTTGGGTTGGTGTATTGTAAAAATTATTATAAATTAAATAACTATCCACATAAAGGGAGAATTTCAAATAATATTTTTTTATCGTAACAAACAAATATTGTCGTAGACAACTGACATATAGAAAGGAACAAATGTTGAAAGCATTCGAGATGTGGTGTTGGTAAGAATAATCTGGACCGAAAGAATTAAGAACGTTCTGAGAGTGCAAGAACCGAGGTTCATAATAAACACCATTGAAAATCAAAATGAATAGGATACATTCAGCTTAATAATATTCCAAATTATAAATTATGCATTTTTAACGTTCTTTTATGTCCCATTCAGTACCAGAAGTTGGAACACTCCAACTATCCGTATCCTGGTATTCGTGAAAATTTACACAACATAATACTTCAATCAATATGTATGTACTTGATTAACCTTTCCCACACGGTGCTAAAATAATAATGCGCGCTCCAGTGCTGTAAATTTAGTGTACGTATAGACTTTGGCAATTAAGTCGGATAAATATGAATATTTTACATGTATTACTTATATTAATCATTAAAATAATAGTAGATACATATAAGTGAATATATATATATATATATATATCAATTATTGTGTAAAAGTGCTAAAAATGAGAAAAAACAGTGGTCATCACGAACGACAACATAAAGAAGCATAAGACACGTCTAACTAGGCCAACGCACGCTCTACCACTAACTAAGGTGACGATCGGCATCCAGCGCCTCGCGATCCGCGCCTTCTGCACCTCTTCGCACGTACTTATATATTGTAATTATTATATCCAACACATAAACATATTACGGAGGAATTATAAAAATATGAACTCTATATTTAGTATATTTACAGAGATATTTACATAATTAGAGACAATGACAACTCAGTTTACATCACCGGAGAGGAAACGTTAATCAAAAATGCATATAATCCCATATCATGTTGTACGTATATATACTATATATTGTGAGGGTAAAGAACAGCGTTATATCCTCATCGCCGTTTAGTCAGTGGAGAACACAAGGATAGCGAGTTCTTCAACTCAGAAACGTATACCAACTCAAGTGCTAATTAACGAAGTACCAAGGTGGTATTTTATTTAACCCCCCCCCCCCATTCTGTCTTATTTCTTCTATTTATTTCATGGAAATTAGAAATTGAATTAGCCTGAAGTTAAAAAGAAGTAATTTTAGGTAGCAATAATTTAGCTTTTCTAAACATATGACAAACTATCAAGCTATGATGTATGAATTTAGAGGTGACTGTTAATTTAAGTTGAGTTCACATATTTCATCTGTCTCCAAGTGCATATTGTTAATGATTGAAAGAATGGGGTACCACCGCGCGCCTATGTAATCCAAATCTTAACAAATAATTAAATAAATTAAAATCTTAAATTTCCTTGTAATGACTTTCACCTTTTGAAAATGCTCCGGTTTTGCATATTTATTTCCAGTCTCGTAATATTCGTCCACTGCACGATAGTTGATGTACAAAATTCTATGCAGAATATTTTGTATCTGATTATATTTTATATGTAGATACTTGAAACGTAAGTTGCATGTCAAAAAAGTGGCACGGTGGCGCCCTGGCTCGAAAAGAAGTACTACTGCTTATAGATAATTCCATAAAGACATACTAAGGTACGATGTAAAGATAAAATAAAATAAACAAAAAAATAATAAAGGTTAAACTATTAGCAAACTCGCCAAATTGAGGTAAAACTTTATCTTCAACCTTTTTATACTAATGTGGTTGGAGGCAGTCTCTCTATTTGCCGTATTTTTGCTCTCCTGGGTCATTGGTCTTCTTCTCTCTGGTGGTGAGAAAATAGGTTAAGGCAGTCTCTCGTTTCCCATGCGAAGGATATGTCAAAGCCAACTTAGTTGAGATGTTTATATTTCGAACAGCAAATAAATATATAAAGATCATTATAAAAAACAATATAGAAAATGGAGTGAGGAGAAAAACATAAAATATTTTACGTATAAACATTGCATAGCTATGCTAAAAAAAAAGATCCCCGATGCAAAAAGGAAAACGGGCTCTCTATATACGCATTGTGTACAAAATATAAGACTAATAAGTACTCTGCTCTTTCATCTATTAAATACAAATGAAATCTGTTTTTTCAGCTTATTAATTTTATTTTATATAAATAGCGCTAACGCACAAAATGTATCAATACAATAAGTATTGTAGGGCGTGTTCTATATTTAACGTTGGCTTCAATACACTGCATTGGCGTAGTAACGCCGCTGAAGGTCTAATGAAATCGAAATTTACAAATTCGCGACAACGTATGCAGGTAAAGTACATTTTTGCAGTAGTGAGAATCTGACTTTACTGTAAGCATATATTACACGCTCGGACGCAAAATATTAAGTATTATACGAATTCGTTTTTAAACTGAGCCCATATCATGAAGAACATATTCAAGTTAGCATTAATGCATGAAATCTCATTATAATAGTAAAGCATTATATGCACACTTGGATTACACGCCATATAAATATTTTTAATATTAACCAAATAAATGAGAGTACCTCACCTGGTATGTTGCCGGTGTTATGCGAAACTGTATTTATTAATTAAATTTGAGAGGTCGTGGTAGATCATTGTATGAGCTTGATTTTTAAAAATGTACACGGACGATAAGGGCATCAATATTGTAATATTATGAAGTTTTTACTGTTAGTCGTGAAGCTGTTCTCAGCCGTCGCCTATTGTCTTAGTCTAATCGGTAATCCATCAACGCTGGTCCATTTAAGAGCGACATGTTGCAGCTCAGCCACCCGTTCCCACGGCTCGGAGCGAATTCTTTTTATTGCCCCGATTGTCGCGAAGTCGGATCAAAATATCGCACGCCTCCGTGCGGTTTTAATTTGTAGGGAAAATGCTCGCGGCGAGCCACGATAAGAGGTTCAAAAAGACGAACAAAATTTAGAGGAAGTCAGGTGTCGGCTCCGGCGATCAAAAAGAACCCATCTTTTGGAATTTTAAGTATTGGCATTTCACCCTCGCGGCGACCCGGTGGATAGATGCGAAGACTTAATGTGTGTCGAGATAAAAATCAATATGTTTATGTACATCTCTCTGTTTATGTATTACCGATCTCGGTCCGGAAAATTTAATCTAACTGCACTTTTATGTGGCTCGTTATCTGTTTGTATCTGCCGTTCGGAGATGTTATTTTGAGAATCGGCCCCTTTCGACTATCTATCGATACGATCTGGTGTTCTTGTAAAGTAAAAACTGGCCGCAAATGAGAGTTAGTGGCACTAACGCTGAGAAGACGTTAGTAACGATTTCACGTCCACACTTTGTGGAGGCCGACCAGAGCTGGAAATATTTGTCCAGTTCCGTTTTTGATTGCTTTCCGAGCGTTTAGTCTCATTCTAATTTAATTTCATAGCACAATCATGAAAGTTATTTAGATTTAAAATAGGATACTTTAGTAGACATCTATTTTTTAGACATTGTTGAAATGCTCTAATAAATTTCTGGAATTTTTCATTTAAGAAGCCTAGTTGTGTATCTATACCTTTACAGCGTTACCTAGGAATAATATATGATAGTATTTCTGTTTACTTGCTATTTTGTTTTCTTCTACTCCCTTAAATATCGGACTTTTTATTATATAGAAAATCATTTATAACCACGTATTATATCTAATAAATGAGTCACTGTGAAGTTTTTTACCGAACGGTTTGTTCAATATTCGTAATAGTTTCGGTGGATGCCGCCAAAACATAAACAGACAAGACATAAAGTAGGACCGCCGAGCCATAATTACTTGTAAACATATATATTTAGGTGTGAGTTCAATGATCAGACGTAGACGTATTTGCAGCATCACAACGAGGATCCATGGAGTAATTAAAACCCTCTATCGTTCCTGTCTTCTTTGACTTTAGTTCTTCGCCGATAATAACACTTTCCCAATAACTACCAATTCTATATTCTGAACCTCCATCTTCTTTTGCGGTACTACATCCCAGGATGGGATTTAGCATTCTTTACTAATGCTCTTCACTAACTTCTATCCCTGGCCATTATTGTTCAGTTCCCAGACCTTCCCGTTCTGCACCAGTCCTCTTTCACACAGCTCCACGTCAGTTCCACTTGGTTACGATTTTTGGTATCCTGTCGTCTGTCATTCTTTCAACATGGATAGCCCATCGCAGTCTTTGGGACCTAAAGAATCTTACAATATTTTCTTGCTCAATTAAATTGTCAAGTTCATGATTTATTTTTATTCTGCATGTTCCATTTTCTAGTGAAGGTCCATAAATTTTCCTAATATTTTGCGCTCATTTATTTTCTTTGATTTGAGTTAGGCACCACGTTTCACACCCATAAGTGACCACTGAACTTATTATAGTTTTATATATTAGCAGTTTGCTTCGTTGACTCGGTATTTTCAACCAAAAAATTTTTTTACACGCATAGTAACCCATATTTCCAGCTAGCAGTCGGATTTTCAAAACAACATTATCTAACAAAACTTCTATAAATTCTACTCCTTTCCAACTTTGTAATAATGCTGCTGCAGCACTGATGAGTCAAATGCTTCTGTTTAAAAACAATCTTCGACACAATACAAAATATTATATTTCTGATATAATTACATTTCTTATGCTACTATTACTATCAATCAATATAATAATAAATTCTGTAATACATGATCGATTATATGTTCGAAAATTTTCCGCCGTCATCAAAATTGTATCAAACAACGCCACAGTAAAATAGGCCATAAGGTCACAACTCTATTTGACCGAGCATTGATCAGAGTTTACTTATTGCATATCCAGTTGGTTGTTTACTAAATAATATGCAATTATACAATTGTAGCACATAACCTATCGTATTGTTTATGAAACAAAGCACAAACGATTATGATTAATCTTTGAATTAGAACAAAATATTTTCAGTTGCGAACTCCGGCTACTCTCACTTTTCGTCTTTTAAATATAATAACGTATTAACTTACTCTGTTGATTCAATAAACTGTAATTCTAAAATATATAAGCTGACATGTAACAACATAACGACACTACTCAATTGGAGATTATACATACTATGTAGGTACATATATCTCCGGAACATAAAAATATACATACATAACCTTATTTAATTAATTAATTAATCAGAAAGTATCCGGCATTCCCAGTTGCTGTTTTTGACAGTGGTGTTTTGACCACTAAAAGTGTATTTGTAATTATTAATACAGTAAAAAGAGAAATTTATGTTGTGGCAACAAACAAATAGGTATTCAATAAATATTATATACATTATTATTACATTTATTCAATTTAAAATCTATCTAACACTGTGTGACATACGACGAAACACATTATTGACATATTTTGTATTAACCTCACTTTCACCTCCATAATTTCAATATCTTTAGTTCAGTATTATATATATGTATATCATGGTTCACACCGGTTTATCATCAGATTAGTAAGACTAGTATTACTAATGCTCGGTACTAACTTCTCGACAAAATGAATTAGCTATGCTTATAATGAATCTTATTTTTTGATTAAAACAGGAAAATACTATGATGTTGTACGTGTATTAATTAATCAACTAACTAAATTACTATCACGAGTTTGTCCGCGGGGGTAGCCATAAAGATAGAGCGCCACACTCTCCTGTCCTGACACACAACTCTCATTGGTTATTTTAATTGCTGCATTAATTGTTGTTTTGAATTTGGGCCGCAGCCCGATTACAAGACTGTCCTTAGTAGCCCTCCGAGGCCGCACAGTGTCTCGATATATCCACATTAATTTGCATAAGTTAATCGGAATATGCTAAACAGAGGGCTACTGCCCGATGACTCTGTAAAGGTGGAAAAAAAACATACTTCATTTAATGGTCGGCTGTCACCGATTTAAAGTTGTGTTACAGTTGATGCAATCAAATTAAAGTACAAGTAGTGTTACAGTCTAAAGTAATTAAATTAAAGTACAAGTAATGTGACAGTCTGACGAAATTGAATGAAAGTGTAAATAGTATTACAGTATTTAATTTAAATTACAGGAAGTATTATAGTCTGAAGAAGTACTATTATAAACTGTACAATTATACTAGTATCAGTGTTAAGTATTAACAATCACAAATTCCAAGTTTAAGTATTTAATAGCTCTATATTTTTTTATTTGAAGAAAAATGTGAAAAAACTGAGAGGGGATTGAAGAACAATTTATTATTTATCAATGTAATTATTAAAACTAAAAAAATTGTAAAACCTAGTTTCAAAAACAAACAAATTTCAAAGTAGCGAAAACTGATGTTGGTCGAATCCTAATAATTAATAGCGAATTATAAACATCAACTTAGATATAAAAGCGAGGTTTTTGGTTAAACTATCGATAATAATAATCCAGAACCTAGAGCTTCCGAGCCGACCTGACAAAGACCGAAAGTATACGAAGTCATGAATACCTGAAAACAGCCGAGCACAATAGGAAATAGAACCTACCGCCTATATTTCTAGGCTTTATGGCATTTAATTATTTCCTTTCTATGGTTGCTCCAGATTCTAGATCTCTTTGCTCTCTGATTCTAGGGCGCTCTGGATATTGAGATCCCTGGCAATTAGTACTTATGCGACTCTAAATCCGCTACTGTTCATGGCTCATGACTCATGGATTGCTTAATTGAAGATTTTAGTTTATCAATTGTGATTGCGCAATTAATTGCACCTTTGAATATATTATATATTTTTAAGAAGAACCCATTATTATTGTAAAGTTGCAGTTTTTTCAGAATATACTTAGTTCTATGATATTTTAATACAAATTAATGAGGTTTGAATCCCGGTAGCGACCAAAATATTATTTCGATAAATTGCTTTTATCTGTATACATTAAATTTGCATTAAAATATTGTACATTATTTAATTGAATTCTCTATTTATGATTAACTTTACTTCATTTCCGCAAATGTTTTATTTAAGTAGAAGAGAAAGATAAATAATATATTATTTTAGAAGCCTCAATAGTCGGCGAGCTTGTATGATAAGATCTATGAACGTGGATGAGGCGAAAATTGTATGTCAAGACAGAAGAATATGGTGCTAAATCCTCTCTGCCTACTCACGCGGGGAATCGGCGTGATGGTTAGTTAAGTTAATTAGTTATTTAAGTCTACTTCATCTACAGTGCAGTTATTGTAATCTCACTATACACATAAGATTTATTTATTTATTCCAAGCCATAAATTAAATGTATTATAAAGAGTGTTTTTTTAGAGGTATAGAATTTGAAATAAAATAAAACACATCAAAATTGATGTATTATGATATCCATCACATTTATTGTGTATAGAGAAAGTGACAGCAAAAAATTTTACACTTATTCAGAGATCTTATTAGTAATATAATAAACGCTTAATTTGTTTGGCTGTATGAGCGATATTGCTCTCACTTTAAATTGCAAAGACATTTTTTTGAAAATTAATGTTGCGATATAAATTAAACATTTCGTGCTTATAGAAGATTTTGATTCAAGACATTTGCGCAGACAACGGTTAACGGACAAGTGTTAAGTAGATAATTTGTGTAGAGTATATTTTATATTCTCTCTCTCTCAGTAGATGTGTGGTCTTTTAATCTGCTTTTCTAAGGCGCAGACTGCTTACTCTGCGCGTTCCTGGGCCTCGTTTAGTGTGCAAGGCAGGCGTGGTATGTCCATCTTACTCTACCTTTGTATTATTCATTTCACGTAATCACCAATTTCTCCAGGTTGTCTTTAGCAATATTGCTTCCTTGCATGATGTAGAAAACCTTTCTTTAGTACGTTGTTCCTGAAAAATATAAACCTTCATTCGTCTCGTAATTCACGGTGTATATACAGCATTTGAAAGCAAGACTATACCTTGAACGTGTTATTTTCATTCCTTATCAGCCCCCAAGAGCTATAGATATCACCAGGGCTTGAACCAGTCGGAAACTTAGGGAGCGGTTCCTCCAAATTTTGGCCATCTTCGACATAATATAGTCTCACCAGCTGGATCCAACGCATCTGTCCATCACTGTGACACTCTTCCAAGTATTTTTCGGTCCAAAGTAGTGCCCAGAATAATCTATTTTTCTAGACTGTAACTTTAACGCTGACAGTTGTAAAAATTATTATTTACTGCTGTAGATAGGGTATGCTGTGGTTGGATTTATTACAGAACTGGGTCATCCGTGCATCGTGCTGTCTACGGGATACGTAGCATCTTTCACCAGCAATTCATTTTAAAGGCATTTACACTTGTTGCTATTACGGACTGTTCAAATCTCCACTGCAAAGTCAGCACATATTTAGATCAATCATCACTGACATCATATTTTTGATTAGTAAAATTGATCCTGATTCAAAAAATTTATTGAATATTGTGAAGCCTCACTTTCATAAGAAATAATTTTTAGTGTAATTGAGGAAGGTGTGATGCTGAGATCGTTCGGCAGTGCAGGCCCGCCTTATCGGCAGCGGGTACGGCACCTCTGGCTGGCTAATGAGCCAATACGGCCAGGGCTTATCTTCATCTGGGGCTCGTAGCTCGTCCGGCTCTGTTCAAGGGCTTGGGAAAATATTGTTTTCAAAATTATCATTATTTTCACTAGATATGTATAAAACCAATTATTGTTATGATAAAAATAAACTATCCAGTCTTCAGTGTATTCTTGGAAACATTAAACATGTAGCACGTCGCCACGATGATAACAATTTGGTGAAACTTTTGGAAAATGTGGATCTAATAATCTAATAATTAGTAATATAATATATCTATTTCGTATCTCCGCGTATCTTGTTTTTTTGTTAAAACTAAGTAACAAATGCAGTTATATGACCCAAAAATATGCCCAAAATAATAAAAATAAACAGACATATCTAAATTATATTCCAATGAATAAATACCAATACATAAAAATATTTGGACGTAATCACTCTTATATCGTTGTGTCATTTCTATAAATGACAGTAATAAGTAATATTTATGGAATAAATATACCTCACACTTTGTTTAAATCAAAAAATATCTGTAGGAATCAGTAAATTTTTTTTTATCATTTTTCAAATGTTAGAAATTCTACATAATTTGTCTGTTGTAAAATCAAAAAATTCGAGATACGTCTCTTTGAAAGATGGACGATGATATGTGAGTAACTATGTATGTATCTTGGAGAGTATTGTATTTGATTGGTGTATATGATTATGCAGTGCGTCAGAGACTTTATTTTTTATTAGTGACTAAACACGCACCTTTTCATAGGTTAAAATAACAAATTTTAATTTTAAATACAAAAATAATGTAGGATCATAAACAGTTTATGTGTAAAGCGCATTTGAAGTAATTTTTTTTATGATAATGGCGCTATAAAAATTATTAAATATTATTATTATTATTATTATTATTACGTAATTCTATTCTTCGTACAAAATACAACGGATAACGACTCGCTCCGAGTTAAACTATATTTTCTACTTAAGTCAGCGTGGTAGTAGATAGTTGTAATTTTTAATCATCAACATCATTATTTTTATCCTCTTATTCTACAAGGGTTAAAAGGGCTGACTCACCGACCGCCTCTCCTCTATTACCTTGAAGAATTATATGTTATTAATCGTTGTTCTGGTATTCGCAAGACGGATCCAAGCCACCTCAATTGAGATCTTTCTAAGTGTCGATATAAGGCCATAGTCCATAAGTGTCATTTCTGCTACTCTCCTAAGATATCTTATTCATATTTTATTTACTAATCAATATTTACCACGTATAATTGTCCCGGCGAACTATATCACGCAGACGATGTCAAGGGATGTATGGCACTCTGCAGTCATGTAGTCCTATGAGATAATTGAAGAAGAAAAATAACATAACTTGACGTCCCGTTAAAATTTCTTCTAGTATATTCTGAACCGTTACAGAACGTTGCGGTGCCTCTCCCTGGCGCCGGGTTTTCTGATTTTGTTTGGCGCTTGTTTTGGACTTGCCCACTTTTTGTTGTGAGCTAAAGGTCATTATTCCGACACCTTTCGTGTGTTCCCTTAACACCTCTGTTTTATCAATGGCCGAGTGTCGGCCGGGTGGCACCACTTTCAGCTTTCGGCGGGAAAGTTTTTCAAGATCTACACTTTAACATAATAATGAGCCTGTGTCTGTAATCGATAACTAACGTATTATTTGTACAAATAATAAATTAGAATTAAGTGTCAATTTCTTCTGAAATTCAAATTATGTAAATATGGAAAATTATAGGTAAATTATATCTATGATCTTTGCACCTGTTTTTTTAACTGTGTATATATATTTTTAATATATATTTTTCAAGTGCTGCAAGTACCATGTTTGATATAAGCGTAATATGAATATATGTTATATCTTTTAGATACCTACATACGTTTAAGAATTTATTACCTTTTTTATATTTTTTTCAGTAAAGTAATTTTATTCCATGTTACGTATTTTTTTTGCATTTAAAAATTTTTTTCATTTCAAAATATATAATTTTAACTTTCTGTGGGACTGCTAATTTAATAGTTTAATATTCATAAATATTACCTATAGTAAATCGAATAAAGTCCTTCATAGTGCCTCTAATTTTAAATTATACATTCTATTTATTGTATTATTATTTTTCATCTCATTGCTTTATTACGTGCTAATGTCTCCATTCTTCAAAACCTGAAAATCAAGGACATACCTACTCTCAATCATTTGCCTGAGATGAATACTTAAAATTTTTGGGTATCTTGCGAGAATGGAAGATAGCTTATTGTGGTGGGCCACGTCGAAATATGGAGAGGAAGATGAAGAACCCCTTAGATTGACCAAGTTGAAAAGGAAACAGGCACTTCTCTAGTGACAACAAGATGCTGAGAAAAGTGGAGGCGAGATTTCAAAAAGAAAACAATCCTCAGGGATCGACATGATTAGTGTGCTACCGTTTACCATGTATTATATCTGTGATAAATCTCTGTGATTGATTTTTCACTTTGTGTCTGGTGTAACTTTATCATGGCTTTGCTATACACCCACACACACACACACACCCATGAGTCAGATATCACATGATGTGATGTGATGTCTCTCGCTGACACACACATATTTACATATTCAACTGACGGATCTCGCAATATCCTTGATTTATTTTAGAAAAATGTGTTAAATCACTGGCATTTAGGACATTGAGCCACTTTATGAGGTTATGCACCCAAGAGGCTATCTTTCTGCCTACATCTCACTTACGTAATAAATTGTAAAATATCATGTTTCACAAGCAGTTTGTACTTTTTTTTCGTCTGATAGTTATCCATGTATTTTTTGTATGTTTTCATTGAGATCTTGAACAAACGTAATGTGTCACAATTAAATTGGCCTCAATTCTTTTAATGGTGGCTTTTTTAAAGTCTAAATCTTGAATTCATAGACCAGCAAAACCCCTTAGAAAAACAAGGTTCCAACTAACATTTTGGGCTAATGAATTATTACGTGAATTATTGCATTTTTAAATTATTGCGTGAAATTGGTTCCAAATGCAGTATTCTTAATTTCTTCCACACACACCAATTCTATTTAACGGATATTAAAGGAAATAGCAAAAGCTAAAAGTTACAACTGCATCAGTTATTTATTTCAATTTATGGATCATTATGTTAATTTATAACGTTTTTTTATTTTTAATTTCCCCCATCTCAAAGTGGTCATTGATAATACCGAAAATAAATTAAGACCTTAAAACTGATCATATTTGCATACTCAATACAAAATATATATGAGAATATGTTGAAATTCAATCAACACTTTTGAGCTCATTATCTCAAAACAGTGTCAGTGTCAGATGGAACCTTGTTATTCTGATGGGTCGATATATCATCGACTAACCTCGAGAAGGTTTTATTTAAGCAGCAATGTTTAAAATACAAAGTTTTAAGTACAAAAAAATTAAATTAAATACAAAAACTCTTCATTACATACTGTCATTATTTTTAAAATCAGCGATAGAATACTATTGGCATTTAAAGTCATTTATGGTTTAGCTCTCAATGATAAATATATTTTTTGAAAATTTAACACGTACAGACAGTTACCAAAAAACGACGATGATTGATAAGGCTTTGATCTGAATTGTTGCTTGACTAACAATTAATTATTTGACCGTCAGCGACAAACTGCTGGTCACATTAAAAATATAAAAACCAGTTTTCATTCAGTGAACGTTTGTCTACTGTTCATAGTAATGGTAACACAACCCTAACACATAAAGTTTACTTTTAACGACAATAAATACAAACTGGTGAACCACTGCGCTCTGACTGCATTATGAAATGTTTGTGTCACGATCATAACACGCATTCAATTATACATAGTATTATATTATTATGTATTTTATTGGGTATAATTATACGTTGTGACATTTGAAGATCGTATATAACTAATTCTGAAAACGACTGCTGGCCGGATGGTGGAGAGGCAACTGTATTTACTAATGTTTACATAATGTTTGGTGTATTAATCTTTTTGACATTATGTTAATATTTTTAAAATACGTCTTACTCGCTACCATGGTAACTACATATTTTATACAGTATCCGTAGACGTCATACTTACATTATGACATGCCTCAAAACGAAAAGCCACAGTACTCGTATATTCCAATATTTAAATATGTTCTTTCACGACTCGGTAGGTAGGTAAAAAAACTTATTCATGAATTCAATACCTACATATTTTTATAAATTAAATACATAATATATTACAAAATTGATTAGCAATGATAAACAAAAGTTATCTAACAAATTAAATTTTAAAATGTGAATAATAAAATTTAATTTATCCTTATTTTCTAGTAAATTATACACTTAACAAAAAAACACCCATGCAATATTTACACATAACTCACTTGATTTATTAAAAATTATACTATCTAATAATATTATAATTATTATTTTTTTATATAACTATTTGTTTATTATGTATAAAATTCTTATTAAATGTTTAGCTTTGAATATGATTGTATGAATTACATGTATTATTTTATTATAGAAATTTTTCTTTTTACTTTGAATTGAAAACATAACAGTAACATCATACATAAGATAATCGCATAAAAATATATTTTTTAAATTATTAGTGCATAATTTGAGTATCAAAATCGGTTTTATTGTTCGCATATATTCAGTGCCCATTGTGTGCACTTCCATTTCGTGTTGGACCATCGAAGAGGTGTTCTCTGAAAGAACAAAAAAAAACTAAAGCCCGAGGCACCCAGCGCACCCGCGCATCTGTCATTCCCTTAATTGATAACGCCAGATTTTATCTCATCACCTCCCAGTTCTTAATTGTGCATCAACACATTTCGAAACCTTGGGCGAGACAAACCTGTGGTCCAGAGGGTGAATAGTAGTATTTTGGCATTCATCCTTTTTGATTTTAATTTTTGTGGCTTTTATTTAAGACCGAAAATACAGAATCACATTATGATTTTTTTAAAGACAGTGTGATTTTTAAGTAGAACACATTCTTATTATGAAGTTGCAATTTTTCAGAACATAAGTCTGTGGTATTTTTAATACAAATTAAATGTATTAATTAGCATTTCGAGGTACAGATGGTCTCGGATCATAGGCAGTTTCGGTGCAAGTTCTTTAATTTGGAACTCGCCCCTGATCCGTGGTGTACCTGCAGCCATGTGAAGTATATGCTGAAGCACATCCTCTGGCGTCCTGAGGATATGTTTGAAGGTACGTAGGGAGTAGGTCATAGTTTTGTAAGGAACTTCGATCTACTCGGGCCTGAAAGGAACCTGAATCTGTTCGGGTTGGTGGGAAATCCTAGGTCGACCTGCTGCGGCGGGTGTTTGATTGGCCTGCCGGTCGAACTCCCTAGTGTGCTGTTTCTTGGATAATATATGCCGGCAGTGGTACTCGGGTAGAGAATTATCTTTCACGTAATTTTTTTTTTGTGAAGGAGTATTTTGTGTACTTCCCTAGTTGCCCCTGATTTTGTGTGTTATTACTGTACCTTTGTTAATATTGTATTATTTTATGCATTGTATATTTTACAAAATAAAGATTTTTGTATGGGGTCATAGGTGTAATGAGGGATGTTTTGATTGGCGGCCGTGCGTCGTTGCTTGTTCGTTTAGCATTTTTAAAAATGCCAACCAGGTGGTGAATGAGTAGAACCGAACCGATATTGAAACTTTTGCTTGTAAAAGGGTCCTAAGATAGCGGTAGATCCCTTCATTAGCTATGATATTCTCCATCTTATATGGCCTCAACTTCCAGCATGTTTCCCTGCATTATGAGGTGGAAGATCTAGAGACTTCTCCGGATGTCTCAGTATATGTCCGAGATATTGAATTTTTGAATTTTCATTGTTTTAAATACTTATTTTTCTCTATTCATCCGAACTAAAACATCTTCATTTATAACTATTCATCCAGCTTATTTTGAGCATTCTTCTGTAAATCCACATCTCAAATGCTTCAAGTCTGCTCATCATTTCTTCGTTAAGTGTGCACGCTTACATTCCATAAAATAATATCGAGAACCCATACATCAGCTCATTGTACGTATTGAATATTTTGTTCTTAATCTGCACCATACATTTGATGACTTCTTCATTGTTGTGCCTTATGTGTGATCATGCTGTGTTTTCATTAATGCGAAAATAAACATCTTGAATGGACCCATTCATGAAAGAATGCAGCTGGCGATAAGGAAATTTCTCTGCATCCTTTATGCTATCTTTCTAATTCATTCATCTTTGTTTAAAATGAATAATTACACAAAATTATCATTACCATTAAAATGTTGATAAATTATTTTATTTTTAATACTTTCGTTTAATTGTAATAAATAAAGAAACATATTTGTTTGTTATTTCAAGTTTTCTTTATCAACAAATTTATAGTATTATTTAAATTTTAGTTTGCGATTGGTTTATTCCTAGTACAATTGTATCCATATTTAAACTTTGTATAAATCACTGAGTTATTTTTACATCAACCGGATGCTAACTTTACTAACGTATCTTCGTCAGGACTGGCGTACTACTGAACTATTCCATAAAAATATATTAAAACGACGTCAATTACGGGACGGGGGCGTAGTCTTGGTAGGAGGAGGGTGGTGATTGACAGTGAGACTTAAAAATACGGAATATAGGGGGTTGTTTGTTAAGTATCATACAATTGGTTATTATTTGGATAGACTTAGTGTTGAGAAATTTTTTGATATCTAGAATTTCTAAATTATATAATCTAAGGACATTAAAATCAATATGTAGAATTTAAATGCCGTTTTTTTTCACAAGGTTGTGACCTGTCTATAAAACGTTTTTATTAATGTCTAACTACAAAGTTAACGCCACAAACATCAAGAATATTCGTAGTATGTTTACACTATTGTTATGATTATTAGTCATTATTAATCTACTACCGGATGAAGGCGTCCCCGTGACCCTGTCAGTCTCCGTCACGTCCTCTCGGTTATTTTTTTTCTTCGATATCGTTCAATAATATGGCCCATCCATCTAGTTTATCTGTGCGTCTTGAAATATGGCCTACCTACTACTATTTAGGCTTTTTAACAGTGACAGTTGCGTCATTCACCTTCGTCAGCTCTCTACACAGCTTCTGATGAATCCCAGACTTCTGTCAGCACTACGCTGTCATCTAGACCTTCATGTTCAGGATTCACTAGCAGTTGAAGGGATTGGAACATGTTGACAATTCTACTGTTTTGTTGGATTTTAAAAATACTGTAACTTAATGTACTGTGCCTTCTCTCCCTTTTCTCCCCATTCCATCCTTTCTCTGCCTCGTCGCCGACCAGTCGATTGGCGACCTTGAACCAGTGCGGACGATTACAATATTATACTAATTTGAGACTTTGCGTCTATACAATATCAGAACTCGTCATCTAAAGGAACTTAAGAAGAAATTGTGAATAAAAATACATTCCACATTTTGGAGATATCTGCAGAATCTGGATTATGGTGAGTGTCTATTCCTTCCGTATCCCGAATTCTTCCGGCGTCTATGCTTGTACGCAACAGTATCCATCCATCACCAAATCGTTCACTAATATTTAAAAAAAATAATAGTAATTTATTTAATTATGAATTAAGAAATGTATTTTTTCTTATTACTTAAAACAATTACATCATAACTAAAAGTACAGTTTTACTTATAAATATTTTCTCTAAAAAAATCAAGTATATTTATTTTGTAAACAATATACAATACATACTGTGCCTGTTACAAATCCTTGTAGAAGTCCGTTTTTTTTTTCAAATAGAAATTTAACGAAAGTGTGTTTATTTACTTTTTGTTCACAAATATATTTATACCGCATAATTAAGCGACTTAAATATATTTAATAATTAACAATTATATTTGATCGATACTTAGATTACTTTGAACAACACACGTGTACACTTACTAATGTTAGTGTTATTTTACTTAGTACAATGTTAGCGCTGTTGAAATCCAAGGTGCATAAATATTGTAGAACAAAGTGTGCATTGTTTAGTAAATATCATAAGTCAAAGAAATTATTTTGCATTTAGTCAAAGCATTTTTTCCTTGGGGGCGAAATGAATGAACTCTATTAATTCATATGTACAAAGCGAGTGTTAAAATATCAGACCCTGTTAAACTACACGATTAATTCCATTTACTGATATTAACATTGACATTTTTAATACGAATATGAATAAAAAATTATCTATACTTTCGCCATAACATACCTTCAAGATTGTCATACTGCATTTTGTGCATGCGTGTTTAGGAGTTGGTATGACTGCGATCACGTGTGTGAAATTTGATCCCGATCGCGTCTTTTGCCTTCCGACTATTACAGTATAAACATGTTTGCTTTGCTAGTAGTTTGAACCATGAAGCAATGCAATGAGCAGTGATCCGATTTCTCTGGTCGGAGGGTGTGAAAGGGGCTGAAATTCATCGTAGACTTTATCACAATACGGGAACAGTGCTTCATCACGTAAAACTGTTTTTTGTATGATGTACGAAGAGAAAGCAGATCACCCGAGAACCTTCATCACAAACGACAAAATTCTGCAAGTTCGAGAGATGGTTCTAGCGAATAGATGAATTACCATCAGTGAGGCAGCGTCTTCTTTCAACATCGATCATGGTTTTGCCTATCAAAGCATCCACGACGAGCTTGGCTTCCGTAAAGTCTTTGTAACAAATATAGATAATTTTTTACTTGCCCTCGTATACAAAGTTGGTTATAAAAAGTATGCCTGTAACAAGATCACGGATGCTACAAACAAAAAACCCAAATAATTTAATTTGACGATAATTTCCACAGAATCGCTTACGGTCATAACGAGTGTGTCTACTTCACAGATATAGCGAACAATGGAATGCAATTACAAATGTTTTCTTTGGTGTTAAAAATATTTACATTTGCAAACAGTAATTTAATTTTAACGACTTAAAGCCAAATTAGTATTAGAAATAAATAAATCTTTACATTGGAAAAATCTCGACACATCGGCACAATGGGATTACGGATTAGTGATGGTAAACCGTGATTAGTAACTGAGATTTAACCTTTGGAGGTTTAGTTTTATGTGTATTAGTGACAACTTGAAGAATCACAAATAATCAGTTACCAATCATTGTCACAATCGAACAAAATCACAGTCACAATAACGGTTTAAATAACGATTTAACCACCACCATCTCGGATATAATGAGAAAATTATGTTGGTCTCCTGGTCTTCGTTACATTTGAATTCGACTGTATAATTTTATTGCTTTAATATTGAATTAGCAGTGCCGGACTTGCAATTTAAGAATAAAGAAAAATACGATGCTATGATAAATTAATTTGGTACAATGTTTCAATGAATGGAGGACTGCAGGGAATAAAGTGAATAGTATTTTGAATGCAGTAATTGCCATCAGTGAAGGCTATATTAGCAGCATGTATTCTGAAATGTGATATATAGAACAGTAGCATGTAGCTGGTAAATGAGAAATAAAAAATCTGAATGCTCTATAAATGAGATCTTATATGTGTTTAATCTTTTTCTGTTAAACTAAAGAATAAACAAATTAAGAATGAATATAATATGTTGAAAGTTTGGCAATATGGAATGTATGAATGCGAAGAGAAATATATAGGAAAAGAGTTAAAGCATAAATAATTTATTCATTAATAATTTGATTTAATTAAAAAAACACAGATGCAAGTATAAAGACATTGGACATAGAGACAAAAAGTGGTGAAAATTTACTTACCTACATCCTAACATATTTCACATTGATATGAAAACGACATGAAATAATCGTAGTACGGTGTTAAAAAAATGCTATGAACATAAAAACAAAAACAATAAAAAAATATTTGCATATTGCATCGAAAAATATTATTAGTTAGATTTTTAAACATTTGAAATAAAATATATCAATGTCGGTGAACAAATCATTTTTAAAAAAGTTCTTAGGTTTCCACGTGGATTCAGAAACTTCTGTGTAGAGTTTTCTGATTTTTCTGGCCAGATGAAAGATGCTGGACCATGTATTATATGTAGATAAGATGAGAGATTTTTGTCGGTCAATCAGTGTAGCATTTAATTCTGTACGCTTAATCCCGAAGGGAAGCTGCGTGATTTAGCGGTTCTTCTTTTTCTTCTTTTTGTGCCGTTGGTTATCATCATTTCGTTTACTGCGGCCCGGAAAAGCTCTACAGTAAACTGGCCAAACCAATGCCTCAGCCATAATGTTCTCCATCTTCCGAGCCCCGACTTCCAGTAATATTTCTCTGCATTACGTGGTGCAATATCTTTTACTTCTCCGAATGTCTCATCTCATGATTTTTATTGTTTAAAATCTTCATTCGTAACTTTATTTATCCTACTTATTTTATGTTAGCAAATAGTTAGTTAGAATGTCTCGAATCGCGGGATAGATACAAATTTCAACTATGCGCATTATTGATACTGAAAATAAAAACAAATTTGACTTACACTGTATAAACAAGTGCGTCACCAAGCGCACCAAATCCACTCGGTTTCATTTACAATCGACGACCAACGTTTCAGCTTTGCATTTCGTAAAAAAAATTGTGGATTTTTCCGCCAGTTATTTTTGAGTGAGCCCTTTTCCCTGCCACTTCCTTTGACCGCTCCCTCCACGCCACTCCTCGCCGCCAGACCCCCAGCCGTCGGCGGGCCCCGCCACCAGACACACAGGTAAATCCAATTAAAATAAATTTATTTGTTGTGAGTACACAGAGCCTTAACACGCAGAGTCCTCCGCACTTGATAAAGTTTTGCACATTACCTACCCATTGCGCCAAAAAAATACGGCCCTCGATTGTAACGCATAGATTACACACAGACTACCGTGAAACGAAATATTTAACAAAAGCGCATTAATATTAATGATGAAATAAGAATGAAGAATAATACATATTCACTTAACATTAAATTTTCATTAAATATCTGGAAATAAATGTGACAAGGAATAATGATTTCTTACGATAGATAAATAGCAGCACTACTGTAACAACTCCAATGCAGCCGATGCGGTGTACCAGGGCCCGTGTTAGATAGGGACCCGAAAGTCTATTCGCGCCCCACAATACATTTGGTATCAATAATTTTACCACCGTTAATATAGACTAAAAACTATTTAAATCTACCCCAGTAATATAGCAATACTCACCAAATATAACATATGGGGTTAGGGACCAAACTATCACCGCAAAGTGAAAATCTCGGTAAAGTGAAGCATTGATTTTAACACTTGCGTATGCATATACTTCTGCCTTAAAATACATTTTTGTTTTATATTTTTTCACAAAAGTGCGAATTAAATAAGAGTTCAATTTTTTACCGTGTATTGTAGTATTTAATATTATTACTTTTTTTCATTTTTCATTGGGACTCTATTTTTTATAGTTACACCAAAAAATTGCAGGATAATTTCAGGAAGTTTGTTATTTTGCTTTTATGGAAATTACTGTCATTAACGTTGTTGTCATAAAATTGAAAGAATTACTGTACACAACACTGACACAATCTATCGCTCTATATGGGTGTGAAATTTGGATTCTCATGCAGGACTTTGAAAATAGCATCTACGGCCCAATACATTGTATTTTAACCGGAGAATAAAGGAGACTAAAGATCCTGGAACTCCGAAAATAGTATATTTTCTCAGATATCTTGGAATAGTAAAATAAAGGAGGCTGCAATGGGCGGTATATGTAGCGAGAACATACGCGTCCTAATATTCATAAATTCAAAGACTATAGAAACGAGGCCCAAAAAAGTGGTCATTCAGAAGCATCGGAAAACCCTCAACACTGGTGAGGTCTATTCTCAAGTACAGATCTTAAAGCTGGGTAAGCGTAAGTAAGAAAGGTGAAAGTTCATTACTTGTCTTCGATTTTAAGATTATTAGAAGGATATTTGTAGCCAATAATATAAACGGAGTGTGCAGAATTTGGTGAACCCAACATTAAGGTCAAGGTGGGCTGGTCATGTTCAATGATCAGCGAAAAAATGTTATAATCAAAACCTATCGGCCGAACAAGTTTTGGAAGAACCAAACTAATTGTCTTACATGCAGTCGTCATAGGAAGTGGAAAATAACAGGCGGAGGCCAGATAGAAATTTGCTTGAAGAGGCCAGGAATTAGACTGTTGCGACACGGATGATGATAAAAGAGGTGTACATTTATAGTAGTCACCGATTATTTAAAGATTCTCATTAAACTGATTACAACTTGAAAAACATTTTTCTTCTGGTACAGTGTTCGTGTTCAGGCGTAGGCGTATAATATCTAGTTGCGAGACTACAGACAGTTTAAATCATTTGTCCAAACTGATATCTGTCATTGGCACAGCATCGTTTGCCTTCTGTATTCCCTTATTATTATAATGTATTGTTTGTATAAAGCTATATTTTGATCCTTAAACATTGTCAAACAGACCGTATCCAAAATATAAAAACTTATTTTATTTATTTAACATTATATACAATTATATATATGTTTTAGTTGATTCTATTATAAATATGATAAATTATTATAATTTGATAAATTATGGAACGATTAAATGTATTAATATCAAAAAGGTAACATATAGGTTCGAAAATTGTCGCTAAAAATATTGTCGCTGTAGCATAGTTGTAAAATGTACCTTACCCGGTTAGGAAAGGCATCCAGGTTCGAATCCTGGTGGCGCAACAACAATATTTTTCGATAAAATTGATTTTATATGTACATCTTTCTAATTAATATATTTAATTCATATTTAAAATATCACAGACCGTCTGTTCTGAATAATTACAACTTCACAATAAGAATGTGTTCTCCTGATTCTATTATAAACTACTAAGTTACATATTTTTATATTATCGCTGTCCCTCTCCAAAAAAGAGACTGGCTCTTAACTAACTTCTTAAAAATATCTATACCTTTATTACATTTTTATACATACAAATACATTCTAGCAATAATAGCTAATTTACATTTAAAGGATATTATATTCACAAATTTTTTTTTAAATAAAAGTCATATATTCGCATTTATTAATGAGAAATCGGATAAATTAGATTTGGCAGGTATAAATTATTGACTAGTGATATCTAAACGTTGGTTACATATGAGAAAATAAAACACATTTTTTTTATTCTACTCTTTTAATTTACTTGTTATTATTATTATTATCATATCAATCTAATAATTTAATTCAACAACTTGTATTTATCTATAGTGCGGGATAGCTATACAATTTTATTTGCATGAGATAAAAAGGGACAACATTATTTATTTAAAATTCATTAAAATTTCAATAATTTTTTGAATACTTATAATTATTCTAGTTCTAATTTATGTAAATGCTCATAATTTCATTGAATAATGTTGACCCTTTTTATCTCATGAAAATAAAAATCAATAGTTGTTGTTGTTAGATTGATGTTGCCCTTACAAAGCGAAATGAATTAAATGCAATGAATGCTCAAGTAAATTGAACGAGTAGAATTTATAAAAAACATGTGTTTTATTTTCACATATCTGATTATGGAGTTACACCAAATAAACATTGGTTATTTTTCGAATTGGTTCAATAACACTCAAATAAGTAATTTTAATAATGTCGCTGTAGCTTAGTTGGATAAAGCACCTTCCCCAGTTAGGAAAGAGATCTAGGTTCGAATCCCGGTGGCGCAACAACAATATTTTTCGATAAAATTGATTTTATATGTATATCTTTATAATTAATATATTTAATTAATATTTAAAATATCACAGACCGTCTGTTCTGAATAATTACAACTTCACAATAAGAATGTGTTCTCCTAAGTAATTTTTAAATAAAGCGATACTCGCTAATTATTCCACATTGGAGCAGTACTAGGCGGAGACTGTAATTTTTAAAAACTAAACTACATGAGTTCTTATAGCATTCTGCGTGTGAATTACGCGTCAGTCGTAACGGTCTCAGATCGCTCGGATACCGACAAGACTCAATTAGTTCAGACAAAGTTTCCCTGCCGAGTCTCGTATTTTACTTTCCATTGAGTCCACACCGTTTTGGGCCATGTAAATTGATTAAAGATAATATTAAAGGGTGTCGAACTCTCGACACGGCATTGCCCCGCGTGCAAGATCGTGGAAGACAATCATTCGAATCTACTTCAAGTTATAAAACAAAGTTCAGTAACAAAACTAATTATAATTATTGATCATCGAATAATAGCATCAAAAATATTTTATTAAGAAGAACACATTCTTATTGTGAAATTGTAATTATTCAGAACAGACGTATGATGTTTTAAATACTAATTTAATGTATTCATTATAAATACATACATATAAAATTAATTTTGTCGAAAAATATTGTTTTTGCGCTAGCGGGATTCGAACCTGGATCTCTATTTCCAATCCGGGGTAGATAACATATAGGTTCAGAAATTTGTCATGAAAAATACTGGCGTTATAACATAATTGGTAGTGTCCTTATTAGCGCAATTATAATTAATACATTAAATTAGTATTTTAAAATATTTTAGAATTCGTCTAGATATGGAGTGTTATAATTCGAATAAACGTTTATTTATTAATTTTTATTTATTAAACGTTTATAGTTAATTCGACTCGTTTTTAAAACGTACGATATTTGTCTTGATGTAAAAAAAATTAACGCTCTGGACCATGTTATGCCTAGTCTGTTCTGTCATGTGTCTGTGAGACGTTGCAATTGTTAGACTTTGACCTGTGTTATTAAAGAAGAATGTTCAACAAATTATCATGGAAATATTTTAGAAGCAAAGAAAGAAGCAATATCGTGGGGTCATTTTACGAGTTGTAGAAAACTGCCACAATGAACAAGAAATAATGTTCATATGTAAAGAAATTTAAAAAATAAATTATATAATACAATTAAAAAAGAAATTAAACGAACACTTCAAAAATATACAATTAGACAATAAACAATATTATAGATTTATCTATATGTAATCTGCAATTATAAAACTTCTAACTCGTCTCAAATTACAGCTGTGTAAGTGTCTCTCCATGATCACTGATAGGTAATGAATGTTTGGAATAAGTAGACAAGTTTGTGTATTTGGGAAGCATGTTTTTAATAGGAACGGAAAGGCTTACAAAAATATTGAAACGAGGTGACCTGCAACGAATACAGCGAACGGCGCTTTGACTGCTGTAATTTATATAAACTACTGCTAGTACCAACTACCTAGTATTGAAGTAAATCCTGGATCTGACAGAAGATGTAATACAGTAGTAGAAAATAAATCACATTAGAGAATGAAAAAAGAAGAGAATGTAAAGCTGATCTTAGCATTGTGAATAGGTTTAAAAAAGGATCGCTAAGGTAGTTTAGTCATGTGGGGGAAAAAAGAATGGTAAGAAAGAGTAGTATGGTGATGGCATCAGAAATAGAAGACGACCAAGTTAACCAGATACTGGAAGATGCTTCTTCTGGAATCTTCAATAATCAACGAGCTTGCATGTATGAATGTGGATGAGGAATGTTGTATGACAGCGCTATATTCGCTCTGCCTGCCCCCACGCGGAAACGTGATGGCATATCAGTTAGTTAATAAACTTTAAAAAATCTAGTGTTTTAATAGATTATAAATTATAATTAGTTCTTACTTTAAATCTGGAAATAGTTTAATGTATATGAGAATAGTTTTAATTAATTCAATATTTACTTTGATTTTGAACAACATTATTTTATAATCATAATTTTTTTTTAAATACTTACCCAAATATCCAGACTACAGTTCTCCAGCCACCTCCATTTTTTTCTTTATGATCTAGGTATCGTGGATTCGATTCTTGTTATTTTTTAGAAATATGCTTTCTTTTGGAACAGTTATAAAAATGTAGGTTTTTATACTAAAAAGATTAAATCTGTGACCTTTAAGTAAATAATTATTAATTATATTGATATTAAAGATTATTCAACTTTTGGAGATGCCTAAAATTATTTCATTTTACAAGAAAATGTTTATTAATTAATTCTGTATTATCTTGTTGTAACAACTGTTCGGAATAGGATGTGCACTCGAATAAATTCTTTATTTTATATAAGTCGTGTAAACATTAATTTATTATTATTACTATATAGTTCTCGTAAACTCATTACGTCATTAACAGCAGGAAGTGTTCTAGAGTAAATTCATCAGTAACAACAGCTCAAAAAGTCACTGGTACCGGTATAATAAAATGTATTCATCACGCATTAAAAATTATATTAAATATCCACCTTGTCACATCATAAATGACATGAATCATAAATCCTATTGAAGGGATTTTTTATTTTATTCACCAAGACCGGATTTATTCAGCTTGTCGTATGATGCTGTGATATCATGAAGTGCCTACAATTTTTTGCGTCCAATTTATTATATACATAATAATTAATCACAATATTTTCATGTCAGATAGTAATATAAGTATGATGGTTATTATTAACAAATGAGTTATGTTTCGTAGATATTAATACATAAAAGTCATGTTTTTTTCAAATAAGCAAACTTTATAATCTTGATTAGATTTTTTTTTAAAACTATGGTTCAACCGTAAACTGTAGATGAACGATAGAGCACTGCACAATATCCTTTATCTTATTTACCGTTCTTCTCAGAGGAGATTGAGGACCATTTTGACAATTTTGATCAAAAGTGTAAATGCAATGGAATATGATTTTTAAGTTATTTTTCCAAGAAGTATGTATTCTGCAATAATTTCGGAGCATTTTTGATATTGCTAATTCACTCGCAAGATTAAAACAATATTTTACTTAATTCGTTTCAGAATTAAACTTTTTGAAAAAATGCATTCTTTGGTAGATTATTACATTTTTGTACATTCTTTTTTTATAATAACACATTTTTGTTGTAAAGTTGCAATTTTTAACACAAATTAAATTAATCAATTAGAAAGATATGTAGAAAAAAATCTGTCTATCGAAAAAATATTTAATACAAATTAAATGTATTAACTAGAAAAATATACGGAAAAAAACTATATATCGAAAAAATATTTTAGTTGCTACAGTTAGATTACAATTGATCGAAATAACACGAGTTGTTTTTCAATAAAAATTAAAACTAATTTGAAGTAAAAAAACATTTGACAGCGTAGAATAAAACCTCACAATATCCAAAAAATATTTGAAGATAATCGCAAAGAACTCCAATATGCATATATTTTTTAAAGAAATATCCTTGTAATACATATAAAACGTTAGTTTTAAGTCATTTTTACTGTGTTCAAAACTATGATTCAATAATTGAGTAGAAATTATAATATAATTTAGAAATTTAAATGATATACAAGTAAATATGAATTAAATATATTAATTATAAAGATATACATATAAAATTAAATTTATCGAAAAATATTGTTGTTGCGCTACCGGGATTCGAACCTGGATCTCTTCCCTAACCGGGGGAGGTGCTTTATCCAACTAAGCTACAGCGGCATTATTTTTAGCGACAATTTTTCGACTTTATATGTTACCTTTTTGAATTCAATACATTTAATCGTTCCATCATTTGACAGAGCCATCTACCTATATCACAGACCTATGTTCTGAATAATTACAACTTCACAATAAGAATGTGTTCTCCTAAAAAAAAAAAAAAGATATACAAGTACATTATATTACTACCTATGTCAATTTTATGCTAATTCGGATTATGTTAGTTTCGATTCTATGGCACTCATTTCAAGATACAATTAAAATTTAAGATTTTAATATTTATATTACCTTAAGGTTCAACAGTTTAATGTGTCAGAATTACAAAATACGAAAATATACTTGTAATTTTAATTGAAGAATTATGTTCATAACTGTATCAAAAGTTTAAAAAAAAATCGAGTGAGTTCAATTAGTATAATAGATGGTACACCCATGGTTATGTATAAACGTTGCTTATTTGTATTGTATATGTTATAATTCACCGAGAAAGAAACAATGTAAAACATTTCATTATTTTTATTTTGATATTTAAAATTTAATTTGTTACATAACGATTTGCTTTGTAATATTAAAATAAAATTTGTATAATATTATAATTAGGTTCTGTATTCACAATAAAGCTCTTTATCTACGTACCAGAAAGTAAACGGATATGTGAATTTCTAAAATATGTCAAAACCTGAGTTTTAAGTTTATGGTTACTGAATAAAATACGTAATGTGACGTGAAATTTTTTGGGGAGGAGAATGTTTACACATTAAAGAATGCATGATGAATCTCTTAAACACTCGAATGAATCAAACACGAAATTTGTCTTTGTCGCGCGTCAGGTGTGCAGTACAAGATCACCCAACGTCGGTGACTAGCCGTGGCGTGTATAAATCACCTTACACTTTTGAATACATATTTATATTCAACGTTATTAATGAAATCAAAGAGATTCATTATAAAAAAAAGTGTTGGTAGCCGTCGAGACGAGGAGGAGATGTGGGAGCGGCCATGTTTTCACGATTTGATGAATCCGAGATTGTTTTAATCAGATCGTTGTATTGTCACCTAGGGTTCCCTCAGCGCGGGCCCGCGCTGAAGTATTTTGTATGTCGTATAAGTAATTTGTTATCCGGACAGTCCGGACTTTGGACAACCGACGCCGACCGAAGATCAGAGATAGCCGTGACGTCAGCACACAAAGGCTTCGAGTAAATAATCTAAATGAATTATTGACTAATAACAGTATTTAAAACTTTTATTGGTCGTTAATTAATAGTTTGATAGTTGGTTAAGTCGTTAAAATTTAGATTGAAACATTGCGTGTTCCAGCTTCGAACTTCGAATATTTTTACATTATATTTCACTTTATGAAGATATTAATTAAAACCCACAACTAAAACACTTTTTTAGAATCAAAATCGTATTTCAAAATTTTGCGTTTGTTTCCATCTATCTTGCGCCAAATAATTTACTATTCTTTCAATATTTTCCCTACGCAAAATGTCGTTACTTTGTAGAGCTCGCCATTTTTACTATATTTTTAATTTTTTGTACTGGATTGTTTTTCGTAATGAAACACCACAAATCTAAAACATTAAAAAGTTTTTAATATCCAACGTCATATAAAACAAATGAAAATAATTGAAACAAAAAAAATATTTACGTTTTAATTTATTTGATTCAATTACGTATTACTTACCTAACATAAATCAATTTAGAGCAGCATTATTACTCCAATTTTCAAAAATCTGACAGCAGATTTGTTTATTTACAAAAATGTCAAATGTACACTTTCAAAGGAATCAAGACATTTCTCTTCAATGTATGAATTTCTCAACTTTGAAATTTATTTTTTAAGCAAGTACTTAATGTATTTTGATTATTTTTTTAATGGAGAACTTAACTGTGTCTAACAACGTTGGTTTTTTTTCCATTGGCATTACGCGCTTACTATTCTGTATTTGTCTACTGCAATATATATGTTTATTTATTTGTATTACTTATTATTTAAAATGTATAATATCGTTTCTATATTGTATTTTTTTATGTCAATCGAACGCCTTTTCTAATTGCCAATTGACGTTGGTGACAAGACTTATTACTAAAGGTTGTACAACAAAGTAAACTTTAATAATATCAATAATTATATGTAAAATCAGTTATAATATATAATCAATCCTTACAGTAACATTGTAGAACCTATACAAAATAATAATTCATCAACTTGTAGGAAATTTTTCCTTATTTAATATACCTAATCGTCTGGCCTGATTACTCGCTGAATCTAAATTTTGCATACCTATTTTAGTTTTGATATATTATGGGACCAGAACGAAGCGTATTTTTAATGACTTCCCCGTATAAAAGTACTATAAATTTCTACCCTTCTGCGGTTATAATATCTGTCAGGAACATCGCGTCTTTAATTTTTACATCTAGCTGTAGCTCACTACCACATATTTATATGTACTGTGCCAGTAAAACTATATTGAATAAAAAAAGATTTTATATTATTTTATTTTTAAAATTAAACACATACTTCTATGATATTACATGAATCAAAAATGAAGATAACAAAGGAATAATAGATCAATAATTTATAAAGGATATGTATTAAAAGTCTCAAATTTTTCGAAAACTTAAATGGTTAACATGGCAAAATGGTAACGCGTTACCGGTAGTACCGGTAGTAATTAAATATTTTTTGATTGCTAGATTTTATTTTTATATTTCTAATAGAACATCTATTTTAAATTGAATTTAACAGACGTAGAAACAATCATACTCGATATTTTTTTATTACATCGATTGTAAAACATTCTGAAGGTGAGCATTTCTTAAGATATTTTTTTTACTTCTACTTTTATTATATATAGGGGTTAGCCTATTCTAAGACGTTATCGTAATAAAATAATTTGAAAATATATTAATCAAATATGGTATCAGTTTATTTTTCCCCGCCATTTACCGACAGGATGTCGACTGATGAGGCTTCCTGGTTTACCTGGTCTTCCGCGAATATCTTCTTTATCTGGTCCCATCAATAATCAAGAGGTATATCTATCTTATCTTTCCTCATTCATATATTTCATCATCTAACCTCTTAAGTGATTTTTTTCATAAACCTACTCACCGCGCTAAGATAAACGTTATATTATCTCTATTTATCTTATTAATTTATCATTAATAGATTTTACTACACACATATATAATATATACCTGAGAAACCTAATTTTTACTGCATTCAGTATATTTTGTTAATTAAAACGAGTTAGATTAATAATTTAGTTATTAAATCGTAAATTAAAATGAAAATCAACACAGACAAAAAAAAGTTATTTGTGTAATAGATTTTATAATTGACAGATTATATCTATAAGTACCTGCTGGGGTTGACTTATTGAGATAACTTAAGGGGTTGCAAATACGGAATCAATTAAGCAAACTACTAATATATATATAACAATAATAAGACCAGTGGTCACTCGGGGTTGCGGAACGCGGTGCGTTACCCAATTCGAAGAAAATAAATTAACATTTGTATAATCAACTTTGTGGTTAAAATCCACTTTCCGCATAAAGTAAACAATCTAAAAAATAAAATTATCTATTTTTGAACTCAAAATACTAAGAAAAATATATGAGGCTGAACTCGAAAATGTAACATATAGAATAAAATTGAACCATGAACTAAAAAATATAATTGAGCAAAAAACAATTTTAGTATTTTGTAGATTCCAATTCTATGCCGTGTTGAAAAATGACAGAAATTACAGATAACAGGACATCAAAGATCATGAGAAAATATCTCGATCCCAGCGGAGGCGATCTTGAAGCAGACCAAGAAACGAATGGTCCAAGAATTGAAGAGGAATGACCAGAGATTGAAGTCAGTGGAGAACAGTTGTGGAATTGTCCAAATCCCACTCTGTGATGTAGTGCCATGCAAGAAGAAGAAGAAGATGATGATTTTTTTTCTGTGTATCTTTCTAATTTGTTTTAATTATTAAATAACTATGTTTTTAAAAATTAAATGAAATGTGATTCATTAAAATTAATATTGTATCAATGCCGGATGTTTTTTTTTTATTATTTCATTAATGTTATTTTACGAATTTCGTTAACCAGAATCTACAAATAAATATATGGTTAATAGTTTTCTATATTTAATTTATTTAAAACAAGAATTACCGAGAAACTATAAAAAAGTATTTCAGCTGTGCGACAATGCTGCTTAGATATTTTTATAAATGCCTGGAACGTGTGAACAAACATATTTATTTGTGTGACGGCAATATGTCTGTCAGCCGTGGGTGTTGGTGCGTTGTAAAAAAATATATTGTTGATAAATTAAATTACCCATAGAAAATGATATACCTATGTCTAGACAGTGTCGTTTGATCAGCGGTTCTAATAGAACAAAGTACCTCTATTTCGGATACTAATTTAGGAAAAAGGTACGATTAAAACAAAACGCGGTGTCCGGAAATAATATATACCTTTTTACGTGGTCCAAATGACATTATATACTAACTAGAATCTTACCCATTTTAAGACTTGATGGTCAGACGAGTTGTGGGATACGGCAATATAAGAAGAAGAAGAAAAATAAGACGATTAGAGTAGAGAAGTAAATAGTGGGAATTCATAGAATATTTTGAAGCGGCAAGCGCTGAAATTTTCGATGGCCAGAGTGAGAAAGAAAAATGAGCAATGCTCGGTTTATATTTGACGACCTTTGAACTCCCTCACGAAAAGATGTGAAATTTTAATTCTGATTATTTGTTATACTAAACTAGAAAATCTAGCGTGGAGATTAGAATGATGCATGGGGAAACTGGTGATCACTGGGGATGTTCAAGGACAAGAACAAGGACGCAGATTAAGTCCGAGATATGACCGGAGCCTCGCTACACATCGCGAAGAGTGGTGGCAAACAGTTCGCGCTGTGAAAACAAACTAGAGGACCATGATGCTCTGGCATGCGCACATCGGCTGAGAGTTGGAACAATAATTATTACGATTACCTATTGTTATGAATATCAAACAAAATATGTATGTAGAGAATGCTTGGCGTTCCATTTTCTCTAGTACATGCGTCAAGTACCCAAATATTTTTTTGAAAGTTGGCACGTAAATATTTCGCACATCCTCTTGATCCTTTAAAAAATGCTTAACACAGTCAAATATTTTTGAGGAGGAAAATTAAATGTGCGATAATTAGTTGTTCCACAAGTCAGGTACCAAATTAATATATTACCCCGGCGGCTCGGGAACAGAAGGAATTATTTTTAATATATTGTGCAACGGGTCGCAAGGGGTTGGCGGGCGGGAGACGGAGCCGGCTCGGGCGTCTGGGCTTTAAATATTGCAGACGAAACAAAAACTTTATAATAAGTGTTCCATAAAAATTATTGCCCAACGCTTGTATGCTCCTCCACTTTTATCGGTATCCTATATATCTTAGGGCTGTCACCAAAGAAGTGACTGTTACCTCTTCTACTCAGTCGGTCTATCATGTGGGGAATCTTTATTTTCCTCTTCGTCATTCGACGTGCCCAACGCAACAAGCATCTTCAAACTATCTTCCCTTCTTGTAAGATGCACAAAAAATTGAAGGATTCGTCTCAGGCTGCAGGTTGAGAGTTTGTCCTTAATCTTCAGTTCCTGCAGAATGGAGACATTCGTGTGACGTGCGTCTCCAGCACCACATCTCAAAGGTATCAAACCGTAATCTCTCCCTTGCCTTCCGGATCCATTATTCCACACCATATAAAAATATAAAATTAACCAGAGACTCTACAAGCCTGACCTTCGTTGTCTTGGAAATACCGCTAAAATGCTTCATATTTTGACAAGTCTAAACAAATAACTGTTTGCCATATCTATGCGTCATTTAATTTGGTCATACAAGCACGTAATGTGTATATTTTAAACGAAATTAACACTTTTATGTAATGTATCCATTTAAGCTCCCCTATGCGTGAATCACAGAAAGTCGTATGAGTATTATATATATGATGCTCTTGTAATATATGACTTATAAAAAAACTTTTAAAAAACCTGGTTTCAGCCCTGCGCCGCGCCCAGGCCCGCCGCGGACCTTATGGCGCCCGGGCAGTATTAAAAAGACTATGAGCGGCTTGTACAATAAAAAGGAGGGATCAGAGCGTCATCTGGATCCAACATAATTAAAAGGAAAATTTTCCTGAACCACTTACCCTTCCCACAGCACGGTACATCGCCAAACTAAGTACCCCCTCCCCAGTGCCATATCCGTGGCTCCATTTTATAGTCGTTTATGTAAAAGGTTTAAAAGTCTACGCGATCTCTGCTTTTACAATGGCATAATTTAATAAGTTGGGTTTGTAATTCTTCGAAATATAACAAGTAATTTATATTAACACTAGACTTCTAAAAGTTGCCTTTCAATACAATTTTAGAAAAATATATTTAAACTAATAATGGAAACCACATTTGACTATTTGAGTCGCTGACTTTCAATATCCGCTAAGACACGTTTTCATAATATCGAGAAAATCAAACAAAACTGCCACACATTAATAACAGGAATTATTACTTTTTTAGAAAATGTATTAATTATTTTCATCTACAATAAAATTATTATGTATTTACTTTAATTATTGTATTAATTTGAACTCAAATATGATTTAAAAAAACATGGCAGGTTTTGAAAGTCATTTCGGGTTATTATACCGGGTTTTGCTCACCTTATCATTTTACCTAATATTGCTAGATAATGAAGCGAATTTTTAAGATGAAACATATATTTTTAAATAAAAATATTTATTCCGAATCCAGTGATACATATAACTCAAATTAGTTAAATAAACGGAAATTCAGTGACACATTTCGTGAAACTATCGTACTACTGTACTATATACCTGGATTGCAATATAAATTAAAGATCGAACCCTTCTGTAGAAATTAAATGTCTTAGTGAAAATTCGTATTTTCTACTCATGATATCGATCTTAGACCACGAATGCGAATGGTTAGATGATATGTGTTCTCGGTATTATTTGATGGAATGGAAACATAGAAGCATCAACGTATGAAACAAGAAAAATAGTACCTTTTTAAGTATGAATATGAATAAGTCTCAATAATCGACGAGCTTGTATGAGAAGATGTATGAATGTGGAAGTAGCGAGAAGGATGTGTCTGAAAAGAAACTACGTGATATTAAGTTAGTTAGTTAGTTAGTTAGTTGGCTTGACTTTAAGCATTTGAGATGTGGACCTACAAAAGAATACTCAAAATGAGCTGGATGGATAGAATTAAAAATGAATATATTATGGTTTAAATTGTTAAAGGAAAATAAGTAATTAAGAAGAACACATTCTTCTCAACTCTTACAATTCTTACAACTTCACAATAATAATGTGTTCTCCTTAATAACATATAAAATCAATTTTATATGTATATCTTTATAATTAATCAATTTATTTAGAAAAAATAGTATTTAAAACAATAAATATCCGAAGTTATCTTGCATCTTATAATACAGGGTAAGATTCGTAGTCGGTACCCTGGAAGAAGGAGAATATCGTAATTGAAGAACATGAAGCGTTGGTTTGGCCATTATACTGTAGAGCTTTTGTTTTGATGATGACCAACATAATGTAATAGTTAACGCTACGCAGATAACAACGAAATTAAAGCAAAGACCCCTGAAATCTACCGCGAGTCCTGCTAATGCGTTCATAAACCTTGAAAGATCTGCACTAGAAGACCGGTTGGTTTAAATATACAATCGTATGGTTTTAATAATTCTAAAAGACATTTGGTGTTATGAAGGGTGTTTGCGTAAGTATGGGTTTGAGTGTATAGCTCCAGAGCAGATTGCGATACCGACAAACTACTTACGGTTGGCACCGAGTTTATTATAGTCAAACTTTAGAAAAGCCGTAGAAAATTCATACAAAGTAGTTACTGCGAGAATTTTAAACGGATTTCTGGAGCTGTTGACAGGGAACTGGCTATAGGAAGAGTGAAGCTCGTGATTCCCTATATCTACTGGCTGCGATGGTGTTATTGCATAACGTCGGTACTGAGGATCTTTACGGCTGACAGGAGTTTCGCTTTGTTCCAGTGATGATGAGAGCGGAGGTAATAAACCTCCACGGATACATAATAATTACACTTATAATTCATATTTTTCTTCCTAGTCAATCAAAGATTAGGAAAAAAATCATCAATAAAAATTAATGTTACAATTTATTAACTTCATTCTCTGACTGTTTATTAAAGAAAATATAATACATAAAAGGCATAAAATACACACAAGATATAAAATTTATATATATATATTATACAAAATATGTGAAAGAATATCCAGGAAGACATTCGACATCCTCACTTCGACAACCAACTGTTTACTCGGTATGTTTCAAAAATATTTACAAATCTTGAAGTAAATTGACACTGTCCAAGGGTAAACATTTCCCCTTGCCCCTTGCCTTGTTAACAAGGGCGTGACAAGTTCTTCCGACCTCAATCATAAATGTGATTTCGCTGGCCATTATGAATTATGAATCCGGACAAGTTTGTTTAGGTTTGGAACCACTGTGCTATCTGGACACTTCCTGTCCGAGTATCAGCAAGGTGTCACATTAAAATTCAACACCATTTCCAGGAAACCTTGTCACCTAATGACCTGGACATATTTGATTGGAAGTTGACGGACATTGCATGCTCACTTGTTTTGGTGTTTGTTGGATAATAATAATTACTTTATAAGATGATGGTTTAAGTAATAGTTTGAAGGAATTTAATAGAACTTGACAATAAGATAACGTTTTCATCATCATACATAATAGGTTGTATCACTCTTCCACTATCTTCTTGGGTTCTCACCCCAACCTTACCCTTTCACTGCCTTTGCTCTGATACTCTCGTCTATGCGTCCTTTAAGGACGTTTTTTGTCTTGTGGATGTCATTCAATTATGTATTAATTTTGAAATATTACGTTTTTGTCACTGACAATAACATCATTCACTTTGGTCTGCGATCTAACCCGTGGATCAGATGTTACTTAATAACACAAAATTATTTTCAAGTCTTTCATTCATTCGACTATGGAACATATATTTTTTTATATAAAATAATTTATAAAGATGTTATTGGATTACTCAATTACAACTGCAGCGAACATTGTCCTTGTCAATATATTGTCGAACCTCCTCCGGTGAATAGCAAGGTAAGAAGTTGGTAAACCTACCTGATAAACCTATCGCAAAGATTACTTCAAATGCATTATCGGTTTACATAAAACTGATTTACCATTAATCATGACTAAATTCCATTACCGATAAATAAATTTATAATTACCGGTAATTTCAGTAAATTATTTTTCACCTTTTAATATATTATATAATAATAATATTTTTAAACTACGATATTTACAGAAAGCAGGATTGTTGAATATTTTCTTGTATGGTTTGTTTACCTGAAATTCATCCGGCGTAATATAATGCGTGCACGTGCGTGGGAGATCCGAGATTAACCATCGCAAATATCACAAGTCAATATTACGGTACTTTATTAATTATTATTCATTCTTAGGCGGCTATTCTGTCTTCCGATAAATACCTTTTAGTATCCTCTGAAATTTCTTGAAGTCCAGTTGCACTATACATTGTTTCTTTCAACATTTCGTTACTTCAATTTCATCAATTATTAATATATAAACTTTTGTATCATCATATGTACCTATAAAAGATAACGCTGTGTATAATATAATAAGTAATCTATGTTTTTATTCTAAAAATTTTTTCAATTTGTTGACTAATAAAGGTGTTTTTTTAGAGGTTTGTTTTTCAAATTGGCAACACTTTTTCCAGCGACAGTCAATTTGGAAGCTGGCAGCTGATTTGCGCTGTTAGGTTTACCATTTCACCATGAATAGTCTTACGCCAGAACAACGCTTGCAAATTGTGCATATTTATTTTGAAACTCGTGGTTCAACTCACGAAACTTACCGTGCGCTACGTCCATTTTACGGTTAACATAATCGGTCATCCGAGTAAATAATTCGAATAACCATTGATCGTTTTTGTGCCACGCATACTTTAATTAATAATACGCATCCGCAGAGACGTCATACATTGCGCACCGAAGAAGCTGTTGCTGCAGTGAAGCGTATTATTGAGAAGGACCCGAATGAGTTGATTCATCATGCACAGCAATTTTTCGACTTTTTCGTTCCGCAATTGAATGGCATTAATGTGGATGAGCTGTGGTTTCAACAAAACGGCGCAACATGCCACACAGCGCGCGCCACAATCAATTTATTGAAGGAAACATTCGATGAGCGCATAATTTCGCGTAATGGACCTGTGAATTGGGCTCCAAGATCGTGTGATTATTACCTTCGTATTATTTTCTATGGGGATATATGTATGTTTAAAAAAAAAACAAAAAAACAATAGGGTTATGCACCCCCAAATAAGAAAGATCTTGAATTATGGGGGTAATATCAACATTTATATAAAACAAGATTAAGATCTACTAGATGTAAGAAATTGTTTACAACTAATAAAATATATATATATATATAATACAATGTGAAAATTAACAAAATATAAAAAATGTTAATAAATTAATCAGATTAGAACTTGGGAAAAATGTCAAATACATAATCATTTAATAATTTTGAAAACCTTTAAGCCATGTTATAACATAATTTAATTTTTTGTACACAATGTAATGTATGTAATGTCTCTAGTCTATACCGATAAACCAGAGACGATAGACGACTTGGAAGCCAACATTCGTCACGTTATTGCCGATATACGTTCTCCAGCTGCTCCAAAAAGTGGTCGAAAATTGAACTTCCAGATTGCAATTTATTCAAGTCAGTTGCAAAATCATAATTAAACACTAATAACACAAAATTATTTTTCCAATAAAGCCAATACCATGGTCGTTACCACGATTATTAAGTATTTTATTTAATTTTAAAGTTCTATACTTCTTAAAAAAAACACCTTTATCATAATATAATGCCATAATATTAACTTTTTTACACCTTCATAATTACCGGTAAACTGGTATTAATTTCAGAGTTTTACCGATTTAACGGTAATGCCGTTTTTCATAAAATTTGCATGCCCTACTTCAAATGCCACCATATTACATTACACTGATTTGTTCTGTTCAATATGGCTAAGGTCATCGGGATTTATTATTTATGAACCACTTTAGAAGAACCACTTTATCGAAGATAACCTTCTTTAGTAATGAGTTGTAACAAGTCATTACTCTTCTTTAACGGTCTCGTGGGATTTGTAAGTCCATGACCGCAGTCAAAACGGTACACCGTACATCCCTTGACGTCGCCTCCGTGATCCAGTCTGCTAAGCACCCGCCTATATCTTGCAGGTGTCTTAATATTATCCGCCCATCTATTCCTCGGTCTCGATCCTACTGGCTTATGTATAAGGGCTCTGTGCATGTTGCAAGACTCATTTGTTCACTACAGCCTCCTTGTGTTCATCTTCCTCAGAATATCTGAGGCGGTACACCGCTCCCAAAAATTCAGTTCCATTCACTTCACTGCTGTGCTTACTGGTCACTGGTTTACGACTATGTGTAAGATGTCAGAATAATTATTGTTGTTATTATTTATCTTAATCTGTTCATGCATTAGTCCATACAGCCACATCTTAAATATCTCCAACTTTGAAAGGTCCAGACCTTGACTCATCTAGATCACACGAAGCGGGCGAAGCTGCCACAGGCAGCCAGTATAATTTATATGAAAAGCGACAAGCTTCATCAGTCGCTTGTTGACACAAGTAAGGGAACTGCGTGTAAGGCAGCTCCATGGCTGCTCGTGTAACCAGCGGAACGGGTGTTGCTGAACGTCTGTTAGTTACGATGGAGGGCAAACAAACTCTTGGTGTGTTTACCTTCGTGTGATTTATAGGCTTGCGCGGATTTGCCATCAATGGACAGATGCTGTACTCACACTGCGTCATTCCACGTAGGGTTGTCCATCACCGAATATTTTCAATGTCAATTAATGAGGATTATTAATAATATTTATTTATTCACTTGAAATGAATGCAAATAAAATGTACGAGTTATATATGTATATATACATTCAACAACAATATACAACAATAGAGTAATGCATCCCCTATCGACATTTATATTTAAAAAACATAATTAAGATCTATAATAATATATATTAATAACAAAATAATACTTTATAAAAAATGTTGACATTAATCAAATTAGAATTTGGAAGTAGAAAGGTTTATTTATTTTGAAGAACTTTAAGTCATTTTAGAAATTCTTTTTTGTACAGATTTAAATTTACTGCTAATTTCATTGATTTTGGCAGTTGGTTATACAGTCTGGAAGCAATTTAAATACGATGCATGTCTCTATTCTATTCCTAATTTGGGCTTCTTTAAATACATACATGGTAATCGGTTAACCACAGAGACTAATTTTTTTTCATGTCAAACGTATTTCATGATATTTTTAATATGTTCAAATATATGTAGAAACCAATTACTGGGATTTATCCCCTGAGGGATTGTCATCAAAATATACTGAAATACTGAATTCTAGTATATATATATATATATATTAATAATTCGGATGAATTTCTTATATACACATAAAGAATATAACCCCATGCTTCGGTCAGAAAGAGTCTCAGCTTCAGCGACATCTATACTGTTACATGATAATGAATAACAATTTTTTAAACCATAGATAGCGACAGCGTAGGTGTTAATAAATAATTGAAAGGTTTATACATGACAACATATATACAACTTTCAAAAATTTGAAAAAGGTGTGGTAATCGGATAAAATTGGTGAAGTGGTATTCCAAAAACTTCCATTCTTACCTTCTTATGTAAAATAAATAATAGCTTCGTTTCTGTGAGACATCTACAATATCTTGTATTTCATGATAATATTTTTTTTTATATAAACTCATATATGTTTTTTATGGTAAAATAATCAAAATGTTTTTTTTACTGCAAACTTAATTTATATTATACTTTTAATTTACTACATTAGTTGTGTTGTGAAAAATGTATTTTTGTATTTTATTGTTTATTGACAGACAGAAATAGAAGGTCAGGTCGTAAAGTTATAAACAGTAAGCTGTTCGATGTCATCATGTTTCTTTAAAATGGTAAGAATGGTGTGCGGCAAGCAGCATTTTTTTATTTTTTTATAAATCATCAGGAGTCATCCTAGTCCAGTCTATCCATCTAGAAAGTCGAGTTTTAGCAAAACACACACTTATTTCGAATAAAATGTTTATATAATCGCCTAGAACCTTGCTACTTTAATAAATATGATAAAATATTACCTTCCAGATGATCAACTAAGCTTCGCGTATCCAATCTAGATAGGTAAGTAATTCGATACCAGAAAATAGGAAGCTGCCAACTCTTTCACTTAGTGTGGCATGTAAAATTGAATATATCGTCATTTTCTATATACTCCTACACCATTTGACTGGTCTAAGCCAAATTTTTGCATGGTTACTTTAAAGAACACCGCATAAAACAACATAGATACCTTCCCAAATTTTCTTTACGAATTACTACAATCAAATACTTTAAAATTATTCCCTCGAACTTCCGACCTTTCAACATATTTCTCCTCTTACATTTTCTGTTCCTTTATTCACAATCATTTATAGGAATATTGTATTAAAATATGTGTGATTTAAACTAATATTATTAATTCATATCGATATAATTTTCCGTGACAACCCTGTCTCCAGTAAAGCACTCAATATTGGTATCAAATTCTCTTCCTGTAGAAGCAAAATTACAGCGTGAGGTCGCAACGAAAAAGCTCATTTTGCGAGCCGTTAGATAAATTTACTCGGCGCGACAAACTGAAAATTCTTCAGCACTTTTAATAAATTAGTTTTTAAAATTTAGAGATTCTGTTTTCAAACCAAAAACAAACCGCTTACATTCTAAATTACTTTCTATAATTTATCCCTTATAGAGGAGAAAATAAATAATAAGAATATTCTAATATTGAAGAACTAACATTCTAATTTCCTAATTGTTTTAATATTATATTTTCAAACTTTTAATCATAAAAATTGACAAATATTTATATCTTCACATTGTACTTTATTATATCTTAATATAAAACTATCTATTAGGGTCATTTATTACGTATTGATAATCTGAATTCTATATATATAAAAATAAAATATATTTTTTAAATATAATGATAATAATTCAAATGCCTTCACGCAATTAGCTCTGTATGAAAACGTCGACAAGACGTTCCACTGCCTGATGAACAGCATTAAAATTGTATGCATTTAGCTAAGTATTTCTTTTATAATTTTTAATGATTTAAGATATGATTGATGAACCCGAAATTGGTTTTATAAAAATTCACAATTCCTCAGTTAATACAATTCAAAAGTGGATTGTACAGTTTAAAATTATCGTTACTGTTCCTTTGATATAATATACAAAGCGCAGTGCTTGGGAAGGCTAAAGTTACGTTGTAGCGACAATGTCTTCAAAGGCTGTCTTGGAAATCTGTAATTCAAGTTTAGATTCTTCGATTATATATATACATCATCATCACTTTTAGTCCTACAACCTCTGGTAGATCTGAGCCTCAAGAATTTTCCTTCATTGATTAATACTATCAGCCATTTCTCTCAGTCCCGCGACAATTTCTATTGACGAATGTCTCGATCCTATTATACAAGATCTCGAAAGCCTGGAGAGGCTTTTTGTGTTCGAAATAATCCAAGATGAGTCTCGGAGTGTTGCTCTTCGGTGCGTAAGGTGGAATAAATAAAAGATAATATATCTGCACCTCTCGGGGTCTTGCTGAGGATAACCAGAGAGATCACGAGAGAATGAGAGAGATATATTTATTTATTCCAATTATTGATGTAAACTAACTGTGTGAAAGAGGACTGAACTAAGATGGAAGGGTCTGGAAACTATATAAGAATGGCCAGTGATATGAGTTGGTGGAAAGCACTTATGGAGATGGCCAAATCTTATCATTGGAAAGGGTATATATATTAAATATGAATTAAATATATTAATTATAAAGATATACATATAAAATCAATTCTATCGAAAAATATTGTTGTTGATATTTAAAATATCACAGACCTATGTTCTGAATAATTACAACTTCACAATAAGAATGTGTTCTCCTAAAAAAAAAAAAGGTATATACATATAAAGGAAAGAGAAATTGATGTAGACAGTTCATAAAAATCCACAATCCACAAAGTTACAATGAGCGAAATAATATGAAAGATTCGTTATTGCTTATTGCTACTTATTGAAATTGATTTCACATGTATATCTTTCTAATTAGTACATTCAATTAGTATTTATATTTATATTCCTTGAACATTTTCGACTCGTAATTTAGTCAGGTCAATAAAATATTGCGTACTAGATCTGTTGCACGCTGTATATCACTTAAATAAACCACGCCTGTATGTATTCCCATAATATTAATGGAATTTACAAACGTTGCACGTGTCATGTGATTTTATGTTTTAAATGCAAATATGACGTAATTCCAACGTAAGGCCGATTCAAACTCGCTATGTAATATTTTCCAAAATCGGTACAGTGGGTACTGGTGGTGTGTGGCGATGCGGTGGTTCCTAAGTCAACACTGACACGCATTATAAATAATAATGGATGGATGAATGGTTTTCGGCGATGTCATAAATGTATCAATGTGTTTACACTTTTTGTGCGAAGCCACAACATGTATAGTTCTACGAACAGTAGAATTTAATGCTATAATTTTATGGGTGTTCAATAATTTATGACTATCGTATTATCAGCGGTACCTAATACGATTCTCATAACGACATCAGAAAACAGCAAATCAAAATTGAGTACCATTTAAGGAGATATTAAGAATAAAAAATGTATATTTTTAATATTTAACGCAAAAACATCTTCGTTATTCATTGAAAATTAATTAATACGATTTAAGAAAATATTACTAGTCAATTTTTATATAGCCAATAATGATGTTGGCGTAAAATTGTATTTATAAATAGATTTCTGATAAATACAGGTTCCATTGTAATTCTCATAAATTCAAAAGATAAAAATTTAACAATTTCGCTGTTTATAAACTTACTTGTAAAGATTGCATACTGCTTTCTAAATTGGAAAACAGGTCGAGCATTTATAAAAAATGCGGTACTAATCATGGTTTCTCGGAACTTTCCAATCATTTATTAGAAAATGTTTATACAAAATTGTATCTGCATCTAAAACTATGTCTATTTTATATGTAAACAATGTTAGTCTCAAATTGAATAATTTATAATTACAAGCGTGTAAAATTAACCAAAATAGCCAACTAAATTTAACGACAAGTCCTACCCTAATTTTTTTCCAATGATTTCGGATCATTAGATCGTTTTTCATATATTTCATCAATATAATAATTTTAGTCAGGTAGGTACTAATTGTATTTATGAAATTGAATTATCAATTTATGGTTTTGGTTTTGTACCATGCATAAATCTGCCTAAAATCGTATGTATATTATGTCGTCATCATCTTCGTTTAACTCTCAATGAGAGTAGTTGTGACTATAGAAGTGTGACAGGACAGCGTGGTTGACCTATTTCAGTCCGTGACATTTATTACGCATTCTCGTACATATAAGTTTTAATTAGGTCGGTTCACACAATCAGGTTCCTTCTATCCTCGTTTGAGTTACCAACCTTTCCGTGGTGTCTTAATATCTGGTAGCATATCTTGAGGATTCGAAACCGTATAGTTGAAGACAGATACTACTACATGTTTAATTCCTCTATGATGTGAGTATGATTCCAGATGTTGAAAGAGAGCAAAGAAGTCCATAATAACGAATAGCTAGATATTAATGAAAAATGAAGAGATATACAACTAACCCTCACCCTAGTACTGAAAAGAGCAATGCAGCTACATTTATTGCACTGAATTTATTAAAGTCACTTATATAAAAGTAGAATATGAAATATGATGATAGTGGGTCGACCCGTCCGAGTGCTGTTGGCCACATTGGTATTGTTACATGCCTTCGGTACCCAGTGTCTTTATGGCTGATGGGAGTTAAGTTTCACGTACCGCCTTACTACATTCAGCATCGCTAGGTGACATCGGTGATGAGAGTGGAGGTAATAGCCCTCACACGAATAATCGGTTACTTATCATCGTTACAATCAAACACAATCACAGTGACAGTAACGTCACTCGTATAAATTATTTTCTTTTCTTCTTCTTGTACCCTATCTGCTCAACTGACGTTGGCTATTATCACATTATTTACTGCGACCCGGTGCAGCTCTACAGTTAGTAGACTGGCCAAACCATTGCCTCGGGTTCTTCAGCCATGATCTTTTAGGGCCCCGACATTATGAGGTACATGATCTTGTACTTTGTAGATGTCTCATTACATGTCCAGATATTCAAGTTTTAAGATTTTTATTATTTTAAATACTTTTTTTTATGTTTTCATCCAAACCATAACATCTTCATTCGTAACTCTATCCATCCAGCCAATTTATTATTGTTAGAATAAATAAATAAAACAAGGTTCAAATAAATTAACCTAACCAAGCCAGTATAAAAGAAAAAAATTTACACCGGAACAGTTTTGGACGTAAAACAATCCGTTTTCAATTAAAACAGCCAAAAAAGCAAAATAAATGAAAAAAATCAAATTTAAAAAGAAAGTTTTTATATATTTAGCAAGCAATTATGGCTGCGAATAATTGTGGCCAAACAATGCTTCGGCCACTTAGACTAGTTACTAAAACAAGTACCAGCTGCCTTCGTAAACCTGAATGCTGCATTTCCTTTGCGCCATATTTGCAGGTAGAAGGAAGCCAATGCACGTATTTTAGAATATGTTTTTAGACTGAATTAATCAACATTTTTGCCTTCCTTTAAAATATTCGAAGCTCGTCCTTAAAAAAAACCATTTTATTTTCACATTCTTTGACAAAATCTCACCGCCAATCCGCATACCTCGAGGCGTGCCGACAAATCGAATATGGGAAACGAACCCAAAACTGCACATTCACACCTCATTTGAACGCTTCCTTGCAAAAAGAAAATAACCGGAGACTGGTAAAAAAAACACGGATTTATTTATACAAGAGACATCGTTCACACCACCTGTGAAAAAAAATGCCCTTTCAACGGCTGTTTTAGTTACAACACAAACACAGGGAAAAAAACTGAAATCCCCGAAAGTTTGGTTTGTGAGCGGACCACTGTTTGCGTGTGTGATGAGCCTTTTCCTCTTAGGGGCCGACAGTCACATTCTGCCTTTGAAAGTGACTATTATGTTACCCCCTTTAATGGGCATTTTAACGCCAAATAATCCGTACACACTGTATCAATACTGCATGTATTCTGTTTTGCTTGTTTTTAGAAATACACACAAAAGATCTAGTGTAATCATTTTCGCGCAACCCTGTTGGAATGGAATGGCTGTATTGCAGGATTTCGGATACATTAAAGCGTGTTCATGATTTATCATAAATCAGGTGGTAATATCCAAAAGAAAAAGATGTTCTTTAGTCATGATCTCAACCTTAGATCATGAATTCGAACGGTCAGATGCTATGTGTTCTCGATATTATTTTATGAAATGTAACATGGATGCTTACCGAAGAAATCATAAGGCGACTTGAGATTTGGATCTATAGAAGAATGCCTTATATAAGCTAGATGGATAAAGTTTTTAATGTAGATGTTATCGTTTGAATGAATAAAGAAAAATAAGTATTTAAAATAATAAAAATCCGAATACTTCAATATCTCGGACATGTGACGAGACATCGGGAGAAGTAAATATAAGATCTTGAGTTCATCATAATGCAGGGAAAGATTGCTGGAAGTATGGACCCAAGAAGAAGGAGATCATCATGGCTGATGAACTAATGGTTTGTCCTGTCTACTGTAGAGCTTTACCGGGCCGCAGTAAATGATAGCCAACGTCTGTTGAACAGATAGGACTCAAGAAGAAGAAATAATTGATTGAATGATAATTGAAGAATGCCAGACTCTTTGTATTTGTCCTGGACAGAAAATTAGGAAAAGAAATAGAACTGCTATAAGTGATGAGATAAACCAGGTGAGGTGACCACAATGAGACTTTGATATCTTAGAGTCGCTAAAGCTACGGGTAAACTGGATTCGTTATTCTAATCCGTACACTAAATATATGGGAAGGTGATGCATATATCGCTTCGGACTCAAGTGTGTACTGTATTTTATACGCACTCGAATCTCCGAGAGAAATCTCATTTTTGTGACTGGTTGGTGTGATCGGAATTCAATTGTAATATTTGATTACTGAGATTTAAATATATTATTTTTTTATTTTTTTTAAATGATTTAAGATTTAAATGTTGAGGTTTAGTTTTTATGTATCTGTGATTACGAACAATCAGTTACCAATCATCGTTGCAATCGAACACAAATCTCACATTTCAAATAAGGGTTTAGCTGATCATTAATTGCTATGCAAGTGCAAGTACACCTTTGAAGCACCCTATCCACACCTCGATAATCATGCACACTAAATCTATCGGCAAGTTTATTGCAGTAGTAAATAAATAGTTTATTTTCATATTTTACATTTAATTTTTTTGCATGAAAGGTTTCTTTAATTATTCTGAGTAGGGAAATATTGTACTTCTATCTATAATATATTATTTCTTCATTCTGAGACGCTCATATATAACCTTGCTCGTAGGTTCATCAAGTTTTATAATAATTAATCAGAGGAATATGGCACTTCTATTTATTATTCTGAGATTCTAACAAATAATCAGACTGTAATGTTTGATCATCCATTTTGTTTTGGCGTTGACATAAAGAATAGATCAGGCTAGTTTTCTGTTCTATCAAATAATTTTCCCCTCATTTACATTCAGTTTCTCTCGTTTGTGAAAATCCAATTATGTAATTGCCAATAGCCATATCTTCATTCGGCACTCATTACATTCAGTATCTTTATTCGGCACTCATTACATTCAGTATCTTTATTCGGCACTCATTACATTCAGTATCTTCATTCGGCACTCATTACATTCAGTATCTTTATTCGGCACTCATTACATTCAGTATCTTTATTCGGCACTCATTACATTCAGTATCTTTATTTGGTCAATCCCTAAAAATACTGCTTCCTAGATATTTAAATTACATAAATAATATGATAATAATATAAGAACATGAATCTAAAATTATAAAAATGTCTCGATGTATTTATATTACGTATAAAAATAAGCTGATATTTATTTTTATACGAATATTGTTAAACATCATAAACCACTTTGGGCTGGTTCAGACCCTTTGTTGTCTTTCACTAAACCCTGTTTAAATAAAACAAACAAATATTTGCTTTGGAAGATAAATACAATATCGGTTTCGATGTATTTAATGTAGAATCGTTTTATAATCCTTTAAGTACTAGGTATACGACGACACTGTCGTCCTAATTATGAGCTCGCAAATCTATTGTGTTGAAAAAATAATTTTATAAAAGATTTGTATCTTGACGCACTTTGTTTTATATTCATATTTAAATATCATAGTTGCTTTTTTGTTTAACAAATACGATATTTGGCACTTAGCTCAATATTTTACATGACATAACACTCTTGCTATAAAAAATTTAATGAATTTTTGAACATCTCTTGGTGTAATGTTTTTTTGGCCACCAGTGTTATTCACTTCAAATCACATATGCTACGACACCTTTAAAAAATATACCCTGACATATGGGTGTTAAATATGGATCTCATGGTGACAAACCTTAAAGAATCATAAACAAATCATTGTTGGAAATATCACTATATAAATTAATGGATACGTGTTTAGATGAGAATATGGCAGATGGGTGAAACAGGTGACTGAATAGAAACCGAGGACCTTGCAGTACCTAGTGAGGAGATGTTGAATCCGCAATTGACAATCTAGGATAAATTCGAAGGAGGAATATGACTTGTACTGAAGATGATGATAATGAAAACGAGTAATTCGCCAACCATAAAATAATTCTTGATTGATTTCATAGTTGGAGCATGTAAATAATATTAATTAATTAAAATATTCGAAGCGAGTGAAGTGAACAATAACAATAGAGAATGTTCTAAAATTAAATTAATATAAAAATATTTTATTTTCAATGATTCATAAAATATTTGTATCTGTCACAACGGTATCGACAAAATATTGAAACAATTTGAATACTTTAAATAAACTATTATGATAAAAATATTTAGATACTTGTATAAGGGTATTCTACATTTCGGATCATTAGGTAGGTTTTAATTTTAATTTTAATGATCACGAATTTAAAATTGGACTTGATTATATGCAGTTTTGGGTCGCATGTGATATAGAATATGTAAACAGTATTATCTGATGCCTTCTGTACATATGATTACTTAAATGATAGTTCAAAAAAATTAAAGGTATAATTTTGAATATGATATATCAACTAGAATCATAAAAAATATACTCACCCTTATATAAATTTAAAAATGACAATGTAAAGGTATTTTTTTTTAGAGGAATATAACTTTAAAATTAAATAAAACATACAAATCGTGGTAATGGCCATTGTATTGGCTTTATTGGAAAGATAATTTTATGCGATTAGTGTTTAATTATGATTTCGCGCACATAGGCGCAGCAACTGGCTCGAATAAAGCGCAATCTGGAAATCCAATTTTCGACCACTTTCTGGAGCAGCTGGGGATGTACATCGGCAATGACGCGACGAATGTTGGCTTCCAATTCGTCTATCGTCTCTGGCTTATCGTCGTAGACTAACGACTTCACATATCCCCACAGAAAATAATCCAAAGGTGTTAAATCACACGATCTTGTAGGTCAATTCACAGGTCCATTACGCGAAATTATGCGTTCATAGAATGTTTCTTTCAATAAATTAATTGTGGCACACGCTATATGTGATTTTGCGCAATCTTTTTGTGAAATCATAGCTCTTCCACATTAATGTCATTTAATTGGGGAACGAAAAATTGCTGTGATTACTACGCTCCACTACAGCAACAGTTTCTTCAGTACGCACTGTACGACATCTCTGCAGATGCGTATTATCAATTAGAGTATGCGTGGTGCGAAAATAACCAATGGTTATTTGAATTCCTTGCTCGGATGGACGATTATGTCGACCGTGTAATGGACGTAGCGCACGGTAAGTTTCGGGAGTTGAACCATGATTTTCGAAATTAATTTGCACAATTTTCAAGCGTTGTTCTGGCGTAAGTCTATTTATGGTAAAATGTCAAACCAAACAGTACACATCAGCTATCAGCTGTCAAATTGGCAGTTGCTAGAAAAAGTGTTGCCAATTCTAAAAACAAACCTCTAAAAAAACACCCTGTATTAATGTTTTTGTATTTATTTGCACATCAGCTCAAAATACATCACACCAAGGTTCTAATTTATTTGATGCTGTATTCTATTAAACATCATTTAGATACAGTTAGATGAAATGCAGGGATGGACGTAGTAATGAAATTCAGAAATAGGTTAAATTGTTTATTTATTTGGTGTCTTAGAAAAATGAACAAAATTTAATAAAATTACGTTTACACAAGAAACGTTTACAGGGAAACGGGATGTAGGAAGGATTGTAGGAGTTTGGTATAGGGACAGAACAGTAAGGGCTCAAGGACCAACCAGGAAGAATACGACTTACCTAGATTTTTTTTGCTCTTAACCCTCCTGAACTTCAGTATACTTCTTCGATGATTAGCACGAAGCACTGTGGTACACAATTGCAGTTTTGGCACGCTCGATAGAAAACCGAAATACAAAAGCACCAGTAATTTTACATGTCAGTGACGAGCCTGAGCAGGACGTTCACTCTTCTTGACAGTTCATAAGTCATAGATCACACACAGAAAATGTCGTGCTCTGAGGTAATGGAAAAGGGGGGGAGGACAGATAGGTATAATAAATCTAATGGAGCATCCACACGCGCTCAGCGATCGGCGATCTGGTTCTGTTATAAATACCGAAAATGAGTATTTTTTTTAAATAAAATAAATTGAAGATTGATTTTACACATTTACGTTTTTCATCATAATTCCATCACATTCCGCAAATACAAAGTTGTATATATTGTGATAGACATTTTGGAACATCAATGAATTTATATAAAAACTGATTCAGCTGATCCTGAAATGCTAATTGGGGTAACTGGGTAAACTATTATTGTTTTTATTTTGAACCTTGTCAGCGCTTCTTTATGGGTCAGGGGTTTGCTACTGTGTTTGTAATTGTTAAAACTTGCTAAATTTTGTCTGCAAACCATTGGTTATTCCGCAAGTGTCATCTGATTGAGGCTACTATTATTTCAATACTAACATAAACGAAGAAAAAATAAATGTCTGGATATACGAATGCCTCCCAGGCGGGCCGCTCCTGGTGGAGCGAGGGGATGGTACAAAGCACGCGCTCGCTGGTGGTGTTTCGATGTGATCTTTAGGGATGGTACCGCCGCAACGCAAGCAATATATTATATGACGCGCCAAACGCAAGCGTTTCACTGTATTTTTTCTTAATCCGCATTGCGCATCGAATTTTTAATGCCCTCCGTGCATCGCGCGGTCGGAGGCCCCCAGCATACGAGGATGAGACCGGCATTAACAGCAGTCATTAATACTCACAATACACAAACAAACCGATTTTAGCATAATCAATATTTATTATTATATTAATAAATAATGATAAATTCAAGAATATAGATAGTACATAAATATAAAAACGATTATAGACCTAATGTTCTTCATACTATGTATGGAGTCGAAACATGGACCCTGGGAAGGAATAAAAGAAACTTACTGGTTCATCTCATCACTAGTAAATTATATTTTATTTTAAATATGAATTAAATATATTAATTATAAAGATACACATATAAAATCCATTTTATCGAAAAATATTGTTGTTGCGCTACCGGGATTCGAACCTGGATCTCTTCCTTAACCGAGGGAGGTACTTTATCCAACTAAGCTACAGCAGCATTATTTTTAGCGACAATTTTTCGACCCTATATGTTACCTTTTTTGAAATCAATACATTTAATCGTTCCATCATTTGATAGAGCCATCTACCTTATTTTTACAGAATCTCAAAATACCTTTAAGTAAATCTGATAGTAGACGCCAAAATTATCAATTCATTTTTATTAAATTTTGGACACATTGATACAACTTTATTATTTTTTAGAAGAACACATTCTTATTATGAAGTTGTAATTATTCAGAACATAGGTCTGTGATATTTTAAATATGAATTAAATATATTAATTATAAAGATACACATATAAAATCAATTTTATCGAAAAATATTGTTGTTGGATAAAGCACCTCCCCCGGTTAAGGAAGAGATCGAGGTTCGAATCCCGGTAGCGCAACAACAATATTTTTCGATAAAATTGATTTTATATGTGTATCTTTATAATTAATATATTTAATTCATATTTAATATCACAGACCTATGTTCTGAATAATTACAACTTCACAATAAGAATGTGTTCTCCTAAAAAATATATTTTATTTAAATGAAATTCATCAACTAATATGCAATATACAAAATAATCTATTTATCAAAAAAATATTTTTGTTGCTTCTGAGATTCGAACCCGGATCTTTTCCTATCCGGAGAAATGCGGTAACCAATTCAACTATATCAATTTAATCTGTATTAAAAATACCACAGAACTATGTTGTGATATTGCAACCTCACAAGAAAAATGTATTCCCCTTAAAAATTTAATTAAAAATAAGTATATCTGATTAGATATTTGTTTACGTTAATTTATAGGTTTTAGTTGCATTGTGGTGACTAGAGATGATAAAGTCGTTTTTTTAATCGTTGTAAACTGAGATTGTTTTCCATAGTACGATGATTGGTAACTATTCTGGTAATCATCCAACAATTAAATCTCAGTTATCAATTATCTCAAAATCTCAATCACATAACGGTTTACAATCAAAAGTGATGACCACGTCTCGAATTTGAAAAATTACAATTACAACATTGAATAATATGTTTTACGAAAACACTGTCCGTGGCCAAATGTGGCCACTATTGTTCACTGCCTAGCATCTGGCAAACCGATTGCTTTCTACCAGTGCTTTTCATTATGTACAGCAGCGGAGATTTAACACTGATCCATCCACCTTCCCATGCCATGAAGTTACGCCACTGAAGTCAGATACAATGAAAGAAGTAGGAAATTACGACAACGAGAAAAATACTGATAAAAAACAGATGATTTGGGAAGTATGTGCGGTGTGATAGAAACGGAAAGATATCACAAGGAATAATTTGTAATCGAAAATTGTCAACCGAGGTAAGACTAGTATGCACAATGGAATCTTGGTATCAATATATGAAATAAAGTTTGAGCTTTGAGTAGCTTGTTGGTGTAGTGGTTAAGACGCTGGCCTAGTGATCTAGTGGTCGGTGGTTCGCGCCTCGTTCCAGGACACCAGCAAGTTAGTCCTATTTTTATAGCAAGTTTACACGTTCACAAGCGTTTAGCTTAGTTTGAAAATAGTAAGAATATTTTAAATATGAATTAAATATATTAATTAGAAAGATACATAAAATCAATTTTATCGAAAAATATTGTTGTTGCGCCACCGGTAATTGAACCTGGATCTCTTTCTTAACCGAGAAAGGTGAATTATCTAACTATGCTACAGCGACAATATTTTTAGCGACAAATTTTCGAACCTATATGTTACCTTTTTGATATTAATACATCCCATACTGATCAGTGTGATTGACTGATCAATATGGGACGTACTCAACAATATTTGTGTGTGTGTGTGTGTGTGTGTGTGTAAATCAGAGTGTACGGTGAATTCATCAGAGTCGCCCGTCGTGCACTTCATTTTGGGTGGACTTCAGGAGAAGCCAGGGACGGCGTCATCACCAGGTGAGTCAAGATGTCTTCCATATCCTGTAATCTATCCAGGTCTGCTAATTATCGATGGATTCTTTCACCTTTCACTATTCCCTATTTTCATTTTCCCATTACTTATTCCATTTCCCTACTTCTACCCATCTACCCATCAATCCATTCCCTCCTCCTATTCCATCCCATTCCGATTCCATTACCACCGTTGTGATCGGCGACTCGCGTCGGTCAATATACTAAAGGTAAACTAAATATTGGAAGATGATCATCTTAGAAGTCTCAACAATCAACGAGCCTACATGAGATGATGTATAGATGGTCGTCCTTCTCCGAGAGCTGAGATATCCCCCGTCTTTTCTGCCTACTCGTGTGGAGAAGCGACCTGATGGTAAATTAAACTTGCAATGGAAATCATTTTTACAAATGCAGTGGGAATTGTTTTACGTGAAGTCACGGGGACCGAAATATGTTTTCATATTAAACGCATTTCAAGTGAAAAAAATGACAGATGCCGGCCTGGTCAGTAAAAAGTGAAGTTGTAAAGTCATAAAAATGAACATTTCGGTGACGAAGTGGCCAATACGTCATCCGGATAATGTTTAAAATGGTAAAGGTGGCGTGCGGCAAGCGATAGCCTTGTTTATTATCAATAGAAAGTTGAGTCACAAACAGTAAATAATTTAAATATGAATTATATATATTAATTAGAAAGATATACATATAAAATCATTTTATCGAAAAATATTGTTGTTGCGCCAGCGGGATTCGAACTTGGATCTCTTTCCTAACTGGGGAAGGTGCATTATCCAACTATGCTACAGCAACAATATTTTTAGCGACAATTTTCGAACCTATATGTTACCCTTTTAATATTAATACATTTAATCGTTCCATTATTTGAAAGAGCCGTCTACCTTATTTTTACAGAATCTCAAATACCTTTGAGTAAACTGATAATTATCAATTCATTTTTATTAATTTTTGGACACATTGATACAACTTCACAATAAGAATGTGTTCTAAATAGTAAATAATTTGGCTGCCGGTATATTATTTTGTTTCACATTAAATTAAAATTTATGCATGAAATCACACAGTACCTACGCTGTTGGGATCAGAAATTTTTTTTCGTGCAAACCGATTTTTCGTGTTAAATACATTTTACCGTATTTGTCAGCGTAGCCAGATACGGTACAGGGTTGTTCCTTGACGCATGTGCGCTTTTCACAAATGCATTCATGGGCGGTTGCTTGCGTCCTGTTGTACCGTTAATTAACTCACTTCACGGGCTAAACGCAATCAAAAAACAAATTATGAAAGCAATCATCGCATCAATAAAACGGCACCAATACAAGCGCTCATGCTGCATCATTCTCTTTTCATAATCAACTGCTGAACTCTTGACACCAGTAGACTTGTGCATCTGACAAATAAAATCCTAAATTACTCTAATTTATGTTCGTCATAAATGTGAAAATTAACACATTTCATTAAAGGAATGAGTCAAATTACTTTAAAAGTTGTTAGAATGCAAAATTACCCAAAACAATATTTTGTTTAAGGATACAAAAGCACTTAATCGAAGTAAGGGACGGACGGTTATAAAAACTCGGTATTGTTAGACGCAGGTGGACCGACACAGCTAGGGTACAGCGGCTATAATCCGGCAAACGTGACTAGAGTCACGTAGGCAAATGCGCCTTGAGGGATGCATCACCATAGGCGACCAGTCTTCTGATATTCTCCGCCGTGAGAAATGGCTCCGTCTAAGACGAGATGTTATTTTCAATTAGAAAATAAAATCAATATCGTCTCTAAAAGTATCAAGCAAGCGCTTTATGCATTGTAATTTCGGGGAAAATTTAAACTGTGCGCCTCGAGTTTAAGCTTAGACTGTGATGTTCTCTGCGTTTAATCGTTGATCTGAAAGTATCAAAAAGGGTCCCGCTGGATCTATACAAAGTTAATAAATATAATTGGTGTAGCGAGAACAGACTGTCGCTATAGCATAAGAATATCGCGTCCAGAGTCTCGGTTTGCCTGGATAATTGGGCATCGTCTTGTCAACTACAAGCCTGAACTCCGTCACCCTATGCTGGTACCACAAGGAGCTGACCACACTTCACGTCCAGGATCCAGGACCATCCTAAGAGGTAATCCTTTACGTGAGGGACCTGAATAATCTACATCAGTCAAGCGTCAACATAGACAATTTGGCAGAGAAATTAATGCTGGCATGATGAACACAAATATTTAATGTTCATTTAATTGTAATTATTTTTGATTAGCCTTATTTATAAGTATTAAAGGAAATTGCTCATTTTCCACTTTCAACACATGCAAGTATCTTAAGATATAGAATATAAATTTTCTTACATAAAAATATTCTTTCATTTCATAACCATTTGACTTGTCAATATTTAAAAAAAGAACCAGTTAGGCTAGATGCCTCCCCCCTAAACATGAAGCCGAGGCAGAAGGAAGAGATGTTAGCCGTTTTTGTATAATTTGGAATTGCAAACTCTGTGCACATTACCGATAGAAAATCAGAACCTGAACTAGCTATCAAAGCCGCCCTGGCCCCACTATTCCACTGCTTAGGGAGTAGAAGTTACATTATTAGACCAACAAAAGCAACACCCTCACATGGAGCTCCTTCTAAACATATATAAAGATCGCAATTAAGGTTGCTTGGATACTGCTTTCCAATGATAGAGAAATGATTATCAAGTTGTATTTTTATGTCAATTCCGGAGGAAAGGCAACCGGTGGTAAGAGGGGATAAACTGCAAAAAATATTGCTTATATACAGTATAGGAATTGAAGATGGAAGTGGCTTTAAGAGTCTTTGGGCCCCCGATGACTCGACGAAAAGGACGAAGATGATGATGATATTAAATAATAATAAATTATAACCTACAAATTATATCTATGCAAATACACTGAAATACCGAATGACTGTGAATAACAGATTGGAATACACAATGAAAACAAAACGTTTAGTAGTAAGTGAAACAAATATGTAGTAAGTGTAGTAAGTGAAACAAATATGTAGTAAGTGTACATATTTACGCAGTTTTCAGTAATGATTAGCCACTTTCGAAGTCAACAGAATTAAGTTAATTGTTTGAAAAATGCAGAAAAGTTGTAGACATAAAGATGCCCACATAGCTTGAGTAAAAAAATAAAAATAAAATAAAAAAGTTCAGTATTGTTTGTTCATACGGATTGAACAAACAAGTTAGACGCGTATGTTCTTGTAAATTGCATACCAAAATAACCATGAAGATGTGCACAAATATTTCGCAATTTTTCGGAATAACCCACGACTAGACAAAAATCTAGCGGTTGATTACGCTAATTCGGAAAATAACGCCTAGATTTTTATAGGGTCTTTTCATAAGATAAGGATAATTTAATTTATTTTTATTTTCCAGAATCTTTAGTAAGGCGCAGCTTTTTTGTTTGTACGCAGTGCACGCCCTTTAGTAATTTGATACTTCTTTATGATTAAGAAAAAATACAAAATTCATTCATTCACCGGTCATGCAAATACCATAATGAGAAATTTACAGAAATTGATTTGTTCAACATTAGCCTTACTAAGCTCAAATGGTTCTTCTTATGAACCACCACAATCTAAACTTTGGCCATTCACTATACCTATAAAAACTCATGTTGCTCTCCCTTTACCGCAACGTTAGTTGCAACCTCCACACCCTTCTCCTTCTTTTATCTAAACATACTTTATATCCAAATATTTTCTGTGGATTTTCTTTATTAATACCGCATGTTAAATAATTATTATGTTTATTTCAATATGTTTTCACTGTCAAAATCCCTTAATAAAAAAATTTTAAAAATCAAAAACACTGTTAAAAATTAATATAAATGTTATATAGGAAAAATAACTAAAAATGCATTTAGTATATGATAACCGACTACTTTATAATGTTATTGATTATTTTTTTGACATTATATTTTTATAAAAATGTCTCCGTTTACTGTAAATATGTGAATACTCATATTTTATTTATATTATGTGTTAAATAAATAATAAATTAAAGACTTCCAATGAGCCGAATGTCCACTGCGTTCGCCGGCGAACGTAATATTCGTCCATCTGTAATAAAAATCCTCCCGTTCATCACGGCATCTTCCCCTGTTTGCGAACCACTGGCGGGCCGAACACGAGCCCGGAGTGCTCGGCAAACAGCGCGCTCTAATTGGAATCTCGGCGCGGCGGACAGATGTAGACCCGGACGCTGCGCGGCCTTCAAATACAGTTTGACGGATGTCAGAGTGGAAACGTCATGATGCACAGCCTTTTCACGGAACCCTTTGATAGTTTGCGATCAGGACTGGTCGGGTATATGCACGCTCACCATAGCTAGCTGTTTATTTTTAAAATATAACTATTGCACTTTCATCTTCAATTTATTTTTGTATTTATATTTTTGCGGATATATTACAAAAGATATATGCCGTAAAATGAATACACTTTTTATTTTAACTAAAAATTTACTGTAATTATTAATATTTAGTTAGACGAGAACCATAAAAAGTCCATCACAGAAAAGATTGGCTTCAAAGATTGGTAATAACTCTTCCATAAAATCTGAGTTATGATCTTATTATTGTTAATTTTATAAATTATTTAATGATTATAAAAATGTAAGCAAACATCTATTAATAATCTTGAGCTTTTATCTATGTATATACTATAATATTATACCAAAAACTCCACATAAATGTTCAAATATACCAATATTGCATATTTGTACAATTATATACATACATATTAGGGTAATACCTACGTGGTAGATACCTAACTAAATTTCAAGTCGAAAATGTTCAAGGAGTATATTTTAATTATGTACCGTTACAAAAAATAATATTGTTTGAGATTTTTACAAAATCATGTTAAGCTTTAAGTCTACATACCTACTTCGAAATAAATATTTGCAAAATTGATCCATTGTTATTATATATCTTTGCTTCAGTTTCATTATATACTCTAAATCATCTAACAAAGGACAATCTTCCTGCTCTAAATTTTATAATCTCTTACTTTTTATATTCAATATATAAATTGTAGTAGACAAAATATTTTAATTAATAGAAATTTAAAAAACGACTCCTCGTATCTCTGACACGGTTGAAATTATTCACATGCAGCTTGAACATTTTCAACTCATATTTTTAATATGTATCTATTCCTGAGGGGGGAGACGACGCATTGATGTTTTTGAGATGTGGTGCTGGAGACACGTGTTGCGCATACCATGGACAGCGATTCACTGAACATCAAGGACAAACACTCAACCATTTACTTAAGATGAATCTTTCAATTTTATTGGGCATTTTGCAAGAAGGGAAAATACCTTGGAGAAGCTTGTTATGGTGGGTCACATCGAAGGAAGGAGATAAAGAGAAAGATTCTCCCCTCATTGGACGGCTCAAATGATAACAAATGACAATGGGCACTTTTCTGGTGACAGTTCGAAGATCTGCAGGATGCCGAGTAAAGTAGAGGAGCATAATCAAGAGGGCGAGGTTCATGAAGATCACGATCCTCAATCATGAGGGACCGACGTGGATGATCTTCCTCTAAAATATTCTGCATTAGATATGTTGCACCCAATGTATGTTATTAAAATATACCTATATGTATTTTAAATAATTTAAATCAGGACGTTATAAATAACCGATTTGTATATCTAGTATTAAAATATTATAAAAATTATAAACTTATACTATGACTGCTAAGAAGAAACAAGTGAAAATAGTGATTTGATTTTTGATGATTTTTGCGCGAATTTGCCGAAATATCGTATTATTTGCATCGGCCCTATTAAACGAGCACTTGACATTAATGGCCAATAACTTTATTTGAGCTATAAAATGTTGTTTGGATAATTTTACGCCCCGTAATAATTTCTTGTGTCTGAACTAATGCCAAGCGGAATTATACCAAACGAAAAATGTGTTCCAGACATAAAATTTATACTGATGAAATATCGTCCCATACGTTTGATTCGGAATCGGAACAATTATGCACCAAACACCAGAACTATACTCCAATTATTATATTTCAAGTATGTAGTAAAATTATTTTTATTACCTTAATATTGCATTTTATTAATTAAATTATTTATTTATAATATTAGCTAAAGTTTCATTTATTAATTATTAAAAATATATTATACAATACAGTAAGATTTAAATCATTAATTAATAAAATCAATAAAGACTTATTAACCATTATGAAAAATAAAGAGACGCCAGTGACCACCCTAAAATATAAAGTGAAAGAATACATTCACATCTGATTATTTGTTTTATTTATTGTATTTCATTTTTTTTTTAAATGGTTTTGAAAAATAATCTTTAATAACTATGTGAAGGGCAATCAATGCCATAAAACTGTGCCATAAAACATAAAAAAATGAATATAAAATAAGATATAAAAAAAGTTGAAATAAAAACAAACTCAATTCAACTCCTCAAATTAAGAGTGTGATGAGGAAATAACAAGGAGATCAAAGCAATATTGAATGTGAGAGAAATATAAATAAAATTTCCCACATCCAGATGATGAATTTTAAACATTTTAATAACTTATGATGTTTTAAAATTGACAAGCTTTTGATAAAATGCTTCTAAATCATACAAACATATTTTCAGGAGCAGTTATCAATTATAAAACTGCCGCTATTGCCTGATAAACCTTTTCAAACATGTTTTCATTCTATTTTAGTCAAGTGGCGGCTTTATTCCTAACCTCTTATAAAAAGTTTTAAAAAGTAATGTCTTAATAGAAGATTCTTTGACCAGTGCATTCTTCCAACCCTTATTGTAGTACTTACTCGGTCTAATAGTGATACTTCTGCTACTCCCTTAAGATAACTCATTTCAGCTACCTAAATTATTGATTTAACCCTCTCCGTAAGGACCATATATTAAAGGTGATTTGTTCTATAGACAGCTTTAAAATTTTCCAGTTTGACTTTGACATTTGTTTCATTTGTTATCATCGTACTTGTAAAATTTTTACAGAGATTTTTTTTTAGAATCCGAAATTCTTTTTCTTTATCGTATGCTCAGTGCTGGGCGTCATAGTCCCCTGAAATATCTTCAACATGGTGCACCACACGTCTCCATACCTCCCGGTCTTGAGCCACGTTGATCACATTATGTTTATTATTATAACGCACGAGTACGTAATTGAAAAAAATCGCTGTGCAAATACACAAACCATCCGGATAAACAATTAAAAAACATAAACAAAACCGCTCAATAGCGCAATAAATCGATTGCGGTTAAAACAAAACAAAACATACGCCTTTTTTGAACCGCCTATAATGTTTTCACTAACAAAAGCTATCGGCAAATACATTAATTCCTTCCTCACAGATCGTTGGGCAAATTTGGAAAAAAATATTGCGCGATTTTCAATAGAAATGTCACAGTGAATTACTCGCGCGTCGACAGTCTGGTACAAAGATCGGATTGGAAAAGAGTTGAAACAATGGTGGGGTTGGGACAATGGTGCAAGATGCTAATTTGTCCGTAAATATATTAAAAGCCATTCTCACTTGTTAAATGAAGCGTGAACCTTTCGCTTGGGTATTTTTGAAAAGCGGACATCGTTAGGCCTGCCGCGCATAACAAAAAAAGCGTTAAGTAATTGAAAATTATACTTACATACGTTATTATCTTTTGTTTGTCTGCCCGCGTTTAGGCGTCCACCCTATACTCATTTCTGTGACCCCTGTCGTTCGCGGTTAACAACAGATTTTGATAGAAATACATACTACCAAGTACAGAAGAAGATATCGATCTAAATTATATATGTTAAACGATTCACACTATAAATAATTTTTCTTATATGCGTACGTAGTTAATTCTTTAAATAATATTAAATGTATGTATTTCGTTCCTGTTTTAGGGCGGGTTTTAAATACTAGGTTAATAAATTATATAAAAAACCAGAGATGGTTTAATAAATTACATATATAAAGGTGTTTTTTTTAGAGGTTTGTTTTTCGATTTGTGCTCATTTTAGTTTTCCATTTCACCATGAATAGACTTACGCCAGAACAACTCTTATAAATTGTGTAAATTTATTTCGGAAATCGTTGTTCAGTTCGCGAAACTTACCGTGCATTACGTCCATTTTACGGACATCTTAATCGTCCATCCGAGCAAGTAATTCGAATAACCATGGATCGTTTCCACACCACGCATACTCTAATTGATAATACGCATCCGCAAAGATGGCGTACAGTGCGCACCGAAGAAGCTGTTGTTTCTTTAAAAATGATGACGACCAGAGCGTTACAGTCAATGGAGAGCGCTATAGATCCAAGATTACTGAATTTCTCGTTCCCCAATTGAATGGTATTAATGTTGAAGATTTGTGATTTCAACAAGATGGCGCAACATGCCATCAATTTATTGAAGGAAACATTCGATGAGCGCATAATTTCGCGTAATGAATATGTTAATTAAATACCTTTGGATTATTTTCTGTGGAGAATTGTGAAGTCACTAATCTACACTGATAAAACAGAGACAATGACGTCTTGGAAGCCAACATTTGTCGCGTTATTGCCAATACAAGTCCCCAGCTAGATCTCATTAACTGATTAATTCAATTTATGTTAAAAATACCACAGAACTATATCTAAAATTGAAACTTCACAATAAAAATGTATTCTCAAAACAAAAAAATAATATATATTATATACATAATACGTATGTATATTTTTAATAATAGATCTTACAAAGAATGCATAGGTTTTAAAGTTTTTACTAATTTAATGTATTAATTATAAACATAATAAATACATTAAATTAGTATTTAAAACATCACAGACCTATATTCAGAATATTTACAACTTCACAATAAGAATGGGTTCTCCTTAATAAAGTTTTTACGGTTTCTGAGGTAACTTTGTAGAACTCCATAATCACACATGTGAAAATAAAACACGTATTTTTTTATTCTACTCGTTTAATTTTATTAGGGCATTATGAGCAAACAGATTGATAGTGCCTTTACAAGACGAAACACGTCTCAAGTAAATTAAAATAATAGAAAAAAAAAATTATTAAGGAGAACACATTTTTATTGTGAAGTTGTAATTATTCAGAACATAGGTCTGTGATATTTTAAATACTAATTAAAACATTAAATTAGTATTTTTTTAAAAAAAAGTGTTTTATTTTCATATATGTGAGGTTTTAAAGTTTATTTGTATTTATTACGTCTATGCACGTCTTAGTGCGTTTGTCAAATTTGTCATTATTCGATTGTAGTTTCTGTTGTTTAATTTTAATCTGTTGTAAATTAGTTGCCATTGTATTATTGTTGATCTTGTGGTAATGTATTTGACTTTTATCTAATCAGATAATTCAAGTTGTAATCATATTCCATTATACTTTTTGTTTTACTCAGTCTGTTTTAATTAGTTGTATATCCGGTTCCACAGAACGCCACCATTGTGTTTATTAGTATAGTCTATTTGAGAGTACATTTTTAAAAGGTGTTGATTTTCTTCAATCGTCTGTCAAGTTGTCAAAATATATAATATAGTTTTATTAGCTGATTAAAATAATTTGAATTCCAAAAATCGGTATCTTAGAAAAACATATATTGTGTGTTCAGAATATTCAAGTTTATCTTTTGCTCACAGCAAAAATTACACGAGGAAAAAATGACGCGCAATTAATTTCACACTAAAGTTATTTCACATTTTCTAAAATATTAAAAGCGGAACCAAAAAAATTGTATTTTTAATATTGCACACTTTACGTTGTGGTTTTTATTCAATTTAATATAAATTATTTACAAGTTAAATTTAATACATCAATAGATTTCGAAAAATACCATTTTCTTTATCAGGTTGTCTAATATGTCAAATTGTTATAATTAATTTTATTTTTAAATTAATTATAATAATATTTATTATTTCAAAAAAATATATATATATATATAATTTACATCCCAAAATGTATATTTGCATTAATCTACCACAAAATTTCAAAGACGTCTGTCTTGCCTTATTGTTCGAATAGGTTAGTTAAGGTTAGGTTGGTTTATTTCATTATATAATCAGATTTTTTATACACGTATTTATAAACATTATCGACCACATTTTATTTATACCATATATATTATTAATTTAGTAAATCCTATTACAAATTTTGATGTATTTAAAATTATCAAACCCACTCAAAATATTTTTTAATATCCAGCAAAATGAAGTATGCGAAATATTTGTTTAAATAAATTATTATATCCACGTGCTAGGTTTTGTGGATAATTAGACTTGATACTGAACAGCTCAGTTGTCATAAAATGAGGTTATTTTAGTTCTGAGTATCATTGCCTTGTCCCGCAACACGGCTGTTAACATTTGACATTGCTAACTGGCACTCGGCTGCATATTATATTATACCCGTTCAACTATCAAACATTATTCAAATGCCTTCTAAATGCCGTGTCGCCCCACAGCCGCGCGTAACGCGAATTTTTACGTCATCAATTACTCGGCATTATCGCTTTCGGTGCCAACGACAATCACAGAAGTCACAACGCATTGTCTAGTGATGTAAAAAACCAAGGAATTAAGAGGGGGATATCTGATACGTCTGCAAATAATTGCCTGATTCCTGCATCTAGTTGCACGCCGCGTACAATGGGTAAATACCGCGCTGGGTATAATAATTTTACAATGACCGCTGGTGGCGCGGGGTGGCGGTCTTTGGCAATGAAACAAAAGGCCAAAGAAACAACCCCCGGGTTGGATTCTGCCGTTGTTTGTCGCACGAACCGGTGACCCGAATTACGACGCACGCAACCTGAAATTTCTTCTGACAGAGCGTCAAAACATTTTACGAACCTTGTTTTCACGAATATTTTACGTTTACATGTGCTTCTACGTGCAGATGTAAGAACATTTGAAATTTAAATCGTCAATTGTCAATATGACACAGCATTAAAAACCTTAAACATCAACCTTCTTCTCATTTTTTTTTACAAATATAAATAAGTATATTTATATGTCGTACATATAAGAAATTTTTAAATTGGAAAACATTGTGAATTTCTATTGAAGTTTATCCATTTTATTTTGTTCATAAATATTTTACAGTTACAATGTACTTCTACGTATCATGATTAATTTTATTTTGAAGGGATATTTCTCATACATAAAATAAACATTTCTGTGTGAGAAATTTGAATAGTTATAACGTTCCTTCTATTTACAGTTTTTTTGGCTATTCTTCCGTGTATATACGACCTCTCTGGCTGAGGCTTCGAATCATTGCATTGATTTTTAATAATGCTTGATTTTTTTTCCAATTTCTTAAAGTCAACGATACTGAGTACGAGCAGCTACTTTGACGCTTTTGCTAACTACCTTATTATAATGAACATCATGTGTGTTTTATATTAATTACATGAATTGGAAGAGTAAAAAATTTTTGATAAAAAAAACATTTAAACATTTTACTGGAAGTAGTGGAACATTCCAATGTTGGTTTATCATTAACTATAAGCGTACGATACCGTGTTAAATGCAGGGTGTGTCGTTATTTTTAGTCTTTAGACCAAAATATATTAGTTATAACATTAATACAAAAATAATCAAAAAAGCTGGTTGATTTTTTCTGGATCCAGTTACTACCTTTAGAGTCTCAATTATGTCTCTAAATGTGGGACTATATTTTTTCTCTAACTTATTTTGCACGTTCTCATTGCGTGACAATCATTTATTCCTTGATCAACTTTATACAGAGTTCCTCAGAGAAATTTGGGTAGAGAATGGATGGATATAAATGAAACAATGTTATTACTCGACTTGAGTTTATTAGCACTACTCGAGTTTCGAGAGAAACAGTAACTCTCATCGACAGGTAAGTATTAAAAAAGGAGTAATAACATTTTTTCATTTATATCCATCCATTACGATGAAACTCTACAAAGTTAACGACGATTCTATTAATAATATATTGGGTAGAGAACACTACATTCATTACTTTCTGCTACACTCATTTTCTGATTCACTCACAATGACTATTAATTTTTTCTCAGTTTTATGTAGTTCATTGACCTGATTCTACTCGTACTGACCTTCATTACCATGGGATTCTTTTGGCTTCTTTTTTTAAATGTATATAGCAAAGCTTCGGTCGTCTTTCAGAATTGGTAACCACCTTTTAGGAGATCATGTCGCTTTTCATCCATGTACATTTAGTAATTACTAATTTCTCAAGAGCTATCTCCATCTAACATATCTTCTAGCTCCATGTTTAAAGTACCAGAGAATTATTTTCCTTAATGTCGTGGGAAGCTAATCTTGAGATGTTCATTTGTTCCGCATTTCATTGTCATTTCAAAATTATATCTTGAAGGTATCGAGCATTTTTGTTTCTTTCCTTCTCAATAATTATTGATATAATAAACCTATGAAGAATATCAGGGTTTTAACTACTGACCATTTAAAATAATAATAAATAATTCAAATTACATAGATAGATGAATCTTTTGCCATTTTGAATAATATGCACTATTATATCAGGGAAGACCACTTAGAAATTGTGTGTAATAATATTTTTATTCATTTTAAATGTTTATTTAATATAATATTCGATGCCCAAGTTGTACAACAGTGTTGTTGCAGGGGTTGGTGTGATGAAAACACATTTTTATGGTGAATTTGTAATTTTTTGTGATATTTAAAATAAATTAAATTAATCAATTTAAAAAAAAAACAAATGAATAAAAAAAATTGACTGCTACCGAGATACGAACCTACAGAATATAAGTTTCAAATGCATCAAAAACTTAATTGGTTGGTGTGGCGAAATGGAAACATGTTTATCCGAATAGGAAATGTTCCGGATTCGTATCTCGGTAGCAACCAAATATTTTTTCGATATCTCTCAAATTTATTCATTTAATTTATGTTGAAAATAAAATAATGAAAATATTGACAATGGATTATGACGATGAAATTTTTCAGAAAAAATCTTGTGGCATTACGGTTTGGTTTATGTAACATATTAAAGCCATGATTACAATTCGTCGCAGAGCTTTGAGCTGACGCTGTAAGGGATGGGGGTCTCCACCCACAATAGATCCGAGTCCTTATAACAAGCAGGACCGTGTGTATTGTAACAGAAAATGATTATTTATTTTGACGACTGCCTGGGGCTCCGGAAGAATGGGGCGGCGTGTACCGACACGCGTTGCTCACTTTGTGTTTCGTTCGCCCCACCCCTCGCCGTCCGACGCGACGTGCATTCGACGTGTAGTTTAAATACATGAGGAAATTAATCATTATTTAACCAATTATTAAAAGACATAAAAAAAAAAAGTTTATACATAATATATATGATTAGTATATACTATGTACCAACCTACGTACATCCTAATTCAACTTTATATTATGTTTATTCGTGTTTTGGTAGTGAAGTGATCACGAAAATAATAAAAACGATGTTCTTAATTTTATACTGCTATATTTCCAGAATTATAAGTTACATGTGAATGATTTACATAGTAATTGATAGAGGAGGTCGAAAAATTTTAAATTTCACTACTAGATTGCTCATCGTTGCGCAAACAATCGCTATAGTGCTCGTGCCACCAAACAGTCATTTCGCGTCAGTAGTGAGTAAAATGGCATGGCATGCTGGAAAACTGGCTTCTTCCGCAATTAACTGAAGATTTAGAAGACTTCATCTTTCAACAGGATGGAGCTCCACCTCATTGGCATCAGGATGTTCCAGGTTTTCTACCTCAACGATGGATAGGTCGCATTGGGAATGAAGACCTGACTCTTCAGTTCTGGCCCCCGAGATCTCCTCATCTAACGCCCTGTGACTTTTTCTTATGGGGTTTCGTAAAAGAAAGAAGCAGCCTATGTACCACCTCTACCAACAACTCTGGTCTACCTGCGGAACCGTATCACAGCTGCGGTGTACTCAGTAACACAAGACATACTTCACCGACTAGATGTTTGTCGTGCAGTCAACAAAGGGGACACATTAAACATTTATAAACTGTATTTGAAAACTTTATGTAAAAATATATACTTACGAAATCGAGTTCATCATTTTGGATATCCCTGTACAAGTAGGTTAGGTTAGGTTAGGTTAGGTTAGGTTCGAGTTCGAGTTCATCATTTTGAATATTCCTGTACAAGTAGGTTACAAAATAAAATTTAGCATAGCATGTTGAAAAAATAAAAAGGGAGGAAGTAATACACACATACAAATAAACAAAATATAAATTATAAAATACATATTTCAGTTACGGCTATTGTCATATTCGTAGCTACTCTGCAGTCGATGTCATTCTCTGGTCAGGGAGCCAGCCTTCCATGAGAGCGCCGCTTGCGCTAGAGAGTTGGTGTTGAGCTCCCGGCGCGGAAGCGGAACGAATCCATGCACACGGCCTTCGGCAAACATTCTAAATTCGATATGATAACGCACCAACGCGTACAGTACTCTATATGCTTTGTTCTATTGAATTCGTAGACTGTTATACGTCATTGGTTGCAGTTCAACCAGAGCCCGCAGGTTTACATGCTGGTGAAGATAATGTGTGTGTGGAATGGGAATATGAAATGTTTGAATGATGGCAAAGAAAATAAATGAGACGAGTGTTTGGGACAACAGGACCAGAAGGCGTTTTCGAAAGACCAGGCGTCATCATATAAACCAGATATTGGAGAGGGCGGTCCTGTTACAAGCTGTAACAATCTAATAGAATATGTGAGTAGTACCTATGCGTGAAAGCAAACGAGGCAAGAGACATACTTTAGGACAGAAAAGTATGGCGTTTTGTCCACTCTGCCTACTCTTCCAAGAAAACAGCATGATGGGAAGTAAGTTAAGTATAGACATAACTGACTGAAAATTTGTTTTAAAAATACCTTCCTAATTACTTATTTTAATACCATAAAAAATACACGAACTGTTTTTTTATTACACTATTTTTTCCTCTAGCTGAACAATATAAGCAAAGGGGCTGATATAGCTCAACTGGGAAAGCAGTCCACCGTTAACAGAAAGATTTCTAAAAATAAAACCATAGATAAGATTATATAAAAATAGCATCGCACCAGCGTCATTTAATTATGGACCAAATAATGAGATCCTAAAAGTCGTCCAGTAGGATCATAATATGACACCTTGTGACAGAGTGGGAAGTTAAAATTTCACAAAAAAGCTGTGGCAAAATTAAGATAATTACTTATTGGCAAATTTTCTAAGGCAGTTGTCGTAACAAATATTATCGGGGTGCCCGCAAAATAAACATAATCTCTGTTATAATATATCGTTCTAAATAAAAAACCCACAATAATAATAATTTAAATTGTCCGATGATTTATTAAACTCGACGCCTTGTAAATGTCCGCCCATTTCAAATAAAACTCCACCCAGCGATTTGAATTTTTATTTTTAAAAAATCGAATATATTATTTTCGAAAAACAATTCGCCCGGCGAGAGCGCACCCGAATTATCAGTAATGTCATACAAGTTATTCCGACGCAGAAATGCTCGCCACAATACAAACCCGCGGAGGCGGATTATGAAATTTAATATAATTCCTGTGAAATGAATCGGCTGCAGTCACAGCCGTGTTTTTGATTTTAATTGGTTTCAATGACGGGTTTACGGCCTGACAATATAAAGGGCTTGATTTAAAATGTTCCGCTATTATTTTCAAACATGTGAATACAGCCTTTGTTCTAATTAAGGTTTTCTCCGCGGGGTGCGCTCGCGCTGGGCTTACAATTAAAATACGTCCATTTAGTTTTTTTTTTCATCCCTTACCCGCTCTGGCGTGTGTACGGTTGTAGGGTTTGTTCCGGAAACATGACGAATCGGAAGTGTTTGTTTGCAAACGCCAAGTGGTCATTTTAATGAGTGAAGTAGCGTTTTTTACACACAACGTTCGTTAATGATCTGCTATTGGCCATAATTAATTTAAATATTATTTAAAAAGCAGCTCAATCTATTCGGCATGTTTCATAAAAAGTATAATCTTAGTTATTTTACTATAAATTCAGCTGAAGCGTTTAGCATAGTTTTAAATACTCATTAATAAATGAATGTATAATAAACTCGGCTAAACGCATAATTATAAATACACGCTAATAAACGGTTTAAATTATGTACAGAACGCATAGTTAGAAATAATAATAATAATTTAATTTAAATTAAATAAAATAATGTTTTAGTTTTAAACCACTTTATTAAATATTTTTAGATTCATACTACAGTGTTATTAATAATAAAAATAAGGATAAAATATTGCTGCAAAGTAAAAATATGTAATTCGGTACCCTGTCTGCTTCACTAGTATTTTACTGCATTACAGCAAACTGTCTTTCCGGTATACATAATAGTAACATATAAAAAAATTGAAGAATTAGACTTAGTGTTATGTTAAATCTATAAAGATGGATGAGGCAACAATAGTGTGACAGGACAGAAGAGATCTATTTTGTCTGTGCTATACCATAAAATATGGCCGCCCGCAGGGTCTAGTAGTAAGCAATCGGCTTATAATCTGATTGCTTATCTGCTAGTAGTTTTAAATACGCAATGCTAAATTAGTTTGTAATTAAAACTACATTTTACGCATACTTATAAATACTAATTTAATTTATTTATTAATTATAAATGTGTACATATAAAATCAATTTTGTCAAAAAAAATTGTTTTTGCGCTACCGGGATTCGAACCTGGATCTCTATTTCCAATCCGGGGAAGTACACTACCAATTGTGTTATAGCAGCAGTATTTTCAAACCTATATGTTTCACTTTTTTATAGTTATAATACTAATAAATGGTCTAAAGTATGTAAAGACTGCATGGTTATAAATAAGTATATGCAAATAATATACGTATATTTAATTATCTATACCTATGTACTAATATATATAAATATATTAACACGGTAAATGGGTTGTATATGTTGTACAAATCATTACTAAGCTAAAAAAAACTTTTGAATGACACCTTTTCCTGAAAAAATATTGTATTTGTAGCACTAAATATTTGATTATAACTATTTCTATGTTTCTCCAAATAAAGGAGTTGACTTTAAACGCTGCCATCAACGTGGCTCAATACTGGGAGGAATGAGACGTATTGAAAACAATGTTCCAGATATTTCAGGAAACCACAATACAACGCTCAGCATTGAACGTACGTTGAAGAAGAAGAGGAAAAGATTCCTATGTTCAAATTTTTATTTTTAAAAATAAATAGTGATACTATAATACTTTTCAAACTAAGCTAATCGCTTGTACTATGAAAATAGGATTAACTTGCTTGTCTTCTGAAACGAGACGCAAACCCCCGACCACCAGATCACTAGGCCAACGTCTTAACCATTAGATCGAAAGCTACGTGCTAATATATATTATGCACATATTTCATATGACATTCAATATGTTCATATACTGTAATATTTCATATTAAGAATATATTTCATATTTCATTGCCAATGCACAATATCTATTAACATAAATATTTGGAGTAGGTATTAATCAACCGTGGGTAACATTGAAGTAAAACATATTTTTATATCAAACTACGGAAATACGTAGAGCCTTTGTAACGCATATAATACTGCAGAAATACACGGTAGTGTATAACCATAAACAGAAAAAAGTTGCAGCCTTTGTAAAGCGTATAATACCGCGAAAATACATGGTATCGTGTAACTATGGACAGAGAAAAGTGGGAGTCTTTGTGACGCGTATAATACTACAGAAATACGTGGTAGCGTATAATCATATATAGAATAAAAGTAGTAGACTTCATCCAGCATTGGATATAATACAAATGATAGTGATCACGCCATAAATAACACTAAGAAGTGTCGAAAACATATCTAAACTATCCGTAAATATTTATCCACTGCGTTAGGTTTTTTCACAACTTGTGTACCAAAGATTGAAACAATGGCTATGAGCTCAATATCTCATGGAGGCTTCATTTAGTACATCCTCAGTTCAACGTAAGTATGGGTGTATATTATTATTCTGATACAAAGACCATACTGATTGGGTAAGTTTGCCTTGAACAAACTTGTTGTCTGGCGTCTTACCACAAGATTAGGTGTACCCAGGTGTTGTTCAAGAGCTTACGTAAGGTAGCACGATATAATGCAAGTTACTTAATGCTAAAATGTCGGAGGACAACACCCCTAAATGGGGGTTGAACCTACCTAAGCCGGGTCCACTTAGTTCAGCGTCCGTGTATGGCACCGCCAAAATTGGCTTCAAAACAAACAGGCAACGGGTGAGTGGAATGTTATTCCATCCCCATTAATTTATTTTAGGAAAAGCTGATGAATTAAAACTGACAGCTGATAGTAGTAGTTTTAAGTGCATTACGTTCAGTATGCATTCAATGTATTCATTTATTGAATTATTTTAAAGCACTCTAATTGGAAGTTTCAAATATGAATTAAATATATTAATTAGAAAAATATACATATAAAATCAATTTTATCGAAAAATATTGTTGTTGCGCCACTGGGATTCGAACCTGAATCTCTTTCCAAACCGGGGAAGGTGCATTATCCAACAATGCTACAGCGACGATATTTTTAGCGACAAATTATCGAACCTATATATTACCTTTTTTTGATATTAATACATTTAATCGTTCCGTTACTTGAAAGAGCCATCTACCTTATTTTTACGGAATATCAAATATTTTTGAGTAATCTGATAGTAGACGCCAGAATTAACAATTCATTTTTATTAAATTTTGGACACATTGATACAACTTTATTATTAGGAGAACACATTCTTATTGTGAAGTTGTAATTATTCAGAATATTGGTCTGTGATATTTTAAATTTGAATTAAATATATTAATTAGAAAGATATACATATAAAATAATTTTATCGAAAAATATTGTTGTTGCGCCACCGGGATTAGATATATTAAATTGAATATATTTAATTCATATTTAAAATATCACAAATCTATGTTCTGAATAATTACAACTTCACAATAAGAATGTGTTCTGCTAATAGAAGTTTCAAATTCCTTCGAAAGAACTTTTTATTACTGTATTGTTGGATATTTCATGTATCAACTAGCGCCAGCTCTTTCACTAGCGTCTTCTTTCCTGGTTGCCTTTACATATTCTCACTACCAGCGAAAAAAATATTTGATGATAATGAAATTTCATTTCATAGTGTTCGCACTAGATCTTCATTAAAATTAAATTTTTATACAGGCAATAATCGCATTCATTACGCCATTTTTAATTTTCCGCATTCATTTCGATACCAATCTTAATCTAGCATCCATAATAAACATACTTCTCATTATTATCGTACGTTTAAAAATAATTTAAGAATCAGTTATTGGTGTTTGAATTTTAAAATGTTTCTCCACGGTAAATTTAGTCACGATGCCGAAAGCGCCGACGCTACACAAAATTCTCTATCAGCACGAGCTTGTAGTGCAAAATTGATTTTATTCCCGAACGACGGGATGACAAGGGAGGCACCGCGCAGGGGTGAGGGGTGGGAATTTACCAAACATAATTTCCCGCGAAATATTTACATGTCTTGCGCACACACAGATAGCGAGTATCATCAAAATGATATCATCACCGGGTGGATAGTACACATTTCATCAGGCTGGCGACTGCTGCCCGCGCCACGTTCGTTCGCCGTGTCATAATCTAAATTCCAGAGGTATTAAACCACCACTTTCATACACTATTTAATTAACGTATACCGTTAATTTAATAGTAATTTGTGGGCAAGCAGTTTGGTGTAGAAATAAATAGGGCTATAACGAAAATACTGGTTGTTGATCGCGCTAATGCAAATCGACAAATTTTGCAAATAACAGGATGTGATCAACAAGAGGTTATTTATTTAGGCACGCTTAGTGGGTAAGAAATTTGAATTACTTAGTAACATTTGAATATATCTGAGAACATACAACTAATGGATTCTTACCTATTTTTTATTAAACAAATATTAGATATATCATAGAGACAAAACTATTTTTTATGACATATGCTGTTTAATAAAAAATGTTAATTAATTATCAAATTTGGTCCATAGATGGCGATGGTGTAGTGGTACTCGTAGTGAGTCCACATACTAACATATATACAACTTTCTAAAATTTTATAAATGTGGAGATTTAGTGATGAGAATTGATGAACGTTATATATATATATACATATAAATTGATCACTCAAGCCAACCTAAGATAGGTCGTAAGCCCTGTAATTACTCCATACTTCCATATATTTTCCATTAAATGTAATAATAAATAGCTTTGTCTCTATGAGATATCTGATATTTGTTTAATATTACTACTAAAAGTTGCTATGAACCAACTGTAAAAATATGAAAAACAAAGTTATATTGATTCACTCGTGTCTCTCCATTTCTATATACAAGGGTAATTAGTACCCGTAGACAGCACGGTGTCTCAATCCTATAACAAATTTATACACAGCAAGCCTTATCAATAGTCGTGAATAAAAGATTTTTCCAATTTTTTCGGCCAATTTATGACTTAAAATTACAACCAACTAAAGGAAAATATCCTGAGAAGAAGACCAGAAAGAGTGCGACAACGGCAAGAAGCGTTGCATATAGCTGGAGAGACCCTGGTGTCAGCTGTGAGAGCGATCCAGAATCAGAACTTTTGGAAGTGCATTTCAAGTCGAATCTCAATTGGTTTATGTCACTGTATATTATTAAGATAAATATAAGGAAGAAAGAAGAAAAATTTCAATAAAAAGTATTTTTCTTGTGAAGTCATCATTTTTCTTAATTTCATTCAACTTGACTGCGCCCATTGCTGTTCACATGCCCTTAAGCCACTGGTCATCTTAACATCGTGGTTGAAATAATCTCATCTCCGTCTAACCGATAAGAAGAAGGTGAAATATTTAATAATAATAGTACGATCATCGTTCAATAGAAATCGGGCTAATGGAGATCAGATGACCGGTGCAATGATGGCTCTTCGACCGACGACGCGCGATGCCTTCGGCCTGGCTTGATTGAGGTTCAGGCTTTATCAAAAATTGACACGCGGCTGGAAGTTGTCCGATGCTGTGTGCGGATTTCCAATACAACACCTACGGAGCCCACTCGTCTACTTGTGAAAACATACCGTCGATAGTAAACAGGGGTAATGTAATTAAACTAGATTATATTGATTAAGTCTTTCGGTTAATAAAGCTAGCCATCACACACAGTTATTTACATTCTAGCACAGGCACGGGTGTACTCAACTAGATATTTATTTGTAGTGATACGTAGAGTATATATAGTTTAGTGGCTCTAAAGTGGATAGCTTTTTAATGATTGGCTTTTACTATTTTCATAAAGATTTCAAATTATTTAATCCAACTAAAAATAAATTAAATTTCACTTCAAAAATTAATAGTGTTCAAGCGTCAAAAATTCACAATTTTTGTAAAACATTATTTATTTATCAATTTATAATATACATAATCATACTTTAAGTGACCTGACTGACTAGGCAAGTGTCTAAATATTTTCATTTTTAAATCATAAATTATAAAAACATTATAATTATAAATAAAATAAAGACAATCTACAAAAAATATTCATCATTATCAATAACTTTTTATCCATTATTGGATGACGGCCTCCCCACTCTCATATGTATATTATTATTCGCTGTCACATATTTTCTCAGTATTTGATGATTATTTTAGTTCAGCAGATTTTGGGATGACCTGTCGACTTCTTGATTCCCATCCGGTAGCACTGAATTACTGCAATTATATTATATAATTAATTAAATAATTAAATGATTTTCACTGAATGTATTTAGATACTATTATTGCAAGTACCTACCCACGCACATGGAAGGAAAAAAAATCTTCATCGCTTACATTTAAATATACATATTATCACGTACATACTACCTAAATATAGCAATATACCCCAATATATCTTTCAATTACGCTCATTCTCAAATACTGCCAACGTAAAAATGATATTTGATTGCTATTGCCTATATAAAATTGAATATATTTAATAGAATTGGAAATAATCTTTCCATCAAGGTTTCAAATATTTTGTGAATGTATCTGTTCCGTATTTGTAATTTTGGTGAATTGTAATTGGTGAATACACATACTTCCATTACTTGAAATAAATGTTATTGTAAAATGTAGTATTATTGTCACCAGTTTTTAGTTTTGTTCCTGCCCCTGCAATCAGTATTCACTTGTTCCCCAACTCGACTAGTGCGTTTTTGTATGTGTGAAATTCGTCAGGATCGTCAAAAGGAAGTGGTGTTTTCGCTGGATAATTTGTTGGATCCAATGGAATAACAAAAGATTTGTGTTTGTGGAATTCAATGAACAGTGTGTGTGGTGGATTCATCAGAATCGCCGGCTCGAGCCGTTTTTGGGGTGAACTTCGAGATAAGCCAGGAAGCATCATCATCAAACAAGTCGAGCTGTCCTCCTCATCCCGTAAGCCATCCTGGTCTGCTATCGAAAGATTCCCTCACCCTCATCCCATCATTCCCTATTCCATACCCTACATCATCCATCTATCCATCCACCATCCTAATTCCAATTCCATCATCACCCACCACTTCTGATCGGTGACTTGCGTCGGCCACAGTATCTATATTGTACCTAATTATTTATTTTTGAGAATGTGGATAATAATTGTATTTTCAGTAACAGACACAATATAATAATAATTAATCTGTTCATTATATTCTGGTTTGATGACTCCTCGCCGTGAATTCCTAGTAAACGCAATTCAATACAATGACCATACCGTTCCAGGGGAAATTAATTAGTTATTGCCTCACTAACGTCAGAAATGATAAGGTATTAATAAAACGCATATTTGATATTGTCGGGACATATGGTTAATCATTTGTCAAGCAAATATTTCATCGGAATTATTAGGGCTGACAATTTAGAAATAATGTTAATTTTTTGATTTCAGTACCCACAATAAAAAAAGTCATTTATAAAGTTTTACTTATCTAGTACCCACCTATACATAAAACAAATTAAATTTTTAAATATTATAAATAAATGTAATAGAATTTCATTCCTTTATTTTTACTGAACTGTACACAATACAAATTGAACTCTATTTTTTTGTCGTTGGTCCAGCAATCAGAGAGACAGTATTCAGCATAATCATTCATCTTTCACAAAAATGAGTAATTTTTTAATAATACATATTATTATTATGTTTACCCAAATATTCATATAATTTGGCATACACATATATTAAATGTGATGATGATGGTGATAAAATATTGAGTTGATTCATAAATATGTGCCGTTTTACTTAAATATACTCGAAGTAAATACCCAAAAATGTTTCATATATTTTCATGTACATTGAATCCCTGAATACGCGCAAATAAACATATATGATTGACAGCAGGTGATGTTATATAAAATTCGAGTGGTAATGAAATGGGCGACTCTATGGGTAGTTACTTAATTAATCATTTTATTCTGAAGTACCTACTTATTATACATTGCTACCAGACAGATATTCAAATAAAAAACCTATTAATTCACTTCTTCTTCCTGATCGTGTCATTCTTATTTATTTGTAATTATATAATACAATGTAAAAATCGGTTTGGACTGTGCCCGTCTCACTAGAAAAATTATGTGTCGAATTGACGTTACCAAGGGGCTCGCTTAATCTCAGACTTATTTGCGGTGTTCCGGAGAAGGGGTGAATTTTTTTTAGCACCCTTATACAATTATACGCAATAACTATTAAAGCAATAGAATGTTACTTATAATACCTATATTATGTAACAATACACAATATACCGTAAAATAATGAAAATAAACAGCTGAATAATGTACTTACCTACCTTAGATTGCAAGACTGGATAGTTTCAAGATTGACGCTTTTCGCTTCAATTCCATGTATCAAAACAAAGCACTGGATTGAAACTGAAGTTCTCCTAAGTAAATGATGATACAAAGTAATAAATATTAGGAACTGCCCTTCTCAAAACTGTGCTTAATTATGGTAAAGGGAAAAAATGTGCACGTGTGAAGTATGAAGGATAATCGTTCAAAAAGTGTTGCATTGAACATCTAAGAACATCTGGAAGCAATACATATCGAACAACGGCGTTTTTAGACTATAGACAAAAAACAGGTAGGTCTCCTTTATTATGCACCCGAAATAAATATTAATATTCTATGAGAAATTTCAAAAGCCAACAATGTCTTAGGTTTCATAATACATTTAAACTATCTGCAGAAATTGTAGTTAAGTACTGATTCGATCTGAACATATTGTTTTTTTTTAAATTTAACAAGAGGCTCGCCGACCTAAGTAAAATTTAACAAGGGGCTCGCGCTAGCACTTCCAAGCTCCCATCAGCCCACCCCTGGTCAAAGGTTCTATCTTACTCTTACCACAAATAATCGAGTACGCTTTCAATGTGGGTTTAATCAGTTCACTAGGTTTTCCTTAAAAGTAAATAGTAAAGTAAAAACAAGTAAATCAGGATCATATTAAACAGATGTTTGATAAGTGTTCGCAATTTAGACAGTTCAATTGTTTTGTACTATTTTTCATTATTATGAACAGTTGAAAGCAAAATTGTATTTTCAATTAAATTGGTTGGAACATAAGATAAGTCACTTGTAGATAAGTACATATAATAGAGACGAAATACAATTTTTTTTTTCCAATTCCTTAGAGTCTACGATACTCTGAGTACTCTACATGCGGCTAGACCGCCTAATCTACTACTACAAGTGCATCAGCGCTAATCACTTTGACACTTTTACTAACTACCTTATTATTATAAACATCATAAGTGTTTTATATTAATACATGAATTGGAAGGGTAAAAAATTACTGATAAAAAACCCTCTAAACAATTTACTGGAAGTTGAGTATTTCAAATTAATTAGGCGCGACACTTTATGTACAGTGCCGCCTTATTCTAGCATAATCCTTAAATATTTAAACTAAAATAAATACTACTAAACTTAAGAATATATTGTTTTATTATTTTACATATCATAAATTGGAGGAGACGAAATACATTTTTATTGCAACTTATTTATTTATAAGCGCAAGAGATTTTCAACTTTAAGATACATCGATATGTTCCGACGGCATAACCAGTTTTTTGACTGACGGGTTCAGTTTTACTTGCCTGTCAGGCCGCCGTTATACCGTAGTGGCGTATTCTCAGCAGAGTCATGATGCAGGACTGTGTCACGATCAGTTTGGGCTGACCGGGCATCCTTTCAATGCTACGGATAGAATGCCAAGCCCCCGCTCTACGCCACCGGATAGCTACAATCGGCTCTTACAAATTACGTGTTCTTACCGTGTAATGTCCGTGGGCTGCTTCATAACAATTTATTTTGTCTGTAAGGGAGAATGAATACACAACAAATTTGTTCAGAATCATAAACTATAATTTAAAAATGACATATTTTACAGCCCAATGACATACCTAATTTTCATCTCTGTTCTCATGTCTATGTTTCACCATTTCTTATTTGATGAATCTTGCACACCAGAGGCCCTGAAGATCCGAGCTGACAGTGGTCTGATCATCTTGGCCAGGCCTTCCTTCGACCGTCCAGTCTCCGTCCGTCCGCCAGAAAAAGTGACAGCTACCATCTTGCTTCGTGCTATAGATCATTGGCCGATCAGCGGGCTTCTCATTGGCTACCGCACTGCGGCCGGTCACAAACACAGTGCAAAATTTTGTATCTGCCGTTTTTGGTGGGCTCACATACGTGGGCATATGCATCATAACGCTACAAATATTATATCCACTAAAGACTTATTATATTGGCGACTTTCCTAACCTAGACTGTAGTGCATTTCTAAAGCCACCAATACCCATGTCTTCTTACTATATCCTCCACGGTCATCAATTCCATATAGTCAAACCATGTGATCATTCATGATATTTACTATGATAATAGTTTACTTCTAGCTTTGCAGACCCATCTTCGGTCGGCGACTTCCCTCTCTTTCGTTTAATCTCTATCTGAGAATAAAATTCTTTACGCATAAAAATACCTAACCTACCTCTCCTTAAGGCTATTTATGAGTTTGTATGTGTACAAAGTATTAATAAGTGTATTTTAGCAATATTGACGCATGCTTCATAAGAATTGCAAGAACTTAAAGTTGCATTCATAAAAACTGTCAAACATTCAGTGAGCATAATGACTATGTTAGATACTAGCGTAGCAGGCAGGGTACCGAAACATGTCATATTCGATTATAGCAATATAACAGCTTAATATAATATAATTAGCTTTTTAAGGAGAACACATTATTATTGTGAAATATTTTTAGAACACAGTTCTGTGGTATTTAAAAAAAATGAAATTAATTAACTAGAAATATATACAGAAAAAGAATTTGGTTCGTAACCCGGTAGCAAGAAAAATATTGATTTTTTCTGTATATTTTTGTAATTGATTTATTCAATTTGGGTAATATAAGTCAAGAAAATCATTAATCTGTTAAAATTTTAGTATATGAAATGTAATTTCAGAAATACTCACAACTTACTCTCTCTTTCTCTCAGTCGATGTGCTCATGACTGAGTATATCACGATCCTCTATTCTACTCCCGCAGCGCAAACTGCATGTCTTCACTATTCGCGATCTTGGGCCTTGTTTAGTGCGACGTATAAGGAGGCTCCAGTCTCGGACTTGGTATGTCTATTATATTGGAGTTCGATCTCTCGGCTTCCGTCTTTGTACGTTTCCGTGATCACCAATTTCTCTACCTCTTCTAGAGACGTGCTTAAAGTAAAAAGAGATTATTTTCCTACATGTTTTAAACAGCCTTTTTTTAGTGTAGAGTTCCTGAAGAGTGGAGACATTCATTCGTTTCGCTGTCCGTGATACGCGCAGTATGCGACACCAAAAACACATTTTGAAAGCGTCCAGCATGTTCCTTCTTTTCCTCCTCTCAGGGGAAAGTAGAAGTCAATTGAACGGTAGGTAAAATAGGTTATCCTTACTAGTTAGATCAGAGAGTGGTTCAATGTCCAAATGCTAATCTTTTACAGGATAAATCAGCATACTTCAGCCGAGTAGAGGAATGTATGTATTGTTAAAATTTGTGTTCGCGTTATATTTTTTATACGCTAAGATGCCAAACGTGTGCGCTCACACACCCGCAAGAGCATGATATTCACACCTCTTGGAACATTAATACTGACTATGACTATGTTAGACTATGTCAACAATGACTCTGCTGCTCATTATCTGCTCATTATCATTAAGGTTTTTCTGACGTTTCTGCCTGGAATCTACCCTCACATTATACGCTGCATAAGTGAGTATTTTTGTCGTCACTCGTCACTTTTACAGCTTTACCTAGTCTTTGCAGCACTTGGTTGTTCGATCCCCGATACATCTAAGAATTTTAGAGTTTATTCATTAACTTTTTGCTTAATTATAAAAAAAAAATGTCACATACCCGCCATAACCTACGGCAATAAAGAGTCGCGGTGTCAATAATTATTTAGATTAAGTTTCGATTCTTTCGCGTGACTGAATGCTTTATTTTCCAGTGAAAAACCACCCTCGGTGTCCCTATTAGGGGAGTCATTTGCCAACTAGAAAATTACACGGCATATTATTTATTTATTTATTTTCCGGGTCAGTGCCTCCCCCAGCCCCTAGCCCGCCGGTGTTTGTTTTGGGGCTGCTCCACCATTGGGCTCGCCGTTCCGTTTATATCGGGATAAACATAATTTTGTTCCGCTTTATATATTTCGGTGAAGTAATGGCACGGCCCTTACGCGGGTGCGCGCAGAATAAAACTGCGTGTAATTTGCTCGCCACCCCCTACCCCAGCCTCGCCCGGCGATACCCAGACAAAATTTCGTTGTTTTTGTGTTTACGTTGATTTTTATCTAACAATATTTCAAAATAATTATAATAATATAATAAGTTATTACAACACGTATACCGATGGCACAAGAAATAAAGGATGTCCATGAAAGATTTGGCGTGAATAGGTGAACCAGATCCTGGAAGATGATATCGTTAGAAGCCTTACGATTCAACGAGCTCGCATAAGAAGATATATGAATGCGAATAAGGAAAATCTGCGTGTCAAGATAGAAAAGTATGATCCTTTTTACCTATAAAGAATTAATGGTTATAGAACCGACCAGCCGTTTGCAGTGGAAGGTCCAAAAGCATGGAATTCTTTGCCCTCCGTCATAAGAAACAATGCATCAGAGACTTTATTGAAGAAGAGACTAAAAACATACCTTTTCAAAAAATCATATCAAAGATAATGCAAGACTATAAACAGTTTTTGTGTAAAGCGCCCTTGAGGTGAATTTTTTTATGAAAATGGTTAATATTATCTCTAGCCCTCTTGAAATTTAGCCAGTCAGAATTTTGTTCAGTCAATGGTGTCGAAATTTTGGCTTTCGGGTATACAACCGTTTGATGACTTCCACTTCATGATCTTTCCCGTTTCTATATGTTAGCTATTTAGATCATATACTTTAGCTTTTCAAATTCTGCCCAACCCAGCTGAATACGCCACGAGTAAAGTGAAGTATACCCGTATGCGGGTGCAGTTAAAAATGTCGTGTATTGTCGGTGTTTGTCACCCTTAACATAAAAAAGAGTCACAATACTCTGTGCAGAAGGAGTAAAAAATGAACATAGGAGATGTAATCAAACAAACCCTCACCGACGTTCATCCAATAAGTAGGGGGTCCAAAAACGTGTAACCAAATTTCTCAGTGGGCGTAAAAAAGCGCAACCATTTACATTCGGCGGTATTGTACCCATGTATTGGTACGTGGTTGCAGGACCCAGTGGACATGTGAAAGTTAGCAAAAAATGGTGTTTGATTTATTCAAATTGGTTTACCAGAACCAACTCGACATACACTACTAGAAACGTAGTAATATCTCAATGAACCACTTCCTGTCGAGTGAGAATTTTATGTAGGTGCCATCAAAGAAGTAGTAAATAACGTATTATTATAAATCTAATAAAAATGATAAAAGTACATATATAAACAATTGAAACCTATGTATTTTTTTTCAAGTATAATAGATTTAAAGTTTTAAAATACAGCTATTTTAATAGCTTTTTGGTCCGGTGATTATGAAACTCTTGTAATCAAGTGGTCGAGCTTTATTCCAGGAGGTTACCAAGTTAATGCTATTTTAATAGCACATGCGTTTATCTTAGTTTGAAAACAGTACGAATATATGACATTTATTCCGTGATAGAACCGTTATTTTAAAAATTTTGAAGGAGGAAACCGTCAACACTAAAAGAAAAAAATCTTTTGTCGGTTTATACTACTTTTTTTCAAGATATAAACTTTAATAAAAATAATACCCCCACCGCTTTGGAAACATCAAAATCATGTGTTTTAATTCAGAATCATATAGTAACAAATGAATTTTTCAAATTCTAATTTCTTTATATTAGTGTGGATCTAATAGCATATGCACAATTGCCAATACCGCTTCTTGTTGATAAAAATCGGTTGGTTCAATCTTAATCTATTTTTAAAGAATACAATGTAAATTTGTTTTTTCATAAAAATCGGAGATACCAATTGATTAAATGAGAGAAATACTGGCTGGGTTTGGTGTTTAGCTTTCCGGTATTATTCCACGCAGGCTGTACCGCGAGATGGCAGTAAGCAGTAAGTAAGAAGGGCGTGGAAAGTGATCGTTTCGAATGCAAATCTTCCTATATTCTTGCCACCCCTTCATCAGAAGTGGCAAACCATAACTACAAAAATGATGAAGTATTGATTGGGTTACGGCGATGATGAAAAATAACCAATGGAAAAATATTAATGATAATTAGTCTCAATGGCAATTGTTTTGCATAAAAGTAATAATATACATAAGAATTAATATATTTTTAAATACAGTTGTATGTACTTGTATATGAGTACGTAACTCATTTCAGGTAATTCAACAAAAAAACAAATGTACCTCTGCAGTAAAAACCTTCCAATCCTTGATTAGCATACAATTATTAACAAACATTTTATTAGAGTGTTTATATTTTTTAAAGCATACATTCGGACCCTGTTTGGACATTTCTTGCAACACGAAAAATGTTCAAACAATGCGTAAGCAGTGCTCACGCACGACGTGATCATCGAAACGTTTAAAAAAATGTTATCTTCTCAAAAAGAGGGGACAAATGAAAATATTGTTATAATAAACACTCCAAGAAACTAAAGACGGAAGAAACCAATTGAACACTCCAAGATCTACGCTGTGCTTAAGCCACATCCCTCAGAACGGATAATCGTTGGATATAGATAGTCATCTAGTAGTATCCGAGGGGAATCAAAACACCAAATTGGATAGACGAAATCAATAAACTCGACGATAATTTCTGTTAAACTCTTCTTTCTATCAAGTTGATGCATAATTATTTGCCGTTTCCTAAAAATTATATTGTGATATAAATTATATTTTTAATTAATTTGCGACGGTAAAAAACGTAAAATATTACGTACAATTATCATTCAGAGGCGTAGTCAACGTAATCGTGGACTGATCGATGTTGAAGTTCTCAGCCAGTGTCCCAGTGGTGCAACTTTCGTCCTCTTCCACAGCCGCTGGAAGAGCCTACTCATTAAAATCCGAAGATCGACTTTTTCTGACTTGTAGTTTAGGCTGGTATCCCCAGATTTGAAGCGGACAAACCACTCTCGACATGCCCTCTTTCGCCAAAAAGATCGCTGAGATCCCGAAATGACTCAGCAGCTTTCCACCCAAGTGGTGCAGCATCATGTGGCGTATATGTGGATGCTTTTCTATGTACATTTTAGTTTCCAAACCCTATTAAAGAAATATATTATGGTAAATGTCAATTAAACTACAAATTTAAAATACGAAACGGAGTATAATTATTCATCAATCTAATAATTTAGTTTCGCAATCTTGTACCTTGTTTAGAGACATTTAGCGAAATTCCAGTCCTATCTCGGACTTTGTGCAAGTATGCAGATATATATTAGGTATATAAGTTTAAAAATTTTCTAAACAACATGCTAACTTTTACATATCTGTAATTTACCTTATTAGATAACATTTTAATTTAGGATTAATATTTTTTTAAATCACTAGACGTCTAGGATATATTTCAGCTGTGCTACTTACATAGAGTGGAACACGTTTTACATTTATCTTTCAGGGTAAGAAACGTAAAAAATAAATGACATCTGTTAAATAAAAACTATAACCACATAAGTCACTACAAGTCCTACCCTAACTTTTTTTACCAATAATGTTCGATCATTAAGTCAATTTCTACATATTTTATTACCGTAACAATTTACGTTAGGTTCCAAATTTATTTTTTAATATGTTCTTTTATGACATACAATTTTAGTAGTTTATTTGACATCCTGACGAAGGAAAAGATATTTTTTTAAACCAGTTGAGTCTTTGGTAAATTTACTCATAATAACAAGATTTAATTTAATATAAAAACTATACTATTTACGAAAATGAGTCGATACACAATTGATCAGCGCATTGAAATTTTAAAAATTTATTACAAAAATGGTGGTGCTTTTGGTCGATTTTAAAAGACGTTATCTGATGTTGTTGAATTAATAAAAAATATATAACGTTCGTGCAGTGTTGCTGATGTGAAAGTGGAAACATTCCTCGCTCAACCAGATCAACTGAAAACATTTCTGCTACTGCTGAAAATGTTGGTAAGAAATCACAATAAACTTCCCAAATAGCAGAATGTGGGGTAGTTATACTAAACAATTTACTTGGGCGCACTGATCACGAACACTGATGACAATAGGCAGGTAATTTGAAGGTGCATACAACTAGCTAAAGTTGCTACGAACCAACTGTAGGGAATATGGAAAGACAGTGATGTAGTGCAAGCAACTAAAATTATATTGGTTCACATTCTTATCTGTCCTATATGTTTGTATGCAGCGGAGACTTGGACCGTCCACAATAGCGACAAAAAGCGTGAAAAGCGGCCTTCAAAAAGTATTGCTGGAGAAGGATGTTACGTATTCCATAAAGTGCCTCAATTCTGCAACAAATTCAATCATAGTAAGCCCTATCTACAGCAGTGATCAAAATGTATTTCTTCTTATATCTTCTACGTCCGCATTATGCGTCAAAATGATAACTTTGAAAATTAAATTATTAAAGAGTCCAGAACTGGCGGAGGTAAATTAAGAACCGAGTCTAATTTGATTGAGGTCATTATATGTGCCTATTATTATGAGAGTGGTCTAAGTCACGTTTCTTTCGTTTCGAGATATTTAAACGTTTGAATTGAATAAAAATATGTTTATATTACACAACACAATGCATCAAAATTTATTTGGTCTACTATATTTTAGATTTGATTAGACATATACATAAATGTCTAATCAGAAGAAGCTTATAAAAAATAAAAAATTTAATATTGAATTGACTTACTATATTATCAAAATAAACACTCGCGAATTTCTTGAAAGTGGCCAACACTTTCATAATAATGGGCACATGTGTCAATACTGACTCGTAGGCGGAAAGAACATGGCACATTGCACCGTATTTTGCCTAAAGATCTCGGCTTGGAGGCCTATTAAGTTCAAGTGGTGCAATAATGAAAGCCTGCAGACAGCAGAGACGGTTGAGTTTGGATCACCCGTTATATTCAAAATAAATTTGTTTTTTTATACGTCAGTCGTAAAAGTCTTCCGACCGCTGACGGGCCCCGGGCGAGAGCGGATGACGGCGGGCGAGAGCGGGTGACGGCGGTGAGAGCGGGCGAGAGCGGGCGACGGTTAAGTCGAGGTACATTTACGATCAGTTACCGCGCGGGTTACTTCCTCTTATCTCTATTGGTTGCGGAAAAAGTGGTGACTCTTTCCTAATTTAAAAAGCGGTGACTCCATTTTCTCCGATTCCCCTCCGGCGTATTTTTAAGCCGACAATCGTCGATTAAGTCTAATTGAAACGGGCTAACTGCCTTTCCGGTATATTTACAAACGGTCAAAACCTTAAATTTTTTAATTAGTAAAGAGGCCTAGATCGCGATTCTTTTATTTTCCGTGAATTCCATTTGCATTTTACTTAGTAAGCACTTTCTGAATACTATTTTTGCTACGGCACTGCTTCAGTTATTTTATCTATCTATGGTGGTTTTTTGTTATACTATGTGCATAAACTGAAAAAAAAACAATCATTTAAATATATTTTTGTAATAATTTTATTATTTTTGATGTTTATGAAGATAATTTTTTTTCAGTTTTGTTCTCAGAGAATTTTTACAAGACGATATTATTGCTATTTCCCACTCAGGTTATTCCCGATCTAGGAAAACTCGCCTCACATTTCACAATAAATAAATAAACTTAAATGGAAACAGTAGCATTGGCAGCAAAAAATAGATAAACAATAACACACGTAGTAGTAGCTGTGATAGATTGGCACTGGAACAACTCTTCCTCTTGTTTTTTTTAAAACGCGGGTGATTTTGAGTTTGTTTTAAGTTTGGATCCAAATATTGTCTTCGTATGGTGTGGTTGTAGTATATTTTGTGTTGTTATTCTAGTCGTGTAATTGTCATATGATGTAATGATATGGCATTGCCTTAAAAAATAATTGCTTCTTACACTACTTCTTACCTACAGTTGATTGAATGAATTTGTAAAAATATGCACAAACGTACTTATTATAATTAACTAACTAACTAACCGTTATGCCGTTTCAGTAGGGAGAGAGGATAAAGCGCCACAATCATTCAAGCTACAATTATTGAGACTTCTAACAGGATCATTTTACAGTATCTGGTTTATCTGGTCGTGCCGAGTTTTCCGCAGACGTCTTCTATTTCTGGTGGCCTCAACACTTGCGTCATATATCTTTTTTACTATTCACGTGTTCAAACCACCTAAGCGATTCAAGCTTTATATTTTATCCTAACAGCTTCATTCTTTACACATACACATACAAATTAGTTTTCCACTTACGGCTTAGTTTTCTCGATTCCGCTGCATTCAGTTTATTTTCGTTCCTTTTCTGCCAGCCTCAGACTTCAATGTGTCGGTACCAGGACTCTATTATGTACCGCTAGTCTTGCCTCGATCAACACAAGTTCCCATTAGAAATTATTTCCGCCGTTCACTTAATTCCCTCACCCAGTCACCTTCCTTTCGATATCTTTATCAGCCTTTTTTTGTTTCTATCACACATACTTCCAAAATTCATCTACTTGTTCCAAACATTCATAACCTACACGTTTAGCAACGCCACTGGTTATCATACTTGGTTGAGCATTTTTGGCCTGCAAACTATTTAATGTATGCATAGTCTAGTTGTAAATAGCAGTCATGAAGGTCGTTACAAACTTCTTCTTAAATTTAATGTGGGTTTTTGCCAGCCCGACACGGGAACAAGAATATAAATGCAAATTTTATAATGAAAATACACAAAGTGATACGACAATGCCAGAAGTTATAATAATGTCTGCTCGTTGTCCCGGATATTAAAACATTAATTTATTTCTTCTTGTAACAAATGCTACAAGCGTAAATTTACGATAAACATCTCATTGTTTTCATAAACTTGGCGGGCAATCAAACGAGCTTGCACAAATATGACTATTTTGAGTCTGAGATTCAATATCAAGATTCAAAACTACTGTAAACACCCATGATGGTGTAATTATTTAAATTTAACTTAGTTAACCCTTCTGTTAGCCATGTCAGTAACACAGGTTTACCGCTTGGCACGGATCGGTACTTGCCGCCGGATCTGACGTCCGCATAGTTAGATTGCATAATATGATGAATGCTCCATTATATATATCATTTATATAAATATTTCATTTTAAATACTCAATATTTAGAGTAACAGTATGATAACAACTATTTTACGGCCATTAACAATAGTAAAAGCATTTTTTTCTCTTTTAAAGTGCTTAAAAATTACACATTCTTCATGGTAACATTATGACAGCTTACAAATATTTTTAATCGCGGTATGCTGAGGGTTAAACGAAAATATCCATTATTACCCATGTTACAAGTGTTGTAAGAGTGCAAATAGCAATGGCATATATTCTTATCAATTATATTTTATAATGAAAACACATTGTACTATTAATTTATAATATTAGAACGTAGTACCAGGATATTTAAACAAATTAGATAAATCAATTGGAAAGATATACAAAAAAAAATCTATCTTTATAAATATTTATCAATTATTTGTGTACCACCAGGATATAAAGTTAATTGCAATTTAAACGTAGAATAAATAAAATCTTAAATGGTTAATGTAGTAGTAATTGGTATGGCAGTTCACCGGCAATGAAAAGTGTTATGTTCGTTTCCCGGTGGTAACCAAATATTTTTTCTATAGATTAATTATTTCTGTATCTTTCTTTTCAATTCAGATAGGATGAATAACTTGAGAGAATAAACAAAAAAATCTAAATCGAAAAAATATATAATTACTATCGTGTCTCGAATTCAAAACATTATCTTACTGGCACCAATTACACCATGATAACCAATTATTTTATATACAAATCTTAAACCTAATACATTATTATAGTAAGGCTCATGACTAAGGATCGTTTATATATCATTCGCAACAATTTTTTTATATTTTATTTTATTTCAAAAATAATTACCTCCGTTGAACTTCATAAGGAGCTAGAATTAGTAAAAAGCTTAAGATATTTGTAATCTTCTCCATGTAGATTTCCATATTTTTTTTATTTATTTAACTGAAATAATAATTACTAAATTAAAACCAGAAAACCATATTCGAGACATGTAATGCAAATTAAATTTACGTTTTAATTTGAATGTTGTTGCTTTTATTTTTATATAGTGATTCGTATAATACAAACTTGTCAAATCAATATTCTTATTATTTTTAAAATAATCTGAAAGCTTGTGCTATCAAAATAGAACTAACTTGATGGCCTCCTGGAACGAGGCTTGGACTAGTACGTCGTTATTATTACATCTAAGCTACACATGTTTAAATTTTTGCTTTAATTTATTATATTCAATTTAATTTAATGAATATGGCACAGTTAATTGCCGTGCGTTTGATCATCGTCACTTTAGTTCAGCACACCTCATCACCTGCGTGGCGTTAAAACGCCAGACAAAATGAAAATCATCAGATATATAAAGCGATCATTTGTTCGTTTCCCTTTGAAATTGCAAATCATAAATCTCTTTACCGACTGACGTCTCCGGCTCCGGAGTTCGCGATCGCTGAGCCATTATGTTCAGTTTTTTCCCTCGAACACCATGAGAACACATATTTCAGGATGTTGGTACACGCTGCACGCTGGATGAGGAAACGCCAGGGGGTCCCAACCATCCGCTGCCAACTGACAAACCAGACAATGGCGGAACGTGAAGCTGCATCTACCCTTTGTAGCGTTAAATTAATTCGAAAATCGAGATACAATCACGCGAGTTTACATCTGTAAATGACGAGGAACAGAATTTTTTTTCTTTTCTGCCGATTGAGAGACTGGTGACAGTGTTCGCGGAAATTTGATCGATCGGTGGTACGCTTATGGTCTTCACACCTACAGTCGAATAATTTTGTTATAAAATCACTTAAAATATACTTTCTAAAGATTACTGACAAGAAATATCAAAATGGAATAATTAAGATCATACTAAACGCAACATAAATAACACCTTCCAAGGTAGAATCCTGGTTCTAGGTTTTCCATTGATAATAAGACAGTGTCACTCTAGTAATATATATCACCTGAAATGCTGCCTGATGTATGTTCTCGATCGGTCTCCACACATTCCTGGCGTACACTGAATAAACTTTTTAGACCGTTTTTTGATAGCGGACCGATTCCGACGGCGGTAGGACACCTTATGTTAAGTTAAAAATACATACAAAGCAAAAACTAATATATAAACCAAGGGCTAGCAATCAAATATATAAGCAAACCAGAGCAAAAATACAGTATTATAGATTAGAGTCGGCGAAATAGATGAGAGACTACCGATAACCCATATCCACGGAATGAGGACGATGATATGAGATTTCTTCTACAGTATTGATATATAGTAGCCTCAATCAGATGAGACTCGGCTCGTAATGCTTTTCCACAAGTCTCGGTCCTGGATCGATCTCATAGCTGACTCCATCATAAGTCACTCCAGCGAGATGCAACGCATCTATCCACAGCTGTGACACCTTTCTAGATCTTTTTCAGCACAAAGTTGTCCCCAGGATGATCTCCCTTTCACTGTCACTGTCGTTGATATTTTGACGCATGATGTGGTTGAAGAATTTGAAGAATCTATAGTTCACTGCTGTAGATAGGGTTTGCTATGGGTGGATTTATTGCTCGATGTCACTGTATTTCCACATTCTTGTATGTTGGTTTACCCTTATTTTATGAGTAATTTGTATGCATTTTCGTATTTTTTGTAACCAGTGCTCGTGAGCGCCGTATTAAATTGCCATTGAACAACCTGCTATTAGAGAAGGTTTTTGTGGTACATTAACACAACCCAAGATTAATATTTTCGGTTTAGACAGATTTAAATGATGAGATAAATCTCAGTAGGATGTACAAATTTTGATCTAAATAAAAAATCAGAGATCAGCATGACATTAGTAGAAAGAGACAAAACGCTGCGGTGAAAATATTAGAATTTTAGAAGAACAAAATAATATACCGGCCGCCGCATCTTCACCACTTTCTATTGACTAAGCCGACATCTGATAATGAACAAAGATGCCGCTTTCCGCACACCTTTCTATTGAAAGCATTACACGATTCACCTATCATCACTGAGTTGCTTACTGTTTACAATTTAACTTTGTACGATATGTATTTTTTTATTTAACATGAAATTCTTTCAATGTCACGTTGAATGTTAAACGATTCCCATCATATACATTTTTTTGCAAGAGGTAGGCTGAAATAAAATCAAATTAACAAATGCAAATCTCTTAATATTTTTTCACGTTGCAAATAACTCGATTAGGTAGTACGTTGAATGAATTCGGTGCAAAGGTATTGAAAAGAATTCGCGATTAAATATGACAGGCGGAAATTAAGTCTTCAACATTAAATGCATCAATAAGTTAATAAGTGTGCGTGCAACCTTGTATATATGTGTGTCTACAGCAAATGGCATGGATATAAAACATTCATTCACAATTACGTATTTAAACTGTATTCATTTGAGTTTTTTTCTGCTTTTTGTATACACCCATTGAAGATGAAAAGGTTTTCAAACAACAAGAGTCATGATATTTGAGCAGTAGGACGGTTGCCTGGCTCGAAGCATTGTTTGGGCTGGTCCACGCGTCATTTCGACTGTTTAAATAAATTGTTTATTATTATTTTTTAAATTTCGTGGAATAAATAAAATATTGTATTAGATTATTATTTAAAATCTACCAAAGAAACGGTATGTAATTTATAAGAAAACTTTTACACTCGCATTAAAAATTAACGTATTACATACTTATACGGTGGACCAAAATATACACGGACTATGGAAATACAAATAAATATTTTATATTAATAAGAATGCCAACAATCATGACAATATTGCCTGATCAAAGGAAATCTTTCTTCTTCTCTATGGCCAGAGCCAATCTTCGATCCCGAGAACGTTCAGATTCCTCCGTCCAGCCAGTGGAGGTCACAGTCTTTTGTTGAGTCAGTCCTTTTGTTGAGGCGAAAGAGGAAAGGACTCTTCCATCTGAGCCAGACACCCAGCTCAATGAAGTCGCTAGACCTTGGCCCACCACAGAGTATAGCGACGACATGAAATATTATCCTCGCAAATCGGATCAAAGATATCAACAACAGTCATATAGACAAATCACATAAGTTTTATTGTTTAACGCCAAATTTATAAATAATATAAAAATAAAATTATTTAAATAATCGCATCGAAATACGCCAAACGCAACAGCCTACGATGAGGCACGGTGTAAATCCGAGCATACAGTTTTCCTCGTATCATAAGCGAAAAGAGATATCTGGTGTTGGCTTCAAAGGCGCCACAGGGCGTCCCATTAATCTAAATAATGGCATCACTAATGAAAGAATGTTTGCAAAAGATGTCACACTAATACGATACATACACAGGGTGCACAATGACTATCTTACCTTTGTGAAATTTTATATTTAAATGCCTACATGATATGCAGCTGACAATTTTCAACTAAAATTCAGAAAAACATGTATATATATAGCAAACTATTTTAATATACCAACGTTGTATCTTGATATTCTGTAATTCTAATAATTTTATTTGTATTATTTTCAGATAAACTTTTTCCTCCTTAACTTCTTCTTCTCGTGCCTTATCCACTGGACGTGCATTGGCTATCTTCGCACTTTTAACTGCGAATCGGAAAAGCTCTACAGTAGACTGGCCAAACCATTGCCTCAGTTTCTTCCGTTATTATATTATCTTTTTTTCAATGCCCAGACTTACAGCAATTTTTCTCTGCATTGTGAGATACAAGAATTTGTATTATTTTATATGCTTATTTTTTCTTATTCATCCGAAACATAACATTTTAATTCGTTACGTTTTCCTTCTTATGACAAAATCATAAAATAATTATTTAATTATCTCACGAAAGAAAATAATATCTTCGATGTCTTCGAGATGTGATGCTGGAGGCGGATGTTACGTATTCCATGGACCGCGAGGCGCACAAATAACTATCCTCAGTAGTATTACAAGGATTACAAAAAGACTTTCGACATGCAGGAGAAGAATTCTTAGAACTTTAAATTTTAATATAAGAGTAAAAGAGCATTTCAGATGTTAAAGATCATTGGAAATAAATAAAACGTGTAAAACTAACCAAAATATTATGAACAACCAACTAAATTTAACCACAAGTCCCATTATAATAATTTTGTATCATCAAGTAACAATTTAAGTTAAGTACTAAATTTATTTTTTAAATAATTATTGTTTTTTAAAAATAGATTCTGTTAAAGAAACTATATAACATATGTTTTTGATTAGTTAATTAAATTTTGAAGAAAAAAAATGATATTTTCGAAACCGGTAAATGTATTTAATTCATTAAGTGGTTAATAAAACAAAGTTAATAATCTGAAATAATGAATTATGTTTGACGTAATTGTGTTAACTGAATTCAAAGTGATTGAATTGTTGGTATTTTAAGCAATTATTATTTTTATTGTGATTGTATGACTTTATCTGTTATAATAAAGTTTTCACATGTTTTTATTTTTTATTATAGGTATATAAAAATAAGGGTGCATCGTATAATCGATGGCGTCTTATAATCTAAAAAATATGGCACTTATATGTATATTATACAAGAAAAAAATTATGCACCATGACAGACATTAGAATACTGACATGGAGTGGAACACAGATGGTTATTAATGAAATCTTAAATATATTAATTATAAAGATATACATATAAAATCAATTTTATCGAAAAATATTGTTGTTGTGCCACCGGGATTCGAACCTGGATCTCTTTCCTAACCGGGGAAGGTGCTTTATCCAACTAAGCTACAGCGACATTATTTTTAGCGACAATTTTTCGACCCTATATGTTACCTTTTTGATATTAATACATTTAATCGTTCCATCATTTGACAGAGCCATCTACCTTATTTTTACAGAATCTCAAATACCTTTGAGTAAACTGATAGCAGACGCCAGAATTATCAATTCATTTTTATTAAATTTTGGACACATTGATACAACTTTATTATTTAGGAGAACATATATTTGGTGGCGCAACAACAATATTTTTCGATAGAATTGATTTTATATGTATATCTTTCTAATTAATATATTTAATTAATATTTAAAATATCACAGACAGTCTGTTCTGAATAATTACAACTTCACAATAAGAATGTGTTCTCCTAATTAATGAAATCAATGCAATCTCAGACATTCCTAGTAAATAATAATTTATGTATATTTTAAACACGCAAGATAAATTATTAGTCACCGTGTAGATAGATAGATATACCCCACCCTTTAGATAATATTCCCTGACATTTCAATGCGGTTGGTCCGGGCCCAGCCATTTGTGTGCGTGGATCTCATTGTGCCGATGCATATGATATAATTATGCCATAAGTTAATGTGTCACAGTTGTGAAAACGGCTTGCTCGCTTGTAGATTGGTATCGGCTACCGGGAGCGTTTTTGTGACGTCTATTACAATACAGAGTTTTTACGTGATTTACGAATAGATTTATGGGTGATTATCCAAATGCGTATGTATAATTTAAAATTTGTTTATAACACACGTATTTATAACGGTAAACTGCTGGCGCGGTGGGTTGTTGCTTCTGGGGCCCTCTGATTAATGTGAGAGACGCCGGCCATCAACTTTTTTAATTAAATATATTTCATCTATTATGCTCGTGTCCTAAAATACTCTACCCCTCCCTCTTTATATTAGACTGATACATTTGTGAATATATCAACTATAATATATTTTGGTGGCTCGGTATTTGCGTGGACAGCTAGGGCTATGATGTGACTATATTTATAATCGGTTGTGTAAAAGTTTATTATTTAAATATATTAATTATAAAGATATACATATAAAATCATTTTATAGAAAAATATTGTTGTTGCGCAAGCGGGATTCGAAGCTGGATCTCTTTCCTAACCGGGGAAGGTGCTTTATCCAACTAAGTTACAGCGACATTATTTTTAGCGACAATTTTCGACCCTATATGTTACCTTTTTGATATTAATACATTTAATCGTTCCATCATTTGACAGAGCCATCTACTTTATTTTTACAGAATCTCAAATACCTTTGAGTAAACTGATAGCAGACGCCAGAATTATCAATTCATTTTTATTAAATTTTTTAATTAAAATTTTTAAATTTATTAAATTGTCGCTAAAATTAATGTCGCTGTAGCTTAGTTGGATAAAGCACCTTCCCCGGTTAGGAAAGAAATCCAGGTTCGAATCCCGGTGGCGCAACAACAATATTTTTCGATAAAATTGATTTTATATGTATATCTTTATAATTAATACATTTAATTAATATTTAAAATATCACAGACCGTCTGTTTTGAATAATTACAACTTCACAATAAGAATGTGTTCTCCTAAAGTTTATTATTTATTAAATTAAACAAAGTTCAAGACAAACGATGTTCACTTAGGGCGGTGCCGAGATGTGTCCGAGGAGATGGACAGGAGAAGAGTGGTCGGTTCTATGGTTTCTCGGACTGGTTCGATCGCCTACATTTCGTGGGTACCAGGCGGACTATATGGCTGTTGGGTGATTTTTTTTCTTCTGTGAGGCACAAGCAGGGCCCCATAATAACATCACTATGCGAGGCGAATATTGAAGAAAACAGTAACAAAGGGCATCCGCGAAATACTTGGCATAATCAGATAAACTAAATATTTGAAAAGCCAAAATAAAAAAGTGATAATATATCTTACCTGCCAACCATTACGGTAAAATAGCGTTATGACTAATTTTCAGATAAGGTAACCATTTTTTATAAATTTATTTTATTTTTTTCATCATTAGTGAAAATAGAACAATAAAATAATATTTATTATTACAAATAAATTACTACTAAGTTTACAAATTTATTATTTGTTACATTAGGTTTCACCTTTGATACATTCAGCATATTTTGCGGGATTTGTGTGTGTTAATTTGAAAGAAAAACATTTTTTTATATCAGTTTGCCTGTTGTTTTCGTCTCTAATACAATAATATAAACTAGTCTCTCGACAATCGTTTATCTTCATGAAAAGTATGTTCTGTGATCACAATCTCAACCTTATATTACGAATGCGAATGGTCAAATACTCTGTGTTCTCGGTGATATTTAATGGAATGGAAGCATGGATACTTACTGAAGAAATGAAAATGAAAGGCGACTTTGAGATGTGGATCTACAGAAAAATGCTCAAAATAAAGTAGGTGGATAAAGTTACGAATGAAGATGTTATGGTTTCTCGTACGTGTGATGAGACTTCTAAAGAAATATCATATCTTGCACCCCATAATGCTGCCAATGGCGAGCAACAGCTCCCATATTGGACCTACTCATTCGCCGCCAGCTAAGTATTTTTTTTCTCTACCAGATAGTGTTGCATCACAAAAGTGCAGCGGGACTTTGTTAGTAACAAAATGTTTGAATCCCGGTAACAACAACAATATTTTTTAATAAAATTGATTTTATATGTATATCTTTCTAATTAATACATTTAATATGTATTCAAAATATATTTATTTGATGCGAAAGTAATTGCCATTTTTTGTATCAATGATTTCAATACTTAAAAAAACAATGTTTTATTTGTCAATTACATAATTTTAATTATTATATAGGTATCCTCTTTCATGCACAACTTTTTATTCAGATATCATTAGTGTTTGAACAGAATGGTTTCTTAGAATCGTACCAAAATATAAAAACCAAAAATTCCAATTATTTTATGTAATCCTGTCCTTTTTCAATAGATTTCATATAAATACGAGATGTTAAATTTAAAATGGTTAGATTGTTAATGCCCTCATAAGGCGAAACGCGTCTCATGGAAATTAAACGAGAAGAACTAAAAATCAAGTGTTTTTATTTTCATGTGTGTGGTAGAGCAAAGTGATGATAGCCGACATGACAGCCAGCGTCAGCTGAACGGATAACGCACGAGAAGAAGAAGAAGAGTTGACAATCTAATTTTTAAGTGAAATGTGAAAAATCACCGAGAATCAGTCACCGCGCGCCCCACTCATCAGGCCGCCAATATATTGAGGCATTCAAACAAAATGATGAAAAAAGAGAGTCGTCTGGCGGAAAACAATTTGGTGCCACTTTTCAGTCAGAAAACAAACTTGGGGCGCTCGATTGAGATCTTAGCGGATGTGCCCCGCGCGCCCCCGGCCCCGGCCTCCCCCACATTACCTCGGCGAAGATATGAGTTTATTCTTTCGCCGAGTGTATGCGATGGGTGGCTCGGGGTAAGTAAAAACCTTACATTATTGCTTCCAGACAAAATTACATTTATTTTGCATACTCCGATCCACACCCAAATAGATGAGTTTATCTTCTTCTTTTCAAAAGTAAAGTTATCAGGGAAGCGTATGCGGCTTTCCTTTAGCGGCGCTCAACATTTTTACTGCTACCCAAATATTTCGTTTAACCAATTATTATTAAATAATACAGAAGGAATATTATGTTCCAGGCCGATGTTGTTTTTGAATAACTAGGAAATAAAACATGTTTTTTTTAATTTGGTTTTCATTTATCGATTATGTGGCTTAATACAATTATATATAAAATGTGACATTAGCTAAGTAGCCGCCTCTGGCAACGACACAAATGCGTGCTCCTTTAACCATATTTTTCATAACATTCTCACACTCTTTGCATGTTATTTCCGCAATTTCATTTGGAATATTGTCTTGTGGCATCGGAATTACTATTGGCTTATTGGCGTAGATTTTTATTTTCAGACTCCATAGAAAATAGTCGAAAGCCGTCAAATCAGGTAATCGACGAGGCCAGTCGATATCACCAATTTTTGATGTAATTTCTCGTATAATTTCAAACGTACCTTGTGCTGTGTGTAAGATGGTATCGTCTTGTTGAAACCACATATGTTACAGACCCAATCAATCTAATTTGGCTACCAGGAAGTTTTCCAACAAGTTTTTTTATTATTTAGATAAAATGTTTTAATGCCTTCAACAGCGATAGCAAAATGTGCAAATATGCTGTCACGGCGTTTCTACCGATACAGTAAGGAGGTGAAGAACATCCTGTTTAAATCGTTTTTCACCAGCCGTCTCCGTAACCGTCTCCGAATTCAGTACAACAACTCATAGAGAATACTGTTCGGATTGGCGCGTTATTGCAGCGCATCTACAATGTTTACCGAAGATTATACATGGATTCGTTCCGCTTCTAAGACATCGGGTTGCGGACATAAGGCTGCGGCTGGAGCTCAACACCAACTCTCTGGTGCAAGCGGCGCTCTCATGGAAAGCTAGTTCCCTGACCAGAGAATGGCAACGCCTACAGAATAGCTACATATACAACAATGGCCGTGACTAAAGTAGATATATATATATATACACATGAACTTTTTACTTTTTTTTATTTATTAATATTTTCCTTGGATTTTTTTTTCTTTTTCATAGCATTATATTTATTTCGTAACTTCAATGTATAACATAATATGTATTATCTTTATGGCGAATCGGGTTAAAATAAAACCTAATCACGCTGAAATAAACACATTGTTATTATTATTAATGACTTAATGACTTGAGGCATTAGATGCTTCGTAATAAATTCAAATCAACTACTCTCTACGACTACCAAATGTGAACTGCCAAATTTCCACCAAACTAAAATGGCACCCAAATAAAATGGGCCTGTATTATATTTTACTTTTCGGGAAGCAGAAAACCAGATGTTATAAAGGTGTTTTTTTAGAGGCATAGAACTTTAAAATTAAATAAAAATCGTGGTAATGATATTGGCTTTATTGGAAACATAATTTTATGTCATTAGTGTATAAATATAATTTCAGCAGCTGGGGACGTACACCGGCAATAACGCGACGAATGTTGGTTTCCAAGTCGTCTATCATCTGGTTTATCGACATAGACTAGTGACTTTACATATCTCTACAGAAAATAATCCAAAGGTAAGATAAGAAAATTACACGATCTTGGAGGCCAATGCACAGGTCCATTACGCAAAATTATGCGCTCTTCGAATGTTTCCTTTAATAAATTAATTGTGGCACGCACTGTGTGGCATGTTGCTCGTAAACCAAGACTTTTCCGCAAAATCTTCCATAAAGTGGAAGGACACAGCTCCAATTGCTGTGCACGATGGCAAATCGACTCATTCGGGTCCTCCTCAATACTACGCTCCACTGCTGTAACAGCTTTTTCACTGCGTACTGTATCACGTCTCTGCGGATGCATATTATCAATTAGAGTACACGTGATGCGGAAATATCCATGATTATTCGAACTACTTGCTCGGATGGACGATTATGTCGACCGTAAAATGGACATAGCGTCCGTTAACCACGATTACCGAAATAAATATGCACAATTTGCAAGCGTTGTTCTGGCGTATTCTATTCATAGTAAAATAGCTAACCAAACTAAGCACAAATCAGCTGTCAAATCGGCTGTCGCTAGATAATGAATGTGTTGCCAATTCTGAAAACAAACAAACAAAAAGCAATGGTATAAATATAGATAACATATGAAGCCGATCCGTAGTGATTAATTCAAACGTTCGCGATCCACTTGAAATCCCTGTTTTGGTTTTAAAACGGCGTACACCAGTATTCAGTTCAATCCTGCCCATCGTGCAATTTATCACACTTATTATTAGGTGTAAATCAGAATTTTAATATTATATAAGGTATTTTGACTCTGTTGACTTATCTATTGTGTGGTGGATTTTCTCAAAAGTAAAATAACTGTAAATTGGCAATTCGTTTGACAGCCTTAATTTAGATTTTACATTAAGAATATCGGAATAAAATAACAAGCAGCCGATGCACCAGCCTGACGTCAGCCCTGGCCTCCTTAAGCAACTATCATCACTCCGATCTTTCCTCAAATGTCATTTTTCAGTACATGATGCCATCCAACTAATTTGGACAATATTGGGAACACCAAGATCTATAAATCTATTTCATAAATAGAGCCACACCCAATTTCCATTCTTGCCTCCAAATTTCCTCTAGATTTTACAAATACGTAATTATTAATACTTATTGTAAAATATATCAATGTAAATTAAAATATTTAATATTTAATTAAAAGTTTGTTTACCTCAGCCTCTAACAGATTTGGTACATGGTGGTCATAAAACTTCGTTATAATTTATTAAACATGTAAATATTATTCGAGATTGCGATTTTTTTTTCATATTATAAGCGATTGCGAGGAACTTGAAATAATTAATTTTCTTTTTCGAATTTCTAAGGTAATTCAATTTTTTTGAAAGAGTGGAGTATATACTTTAAACAAATCACGACATTCCAAAAAATATTGTTAAACCTAAACGTATTATATGTTACACCATATTGTGATCATTAGGACGAACAACAATGGCAAAATGGCGATATATACTAAAATTTCACAAAATCTTTAGAATATTAAACTCATTTTTAATTTCACACTTCTTAGTTCTTACTAACTTCAAATAAATTAAATAAATCGATGCGTATTATACCGTAAGTCATTTTAATATACTTTAAAAAATCAACGAAAATACTATTTTTGTATTGAAATACTCTCGTTACACAATTTCACGTGAAATTTACAATGACAATTGAAATTAACAGGTCTTGTGTATTTCATGATTTTTTATTTTATTTTTGCCATGCCACTCAATGTACATATGTTTTTTGTTGCTATGTGCATTGATGAACTGATGGACAAACATGAAGCAATTATATATCACAGCTTGTATGTTGTTTTTGTAAAGTGTAAGAAATGTAGTTTGTTCTTAAAAATGGATCGTCATTATTCTCTTCGCTGGTGGATACAGATCTTTAAGTTTTGCCAATTCTACGTTTTCAGCCCTTATTTTATTTCCTTCCCTTCTGATCATCGGTCTGTCAAACTTAAGGATGGCCAATACTTCTTCCATCAGTGCGAGATCTTCCCTCCGAGACTTTATTTGTGAACCGTGTCGACGAATAAGATTTCTCTTGGAGATTCGTTATGAAAGCAGGTAAAGGTCATACAGAATTTATCATCATAAGTGTTTCACTCCCGGATGACGCATTCAGTACATATGTACCTTTTTTGATTCTGAGATCAAAATTTATTTATGACATTACCGTTACACTGTAGTGTAATGATCTTAAACCGTTATTTTTACCGTTATTATGACTATGATTGTGTTCGGTTGTAACGATGACTGATAACTGATAACTGATATTTAACTGTCGGAAGTTTAACTTCTAGTGTACCAATAATTACTCAAAAATACAATGAGTCACAATAACTGTTTAAATAACTGTAGGCGGGTATAAGAAAATAATTATGAAAACGCGACGCTTTTTTCGTGAACACCCTACAATCCCATTTCATCTATAGCCGATTCGATGGGATTTTCAAATATTTGCAAGTCGAGCCAGATGAAACATATCATTTGGGCTTTACCCCCTCCTACACACACAGTTTGTGTGTTGTACACTTGGGTATAGCCGTTTCAAAAATGTCGATACACAGGCTAGACGTTTTATTTCATTGCAGTTCCTCATCTTGGGCCAGACAACTTTGTTCGGGGCTGTGCAGCAACTTCTTCTCGGATTCTGCGCCCTAATGGATTTAAAACATTTACAAATCTGTACAATGTTAAAACAAATTATACACCAAGAGCAACAATCACTTTCTATCGATGCTTCTATTTGTGCTTAGCTCCTCACGGAGCACAATCACGATCAATATCATCGCTAATTTCAATATTTAAAATAATTAATGTAACCAGGTTTTTAACATCATAAATTTCAAATTAATTTATACGGTATGATATACTATTTTAAAATATATTTATATTTATATTTTATACATGTTTTGTATTCTATATAATAGACAAATAAACTGTGCAATCAAGCAATTGCAGTATTTTTGCAGTAGTATGAAATAGTATGTATATAAGTCTGGTATATGGAAGTCGAATCGCCGCAATAAATCAGTAAATCATATTCATTATAAATATTGTTTCTGCGTTTAGAGCAAAAAATGGTGGATTAACAGAAAGTCGTGAATATATAGCTCATTAAAAATTCATTGATATTAATTTTATTAATCACGCATATCTTCCAAATTGGTTTGAATAAATCTGAACGAAATCCAATTTCAGTCTTTACTATCGATCGCAATCCACTTCATGCACGTCATTTTAGCAAGAAGCATAACCGGGAAGAAGTGCGAAGGGGGGGCAGCGCGGAGGGGGAGCTGAAGATTGGGAGAGTGGGATGGGTAAAAGATAAAGGAGGGAAGAAAGATGTCTTTTCGGGAGAGTGGTGGGGGCAAACGATGTTCCATAAGGCAGGGAGAAACAAAACTTGTAATTAATCTTCGGAACCGAGAAGTTTTTTTATGAGCGAGTTTCTTCATTAAAAACATTGACACAATGAGATCAATGCGGAGGCTGGGGTGTGAAGGAAACACCCTTACCGAGAATATTGCAAGGGTGTCCTCCCTTGCATTGTGTATTATAAAGTTTCGTCAAATATAACTTGACGTATGTACCGAAGGATGTAAATCCAATGTACTTAGGGCAGACGCAAAACGTTATGAGATTTACACGTCACGCCATTGTGTATGGATGTTCAAAAGCGTTCAGCATTCCACGTGTGCCTGAAAGTTCCTGCAATAGTATATTGTTGTCCCCAAGTTTTCTACTGATAATATAAATATCTTTTCAATAAGATAGGTCACTGCTAACCTAAGCTGCTGACTGCTGTTCTCTTCTGTTGATAATGGGTTGATCTCCGATGTGTTGAATTTAATTACATTACATTTTTTTTAAATAATTAAATCTATTGCATTATCCATCCCAATTCTGTACGTACGTGTTTTCTATCTCTCACGACATGAAAGACTAAAAACGAAGGACGTAGAGAAAGAGGAAAATCCCCCACCCGTTCGCACACGTTCCAACAGTCAGTGTAGCCTTTGGCTAATAAAACTATATTGTTAAAAAAAATGTATCAAAGTGTGAAACCAGTTTTGCTGTTTTCTTTATTTTTAATTTGATAATATTTTTATTTATGTGCCATATTACTTTATGATATTTTAAGTATATTTTTCCGGTGATCATTTGAGATTCGAGATATTCATGTTCTACTGTACTTAAAATACGTTTATTGCTTACAAGATAGAGGATTGTGCAGAGAAACTAGTAGGTAATGTACAAGATAATAATCGAAAAGATTAAATACAAATACTTCTACAAATTGCTATAGATATTGTGCTAAAAAGTAGAATAAGTCTCAGAATTTGCAAACGACACTCAGAACAGCTTAATTCGTCATATTATAATTATCATATAAAAATTTACATAAAGAATCTTAGAATACACGAGTACTTCGATCCCATTTCTCGTTTTTTTAACACAAAATTTTTGTTCTTAGTTATTTGATTTTCATAATATTTTTGATCATTAATTTATATTTAAGTAAATAATTTTTTACTGTTATTTTATGTATAACAAATACTAACTGTACTAAGCATTTACAGTTACGGTATGTGGTAAGCTTAAGACATGTGATCTCGCTACTTTGGTGTTTTTTCTTACCGGCAATGTACACTAGCGTACATGAAGATGTAAAGACAGTATAATTTATTATAATAAATATGATGTTTTGAACAACAGTACAATACAACATGTCAGAAATGGTTGATTTTAATGATGTGGAAAAAAAATCAAGTTCATCTATAACTCAAAATAGTTAATTTATCACTTCTTTAATATTAGCAAAATTACTTTGTGGCCACATATTATGTAAATAATAAGACAAAACACAAAATCATTAGTCTTATATTTTTATAGTTTGTTTATATCTATACTTGTATTTTTAATTTGAGTAAACATTGTTTCCTGAGAAGATTCCATAACATGTTGATTTATCAATAAATAGTGGTTTATATAAAGTGTTTTATCTTATTATTTCGTTAATTTATCAATTACTGAAAAACTAGGTTTCCCGGATCATAACGACGATTCGATCATTTCTCTTCATTGTGGATTTTATTTCTTATAAGATTATACCAGAGGAGAGACGGTCCAGCTCGTGAAGCCCCATTTATATCACTTAGTCCAACATTGTCTCAAGGAACAAAGTGGAAAAGTAAGAAAATACATAATGCCACTTCGATTCAGCCAGTTGAGCTTCCCATTGTTCGGCGGTGAGTTTTCCGAATTAATTGTGTAAATCTGTATGGAATCAGGTTTATAACGGGATCGCCCACCCTTAGGCGAGCCGCGGGGGAGACGAAATTAGAACCTCCAAAATTACTGTTGACGTCGCTTGCGACCGTCATTGTTTTCTGTCAATGCCCTGAAGCTAACCTAATATTCAATAATAATAAATTATCTGATTTATGAAGTGATCTTTTTTACGCACCGAGACGATGGCGTCCAGTACGAATAATTTTTAATATAAAATTTAAGAGTATCATTACTAAAACAAGTTTGAATCGAATATTTTATTTATAGTGGTGTAGTATAATCAATAGGGGTTGGAGGTAATATGACTATTATGACCTGTATCTTCTATTATGATTTCTGAGAGTGAGTCAGTAAAGTTATGTAGGTATGTACCGTATACATTATTCTAATCCGAGAGCGAAACATATACGATAATAATTCATTTACCCGCTTTCGAGACAAATCTCATCCGTGAATTGCAAACAATAACATTGTTTTATGATTTATTTTTAAACAAGCTTGCAGTAGTTTTCTGTCGACACTCCACTTTGCCTCCACTCGTCGCGATCTTGGGTCTTGTTTTTTTCCCCCTTCTCTTACTGTTTAATTTTTCCAGCATATCTCCATCTCTTCTAGCAACACACCCAAAGTATAAAATAACTATTTTCCAGCATGTTGCAGCGTTTCTGAAGAATGGAGACGTACGATCGTTTCTCAGTCCATGGTGTACGCAACATGCAATGATGCCAACACCACATCTCGAAGGCGTCGAGCATGTTCCTTTATTTCTTTCTTTTTTTTAAATCCATGTTTTAAGTCGTTCTTTATATTTTAATTATTTGTTGCATAATGGTAAATTAAGGAAAAATTAATGAAATGTAATGTTTTTAATAAAAAAACTTTTATGTTGTGAAGTTGTGATTTCAGAACAAAGATTTTTTCTGTATGTATTTCTAATTGATTCAGTGAATTGTATTATATATGATAACATTTTTATTTTGACTTTATACTACAAATTATTTTGAGTTAATATCACTACTTGTCTCGGGAAGAGCAGACTTTCCCATCTACAGGTGTAATTTGAACTACATTTAGTACAGTTGGCTATGGGGTGGAGGGTGGCATTATTGATTCATGGAAACATCGATTACAACGGTGATGTATTTGAAAATGTGATATTATTCATTCATGTTTTCTCCGAATTCAAATTTTTCTGGACTTTTATCATTTCAAGATTATTCATTATTATTCCCCTATATTAGATTGTATTTGTTAAAAGAATGATTGGTTTCAGTGATATGTTCTTTAATTCGCATATTAAAATTTCTCGCGATTTGGCCAATATATTTTTTATTACAACCTAGCTTGTAGTGACATTTAAAAAAAAGTTGTGTGTGTAGTACAATGTCAAAATAAAAATTATATATGCCATATTAATAATAATATTGTTAACATTTATATATTTGTATAAAAATACATTTAAAGATATAAAATATGACCACGTTGACCCAGACAAAACGTATGTTTCCCACGTGGCCAGATAATCTCCACTTATCGCGTCCACAGCTCACCTTCCCTCACATCCTGAGCGCGAAGCATCCATCACCATGGTCCCTGGGGCCCCACCTAATACCCAGCAGATAACCAGGCTATAGTCAACAAACTGTGAGACTTATAAACCTCAGTTTGAGAAACAATTCGGAATGAAAGAGAGGAATATAAAAACGAAAATATTCTTTTTACGTAAGCACGTTGTACGCGAGGCAGATGTGATGATACCTTGAGGGTAATCACGGACCAGTAAATGAATAGACATGAAATAAAGTGTACATATAAGAGAGGGGTTTAGAACATTATTTGCAGGACGAGGGGCATTCTACACACATTATTTGTGGAAACATAAATCTGATAGTTTATGACACATTTATGCGACAATTTATATTGTCAGCGTTTAAATTTTCGTTCTAATCGAATCACATATTTAAAAAAAGTCGCAGAGCTATTTGTTTGCGTAAGTGGTATCAAAGTGATTACGTGAGTGACACCAAAATGAAAATATTTAAACAAGGAATTTCTGTCAGTTCATGACTATTTATTTGATAGTCTGTGGGAGTAATTAAAAAAATTGTATTTACCTTATAGTTTCACTAATTATTATAGTAAATACGTACAAAGGCTTAGGAAATATCCGTACTGATGAATGTAAAATATATTGTTTGTGCGATCAAATAAGCTTCTTAAAGCACTGTCAACTTCATAGTAAATCAGGGCTTACAGGTAGTATCAAAATACAATACATATTATGGCCCGAGTCCACGAAATACGTCACAATGAACACGTGTTGACATCTGGTGATAAACATAGACAAACAAAAAGCATTAAATAATAAATATTTATTCCGTTTTAACTGGTGTTGGGGAAATTCAAATTTATCTATAGGAATATCAATCGTCGATGGACTGACACTTGACGGTACATCAGTGAGTAATACAGAAGTGAGGCTCCAAACTAATCTTTGATACTTGGTTTGTACACGATGGACTCCTGGACTGGTTCCATGTCCATCATGCACGATATCATCGACATATTATATTATAATCAGACCAAATATGTTTATCAAGGGCCCTTTCGTCAGATTTCTAGTTTCGGAAGCAAATATTGCCAGCTTTAGTCGTTGGACAATTTGGTATTTTTTGAAAGAAGACAGGACCTGCGGTGGACGGTGACCAGATTATTACGCAAACGAAAACTGTGCACAAGAAAATTACGCACGTACATTTATATGTAGGTATACAATTATATATAAGCAGTTAATATTATATAATACATAAGTAGATATCATATAGTTATAATAATAAATAAGTGGCGCACAGGGCGACCAAAACCAGATAGAATTTTATTATCTAATATAATATCACAGTATGTATTTAAAAAAAGTTTGTTTGTGTAAATTTTGCCTGTAATCTCGGGTACGGAACAGATATAGGTTAGGTTAGGTTAAAACTAACCCTTAAATAATTTTATTTAAATATATGCGAAATTTTTAATTCAAAAATCTTATGTGCGTAACTTTCGTGTACGCAAAAATCTATGTTCGCAGTTTTCGTTTCTGCAATTTTTGTTTGCGAAGTATTCGTGTGCGCTGTTTGTATTTACGCAATAATCCTCGAACAATTCTGCATACCTTCCATCTTTTACCATATACACGCTACACTCCTTTCGCGTTACAATGCTTTCTTACTTCCATCATACAGTCTTCCCGCACAACGTAATGATCCTATTTTCATCAGCATCAAGTGTGTCTTGTCTGTCAATGTCGTTTTTAAATTGTAGACAATTCAAAGCCAACCGTAGGAAAAAAATTATTTGATTGTAAGTAAATTTTATATATTTTTTAATTGACTTAGTACAATTAGTAGTTTCATGGTTGTGTAATTATCGCATATGTGTGTACAGTTCACTGGAAAAAATATATATTTTGTGACATTTATTAATATTTTGAATTTACATTTGTCAGAAATCGGTTACATAGCAATATACTTTGTGTAAGCAGGTACTAGAAACGAAATATTTTTTTAATTCAAATATTTAGGTACCTTTTTTGTACTGTATTCACAGATAAGTACCTACCAGGACGAGTAAGGACATTTTGACTACCGAACATGTGACTGTTGTGGCATTTCGAATATATGAATTTCTAAAAAGTGTTGAATAGATGAGAATAGAATAAATGAGATATGTAGTTACTATGGTAACAAGTATTGGTATTGGTCATTTTTTCAATAAATATATTTTTTTAATTCTTCAGTACTTTTTTTACACTCGTTAAAAATGTATCTTTAAATTTATCACTTTATATTAAATGAATATTGAGAATAATCAAAATTATCAGTACGTAGATTTATTAACCAATTTATAAATAGCTAGGGTTTTAAACCCCTCCTCTCAATTATATAAAACAAACACTTTAACCAAAGAAAGTCAGAAAAGTAAAATATTATCAGCAAAACAGAAGAAAATTTATAAAAAAAGAAACTTAAAATCATATAGATATTCAAAAATTCTTACCTATCTGCATAATATTAGTATCAAAAAATGCTGCAAGTAAATAAACTCTTAAAGTAGTACTTAAGCAAATATCTGGGTTTTTTTGAAAGTAAACAAAAATGTAAATTTATAATGTCAAAAATTATAAAATTATATTTGCAAGAATAACATTTCTGATACGAATGTTTTATAAGTAAGTTATTATTATTTAATGCCTTTTTAAAATTAATATCACGTTAAAATTATCTTAAATGTGAATTAAATATATTAATTAGAAAGATATACATATAAAATCAATTTTATCGAAAAATATTGTTGTTGCGCCACCGGGATTCGAAACTAGATCTCTTTCCTAACCGGGGAAGGTGCATTATCCAACTATGCTACAGCGACAATATTTTTAGCGACAATTTTCGAACTTATATGCTTCCTTTTAGATATTAATACATTTAATCGTTCCATTATTTGAAAGAGCCATCTTCCTTATTTTTACAGAATATCAAATACCTTTGAGTAAACTGATAGCAGACGCCAGAATTATCAATTCATTTTTATTAAATTTTGAACACATTGATACAACTTTATTATTGTGAAGTTGTAATTATTCAGAACATAAGTCTGTGATATTTTAAATATGAATTAAATATATTAATTAGAAAGATATACATATAAAATCAATTTTATCGAAAAATATTGTTGTTGGGCCACCGGGATTCGAACCTGAATTTCTTTCCTAACCGGGGAAGGTGCATTATCCAACTATGAATTCACAATAAGAATGTGTTCTCCTTAAAATTATCGTTTATCAAAGATATTGAGTCAAACGTTTCAATACGTTAGTTATCAAAAAGTGTTTGTTGTGATTAATGAATATGGAGGATGCTCTAATTCAGAAAAAGCGACACTTGTCTTAGGACGTATTTTAAGTATTAAAATAAAAGGAAGAAAAACAAACTTAATGTATAATTTTACAAAACTATTAACATTTTTTTATTATTCCAAAGGAATGCTGCTAAGTTGACATTCAAAGCACTTGAGCGTCTTCTGAAGGTTAAACAAGGATATAAGACGATTAGTGTGGTCCATACTTGAAGGTGTGGTCTTTTTCAAATATTTTTATGAACATGTTCACCATTTGTGACGAATGACTAAGAAGTTCAACACTTACGGCTTGGAATAATCTTCTGCTTGTTCATGAGAGAGAGTAATAAAGATATAACTGAAGTGTGACATTTTTACCAAAACTACTATGTGTTGAAAGAAACGGTTCCACTTGACTCGAAATGCCTGATACAACACGAATTTACTTCTACGATAGTGTGTTTATTTTTTATCTCTGCTATCACATGAGGCAAATCACATCTGCACTGCGTGCTTCTCTAGACCACCCTGGTGCATCTTTACATGCGCTTTTGTGAAACCAATATCTTCTGATGAATCAAGTATTTTTGAAGATGTATTTTATTTCTATTTTATAAACAAAATTAGTTTTATAAGAAGTTTTCATTTTCTTTTAATGTTAATTAAATTATTAGTGTTCAAAACCCGTAATAGCGTATAATATGTAGGATATAATTTAATTACCTACAGCAGAATTACTCTGTTCTAATTTTAAAAATTTTGACAACAAAAATATACTTGTTTGTTTTGTATTTGAAAAATGTTTGAAGGGATTTTCACACTTTTTTTTCAGCTCATTCGCACGCACGTGTGTACGACGATAGAGTGAAGAATGAACAAATTAGAAACGGCCGTAGATATGAAAGTAGAGTCAATAGAATTATGAAAGGATCGCTGAGATGATTTGGATGGCACGTGGAACGTGTGAACGAAGAGTGGGTGGTAAATAAAATATATATAATGAGTATAGAAGGCAACAGAAGAGTGAGGCATTCTATCTTCTATGTCTACTCCTGCTAGATATGACGTATGGTAAATAAGTAAGTAACCTATATTTACTATTACACTGTTCCCTCTTTTCAAATTTCCGATAATAGAATTGTTTTCTGATAAATGTACCATTAAATTAAATTTTTAAAGCATTATTTGATCGATTTTGTAGAATTCATGTATTTTAAAATTAAATAATTACTAAAAATGCGTCAGTAACTATATTAGGGGACAGCTGTCCCTCATTATAGTTACAAATACAAATTGTTGGGTTAAATTGTTAGATTTATAATTCCCTCACAAGGCGAAATACGCCTCAAGTAAATTAAATGAGTATAATAAAAAAACAAGTGTTTTATCTTCACATATGTGAATATTCCTGTTGTTTAATATAGATATATTTTTGAAGCCTACTAAAAAAATTATCATAAAATAATAAATGTATTAATACTGTTTAGGTATTTGACCTTTCCAAACAATGAATTCGTAGCGGAGATAAATGTACAATGATTATCACAATCTGTAATTGCCGCCTCGGCGTCAATCCGACCCCGTCATCTCCAACCCCCGATCTGCGAAATATGCTGTGGGTATTAACTCAAAGGGCGGGCTCTGGTGGGGGGGGCGGTCAGCGGTTTACTTTTGTCGAAGATAGAATCCAGATAGACAAAGACTACCTCTTCCAGGACATCATTAATAATGATTTATTTTCAGACACCATTACGATGGAAGCGAAGCGGTCAGTCTTCATCCGCGACAGCCTCCAAATAGGAGTACATTTTACCATTTACCGACAAATAAGGGACACCGTTGTCTCGTGTTTCTTACGAGCATCAAAGAGAGATGAAAGTATTTCTTTGAATCTTGGGTAAGTATTACCGCTTGCGGTGTTGGGTGTTTTGAACAGGGTGCAATACGAAATACACGTAAATCCTTTTCCAAGATTTGAATTGATTCGCACACAGTGGGGTGGGTAAGGAAGACAGTGTCCGATCACTTCGGACTCACCCTCTTTTGGGGGTTGGGAATTAAGCTCTGCGGAGGCCTCATTAATATCAATACACGGTGAGTAGACTGTTGTATATCACGGACCCGGGCGCTTCCTTCGGAACCCCCCGGGAGAACACCAGGAAACAGAATGTTTCGATCCCGGGCTTGTGTGAACACCCTATTCACACATCCCGGCTAACTGCCCCCTCGGCGGGAACAAAGTCGAAAAGTTAAACGTTTCTTTGTCACATAAAAAGTTGTATTGGCGATGCTTTTTGCTTATCTACTCTGTGGTTAAGGAACGTACAACACGTGTTCGAAGATTTGGGGCAAGGCATTTTTTTACAATCCTTAAATATTGAAGTATGTGATTTATGATTTTTGTTTTTAGTGCACATATTTTACTAAACATAAATTAATATTTTAAATGGCAAATTTGGCGTAGAGTAATTAAATTATTATACAACGTGTCAAATTCTCAACAAATTTTTCATAAATATTAATATATTCAGTTCTAATACTGTGTTTTGTGTGTGAATCATCTTCAATATTGGAAAAAAAAAATTAATTAAATCTTTAAAAATGTAAAGATTTACGTACATACAATACATATTGAAGTAGCCATAGAAGTAAAAAAAATATTTTGCAATAATATCTATATAAATATAATAGCGTTCTTAAACCGTATTTTAAATAAAATAATAATATAATCATCTGGCACTTTATCATTTAACTAAATGTGAAAAATCATTGCTTTTTTAATGTTCATTTTTTTTAAATAAATGAGTCAATCGACATTTGCATATTTAAACACGGTCGATTGTACCAGAAAATTTTATTCTGTTTATATATTTTTATTACTTTCATTTTTGTCTAGTTTAAACACGTTTTATAATTTAACACAAAAATTAAATACTTAAATTATATACTTTATTATTGTATTGTAGCTGAAGCAATTTTTCCAATTTCCATAATACATTAAAGTATCCCATTGATCTCTGAATATGTAATGAAAAAATAACTAAACTGGTAACGTTATTTAAACCATTATTGTGGCATTGATTGGGTTTGATTGTAATGATAATTGAAAACTCATTATAAGTAATTTTTCGAGCAATGACTGTTACACTTAAAACCAAACCTCAAACAGTTAAATCTCAGTTACCAATTGTCGTCCCAATACAGCCACATAAGGGTTTACCCATGCTAGACAAACAACTATTCCAAACTCATTACTGAGGATACTATGTATTTTATTCGGTGTCCACAAACGTCAAACTTATGTATTGACACTGAAAATTAAAATATGCACTTACATGTTCCGGTACGTATATAAAGAACTTATTTTTTAATTCAGTACCTACACGGTACTTACATAATTTTTTTACAAATATTAGTAATTAACCGTTTTCTACCAAATTAATTTTTTAATATCGGTAATAAATGTGATAAAATTTTAATTATTTATATATTCCCAGTGAACTATACACCTAACTAACTAACATACCATCATGCCGTTTCCCCGCGTAGATATGTAGACTATTCTGACACAGACAGACTACACTATTCTGTCCTGACACATAATTCTCGCCTCATCCACATTTATACATCTTCTTATACATGCTCGCCGATTATTGAGGCTTCTAACAGTACCACCTGGTTTACATGGTTATGCCATGATGTGAGAAAATACGATATTTTTGGGAATACATACAATGCACAATTTTTAGTTCTTTGGTCATCATGTCTGAGTACTTTGTTTTAAGCATTAATAAAGGACAGCTACCAGTTTAGAAGCTACTCACCTAAGGAGCTCTAACGAGTCACCCATACCCGAATAAATACCTTATATAAAACAAGATTCGTCCCATTACTGATTAGGTCTGCATTCCTGTTTGTTTTTAACACTGTACAACATTGATATCTATCCTATATATATTATTTGTAGTAGATTATACCGTTTTTATACTATTCATGAATAAATGAATTTAATAACTTTTAAATGAAAAGTTGCCAATTTTCTCTAAAACAGACATGCCTAATTGTGTAATGCAATTAACAATCAGTAATATTTTATTATGAGTATAATGATATAATATTATATGTGTGTATGCATATTTAAATAAATAATAATGCACTCATATATGCGATGTAACCATAAGAGTATTAATTGTACCCAATTGATTTTTTTTTTAACACTAGAGCCGTGCAAGTTACGGGTAAATTTAATATTTACCGTGGCGCTCTGTCGTTATTTCAGATATTAAAACTTCCTAAACAATTTTAATACGTAGCCAAGTTTCAGCTTCCAGAGGAGCAGAGCTGCTCGCCGTCCCGGGGGACCAGGAACTTGAGTAACGTGTAGAAAAATTGGGCAACTTTTCTTTTTTTGGGGAAAAAACGTGTTTTGGGAATCGGTGTAAGTGACAGCGTCTATTACCGAAGGCGGTCCAACATCGGGAAGCAATTAAACGTCCGATTCCAGGCGTAAATGTTTTTTCCTTGTATTTATTTGTGGTACTATTTGTGTTTTATTTCTCCAATTTCGTATTTCGTTTTGTTTTTGTCCGAGCGACGACTTATTTCGGACTCATTACCGGAGATAGTGGCGTTTGATTCGTGTTTTTATCATTTCTCTGAGTAAAAATACAATTTGAGTGTTTATTTTTGATGTGAAACATTTCACCGATGTAACGCACCGCGCGGCAGTCTCGATTATCCGGTGTGGCGAAGAAATAAATTGACCCGGATAATTACCGACAAATAAAAATATTTTCTATTCTTCAACAGAGATACGTGCGCGGTATATATATCTTATAAATATTCAAAATTAATCTAACTTGGCAGTATCATGGAACGAGACTCTAACCCCCGAGCACTAGATTACTAAGCGAGCGTTTTAACCACTAAACCAACAAGCTAGATGCTAATAAAACAAATTATCCCTCATTCTAAATCGCACAACTCTGCGAGAATTAAATTATAATAATTGGGGACATAAAAAGGTGTTAAGTGTCAACAATTCAAATCGACAAGTACATATACAATATTTTCTACAGCACGGGCGTAATACGTGAGGCTGACATTATACTAAATATAATTAAATAAATAAAATAAGATTTAACACACAAGTATAAACAATTTAAATAATAATCTCTCCACTGATGGATACAGGCTTCACCGAAACATCACCAATTCTCTCTTCAGCTCTTTTCATCTACCCACTCACCTCTTTTCATCACTCTTCGAGCGTCATTCGGAGTCGTCTCTCCATCAAGCTTGCGGTCGACCAATACTTATTCTAGGGCCCCCTTTTTTTCTTATTCCATTTATTCCGACGAAAATTTGAAATTGAATACGTTTGAGGTTAAAAAGAAATTGTTTTAATCGATCGACGATAAATTAGCTTTTGTATTATTTCACCCAAATATATACACTTTTATACAAACTCAGTACTGTTGCCTATTTAAATAATCAATAATAAATTAATCATAATGCACAAACAAATTGATGCGATGCGCCATGAAAAGTAAACACTGAAAACATGTTGATGTTGAAAACTTGGCACAACCAGGTAAATCAGATACAAGAAGATCATCTTATTAGAAGCTTGTATGATAAGATGATACGCGGAGAAACGGCGTAAAGGTAAGTTAGTTAGTTAGTTAATTTTCATTCCTTCACATCACATATCTGACACATACCTATTATCTTAGAAGTATAAAAAAAAAATCTACTTTGTTAAATATTTTGAGACAATAATTGCAAGAATATCATTAAATAGTGCAAACATTTCAAAATTCTACTTATTTACTTACAATGTGTAAACATGACGTATTTTTTACATTAATGCATATTATATTATCAGCGTTTAAATTTTCTTTCCAAACGAGTCATATATTTTTAAAAAAGTCATGGAGCTATTTGATTACGTAAGTGGTACCAAAGTGATCATGTGAGTGACACCAAATTTAAAATATTGAAACAAGGAATATTTGTTGGTTCATGTCTATATATTTGGTAGTTTTTTATAAATGATATTTATATTTAGGAGAACACATTCTTATTGTGAAGTTGTAATTATTCAGAACATAGGTCTGTGATATTTTAAATATGAATTAAATATATTAATTAGAAAGATATACATATAAAATCAATTCTATCGAAAAATATTGTTGTTGCGCCACCAAATATGTGTTCTCCTAAACAATAAAGTTGTACCAATGTGTCCAAAATTTAATAAAAATGAATTGATAATTCTTGTGTCTCCTATCAGTTTACTCAAAGGTATTTGAGATTCTGTAAAAATAAGGTAGATGGCTCTGTCGAATAATGGAACGATTAAATGTATTAATATCAAAAAGGTAACATATAGGTTCGAAAATTGTCGCTAAAAATATTGTCGCTGTAGCATAGTTGGATAATGCACCTTCCCCGGTTAGGAAAGAGATCCAGGTTCGAATCCCGGTGGCGCAACAACAATATTTTTCGATAGAATTGATTTTATATGTATATCTTTCTAATTAATATATTTAATTCATATTTAAGATATTTATATTATTCAATTTTTAAAAAGCTATCATCATTTTATGATATGTATCGTTCATTCGTCGGTTAAACATTGCACATGTCTAAACAACAATATGTAATTATTATCGTAACTAAAACAAGTTATTATAAATTAGTAATATTGTACGACCAGGAATTAGTCATTTTGAGTGCTTTGCATGTTCCTGGTTCTTGCTGAGTTCCTTACCCGACCCAACGTAGTATTTATGAGTGTTGTCTGAGCTAGTCCCCAGTGGCCTTCTGCACACCCTCCCCGGACCCAGTGGTGATTGTGTAATAAGCTTGTCAATGGCAGTGTTGTTAGTCGCCAGTAAGCCACCCGCGAGCTTACACCCTGTACGTCACACGAGATTATATAAGGGATGTTCGGAGGGCGGGGACGGTCTAATCACTTTACTTAATTAAGTTCATTCAATGTGAGAGGTTAGTGACTGAAGCCAAGTAGTCATTCATCATTCATGCTGGATACTAAAAAGCCAAAATCTACGAACCAATAAGAAAAAATATATTTTACCATTACGTCATTACGATTGAGCGCCACACTCTCATGTCTTAATGCACAACTCTTTTCTCATTCACATTTATATATATTATCATGCGCGCTTGCCGGAGGCTTCAAAATATTGTCATTAACACTCGCGTTATACTATTTTCTCCACATTTATCTTGGATTCAAGCTCCTGTACCTCAAGTCATGAATTCTTTGATTGTTGTTCAGTCATCCTCTTTAAATGGCCTATTTACAGAAATTTTCCTATTTCAGCAAACCTCGAGACAAGGAATAACATAAGTTCAAAAATCGATGGCAAAGTAAAATGTTACCGTGATACATTTAATTCAAAGAATTAAGTATGTTCTAAAATTGCAACTACATAATTGTTTTTCATTAAAAATATATGTTTCTTTATTTGCATGATTAGATTTTTAAACTCGAGCCTTGCCATAAACGATAAATTTATATTATTTAAGCAAACTTTTCTTTTGTAATGAATATGCGCCTGAAAAAACGCCGCATCACATCGATCTTTTCCATTTTCATCCCTATAAACACAAAACCATAGACACAATGTGTAGCCACTACCTACCCCTAGATTGTCGCCACACTCTATTCACTATTCTCACACCCTAACACACCAACAACACAGCAGGGATAATATTTTTGTCAACTCATGCATAAAATTCGTATCAAGGCAGCTGGTGTGAAATTGATGTTTGGATTGGATAGAATTATAATGAATATGAAATGGTATTTCCTCCATACACAGTACGGCGGTTTATTAATCACTTTCTGGATTAAGTATATGGGTATTGAATAATCTTTATGAAATGCCATTTGAGAGAAAACTCTAGGGCTCTTCCATGAATATCAAAAAGCCATTAATATTTGTTAATTTATTTATTTACGGTGAACAAATATTTATAGGATTTAAATTTGTTTTTATTTTTATTGTAACTGTTGATACTTTTGTTGTTGCATTTTTTAACATGTTTTATAATTCAGCTGCCTAAACGTACTGTAAATTCTATAGATAATTGTCAAAACATTTGATACATGTTATAATTGTATATAAAACATTTGTATCTATTCATAATCAGCTTATTAAGGAACGTAGAACATGATGATATTTATTGAGCCGGTATTTTAAATAGATATTGTATATGTATTTCCAGTACATTTAAATAGATTTTATAAGTAACTTTATAATTATAGAAATAAAACGAAATTTAATATTTATTTATTCTTAATATAATTCATATATAAGTATATATATGCTCTGATATAAACAAGATCAAAATTATCCTTTTTACTATAACTTATCTTGGACATATTTGATTAGCTTCATTTTGAATCTATGTAGTTTCTCCTCCTTTCTTATATCATACGGTATTTCAGTAATAATCTTCATCGTACTGTACATCACCAATTTCTGAAATTTAGTCTTTTTTCTGAACGGCAGTCTTAGTTGAACTCTTCCTCTTTCTTGTATGACAGAATAATCGTTTTATTAAAATGTGAACATTATTATAATAATTGTTATAGGAATGTTATGTAATTTGAAAAAAATATGGTTACCGGTAGCAATGAAATATTTTTCGATAAATAGATTTTTTCCGAATATCTTTCTATTTTTATTTGTATTTAAATAAAAGTGTTGAAATTTCTCTGAATATTCTTGTATGACTGCATTACAGCATTTTTCCTTTATGTTCTCTTACTTCTTGTACCTACCCTTGTCTCTGTAAACTGCAAGCCACCCTCGGAGAATATTAAATATATTCTAGCTTTATATATTTGAAGTATTACGATAGGGCCGGATGTGTTTCGTAATATTAAATCAATTAAAAATAATGTATGTAATAAGTATACGTAAATATCTGCATTAATTTATAAACATATCATATTTATTAATAATACACTCAAAAATATCACAATTTTTTTTTTTTAAATACACAAACTAATGCCTATTTATAAATATAGATTAGTAAATTATCACCATGTGAGATTCTATCGTATTCGAATAATATATTTTTTGATACTTACCAAAAAAATTATTTCAAACGCTTTGTAAGAAAATTATAGAATAAATTTGTAGAATATATTGGAGATTAATAGTAAAATTGTGGTAACTAATAATAATTAATTAAATTATATCCTTGAATTTTTTTGAGACGTTAGAGCACGTAGAGAGAATGATAATCTGTAAAATCTGGTGGTGAATGGAAAAATGGATGGCCAAAGAGGTATAGGGATATTTCTTACTCGATTGACCGATCAGATCAAGGTTCTACTACCTCTCATATTGTAACGAACTCTTATTGAACTACAGATTTACGACGAAGTAGAACTGTCAAAAACAGTTCTAGAAGTAAACAATATAAAACCCACCTCATTGTGTTGTAACCGTTAAATTCTACTCCATTTATTCTGATTATTGCAAGAGAATGAAAACGGATAAAGACAAGACAGTCACATTGTTTATCACATTTTTTTGTTCTGTACATATTGACGGGGCCCAAACTTTCCACGGAAAAATAGTTACATTTACGTCTATAATAAGATGCCTATATATCTATAATATTATTATATGATGTGCTTGATGGTCCAGTGGGTTCGAGCTGCATCCCAGGAGACCAGCAAGTTAGTAATAGTAAGAATATATGTGTAACACGTATAATGTATATGCTAGAAAGTATACCTGGATAGGATACTTTAAAAAAATATATAATTTAGTTTTTTTATCAAAAATGTAGTTTGCAACAGTATAACTCTCATCCCACGATATTATACAGCTTTATTAAATGTGCAAAAAGTCAGCCCTGTTAAAACGTTAAATTTGTTATTACTTTTATATTCCTTTTTCCTTTATTATCCAAAGGTTAACCCATACAGTGCTATGACGCGAGATATCTCCCACACATATAAATACATAACATTACTTTACTAATACGAACTCAAGCCGTGTGCACGTGACTTTTCCAAAATGGAAGAGCACTTTGATTAGAAAAGCACGAGAAGGTATACTAGCCGCAACAGAGCTCTGTTCTGAATTCAAACTGTCTCATTTTCATGGTACATAGTAGCTTACTGACTCCTCGGAGCTCGGTTTTTAAACCATAGCCACATTCTTACATAATCTGCATTTTTTCAACTGTTATCATTGATCTCTCAAACGTAAAATAATAACAGAGTTAACCTAACTTATCTTAAGAAATAGGAGAGCTGTACTAATACATAATCATAATTATGTATCAAAAACTTTATAATCCGTGTGATAAACCAAAAGTCACAAAATTCATAAAATTAGGCAGTCTTCGATGGCTAGGCTATATTACAGAGTAAAATAGGCAAATGGATGGCACAAAATAAACTTAGATTAAATCCATTCAAAACAGAGCTATTATGAACTGCAACATCTAGAAGGCAACACTTAATAAAGAAATCAATCAATGTCTGTCTGTGCATTCTTTTATAAACTGAGGCACATAAAAATTATTCGGAGACATCTTCCTACTGAGGCAGCCCGTTTACTTATAAATGCATTACGCTTATGCTGGCCTGCCAATATTTCAGCTAGATAGACTACAATCCATTCTAAACGCGGTAGCACGCATAATATATGGAGTTTCTAAATTCTCTCATATAACATCCCTTTTGCACTAGCTACATTGACTCCGATTCTCTGATGGAGTTGAATGTAAATTATGCTTGTTGATATACAAGGCGACACATAACATAGCGCCTCTATATCTTCAAGAGCTTTTTATCCCAGATAATTTGAATAGTAGACGTCAAACTTTCAAGTCAGCCTCTATTTCAGCCGCAGGAAGGATTATAGAACCGACCAGCCATTGGCAGAAGTTCAGTGAACGGATATTTGAAGTGGCAGCTTCAAAAATGTGGAACTCTTTGCCCTCCGTCATAAGAAATAGTGCATTTCAGAAGAGACTAAAAGACTTTATTTAAGAATTTTTTCAATAATATTATTATTATTATTAAATGGTTATTTATTCACAACACCCAAAATAACTGCTTAATAATGATCATGAAAAAGACGAAGAAAATGTACACCCAAAATATGGCAGCAGAACTTCTTGGTATCAGCAATTGGTGGGAATTGCACCGGTGAAGATATGTATTTTCTAGGAGGCTTCTATAATAATCTTCTTTATAAAATCTTCTAGTTTTAATAAAAACACATAAATATAAATAAAGCAAAATATGAAGCATACTTCTATCCACCCTTAAAGGAATACAATACAGAACATGTTAAATTAAGAGTAAAAAAAATTAAGAACTTGTTTCTATTGGAGATCCATCTGGATATACTGTAGTGTCTTCTGTGAGAAAATTAATGCATAATTATTATTACAGAATAATTAATATTTTCTACAAGTATTATTGAAAAACTGAGTCCTAGTCGGCAATTTGATTCAGTTCGGCAGAAGTGTATTAACGTTTCCAACACGAAGGTTCGATGTGGCAATAAAACTAGGAGTGGTCTGTAAAAATGGTAAAACATAGAGGAAAACCAGTGTGTTTCGGCGGTCGTGTACCTACATACGTACTCACTTCAAGATACAGCCTTCTTTTGTTGGGGTTAAGCCTCGGGCAGGTGTATAACTAGGTAGGCATATTTTTCTAATAAATATTGGTTATTTATTTTTCTACATATATTTTTTTTTATCATACCTTGGCGACACACGATTATACTATACGATTGAGACAAATAGATTAAAAATTAGATCTAGATAATATAAACATTTAAAATAATATTTTATTTTAAATATTAATGGATTATATTAGTTAACTAGCAATAATAGTTTTGTTCATATACTCGAATAAATCGGCAACAAATTATAAATAGCTTGGTTATTATTTTCACATGATATGATAAATATGAGTTAATTTAAAATAATATTGTGATATTATATTAATGATAGTTATCAATTTTAACGCATACTGATTCATGAGAAAGAACATGGCATCAAAACCGGTTATAGTTAACAAAACAGTGTTTGTTATTTTTATAATTAAAAGTTATATCTGACCGTAAATCTAACGCTATAAAAATTAAAATTTAGTGACTGCCCAATCATATTTTCGAATAGTTATCGTTAATAGTTTTCTAGTGAGTTCTACATAAATATACTAGAAAATGACTAATAATATTCAATGAACATGCTGCGCGACCACGGTCTGTGTTTTCATAAAACAAATTAAACACATGATGTATATAGGCTATAATGCAACACGTATGCGCTATCATTTATAAGTTGACTGCATAGTTGGCCACGTGACGTTTTTGGTGTAATATAATGATAGATAATATTTCCACAGTTATTTTGAAAAGTATTTTAATCTGATGAGTAAAAATGTAACGTAGATAGTTAAGAATGCCAGTTTTTCAAATGAGTTCTATTGATTTCCAATTTCCTTTGTTGCCCATGATCTCGTCTCCTACCCCTGAGGATTATACTTACAGTTGGCCTTAGCCCTTTGTCCGCCAGAACATCCTCAATCAGTCGAATATCCACCACAGGCTACCGAAGGAACCTCATCCCACACCCCATGCTCCTACCCCCTCCTCCGCAGCGCCACCTTGCGCCGTGACGTGAAATGATAACGTTCATACAAGAATTGGGCGGACTCTCAATGAGCTACTGGTAACACTTTGTGTATATGCTTGTCCCCTTTTATACGAGACAAGTATAAGATAAGCCAAGTCCACACTGATCAAGCAACTCAACTCGCAACAAAACGTTAGATGAAAGGTTTCAACCATTTCCTCCGCAGCTTAAAATAGCACTAACCAAGAAAAAAATACTTTTACTTAAGCTCAAAACAAGTCAAATATGACTGTTCTAGTTCTATGACTCATTCAACAATAGGCTCATTTCATTTGGTCCGGTTCCTCGACAAGACTATGATATCAAAATGTGCCCCTTTACTTCGAAACTGGAAAAACTGTCCGGAAAATAGGGTGTTGTTCTGGCTATGGGTCAGCGTTATGTGCAAAATGATAGGTCGAGAGGGTGCAGGACCGAAATAGAGTACTTTATTTTAATATGTTTTAACTGTGCTAATGTATTTGATAAGGTAGACATTTATAACGTTTCTGCAATGTAGAAAAAGGTGCACTAATTATATTTCTCACATAAACGGAGTATCGTATTTAATTGTTATCTACTTCTACAAACTCTTTGCAAGAGAATATATTTATTTGGGAAGAACCATATATTATAAAATCATTAATTTTTGATCTGACATGTCGACGAACAAATTTCGTGTTTTATGGTATTTTCTTTTCATGTTTAAATATATCATTATTTCGTTCATTCTTTATTTTTATTTTATAATTATTGATATTAGATGATTATTGAGTAACTATGTAAAGTGTTTACCTCAGCATGGGCAAAGTTTAGCAATATAGATAATAAAATACTTGTACATATAATATTTTAAATAAATAATAATTATAAAAAAATAACAAATTAGTAATGAATGTAAAGTTGATCTTAGCGTAGTCAACATGATATAAAAAAAGGTCGCTCAGATGGTTTGGTCATGTGGAACGAATGAACGAGGAGACGATAGTTAAAAGTGTAGAGGTTTGTCAATCTATCTATCTAGGGGTCCTCATCAACCTCCCCAACGGACAATAATTCAATGCGCCGCAAACACGGCTACGGTGGCTACGGGTGGCTACGGCCATAGCTCATCACTTCTCTCGCGATAGCCATCCAGATGAGTTAATTAAGCAACGCTTCACGTTGTAGAATATCGATCTACTGTAAATAGTATTCCATTATTTATTTTGCTCTGATATCTTAAATCTATCTTATCTGCACATTAGACACGACAACATTTGTATTTTTACCTTTGTTTTATTAACCACTTATTGAGTAAAAATACATCTACCGGTTTCGAAAAATATCATTTTCTTCTTCAAGATGTCAATAACTAATCAACAATAGTGGGTTTTCAGAACGTGGGGAAGCGGCATGATGGTAAAAATAAATAATTTAGATAATAGACTTGACTTCAGTCAAGTGAAAATATTTTTGGAATCATTTGAAGAACTTGAAATTAGTTTGAAACTTCCGGCTCACGTTCCACGCACCGACCATTTGAAATTAGTAACCCTCGGTATGTTAACCTTTACTAATTACGTCCCTGTGACGTCCCTATCACACAGCGGACCAAGTGCCGGGCTTTAGTTACGTCTGTATAACACATCCCTTACACCGGCATCAGAAGGTTAGCGAACAACGTCCACCCCACACTTTCTTTTGTTTGGACCAGATCGATCGGCGGTGTCGGTAAACTTATAAAGTACCTTATCATCTTGGATAAGATAAAATGAATTACGTTAAAAATTGCTATCTCCGTGAGACGCAACATTGTTTTTTTTTAATAATACAGCATTATAATTTCCTTTTGGTCTATTTGTCCGTGACGCATAGCAACATTAAACTAACTTGTATTGAGTCACATAGTAAGATAGGATATACATAGTCTCTCAATTCTGTATAATAAAAGTGTACTTTTATCACATATATTATTATACTATTAATAAAATAATATATTACACTATTAATAAATATACTATGTATATATAGTGTACTTAAACAAAATAAATAACTTCGCCGTTGTACAATATTTCTCCTATTTTTTAAATAAAGGTGCCAATAATAGCCGCTAATTTTTAAAATAGTTTATAATATTAACCGCCATTTGAGCAAGTTCGGGACGGTTTATATTTTGGCTAAATATATATAATATTAATTAGACAAAATACTTTGTTTAAACAACTATTTATTGATTATTCTATATGATTCGATACCTATGGTATCTTCTTCAGGAAACAATGTATACTGAAATTAAAAAATACAAGCATAGTTAAAAACAAAACTATAAAGTGGTAAATAAGTAAGAACTAAAATGAAAACAAATTTAATAGGTGACTATTTTCAAAGAAGATTTGGTCATTTATAATATTTAGCTTGCTATTAACCCTTTTTTTTATTTCTAAAATTTCATATTTATCTAACGGTAAACCCCAAGTATTTGTATGTATAATTTATAAACCTTTGTTAACATCAAAATAATGGTTTGTTTCCGAAAGATGATTGACAAATTCTGAAAAGTTGTTATTTAAGCATCTACGCGTTAATACAAAATGAGGCTACAAAGTAATTTTGCAAATATTGAAATTGATATATATACATATTTAGCCAATGAATATCAAGGAATGCTTCACATATTTTCGGGGTCTCGCCGCCAGGGTTTTATCCGCAGCACTTGTAAAAAAAACGATTTAAAATAACACAATAAATTTATGGCTTAATATTTTTAAAATATATTTAACTAACATAAAAATATTATCCAGGTGATTACATAAAAAACATCGTTTCGTTTATAGATTTTTTTAAAAATTATATACATTTGCACTAATGTTTTAAGTTTATTCTATCTTAACTATTTTTATGAATATTCATTGATTTAACAACGATCTCATCTAACCAGTAACCATTTAATTACCTTAAACAAAAATAAAGCATTAAAAAATATGATTCTTTTTTTACTATACACAATTTATACGATTTTATACTCGTGTGGTTTTTTATCCCACTAAAAATATTATTTGTATTACTATTGTAGTACCGGTGACAGTTTATAAAATATATTCAATGAAATTTGAAAAGATTAACCATTTTTTCGTTGACAGCGTCTAAAGAGACTTCATTCAAAAAATACATTTTCAGAATTGAAAAGTCATTGACTTATTGATGGCTTGAAAAGAATTCCTCCCAAATATATTTATTATGCACAATCTCTTAGCAGACTTAAATATCACCGTAAATAAATATACAAGATTATGTTTAGAAAACTTCTTGAATTGACATTTTGAATTACATATACGCCTTAAAAAGATTAATAATTTTGTGAAATTTCAATTAGGTGATTATAAGAAACCATCTTGGAAGATTTTGTTTTCTTATTACTGCATATCTCCCTGACTGTTGTTCTCAGTACAGTTCTACACACTTTGACGGATCTAAACCAAATTTTTCATAGTTACCTCCTTTAGGACCCCGCGCAAAACATGGGCACCATCCTACCTCCCATGACTATCCTACCCCCAACCATCGATATATGGATTTTTAAGACAATTATATATTTGAAGTCTTTAACCCACCACCTTAGCATTGGCCTTCCTAGGCTTCACGTTCATAAAAACGTGTTAAATCATTTGTAATATTTGCGGTGGCCGCTTTGCGGCCACTCCCTCTCAAAATCGCTTTCTATTAGTTAAATGTAGATATAACACTTAACTCTTCCGCTACTAACAACACATCGCTCGTCTTAGAAACATCCCAATCCCGCGCCGCGAATATTCCCTTCCATTCATGGGATCTCATAAATTTTAAAAACAATAAATTCCTTACCCTGTTCGCGATGGGTATCTCTCCAAAGACTCCTCTGTTTCGCATCCACAATCTATTATTTATTCTCCTCTCATTGTTATGCTCTCTGGCTTATGTTTTTCCTGCGGGGAAAATACACAACACAATAGCTCAGGGGTTCTCCTAGTTTTTCCTTGGCTCAACCCCTTCACCCCCACTTCTGGAATTCACCCCGACCGTTTGTTTATTGAGGCAACACCAAAAAATATTGTTTACGTAAATTTAGCCATCGCATAATGAACTATATCTCATTATCATTACTCTTTTATAATATATTATATACATATATAATAATCTTATTTTTCTTTCTTTCGCACGTCAATATTGACATATAATTGCCTCAATGAGATGAGTCATAACCTCTACCAGTCTCGGCCCTAGTTTATCCTCCCAAATTACTGACTCCAGTCAGATGCAACGCAACTATCCTCCATTTTCGTACTCTTCCAGATCGGTGTCCTAATGTTGTTCCCAGGATAATATCCGCTTCTAGTGTGGTTAAAAAATTGGTAGAATCTTTTATTTACTAACTTACGTACCGTTTGTGTAGTTGTTAGAAGATTGAGGCATTCGTATATCGTATATAATATATTGCAGTATACCGCTGGTTGCTAAGAGCAAGAAGCATTTAATTCTGAAGTTATAATATTGCCGAATATTGCCTTATGATATAAACTAATTACACTAACTTTTCGCTTTCACCACCTTCTTCCAGATGCTTCTCAATTTTTTAGATTCCTGATTCTCTCTTGTAAAATTCATTCATACTTTTCCATCATAATTCCTTACCTATAATCATGCCTAACCATATAGCTAACATAAATATCTTCTTTTTTTTTCATATATAAGAAATAAAAAACTTGTTTTTTATTCTACTCGTTTAATTTACTTAAGACGCGTCTCACCGTGTAAAGGTATTAGCAATTAAATAATTTAACTCAACAACTTAATATCTACAGTGAGAGATAACTATACAACATTATTTATTGGAATTCTGAGGATTTCCATACATTTTGAATGCTTCGAGTGGAATCAAAAAACAACTGTTTTATTTTCCCATATATAATTATATACTTTCCTCGGAAACAGTAAATAAGTTTTTTTTTATGTCATTATTTATAGTTTTCTTCTGTTCGTCATCATTCATATTTAGTTCTTTCATACATTTTACCAATTAAATCTACAATTCAAGTAATTCAGTAACATCGAAAGCTCTGTAAATTTCTACAAATTCGTTCGCTATCATTTTACACATACTTGCGTGTACCAACATGAGGTCTTATATCATCTTACACATACTTACGTATACTAATCTGAGGTTTTCTATCATCTTAAACATACTTACGTATACCAATGTGAGGTTTCCTATCATCTTAACAGATACTTGCGTATACCAATCTGAGTTTTCCTATTATCTTACACATACTCGCGTATACCAATCTGAGGTGTTTTATCCTCTCACACATATCTGAGGTTTCCTTTTACCTTACATATTTATGATATCATTTTACTGCGAAAGCAAATATTTCCATGAATAGTATACAAAAATAATATGATTGTATAAAAAAAGATATATTGACAATATAAAGCAAGAAAATATAAAAGCGTATGAATAACTGTATCCAATTTTCTGTAATTGAAAAAGGTTTTCGTCCGAAAATACATCAAAAGAAAACAGTTTCCATGTTTGAGTTTTAACTTATCGAGAAGGCTTCGCAGTTTACGAATCAACAAAATATATGGGGGTAAACAGGGGAATGTAACAAAATGGAACGGCTTTTCTCAATATCGGAAGCCTATATATGTCGAATAAAATAATTTGTGTGAGGCGGTATTGTTTATTGAATAGTGAAAAATCTGTGGCATTCCCCCTACGACTTTTTTATTTATCGTTTTCCCTTGAAATCGAAAGGAAAACACCTTCTTTATGCGTCATATTTTCATGAAAAAAATATTTTTTTAAATGTGAGATATCCTAAAATGGATTTTATATACATTTTTGACGATGTTGGTCTTAAATTGAATAATTTAGAATCATCAGAAATAAGTAAACCGTGTTAGAAATATAAATACCATGTAATTTAAACCAATTCTATTGGTTAAAATTATTAATTTTTCTAAAAAAAATTTACAATAATTTGTCAATTATCACATATTTAATCATCGTAACAATGAAAGTTGGGTATTGGATTTATTTTTAAAAAATATATATTTTTTAATTGAATTTAAAATATTAAAACAATTTGTTAGTTAGTTAATTTGACGTCCTGATAAAGGAAATTGTATTTTCCGAAACCGGTTGATTTATTCAATTTAACTCATAAAAGTGGTTAAAAACAAAGTTATAAATAATTTATATTATAAATCTCCAAATGGATAAGCAAATACGATGAAAACATCTATACAGGTTAGGTGCGTTCATAAATGATAAATTAAGAAAAACATAATGAGTTTTACTAATTTATTTGGCTCCAACCCAATTCAATATTTTTCTTGCATATTTTGTATTGCACACTAGTATTTTCAGCTTTATTCATTAGCAGATTATTTTGAATATAGTAAGAATATTGATATGGCTTGTATTCCGTGTATGCCTATCTATTATATATAAGCATAGGTGATATGATTATATTTTATGCAAATAACTTATATAATTTCATGTTTAGTAAATACCGGAATAAAATATTGTTTACGGTTATTGCTTACTTATAATCTGATCAATAAGTAATGCAAATATTTATAACAAATAATGGTAAATTGTATGTTTTTGCCTTAACATTGCAAAATATATGCATGCACAAACTGGGTATTTTCCGCGAAAACTTTAAATTTTTCATGGGTTTCATTATTGTTTTACCGACTCAAAAATATTAATGTAAAATTACATTATGTTTATTCCTTAAGATCTTTTAAATAAAATTAAATATATAATCATCATTAGTTGTATCGAAAAAACTGGTCATGCTTACGTTGATCGCATCTACCGTACTATATTATTTAGTGCAACACATCTTGTCCAGCAAATTTTCTGTCACAGTGATCGGCTTTAGCTTGTAGAAGCCTGATTGGCAAGTGATTTCACGCCGAACGATTTGTCAAAGAACAACAATCAATTTCCAAGGTGTGTTAAGCCCAGATTCAGAAAAGACTCGCTGAAGGGGCATGAAATCAGATTAGTAACAACCCACGAAATATCTTAGTTATAATTTGATAAAAGGTTTCTCAATTCATCCCTTATTTTTTTCTCTCCATGTAAAATTGTTGCGCCGTTTTACTCGATATCTCCGTTTCGCCCGATTTTGTAAACAATTATTCGGGTGCGAGCGAGATGGGGATGCTTTTGAAGAAGCAACCAAATGTCAAAGTGACGCTTTCACAATTGCTTGAATGAAAATCTCTGCCGTTTGGTATGACACATATTAAATTTTAAAAAAAGTGAGAGTCGGAGTGTCTCCGGGCCTATTGAAGAAATAATCAACTTATACAGGCTTAGAACTACGTTATAGGGCTAATCCAGAGGGCGAATGGGTCCGTGCTACATAGTTGGCCTTATTGTTGCCGTGACACCTTCGGCTCTAAGAAGGTGGGGAGTCTACTGTACCATTTCGTTGTGCATTTATAGATCTTTTCTTTCGTTGCTTGAAGCAATAACTTTGTGGTTTTCTATTTTAAATAATAAAATCAATGTATTTCACTCGTGTTGTCTGACCATACTAGCTCATGAAGGAGCGGATCATTCCGAAACCAGTCGGCATCAACAGATTAAATACCATTGAATACAATGGTAATTTTATTTTAAAAATAGCCCAATATTATTATAAGTATGAACAATCGCACTTTCATAGAAATAAACTTGATAATATAATAATAATTTCATATAAAAAATTAATCATATAAATTGTATTTTTCACATTGAATGACGTCATTTACTACAAAACGTATTGAAAGTCCAGAGAAGATTATTGTAATTGCCAGAAAGCAAAAAGTTTCTTACGCCAATGTAGAAAAATCCATATTATATGCCGAAGACCTTATCAAATATACATATCTTTTGTATATAGTAGGTACGTAATATAGATTGACATAATTTCTTACTCTAGCACCCACATCTTCTCGCACATTCTTCTTATCTATTGTATTTCTACTGCATTCTGTTAATCATAAAGTTATGGATACCTTTTTCTTTAGTGCCCAATTCTCCTACTATACAATAGCTTTGTACCTCCCCTTAGAGAAACTGGGTAGTGACAAGTAATTAAGGAGAGTGCTATGTTATTATTTAAATCTATTATTGATATATATTTTTAATAATGCCATCTGTAATTTTTCGTGTTTGTGAATATGTCTAATAATACTTATACAAGCTTTATTAGTATTATTACACACACATAAATATATATTTATATCGGGATGGTTTGCTAAGTGAAACTGATATAGGAACACCAGGTCCAAAAATAATTTTTGGGAAATGATAGGGCAGTTCAAATACCTAAATTTATTAATTTTAATTTAACTCCTTTCTATTAAAAGATATGTTTTGTAATTATAAACCAGATTTTATAATAAACCAATAATAGTTGTAATAAAAAAATTAAAACATTTTTATACTGCTATTTTCAAGTGTATTATATGTTTTTTTGCAATTTAATGTTATGTATCTCTGCTTATTTTTAATTAGAGTTATTTAACTGAATTTATAAATATTTTACGAAACTAGAAAAACTTGTTAAAAGCGTTTTTTTTAAATTAGCATTTTAAACAATATTGAAAAAGACAAATATGTAAATATAAGAATGACACTGTAGGCAAAATTGAGTATCCGTATTTTAAAAAAGTAATTATTTTATTTTATTGAAAATACAAAACTTGGCTGACAGGACGCGCCCTCCTGATAGGCCATGTTCTACAGATGTTCCGGAGTAAGTTGTTTACCCAGGTAAGCACGAGGATCTACCGCAGGCCATTCTGGCCATTTCTTCCTATTCACAATTTTACGCTTATAATAATATTTTTATTTACGAGTGTTTCCCTTTTCTATGCGTGTCTGGGTCCCGGGCAGTGTCCACAATGGTCCCGGTCCTGTATTACAGGATACGGACACACATTTCACTGTACAAATATACAGGACCGGTGCTGGTCATATTTAACATTAATTAAATAAAATGACTAACGAAATATTAAAAATTCTCATGACATTTTTGAAATGTAAGATAGTCCATTCCGTTTCCATTCTGCAGGAAATGAACATGAAGAACAGACTCTCAATCATTCGCTTAAGACGAATTCTTCAGTTTTTTTTGGCATCTGGCGAGAAGGGAAGATATCTTGTTGTGGTGGGCCGCGTAGAAAGACTGAGAGAAAGAGGAAGATTTCCATCTGTTGAACCGAACAAGTGGAAAAGGAAACAGGCACTTCTCTGTTCTACCGGATGAAAAAAATAAAGGAGCATATTCAAGCGGACGAGAATTACATTAATTAATATTATTACTCTTATCTTACACGTTATTATCATTATTACTCATTATCTTACACGTTATTACTCATTATCTTAGGACGTCGTAATGAGTAAAATGCTGGAAATAAAGTTTGGCACTCTGACAACAATATTGAAAATCCATCAAAACATATAAACTTCTCAAAACCTTACATTTGTCGCACAAACAAATAACAACGATAATATTTTACCTCGCAAAATTACTATGAATTAATTAATCGACAAACTTGTATGAGAAAATGTATCAATGTTGATGAGGCTTGATTGTATGTTAGGACAGAAAAGATATATGTATGACAGGTACATTACACCGTTATGGTATAACCATGAAATTTTCTCTCTGACATATGTAATTTAAAGCAAGGTCAACTACCGATGTAGTCAGCTTAACTTTTGACCATTACCAAACATTTCTGCAGAATTAAATATGTATATTCTGTCAATACAAATTAGGGTCACGTTCGAAATTGCCCCGTCACTTGTTTTATTGCCAAGCACTTTCAAATCACAAATAATTTCCCTCACGTTGGTATCGCAATCTGTTTAGAAAGTTATAAAAACGGTCACCGTCTATGGTTCTTTTTCAAATCATCGAGCAGAGCTGTCAGATTTGCGCGGTTCAATTGCCGCGACCGGCGTTACTAATATGTAATTGTGAGTGATCCAGTATGACCAAAGGGTAAATATTTTTATGTTATTTAATCACTAGTGTATAATTTACTATATTTGTTAATCTAATCGCATGGTGAATATTCTTTACAGGAAACGAGACGTTTCCCTTTGGTTATTTTCGTCTTGGTGTCATTATTACCACGGGCTATTTTACATCTGATCTTCTACAATTCTGCATAAGGATCCTATCGCGTCGATCTGATTGCTAAGGATCATCTTCGATGATAAGCCGAGTAGATAAAATACTCCGATGGCATGAACATGAACATTTTGTTGTCACCTACCTGCATCGCAGAACGTCGAACTCGCGCCCAACCCGACGAAATTAGGATTTGTCATGGGGAATTGTATTTAGATTTTAGCTTACTTTATGGTCTTTTTATATTTAGATGCCATTTTTATAACAAATAAAACGTTTTTATTTATCACCTCCAGGTATTACTTATATTTTTTTCTCAGTTTAGGATGAAGGCAGAATGTGACGAAATAAGGTGGGTATGTGTTTCTGAGGTGAAGAACCCGCGGATCCTGTGTTCACCACTGACTAGCCGGTGAGAGAATAGAACGACGGTCTTTACTCCCACAATATATTCATAATTTAAAAGTGTTAGGTTAGGTTTGTTTGTCAAAATTGTATTAGTGTAGTGTAATTTTATATCTGGATTGTTTTTAAACTCGTCGGGCAGATGAGGTCCGACCCTGCGATTTGAGGTCCCGCTCAAAAAAGCATTTGCTGGCTTTAAATGAAATGTTTCATTATTGTGTAAGGCTCGTGAAGACTCACTCTTGACAAATGTTTTGTTGTACCGAAGTTCTGAAGTCGCCTTTGTACCGAGTTATTTTAATCTTGAATTATAGTGCGTACGTCATATCGCGGGTATTATTCATATTCGAATAAATATATTTAGGTATAGGAAGAAATAAATTTGGAAGATGTTTATACACAAATAATTATTTTAAAATTAATTTAATCCTAGTTTTAAAAAAAAAAGCTATGTGTGCTAGCAGCTGAAATCCTAATAATTATTATTATATACGATATTAATTTATGTAGTATATAATCATTTTTAATCATGTTTAATCAATTAAGTGAAACCTGGAGCTAGCAGAAGAAGAATGAACGTAAATTGAATTTATTAAGACGTACACGTAGTAGTATGCTAAAGTGATTTAAAATATTTTAAGAGACCTGAGCGCGCCGCATTATTCCCGTCCGTTTATTCAAGCGCTCTACAGCCATTTAGTGTCGAAGCGTACCGACCCAATGCGGATGGCAATGCATCGAGACGGACACTTCCGAGAAGTCATTCGAAAACCAGCCACTTCTCTAGTTACGAACTTTATTTGTATAAATTCACTTTCTTATCGTTGTTTTTTCAATAGTAAATCGACTAGCAATCAACTTGTGTATGTCCTGTTTAATTAAATACCTAGATTTGGTTACAGCATATATACTCACTAGCACATTCCACATTCATATACACCGCGACATATATCAACACTCGTGATATCTGAGGAGAGATAGGGCTCTCAGTCTCACCATTTACAAAACCTTCTGATCAGAAATGCATAACCTTCAAACATCACGCACACATTTCGACTCATATCATGAACTAATCATCTATCTTATAGATTTACAGGCGGTTTTCATAAATAACTAACTGGATTGGATAACTGGTGTCACAAACGATAATGTGATGATAAATAAAAACCCATATATACAATACATGAAATATCCATAGAAATATCGGTTCCTGCAACTCACCATGCAAGGCGAATTGCTGGCAGAGGAGAACATGAGCAAGACGGAGAACATCCTGGCAATGGTTTGGGAAGACCACAGTTGAACTATTTCGAGCAGCTGCAAACAATATATTGAGCACTAACGTTCGATAACCGGACAAATAATACGGGTGGTAGTACAGGTATAGAGGAACAAAGTGGGTGGAAACATAGTTCTGTTCTTAGTATAATGAACAAGATTAAAACAGAGTCGTTAAGGTGATTAAGTTATGTGAAATGAATGAATGACATGAATGTTAATAGCACCAGAAATAGAGGAAGTTCAAGGAAGACTTGGTATGACCAAATAAATCAGACGTTATAAGATGGCTCTGTTAGAATCCTCAAAAATTGAAAAGCTTTCATTAAAAGATGTATAAATATTTAACATTGTACAACACCATATTGAAGAAAGGCTCTCCATAACAAACCGAAAAATAGGTGTTGTGCTGTTTGCATATATTGGCATTTGCGGTAGCAGGACCAAAAGCGTGGAACTCTTTACCCTCCGTCATAAGAAACAGTGCATCAGAGATTTTATTTAAAAAGTAACTAAAAACGCACCCTTTTCAAAAAATCATTCGCATATGTGAAAATAACAATATTTAATTTTTAAAAACAAATATGATGTAACTATAAACAGTTTATGTGTAAAATGCCCTTGAGGTGAAAGTTTTTACGAAAATGGCGCTATACAAATTATCTAATATTATTATTTTGTATTACTGGAGATAGCCTGCAGAGACTGGTGAGATAACATTGTATGTAGAAGGATGAACCCTTCTTCAGCCGCAGGGAGGATTGTAAAACCAGAAGACTATGTTAAAAGAAAGAGCATTTGCGGTGGCAGACACAAACTCCTGGAATTCCTATCCCTCAATTATAAAGAACAGTGCATCAGAGACATTATTCAAAAAAATACTTTTCACAGTCATATGCAAACAAAACAATTTTAAATACTCGTACAAATATAGAACAAAACAATATATGTTTAAAGTTCCATTGTAATTTATTTGGTGTAATTTTTACCAAAATTGCATTATATAAAGAATCCAACGTTTATTTATTTCTCCATATACATGTATTGCAAATACGTACATATAATATATTTTAAAATAAATTACAATTTAAAACAAATTAGATGACTCACTTAGAAAGATACAAAATAAAATCTATCTATCGAAGTTACCTCCCGGGCCCGAACTCGGAACATTATCTTATATGAGACGACCATTAGTGGTATATATTTATGTATTCACATTATTATTATTATTATTATTAATAATATATTGGTCAAGTATTTCTTCAATATTTCGTCCCTTTTGAAGGATTATGATTATTATGCATTAGTAAACTGTGCGGACCTTAAATATCATCATAATTACTTTAGATATCTGTGCCAAGCAATAATCTTGCATTGAAAACATAATGTGAATTTTTTGCTCAATTTTTTTTTGTGTACCAGATTCAACGGACAAGGTGGCCTACCGCTGAGTGCGGAAGAATGACACGGGTCCAATAAATCACATGACATGGATTTTCTAGTGTTGGCTGCCTATAGCCTTCGCCCCACATTTTTGCTCCGAAACATCGTCTGTTTTGTCAGAGCGTACGCGGGTGGGCATATTCAAAAAAATGCCTTAAAGCGTCCAGAAATATTGCACGTGGTGACTTTATAACAAGCGGAATGAAGACGGAATGGCATCACATTGTATGTAGGGTCCTACCTACAGTGGTGTAAAAAGGGAGTTTCTATAAACAGGGTGTTGCAGAAATAAAGATTAATGATGCCTGGATGCCATAATAAATATTATGTGCAGTGAAAGAATGCTACCACGATGAATGCCGAGGCTGTCGTGTTGTGAGCACAGTTATAGAAACGGGGAGTTGTTGTGATTCTACTCTAAAGATTTATGCGATCTTCGGTGGCCGTTTATTTCTTATGAAGATGTCTTTAATATTTCGTCAACAGTTCAGCTATTCAAGGTTTGTGAAGAAAAATGAAATGTGCAAATCTTTTAGAAACAAACGCACGTATCTACAGATTTCTTATAATTTATATTTTTAAGTCACGGTCACATGTACGAACCACGTGTGTGTCAGGGGTAGGCAGAGAGGATACAGCGCCACACTCCTGACTATCCTGACACAATTATCGCCTCACCAAAATTCAAAAACATCTCATACAAGCTTGTTTTTTGTCACATTAATATTATTACTATTTTCAAACTAATCTAAACGCTTTTACTATGAAAATAGGACTAACTTGCTGGTCTTCTAGAACGGGGCGCGTACCCTCGACCACTAGATCACTTTACTAACAAGCTACTCATTATTGAGGCTTCTAACAGGACCATCTAATGTACTTGGTAGTGCGAAGTCATCCGCGTGCCGTCAACACCTGCATCATACAATTTTCTTACCATTCTCTCCTCATTCATCCGTTCCATATGACCAATCCACCCAAGTGAATCACGAGTGAAATTTAATTATATTTATTTTGACTAACTTACCATCATGACGTTTCTCCGCAGGGGTAAGTAGACAAAATAGAATGCCACGTTGTTTTGTCTTGGCTCATTCACTTTCATACTCGTTGATTATTGAAGCTTCTAACAGAATTGTCCTCCAATATCTGATCATGACAAGTCTCTCGCGAACGCCCTCAGTTCCTGCTATATAATATTTTAATTTTGATTTAGACATTTTATTATAAATTTCATTTGTTAGAAACACAGACCAGTAAATGAATAGATAGGAAATAGAGTGTACATATAGGAGAGCGGTTTGAAATATTTGTTGCGGGACGAGAGGCATTATATACACATTCTTGGTGGAAATATAAATCCAATCGTTTATGATACATTTATGCAACTTCGAAAATTAAATCTTTGTGCAAACAAGACGTATTTTTTTACATGTCAATGGAGCGCTATAGATTCATCATTACTGATGTTTTCATTTTCCAATTGAATAGCAATTATGTGGAAGAGCTGTGGTTTCAACAAGGCGGCGCAACATACCACTCAGCGCACTCCATAATCAATTTATTGAAGGAAACATTCGATGAGCGCATAATTTCGCGTAATGGACCTATTAATTGGCCTCCAAAATCGTGTGATTTAACACTTTTTAATTATTTTCTGTGAAGATATGTGAAGTCGCTAGTCTACGCCGATAAACCAGAGACGATAAATGACTTGGAAGCCAACATCCATAGCGATATTGCCGATATACGGCCCCAGTTACTCAAAAAAGTGGCCGAAAATTAGACTTCCAGATTACGCTTTATTCGAGCCAGCCGCGATGCCCATATGCACGAAATCATATTTAAACACTAATGGCATAAAATTTTCTTTCCAATAAAGCCAATGTCATGGCCATTACCACGATTTTTAGGTGTTTCATTTCATTTAATAGTACTATACCTCTAAAATTAAAGATTTATCTTATCTAATAACTTTTATAACTGCTTGAGTTTTATTGTGAAAAACACTACAACTTAAAAAAAAATTCTTTAAAAATAGTGCATATATCAAAATCGTTTATATATAAGTTTTTATAATAGTTTATCGTAAAGTGCCCTTTAGGTGATTTTTATTTATTTATTCAATATTTTTCTTCTTGAAAAACAAACAGATTTATAGTAATAAATAAAACAATAATTATAATACTACTAAAAATTTAAGCCATTTACCCCTGCAAAAACACCATCTGTTTTGGGCAGATCCGAGTTATGATTACCACAATATTGTATATCTTCTTGGGCATCCTATAGTATGTTACACAACCATACAAAACAAATAAAACTACTATTAAACACAATTTCTAAATGAGCTTCCCAGCAACAACACTGTATATCACCCAAGTTCCATCTATCTATCATCTACATATATTTGTAAAAACCGATAAACAGTGTTGTTGCAGGGGGGTGGGGGAACTTACATATTTTCTAGACTGCAATATAATAATATGAATAAGTTTAATATGTAATGATAGAATAAAGTGTAAATAAAAATAAAATAAACTACTACTTAAATTATGGCAGTGAATAAATATTATATTAAAATTTAAGAAGAGTATTAATTATTATTATTATTCTTCGTCATATAAAAACCCAAATAATGGCGCGCCGCTGAAATGAACTGTCAAAATAAATATTTAAATCGATCACATGTTAACAAATCGTTTTCCATTCGTTGGCCAAATGCACATCCGCAGTACGCGGTGCAGCATCCGAGTTCAGGAAGATCCATTATAGATCTTTTGTGCCAGAAATTATGGACCAGATCGAAAATATCCATCCCTTTGTCGCAAAATTCATTTGTATGCACTTTATTTATGAATGCGAATTACGAAAGGGGCTATTGAAGGACGAAAGGGAGTCACTCGGCCGTCCCTTTCCAACCCACTCATATTGTACCCTCGACCGTCGCAACAAAGGCTGTGTGACGTCCCGCTATCGAGCTTTTTGTAAGCCTAAGCCATATTTCACAAACTGGATTAATATATTTATGTTAAAAATTATAAAGGAACCACCATTCATATGTTTGGCATTTGATCTTCGGCTGTTGTAACGCTATTGTTACCCGGACTTTAGATGTGTAGGGAAAAAATATACATTCACAAACACAGGGGTTCACAGGGTTGTTAGGCGGATTAAGGGGATATCAATAAACATGAGGTTCTTATTATTTATTTTATTAATAATTGTTTAAAATAATTCACCTAGGGCAGGGGTTGGTCGAATTTCTAGCGCGAGTAGCCAAAAACTAATTAAACAGAATCTAAAAATTTTCATAGATCCGCAACATAAATTCACATATAAATTTTAATGACAAAAGAAATAGAGATACAATCATGATTTTTATTTAAAACTCAAATTCACAATATAGTCATAGGCTACTTATATGAATAGAATTTATGAGAGTTTTAAGGCTTCAATGCCACTATTGCACTACTTATAAAACAATAAAATTAAATAATTAAACACTTTTTGGGCTTTGTAAAGTTTACAAGTTGAAACGGTGACCTAGCATCGCAAAAGCTTTATTATGTCCGGCATGTAACTACTTGTTCAATTTTAGACACGATTGTAAATTATCGTAGGTTAAATTGTTTCTAAGTGCAGTGCATACAAACAAAAAAGCTGTGCATAACTAAAAATTCTGGAAAACAAATATAAATTAAATAATTTGATTAACATAAATGGAAACATTGTTTTACAATTAGCGCCATCTGTGTGCCAATAGAGACTTTAATTGCTTAGTTCTAAAAACTACCACAAAAACTCACCGCTGTACCCGTGGCGCTCTCGTGTATTCGCCGCATCGAGCTATTCACATTACTCTAGTCTGTCTTTAAGCTAGTGAATTACTCGAGTCATATTATTTACTGAATTGAAAATTTATTTATATTGTTCCGTTTTGTATGGAGTCGTTACCAATGCTGTTTTTTTAACTGAATAACATTAAAAAGGGTTACAACTGCGTGTAAATCATTGAAGTATCTACTTCCTCTTTTATTAATTCGAGAATTTTACCATCTTACTGATTTCATGATTGTTTTTTAAATTTAGAGCATGGATTGATTTTTGATTTGGGAAAAATAAAAAGCAATTGGCAGTACTATTTCCAACGTTAACCTTTAATAGAAATAATTATTTTCTTTACTTATTACGTGAAGGATTTTCAAACAATAAAATAATCATTTTCAGTCATAGATAGTGTTCTTAAAAACGTTCGTATATTTTTTATACGGGTAAGAAGGTATTATCTTACGTTAAAACTTTAACTTTAATAACACTATTAATAGTACTATACAAATACAAATAAATACATGTTAGGGTCGTATAAGTGACGGATTTATTTTGTCTAAAGACGTTGGTGAAACGAAAGTACATATAGTGTATTACATATATTATACATGATTGTTTAACGTCATTGGTAACAGCATAACCTAAATGTATACCTACTGCACGCCAATGATAAATAGGTAGAGCCAAAGATAGGCAAATGCTAGTTGTTTTATTGTGTCATAGCACTGTAGATCGCGCTGTGGAAGTAGAACAGAGGACCACGGTGCTTTTTAGTGGGTCATGAGCGCATCAACCGAGAGAGAGAGAGAATTATAAATAATTCTATAGATCAAATTCGTTGATCTACATTTAAAACCCATACTACTTTGAGGTTTCTTTTGTAATAAATAACTTCATTTCATACATTTTTGCACTCACGCTCTTTAGGATACCTTCCCTTCGTAAATTTTAGTAGCAAATTTAATAAACAACATAACAAATTATACTCCGCAGTCCACAAATAAAAGCCTATTAAAAATAATGAAATGTTTACTGGCAATTAAAGATGCAATAAACGAAGAATGCTAAGTACGCATTAAGGAATATTAGTTTACGTTTACATTAGCGAGAAAAAACTTATAGTCGGCTTGCACGCAATGTTTTTATTGACATACTACATTATCATTTGTTTTGACAAAAAAATATTAATTGTTATTTACGAGTACACATTTAAACTATCTTTGATGTGTAAAGTGGTTGATAGTTAGTAGATAATTTATATTATGAAGCTGGCGAAAATGAAACAAAAATACAAGAAATATGGACGCTCGGGTAATTTTTAATTAACATATTAGGAATTAATTTTAAACTGATCATAACAAAGTCATTATCGTCTCTCCTCTGCTGGATACCTGTGCGATGCTTCAATTTCAAGATCTTCTTTCATCACTGTATGTCATCTCTTCGATAAATATGTCCAGCTCGTTGCCACTCGAGCTTGCAAATCTTTTGAGATACTTCTGTTACGTTGGTTCTCTGTCAAATGTGTGTTATGTCGATATCTCAGAGATATTCCTAGCACAGCCCATTCCATTGCTATTTGGGAAAATTAGCATAGAAAATCGGGTTAATAAAGGATCACTTAAGTAATTTCATGAAATGAAATCAATGAGTGAGGAGACATCAGAAATAGACGACTTGGCGATATGACGTACAATTATATGTAATGCGAGAGTTGTACTAGAGAATGTTGCAGTCTACCATTCGTACCTACCTGTGAAAATAGCGTAATACTAGTTAGTTAATTAGATTAAAATAATATTTATTTACTTTTGACTTAAAGATTATACACAGATTTTTCAAATTTCTATTAGATTACGGAAATCCATTAATTTTCAAGAAAATTTTAAAAAACATAACAAAATACGTGTTTCAATAAAACATTTTCTATAAAGATTTGAATAATCTTTATTTGAACTAATATTTGACAAAATCATATACATATTTTTTATAATTATATACACGTTTTACCTGATTTTCATAAAAGATGATTAAATTAAATTCTTGAACATTAAAAATTTGATTATATTTCTTTTCTTAAATATCAAATAATTTCAATTATCAAATAAATAATGATAATAAATTAATTATACTTGTTTGAGTGAAAAATAAAGTACCCAATTAAAAAATATCGTATAATTGGTTGGATGTATTTTGTAAAATAAGTTTAATCAGATACACCGCCAAGTGGCTATACGTACAATTGCAATGTAACATGACCCAACTGATTCGACGCATCAAACCGTGACACGTCGAGTGAGTGGCATGACGTATGGTGTACGTTAGTACGACAATGGTGCAATCTATTCATGTCTTACATCAATCAATTAGAATGCGTAACATGCGTAAATATGCTTCACTTAATACCGCAGATGCAAAAAATGCACTCGTCAACAATAATTTTCTGCGAGCGAGCAAAACTGTTCTTTGCGAAATACGACGTGTTTATTAGTATTTATGAGGCATTGTTGGCGTGTTGTGTTTGATTATGTGCTGTATGTATTTTTAATACGTGACCTGTAAACATTTAAACAAAAAACCGCGGTACGTGTCTCAGAAACGTGCAACAATGTAGAAAAAAAATAAAATTCATAAATTTAGTTATACAATTAAAATTAACAATATTTTAATATGTCCAAGAACACACAATTACTGAATTTTTACGTTCAAAAGTATTGTTATATTATAATATAATATAAATACAATAGCTTCGTCTCTATGAGATATATATAATTTGTTTAGGAGAACACATTCTTATTGTGAAGTTGTAATTATTCAGAACATAGGTCTGTGATAAAAAGGTAACATATAGGGTCGAAAATTGTCGCTAAAAATAATGTCGCTGTAGCTTAGTTGGATAAAGCACCTTCCCCGGTTAGGAAAGATATCCAGGTTCGAATCCCGGTGGCGCAACAACAATATTTTTCGATAAAATTGATTTTATATGTATATCTTTATAATTAATATATTTAATTCATATATAATTTGTTTAATTAAAATTAAATTAAGCTCCCCCATGGCAGGCGAGGACTCTAACCACTACACTATCGAGGAATATATGCTCTTTATAAATACTACGTTACGAATTTCCCTCGGAATAACTATTTTTCTTCACTTAATATTAAATGTTAGTATTATAGTTTTATGTTAAGCATAAAAAATCAATAATATATATAAATGCAACAAATTTTAATACTAAACATTTAATGTAATATTCTACAATAATTATTTGACACCGCAGTGTACTAGAAAAATAGCTAATATGGCAAAAACGTCCTCAAACATTTATTTTTTCAAAAAAAAAATTGGAAGCGCCTGGTATTGGAAAGGAGAAAAAAACACAAGGTAAAAGTGATAGTAGGTACATAAATATGATCAATTTTAGTAGAAATGCTGAAAAATACAGGCACATTAAAACTAGCTTGCAAATTCTCGTTAACAATTATTTATAATTTTCCTCGACATATTTCTGTGACCAAGTTCATCCACTTTTAGCAATATCTTCTTAACGATAGCACACATCCGAAGTATTGTCGGCGCTTTGCGGCATTTATTTATAATCCAATGAATGTCTTTTTATCTTTTGAAATTAGTAAAATTAACTTTGTGGTTAAAATTCATTATTTTTATTTGTTTACTTTGTTTTATTAGCCACTCATTGAGTTTAAATAAATCGTATTTATGTATTTAAATAATGCCTATGAATGGCAAACTGTTTTTTTTATGTAAACGTTATAAATTTTGTACATTTTAATGACTCGCCAATTGCTTATCTGCGAGTCATTATTATTACATAAGTCAACATTATACTAGTATCACTAGTATTAGTTGGAACTTCGACTGGTGAATATCATACGACCTCTATCTATCCCTCTCCATCATATGTCCTCCGGTTAAAATATATTTATGTTATCATTATAAATAATAAATTAAAGTTTTCAAAAATGCGTCCACCTGGTTTAATGTTGTTTGAAGCCGTCCAACTAATGATTCTTCCATAAGGATTGATCCAAAATGGCGTCATTTCCTCCCCCTCCCTCTCCAAGGTGTGACTTACCCCTACACGTGTTTTAGGCCGTAAAACAGCGTCGGCCATCATGAAATATGTCACGCTACCTTTATTTGTTACCCTCTTATGCATATTTTATGCCCCAAATAGCTGTTTCACATGATGCCTTATAACAACACCGATATTCGTGTCCCCAAGCTCAGCTCCACCTACTAAACAATCGGCTTTATGGCGGTGTTGTACACTAAATGCGTTCAAATTTATCACACTACTGTTTTTAATAATTATTACTTTTTCATCCCTTTTCTAACACCACACGCTAAACTATTTTTCATTTTAGAGTGAGTATTTATATCATATGTGTTGACATTTAATTCAGTTTAATGTAATATCATACAATTCTAATCCATCAGAAATATTTTACGAACGCTTCACAGGAAGATCATTTTCATTCCTCCTTCATGTCAATATTGATATATAGTGGCCTCAATCAGATGAGAGTTGGCTCGTAATGCATCTCCGCAAGTCCCGGTCCTGGGTCGCCTTAACAGCTGATTCCAGGGTCTCTCCAGTTAGAAGCAACGCATCAATGAGCCATTTTTCCACGTCTTCTTAGACCTAAAGTTGTACCCAGGATAATTTTCATTCTTGGCCTATTAATTTGACGCGTAATGTGGCCGAAGAAATAGAAAGATATTTTGTTCACGACTGTATATAGGAGTTGCTGCGGTTGAATTTGTTACAAGATTAAGGCACAGGAGGTTATAGCCTATTAATTAAAAATAACATGAATATTTCAATGTCTCTTGGATCGCAACTGTCTGAAGCTACCTTTATTGCTAGCAGTTTTAATAATTTCTCGTGGTCTTTGCATCACATGTCCATGCCGCGCTAAACAAACCTCGGATATAAACATTTTAAATTTTGTCCAATTTTTTTCCTTCCATCTCCACCATTTCTCACCTCGGCATGTTCCATCCTATGCCTGCATTTACATTTCAAGTACGTGCATCTTGTCCATCCGTTTCTTTATCGTCTTATATATATAGCACTCTACACAATTATTGTGCAAACTGATTATCCGTATTACAATAATTGTTGCATACAATAGTAGAAAAACACTTAATACGTTCTAAGTGCCTTGGCAATCACGCTATATTTATATTTGCCTTTTTGTAATCTATTTGTGGTGGAGCATTTTATTATAGTAACGAGGTATGGTTTAACTAAACCATTGTTCTAACTGCAATTGTGAAATTTGTGTTTTCTTGTAACGATGAGTGCCAACTGATTTTTCGTAATTTTTATTTCGTAGTTAATTCTGAGTTACCATTCATATTTTTAACGAATGCTAATTACACAGTATCAGTCACTATAAAGATAGCGTGAAAAGTTTTTTGCATGAAAGAAAGATTTTTGAAATATTTATCAATCCATGAAGGAAATCTTTGCATATTTTAAAAATTATTATTTGTTATCTTCCTTATTTTATTATTCTTTCTTCCTTCATCTGCACAAATCGTGGTTCTGGTTTTCGTCAACAGCTGAATCCAAAACATTTTCTAGTCAAGATCAATTTTCTGGTACTATAAATTATTTATACCTATATTTTTATTTATTATCTTTGTTTTATTAACAACTAAATTAAGTTTAAATACATCTACCGGTTTCGAAAAATACAATTTTCTTCTTTAGGATGTCATAACTAACTAAAACATATATTGTTTCTTTGACAGAATCTATTTAAAAAAAAAAAAATACCTAACTTAAATCATTACTTAATACAAATTTACTCGAATAATTTTTAAGAAAAATTTTTAGAAAGGGACTCGTAGTTAAATTTAGTTAGTTGTTTATAATTTTTTGATTAGTTTTACACGCTTTATTTATCTCCAACGATTCCAAATTATTTAATTTGTGACCAACACCGTTTATATGCAAAATTGACAATCCCAATTTTTTATCAAAATCATAACCATTTTCTATCAAATGATTAGAAAATTCTGAAAACCGTTTTAATCATTTAAAATTATGTTTCTAGGATAATATTTTTATAATTTTAAATATATTATCAAATAAAGTATTATGTACTTTAAAAGTAATTAATCATTTTATTCTAAATACTTTAATTCCGTGTTTAAAATGAGACAAAAAATAATAATAATAAAATATATTTTTATCGCATCTACCATCCATTTGAGAAGACATTTCACCGTTATTACGAAACGGACACAATGTGTTACATCGCCGTGCTGGGTGAATAATCTACCATTTTATTTGAGATAAATCTATCGCTTCTTTTTATTGTGAGCCTGGTGGTAGATGACAAACGCCAACGGAACACACGGTAGCAACAAGGATCTGTTATCTGAGAGAAGATCACGTCTAAAGCTTTGGAATGGGCCGACACATCAGCTACTTTTAATAAGTATAGTGACACAATTAAAACGTCAATGAAGCAATTACCTAGTGAACATTTTAAAAATTCTTATTCTTCTTCTTCAACGGCACTATATCCCAAGGTGGGATTTGGTCTCCTCCACGAGTGCTCTCTATTGACTCCTGTCCTTGGCAATTTTTATCCAGTTCTCGGACTCGTTCATCTTGCTCCAGTATTCTTCCACACAGTCAGCCCGCTTCTTTCTTGGTCTGCCTCTAGTTCGCTTCCACTGAGGTGTCCACTTGGTCATGATCCTCGGTGTCCTAATTAATATAATTAAATCAAATTCGTAAGTATTTTTATCACACCCACCGCATTGATGCGAAGCATTGCTTGTAATTATTAATAACTTTTGAACCTATCACCAGAACCAATATAAATATATACACGATAGAAATTTATAGAGATGTGGAGGGCTGTCACCTCCACACTTATCATCTAGAAACACAACGAAGCTGAACGCACCCAGCAATGCGAGTTTTTGTACAAACTGACAAACGCGGTCACCTGCACCCCCGGACGAGCCGAGTCACGATCACTCTACTTGTATATTTCGGGCTCATAGTACTAATTCATTTTTTTGTACAATTTAACCTTAATAAATTCAGTTTATCTGTAAGTAGTTTATATATATTATATTATATTATAGTTTCATATTGTAATTTATTCATTATTACAAATTTGATGATGTATCCGAGTTCACCTTATTTTCATGGTCCCTATAACATTTAACATTATAACATTCGAATATTTCCCAAATTAAAAAAACGGAATCAGTGCGAGCGAACAGAGCCTTTGGGGAATACTTGCGTTACTTATTTTTGTCTGCTTTAGTTACATCAATGAATGAAGCTGTAATTTTATTTGAAATTATCACATTTTCTTCTTCTTTTTCTAGTTTCGATCACCGTGATCAAGCGTGAGTTTCTTGGAAAGACTTCTTGACTTCTAGACTGTTCCACTTCTGGATATTTCGTAACCAGGACACTTTTATTCTACCAAACCACAGTTAATAATTTTGTCTTGCCGATGTGAGCAGCGGAGCTTGGGCCCACATCTCCACCGGTTTGCATAGTAGAAAGCATGAGAAATGAGAGTTCTTATCGAATAAAATCTATCAGAATTACTTAGCACCAAATCTGCATTAATAATTTGGGGAAAAATAATTATTAAAAGTAACAAAATATAAAGGTAGGCTGTTAATAATAATATAATTAGAAAGTTAAAATGAACAAGTTTAAAATTATAAAAATATAACTAAACTAACGTGAATTAAATTAGAGAATTTCATATAAAAAATCAAGCTTAGGGTATAATTTACATCAATTAATCAGAGACATCATTATTAACAGACCAAATTACTTCGTTGTCGTTCCATTTTGCATATCGTGGATGTAGTTCTTACATTCCCAGGGACTGATGATCGACTTATCATCAAAAGCGCCAAGATACAGAACTCAGCGCGACTCTCTGTGATCCATGGTAGTTAACGTTAGTGATATGACATCAGTCCAGCGCGTCCGACTCCAAATGTATGGGCTGGCAGGACCAAACCCTCTGACAGCTAGAAAATATCCAATATTGCTGGGCAGGACCAATCCCACTGCAAAGCCATGAAATATCTAATATTCTGGGTCTCAACACCTAACCAAATGTGCAAAACATCCCGGCAGGCATTCCCTATCTGCCAGGATCAGATGATCCACAAAATCCAATGTGGCACCATCAAATAATCTCTCTCATGACTGATTTGACAATAATTTATGTTCTAGTATCAAACACCTTTCCAGATTCTAAATAATTTCACGCCACAGCATAATCGTCAATAGATATGCTGCCACTCCGCCGGGCCCCTTTTTAACTACTATTTTACTATTTTTCCTTTAATAATAATAATAATAATAATAATGTGGCATTTTGGCTATCATTTGCAATTTTTGTATAAATAATTATTTACCAGACTGGAGTTTACTCTTGGTAGACTCTAGTTTATAGGTACAGTAATTGGATATGGGTCACAATTATTCTCGGCATTATTCACACACCTATGTATGCATATTAATTTTGTCACATCATTTGAGACATTCATATTGTGCTTCAAATTAACTATTTATTTTAGTATTAAATCTAAAAATAATTTTCTAAACATATAATAAAAAAAAAATGAAAATATTAATTCAATAAATTTGAGATGGACACAGAAGAAATGGCAAGTGCGATTGCTTATTTTCTCATCACCGGGCGTGGTGAGAGAAAAATACATTTTTCTCACTCTTTGATACGTCATTTCCTTTGTCGTGGATTTTATTTGTAATAAGCGAGAATGCCCTTATAGGGTGACGGTGCCCATTTATGACAAGACTCGAATATTAAAAATCCAACATATTTAATTATTATAAATACTAATTAAATGCATTAATTAGAAACATATACATATAAAATCAATTGTATCAAAAAATATTGTTGTTGCGCTACCGGTATTCGAACCGGCATCTCTTTCATCAAACCAGGGAAGGTGCATTATTCAACTATGCTACAGCGACATTATTTTTGACGATAAATTTTCGAACCTATATGTTACACTTTTTCAAATTAATACATCTTTCGTAAATAGCAAAAACAAAGTAGATGGTTTTCAAATAATGGAACGAGCATCGATATTAATTATTGTATTCACTAAAATAATTCAAATTTAATGTCATTTTTGTCACACATTTTGTCCCTAACATTAACGACTTGTTATCTACTTCTCATCTATGTATCGTATTTATCTTTATTAATTTCTCGACATTTATTTATCAGTAATAAAATTGTTGTCACTCGGTCAACCTAAGAGGCATTTCTCAAGAGAAGTACATTATTGTTTTCAGACAATTTTCTTTGTTTAATCTTTCCTGTTCTTTGATCTGTTTCCAGGAGACCAGCAAGTTAGTCCTATTTCCAAAGCACAAGCGTTTAGCTTAGTTTAACAATAATAATAATATTTATATGATACGTATTCCGTGTTCACGTCGCTATTTAAAAAAAAACAATAAAAAATCTGGGTTACAGCGCCGGCACTAGACTTTTTGCCGCCGCAGGCAAGATTTTTTTTTCCGCCCTAGTTAAACTTAGTGATGTAAAAAAAAAACTACAAGAAAGCTGCCGCAGCGTTGCAATTCTAAATCTGCAACTTACAAACAATGCTTTTTTTTCACTAATTCATAACATCAGTCATCTCAAAATCGTTTAATGTGTTTTAGGATACCATATGTGGTGGTATTGTTACTTTTCATGAAGTATCCAAGGTATGTGAAGCGTTTTAAAGTGTTGGATTAGCGTTTAGCGTTTGTCGCAACCAACTGCCATATATCTGATCTTCTGCTTATTTACTATCGATTCAATCAGGTCTATAATTTAACGGATCATTAAATATTTAGGTTTACAAATTACATTATTAAACATTAAAAAATTCTCTATAGGTATTGAATACATTTTTGTTGTTATTGTTTACTATTATCTTTTTTAATTATTCTTTTATTTAAGACATTTATACAATTTAGGTTGTATTATGGCTGTCTCACTAGAAAGGTCTGTGTTGAGACAGACATAGTTTATAAGCAGGATAACGCGATTACAAGGTAGATATTAAATATATTATTTTAAAGACATTTAAAATAATAATTTTTATAAAATTGATCAGTATGTTTGGATGAGGGCATCAATATTAAATCTACCCATATTGCATTCGCAAGTTTTAATTATAGTTTTATATTTTTGGGATAATTAATTATCCTATAATAAAGTTTAGGTTCAAAATATATTCAATTCCTTTGCACGTATGCTGTATGTGCTTTTAGGGTTTGTAAGTTAAGTAATGTTTATTTGTGCGTGTGGTAATTATATTTTGAGTTATTTTAAAATGTATCGGTTTGTGTTTGTCTATATAGTTTAGAGTAGTTAGCATATATTTGTCTCATATCAAACACATTTAGTTTAACACAACCAGTAGGTTTCGATACATAGTTTTTTTTTATATATATCTTTCTAAATAATTAATAAAATCCACAGTTGTTCATTCCCGGGGCCTGAATCCATCACCATCCGGAATGCCGGTAGCCGCCTCATCTAGATGTATCGGGCGATAGATCTGTAATTGTCCAGACCTCCTTCGGAGAAGATCTTGTCTCTCAAAAAATAAATATAAGACAGCCTCAGGCACAGATATATTAAAAATATATTTGAAAAAATGTCCTCGTACCTTCATTGGATGTTTAACACGTTTTTTTCATATGGTATTTATTTAGATAGATGTGTATTGAAAATACAGTGTACTTCAAAGGTAGCTGATTATAAAGTTATTCTCAGAGTTCCGATTAAAAGAAAGACAAAATCAATGTCTGATCAAATCAGTATTTCGTGATTATTTTTTTTAATATACTGACAAGACTGCATTGTTAAATAATTATTCGATAGAATTTTGCAGTGAACATCTTTATATAAAGGAAATGGTTAATTAAAAATACTGTGCAAAAACAAAAAAAATTAGAAAAAATCTATGGATAATGAAAGGCGTGAAAGCATAATGACGAGGAAGAAGACGGTCTCCCCAAGCAAGGTACGGTTACTTACGATACATAAGTGATTCTTAGCGATTCTATCTAATGAATTAAGCGTATCGCCGGAGACACATACATAGTTAAAAGTTATCTTTGCATTTAAAGCGGAGTGAAGATTGAACCAACTAATGTGAACTGCTTATATTGGTGTGAATACTGCTCATCCAAATAAAACACTACAATTATGATTTTAATACTAAGCTATGTGACAACTTTTATTATATCTTGATGAAATAAAATATAAAATGTGAAATTAATTTAATATAAATTGAGATAATAATGGTTTAAATCTTCGTAGATACAAATCGTATAAAATCAGTAAATTGGATAGAATCGTTGAAATTCTTATTGTAGTATTATTTTTTAGATAAAATTTGTATACTTACATTTTTTAATCTATTTTATATATTATTTGTGAGCATTTTTAGTACGAATTCAAATGTATGTATCGAGTGGTAGCAGTTAAAAAAATGAAGAAATCAGGTTTTGTTTGTAAAGTATAAACCTTAAAAAAGCAAACTTCGGCCGTGGACAACGTGAATACAAAAAAAATCTCCCTTTACTCATTCATTCACAAATGTGGGAACACATCTTTTGATCTTAATGACCTGCATCTCATGGACCACGGACGGATAAATAAAAGACGTGGAAAATATCAAGCGTGTTTCTCTTACAAAAATTTGGCCTTTATCATTTGTCAAAATCCCCGGTCAGAAACTAGTTATGTGTGTTTGGAAGAAGGGTATGAGATACGATGAAAGGTCTCGGCTATTTATTGTGATATGCTCTCTTTTTTGAATGGGTCTGGTCTGAATGAATTGAGATGTGTTCAGTTTTGGACCACAAAAAATCAGTCGTCGAGAAAGGATGTCCTGATTAATGAAACGTCAAATTATGTCTGAACCTTGAAGTCATCTGTTTTGTGAAATCCATCCTTTATACAGAAAACACTTGAAGAAATATCTAAATTTTCATAACATTCATTGATTTTTTAATTATAATAGATTATATAATAACGGTACTTTGAATGAGGTTATTGGTAACAGAGATCGATTGGACACAGTAATGGTCTAAACGGTAGCGCACATCTCAAATATTGTCAACGTACCACGAAATACAATTATTCAATTATTGTTTTCATAAACTACTTCAGTTCACTTTTCAAGCTCCGGGAATAAATAATCAAATTTGAAATAATACAAAACTCTTAAGAGACATTAAAGGTTGTAGAAATAATATTTTTAATTAAATTACACGTGTTATATTGCACATTAATGTGCTTTCTCTGATTTTACAATAATCTTAGGTATATATTTTTCATTTTGTATTTAATTGTATTTTATCTCAGATTGAATTAATTATTAATTTATCATATATGATTTGTTTGCAAACTTACCCTAAAACAATCTTACCTAGTTAGGCACTGTATTTTAAAAATCTGTCATCAATTTACATTTGTCATGTTTTTTTGTGAAATTGGTATACCTATGTGCAAATGCAACAAGCACTTCGCTGGTAACAGCCCTAAGATCTGCAGGATTACAAAAAAGGAGAAGCATAATCAAGAGGGCGGCAGTTCACGGAGATCACGATCCTAAGTCATGAGGAACGGACGTGGATGATGATTTTGTAAAAATCTCTTACAATAATATTTATCTGTAACTGTACAGTATTGTACATACTGCTTGACTGTTTTTGACTCCACCCATAAAATATTATAGACAAGGTCTATTAAACTTTGTATAAATTTTTCTCAATAAATTATTATTAAAGATTAGACTATTTAAATATTTTATTTAATGTACATTTGTTACTTATTCGATATCAAATAGATTTATCGATTTCGACACGTCCGTGTCATTTATAAGCGTTGTTTAAATTAACTTAAAATATACAAGTACAGTAATTAGGTATTGCTAGGTGGGGGTAGTGAAGATTTGGAGGGAAGGGGATGGAAGGGGATTTGATACAAAATACGTAACACATATACGTTGAATAAACTCTTCAAACAAAATGTCTAGAAATTGGTACATAGTCAATGCCCAAGAATACAAAAAATTGTCTACTATTTAATCCTGCTGTAACCAACTTTCAATTATATAGGGTGTCATTTCAAGATTAAATTGTAATTGTTCGTAAACCGTAAACGTAAGGTAAGTGGGAGGGGTATTGTTCGACGCACGTGATTTGCTGATTTCCCAGTCACAATGAGTCACTGGTCGGGAGCGCACCTCGCATTCGCGGTTGAGCAATATTTAAAGTTCAGTGATTCATTGGTTGGTCGCGCTTTTTGTACTCACTTTAATATTCAACGAGTAAGTGATGGGCCGAGCACACCTCTAATTTGGTGTTGGGTTCAACAGTTCAGACAAGAAAGGACAATGGTTAACCAAACTCCTCCGGGATCATCAACGTCAGCAGCGACGCCAGAACATGTGGCTCAAGTTCGACGTGAAATCGATAAGAAAGATTGCAGCCTGTACTGGAATAAAAAAATCAACAGTGCACGTTATTTTGAAAAAAATAATACAGTTTCACCCATACTAACTGCAAATCAGGCAGTTTCTCAACAAAAATGACTATTCTTTACGTGAAACATTAGCGAGAACGATGCTGGAACGTTTTGGAACAGCACGTACGCTAGGAAACATATTTTTTACTGACGAAGCACATTTTCATACCAATGGCTATATTAATAAACAGTACATAAGATACTGGTGCTCCGACAACCCAATAATGTTTGCACTGTTCAAAAACGACAGTGTGGTGTGCAATTTCTGCCCGAGGGATAATTGACCCTTACTTTTGTAACCAGCGAGAGACACTGTTGACGTGTATTACTGAATGATCGATGATTTGTTGGTACCGCAACTGCAGCCGTTTTCCGGATTCAACTACAGAACGCAATTTCAGCAAGACGGGGCCACTCCACACATAGGTAGAGTTTCAATGGAGAAGCTGAGGGGAATTTTTCCTAATAAATTAATCATCAAGTACGGAGTCATATGACCTTAGAGCGTTCGACTTTTTGTTGTGGAGATACCTTAAGTTGAGAGTTTACATTGACAATCCTAGAACAATCAGGCCCTACAAGAAAATATCCGCCGTGAAGTTGCTACCATTGAATCGACGCTTTGTAAAAGTGTATGGAGAAAAATGGACGGCATTTAGACGATATTGTTTATAAAACGTAAAATCCGCATCATTAAACTCCATTTTTTATAAATAAAATATGAGAATAACATTGTAGTTTTTTTAAATTTATTATTGAACTTGAAAATTTTCCGCTGGACACCCTTTATGTAATCCATCTGTTTATCATACCTACCTCCCAAGTGTTTAGTAGTGGAACCGAAGATATGGACCATAAGTACAGAGAAACAAATAATTGAATGTCCAGTGAGAGCAAACTGCAGTGTAGAGTACAGGGTAACCTGTATCAATAGGACTTGATGATTAAGTATTTATTTACTGGTTTATGTTTAAATAGATGAACTTCATTGGCCATCTGTTTGATGGGACATATCCAAACCAGGGTTAGCACAACGTTTTAAATAAATATAAAATTAAAATATAAATAAGATATATATTCAATTCACAATCAAAACTATTGTCTCTCTAACTGCTCAAATTAAATCAAATATCTTGGAGTAATCATCGATAAAAATCTTAAATGGACTAATCAAATTTGTCGTGTTCTTAAAAAGATTAAAAAATTAATGGACATATTTTTAAGAATTATAACATTTTTATCAATAAAAAAATTGTACATAGTATGCGATGCATTTATTCAATCCATATTACAATATGTCATTACTATACGAGTCTGATTCCAGTAAAGAATGCACAAAATCTTATCATAACAGTATTATTAAAAAAACCAAAAGATTATTCAACAAAATAACATTTTGAAAAATTCAAAGTACCAACATTTTGTGATCTGTTTATAAGAAATTATATTCTTAAAATGTTAAAAAAAATATCATTTTATTACTGAAAATAGTACTAGGTTTAAATTTGTGTTTTCATGCTCAAAAATCAACATATAAGAAAAAAAAATTGAACAGCTTACCCGATGACATCAGGAAGATTAATGATAATAAATAAATAATTAATGCTATCAAAAAATACTTCAAAGATAAACTTGTTCACCGAAAATTATAATATTTTTATATCGTTATTACTCTTCTCTGCACAAGTATATGCTTTTTAGAGAAGTGTAGAACAAAATAAAAATATATTATTATTATTGCATTGTACAGATTAATAAATAAATAAATTTAAAAATATCTATCAGCATACTATAATGCTATATTCTTGTAACGTTAGACGGAGGGAATGTAAATATCTGTTTATTTATGACTAGTTGCTGATGGACTAGGTAGGTACCTAAATTCCACTACCGTATTTGATTACCTACTATTAATAAAATCATTAAATAATACCTCATAATTATAATATCTGAGACATAATATATATTTTTTAAATAATAATAATAACAAATATAGAACATGAAAAAAATGCGAGTCAGGTATTTATAATAATTTAAAGGAAACTTTTTATACTGAATGTTGGATCAATTCCATTTTCGTGATTCAATATAATATGGTTAGAACAAATCTTCCTAAAATTGACTCATTTTTCTATAAAATTATGTATGTAGGTATATATTATATAGATATGTTAAGAAAAACACATGTTTTATTGTGAAGTTACATTTTCTGAACAATAGTTCTGCGGTATTTAATAGAGAACAGTAATTAATCAACTAGAAAGATATATAGAAAAAATGTATTTTTTTGATACATTGTGACGTCGTATTTCATCCGTCCTCCGGCTCGCTCAGGGAAGCATGAGGTGCGTGGATCTGATGCACAGAATTCACCATGTCGCTTTCCATTCACATCAGCTGTCATTCTCAGGGAAAATAAAATTAGTTTCAAATTTTTATAATAACATAATTTAATGGTTTACTCAGATACGAAAACATATAAATTATAAGGTAGAATTTAGTAAGAATCCTGTCATTTGAATGTGATTACATAGAAAGATTGATTGGCAAGTCTTGCCTTAATAAAATAATAGAGTTCTTATTAACGTATGAACATACAAATCAACAAGTTAACATCTAAAACTAATGGTGAGATAAAACACTTAGATTCATTGGATATTAAAATCTTTAACAATTTAAATCCCCCGATGAGTTTGTCAGATCAAATATAGCAAAAATCGTATCAAATAAATGTGATTAACAAGATTAGCAAGTCATTATTTGAAATTAAAAAAGTGAGAATAAAGACTATGATACTTCAAATATTAATAATTTACATCGAAAATCGTTTTACAACCATTTAAACGCAAGGTGTCTTCGTTCTTCGGCAGCTATCCACATTCTTCGTTCAGAGTTGATGTTCCAAGGCACCCGTAAATACTTGTATCTCCTTACTTATCAAAACACAGGGATGGCTGGGTCATCTTCTTCCATTTGAATTCACATGGAATCCTTGCGTCATTTTCTCTTGTAAAACAGGTTCAGTTTTGAAATAAAAAAGCGGAGGAGACTAAATCGTATCCCCGTCCTGCTTTATTCATGAAAAATCCTTCATGAAGAAAAAAAAGTATTGTCATCTACATGACCTATCTGCTATCATGTAAGGAAGGGATGCTTCACATTCTACAAACATACAAGTAAAATAACAAACAAATCTCACAATATGGTTCAGGATAACACAGACGCCCAATATCATTCTCACCCCTCCTTAATGCAATATGAAATCACATTTTCTTGATGGTAACAGTAGAAGCTATTATATGCGCTTCAGCCGTTAAAAATAACAAGAAATACCACAGATAAACTTTTTCTTACGCGGTGCAGTGTTGCAATTTTGTGAATGTCAAGTCCCGTCACATCTCGTGCGTGGTAGGTACCAGATATAACGTCATAACATTTTATTTTTTCAATGGATAGATTTTTTTCTGTGAGATTTCAAAAGAATAACACTAGTTATATCCATTTTAGTTTTCAGATATTTTGAACGATTAGAAATTTTGATTTTAATATCTGGTATCTCAGTATGTACTTCCAATTTTAATAACTAATACGTAACGGAGTTTAGCAATAATAATAATTGTTATTGTATAATGCAGGGGATTAGTGGTAACCCTGTGCGTCTGTAACCCCCACACAACCTTCGCTGTGAAACACAAAGTAGTCCTTTAAATACACGGAATCTATCGTAATTTGATAGTTGCTCTTTGATTCTGGAAATCTATCTACGTCAACCTTTTAAATTGTAGCTACATATTATTTCTTTCAGGCATATATCGTGCTACAAGTGTTCTATTTTTAATGTTTATTTATTTAGTTTTCTATGTAATCTTTCAACACTGGTGTATTTCGATTAGAATATGCGAAAGTCAAAAAAAACTTACCGAAGGCATTTCGGACTTCCTTGAGATTCAAAATTATTTTAACTAAAACTTATTTTAAATGGAAATATGGATTTAATATTGAATTATTTATTACTTTGTTTTTAACTACTTTGATGAGTAAATTATACACTAACTGGTTTCGGAAAATACCTTTTGTTTTATCAGGATGTCAAATAAACTAAAATATTTAAATGGGAATATGGGAAGCGTACGTTAGTTCATGAAAATAATAAAACCTATCCAAATTATTATTTGTTTACCGATTCAAGCGCGTATTTTAGAGACTACGAAGATTTTAATGATCTAGTTATGATCTAGTAAAATTGCAAAAGAGGTTGCAAAACAAAAATATGTAAAAATTTATTGAAAATTTACAGCGAAAACTCAGTTTTTCTCCACGTATGGGAAATATTTATGATTACAATTAAAGAGAGAGCCATGATGGATGAGGATGTTTTTTTTGAGATGTGATGTTGACACTAGATGACGCATTTCTTAGACGGTGAGCCGCAGCAATATGTCGACTTTCCAGAAAGAGAATGTTATCATACTTTAGACGTGTTTCTGAAAACTATGGAGAACTATTGAGGAGCGGCTAGCAAGAAGAAGGTCTCCTAGAAGATGGACTGGTCAAATAGAAAAAATGACTGGCTCCTTGCTGCATCAGATCTTTCAGTGAATAACGTCGCCCTGCCATAAACCAAACGACTAAGAAGGAAATAAAATAATGAAATGATCTTTGTTTTACGGGGGTGGACTGCGAATGTATTATCAAGGGAATCATGTCTTAGAGTTACTATTTGGTGGCCGTGTGTCTTCTAGACAATTTTTTGAGGATCTTTTATTATATACTAGCAATATATTTAGCTAGTGACTTCAAAAACGGAAAGAACTCTTTATGTACCTTAACAAACTGTCCATCTGGTACTAGTTTGATCTAATGATACATTTTTTTCTTAATTTATTAATGAGCTATCCAAGATATATTTAATTAATCCCTTACACGAAACTTTTCCAGTTTGCTCTCGGTTATAAGTGTATTTATAGTAGATTACATAAATTATCAAATTTATATTCAACTCGAAGGAGTTAACTAAATGTACATTTTGTTTCGTCAGTGTTAAGTGTAATATACATACACAAATACACATATTATCTTACATTGAGACAGATCCTTGTCTTGTAGATATCCAAGAACTTACCATTTTGTTGTGTAATTAAAACCAAACGGATTTAAGGATATAAAGGATAACAAACTCAAGGACCAACTTCCTGTGTGTTGGGGGTCTCAGGAAATGATCTTGTTACTTAACATTCCAAGTCACGTCTTCACAATTGAACCATTTAAAAAGCAAGTATGTACAATGTACGTATCTACCTTCAACTAAAAATAAAATAATGTATTGTATAAATATTATTATACCTTGTAACGGTTTTATAACATGTTAAAAAAAAGTGATAAATAAATTCTAAAACATTTATTTGTTTTATTTGTTATTATTTAATTTAATATGTTTTAGAGGGTTGTATTAGTAGAAGAAGTCATGGAATGATATTGATAACCATAAATCCATAATTCTAATTACATTCAATGTTTGTGGTCTTACAAGAGTCGCATACGGGTCAACATTTGCAAAGTTATTATTACCCTGGTAGGCGTTTGGCATGTAGACTATTTTAATTATTTAAAAAACATTTCAACATGTTTTAAAACTTTTACTTATATCGTCTTACATCACAAAATAGCAGCCCGTTTACAGACAACAAAATCGATGAGATGTGATCTTGGCAAAAATTTGTTGTCGAGTTTGAGAAATATGTCATTCTATCTTCTATCCCTTTGCCTATCCCCACAATAAAACACGTTAAAATTATGATTTGCTATTGTAATTGAATTGTGTGTAAACATTTTAACAACCCTTTTCAAGAATTAACATAGGGTTCTGCCTAGTTCTATGATAAAATCCATCACAAGGCAGATTGTGTCGTTAATGAAAGCAAATAATGTACTAAAAGTAAAATTGATGATCTAGAACCTAGTAACAATAAAGTAAACAAAGAATTAATACACAAGCCTTGGGCCCTTAGGCCTCAACGTCGGGTGGAGTTGGGGCGGGGGGTGGGCGCGTCTCCAGCCTCCAGCATCCGGCATCTCCCCGTCACGATATCACAGAGCCATGTTGACAGAGTTATTATGACACGGTGGCGCAAGCCATGAATACAAAGTGGATGCTTTATAAAAATGTTTGCAATCCCGCCCAGCCCTGGGCGGAGGGCGGCGCAGGGAGACATCTTGCGGCGCACCCTGTAAACTTGGTATAACCTACTGAGAGGGCTCGGGTCAAATCCGGGGTTGGCTTTCGACGCCACTTTATGCATGTCATTTTTCATAATATGTGGACAGCGGTGGCTTGTACTTAAAGTATACTCCATTTGTATATTATTATCCCGCTTTTCTAGAAAAATATATTTAAAAATACTCTTATATTTTTGTTATGAAATTAAAATAATTATTATTATACGGTTTATTATTAGGTCAACAAAAACAGAGTAAAGTCCATAAAAAATGTCTAATCCTAAAAAAACATTTATAAAACAATAAGTATTTTTATTTGTTATCTTTGTTTTATTAACCACTAAAATGAGTTTAAATACATCTACTGGATTCGAAAAATACCATTTTCTTCTTCAGGATGTCATAACTAACTAAATAACTAAAACATATATTGTTTCATTGACAGAATCTATTTTTAAAAATATTATATTATATGTTTTAGTTAGTTATGACATCCTGAAGAAGAAAATGGTATTTTTCGAAACCGGTAGATGTATTTAAACTCATTTTAGTGGTTAATAAAACAAAGATAACAAATAAAAATATGAATCTTAACCACAAAGATAACATTGCTGATTTTAAAAGTAAAACAATAAGTGTTTAATATTTATTATCTATCTTAGAATGCAACCTTTTAAAATTTCTCTGATACAATAATATATTAGAATACAATAGTCTTAACAAATCTTTCTTTATTTTTTTGTATTCTAAATGTACAAATAACGATATGAAATAAATAATAACATACAAATTATTACCAAGGCGAGAGTTCAAAACTGGAAGACGTTCATAAAGGAAGCTGCATGATCAGCTACACTAAGTATTATGATATCAGCCTTATTATATATATTATAAATATGACCATTTTTTTTTAAATAGTATGTTTTCAGTCTTATAAAATATTATTATTTTGATTTCGGTTCGGTCACAGTGAAATCCAATTTAATTTTTTGGTGTAATATGCCAGTAAAATATATTATATTTTCACGTATATTTTAGTTATAATATCAGTGAATATTGTATTCATTAATAAAACATCTTGCGAATTTCAAATTTTGCACGGCATATTTGTAAACAGATGTTTAAGAGTATCCTTTTTATTTTTGATATTAATTATTCTGTAGATTTAGTAGCATTAGCAGCTTAGTCATTATTATGGTTATCACAAATTATTAGGCAGACATACTAACATTACTTGTATGTATATAATATTTTATATATAATATTTTACCCACTCTTATAATATTTTTTAATTTACAATTGATATATTGTTATATACATTTATAAATTTAATTTTTCGAAACTGATTTGTTCATTTTATTGCAGATCAATCTTTCGATCTTCCCTGTGTTTTTTAAAGTTGTCTTTATCTCTTCTAGCAACATGTCCAAAGTATACTTTTCCTGCAATAGAGACATTCATTCGTTTCACAATACCCCAATACCACATATCGAAGGCATCGAGCATGTTCGTTTTGTTTCCTTCTCAGAATCAATCTTTTGGCTCGGTATAGAACTATGGAGAACCCAGGGATTTTACCAATTATACTATAATAAAATAAATTAAATATTAGATAATGGATGATTAAATGTATTAATATCAAAAAGATAACATATAAATTCGAAAATTTGTCGGTAAAAATATTGTCGCTGTAGCATAGTTGGATAATGCACCTTCCCCGGTTTGGAAAAAGATCCAGGTTCGAATCCCGATGGCGCAACAACAATATTTTTCGATAAAATTGATTTTATATGTATATCTTTCTAATTAATATATTTAATTCATATTTAAAATATTAGATAGATAGAGTAAGTCAATTCAACCTTAGTTTTAGTATTTCCTTATAAGCTACGTGCAACATTTATATGTCGAAATAAATAATAAATCTAGAAAATATTTTTGAATCAATTCAAGAAACTTTACATAGACCACTTTCATAATAATGAGTACATATATATATTTATACACAACATACAGTTCGTCTAGAAGTCCTCGAGGGATAAGAAGTCACGATGGAACATTTCACCCTTAATTATATAACGTTATTGCGGAAGATCGCGACGGTATTCGTTCGAAGTGAAAACAATTTATTATCACAGTCTCGCCCTGCGACAGTTTTACAAAGATGGCGAATTATTCCGCACCCCCTCCCTTCGCCACCTACCCCTCGGAAGGCAACCCGCCCGCCCCGCGCCCCTCGCCCCGTGTCAACGGAGTAGCCGACACGTACACTTCCCCCTTTGTCATTTTCCGGTAAGGCGTGGGGTGGAGCGGGAAAGTGAATCTCCGACCACCCCCACCCCCGGGAACCACCCCTGGGGGAGCCAATAAGCCCCTGGAACCGTCGCCACACCACTACGCGGCTTGCTTACCTGAAATAAAAATGACGCGACTTATCCAATAAGTACTGTGCCATTTATTTTTAAAATATACAAAATATATATATATATATTATAATAATCATTTGTTTCTCATACTACAGAGTATGATATATTGTAATAATAAGTGGCTAAACAATTTGATGCCTATTACGGGAGATAGTATATAGGAGAGGAGTATAGTAATTAGTGCAATGTATTGTATATATATACACATATTTGAATTATGGCATAGGATAATATTGACAGTGACAAATTAATTTTTGATACAAATTAAATGTATTAATTAGAAAGACGTACAGGAAAATTAAAATTATTTGAAAAATATTTTTGTTAGAATCCCAGTAACAATATATACATTTCTTTTACCATATATCTTTCAAATTGATACATTTAATTTGCATTAAATTACCACAGAACATTTCCGCAGATAGGAAAGGATCCATCTCACTAGCAGCAAAAATATTTATTCGATAAATTAGATTTCCCTGTATATCTTTCTAATTGATATATTGAATTTGTATTATAATACCATAGTACTGAAAAACTGCAACTTCACGATAATAATGTGTTCTCTTTAATTAATTATTTTTTGTTTACCTATCTGGTCTTCATCTCAGTATTTACATACACGGTGCATCGTTAGAATCCGGACAAAAAAACGTTATCGCAAAAATTGTTTTTTTTTGCCAATGTACAAAGATACTAAAAAATGTTGTTATATCTCATTTAATCGATCCTTGCTGGGAACTTACATTCTATATTGCTACCCTGTGCCTATATCTGATCCTCGATCCTCGCCCTAAAGCATGAGCACGCTATTTTCAACTGATCGTGCCCCGGAGGGAGTTGACGTTAGGGTGCCTAGACTTGTTGGTTTGTCTCTCGACTACGCCCCACACTTAGTAATCCAGTGGGTTTAGGTCGAGACTATTAGAAGACCAAAAGTCTTTCGACCAAAACATGTGAACGTTGTCAGAGAGCCAATTTTGCACTAAATGGCTCGTGTGAGCGGGTGCTCCATCTCTTTGGTAGATATGCGGTCTCCCAGAAGCTAGAGTCTCCATCCATGACTTTACCACTGTCCTCAGGACCTCTAAATAAACATCATTCGTGACCGTTTCACCCTTCTGGAAAAAGTACAGCGGCGTGACATCACCCTCAATTGAGACGACGCTTAGAACGTAAATATTGGCCGGAAACTTGGTCTCGCCCACCACAGGAACGTCCCTGGGGTTGCGGGCGTCCCATACAGTCATATACAGTCGATCTTGGATACCTGAAGAGTTTAATAATTTCGGTGGGAGTTCTTCCGGCACAAAGGTTTTTTATAATCGCCGCTCTTCCACAAGCTTGGCCATTTTGAAGTTATGAAAGTTTTACTGACATATTTAGCTAACGTTAGCGCCAACTAGCGCCTAGCCCTGTGTATTCAAATATAGCGGGAACTTCAAATACAATTTTGTCTGGATTCTAACGGCGCATCCTGTATAATGACCTCAATCAGATGAGACTCGGTTCATAATCCACCTCCACAAGTCCCGATCCTAGGCCACCCTCACAGCTGACTCCGGCTCCAGGGTCTCTCCAGCCATCTATCCACCGTTGTGCCACTCTTCCAAGTCTTTTTCGACCCAATGTTGTGCCCATGATAATTTACATCGACCCATAATGTTGCCGAAGAATTGGAAGAATCTTTTAATATCTGCTATAAGACTTGGTGTGGTTGGATTTGTTACAGGATTGAAGCATTCGTACGTCGTGCTGTCCACGGGATGTGTAACATCCATCTTCAGCAATAAATATTAAAGGCATCTATTTTCTGCTTTTCGCTAATGCGGACTATTCAAGTCTCCCTTTCATATAATTAGATGGTAAATACAAAAGTATGAACTAACATAATTCTAGTTGCTTGCATTAATTCAATGAATTTATTAATTATTATTATTTATTTTAATATTTCTGTACATAGCGAACCCGACGTCACTTGAACTAAAATAATGTTTACTCCAGGTAGAAGAATATATCTTCCATCCGACAAAACAAAAGGTTAAACACATAGGGTAAGCAATTTTAAATAATAAAAACTGTAAAGATATATATATAAAATCAATTTTTTAGAATAATATTGTTGTTGCGCTACCGGGATTCGAACCTAGGTCTCTTCCCAAACCGGGGAAGGTGCATTATCCAACTATGCTACAACGACATTATCTTTGACGAAAAATTTTAGAACCTATATGTTACACTTTTTCAAATTAATACATCCATCATTCCATTATTTGAATAATTGCAACGTCACAATAAGAATATGTTCTCTTAATAATAAAAATTGTCATTGAGGAACGATAAAATCAAATATACATATCGGTGGCACAATATTGGTTCACAAGGCTGTATTTAAATAAGGATTTTATGTAACATAACACTCTTTAAAGCGATAGTTTTGACAGACAGACATATGTAGTGACTTTATGTATTTTTGGGTTATGAATGAAAACGTATACTTTGAAAGCAAATGTACAAAATGTTTGTTTTTACGTCAGCATTTTTTAAAAAGATATTTCTGTAATGTAATTTTTTTTCTATATATATCGTTCTGGCAGTCATTCTGGATTTTAGATCACGTTATCATCAACAAGCGTTGCGATTTCATTTTAAGAAGAATAGCAACTTATACTCTATCTGCTTTGGGGTATTTTGGAACTAACCCTGATTTTGAACATGCAATATCAATGGATTTAAGTGACTTTGCGAGAAACAATGTTTTCTACATTTAGCTTATAAAAAAAATTTACAAAACTGCACATTTAACTCAAATTATTTGATATACGTTTTAAGGGGTTTTGGAAATAGACGCTACATATATATTTAAAAATATTAATATATAAGATATTATTTAAGATAACACATACAATTGACCATGAGCCTTATTACAATCGGTGACCCAATCGACAAGCAATAAAAATAGAATTGTATTCATTTTCTAAAACCAATGTTTCATTTTTACGCTGCAAATATGGCTAGGGAACTAATTCCAGAAAGACAATTTTTTTTTCATCTGAACCGCTAAAAAATAATTGGTCAATCGGTGATTCCGTGTAAAATTAAAGTAAGAATTATAGCTTTACTAATAAAACCTTTTTTAAAAAGCTTCATTCAAGATTCTCGGATTATGCCCTGAGGCTTACACAGCATTGATCTGAGCGCAGGCTATTTTACGCAGATTTAAACGGATTAGACCGCTGATTTATTCCGTACGTTTTTTTTTCCATCAGTAGGGTGATTTTAGTCTGGACCACTTTTAAAGAATATTTGGTACTATTATCATTCTTGACCAACGTTCCCTGAAAGCTGCGCGCGCGCAGTAACTTTGATAATAGCGCGCACATGAAATATTATAATAATACCAATATATGTTTTTTTACATCAACATTAATATATGAATTCTATGACAAGACAAAATTGTACAATCTATGAAAACTTGAAATCTTTTATGGGTTTATGACATTTTTGTGTGACCAACTCAAAAAAAACTATATATACGTTAATAAAATTGCGTTTTACTTATTCGTTATGATCTACTAAAGAAAATTATTTACGAATATCATCATTAATACATTACATAATTCAACAGTAAAAAAATCAGTAGAAAAAAACACTCATCATATGTAAGCACGTAGCTGGACATAGACCTCCCTCTTGCCTTCCATAACTCTCGGTTTTGTGCGGCACTCCTCCATCAAAAGTCATCACTCTTAACATTGTCAAGCCATCGCATCTGCGGGTGGTCTCTATTCTTCCTGCCCAGCTACGGACGCCACTGCAGAATTTCCCCCAGTTTGGCCACATTTCCGATATAGCCCTACTCCAGTTTGGCAACAGTTCGCACGATGTCGGTAACCTTGGATTTTTCTTTTACTCTCTCGTTAGTTTTTCTGTCTCTCAAGGAGATGCTCAGCATTGCTCTATCCTAAGCTTTTTGCGTAGTTCCCAGTTTTGACACAATTTACTAAGTAAACGTCCATGTTTGTACTTCGTATGTCAGTACGGGCAGAACGCGCAAATATCTGAAGAATGGCTCTCCAGAACATGCAGGAAAATAATTATTTCATGCTTTGGACGTGTTGCTAAAATAAATGGTGTGACGTTATGATGCATGCGTTCACGTGTGAGTGCCCATCAAAAAACATTAAATGTAAAATGTCACGCTGTGTGTATAACCTGTTGTAGTCCAGCAGCCAATAAAAAGCCATGTGATGTATGTACGATGTAAACGGTAACTGTCACAATTTCTGGCGAACGGATTTGCGAAGAGTAGGGTCGAAGGAAGAGAGCTGGCCAAGATGAAAAATAAAAGACGAGGTTCGTAAGGACCATAACTAGAAGCCGGGCATTTTTGACCATGTTTTTGGTGAGATTGCATCGTGTTTTTGCTATATTATCCTGGCAAAATTCTGTGTTCACCTTTAGCTCGGATCTCCAGGGCCTCTGGTGGGCAAGACTCATCAAATAAGAAATGGTGCTTGAAGAACAGAAGTAAAATGAAACATGATCATGAAAACAAGGATAAAAATTTGGTATTTCAAGTGACGCGTGTGTGGTTGTAAAAGACGTTATTGTTAAATCATAGTTAATTGTAAACAAGATTATTATTATAGTGTATTTATCTCATGAAACGCCCCATGGACCGAAACCGAAATTTGTTAGTGCCGATTATAGCTAGCCGGTAACGTGGAGCTCGAGGCCTGGCGTTCTATCCATGGCATAGAAAGAGAGTTAGAGCAGCACGTAACAATGTATACAGCCTGAAAAAATTAGCAATCACTGTGAGTGTATAAAGACGTAAGGCAAGATAGATAGACCAAGTTCGAGATTTGACCGGAACCTTGCTATACAATGCACTAAACAAGATGCGAAGAAGAGACAGACAATATGATCACATTGCTCGGTAATCGAATTTGAAAAAGATTATTCGATTTTGATACACGTATGGTGTATCACATATTGGTGTGGTGCCAAACCAAACTCTAAGTCATGGGAGATGAAATGAGGACGACAGGTGTGCAAAAATGATGACTGAATAGACTCTGTCCGGAAAACATTCAGAGACATTCCAAGATTCCAAAGACCTGCTTGGTAGAACATAGATCTCATAACACCAGAAGGAATTGTGGAATTGGGGAAAACTAACTAATAATACAATTGAAAAAGTTACACATCAGTATCAAATAGAATAAAGTTCATCTTACAAGTTCAATAGATTTAAATATATAATATGTACATATAAATTGCTGTACAAAAACAGTGTAAAGTGAAGTAAGAAGATTAGAAGTAAAAAGAGAAAAATATATAATAGCATAAAAATAGATTTATACTTGAGTCATATACAAGTATGATAGAAAATAGGTTTCTTGGTCATCTCGCGTCTGTTGGTCCAAAGAAAGCCAAACATAGGCCGCAAACTTTTCAATTATAAAGAGTGTCCAGCAGAAAATTTTCAAGTTTAATATTAAATTTTAAAAAACCACAATTTTATTTATACAAAATGGAGTTAAAGGATGCTAATTTAACGTTTTATAAACAATTTCGTCTAAATGCTGTCCATTTCTCCCAAGACACTTGCAATCGGACTCATAAATTTTCGAACACGCGAGAGCAAAACATCGGTTCAATGGCAGCAAGAAGTTGGGGGGTATTTTCTTGTAAGGCCTTAATTGTTCAAGGATTGTTACTGTAAACTCTTGATTTAAGGTATCTCCACAAAAAAATCATAGTGTAAGATCCAGTGACCGATGTGCCCAGGGTATGTCACCGTACTAGCTGATTAATTTATTGGGAAAAATTCACCTCAGCTGCTCCATTGAAACTCTGGCTGTGTTTGGAGTAGCCCCCCGTCTTACTGAAATTGTGTTTTATCGTTGAACTTGAAAAACAGCTGCAGTTGCGGTACCAAAAACTCATCGATCATTCGATAATACACGTCAGCAGTGACTGTCTCTCGCTGGTTAAAAAAATAAGAGCCAATTATTCCTCAGGCAGAAATTGCACACTACACTTTCGTTTTTGGTCGTTTCCTTGGATTGTCGGGGCACTAGTATCTCATGTCATGTTTATTAACATAGTCATCGATATGAAAATGTGCTTCGTCAGTAAATTATGTGTTTCCAAGCATTCGTGCTGTTCCAAAACGTTCCAGCATCATTATCGCTAAGGTTTCACGTAAAGAATAATCATTCTCGTTGAGAAACTGCTCGATTTGCAGTTTGTATAGATAAAACTGTAGTTTATTTTTCAAAATGACGTGCACTGCTGATTTTTTTATTCCAGTACAGGCTGCAATCTTCCTTATCGATTTACGCGGATTGCGCCTAATTTCACGTCGAACTTGAGTCACATGTTCTGGTGTCCCGATGATCCCGGAGGAGTTTGGTTAATTATTATACCTTCTTGTCTAAACTTTTAAACCCAACACCAGATAAGTTGCGTGCTCGGCCCATCACTTGCTTGTCGAATATTAAAATGAGTACAAAAAGCACGACGCGCACGAACCAATGAATCACCACATTTTAAATATTGCTCAACCCCGAACGCGCGGTGCACTTCTGACCAGTGACTCATTGCGACTGGCAATCCTGCAAATCACGCTCGTCGAACAATCCCCCTCCCATTTACCTCACCCTGATGGTTGACGAAAAATTACAATTTAATCTTCAAAATTTTCCGCTGAACACCCTATACAAAGTAAAGATTAGTGATTTCACTTAGCGCTGAACTGTCAGCTTAAAAAAGTGTATTCCAGTATCATTTCAGAGCGATACTTCACCGATAAGGCACCCTCTGAAGATGAGTAATGAGATTTACCTGAAACGTTGGGACAGACGCGGGATAATCAAGAAACCTCATTTCTAACATACTAATATGTGAAAACCTCAAATTTAATAATATATGTATATATAATTATAAAAACACCCGCATTTGCACGTGTAAACGTGAAAACTACGTTAAAGCAAGATTGTAAAAAATAAATTATTGACAGAATTAGGACTGGATAGTATCAAAGAGATTTTTAAAATTATGCATTGATGAATTGAAGAAATTCAAGCCACCGAATTTAGTATTAAACATTTTTGATGAGCAGTATAAAAGCTGCTGATTCTGACGATGATTATGATGGTGATAAGTTGTTTACACATTCATATATAAATATACCCACAATAAATATCTTTGATTGAATAGCGCGAGGTGAAATGTTCACCCTGTATCGAATAGGTTTCGCGAGAGCCTAATCGCCGGTTAAAAGTTCCGAGCTCGATCGGCCCCTCATTAATGAGATGCTCTTGCAAACCGGTGTCGAATTAACGTTGACACTCGTGTTAAGCGTTAATGTTAAACGCTGGCACGACCGGCGAGGCAAATAATTCCACAGTGGAATTTCAACGTTGGAACTTAAATGGTTAAGGCTGAATACGTTCAGAGGTCTTCAAGCCCACGTCATTAGCTCTTATTAATTATCACTATGATAATTTTATTATTCTATAAACATATATTTTTTTAATATTTGAAGCGATAACTTCGTGGGTAGATTCGTTTTTTATAATTCGTATAATTAAAATATATATTCACCAGATATCATTATAATCAACTGAATTGAAATACAACACTTTAGTACATTTCGGATTATAAAGTCTATGAAATATATAATGATAAAAAAAACGTTTTTACTGGAATTTTTTTTTTAATTATTTAGTTTTCGTATATTGCCTTAATAAAAAAAACACTTTATTTTATTTTTAATATTAATACATACATTTATATTAATTTTAATATAGATTATTTACTTGATTTTTAACCACTTAATGAATTATTTTAATACACCAACCGGTTTCGGAAAATACAATTTTCATCGTCAGGATGTCAAATTAACATTGGTTGAAACCAGTTAGTGTATTAAAATAACTTCATTAATTGGTTAAAAACAAAGTTATTATTCATTCTAAAAACCGATGTTTTTTAAATATAAAACTAAACGGTTATATTATACACTAAGGTGAATATGATTTTTCTTAAATAGACATGCGTACATAGTGTGTATACATAGAGTGCTTGCATGAGTACTGTTATAGTGCTCCTATAAAAAAAAATACAAATTAAATTAATCAAGTAGAACCATATACAGAAAAAATCTATATTTATTGTAAAATATTTGGTGGCTACCGGGATTCTAACCTGAACTTTTTCCTATCCACGGAAATGCGTTATCAATTATTAAACACTACAAAATTAGGAAAACATAATTGGTTGATGAGGCGAAATGGAAACGCGTTTCCTTGGTTAGGAAAAGGTCCTGTTTCGAGCAACAAAATATTGTTTCTATTAGTAGATTTTTTTGTGTACCTTTCTAAATGATTAATTTAATTTGTATTAAAAATATCACAAAACTATGTTCTGAAGTTACAACTTCACAACAATAATGTATTTCATAATAGATTATTTATAGGAGCTCAAAGCGCCCCAAAATGTATAGAATATTACTTGAAAAAATTAACTTGACTGCTAAATTATGCCATTCATGTCAATACATGTAGATAAATACACAAGAAAATGCATTGTACTCTTGCGCCGTTCTACCGCACATTTTAAGCGCCACTCGCCATCTTGAACCTGTTTAAACGTAACATACGATATGTGAAATAATAAAAAAATAAAAAAATTATATCACAAAAGTGTCTACAACATCGTCGGCTATAAACCCACCGCAAAACGGTAAAAGATGTACCGCCGCCAGTATATAATAAGGGAATATCTCCTTCACTGATTGCGACACGTAGCGTCTTAACACCCTTCCAGGCCACCCCCGTCCATTATTAGGGTGGACATCCCTATAAGTTAGCCTGCCACCCCGACACGGAGCAAACACAACCTTACAGACAATAATGGCAAAGCCAGCCGCAGATCCTTACAGAGCGTGTACACAATATTGTCACAAAATGGAATCTTTTTGTCCGCCAGAATGTGCGGTGTTATCAATTTACACACTAACAAAAATACTGCTTTCTCGCTCTCGGCGACCGAGATGAATCTCTACAAAGGTTACTGTTAAAGTGTGAATTCAGGTGTCAACCTAGGTATTCTAGAGATTACCTTTTTAGTGGAAAAAATGTACATTGCTTAGTCTCAATAGATACTCCATAAATATTTAGAACTACCTTTTTAAAGTAAAAAACATATAGTTATATACTGTAAATTCACAAAACAGGTTAACTTGTGTTTTACAAATAGTTGTTTTAGAAATCTACAACGTATGTTTTTAATAAAATATTGTTTATAAATATCTAAATATTAAATAATAAATTGCGACAATCAAAGGAAGAGGAGGTATGGCAATTTTAATGTCACACTTATTAATTTATATTGTTCTGTTCAGTGCAACTGTACCCTACAGATCGCAGCATCAGGAATTGAGTTGATCCGTCGCAATTATGATATTCTCCACACTTTCACTTCCTCTTTTATCAATGTGGCCAATTACAATATTGTTTGATGGCACCATTGGTAGCTAGGTGCTATTTGGAAGAAAAGCACATCCTGCAATGGGATCCGAAACGTCGTCCACAATATATTATGAATGTTCATGAAAACCTGAGATCATTTTAATTTGAACGATTCTTTGTTCAACACTACCAAGGTGTCGGTAAAATCGTAAATCGCAGAAACTGTACATAAAACGTAATTTTAGGTGGAGATAGACAACATATAGGTGTTCTTTAACTTGTTTGGTCAGTCCTAACACCAGTGCTAAAAACAGATAAGACGTATAACTTCCATAGTTGTACTGATAAAAAAATTATACGTCATTTGGATACTATGGTCTAAAAGAATATTTAAATATTAACATAGTTGCTTTCATCTCAGTAACAATAACTATATAAGCACAATTGTTAAGCGCCCTTGAGGTGAATTTCTTTTCGAAAATGGCGCTATAAAAAATATCCAATATTATTATATAGTCGACATGACAGCTTTTTTCTTGATTGTAAGAAAAACTAGGTAATTCACGAACTACCCGATTCCTTTCTTGAACCGTAACACATATACCTGTCTCTTTTTGGCTGGAGAAAATCTGTGACCAGAGGTAACAGCAGATTCTGTGAAGGCTTCGCTGGACACGCTCGGACATCGCTCCTTACACCCGCGGAGGCTCGCGCGCCCAAGTTTCTCTAGGGGTTGGAGCGTGGCGCGGGGCGGGTCGGGGGCGCAACTTGTCCAAGAACCCCCTGTAACAATGTGTCGCCTAACGTGAACACAATCCTGTGGTGTTTGAAAAAGTGAGAAATATTTTTCCAATACTTTTGTGATTTACGTATTATTTTAGCGCTTGAAATAATTAAATATGTTTAGTACTGAAATATATTTAGTCACATATATGAAAATAAAACACTTGTTTTTTTATTCTACTCGTTTAATTTACTTGAGACGCATTTTGCCTTGTAAGGGTATTATCAATCTAATAATTTAACTCAACAACTGTATTAATAATTATAATGGAGGACAGCTAAATACATATATAATACCCATAAAAACTGAAAATACAAAAATATAAAAATAATTATAAACAAATATTTAGCACTAACATATACAAATAGTTTGTCATATTAATAGAACAATGAATAAAATAATACTACTGACGTGCATAACGGATAAGCATATTTATTCACTTTGTAATTAATTTGCATCATATCTGCAAATCCTCGTTCAGTTGCCCAGCCTGCGCCCCACCCACCAGATCATTAGGCCATTCAGTATTACCAACACAATACAGTGAAAGAGCATTGATTCCAAATGGGAGTGCCACGTGGCAGCCACGTTCTACTGCGTGATTATCACACGTGGTTCGCTAGCTGTATCCGATATCACTAACTATATTTACATTCAAAGAACTTCTATTATTCATTGAATAGGCTAATAAAGATCGTAAAGCTTAACATTAATAATATGATTATCACAATAACATCTGAAACACTTTCAATTGTGAATCCTGTTATTTACGATGAAGTATGACAAATCAAAGTATCAACTATGACATCGCTATAAACCGAGATAAAATAAAAATGATTGTCGTTGACAGAAAGTATAAAACAGGCCTGAAATATCACATATTAGTCATTTAAAAGTCACCTAGGATCTTTAGTAACAAATAAAGGAAACTACAAATCAGGAATTATAAAAGAAACACATAACATGGTTTGGTCTGGATAATCCTAAAAAATATATATCAAGACCGAAGTATAAACAGAAATAAGATTATGAGACTAATAAAAACCCTCATCTTTCATATTACCAGACATGAGAATATCATGAAAAGATCGGTGATCCAAGTGAAGATAGAAAAAACCATATCATGTGAAAAGTCATCAACAAGATGACTGATCTCATTAAAACCTCACTACTTCTACTACTGCATATAAGGTAATCTGTGACATAGCTACCAAAGGAAGGAAGAAAAGTGATACATGGTGGGACGATGGCATAAAGGAATTAGTGAAAGAAAAAAAATGCGTGGCGTTATCTTTTGATAGTAAATAGGGATGAATACTTGAGAGCGAAAAATCTACACAATACTTGTAAGAAAAAAGTCTAATCTGGCGTGAAAGAAATAAAAGAGTGGCTGAAATGCGTGGAAGTGGTGAAAATGACAGAATTTTCAGGATAATATAAAATACTTCTCGAAGGCAGTCAGAAAATACAGATGAGGTGCTGAAATCAATAGTTTGAAAGGTATTAGTCAGCAAATGGAGAAATGTTAATAAATGAGAACGAAATAAAAGATAGATGGATGAAATATTTTCAGAAAATGAATGAGAATGAAGAGAATGCAAATGAGAAAATCACCTGACTTTCAAATAATGGAACAATAGGTATATTAATTTGAAAAGTGTAACATATAGATTCGAAAATTTGTCGTCAATGCACTGTGGTGCTATAGCATAATCGGTTAATGTACGTTCCTAGGATTGGAAGAGATACAGATTCGAATCTCGGTAGCAACAATAATATTTTTTGATTAAATTGATTTTATAAGTATATCTTTATAATTAATACATTTAATTTGTATTAGGAAAATGTATGATGCAAGTATTGATCACACCAGAAATAGAAGACGTCTGCGGAAAACTTGGCACAACCAGGTTAACTAGATACTGGAGGATGGTCCTGTTAGAAGCCTCAAAAATTGGCAAGCTGGTATGAGAAGATGAGGCGAGAACTGTGTGTCAGGACAGAAGAGTGTGACACTCTATCCTCTCTGCCTACCCGCGGAAAATCGGTGTTATGGTAAGTTAGTAAGTTTACTTCTTATCTATTCCTACAATACACAAGAAATGCTACATACTGAAATATATCATTTATGATCACAACTGCTCTCATTAACAATATAACGAAGATAATGATGACAAATTAATTAAATTATGGTACTTGTCCATAAATCGTTTTTGATTTAAATAAATCACACAATCACCCTAAAATTCTCGAGTTGGCAAAGATAACTTTTTGTCATAGATTGTTCTAACCTTACTACAGATCTATTTCTGAAGCCATTTGTTCATATTACTAGATAATAAGCCACCAAATGTGGATTTTTTCTTATATATTATTGTATATTTTCGACTCTCCTCACGGAATGAAAACATAGACCCTAAAAATGCATCGCTCTGTATGATCTGAGATGTAAGTCTACCAAAAAATACTGAAGATTGCAGTCTAATCAAACTATTCCAAGCCACAGTCAACAATGGGAAGATTTCCATGATTAAAAATCAAAAAACAGCTATTTCCAATTAATGAAAATAGGTTACGTATTTGAATTTAATTGTCTAACAATAGTCAGTTTTACAATTGATACACCTAATGTTATTAAAAGAACACATTATTTTTATTGTGAAGTTGTAATTATTCAGAACATATGTCTGCGATATTTTAAATATGAATTAAATATATTAATTAGAAAGATATACATATAAAATCAATTTTATCGAAAAATATTGTTGTGCCATCGAGATTCGAACCTGGATCTCTTTCTAAACCGGGGAAGGTGCATTATACTACTATGCTACAGCGACGATATTTTAAGCGAAAAATTTATATTGAACATCATTCCATTCCGCTTTAATGATTCCTATGTCATCTTTTTTTCAATTTCTTCTCATTTTAATCCGCTATTTCGTAACTTTTTTCCACCATCATCTATTTTATCACATTCCAAACAACTTTAAACATTATATTGCACTTCATATTATTGCAAGAAAGCACATTGACATTGCACAACCCTTAAGCGCAGCTCTACGACACCTGGTGAGTATCTTTTTTGCACATATTTCCAGTTGTTATTAGACAATTTTTTTGACTTATTTTACCGGGGGAGAATTATTGATTGGCCTCACCCCCGGCTGATACAGGCGTTGATGCCGTGAGTTATGACTCAACGCCGAGTTTTTGCTTGTCAACATTGTTGATGAGATGTTTTCATTTGCATACATTACAGCGAAGCGCTTTCAGGGGGTAGCTTGAAATTACCTCGATGCAAATTGAATTTTTAATATTTGTTTGCGCCGTGGAGATTAATTTGAGTTATTTAGAGTTTCGAGGGTGGGTAACGCTTTTGTGAGAATGTAAAACAGCTTATAAGATAGAATCGCGTTTTAATAATCAGACTACCTTGTATGAGAATCTGGAAAACATTTATTCTTATATAGTTAAATGAGATTATTAGAGTAATTAAAGCATCAAAGAGACAAAGTCATAAAATAATTGAGTATCGTGGTTAGCAAAGTATTCTGATATTTATGTAAGGGCTGCTTATATGAGGAGAGCGGCAAAATATCATATTTATTTTGTAATCAAAAAAAAAAATTCTATAGGTTCACTTGACCTATTCCGAGAGTGCACTTTGCTCGATGTCAGGTAATTTGCCTGAAGATAATATTTTCTACGAGATACCACAAATATCACAACCTTGAATCATGATGGCACAAGAAACAACTTGCTGATACAATTTTCTGTACACTCATTCTGTGCAATGGCTTAGAAATATAATATAAATAAATAGAAAGTAATATAATATAATAAAATAAAATAAATGTAATAACAAATAAGGAGAACACATTCTTATTGTGAAATTGAAATTATTCAGAACAGAGAGTCTGTGATATTTTAAATAAAAAATTATTCTGTTAAAATAAGGTAGATGGCTCTTTCAAATTATGAAACGATTAAATGTATTAATATCAAAAAAGTAACATATAGGTTCGAAAATTGTCGCTAAAAATATTGTCGCTGTAGCATAGTTGGATAATACACCTTCCCCGGTTAGGAAAGAGATCCAGGTTCGAATCCCGGTGGCGCAACAACAATATTTTTCGATAGAATTGATTTTATATGTATATCTTTCTAATAATATATTTAATTTATATTTATAATAACAAATTGTATTTTTTCTCCCTTTCAAAATTAAATTTGTAAATTCTTCATTCTTATCTACCTTCACATGCTTAAAACAAATTTATAATAACTTCTCGTTTTATATTTATTCAAATGAATAAACTATTTAATACTTTCAAATAATATCGGTCTGGCCGTGTTACTCTTAGAATCTGCCCTGAGTGTTCACCTAGTAGAGCTGACATGGGATTTTCAAAAAATAAGCATAACTATATATATATGAATATATATCAAGATCACAGAGGTTAAAAGAAAAATAGTTGAGAAAATAATAACGCACTTAATAAATCAACTCATATTTGGCGGTAAAGTCATTCGCAACTGACATATAAAGGAAGATACAGAATTAGTTAAATAATGGGTGGCTTCGAAAAGGGTTTTTTATAAGAATTTTTTACCTTTCAATTCATGTATTAATATAAAAGACATATGGTGTTTATTACAATAATGTAGTTAGTAAAAGTGTCAAAGCGATCAGCGCTGATGCTCTTGTAGCAGTAGATTTGGCGATCTAGCCGCATGTAGAGTACTCAGAGTATAATAGGCTCTAAGGAATTGGAAAAAAAAAAAAAAAATATATACTTTGAGGGTTTTTTATCACAATTTTTTACCCTTCCAATTTATGTATTAAAATAAAACAAATATGATGTTTATTACAGTAAGGTAGTTAGTAAAAGTGTCAAAGCGATCAGCGCTGATGCTCTTGCAGTAGTAGACTAGGCGGTCTAGTCGCATGTAGAGTATGAGGAATATCGTCGACTCTAAGGAATTGGAAACTAAAATTAACTCAACTGAGGTAAATTTATAATTGGGTAATTTTTTGAGGCAACTCCTATGAAATGAATATATATATTTGTGTGTGTGTATTTTTAATAAATTGTTCATGCATATTTGTAAATATTAATAAATAAATAAGTTAATTCATTAAAATATTATTATACAACTATCACTAGCTCAATCTATAAAGCAGCTAACTCGACCCTCTAATAATAATAACTATTATTTTCCTCCTTTATTGATTCTTAATAATAATAATAATGGATAATTTGTACAGTCCCATTTTCGTAAAAACTTTCACCTCGAGTGTGCTTTACACGTAAACTATTTATAGTTCTATGATTATCTTTGTTTTTTTTAAATTCATTATTTTCACTTACGAAAATAACTTTTTGAAAAGGTTCATTTATAGTTTCTTCTTAAATAAAGTCTCTGATGCACTGTTCCTTATGACGGAGGGCAAAGAGTTCCACGCTTTTGGGCCTGCCACCGCAAATGCCCGTTCACTAAATTTATACTTCTGGCAACTGGGAAAAAATTCAGCTACCTCCAAATATTCCCTATAAGTAGGAAATAAAACAAAATATCAATAAAATTTCTCAGCCACCCTAATTCTGCATAAACAATATACCAAAATGTGTTTTGGAATTTTTGTAATCCGTTTAATTATAAAATTAAACAGTTTTCTGTTGCTCCTGAACATTTTAGAAAAATGGAGTTAGCTGCTTTGCAGATTAAGGTATCGCTATCATAGCATACTATTGCATATCAAATATAAAACAAATTCACAGTCAAAAATACAGCTTCTTCTTCATTTATATCTAGTGATTTTCATGAATTTCCACGCTCTAGATTTTGCTACTCCGTTTTTCTAAGCATTTCACAGATGAGAAAGTTGTATTTTTAGAAGTACCTGTTGCAGTTTCCAATTGGTCGATTAGAGATTTTCCTTTTCCTCTCTGTTATTTGACTTAGCCTCAACAACGAGCTTCTATAGTCTGTACCTTTTTGAAAGACATCAATCCGCCTTCTTTAAGGCATACCCTATATATAAATTAATATTACATTAATGATGATTATAAGATGTTTAATAATTGGTGTTATTATAGATGGACACACCTTAAACCAATATTGAACTCTCAATTCTTAACTTAATAAATAATACGGTGTAAAGATATTGACTCTATGACTGAAAATATTACAATATTGAATAATACCTACTGTTTGATCTTTATGATTCATGGATCACCGATTGCCGTCTCGCGCGCACGTGAACGCGACATATAGAATGGTTCCTGTCCATAATCTACCGACACCCCCTCTACATATACCCAGAACATGACTTTTTTCTGTGGTTTTGTTCTCTGTGGTCTTGGACATTTGAAATTTGAAGTTTGAACTAACAGTTATCGTTGACTGTGAATTATCTATCTGCCGTGTGGGAATGATAAATTGACAGAGAGTATAGATACTGTGTGTATTCGGTTTCGTGCTACCGTGCGTGCCGATAAGTGGATCTTGCTTTTGTGCTAGTTGTGTTACACTTTGCGCCATTAACGGAGTGTGAACTAAAGAATACTTCGCACTACGATGATGAAAGTTGATATGGAAATTATGGTTTTTCAAAATTTCCCAATTATTTATTAGAAAATGATAATTTAATAATAATAATAATAATAATGCATTTATTCCAGCGTGATCAGGTTTTTTTAAAATTTATTCACTATAAAAAAAAAAATATTATATAATACATTAAAGTTACGAAATATTAATTATGTTATGAAAAAGAAAACCAAGGAAATTATAAACAAATAAAAGTTCACACATATATATAAATATAAACAAAATAAAATATTACATATATAAATACTTCAGTCAGGGCCATTATTGTATTTGTAGCTATTCTGTAGGCGTTGCCATTCTCTGGTCAGGGAACTAGCTTTCCATGAGAGCGCCGCTTGCACCAGAGAGTTGGTGCTATGCTTCAGCCGCAGCTTTACGCCCGCAACTCGATGTCTCAGAAGCGGAACGAATCCAAATATACGGCTTTCGATAAACATTGTAGATGCGCTGCAATAACGCGCCAATCCGAACAGTATTTTGTATGAGTTGTATTGAATTCGGAGACGATTGTACGTCACTTGCTTGTATTTCGATCAGTGCTCGCAAGTATACATGGTGGTGAAGAACAATTTAAACAGCATCCTCTTCACCTCCTCACTGCATCGGTAGAAACACCGTGACAGCATATTTGCACTAACGCTCAACTGTCTCCTCTGCCGTTCTATATCATCATCGTCTTGTCCATCTTCATTGAATATATAGCCAAGGTATTTGACCTTATTTTAAGCTCTCAATTTCGTCCAGTCCAGCAACACGGGAGGGATATTATCTGGCTCTTTTCCATATTTGAACGCCATTATGACCGATTTACTGGCATTTTATAAAATATTATGTTCACTAGTATATGTTTCATATATCTTTAAAAGCTTTCTTATCCCTTTTATAGATGGCGCTAGTATAACCATATCATCGGCATAACTAATGTGGCTCACATTTGTCCATGTGGCAGCCAATTTTTGCATTGGATAGTCGCTCGCTCAATTCGTCCATGTACATATTGAAGAGGATTGGTGACATGCACCCGCTCTGTATCTCCCCAGTGCGTAGGTAAAATGGTTCGGAGTCTGCGCCTTCCCACCTCACTGAGTTCTCTTGCTGCCTGTGCCACCTGTCAAGTATATCTACAACTGGTAGGGAAACGTTTCGCTCGCGCAGTTTCGTCTATAATTTGTCGTATCTTCGTGGTTCTTCGACTTTTGAAATAGTCCACAATTAGCTTTGTGATAAGATCGCACTGTCAGTAGACAGATTCTTTTTGAATCCCATTTGGTTGTCTCTAGTGTTCATGTTTATAGAAATCTGATCCATAATGATTCTTTCATAAAGTCTTGCCATTATAGTGGTTAGCGATATCGGCCTATAGTTTTTGGTAGACGATATATCCAGTCGTTTTGACTTTAATATAGGTACAATAATAGTTTTCGACATATTCACAGGTATGTATAGATGCTTTATTATGTTACTGAACAGTGTCGCCAGGAGCAATAGATACTCTCCTGCATTTCTTATATACTCAATGCTGAGAGAATCATGTCCAGGTGATTTGCCGGTTTTTGTAACTTTAATTGCACGAGTAATCATTTCACTTGTGGCTATGGGTATGACGTATTTGGTTGATCGTTCAGCTGCGTGCATAGGAGAATCCTGAACAATGACTTCAAAAAATTCTGATCTGAATATTTAGAAATTTCACGAATGTCCAATATTCCAAATTACTGGAAAAAAATTACCATTAATTTGGTATCTTTTAGTCAATTTTCACATCTTTCAATAAGATGCTAGATTTATTATTTAAATATATATATATTTTATAATAGATTTTTAAAAACATTATACTAACTTGACGTACAGAGTTTTAGTTAGTTCATTTGAAATCCCGATGAAATAAATGCTATTTTCCAAAACCGGTTAATTTATTAAAATTATTAACTAGTTAGTTAAAAATAAAGTTAAATAATCTATAATAAAATGATCATAAACCACAAAGTTCAATTTTAAAATATTCAAAATATAGCTGTACTTAGATCCCAACTTAGACGGAACGAAGCTATTACAGTGACACGGTTTGGTTTAATTATCGAGGGACAATAAGAAACAATGTCGCCGATTGCTTACTGCTAGTCCTTGCGGGCGGCTATTGTGATTGCTTCGTGGCCGTTATTCACCGCTACGCGGCCACTGGTTACCGCTACGCGATTAGTGACACAATAGAGTCTATATTTCAATGATAGAGCTTTCCCCAAAATAAACCACACGTAAATAAAATTTATTTATGGTAAGTAAGATTTCTCCCTCACCGTAGACAGCAGAAAAGATGTCGGATATCAACATACGATCTTGCTAAAATAAGGTTTTTTGCTTACTCGTAATAAAGACAATGTATACTTCATTTAAAATTAAATATATATTTACGTACTGTTCTTGAATGTATAAAATAGATAACATTTAAGTAATCTTATCGTAGAGATATTTAAAGCACGTTCGTTTTTACAGACCTGGCCGTTTAATCAAGCACAAGACACTACTGAAGCCATATCCAGAAAGTCATAGATGTAGATGGGAAAGCGTAATATTATTAAAAATGGTTTAATGGAATGGTTTAACACGTTGATTTATTTAATTTGTATTAATTATTTTTAATTGATGTAGCGAGCAGGGGCAAGGATCAGTAAAGAATAGAGATTTTTAATGTAACGCCATAACTAAAAAGAAGAGATGATAAAATAGATTGATTCTATGAAGTGAAAACTATACCGCGGGCATCAAAGGGCCATTACGGTGCCCATAAACAGCGAAAGTTGTAAAGAATGTATCCAGCGATATTTTTTGCTTTATACCATGTAACCATGACTTCCGATACGTGGTCCGTCATAATGGGTAATAGACCATAAAAAGGCAGCGGCCACTGAAAACCCATCATAGTTTTTAAGTCCCCACGCGAGGGCTCCGTCCCGTTTCTTTTTTATGACCTTCTCACAATATGCCGGACAGTGGACTTAGCGGTTCGTCCCCCAAATAAGAAGCCTTAAGGCTGGCCGGTAATTCCAAATAATGTCGCACAGGAAGTGTTCTCGTCAAAAACATTAAAGCTATCATATATTACGATAAGGGAAGTGGATATTGTAAAACGCGGTTGATGTAACTACTTTAAAAATACACGGTTACAAGTATCACATCATTATATTACCAATGTCAAAACATTTTAAAATTTTTATTAATAATGAATTATTCTTCTTCTTCTTTGACTGTGCCTTACTCCGTTCATCTTGAATCGAGTATTCTAAAGAACTTTTTTTTTTAATCAAATTTGATCATGCTTTTTTAAAGTTGGAAACGGTTCCAACAAACAATCCTATTGATCTAAAACTGGTGTTCCAGCAAATTGACGATATATCGATTTTACGAAACCGTTTATTACAAAATCATGTAACTGGGTGTTCCAGTGATTTGATTGTAATCGGTTAAAAATCACTGAGACACGGATATCAATGATCGCTATTCTCTCTATTCGATTCACAAGCTTCGAGCGCGACACCCACACATTAATGCACTCCACCATTACGTCATCGGACATTCTTCAACCATTACTCAATCCTTCTATCGTTTCCTCTCTTGCCTCCCGCAGTATTACGCATTTTTGATAAAAAAAGTAAAACAAGTATTTAATTACTATTCACACGATAGCCACCTTCCATTCGTTACCTTGATCGTGTGCAAAAACACAGACAGCAACTCAAAGTTCTCGTAATAAGTTTACGGGGTCATTACTATAAATTATACTTTAAAACTCAACAATAGCCAGACGCGAAGGTGCAACCCTTTATGTGCAACTGATGGATGAAATAGGTTGCACATCTCTGAATGCAACCTATTTCATTCATTTCATGTTAATCCGTCTTTCAAAAATTTTTTTTTGTATTAGTTAGTAAGACTTATGTGTAAACACAGCGTGTATATATATTATGTTCATATTTTACTGGAAAGAAAGGAACCACAGACCGGTAAATTTATAGACATAAACTAAAGTGTACATATAGGAGAGGGGTTTGGAACATTAGTTGCGGGATGAGGGGCCTTCTACACACATTATTAGTGGAAACATAAATCGATAAAATAAAACGATCTGCTTTAAAGACCAGTAAATGAATAGACATGAAATAGAGTGTATATATAGTAGAGGGATTTGGAACATCAGTAGAGGGACGAGGAGCATTCTACACACATTCTTGGTTGAAACATAAATCTGATCTATGAGTTAGCGGTACCTACCGAAAACGATCTGCTTTAAAGACTAATAAATTAATAGACATGAAATAGAGTGTATATATAGGAGAGGGATTTGGAACATCATTAGAGGGACGAGGAGCATTCTACACACATTCTTGGTGGAAACATAAATTCAATAGATTATGACACATGTATGCAACAAAGAAAGTATTCACTTTTCGAAAATTAAATCTGTGTGAACAAGATATTTTTTACATTAATGCATATTATATTGTCAGCGTTTAAATTTTCGTTCCAATCGAGTCATATATATTTTTAAAGTTGCAGAGCTATTTGATTGCGTTAGGAATACCAAAGGTATCACCTGGGTGAAACGAGAAATTTGCGTTAGTTCATGTCTATATATTTGGTGGTCAGTGGAAGTAACGAATTTATATTATTTATTTTTAAATTCAATTTGTTAGTAAAGGATACATTGTGCAAGTGGGTATTTCTTCTTTTACGTTATTCAAGAACTTTGTTTTTGATGGTCCAATGTTAATTATTTAGTGAATGTATTTTTGTATTTTAGATCTTCCTCTCTGACTTATTCACTCAATAATATTTCCAAGGTTTTGTCTAGAAATGTGTCATCCATTGGCTCATTTGATTTGCAATGATGTTTATTTTCTAGCACTAACAGTAATCAGTGTTTTGTATTTTATAAACAAATTGCTCATAAAAATAATTTTTATAAATAACGAGTTAATATAACATATTATATAATGCAACATATTATATAAATAATACGAAAAAACACTTTTTTTAAACCAATTTTTATTGATTTATCAACGTGTTTTAAGTTCAATGCTTATATTGATCTTGAAACATTTTGATAAATTAATGAATTAGTAGTTTTTAGTAGTTAAAGTGGTTTTGTTTTATTATTTATATAATATATACTACATCAGTAACGATTTCTCCATTCTGTCCACAGCAGTGAAAGGGTTTGAAATCTAGCTGTCTTATGATATTTTATGTGGAGTGTTTTATATTGCATTATTAACACTCATGAGACAACCACGATTCGACAATGTCCGTCAAACTAGAGTCTAGTAGCAGCTGGCCAATCAGCAATAATAATTTAATAGTGTATTTTGTATCGAAGTAAACCTACCCACATGACTGGTGGCAAAAAGTTAAAAATATCCTTAAGGAGAACACATTCTAATTGTGAAGTTGTAATTATTCAGAACAGACGGTATGTGATGTTATAAATACTAATTTAATGTATTAATTATAAATATATACATATAAAATCAATTTTGTCGAAAAATATTTTTTTGGGCTACCGAGATACGAATCTGGATCTCTATTACCAATCCAGAGAAGTACCCACCAATTGTGTTATAGCGCCAGTATTTTTCATGACAAATTTTCGAACCTATATGTTACACATTTTCAAATTAATACATCTGTCGTTCCATTATTTGAAAGCCATCTACATTGTTTTTGCTGAATCTCAAATACCTTTGAGTAAACCGACTGCAGACGCCAGAATTATCAATTCATTTTTTTATTAAATTTTTAACACATTGATACAACTTATATTATTAAGGAGAACACATTCTTATTGTGAAGTTGTAATTATTCAGAACGTAGGTCTGTGATGTTTTAAATACTAATTTAATGTATTAATTATAAATATATACATTAAATTAGTATTTAAAAATATCCATTGATAACAATATTAGAGTCTGATAATAGGAAGAAATAATCCAATTTTTTATTAATTACTGTAACTATAAAGCAAAATAATCATAATATAATAAGTTATTTAAATATCGCTATGGATGAGAGTAGTGACGTGCAATCATGCTTAATCATAATACTCGCCAATAGAAAAAAATTTTCGATACAGAAAAAATTAATTAAATTAAAAAATCAAATCAACTGGTAGTCCGACCTGGACAAGAAAATATTAAGGAGAATACTCAAATAGATATGCACTAAAACAGTGGCATAACTAAAACAATTGGACCCAATTGCAAAATGGGAAAAAGGACCTTGAATATATTGCATAAAAGATATAATAATGTTAACTACTAAGTGGTTTTAACCATTAAATATTGTAGTTACAATATAATGTTTACTTTGTTCATTTTACTTATTTTCTACTTATCTCCATTATGATTTTTTATTTTTCTTTTTTTTTACCATTTAATTTAATTTGTTACCTTACTTCCTACTTTAATCTTGCATATAAACCTAACGGCTACCTACCTTAGAACAGGTACTTTATATGTACTTTGCGAGGTAAAAATGTATAATTAATACTTGTACTTTCTGGTGTATTGGTTACTTTAAGGATTTTTATATCGATGCAAGCTTTAAAGGAATGTTATTCCAATAATAAACGCCGATTTATCGGCACTGAAAATGAGATAATAATGAAAATTGTCTGTTATTTCTTATTGTATTATACTATCATGAAAAAAATGTGTCTTTATGCACGTGCAACTGAAAAAAAAACATTGCTTTGCTTTGGTACGGCGATGGTCTGATCCCTAACATGATATTAATTATTATTAAGAACATAGGTCTGTGATGTTTTTAATACTAATTAAATCTATTAATTAGAAAAATATACATATAAAATCAATTTTATCGAAAAATATTATTATTGCTACCGGGATTTGAACCTGGATCTCTTCCACTTCAGGGGACACGCATTAACCAATTGTGTTATACCAACACAGTAAATTGACGACATATTTTCAAACCTATATGCTGCAGTTCTTTAAAATTGATACATCTATTATTCCAAATTAAAAGCAACCACCTTTATTATTGCGAGAATCTGTCACTATTCTGACAAAGATAAATGCACAAACTTACATGATTTATGATATTTGTAATCATTTTAAAGTGTTACCATTTACGCTAATAAAGTAGAAGGGATGGCAAAGTGTTCTAATACCTTAAGTGGTGCAAAATCACCTTATTTGGCATCCCTTATAATTACGGGAGGCCCGTCAAGCCATCCGTTAATTGAAAGAAAAAACGTGCACTACACAGAGCTGGAAAATCCGGTAATGACGAAGTAATAAGGTCCGCCCCGTCCCTCTCTTGTATGGTGAAACACCCAAGATGCGAGAGGAAGACAGTAATTGTTCCGCGAGGGTTGTCTGTCGGCGGTCCCTTTAGATACATCAGATTAAATCGAAAGACATTCACGATTTGCATTCAAAAACATTTTCAATGGGACATTGCTGCATTACAAAAAAGTCGCCTTCAGCATTGGAACAGATGAAAACCACAATGTGCGATGTCCATCTCGCACAGTTGGACCTCACAAAGATTCACCAAATCGTCAAATAAGTATAACAAAATCGTGGTGTTGCTTCTTTTGTATTGTAATTAAAAAGGCAGAAAGGTTTATATTTTAATACAATTACATATTTATATTTAGATTTCAAATTTCAATACTGATAGAATTTTACAACGGGTGAGTTTTTTAAACAAACTATAATTATTAGTTTCGTAATATATATAATATATAATATATATACACCAGTCAACAAGATCGATACCGGGAGATTTTTTTTATTTTACTTTATATAGAAAACAAATAGTTAATCGATCGATATAAATAAAAGTTATAATACAAGAGTAACAAAAATTGAACCTGTTTAAGCGCCTTGTTACTTCGATTATCACCATTGGGTTTCCTGGTTTATAATAATGTACATGTGTGTGTGTGTGAGTATTGCCGCCATTTTTTCGGAAAGCTAAGAAGACGGTAACAGACAGGCGTCGTTCGATTACATCCCGTGCTTCGACCAGTCCAGCGGTTCAAATAAACCACCAGTGCGCGCTTCGGTCGGTCGAAATCTAAAGAAGACAATCCAGCTAAAAGAACAACAACATGGGACCAGAAAGACAGCAAAATTAAAAAGGTTAGTGCAGTTCATATATCATATGTGTGCTTATTGTTAATCGGAAACCTGGGAATCAGCTATCGAAGACATTTACATAAACAGAACCAATTACATGTTTTTTTTCTGAAATAACAATATACTTGATTTATTTACTTTTTGTAGCATAAATAGTACGTATAAAAAATAAAGGTAATCTATTCTAAAGCAATTACCTGTACAGTTTTTAAAAGTTGTAAATGTCAAGAGGTAAGTAAGTATAAGGAGTGAGTTATAAAAAGTATAATCAGAAGTTATAAAAAGATATTGAAAGAAAGTTATGAAAATATTATTTTCAGTAAAATACAATAGTCGGAGATTTTTATTTTATTTATTTAACAAAATTCGTGAATACTTTGTTCAAACCGGAAAAATGTATTTTATGCCAGAGTGAAATGCGTTTTTTTCCATCTTAATTTCGATGAATGAAACTATGGCTCTAGATTCCCGGATTCTAGTAGTTATCACTATTTTTTTCAGTATATCATTCTCTGTACGAATGATATTTCCGAAAATTACTTGTAACAAGAACTACCATTAACTTTTTCGGTTACCAAGGTACTGCAGTGAAACAAAAATGCTACGAGTTATTCAAATACCTTCGAAGATCGTAAATGGTAAACGTCCGCTTCTCAGAACCGTTCTATGAGCCGCAGCTCCCACATCAGTCTTACTCATTTTCCGCCATATTGGCATTTTTTTAAACAAGGTAAGCATGCCATGCTGCAGTGTAGCATTGCAGTAGTACGATACGCCATGGCTACCAGTGGATTCTTAAAAAGACTGAAATAATCAAAATACATCATTCTGGAAGTCCGTAAGTGGAATAGGTATTTTTCCACTCATGGATTCATGGTGAAAATATATAAAGTCAGTTTAGGAACAATGTGCTGTTTCAGATATCTTTAAAAAGGTGAAGGCAAAGAGACTACAGTATGTGGGGCATAGTAACATGAGTTGACGCGTCCCATAACACGCATAAAGCTCTAATATATAAGCCAACAGGTTCAAGAATGAGGGTAGATGGGTAGATAATACTAGACCTGCAGGAGGTAGTTGTGTGCTCAGCAATGGTCATATTAAGGGTTAGCTGACTGCGTTATAGATTTTCTAAAATGAGCCTGCTAAAAAAGAATAGGACATCATACTTTTAAATATAATACAGTTTGCTATTATTGTGTTTTTTATAATACAGAGATCATTACATCGTCTGTAATAATTTATTATTATTATATATTAATTTGATATTTAGGAGGGGAGGAAAGAAGAGTTAGCGATACCCGGCCGCATGCAGTATTTGATTTGTTTTAATAAATTTTAAATTTCCCGCCGAACAATATATAATAATAAATGCGGTACGCAAACATCACACAGGGGGACAATCTTTATAAATCGGGCTAACCAAGAAAATGTGCATACATTGAAACAATTGCAATTACCTCCTTGCGATTCTGAAGCGTCTGAACGTTTGTCATTCCCCGTCTGAAGTCTGCTGATTGCTTTGGAGGAAAATGGTTATCTAGTTACGGTAGGTACTAACTCCATCTTGGAACAATAGGATCGGGCTTTAATTCAGACAAACAAATAAACATACTTTTAATATACAGGTTGTGTTATACTCAACATAACCTTCAAACTTAACAAGAATAATGGAACGATAGATGTATTCATTTGAAAAAGTGTAACATATAGGTTCGAAAATTTGTCGTACTGTAAAGTGTACGTAAAAGTACTGTCGCTGTAGCATAGTTGGATAATACACCTTGCCCGGTTTGGAAAGATATCCAGGTTAGAATTCCTTTGGCGGAATAACAATATATTTTGATGAAATTTATTTTATATGTATATCTTTCTAAATACTAATACCGGGAACCCGGTAGCGCAAAAACAATATTTTTCGACAAAATTTATTTTATATATATATATATTTATAATTAATACATTAAATTAGTACTTAAAACATTACAGACCCATGTTCTGAATAGTTACACCTTCACAATAAGAATGTATTCTCTTAAATATATCTTTCTAATTGATACAGTTAATTAGTATTTAAAATATCACAGACCCTCTGTTCTAAATAATTACAATTTCACAATAAGAATATATTTTCCTAATAAGATTTTATTTATTATATCTACTTATTATTCTTGAATATCACCTTATCTACTGTCTCGTATACTGTAATACATAAGCAATGATCCACGTTCATTTACGGAGAAAGTATTAACAATAATTATGTAACCGTACATAGCACAGGTACCTACCTAGTATAAGATAGATATCTGTGTACGTAGCAGGCGCGTGCAGTCAGTGCATTGAAATAAATATTTGACTATATATATCGAAAAATAATGCGAAATTAAATATTTATACTAAAAACATAATCCGCGTCGGTCTCCCATGACTGAAGATCGTGATCTTAATGAACTCTTCAACTTTTCTCCACTTTAGGACTGTCATTAGACCACCTGTCACTTTTTCCACTTTAAGGCAAATGCAATGGGGTCTGTCTTTGTTGTTCAGCTCCTGCACAATGGAGACATTCATGTGTCTCAGTATGCGCAACATGTGTCTCCAGCATCACATCAAATTCGCCAATGGAGTAATTATATGCATACGTCGTGACGTAAGCAGTCCACATTTAATTTTTTTTAAATTAACTTATCATATCTTCTTCTCATTGTACTAGGATGATCTTCATCTCAAAAGTCATCCCCAGGACCCTGATTTTTTCACATTTTTGGTAACTGTAGCCCAGTGTATTTTTTTTTAAATTATGTGTATGCACTGAAAAACCTACAAGGGAACATATTGAAGAACTGCAGTGATTTAATAGTCTGAAATCTTCAGTCTACATACAAAAATCTGGTCCATTGAAGTATTTCATTCGATTCACCCTGTACATGTACATAAACCTACAGATCACTGTTTACAGAAACTGACTTCTATTTGAATAATGGGCAACTCTTCAGTGCGGAAGAAATATCCCGACCCGTGTAATATTTCAACATCTCGGAAGTGGATGCGTAACTTATGGTATGAATTGTGAGAAACTTGTTTAGGAAGTCACCACCTACAAACTAAAATAACACATTAAAAATATATTACAAATTTAGGTAAATCAGCCCGAATGACGACCTATACAGAATTTCTTCTACATACATTTACTAAGTGAGACATATATTATTTTTGTTAGAAATGACCGTCTTTTTAATTATAACGAAACTCAAAAAACTTTGAATAAAACTTGTTAGGTGGCGCCAGGATATCAAGACCATTTTATTAAGAGAGTACAAATATGTTACATAATTATATTATTAATACAATATACCTAGTTGCAGATTTATTACACAGTACAATACGTAATTAATAATATAAATTGTTAATGAAATCACATTTTATTACCGAATTTACGATTATTCAGTTCCGTGAAAATTAAAATAAAATGATAAAATCACTCAGAAAGATAAATGCTTTGAGTCCCGGTGATTTTTTGATACATAGATTTTTCTGCGTATTTTTCTAATTGAATTATCTTTTATTTTTTAAATTTATCATTGAAATATGTAACAATGAGAGAGCATTATATTATTTTCTTATAAATATAGGTATCATATTTACAAGTACGTTTGCTGACTTAAATATTAACAAATGTGTCTACGATTTGAAAGCCCTCTGTAAAGTTTGGCCCCTCGCAATGCGCGACACTAAATCCGCCACTACGTGCGGCCCTTTGCAATGGATAGTAATTCTTTTTTTTTTTTTAGGAGAACACATTCGGAGAAAAATTGTCGCTAAAAATAATGCCGCTGTAGCTTAGTTGGATAAAGCACCTCCCCCGGTTAGGGAAGAGATCCAGGTTCGAATCCCGGTAGCGCAACAACAATATTTTTCGATAAAATTGATTTTATATGTATATCTTTATAATTAATATATTTAATTCATATTTAAGATAGTAATTCTATCAAAATCTCCCTTAAATCAATCGGTGATATTCGATATTTGTGGTCGGCGGTTATCGGTTAATATCGGAACCTAATAAATATAATGGGCACTGTTGACATTAACATAAAATAATCTGATTGACGGCAGCAACTGTTTAAATGATCGAGAGGTCGCTCTCTTCTAACGAGCGGTGAAACATGAAACGGTCCAGGCCAACGGAGACTGTGCTATCAAAATTTATCGCAAGAAGTTACAAATCTTGTCACATTCCCACTTCAAACGGTTTGATTCAGAACAAACAGCGCTCTTCCGAGAGCACCGGTGATAAAGTGCGGGCAAAGTTTAACTTTTGATCGTGACGGCTCTGGTTGTACCGAAATCTAGCGATTACCATCGCTATCTTGCTCTTGAAAATGAATAGATGTCATTTTTATACCATTATTTATTGTCCATTTTGATTTATTGATCAATCTTCAAATTCTACCGACAACTGTTTACATGTTCATCAAATTTATAAATATGATAACCTCTTCTTTTTAGTATTAATTCACACAGAAGGCGCCAAGTTATCAGTCGGCGGGGTCTATATGTTTAATTTGTTTGATGCAGGAACCCGGATGAAGGGTCGTCTCTGTGCTTGGAAGTGCTTGGAAGTCGAAGTGGAATATATACTTCCAATGCATATGTATAACATCTAATAACTTAATCCAAACTTATATAAGACTATCTAAAGTTATTTCAATGAACATTATTTGCTTCGTTTTTATTATATTCATCTTAAGACCAAGAAATGGTGAAGTCAATTATTTTTCGTATAACTAATATAGGATATCTAGCAATCACAAGATAGTAACACGTGACTTCCAATAGTTCAGGTAAATATTATCACTTTGCCTAGAAATAGGTAAGGTTGTATAATTACGTGACCATTCATGCCATAGAAACTACATATCTCACCACTATTTTCCCATATTTGGACAGAGATACCTTTTTTTATAAAAAACAATGTATTTAAACATAAATAAATTTTAAAATTCTGAGTATTGGGTGGCATTTAATACTAATTCATTTTCGCGTCTATTACGAAAATATGGGTTTTATAATTAATATAAATGAGAAATTATACACTTGATTAGTTTTTTGAAAAAATAACTTAATTAATTTTTTTGTTCTAATATAAAACGTATAAAATAAACATTATTTTTAATAATGAATACTATATATTTAGATATTTTAGCCTGAATATAACGCGACATAGAAAATTAAAAAAATTATATTTAGAAAAAAAAAAATCTGAATTTAACACGATTTTTTTTCTTCAGAAATGAAAGTAAATTCGAAGATATAAGCAATTATGTTTTAATTGGTAAATAATACATTTTACATTCATGTTAACAAAATAAAGTAATGTATGTCAAAATTATGTAGAGGGAGAAAAATAAAAAAGTAATGTTTGTTCTGAATCAAAAATCATCTTCATCGTATGTATGCTCTTACACACTTTCATTCCCCCACAAAATGTCATGTTCACAGAACGTTTACTCCTAGAACTCCATATTTCCTTGAAGTACTCATATTGTTCGTTCTCTTTGCCTCATTTGCAACCATCACTTTAAAATTCGTCTTCTGATACCTTAATTTATTTGTCTCTTTAATGAGCCTTTTTTCTCAGCAATACTATTATTGCTCCAACTCATTTTTTTATGGACAATAAATAATAAAATAAGTAATCGTTACATAACAAAACATACCAATGACAAAAGTCGACCACACACATAAAATCATAGACAAGTGTCTATGGTCAAAAGTGGGTGATCGGATACAAAGACATAAAACAAGATTTATTTATAAAACATCCCATTACCTAGGTCTTGAATTTAGCGCGAGTCAATTTTTTTACAGCTAATTGAAAGTTAAAAAAATATAGCATTATATTCAGGCTAATACGGTAATTGTGAGACCGCTACCATTAAATACGTTCTCAGTGTACCAGAAAACTCTATAGTTACATACGGAAAATTAATTTACTCGTATATATACAGAATATGTTTTCTTAAAGGTCCAAGGCAAGTTCTGTACTAATGAAATTATTAAACAAAATGTTAAAAATTAACACATTTCCTCTTCTTTTTAATCGTGTGCTCAATGCTGAGCATTGATGTTGATCACAGCATTTAAAAAGGTCTTTGTAGGAATCCTATTTTGGTCCAACTTCATTATCTATCTTGCAAGGGACCGTTCTCTTGCTCGCTTTTCTTCAATTATCCCTGTGGTCATGAGCTTCTCATAGATTATTCTTGCAAAGTTCAAAGTTCATAGTTCAAAGTAGCCAAAAATCTGCCTGCATGTTGTCGAAAGTCTTTCTGTAATCCTTCTAATAACTTCTGCGTGACTTGCGGTCCACAGGATAGACGCAATATCCGCCTCCAGAACAACATCTTGAAGGCACACAACATATTCCTTTCCTTCTTTCTTAATATCTTTGTTAAATATCATTTATTACGTCAAATGATACTTGGATTATTTTTAGAATGAACCAATTTCTCCGTATCTTCGTTATCTGACTGAGTTAAAATCGTTCAATTGGTATGGCATTATCGAATTTTTTCATAATTTTAAAATGTTTTATATTCGTATAAACAAACTATTTTAATTAATGTATTTAATTTATTTACATGCTTTAGGCCCTAACTATTATTTAAAGATAAGTTTTGCATCAAAAACTCAATAATTTCTCGCAAAATAGTATTTTCTCAGTCCAATGAGTGTATTTTATTTGGAGAATTTTTTCGTCAGACACCGACTCAAGTCTTCCTTTAAACATACCCATAGTCATTTTTATGTGATCTCTAACGACATCTTAATATCGATAAGGAACGTCAAATATTACTCTTCTACCACAGCGGTGATACAAACCACATGTATCGGCTCTAATTAGAGAGTCTGTCACGACAGACATATTTATCTGCCGACTTACACAATCCATATGCTCGGAGTGCGCTAGCGTCAACCCCTGTGACCCGAATCGTCGCTTTCCTAAACCGAATAGGTGACAATCCCGGCCACTTATCCTCGCAATGAATTAACGAACGCTTAACAAAATGTAACCAAATGTCGAGCTGGCGTCTCGAGGCAAAAAATACTGCAGACAGATTGGTGCTGTGTATCTGTAGTGACGTGGAGGACACATTAATTTGCGAACAGGCCGCAAAACCATGTCAGTGATTCCAGGAACTGTTGAGCTGTTAAAGCTTTGAATAGGTTCCTTCACGAGGAATATTAAAATAATAATTTTTGGGTACTCTCTTTTATAATAATAATAATAATTTATCAGATAAGATGATAACATATCATTTTATTGACAATATTTTACATGAGAAATTAATAACCATTGCATTCTTATATATAATCAGCGCTCTTGAAGTGAATTTTTGTTCGAACATAGTGCAATAAAAATTATTATTAAATTATTAAATGATCTCCACTAGGTCAATAACGAAAAGTGTTCAATCAATACGTACTTCCAGTGGTCACGTATGGCTACGAAGCATGGACCCTCAACAAAGGCTCAAGGCGTCCAAAAATTTTGAATAATGCAACGAGGCATAGAAAAATGTATGTTGGGCAACTCAACAGGAAAAGAAAAGGTGGAAGGATAAACATTGAACAAACGCATTCATCCTGTGATACTAGAAAGGAATCAATACGCTATTAAACATCCTGAAATTCGTTGGACTGATGAAATCATCAAACTCTGCTAAGATATTTCGAGAGGTTTTCACACAGCAGTCAATAAAAATTCCAATAATTTATGTTATAGTTAATCTTACTGCATTATACAGCGTGTGTTTAATTTTACATTAACATTTAAAAATTAAATAATTTTTGGTATTTCTATTATTATGTTATTTATCTTTTACATGATAATCTAAATAATTTTGAGATTTTTTCATCTACATATTTTGCAAACGATCTTAAAAATGTGAGCTATTTTATAGATAACTACTGTTTGCAAAATGCCTGGCGCTATCGTTTGGATTTCTTCTCAAATAGTGTTCTTCAGCTCACGTTAAATAAGTCCCAGGTGTAATGCAGGCAAGTACTTAAGAGAGAGAGTTTAAAAAAATCTCTATACTATGCAGAATATCAGGACGAAAAAAAGGACGGAGGGAAAGATGTCGATCTTCAATAAAATGTAAAGACCAAGTCCGGAACCTCACCAAGCAATTCACACTGTAGAAGCAGAATAGATGACCACTGTGCTCAGTAATGAGCGCATCGATCGAGAGAGAGAAATATCATGAAAAATATAAATATAAAAAATTCTAAAAAATCAAAAACGTAACCTTAGACCCATCCTGTATTTATTTAAAATTTGTTTGAAATATAACTATTTTGTAGTTTTGCTATTTTTACTTTGGTAGTACTTTATGTGATTGTGTCAACACTTGCGCGCGGCTTCATGGATGAGAAGCATTTTAAGGAGACGTTTATCTGCCTGTGAAGTTTAGTGCGGACTCGGAGTTTCCAGTATTTCAGTCCGTCTGTACAAACAAACTCGAATGCCACTAAACTCCAGGACGGGCGGTTACATTAAGTACTTTTCAAACAGTATCAAAGCTTTGAACTCTACGACTTGATTGCGTGAAATCGTCAGAATGGAAGTGTCACGAATATAATCATTATTATTTTATTTTTATAGTCTAGACATGTGGAACGTGAACGTGTGAACGTGGAGAGGATAATAGAAACACGACGCAAGTCACCAAAAATAAACCGCGTTGTGAAAGACGGATAAATTTTGTTTAGGTTTTTATGATAAAAATGTGGCGTCTCTGCCCACTGCCGCACACGAGTGAGTAGGTATTCAAAATATAATATTCTTTCCTTTTTTATTATTTACATATAGTGACCTCAATCAGATGAAAATCGACTCTTAATGCACCTTCACAAATTCCAGTCCTGGATCGACTTTACAACTACCAGATCCTATCCACCAGTGGCGTGCAGTAGACACATATTTATGTAATGCTGTTACCGACGACACTAAGTATATATAAAGCGGTATACATACTAGGTATCAAAAAAACTATTCTAATTTTGAGAACAATCTATCAATTTATCCTTCAAAAAAGGCGAGTTTTTTTATTGCTCCGTACAGCACATTGCTTTTGATTTCGTTTAAAATAATATCTAGGATATCTCCTTAGGGCAACGGATATTTAAAAAGTTTCATTTGGGATAGTGCTCATTTACATTTAAATTACTATCTTTACAAATAACCGTAATCGAATCTCATAAAACAGAAAGAAATATATTTCAACATTTAATTGACCTCAGAATTCCAATGAATAATGTTATCCCTTTTCATCTCATGCAAATAAAATTGTATAGCTGTCCCTCATTATAGTTATCAATACACGTTGTTGTTGAGTTAAATTGTTAGATTTTTAATGCCCTTTCAAGGGGAAACGCTTCTCCATTAAATTAAACGAGTGGAATAAAAACAAGTGTTTTATTTTCACAAAAAAAAGAAAAGATATTAATTTATTTACCATTTCTCAGTTACAAATAACATTGGACGTCTGTGCACTCTTGATTTTCAACACAAATTTTAGACGCCTTTTGACGTCGCGTCGGTCCGACTTTATATTAAAGAGGACATTGCTCATTGTTTTCAATAAAACAACACTAAAAATTGTCGTAAACTGCACATTCGATTGGCTGATACATTTATATTGAAATTTGGTAACATTTATACGATGTTGCAAAACTGTTATTTCTCAGCTAGAACTGAATAAATATTATATTTCAACGATAATTTTGAAGTAAAAATAAAACATATTTATAGAATGCAGTAAAAATTAGCTAGATTGCAGTTCTAGAATACTATAAACAAACTAATGGAAAACATTAATTTTATAAAAACAGTACCTATTATTAGTAATTTACAGATTTTTACATATTTTATGAGAGGTTGACCAGGGGCGTGCACTCCATACAAGCAAAAAAGATGTGCATTAATAATAACTCTGGTAAATAAAAATAAATAAATTAATATTTGTATAATGAAAAGACTCTGTAAAATTCTAGCTGTTATTACCCGGATTAGCGTAACCTTGTCTATGATGTAAACCACGACTTTTGTCTAACTGTGGGATATTTAGAAATATTACATTAACAATCATTAGTAATAAATTCGTGTGCATGCTGGTCCTCAAATTGCCGGTACGTATGCATTATTTGCATGTAATCTGTTAGTATCACCACAATAATCCTACTTAACTAAATATTTTCTCAGTGAAGTTTACGTCTGCGAATTATCTGCATTTTTCAAACAATTTGTATCTAATTCTTCTGTCTTTGAAAGGGATTATTCTTTACGGAAAATTGTGTGAAACGACATTTCTACATATTTATTTTACTTGACAGACTAAACGTTTTGTTTTTATAGTGTATTCCAATCTATGATACCAACGTCGTTCTATATTTTGACTCGTCTGTCTTGATATACAACTCTCGCCTCATCTGTATATTTATGTCATTAAAAAAATATTATTAACATAATAAGGTAGACCCTCACCCGCCATAACAAAAGCACAAATATATTAATTCTCTATAATTATGATATTTTATAAACATTGGAGTTTTTTCGCTTAAAGTATATGATTAACCTAAATAATTTTCTTAGTATATTTTTTTATAAATTTATTAATATTTCAAATAATGTAAATGTTTTATAGCTAATTATGCAAATAGAACAATGCTTAGATAATATGTTATTCCAAAGTGTTTGCGTATCCACTGGTTTCACCCAAAGTATAACATGAGATTGTAGAAACTATGAACATTGAATTGATTCTATCTCCCACCTGCCTTCAATAATCATTCTCAAAGGAAAATAAATAAAATTAGAGAAAAAAATTACATTATAATTTAGAAAAATAGAGGAAAAAAACGTTGTCTAATTATTTACAAAAAATGACTCCGTTAAATTACATCTTAATACACAAAGTAACTCGCATCAGAAGCATAAATGGAATTTATTCATCAAGTTTCGCCACAGCTAAATAAATCAACTGTCACGCTTATTTAACAATACCACCGGCACCAGCGGTCGAGGAGCAATCCTAATGTGATAAAAGTTCATTTTAGCAGGTCAACAAATTGAATTTCATTGGACAAATTTTGCTTAATGATGAATATCAAATGTTTGGTCACTTGTAAGTTGACGTCGTTCACGGCAAGATATTTAAATAAGGGTTTTTCCATCCATATGAAGATGATTCAAGCGGATGGATCCGAATCGTGATCTTCATCTTACTCTGTCCTTGAGTTCCTACGCTGTCCTCCTGGACTCTCATACGAGCCATCATATAATCAGATGAAGCGGTACATCGTACAAAAAATGACGCCTCCTGGAGGTCCATTCTCAGGAAGGGATTCACATCGTGTAAGAAACAAATACAATAACAAACACACTTTTGTAAATAACACGACGCACGTAAAACAGATGCCTAACATTAAATATAATTACTCACCTTTTCTTTTAACTATTGAATCACATATTTGTAATAAATGCGTTTCACGAAAGTCTGACAGCGCTTCAGCACAGCAGTGTTGTCATTGCTATGATATAACCTAGAGGGCACTATCGGCGGGTAGGTACTATAACGTAATGTTATAATACATTAAAGTATTGTATAATTTATCTGAGCACAGTTTTACATACATATATATAATGCTATAATTAGTGTAATTATGATTTTTTCAGATATACATTTTTTGCCAGCATTTTCTAATGACAACAGCAAAAAAAAGGTATTGGTCCAGTACAATATAATTTCTGACAAAATCAGGAAAATTCCGGCGAGTTGTGATTTTCCAATTTTTGATAATTCAAACAAATGAGATAAATCTCTTTGATACATATACAAAAAGAATCTATCGATTAAACTAAAATGACCGTACATTTTTAGGGAAATATAACACTTAGTAACACGGGAAAAAAAAATTATTCACTTTTAAAATGCGTATGTGTATTATTTAGCGATATAAAGTTCCAGGTCCCGGCGGTAATTATTTTTTTGGATAGATTTTCTCATTGTATCTTTCTAAGTGATTTATTTATGTTGTTTATTGTGTTCTAGATTATTCCGAATTAAAATTTAGTCGAGTGTGCATAATGGCCCACGATGACCTTTCAATGAGACTGATCTCTGAGAGACGGTAAAGGTAGGTGTGAACTGTATGCGAGAAAAACACATGCGCTCATGATTCGTGATCCATTTCACTTTATATTATGGATTACAGCAATTTTTGCGATGCTCCGAATGATGAATGGCTTTATTCAACTGCTAGTATTTAAAGAGAATACAAAATACGTCAGATCGGACGTTTTCTGTAAAATTCTTTAAAGGATCACAGGCACTAACTGTCATTGGACAGGCTCTGATGGGTCTCGACGGCCGGACACGATCGTCACCAGCGTCGCGTGGTTGTGGCCGTCAATGGACCAGGCGCCAGCCCGCAGCCTCGTAGTCCTGCCTGCTTACAGACGCTCGGCTCGCAATTACTATCGGCGCATTCCTGGGCAGCCTTAACGCCAGTTAATGAGCATCGGAGCGCGTGCTAAAGACGCCATAATTTAGGTATTCGTGAGCGAGGCCGTAAAGCGTCTTGGATGGGGCGCTTAACGGGGTGGGAGGCCATAATTACTTTTGAGGAATTTTTTGGTCAATTTTTGGCGCCGAAATGAATGCGGAAAGCGCGCATTGCTTGAAAAAATAACCAGCTAGTATGACTTTTCTTTTTATAATAATTTATTTAACTAACACCTTAATATTTAATCTGTTTATATTACTATTTGAGAGAAGATTGGTTATGATAAAAATAAAGGTAAAATACCTGACTTTTTAGATGAAATCTCTTCAATACGTGCTAGTATACGAATGGCAGTGGCGTACAGTAGGCGTAAACTTAGGTTATGATATTACTGACGATCTTAAATATCAAAAAAAAAAAAATAATAATAATAATTTAGAAAATAATTGTGAATTCAATAAATCAAAAAAAGCAAGTTCTTTTATTGCCGACAGGGATCGAAAACATAAAACATAAACACCGTAACTGAAACTCAACTAGAATAGATATACAGAAAAAAATTATCGAAATAGTATTTACGTTGCTACCGGGATTCGAACCTCATCATGGGCCACCCTCACAGTTGACTTTAGTCTCTCTTCAGTTAGATGCAGCGCAACCTTCCAGCGTTGTGGTGCTTTTCCGGGTCCTTAAGTTGTGTTCCAGATATAAAAAAATCTAGGGAAAATATGGACGAGAAATAAGTTTACTACATTTTTTGTTTAACTACACAAACAGAATTTGCTGTGTAGGGTTGCTGACCACGGGACATACAAATATTGGAAAGACCAGAGTGACTTTAGTTGCATGTTTTGTGATTCTGTCTCTCCATATTTCTGTAATTTTTAGTAATTGGATGCGACTTTAAATTTCCTATTAAATTTCCTATTTCCTAATAAATTGCCTCTTGAACTACATCGCAATTAATGTAAATAAATATTTTTTTATAATTTTTGTATTTATCAACAGTTCGTTTTAATAACACTGACTAATAGTATAACATTAAGATATAATATAATAATATTTTAAAACAATTGAGGGGATAATATTTATTTTATGATTAAGAAATTAAAAACACTAAAAAAATTTAATAAAAATTATGTTGCAAATTATAGAATATATTATACAGGGTGAAAATTATGTTTCAGGTCGATTTTGTTTGGCCGCTATTTTGGTTTAGCAAACATTTATCAGTTTGTATTTTGTAGTCGTGGAGAATAGTTGATTACAATTTAATATGAAACATTTAACACCTCAATAGTAACAATCAAAGGGGTATAATGCGAACTCATGGTAAACAATTATTACACGATCAAACGACTATTAAACGTGACTAATACAATTTCATTTTAAAATATATAATGTATGTACATTTTATATAATATTTATTTTATTTACATATATACTCTTTCATAAGTTAATTTATATCGCAAATTAATTATTATTCATTGTCATTCAAAAATTTTGTGAGTTATTTAATAACCAGCTCGTGATAATTTTGTTTGAATGGTGTCATTTATTGGTAAACTCAATTAAATGACGTTTCTGGGACAATACATAGACAGTAATATATAGAATGGACAATGTATATTGAACGAATGGGACCAGTAATTATTATTTCAATAGTCGTAAATCAAAAATAGTAATTTATTAATTCAGATAAAGTGTATAATATGTAGCTACATATATATTTTGCATTTTTCAATAATAGTAGGTACCTACAATGAGTTAAACATATGTCAGTCATACATTTCACAAAAAAGATATTGTTTCAAAATACAGAGATAACTAAGCTACTTCCATACTTTAGACATAATTGTGAATTTAAAAAAAAATCAAAATAACTTAATCCAAGGAAAAAGATATTTCTTAAAAACAAATACACATTTAATTTAAAAATATATTTATTTTATTAACACATTTATTCGAGTTGCAGTTTTTAGAACACTCATATTTCTTTCTGTCTTTCTCGTTCGACGTGCTCATGACTAAGCATCGCGGTCCTCTACTGCGTATCCACAGCGTTCGTTCTGATATTGCATTTTCCTGGGAAGGAAAAGTTCCGGGTTTGTTTCCTAGTGATAACTATATATTTAAAAAGTTACAAGTTTTAGCCACACCTCTGTTCTGTAAAAAATAAAATGATTAACATTCTATCGATTTGTACTTTATTTCATATTTCATTCATCTCATTTCAACCCTTATACTAGCAAAAGCTCACAATCTTTACAACATCAAGCATTATATTGAATTCAATTCTACACGACGCGACGTGACATTTAATATAAAAACAAATTTATTTTCAAATGTATGCACGTGCGTATTTTATTTAGAAAACATACAGTTAATCGATGTAAACAAAAATCATAATAAAACTGTACCGAAAACTAAACCAATTGCATGTTTTCTCTGAAATAACAATACACTTGATACAATAATCAATAAGTAAGACAATAATTTTAAAGACTTATAAAATAGATAAATAGCTTATTACGACTTTAATAGGAAATGAATTTTACGCTGCATAGAAAACGTTAAAAAATGATAACTTTTTAATTCTATATTAAAACTATACTACTGCTATAGCCATACATATGTGTTACCCATCCGCTTGTTTAATTGTTCCCCGAATCAGTTGTTTAAATACACCAAGAGAAGAAAAAACTAACTAAACAACTAAATATTTATAATTCTTTTTAAAAAACCGCTATCCGCCCCTGGTGCAAAATACAATATTTGAAAACAAGTCCCTTAACCAGACCCTAGACTCAAGTAATTAATAGGCATTAATGGAGGCTTAACATCTGTGTGACATTGCGATCGAATCATTACTTCGAAGAAGTAATTGTATTGTTTTCTCGCATTGGCACAATTTTATTGTTGAACATGTTTCATTCTTAACAGATAATTAAGTGTATGTTTTTTTTTTAATTTTTAAGGTTAACACATTTTTATTGTGAAATTGCAATTTTTCAGAGCATAAGCCTGTGATATTTTCAATAGAAATTAATAAGATATACATATAAAATCACTTCAAAATATTGTAACGACAGATGTATCAATTTGAAAGTGCAACATATAAATTTGAAAATTTATCGTCAACTTACTGTATTGATGTAGCACAATCGGTTAATGCATTTCCCCCGATAGGAAGAGATCCAGGTTCGACTCCCGGTAACAACAACAATATTTTTTCGATATATTGATTTTATATGTATTTCTTTCTAATTAATACATTTAATTTGTATTAAATGTATGTTAAAATAATCTGGTAAGTAGATAAAATAGACGACAACACACAATATTAGTGATATAATATAATACTATAAAGGCTTACGAATATGTTATACAACCTTTTCTAAAACATTATTAGTTTCAACCTTGATCCCGACAGCTCTGGACATTGGTAGATACCTACTTGATGGTCATTGGTACAAATTTACTTTTTATTTTACTTGTTTTATAACAAAAACTTTCAATATTCGCCTACATATAAAAAAAATGGTGTCCACTGATACGAATTTCGTCACAAGACTTTCATAGTGTACACACAAAATATTAGAGATACGAACACTGTTATTTGTCTCGCACCTTATATGTCGTACGTCAAACGTCAAAGTCAGTCCATAGTATAAATTATTATACGTGTTTGTGGTTCTAGGTGACGTTTGCGCGCATGTGTTTACGGATCAGTTCTACCAATCTCAAAAGGTGACCTTTAAGTTTATGTACACATTTTTACATGTTTACACGTGTAAAAGAAACTGAGATTCATCTCGACTAAATCACTGAGACTTGTCTCATTTAATGTGTACGGGCAATAACATTAATAAAAAACAACTGTTTTTTTAAATAATTAGGATCACAACATTGGATATAATTACTACGATTACTACTATTTTGTTAAAAATTTAAAGAAGGTTAATTTCAATTAGTATTGTAAAAGATTCATATAATACTGGTATCTTATTCAGCCAGGACTCAAACCGTTTAACTCGCCTCGCGGACCAGCTCCGAGATCGGACGCAGCGAATACAAACCATTACCTCATTGGCTATAAATTGTGCGGCTATCGGACGGACGGAGCTACACTTAATTATTGGCTATTACCAGGGGCGTGACTACCGAGGAGCAGTTGGAGCAGATATTCCAGGCTTGGAAATCATAAATATGACGGATGCTTGTCCACTGCTATCTAAAATTACTGTTAATGCAAAAATATATTTTGTACCCATTGTACTGTGTGATCTAGTTTTTCAATGTGTTCACACCAAGTATCGACATAATAATAATTAGATATAACCCTTGTTATCAGTACACACTGGCACAACGGGCATAGAAAATATTAAAAAATAACTAGTTACATGTCTATCAGTCGTGGTCATGGGCGTGGGTTGTTAGACGCTGGTCTATGGTGTAGTAATCTAGTCGTCGGAGGTTCGAGCCTCGTTCCAGAAGACCAGTAAGTTAATCCTGTTTTCATAGCATAAGAGTTTAGCATTGTTTGAAAATAGTAAGAATTTTGATGTGACATGTATTCCGTGTACGCATTTCTATTTTTTTTTTAATAAAAAGGAAGGGCTATCGGCTTACCAGTTGACAAACACTACCTTAAATTGCTTGTAATTATTAAATACAAAAGTGTACGTTCAGTCAACTATATTTTCTGAAATTCATAAATAAATTAGTTGAAATTCAGTTTTTAGTTAAAATATACCATAATAAAAAAGTAAAAATGATTTAATTTTATGTTAATACTTTGGGAATTCAATCAAATCAAATATCTATCTATAGGTTGAGCACTCATTAAATACAACATTAAAATTAATAGAAAAAAAAAATTGCTATGCTAAATTTACACTATTAAATTAAGACAATTAGATGTTAGAAAACTTTTACAAAATCTGGAGACAAAGATAACAGTGTCATTGCCCGTCACCACCTAATCGACTTTGATAGCGTGTACCACTCTCCGCCTGGTACTATTTGATTGTGGAATGACTTGCCGGCATTATTGCTCATAAATAAAGTAATTTTTTAGTAACTGTAATCCATAGTTCCCGGCGCAGATATTTTTTAAATTTAACTTACTTTATTACATTTAACAAAAAGTGTACGCCAATGTTTACGATTAGTGGGGGCGACTGCTGGCGCCTAAAGTGAAGCTACGCCACTGGCCATTACCGGTCGGTTATCTGACCATTAAAGACCAGGTCCTATCGCTTACAAAGCTGAACACGGGGCCGGTCAGATGCGTTCATTACAGCAATGCTTATTAGACAAGAAAGGCACCTTCTTTTCATTTGAATAGATAATGCATTGCTTCAGTATGCGTCCCGGATATGTACACTTATAGAAACATTCTCACAACATATATTGATATGGTAAAGGAAGAAAAATATATGTACAAAATTAATAAATTTGTTAAAAAAATGACATATTTTTAATTGTTCTATACTTTCTTCCCACCATTCTTCGATAAACTATCAATTTTAGAATTTATCTGTGTACCTAAAACCATAAATTTCTTGATTTTTTAAATATATAATATGACAGTTTTGTACAGCAAATTAAATATAATATTAACAGTTTTGGACGGAAAATTAAATATAATATTAACAGTTTTGGACAGCAACAACAAATTAAATATAATATTAACAGTTTTGCCAGCAACTAAGCTAAGACCATCATAGAATTTCAGCCCAAGCCCAAAAATCTAATTAGAAACCTGATGCAACTTTGCCACGAAGCTACAAGGTGATTCGAATACCTTTCAGATTCCTATGCCATTTGATTCTGGTGCTCCGAAAATTCCAATACCTACTATTTCCAAATATTGTCCCAATTACAAACTTTCACCATTTCCCTCTATATATTTCATACTCGTATACTATACTACTATATATTAGTGATAGTTCAATCGTTATTTAAACCGTTATTGTAACTGTGATTGTGTTCGATTGTAACGTTGATTAGTAACTGATTATTCGTAATTCTTGTAGCAATGGTACATCTAGTAGGCTATTAAATCTTAGATACCAATCTTCGTCACAATCAGTCACATACAGTTTACTCTCACTACTGCATATCGATTATATCGATGTAAATCCCAATTTGTTAGGTTAATTTAAAAAAAATATATATATATATAGATAAAAATAAATGATAAATAGAGATAAAATAAAAGTTTTAAAAACCAGCTTGCTTGAGCACTATTGCTCAAATTAAAAAAAATGTAGGTATTGATCTATTTTGTATAATTTTATTTATATTATGTACCTTACAGAGTATATCACTTCTGCTAATGTTCACTTGATATTTTCCATCTTGGAGCTATGTGTTCCTGGATGCTGGTAGGTGATTACTTTTATTGTGTGAAATCTAATATATAATACAATACAATAGATGTATCTGAATGATGAAAGAAACATTACATTATACAAATACATAATTATAATAGACAAGCGAATAAAATTGGATCCACCGAGGAGGAAAAAATCATACGAAAATATTTCAAATTCTTCTTTTTCAAATGACGCACGAATTATCCAAGAATTTTCATCGACGATGAAGTCATTTATAAATTAGATTAGAGTGTACTTCATGCGATATTGGATGACGCCATTCGTAATCAAATTTAATACTAAAACGCACTTTTGCATACGAATTACACTGCTTAAGGGTCAGAAGTCAATTGACTAAATTTACGGGAAAAGAGGTCTTACGACAACAAAAATTCTCGGTCGATACTGCGAAATCATATCTAGTTCATGAAAATGTGTCATTTTAAAACATGTTACATCTAACGCTGAAAAGGAGAATGGTTTCCGAAAATAAGTTAATGGTGCTTTGTAAGAATGTACAACGAAGAGCTAACAAAAGCATAATAACAGTAAATGAATGCAGTGTAAATAATGAATTATACTATGCAGTCATTTTATTAATTCAACTGTAGAAATTTCAAATCAATAATATTTTCAAAGCACCAGAGTATCGATTCCGGTACCAGAACTCTGCCATCTTATCTAGTCCCCTAAGCGTATATAGTGTCAAATATACACATATTGTTGAATTTTTGTGTTAAAATTTATTGTATTGATTTATGATCCATTTTTATTATTTTTACGTACTTAGCATCAATTTTAATAGTAATATTTAATTTGATTTAATGAAAAAGTTACCCCTATTAAACTTTGTAACGTGCGAGCATGTTTACAAGTCATGATTGATTAAAAATTAGTGTAAAACTAGTAAGCAATAGTCTCTACAACTTTTTATTTCCTGCGTTCACTATTAGCCAACCAAGATGATATTTGTAAGTAACGTAGTGCAAAAAAACAGTCTTTTTTGTGACTATAACAAAGCGTAAGTAACTCTGGAATCGCTTGCTGTCTAATTTATGAATGCCAACAGAGACTGAAATAATGCTTTAATGACTTAAAGCATTTGAGATGTGAATCATCAGACGACTACTAAAAATAAGCTAGGCTAATAGGGTCACTAACGATATTATGATGATTTAGATGCGAAATGAAAAAAAATCCTCAAAATAATATAAACCCGGATATGACAATATTTTAACGATACCATGAGACATCAAAAAAAATGTCAGTTTCTGCATTTAAGGAAAATTGCTAGCAGAAGAGACTCTGGAAGATGGAGAACATCCTGCCAATGGTTCGGGAAGTCCATAGTCCAACTACTTTGAGCTGCTGTAAATAAAATCAAGGTCGTTCCCAAAAAATAAGAAAAACAGTAAAAAGTAGATTTAAATCAGTTATGTATTCTTTAACTGCTCTACAAATGTTGGTACATTGTATTTTTTTTGGTTTAATTATATAATATCTTTTGCAATTTTTGAATTATTAGTAAACTTCCTGAAAAATAATTCCAAGGGTTAATTAAGGTTGTGGTGTCTCATCTTGCGTTGCACTAATAATGCTGCACTCGATATGTGAGAGAAATCTGATGGTGGAATTATCATCACAGTCCATCAACTTAATATTGAAGGAATGATTTTGGTTTACTGTTTCCAATGTAAGTTTGTAGAACTCCATAAACACATGTGAAATTAAAATACTCATTATTTGATTCTACTCGTCTCATTTACTAGAGACGCATTTCGCCTTGTAAGGGAATTATCAATCTATCTCAACAACTTGTATTTATATCTATAGAATAATTAGACGCATTAAAAAATGTATGGAAATCCTCAGAATTCCAATGAATAATCTTGTCACTTTTCATCTCATGCAAATAATATTGTATAGCTGTTCCCCACTATAGATATAAACACAAGTTGTTGAGTTAAATTGTTAGATTAATAATACCCTTACAAGGCGAAACGCGTCTCAAGCAAATTAAACGAGTAGAATAAAAAAACAAGTATTTTATTTTCACAAACCTGTGGAATGATTTTGGCTGTGTTTTGTCAATTTACCCTAAAGATTATTTACGATCATAGTGTACTAGCAAGAACAAAGTATATAATAATCTTATATATAATATCCCACCATCCTTATGTGTTTTGCGCGAATGACAATTCGGAAGGAAACTCTTATATTACATTGGAGTATTTTGAAGGTTAATTAATCAAATAGAAAACGACCATTATTTCTGCCAGAAATTTTAAATTTGTAGATATAGGTTGTTAAATTATTTAAAATATAAATTAAATATATTAATTATAAAGATATACATATAAAATCAGTTTTATCGAAAAATATTGTTGTTGCGCCACCGAGATTCGAACCGGGATCTCTTTCCTAACCGGGGAAGGTGCTTTATCCAACTAAGCTACAGCGACATTATTTTTAGCGACAATTTTCGACCCTATATGTTACCTTTTTGATATTAATACATTTAATCGTTCCATCATTTGACAGAGCCATCTACCTTATTTTTACAGAATCCCAAATACCTTTGAGTAAACTGATAGCAGACGCCAGAATTATCAATTCATTTTTATTAAATTTTGGACACATTGATACAACTTTATTATTTAGGAGAACACATTCTTATTGTGTAATTACAACTTCACAATAAGAATGTGTTCTCCTAAATGTTAAATTAATGCCAATATTTTTTCAATGTTAACGACTTTCTTACCTGGCCTAGATGATACTCACATGTATCGTCTAAAAATAACAATAATAGCAAGTAGGTATATATTTAATGGAATTGTTGATATAAGCGACCGGAATAATTACAATAGGAAACCATTCGCTCACCCGCGGCTCAACTTAGAAGTAACGATGCATACGGGTAAACCGACTTATTTTGTTATTAAAAGATCTCTGATGTTTAAGTCGCCGGGAGAACGAGCTACCAACTCTGTTGTTGAGCACGTCAATAAAACTTTTTACTGGTTGTTATAAAACCCGTCTTTTGGTTAGACTGTTTTACCTTTAATCCGTAAATGGCTTTATCGGTGCGCAAAAATGGATTCCCGAGATATCTTTACTTTATGTGTAGTTACCAATAAGATATAAAAAAAACAATAAATTAAAACAATTTCTGTCATTTCCTTCAGGTTATCAAACGACAGACAGGGTTGTTGTGAAAACTATACCATTTTTTGCACACTTGATACCGAGAAAGTCTCAACACTTGAAATGAATCGCTCGTTTTAAAAACGGAACCAGCCACTCAGTAAATTTTAAAAGAATTTGTAATAATGTTTAAAACACTAGTGTTTTACGCTTATACGTTGTAGCATATTGTTTAGATATCATTTATAAATTAAATACCTCACATACATAAAATTACTTATTATAAATTATGATGACATATCTAAGCAGTATTTGTATCCGAATTAGTAATGTTTTGTAGTTCAAATTTCAAATTACTGACAAATGTAATTATATCAAAACAAAAAGATCGCATATCTACCTAATTTGTATATTTTAAAACTCCAATATAATGTATCTGTTTTCTTTCAAATTTACCTTGGCACAGGATAATAAGAATAAATATTATAAGAATAAACCAATTTGACAATAAAAAAATAATCATATTTTTTCAATCCAAAATGAAAGTAATAACATTAAAAATTACGCGCTATTTCTGTTTTGAAACATTTATTTGATAAACAAAAATGTACAGTACCTACTCATTAATTTATTTTTTATTTCCTCTTTTTATTTTTCTGTCACAACAGTTTTTATGCAATTCTCAGTGAGTTAAGGGGAGAATTCATTTTTGAAAATTTTTGTTTATATATTTTTTGCATCTCTTTGTTTTACTTCATCTAAATTTGCTTACACTGTAGGTACACAATATTTGCAAGGTACATTTGCTCCCGCAAAAGAGCATCGGGTAGCTAGTAAACTTAACAATCAAAAGGTTCTTAAGTTTTTACAGCCGTTCAGAATCTTCTGTATACAGTTTTCTGGGCTAATAGATATATCTGACCTTTGTGGCCAGCGTTTCGATCCATCACCAGGGCTAATGTGATATGTGATTATTGGTGTTGATTAAGTACTGACTTGCAGTACCGTGTCAAAAGCAGCTAATTTAACATTATTTTGATATTGATACTATGTACTTTGTATTATTTTTTTCAGATTTCCCTTAATAGAACAGCCTGCTGTGGCCATTCAGTCTTCAAAGCTGCAAGAACTACTTCACATATCCTTCGCCTGATGTACCACTTATTGCCAGAAGGCTCTATCCTGGGCCAACACACTCCATTCGGAAACAGGAACATGGAGCGCCTCCAGATCTATCCTCACATTGCCACAACATCTCAACCTGAGTCTGCCAAGAGGTCGCCGTCCATAGTATCCCTTCGTGAATACTGCCTACAGCCTGTTCTCTATTAAGGAAAACATATTGTTATAGTGAAGTTGCAATTCTTTCAAAACATAGTTCTGTTGTATTTTAATACAAATTTAATTTAAACTGTAACTTTAAAATAATAATGAAGGAAACCCCAAAGGGTCCCACCCTATCCGGGAATTGTTTTGAGGTTGCTTACACTCACTTCGATTCCACTCAACAAAGCAGAGTGTGCAATATTTTACAAAATCATTAAAGCTTTTTTGGAATATATTTTAAAATTAGAACAGTGAGTTACAAAACCCTTCATAGATAACTTTTTTCTATTTCTTTATTATATGGCACAATTATTACATTTTTTTATTACATTCTGTCATTAACTGGTATAAGTTGTCTCCAGTATCATTATACCAGAGCTTACCTGTACAACATGTATCAATATGACGTGAGACTCGTTATCACATCAATCTCAGGAGACAGCCAGAGAGAAGCTATCTGAAAAACTACAACTTCAATTAATCAATTAGAAAGATTTACAGAAAACAAATATTATTAAAAAAATGGATTCGAACCTGGACCTCTCCCTATTCGGGAAAACGCGTTCTCCGATTTCGCTATAGAAATCGAATACATTTTCAACAAATTTTCTCAAATCTACTAATAAACTAAATTAAATATTAACAACCAACTCTTGAATTACTATGCATACAATATAGATTATTTTATAGACAAGTGATTTGTTTATTTTTGCACTGATTCCTTTCCAAAACACGCGATTAATTTTTTCTACAGTACAAAAATAATGTTGTGGAAGTCACGTCACCGTGGACTGTAGAGAAAATATGATACGACGATAGGTACCTACTATTGTTATGTTGCCTCATGGGGAATAATTTATTTACGTATTTTTCAAAATGTCACACGTGGTCTAGGGGCCCAGCAGCGTCAGAGCGGTGTCTCACGCTTTCTTGGTGTGACCGGCACCGAGCAGCAATGCATTTCCGACCCCTGAAGTCGGATGTAAAGATATCCTCCAATATTTGTTCAATGCTACTCATTGCCACTTGAGGCAGCTCGTCCACTTGAAGTCGCCAGTACACGGCACCGATGGTACGCGGCATACCTACACGTTAAAGGGGATGGACTCAGGTTTTAAGAAACTTCGATCGGCGAAATATATTTATTTGAATTTAAAGCAGGCATGACGTCACTCAAACATGTTCGTAGCAAATCAATTTTTGAGAGACAAATTAACGTATTAGAAGTGGACGGTTTAGTCATGTGGAATGAGTTAATGAATAAACTTGATACTGATGGTAAATGTTATGGTACTGCATTTTATTGAAATCACGTTAACTTTTGATATTAGTCAAACTTAGATAAATGACTTAAAATGGTACAAAGAAAAAATATACCTCATTTAGAGAACATATGTAGATGAAATTTGGCGACTTCTTTATGGCCATTGTAGCTCTATCAGTAAAGTTATCCACCGGCAAAATAAAATAATAAAATTTTGCGTTCAAGTCCCAGAGATTACGAAATTTTTTCGATAGATTGTTCTTTCTGTGCGTAATTTGTTTTTATTCTAAAAACCATAACAAAAAACTGATTTCGTTGGAATTAATACAGAATCATTTTTCAGTATTAGGATTAACCGTCCGATTATTAAAAGTAGAAAATATAAGTATACAGTATCAGGAGGTTCACCTCATTATTATCAAAAGTTTCCTCGTTCATCATCTCTTTCTCAATCTCTTCATAGAACAGACTGTTAAATAGTTTAAAAATTTTACGAGTTGGAATGTCTTTTTTAAAATATTATACTTAATAAACAAACTTTGAACAATTTAATCGTATACAAAATAATTTAGATTATCTAGACTCGAGGGAAATGAAGCCGCAATAATAAACGAGCATGCATGAGAATATCTCTCTCGGTTGACGCGCTCATGACTGAGCACACCGCTTCCACAGCGCGAGATGCTTGCCTCCACTCTTCGCGATCTTGACCCTTGTTAAGGTTTGACTCGGTCTGCCCGTCATATTGGAGATCGACCTCTCGTCCTCTGTCATTGTACGTCCCCCGTGATTACCAATTTCTTCAGACTGTAAGCTTGAAAAGAAATATACTTCATTTTTAAATTAATATTCTTCACACTTTTCATTAGTTAAATATTTTTCGTTAATTTTACTTCCATATACACCATCATCCTGTTTTTTCGTGGGGATACAAATATAGAAAATATAATACAATTCTTTCTTCAGTTTTTCCAACCATGTCAGATTTTTCTCTGACGTTCCTATTATCTGTTTTTTCGCAATCTATTTATACTCACACGTTTCGCATGCTCAAACTGTCTTATCGACTCCTTCATAATTTTAACAACTATACTAGAAACATACTTATTTTTAATCCTAATTTTGTCATTACCTGCTTTATCATGCATAGATTTTCCACGTAAATACCATAATTTGATTATCTGATGACAACACGCGAATGAAATTTTTTTGTATTATGATTGACAGATTAAATATTGCTATGGCAGACATGGAATGTATAAGAAAAGAGTTGATTATTAAGAAAATATGTGAGGTAAATAAAAGTGACAGGAACAAAATACAAACGGCTCCATTAAAATCTTCAAAGAGCATTCAATTGATATACTTTCGTTCCAATTTTGTCTGCACTCACAGACATCAATGTTGGTACTAGGATTTCATTGTACATAGCTAATTTTACTTCATTACATTTTTTAAAAATAGAGATACATACACACGTGATACATGTCACATCAACATTTTCAAACTAAGCTGAACGCTAATGCTATGAAAATAGGACTAACATGCTGGTCTCCTTGAACGAAGCTCAAACCCCTAGCCAACATATTACTAGGACAGTGTCTTAACCACTAGACCAACAAGGTGCTTAATTTAATATTGCAAGAAAGGAAAAAAAATAGTAAATTGGTAAATTTTGTCTATATTGTTCAATATATTTTTTAAATAGTATTGGTCATTGTTAACATATTTCCATTTGTATCATTCTTCTAATGTGTTAACATAAATGAACAGCTGTTAATTACCTGTTCGAAGTACCCGCCTATAAATAGTAAAAAGTACCGTAGGCATAAGCGTTATCAAATCGAGTTTGATAAGATAAGCACGCCCCGGTGATGGCGCCCGCCGCGCCGTCCGGCGGCCCGGACCAGGTTCGACTCTGCGTGTCGGCGATAAAGCCAAACACGTTCCGTCGGCCATGTTCCTCCGCCATCCTGGGCGGTGATTGGTCAGGCCGCGGCCAACCACGCCTATCGTCTTTTATTTACATTTTACAAAACATTTTAGGCGCCAAAACGGATAAAAAGCGGCCGCGGATTCGCGCCGGGGTCGGTGGCGTCTTCCTGCAGACACGGATGCGCTGAGCAGACTTCTAAGTCATCTCTGAAACTGTAATGAAGTACCACCACAAGACGTACCTTTGTTGTGTCGTTTTTTAATCATTTTTAACCCTTCCACCGAGTCCATCGAGCCTGTCCATATTTGAATTTTATATTGCGCGTATTTTCGCGAATCCTACTAAAAAATACATTATTTTGAATTCTCGTCGAAAGTATGAATATCAAACAAGATAAAAAAACAATTTATAATTGAGCAAACAAATATCACAGAGTAATTTCACAATGAATGTAGAAAACAAATATTCATATAATAATGTTTTTCTCTCTATAAACGCTCAATTCTTACGATAACACGAGTTGACAGCACAGTTGAATATGGGGATATTCTATCACGGTGTGTGAGAGTTAGTTAATCGTCATTTGAGCATATAAATCAAGCACTTATGCTTTGGAATTTAGAACATAAAATTTCAGTGATTAATAATATTACTTTTGAAGTCTTGTCTCGAATATTACAAGAATCTCTATTGCTTCCATGAAATACAAAACAATTATTGAAAATTTATGTCAAAATACAATAATCGACACAAAAATGTACGATTACTATGACTCTAATTAGGCAATAATGACGTTATATAATATAACTATAAAAGGCAATGAAATTACTATTTAAATTTAAATTAAAGTTTTTTTGTAAGCGATACAATATTATAGTTAATACCGATCAGTAGGTTCAGCATTGTCCTAACTAATTTACTAGACTCAATACGCCAATATTCAAAACTCGAAAAGTAAATAATACGACGGACATTACCTTAATGACATGCAATGTAATATAATTTAGTAATTTTATATTGACCATAAAGCATTTTGATACAAATTAAATTAATCAATTAGAAAGTTGTACAAAAAATCTATTTATCGATAAAATATTAGGTTGCTACCGGGATTCAAACCTGGACCATTTCCTATCCGAAGAAACGTGTTACCATTCCACTACATCAAGCGATTACGTTTACGACAAATATACAACATATATGGTGTATATTTTTACATAATTGTAATATTATGATTAATACTTTTTCTTTGTATTTCTTGAAATTAATTTCATTCCTTATAGAAGTGGGAAGTTCGTTACCACTATAATCATGCTGAGCTTATCTTATCTTAAGGATTTTTATCAAACCATACGTTCTTGGACTATATCTAATTGCATATCCATCATTACGGATCTGCAACAACACACTCTTCGTGTAGATAGATTCCACTTTCAGAACAGTAAAATCTCTAGGTTTCTTCGTTATTATCTTTAGTTGTTTCATCTGCTTCTAATGAGAAACATGTATATGTACATTCTACCATAAAATATATATATTCATTTTTTTACAAAGCTTTGTAACTTTACAACGTGTAACTTCACATCTTTACAATGTAATGTAATTTTGATGCCGTCCAAGTACAGATACATGGTACTTTTAACTTGTAACGCGTACTTTTGTAAAAATATAAAAGTTAAAAACAAGGTTTATTCTTAGGGCCAAAATAATAATCAAATGAGATAATAGTGAAATTGAATCATACGTACCCTTGATACCTAGATTAGTATCTCATTTTCAATAACGTCTTAATAAAAAATAAAAATTAGAAATAGGAAAGCGTGTGGAGTGAGAACTGCAGGAGGTATGGGACAGGACCTGTAATTGTGTAAATGAGACAAACATAAATATTGTGATATTATTACAAGCATTATTCTCACCTTCAGTAGGTATGGGTGATATATTAAATCAATTCTATATTTCCTTTACAGTATAATAAAATTCAAGATCCTTGATCTATTAAGAGGAAGTGTAATTACTTCTTAATTAACTAAATACGAGGTATAAAATATTTTTAAAATACGTAATATATTCAATAGATAAAATATGTATATTTTTATTACTTTGTATATACTTACACTAATTTAATAGTCCGGTGCAATATTCTTATAAATTTAATTAATGCCCTGTGTTCCTATATAAAACATATATTTTTAACAATATTCTAAAATTACAATTTCACAATGAAAATGTGTTTTTATTAATAATATATTCCGTATTATTTATTTCCTAGTAGTTTTGGAGAAAACAAAAAAACAATGTTATAACAAACATTACATATCGGGCACGTCATTTAATATAACTCATTTATTTAGGAGAACACATTCTTATTGTGAAGTTGTAATTATTCAGAACATAGGTCTGTGATATTTTAAATATGAATTAAATATATTAATTAGAAAGATATACATATAAAATCAATTTAATCGAAAAATATTATTGTTGCGCCACCGGGATTCGAACCTGGATCTCTTTCCTAACTGGGGAAGGTGCATTATCCAACTAAGCTACAGCGACATTATTTTTAGCGACAATTTTCGACCCTATATGTTACCTTTTTGATATTAATATATTTAATCGTTCCATCATTTGACAGAGCCATCTACCTTATTTTTACAGAATCTCAAATACCTTTGAGTACTAATGATACCGGATCTTAAATCCAGTACGTTTCTATTGCCGGTAGAACGCTCTCCCAACTGATGTACATCAGCCAACAAATCTGATGTTATATATACTATACTTCAACGATTGTTTATCCAATTTTGCAGTCAAAGTCAATCAACTGCTTCAAATGTAATCTAACAAAACGTATGCTTTGAACTAAGCTCGCATTTTTCCCCGGTTTCTATCAACCACTTTGTTTATTCTTTAAAATACTTGCATTGTACCAGATTTCTCGTTCACCAATACATGGATAATCTATTATTCCTCCCATAGTTAATCTATGTTTGTTACACGATCGTTCGTAAACTTCCCACACATTATTCTTCACGTCGCATTTCAATTGCATTAACTATTATGTCCGTAATTAAAATTTAAAATGGTTAAAGAATTGAAGAAATTATGTATTTCTCAAATATTTTTTCTAAAACTTTATCTAACATCTTGAAAATGGTTATCAGCAACGGAAGTCAAAGATGTAAAAATACCAGAAATCCAACAATAGGAATGTCCACGCCGATCGTTACTTCCTACATGCGCCTTCATCATCAGAGTCACAAAATACCGAAAAATGTGCGCAATAAACAAAACCCCACACGTAGTGCTTACATTAACACATGCTTTCGTGCGATCGTCTCCCATTGGCCGAGGCAGAATCTTAATTTTGTCCATGTGACCGCACCAATTAAGAAACACCAATTAAAATAGTCCGCAGTCTCCTGAGCCCGGCGATGCCCGCGCACCGTTGATAACGCAGTATTAAAATTTTCAAAACGCGGCACCCAAAAGTGTCACATAATTTCGAAACACACTATGACATATTTCCAATATTTTGAGATTATGATTGCAAAAATACTGTGGGTCAATAATAAATTAATGCAGATATTTTTTATCATAAAAAAATTATTTATATTATATAATATTTAGTGTTTTTCTAATGAATAATATTTACTAATTATATTCACTGAGAAAATATATACTCTGAATGTAGTAGAGTTTAAGCAATACAAAAATACCTATAATAATATACCTATAGACTAAATCTCCTATAAATTAGTATATAGTTATAAAGTGTTCTTCTTTGCCGGCACCCACATATAATTTATATATGGCTAAACCTCGTTTTTTGAAAGCAAAGAGTATCACATCAAATCATTCACATCCACCACTGGTTATATTTCTAGTGTGTGTATCGTATTATTAGAATTGAAAACATTTTGCAAAATTAAACTTTTTTTTTATAATTTTGAGCAAGAATCATCGTTAATATTAAGTTGGATAAAGGCAGAGAAATTCAAATAATGTCGAAATCAAATTTAAATGAAATCTGTTTTTGAAAGTTTTCAGTACGATAACCTGAAGAAGCTGGCAGTTACCAGAAAAAGGGCGATCTCCAATTTATCCTATTCGAACTGCGGGCTACAGAGAAACTTTGAAGAGAGTCGCCAAGAACATTAATAAGGCAGTCACGGTCATCAGCCACAGACCGCCAAATAAATAGATGTAAACTAACGCAAATTCCTTGTCCCAATTTTTTCTTTTTGGCGGCACGCACGTGATCATTTTGGTGCCACTCACGCAATCAAAGAGCTTCGCAAGTTTTTTTAAAAAAATGACTCGTTTGGAACGAAAATTTAAACGTTGAATGTAAAAAATACGTCTTGTTTACACAAATATATAATTTTCGAAGAGTAAATACTTTTATTGTTGTATAAATGTGTTATAATTTATCAGATTTATGTTTCGTTGGATATATGTGTGTAGAATGCCCCTCGCCCCGCGAATAACGTTCCAAACCCCTCTCTTATATATACACTTCATATCATGTATATTCATTTACAAGTCTGTGGTCATCAGTAATGAAGGAACAGATTGGAGAAAAAGTTAAAAAAAACATATATTTTTTAAAAATGTGCTACAGCGGCTTTTGAAACTCGGCGACCTAAAAGAAAAGGTGTGGTCTTTTGTCGGCGCTGTCAAAGCGGAGACTTGAGGAGATACTCGCTGGCGTTTATAGAGCAGAACCGCTGGAGTGGAAGCTACCCTAATTTCGTCCAATCCTTCAAGCAGGTGAACGTGAACACAGAACGGAGGATGACAGGTTCCTTAAGTACCCCGATAAAGCGGCGGACGCTTCGATCGGACCAGTTATAATTCCGTCTGGGTATGCAAATAACCAATTATTGACGGCGAAGCGCGGCCTCTGGTTTTGTTCGCTTTTGGCCGAGCGGGCTTTCTAATTACGGGTGTTGGAGTAAATCAATTAAGGATTCGCTGCTTCCTGATAGCCGAGGAGCCGGCCAGATGACGCTGGCTTATCTCCCGGTTTCGGCAGACTTTATCTCGGGCACACGCTATCTGGGACTTGCACCTTGCCCCTGCATGCGGATTGATTTATTGCGCACAAACACCACCTTTCGAGAATCGTTAACAACCGCATTAACGGAATACTACAATTACTTAATGAACATAAATGGTATTTACTTTAAAAAAAACAATTAATCCATAGTATTTATTTTATTTTTAACATTATGATATGATATACGTTTTCTCGGACTTTTATTATTTTGTATAAACAAGGAAGGAATTATTGATATTTTATTACGTTAAAAAATGGTCACATAGTATTGTACCTACTGTGTATAATTTTTATTAAGTATGTATAATTTTCTACTAAGTATGTATAATTTTTTTATTTATTTTTTTAGGTAGGTACCACACATCAGTAGTTGTAGGACTAGGGTCATTTTACACACATTCTTGGTGGAAACATAAATCCGATAGTTTATGACACACTTATGCAACAGAAAAAGTATTTCTTTAGTACTTGTTAAGTAATCTTTGTGTAAACAATATGTATTTTTTTACATTAATACTTATTATATTGTCAGCGTTTAAATTTTCGTTCCAATCGAGTCACATATTTAAAAAAACTCGCGGAGCTATTTGATTGCGTAAGTGAGTGACACCAACGTGAAAATATTGAAACAATGAATTTCCATTAGTTCATGTCTATATATTTAGTAGTGTATGGTAGAAACTGAATTCACAAATAAGTTATTTATTTACGTACCGGGTATGTGAAAGGACATTTAACTTTTCGAACATGTAAATTTCTAAAACGTTTCAACACGTAAATTTAACGTATTGGTATAGGGTACTGAATAAAGTGTGTAGTCAACATGGCAATAAGTATGACGTATCACATACAATTTTTGAAAAGACCACAGTAAAATACAAAACATCAGTGAAGCGGGGCGAACCAGAAAAATATATTCTGTGCTGGAATTGTATGGTACATCTAAAGAAAAAATATCTATTACTTTGTTTTTAACCTCTTTTATGAGTAAATTTAATACACCAACCGGTTTCATAAAATACATTTTCCTTCATCAGGATGTCAAATAAACTAAAATGTGAATCTACAGAAGAATGATCAAAATACTCTGGATCGATAGAGATACGAATGAATATGTTATGGTTTGGATGAATAAAGAAAAAGAAGTAGGTATTTAAATCAATAAAAATCCTAAAACTTCAATATCATGAGACATTCAAAGATAGTGCAGGAAAAGTTTGCTGGAAGTGGAAGCCCTGGAAGAAGGATAACATAATAACTGAAGAATCTAAGGCAATGGTTTGGCCAGTCTACTGTAGAGCTTTTCCGGGCCTCAATAAACAATGTGATGATAGCCAATGTCCTTTGTATGTTTAAAACAATAGAAAAGAAATTAAACGTTTTCCACTATATATAGTAAAAGTATGTTTTAATTGGATAAATTATTATCATATAAAAAAGTGATTTAAATTAACTTAATTTAAAATAATTTTTAATGTTGTTAATTTAACCTTAAATTCCTCGTAAAAGGATCATGCGATGCCATGAACTGCATATCGCTGGCTCAATGTATGTGCACGCGACCTCTTCCATTATGCAACGTTTTGCTTCGAATCGATCAACAGCCTTAAATTGTCCACCCCGAGGGTGAAACTGAACAGATTTTTCCGATTGTAACTCGTTTAAACTTCGGGGGGAGGAAATTGAAGTTTACAAATAATTAATAGACGTCGGTGAAGGTTTTTATTCCTGCTTTTAAACTCAACGGCGTATTTCAAAGTGGGCGGACCTTTCGAAGGGAAAGTTTCAGTAAAAAATACCGCAATATAAAGTACAGCCATTTAATATTATCCATCGAAGTAATGGGTTGACTAGGTACAAAGAAACTTTTATTTTAACGATTAATCAGTGGTGCAGTGCTAAATAAAAAAGTACCAGGGCGGTAATTGATTTTATCTATTTGATTATTCTCGCGGAATTAGTCGGAGGTTAAAAAGAAATGATTTTAGCCACAAATTAATAAGCTTTTGTAAACGCTAAAACCATGCATATGGATGACTGTTTATTTAAGTTGAGTTCACAAATGCACGTTGTCAATGTTTGAAAGAATGGGATACCGCCGCGCGCCTAGTACATTTTTTAAGAAAAAGAAAAACATTACTCGTAATGACTTTCACGTTTTGTTGCAATCTCATAATATCCATCAGACGCACGATATTTAACATATTAAATTATGTGATTAATATTTTGTGTCAAAATATTTTTTCAATGTAATTCAAAAGTATATTACTTACTTATTTAGTAAACTAAAGTATTTTCCGTATCAAAAAAGAAAATAATAAGTGCTAGGGTGCCACCCTGGACCGCCCCGACCCCACTACACTATTGGATATAATACGTAATATACGTTTTGTGTGCTTTTTTAAAATAATGTGTTGAAAATTCTACTCATATTCGACATATTATGCTGTACCACATTGAGAAAGGTTGGAAGGCGGCGGAGTCATTTCGCGATCTCAACGAACTTTTCGGTGAGGGAACAATCAGCAAAAGCCAAGTTGAAAGATGGTTCAAGAGGTTCAAAATGGGCGACACGAACCTTGCAGATGAAGAAGGAAGAAGGCCGTGGAAGAAGACGAAAACCTAACAACACGAATGCTAGCCCACGACTTTAATGTCAACCAATCCACGATCGTTCGTCGTCTCAAAAAGCTCTGAAAAGTGTGGAAGTTGGTTGGATGGGTTCCCCACGAACTTTCCGACATCAACAAAGGCGAACGCTGCAATCGAGACGAAACGACCACGAAAAAAGAATCATATCGTCTTCCACCACGATAATGCCCGTCCTCATGTTGAACGTCGTGTCATCGAATCGATCGCCAATAAGGGATGGGAGCTGCTCCCACATCCGCCATATTCAGCTACCGAAGCTCCCACAGACTATCACGTTAATCGCTCGTTGAAAAACTGGCAAACGAACAAAATTTACGACGATTTGGATGACTTAGTAACCGATGTAAAAGCGTGGATTGCATCCATGAACCGTGACTTGACTGCTAAGCAAATAGGAAGCAGTTCTTAATAATCATCTCCGGAATAATCATTAAACCATCTATTTGTTAAATATTTTTATCGTTTTCGTTGAATAAAATTTGTTGAAAAAAAGCTGCAATAATTATTCATCAACCCAATATATAAAAATAGTGAAATTTCTTCGGAGCTGAAAAAAGTTAAAATATCATACAAACTACTAAACTGATAAACAAAAAGTATTTTAACACTCTACAAATTGAAAAGGGTATGGAGGGGAGGGAAATAGTTGAAATTAAAATATAAATTACTCAATCAATTAATAAACGATAGAAATACAATATCTACTTATATTTTCTCGTAAAAAATACAACATTTAAGCGTTTTATTCTCAATATTTGTGCTAAAAGTTAGAATGGTAGTTATTAAATTCACTATAAACGAATTTAAAGATATTGAATAGAATCTGAAAATTTTTAGAAATTTTTTGATTGAATTGAGAAAAAGTTTTGAGAAATTTAAAAAAAAATGCAGTTCAAATATATTTGATTATTAACATTTGGTACATTTATCAAAACCATACTCTCTCTCCATCCACATAAAACTACAGCGACTCAGGTGGGCGGACCACGTCCATATGATGCAGAACTAATGCTTAAGAAACTAACGAGGTAGTAGAATAGTGGGAGGATAGCGTAAAAGGTTGCAGTAGAACGACTGCAGATTCTTACTTGTATAGACCGCCAAAATACTCAGGAAGTCAAGGTTTAATATGGACTGCATTAAGAAAAATATTCGAAAATTTAAACGCATAAATGCCTGGGAATTTTAATGCAGTCATGATTGGTCAACTTAATATTTAAGAAAATAGCTCACCAACAAAATATAAAATACGAGATGTAAGCAGAAATAGACTACGATGTAGATACCTACTTAAAAATACAGTAGTATTAATGGTTAAGTATTAAAAATGTGACAATTGTGCTTAAATTGTAAGTTTATACATGTCCATAATATGATTTTATTTTCACTTTATTTTCTTATTAAAAATTGTACAAAAATAATAAAAAACAAATTTCAATGAGATAATTTGTGCGTGTGTGTGTGTATGTGTGTGTGTGTGTGTGTGTAGAAAAATCTTTAAAAATCACAATTACAAAATATGAATTTTTAACTTGGCCACATATTTTTTTAATTTTTTAGACACAATACATAAGTATTGTACAGCTAAAAAAAGACAGTTTGTTACATATATTTTTTAAAAACAGATTTGCAAACAAATTGGCAAACAAATCATATTTCATAAACGTGAAAATATATAAAATGAGAGAATAAAAATACTAATTATTGAAAAGTAACTCTTCAATTCTTATTACGTATTAAAGTTTCAACAAATATTACATATAATTTCAAAGGATTGTACCTTTTCAGATATGGGGCGCGAATTCAAATAAATTTTAATTGAACGGAGTCAAACAATCAAGCCACGGAAAAAACTTCACATTCAAATCTGGAATGGAACGTTGGGAAAACAAAAGACAATCGAACCGCCAAATTCAAACGAAGGCGCGAACGTCCAGGATTGGTTGATATACGGCCCGGATCCGGCGGGTCCGGGAAACGGCCTCACTCTTCCACTAATTCTACACAATATTCTAAGAAGCCCCCATTTGTCTGGGTCGGCGCCGACTCTTATACCTTGTACAGGTTTTATGAATGGACGGAATATGTGTCGGAGGTAACCGCGGATTGGGCAATTCAAGTTTGGAAACACGCGTTCCAAATTTAAAATGAATTTTAATAAAATGTTTTTGAATTTCTAACATATTGTTGATGCTTGGTACATACAAAGATGTGTAGATAGAATTATATGTTTAGTTTAATTAGTTTTAAATAAACAGCTTAGAAAATAAATTTTTCATCACCGGTACTCGAACCCGGAATCGAAACGTAAATTTTTATAAGTACGTTTTACGTGAAACATATTTTTTCCCGTTGGAAGCGAGACTACTTTTTAATTACAAATTTTTATTTATATTATTACGAATGTATTCCGAAAAATTAAAACTTCACAATATATAAAATGTGATTTCATTTCATTCATTAAAACTTTAAAATATACCTGTCAACCGAAAACCATTAGTATAAAACGCACCCACTCAGCTAGTCACATTTTAAGCTTTTGTTCACAATATGACACTTGCTGGAAACTAACAAAAAATTGACAGCGACCAATTCACTCAAATAAATAATTTAAATAAAATATAATATAATAACGGAATTTATTTAATCTGAAATAGATACAATAGACTGGCTATAGAGACAAAGTAAAACAGAAAATATTCAATATGTTGATGAATTTTAGTTGGACAGAATTGTGACGAATTGACGACATTTTGGAAAACATAGAGATAAATAGAATTGTCGTTTGGATCATACTTTACAGTACAACACAATGACCGATAAAAACATTAATGAGCCTATTGCTGAAATGAATCAGATGCAGACATAAAAGATTTGGCACACATTGGAATAGAATAGGAGAAAGTTACAGTAATAAGGATGTGTCTCTAAAAAAATAAATAGTGCCTAAACTCACAGAAAAAATCATGTGTCCACGGGATATCTCTTTAATTCAAATAATGAGCAATGTGCCTGTGAAAAACAAATCACCAACTCTAGATGATATGCAGATTGCGTGATAAAGGCGCCAGACATTTATACTCTATATAAAATCTATTTCATTCATCAAATCAGATTTTATAGATAAAAGAGATATGATAACTATTTGTAAGACAGACGCAGTACACTTTTGTCAATCTCCAGAAGTTTTTAAAACATAAATAGTGCCTAAACTTACATAGAAAATCATCACAGGATATCTCTTTAATTCAAATAATAAGCAATGCGCCTGTGGAAGACAAATCACCAAAATCGTTTAAAATACTTCTTATGATTTTAATATATATTAATAATATAATTATTATAACTATTGTCAATCCTTGTAATTTCACTGTGACCAAATTTTGGAAAAACATTATCCATGCATCATTCTGGCCAAACAAAAATATATTCAAACATTTTCTCATATTAAATACCTACTCCGATTAAAATCACAAAAAATAAACGAATTGTTTCCAAGAATTATAAGTACATACACACAATCATTTTGATACTGGACCATAAAAAAGGAACTTATATCACCGTGTGGTCCGTATGATCCATGTGAAACAAGTTAAAATATTTTAGGGGTTCGGTACCTAATAAAATCTATTGTTTATTTTATTATTCATTATTAAGAAGAACACATTATTATTGAGAAGATGCAGTTTTTCAGGATAAAGTTTTGTGACATTTTAATGTAAATAAAAAGTATCAATTAGAAAGATCGAAAAAATATTTTTGTTGCTACCGGAATAAATAAATTAAATTACTTTTTTAAATTTTGAGTAATAGATATATCAATTTGAATGAATTGCAGCATACAAGTTCCAAAAATTGTCGTCAACTTATTCGGTTGGAGTGGTGTAATCGGTTAACCCATTTACCCAAATAATAAAGGATTCATCTTGGTAGCAACAAAAATATTTTTTGAATAAATTGAATTTTCATGTATATCTTTGTAATTGATACATTTAATTTGTATTATTGTTTATTTTATAATTAAACTAAAAACTACCCCCAAAATAATCAGTTTATTTTAGACTTGCAGCGCATGAAATATTTGCCTTATAATAATAAATCTTAAATGGCACACTATCAATACAATTTAGTAATGTAAATGTAATGAAAAATAGTATAGAGTAATTATTGAATACTTTCATTTATTATTTATAAAAACGCATATTTAGACGCAATTACATTGAAGTCTAACGTACTCTAAAATGCCTCAGTTGAGATGACATTTTTTCTAATTTCGTAAAACACATTTCAACGGTGTTCCTTATTCACCTGGATCGAACACGTTGTGTTCAACTCTAAATTTCAGCAAAATATATATATCGAGATGCTATTTCACCTGATCCACCCCGTGGTCCATTGTCTCGTGGAGGCTGTCTAGATTTGGAGACAATCCCCGAGAGTATTTTGGTCCGACTTTTTGCCCGCGTCGCTATCCTTTTTTTCCATTTTCATCTCATCTCTTCAGACACTAAACGGATAATTAATTACCCGACCAAGTAGACTACACGAGGCGCCGCCTAGGTCCTTAGAGGGCGAACGGAACCTTAGTCGTAATACCTCAGAATAATAATGGTATTGCAGGCATTTTCTAAATATTTATGAATTCAAATAAGGCCGCCTACAAAAAATGTCGGGGTGTTTTGGATTACGCTACTGCTGTGCATCAACACAGCCCATCCATGTCGCCATAGCAGAATCCCCGGGATCCGTGACATCAATCCATAACCATATGAGGAATTGGAACGTGTGCGATTATGAAAGAGAGTTTCATGTGGATAGATGTATAAAATTAGTAAGGGCTTATGGCAGATGAATCAGACGAAAATGCTATAGAGCTAATGAATGAGTGCTCCAATATAAATCACTAATTTACTCACATGTCTGTTATAATTACGGCGATGTATTGTGTATGTATAGCCAGAGCTGGTTAAAGAAGTACAGTTGACAGAAGTTTATTGTTGCTTAAGCAGAGTTACAGTTTAAAAAATGTGCAATAGTGTACACCGAGTAGCGTTTGCTGGAGATCTTGACGGGAAGGCGAGAGCCGGCTTCTCTAGCGGATGCCGGCGCACATTAACCGGTCGGCATCGCGCGTGTTTTTGAAACTGTCAGGAGCTCTATTTTACGCCCATGTATCTGCATGGTACGTTCAGAGGTCGCCGACGGTATTTATGATTGTAGACTTGCAGAGAGATAGACCTGCACAATTATTTACTGAATTTTGAAATGCATTCCTTGGCATCGCCTCCGTGACCCAGTCTGCCGGCATCCTCCTATCTCTTGTAGGTTTATCTGCCCATGTACGCTTTGGTCTTCCCCTTGATCTCGTTCCTGTTGGCTTGTGTATGAAGGTTTCGGTATTTTTTTTTCCGTTTTTGTGTATTCCACTCACTGTAGCCTCCTTCACATTCCTCAAAATATCTGGAGCAATGATATAGGATTTTAAAAAAAAAAACATTACATGCCTCAAATATGTATATCATACCACTCATGCATAGAATATATTTTTCTAGTTCGAAAAATATTAACAATTTCAGTCAAATATAGGGTTATCCAATAAATGTAAAAGAATTTTAAATAAGAATAGTAGCCATGTTTATTAATATTTTGACAGATGTCATTGTTTTTTTTATTCAGTATAGTCTGCCATTTTATCATGGAACATTTTATATTGAAACAGCGTTTACAAGTTATTAAAAACAACATTTAACGATTCAATCATTTCCAGAAAGGGACCTGTTAATTTCTCCGTTAGAATATTTTCTGTGGAGATATGTAAAGTTACTTATTTATGCTGATAAACCAACAATTGAACAATTAAAAAACAATATAACTCTTGTTATTGGAGAAACAGCACCAGAATGCATTGTACCGAACATAGTCGTGGTGCACATTAGAATGAAATTATGTTCCATTGTTAATGTCATCGGATGATCTTTCAAATAAAAAAAATCATTGATATCATACTATTTTTTTTAAATTTAATCCCATTTTAAAGCTCTGGATAACTCTACATATAAAATTAAAAATCTCACTGGTGGAGAAACGAACCCCGGTCGTTATCGGTATCACGGATACTAAATACTGTACTGCCAAAAACTACGAAAAAAACGTGAAAATATACGTTTATAAGCCTTTTACAAACTTTTGCAATAAAATAAAATATTAGTAATAAAATTGGATATCAAGAATGCATAGAATCAAAAATGTTAACCGATATTAATGATGTGGATAATGGTGACAATTATGATGACAATTTGGGATTTGGTTAGCATGTCAGAGATACCAGGATCGATACTCGGCACCCAATAAAAATCACAAAAAACTGCGAATGTTTCCAGTGTTCATGACAATTTTTGTTGCGGCTAAAAAATCTTTAATACATTGAAGTCAAGTTAATTAATGACGTATTTTTTAAATTAGTTTGTGCGAAAACGTATAGAAACTATACATAAGCTTTTCTCACAGAATGGTATTTAACCGGATGCATCCGACCAATCGCCGCATCGAATCAATTAGTATTGGTCGTCCATGAAAACATATGGAGAAACATTCAAGAATCAAGTAGTGACTGTTCTAAACCCCTAAAAACTACCCATGCCGCAGGCGGAAATCTCATTTGAACAATTTATCAATAATATTTAAGGTAGCATCGTTTCCTTTTCAGCCAGTGCCTACCTCTTGGTGCTATAACACATAACAGTATTTGATCAACCCATCTGAATAATGTACCGAGATTCAATCGCTTTAAACGCATTTAAAATACGTGTTAAACTATTTATTTCGTTAATTGACTGGATGAATACTTTATGGGGATATTTCCCTTCGATTAGTGGATTATAAGCGAGATTAATAATTAACATTCGACTATAATAAATTACATGATCAAATACAAAATCAGCGTTCGTTGTAATACACTAATTTTTATTATGGACAGTATGACGAACAAACTATTCAATTCTGACTGAATAAAAAATATTTTTCGTACCACTCAATACAAAAAGGTATTTATTAGAGGGAAAATTAAAAACACAAGAACAGACTAGAAAATAAAAATTTAAGAAATCAACGTCAATATTATCTGAAATTGTATACTTATTTTTGTCAAAAATAATACACTCACATTACAGTAGGTACTACAATGTATATGTTTTTAAATATATTTTTGATAAAACCTAAGCCACGTTATATTTTCAAGGCTTTGTCTCAAAAGTTACCCTTACTATATTTGTGCATCCCATAGCGTAGTCTTATTCCTCTATACCTAAGAATACAATTTACCCAATGCAGGTACCTATTTAAAAAGAAAACAATTTTTAATATATACCAATTATTATACAGGGTGTAATAGATCTAGTCCACAATATTTTTTGAGTGGATACCTGACTTATTTATGAGTCGAAAATGTTATAGGAATATATGCAAATTCTGCACCGTTAACGAAAATAATATTAATAATAAAACAAAATACTTTGTTTAAACCACTATTTCAACATATTTCGATACCTATGGTATGTTATTCCGGAAATAATGTATACTGAAATTAAAAAGTATTTTATTTTATTATTTATATAAAATGAAACCACAAAGTAATTTTGTTAATATTAAAGAAGTAAAAATAATATTGTATTACGAAATTTATCCATTTTTAAGCTACATCTTTGCTTCAGACCCTATATCATCTAAGAAAAAATAAACTGCCCGCTCAAAATTCGATAACCTTTGATTTTTTGTATTTAATATATAATTTTGAATCAATAAAATATCTCAATTAATCGAAATAATTGCAAAATTACGATTTTTTTTAATACTTATATCTGACATGGTTGAGATTAGGCATATACTCCTTAAACATGTTCGACTGGTAATTTAGTTAGGTATTCAGCCATAAAATATTGTAGACTAAGTCAGTTACACCCTGTAGAGGAGAGAATCGTACCTTGGACTAACGGTTCCCGGCTCGCATCTATCGAAAAATTCGCCACGTTTTTTATAAATAAAGCATAATAAACCTCTTCCCTAGACTGAAAAACAAGAAATGTTTTTGACAAAAATGTTTTTTTTTTGTGAATTTTGAATTTCCTGTTAAAATGCTTATTAATTTTGTCAGAATGATGCTTGTGTCTCTTGTGATTGGGGTAATTAAATGTCAATCCTGACATGAAAGAATGAAGAAGAAAAAAGAATTAATGAATACAATTGATGTAGAAGATCGTTGGGATAGGAAGCTATTTTTACGGCTCCTTCATACATTCACCACAAAGACCAGTTCATGGATACAAACAGAAATAAATAGGATTAGTAAATAAATGTCAATGCCACAAAGTATCTACATATTGAGCCCTTTTGGAGCATAATACCTCTTTTGTGAAGTCCTAAATAAAACCCTTTGATGCATTTATAAGCGGATAAAGATAACTTGTCCCAGAAACTAGCGAACCGTAGTATGAAGGTACTAGGGACAAAATATCAATTTAGTGATACTCTTGGATCCTCTGAAATCACCTATGATTATGAACAAAATTACCACAATTATATTATATTTTTAATAAAAAAAATATTTAATTAAGATGAATCGGGGGTAAATGCGACATACAAATCATCGACGTAAACTTTGAACTGTTCTCAAACTTCATAAGATTACGATATGATTTTGAAACTTTATTATCAACCATTTCCTAATTTAGATTCTTCAAAAATTGTAATATAACCTTTAAGATAGCTGATATTGAAAGCATTTTATGAAAATTGAACGAGAAGATGCACTTATCACAAATTTGGGGTAAGAGCATCTAGTTGTATTATTTCTGACAAATTGTTAAAATAATTCAAATACCTTTACCGATCAGCTTAATGACAATATGAATGTGTTATATTGGTCCTTAATGAAGGATAAAACGTGCTGAGTTCAAAAATAATTAGAAAATATAATAGTGATTGTTTTCGAGATAGGTTAATTATTTTAAACAATTAATGAAACTATCCGCACATTACTAGCTAAGAAAAGTTCTATACAAAAATATATGGGGTGGGTATACCAACCACTGAGTTGATGCACTTCCCCACGGTGTAATATTTATGGGGTAAGTGTATCTGGTCTTATAAATCGTAATCCGCGGAAATAATCACAAAAATAATATATATATCATAAACTGCAACTCAAAATAAAGGTACTTACCTAATATCAGCATCCTGGCACAAAAGATTATTGAAATATACGAAAGATTGAAATGGCATACACTACTCGCAAGTTGACATCAAACAACTGACATAATTTGAAATAATATTATAAGCAAACTAATATTTGGATTTGCACCATCTCTGAACATTTCTAAATAGATTGCGGCACTGGACTCCAATTTCTAACGTAATTAGAAGACTTAGATGCACTTACCTCGACTCAACTTATCATGTTTTTAAGAACACATTTTTGTTATGAATTTGCATTTACAGTTCTGTTTAATACAAATTAAATGAATTAATTAGAAAGATCTGTCTATCATGTAAAAAAAAATATCTAGTTACTCCCGGGATTCAAACCTAGACCTCTTCCTATCCAGGGAAGCACAATTGCATTGCAATTGCACAAAGCAAATTTCGACGTTATATTTTGTAATCTTTCCAATTGATACATCTATTATTTCATTTTTAAAAGCAATCATTTTATATTACGGTGGATCTTAATGGTATTTAAGATTCACCTTAATAGATCGACGATCTCTCGTGAGATTTGCCTAATCTTCACACAAAACATATGGGATAATGATTTAAAAATCGCTTCACACTGAACGCTGAACAACTACTGTCCTTTATGCAAACTCGAGTACGACACGATAATAATTCAGATAGTTATAGATAAAATACATGCTGCAATAATAATATTATTACAACATGTCAGAAACGTTATAAACAAAAACTCTGAAACAGTGCAAAATAAAAAACAATTGAATAGGTACTTTATTTTAAATATGAATTAAATATATTAATTATAAAGATATACATATAAAATCAAATTTATCGAAAAATATTGTTGTTGCGCCACCGAGATTCAAACCTGGATCTCTTTCCTAACCGGGGAAGGTGCTTTATCCAACTAAGCTACAGCGACATTATTTTTAGCGACAATTTTCGACCTTATATGTTACCTTTTTGACATTAATACATTTAATCGTTCCATCATTTGACAAAGCCATCTACCTTATTTTTACATTAATTAATGAATATATTTAATTCATATTTAAAATATCACAGACCGTCTGTTCTGAATAATTACAACTTCACAATAAGAATGTGTTCTCCTAAATAGGTACTTTATTTATAATTTGCACATTTTCAATATAATGTAATTTTTAGTGTATTGTCTTCAACAGAAGAAACATACCCTGTGCATATCTCTACGGAAACGTGTCCAAACAATATATGTATATATCCATTTACGGAGCGTCATGAACGCTTTGTAAGTTATTGCGTGTAGAGTATTTTACATATTGTCGTTTATATTACATTTCGCGAAGTACAAAGCCAAGGCAATCGCCGATCACCCGGTCGTCACCGATGGTATGTAGGCCTAAGAAGGGCTAGGGTAGGTAAGCAAGTACCTTGTCACTTGTCACTCAGGAAGACAACGCTTTGTCCGTATTAAAAACCTTGCATCCGGCACGTCGTCGGCACCAGGCTAGCCTTTGTGGCACGCCGGCGCGCGGCGCAACCCTGCCCAACTATATCTACTTACAAATAAAATAATTGTGTATTAATTGAATACGATCTTTGCATTTAATTACTACATTTCCAATGCGCATGGCCGCGGTGTCGACCAATTAAGATATAGCGTTTTATTAAATTTTATCGTACGTATGTTCACACGTACGATATTATTTTAATGTGCATTTCAATAATAATTAAAGTCAAGCAATGTATATCTCGTATGAGCTGTAACCGAGTAAAATCCTAAGAGTGATTTCGCAATATACACAAATAACATTTTTCTGATACACCTGATTTTTATGCTTTTGTCCATTTTTATGGTTTTAAAAATTCTGGTGGTAGATATAATTTTGAATACTAATTAAATGTAATAATTAGAAGTACAAAAATATTGTTGTTGCTACCGGAATTTGAACCTGGATCTCTTTCCAATCCGGGGAAGCTGCATTAACCAACTATACTACAGCAGACAGCACTTTTGACGACAAATTTTCGAACCCGTACGTTACACTTTTCAAATTAATACATCTATTGTTCCATTAATAGTCGAAAATTTGTCGTCAAAAGTACTGTCTGCTGAAGCATAGTTGGTTAATGCACCTTCCCCGGATTGGAAAGAAATCCAGGTTCGAATTCCGGTAGCGCAACAACAACATTTTTTGATGAAATTGATTTTAAATATGTATCTTTATAGTTAATACATTTAATTAGTACTAAATATATCACAGACCTATGTTCTGAATAATGACAACTTCACAATAAGAATGTGTTCTCTTTAATAAGATATAATTTTATTTAATGTATATGCTATATTTTTATGTGCATCTGGTTTTATGCTATTCTCTCTAAGATTAAGCGCTTATTTTGGTTTTAAAATTTCGAGTTGTAGATAAAATTCTACCGTATCTTGTGATGTATATGTTTATGAAACATTTTTCTGTGACGCCTGTTTTTTATGCGTTTCTCTGTGAGAATGTGCGCTCTTTCTGGTAATAAATGTTTTGGTGTTTCTTCTTCTTTTATTGCCATATCCAACAGCTAACCATTGCATCTTATGACAGGTAAAATATCATATAACGCTCAACAATGCTATCGGGTAAGCCTTGTCGTTGCGTTAGCATTCGACAAACCTTGGACTCACTGCGAGAATGTCATAAAAAAGTCAAGTACTCGAACAAATGTGAGAAATTTCCGGGCTCACCAAATCGCAACTGGCCTAAATCAAGCTTGCAAGATGGGATGGGAAAATTGTAATTAAATTAAAAAACAAACTACTAGGAAAATCAAACAATAATAGTTTATTTATTTCTCAAATAAATAAAAATGTGTATTGATAGTAAACTAAGATTACAGTCATGTATTCAAGTCTTATTTGATACCTAAATTATTAAGTAAATTCAATAAATAAAATCTTTGTAATCATATTAATATTGCAGTTTTGAAAATCTTTTATTTTTAAAAGAAGTTTTGAACATTGTCCAATTCAACTAAGTATAAATATATTTATAATTGTGTTATATACAGGATGTAGCAAATCTAGTCCATAATACTTTATAGGTGGATACTTGTCTATGTTATAAGCCGAAAATGCTTAAGGGATATGTGCTTAATCTCAGCCATGTCAGAGAAATAAGCATTACAAAAAAATGTAATTTTGCAATTATTTTAATTAATTGAAATATTTTATTGATTCCAAATTATATATTGATTACAAAAGATTAAAGGTCATCAAATTTCGAGCGGCTTAACTATTTTTTCTTACATGATTTACGACCTGAAGCAAAGATAAAGATTTATAATAGAACAATTTCAAAGTACGTAGACTTCAAGTTTAACACGATTTTGTAAAAATTTCAAACAATAATATCCGTAACAGTGCTAGAATTCGCACATATTCCTTGAACATTTTCGACTCGTAATTTAGTCAGGTGTCCACCCATAAAATACTATGGACTAGGTCTGGTACACCTTGTATATATAATTATAGTTGAAGAGGCCAGAAAGAGGTCGGAGCTACAAGAAAATGAATAATAGCCCAGAAAACGACTGTGAAAACACAAGAATATTTTTTGATTACTGTTTTTTAGTAAATGTAATTTGCGTAGGTTTTAGTTTATACAAAAATATGTGTAGGCAGGAGCATGCAATTCATGCAATTAAATAAACTGTACGTGACTATAAACTGGAAATAAATCACGAAAATATTTCAAATGGTCATATTTTTCATATTCTATCAGATAAATAGACACTTTACATTACTTCACCCGATTAAAATATCTCAATATTAAAGTATCCCAGAATTTCCATTATTTTTCACTATATGTGACAATAATTCCCAACAGAAGGATTAAAGTAATACAAGAATAGTTATCTATTCAAAATAAATAAGATTATAAATAAAGCTGGGTTGACAAAAGACTATTTTCAAAATGCCCTGTGATGCTTAAACCCTTCATTGTAGTTAACTAATGCCATTTTATTAATGCCGGACTGTGAGACGCTTCGCTGAAAGTTGGACAATGTGATATTGATATTATTTTTAAAAGGCATAGCTTATTTGAAAACATGAATGCATTAAATGGACAACACATCACATTGTACTTACAATATTAGGAATACAAATCAATACTACCCTTCAGTTCCTACAGGTGGTCTCGTACACATGGATGTCCTTTAATGGAAAGGATTCAAAACTATTTAGTTACACAGTTTAAATCCTTTTACGATCATCTGATTAGTTTCCGATATACAGTCCAATATGGAATATGGAAACATAGACATTAAAAAAGGAGGAAAGGAATATGTTAAACGCCTTATGGTGCTGGAGGTGACTGCTGCGTATCTCGTGGAGCGCGAGGCGCACACATGTACGTACCCTCCAAGAGATAAGGATTACAGAAAGCGCATTTTGACAATGTGCGATAAAACGATCCTTACGTTCTTTGGACATGTTGTCAGAAGTAACGATGAAAATCTCAAGAAGCTGAAGCTTGCGATCCCAGAGACAGTCGGACGGACAAGAGGACGGTCTCCTGCAAGATGGATGGACCAAATAAGGGAGTTAACAGGATTGTAAGGGCAAAGTTAATCTCATGATATGAATCGAAATATGTGATCTAAGTTGTCGAGTTTCTCCGAAGGATTGACTGATGTTCGTAGATTATGCAAGTCGGATCAGAAGGTTTTGTACATGGTGAGACTGAAGGACCTATCTTTCTTCTGCTCTCACGCGTGTGGGTGTAAGTTGTAGTGTATATAAATATGGTTATGTGTATATAAAGATGTATGCTTGAAGTGTTACTAAAAAGACGGGCTGCGGAGGAGTGGCTGACCTTCGCTAGCATCTAGGAGGTGCCCGTCTCGATATATTGACAACTACATTTCTGTGGGTACCAGGCGGATGTTCAATGATTACTGTGAATTTACATTAATGCAATGAATTTAAATATAAACATTATAATAAATACATATTATTTATAGAGGTAAGTATATATGAAACTGACATCTTTTCTAGATTAGATTGCGTTTTTGTAGATGGTTTCTTTGAGGAAACATCACAACGATGCCGAAACATTTTCTTAAACAGATGCCTTTCCAGACCTTTAAATTGTCAAAGATTTCAATTACCTCAGGTCCATAATTACGGATGGCTGCAAGCCAGAAATTAAACGACGCGCAGGTATGGCGAAAGGTGCATGTCCAGACTTGACAAAATATGAAAAGATCGCGGTATATCCAAGACAACAAAGGCCAGGCTTGTACAGTATATGGTGCATTCTATATTATTTGCCTAAGACAAATTCTTCATTTTTTTGGGCATCTTGCAAGAAGATAGGAAGATAGCTTGGAGAAGCTCGTTATGGTGGGCTACGTTGACAAAGAGCAAGAGGAAGATTCTCCACCCGTTGGACTAACCAAGTGAAAAAGACAACAGGCACTTATCTGGTAACAGCCTCAAGATCTGCATGATTCTGAGAAAAGTGGAGGAACAGAATCAATAGGGTAGGAGTTCATGGAGATCACGATCAATGACTTGACAATGAACGTGCTACCATGCCGAAACGTCGGCATAGCGCGATCTAACCTAGAAGAGACCAGTTCTATAACACACTAGTGCTCGCACAACCTTAAATTAAACGTAAATATACCTATATATGTATATACCTGTATACACATAATGTATAAACATACAGACTAATTATTGAAATAATTTCACAATGAGCTTCTTTTGCAGTAAAATAGCTATATCTTTTTTTCTAAAGTAAAACATTGCAAATGTAATACCATTTTACAAAATTACACTAAATGACCAAACTCTTTAAAATAACAATTAATTCATTAACCGGACAATATTTAGAGATTTTTTTAAAGGCACTATTAGTTTTATTTTGGACTGCAATCAGTAATAGAGCTATCCAAAGTTGCATAATAAAAATTATAATCTTAAAATATAGAAGTTTGTAGCTGTGACACTCAAAAAATTTACCTAAGGTGTCGATTTTCACGAAATTCATAAAAGTGCCAATATCTCTAAAACTAACGATATTTTACAAAAGTCAGATTATGATATTTTGGTTAATCATGAGTTGACCCATCAGCTCTTCAAAAGATGACGTTGATTTGTGGGATACCCTGTATAATCTCTTCTTCTTCATATGCATTCTGCGGCTGGATGTTGCGGATGACACAGAGAATGATCCAATGCTGCAGTTCAGCGGGTTCTGCATTTTAACCTGTCGCGATACTGACCTTCTACGTGATTTGGTTCCTTCCACCTTCCCTTGGTCCACAGATGTCTCCATCTTATCTGGTGACGTGCATAAAATATTTGGCAAATTGTATATTTGTGGGATGATAAAATAATACTAATATTATAAAGCGGCCCGTAACCACGCATAAAATTTTTAAGAGATTTTCGACTCGTAACAATGTCTAAGATACAGATATACATGAGAATTTTTGGAGACAACTAAAAACTAAGAAACTACATATTACCATCCACAAAAACTACATTTAGGTAGAGAACCATTAAATATTCGCTGATACTACTCTCAAATACATATATAAATATAAACAGACACATTTTAAAACAACTCAAAACATAATTTCCACACGGACAAATACAAATAACCTACAAACCCCAAGAGCAAATACTACATTTGGTCAAAGGAACTACAAATATTTTGGACCAAAACTATTTAATAGAATGCTAAAAGACTTAAATCAATTGATTTTGTCCCAAGAACATGAAACTATATATTAAAACTTGGATTCGTAATATGGGTAGAGCCAGTATTGGTGCACTCACCCAAACATATTGAATCATACCTATATTAATTATTGCTACAAAGTGATCCAAAAATTAAGGCCATTTTAAAATTATTCTTCATATACACCTTTTATATAGTAATAAACGTAATTCTATCTACTTGTAATTCTAATTAATTGAAAAATTTCTTGTAAACTATGCCCGTCTCGACACAGAATTCCTCTAGTGAGACGATCACAGTCCAAACTGATTTGTACATAGTATTATATAGTTACTAATAAAATAAAAATAAAATAATTATTACTCAACAAAATTAAACATAAAACTGCTTTTGGGAATAAGAGATACAACAAATGGAGTAATATTTAAGAAACTAATTAGAAAATGTGTTAAAAAATTAGACAACGAAATGTAAAAAAGGGTACTGACGACACAAGTACATAATTAATATAAAAAATAAATCATCAATTATCCTTATAAATATTAACAAACACTTAAAATACCCTTAAACAATAGCCCACCTCGACACAGAGTCGTCCTAGTGTGAGTTTTTTAATAAATGTAAAAATATATATAAAGGGAAAAAGAACACCAGTCCCCGTAACTCAGAGATTCGCCGTTTCGTACTTCATGCTCAAATGTCATTAAAACGAAATAAAATGTCATTAAAACGAATTTCAGTTGATTAAAAAATCGTGTTGATTTATTGTGTTGATTAACAATGAAGTTCTATAAAATTAATACGTATGTATTCAAAAAATAAAAGTATCAGAAATAAATATTTTTAATTAAATACCCTATATAAATATTGATGTTTAATTTATATCCAACTTTTTTTTTCGAATTTATATCTAACTTTCAGAGTACATAATATCGATGCATGGCGGAGTTTATGGAATAAGATTAAAAAGAGATTGCTTAGGTAGTTTGGTCATATGGAACGGGTTAATGGCAATAAAGATAATATATCGCAAGTATTAATGGCACCAGAAACAAAGTACGACCGCGGAAGACTTGTCACGACCAGGTAAACCAGATACTGGATGGAAGATGGTCCTATTAGAAGCCTCAATAATCGACGAGCTTATATTATATGAGAAGGTGTATGAATGTGAACATGGAAAGAATTGTGTATCTAGACAGAATAGTGTGGCACTTTACCCTCTCTGCCTACTCCCGCGGGGAAGTGGCGTGATGATAAAATAGTCAACTAGATTTATGGTTGTACTATATTTCGTGTATTTCTACCAATCTCAAACTGATCTCTGAATTTATCTACAGATCAAAATCTCAATACACGTGCTATTGAGATGTGTCTCAACTAAATCTCTGAGATTATCTCATCGTGTCTCTTCCCGTGGACACGGAGCATAAGAGCTTTGTGAGTTTGAGCGGAATGCAGGCACGCATTTACACCATAACACGGCTCGAACGAGCGTTTCCAGAATCGTAGAAACTATAATGAACTAACGCGTCCCTTCCTCTTTTGTAACCCTTTTCATGTGTTCTCGGAACTTTCCTGCGCCTCTTGTCCTTTGACAATCGCGAAGTACTTGAAGGGCCCGAGTATTAAGAACTGCCGACGCCCTGATGGCCGCCACTGGCTGCGCAACATCGCAGCTGCGGATGCAGGTCGTAAACAGAGAACACGCTTGATATGCAAATTACGCCAAACGATATATTTCTCCAGCAGGGGTCGGCACTTTTGGCCTTTGTGCGATTATTTTCTAAATTATGATTATGCTGTGAAATCAGAAATAGACCAAACTAGAATATTAACTATAACTAGATATTTATTGTGTTCTTTCAGAATGATTTAATATGCGGAATGACAAACTGCCTCCATAATGAAGAAACTAAAACTAATTAGCATGTTATTCTAAAATGGTTCAAAATTGGAATAGGACAGAGACTTGCATCGTATACTGCTCCTAAACTGCCAAAAACAATTACCGGCAAATATAAATATGCACAATAATATCCTAATATAAAAATATCCAAAAATAATGATCTTAAATTATGGCTTCAGCATTCATTTAACAATATGATCAAGATCCATAACAGCATAATATGAATTTGAATAACAAAATAATATTTTATAAAAAATTAATGTCGAATTCAATAAAAGAATAATTAAATGTATTAATTATAAAGATATAAAATAAATTTTATCGAATAATAATGTTTTTGGGGAAGGTGCATTACCAAATATGCTACAGTGCCAGTATCTTTGACGACAAATTTTCAAACCTATATGTTACATTTTTTTCAAATTAATACATCTGTCATTCCATTATTTGAAAGCTATTTTCATTGCTTTTAAGGAATCTCAATCTTCGAGTAAACCGAATTATCAATTCATTTTTATTAAATTTTTGGACTCATTAATACAACTTATATATTATTAAGCAGAACTCTTAATAATATATGTTCTTCTTAATAATAATAGTCTAATTCATTATTTATTTATTTATATTGAAGATCTTTATTCCATAATTCAAGATCATTCTTATTTGGGAGCATAACTCAATTGTAGAATAAAAAAATATATTTTATATTTTTTTTTATTTCAATAAATTATTTTTCAATGTTGGTTCATTATTAGTGTTCAATTTACTTTAATATTCTCCTTGGTTTGACAGTTTCGGATATGTATTGGTACAGTGATGAAGCGAAACCCAGTATTTACTTAAAATCGTTGAATTTATTGTACAGTGGTGAAAAAATCATCGTAAAAAGTAGTGTACTATAAACGGCAGAAGCGATTACTCGGCCGCGTGATTGTTGACCCCCAGCGCCGCGCGTCCCACCAGTGTTCCTACGGACATGACTCGTACCACAGTCGCTAGTTCCGCCCTTTGTCCACTTTATAATTCACCCTTACTTCAATCGTTGCCAGGCGCTTGTAATGTGCGAAAGAATCTGACATGCTTAACTCATTGTCATTTATAAGGATGCGTGTAAGTTGTTAATAATAAATTTGTCTATTTCTTTGCGTTGTATTTGTCTGTTTCTTTGCGTTGTATTTGTCTATTTCTTTGCGTTGTATTTGTCTATTTCTTTGCGTTGTATTCGTCTATTTCTTTGCGTTGTATTCGTCTTATAGGTACTCGCTCCTGTGTATCGTATTCGTTAGGTGGAATATCATGAATGTAAATAATTGTGTTGCCAAAGAAAGTTGAATACTCGTAGCGTTTCTCTTCTCTCTGAGTCTAATTACATCACCTAACCTAACCAGTGGATCCAGCCAGTGGAAAATCTATCCAATCAGCGATGATCAATCTGACGAAGATATGCAGAAATTAATCCATCCTTAAATAACCCACGATTCGACTGGTAAAATCTCCGGATATTTTCCTTTTAACTGACAACTCTATTTGAAGTGGAAGACATCACATAGGGTAAGACTAGGCTTTAAGGGTCTTGACTTATTTATCAAAATCTTTAAATGATTTAAAAATATACATATAAAATGATCACTTAAGCCAGCCGAAGACAGGTCGTAAGCCCTGTAATTACCCCATACTTCCATATTTTTTCCATTAAATATAATTTTAAAAATACTTTGTCTGTAATGGATGATTGATATTTATTTAAAAATATGACTTTAATCTCTGCAAGTTTGCAAGGTCCAAAAGTGCGTATTAACACGATTATACCTTGGCTTGACATACAAAGTTTGGCGTGCTAACGCGTTCATGGCATTTATATTTTTTTATTCTGTTCATGTTTTCATACATATTATACATTATAAACATTCTTATAAATATATAAAAAGGGCAAACAAGCTTCATAATGTAAGAGATGTTCACTGTCTCCTTAACTAGACCGAAGTCTGTACTAAAGGAGACAGGTTTATGCGTTGTCTATCATACAAATATGAAAACCATTATCATTATTAATAAAATAAAAATGATCTAAACCAAAAATATTAAATATGAATTAAATATATTAATTATAAAGATATACATATAAAATCAATTTTATCGAAAAATATTGTTGTTGCGTCACCGGGATTCGAACCTGGATCTCTTTCCTAACCGGGGAAGGTGCTTTATCCAACTAAGCTACAGCGACAATTTTCGACCCTATATGTTACCTTTTTGATATTAATACATTTAATCGTTCCATCATTTAACAAAGCCATCTACCTTATTTTTACAGAATCTCAAATACCTTTGAGTAAACTGATAGCAGACGCCAGAATTATCAGAATTAGTTGGATAAAGCATCTTCCCCGGTTAGGAAAGAGATCCAGGTTCGAATCCCGGTGGCGCAACAACAATATTTTTCAACAAAATTGATTTTATATGTATATCTTTATAATGAATATATTTAATTAATATTTAAAATATCACAGACCGTCTGTTCTGAATAATTACAACTTGACAATAAGAATGTGTTCTCCTAACCAAAAATATTAAGAATGAAGTAAATAGGGTTTTAAAAGAATTCTAATAACATAATATTACAAGGTTAAGAAAGAAAAGAACATCTTATTAAGCATTCTACGAGATGTACAAATGTATATATGAGCACATCAACCAAGAGAGAGAGATTACCGCCATTCACAAACCCTTTCCTTATTGTCACTTGCTTTGTGGCACAGTCGCGCCAATAATGAACACGTGGAGATGACGATCCCGATGATGAGCAAAAGTGTTGCCGCCGAAGATTTAGCGCCACTCGTACGGAGCTTTTGTGAAACTTTACAGCGCGACAAGTAATGCCCAACCCGCGAGCTCGACACGAACCTAGCGCAAGTCACCGAACACGGAACGGTGCGACCGGGTCCTTTATGTTGAGTGTGCGACCATTCTTCTTTTATCATACCGTAATATTGAGCAATATTACGGGGCATAACACCCCGACGAGCCTCCGTCGTCTGGAGATTATGCCTTTATCGATGTTTTATGCGTTGGAATAAGATTCGAAATTGCGCGGTGCAAAATTTAACACTTTAACTGTACGTGTAAATAAAAGGAACAGTTGTTAAACTAGTCACAACTGTTAACGTCCTGCTAACGTTTAATGTGTAGGCGATATTGCCTGCGGTTATGTTTTAATTCGACATCAATATTTATTATAAACATTGCTTTATTTATATTGTTATAAATTGATTTACAAACAATAATAATGATATTTTTGTATAACTAAACTAAAATAACCTTTTTAGTAATTGCTTGTTTTATTATTGTGTTCTTTTCGACGTTCTGGATAAAATATAATTAATTATAAATATTTTATTTTACGTAATCTAGTTACTTTGTGGTGTAATGTGGTTTAACTATGTATAATAAGTTTATTATTATAAGTTTTTGTTTATTAAAAAAATATATATCTTTCTTTTGCTGTGCATTATGTTAAGCACATTTTAAAACTACACGAGTTAAGTTTAAAAAATTAATGTGTTTTTAAAGTATATATATTATTAACCAATTCTTCAGGTTGACGGTAAAATCGGTAAAATTAAAATACAGCACTGTAAATGATAACGCATTACGCGTTCCTATCGCTTCTTCCCATAACGTGCGTAAAAATATAGAAATTTTAAAAAGAAATGTGTGGTTAAAATATGTTAATATTTAGTTTGTAGACTAACTAAATTTGGTTATCACATTCAAATTTTACAATAGTTTTGATTCAAAATTTACATAATTCGCATCCATTTTTAAAAAGTATGGAAAAAATTCCTCATTGGTTAATGTTGACCCGTGTTAAATAAGGTATCGTAATATTATACTTTTAAAATTAGCAATATTAATTTTGTGGTTAAAATTCATATTTTTATTTATTATCTTTGTTTTTTTAACCACTAAATTGAGTTTAAATGCATCTACCGGTTTCGAAAAGAAGAAAATGGTATTTTTCGAAACCTGTAGATGTATTTAAACTCAATTTAGTGGTTAATAAAACAAAGATAATAAATAAAAATATCGTAATATTACCGATTGACCTCGAACTATTGGTAAAACAGCTTGTTAGCCATACATTCTTTCATTATTGGTCTTTTTCTATCCACTAATGGATGAAGGCCTCATCAAATGTATCCCACTTTTCTCTGTCCATTATTATTTCTGCAAATTTCATTAGGGCGACCTGTCGGCCTCTTGACTATTCTCGGGTACCACTGGATGACTGCGTTTGTCTATCGACTATCCGTCACAATTAACTAACCACTTCACTTATTAATGTACTAATTAACTAAGATATTAAACAATTTAAAATCAGTATATAAATAATTACTTTATAGTTTTGTTTTTATCTATGCTTGTATTTTTAATATCAGTATACATTGTTTCCCGAAGAAGATACCGTAGGTATTGAAACATGTAGAATAATCAATAAATAGTGCTTTAAACGAATTTTTTTTCTAATTATTTATATAAAATGAGGCCATAAAGTAATTTTGCAAATATTGAAGAAGTAAAATTAGTATTGTTTCTGCAAATAATAGATTAGCTACCACATTCAGTACTATTGGATTTAGAAAAAGTCAAAACATGCATTTATATAATTTGTTAAAATATTACTAAGCTTTGTAAAGACATATTATACATGCATTTATATGTTTAACAGATATAATGTACGTTGGACTATCAATTCTGTAGGACAACGCAAAGTACAAATATACATTATTATGTACATTTAAAAATTGTTAAAATATTTCTAAGCTTTGTAAAAAGACGTTTTACATGTTGACGTTTTAAATATTTAAATATTGGGGTCGAAATTGAAAAAAGTTCGTGTCGCCAAATAATAACCGAATAAAGTGTCAAATTCCGGTCCATTTGTGATTTGAGAAAGTGAATAATGCAGCCAAATCGATCACATCCAAATATTGGAGTTTCGTGCTCCACTGGAAAAGCACTTGCGATGAATTTTATGGGCTGGGTGTTAAATAAAACAAGAGCGCATACACGTAGAGCCTTTATTATGAGCGCAGCCTGCGAGATGAATAAGTACATAAGATGGCAAGTTAATCCAGTGCTGAATCGGTTCAGACTGAACCAGCACCATTTATAATTTGAAACGAATAGTGTTTTTTTAGTTACTAAGGTTCGAAAAATAATTTTCTTTCTTTTTTTTAATGAATTTTTTATTTTATAGTGAAATTGTAATTTCTAATACAAATTAAATTAATACTTTAAAAATGTATACAGAAAAGATCTAAAATATATTTGGTTCTTATCGGGAGTCGAACCTCGACCTTTTCCTATCCGGGAAAAGCGATAGCGATAGAGATAGCCAATAATTCCTCTAAGGTATGCGAGTGTGCACGAGCATACAATTTTTATCAAGTCATGTGACGCTTTCTATCTTTCACCAACGTTTTGGACATTGAACCATTTTCAGAGAATACGCAACAAAGATGATTTTTTCTTTATTCATCCGAACCATAACATCTTCGTTCGCCACCTTATTTTGAGCATTATTCTGTAGATCCATATCTCAAATGCTTCTTATCGTTTATTCGGTAAGTGTCCACGAGACGATGCTTTAGCCAAAATTATTCCGCGCCATCTGCTCTAATCAGCAGCATTCCTGACAGCTTCCTGAAGTGAGCCATTGATTGCAGACATCTAGTCGGCAATCTTCCCGCATTCTCGGAGTATTTTAGTATGCGCATTTATGTTGTTGCTCAATATTTATTTTTTTGTAAAATGGAGTTGTTTGTTTTGAGTCTTTTATTGACGTGCTCTTGTTTGAAAAAATAATACAGTGGTTTTTATTATATACCTCGATTTATCATACTACATTTCATTATTCACATAAAAAAATATGATATATGTAGCGCAATCTCCGGCTAGTTGGAAGGAATCAGAGACAAGAAGAGTAACCAGACACTATGAAGAACACGACCCACCTGAGATTCTCCTTTGACTGAATTTTACTTCACTGTGGCCACATATAATCTGGCTTCAGAAACACGTACTTCGTTGATGCACACAGCACTATCGAATGCATACTTCGTTGATAGCGCGAAGTGGGGACAACACGCACCATGTCCAATAGCAAGATGAACAATTCAATTATCAACCCCACACAGTAGTACAATTAAGTTCAACTATCATTCCCACATGGCAAGAAGATAACTTGTCAACTTAACAGTCTAACGCACTCCAATAGCAAACTTTAACTACACTAATCCAAAACCATAGATAAGACATACAAAAAGGTCATGCTCTGGGTATAGAAAAGGGGAAACAGGTGGGTAATGGAACAGGAACCATTATATACATCGGTCGCGTTCCCACGCGCGCGCATATGTCCTGCAATCTATGAATCTTGTCATAAAGATCGAGCATTATAATACATATTGATTATATTTATGTGAACGTAAGCAGACAGTAAATTCAGTATTGCGTCAGACTACTTTGGAATACATCATGAGCCCACCAAAGTTCGAAAAATGACGTCGGCTTCTGAGGAGTTTCTGGGTTGCTTATAGTTTCACTTCGTTGTTCATTATTGAAAAACGTTACATCAGTATTTTATGATTTAACTTATATTTTTAGATACTACTCTTTTGAGATTCATTCCTTTACCGTTTTACCTACCTCACTGATCTCTTTTGCGCATCAGATATTTTACTTCAGCAACAGGTTTTCTAATATTTTCCTATTTCATCTTCATCTTTTCCATTTATTACTGTTGTCAGAAATGGGTAGAATCTGAGTTTAGGCACTATATTGAAATTGTTGGAAAAAAATGTATGTAACATTTCAGCAATAAGAATCTGTCTGTTGAGACCTGCATCTAGTGAAATGCCATATGCATTGTTTGGTCTGAACATCTTGCTAGTGACCGTCCTCTTGCTCTCCGCCCTTCTACACTCCTAGTGACCACTATCTTCTATAATATGTTCGAAATACGGGGGAACCTTTTTTCTACATGTCATTGACAGACTTTTGATAATCTTTAGTTCAGTTTAAAAAAAGTTTAGTTGTGTACTGTGAGATGCGCTTTTCTTCTAATACGACATCTCGAATACATCTAGAAAGTTCCTCTTTTTCTTTTTTGGGGTCTTTATCTCCACGGTACTTACTATAGAGAATACCAAAGCTTGAAATATGTGAAAACATATTTAACTTATTAATTAATCCACATTTGTTTGTTACAATTTGTGTCAATTTCAAACAAGACCATTTCTATTGCCAGAAATTAGAAAATTAGAATTATCGTCTGTTTTAGGACGCATTTTAAACATTAATATTTTCTTGGCATCTTATTAAAAATGTGTTATTTATGGTTTTATGAGCAATGATTAATGATTTTAGGTGACGAGTTCCTTCCTTATAGTATAGTATACTGACTGGACTTTTATAATAAACACTACAATTTATTTGCAGTATTAAATATTTTAAATTAATATTGAAGGTTAACCATTTTTTTTCGTAGCTGTCATTGTATAAGATACTTATGTTGCGATTAAAGTCGTCATGAGGTTATAGGATATAAGATTTTAGAACAATAATCTATAAGAGGAAATAAATACTTAAAATAAATAATTTCATACTATGTTTAATAGAACAATTCCCACTATTTATTAATTATTTTAGTAAATACTAATAAAATGTATTAATTGGAAAGACATACATATAAAATCAATTTTATCGAAAAATATTCGTGTTGCGCCACCGGGATTTGAACCTGGATCTCTTTCCAAACGGGAGAAGGTGCATTATCCAACTATGCTACAGCGACAATATTTTTAGCGACAATTTTTGAACCGATATGTTACCTTTTTGACATTAATATATTTAATCGTTCCATTGTTTGAAAGAGCCATCTACCTTTATTTTTACGGAATCTCAAATACCTTTGATTAATCTAACATCTAACATTCATGTGAAGTTGTAATTATTCAGAACATAGGTCTGTGATATTTTAAATATGAATTAAATATATTAATTAGTAAAATATACATATAAAATCTATTCTATCGAAAAATAATAATAATGCACCCTCCCAGGTTAAATTATCATTATTACGCGCCATCTACCACTAATTTTTTTTAATTGTATTAAATGAATTATGTTTCATTTAAGTCTGTCGATATTTGGATTTTGGTCAGTTTTTTCATCATGATTATTTATATTATTATTCCACAGGAACCACAAATAAATATGTTGCATATATTTCTAAATAAGTGATAATAATAAATATACAATTTCAAACGTACCTACTGCACGGACCTTTATATTTATTATGGGTGCGAATTATACGCGCGTGTTTACGCGCAGTACGTCACACGATAGTGATGGTAAACCATGTGGCTTTGACTGCGACTATAATTAGTAACTGAAATTTAATGATGATCGATAACTAATATTTAACTGTTGGAGGTATTCTTTCCGTTGCCAATCATCGTTTTAAATAACGATTTAACCATCATTATCACGCGATATATAACGGTAACATTTGGTCTACAGCCATACTGCCCTTGATGAGATACAAGACTTCCAGAACTAGAGACAGTCTGCTGAGATCTAGGGATATGTGCCCTACTTATCCGAATTTATTTTCATGTTTTCAGCACAAAATCAAATTAATAATAATACATGTTATTTACCCGTATTACGCAGCCCACGAACCACCTGCAAATATATATATTATTAAATATATTAATTATAAAGATATACATATAAAATCAATTTTATCGAAAAATATTGTCAAATGATGGAACGATTAAATGTATTAATATCAAAAAGGTAACATATAGGGTTGAAAATTGTCGCTAAAAATAATGTCGCTGTAGCTTAGTTGGATAAAGCACCTTCCCCGGTTAGGAAAGAGATCCAGATTCGAATCCCGGTGGCGCAACAACAATATTTTTCGATAAAATTGATTTTATATGTATATCTTTCTAATTAATATATTTAATTCATAATTAAAATATCACAGACCGTCTGTTCTGAATAATTACAACTTCACAATAAGAATGTGTTCTCCTAAAAAAAATATATATATATTATTATTTATCCGACATATTATACTTCGATCGTACGTATTATTATTTAATAAATTAGCATTCCTCTAACGGGTGGAAACCCAACAATGGTGTACCGGGCGAATGCAGAATTTAACGCAATTTACTACAGACTGTAAATTTTGAATAAGTCAATAACCATATCGTCCTTTGTAACCCAACGCTCGGTAACTTTATGCAACGAACCACTCGCACTGCCTACGTTCAGCCGTAAATGTTTAATATGCATTCAATTATTGGAATACGAACAACAGTTCCGCCAAATGGGGGTTACACATGTATTGGATTATTCAGTGCGAGTGAGTATTTACACACACACACACACACACACACGCACACACACACACGCACGCACACACACGCACACACACGCGCGCGCGCCGCTTCAGTCGTGTTTGTATAAAACAATTTTCAATTTCAGCCCCGTTTCCTTTGCAGAAGTGCGAGCCTCCGCGTCAACACGTTCAAAAATATATTTAATTATGACAATGTGAGGACAGACTGTCTCATTCATTCGCCGTCACTCGGATAGAATAGACTGAGCGATGAATACAATTTGTTGTCTACTTTTTAGAAACACCTGCAGTTAATTTTTTTTTTTTAAATAAGTTTTTTAAAAACGAATTTTTTCTCTAATCTTTGATCTTATGAAAGTGGTCTAAGTCATGTTTCTTTCATTTTGAGATATTTAAAATATATTTTTATATTACACACAATGTTTAAAAATTTATTTAGTCTACTATATTTAAAATTTATTTCGACAAGAAAGAAAAAATTTAAGGTAGAAATGAATTTATCATCAAAATAAACAGTAGTGGAATGTCGTTAAGCGTCGTAACAATAAATAATATAATTCAATTTTTTTCCAATTTATTTTAAACACATTTTTTTAAATTTATTGACTTAGACCACATTCATAATAATGGACTACACGCGTATTTCTAGTCTGTCGCTAAACGGAGTCTCACAGTAATATATGGCGATAGCTAATTACTATTAAGTAGGTATGTTTAATTTTTATAGGTTTTATTTTAACAATTTATTTACATATTTAAAAATATACTATTTTATTGGACCTACTGTAATTTTTCACTTTGGAACAAGATATTATCTGACATAGATTTTTTTTTTTTTACTAACATGTCAAATTATTTAGTAGTTTAAAATTTTATTTATTATATTTTTTTTATTTATTTTACAGTGATTAAAAATAATGCCCTTTCACTTGGATAATCCTGTCATGTTATATTTTTGAAGCACTTGTGATTTTTTAAAACAAGTTGATTTGAATAAATTGATCACAAAGTATGTGTTATATTATATAATACGCCTAAAATAAAGAAAAATACTCCAAAAAATACAGCGACATTTCAAAAAAAATCATCTTATGGACAATGAACCAAACTCCGATAAAGAAATCTAAAAATTAACATTCAAAACTTTAAAGCTCAATATTTTAGTTTGATATTAATGATAGGATGCAATATTTTATTTACATTTGTTTAATCTCAAATGATTAATACTGTTTTATTTTTAATATGTTATTTTTAAATATATTTTAAATCATTTATTTTACATAAAAAATGTAATGCATTCTCTAAATCTTTATGGCAAAATGTAATTCGTGTAAAAACACTTTTAAGGTATACGAATGAGACTTTGCTATTGCGTCTCGGAGATTTGGTAGTAAATGTCAATTTGCTCTTTATACAATGTATAATAGACAAATAATAACAGCTTGGTGGTCGACTCTGTATTTCATACGAGTTTAAAGATAAGTCACACGTATACATACGTGTTTGTAATCCAGAATGTTTCCTCCCGAATTTTTTCTCAATAGAAAGAAAATCACAAAAAGATCACTGACGAGCAACCTTGCATGCAGCAAAAGACCGGAAAGAATGGCGGAGGATTCTCAAGGGTGCTTATTATTTGGTCGGTCGTTCTCTCACCCCCGTTGTACGTTTCCTGTGATCACCAACTTCTTAAAGTTTCTTCCATATTTACTAGCAACAAGCCCAAAGTATGAAGAAATTATTTTTCTGCATTGGTATGGAGAGTCTTTATTTGATGCGGAGTTTCTGAAGAATAGTTCATTTGCATTCATTCGCAATCCATTATATAAGTAGCATGCGTTACCAACACCACATCTCGAAGGTGTCGAGCGTGTTTCTTTCGATATTTCTATACTGCTATATTTCTCTGAATCCATTTTCTCTTCTGTTTATGTTAACACAATGTTGTATTTAATTAATAAAAACAAAATACACTTTGTTTAAACCACTATTTATTAATAAGCCAACATGTTTGGATACTTATAGTATCTTCTTCAGGAAACAATGTATCCTTAAATTAAAAATGCAAGCACAGATAAAAACATAACTATAAAAGTATAAATGATGAATTTCAAAGTATTTCATTATTACCATTATAATATGATGAAAAAGCTACACCAACAAGAAAAATGTGCTCTGAATCTCTTTCTGCTAATATGAAAGTTTAGCTAGACGATGGGATAATCTGTTCCATTAGAAGATGTCTATTTAATTTGGACAGAAACAATAAGCACGTGTCATTCGTTTGAATTCCTGCACTTAAGGGAATTCCTGAAAATGAATGTTCTGATAAACTGGCCAAAAAGGCCACTCTTTCCGGAATTTTCAATCATCAATTCCATATCCCCATATATGACAGACTGGTAAAAAAACGTACTAATTATTTTTGGACTGCACAATGGATGAATCCAAATAATCATAAGGGTAATCGGCTTAAAATAATTCAAAGATCTATTCCCCGCACCCCCTGGTTCTCCAAAAGGAAAGTCTCCAAAAGAACAATATCAAATATCTCTAGAATGAGAATTGGGCATTACCAGGTAGCCTCACATTTATTCAGATTAAACTTAATAGGTTTGCCAATGTGTGAGTGTGGTGCCGAGGAGGAAACCCATGACCATATCTTTTTTGCCTGTCTATTGGGGATCATAGGTTTTTTTACAGTAATCTCGTCAATGGTAATTTTCAACTGCCGGTTAACTTGTGTCATCTTCTTTCCCTTAACACGCCACATTTAATATATATAACAGAAAATTTGGTAACAATGGTATTGACTTGTAATGTAATATTTCTTATTCTATAATATTATTGTACTTTTTTTTATAAAATAAGGTTTTAACTTAATTAATAGCACAAATCACTTTTGAAGGATAGATTGCTTATTTAAAAGAAGAAGAAGAAGAAAATAAATGTTCTTAAATAAATAAATGAATTATTTTTATGATATCTTTAAATAAAACTCATCTCACCAACTGTTTATTTCTAAAAAAAATAGATAAATAAATACACATCTTATACAGGTTCTTTGTAAGCTATTGAATTGTTTTTTCCGCTCCCGTGTTTGCAGAAAACCATCCCTTATTGACTCTCCGGGTAGTGAAGCTTCAATCTTTGAACCAGATTGTAAGCGTATCGCCGAATAATTTCACTTTATAAGCGAGATGTTATCGAGAGACCGAGCAACAAATACAACCATCCCCAACAAAGGCTTCCTAGGGGAGGCTCGGGCGACACCCCCGAGAGTAAAGCAGGGGGGTATGTTCCCTTTCTCACAACATCTCGTCGCTTGCAGTGTCGCGATACAATAATATCCGACTTGACACCTCTGTCACGCCTCTGGGGCGCAGCCGATATCTACCCCTGAAGGCGAAAAGTTACCCCAGAACACAAAGAAACAATTTGATGGAACTCCACAATGAGATAGTTGAATGTATTGAGTGGTTTCTTGCCAAAATTTCTTAGGGGAGAAATATATAAAGTGTACTAAAACGAATTTATGACTGCTGTAAGAATTTGTTGAACTTTAATCAATGTTATGTAATGTTTTTGATCGGTATTAACATCACTATTAAAATTAAATTTCAATTTGATTGTTTGTTATATTTAATACATACAGTTTGTACAAAATTATCAGTACATAAAATAAGACTACTATTTTTTAAAAACATTAGAACATTTTGACATATATCGTTTTAGTTAGTTAATTTGACATCCTTATGATGGAAACCGGTTGGAGTATTAAATTCATCTCATTAAGTGGTTAAGAACAAATTTTTAAATAGGTATTCTATGTAATAAAATGAATAAAAACCACAATGCAAAATTTGCAACAAATATTTAAAATATATTTAAATCTAAATGCTTCTGATCAAGAGTCGAAACATGGACCCTGAGAAGGAGAGATAGAAACATGCTCTACGCCCTTGAGATGTGGTATTGGCATCATATACTGCGTATACCATGGAAAATTCTTTCGCACTTTGGGTATGTAGCTAGAGGAGCGGAGGACGAGAGGTCGACAATATGATGTACAGACCAAAACCGAGACTCAGCTGACAACTTACTATACGAAAAGAAGGCATAAATCGCAGACGGAGAAATTTTAATTTTAAAATATTAACATTTAGACCAGTTTGAAACAAAAAACTTCATAAGAGTAAGTTTATGACTAACAATATTTTAATCAATTAATTGCTCGTTGATCCCGTATTTAAGACACTGGCCTAATAATTCAGTGGTTAGGGGTTTGAACTTATTCCAGAAAACCAGCAAGTTAGTCCTATTTTCTTAGTACAAGTGCTAAGCTAAGTTTAAAAATAATAATAATATTTATGTGATATATATTCCGTGTACGTATCTCTGTTAAAAAAAATAAACAAATATGTAATGTATTTTTCTATTCTATTTTCAGATTGTTTTGTATTTTAAAATTTCTGTTTTTCTCAGCTCATGTGTTTTTTTAATTTTTTTATACCAAACCTATTCTGTTAAAGCACGTAAGGGCGTTAATAAATAAATAAATAAATAAGTAACTCTCTGACAATCGTGGAATGCACCTGGACGTATCTTTTTTAAAAGGTTCTTATGGGTAGGCACCTACGTTACTGCTATTTTTTTAGCACTTGCCACGTGTAAGATTGTCCACGTTTTTAGAGCCTTTCCAAGGCTATCATTTGCCATATACTGCAACAATACTACTTTAGAAGATTTTTCTTTTCTTTTTTTAGTGATGTAATTATGCAATGAACGAGTATATATATCATCATACCTTCAACTGGCGTTAGCTTCGTGGAAAGTTAATTTTATGTAATAGGGGATAATTTTAAAATTTATTGATTTTTAACATTAGTTCATAAGATTCTTGGGGTCGGCAGTTTTGATTTCAACTAAATATATATTTTTTTAAATATGTCTCACTCGAATTAGACTACACCCCCAACAAACGGAATCACTTCAACATGGCGGAAACGGGAAGACGACGCGGAAAACAAAATGAAAATTCTGTCAGTTTGAAGCCTTGTTTTTCCCTACACAACCTTTCTTTCGTCTCTCTTACTTCTCCCTCTGGTCCTTTCTCTAACGCAGACATCTTGTAAAAGGGGAAACAGAATCATTTTATTTTATACCTATCAGTCAACATCACGTCTGTAATATGCATCGCGAACGGCGACATGGCATCAAAAACATAAGGCACCATAACGTCAGAATATGACGACAAGTTTAAAGGTGATTAAATTATTCTTATTTTATATATTTACTTTTCAAAATATTTACTGACGAAAGACAATCTATTTTTATAATACTAAAAAATATTATTCTCAAACAACAAATGTCAACAATTTACCAAATATAAGAACATAATTAACTTAAAAAAATTATGCTATTGTTAATTAATTTAACAATATTTGTAATGCTTGGATAAAGTATTAAAACCCTAGTTATATACATAGGTAGGCAATTTATCTTATATGGACAAGAATTATGTATGAAATGTTATTTATTCTGAAGATGTGCAATGCAAAATTTTTAGAAATTGGGCGGCGATATAATTATAAAACATATTTTAAAACTATGAAAAAACCTGATAGAAAATTGTGAACAATAGAATAAATAATGAGTTAAGTAGAATGTGAGTCTGTTTGTAGTGTAGTCGATAGAATTAAGAAAGAACCGCTGAGATGGTATGATCATATGAAATACTAGGAGAGGATTAAAATTATGAGTAAAGAAAACAATTATGTTGTAAGCGATAATAACAGAGAGCATTGGGCGAATAAACGAAGTCTTGCCAAAGGCTTCAACAACATGCAGTGTTCTCTCTGCCTTCTAAGGGGAACGATGTGATGGGTATGTTAGTTAGTTTAATAAATGATTTTTATTCTTAGCTGCATATTTTATTTATATAATTTATGTATTATTAATAATTTATGTATTATTTAACATTTTATGTATTTTTTTAAACATTTTTCAATACTTAAAACAAGAATTATTTTTAGTAGCGAGAGTCGATAATTAAAGAAATTATAAACTGTTTTATTTTTTAAGTTACGAGCGATGTTTCATTATATACAATAATGATCAAAATTTAAATGGGATAAGACCAGTAGACTCAGATAGAAAAATGAGAGGAATGGTAATAAATTATTCAATTCAAGATCAGAGCTTTAATCGTCTTGAATATTCGTTACCAATCAATTTTAACAGAGCCTAAAAAAATGTAGTTTTCAAAGGTATTACGACATTAATTTTTTTTGGCTAAACTTGTACAAGAAATTTGCTTCATAAAATATCGTCTTGTTTTTCTTCTGTAAGCTCTGAAGGGTTCTCTATCTGTAACTGGAATAGAAGCGATATCATCGTAGAACAGTAGTCTTCTAGGGCATCTGAGCGTAAAGCTCTCTGGTACATCTTATCGAACGGAACAACGTCTTACAAGAACCTCTATCTCTGAAGGCGGCGAGTAAAACCCCCTTTTGTTATCTGAGTAACAAACATACGAATTAAGCCTTAGTTCGTATTGTAAGGGTGTAATGTTACATTTGTACGTAACGTTGCGAGGCTGTAATTAATACTATTTAAAGAACTTGCATTAACCGATATATAACTAAACCAAACTTGGATTAAATGTGTACATACTTTATTTTATATTATTGTTAAAAAGTACTAAAGGAGATGAATCGGTTAGAATCCAGGCTGTAGAGATGAGATACCTAAGGGTAATAGCAGGAGTGACGTTAAGAGATCAAATAAGTAACTGTATAAACTGAGAGGATCTTGAGATGAACTCGATGCTGCTTCAAATTGAAACATCTCAGCCATATCCTTTGCATGGGAAACGAAACACTGCCTAAACAGAATTTTCTCATCTGTGCTAGAGGGATGAAGACCTGTAGGAGGAGTCACGAGAACATGGAGACGGCAAATGGAGAAACCCTGCGAAGAAAGATGAAACTATCAGTGGCCCCGAGTAATCGACACAGCGCAAGATAAAGAGCGGTAAAAGAGTGCTGTACAAACAGTAGGCTTCGGACCTGAGTAGAATATAGGGGATGAAGAAGTCTAAGTAATTATTAAAAAAATATATATTATCATTTATGTTACACACATCTTTTATTGATTTTTGACTTTCCCATAACTGTTAAAATAAAATATTAAGGAGAACACATTTTTGCTGTGAAGTCGCATTTTTAGAACATAGTTCTGTGGTATTATAATACAAATTAATTTTTTAAATAGACAGATTTTATCTATAATAAATTTAATAGCGTCAGTTTTTTTTTTTTAAATATATTTCTACAAACTATACATAATTTACTTAACTGTTATAATAATTTAAAAAATTGAACAGTTCAAAATCGTATTGAAAAGAACTCGCTCATGGCTAGGCATAGTATGCAAAATATCACTATTTGATCATCAAATACTGCTATTTCAAAAAATATATACCTATATAAATACGTATATTAAAAATAAATAGTTATTAAAAATATTTATAATAATTTTTATTGTTTCCGTTGAAAGTTTGTAGAACTCCATAATGACATGTAAAACATATTTTTTGATTATTAAATTATCAATCTCTTAAGAGGATTGATGGTGCCCTTACATGGCGAAACGCGTCTCGAATAAATTAAACAAGTTGAAAAAAAAAAAACATTTTATTTTCAGATACGTTTAAACAATTTAAGTAACTTAAATAAATATTATTTATTTACCAAAATAAAGTAAAACTAGAAAAGATCTTTACTTAAAAACCAAAAAAAACCTTATTAGTATCTTCATTTTTGTATTATTATATATTTTACAGACTTTAATCTAACATATTATTATTATGTATGTAATTTAATATGTTTTAATGAATTTCCTATATACAATACATTTCTACAAGGGATTATTCATAGATCTGTTTAAAAAGTTAATATCTCTGATATTGTGTAAATATTCTACTTTTCTTTGTATACAAATTATATCTTATAACGTACGGTTACAAGTCATCGACTAGTTTGTATCGTTAGGCCTTCTTTGGATAATAAAGGTTAGTGATACGAACCCAATTAGTAGTTATAAAAGTAATTGATTTCTCATTGGATATTGATAACCATAATTAGATAGTTTAATTTTCAATAACATATATTCCAATGTGAGTTACTACCATCGCATAAAATAACCTCGCGATGTCATTTAATTAATCAATTATCAATACTTCTTCAATATTAGCAAAATTATTTTGCGGCCATATATTATATAAATAATAAGATTATTTAAACCACTGTTTATAGATAAATCAAAATGTTTCGGTATCTATGGTATCTTCTTCAAGTAACAATGTAACAAACTAAACTATAATAGTTGTTTTTGTTTTTATCCATGCCTGCATTATTAATTTTAGTATACATTGTTTCCTGAAAAAGATACCAAAGGTATTGAAACATGTTGATTTATCAAAAAAATGTGGTTTAAACAAAGTGTTTTATCTTATTATTTATACAAATATTAACAGGTCTCAAGTAAGCTTTAATAATTCATATTAAGGTCTTGTAAACTTGCAGCCTAGGTTATATTTAACTGATTACTGGGGGTAACATTATTGTTGGATTATAAAACTGTGATGTTAGGGGTAGGCAGGTAAGTATACAATTTGAACTATCGCCACCCTTATAAGTACAAACCGATTTGAGATAAGGGTTTCAGCGACGAACAAAGGTATCGAAATCTCGTTAACCCTTTTAGTGGGGGGAAGATGGCAGGATACTTCTCCTTAAAGAAGATAAGGAGGGGTTAATTATCGTGGGTTTCGTGTAATTGATATTAATTACCTTTAGTTGCAGATAGGGCTATAGATTATACGGTCCGACAGTAAGTCAAAATTCTTGATATTCAGTGAAAGTTAATAGAAATGTTATGTTTCGGATTATTTAATAAGTTTCTTTCTTTTGTGATTTCATTTAATATCATTTTAGTTATAGTAGGTACTTATAATTAACGGTCTATTTTTTTTTTGCCAAACAATGTTTTACTTATTTAATAGAATTGTAATAAAATTAAATATTATTTCATTACTTTTTAATAATGTAATAATAAGTTTAATATGTAGATGTTAAAAATATTAAGATTTTAATTATATTCATTCGTGTATATATATATGTATGTTTCATATATGTGTAATTTCATTAAATGTTTGAGTCTTTTAGCATATTGTATGTTAATAATAGAGTTAATAATATATAGGTATCTACAAATAAGTAGTCATCATAAATAAGTTATTTAGGAGAACATATTCTTATTGTGAAGTTGTAATTATTCAGAACATAAGTGATGCTTTAAATACTAATTAAATGTATTATTTAGAAAGATATATACCGGTAGCAAAAATATATTTTTCGATAAAATTGATTTTATATGTATATCTTTCTAATTAATACATTTAATTAAATAAATAAGTTGTTGATAATACATAAATTATTTATTTTTGTTTTGAAATTACATTGGTAGGTAACCATTTATTTTCACCATAATATCTTTCATTATTCATCTCGTTTTTTTTAATACAATTATTTAAGTTTTTAAAACTTGACAGACTCATATTAAATAATTAGATTGTAAAAAAAAATACTCTGAATGTAAGTCAGGTTACAGGTTTCGCGAAAGTTACAAAAAATAATTACGAAGACAAATGAAAAATATTTATACTTTTAAAATCAGCAATGTTATCTTTGTGGTTAAGATTCATATTTTTATTTTTTATCTTTGTTTTATTAACCACTAAAATGAGTTTAAATACATCTACCGGTTTCGAAAAATACCATTTTCTTCTTCAGGATGTCATAACTAACTAAAACATATTATGTTTCTTTGACAGAATCTATTTTTAAAAAAAAAAAAAATTTTTTTTTTTTTTTTAGTACCTAACTCAAAATTTTTTTTTTTCAAACAGATTCTGTCAAAGAAACAATATATGTTTTAGTTAGTTATGACATCCTGAAGAAGAAAATGGTATTTTTCGAAACCGATAGATGTATTTAAACTCATTTTAGTGGTTAATAAAACAAAGATAATAAATAAAAATAATTAAAAATATTTAGCACCAAAGCCAAAATCAGAATTATCTTAATTTTGTTCGTGACCACGATGGTCCGATATGCGTCATAACATCACGATAATATGCAACTTAAAAACAATAAACTAATCGAATTTCATCAATAATAAATAAATAATATGAAGTAAAAAGTAAATGTTTCGATTGCCCTGAATCTCCAGCGACTCTAAGAGTTCAAAGCGACGGTCTACCCGATGTCTATCTATTTGCAGGAATATAAATCACTCCAAGGTATTCTTCTCGCATATCTCCGTCTCGCTCGATGCAGAGCGCTGAATTATTGACGGATCGATCCATTTGAAACATTCACTCTTAACTTAACTGGGGATGATCAATGCGTTAGGTCTAATTAATAATAATCTGAATTCATCGTTAATAACAAGTACATCTCATAAACGCTACATTTAGTATTTAAATAATATGCCTAACTATATATTTATCTGTTTTCGTTTTTAAATAAACTCATAAATACTTTAAAATAACGTTACCTAAAATTACTGTTTCATTTCTCCCTCTCCCCACTTAACACATAGATGCAATTTGGTGAGCCCGGCGAGTGTTCACATTTATTAAGGACTAATAACTAAAAAACAGTTCAATGTTCAAACGGTTCAAAAAACGTAACACCAAACGGTTCAATATTTGGGGGATCTTCCTCTTTCTCTTTATCATTAGACGTAGCCCATCACAATAAGCTATCTTCTTTTCTCGCAAGATGTCCAAAAAATTGAGGGATTCATATTAAGCAAATAGTTGAGTGTTTACGCGCCTTGTTACTTCGATTGGCACCACTGGGTTTCTTAGTTTATAATAATGTACATGTGTGTGTATGAGTGTTGCCGCCCTCTTTTCAGAAAGCTAAAAAGACGATAACCGACAGGCGTTATTCTTATTACATACCGTGCTTCGACCAGTCCAGCGGTCTAAATAAACTACCAGTGCGCGCTTTGATCGGTCGAAATCTAAAGAAGATAAACCAGCTAAAAGAACAATAACATCGGACCAGAAAGACAGCAAAAGTTAGTGTAGTTCATATATCATATGTGTGCTTATTGTTGATCGAAAACCTGGGAACCAGCTATCGAAGGCATTTACATAAACAGAGAGTCTGTCTTTGATATAAAGTTTCTATAGTATTGAACATCTGTGCGTTACACTGTACCATATCTCAAAAGCATCAGTCCTCTTGGCATCCTTGCCTTCAGAGTTCATGATTCCAAACCATACACATATATTGAGTGCACCAGAAACTACACAATAGCGAAGAGCAAAACTTCATTTCGAAATTAACGTTTCACGAAGTACATGCCCACCAACTTGAAGCATTCAAAATGAGCGCTTCATTCGAAGTAAAATTAGTACCCATCTCACTCCTGAAGCAGGTCGAAATCACTTTGCACTTCATACAGTTATTACATGAGTATGCTTCTCAATTCATACACTTCAATAAACTCCCAGGAATTGAGCAGCAAAATTGTGTAGTACTTCACGAAGTTTCGTTCTCTATACGTACACAGTTCGCAGTACATTAAGTGCGTTGACGAGTGAAAACTTAATTGGAGGTAACTAAGGTGTTTGCTAGTATCTATGAATCTCTTCGAACTCCATACTTCACCGATGAAATGTGAAGTATTGAGCTGGTGGTGTGAAGTGTGAGCATAACATAGTACTTCATTTGAAGTGCATAGTTCGTATAGTGTGAACCCATCGCTATTACACAACATAACATAACATTAGTTGTTTTAGATATACAATGCAAATTTAATTCCACTAATTTTGTTTGATCGCACGTCTATAAAATCATTTACGCCGAGTGCCGTAAACACAACAAAATAAGGGTTGTCGTGAATTAACCCTTAATTAATTTAATGAAACAATCTAATCGACCGCAAACGCACCGAATGACCCATGACCAACAGGCGACAGGGTGGGACTCCTGCGCAACACTAATATCTCTGTTAGGAACACATTGTTACCAATAGTTGCTACAACTGGTTAACGGTTAAATTGTAGTTTACACAAAACAGTGCATCACCGCGGAGGCTGTCGCGCACTCCCCAAACACTGCCATTAAACTGTTAAATTAGTTGAACAAGGCGCGGCATTAATTGTTTCAGTTAATTAATACACAAATGCGTCGGACATTTTATGTGTTCCTGGTGCCTATACTGAAGGGAACGCAGTTGCGTAGTAATTATGCAATTATATTAGATTGAGCACCGGATATAGCGACGTTCTAGAATTCTTTCAACCATCTGAGATCGATGATTACTTTAGATATATTATATAAACTAAAACCCGCTACATGTCAAATTTAATACCATTTACTCCTCTAATAAATTAGACATTTTAAATGAAAAATTGCTTCCCTTTAAAATTAAATTACGCCAACTAATGTTACTCAAATTATTGATAAGTTTTTTGTGTGTATGTAAATGTATGTGTGCATGTATGCGTGTGTATATGCTGCAAATTATTTTATAGAAACAAATAAATCTCTTCAACTACAATGATTAGAAAAAATAATACCAAAAAAATCCCAAGTTCGAATCTGATCAGTTTTTATATTTTGTTTTTAATTTTCACATTGTATTATTATAGATCTTAATCTTATTTTATATAAATGTGGATAGCCACTCCCATAATTCAAGATCTTTCTTATTTGGATGTGCATAACCCTATTTTTGTTGAATGTTTATATAATATATAAATAAAATAAATATATATATATATATATGGATACATAGATACATTTTTAATTGCTCATGTAAATTATATTTTACTTGCATCTCATTTCTCTCCATTCCTTTCTACTTCATATAATGTTAAAATACTTTTTACGTATGAGTTTGATATAACTTTTTCTTAGTTTATTAGTCTGTACGATATTTTAACTTGTTTTAGCTTCGAAGAACTTTACTAGCCATATTTAAAAAAATATTAGATATAGGTAAGTTATTATATACTATGCACTGTTTCTTTCTTTAAAATAAAGTTTATAAATAAACTATTTTATTGGCTCAGTAGTAATTCGTGGTAATGAAACCCAGCTTCAACAATTTGATTATGTCTAGGATAACAAATTTCCATGGCTGCGAAACATGGAGTCTCAACAAAGAGGCGTGGCAGGATGAAGTTCTTCGAGCACTGTCACACTACAAACTAAACCTCCAACAGTTAAATCTCAGTTACCAATCACCGTCACAATAATAGTTTAACCGTCATTGTATCTGAAGCAATCACGTTACTTGTTAACAGCGTCCGAAATGGACCAAGAAAAAGCCATGAAAAATCTGCAATGTATTCTCCGTGTAGTGCTAAAGACTCCGCTGGTATTTGACCCGAGCTGGTCCCCGACGCCCGGACGTTCAGCATCGCAATGCAACTCGGCTGGCAGCGGCCCGAGCAGCGGAATGCCGCACGTCGCGAGAGACTTGATCCCATGCATACAATGACTGCCAGGAATTTGCTTGCAAAATACCGTTAGGAGCAATGCCAATGAAAATTCTTAGCAGGTTGTTTTTAATGTATTTATTATTTTGAATCACAATTAAAGATGATTTAAAACATAGATTTCGACAGTATTCTTTATCGTATATTATAATAAAAATATAATATACCTGGATCGCAATATAAATTAGAGATGTTGAAATCAAATGCTGCATTGAGCAAGATCGTGCAACCTGCATGAAAAAAATATCTCAACCTTAGATTACGAATGAAAATGATGAGATGCTATGTGTTCTCAATATTATTTTAGGAAATGGAAGCATGGAAACTTACCTAAGAAATGATAAGGCGGCTTGAAGCATTTGAAATATGGATCTACAGAAGAATGAAGATAGTATGGTTCGGATGATAAAAAAACGGGTTTTATTGTTTTAAATACTTATTAAAACAATAAAACCCGAAAACTAATATCTCGGACATGTAATGAGACATCCAGAGAAGTACGAGATCTTGCATCTCATAATGCAGAGAAAGATTTCTGAAAGTCGGAGCCCTGGAAGAAAGAGCACATCGTGGCTGAAGAACCTGAGACAATGGTTTGGCCAGTCTACTGTAAAGTTTTTCCAGGCTAAAGTCTATTGAACGGATAGGGCAGAAGATCAAGAAGAAAACTGTTTTTAGTCTTTAAGCATTTATTATTTATTTATTCAGATACAGAAAGACCGCGGTATAATCAACTAAGATCGGGTTTTTGAAGTCTCTGGTGTACTCCGTATTGTTATAAGTCTGCGATGAATTTCCCCTTTCACCCCTCGTTGTTCCTCCTTGGTGCAAACTTTTAACAGTATGACAATCTTGAAGGTGTGTTATGGCGGAAATGTAGAAAATGTTTAACTCACCTTCGTATATTGAATTGATTAGAAATCATCATCCTCTTTGTTACTCTCAATGAAAGCTGGCCTGATGGTGAAACTGCCACTATTAGCGGATGACGGCATGGAAGGTGTATCACCACCTATTACGGTCCGTGGTATCTTTTATGTATTCTCGAAGTGGGCTCTTAGTGAGCCTGCGTCGCCATCACCACATTTCCAGAGCATCTAGTTATGCAATAAATATCATTATTAATTAAAATAATTTGTCTCGATTACAGCATTGGGTTATCTGAAGTGATTGAATGATGAATCATCAACCCTTATATTTTGCGCACGAATTATAATAACGCATCAAGTTCTACTTTTTGCAACTCTCAGAGAACGAAGTCTCGTTGAGAGACCATTGTGGACACGGGTCTTTAGATGCAACACTGAATAATGAGAGGCTTAAGGGAACTCGGTACGACCTTATTAAAGACCACTGGAATTTTATACACCGCTGTTTTCCTTTCATCCCTTAGCGGTGTGACGCCGAGTAATAAACATTAATCCACCCGGCTGCCCGACCACTCAACGCCGGCTCCGCCTAGACCGCCGATCATTTATTTCAACCCTCTCGCTGCCGCCGAATCTTGGATCCGGCTGTGATCAAGCCAGGCCGTAGTGGTTCGGCAGATAATCCGGAGGGTTTTCATCCCGACCCCCGTTTCTTTGCCGTTACCTTCATCAATCCACTTAGTACAGCATGCTAATCGTACCAGCGCCGCTTCCGATACGTGTTACACTTAGCTTTGAGAATACATGAACAACTTGTAAACAAGACACTCGTGGCTTTGCGAGTGTACATACAATCTGTTAACATGGTACTCTTGACTTTGCGAATATATAAACAATTAATTAATATTATATATATAACGTATTATATTATAGAAGAGTGCTGGATAGTGAACAAAAAATGAATACGAACAAACTTAAAATTCTTCTGATAGGCTAAAGAGCGACAAGACTGGATAGTTTTGAGGTTGCACAAAGAAGATGGGAGAAGCCAGGCTGAGATGCAGTGATGTAACTAGAAGTTAGATCCTAATGCATAGTGTTAAAAGGGCATTGGGTCTCAATGCAAAATGGAAGGGCAAAATATGTATTAAACTTTTAAAATTAGCAATATTATCTTTGTGGTTAAAATTCGTTTAGTGGTTAATAAAACAAAGATAATAAATAAAAAATGTATTATATATAAAATTAATATTACGTTGTTAATCCATTATATAATAAGAATATAATTGGTCACTTTTCGTTTATAATATTCTCGCTTTTATAAGTGTGCTCAACAAAGAAAAATGCTCGCTTTGCAAAGGTGGTCTGGCCCTCAACCCGATATATTAGCAGGGTATCCGTGGGTATAATACTGGCAAAAGTATCGACACCAAATGAATTGCGGGGCGCATTTGGGCCCCTAATGTACCGTATTGGCGTAGTTACGCCATTGCTGAGATCGTATAGTCATGTAACGAGGAGACCAGACAAAAATATTGCCAATACTGGCGAAGACAATAAGCAACCGGGTGGTCAAACAATGAAGGAGATAAATGATCGCATTAGACAAGAATACCATCCAGCCAATCCACCCATCATTAGAGGTTCATAAAATCTAATTGAATTGTAACTATATATTATATATTGGTAGTATATTAGGTTATGGAAGTGGTTTTCAAACTTTTCGGTTCACGGTACACTCTGTGTGTCATTTTCAGGAATTTTTCATGATGGCCCAACTGTCCCTCTCTGAATATATCACTTTCACTTCCTTTATGAAACTTGATGCGGATTATCTTTTTGGAAGTATAATATTTTTCAAACTAGTTAATAAGGTGTCCACAGATCTGTACGAGATCGAAACATGAACCGTAAAAAGATAAGAACGCCTTCGAGTTGGGTGTTGGCGTTGCACTCTGCGCATACTATAAGATAGCATGAAGATAGTCTGGAGAAATTGGTGATCACGAGCTACATACAGAACGGATGGCGAGACGTCATTTGTGAAATGAGCGCACCAAGAATGACCATAGCCACGCTACACATCGCACTATACAAGGTCCAAGAACGAGGAGAGCGAAGACAGGCAGTTTGCGCTGTGGAAGCAGAATAGAGTATCGCGATGCTCAGTCATGAGCACATCGACCGTTCTTCAAAATCAGATTTTAAGTAGAGAGCGGAAATTCATTGGAAGTCACAAGCTGCTGCAATAAGAGACTATGTTTGCATCATCATTCAGTTTTCTTTTTCATTTTCATTTTTTCCGAAAATTAAAATTTTCTCGAGTGACTTCAAAAGGTCCAAGGTGCCCCTGGAAACCGGTCGCACATTTTGGGAACCGCTGAATTAGGGTGTTGTAGGACGTTGTGATTAATAAAATAGATTAATCAAATAAATGTATAATTTACACCTGCTTTCAAAACATTAATATGATAATTCATTAATTCAGATTTACATATCAAGTATATCGTAGGCGGACTTTCACCTAGTCTAAATTTCTTGAGCGTGTTAGTTCAACGAAGATAACATATAAATTTAATTAGTATTTCAAATTAAAGCGACACTTCACTCCGTTGTAATGTATCAGTTTTCTTTCTTTAATTGTTACATTATATATCGAAAGTTACTTGATTCAAGCATCTTGTTTTTATAATTGTCCTTTGTATTTTTTGACAGTGACTTTGGTTAATTTATCAAGAAACGATATGTTTAATTTAATTGTAAAATTAATCATGACAAATTTTTTCGATTATAAAAATGAATTGAAAGTCCTGAAAATCTAGGAGATTTCGTTCAAAGTTTCATCTAAATAGCATTGCGTTTTAAGATGATCGTAGCTTGATACTATAAAAAGGAGTAGTCACTGAAGTATGACATATAAAACAAATTGTGCTCAAGTCCCGGTGACAACTGAGTTTATTTCGAAAAATGGATTTGGTTTTATTTAATCATGACTCCTTAAATGACAAAAGAGAATCTTGCTATAATTGCAAAGCTAAAGCTGATCATTGTGCATGTCACTTCACTTCAGCCACCGATTTATTTCCAGGAATGATGTGATGACCAATGGAACATGAATTTATCATTGAATTGTAAGATATTTTTGTTATACTTGTCGATAGTTTCACAAAAAAACCCATCCGCCGACTGTCACGCGAAGCAGCCGCGGGTAAACCCGAGTTACTGTAACACGAACAAAAGGAGAACAAGGGGTACATTAAAAAGTGCTATTTCCTCCCTTAATTCAGCTCCTTTTGTGAAGTCCTAAGCACTTGGCTCTGTGGGCTTCTTATTAATAAAATTGCACCTAAATAAATCTACCCTAGGCGAGTAATAAGAATTCTCCGCCCTAAATCCCTTTTCATCGTTTACTGCCGCGGGACCGCCGCCACGGGGAGGGGGTTGCCCCCCATTTTGCAAATCCGGTATTTTATTTATACTGTTACTGGGTTTTTTAAATGTGTACATAAAATCTCAAAGCGGATTGGGTTTATTATGTAAACGCCGCTATATTTTTAATTATTCTACTTTTTAAGTGAACGTGCTCAGGGGCGCACGGAAAGGTTTATATTATTATTATTTAACGTTCGTAAAAGAAAATGGCTGTGCTACTCCGTAAAGTAAAAAATGATAGCACTAAACTAGGACTAGAAATAAATAAAAATAAAAGGAATGTTCTCATCGTAGACCGATTCTAAACTATTACAAGGATCAATTCCTTAATGTCCGCGGATGAGATTTCTCTCAGAGATAAAGAACAGTTCAGAATTCAGGGTGAAGTAATTCATGGTTTGCACGCGGATTAGAATGACGCATTTTGTACCTCGTTGAAAGATCATCATGAACGCATTGGATAATAATCACAGTTCGGTTACTCAGAAGGGAAGCTGCTAACCTTATCCCGGTAGCCAATAGTCTGTTAATAGACGACATTCGATGATTAGATTCTGAACATTATTGTCTAATGGCATGATCTCTCAATAAGACTTTGATCTTTGAGAGTCTGGTAATGGTACTTGTTTACCGGTTTGCGATACTCTATACGAGCAAAATACATGGAAACACTATGTTGTGTCAAATTTCCGAGAGAAATCTCATTCGTGAACATGTGCCATAACGTTTTTAAGTGATTAGGTTTTCCTTCTACCAGGATCTCACCATCCGTTGATATTTATTTGTATGACAAGGTGTAGTATCTTCTAATTTTAATAATAATAACGTAGAAAAAAAACCTCATGAAAACTGCAAACATCTAGGGATTTATTCGGCTATTTTTCAATGTTGAAAATGATTTAAAATACATAATGTAGCACTCCGCTGATAACGTAACACACAACTACAATGCCACCTGATGACAGATTGTATTAGAAATGTCGCTAATATCATATAGTAGGAGTAATATAATATAGGATATTTTATTAGCTGGAAGCAACCAGCTAGGTTCTACCAATAATTTTTAATTGAATCATTGCTTCGTAGCTTAACTTACTTCCACTTCACTGTCACTTATTAGACCATCGCTCAGTTCGCTACCCGTTATTTTATTTAGGTACTTAAAAATCATTAGCCTTCAGCGTGTTGACTGTTTGCTTCAAATTCATCCCTCATAATCAACTTTCATTGCCTTTACTATACAATTCTGATTATAAATTATAAATTAATAATATAAATCTTTCTTATGTATTTGTTTTGTGAATTTTTTTTTTTTGAAAGTTGCTATTTGTGTTGCGTATGATAATCTATGTATTTTTTTTACTTAGTAATGTTAATCAAATAATCTACTGCAAAATACATTAATATTGTGAGCTGCCGTTAAAGTTTTAAAACAGTTACGTTCATTATACACTGAACATTGAACTTACTTTGGGTTTTACGTTATAATTATATGTTATTACATCTTGCTTTACTCTTTGCATATATATTATATCTTATACATTGAACAATGCATTTACGTTAAATGTTATAAAGTATGTATCTAATCTAATGACATCTTTTTTAACTGTTTATATATATATATATTTGTACATTAATCATTGCACTTTGCTTACTACTATATCGGAGGAACACTGTCTGCTATAATACAGTAAGTTATAGGCAGGGTACCCTAATATATGTCTTACTTTCTTACCGATATGTTGTATTTACTTTGCCAAATTTTATATGCATACCCTCGGTACATTTATCTGATATTTGAAATATTACGCAACACTCATAGTAATTAACTAGGTGAAAATGTATACTTAATGAATATTAATTTGTAAGAGTAATTCGTCAGACCATTAGACATTATTTATCAATGTAAGTACATAATACATGTAAAAAAAGTGATATTAATAAATGTATTATTATATTAAACATAATGTTATTATAATTTCGTAATGTTTACTAATACAAATATAAAGATGCAATATTTACTTTGCTTAAATTCTGCCCTGTTTCTTCTAAAGTTATAAATTTTCTTTTCTCTATTTGAACTATTGAAATAATTATTATTAGGTATATTATTTCCTGTTGAACAAGTCGACAATTATGTCAACCTAAGGCAGAGGTCGGAAGAGTTTCTAGTGAAATGAGCCAAATATTAAGTAAACAGAATCTCAAAATCTTATAAACCAATAAAACTTAAATAAAGAAACACTTTTTAGATTTTGTAAAGTTTACTAACTAGAAAGGTGATCTAGTTTTCAACATTAGGCAAGATTGTAAATTATCGTCAATTAGTTTGCTTTCTAACTTATTTTTTGTAACGGAATGTTTGTTCACTTAAATAAGTAGTTCGCATAATAAATAGCAAATACTAGTTATTTTATTGTGTGATATGTTTCAGGCAAACTGTTCAATGTATCAAATATGATTGCAGATGAAAATTTGAGGTGGAGTTGAAGAGTCGCAAATGCCTATGAAAAGAGCCGCGGTCTGCCAGCCCCTGACCCAGAGCCACAAATGCAGCAGCAGCAGGCATATCTGAAATGGCTTGGAGGACATACAATCATTGGACAATTGCATTCATTCAGTTATACCTGACAGAAATCAAAAGGTCGACAGGGCTCCCCAAAACCCGCTGGACTGACGAAATCATCAAATTCTATAGAAATACATGGCAGCGAATAATAATGGACAGAGAATAATAGGGAGCCTTTCATCCAGTAGTAGATAATGGTGATGTTAATTTTCTGGATATCTGTAGAAACTTATATATGTACAGATCGAATTTTTGGTCATGGCACTTCAAGAATGTGTTGTGTACCGATTATTATGTCATTCCGTATCCATAAAGTAATTAAATATTATACAAATCTATGTACAATTATATTGTAATCATAAAAAAATTAACTATCAACAGATTCGTCAGTGTCCGACTGTGCAGTGCCATGAATTAAAAATTTACCAATAACATTAGTAACCATTAGTTTACTTAATAAATAAATATGTATTTTTATATTGATCAGATACACTTATGCAATGACATCTGTATCTAAGAGATGTATTTTTTTTAAATATACATGTGTATATGATAATTATATATATGAACATGGTAGTATCAGTTGATCATCTTTCACGTTTGTGGTAATGTATAAAAATTACATTTCATATAACAACGTAATATATATAGGTACAATAAGTAAGGATGATCGATAAATGTACAAAAATATTGACGTTTATGAAATGATTACATGATCTTAATCGTTCGCACTTTAACCGTATTGATTGTATGAAATAATAATCATTTTATTGATTTGAATTACATGTAACATTGTAAATAATTTCTGAGGTGCTTAGATTATTAATGTTTTTTTTTTGTGATTTAATAAAAATATTCTACATTACGACTCCATTTATTTCAGTTTATGTAATTAACTTTAAAGAATCCCATAAAATTCTGAAAACACAGCGATTGTGGTTTCTGTGGGGTGGTTGGAAAAAAACCTCCGCTATAAAAAATTAAGCTCTACGTCCTCATCCCGAATTTCATTACTGGTTCGCCTTTAGTGCGCGTAAAAATTCTTAAGTGGGGATTCCACCGGGTGGATTGGACCGACATTACGCTTTCCTTAACTTTTATTTACTGGCGCAAATCTCGGGCAATACAAGGGATCATTTCGGGGCCACCCTGTTGGGGTCAAATTGCCGTTATTCCTGGGTGGAGGCCAATTCATTTGAATTCGCGGGTTTAAGATATTATAACGGTAATATTAAAGTGATTGAGACCTCCGAGAGCTTTCTGCGGTGCTCATTTGTTAAGTGTGTTATTTTAATTTGTTCCTCATTTGTTAAGTGTGTTAATAATAATAATATTCAATAATATTTATTTTATTTTATAATATATAGAGCATTAAGAGTTCAAAGATACAACACATAAAAAATATGTTTTATATTATAATTAAAAATATAGTGATTAAAACTTCTAAAAATGCTCATTACGTTTGTTTACTACCAACCACAGCCTGTAGATACTACAATAGGTGTGAACAGTGCATTCATTGAGAAATACAATGTACATAAGAAATATGTTCTAGCATGTGTCTGAACAAATACAACTTTTATAATTATCAATATTAACTTTGTGGTTAAAATTCGTATTTCTATTTATTATCTTTGTTTTATTAAGTTGTTAATAAAACAAAGATAATAAATAAAAAAATTAAATAAAATAATAATAATAATAATGTTAACATATGAATTATGAATAAATATTTAGCACCAATATATACAGCATTATGAAGTACCATTTTCGTACAAAATTTTACCTCAAAAGTATTTTACACATAAACAATTTAGTTCTACACTATTTTTGTATTTAAAATTGTTATTTTAACTTATGGTTATGCTTTTTTAAAATGGTGCGTTTTCAGTCTCTTTTTAAATATTGTCTCTGATGCACTGTTCCTTATGACGGAGGGAAAAAAATCACGCTTTTGAACCTGCCATCGCAAATTCCCGTTCACTAAACTTAGACTTCTGGCAACGGCTGGTCGGTTGGGGCTAACCTGAGAGTTTTGCACCTACCATGCAAGTTGTCTGGGATGCAGAACTCTTGAAGATACAAAGACTACATGGTATGTGTCGCTATTTTAATTTAATCCTCATTTGTTAAGTGAGTTATTAACAATTATTTTACAATTTAAATGTATTGTTATATATATTATGACAATAAGTCGTGTATATTTGATTTTATATGTATACATTTATAATTAATACATTAAATTAGTATTTAAAACATCACAGACCTATGTTCTGAATAATTAAAACTTCACAATAAGAATGTGTTCTCCTTAATAATATATAAGTTGTATCAATGTGTTCAAAATTTAATTGTTAATTCTGGCGTCTCCTATCGGATTACTTAAATGTATATGAGATAACGTAAAAATAATGTAGATGGCTTTCAAAAATAATGGAACAACAGATGTATTAATTTGAAAAAGTGTAACATGTAGGTTCGAAAATTAGTCATGAAAAATACTGGCGCTATAACACAATTGGTAGTGTACTTTCCCGGATTGGAAATAGAGATGCAGGTTCGAATCCCGGTAGCGCAAAAACAATATTTATCGACAAAATTGATTTTATATGTATATATTTATAAATAATACATTAAATTAGTATTTAAAACATGACAGACCAATGTTCTGAATAATTACAACTTCACAACAAGAATGTGTTCTCCTTAATAATATATTTTATAACCCTATAATCTTTTAACGGTATTCAGTAAATCATAGCATACAAGTATTTATTTAATCTATATCTTTGTTATTTTTTTGGATTCAATGGCAAGTAACTACACTAAAATCTGTGTATAGATATTTTTTTTAATATAATTTTATTATAATGTAATATTCAATCTAGAAATGAATTGGTCATTCAGCTGGATTTTGTTAGCAATGTACATATGTGATTCTACAAAATGCATGTTTAATTATATTATAATAAGAAATAATATTATCATAATATATAATGGAACTAATTTGCAGTCGAAGATTATTCTACTTGCTTCTGTATTGGCTAATTATATTATTCTTATTCGTCCCTAATAATTCAATTGTTATCATACTTTCTAGTTACTAACATCTTGAGTATTATTTAAAATCTATATGCAAAGATGTTTTTTAGAAGTTTGTTTTTCGAATTAGCGACACTTTTTCTAGCGCCAGCCAATTTGACAGCTGACAGCTGAATCGTGCTCAGTTTGATTTGCCATTTCACTATGAATAGACTTACGTCAGAACAACGCTTGGAAATTGTGCAATTTTATTTAGAAAATCGTGGTTCAGTTCGCGAAACTTACCATGCACTACGTACATTTTACGGTCGACATAATCGTCCATACGAGGAAATAATTCGAATAACCATAGATCGTTTTCGCACCATGCATACTCTAATTGCTAATAGGCCTCTGCAGAGATATCGTACAGTACGCACCGCAAAGAAGCTGTTGTTTCTTCAAAAATGATGCCGACCAGAACGTTAGTCAATGGAGAACGCCATAGATTCATGATTATTGACTTTTTCGTTCCCCAATTGAATGACATTAATATGGAAGTGCTTTGGTTTCAACAAGACGGTACAACATACCACACAGCGCGCGTCACAATCAATTTAATGAAGGAAACATTCGATGAACGCATAATTTCGCGTAATGGATCTGTTAATTGGCCTACCAATCGTGTGATTTAACACCTTTAAATTATTTTCTGTAAGGATATGTGAAGTGGCTAGTTTACACTAATATAATAGATGACTTGAAAGCCAACATTCGTCTCGTTATTGCCGATATACAACCCCAGCTGCTCCAAAAATTGGGCTTCCAGATTGAGCTTTATTCGAGCCAGCCACGGCGCCCATATACGCGAAATCATATTTAAACACTAATGGTATAAAATTATCTTTCAAATAAAGCCAATACCATGGCTATTACCATGATTTTTATATGTTTTACTTCATTTAAAAGTTCTATACCTCTAAAAAAAAACACTCTTTTGCAAATTGTAAGGATGAAAAAAGTCACCAAAAATAATATAAAATTTAACAAAGAAAAATGAATTTTTGTAAATAAATTTTATAATTATTTATTCATAATACGTGCGTACTGAAACAAAACTGCCACTAATTGACGAAACAGGGGGTTACGTAATTGATTTTACAAGTGATAACTGCTCTTAAAAACATGTTTGTACGAAGCACGTTTTTTATGTATCGTTGCCGGATATTCCCGGTATAGCGCTGAGGTTGCGATGTTGCGCTTGCGCAATGGTTTCTTTAATTTGTTGACTCACCACATGTAACGTTAAATACATTCTTAAGGAAAATACATTCTTATTGTGAAGTTGTAATTATTCAGAACATAGGTGTGTGATGTTTTTAATACTAATTTAATGTATTAATCCATGAAAGTATCCAACTTTTATAAGCTCAATTTTTCAAATTCAGTGGATCAAGCGCGTGGTTTTGCTTTGGGAACTAGCTATTCGTTCACATTTACGAACGTCTATTATAATTTTTTTGTATATTTTAAATAACATTACAGATTTCTTGGTTTCCCCTGTAATTAAAATAACGACATAAATTAATTCAACAGCAATATTAACATGGCTGACTCTCCCAACCCCCCAAAGTGTTACAACAAAAATATTCCTCCAAGGGCTGTCGCGTGGAAACCCCTCACCGCTCCTTACTCCCGCGCCGCCCTACGCCCTACCACTTCCCTTCTCTTTATAGCGTACACCCTTTTACAAAAAGTGAAAGTTGTGTTATATAGGATGTTTGAAAACCTTAATATCCCAAAACACGGCCGTATAATAATATATCGATCATATTATCACATTGGTAAAAATTGTAATTTTAAAATAATATTCGATGTTGAATAATTAACTGATACGATAATTTTTTAAAAGCACGTTATTAATATACTATAAATAACTCATCAATAATGACGGGAAATTAATAATATTTAAAACCTTAGTTTATTTAAAAATCAACGAAAATTTAGCTCGGTTCGAACAGCACACTTTCACAACAACAATTGATAGAAGAACTCGTTTGTTTTGAATTGCTTGTTTTTTGTTGCACTTTTTCGGTGGACTGAAATTAGATACTTACATATGTAGGATTATTCGATTACTAAGAAAATGTATGAAAAATTATCAATTTAAGTGTAAATCAATCAAATACAGAAGTAAACTAAGTAAATAATAAATGAAGAGATTGAATATTGGTGAAAGACCTGAATCTTAAAACCCTGGTGTAAAGACTACTTTGAAAACCATAACTCTTCTGGGAACACAATATGAAGTAGAATGGTACGAACGTACTGTTAGTAAATAATTAAACATTGGCAGCAGAAAACCAAGCATCGTGAAGGCGAAAGATAAACCTTTTATATATCTTGTGTATCTGTAGACAATTATAACCAATCTGTTCTGCTCATCAATGCACTTATTTCTACTAACTACTTGCCAAACACTATTAATTACAAAGAAATATTTTATCTCAGTACTTACCACAAGGTTGTATCCCTACTATAATCTCACATTATACAGTATACATATGACACATAATCAATAGTGTCATAACACTAATTAACAGTGATATAAATTGGACACAAATGAAATTACTGAGCAAAACTTCTGTATCATAAAATTCAATCAGCGCTATGCTTCTATGCGCTCTATAATTTCCTAAATATTGATTTGTTATAAATTGTTTATATCAAAAAAGCTCATGTGGCTTGGTTATATAGAATGAATGAATAGGGTGATAATGTAAAAAAATATTCATGGCATGACTTGGCAAGATCAGATATTGGAAGATGGTTACGTTAGAAACCTTAACAATCGACGAAATGGTGGACTCCTCACAGCTGTTTCAAAAGTTATCCGACACATTGATACTTTCAAATTGTAGTATACAACAATGAATCATATCCCACTATTTTAGTGATAAGAGTTCGTCCGATAATGATCACACTGTTTATTTTATATTACTGAATATTTTTCCCATCAAAGTGACATATTTCGAACGCAACGCAAGCATAAAATTGTATGTATTGCCAATGGAGAATATTTAAAATAAATCAATTTTGATAAAAATTTCAGATATTGCAGACGTCAAACTCTCAGGTCAGCCTCGACTTCAGCTACAGGAAGGGTTGTAGAACCGACCAACCGTTACCAGAGGCTAAATTTAGTGAACGGGCATTTGTGGTGGCGGGCCCAAAAACATGGAACTCTTTGCCCTCTGTTATAAGAAACAGTGCATCAGAGACTTTATTTAAGAAGAAACTAAAAACGCACCTTTTCAAAAAATCATTTTCATAAGTGAAAATAACGATTTTTAATTTTAAAAACAAAGATAATTGTAGAACTATAAACAGTTTATGTGTGAAGCGCCCTTTAGGTGAAAGTTTTTTTACGAAAATGGCGCTATACAAATTATCCATTATTATTATTATTATTATTATTATTTCATTATGATTCGCCTTGCCATACTATTAGGCTGGATTTACTTTGATAGTAATATATTTGACGTACGAACAACCTGCAAATATTTTTTTACCACGGGCAATGGTAAAAAGTTACTAAAGTGAATATTTACCATTGTCAAAATTTACTACTGATCACACAACCGGCCCTTAGAGTCTACGATTCTCTTGAATACGAACTAATCTACTCATATGTGTCAATGTTATATATTTGACACTTTGACTAATTAATTTCTACTGTTTATATAATACGTTAATTGTGTATATTATTCTTAGAGCATCGTAAACTCTAGGAAACTTGAAAAAATGAGAAAATTGTGAAAATATGCGTATAAATGGGTTTATTAATGATATTACAAAGTTATGACGACTAAGTTGCTATCCAAAGAACGTAGTAAAAACTGACTCCCTATTGGTGAAAAATAAATTAAAATCTCGAAAAATTATTATAACCAATGTATTTAATTATTTAACATTCGTAACAATTAGTAGAAATACCTTATTAGCGATCCTTCAAAGTAACTGGCCTTCCTAGGGCACCCTTATTTCGGGACCACCGTAGCGATACATAGGTACACATTTATTATATAAGGAACCACCTTCTTTAACTGAATGCTCGAGTATTAAACGGCAGAATAAGGGTGACTTGGAAGGGGGTGGACAAATGTTTCACGATATAAAAATGTATTATTCCAAAAGAGTATTAGATTTTTTATTTATTTTGTATTTTATGGCATAAATTCAATTCACCAAAAAACAATTTAAATCACGGCACTTAAACCACATTTAAAAATATTAAAAATATAGTGGAATACATCTTGTCGAATATATAAATATAAATCAAATTTAATTGAGATTCGTCACTTGGTATCGCTTCTAACCGCGACTCGCTGAGATATATTCACTTTATAGTTAATAACATTGGACCTGAACGACATCATACCTTATAGTCTTGCAGTATTATTTCTACTTGATGGTGCTGTGTCAGACTTTTCTAATTTCCTAACTCTATTAAACAATTATATTATGACAAATGTCAAAACAAAAAACAAAATATCGCGAAAAAAATGGCGGATAATTATGCATCAACCGAATATACAGGTACAATACCGTTTAATAATCTATAAAGTATAATATAGATACAGACATAATTTTAATTTCGTGGTTTAATTATTTGGATGTGGATTTTCACAGTACAGTTATATAATTTTATATTACCATGATGAAAAAGCAATTGCTCCGAAGCTGGTCTGCATCAAAAAATTAATTCTGATTAAGTCTTAGTTAAGGTGCTTTTCCCAATAAGATATTTATGGATGTATAACGACCTTTGCCGGTTATTTGTAAGTCCGGGCGAGATTATTTATTTTGTATCTTCTCTTTTAGTGCTTTTCAGGTTTTCAAACGTGACCATATTGATCATTATTTCATTTTCAGCAACTCGAAATTGTTGGACTGTGAAATTCCCGAACCATTGCCATAGATTCACCATCCAGAATGTGCTAGCATTTTTTTCTAAAATGATGTAATTCAGGATCTTATATTTTATTGGATATCTCAAAATTACCAATTTCCGGGTTTTTATTGTTTTCTTTGGAATATTTTATTCCTTTCGCATCCAAATCATCTGTCACCAGTAGATCCACATTGCAAATGCGTTTTAGCATTCATTTTGGAATCCTAGCCCATTGGCATCAATTTTTTGCATTGAATTTGAAACCTAGTTAGTCACTTTATACTGCAGCAGTAACAGCTGGAGATTAATCAGGCTTTCATAGTAGGTGATGATAGGCGGGACGACCATAATTTTTAATATTGCAAAATAAGTGTTAACCCCCTTCTGTAGTGTAAAAATAAAACCTATCCGTGCTACGGTTGTAATGTTTTTACAATTTCGCCGCGCTCAAAAGGTTACACACCAGCGTCACGGGATGCGACCCCCTCTTTCTATCGCGAGCGTATTTTTCTCGCCTCTAGTTATTATCTTTGCCTCCCCCTCCCTCGCTCACACCCTGCCCACAAACGCTATTATACTTTCCGCTTTCTGTTAATCTTGAAAACTTTAACTTAGCCACATTGGCGATGGAATAACGAGTCTATTCAAAAACGCAAAAACTAAGAATTTGAATAACTAGTGAATAATAATTATTATTCCTTTTGTTATTGATTATGCATTATACAATACCTAATTTTGAACAGATGATTTTAAATATTCTGAAGTTAACAATAAAGAAAACTTCTACGATCTACGATTTATTGTAAAATTATTAATAATAAATATATGATAATTTTTTAGAGCGATAAAAAAAAACAATTAAGATTTTATTTCATATTAAAAAACAACAGAAAAAAAAAAAAAAATGCCAAAAAATATTTACTCTACAATATTTTTTTATATTTCTAATGCTGCGTGAACTTATGTATGGAAGGTATATTATATTATACCTAATACCTTTTGTTTCTGTTGTATTCTGTGGCGCCAGTAGTCATCACTCTTCCTCGATGAACATCAGTTGAGATGGTGACGAGAATAGTGCTCGATACAATATTATAGATCACAATAAGTTCTTAGTTATATCTGCGTTGGAAGACGTGGAGCGAAAGAACGCGTTCTCCTGCGGTCTGACATACTTAGAGCATTCTCTCTGACGTACCACTCCATACGCATATATACACACATACCCTTTCGCCCGTCCTCAGTCCATAGACATAAAACTTATTTTAAATTTAAAACATCTACATTACAATTAATGATATTTTTACATGACAATTTTTTATAATATATTAGAGTGTTTTATGAGAAGATCAATAGCAGTTGATAACTTGAATTATAAATTTCGTGTATAACTGCAATTAAAACAATCTAATTTTACTCGAAATGAGATAATCGACGGTATAGAATTCAGTGCGAAGCGATTTATGAATCATCCACCCATGTGCGAATTAAAATGACGCATCCGGTACACATGCACTTTTAGTGACTTCTAGAGAACAAGTCTCATTGAGAGTCAAATTTCAAGAAGCGCTCATATTATCAATATTCCATCTATGTGTCATTGTTGCTTCGTATTGTAAAAATTTTCGCTTTTATCACTCGATTATCGCATTCTTATTAATCGATCATCTCTTTCTTCGAGGTAATTTCAAGTTTCTGGTCATTTACATGACATCGATCCCCAAGTCTAATCGAACAGGTCTATCAAATCCGTTTTCATGCTAGAATGACGATTAACTACATTGGATCTATGATCTATTAAGAACTATGACGTCTTATCATATTGGATTTTTATTTCACAGGAAAATTGTTTTCACAAATCGAAAATAAAGGTTAAAAAATTCATTTTATGATATATCTTTTGTCGTCATCATCATCATCATCATCATGCTTTCATGAAGGTCGCCGTAAGTGTCTCTCATTGTTATTCGCTGTCATGATTTTGGTGATTTCGTCAGTCCTCTTGATTCCCTTCAAATATCACTGTATGACTGACGGTTGTATCTTTCATTGCTATTTTCTTGGCGTATTATATTAAAGCCCATGTCCATTGATGAAAATGCGATGAGACTTATTTGAATATACAATGTACGCGTGTTAATATTTGGATCTGGAAAGAGACAAAAACTCAAACTAGTGAACACGACATTCAATCTGACAGCGAAATCGACATGTGCATCAAACCACTGTACATCCGGACAATTAGAGAAATTTAGCATAAGTGTTAATCATTAACATTAATATAAGATGTTAAATTAGGAGGGCAAGTCAAAAATTATCTACATTTTTCGTTGTATAATTTAGATTGTAGTGGATGATTTAATTCTTAGTGTATTTAATGAGTGATGTTCAAAAAAGACGCTACCTCACCGATGGTAACTCGCCTATTATGCTCGTTGTTTCTCCTTGGTGCAAACTGCCAGCGGAGCGGATAGATGGTACACTGTGATAGCCGGAAGGCAAAGGATGCCATCGGAATCAAATTTCGCACACGTGACCGCAGTCGTATCAACTCAAAGTGTGTCATGGCGAAAGTGTTGATAATTTTTGACTTGACCTCGTATAAACATTTATTCAGTTTTAACTGCTACTGGAGATATTCAAAATCACTCAACTAACGAATGATAATGGCATTTGATGCCGTGCGTGAAAATAGTAAGAATATTGATGTGACATTGTATACCGTGTACGAATCTCTATTTTTAAAAAAGACTTTGACGTTTGACATACATAACGAACGTGAAGTAAAGCGCGAGTCAGCGAAACTCTGAGACTACGAAAGCAAAAAGTTGTCTCTAAAGAATCTTATTGGTGCAAAATCCGCATCTCAGAGATTGTCTCGAGTCAAAAATCTCATACGTGGACACGGGTCATTATATCGATCATTCTTGCCTGATCTATTATGAATTTATTTTCCTGTATCTTAGTGTGATGCCCAACAACATGTTTCTATTGATTACTTAAATATTTTGAACATATCTTTTGTTGATTCCATGTTTCACGAATATACCTACTGTGAATGCATCGGTTGAATGGGTTACGATTCAGACACAGTGGAAAATTACTTTTAAAATCATGCTCAAGAGTTCATAATGTACGTTGATATTGAAAAGTCAGTGCCATAAATAATACATGTAATCTGGCAAAGATGAAAATATAGAGCTTATTATAAAAATACAATTCTCTAACTACAATTATTTATTTATTTAGAAATCCATTGGAAAGAAGCATTGAATGTTATTTTCATAATTCTCAGAAACGAAACATTCGAGTACTTGCGAAAATACAGATTGTCGTGAGGTCCGACAAGCCTGATTCGAAGGTAACGCGGAATTGAAAGCAGGGGCTGTGTTGTCGACCCTTATATAAACATAAATATACAACTCATAATAGCAATAAGAAAATCGGAGGGTGAAACTCGCGAGAGGAAAGCCCAAGATGACATTATTATGTAAAAAACTTTACAAAGTAAAGCTTTGTGTATGAAAATTTATGTAATGTACAATGGCGAGGGGTGTTGTTGTTCCAACACATTTTATATTATACATAAAGAAGATAAATATTTGATGCATTATAAGGGAGGACAACTTTCTTCGTTAACTTGCCGGCATTAACTCTCGTGCAAAGATAATAAACCAGAAGATTTATTAGTTGGAGTAAATGATGATACATTACCTGTAAGGGCCGAGCTTGCAGTAAAAATGTTCTCAGATGTGCGGCGCGGGTTTCTGGATTTTTATTATTATTAATTACTTTCTTTTTACGACTTGCATTAAGCAAACTTTACATAATAAACCCGACTCTGGGGTACTTCTTCACGAAAACACATTAAAACACCATAAGATAATGATAAGACGGACAGGTTTTACAGTTTCAGATAATAAATCGGACATAACGACTTGAGTCTTTTTTCCCTTCTCACAGAAGCCTTCGGATCATTTCATTATCCATTACTAATGATGATTATGATGGCGATGATTTTTATATAATGAAATTCAAAAGTTATCTTTCTCTAGGTAGCACATCATTTATTCGTATGTACAAACGAACCAATAAATAAAAAACTACAAATATCTTTGAATATATTGAGTTGTCTGATAAGTCTTGGCGGTTTTGTTCATTTATTTATTACAAAATCTTATTTTTAAACAAAAATTATAACATCCTATATGTGATGATATATTCTCCGTTATTGTTCAGGATATCATCCCATCTTTCAAACAATTTGTGGATGCCTTTTCTATAAAAATCAGCTGGTTTAGTATTGCAATTGTTATCGAGCCAATTTCTGAGGTCATCGTAGTTATTTAACATAACGCTACTCATTTGATTGGAGAGCGACAGAAAAATATGATAATCTGACGGAGTGAGGTCGGGACTGTAGGGTAGATGCAGCAGAAATTCCCGATTGAGCTCCTTGATAACCATTTTGACGAGTTGAGCCATGTGAGTGATACTTCATTATTTAACTCAAAAACAAATAAAAACTATAAGATACAGGAAAAAGGCCTCACTGACGTTTTGTAACAGAAAAAATACTATCGAATAGTGTATCATTTTTTGTTACAAAAAACAGAATAGTGAGAAAACAGCATTTAAAAAAAAAGCACAAATTGATATTAGACGACCCAATATAAAGCAAACACTAAGAAATTGAGACCCTCCTTTGCAACAACACTGTAAATCGGTTTTTACAAATGTTGATAGATATACCGAGCATCCAATGCAACGACATACAATGTTGTTGCAGGTAAGATCAATTAGAAATTGTTTATTTAATATGGTTGATTAATGCACAATTCGATGCCGAAAAAGATGTGCAACGCATATGCATTCATAACTCAGATCACCCCATGAAGAACCGTTTTTTTTTCCTTTTCTATTTACATTTTTTACTATGTATATATAACAGTCCTCATGGCTGAGCATGACTTCTAGTCTGCTTCCACAGCGCAAACCATTTACCTCACATGCCCTATATTCGAAAGAATTATTATCGTGCATGTTTTTTTTTTATTTAAAATTAATTTACACTTATTATATAATACATATATTGTATATACATAACATAATTAATTATAATTTATTTTTTTACACATAATTACCCAACTCAATAGAGAAATCGATTCTCGTGTTTAGTACAAAGTTTTTGCAGAATACAGTCATTCGCCTGTCGAGTTGAGACGCCTTTGACGAGACGAATGAAAAATTATAATTTCTCGCAATTTATGATATTAAACACTCAACTATATGCCATTTTACTCTGAACCTTTTTCCCATGATGAATCCATTAATTTTTTGGGCATCTTGCAAGAAGATGAGATAATTTAGAGAAGCTTTTTGTGGTGGGCCACGTCGAAATATAGAGAAAAATAGGAAAATTCGCCATCTGTTAAGCTGACCAAATAGAAAAGATGATTGTCCTCTGATTTACAGAATTCCTCAGATCTACAGAAAATAGAGAAACACATTCCAGAGGACGTCAATTCATTGAGATCACGATGCTCAGTCATGAGGAATTAACGATGTTGATGTTAAATTCACTTTTTATCGAAGTTGTGATTTTTTTACAACATTTTTACAAAGGTACTTTTATGGACATATATATATATTATAACTATGTATATATTCAACTCCCAACACACTGCAATCAAATAGTTAATAAACTTGAAGGATGTATAAGAATATAAACTGATTTCTTATCACGTGATATTTGTCGCAATAACAATGTGTTTTCCAGTAACAACAAAATACTTTTCCGATAGATTTTTTTTGTATCTATATATTTCTAAGTGATTAATTTAATTTGTATTAAATAAAAATAGATATAAAATAAGTTAAACAACATGCACAAGTTTAGTGAATTTACTAATAAAAGATTGGTATATTTTAACAGAAGTTAGAAGCAAGCGTAAACAATAAAATCAAACCAAAAAAATATGATAAAAAAATTGATAGTTTTTATAATTCTTTTGATTAAATTTAAAGTTTTCAACACGTTATTATCGAACCCACTAAATCACCTGTGACTTTGGCCATTTGAGGCGCAGTTTTTCATTTTTTCAATTGAAGGTATCGTCTCCTTATCATTCAATCGCCCGATAAAACCCTTCCTTCCCAGCAGCCGGTGAATTATCTAAGGTTTTAGGTAAATGTGATGGCCACTTCGGATCCGGTGTTTATTTTATTTATAATTTCTTTTGAAAACACCGCCTCAAGAGATGCGATCAAATGCCGACGGCCATTAAGTTCAAACTCGCAATGTCCAAACTGATCGGGCGGTGCCGGCCCACAATTCGAAAGGAGCAAATCATGCGCCGGTCCAGAATTTTGGGCGGCTGTGCGAGTCTCGATCTGTTATAGGAAGTTCTCTTTTTTTTCAGGTAGCTTGAATGGTGAAGATCGGGCATTAAGGACATTATCCCACTGTAAATCTTTACCCTTTGGGATCGGATAGATATGCCATAAAAAATGAAGAAATAGCATAAGGTGAAATGTACGCGCACCTGAAAGATAAACAGGGCCGCGAACTTTGAAAGACTTCAGGACTTCGTAGCTTATAACTACACAGCGACTAATTCTGTAATGTTAGTTCAGTTTTATTACAATGTTATTTGATTATACATCGAAATTTGTTTTTTTTTTTAATAGTAGGTACGATTGTTTATATATTTACAAATTTTACGGCAAAAGTCGCTCTGGTGTCTTTGCAATCCAAACGGATATACAAGACGTCTTTGCTATCCGCGTTCCTATATGGTTTGCTTTAAAAAACATTTCAAAAATATAGACTAAGCTGTACTTATGTGATGGTCTAACGTCTCCACAATTTGCACGCACCCTGCATATATCTAGGTGCAAAACGCATTTCTCATCAACCTCAAAAACACGGCTAATACAGACCCCCAACAATCAATAATAATATGCGCCGCAGCCTCTCAGGGAGCCGGCCTTACCGCATCACTTCTCTCGCAGCCACTTCTTTGACAATTTCGCTAACAAACCTTTCACATTATAGACTGCTTATACCTGTATCTCTAACCGTGTTAAAAGTATACTCAGCGTTACAATTCAAGCAAACATGTGAGTGAATGGGTGAAATATAATGGAGCATTCATTTTCTAACGCCAAAGGACATCTTTCTGATGCATCAACATTTTATCAAACATCACGTCACACTTCATTTCCCCAAACTTATATGACTTACTGTATTATCAAGCATTTTGTTGTACATAGGGCAGTAATTTTCCGTACTATAAGATATCAACAGCACCGTTATAATTCTTATGCTCGAATGATATTTTAATGACAAATTATGTATCAGATATATCAGTTCTATACTGATATTTTCGCGTCTCAAGACAAGACTCATCCATCTACACACGTCGTTAAATTCTTTACTAGCTACTTTAACTCAGTTGAAAATCTAGACACGTGGTCAGACTGACTAATCATTATTAGAATACGGAAAACTAAATAAGAAAAAAAATGTATTAAGTAAAATACATTTTTGCTGTGACGTTATATTTTCCGAACGTGGTTCTGTGATATTTTAATTAAATTAATCAATTAGAAAAAACTATCAATTTCTATATATTCTCTGTATAACTTTCTAATTGATTCATTTATTTTTTATTAGAAAAATGTATATTTCATATTTATAAATCTTTGTTAATATGATATATTTGTTTAATTGATAGAAATAGTTATTTATATTTTATTTATCATCATAATCATAATTTTCATCCATTTATCTTAGGAGGATCGGTAGCCCAAAGTCATCAAAACAAGGTGCTTCCAACTTCCACTGCCTTGCGCTGCTTCGATACTTATTGACAAATCAAGGGATAATCTGTCTTTATACATTTTATTTATCCTTAGTATTAAATCCACAAATTTGTCAGGTTCAAAGTTATATAACGGCGCTGAAGTTAGTATAGGTATATAATTTTAAATGATGTGACGTGACAAATCAGACCCCTAATAGACGCCGCATTAGAAAATTAAAAAGCGCACGGTGGTCATGTTGATTTCGTATTACAAAAAATGCCCGCGCCAATGAAACATGAACGAGCGGTCCCCTGGCGGCGAGTGGGTGAAGCTTGACGCTATCGGCCACTTCTGAGCGGGACGGGACTGGAAAGACCCAACCCTGACCGGCGAAATGGAGACTTTTGTAAGGAAAAACTAGTGGATGGAAGCCGGGAGGACGACCAGAATAACGGACCAGACGGGAGCCGGGAGGGGATCGTCCGAGGGAACTAAGCGCCCCTGGACTTCACCTGGGTCCGACATTTAAGGAGGCATTCGGGGACGCTGTGTCAGAGAATCGGTAATTTATGGAGCTGAAAGACAGTGACCCGTGATACCGGGTCTCCATTGGATAACATTGAACCGAATTTTTAGTAATGGTGAACGAAAAAGGTATAAATAATCTCATGAACCTACGCCATACCAGAATACTGGGAGACTAAAAAATTTTGTGTTTTGCCTAGGTTAAACTATATATTATTGTGAAGGCGATGTTGTAAATATTATTTGTAAGAAAATTTATTGACTTTGCATTATACAGATCTATTCCTTCCTGTCCGACAGAATATCTGGCGCCGCACCAAGACTGAGCTGGTCAGTGGCAATGCGTTCTGGCGTTAGATCCACCCACATCCAAGCGGCGCTGTAACAATATATAGGTGTACACATAATTATTTTGTTTTTTCATTTTCCCTTTTTCGGGGGCTTATTTTTTTTTTTTTTTTCCTCGACTCCCCAACTACAGCTCCATTTACCATGTTGTCTCCCTGTTATGGTTCTGAAATTTTTATTCGCATGTTTTATTTTATTTTATTTAAGTGTTCTTTGTATTTTAGAATTTTTTAAGTACTATGTTTTTTTATGATGATATCCTTAGATGTATCTTTTACTTTTAAAGGTCGGGGATAATGAGGGTGTTTATGATGGCGGCTGTACGGCTCCGTTTCGTCACTTAAGTGACATGCGGAATTGCACAGCTGCCTATTAGCATTAAAAAAATGCCAAGGAGGCGGCGAATGAGAAGGACCATATAGGAGCGTTTGCTCATAAACGGTCCTGGTTAACCGGCGGGTCCACCCTCATTGTACACATTATAAACATAAAATAAAAGTAATAAACCAGATTCGACATATAACTCAATATAATAAAAAAAGAGAAATATTTACATTATTGTATTATGTAATTCATTTTAAATATTGAGTTCCAAAAACATATAAGAATAATATAATGAGGATGGACACTATGTGGATATTCAAGAAGATTATTGTAAAAGTAACCACACATCTGAACAGTTCAAAAACATTATTATAATTTTTATTTTGACTTGTCACGATTACGATGTTATATGTTATATGTTATATTAAACGATGTTGTATGCGATTATTTGATATTTCAAAGTGACCCAACAAAATGCATCGATGTTTTCATGGTTCAGGGACAGGGTTTCCTTTTCATCGACATAATGAACTCTTTGATTTAAATTTAGTCTATTAACATTAGGTGTTCATTTATAATAAGCAGACTAGTATTTATTTTTGGTGGGTTTCTCGCCGATCATTCGAACTGGTGATATAAATACTTTTCTGTCAGATGTACTGGATTGATGTAACTTTATCTCCGAGATTCCGAAACGTTGACAGTGTAAGAAATCAATGGCATTATATTTTGAAAAAAGGGTAATCCGCTACAAAAACGGTTAGGTGAAACCGTTTTGATAAAAAATGGGACCGCCCGAAAACATTATAGAAAATGCAGGATTAATCCGTTGCAATGTCTCTTAGAATTGGGTACATTAAAAAAAATTTAGGGTCATATTTAGAAAAAATATGTACATATGTATTCCAAAAAGGTGCTCTAAAATAAAATAGGTTTTGACTAACTGTAGTTAAATATTTAAAAAATATTACATACTATAAGTATTTTCTTTTTATTCTGCTGTACATCGTCTTGCGTGGATTTTTTTAATTATTTGCCTGCATCATGATCTGTCTGGAGGCTTCCTATATATTCATCTTCGCTTCGGGTATCCAGCGCTTCGTAGTGAACCATTTAGCTAGTCTTAAATAATAACAATAATACATTTATTAGGTTCACTTTTCACATGCATTATGTACTTACATTGATAAATAATGTCTAACGGTCTGACGTATTACTCTTTCAAATTAATATTCATTAAATATACATTTTCACCAAGTTAATTACAATGAGTGTTGCCTAATATTTTAAATATCAAACAAATGTACCGAGGGTATGCATATAAAATATAATATATCAATATTATAAATCGTCGGCAATACCCATGCTTTTCGAAAATTTTATAGCTACATCGAAGAGGAAGATCCCCCATCCGTTGAATCAACCAAGTGGAAAAAGCAACAGGCGTCTCTCTGGTGACAGTCCTCTGATCTGTGAGATACCAAGAGAGACGAAGGAGTATAGTCATTCATCTTCTCACGCAAGCTTTTAACAGGACCATGTTGCAGTATCTGGTCTACGTGGTCATGCCAGATCTTTTGCTTTCCTCTTTTTCACATACAAGCATCGTCTCTTTCTTACTACTCCCTGTTTGTTTGTTGTGTTAAGATCAATATCTAATTTAAATACAAATTAAATGTATTAATTAGAAAAATATACATATAAAATCAATTTTATCGAAAAAAATTGTTGTCGCTACCGAGATTCGAACCTGGATCTCTTCCAATCCTGGAAACGTGCATTATCCGATTATTCTACACCAACACAGTGGATTGACGACAAATTTTCGAACTTATATGTTACACTTTAAAAATGAATACATCTATCGTTCCATTATTTGAAAGCCATCTACTTTGATTTTACGGAATCTCTAATATCTTTGAGTAAACCGATAGAACACGCCACGCTCCCCGCATTGGAAGAGATCCAGGTTCGAATCCCGGTAGCAATAACAATATTTTTCGATAAAATTGATATTATATGTATATCTTTTCAATTAATACATATTATTAGTATTTAAAATATAACAGACGGTCTGTTCTGAATAATTACAACTTCACAATAAGAATGTGTTTTCTTCAATAATCTAATTTAGTTTCTCTATTGTCAGGTTCAGGCTTTACTTTCAGTTCGGCAGTGAGCCGAACCCCGGTCTCGCGTGACAGGCGGGGGATACAAGCCATTACAACAGATACGAATAAGACGTGACGATTGGTTTTTTACAAATATATTAAGTACTTCGATTATTAAGCTTGTTACAAAGTTCACCAGGGGAAACTATTTATCTAATTAAAATTTGATGTTGAGAATGTTTAAATAACAATGTATGTATATCAAAATATAAATCAATCCTTTCGATTCTTACACAAAAAAAATCAGCATCATATACTTATATGACAATTTAACATTACATTTTACTGAGAGGATAGTGACGTAGAGCATTATATTAATATAATTTTGTTTTTAAAATTATTTTGAAGGCGCTAAAGGTATCGTTACCGATACCTTTAAAGATGAAAATAAATCACTATGTAAAAAGAGTGTTAAAATTTTGTAACGCGCTATTTCTAAAGTACACGCTAAACAAATATTCCTTATCTATTATAAAGACTACACGTTATTTTTGTGCAATAGTTGGTTTTTCAGAACATTATAAGTTACTACAAATTAAATGCATCAATTAGATACATGTACATACACAGATAAACTCAATTTATTGAAAAAGTATTTCACCTACCACCAGGACGTGATCCAGGAAGTAATTGGTCAGCGCGCTTCCCTGGATAGGAAGTGCTCCTAGTTCAAATCCCTATGGTAGCTAAAATATTTTTTCGACAAATTGATTTTATCTGTACGTATATCTTTCTAATCGATGCATTTAATTTGTAATAAAATATATTCTATGTTACAATTCGCCATCAACATAGTTTCTAGAGCATGTATCTCCTTGCATCCTGGAGTAACAGACCATATGTTATGGATGGTACCGGGCCCATCGTGCACTCAGTACTATCCTTGTAACAAAAAAATAAAAACATCGCATTACTCAGACACATGTGTCGTACCACCCCTGCATATAATATGTATGTATATATTATTACGTTATATTTGGTACCTACCGCGCACGAGATGGGTTGGGAATTGGCATTCACCAATTGGCAACACTGGCCGGGCAAGGAAAGAATTCTGGCTACCGTTTCTTTTCTGTTGACAGATCTTCATGTGCGCGGGCGTTAGTCCGATGTAAAAACAATGAAGACGTGTCTTCGTAGAGGAGAAGAAGAGTGAGAATAATTAAATATGTTTGGCATCTGTGTTGTCTGGCACCGTGAGTAATTTATAATTCCCTAATACTGTATGTAATTTCAGGATGGAGACATCTCTTTTTCTTCCTAGTTATTTTGTTACCTTCTTCTTAAACGATTTCTTCTGACATGACGGGAAAGTGGTCATGCCACGACAATACTATCAACTTCAGGAAGGATTTCTCCTGAAGAATGAAGGATGAGGTACGATTTGATCTTTGCCGCAAATCAGTACACGACGGGACAATTTTACAATCGAAGATGACGCAAGAAATTCATGGCGAGCTAAAACGCAAGAAGATGTCTCAACATTTCCTAAGTCAATTACAAGTAATCACGGGTGCCTCGGACATGAAAATCTGGATGAAGACTGTGGATCTCTTGCAATGGACATTTACTTCGCGTGTATGGTTGTAAAATATTTTTTGTTGTAATTGATAATATTGAAAGTATTGTGGTCTTATATTTTTTCTTTTCATTTTTTAATTTGAAATTAATAAATTTCTGCTTGTGCTGACAAACTGATCAGGTGATAAATTTGTGTAATATTATTTCTTAAGTGAAGATTTTTTACATTTTAAAGTCATGTGTTTTTACCACACTATTGCTTGCACAAAAATCTGTTGATTTAGATATATAAAAAGTAGTAAAATTGTATTATTATTTTTATTGAGGCAAAAATTGCCAATCTAATCTTATCATCTTATCACATTCTAGTAATGGATCTCTTACTGCTTTCTACTTATTTATTTATATGTTTTTTTTTATATTAAATTAAGTTATTAAAATTTGTAATAATCTTTTATTTTTCCCTAAGTATGATGGCTGAAGTGACAGGTAAGACATTATGGTAAATTTTTTAACCAAAGACTCACGCCCATCATGTCAAACTCTAAACAAGCTGGTGGTGTGAAAGCATGTCGTACTATCCTGACGATTACCAGTCGCGTATAAGCGACCACGTCACAATATACAGGGTGTAACAGACCTTGTCCACAATATTTTATGGGTGGGTTCCTGACTAAATTACAAGTCAAAAATATTCAAGGAATATGTGCAAATTTTGCACTATTACGAAAAATATTATTGTTTTAAATTTTTACAAAATCGTGTTATGCTTGAAGTCTCCGTACTAAAAATAAATACTCGCGAAATTGTTCCATTATTAATCGATATCTTTGCTTCAAGCCCTATTATCTAACCAGACATCAGTCAAACCGCTCGCAATTCAATGACACTTAATATTTTGTATTCAATATATCATTTGGAATCAGTTAAATATTTCAATTAATCGAAATAATGGCGAATTTAAGATTTATTTGAAATGCTTCTATCTCTGGCATGGTTAAGATTAGACAAATATCCATTAAAAAATTTCGACTAGTAATTCAGTAAATATTGTGGCCTAGATCTGTTACACCCTGTACATGTATGCATATTAAAAACATACCAGTACTTATGAACCTTGGTTTTTTGTCGTACATCTGAAGCAGGTAATCCTTTCGATAATAATACTCCAACAGGTGAAATCTGTTGCGTTATGTTCTCGCTACAAGGATCTTATTAAAAGAACTTTTACTAAGACTACTTTTTTGCTTTGTTTTTTTTTTTGTCAGGTTATTTCAGAAATTGTGTCCCCACGACACCTAATACGAGTCCCGGCCGAATGTGTTTTTCGTGTTCTCGGCTATCTTATATTGATAATCGCTATAACGAGATCTGATGGACGCAGGCTCGTATCGGGCCGGGCGCCTTTATAATATTATTTTAAATTAGATAACACTTCATTTGATAACCTGCATTTACCGTAATGTTTCAATGCCCGTTTTGACATTGATTAAAAGATAATTATTTGACATTTAATTTGACTTGATGCTAGTTTTACAACCCACCCGCGTATACAGGATGTAACAGACCTAATCCACAATATTTTGTGTTAATTTAGTCGAAAATATTCAAGGATTATATGCAAAATATTATTATTAAGGAGAACACATTACTATTGTAAAGTTGTAATTATTATGCCGGGTGCAATGTATCAAAAATTTAATACAAATGAATTATTAATTCTGGCATCTCTTATCGGTTTACTCAAAAAAAAGTGTTTTAGATTCCGTAAAAACAAAGTAGATGACTTTCAAATAAAGGAATGACAAATGTATTAATTTGAAAAGTGTAATATATAAGTTCAAAATTTTTTCGTCAATTCACTGTGTTGGTGTAGCATAATCGGATAATGCACGTTCTACGGATTAGAAGAGATCCAGATTCGAATCCTGGTAGCAACAACAATGTTTTTCGTTATAATTGATTTTATATGTGTATCTTTCTAATGATTACATTTAATTAATATTTGAAAATATTGTTTTTTTACAAATCCATGTAAAACTTTAAGTCTGCGTACTTCAAAGTAAATATTTGCGAAATTTATCCATTATTAATCTATATCTTTTCTTCAGACCCTAACATCATCTAAAAAAAAATAGTCTGACCGCTCCAAATTCAATGACTTTAATTTTTTCATTCAATAAAATATTTCAATTAATCGAAATAATCTCATATTTAGGATTTTTTTAAATGCTTATATCTCTGTCATAGTTGAAATTAGGCACATATTTCTTGAACATTTTCGACTCGTAATTTAGGACTAGATCTGTTACACCCTGTACATATACAATTTACATTTAGGCATTTTATTATGCATTTATTGTGGTGATCTTGGATATGCAGTGCCATCTTGCGGCGAGTAACAAGTCAGCGTGGTGAAATTGACACAGGGCGGCATCTAGCAATATCAGTACGAGTTAAGTCGGTAGAAACATCGGCAAGACACTCAGCCGTCAGGGGTCAGCCTTCATGTGAGCGATAAAGTTATTTAGAGTTCAATCACTTGAAAGAATGCGTTTAGCGCCTTAAAATATTATCCTTGATTTTTAAAATAAAATCTTCTTTTTTTCTGCGATACCTAGTTATGCCTGTCTTTTTAATGTCGCCAGTCCAGCTAATGTTGGTATTATGGTTTTTCTTTCGTCTAGTCACTGCAGAATTTTACTATTCCAAAATTCATCGATTATTCTCGTCACGTGTTCGATATAGTCCCACTTCAGTTTGTCGACAGTTCGTCAATGTCGATAATTTTGGATTTTCGTTTTACTGTCTCTCTATTTGCTGCCCAGCATCGTTCTTTCCCTAGTTGTTTGCATTATACAATTTGATACAACAACAACATTGATACAATTTTTTGAATATATTTTTTTTTCTAAAACATTAATTTCAACATGCTTAAAAAATAATAAGTAACACTTGTTCCTTTCTACTGTCTGTCCTGTTCCATGTTTGAAAGTGAAAGAGGAAAGACATGTATATCATTTAAGCGCCCTTGAGGTGAAATTTTTTACGAAAATGGCGCTATATAAATTATCCATTATTATTATTATTATAGAAGAGCGAAGCGTTCTATCCTCTTTATCTACATCCACTAAATAATGGTGTGATGTTTAATTAGTTATTTGGATGAATAATATTTGGATTCAGTTAATATTTTGAATTTTTATTTATTTATATTTACGTTCTATAATATATTTTACATGATTTTTTTTAATGTTTGACCAAACCATACATTCATTTAACTATATTCTTTCAAATTTATAAATATACCTGTGGTCCAAGTTATATATATTTTTAAATGATCTAGTTTAAACTTTTTAATTCGTAAGTGAAATAATAAAAACTGTGACATCTTTAAAATGTTACAGTTTTCAATTCACATCTGGTGAATGACTCGCCTGTAGAGAAGATCAAGTTGTTACTCTATAGAATTATTTAATAAGAAGTTGTAACACGTTGTTACATGTTACGTTTTCACAATAAAATTATTTTATTTAAAGAATTACTAATTTTGTATTTCCACGTTTATAATAGCGTTTTATATCACCTTTTGGAAACAAACCATTCCTTTGATATTAATTATGGTTTAGAAATTATACATATTAGGGAATTATTGTTAGATGAATTTGTAATTTCAGAAATAAGAAAAAGTGTTAATAGCAAACTTAATATTATAAATAACCAAATCCTCTTTGCGAATAGTCACTTTTTAAATTTGTTTTTATATTAGTTCTTACTTATTCACCATTTTATAGTTTTGGTTTTATCTATGCTTGTATTTTTAATTTCAGTATACATTGTTTCCTGAAGAAGATACTATAGGTATCGAAACATGTAGAATAATTAATAAATAGTGGTTTAAACAAAGTATTTTGTATAATTATTAAAACATGATTCATTCGATACTGCAATTTCAGAACACAGTTTTTTATTAATATTACATTGTTTTAATGTTGGGTTCTTCACTAGGCTCTGGGTGTATTCTGGAAAATATGTAAACATTGATTTAAGTTATAAGTAAAATATATGAATCTACTACGTGTGAACAATTTAAACGAATTTATAGAAAAAATAAATTGTTTGAATTTAACGTGATTATATAAGATTACCGTTAGGTTAATAAATGGTTAATCTCTTTGTATTTCTCTAAATGAATCTTCCAAACTGTTTTAAATTAAATAGCAATTAATAATTAGTATATAATTTTAAATGATACAGTATCTAAAATTACAAATGTTTCATTTATAAAATTAAAACAAATATTTATTTAAACACTTTTTATAATATAATATTGAATGTGCGATTAGTATGCTGGAGACTAGCAGTTTTATAAAAAATCTCGGTCATATTAGATTGTTTATCAAATTAGTGTGTAATATCAAAGATTTAACCAAACAAAAATAACAAAACTATAAAGTAGACTATTAAAGTATTCACCGTGTTATCCTATCTGGTTTACCCACTGTACCCGTACAGTCCACCCACTCACCTCTGACCAGCGAGGATGCCACGCTATCTGGGATAATGTCAGAAGCTTTGTACTCTCTCAATATGGCCTTCGTTAACACTAATGGAGTGGTAGCAACACAAACCAGTATTCCAATATAAAAGATAAAAAGTCGTCCAACAACAATTTGAATTATCTAGTTATAAAAAATTCTGTACACATGTTTATATGAAACGGTCAATGCTTCAACGGCGCGCCTGGCAGTATCGCTCTAGCAGTGGTGATTATGGTAATGGAAACTTGCCAAATCTTTGCTGCTGCCTATCTGACCAGGACAGGTGATGAATTACGTAGTGTTGTTAAACTGATTTATTATACACACTGATAATTCATTTAATAATAAATTAATAGTTGTTTTATCACAATATATAATAGCGTTACCGTCAATAACGGCGGGATGTTAACAATATTTGTAATCTTAATTTATTTAGAAATCAACTAAAATACAATAGAACAATAAATTACTTTGTTTGAGGTGATAATCACACATCTTGTTTGTTTTATGATACCATGCTACACAAACAGCTGTCAATGCATGTTTAATTAATGGACAAGAATAATATATATCTAGAACATACATATTTAATTGCTCGTAAACCATGAGATATCGGTAAGGTAAGTGGGAGGGATATTGTTCGATGCGCGTGATTTGCGGATTTGCCAGTCGCAAAAAGTCACTGGTCGGGAGCGCACCGCGCATTCGCGGTAGAGCAATATTTAAAGTGCGGTGATTCATTAGTTCGTGCGCTTCGCGCTTTTTGTGCTCACTTTAATATTTGACGAGTAAGTGATGGGCTATGGCGATGGGTGTTGAGTTCAAAAGTTCAGACAAGAAGGGACAATGATTAACTAAACTCACTATCAACGTCAGTAGCGATGCCAGAACACGTGGCTCAAGTTCGACGTGAAATTATGCGCAATCCGCGTAAATCGATAAGAAAGGTTGTAGCCTGTACTGGAATAAAAAAATCAACAGTGTACGTTATTTTAAAAAATTAACTACAGTTTCACCCATACAAACTGCAAATCGTTCAGTTTCTCAACGAAAATGACTATTCTTTACGTGAAACCTTAGCGAGAACGATGCTGAAACGTTTTGGAACAGCACGAATGCTCGGATACATATTTTTTACTGACGAAGCACATCTTCATATCGATTTCTATGTTAATAAACAGAATATGAGATACTGGTGCCCCGACAACCCGAGAGAATGCCATCAAAAACGTTTGCATCGTCCAAAAACGACAAATGTAGTGTGCAATTTTGTGCCCGAGGGATAATTGGCCCATATTTTTTTAACCAGCGAGAGACAGTCACTGCTGACGCGTATTGCCGAATGATCTACGAGTTTTTGGTAACGCAACTGCAGCTATTTCCCGAGTTCAACGACAGAACACAATTTCAGCAAGACGAGGCCTAAAGTTTCAATGGAGAAGCTGAGAGGAATTTATCCCAATAAATTAATCGGCAACATATACATAACATACCCTGGGCATACCATTAAACTTGAAAATTTTCTGCTGGACTCCCTTTACTGTGAGGTGGCATATTAAAAGTTACAGTAATAAATGTACAAATAAGATAAAACAATAAATATAGCATAAAAAGCAATAAGTATAAGATAAAAGTTACATGTATAAACATATTTGCATATTTTGTATGTATGCAGGGTTTCCCAGGTACATTAGTCCAAACGGAGACTATGGTTAATGGATATCACTAGTAACCTCTTGAGCATTAAGTAGGGTTATCCAACTGTAACAAATTAAACGGTATAAAAGATTAAAAAAATTTTACAAACATTTTTAATTATCCGTAAACAAAAATGGAGGTTTTAAATATGAATTAAATATATTAATTAGAAAGATATACATATAAAATCAATTTTATCGAAAAATATTGTTGTTGCGCCACCGGGATTCGAACCTGGATCTCTTTCCTAACCGGGGAAGGTGCTTTATCCAACTAAGCTACAGCGACAATATTTTTAGCGACAATAAGAATGTGTTCTCCTAAAAAATGGAGGTAGTTTATTTCTCTCTGACTGAGCATCGTAGTCCTTTATTCAGCTACCACAGCGCGAAGTGCTTGCCTCCAGTTTTTAAATAATAGAAACATTCGCTCGTTTCGCAGCCCGTGCGATGCCAACACCATATCTTTAATACATTAATCATGTTCCGCTTTTCTTTTCAGGGTTCATATTATCATACCTGACAATATACACAGTAATACCCATTACCGTAAAAAAAAAAGTATTTTCTTCAGTAAAGATTGATTTAAAAGTCTTAAAACGCATAGGGATTTTTAGGCATACTTACAAAAGTGAAATTAAATGAGATAAGAGACTAAATACTATATTATATTTTATTCTTACTATCATATACAGATTGCCCCTTTTTCTATTTGACATTGGGGCCTAATTTCTTTAGGTTAGGTTAGCCATTGACGAGCAGTGGCGTAACTACAGTGCATGGGGGATAATACTCGTATGTCGGGTTAGAAACTAGACCACCGCCGTAGAGTGAATATAGTAATAATTGCAAATGCGTATAAATGCCTAAGAACACTTAAATTTTCTTCACGAAAATGTGAATATTATATGAGATAAGAAAGTAATTTTATTCTTACTATTTAATAAATAAATCACGCAGTACTAATATTTGTATATCTTATATACAATACTTATATATGGGCCCTTTTTTCCATGATGCATTGGGGCCCAATTTTTTTAGTTACGCCACTGTTGACGAGAGATATAAGTAATACCCGAACTGTGCATATTATAATTGTTGTCTTGTAGTTTAGCTAGTTGTTTAACGACTAGAAAATGAATGTTTATAGAATCACTCTTGACTCACTCACAACATGAAGAAAAATAATAATTTGTTATCCAACTCTCGTAAAACTATTTTGAATATATTGTGTGTACTTCATATTTGCATAATAAGCGCGTAGAGTCCCTTAAATTAAATAGCAAACAGGACCCGACCCGCAGCCGGAGTCACCGTGACTCCAAGACAAAACATAGTACTCGTATGTGGTTAATTATATGCATCAATTTGTTATTATGGGACAATATGAGTATCACGCCGCACAGTGGAGCAGGGTTGGCAAATTTAGGAAGTGATTCATGGCGGTCAATTTAATCGGAAATTCTCCATTCATTATCAAATTATTTCTGAAGTCAATTTAATCCTAGAATTTGACATTTCTGCCCTATCAAATCCAGTGACGCACTCAAAAAATGTATCAACCGGTTTTTTGCAAAAAAATATTTTTAATTGTCATTTAAAATACAGTTTATGTTTCATGCATTATACATAATTATCAGGAATACTGAAATATTCATATTTTTTTTAAATCTACAATCTACAAATATCTCTTCGACATAATTGAAAAATAATATATTGATGTGTTTCAAAATAATAATAATAATAATAAAGTTAGGACAATTCGACCGACGTATAATTATATAATAATAAAGGCCAGTAAATAAATGGATATGAAATAAAGTGTAGATATAGGAGAGGGGTTTGGTACATTAGTTGCAGGACGAGGTGCATTCTACACATATTTTTAATGGAAACATAAATCCGATAATTTATGACACATTAAAATTAAGACATATTGTTTATCAATATGCCTATATTGAGAAATGTTGTTTTGAAAATAAATAAATTTATCGGTACTGAAAATTAAATGAACGATATCATATTGTCAGCGTTTAAATTTTCGTTCCAATTGAGTCATACATTTAAAAAAAGTTTCGGAGCTATTATATTTCATACGCGATACCAAAATTATCATGTGGGTCACACCAAAATGAAAATATTGGGACAATAAATTTGCGGTATTTCATGTCTTCATACTTGGTGGTCTGTGAATAATACTAAAATAATACCCCACACATTATCATAGTCTAGTCATAGTATCGGAAAATACTAGTATGTGGTGCTCCTTTAATGGTTTTCTTGAAAAAACTTAGGTCGACGTGCCATTGTCAAGGCTTTTCCTCAAAAGTTACGGTATAACCGTACTAACAACACACATGTGACATGTAATTGGCTTAATTTTTTGGTTTTATATTTTTGTTTTATTAATTGCTGAAAAGCTGTATATTTTTCTATTTAAATAATTATTATACATAACAATCACGCTTAAATGTCATTCTAGACAAAAGACGGCACCTAACCTAGAAGACATATCAACTTAAAGTGTGTGTTAAATTATATAAACGTGCCAATTTTTGATGTGAAACGCCATTCACTTAATATATACAGCGCCCACGATACAGCACTGCATGGCACTATGCGTTAAATTCAATTATTTGTATTCGGAGATAACATAATCTGGTGCCTCCCGCGGAAATATCACATCAATCCGATTTTTCTATATTTCCACTGCATTCCTTAAGCCGTTCGCCGACGTCTCGCAACGCGCCTTTATTTTCAGCATGTTGCGGATTGCGTTTCAATCAAAAGCGACTTAATGAGAGAAACTCGATCAATTTATGGCGATCCTCGCCTCGCCATCCCTTACCCCCGCGAAGCCTCCGGCGGGCTAAGTCGGTTGTATGTTGGGTTTAAGCGGACACACGTAACATGGTATTGTCAGACCGCGTACTCACATAATAAAGTGCCGGCTTATAAGTTCGCCGGGACCACTAGTACTTAAGCTTCTGGTCTCCGGCGAGCCGAGCAGTGTCGCGATTGTTAAGGCACCACATCAAACAAAGGCAGCCTACCCGGCGCCTAATGCGCGCTACCATGTTTCGTAATTGATAATTTTTACTAGGGCTCACGCATTATTTTCATGTTTAAACTTGAAAATTTGGAGTACACTTAGGGATTAATGCAAGTTTCTTGGTAGTAAGTGAAAAGGTACAGCGGTAATCAAAGCATTCTAAAGGAAAACCGTTAAGGGATGTACTTTTTTACTGAAACATTTAAACAATATGTTTTTCAGAGATTTTTTCAGGGTTGTTTTAAAGCTACTCCAATAAAATTTGACACAATAACTGCGCAAGAAGTAGCTTTTAACCTAGTGTTTTATTTTCACCTTTATTTCAAACACCCGTAATTAGACTGGCGCTTTTAGTGAATACGTAACACCACTAGTTCCAATAATCGCTAATTATTGTCTATCTCTATCTCTGTATCCAATGGTGGATAATCGAATCTCGAAAAATATTTACTTGGAGAGTGTTCTATCATTTTGGCTACACTCACAGAAAGCAGCCCTTGCCAAATTGTCGTATAATAATATAATGTTTAAAAAGAATACCAGTTAAAAAAGATGACGACGTTGTACAATTTTCTTCAGAATTATATGTTGGTACATACACCTAAGGCTTGAAACAATTTTTATTTTAGATTTAAACTTTCAAATATTTTTGATTTATTGAATATCTTTTAAAAGTACAATGTTGTTACTATTATTAGCTTTTAATTTTATTTTTTATTTTTTTAATTACTTTTTATTTTAGTAGAAATCAAGTCGTTGCAAAATTAAGCTACGCCGATTAGCTACTACATATTGCATTGGTACCGGGCGTAGATTGGTACGTGTTTTTGTATATAATATGTACATTCTTACTATATAATTAATTAGATTTCTATAAAGATAACAATAAAATTAAATTATCATTAACTTTAGGGTTACTTACAAACTAATTGAAAAATCAAAGAATACAATTTTAAGAATGATAACTTTAATGAATATATTAAACATAAATTATTGATCTGCTTGTATATTGGTGGATTATAAAAAAATATTTTATGCAGTGCTTAAATAAAAAATGGAAGAAATCGTAATAATCCTACGTACATGTATGAGTAATTTATTTATGTCCGTCTGTCAGTCAGTCAAAATATTCAGTTGCAAGGCAACATAAAACAAATAGCGTAAAAGTGTGCGGTTATCTCATCTTTTTTTTCTGCTATTTTCGTAGTTTTTTTAAAAAAATTTAAATTAATATAAATTTAATATTATCCTTCATTATTGGCCCAATTATTTTTAGATATTGTTATGTTATTGGAACGTCGATAAAACTGTATTTTCTGTGGGATATATTCATATATTCAAAAGTATTATTTATACATTACATTTATAGTAATGACATACTATATCTTCTTATATATATACGTAATATCATAATGTTCTTGTATGTATCATGCATAGAGAAATTCGAAATTGAACTGATACATTGGAGTGAAGCGTCAATTTGGATATTTAACCTTTTTGTTCTGAATGTATATTTATAAAATTAGTCAATTGGAACACTTTAATTGAAATATGTCATATGTACATCTTATCCCCCCTTTTAGGACGAGTTTTAAAAGCTAGTTAATAAAATTAAAAAATAATAAATTGGAAGTTATTTTTTAAAAGTTTAAATTTAATTTCAGTTATCCACAGTCACACTGAAGGCATAAACAGGGCGACAATTGAATAATTCTCACCCCCTTAAAGAGACTATAAAAAGTTACCCCTGCAGCTTAACTAAAAGGGTGTATTCACTAATCAAAGCCCACCCCTATTGAAAGAATCTTAATTAAACGCGGCCTCAATTGATTTTTAACTAGTCTTAGGATTTTCCTTAACTGGATTCGTCGAAATGCAAAACTCGTTATCGCCCTGTTAATGTCCCTATAAAATGGGGTTACTTCGCTTTATACAGGTGCCAGTAAGTACTCGTACAGGTTGAATAAATATATTTAAATGGTAGATAAGTTAAAATTTTAAAAAAAAGTTAAACCTTTTCTACATCTTCTTCTTCTTTAGCAACCTCATGGTCACGGAATACCGTGACCGCAGTCACTACACAGGGATGTTCATCCCTTGACATCGTGTTTGTGGTCCAGTCTACTGGGATGTCATCTAACTCTTGCAGGTTTTTCTTCACATTATCTTCTTCATTCGTCTCGGTTTCCTCCTCGACTCTGATCCTGGCTTTTGTATGAGGGAATTGTGCGTTCAGAGGCCTCATCTACTCGTTACACTACACACGTCCATTGCAGCCTTCTTATTTTCACCTTCTTAAGATTTGGGACTGCAAACCCTTCTCTAAATTCCAAGTTCTTTAACCTACCTCATTTCTTGGCTAAATTAGGCTAGGTTTGGTGTCGAGTCGTAAATCATGCACGAGACTTTTTTTCGAAGATCTGTATTATATTTTCTTGCGCTAAGGCGAGAGACCAAGCTTCTGTAAGATGTAAAGCGATCGGACGCACACAGATTAATGTTTTAATTCTGTGACAATAACATACAAATCTGCCCAAGGCTTTGCTAGGCAGTTTTGGGGACAATTGTTTAAATGGACCGGCGGTGGACGAATACAACAGCGGGACTTTAAAGCTCGTGAACAGATACAATAAATGCTTAAATGTGAGGAAATAGATTGTTATTTAAAAAAATATGAAATTGTATAACAAAATATTTTCCTTATTAAGCTTAAAGGATACTATTTTGAGAATTATTCTCGTATATACGTAAATTAAAAAGTTAAAACAAATGTATACCAAACTAAGTGAGGTGTATCGGGGTAAGTGCGACGTATAAATTATCGACATAAACTTTAAACTGTTCTCAAAGTTCATAAGATTATGCTATAACTTTAAAACTTTGACTATTTCCTAATTTAAGTCTTTAAAAATCGAAATGTAACCTTATTAGATAGCTGATATTGAAAGCATTTTATGAAAATTGGACAACAAGATGCTCTTATTCCAAATTTGGGATAAGAGCATCTAGTTGTATTATTTCTGACAAATTGTTAAAATAATTTGAATGTCTTTACTGTGTCTTTATCTGTTTAATGACAATATGAATCAGATACCTATTTTGGTTCTTAATGACGGGTAAAACGTGCTCCAAAAAAAGTTCCAAAAAATCTAGTTAAATTGTTTAGAAGGGAAAAGTACGACATATCATAGTGAAATAATTGTAATCCACGGAAATAATCACAAAATTAATATATACATCACAAACTACAACTGAAAATAAAGGTACTCACCTAATATCAGCGTCCTGGCATAAAAGATCATCAAGACATAGGAAAGATTGAAAAGGCATACACAACTCGCAAGTTGACATCAAACAACTGACATAACTTGAAATGGTATTACAGTCAAACTAATATTTGAATTTGCACTATATCTGGACCGTCTCTTCATATATTGATTTATAACATTTCTTAATGGATTGTGGCACTGGAATACAATTTTTAAAGTAATTAGGAGACTTAGATGCTCTTATCCCGACTCGCCTTACTTTAAACTTATTTTTCGTATCATAATAATTCCTATCGTATACGTATATTATTAGTATAGCTATAAAAATTATACAATCAAAAGTTTTTAGGGTCATATGTTTTATATTATTTTTCAATGTATATTCATACAATTTTGCGGTCTATGAACGATGATTATATCCTCTGTAATCCGTATCTAGTTAATTCCTGTCATCATATTATTTATTTGTTCTCAAAATAAGTATAAAAACCATTTTCTTCCGCGACAGCCTTTCAAAGAGAGGAATAGTTAATATGCTACGAAGATAAAAAAATAGCATGTACTGAATCCACAGTATTCAATAATAATTGTTATATTTGTTGGATACACCTCTTCCCAGATGTAGAGCCTCCGTTCCAAGAGGCTTTGAAACAGTGGCGTTTGGGTATTAAAAGGGATGTTACACTTAGTTAACGCGCAAGGGTTACGTTGGGGGTAAGTTTACAAGCAGGGGATGATACGGACAACCCTCCCCTCATCCCGCAACCCCTTAAACTAGCCTCAGGAAACTGGACTATCAAAATATAAATTAAGATAATCAGGGATGTACAAAATCATAATTCTCCAATTTAATGGATTCTCTTTACATTAATTCTTTAGTTTAATGGATTTATTGAATACAATCACAAAAATATTTTCTTGTTGAAATCAGTTTTTTTTTTAAATTAATAATTTGTTTATTTGTAATATTGACATTAGATTGTTTCCATTCTCCAGAAGCTGAACATCAAGGACAGAATTTCAAACACCTGCCTAAGACGAATCCTTCAAGTTATTGGGGATCTTGCAAGAGAAAAAGATAGCTTGAAGAAGCTTATTGTGGTGGGTTGTGAAAAAGGCAACAGTCACTTTTCTGGTGGTAGCCCTCAGATCTGAAGAATGCCGAGAAAAGTGAACAACTTAGAGGTTCTCAATGCTATGTCATTATATTTTAGTTAACTTTGCCAGTATTGTAAGACTTTTATTTTATTACGTTTTTTATAACATTTTTTTATGTATGTATTAATGTTATTCAAATTGCTGCTCTGCATAAATAAAAAAAAATTTAAGTAAGAACTGTTACATATAAATTTCCTAAATCTACAACAAATAAAATGTGATATCTTGTGTGTACTTATTAGATTAAAAACAATTTTTTTTTAATAATGCACGTGTGTATGTATAAATGAGATTAAATTTATGGCATGAATTTTTTTTTGATGATTGATTTGATTTTTTGAATACTATTTCAAAATTGTGATGAGAATTTTTCATATTTTAAATCATACACATGAGGTTGTATAATTATATGTAAATTGACATCCATTCAACGTTTGTTAATTTCAGATACAGGTGGAATATGAACTCATTGCGGGAAAATATTGTGTGGAAATTAAGGTATACAGGAATGGTGAAGAAAGTGTGAGAAACATGAATAGAGGACAAGGGGCGGCTGAGGAACCACCTGTGAAATGCTTCTTTCGGTATCTGAATCTTCTTTCACTGGATTCATAAGTCTTCTGGCTCCAGGACATGCACAGCGCTGTTCAGCACAAAGCACACTTGGACACACTTTCGGTGATGGCGCGAAAGTGTCAAAAAAAAGATGTACAGAACTAGGTCTGATCGCACGGTAGCGATTACACACAAACAAATATTATCCCCATACGACACTCAAGCCAACAACTCGTTCCATACAGCAAGACGAATTTGACAGCAATCAACGTACCCAAAATGGTAAACGCTACATTCAGTTCGAAGGTACAACATCAACTCTCAACTTTTCAAAATACCAAAGAGAACACACCACAAGAAATGATCGTGTTCTGGTTATAGGTGGGAGGGGTGTAATAGATAGGTAATAGACAAGAACCACCGAAAGTCATGTTCACATGCACACGCACGGGGACCGGCGATCTATAAATAAGTTATATAGATCGAACAAATATATATTTATTTTTAAGTAAATAAAATATTTTTGTATTTAGTAGGTATATTTTCTTAATAAAAAGTCGTTAAAAAAGCCACCATTAAAGGCTGGAGGTAAGTTGTAACGTATAATACTATCCTGGTATAAAGGTCTCCCACATTACCAATAAAGAGGTACTGAGACGCATGAATAAGTCAAGAGAACTAATAACAACTATGAAACGAAGGCGCTCTTATAAGTAGTAGGCTCTTCAAAATCATCGTTTAGAAGAAGATAGAAGGTAGCAGAGGTGTAGATAGAAAGAGGTACCTAATACGTCTTGCATAGGATAAATCAGTATTCTGTAACATGGTCATCATTCTTCGATAGAAGATGGCACATAAAGCAAAATAAGTAAAAAGTGACGCATACAGAATGACAGAATATTCTCAAGTATTTGACATGGCAAAGATGAGTTATACTCGTATGATAAATATTTAATAATGGATTGGATTGAACAATACTATATCGTTCTATAAAAAAATACATCAGTAGATGTCACTTTTAATTAGCACCGTATTAGCCCGAATATAACATGATGTTTTTTACATCAATTACGTTCGCGTTATATTCGAAATCTATATAATTACTAATAAAACTACGTTATTGCGGTAGCTCACCACCCTCCTCTATTATTATTATTATTACTACATATATTCTGCTAGTAGTATAGATATTGTATGTATATTAATACATATATGTATTTAAAAATAATGCACATATTAAAATTTATATTTAGTTGTATTTTAGTTTCACAAAAAAATATGAAAGCATAATTAATTTCAAAGTATTGTGTTAAAATTTAATATTTAAATTATATTGGTAGTTCAAGCAGTAATATTTTACTGCATGTTTCTTATACAAATTAAAATTTCTGATTTACAGTTTATTTCGGTATAGTGCAATTAACATCATTTTCTATCCCCTATAAAAACCGTAATGAAACTAGTTCACCTGTTCTCGATGAACGGTCCCTAGCGTCTCTTTTCAATGGGATCGCTTGTTGGTCATTCTCCGCTACAGTATAAAAGAAAATTTGTTATTCCAACGTGATAACACTATCGGTTTCGTTACATTTGGTATATTTCTGTTACTCCTGTCAACTCTTAGTCATCTCGGATGACAAGTTTTCATTAGTATAATAATTACTGGTTTCAGTGCACCGGTTTCTTTATTCGCTGCAGCACACGCCTTTTAGTAATACAATATATTTTGTAATCATTTTCGTACATTTTCTCTCGTTGGATCTCTCTAGTGACGAAACGCTTCACAAGAAATATGTACACGTAGTTATTCTGGACTTCATTTGTAATGGAATGAAATCATCCCCTCAGCCCTCCTCCCTCTAACCCCCTCACCGTCCCGCCGCCGCTTTCGCCATCCCTCACACCACATTAGCATCCTAAGCCTCAGTAAGACCGTATATTAATTTGGAAACCTCCTGGGATTGGTCATCGCCGACCCCCTCCACTCTGCAATAACTCCACCAATGTACACGGAGACATGGAGGCTTAAAAGTAGGAGGGTTGGAAAACTGAAAAAGGTCTAAAAAGACAAAAAAAAAAGATTATCATCCTTCTGTTAAAATACTTGTAATAACCTTATTTAGATCTTGAATACATAAAATACAAGTAAGATTTTAGTATATTTATTGTCGTTTAGAAGTATATTTGGTAAGAACGATAAGATTAAGATAGATGATAGATATCGAAAGGAAGGTGACTGCAGACAATAAAGTAAATTGTGCTTTGAATGCAATATATTTAAATGGAAGTTTATCAGCCGAGGCGAAACTAGGAATATATAATACAGTACATTTCTAAAACCAAGATCTTGTGCATAATTGAACTCTGGAGCTGGAAAAAGTGGACTGAATGCAACGGAATGAGGTCGATTAGACACATGTCGAAAATTAATTTATTATAAGCAAATAATTAACCGGTTAGAGAGTATTTAAAGCTGATTTAGTGAAAAGAATAAAAAAAGAATAATACTTTGTTTTAACCACTATTTATTGATTATTCTACATGTTTTGATACCAATGGTATCTTCTTCAGGAAACAATGTATACTAAAATTAAAAATACAAGCATAGATAAAAACAAAACAAAACAAAAGAATTAGTGGTGCGTAAAAAACCGACTATGAAAATAAATTTAAAAGGTGACTATTAGCAATTTATTTTACTTAATATGTGGCCATACAGTAATTTTGCTAATATTAAAGAAGAAATAAAAAATTTATTTAGGAGAACACATTCTTATTGTGAAGTTGTAATTATTCAGAACATATGTCTGTGATAACTTCACAATAAGAATGTGTTCTCCTAAATAATAAAGTTGTATCAATGTGTCCAAAATATAATAAAAATGAATTGATAATTCTGGCGTCTGCTATCAGTTTACTCAAAGGTATTTGAGATTCTATAAAAATAAGGTAGATGGCTCTGTCAAATGATGGAACGATTAAATATATTAATATCAAAAAGGTAACATATAGGGTCGAAAACTGTCACTAAAAATAATGTCGCTGTAGCTTAGTTGGATAAAGCACCTTCCCCGGTTAGGAAAGAGATCCAGGTTCGAATCCCGGTGGTGCAACAACAATATTTTTCGATAAAATTGATTTTATATGTATTTCTTTATAATTAATATATTTAATTCATATTTAAAGTATTAAAAAAGATCGCGTGAATGATTTTGTAATATTATAAACAAATTTATAAAGAAATGAAATGGATCAACTAGGGTATTAGTGCCAGGACAGCTTGCACCGCTTATCTTTCCATTAGCAAATACTGCATTTAAAACACCGTTCACTTTATTTCCTGCAGATACCTTTAAATATCTTTCTCAATCTTTCCGTCCATGTCAAACATATGTGTATTTTTATATTGTTCTTGAAAATCGGCTACTGGCCATCTAGAAGTAAAGCCGACAATCAAATTTCACCAAGTATCCCTGTCTCGAGCATTCACAAAGCATTCCTGTTTCAAATCAAATCTCTCCAGAACAAAATATGGCATCTATCTGCAATTTTCTTTACTGTATTCTCATGTCTTGTTCATGGGCAGTCTAGTGGTCGAATTAGTCCGGGGTTCTTTGAAGATTTTTCGGAGAATCCTAGAGTTATAGCTTCTTAATATATTTGTCTAACTAAATTGTTAAAGTCTTTTTGTCAAGCTATCAGTAGCAACTTCATAGAAATTGTAAATAGTAAAAAATAGTCAAGTCAAGTGGGTAATATTTATTAGTAAATAATACATAATCAGCAGTATACAAATAAATCAAAATAATATAGAATTGTACGCTCGGTTGAATATTCTCCATCTAAAAATGTACATTTATAATGTATTCACCTCACAACAGTGGCGTAGCAACAAATTACTGGGGCCACGCATACCGAGCCCCTACCATCTCTCCCAGAACACACTAAGATTAACTTTTTTTTAATTGAAAATAATTACAAGTACATTATGCTATGTTTATTTATATTTTCAAAATTAACAAATTTAAACGAATAAAATTAATTAATTAGAAATACGAGTTTTTCTTATCCGAGGAAATATCTTACTATTAGGTACATACCACTCAAATACGTTAGTTTTAGGTACAAATACTTACTTACCATCACACTGTTTTCCCGAGGAGATAGACATAGAGGATAGAGCGCCACACTTCTCTGTTCTGACACACAACTCTCGCCTCATCCACATTCATACATCTTCTCATACAAGCTCGCCGATTATTGAGGCTTCTAACAGAACCATCCTCCATTATCTGGTTCACTTGGTCATGCCAAATCTTTCACGGATGTACTTCATTTCTAGTGCCATCAATACTTGCATGATATATCTTTCTTACCATTCTCTCCTCATTTATCCGTTCTATATGACCAAACCACTTAAGTAATTCTTTCTTAATATTACTCACTGTACTAACATTAACTGTACATTATTTCCTTATTTCTTCATTGTTTACTCTGACATAAATAGATTTGCCACACATACGCCTGAGTGATCTAATTTCCACTGCATTCAGTCTACTTTCGTTCTTCTTCTGCCAGCTCCAGGTCTCATTTTCATATATCAGTATCGGTACCAGAACTGCTACCAGCTGTAACTTATAGCTGCTGTCCTAAAACGGATCTATTTGGATATCCAAATGTTAGTAGGTTCCACTTATAGATTTTTTTTATATTTAAATTTTAGATATAAGTACCTACTCATTTATTATTAACTAAGATTTAAAAATATTTGATTTTATTTTACGATAATTTTTCAATGATTCCGGGGCCCCCTGAGGTGCGAGCCCCAGGGCGGCTGCCCAGCCAGCAGCTACGCCACTGCTTCACGATACATACTAACAAGACGTCTCGTCATGACTCTGAGTATGATATGAGGATACGCTGTATGGCTTTTCCGTCAAGTGTCACTTAGAATTACAGCGCCATCTGTGGTATCAGGTGTAATCTTTCGTAATCAGGGAGCAAAACCGGATCAAGAATTAAGGAACCCGGAGTGACCATCTTAAAATTAACCAACTGTATATATGTATATACATATCGATAGTTCATTTTTTTCATATTTATTTTATGAATTAGTTAGTGTATACCCATTCTGACGAATGTACAGTGGTATCGAAACCTGTCAATGTCAAATTAATAAAAGTTATACATATATTAATGATTTTTTAATATAAATATTATATAGGTACTTAATTTATAAAGAGCACGCACTGGTACTTCTACTATGGGGTGTTCCAAATCAATGTATATTAACGAATTATAAATTCCATGTTTACTAATGATTTAGAATTTAAATTCTCAATTTGCATTTTCAATTCAATTTGAATATGCTAGGAAAATTAAATAACCATAGGCAGGCCACATCGCTCGGAGGTAGCACAATCGCTGGATAAATACAATCATCCAGTGGTATCCGAAGGGAATATATAGAGTCCCTCGAAAACTCACCAGACTGGCGAAATCTTAAAATGTGCGGAAATTCCTGGCTGAAAATGTCAATGGTCAGAGAAAAGTTGGAGATACTCGAAGTGCTAATAATAGTGATGATGAATTCAACTTAAAGAAGGTGAATGCATAATTTCTTCGAGTGTTTGAATTCATTTAATTAAGCTACCGATTTATTAGTATAAACTATTTTTAGAAATACAGTATGCCCTTTTTCATGAAATTTTACAATGCATGTGTTGTCTACGGGTTGACGCGAGAAAAATAGAACGTTATATATATATTTAGTCCACGTTGATTGCGAAAAAATCTGCGTGGTAGCGCTTGTACACTGTAAATATATGTAATCGAATAAATGACTTGAACGTATTTGTACACAACAATATATATTATTTACATTTTCCACGTGTTTCGCATTTGTCCTTTGGGCATGTTAAAAAATGTACGTTGTACGAGGTGCGTTTTTTAAGTGAGTACCGTTGCCGGATATTCCTGGTATAGCGCTGTGGTTACGATGTTGTGCATGCGCAATGGTTTCCATAATTTGTTGACTCATCACATGCAACGTTAGAGACATTCACATAGTGAACGGTTGAAATGTTCAAGACAATAGATCAACCCGCGTACTATGATTCGTTTCTTGAATGCACGAAACATGAAAACAACTGACATTCATCGCTAAGTGTGTCCTGTTTTGTCATGATTTAGCGCCGAATGATTTCCATATTTTTCTTCATCTGAAGCGGTTCCTTGGTAGCAAACGTTTTGATGATGATGATGAACTCAAAGACGTAGTACAGAGATAGTTGTTCCCAGGCGGTGTCGTTCTATGACGAAGATACACAAAAATTGGCTCCCCGTTACGACAAGTGCCTTAACCTTTCCTCTCCGATGATGTAAACTGAGTTAACATTGCCTCTAATTACGTGAATATCTCTGTTAATATACTAAGTACAGTGTTCATAGTTAAGGTATTCCTCCGTAATATATTTATGTGTTGGATAAAATAATTTCAATATATAAGTATTTACCATACACAACAATTAAAAATGTTTTTTCCAAGAACCTGATGTAAATTTGTCAATACGTGCGTACGTGTGTATGTACGTGCGGTGTGGTGCGGATGACGCAGTGCGCGAGGTGCCGGATACCAATTATCACTTTAGTAACAGAGCGTGCGTTGGCCGAGTTAGATATGTATTATGCTTCTTTATGCTGTCGTTCATGATGATCAATATTTTTTTTATTTTTACACAATAACTTATATATATATTCACTATTATTTTAATAATTAACATAAGTAATAAATGTAAAATATTCATATTTATCCGACTTAAAAATCTTAAAAGTCTACATGTAGCACGGGAATGCGCACCGTAAGAGAAAGGTTACCAATGGTGGCGACTATTTTGAGAAGTGGTTTAAGGTGCGTAGCGTCCGAAAAAAGTAAAGTGTTGTAAAAATAATGTTTACTTTTAAAAAAAATCCAATACTTATCTAAAAAACACGCCTCGTACATAGTGAATCCATTTTAGATATATACAGTATGAGACGGTGAATTCTCCGACTATTTTTATGTATGTTATGTTTAAATACGAACATAATAAGAAGCATTTTACTTAGATTGGCGAACCGTCTTCATATGGAACAATTTTCGAAGTAAAGAAGAATTCAAGAAAGAACAATGCTCCAAGACCCATCTAAGGACAGCCCTAGCTGTAGCCCGATCCTGATATACTGTATAATGTTTTATATCGTAAGACTAGTAAATAATTTTATTTTTTTATCCTCTATTTGCTTATTACCGAGAGTCGCGTGAATCGCGGCAAGAAAGAAGCAATCTTACAAGTGCATACAATTTAATTAATGGCCGACTGCCGACACCTCAATGAGATGTAAAAACATGATCCGCTCGGCTGCTAATTGGAACTTGTTGTACAATCGGATGCACGCAATCTAATTAATTTTCGAGTTCACTCGACATACCATCGTGCGTCATAATATTTCAGTTCTTCATATTCTTCTTCTTCTGTCTAATTCTTAAAAAAGCCATCCAGATCTATGCCTCCATTCTAGCACCTTTTAATAAATAGTGGTCTTTCTTTCAATTCAAATTATAGATATTCAGTGAAACCTCTATCTATCGCTTTTGAAAGAACCTATTGAAAAACTATGAATGCGGGAAAACAATGCATGCGGGAATATAGAAAAAAATTACATTTTTCATACTTAAATGTTTAAGACATATTCAAAAAAAGATACATATTTCACATCTAAATTAATGTGTTTAAACAAAAATTCACAGAAACAAAAAAAAAATTAGATATCTCAGAGACAAAGCTATTTTTTACTATATTTAATGGAAAATATATAGAAGTATGGAGTAATTACAGGGCTTACGACCTGTCTTCGGGTGGCTTAATTGTAAATATCTAAAACACTGCTACTAAAATGACAGAGTAAAGAATTTAGAAATTTGCAGTGAATGTAGCTGATCTTAGAGAACAGGATTAAAAAATGATCGCTTAAGTTGTTTGATAATATAACGCAAGTGTTGATGGTACCAGAAATAGAGGACGTCCGCGAAGACTCGGGACGGCCAGGTATACCACATACCGGAAGATAGTCTTCTTAGAAGCCTTAATAATCGACAAGGTTGCATTAGAAAATTTGTTAATGTGGAGGAAGCGAGAATTGTGTGCGGCGCCCTACCTCCACGGAAACGGCCTGGTATGAATTAGTTACTGAAAGCCAAACCTTATTTAATTAGTCTATTCATTCTATTCAAATCATATGGCAAATAAATGTAGCGTTCATTTTTTTAAATATCATTCGTGTTGAACATTTTGAACTATTTCTTAAATACTTAGCAATATTAACTTTGTGGTTAAAATTCATGTTTTTATTTATTATCTTTGTTTTATTAACCACTTAATTGAGTTTAAATACATCTACATTTTATTTATTTTTTTAAAATAGATTTTTTAAAATAGATTCTGGTAAAGAAACAATAATATATGTTTTAGTTAGTTATGACATCCTGAAGAAAAAAATGGTTTTTCGAAACCGTTAGATGTATTTAAACTCAATTAAGTGGTTAATAAAACAAAGATAATAAATAAAAATATTTCCTAGAATACCAAAAATGTCCATTTTGCTGTATTGTCTTATTAGATTGTAAAATTATATAGTTGTCTTTTTCTACAAATTACCCATGGCATCAAAATATTATTAGTGTTGAAACTGAATTATTGCTAATAATAATAGAATTGCAATGAATGAATAATGTTGTCTCTTTTCATACCATATAAATAAATTGTATAACTGTCCCCCATTATAGTTATATATACAAATTGTTGAGTTAATATTGTTAGATTAATAATGCCCTTGCAAGGCGAAACGCGTCTCAATTAAATTAAACGAGTAGAATCCAAAAACAAGTTAAACTTTTCCATTAAATGTAATAAAAAATAGCTTCGTCTCTATGAGATATCTATTATTTATTTAATAACAGTGCATTTGTAGGTGAAAATCCAGTAATTGTATGTTCTTGGACATATTCAAATATTGCTAATAATATACTGGTCAAAATAAGAAAATATATAAAATTAAAAAATATTGATTTTTCAGAAGTATTATAGTATAATGTGTTAAAAACATTTTACAGATATGGAATATTGCTTTAAATAATTTCAAAAAATAAATAAATTCTCATTGTGACATATATGGGAAATTAATATCAAATTCAGTCCATAGGTGGCAATAGTGTAGTGGTACATGAATTGTTTTCACTTATTAACATATATATAACTACCAAAAATTTGATAGATATGAATATTGATTAATGGGTGAGAATCGGTGAACGTTATATTTATATAAAGTGATCACTTAAACCAGCTGAAGACAGGTCTTAAGCCCTATGTCTACCCATACTTCCATATTTTTTCACTAAATATAATAAAAAATAGCTTCGTCTCTATGAGATATCCATAAGTGTTTTGTTTGCACATATGTGATCATGGAGTTCTACAAACTTACCTCGGAAATAGAAAATATAATTTTGGAACTTATAATAGTTGCACAGGTCGTGTACGCTTAGACTTATCCTCTAGGTGTATTGGTAGACTTTTTACAAGTGACGTGAGCGTGTGCATGTGTATGTGCACACATATAAATTAAATGATAAACGAATTATTTGTTCACAGTGTGACGCAGAACTATGCCTTTAATTGGATAACATTTCACGCTGTCGAGTAGCGGTGTGAGGGTGTCCGTGGGTAAAGTAGCGCGGTGTTATGAGAACATCTTTGTGTGCACGTCACATCACCACGAGGATACAGGACTACGGCATATCACAGAGCCGCATTAATGTTAATTTTTTGCATTCGATTTATTTTTCATTCCACATCTTGTGACATGGATTCGTCTTTCAAACGCCCGAAAAAATGTTTTCTCTCCTGTCATGGTTATGGTTCTTTATTCTGCTTCCACAGAGGAAACTGCTTGCCTTAACTCTTCAAGATCTTTGGATCATGTCTCAAACTTTGTCTATCCATCTTATAGAAGACCAACCTCTGCCTCCATTCTTCTGTGTTACCCGTGATCATACCCAAAACATGAAAAAATTATTATCCTGTATATTGTAGAGAGCCTTGCCTTAATTATTTTTGATAATTGAAATCCCTCCTTCTGTAAATACACCGATAACGATATATAGAGGTAAATGTGCTAAGATCACTTAGAAATTGTGTTAATAGTATTTGTTTCATGGATCGCCGATCACCATCTCGCGCGCATGTGAACGCTAGATATAACGGTTTCTGTCTATTACCTATCCACTACCCCCTCCCCCTATACCCAGAATACGACCTTTTATGTGGAGTTGTCAGTTGTTTGGACCAGTTGAAAGTTTAAGCTTGAACTGACAGTTATAGTTTACCAGTGGTACGGTAAGCTGTAAAAATTACGTAAATTATCATCCTGCCTTATATAAATGATAATTGACGGAGAGTGTACAGTGTGTAATTAGTTTCTCGCTATCGTGCGTACCGATTAATGCATTCATCGTATGCTTGCTGTGTCACACTTTGCGCCATCAATGAAGTGTGGTTCCACTCACCACACTCCCGGTCTTCTGGCACCTCCAAGGTGGACTGTAACTTTAGGTTTTGTAACACTATCTCCGTTCAGGGTCTTGAGTCCTTCAGATTACACAGGATAGACACTTAGACACACGTCTCACTCGTTTGTTATACTGCGAAATTTACTTGTTACCGCTCCGGTTCAGGGTCGCCGATCGACTGACTCGGTGGTAGTTGAGGAAGGGAGGAGAGGTGGAAGGTACAGTACATTATCTTCGTTCAAGCATAAATATATGTCCCAAACAATATGATTGATCCATAGTGTCAGTGACCTTCCAAAAGATCTGATTTCATCCTCCCTCCCTAGGACTATTAATTGTCCTTATGTCCAGTGGCAAGGCCAAAATATCTGCGAATTTGGAGTCGTGCAGTTGGGGATAACCTGCTCGATGTTCAATTACATCTACATCTTCCGCACCACATTTTCAGTGTCAATCGTCATTGTAATGTACATCGAGCAGAGAGTGTACATCTATGGATGTGTCTCCGGACAATTCCTCTTGTATTCCATGTGTGAGGCGATTATTCAACTCTGACAATATACAGCAGTTTATTATAATCCACTAATGCAATGCTATTACAACAATATAATATAATATGAGTTATCTTAATTGTGTCAGAGCAGAAAAAGGAGAGAGCTCGTTAATAACGCCTCGCACATAATACACACACACACATTCCACTTACTTCGCCTACGCTCCGTGAACCGACACACATACACACAAACCCTTCGACATCTTAGTCATGCACTCCCGTTCAGTGGCATCGCTAAGGGGGTTTAGGTGGGGGCATATGTTCCCGGGTGCCAGACTAGGGGGGCACGGTAAAACGGGATATTTAATGGGTCAACCGCGTAGTACTAAATATTCTTCTCATATCTTTAATGGGGGAGGCGCCATTTGTTCGTCCCCGGGCGCCAAATACCCTAGTTACGCTTCTGCTCCCGTTCTCTCAGAATCCATATTTTGCCACCATAATTTGTATTAATTAATAAATCATTAACAATTCAAAGGTGTAAAATCATAATTATAATAGTGAATACAATAAAAAAGGGTCGGCGGTTTGGTCATATGGAACGGATGAATAAGGAGAGAATAGAAAGTAAGATGTATGAGGGAAGTATTGATAGCATCAGAAATAGGAGACGTCCGTGAAAGACTTGACAAGACCAAGTAAACCGGATTCTGGAAGATGGTCCTGTTAAAAGCCTCAATTATCGAGGAGCTTGTATGAGAGGATGTATGAATTTTGATGAGGCTAGAATTGTGTGTTAGGACAGAAGAATGTGGCACTCTATCATATCTTCCTACCTCCGTGGAGAAACGACTTGATAGTTTGTTTGTTAATTAGTTAAGATATTTGTAAACAGCTATTTTCACATATCATTCGTATTTCTCAGTAGTGTAGTAATTAGCACGCAGAACATAGCGTTTGGTTCATTGCCAGAATAATTAAATATTTAATTGATTATATATATTTTTTTGAATCAGTTCTTATCCTATATAGTTTGTATTGTATACACAGAAACATATGTCTGAGACATAGAAAATAAATATAAATCTTTTAACATGCTATTTCTAACGCAGTTTATGTGACAAATGTTATTACGAGCGCTTCTGAAAAAATATATAATATGTTATATAAATAATTAATTCTAAGAAATCTATATTCTGCACGATTTATTATTAACATATTATATTGAGCTGTCGTCTAAATGAAAGTCTTAGAAATTTAATCGGCAAAAAGCGGCTTCCCTATTGGTTGGAACAATGAGCTTACCTGAGAATGTGAACACACTCGTATATAGTTAATCAATCACACTTTTTGTATCGCCACGATTTTTACAGATCGTGAATAAGTTATCACGAAACACTCGAATTTCACACGATTTTCAGTGCTTTTTGAAACCAATCTGTAAACGGTAAGGGTTGTCAAACACAACGTTCTGAAATAATTGTAAATCCAACCTAATTCTGTTCAACTAATGATATAAAGTCAATATTTATTTTCTTGTTATTTAACCAGTAAATAGCAGTGGCGTGCACTACGCATGGATTAAGTTATGCTGCTAATATCAAGGCTATAAAAGTATAATAGGCGTAAGGGCCGGTTGTGTGATCAGTAATAACTTTTTAAGTTACTGCTGATCATACTAAAAAAGTTACTAAAGTAAAAATTTAAGCGAAAACGGGTTGTTTGATCATTAGTAAAAATATATTTAGATCCCGTAGTAAACTCATTTTATTCTCCGATATTAAAAACGAGAATCGATAGTTAAATATGGCGGACTTTTCACAGCTGTTCTAAAAGTCATCTGACACATTGATACTTTAACAGTTGCCGTATACAACAATTAATCATTCAATATCCCGTTATTTTAGTGATGAGAGTTCGTCCGATGATGTTCTCGTTGTTTAATATACATTAGCACATAATACAAAAAAAAAATCACCACCAAAGTGACAGATTTCGAATACCTAGACGAAAAAGACCATAGGTAATGCATAAAATATAGCATATTTAATGATTATTTGTCACGCCTATAGACATCTGCATAGTAAATTTGATGTGTCAACAACCCGCAAAGGATTTTTACTACGGGCGTTAGTAAAAAGTTACTACTGTTCACACAACCCCTTAAAGGTTGTATTCATATGAAATAAAAATAGTATTTTATTAGTTAATTTATAGAAACATTTTTATATACATACATATTTAAAATAATTCATACGAGTTTGTGTACATGGGAAGTACGTTTATGTTGACAAGAGGGTGATTGTGGGAAATAAAATGAATGGTGCTCTGAATCCAAAAATTTCCAATAGAAATTTGTCACACAAGGTAAGACTAGCGGTACATAATGGAGCTCTGGTGCCAACACTTCCGTGAATTGGTAAAAAAGGAACGAAATGCGATGGAATAAAATTTCGGATGCGATAAGATTGAACCAATTGCTTGCAGCATAGTCGACAGAATAAAGTATCACTGAGATGATTTGGTCATGTGTCATGGTCATGAGGAATGGGCGCCCGCGAAAGACCTGGCATGATTAACCAATTACTGGAGCACCGTCCTGTTGAAAACTTCAACAATCGAAGAACATGCATGACAAGTGGTATGCCAGAACAGAAGAGTGTGGCGTTCCTCCCTGCCTACCCCTGCGGAGAAATGGTATGATGGTATAAATTAGTCACTAAGTTCGCGGCCGAAACTTATGAACAAGCGTATCATAATCATCGTATCGTGCCTGGCTATTTCAAGAATAAACCTCCACCGGTCTCTGCCTCTGCACTGGGCTACCTCTCACCAATTTCTAACCTCAAGCCTCTCTAATTTATAAACTTTGTGATTTTATATTTATACTTATACTTATTTATATATGAACATAACTAACACGTCACGTTTCACTCTTTTCGTTTGTTTCGTATCTCAAGATTTCATTCCCGCAATCCCTTCAAAAACCCACTCACTAATCACTGTATGTATGACAATCGGAGTACTTGGAATGCTCACTGCCCATTCCAAACGTTAGTTAGCAAGTTGACGACGCGTCCAGAGTACCAGGGCAGCATAACGGCCGAATCTCCCGAATGACCAGCACGAGAAATCCCTCCACGGTTACGGGGCCATTACTAACCCCAGCCAAACGGCCGGGCGCGGCTGCCACCTATTGATAACGGCTGGAAACACATCCTGCAATATGGTTATTACGCACCAAATTATACAGCGCCTACTATGGAGCTGGCGGTGTCATTATTGTGGTTTTTGGCGCAAAACCATGCTATTTAACTGTGTCATCGTGGCTTTTATTAAACACCATAGCGCTTGCGAATTACATGACCGTTGGCAGGTTTGTCACTTGTGGTTTCTCTTATATCGATTTATTTAAATCCCAATCGTATATTTTTATAAATAATCCATCGTCATTCAACAAGACTCCATCATTCCGTGTATTGTGCAGCTTCGGTACTATTGTAGTTCCCCCGGTCAAGACCCAATCTGTCTTCATATAATTTTATTTTTCTGTTTATCTCAGCTTAGTTACCGAGATATCTTAGACCAAGCCACCTCAGTTGGCATTGTTCTATGCGTAGAAGTAGAGATTCCATGCCGAAGTCGATACTTCTTACTCGGTCCAATAATGTAACTCCTGCTACTCGCCTAAGACAACTCATTTTGGCAGCCAACAATTTAAATTTAAAAACTGTATTGGTATTGACCCTTAACTTTATCCCCTCACTATAAAGGGAACATAAAACATCCTCAGCAACCCCGATTATTCTGCCTATTCCACCTTCTTGTCATCAGAGTCCACTGATAACTGATCCATGAAGCATACAAATAAATCAATTATTTCTATGGCCTCGACATTGGTTATAGTGAGAGGAGATTTAAATAAGGAATACGTATATGAATATAACGTATTTTCATTAAATTTAATTAACTATTAATTATACTAGATTTTGTGGGATTTTTCAATATCTGTCATTTGTAAATATAATGTTTACATGTGAAATTACAATGCTGTTGTCTTTTTTAAACTTGTGGAAAAGTTATTATCATAAGGCATTAAGTTTTATTATACGAGGGCAAGTCAAAAATTATCTACATTTTTCATTCTGCAATAATTTATTTACACAGACTTTACGGAAGCAAAGCCTGTTGTGGATGATTTGATAGGCAGAACCATGACTAATGTTCAAAGAAGACGCTACCTCAGCGATGGTAACTCGCCTATTCACTAAAACCATGTTGTCCGTGGTGGAGGTTGAGGGGCTTCCTGCTCCCCCTTCGTGCGTCACACTTTTCCAGCCACTTTTAAACTTCTCAAACCACAAAAAAAATACTTTTATATGATATAGTACTGTCCCCGTTTTGAGATAAAAGTCTACGATGAATTTCAGCCCCTTTCACACCCTCCGACCAGAGAAATCGGAGCACTGCTTTCTTCTTGGTGCAAACTGGTAGTGGAGCGGACATGTTTACGATGTTATAGCCGGAAGGTATATGACACAATCGAAATAAAATTTTGCACACGTGACCGCAGTCGTACCAACTCTAAGCACGCGTGCGCAGAAGGCACCTTGAAGGTGTATTATGGCAAAAGTGTAGATAATTTTTGACTCACCCTCGAATGTCATAATTTATTTAATAACTTACAAACAACTTTTTATTTACTCCTACGGTGTAATTTAGGCCTTTAAAAATATACACTCTACCCCTTAACGGCTCAACCATAGCCAAATGTGGCAAATCCTTCAGTTCTTTGGACGTCTTGCAAGAAGAGAAAATAGTTTGGAGAACTTCCTTACTGGACAGATTAAGTGGAAGAGCAATAGACACTCCTCTGGAGACAGACACATTCTTAGAACTACGGATGTTTACGCACATTATTATTCCTTCGGTTGGCACCTCTGAGTTTTGCATGTTGGTATCTGTGATTGTCCGTGCGAGTGTAAGGTTGTCGCTTTTTCTGCAAATATCAATCGCAATCGGCCTTCCATCAGATAAGGACACGCAAATATGCCATGGTAGTTAATTATTTCGGCCCATCGACTCGTCGAACAAACATCCCACGGAAACAAGCATATTTTATATCAGGTTCATGGAGACATTTATGCTTGCATTGACTTTCATATTATCAATAGGAAACCTGGAGAACAACAAGCTATCGAAGGGATTCTCTAGTACAACGGGATACTGAGAAAAGTGCAGAAATAAAGTCAAGAGGGCAGAGGATCATGAAGATCTTCAGTTACCTGAAATTGACGAGGAAGAATGATGTGTCAACACGATTCTAAAAAATTTGAAAAAATCACAGTATAACGATTATTGGTGATGTCATTTGTACATATCACAAATCACAATAAATGGAATAATATAAAAACATTTGGAGAAGTATAATGAGAAGTAGTAATACAAAATTATTTTGTTTTACGAATTTCAATGGCTTGTGTCAACGCTTGAGATTTCTCTCAGAGGTTCGAATCGAGAGCGCGTATGGAACAGTACAGGTTTAGCCTGTAGCCATTTATAAGTCATCAATTGTATTTAGTTAGAGCCCTTGTGGATCCCGGAAAGTCCCACCCTTTCCCGGAACGGTTGAAGGAGTTACAAATTTATTTTATTGGTTCCACGCTACAATGCTATTTTATACTAACGTGATTTTATACTATTTAGTACAAGATCATAACCGAGACAAATAATTAGTCCTTATGTCACAAAATTAATCTAATCTTCCGGTGCCCGTTAAGCTCTGTCTTTATTTATTGTAATAATAAATACATACAAATAATAATAACATAAAATATAATAAAGATTACAAGAAAAATCAAAAACAAATATTATATGAACAAGTTACACAAAAAAAAAACAGTGCTGCAGATTACCTCCGAACAAATATTAAAACTAGAGCCAATGAGGGCTGACCCACTGCTTACCAAGGACCGATGCAATAAGCTCAAGGTTCCTATCTCAGTCCTACTTATTTGCCACATGGTTGGTATTTTTTAATGCTACTAGGCAGTTGTTCGATAGCGCCTCGCATATTGACAGGGCGATACCGCACAGCTCCCAAAACAAAATTTGCCCTCATTGTCCCCGGTTGACTCACTTTATTAATAAATCATATTTACAGTAATAATAAGATAATGTAAAATAATACAATGAACAAGGCCGCGGAGCAGAGGGGAAGTGAAGAGGCACTCCCTTCCGGGAAACGAGACGGCACAAAATAAAAACATATAAGATACTCACCCTCCATGCACCACTGCCGACAGATTTAACCCACGAGAACAGTACATCGCAGATCATATTTGGACAGAAGGTAGAAAATAAGAATGACAAATAATGATGAAGCTACTCAGGATCTCCCATCTGGAGACCTACACTAGAACAATTTCCCTAAACAACTCCAGATTCCTGCCACGCTTGAGTATATCGGAGTTCCTGACGGAGCCTCGATCTAGTCCCTCCAAACCCTCTATCATATCCAGCCTTGCATCCGTCAGAATCACGCAATACCAGAGCATTTAAGAGGCAGGCATTTAGACTCTCCCAAAGGGAAAAGAACGGTACACAATTACGACTTGAATCTCGCCAATGATTGATCATCAATTCCAGCATACGGCGCCAAATCAATTTAGATCAGCCTCAAACAGTAAACTATATGCATATACGTATTATTACTGACTATACTGACTACAGATATCTCATCGGGTAGTGAATTTGTTTATTCTTCATTATTATTATTTATTTTTTTAAATAAGTAAGTACCCGTTTGGTAAACCAGACGTAAACATGGCGGATCCCCGCCACTGTGACCTAGCCGAGGATTCCGATAATATTTGTATGGAGAGTGTAATAAAAATGCTATTGAATATGCTAATACGACAATTTAAATAATCTCCACAGAGAGGTCGCCCATTGTCGCGACATGTGTACTCGTTTAATTAAATCAAGAATGGCGATAAACTTGCAGAAAATTTACTAAATGGTTCTCACGGTGAATTATGTAAACAGCTACCACGTATTTTAAAAATAGATACAAGTATTTTTTTTAACAATATCAGCTTTTAATATAGTGTAATAAATACACCGTGTAAAATATAAAACTAATTATAATAATTTACATACTAATATCACAGTTTCGACTATGTGTGTTCGTTTGATGTAATATATATTTAACTAATATCAGATATCTCATAGAGACAAAGCTATTTTTTATGTGAGCCCTGTAATTACCCCATACTTTCATATATTTTCCATTAAATATAATAAAAAATAGCTTTAACTCTATGAGATATCTAATATTTTTTTAATAACAGTGCCTTTGTAGGTAAAAATCCAGTAATTGTGTGCTCTTAGACATATTCAAATATTGCTAATATAATATATATTGCAATAAAAATGTAGTTTGAAGTACGTTTTGATTTATGATATTACATTAGACACCACTGTTGTTATGGCTACTCTATGATAGCTGATAGTAGAAGTTATCTAACGTATATCATGACGGATCCAGTAAAAAAATTATAATTAAACAGAGAAATAACGCAGAGTTATTCTAATCTCGATGCAAATTAGACTTGATTTATTAATTATTTCTTGACGTATATTCATTGTGTGACATTCGCAATAGCCACTAACCATGATCAGAGATCTTGAGTTATCTTTCATTTTCCGAAATATAATCTGAACATATTTTACTTTTTATTAACACTGGTTTATCACAATATTAAAATTATAATATTGTGTATACTATAATATAAACAATTTTCATAGAAAATGTCCATCATGTCACATCGTGACGTCTTTGTATCGACCTAACCTGACAACATTAATCAAAAGGCGTAGGAAAGTAAATGAGGCACTATTGGTACGTAAAAATAAAATAGTATGGCGTTCTATCATATTATTATGAGATAACGGATTTGGGTAACGGATATCAATGTAATATTGAAATTATGATTTTTCAATAATTATTATTATTAATAATTCAACATTATACATTTGTGTCGAAAAAATCGCTCATCGCAATATTTACATTGCTCGACTCGCCTTGTTTGAGGTAAAGCTGAGAGAGATATTAAAATAAATGGTCAAAATTTTTACCACATCTAATTCTGTATTATCCGTGTCCATTGTTCGTGACAAAATGAACGTCAGCACATTTTATAAACAGTTGAAAATGTTTGCAGCAACAACATATTTCATGACTTAAAGTGCACAATATTCACCATTAATATTCTTGTCGCGCCTTGAATTCTTCGCGAAGAACCATTTCGCATACCTTCATGCTCCGAGACGGCCACTGCCACAGCATAGTACATCGCAGATTTTCATAGCAATTTAATACGACGTATCGCGTTTGGTGGTTAGTTTAGAAATGACCAACACTATAAAGATCCTCTACATCGGGTGTCACATGACCGATTGCACCATTCACAGCACCAGTAGGTCACTACTCCCGACTGCTCTACACTCTAAAGTACTATCTTCTCTGTTTTGTTCACGATCTCTGAGACACCTTATTTTCCTTAATTTTTTCAGACACATCGCCCGCAGAAATGTTGATACTATATAAAAACTATAGGTGAAACATGATCCAAACAGATAAAAAAACAAACAAATAGTAGGCTTCGTGGTTTGTTACAATTCTATCTGGGTAAAAATATTAAAACTGCCAGAGGTGTGTGTTCCCTTTTTTCTCTAATAAATAAAAATACTAAAAACTAAGTGTTAAAACTATAAAAGTATTTGAATGAAAAAACCACAGTAGTCAACATGCAGCTGTGCAAAAAAGAAACGGTTGAATATAAACTCTCAGCCTCTGCAAAAAAATATATAATTGATCTATGAAAAAATACGGCGGAACCTCGTAAGTCCCGGCACTCCTACTATGTTGGAAAAGTATGAAAAAAACTTGATATGTAAAAGTGCACGGATATACAAAGGTGTTAAAGAGGTGCATTGAGGGCTTTATGTAAATTCAATTGAAGAATGAAAAGAATGGTATCAACAATTGCAAAGTTGGTCACACCCCGAGGATGATGATTCGCAGTAATAGAAGATACTGACTGGAGAAGTCAATGTTCTCTGCAATTGATACAATTGCTTTGTACATCTTCTGATCGATTATCGAAGCATCCTTCCAATGTCTGATATGTTTAATCTGTTATGCGCCCTTTGTGACGTTTCTAAGATCTCTTCCTTTCGCATATTTCCGCGGCGCAATGCATTCTATTTGTTGACCAGGTTACTATTGTACATATCTATCAAGTATTACCATTTACCCGTTTAATCACGTTTTCAATTTGTTAAATCCTTTAATATGATTTTATATTCTGTTTTGTTTTGGAAATCGACAAACTGTCAGGTCACTCCAGAGAAGTGAATAAAATCCCTAAACTCCCAAAATATAGTAAAATTGGGCGGGATACCGACTGCACACTGTTTTACCGACCAAGATTTCCTATGGGACCTACTCTTGCCCCATCTCGCATTTTAATAACGTTACAAGATGTGGAGGACTACTACAGAGTATCACTGGAACTGAAATGAATCGTGGACAAAAATAAAATTTTAATATCACGAAAATGTTGGTACTAAATTAATTCTAACGTAACAATGCACACAATAAAAATACAAATATGTTTTATTTATAGGAACATGTCCATGTTGATAACGAATCCGCTTATATTATAACAAACTGAAATATTGCGAGAACCGTCTACTGCATTACTAGTTCTGTATATTTTACATATTTGTGACGAGGAAAATAATCATTTTTAAATAAACTTTTCTACAGTGAATACATTAGTCCTCCCTATTTCCGTAGCCTGTATTAAAGTAGTGTGTATTGTTAGGTTAGTGTCAGGGGAGGCAAATGGTGTCCTAGGTCTGATATGATATATTCTTGTTATTACAGTGATTGATTATACTAACCTAACATGACTCGTGATAGTGAAAATGTGTTAATATATTATATATATGTTTTTATTTAACAGTCAATGCTTACAAAATGTATTGTGCCAAAAATAATGTTTTTTTTAATAATTAATTTTACACTTAATGTACCTACGAAATGATCTAATTTTTTAACTTGCTGCGTGGATTAAAGTAGGTACTGTGCGGGAAAGTTAAAAACGTTTTTTATCTAATTAAATAAAAGGCAAAAAAGGCTGGTCCAATTTATCATTTGTGAAGAGTTTTCCAAATCATTCGTAGATATTTGGAGACACGTTATAATATTTATTTATTTTGTCAGAATGACACGAGGAAATTTTAGTTTAGTGCGCAGCAGCATTTCACGAGTTGTACTTATGGGTAAACCGAGGATAAGTATCAATATCGTTAAAATATCATATATTATTTTATAAAATGCAATGTCAACATATCCAGAAACATTCAAAAATACAGTCGTCATTCAAAATGTAATAAATAAAAATCTCGCTGATCAGTTAACTAAAATTAGATATTTGTATATAACTTTTTTGGATCATTTTTATTGCGACAAATATATTCATTTTGATGTAATATCAAACAGTTTTTACTATTAGCATATTAAAAGAATAGCAAAATATTTCATTCATTCTCCTATATATTTTGTCACTTGTAAATTTTTTAGTTTTGGTTATTCGATATATTCATAGTGTTTTACAACTCTACATAAAACTCTAATTTATCATAAATAAAGACATTGATCATCTCATGTAAATAAAATTGTATCGCTGTCCACCATTATAGTAATAAATATAAGTTGTTGAGTTAAATTGTTAAATTAAATAATGCCCTTACAAAGCGAAACGCGTTTTAAGTAAATTAAACGAGTACAATCAAAAATCAAGTGTTTTATTTTCATATATGTGATTATGGAATTCTAGAAACTTACCTCGGAAACAGTAAACACTGAATATTAATTTGATGCATATATAAAGTCAAGGGAGCTTTGGAATTATTTTTTTGACTTAAGTACAATATTGATGTCATCTTAATGCCACACTATTACTTTATTTTATTAAATACGTCTAGCATTTTTTTAATTTAAAAAAGGTTGTGTTAATTTTTGTCTAAATAAAATAGAGTGTCAAGTATGCAAAAAATTTACATTTTGAGTTTGAGTTTAACCGAGGAGTTATGGCATCAAATAAGTACTCTTACTTATTTGACAAAATGAAAGAAAACAACAAGAATGTTGATATTCATTGATTTTTCAGCACGATACTACCCGTCCTGTTTAGTTTGCTAAAGTGACCGTTCAAGTGTTTGGTCGGGAGGTTATTCCGCATCCGTTCTATTCTCCTGATTTTACTTCATCTTGGTCATGATCTTCATCTTTCCTGCACTCTGTCCAACAATTTCTGAGGAATTATCATTAATAATGATGCTTGATTTGCTCAATGTTGGCTTCATGACATCCTCACCTCCAAACTACTCGATTTCTTTAGATATGGAATCAAACGCTGGCAGTTAATCGTAAACAATGTAGAATAAATTATTTATATTAATAACATAATGTATATATATATATATATCAATATATGATGAGATACTGTCAACATCAGAAATAGGATCTCTGCGATCAGGTGAATCAATTACAGGAAGACATGGCTAACCAGTGAACATCATGTGACTACAATTTTAAGTCTCTGCAACAACGACCAAACAGAAATATGGCGCCCACGAATTGCGGACTTATCAATAAATAAATTTCTTAAAAATAATAAATATTATATTATTAAGAAGAACGCATTCTTATTGTGAAGTTGTAATTATTCAGAACATAAGTCGCTAATATTTTAAATACTAATTAAATGTATCAATTAGAAAGATATACACATAATATCAATTTTATCGAAAAATACTGTTGTTGCTGGCGGGATTCGAACCTGGATCTCTATCCAATCATTAAATTTGATTTTATATGTATATCTTTCTAATTAATACATTTAATTAGTATTTAAAATATTATATTATACAAATCAAACTAAAAATATTGAAAGAAGGAACCCAGATGTGAGTCGAAATAATTGGAGCAGTATGAGCGACATGGCGGAGGACTAATGTGAGTGAAGAAATATGGGAAAACTATCATCCAATAGTGGATCGATAGTGGCTGAAAACGAAGATTTTAAATACTAATTAAATGTATTAATTAGAAAGATATACATATAAAATCAATTTTATCGAAAAATTGTGTTATTGCTACCGGAATTCGAACCTGGATCTCTTTCCAATTCGGGGAACGTGCATAACATGTATAACGTTCAGCTACTATTTAAAAAAAAAAACTTATATTTAAATAGTAGTTGAAGTCTCAAAGCACATGAGTAAATAGAATATATTATTTAAAAACGTACGTTTTTACTAAAAAAATATTTTAAAAACGTCGAAAATTCGTAATATATCCTACAAATTAAATGGTTTATAACACTGTTCATTATTAACATTTAATTCATTTGTTTCCGTAATCTTGGCTTCAAGATTATAAAAAAATATATTTCGTTCATACAAGAATTTTTTGTATTAAGATAGTTTTGCGGCACGCGGAAAATGTAATTAATGGTTGCGGTCTTTCTTATAATGCTTGTATTGTCGTAATTATGGCTAATAACATTCATTTTAATATTATGTATTAGTTATAAATTAGTGTAAAGGTCCCATCTAAGTAATAATTTAAAAAAATCAAATCTACTGTATAACTTCAGATACAAATGAATAATAAAAACCCACATTTTCGTAAACAACGCGAAAATTTGAATTATCATTGATCGGCCTTAAGGGACGCAGACAGATTTAAATTCAAATTTTGTTCGAAACCTACTATAGGGTGAATGATACAGTAATTGGCCATTTAAGGATTTTTTAAACTTTAAATCTACATATTTTGTCTAAAAATTTACTATACCAATATTTGATTTCATTTTTGGATACTAAAATGCATTCATATATAGTATATATAAACAAATCTACAATTATTTTTATAATAAGTAATGAAATCGCGATTTGTAGGGATAAGGAGAGAAAATTCAGTTATTGGATTGGGAAGACTATTAGAAAAGGATCTCAGAACATTTTAATGAGGGATATAATATATAACAGATAGTCAAACTCTTCTGTGTATAGTTTTCTGGGCTAATCTGCCATATATATTTGACTTTTCTGGCCAGAAAAGGTAAGATATACACGGCAGATTAGCCCAGATAACTAAATACAGGCATAAGGCAGATAGCTCTATTGAACCACCCTATTTTTTTTAATACTGTTCTTTTGAATTAAATTGAAACATGTTATTTTGAGCTGCGCTGTTACTTAGTATCTGTAGTGTGGAATCAATAATGGAGTGCAAACTGAAAAAGGTGTCCTGTACTTATAAAATAATAAATACTGACAATGATAAAAATTATTAAATTCTTGAACCCGTCGGCCATGAACGACTGACGCCGATAATCTCGATCCGCCACTGCTTAAATGTTTCCAATATTTCAGTCTGAGGAGCACAGCTCCGGAGGGAGTAGTCTGGTACCTACCGAACTGTTTATGCATCCCTCCTTATCTTTATAGCAATACTAACATAATTATATGTATTTTTATACATGGACTAAAACACGGCGTCATTAATCGAGCTGATAAAGCGACAAAGGCGCCAACATCAGGACGGGGCATTTTTTTTTCCATCGGCCGGACAACTTTTTGTCGTTGTAACATTTGCTCGTCATTACCTTCAGCTATTCAGGGTATGGTGCTTTTTTTACGCCAATAAAAAATAAAAACCAGATGACATGCTGGGAGACCCAACAAACTTTACTTAGGTATTTTATATTTTGAGATAAGGTTAATACAGTTCGCCTCTCAAAATAAGTTTCCGACCCAAAAATAATATTATTTTCTCATTTCAATTGTCTAAAAAAAAAATATATACATTGTTTAAATTTCCCTTAATCAGATTTATTTTTATCTAATTTTAACATTATAACAAAATTGTACACTTACAACAAACCAGTAAATGTATTGATGTCAAAAGGACAGGGGATCGGAACATTAGTTGCGGGACGAGGTGTAAGCGTTTAAATTTTTGTTCCAATCTAGTCACATATTTAAAAAAACTCGCGGAGCTATTTGATTGCGTAAGTGAGTGACACTAACCTGAAAATATTGAAAGAATGAATTTCCATTAGTTCATGTCTATATATATTTTGTATTCTGTGATATAGTTATTCATTTTACTGTACAGATTATCAACAGGTCATCATAGGAATGATGAACGCGAAATACAAAGATAATTGTATGGACCCATACTAGAAAAGGGAACTTACAAAATAAAAATATAGCATGAGCTTGAAAAATTAATTGTGCAATAAACAATTGTAAGACTCCGTAGGTCTCACTATGTTGGCGATGTTGAAAGAATGCCATATGACAGGACACCAAAGATCATGACCAAGTGAAAGCGGCCTAGAGGCAGATCAAAGAAGAGGACTGGAGCATGATGGAAGGGTCTGTGAACTGGAGAAGAATAGCTAGGGATAGAAGTCGGTAAAGAGCACTTGTGGAGGAGACCAAATACCACCCCAGGATGTTGTACTGTGGAGGCTCTCCACGCGCCTTACACAATCATATAAATAAACGCCTGGTACCCGCAGAAATTCGAGCAATAATACACCGCGATTGAACCGATCCGAAAAGCCATAGAACCGACCGCTCTTCTTCAGTAAACATCGTTTATCTTGAACTTTGTATAATGTATCAAACAGTTTAATTTCAATTGTGCTTCTTCTGTAAATAAACACAACTATCGTATGTACTGTTTCATTCATATTACGTCCGCTCTAGCCGTATACACAAAACTTAGTAACATTTTATATATATACGGAAGAATTCGAGGAGGTATAAGGCCCTCGATCTTACCGTTCACATCCCTTTGATTAGTACAATCCTCATGATCCCTTTTGAGTATACATCACGAGACAAAGCTAGTCCCTACAATTGGTGACTCCGACGTGACGGTCGATCAGGCGGGCTATATGGCTATTAAGTGTTTACTGATGTGGATCTTCGAGATACGAGCAGGGCCTCCACAGTGCCATGGAAAAATAAATAAACACCTACATACACAAACTCTTGGATGTTTTCATTATTCTGGCTATCAATTATACACAGCCTAAGAGAAGGTGTACAAATGTGTTTGACATCCCTGTATGCTACCATGGATGGTTGTAAAATAAATGTACATACATTTGACCTCTGTATTTATTACCGTGAACGGCTATAAAATACGTTGATGTATGTATATTTGAACTAATACCATTAATGGCTGTTAAATGAGTATACGTGTAATTGAAGTACTGGCAGACCTGATCTCTAACCCAACATTATACAAATGTTATAAATACAAGGTTTTTGAATATGTATATAATATTTATGTATCAGTGAGTAAAATTAACAAACAATCACTTAAGCGGAACGATCATTCAAGTCATATGGAACAGATGAATGAGGAAAGAATAATTAGAAAGATATATGACGCGAGTCTTGATGCGGAAGACTTGGCACAACCAGGTAAACCAGATACTGGAAGATGGTCTTGTTAGAAGTCGCTTGTATGTGAAGATGTATGAATGTGGATAAAGCGAGAATTGTGTGTCAAGACAGAAGAATGTGACTCTCTGTCTTCTCTGCCTTCCCCCGGGCGGAAATGGCGTGATGGTAAGTTAGTCTTAACTCTAATTAATTAATTATTAGTCTTCAACTCTACAAATAATGCAAATTCAATGAATCAATTGAAAATCTATACTAAAAATTTCATATATCGAAAAAATATTTCATTGCTTCTGGGATAGGAATTTAATTCTGGCGTCTAGCGTGTATTACTCAAAGGAATCCATTGCAAACCAAAGTATTATTGCGTTCCTCCATGTTTTATCTATGACTTACTAAACTGTATTGCACTCGGACTGTAGTGTCATAGCGTATAAAACATACATTAGTGAAAACATACGAATTTTGATGACTGACAAGTATATTTACCATCTGTCATCTCTCTTAGCTATAGTCAGTAGCAATATCAAAGCGACGTAAGATGTTAAAGGGAGTCTAGCCAATTGTTGGCTATGTTATATTTGCGACCTAATATTTATCAAAATCTGCTCGGGAATAATTCATCATAACCAAAAATTTTAATGTTTTCTAGGTTGAATGAGAAAACCATTCATCCAATTTCAACTTTACTTACATGCACATTATACTGATAAAATAGCATTTTTGTGTTTATTATTGTCTATCCGCGATTTTTACATCATCATCCATATGTCATTTTTGTTCGTTTTGACATTCATTAAATAGATTTTTATGAATATAATTGATTAATTTAATTTGTATTTTTTGTAGAGTATCTTCCGTAGAAATGGCCTGTAAAACGGCAGGAAGAGTCGACGAGTCGCTGTCTCCAGATCTGTGTATTATACCTCATGAAATGGATTCACAACCGGGGTCCGTGTCCGAAGTCAAAAGGTATCGGTCATTGTACACTCGTGTCCTGTCCGATAGCAGTGTGCGTACAGTCTAGCCCGGCCGGGTGACCAGCTCGGCTCCACGAGGACATGTCCTTCTGCAGACGTTTATTTATTACGGCATCTCATCGTTAGTATGGAACAGGAGTACATTGATATCGGCCCCAGCAGACAGACTCCCGAATTGAACACCCTTTTAAGTGCGAACTTGCTTGTTAGGTCATATCTCGAACTTGCTTGTTAGGTCATATCTCGAACTTGCTGGTTAAGTCATATCTCGGCGTGGTAATTAAAACAGCCATATTCATGTCGTGAGGAATTGCAAACGGCGTGCGCAAAAGTGTAACCTGGTCGGGACTTCTTGCGTATGATAAGAAACTACACGAGGTACTTTTTCTTTATCTTGCCATTTAGAATTAAATGGATACGGCTATTATCACTTTGCTTACTGCCGCCCGAAAAAGCTCTACAGTAGACTGGCCTAACCATTGCCTTAGGTGATTTTTTTCTTTCTTCCACTTCCAGCAATCTTTCCCTGCATCATCAGATGCAAGATGTCTCATCACATGTTCGAGATGCTTATTTTGTTTTATTCATCAATGACATCGTCATTGAGCATTCTTCTGTAAATGCACATTTTAAATGCTTCAAGCCACCTCATCATTTTTTTTCTGTAAGTGTCTATGCTTCCATTCCATAAAATAATACCGAAAACACATAACATCTGACTATTCGCATTCGTAATTTAAGCTGACTGCAAAACGTATTTTTCATACGGATTACGAGCATGCTCTTTGCGGCATTTGATTTCAACATAAGGATCCCATCTTTCATATATATTGCAACCTAGGTATACAATAATCTGTATCTTCTCTAATTTTATTCTAGCAATATAAAGACTTTCATTGTCATATTATTGATAGAATCGGCATTAACTTTATAGAGTTTCATCATCAAATCATTACTCGAGTAGTGCAAATAAACTCAAGTAGAGTTATAGCATTGTTTTATTTATGTCCATCTATTTTGATGATGCAACTCTATAAAGTTAACGCCGATTCTATCAATCATCAGCTGTGTTCTATTTGGTAATGAGCAAATATTTTTGTTTTATTAAATTCTATCCAAAAAGTCTCACACGGGGTGTGCTAAACCATTATTTTAACCATGGTTTGGGTTCGGTTGTAATTATGATTGGTAACTGATTACACAAAACTCGGCAATCTCTGGTATACTAAAAACTAAACCTCCAACAGTTATCAATCATTATTACAATCAAATATCAGTAACTGTACGATGTGATAATTTTATATAATTAAAGATAATGAATGCAGTATAGATAAGTATGAATAGAGAAGATTCAGGATGTATTATATATGAACAATGATTTAAATGAAAACACAGATTGCTGTTATGTCTGCAGTGTACGCAAATTCTTAGTCACATTTAGTTCACATGAACTGACATGTAGTAAAAATATTACGTGGTACACAGTAAATCTGAATTAGATATATGGAATTTTATCGGGAATTTTTAATACACGAAATCGGTTAATTATCAGAGTATTCAATATTATGCATTTTATATTTAAACGCATTTGTAACAGGTCACAATAACGAATCAGCTCATAACTACCAATGTGAATGTCGTTACATGACGTACAAAAATTGAGTACGTTATTAGTGTGTGATATGTTTTTGACTCGTGTTGATTATGATATTGACTCTTCGTGTGCTGGTTTGTGGTAACTAAAGTATTTATTCTGAATACTTCGATACAACGTAGTACAGATCAAAATAAGATGTTTACAGTTCTACGGTTCGGAAGCAAGAGGTCGCGACGACCGCGGCTCGGTACATTTATCTCTTTCACACACTCATAATCGTACCAACCTACACGCACTCACGCATTTGTTCCATAGATACACCACTACTCCAGTATGGAATAATTGGGTGGGGAGGAGCATACAATAATATAATCAACTCGGTAAAAATAATACAGAGAACAATCAAAATAATATTTTTTTAAAAATCAACACTTTTTACAAAATTTCCAGTTCCCAAAATAAAAAACATTTACAAAAAAATCTCAATTAATTAAAGAAAATAACTCTGTAAAATTTGAAACAAGCACATCATTAAGGTTTAAAAATAACTTTAATATCCCTAAATGTAACACCAAACACTATCAGCAAAATTTTATATATTTAGGGAAAAAAAATTCAATAGCCTCCTACACAAAATAAAGAAATAAAAGATATAAAAGAGTTTAGAAATAAATTAAATGGACACTTCAGAAATACATAATTAGAAAAGAAACAATATTACAGAACACTTCAGAAGCACACAAATAGACAATAAATAAAATATATAAATTATTATAGTGTAACTCCTTCTCCAAGCACAAGAGCTAGTCTCTTTTTTGGAGAGGTAAGCGAAAAAAAAACATGTAATTTTAATAATGTAAAATACTTAATTCATGTTATAAAAAAATTGTAAAAATGTCAAATAAATAAAATAAAAATGAATGAAAGAATAGAATTTTATTACATTTGTTTTCGACATTTTAAAACCTCATCTGTTAGATAAAGTCTATTTTGTATAGGTAGGTACTAGGTATATATTATTATTATTTTTTTTTTTTTTTTTTCATTTTAATATTTTTGTAAGTACCGCGAGTAGAATTGGCAAATATTTTTTTTTACCTATGTATAGCGATGCGAAAAGACATTCGAACACTTAACTTTTGGGGCTTTTCGAATACACGAACTTCTAAAAAGTGTCAAAAGGCAAGTGTGACGTTAGCGGGTACTGAATAAAATATGCATTCACCACAGTACCGACTTGTTTGATATATTTGTTTGGTGAGTTTTATGTCACGTATTTTTCTAAGATTATTTTAGTATGATTTTTTTTTTGATGAGAGCGCGGGCTTAGACGTTTACACTTCAAAAAAGTGCAAGTTAAAGTTAAAGTGCAATTATCAATTGTGTTGAAGTAAGTACTTAAAAATCAACTATTAAAAGTAGTAGTGATGTATTGATATTCAGTAAAATTTGTTAAAATTAAAAGAATAAAAAAATTATAGATATCAGTTACCTACCCAAAGTCAATCATTCATGAAACTAAACGATAAATCAAAAAATTTGCCTTTCTAAGACGTGATTAATATTTTATTGCTCATGTGCACTAAATTATTGTAATTCTTGCCAGCGGTTTTTCATTATGACTGTCTTTGTCCTTGTGTAAAACTTTATATCTCTTAATGAGATTGTTTTTCGCGTGGAACGGGAAATATTCAAAAGGAGATATTTCTGCTCCCAGAATTTAATTAGTCAAACCTTTGGCAATTAAACTTTAGGATCCGAAAACAATAAACATTTTGTAGAAAAACCGGAGAGGCAATAAAAGGTCCAGACGACTGATGGACTGTGCAGGATCCTTGTCGCCAGGACCAGAACCCTCCAGGACATGTTTATAACCGACCTCTGTCTGTGGGTGAGGATTAAATATACGGTCCTTAAACGAAGAGTTCTAATAATTAAAAAATAATCTATTTTAATGATTTGTTGCTAACTACTAGTTTAACGTAATCTTACATGGTACATTTTTAAAATTGTAGAACAGCTGCTGTTAGCATTCTGATTAAGGACTTGGAAAGGATCGTTTAGATTGTGTGGTTTTATGGATCGAATGAAAGAGAAGAGGATAGTATACGAAAGATATACGACGAAATAGATAATATCCGCGAAAGTCCTAACAGGACCGGGTTCTGAGGCTTCTAATCATAGTCTTTGAACCAATGAAGTGGATTAGGTAAAAGGTGTGTGTCAAGATAGATGAAACGGCGTAAATACAGGTAGATGTCGTTTGTGTAATCCATGATAATCAACAAAGTAAAACATAATAAAAATAAATACGATAAAATAAAAAAATAATAATAACTATGACAAGTATACACGTATTTTAAATCAGGTTAGTGCTGCATGACCCACTCCTTTAATGGGAATGTAAGAATGACCTTTCACGGTTCGGAAACCCGTGAACACTGTACGGCAGACCTCCAAACAGGGCACGGGGAAGACTCCGCAGAGAGAGCCGACAGGTTTCCCAGTCAAGTCTCCTTAATATCTCCCGCCGTGATAAACTCTCGGAGAGGTCCAAGATTCCTGTTATTCCGGATTGACCATGACCTATTCCATGTAAACCATTAACCCTCCGCTTAATCGGAGTGATCTGATGTCGGTTCTGATTCGCCATCTCTAAGTACTAAAACATCGCAATTAGTTTATAATTCGAGTGTCACTCCCGCATATATAATACATTATTGTTCAACAGTACTCTTTTTGGGAAGTGAAGCTGAGAAGAAAAAAATCAAATTATTCTAAACGGAGAAATGAGGACTATTTTAAGATGTAATATATATACTGGAATAAGTTTTATGCTAAAACAACTAGAATTAATGACGGTTAAATAAAAAAATATACAAAATATTCTAGTATTGATATACAAAATTAAAAATTGATTATTGCCATCATACGTGAATAAAAATATAATTTAATCCTATGAGAAGTCAGTAGGATTTTAGACTACCACAAACAAATTTGGCAGGAACACAAAATAGTTCATACTGTGAAGGTTTCAAATTATTCAATGAACTGCCAACAAATGTGTAGGAAGCAACTAGTCTTGCTACTATTCGTAGGTCTAATAAATTTTCATGTATTTTTAATCTCTTTACCTGATGCTAAGGATTAATATTTTTTAATGTTTTCTAAAGTGTTGTATACTTGATGTAATAATATTATATCATTTTTTCAATTAAATAAAAAATATACATACTTACAAAGGTTTATTATTATTTTGATTTATTGCTTATTTAATATTTTGTTTATACTAGTATGTATTGAATGTTTGAAACAAGTAAATGAGGAGAATTAGTATGGCCAAATTTGCCATGTCAAAATTGACTAAAATTTGGGAGAATCGTTCCATCTTACGAAACGCTAATATGCGATTGGTTGAAGCCATATGTGTTCTCCATAACTCTGTATGAAGTCAAAACATGGACCCTGAGAAGAAATAAAAGAACATGCTCGATGCCTTCGAGACATAGTGTTTGGGTCGCTGCTGCATATGTACTGCGAAACGAACGAGTGTCTACATTTTTCAGGTACTTCGCACGAAAAGGCTCTCTACAATATGCAGGAAAAAATCATTTCATACTTTGAGGATGTAGCTGAAAGATATAAAGATAGCCGGGGAAAATGAATGATCACGTCATTGTACGAGGATGGAGGCCGAGAGGTCAATTTCCAATAAGATAGACAAAAGTCCTAGAAATTACAGCAGCCTTGCTACACGTCGCACTAAACAAAATCGCGAAAAATTTAAGCTGTGAAACAGAGCAAAAAATAGTAATGCTCGCTCAGTCATAAACACATCGACCGAGAGACAGATCCTCCCCAAAGTTGAATTAAATATTGCTCCAAGAATGTAAACACATTTGATGACGTCCATAATAGTGCAGACGCCTAATCCGTACGAGATCGCCCGTCGCAGCGTCAACACGTCGAAAGACAAGACGACAGACGACCCGGACCGTGTCCAGAGAGGGGGTCACAATTAGACGAATCCCCCGCTAACCGCTTACCACCATCCCCGCGGCCCGCCCCGCCGGCGCTAAGTGCAGATCCGTGTCGCACCGATAGCGGCTTGACTGATGGGCCAGTACAAATGACAGCTGACCAATCCGGGCTCGGACGGCGTCACCTTGCGGGTGCGTCAATTCCAAGAAGAAAACGTTTCATATCTCAGACACGTGTATCATACCACGCATGCATAAAACATGTTTTTCTGGCTCGAAAATAATAAATATGTAAATGTTCATAGACTTCGTTAAATAATAATAACATTGGTTAATTTGTACGTCGCCCTTTTCATGAAAATGTTTAAAAACTAAACAGTTTATATGGCAGACCGTTGTGTGACTATGATTGGTAACTGAGATTGAACGACAATCGGTAACTAAGATAAACTAGATAAATTGTTGGAGGTTTACTTTCTAGTGTACTTGTTTTTACTTGAATAATAACGAATTATCAATTCACAATTACCGTTACAATCGAACACAATAAATATTAAAACGATTTAAGTAAAGATTTAACACCATCACTACAAGTTAAAAAGGAAATTTTACAGATAAATTATTTAGTTCTTCTGACATGGATACATACTGAAGAAATGATAAGGCGATTTAAATATTTGAGGTGTGGATCTACAAAAGAATGCTCAAAAATATAGAAAAATAAGTATGTTAACAATGAAAATCCTAAAACTTTAATATCTCGAAAATGTAATGAGACATCTAGGGATATATTAAACCTTGCATCTCATAACGCATAGAAAGACTGCTGAGAGACAAAGAACACCGTGACTCAAGAAGTCCTTATAAGAGCTCTTCCAGGCCACAGTAAATAAAGTGACGAGAGCCAACGTCTATTAAATGGATAAGACACTAGAAAAAGTAAACCTGCACATGAAAATAAAGAATAAAATTATTATGCTTTTGTGAAAATGTCTGTTTTCAGTTGTTATTATTATGCTCACTGATCCTTATAACGGAGAGCAAAGTATTCCACGCACCGGCTGATACAACAATATATGGGTATGAAACTGAAACTTGGACTTACTCTCAATGCAAGAACAAAAGTTACAAGTCATAGAAGAAGAAAAATAACCTAGCTTAACCTAACCAGAGAACGAAAGAGGTTAAAGATCCTGAGGATGAAGAGATTCCTATGCTGAGGAAGATGGAAGCAACGAGCCAGCAAGATCGATACTATTACATTAATGGAGGGATAATGTCAAGACTGACTGGCATGGATGACGTGACGCCGTGACCGCAAAATTTTAAATTTATTATTAGAAAATAATAAATTTAAAATTTTGAACGCACGCATGACGCCCAAGCAAGGACACAACGTCAGCTCCCATTTGATTCTTGACAAAATAGCCTCGGACTTCTCTCGCCTCGGCCGATGCCTGCCCGCCGACTCTGGCCGGCCGGCGGGTTATCGCGGCTCCTCGGCTTGAGCGCCTCTTTCTTGAACACGTTCGACATGGATATCTCTTAAGTTTTACCACCAAAGCGATTGCGCCCAAAATGTGGATTTATTGCGCTCGGAGTGAACTTAAACAGCTTTTTTTCTGTGAATTGACATTTTTAAATTATTTTTTACATCATTTAAAAACTTACTATCGTGCAGTTTCCCCCGCAGGTATAGGCAGAGAGAATAGAATCCACACTCTTCTATTCTGACATGTCATATGATACGAGAGAATCTGCGGCATCTATAATGTTTTGGCCATATATATTACTTATTTAGCAATATGCCTTTTCCCCATAGAACGACGGGATAATTTGTCGCTATGTTGTTACCATAATAATTTGGTAAGTAAATTGTAGTCATAATGAACCAACTTTAACTAGAGTTAGTCATGCCCAAATAAATTACCTCTTGATCTACCTCACATACTGCTATTTGAGAATTTTGTTGTGATGCATCAGTGCGGACCACAACTAGTAGTATTTTCGTTATATTACTTCATTACTATAAAAACAAACTCTTCTGTCATAGCACACCACTCTTGCCTCGAACAAGCTTTTAAATATTTTCCTGTTTTTAATTTATCTTCCTTATATAAGAAAACTGTTTTATTAAAATAATTTATAGAGGATAAAATATAAATCCATTACAACTATCAGACTCAAAGCAGAACTAATAAACGTGTTATTTTTAAAATAAGTCAATTAGAAATAGGAGTGAGATATGCGTCATACATTGCTCCTAGACTGTATAACCAACTGCAAAAATCAATTAAATTTGTAGCAAATGTAAATGTGTACAAAAAAGACGTTTTAAAATGGCTTAAAGGTCTTTAAAATAGTTCAATAATTATGTATTCGACGTCTTACTCGTTCCAACATTTTTTATAAAATATTATTTTGCTATTAAGGAGAACACATTATTATTGTGATGTTATTATTATTTAGAACATGGGTCTGTGATATTTTAAATACTAATTAAATGTATTATCCAATCAAACTCAAAATAATAAAGATGGCTTTCAAATAATGGAACGATAGATTATATATATATATAACCTATATGATACACTTTTCAAATTGATATATATATCAATTTGAAAAGTGTATCCTATAGGTTCGAAAATTTGTCAACAATGCACTGTGATGGTGTAGCATAATCGGTTAATGCACGTTCTCCGGATTGAGAAGAGATCCAAGTTCATATCCCGGTAGCAACAACAATATTTTTCGATGAAATTGATTTTATATGTATATCTTTATAATTAATACATTTAATATGTTTTTATTATTCTGATATTAAATTTCTCATCGTAAAGAGTAAAGAATGAAGAAATAAGGAACGAATGTAAATCTGATCTTAGTTGTGAGTAAGATTAAGAAAGAATCATTTAGGTGGTTCAGTCATATGGAACGGATGAATGAGGAGAGAATAGAAAGAAAGACATATGACGCAAGTGTTGATGGCACCAGAAATAGAGGACGTCCGCGAAAGACTTGGCATGACACAGGTAAACCAGGTACAGGAAAATAGTCATGTAGAAGCCACAATAGTCGGCGAGCTTGTACGAGAAGATGTATGAATTTGGATGAGGCGAAAGTTGTGTGTCAGGACAGAAGAGTGTGGTGCTTTATTTTCTCTGCCTACGGCGTGATGGTAAGTAAGCATAACTCTGTTGTTGAATCTATATGTATTTCTATATATATATAGATTCAACATATATATATAGAATATAGAATTATATAGAATTTGTATATATTTATATATATCAGTGGCGGTCGGTAACTTTATGTAGAAGGGATGCTGGTTAACAAGTTTATACCTCCTATCAAATGTACAAATATAACATATAATCGAAGGAAATCCGTCACACAAACAAATTCCTCAAAACAATCCACTCGTTTCGTAATATGTATGCTCTTTTGTGCATTATGCCAATAAGCATTAAAGTCGTTTTTTGTACGTTGGATGCTGTTAACGAATGCGTATTCAGATTCGAAGTCCTTGATCGGCAGAACTGAATGTCGAATATTTTCAAACTTTGTGGATTCAGAACGAATGATAGAATCCACTGGTACTGGTATCTGTGTGTTTACGCGATTCATAGATGTTCGAAAGTTGAGAATGTATGTATACCGTGTCATAGTGTGTGTTATGACTGGTCTCTAAAGGACGAATTTATTTGTAATAGTCCTGTTTTCGACTAGAAACAAAATGTCCAAAGCATTTTGACTCTAGAACACAAGGGATGCGGAGCATCCAAAGCATGTATGAAGCGACCGCGCCTGATAGATAGACATGTATATATATCTTTTCATGCACGTTCTTCGGTTGTTGAATCTTCTAATAGGTCCATCTGGTCATGTCAGGTCTTCCTGATGCCTTCAACAGATTACATATATTGCGAGATTAGAACGAATACAAATTAGGTTTATTCGACATCTGAATGTTAGATCTAATCTATTATTCATCTCCTATTTAGATGCAGCAAACTTCCACAATATGAAAACCCTAGAACATCGAAGAACACGTGCTGACCAAATACTTCTCGTCAAACTACTGCAAGGCCATATTGATCGTCCCAGCCAATTATAATTAATATCTCTCCATGTACCATCTAGATCAACCCGGCAATCCGCACTCTTCCACATTCCCAGAAGTAGAACATCTTACATACAAAATTCATTCATTCACCGGTCATGCAAATACCATAATGAGAAATTTACAGAAATTGGCTTGTTCAACATTAGCCTTACTACGATCAAAGGGTTCTTATGAACCACCACAATCTCAATTTTGGCCATTCACTCTACCTATAAAAACACATGTAGCTCTCCCTTTACCGCAACAATAGTTGCAACCTCCCCACCCTTCTCCCTCTTTTCTTTTTATTTTCATTAATTTTCTGCATCTAAACATACTTATATATTATAAATATTTTTGTGGATTTTCATTATTAGTATCACATGTTAAATAGTTATTATGTTTGTTACAATATGTTTACACTATCAAAATCCCTCAATAAAATAAAATAAACCACTCGCTTTTTTTATCTTCTTTACCATCATTACGTTCCACATAACCAAGTCATCTCAACGACTCTTTAAATAAATGTTAATTTCGCTTTTATCCCTTGGTGCTTCGCGGGCCCGGGTCATGTAATATATACCCAAGTTGCTACCACTTCTTCCAGAGAAACCATCACCGTTTGAAAATCTGGCGTTTCTTCGTCCATTTTCTGAGCCAAAAAAAAAACATCTTATATGACGCCAATTGGCATTCATTTAAATTATTCACCGTTTGATCGATGTTTAATTAATTCCAGCCGCATTCTTACTGTGCCCATATTCTACTTGCATTTATCTATAGTATCATTTTTAATACAGTATCAAACAGCATCAATGATGACGGCAGTTTTATTATTCTTCTTCAATCGTCTCCATTCCTCTCAGTCTTGAGCCATGTTGATGGCAGTGTTTAAAGAGCTAGTAAAATATTGTTGCATTGAAACATTAAAGTAATGAAGTAGTAGCACGATTTAAAACCTGCGAACTGTGAAGTGTGAGTATAACGAAGTAGTTCATTGAAGTACTTCGTACAGTGTTGACCCATCACTAGTTCAGTGTACGTGTATAGGTATGTAAAGGGAAATAGAATCGAATACATCGAGTCCGTACAAATGTCAAAGATTTTGTCGGGTAACAAATATTTATGTTCCTTACAAGGATCAGCTCTTTGGGCCCACAAGGGTCCGGAATTAGTCCGCCCCTCCGTTCTGGACACCGTCAATCATTGCATGCTTAGTGTTACAGTACACACTATACGGAATCCTCAACGGAAATCTATTTCAGGTTTATTTCTTTTTTGTTATTCATTTGAACATCATGAATAATATATTGTGAGATAAAGTGAACATATTTAATAATATACTGAAAGAGAAAGTGATATCGTGAATAATATACTAAAAGATATAGTGACCTTCATTTGTGATCATAGTGAATAATATATGAATAATAATCATAAATAATGTAAATTTAGTATATTAAACATACCATCTAAAATAATATGAAGGGACCATCTAACACTAACACCAGTGTATGAAGTGAAGCCTGTAATATCATAAAAAATAATAAAAGCAGACTGAATATGGTGCAAATGGGGTTACTCGGGGAATTGTATTGAAATTGGAATGGTTTGGTCATGTAGAACACGCGGGTTACTAAAGAATCGAAACAAAAATAATATTTTCAAATTCAAAAAATAATACGTAAGACGAGTGTTGAAAGTGAAAGAAACAAAGAATTTTCGCGAAAGACCTGTCAAACATCAATTATACGTAAGGTAAACTAGACGCTAAGATATACGAGTAGATCACATATAGACTTGGCACGATCAGTTAACTATGCAGAATATTGGAGGACAGCTCAATTATCGACGAACATCCATAAAAAAGTGTAAACTAAGCAAAAGTGACGTGTAAGTAAAGAAATGTGTAACATTCTATTATAACTGCTGTACGTTGTGACGTTAAGCACTTGCTCAACTAACTTGTTAACTTCAACAAGAAATCAAATCAACCTATATGGATCGACCTATACTCGCATGTGAACCATGGAAACGCACCCATAAATTATACATTATTAATTATAGTTTTGTTCTGTGATGTTTCTATTCTAATAAATACATTTACGAAATAATTTATTGCAATCGCTATAAACATTATTATTCATCGATGTAGGCCAACACCGCTACGCTCGAGTAACATATCCATTACTTCTAGGTTCCTAAATTAATACTCTCCCGGATTACCTAAGGGATCTACATACTACTAACAGTTTATCCTGACATCCTAAAATAGTTGGCAACCACCAAATAACTAGTAACACAAGTCACATCCACACCAGGCTCGAAAAATTTCATCTAGTCGACTGTATCATCCCTTCGAGGCGAGGGATGAATTTATTTACCAGATTAGCACTGCAGCCAGTGCGGATTGTAATGAAATAGTTTATCCTCAGCTGTATATTGGCAAACCGGGGGTGGAAGCTCGTGTTAGAGTCATGGGGGAAAAGGTTTAGTTATACAAACCGTTTTACATTGGTATTTCACACCGGTGTAATTATCGGCCGAGGCTCTCACTTCTTGCTAAAGATGACATGGATAACAATAGCGGCTGTTCTAAAATAACTAAATAAATAAATTAAAAAAACCTCTAATAAAAAAATAAGAAATATGAAAAATGATCCGAACTCACCTGCCGATGAAGTGAATACCCAGGACCGTTCTATGAGCAAAAGCTCTCTTATTGGCCTTATTCATTCACCGACAGGTTGGCATTTATTTTAAATGCCACAATTCATTGCAGTCTTACTGTAATACAACAAGGCATGGCCGCCAACCAAGAACCATTCACTGTCCCCCGTAAACTTTATTTAAAAAAAGTACAGATGTCATATAAGAAAGCAGGAGAAATTACATAGATTCAAAATAAAACTAAGCAAATATGTGCAAGATAAGTTATAGTAAAAATGAATATTGTGATGTTGTTTATATTAGACGATATAAAGATGTAATAAACCTAGTCCGCAATATTTTATGCGTGGATACCTGACTAAATTACTAGTCGAAAATGTTCAAGAAATATATATAAATTCTCAATGTTATGAAAAATATTATTTTAAAATTTTAGTCATATTAAGTCTACGTACTTTGAAATAAATATTTGTGATCTATTTTTCCATATTTAATTATATCTTTACTTCAAGCTCTAAATCATCTAACAAATGATAGTCTGTCTGCTCGAAATTCGATGACCTTTAATTTTTTGTATTTTAAATATAATTTGAAATTAATAGAATATTTAAATTAATCTAAATAATCTCACAATTGCGATTTTTTTTGATATCCTTCTGTATCTGAAATGGTTGAGATTAGGCACATATTCCTTGAGCATTTTCACTCGTAATTTAGTCAGGTATCCACCCATAAAATATTGTGGACTAGGTATGTTACACCATGTATATATATATATGTATATTTATGTAATACTGGAAGACGATCCTGTTAGAAGCCACAATAATAAGCGAGCTTGTTTGAGAATATATGTACGAATGTGAATAAGACGAGAATTGCGCGTCAGGACAAAATAGTGTGCTTACCCTCGCAGGGAAACGGCGTGATGGTAAGTAAGCTAGTAAGAATAAATAAATAAATCATAATATACTCAACAATAAATTAATAGATAAATAATCATACTTAATCAATGTTTTAAAAACACAGTTGTACAGATAACAGGCAGTTAATTACTTCCGAAGCTGTACTCAACCGCCACTGTGGGATGTCAACACACAATGTTCAACGCAGCCAGCGCTAGCACCCGGCCCTTTAATTTTCTCCCACTCTTGAGCCGATAACATCCTATACAAGCTTTGTATTCCACCGCGTAAATTCTACACGCGTAGTATTAGTAATCATTTGTAACCTTAAAGCAACAAACTCAGCTTAAAAAGTGCTTTCATGTAAATAAAATGTTTAATTTGCTAACACACAGCAAACCGAGGTATCGGAGCATTCTCCAATGTCGTCTATCTTCACAAGTCAGGTTCACCTTCCAGTCACGAATACATGGTCTTGTGACGTCAACGTCCATTACCTCTTCAACAAATATGACCACTTGAAATGGTTGCATGTAGATTTTTTGGGCAACATTTTGGTTCCTTTGTTTTCTGGCGCATTTGTATCTTAGATCCCTAAGAGATATTTCAAGCATACCTATTTACATTGTTCTTTGGACAGCTTTTAATTTGTGTATGACATTGACGTCTCGGCTCCATAACTACTGGAAGCATGCAGTAGTTATAAGTTGATATTCGACAACTCTATATAAAAAGGCTGATCCTTCATTATCCTTGATTATGCTACGAGAGCAAAAAAGAATAGGCTCACCGTTAAGCCTAAAATAAAAACAAGCTTTGGTCAATCCATCCATATGTTTCTGGCCCCCGAAGCCTATAACACTTTGCCGAGCAGTATGAAACAATTCTCGATGGACAAACTCAAACACCATCTCAGGAGCTGGTTATTGGGTGTTGGCAGAATGGAAACTGAGCAAAGATTCATGGAAATGATCACGCGAACAGAACATCATTTCTTTATATTAATTTTTCTGTTTGTTTTTTTTAGTGTTTCAATCATGGGATAGCGAGAGAATTTTACTTATTTATTATGTTATTAGAATTTTTTATAACCCTGTTTTCTTCATTCCTAATATTTTTGGTTAAGATAAAAAAATAATAATATGAATAATGGTTTTCATATTTGTATGATAGACGACGGAAGAACCTGTCTCCTAGTTAAGGGGACAGTGAACATCTCTTACATTATGAGGCTTGTTCGCCTTTTTTGTATATTTATAATAATGTTTATAATCTATAATATGTACGTATATTATCATCATGAACACAATAAAATAAATAAAAAATAAGGCTTTAATGTTTAGAGATTATGGCATTTAAAAATGTAAGTCTACTTGACTAATCACATCATCGCGTATATCAATTTGTGTATTTTTACATTTTCGCATTAAATTTTTTTACATACTTTTTATAATTTTTTTATTGAATTTAGCGAAAATACAATGGCAAAATAAATTCAATTTCTAAATATATGGTTACATACATACATGGTTTTTCTTTCGCTTACCTCTCCAAAAAAGAGACCAGCTTTTGTGCTTGGAGATTGTGATTTACACTAAAATAATTTTCATAGGTAACAAACTCTAGTTTATGTTTTTAATATTTTACAATATGTAATTTTATATAGATAATATTTGCCACGCTTGTTCAATAATCTGTATGCAAAAATATTATTATGTTTAAAACATTTTAGTTAACGGTGCATCGTACCATTTAAATACTTGAATAAATAAGTCAAAGTTTTCCCAAAATGGGTGAAAATTTTATTGAATCACCCTATCATTTTCTACCCTTGAATATCGATACTACAATTAAATACCCTTTCACAACGCTGCGAAAGAACAGTCTATCTCATTTCAATTCAAATGTTCACCAGCTCGAAGAAAAGAGACAGATGGATGATGTTCTTGAATGGTATTGTTGCCCACTGCCTGGGACACGTGATAATATAACGTATTAGCTGTAAGGGTGGATTGTTTACTATATACAAATATAAAACTGATTGAATTCGAGACATCATTGTTATAAGTGAGGGTGAAATGTTCATTAAATGTGTATACAACACACAAATATTTTTTTGTACTTATCATTCTAGGAATTGTTTATTAGTGTTTAATCTTTAAATGTTTATTTTGTATTTAATACGAAAATAGCTTTACTGTATACGTGAAATAATTATTAATTTGTATTAGATTTCATTAAAAAGCTGACAAAGATACGTCAGTAGGTAACAAGTTTCCATAAATTCTGCAAAGTCTCTGAGAAATCGAGGAAACAGATATTGCTCAATAGTCTAGACACGTCTGTTGAAAAGACGATGAACTGTGAAAAAAAGATCCTAGACACTGGTATAAAATTTTTTGGCTGATCTCAAGCTCGCTTGAGAGGCTACAACATACGAACTACGAAATGATGTTGGAATACACTATAATAAAAAAAACGTTATTCTATAGAATTAGTAGACCTATAGATAGGAGTCGGTGGAGACCACTTGTGGAGGAAGTCAAATCCCATTAGGGGATGTAGTGGCGTGGAAGTAGGATTTGGTAAAAATTTGGTTTTGTAAAAGATGCCATTGCACGCAGTTTTTAGTCAAGAAAATATCTTTTGAAAAAACAGTACAATAATATTATATTTACACTGATCTTATATTTTTTCACTTTTACTTTACCTTGTGTATGCATTAATTTTGTTTATGCGTGTTGTATTGCAAATTAGTATTTTTTCTCCGATGTATTTTCACTTTACTTGCTTTGTATGTACTTTCATAAAATGAGTTATATTGGTTTATTGAGTTGTGACATATGATTTATTTGCCGATTTGCTCTAAAACAGGCTTACCTAGTTCGGCGATGCATTTTAAAAAATCTATCTGTAACAAACTGTATTTTTAATTGTACAATATGCATTATAAAGGTGTCCAGCGGAAAAATTTCAAGATTAAATTGTAATTGCTCGTATACCATCAGGGTGAAGTAAGTGGGAGGGATATTGTTCGACGCGCGTGATTTGCTGATTTTCCAGTCGCAATGAGTCACTGGTCGGGAGTGTACCGCGCGTTCGCGGTTGAGCAATATTTAAAGTGCGGTGATTCATTGGTTCGTACGCGTCGCGCTTTTTGTACTCGCTTTAATATTCGACGAGTAAGTGATGGGCCGAGCACGCAACCTATCCGGTGTCGGGTTCAAATTTCAGACAAGAAAGGACAATGTTTAACCAAACTCCTCCGGAACCATCAACGTCAGCAGCGACGCCGGAACATGTGGCTCAAGTTCGACGTGAAATTATGCGCAATCCACGTAAATCAATAAGGTAGATTGTAGTCTGTACTGGAATTAAAAATTAACAGTGCACGTTATTTTGAAAAAGAAGCTACAGTTTTACCCATATAAACTGCAAATCATGCAGTTTCTCAACGAAAATGACTATTCTTTACGTGAAACTTTAGCGAAAACGACGCCGGAATAGCACGAATGCTCGGAAATATATCGTTTACTGACGAAGCACATTTTCATATCGATGGCTATGTTATTAAACAGAACATGGGATACTGATGCCACGACAATCCGAGAGAATGCCGTCAAAAACGTTTACATTATCCAAAAACGACGGTGTAGTGTACAATTTCTGCCCGAGGGATAATTGGCCCTTATTTGTTTAACCAGCGAGAGACAGCCACTGCTAACGCGTATTGCCAAATGATCAATAAGTTTTTGGTACCGCAACTGCATCTGTTTCCCGGGTTCAACAACGGAATACAATTTCAGCAAGACGGGGCCACTTCACATGCAGCTAGAGTTTCAATGGAGAAGCTGAGAGGACTTTTCCCCAATAAATGAATCAGCAAGTACGAAGACATACCCTGGGTACCTTGGTCACCGGACCTTACACCGTGCGACTTTTTTGTGGGGATACCTTAAGTCGAGAGTTTACAATCCTCGAACAATTCAGGCCCTACAAGAAAATATCCGCCGTGAAGTTGCTGTCATTGAACATTGATGTAAAGATGCCATTACATTACACAGATTCGGATTGAACAAACAAATTGGATACGCGTGAACAAGTATATTAAAAACTCTTGCCGTGGGTAACTATGCCACTCTCTTCGATCCTCCGCCAATCTCTTTCTTGTCAATTCTACTACTCCGATAATTTCGGCTTTCATTCGGCCTTTCACTTTAGGCCTCTTCTGGGTTGTTTTTTGTTTCATGGATACTATTCATTAATATTCATTATCCATTGCATATTTTTGCAGCAAGAAATATGGCACATGACTAAGACTAAAGATTCACATATCAAATGATTCCAGTCGATTTGGTAATGTGTCCATGTTTTCATTTCATACAAGAGTTCCTATAAATGTAGTATTGTATTCTTCTCATACTTTAATTATAGTTTAGGTAACGACCGAACAATACTACTTTCATTCAAATTAATTTCACTTCAGCTTGCTCTAAATAACATTTAATTTCAATGAAAGAATCCTATTTTGAAACTGCACACTTTCAAACACAAAAATTTGTTTTTATTACATGTATTTTTTGTGTCTGCAAGAGAATTTTGTTCAGTTCTCATGTCCATTGCACTTTTTCTTCTCTCTTCTTTCTTCTTCTAAATCGTCAGCTTTCTTGTCCAAGCCCTAAAGATTCAGCTGAGCACTTAGTCGTCATCGATTATTGTTCCAAGAGTTTTGCCTCGTTGGTCAGGCGTAAATCACCGCCAAATTTCCCCTTTATCTAGGCTAAAGACGTCAGGCAACTCGCATCGGCTTCTGAGAGCTGATTCTGATTCTCGCTTCTTTTCTTTATCACGGCCCGCCCACTGAACAGCGGACCGCTCGCGCCTGTTCCTCCACGCTAGTAAAAGTGACAACCCGCTATCTTGTCATAAACATAGACTTTTACCGCTTAGCGGACGTGTAATTGGCTAACCAGAAGATCGTGTGCGCACACACGTCAAAACACATCTGCTTCTGTTTACTGAGGTGGTGCACACACCTGGAGATAGCTCTTTCTCATGTGACAGTAAATGTGTAGATCTATCGGACAGTTTCTGAATGCACCCGTTCAATACCTAGGTGCAAACCATAAGCTCTTATCAGCCGCATAATTTTGCCGGTACCGACCAGTTATTGACAACAATAATATGCGCGAGCAGCCGTAAACCTCTATCAACTGTAAATATCTTTTATTTTCCAACCTGCTCTAGCCACATTCACACACACCTCGCGATATTTGACAAAATAACAGATGAGTGCTGGTGTAACTTGGGGAAAACTAGGCGCTCACACATATCACCTTCTGATCCACATTCTAATATAAAGACTTTCTTTCACCGCAATACAATCATTCCCATATATATATATATCAGTTTTGATAAAAAAGACTAATTTGATAATTTGTAGATTAGTCTTTGTGTTATTAAGCCATCGAGCTGGGCAGATATCTTAAAATATTACGGACTACGTTACACACTGTTACGATAGTTCCAAGTCTCAGCGTTGTTGGAACCGATGGCATTAATTACAGCGGCTTTTAATATACAGACTTACCCGCAGCAAACAATCGCAATCAAACACTCCAGGCGGCCCTTATTCGCCCTCAGCTTTCATTACGACACGGGCCTGTCCGTGGACAAGAAATGTCAATGGAACCCGACATCTGGATGCCGATCACGTAGCGCAAATAAGGTCGTCCTTTCCACCGTTCAGCCTTAATTATTGCGGAACAGAAGTGGGTGGCGAGGGGGATCTACGGGGATGTAGAAGTCACCAGGGTGCTCGAGTTTACTAATTTTAAAATAAAGTTTCTTACAAAAACAATTTATAATACCTCCTCACCAACATAGTAAGTTGATTTCGAACTTATATGCTGCAGGTTTATCAAATTGATACATTTATTATTCCAAATTTAAAACCTTTGAGTAATATTCGCTAGAAGACGCCAGAAATTATACCACTTCTATTTTATTAAATTTTGGATAAACTAATATAAAGTGTTTTTTTAAAGGTCTATTTTCAAATTGGCAACACTTCTTCCAGCGACAGCCAAATTGACAGCTAATAGCTGATTTGTACTCAGTTTGGTTTGCCATTTCACCATAAATAGACTTACGTCTGAACATCGCTTGCAAATTGTGCAAATTTATTTCAAAAATCGTGATTCAGTTCGCGAAACTTGCGCTACGTCCATTTTACAGTAGACATAATCATACATCCGAGCAAACCATGAATCTTTTTTGCACCACGCATACTAATACGCATCCGCGGAGACGTCGTACAGTGCGCACCGAAGAAGCTGTTGCTACAGTAGAGCGTTGTATTGAGGAGGACCCGAATGAGTCGATATGCCATCGTGCATAGCAATAGATCCATGATTACTGACATTTTCGTTCCCCAATTTAATGGAATTAATGTGGAAAAGTTACAACAAGACGGCGCAACATGCCACACAGCGCGCGCCATAATCAATCTATTGAAGGAAATATTCGATGAGCGCATAACTTTTCGTAATGGGCCTGTGAATTGGCCTTCAAGATCGTGTGATTTAACACCTTTGGATTATTTTCTGTGGAGATATAGACCAGAGACGATAGATGACTTGGAAACAATCATTCGTCGCGATATTGCCGATATACGTCCCCAGCTGCTCCAAAAAGTGATCGAAAATAAGACTTCCAGATTGCGCTTTATTCAAGCTAGCCGCGGCACCCATATGCGCGATATCATATTTAAGCACTAATGGCATAAAATTATATTTCCAATAAAGCTAATACCATGGCCATTACCACGATTTTGATGTGTTTTATTTCATTTTAATGTTCTATACCTCTAAAAAAAACACTATTTATTAAGTAGAACACATTATTATTGTAAATTTGTTATTTTTAGGAACACTGTAGTATTTTAATACAAATTAAAGGTATCAATTAGAAAGATATACAGGAAAATTCAATTTATCGAAAAATTATTTTTGTTGCTACCAAAATTCGAACCTGGATCCTTTCCGGTCCGGGGAAATGCGTTAACCGATTACATCACACCAACTTGGTAAGCTGACGACAAGTTGTCGAACTTATATTCTGCAGTAATAATAATAATGTGTTCTCCTTAATATATTAGTTGTATCAAAGTTTATCAAAAAGTTAATTTAAAGGAATTGATTTAATTTCTGGCATCTCCTAGCAAATATTACTCAAAGTTATTTGGAATAATAGATGTATCAATTTATAATATTTCATTTAAATTAAGCCAACACTAGTATTTCCAATCTTTGTATATGGGTCGGATAAACTAGAGCACAGGAGAAGCATTACGACACGTTTCGAATCCCATGAGCAACTCAAAATAATTAGCTAGAAATAAACGTTGAGCAACGACTATCTTCCATAATACAAATGCGCATATTGAAATATAGAAAGACGGGAGTGCTAATTGAGCAAAGTAATAATTGTCGTGAGGTTTTCTTCGACAAATTATTTCATGTTATGATTTAAGTCAACAATAATAATTATTATTGGCATCGGCAATATATGTGTCACTAGCGTAGGCGTTAGCGGTATGTTATAACATTTATGTTGTTGTGAAATAAAGTATGGTGTATGTCAAAATATTTGGCTGTATGTAATTATAAAAAGGATCTATGAGTGGACGCCAGGGTCCTATATTTCCCGGCACAGATGACGAAGATATGGCTGTAACTAGAGTAGGTGAAACAAGACTGGAGTGGTCTGCGGAGAAGCGGTTGGCTAGCTCCTAGGACTCGTCCGATACATCCGCTATTTTTTGGTGCGTTTCGGCACTACATGGCTGGTCAAGTGATTTGTTACGCGACCATGTCTGTGGAGCACGAGCAGGACCACCACAATGTGGTTGATTCAAGATAGATGCACGAGTCGTTTAATCAAAATAGTTGCTCAAATACAGGTAAATAGACACAGTAAGGTCGTGAAGCGATTACTGGAAGCCGGCCGAGAGAGAAGTGACTTGTTATGGCTGACTCCCGGAACAGCTATACTGCGATGTATTTTCGTCGTTTTATGTAACGGTACATCTGTGCCTTTAAAGTTGATATGACCCTGATTTACCAACGAGGTAAATGTGAGGCGCCTCCATATAATACTTGTTAAATCATAGGTAAATGTAACGTTATATAATATGTCATACCTTTAATTATTTTTTTTATATAACTCCGAGAGATTATTTCGCAACATAGCCTGCAATATTATTTCGACACATTTGTTTCGTCTAAAAACGTGTAATCTGACACTTCTGGTGTCTTCATTATTGTAATGACCACAACATCTCTGCCAAGAGCAAAACGAAGAAGAAAAATCTTGAAGCACATCTTTAGACTGCTTTAACGTGCTCTATAATATGTTTAATGAGCAAAGCGTATCGAAGATTACTAATATAGGAAGACCTTTCTTCATACGGAGAGAATACCAATCACTTTTGAAGATTAGACTACACGATGTGAAAGCTTGGAAAGATATGTGCTAATATGGTGCTAAGTTTAGGTGACAATTTCCTCAAAGTCTACGAGTATCTATACGGTCCGTGTCGAAATAATCTCTGAAATATGGGATTTACTCCCTTGAGATTCTTTGGAGGCAGCTCTCGGCTTTCGACACACAATGTCTCAGAGATTCGCTATCTCGCACATCACTTCATGCTTGTTGTACGCCAAACATCAAATGTCAGTCCATCAACGGTTGATAGACGTTCGTTAGTTAGGTGTATTTAAATCCATGGGAAAGACTCGACAATGGCACGTATTTTTGTGGTTTTCTCTATGTTCGGTATTTAAGACAGGACTACATCGCCGATCACTATGAACGTGTGTGGATGCTCTTTTAGGTTTACTATTCCTATCTGTTCGTCGTCGTCCAGCTCTTACCTTAGAACACGACTTTTTGTATGTGTATTATCTATGACTTTTATACTGTCAAGAAGTAAACATCCCACTGATCTGTTATTTGTACGGTTACTGGTACTATTGTGTTTCGGTTTTTATCAATTTACAATCACTATTGGATGATACAAAGTGCTTCGTGTTAATCATCGAAGAAGTTTCCTAAAGTTCGGGAGAGCTATGAGTACAGCAAGAAAATTCAGGTAAGTCGTGCTTTCTGGTTGATCCTTGAGCCCTTATTGATCTGTCTTTATACCAAATTTTGACCCCCCTTCCTACATCCCGTTTTCTCACTCCTTTGTGTAAACACTCTATAACGAAACCTTCTACAAAAACGTAACCTCTAACCTGGAAGAGACATTAATACTAGAAGAAACCTTAAATTAAACATAAAACCATGTCCAAATCAAGAATTTTTTTTTTAAAATACAACACACTTTTTTTATTTCTTCTATTTAAATTAATTACGTGGCAATTATGTTACTGGGCCAATTTTACTGAAAGGTATTAAATTAATTTTTGAGAACATGTAATTGAGAATCAAGGTCTGGTTAAGTCATATTTATATATATACGGTCCGTGCTAGGGCACTGTAATCCTTTTAACGAGAAATGAAATCCTGCTTGCCCTGTTCGCTAAATGAAATGGTAGTTGACTCGCTCGTACGTGTCTCGCAGGCTTCGCTGGCGATTTCTTTTAATTCACTCCCTGAATCAACTCTGCCTGCCAGCGCCTCTACCTCGCTGCAGATACACCCGAGTACACTGTAAACACATTAACACAAGTTATACACAAGTAGCTCCTTACCTCACTGTGCGCCGTGCGACTCGGCTAGGAAAAAGTTTGGCCGAGTAGTTGCAGAAAAATGTGCATTAATAGAACCGATAAAAATATTATATAGTAAGAATTTATTATAAATAATTAGACAAAATACTTTGTTTAAACCACTATTTATTAATAATTTAACATGTATAGATATCTATGGTATCTTCTTCAGGAAGCAATGTATACTGAAATTAAAAATATAACCATAAATAGAAACAAAACTCTAAAGTGGTGAATAAGTAAGAACTAATATGAAAACAAATTTAAAAGGTGACTATTGGCAAAGAGGATTTGATATTTTATAATATTTAGCTTACTATCAACACTTTTTCTTATTTCTAAAATTTATAATTTATCTAACTGTAAGCCCCTAATATTTGTATATATAATTTCTAAACCCTTGTTAATATAAAAAGAATGGTTTGTTTCCAAAATGTGATTGGAAAATTCTGAATTGTTGTCGCTATTTAAGCATCTCAATATTAAATTAAGAATAATAAATTATTATGTTTTTGACAACGTATCTATTTGTGTATTTCGTCACCTAAACAGCAACACCATTTATCTAAAAATTGTGTATTTTACAGAAGAGAGAGAGAGAGAGAGAGAGAGAGAGAGAGAGACATAACTAGTTTTAATGATTTTTGTAGAATTACTCAAGTACTACTTACTTTTTCTAGAGTTGTAAAGAGGAACAGATTCTTTCTAAACTGATACTGAACAAAAATTAGGTACGATTCCCTTGACTTGTGCGCAATTGACAGGGACATTACATATGATATGTGGTGATTACATTTCTTTGATTTGCACATCCCTAGCGGACGCTATCTTGAAACAAGTGATATAGAATGATTCCCCGCGAAAATTCAAATCCAATGATATATATATATCTCAATTTGACAAAAAATTGAGATATGCAGTGTTTCTGATTAGGTGACGATTTGTATTATTTCTGTCAAACTGACATAAATAATACAAATAGACTGAATGGGATCGCTCAGGTTTATGTATGTGTGCGTGTTGTGTGTGGATATGTTTAATCAATATATATATATATGATAGAGTGAATAATGAATAAGATTTTAAAGAAAACACAGTATCGTTGTGAAGTTGCAGTATTTCCAAACATAGTTCTGTAGTATTTTTAATACAAATTAAATTAATCAACTAGAAATACTTGGGTTCCTATTCCATATTAGATTCCATTTATATATTTTTTATTTTACGTTAATTTTCATTAAAACTGTAAGGCTGTGACCTATGACTGATTACCAATAAAAATCTGACTGATTTCGAATAATACGACTGATTACCAATAAAAATGTGACTGATTTCGTACTATTATTATTCAATATATAAAATGGTATCCAATATTTGGTTACTGACCACTAAGTATTTTCATTGTTGGAACTAGAACTAGAGTGGTAATTTAATACATTCACACCGATCTGCTATAACTTCGCTCCTGCGATCAGCTTCCTTTCGGCATGTTTCACAATCTTCCGTCCCCAGAGAACACACTCCCCGAATGTAGCACACGAACTCGCCCGCGCCTGTCCATCTCCTCGAATAAGGCGTTAGGCGTATGCGTGACGCGTTGCCCCGGCGGCGGACATCTTGAAAGAGACACATTTATAAATGAATGGTAAAGACTTTTAATTAAAAACGCGACTCGGTTTGATTCCGAGTTGAAAATCAATAAATTTTCCCTTATCTTAATTCGTCCGTAGCGAACGTGGACAGAGGCGGATTGGAAAAATGTCGATTAAAATTTTTAATGAATAAGGCCGACTTAAGTACTTTTGTTGTCATTTCCAGTTGCATCGAGACTACCGTCAGAAACGCAAAGCCCGCAAAAGCTTGTGATACGGAATATTTATTTTATTTTATTTCAATTTAAAACTGTCGCAATGTCTACTAAAATTTTCGTACTGAAATAAAACCGTCTGGTAATGAAATTGTGAGATGGAAACGCTCACGTCACTCCCAAGACTTATCTGACTCGCTTCTCCCATCTCAGTAACTAACGTTGATTCGGTAGATTAACAGCTTAAAAATCGTTTTTAACTTCTGTTGGATTTTAAAAATAAAACGGTTTTAAATTAAATTCTATACCGATATCAATTATATTTTAATCGTTAAACAATAATAATATGATTAAGTATGAGCACTATTGATATGTTAAAAATAAGATCTAAGTTAAAAAATCGATGACTCATACAACAATTATCACTCACTGCAAACATCGCTCGTATGTGCGTTAGGTGTAGAGTTCACTAGGAAGGTAGGAAAACAATTAATTATAATTACATTAATTTTTGATATTTTGAAACATCATTTTGATCACATTTACGTCGTAGATCACTCCAGTATGAAATTTTGGGAGCGAGTTAAAATATGCAAAGATCAAAAAATTGTTTACGCAGTTTGTCAATGTAACGTAGGGCTAACGGAAATGAAGAAAAAAATTTGAATATTACTTTATCAAAAATATATGCATTTATTTGATTTTTAATTTAATTCAATTACAGTAAAATAAAACAAATATATAGCTCATTTATACTCTCTAAACTTACAGTAAATTAAAACATTACAGTAAAAAATTAAATTTGTCATCAATATATGTCACGATGAAGCGAGTTTACTTTTGCTCTAACAAAAAAGTCAATACAAAAAAAAAACCTAGTACTCCTTGAAATATTATATTCATTTTTAAATCCATTGGTTACTTTACCGATATCCTCACTTCTATATAAATGTTATTCAAATATGAAAAAATACACTGAAGCAAGCAAAAGATGCAAAAATGTATATATTATATATGATATAATATACTTTTAAAAAAACATAACTTATTATTATTATTTAAAAACAATCCATTTAGTTAGACAAAAAATAATGTTATATAAGTTCGAATCAAATGAAGTTTTTTTTGCTCAGTCCACAATTCAACTACTTTAAAAACTACCCTGCAGACATGCTTGATAATATACCGATTCACTTCTGGCAGAATGTTACAGGGTTGGCAATCAACTCCACTGGTGGAAATCCACTTGCCTTCTTTCGAACGGCTCTGTCATTATTGGGAGAGGTCGTCCCCTCCCACCCTGTTCGTCTGATGAGTCTCTCAATACTTGTTTACTCGACGGTCCAAACTTGAAAGAGATTGTTCAACATTCTAGTATATTAGTTGTACTTAAATATATATATATGCATTTTTCATTGTTTCAATTTATGATTGTTCTTTTGTGCTAAAATATTTATTTTCTCGCTGAGACAAATTAACCTTGAATAACTTTAGGGGTACTGCAACATGAAATAACAACAATACTTGTTGGCATTACTCGTGCGAATTTGTTATATTATTTATCATGGCTAAACTACCTTATTTAAGCCGGAGTGCGTATGAAAAATTTAATATTTCGGAATAAAAGAGAGACTTTCATCTAGCAGTAGACAGATAATGACAACTTGGCTTATTTTATAGTACGATGAGCTAAACATAATGTGGCACTTGTCGAATCAACTTTAAAGTAACAGGCAGAGTGAAACACAGCGGCGCGCGCATCATACTCACTACTTTCTACTTACTTATCTACCAGTCTCCAGCCCAGCAACGACTTTCACTCGTTTTCTCCACCTCATTCATGAGATGTACTCGCCAATTTTATTGTAACCTATTGTGACATTATGATGCATTCGTCAACGTATGAGAACTCACCAAAAACATCAGATATAAAATATCACATTGTGTGTGGGATGATCTATGACACAAAGCAAGATGGCGTGGCTGTCACTTTTACTGGCGAGAGGATCGAGACTGGTGAAGTTGAAGGCGAAAGCTGACCAAGATGAAAAAGAAAAGGCGTAAGATAGGAACACGAGTCTCATAAGAGCCACAATTGGAGAGGTCAGGCGTTCTTGGCGATATTTTTGGGAAGATGGCAAATTCTGAACTTCACCCGTAAGAACCCGTAATCTGTAAGAGCTAATTGAAGCCAGCCGGTGACGTGAAGCTCGGGGTCTTGCGTTCTATCCATAGCATGAAAAGAATGCCCGGTTAGTCCGAGCAGAACCTGACACTGTAATAAATTAATAAAGTAAACAAGTACTTTATTTAATTTACGCCCCACCACTATCTCAATTCTTTTCATTAATCGCTGTAGCTAAGATGAATATTGTAATATTCAAACACGAACAATAGTCGGATGTATGAAATCATTACCACCATAAGTTATTTAACACATTCAACATACATGTGTTACAACACAGGGTATTCAACTTAGTCATGCATGTATTAAATGGTTTCAATTTATAATATGGTCACTAGCGGTCAATCTGGCCATACTTTAACCGTAAAGACTCCAAGAAGATATGATAATTCAAACTTCATATCATCAATACCTTAATCACTTATATATATAAATTAATCCGTTGTCATCACCTACCGGATTTGGCATATTCGACATACCAGATATTTGTGAGATAAATCCAATTTTATCCCAAATACTTTTAAATACTGCTGATAATTGAACTCTATTAGGTTTACATTTGGTACCAATGAACAATTCATTTGCTACTAAACAGCGAAAAGATTTTGTAGGTTAAACATATTTAACTTTACTTATACGTTGCACAATTTATATGCAAAATCTACGCATTAATTCATATAATATTCCAATGTCCTTCTATTAAATTTGTCATGCTTTGGTAAATTTCAAAGGAAATCGAAGCGGTACGTTAGAGTGAAGCGTTAATTTCTTTGGAAAAAATGTGTATGATCTTTTTGTTCATTATATTACAAATTTTTTAATTGAAACACTGTTGGTGTATTGTGATCATTTAAATATCACACACATACCTACAAACTTGTCGTGATTTTAAATTTTAAATTTAATATTACAATGTCCTTCTATTAAATTTGTCATGCTTTGGTAAATTTCAAAGGAAATCGAAGCGGTACGTTAGAGTGAAGCGTTAATTTCCTTTGAAATATATGTGTATGATCTTTTTGTTCATTATATTACAAATTTTTTAATTGAAACACTGTTGGTGTATTGTGATCATTTAAATATCACACACATGCCTACAAATTTGTCGTGGTTTTAAATTTTAAATTTAATATTACAATGTTTTTCTGTTCTGTATGAGTCACATATAGGGAAATTGAAAAGTACACCAAAGCATTAACTATATTGAAGTGTTAATTACCTTTGAAATATACAAATTAGATGGACATGTGACCTCTTTGTTATGAAAGTCAATATCTATTGTCAGTAATTTAAAAAATTTAAACATTAAATGTAATTATTTAAATGATTATATTTTTTTCACAGATACCTTATAAATGTACATCATTCGAACGGTTTTTAAATATAACGCATATATATACATCCAAATGTGCTTTTATGTATCACACTTAGAGAAATTTCAAAGTAAACTGAAGCATTACATTAGTGTGTAGTGTTAATTTATTTAAAAAAACTTTCATTAAATGAGTTTTGCATTTTTTTTTCTTAATTTATATTTTTTTGAATTAGAAAGGGGTTTTCTCTACTAGTTTGAATAAATTGTCTGAATATAGTTAAATGAAATCGATGTTTTCAATTGACTTCGCGATAGTATACAACATATACATATATTTTAATGAATGAAACAAAATATTATAAGAAACAAAATATGAAAATGTTAATTTGAGAATAAAAAAAATTAATAAATAAATGTTACTTATTAGTTTGATGAAGTTGGCGAACGGTTTGAGTCACACTGAATGTCGGGTCAGATTGTAAACAAAGCACTTTGAGAATCTTGGTGGCTTATCCAAATACACGTCGGTGGATATTTTGTTACATTCGTACATTGGTTTGATAAAATGTAAAAATACAATCGAAGTAAGGCACGAAAGGGTGGATTCGAAGCCAATGGCGGCACTAAGCTGGAAAATTTTTTCAGTCAATAAACATATTACTGAAATTTTAGTCAAAGACTCTCAAAAAATATCGGAAGCCATAGCTCTGTTTTCAGAAGAATTTGACAAAAAAAATTTTTTTTCTCAATAGGTTATTGCATTTACAAATTCAAATATATTTATTTTAATATTTTTTCCATCTGGTTATTTCCTTTTAATTCGTGGTCATAATAAGATGCATTTAAAAAATCAGACCAAAAAAATTGTGTTCCTAGACTCGTTCTGCAATGACTACGTCATGGACTTTCGACTCCCACGAACCTTAAGAAAAAAAAAAGACGTTTATTAATGAACTTTCGACATCGATGGACTTTCTTACAAAAATATAAAATAAAAATATTATTATCATTACTTACTTACTAACCATCACGCCGTTTACCGCGGGGGTAGACAGAGAGGATAGAGCGCCACACTCTTCTGTCCTGACACATAATTCTCACCTATTATACTTATTCTCATACAACCTCGCCGATTATTGAAGCTTCTAATAAGACCATCCTCCAGTATCTGGTTCACCTAGTCGTGCCAAATCTTCCGCGGACGCCCTCTACTTCTGATGCCGTCAATAGTTGCGTTATAAATCATTTCTTACCATTCTCTCCTCATATGACCAAACTAAGTTGTAATTATCACGTTCAATAATGATTTTTAACATCAGGGGAGTTTCTTATAAAACATCAATTTGTTTTAGATCACCGCACGCCACTGCGTAAAGGGGTTGGCGGGGGATTCCGAAGGAAGAGGGCGATATTTACCAACACAATCTATCCAGTTTTATAAAACAACCCACTTACTTGATTCTGTTTGTGTGCGTGTATATGAACCCTATTTATTATAAACTCCATCCAGCCGACGAGAAGGTTAGTCGAAATGGGAGGGTTTTATTTATATTTCGATGTGGTATTTTATATAGAAACAATTGACTACAAATTAATCGATACATATTCTACCATGCATTCAATTAATTAACATTCATTATTTGACCATATCGATCATATTAAAATACAATCTGATATTGTTAGAAAATTTTCTATAACAAAATAAACCTATAGAAGATAAGAATACACCCAAATTTGAATCCCGAGAAACGCCGGGCATCGACTGCAAGTTACGATATAATGTATGTTAAGTATCTGTGAAAAAAATAGCTACATTAATAAAAAATCTTTTGTAATAATGAATTCTAAATGGTACCCCCAACGACGATTGGCTATTTGAAAAGACGTTCGACTTACGTAGAAGAAATACAGTATAGAAATGATTTTTTCACAGTTTTTTTTATATAATCTGACAGATTTAAACATAAATAATAATTAAAATTATTCACATACGTTGTAGACAAACACAGTGTAGGAAGCGTGTAATAGAGAAAAATGAATGGTGGCAAAACATGTTTACGGCGTTTCTTTGTCTGATGCGATGTTATTAACGGAACGAAAAATACAGGAGTAATTTAGTATGTTGTTAAAAAAAACAGAATCAAAATGCGTCAAGTACTTGCTCATTTAAATGGACAATGGATGAGAAAGAGTTTTGGTGAATAGAATAGAAGAGAACAGGTGATCGGTTGCTTGAAAATTTAAAACATGCCTTTAAATTTGACAATATTTGGTGTTAAATATCAAAAGAATGCCGTCAGTGCAATGAAATAAGCTGCACGGAATTATATATTTTGGGAAATAAAGAATAAATAAATATTTATCTGACAGAATATGACGATATATTAAAGTCTGCATAATATGATAATAATTGTGATAGGAATATTATCAGATACATATTTTATTTGGATTTATTTCGCAGAAACAGTTCATTACAGCTTAATTCAAATTACTGACTCCACGTGGCTGTTAAATATTATTTATATTTTTATTTTATTCACTCTCTCATTGGCTCTGCTATAAATCTCTTACTTCCTGATCCTAGGGATCAAGTTCAAAAAATAATCCGTTTTATTTTGATTGCAAAATGCAGAGATTTTGAGTAATTGTTGATTTGGGTAAGTGGAACGTATGGAGAGGATGCCAAATAAAGTATACAGGTACTGGGCGTCCACTACAAACCACGGATGAGGAAAGTTTAAACAATAGACCGATCGGTACCACGACAGGTGGACGCTCTATCATCTATTCCTACCGTCGCCGCGAAACAGCAAACAAACTGAAAAGATTTTACTAGGTATTATAAATCATTACGCCGTATGTATATTTTACATATGTTAGTTTTAGGGAAATTCAACAATTATTTCGTCTCTTGCATTGTACAGATACAGATACAGATACAGAAATTAGTCACCCTTGCGGCTTTCTAACATTTCCATCAGTTTATATACTAAGTTTTGTAACAAACCGCTTTCTGACAAATTAAATATTAAAATTACAAAAATAAATGTAATAAAATTTCATTACTTCTTTCCTTCCTTCCCAGTAGTTGCGTGTATAAAAGCAATGTTTACACTGAACCGTAATCACTCGATTAAAAAATAAATTAAGCAGATATCAATAATTAATTTCATATCACATCAAGTTATACGCCGTATATTAAATATATACATGCAGAAATGGTGAATTAATTTACGCTGATTATGGGCATACAACACCACCGCATTAGAATTTATATAATATTTGCCATTAATTTTTATGTTTCTTTATGCGACCAATGATATTAAATAATTTGATCGAATATAATAGGCTCGGTTCAAATTAGCTTCGACGGAGACTACAACGAATCTTACCCTTAAAATTGTTCACGTTGGAGGGGTGTACACTACTTACACAAATAAATTAATATGTATGTACAGTCAATTCGCAATGTGCGCGTCTCCCTTCTCGTGCTGAGTGTTTATACGACAAATAAATTGATTTGATAATATTATATGAGTCATTAGGCTTTAATTAAATTATACTCATACCCTCGCCATTGCTCGGTGCAATCTGTACTAGGGTTTGGAATTAGGGGCTGGATGCTATGGTGGTTTGCAGTGGGAACGCGGTCAATTCAATGCGTGTGTCTTCAATCAGCGATCAAAACATACCCCAATGTAGGATAATAAATTAGTTGACAGAAGAGGTGTTAATCAAAATATCGCGTTTACAATTTTTTTATTAAATTTGTTTGAGAATTCGTGAGCAAGCTGTTTGGCTTAGAAAAATATCGCGGTAATGCATCACAACAAACTTCCCAAATAGCGAGGAGTGAGTTAGTTCAAGAGGCTATTTATATGGGCGCACTGATCGCAAACACTGGCAGGAAATTCTAAGATGCATACAACTAGTTATAGTTGCTACGAACCAACTATAGAGAATATGGAAAGACAGTGACATCAAACAGACAACTAAAATTATGTTGGCAATATTTCAAGATGTCCAAGAACACACAATTACTGGATTTGCACCTACAAACGCAATGTTATTAAACAAATAATATCTCACAGAGACGAAGCTATTTTTTATTATACTTAATGGAAATATATGAAAATATGGCTTACGACCTGTCTTCGACTGGCTTAAGTGATCACTTTCTACAAATATAACGTTCACCATTCTCACCCATTAATCAATCTCTATATCATCCAAATAGATGGCGATTGTGTGGTGGTACTCGAAACATATTTACAACTTCTAAAAATTTGATAGATTTGTAGGTGAGTTGTACCTAAGATATTTTTTTCCTAGGCTAACATATCAATGTGTTTGTTTACTACTTTGGGAAGAGCTTTGATTCGTTACAGGATTGATGCATTCGTGTGTTTTGCTATCCACTGGATACGTCCTTCTCCAACGATACTATCTATTTTTACACTTGTCGCTTTTGCAGTCTTTCCAAGTCTCTGCTGCACCATCATCATAGGGTGTCCCTCGTGTGCGAGTAAGACTGCCCTTAATAATTGTGGCTGAAGAGTCCAATCCAGGATCCACAAGTTCTGGGTCACCTTTGGCATGAGGAGACAGCGGCTGCATGCTGACTATTTGCTCTTCATAATAGAAGTGTAAGGTAATCTAATACTTATTTTACATACATGAAGATTGGAAAGATGAGTAGTATGTGAATCAACATTGTTGAATGCCTCTGTCTTTCTGCATTCTCATATGTTAATCAATAGCAACTTTAGTTAGTTACATTCACCTTTGAATTTCATATATAAGTATAGTAAAATGGAATAGCTATGTATGTGCATTTTAAAAATATTACTGGGATTCATTTAGTGTCATCAATTCGATTTTCTTGTATTATTTCCACAGACTAGTAAATGAATATACATAGGAGAGGAGTTTGGAACATTAGTTGCGGGACACACATTCTTTGTGAAAACATAAATCCGATAGTTTATGACACTTTTATGCAACAGTAAAAATATTTACCATTCGAAAATTAAATCTTTGTGTAAACAAGACATATTTTTTACATTATTCTCAGCGTTTAAATTTTCATTTCAACTCAGTCATATTTAAAAAAAATAGTCGCATAGTTTTTTGATTGCGTGAGTGGCGTGGGTGCCACCAAAATGGAAAATTTTTGGGACTAGGAATAAGTGTTCGTTCATGTCTATTTATTTGTTGGTCTGTGGTTATTCCTAATTTTGAAACTGTTAATTCTTGACTCACATTAGATTCAAATTATATAGAATCTGTGATATTTTTAATACAAATTTAATGTATTAATTAGAAAGACATACTTATGAAATCAATTTATTTAATGTATCCCAGTAGTAATAATATTATTTCGATAAATTGATTTAATATGTATATCTTTCTAATTAATACTTTCAATTTATATAGAATCATTAAACTCAGTACTATATAATCATTATATAGATAAGTGTACCAGTAGGAGGATAGCCGTGACAGGCTGAATCCAGTACTGGTCAAATAACAATAAATAGTGGAAGAAAGTTAAAAAGTGTTTTAATTAAAACATTTTCTTATGGTTTGTTACATACATAAACCGCAACATCATTTATTTTTACATTACTTAAGTATCTAGACTGTCACAACTAAAATAAAAACACCAGGTTACAATAATTCCTTTGTACTTCACACACGTTGCGCAAATTGACTTAAGCAATCTTGCTTCTCTCGCATAGGGCAATTCTAAGCGTGGGTGACTGAGATGTCATTACTTAAAGCGTATTAATGTTAAGGTTTGCTGGGGGTGGGTGTGTGTGCGGCTCAGGCATTTGGGGTTGGGGTAATTTATGCATTAATATTCAGTACGAGAGTGCAGCTAGTGGGGCGTGGGATTGGCATTTCGCAGCTCATGCGGACGATATCCTGATTGAAAATATCCAGTTTTGTTTTAAGCCTCAGGTGACTAGGAAACTTTTTAATAATGTATGATTGATTTGTTGATGTCCATGTCTAACAACTTCTTATTCTTCTCAACAATCATAATACATAGCCATCCATCCTTTGTGGTCCAGTCTGCTGGACACTCGTTTACCTCTTGCAGGTATACCTTGACATTATCCGTCCATCTACGTCTTGGTTTTTCTTCGGTCTCGATCTTCTTCTTACTACTCATCTGCTCTTTCAACACCTCAACTTCTTTGCTTTCGATACCTGGGATGGTGCACTGTGAAATTTAAAAATCTTGTTGTGGTTTTGATGAAGCGTGCTGAAGATATTATAGCCAGCCTTATTGGAATAACTAGATATCCAGAACAAACTAGATATACCAAGCTACGACTTAATTTACACTGCACTTCTTAAAGATAACATTTAAAAATCTTACAAAGATAAATACTCAGGTATTTTTGTAAGACTAGATTCACAAAAAATCCTCACATTACTAGAAAGAGAGCTACTGAGTGAAACTTGGAAGTGTGGTAAAAATGTTTCCATCAAATCAATACAAGTACAAATAGATCCATCCTCCCTCACTATGCTTTACTTGCACTTACACACGAACACACACATACACACACATACACACACCTGTCAACAAAGCCTTAAGTTTCCAATATATCACGCTCGCCCTTGTTGCAACCCCAAAAATCCAAAAGGTATCTTTAACATTTGAATAATTTGCTTTTTTAGCAACTCAATCGAAAACGCATACTACCCTCCCTTCACTCTCCCTCCTTCGCCACCCGCCACCCACAGCCTCTCTCACCCCAAACTCTTAAACACATTCAAATGTATCCCCTGAAATGCCTCAATGAATGGTTTCCTACAGGGTTTTATTAAAACTTTAACACTTCTTGGAATGTTATGTTTATTGAAGAGATGATTTGGAAAGTTGAAACGAAAATACTGGTTGTGGATCGTGCCAATGCTTTCTAACAAACTTGAGATAGTTCACGAGGCGATTTATTTGGGCACGCTGATCACGAACACTGGTAACAGTGGGTAGAAAATTCAAAGATGCATACAACTAGCTAAAGTTTCCATGAACCATCTGTGGAGAATATAGAAAAACAGTGACATAAAGCAAGCAACTAAAATGATGTTGGTTCACAATCTTGTTATTCTAATCATTGCGTATGCAGCGGAGACTTGTACAATTCATGATAGTGACAAAAGTGAAATAGACTGCTTCGAAATGTATTGCTGGAGAAGGATGTTACGTATCCCGAGTATAGCGCGACACACGAATGCCACAATCCCGCAACAAATATAATCACAGCAAGCTCTATCTATGGAAGTGAACGAAATATTCTTCTAAATCTTCGACCACATTATACGTCAAAATGACAGCCTTAAATAGGATAATATTAGCACAACTTTGGACCAATGAAGACCTGAAAAATTACCACAGCGGTGGACAGACGCGTTGCATCTGGCTGGAGAGACCATGAAGCCAGTGGTGAGAGCGACCCTAGATCGAGACTTGTGGATCGAGACATATGATATAGACCACTGTGTGTATCTAATATTGAGTTATTTGTTATTTATTTATACATTTGATAATAAATAAAACAACAATAATAGATAATAAAAAATAAATAAAAATATTTGAGTTATGCACCCCCAAATAAGAATGATCTTGAATTATGGGGGTGGCTATCAACATTTATATAATACAACATCAATATATACTAGATGTAATAATTTGTTTACAACAATTAAAAAATATATGTACACACATCTATAATAATACAAAATGTGAAAATTATCAGTTTTTTTTTTTTAACATCTATTTAATAGACCTACAGGGAAATGATCAGTAGTTTTTGTATCCGGTATATATGGTTTCAAATGTAGATTATTGTCTGGTTTACACCAAATATGGTCTAAACATTTTTTATTTTTTTTATTTGTTAACTTTGTTTTATTAACCACTTATTGAGTTAAATACATTAAAAAATAATAATAAAAATAAACATGTTTTAGAATTTTTTTAGATTCTTGTATACGTGTTAATGCATGACAAGAAACCGTGTATAGCTAAGTTTGTTTTATATCCTTCTATTATATTTTATAGTCGGCGATAACATTATTAAGCAATAAATAATTTTTCACGGAACAGTGTTTTCCTGTTCGCCCTGTACGCTCACTATCCGACACTCTTAATAAGATTTTCCCCGTTTAGCCGTCTCAGGGGGATGAAACGAGACCCATTATCGCGCCTCACCCTCCGTAGGCCCTTGAGACTACCACCCCATCCCTTTCACCACACTGCATCTCCCTTCAGAGGCGAAGGAGTCCACAACCTTCAAACGTAATGTGCGGGTTGCAAGGTTGAACAGCTCCAGCTAATGGTATAAACTGTTTGTTATTCAAAAATGGTAATAACTTACCACAATTATCCGAAGAAACGTCAACCCTCGGGAAAAGATGGTTCTAGAATGGAGGTTCCGTGGGTTGTCACTCGCTCTTTGGATTGATAACATAATAATGATTGCAGAAAGCAGTCGGATATGGAGGAAGAGGATAGAAGGAAATAGTGATTTATAAAAGGTCTCTATCCATTAAAAGAAGATTGATAACTATTTTCTTCAAATAAAGTTGAACTGTTTAGTTGCACAATAGATTAGAACTTGGCTTTAATTCACCTATTAATGCTAAATTAATGAAAATACTTGTGACATTAATGGCTAAGTAACGAGAGAAATTTCAATATCAAACTATTTCAAAGATCTCCATAGTTTGATCATAAACTAAGTAAATATTCTTAGTATCTGTGTTATTTTATTCCTGTATTTCTGGTTGTGGCAAGATATTTGACCAAACTTGAGCCCAGTTCTGTATAAGTTTTCCTAGTATTATTAATAAGATGCAACAAGTAACACTGAATATACAAAGAAAGTAGAATAAGATAATTAATGACTACATAATCATCTTTTTAAATCGTAAAGAATTCGTAAATATTCGCTATTTGCCAAAAAGAATTCTAGTGAAGCTATCTATGGTAGTTAATTGTAAAGAATCTTATGATTTTTTTATTGAAATGACAGCTTGTGTGAAACTAGTCTTCAAAAAAACTAGATACAAAAGACCAAAAATATTTTTTAAATCATTTATGCAGGTAACAAGGTAATATTAACATATTATTTTATATTCCAATATACATTGCGTTGCAAGTAAAGTGTCAATTTCCTTTGAAATATACGAATTTGGTAGATATGTAATCTTTTTGTCCTGTACATTTTAACTCAAAAATGTGAGAATTGCAACACTGTAATATTGTTGAGCTGTAAATAGTAATTATTTTTTTTGTAAATTGAGTTGAAACACTATTTCGTTCCACTATATTTTATTATATTAGACGTAACGTTTTATTGCCTTATCCATTTTAACTCCACCCCCGCTCCCCTTAACACCAAACACTTTTAATTACTATCTGAAAATATTTTTAACTTTAGTTGAATTATATTATTGATAATGGGAAGATGTTCCCGAAAACGTTCCAACGTTTAATAGTGGAATAAAACAGTGTTTCAACTCAATTTATAAAATAATCATAGAATTCCACAAAGTTTCACCGAAAACCTTTGAACAGTTATAATATAATATTATATATGATAAATTTTTTCGTCTATGGATCATTAAAGATGCCACGATCGTCATTAAAGTCGACATGTAGTCACAATAACCAGTGACACGATGCCCAAGTAACCCGTGCCTGCACTTGTTTGAACATTTCTGAGGCACTGCAATACCACGGAAATCCGAACATCATTCGATGTGCATTATTGCATTGTACGCTGCAGTGCAGACTATATGTAATTTGTTCGCAGTTCTAAACAGTGCATTCTGGCTCAATACGATACAACAAATAGGTCACACTTTGCTACAGGGTTATATTTACTGAATCTACCGGCTAGCGTGTTGTCTCGTGCTTTTCTTTAGCGCTCAGCTTAGTGGTCATTGCATTGCAACTTACACTTGCCTAATTTAGATAGATGATTAAGTCATCTGACATTATACGAACTAATAATCATAAAATGGTTGAATGTTTTTCGGAACATTTAATTAGGCATAAAAAGCCCAAGTAATGGTTTTATTTTTTCGATAAATAGATTTTAACTTTCTAATATACAAAACAATAATAATACCAGTGGTAAATGCAACAACAATTATTTGTTCCCGGTGGCGCAACAACAATATATTTAATGAATATTTAAAATATCACAGACGGTCTGTTCTGAATAATTACAACTTCACAATAAGAATGTGTTCTCCTAATAATACCAGTGGTCACAAATATTTTCGAAACGTGGTGTCTAACGCAAAATACTAGGAAATATTTATAGACCTACAAGAAAAATTTCTAAGGGTGGTGACCGCAAAGGCTGCGATGGGTTGGCCACGTTGAAAGAATGCCAGATGACAGGACACCAAAGATCATACCCTAGAAGCAGACCAAGTTGGGCTAACTGTGGAAGAGGATTGGAATAGGATGGTCTGGGAACTGAATAAGAATGGCCAGGGATAGGAGAGCAGTTGTGAGATGTAGTGCCGCGGAAGACAAGAAGTGAAAGATTTTTTCTTCTTCTTTACCTGGAAAGAAAAAGTTCCAGTTTCGTTTCCCGTTTGCAAATAAATATTTTTTCAATAAAGAGATTTTTCTGTATATTCTGTAATTGATTCATTAAATTTGTTTTAAATATCGGGTCATCTAATAAATCTTTGAGATTTTTTTTTTTTTTTAACAATATAACACATAACATATAATTACATACCATTCGATGACATTTTTCTGCTCTAGAACTTCTGTGTCGCCGTTTTCCTCTATATTTTATCTAGTTTTTCTTAATTTTTGGACTGGCTAATAATGGAGTGTTAAATTGAGAAAAACGAATATATTTGACACACGCTTCTTTTCGCTTTTGATCAAGGTTAAAATGGTCATCCAGGACCTCGCTCCATCAGATTATCACCCTTTTCGGTCGCTCTCTAATTAAATGCGTGGTGTTACGTTCATCAACGATGACGACGACCTCAGAAATTAACTCGATAACTATTTAGATACCAGAATGAAGCCCTGAACAATAATATATTACACCGGGTGAATATTATGTTCAAGGCCAATGTATTTATAAAATATATTTTTTTAACATGGTTTTTATTTATCGATTATTTAGTTTATTACAATTATGTATAAAATATGACTTTGGCCAAGTGGTCGCCTCCGGCAGCGGCACAAATACGTGCGCTTTTAACCATATTTTTCATAACATTCTCACACATTTTGCAATTTCAGCAATTTTATTTCGAATATATATGTAGCATCGAAATTGTTATTGGCTTATTAGCGTAAACCTTTTTTTTTTCAAAAACCTCTACAAAAAATAGTCGGTTGCCGTCAAATTAGGTGATCGAGGAGGCCAGTCGATATAACCACTTTTTAACATTATGCGGCCTGGAAAAATTTCAAACGTAGTTCGGGCTGTGTGTGAGGTGGCACCGTGCTGTTGAAACCACATATGTTTCAGTCTCAATCGACCCAATTCGGCTACCAAGAAATTTTCTAACATGTGACGATAGCGATCACCATTAATATTGCCATTATCATTTAGATAAAATGTTTTAATTACTTTAACACGTTGTTGTAATAAGTTGTAAACAATTATTCTATTAAATTCGAACTGACAAATGTTTGTTAAACCAAAATGACGGCCAAAAATAATTGCCCTGAAACATAATATTCACCTGTACGTCATTGATTGAAAAGTTGTAATTTTTGTTAATAAAATTGATTTTATAATAAATAATTTAACAAATTCGCAAAGACTTATTTAGACAGCGCGATATTTCTTTTTACTAATTTTATATATGTTCAATTATGTATCGTCGCTAGGCATATTCATGCTAATTTTATGTATAATATACAAAATGTGTTTTAAAGTATTGATAACTTTTCTACTGTGCAATTTGCATTAATATTTTTATATGCCTGCCGGACAATGCAATTAAGTTACTGATTTTACTTAATTGAATTCCTCGTGTGTAGGTGTGCGCGTGTGATTTATTTAAATGCACTTAGCTTGTCGTGATAGGGAATCTTCTTCATACACGCAGGTATTATTTACTCGTTTTGTAGTTTTGCAACTATTTAATTCAATTATACGAACATCAACAAACTGGGGGAACATTGGCTCGCCTTTATAATTCGTTTAAGTAATTTAAAACAAAGAGATGTGAGTCGCAATCCAAAAGTCACCCCACGATCAGAACTGCGGGGAGAAAAAAGCGCTCATTACATTTTTTTTTACCAGTCAGCCCCCATGACCGACACTGGATTCACCGCTGGTCGCCATTTTACAACTTTTGTAATAAATATTTATGTATTTAGTTATTTATAAAATAGCAATGCTGCAATGTGTATTGCCAGAGGGGCGAATTAAATACGGTTTTTAATTGAAAATGATAGAGTTAAAAATTTTCTCTATGGTTTTAAGTAGTTGTTAAGTGGTAAAATCATAAACAGAAAGTTATTTCGTAATAACGAGGCCAATAGATAATCTGCGTAGTGTTTAAAATGTTAAGAGTGGCGTGCAAGAAGCGGCATCCTTGACTATTATTTGATATCATGAATCGTAAAAATTTGGCGGTGACGTGGCGGCCGTTCTTCAAAGATGCAAAATGCTTTCATGTTAAGTGTTTTTTGTTACTTGTTAAAGAACGTAAATATATGAAATTCATTGATTTATGTTAAATTTTTAATAATAAATTATGTAGACAATATTAAAAAGCTAGTTATATGTCACTACGAGTAGTCTTTTATTAATATATAAATAATAATATATAAATTTATATTTAGAATTGTGTTAAGCTCGTAACGGTAACATCATTACTATATTATTACATTTATGAAGCTTGAACTGTATAGCAAAATTTACTAATATATAATTCTGTTATAAATAGTCATGCGGAATCGATTATATTGTCGCAGTGAACATGAATAAATAAAGGATGTAGACATGCGGAACGAGCGAGTGAGAAGAAGACAGTAAGGAAGATATAATACTATAATAATGTCAGTGTTGGAGTCCTTCAATCTGGTAAACAGGCATGATAATCAGTATTATTAGAAGCCTCAACAATCGAATAGGACGCACGACAATATGTACGGATATGATTAAGTCAATAATTATGTGAAAGGATACATAAAAATTGGCTTTCTATAAGGAACTGTAAAATTTCCCCTGCCCAAAATAAACCATTACATGACAGACCAGTTAATAAATAAATAAAGTTTTGGTACATATAGGAAAGGGGTTGGGAACATTAGTTGCGGGACGAGGGGCATTCTACACACATTATTATGATCACGTGGGTGACACCAAAATGAAAATATTAAAACATGGAATTTGCGTTAGTTCATGATTACCAGGGGCGTGCACTGCATACAACCAAAAAAGCTGTGCATTACTAAAGATTCTGGACAATAAAAATAATTTTATATCTTATGAAAAGACCCTATAAAATTCTAGATGTTATTACCCGGATTAGCGTAACCCGTGGCTATATTTTTGTCTAGCCGTCAACAGTATGAAAAATTGCGACTCGTTTGTGTTTAACTTCATTGTCATTCGTCTCCTCATTTTATTGAACACGCGCTTCGGTCACGTCTAACTTGTTTGTTCAATCACTATGAGAAACGTACTAAACTATATATGTTCTTACTCAACCTATTGGGCGTCTTTAAGGCTGCCATAATCTACCTTTTATTCAAACAATTTGTCCAATACTGAAAACTCCGAGTAAAAACACTTTTACATATTTGCTTCGCTACCTAAAATTTTTTCCACGGTGTATTTCAACTGACATTTTGTTATCTGTCAATCTGCGATGTGTGAGAAGACTGTAATTCATATTCAAATCGATTATTTAAATATTTTCTTTAGATTTTGATCGCCTTAATTTGAATTTAAAAATTTATATAGTTCACTAAAACGAATTCATACTTATTTACGAAATACTCAAAATCAGACACGAATTTCGGAATGTTATCGGTGAATTTACGAAAAAACAGAGACGGATCGAATTAGCCTCGGATATTTATTCATATAGTTGGATGCCATTTATATTAATCACTTTTGAGATGTCTGGGACGGCTAAGAGAGTTCTCTTCTGTTCTAAAAACCCATGCGCACACTATATATATATATATATATATGCAACCGAGACAACCGCATCCGGTTTCCGTATAGTTACGTAAAAGTCCGTCGTAACAGCATAAACTAAGTTTAAGCATACTGCACGCCACTGGTGATTACCTATATAAATTGCATATTTTAATTAGATTTCTTCACACAGTGTACAAGGTTATAAATCATTGTTTTAGGTATATATATATACTTACAAATTTAAATTAAGAATATATCAAATCAAATTAGTTATCTCACAGTTATGTGTACACATCGCATTTGTCATGTGTGCAGTTCACCGGGAAGGGAGGAGGTAATAAAATTTTAAAATTTCAATTATAATAAAACGGTTACTTAGCATTGTATCTACTTTGTGTAGGTAGGTATTACGATTGTATTATTTTTTCAATTCAAATTCGTAAGTAGGTACTGAATTCACAACAAAGTTCTTCATGTACGTAACCGGGAGGTGAAAGAATACATTTTAATTTTGTGAATTTCTAAAAAGTATCAAAACTTAAGTTTAACATTAATAAATTATGTAGTCACCGTGGTTTGTTCACTATTTTCTTGCATAATTTCTAGTATAATATTTACACATAAAAAAATGTATAACTTTTATTATTAATTTTCAACCGACCATGATACGACTTGAGATAACACAAGAATACAAGTTTAATTAAATTTGCCTGTTAAACATGGCCCATTGAGGAGGTAAAATGTCATGTGACGGTGTATGGTTGTGTAAATAATATCGTAATTCGTAATCTTCTCTTCGTAAATATTAATTATCTGCGAGCACTACAATTAATAATATAAATATATATGTATGTGTAATTGTAGTAATTGGTCAGAACACCATGTTGGATTGCACTAAGAAGTTTAGTATTTAAATCGGTTACGTGAATCGCGCATACACTTCTGCAGACGTAAACCTAACTTAGTGGAAACCAATGCAATTCATCAGCATGGAGGTCGACACGCTTTGTATTATTCCTAGCCAGGGTCGGATCTAAGATTCTGTAACTTGTCGCACTATCGTCTGACCGAAAATTAATCATTTTTAAAAAAAAATTAAATACATACTTTTCCTTTTTACATATACGACACTTAACATGGGGTTGAAATTAGGCACTGCAGATTTATTATGGTCATGGTTATTTAATTCGGACCCTCGATTAATAATAATTATAAATTATTTATTGTATTGTAAAGAAACAACTATTTGTGAAAAATAATTACCTTTTATACTTCTTCATATCCTGCTCGCTACTCTCACACATAAGTTCAAATTTTCGTAATATTATTAACCTAAGTAAGATTAAAAAAGGATCAAGGTGGTTTGATCGTATGGAACGGAAGAATGAGGTGAGAATGATAAGAAATGTATATGACGAAAGTGTTGATGGAACCAGAAATAGAGGACGTCCTTGGAAGACTTGGCACGACCAGATAAACCAAATACTGGAAGATGTCCTGTTAGAAGCCACAATAACCGGCGAGCTTATATGAGAAAATGTATGAATGTGGATGAGGCGAGAATTGTGTGTCAGGACAAAAGAGTGTGGCGCTCTATCCTCTCTGCCTACTCCCGAAGTGAAACGGCTCGATGGTAAATAAATAAGCAAGTAGGTACTCACATATTTATTTCGACAGTTTATATTGTCCTTGTGTTGTGTTATGTTATGTTGCCTTGGTCTTCCGCTGATGGTAGGTGGATCTCCGATATTGGTTGTACTTAGATCTCAGCGGTTTGGTGTATGTGCTCGGACCGGCCTCCGCGTATTATTTCGAACGATCGAAATGATTAACTCCCAGAGCGCCGCTTGTTAAAAGATCATTTTCCGAAGAGCTACTGACCGCAATTGGCGCCAGTCAAATAAAAACGGTGACCTTCACAGCAAGATGCCCAATGCATGAAAGCATTATTTTTCTGCATGTTGTTGCGAGCCTTTCTTTAGTGTGAAGTTCCTTGTCCGAAGAACCTTGTATAGTGCGATGTGTAGTGGATCTTTTTTAGCTGTGTGTTCGACTCATCTAGTTAGAGATCGACTTCTCGCTCTTCGTTCTTGTATCTTCCCAGTTATCAATAATTTCTCTGAGTTGCTCCATCTCTTCTAATAACTTGCCCAAAATACGCCAGAAATACTTCCATGTATGCTATGAAGAGTCTTCAGAAGGTACCTACGGAGTTTATGAAGAATGAAGATATTCAATTTTTACGATTTATATTTAACCATCAGAGGTGTGCAGTGCATACAAGAAAAAGGCTGTGCATTATTAAAAATTTATGGAAACAAATATAAATTAAATAATCCATAATACACTAATTTATGACCGTCTGTTCTGAATAATTACAACTTCACAATAAGAATGTGTTCTCCTTAATAATCCATAATATGTTATAAATATAATTGTGTATATTAAAATTTCAAACGTAGATCGGGCTGTGTGTGATGGTACCGTCCTGTTGAAACCTCGTATGTTGCAGTCCCTATCGACCCAATTCAGCCACCAAGAATGGGGCACAATGATTCCGCTGGCCCACATGGCGCACCATAACTCTGCGTGGGTGTATCAATTGAATATTTTCAGTGCCCCAATAATGACTGTTTTGTTTATTAACAAAACACGCTACGTCGAAAAGAGCTTCGTCGCTCAGGATGATTTTTTTCCAAAATTCGTGTTTGTATTTGTTTTAATGACTTCAATACGTTGTTGAGGCATTAAATGTTCTATAATAAATAAGTCAACTACTATCTACGACTACCAAATGCGAACTTACAAATGTCTGCCAAACCAAATTGGCGGCCAAACAAAATCGGCCCCGGACATAATATTCACCGTGTATGTCGCAGAGTCGGCTTTAATTACTAACTGAGATGATGGCAGGCAATAAAGGCAGTGGATAGGAATTCCATTAGGAACTCTGATCTACTCAGTTGCAAAAGGAATCTGAAATTGTACAGGACCTTCTAGATGTGAACTGCTAAAAGACTCTAGGACCCCTAAGACTCCTAATGTCTAATTGGGATTCTCAGCGTATTTTAAATTTATTTCTGTATACTCGGTTTTAAAATTCTTTAGTCATACACTTTATTTTCTCATTTTATTGTTTTTCATCATCTTGTATTGTAGTCTCTATCTTGTTTTCGCGTGTCATTACGGCCAGCAGTGGGGCTCTGATGACTGGTCAGTTTGTTATTAATTTTGTTTTGTCCTTTTCCCTTTTTCGGGGGAGTGTTCTTTTCCTCCCTCGGCTCCTCAACCAATACTACATTTTCATCTATTTGTTTTTCATCTATTTCGTCTGTTTGTTAAAATGTTTATTAACTTTCAATAAATAAAAGATCTGGGCCAATGAGGGTTTTTGTAATGGCGGCTGTGCAGCTCCGTCTTGTCACTATGCTGCTGATAAGTCCGGAGCTGGAGAGAAAGTGAATAGCCTGAAGGGCCGTTAGTTGCTAGACGGCCCATGCGGCCAGCACATTATGGTTGCTCAGTAGTGCGCTTCTTGAGTATAGCGCGCTTTACTCGACGATTCGTGTATAACGGCAGGGGCCATAATGTAATACCATTGCCTCTGAAAAAGTTATTACTTATGAATTCATTAATAATAACTAAAAATACATTTATTATATTTGGCAGAATGTGCGAAATATTTTTGAGGAACAACACTCGGTGTACGTGAAGTACCTAACCATAAAAAAGTTATGTTTTAAAAATTGTTCTACAGCTAAAGTGAGCACCTTGAAAAATTAATATATACATGCATATGGTACCTACAACAGACAGATTCATCCGTAATGTACATTTTAATTTATCTCGTTGCCATTTGGTTGGCTAGCCCTGAGGTTATACAGGTCTTAATAAATTCAATAAGTAAGTACGGGTAAGTCACGTCCGCTAACTGTGACGCCGCGCTTGTGGCGCGCACGGAAGCACGCTACCTGATCCACCTCTGTACCGCTAACGGGGATTGTTTAACGTTAGTGCAGATGACATAACGATGTTCACATTAACGTTGTTAAAAAACGTAATGTCAAAATGCATCAAATTTTAATACAGAAATTAAAGATATAAAATACAAACAATCGCCCATCAATAATAATTTGAATAATGATCTAGAAAATTATTGCATTTTTACGTTGGTTTTTTTTTATGCAATGAACAAAAAAAAATTCGGCTACATTATGCGTAAAAGTGACAAGTTAGAAAATGAGATTATCCTAGACACAACTTTGGGCCGAAGAAACAATTACAACCTGGAAAAGTACCACAACTATCTGTATCTGCCTGAAGAGACTCAGGACCGGAACAAGTGGATGTGCACTACGAGCTGAGTCTCATCTGATTGAATACTAACATGAAGGAGAAAATTAGATATTTATACAAATAGTAGGGAAAGACGTGACTAAATACAACAGAGGTACGTTACAACAATCGCTTTAAAACTGCCGCCGTACGTGATTTCAATGAAATTAACCTATTTACAGATAAATGATAATACCACACAATTTGGGATAAATTCAATACCACACGTTACGTTTGACAGGCGGAGTTGCGTAAAATGTGATTTTGATCAACCGAAGCGATTTTTTCTGATAAATGTTAAATTGATTTGTTTGTTTGAATATTCATTCAAATGTTCACAAATCTTAAAATCACGTATTCCGGTAACAATATAATTTTGAGGTTGCGATTCATTTTGAAGTGCCCGAGTTAGTTACAACAGGATCACGGGGGTAAGTTGCAACGTGCCCCAATGCCTAAAACATGGGATTAGTTAAAATTAGAGTGATGTATTTTGGCTAATTGGTTGATTTAATTTGCAGATTTAAAACGAGGATCTACATTAGAAAGACAAATAAGAAATAAATGAAAAGGAAAGGGGAAAAACAATAAAAATGCTAGGAACTTAAAAGAAAATACGACGGATGTTTTTGTCTCATTTTTGGAGACAAATATGAAAAATCCGAAGATTGGGTAAAATTTCGCAAATACGAAATGTGGATACACTCAGTCTGTGCAAGCAAAAATCCATGTTACATTTGCATTAACTGCGACACAGATGTTTCAGATGATTCTGAGTAGTTGCAATTTCCTTATTTTACGGAAAAGTAAAAAAAATTTTTTTTTTTGTATGAATGTTTTATTTTAAAAATTAAAAATACAAATATCTAAATGTTGAAAGTGTTGCAACTAACCCCGTCTTCCCCTAATAATTTTACTAATTTACACGTTAAACTTAATTTAGTTGAAACTAAGTCAAAGCTCAAAGAATGTAATTTCGATCAGTACTGACAACTGAACCGTACCTACTTTAGTACATGAAATGAATTCCATAGTAAATATAACGGTTTGCTGTAAAATTTACGCATGTTATATATATTTATAAACAACTTAGGTACATTATACGGCGCTAAAAATTTTAAAATAAAAAAAAAAAGTTTTGATATTTTTTTAAATAAATATGCGTATATGGAAGAGACGTGTCACATTCTTACTACTATCAAATCAAGCTAAGCGCTTGTACTATGAAACCCCGATCGCTTGGCTAAAAATATAATGAACGAAGTAAATGAACACCCAATTATAATTATGAGCAAACCGGTGCCTGGGTACTGCCTGTCATACGGCACTTGCCACTCCAACCGATATGAGCAAGTTCCTACCTAGGTAGCAGGGTCATGCACTGCATACAAGTACATTACTAAAAATTCTGTGAAACACACAAATAATTAGGAGAACACATTCTTATTGTAATGTTGTAATTATTCAGAACATAGGTCTGTGATATTTTAAATATGAATTAAATACATTGAAAAACAATTTTATCGAAAAATATTGCTGTTGCGCCACCGGGATTCGAACCTGGATCTCTTTCCTAACCGGGAATTAAATGTATTAATTTCAAAAGGTTCGAAAATTGGTCGCTAAAAATATTGTCGCTGTAGCATAGTTGGATAATCCCCGGTTAGGAAAGAGATCCAGGTTTGAATCCCGATGGCGCAACAACAATATTTTTCTATAAAATTGATTTTATATGTATATCTTTCTAATTAATATATTTAACATATAAATAAAATAATTAATAATGTTATAATTACGCTAGCGCTCACCGTGTATCAGTAGAATCATTAGTTGCGTAGTTTTGAATGCTACCGCGTGACGCCACCGTAGTGCTGGGATATTCTTCATTTTTTAATACTACAGTTGCTAGTCACTATTTTAGTCCACCGTTTTATTTAAGCCATACAATTGCTACCTACTGAATTGAAATTTCCACTCGGCAGTCGAAATGGATCAGCTAATCCATGTTTACCTATGCAGTTTCCTAACAGAATGACATTTCAATGGTTTTGAACTTGGATTAGAGCTGATCGAAGCATCTACTTCCTTATTTACTAATTCGCAAATTTTACAACCGTACTAAACGTACTGATTTTGTGATTGGTTTTTGCGTTCGAGGATAATACATTTTTATTGTGTTGGATTAATTTTGCCTAAAGACGTCGGTTGAATGGAAGTTCATAAACCTATGTACAATGTAGCACAATAAAGTATATTATATAATATCATGGGTATAATATTATATAGTATTATATAATACCTAAGTCAATACCTACTGCACACCACCATTAGGTAGGTAGTTGGTACCTACCTCGTGTGTATTTCTAGGAACTAGTCATATATATTTAACCGATATACAGTAGAACCTCGATTATCTGGACTAATTGGGGATGAAGGTAGTTAGTCCGGATAAGGAAAATTCCGGATAATCGAAAAAAATCATAATTGACAGTGAAAAACATGTACATACAGTATGAATAATTGTTGTTTAGATTTACGTAAAGCTTCAATATTAAAATATTTTTTATTAAGAAATTCAATTATCGATTTTTGCTCAAAGCTAGCAGTTGCAAAAATAATGGACCAGATATTGGCTGTCTAGATGATCACCTTTGTATGAACGACATAAAAATGCACTCTTCAACTTCTTCATTTCCTGATTTTTTCATAACTTGACGCTCTGATGTTCCATCTTCTGACATTAAACAATTAGTAAACTTCATAATTTTTTCACTTTGTTTTTTTATATCTGAGATCGTTGACGTTCCAACACCATATTTATTAGACAAAGAACGTCCCGAGTCACCGCGTTTCAAAGCAATGATTATATTCAATTTGTCTTTTAATGATAATACAACACGTTTTCTTTTCGATGACATATCGGTAATATTAAAAATAAATATTGAAATACTGCTCCAAATGGTTTGATTGATATCCATAACCAGCGGCTCGTGTAACAGCGCGTATTGTATCACCGCAGAGGGTCCACAGATCAGTGCCATAGAAATATTTAATTTGAATATAAATTATGTATGAATATGTCAAATTATATTTTTATTACGTTGCAAAATATATTAAAAAGTATTGTATTTTGAATAATCCGGATAATCGAGGTTCTACTGTAGTTGATTTTCTCTTCAGTTCCAAAGTTCCCGAAGTCTGTCTTAATTAAACGAAAGAGTTTTCACCTAATAGGCTTACTTTGTGTATTGTTATATGTAGGGGCGTGCAGTACATACAAGCAAAAAATCTGTAAATTACTAAAAATTCTAGGAAGCAAAATGATTTATAATATGGACCGTGAACGTATATTTACGGATTTATCACAATTAGCGCTATATGTGTACCAGTTTAAGTTTTAATGGCTTAGGTCTAAAAAATACCACGATAACCCACCGCTGCACCCGTTGCGCAAGTAGCTACAATCAACGCATTGTAGCTATTCACATTACTATGTTCTACTTTAAGCTAGTGAATTACTCAAGTCAATCAATTGACTATTTACTGAATTGAAAATTCCTTTCGGTTCATACATTTTGTATGGAGTCGTTACTTTGCTGTTTTTTAACAGAATAACATTAGAAAGGCTTTCAACTGCGTGCTAATCATTGATGTGTCTACTTCCTCTTTTACTAATTCGCGAATTTTACTATCTTACTGTTTTTAACGTGTTGATTTCATAGCCATTATTTGCGTTCGATGTGCATTTGGTGCATGAATTTGTTTTTGATTTGGGATAAACAAAAAGGAATAGGCAGAAGTATTTCCTACTTTAAACTTTAATAAAAATAATTATTTCATTTAGTTATTGCGTGATGGATTATCAAACAAAAAAAGTGTCACGTTCAGTCATAAAAAGTGTTATTTTAAATTGTTAACTTTGTTTTATTAACCACATAAAGAATTAAAAATACATCTACCGGTTTCGAAAAATATAATTTTCTTCTTCAGGATGCCAGTAACAATTTAGGTTAGGTAAAAACATTTATTTTTTAAATTTTGTTGTTTTTTAAAAATAGATTAAAAAAAACAGAAACAATAACATATGCTTTTGATTGACTGATGACATCCTGAAGAAGAAAATGATATTTTTCGAAACCGGTAGATGTATTTTAATTCATTAAGTGGTTAATAAAACTAAGCGAATAATTTAAAATAATGGATTTTAACCACAAAGTTGATTTTGCTAATCTTAAATATATAAAAAGTGTTCTTAAAAACGTCCATACAATTTTTATATGAGTAAGAAGGTATTATTTTACGTTAAAACTTAAACATTAAAAACACTATTAATTATACTCTAAAATTACAAATAAATACATGGTAGGGTCTTATAAACGACGGATTCATTTTGTCTAAAGACGTTGGTTAAGATACATTTCATAATCCTACGTACAACATATATTGTAGTACATATATTATATATGATTGTATAATATCACTAGAAACAACATAAGCTAAATCTATACCTAATGCACGCTACCGGTTATATATACACAACTATTTATTGTACGCTGTTAATGCAGTACCTATTAATGGCGAATAATTACAGAGGCCAATAAGTAGAATACACGATGTATGCAAGGAAAGCGACCTTATTATGAATGTCAACAAGTCGAAAGTGATGCTATTCGAGAAGGAGGAAAGCGAGACACCGTGCTAAATACTTGGAGGTAATGATTTTTGGAACAAGTAGATGAGTTTGCGTATTTAGAAAGTATGTTTAATAGATTCAGAGAGGTTAAGAAAGATATCGAAAGGAGGGTGACTGCAGGGCATAGAGTGAACGGCGCTCTGAATGGAATTATAGCTAATGGGAAAATGTCAATCGAGTTAAGACTAGCGGTTTACAATGAAGTCCTGGTACCGATACTGATATATGTAAGTGAGACCTGGAGCTGGCAGAATAGGAACGAAAGCAGACTGAATGCAGTGGAAATGAGATCACTTAAGCGTGTATGTGGCAGATCCATTTATGACAGAGTAAAGAATGAAGAAATAATAAAATAATGTAAAACTGATCTCAGAATAGTAAGTAAGATTAAGAAAGGATCACTTAGGTAGTTTGGTCATACGGAACGGATGAATGAGGATATGACGGTATGAAAGTTATATGATGCAAGTGTTGATGGCACAAGAAGTAGAGATTTCGTCCGCGGAAGATTTGGCACAACCAGGTAAACCAGATACTAGAGGATGATCTTGTTAGAAGCCTCAATAATCGTCGACCTTGTATGAGAAAATGTATGAATGTGGATGAGGCGATAATTGTGTGTCAGGACTATCCTCTCTGCCTACGAAACGGCGTGATGGTAAGTAAGTGTTTTGTACTTAGGTATATCTAATACCTATTACCTATGTAGGTATTAAGTATGTGGATTCACGTATAAATAATCCAAAGTTCGCATGTAAACGTTTTAACTAGAACCATCTAGCGAAAGAATTTAAAAATACAAATAAAGCTGCGATTGTGTTTCGCATAGTTTTACCAAAAATCTACCGCAAACGTACACCAACTAAACTCAATACTGTACGAGTAGGTGGTACCTATGTCTCTCGCGCTGCGCAGTATTCTGAATACACATCTTCGCTCGAATAGACGTGTTGCAAAACAGGGCAAATGAATTTTTGAAGTGTACTTAAATTCATGCATTCCAGTACATTTTAAAGTGGTATTATTTTGTGTTTTAAATATTTTTAACCCTTCACCTGGTAACTTAATGTTTAAAAAAATTGTTATAATATTAATGTTTTTCATGAACAGAAATTAAATCACACGTGTATATACAATTTTACAAAATCATGATCAGAAAGTGTATTTTTTCAAATGTATACAACCTTTAGTGATAATAGCAATCGACATCAATAGTACATTAACATTAAAAAGTTATTAACCACGTGCTGGAAAACGGCCCTATTAGAACGAGATGAAAGTTGTACGCCAGAACGAAAAAGTGTGGCGTTCTGTTCTCTCTGGCCTACCCATGCAGAAACGTCACGATGGTAAGATAAATAATTAGTTAGGTAGTTATCTATAACAATAATAATATAAGAATCAAAAAAATTGGCTTGGCGACATTGTCGTTAACAAATTAGCCTATTTGTCAATAAGATTAATTAGGAGAACACATTCCCTTTGTGAAGTTGTAATTATTCAGAACATATTTTAAATATTAATTAAATATATTAATTAGAAAGATATACATATAAAATTAATTTTATCGAAAAATATTGTTGTTGCGCCACCGGGATTCGAACCTGGATCTCTTATATTATTTTCTGAATGGATATGCTCAATTTTCTCCCTAGCTATGTTATAAATCTAAAATGATTTTGTTTTTATATTATGTTTGATTGGTATTTTTTCTATTCTGAAATTCGATGTCGATATTGAAAGAAATGACGATTTAAACAGATAATTAAATAATTAATTGTTGTACTTAAAACATGCTTAAACCAAAAATATATACCTACACATTGTAAACAAATGAAGTATTAATAAAGTTTAAATAATGTGAAAGTTTTTTGGAACATAAAAAAATTATAGTTTACATGTAAATTATAATAAATAACAAAGAAATAATATTTAGCAAATATTACCTTAGATTTACACGTTGGCACACACAATCAACATGCAAGTAAGTAAGTTTCGTTCTGTCCATCGATACAATTCATTATCCAAACAATCATCCTTTAATTACGAGCGCTTACAGCAAAAATCTAGTTATTCTTGATTTATTTGCGTATAACAATACCCATTTTAATGTCAGACATCAACCTACTAAATCAATCTATTTTAATATACGTAAATACATTATTTAACTTTGTTATAATCTATATTAAAATTAACATAAACCACAAAGTTCAATTTGCAAATATTTTAATTATATTACCAACCTTAAAAAGTTTAATAAATACAAGTTATGTCAAGTAGGTATGTAAATATCAGCGGCGTGCAGTCAGTACTTTGAAGCATAAGCTGTCGTAGAATTTTTACGAAATTAATATAAATAAAATGTATATCTTCTTATAATATTACTTTCACAAATATATTATTCAAATTTAAATATAGGTACCTATATTATATTCTGTCAGAAGAAATAAAGCATAGTTACGTACCTACGGCTTATTTCAATGTAGGTATGTACCTACTAACTGCATGCGCCTGGTAAATATGTATCTACTTTAAAACAAAACATATTTCATTGTTTAAATAAAAACCTATGTTTCATATTTAAAGTCACTACAATAGTGTACAACGAATTGTATAGTAGTTAGTAGAAACGCAATAAACTGGTGCATTAATTTTTTATTAGGTAGGTACGTACTCCAAAAATATTTAGCTACTAACATAAATAACCCAATAAATAGCATAAAATTATTATCTCAAGTAATTCTTGTTTGTGTGCAACACGGCGTTTAAAATTAGCCGGCGGGAACAGGAGAGAATCAATCGCAAGGAGGTGAATGGAACACATCGGAGTATTCACGATGCGGCCTGACCGAAGCTTCGCGGCGAAGTGTGGTCTCGGCAGGAGGCGGAGCGCATGCGCAGGGTGGGCGTTTCCCTACTCCCTCCACGCCGTGGAGGGAGGATTTTTATACCCGACCCGCTCCAAGACCCCTCCCCCGAGAATGCGACCCGCGCGACATACACCCAAGGAAGCAAAGCGGACTCGCACCACAAAAGCAACACACCATTCAAACTGCACTCAAATCAAAACGGTACGAATTCTCGAAGACTTTACTAATTTGTCGAACTTTACTGTAAGCGCCTCGCGAAAAGGAAGCTTTTAGAAAAAAATATTGTTATTTTGTCGATGTGCACGTATTAGCCGGAGTGTTTTTCGATGCGGTGGCTTTCTTTTGCTCGTTCTGGTGGCTGGATGGTGTTGGGATGAGAGTAGAGAATCAATTATTTGAGAGCGTGTCGCCATCTGTTGGCGCACTTGTGAAACAAGACGCTGGGGGCGCTGCCGGGTGGCGCCGAGGAGTGTGAGCTCAGGATAGCATGGAACACTTCCACGCACGGTTGCAGTACTGTCCGAGGATTATATTATAATTATATTATAAACTATATTTGTAGGTACGTACTTATTGTATTGTATATTTAACATTAATTAATAATACGATGGTTTATATGCCTACATAAATAAACAAATAAAAAGAGAGGTATTTCTAACGCAGTGGCGTAACTATCACAATGCAGCCAATGCTGTGCATTAGGACCCAAAAGATCCGCACCCATCAATACTTTTCCTAACTCTAATAGTTTTTTAAATCAAAGTTTTGAGTTATATAAGTATAAATGTCTAAAAACTCTATTTATTTTTCATTAAAGTTTATAGAAAGACAAGCGACTAACGTTCAATTTAATTTATTTTTGTACGTCTAGTACACCGGGGCTCTTTTTATCAATTTAGCAATTCTTTTAGTTACGCCACTGACTTAACGAATTTTTAAATATTCAGGTGATACTGACAGTATCTCATTCGCTAAATATTAAAATATATAACATACCTAATAATTATTTTTTCGATAGATGTATTTTTTGTGTAGATACCTATATCTTTCTAATTAAAAACACCACAGAACAATGTTTTAAAATTGCAACTTCACAATAAAAATGTGTTTTCATTCAATATCAAGATTTTTCTAACCATCTGAAACTGACCTATTATCTAATATGGACCCCAATACATTGCATTGGCATACTTACGTCAGACCTATCTTAAGACCTTGTGATTACTTATTAGTAAATATTTTATCATTATTACCTTAACAATGCTTTGACACGAAGAAAAAACTCTAATGTAGCGAGATTGTATGTCTTATTATACATCGAACGTATTTTAATTTAACGTATACCTAATTACTTAAATGTTTTCTTTATTATAGGTATATTCAATTACATTTAAGTATTATACATTTACATTATAGCACTCAAATATACATTCAATTTGAAGTGTAAATTGTCTTTATTGCCAGTAAGAAAATTATATCATGAAATTTTCCTACTGGCAAGTATATTAAGCGTATGTCATTTAATTTTGAAGTGAATATATTAGGTAAATGAAACGTGTTTTTAATATCTCTACATTAAGATTACTTAATTTTTATATATTTAATAACATTTATTATGTATGTATATCACAGTATGCTAATATATAATTAATTTAAATTAAATATGTACGTAGATACTATAACTGCGACTTAATATTTGTCAAGAATTCCTCATTAGTTCAGATTTACATTTGAGACTTATTGAAAGCCACATTTGTAAATTGACGAACGTCTCCAGCTGTTCCGATTGTGGGTTTCCTGTTATCTTACACCTGGTGGTTCTTGATCATGTCACTTGTGTGAAAATGGCAACGTTGTGTCAGTTAAATTTTCTAAATTTTGATTTGAAAAAATATAAACGTATAAATACAATATTTTGTCTTTAATTTTTTTTTTTTTTTTGGTCCAATATAATGTTTCCATTTATATTTGCTTACTGATAAGTGTTACCACGAAGCTGGTGTTTAATTTATAGAATATTACAACTTATAACATATTTTAGCGCAAGGAACAATATGATAGATTTACGGCCCAATACGTGATAACTAATGGAGAATGACAGAGATCAAAGAAGAGAGGAACGGTATATCGCCACAGATATCCTGAAGAAGAGCGGGATATATTACGAGACAAGATGAGGATCGAGATTGAGGAGAAGACCAAAAAATAGATGATCGGATAATGTCAAGACAGATCTGCGAGAGGTAGGCGGGTACCAGGCTGAATGAAGAGATGTACGGCACTCCATTATGGCTTCGGTCATGAACTTCCGTGTAAAGCCATTGAAGAAGAAGAAGAAGAAAAATATTATACAACCCTTATCTTATGTCCTTATATGTTCTAGATAAATAAAATAATCATAACTAAGTTCATTCAATGAAGAAACTTAGCTTGTTTGAATTTTTTTTGTTTCGGAGGAAAGTTTGTAGAACTACATAATCACACATTTGAAAATAAAAACCCCTTCTATTTTTAATTTCCGTGAGCCGTTTTTTGCCTTTTGAGGGCATTTTCAATCTAACCATTTTAGTAACCATTTTCAATCTAACCATTTTAGTAACCATTTTCAATCTAACCATTTTTTAGTAAAAAAAACTAACTGTGAAACTGTAACTGAAAAAACCCTAAGAATTAACATGAATAATGTGGTTTCTACCTCATTTACATAAAATTGTATATCTATCCTCTTCCATATATTACCTTTCATTAAAATATCATTAGTCTTTCAACAGAATTGTTTCTATGAATCGTGCCAAAATATGAAAACTCAAAATTTCCATTTAAAATTATATAGCTGTCCCTTTTCAATGGATTTCATATAAATACAAGTTGTTAAATTTAAAGCAGTTAAATTGATAATGCCCTCATAAGGCAAATTGCGTCTCGCGGAAATTAAACGATTAGAACTAAAAAAACAAGTGTTGTTATTTTCATGTGTTGTTTGAACTAGTTTAGTCAGTTCTTTAATAGTTACAAGTGCACACGTCACTAGACGTAATAGTTGTACAAACGAGGGGAATCAGGAGGGTGCCAAAAACCAGGTGGACTGACAAAATTATCAAACTTTACGGAAATATGTGGTAATGATTAACAATAGACCGAGAAAAGTAGGATACACTTTGGTGATAGCAAAGAAAAAATTACTTTTTTTTTATATATATTTTGAGATACCTGCTTGTGTTGTTATCAATTTTACGTAAATGTATGTATATAGTAAAATCTATGATTAAGCTCGATAGTAATACAAATTACGATTTACGTTATGTCAACTTTGTTTTTTTTAATGTTTTTTCTTCTTCTATAATTTGTAAATTACACACGAGAAAAACAATTCCCATCTTGATATGGACCTTGATCTATTGAGATGAGTAGGGGTACTGTATAAATTTATAAATAATATTCCATCAATGTACCAAATATTAAACGGTGTTATATGAATTATTACGCCATAATATCGTTATATTAACTTTATTCCTATCTGTATCTATATAGTTACTCAAAAATGTAATTACGTTGTTTTTATTCCTTAAATATATAAAATATCAATTTTTTGTTAAACAGTACCGATACATTTATATAACAATTTATTATAATTATGTTAATAGCTAGTAACTTAGATAGATATTAAAGTCGAAATATGAAGTATGTTTTCAAACGGGTAAGAAATGATATTAAAGAACGAATTCGTCGCGGGTGTATCCCTTTCATTGTCGGACATCGAACGTATTGTTATATTTTTCAACCAAGTACCTATGTAAATACCTTAAGTAAGTACTGTTATTTTTTTTGTTAACACAATCAAATACCTATAAGGTTCAGGGGCGGACTTAACGGCACGGGGGGCCTGTCTTACTGATCATTTTGGGGGTCCCTTGTTTTTAGACACGCCCAGGTGTATTTACTAATACAGGTGTCCATATCTATAGGCCCTACCTAAAATAAAGGATGAATGCGTGATGCATTAGAAGTACATATTTTAAGTAACATTTAATCACTAACACGAGAAAAAATAATAAGTGGTGGAAATAATGGAAGATCGGAGGCACTTACTTTTTCGGCCTGCCTAATGCTGGATGCTGATTCAATTGTTTATCTCCTTTCCAACCACAAGACAAGCGGCGCAGAATATGTATAACAAGCACTGTTAACACTCGCGTAAAGGATTGTTTTTAAGTATTAGCGGGAATTAAATAGATATGGATTTCAAGCGTTAGCGGTGAATTATTATGCAACGGTGGTCAACCTGTAAGGTTCCAAGTGTACACTGAACTCATTGCAGTTCGAGAGTGTTGATTGCAGCGACCTTTTTCCTTCTTCCTCGTGCTCAATGACAGGTTAGGGAAAAGAAATGGAAGGAGATACTAGGTTTCAATTTTGATAATCGCGTTGTGCATGTGTAAGTGCGTTCAACGGCACTAACAAAAAGTAATAAATAATAAATATTTTTTTAAGTTTAACACTGAAGTTGGCTCTCTTAAAGCCGGTTGGGTCGTAAGATATTTTATATTCAATTTAAACACTAATTAGCGATTGTATTTTTAGCACTGGCCATTTTTTTATATATTGGTATACAGAAATAATGAAATTTTTGGAAAAACATTTTTCCATCAAGCTATTTTCATTTTTCTTTATTTTATATACTCATATTTTTCCATCTATTATGTTCGTATTTTTATTAATTATTTCTATCATATGTAAAATATTAATAGAGAATGAGCGTTTTATGTGACATAATCAAATATGATTTTACGGTAAACGAGAAGGTTCTTTCCTAGTCATAACGTAGCTATGTAATTATTGCGTCCCCATCTAAATGTGAGTCTACTTATTAGGAAATGTTAGGAACATATAAATATATATTTTTTAATACCCACAAATTAAATTAATCAATAAAAAAGATATACAGAAAAAAATCTGTTTATCGAAAAAATATTTTGGTTGCCACGGGGTACGAACCCGAAACGTTTCCAATCCGGGCAAACGTGTTAACATTTCGCTATTTTACCGATTACGTTTTCTAGAAATTTTGAACTTAGACGTTCTGAAATCTCAATTTCACAACAAAAATTTGTTTTATTAATGTTGCATTTTCAGATCATAGTTCTGTGGTACAGAAAAAATATTTTGTTGCTTCATATAAAATAATGAAGACGTATTTCATTCAAGTCCGCTTCAAATATACACTTGCAGCAGTTTTTGCATCACGTTTATTCAAGCCAAGACATGTATTTAGAACACAGCGTGGCGCGTGAAACTGAAATATTGCATTTAGTTTGTATAGGTTTGGGGCAGATTTTGCGAATAATTATGCGAAATACATGCGCAGCTTTATTTATCATTTCTAAATCGTTTCTCTTGATGGTTCTAGCATATTTGCGCATGGCCTCACATCTTAATATATCAAATAAATATTTAATTTAGGAGAACACATTCTTATTGTGAAGTTGTAATTATTCAGAACATAGGTCTGTGATATTTAATTCATATTTAATTTAGATTTTCTTTGCAGAAATTATTGAGACGTATAGTTTTTTGATTGTATATAGTGCACGCCCTTGGTAGGAATCTACCCATCTCATTAGATAGTGAGTAGGCGCTAACTAGGTTAAATGCTGTTTAGTTACCGGCATGCTCAGTTAGTAAGTTGTAAAAGATACTAAAAAATCTTAATTAGCACCTCACCGTAATATTCATTTTACTGTTGGGCAAATGCTTTTCTTAATCACAATAGGTAAATACTTACCTTTAGATTATATGTGGGTACGAAAATAAATAATTTGAAAATCAATGACAACAAAAGTATATTGTATCTGAATTTTGCGGTTTGTTTGAGAAAAACCATAAGAAGGTGCCGTGGCAGTCTCGGATATCGTTCGGTTCCTTTGTGACGTCAGCGGACAAGTCCTTACTGTGTATTTGTGTCCAAACATACATATTCCATGTGGATAATGGACTTTGTCAACAATCCTAAAGGACTTGCCCCGCCCGCAGCCGAGATCTCATCCAGCTCCGCCACTGATCAAAAAGACACCCGTCGTCGGCAATCTGTGAAGAAGAAATGTTTGGAAATAGTTGCCTACTTTTTGTGGCGTGGTTGCGCGTTACATGTTTTTCAAACGTGGCGTGTATTTGAAATGTATTTGAATATTTCAAGCGTGTATTTGAAAACCCTCAGCGATTGAGTTCCAAAACCGACATCAATTTTTAACATGCATCGGTACACTAGATATCTATGTACACATTTTGAAACTGAAGATCCTAAACAAACATCTCAGCAACTTTACATACATTGTCACTTTATTTTATTTTTTTGACCGGTCTCCATTATAATATTTTTTACATGGAATATGAAAATATTTTTCTTTTTTGGATTGTTATTTCACATATTCACAAAAAAAAAAAAAATTATCGCCCGTTTTATCCATTTGTGTGTCAGCCTTGAAATGATATTCAGGCCTATTCTCAAAATTTCAATATTGCAATGAAGGTGATTGTTACACCAACCCTCAAAAATAGTGTTATATTTGAATGAGAGAGAGGGAGAGAGAGTGAGGGAGATAAACGTACCATAATCTGTCAAAACTATCTGTCTATTTTTGAGGGTTGGTGTAACAATCACCTTCATTTCAATATTGCAATTTTGAGAATAGGCCTGAATATCCTGGGAATAACTTTAGTATTAAGAAAACCTGGAAGAGTACCACAACGACGGTGCATCTGGCTATAAAATACCTTGGAGTTAATACAGAGAGGATAGAAGATTTCACTTATTGACTTATTTCTTATTCTTCTTCTTCTTCGTCGCTTCCTTACAGTTGGGGATTGTTAATCGTGACCCGTACGAGATGTTCCTCAGGTTGCGTTTCTCAATTCTCTTTAGTCTCAGTCGACATTCTGCACAGAGAAACGCTTCCGTCAAGGCCATTAGTCAAGGCCTTCACTCGTTTCATCCATCATTTTATTTATTTATTTAGCCCTGTTCCAAATCATCTTGAGAGTTTACTCTCATAATTACATATTTTTTTATTTTGTTACATTCAGTCATTATTAACATTATCATCATAATACCATCATAGGTTGACTCCGGTGTCGTCGTACCAGAGCCATACCTGTACAATTTGACGTGAGACTCGTTATCACATTCAATTCAGAAGTCAGCCAGAAATTAGCTGTAAAAATCATATACGCCCAAAAGGGGAGGGTAGACGTCACATTTATGTGTTGCAGTCGCAGAACTCTGTCACAACCCGATAGAAATTCACCCTGTCCAGGTCGCAAAAGGTGCGAGGGAGAGCCAATAGAATGCTCCGTTAGGTCTCTCTAGCCACTGCTCTTCCCGGCATCGCCCATCCCAGCAACCCCCAGCGAGAGACCCACACCCTAATAAATTCCCGGAAATATACAAGATTCCTTTCATTTCTTAATAAGTCAGTAAGTTCCGGGGGATCCGATCACCTATTCCTTCTAATCCCTCAATCATTATCTCCCCAATCCCACTTTCATTCATTGTGTAGGAGGTCATCCTCTTCCTCTCTGATCCTCGAACCCGTCATTCACCACAAGTCTCTCTATGTTGTTCCTCTCGTTTTTCGCAAGGCCTATAGAATTGTAAGATATATTTTGAAGAGAATAGTTCGCGTATACCGAGTTTCCGAATGTTTCTGCCCGTAGTACTCTCAACACCTTTCTTAAACACCACATTTCGAATGCATCAATCATCTGTATGTGTGTGAAGTTTAAAAGCTATAGAGATAAACGGAGAATGATTCAGCCATGGTAATCGGATAATTACATTATCTAATCAATTTTTTTCAGATTTCTCCGTTACAAATCGATTTTTAATCTATTTAAAAGAGAAAATATTGTGAAATTGTAGTTTTTTTTCAGAACATAGTTCTGTGATATTTTAATACAAATTACATTTTACCACCGGGTTTTGAACCATTTTAAATTTGAAATAGCTGCAACATATAAATTCGAAAATTTGTCATCAATTTACTAGACCGACATGGTGTAATTGATCTGCGTGCTTCCCCGGATAGGAAGAGTTCCCGGTTCAAATACCGGCCGTAACTAAAATATTGTTTTGATAAATTGATTTTTAATAGTTTATGTAAGTAAACTGCAGGGGCGTATTTATGCGAGGATTTGTCCCATTCGAAATTTTGGGGATCTCTTTCTTAAGGTTAAACTATCAATAATATCAAACCTGGAGCCTAGATTCACAAGCCCACCTAACTAAGGCCGAAAGAACAAGTCATGAATACTCGACGGCAACAAAATCGGATCTACCAGTGTTTTTGGAGCTAAAAGTGTTTCTAGTCCTTATTTTTCTTTTCGCTTTCTTCGTTGCTCGCGGTTTTACGTCCCTCGTCTTGGTGATTTGAGAGCCTTTAAATGAACAACTTTACCACCCAGTATTTTATAACACCCTGTACCTGTATGAAATACGTAGAGTAGTATTAATAACGTAATATTTGAGATCAATAATAATGCCACATAGCGTTATCGGCTAATTTCACTGAAGAATGTAATGTTTACGACAACGGAAACTACCAATTTTTATTACGCAATCGGCATATTACCATTGCGGAGATATCGGAATTATATAAAATGGCCGAAGGCTATTATATCTGTGCGTAAGTAAATATATTCCGGTGGCGTGTTGGCCGATCATTCAGGTCATGCCATGCCATAGAACATTGTAAAGCCGACTATCAAGATAACCGCTGTACTCCCGAAAAGAGGTATTCGTCTCGCATGTAAGGCTGTGTTCCGGGCTTTCCCCGACAATCATTTCTCGAATAGCCCGCGTGGCGTTATTAAACTTCGGAAAGAATTCGAGTCGGGAAATTCATAAAAGTAAATTGTCGATTTTTGAAAAGTTCATTACGTCTCTACCGCAAAACAAACGTACTTCAGAACAATGAGGGGAATTCTTGGAATACCCGCGTAGAAATCACGTGTCCGCAGGACCTGTGTCAGGTCGGTTGCTAGAGGCGAAAATATTTAGAAATTCCGGTAATTTATAATGGAGGCAAACTTGTGCAATTTAATTGAAGATTTATGAAAAAAATACGTCATAAAGCCGGCATTCTGCTTTTTACGACGTTGCTTATCAGCCGTTCGGTGAACTTAATGGGAACTGAAGAATTTTCTGTGCTCTTAATGAATTCCCCGTTTGAATTTAACTAATTTCGGTTGTGTGACTCTTTGTCTTACCATGTTCCAACATTATATATAACGATGTTTCTTTTGAGCGTTCATTAATTTATTTTAATATGCTCGGTTGAAAAGTCTAGTTAGTAGAATGAACGATTTAGACAGTGGCGTTGCAACAAAATAACCAGTATGTGGTAGATACATTTAATATTTCCGTATAAAGTGGAATTGTAGACTCGGAAGGCAAGGAAGAGAAGAAGGATTGATGCCTTTGAAATACGGTGTTGGAGACAAGTGCTCTACGCACCATGAACGGTGAGATGCGGAAGCTGAACATCAAGAAAAGACAAGATAAAATTGTTTGGCATTTGGAAGATAAATACTAATTAAATGTATTAATTAGAAATATATACACATAAAATCAATTTTATCGAAAATATTGTTGTTGCTACCGGGATTTGAACCTGAATCTCTTTCAATCCGAGGAACGTGCATTAAAATTGATTTTATATGTATATTTTTCTAATTAATGAGTTTAATTTGTACTTAAAATATCACAGACCTATGTTCTGAATAATTACAACTTCACCATAAGAATAAGCTTGTTGTGGTGGGTCGCGTCAAAATACGAAGAAGAAGAGGAAGAACCGACCAACTGTAAAGGCAACAGGCACTTTTCTGGTTTCTTTCTGCAAAATAGAGAGAATAGTTAAGATGATGGGAGTTCATGGAGATCATGATTCTCAATCGGAGGGACCCGTGTGAATGAGTGTTTGACAGGAGAGAAAAAGTTGAAAAAAATATCGCTAAAGGAGTAATCTCATGGACTAAAGTAAACTTCGTTTTGAAAATTTCGTACAGCAAATATATGCCTCAAAAACGAATTACATGGGCAAGATACTCCCCAGGATGTTTGCGTAGGATAACACGTATATGGGGTTAAATTTACATACTTGGACTCGCTAAACAAGACAACGACAGAATTGAAAATCCATCGTTTAGCTGGAAACACGGGCTTCTATGCTGGCTGGGGTCAAAAATACTAAGTTAAAGAACCTAAATGCTAATATTGGTCTTATATGAATATCACAGGTACCTAACCCAAAATGACGAAAATAATTTTTCAGTTGTTGAAAACAAGATTTTTTATACCTACACTAGATAATAGAACATTAAAAATAAATATTAACAACTAGGATTTAATACTTTTAAAATTAGCAAAATTAACTTTGTGGTTAAAATTCATTATTTATATTTGTTAACTTTGTTTTATTAACCAGTTATTGAGTTTAAATACATCTACCGGTTTCGAAAAATACTATTTTCTTCATAAGGATGTCAATACTAACTAAAAACATATGTTATTTTTTCTTTCCCATAGTCTATTGTTTAAAAAAAATAACAATTATTTAAAAAATAATTGAATACCTAACTTAAATTGTTATTTATTACAAATTTACTCGAATAATTTTTAGGAAAAATTTTAGAATGGGACTCGTAGTTAACTTTAGTTGGTTGTTAATGATTTTTTGACGATTCCAACGATTTCAAATTATTTCATTTGTAATCAACACCATTTATATGCAAAATCCCAATTTCTTATCAAAACCATGACCATTTTCTATCAAATTATTAGAAAATTCTGCAAACCCACTATTTGTTCAAACGTCTCAAATGCTCTTTTACTCTTATATTAAAATTTCTACCCGTTTTACAAAATGCAGCATAACCCTTGCAACTAAGTTTATAGACACCAGAATTGTTAAATTTATCATATTTGTCTTTAGAATTAATGAGTAAATTTCCTATACTATTATTTGTATAAAATGCCAGTCTAATGTTTCGTGGTAGGTGTTTAGATATTTGATTTGAAAAGTTATTTATGTATAAAATCCTACGCCAATAATCATTATCATTATGTTTTATCTGTGATTTATATAAAAATTGATTAATATATTATTTCAATTTATTTTTTAAAATAGTGTCTATTAAACCTGTATTATACCCGTTATTACAGATATTTTTTAAATTGTATTCAATTCAATATTGAAATTGGATGTTGACAAAATAATATTGACTGAACGATATATCATGGAGTGGAACCCTGAATGTTTGTGTGATAATGAATGATTAGATTCACTATGTATGATAGTATCTGTAAAAGTTGGCTTTCTAAATATTTTGAATTTAATTTTAATATTATTTTTAATCAATGTTAGATCCAAAAAATTTAGAGTCGAATTATTTTCCATTTCTAATGTAAATTGTATTTTACTATTAAAATTTAGTTGACGTTGTGAACCTGACCAAATACATAATATATCATCCACATACCTTTTCCACAACAAAACATTTTTTAACAAAGGAGAATCACAATCAAAAATATTTCTCTCCAAATTGTCTACAAAAATATCTGCTATTGGTGGACTTGTGGGTGCTCCCATAGGAAGACCCTCTATTTGATTATACATTATATTACTAAATTGAAAATAATTTTGGTTCATACAATGGTTTAACATGATACATAAAACTTTATTGAGGTGGCAATGTTAAATAAATGACACCAAAGATGATGACCGAGCGGATGTTACCAAAGAAGAAGTAAAGAATGGCGAAAAGTAGGAACGGTGTAGAACAGTTGTGGAGAAGATCAAATCCTGCCCTAAGACATAGCAGCGTGGGTGGAAGAAGTATATAACTCATCATCTGAAGACTGACTGTGGAATTGGGATTGCTCGGGCGGTACGTGGCAAATCCATTTATGTTTCAGTGGAAAATGACTCAATTAGCAGGGAATATAAAACCGATTGTAACGTAGATACACAGACTACCAAAAATATAGACATGAACTAACGCAAATTACTTACAAATTACAATATTTTCATTTTGGTGTCACCCACTTGATCACTTTGGTACCACTTACGTAATCAAATAGCTCCGCGACTTTTTTTAAAAATATGACTCGATTAGAGAGAAAATTTAAACGCTGACAATATCGGATTTATGTTTCAATTCATGTACAACAGAAGATGTATTAAGTAACGAGTCGAGAATAGTGTTTAAGTATAGAAGAGTGTAGATGCTTCATCCACTAAGATGTTAAGCAGTGCGCCAACCGCAAATTTATTTTTTAAATACATTATTTTGCAAAAACGACGTCAATCTGTAACAATTCAAAAATGTGTAACATACCATCACATCTAAAGTAGGCTTTAGATCGGGTTCAATGTACGTTAAAATAGCTTCTATAATATAATTCTGACGCTTTGTTCGTTAGCTAACGTATACACGGAAACCGGAAGCGCGTGGTGCTACCCGGAAGGTGATGAATCTACAAGTCATCTGAAGTCAAAAATGTTGTACGACGTTTTCGATGTGAATAATAATAAATAAGTAAATAATTAAAAAAATTACTGTTAAAATGTAAAAATAATAAAATTGCTTTATTACACTATGAATATCTGTTTATTTAAAAGGAAAGATCGAATTTGAGATCCGCTCTGTTTGTCTTAATCGGGTTGGCGTCCAAAGTTTTATACCTACGTGATAAACGTTGAAAATTGAAATATCATCAAACATTAAAAAAATATATGTTCAGGTAAGATATGAACTTAGTAGTATGGCCCGGTTTGCTGTGTTGAAACTGACAAAAGTTTAGAAGAAGTTTACATTTTAACAACCGGTTCGGGAAACCGTGAATTTAGCAAGTTCCCGCGAACCGGTACGAATCAGCTGGATGATGCCCCTGGCCTTTGGATCTGTATGTCAAATGTTATGTACCCGCTCAGCCACATTACGTACAACCGATGAAATTTATTTGATCTTCAACAATTGAGGCTTTCACTTTTTAATTGTGGTGTCTGAAGCGAATGAAGAAGCTTCAGAAACGTCTAGAGTCCTTACTAAATTATCAGGTCTTAGTGTTTCCAACTGACAGCATAATTGCGCCTACAACCCGCCACAACCAGTGTTGGAACACGTGTCTGCAGTAAACTGCGCGAAAATTGGCGTTTACAAATTGACCAAAAATTGTAAAAAGGGCCAACGGAAATTAAATAATAAAATTTAACAATAAACATTTTTAGCATGTGTCCTAGAATTTGGTTTAAATAACGTCTCGATTTAACACCGAATGAGTAGAATAAAGGCTTATAATAAATAAAAAGGAATATAATATGTCCGCAAAAAACCTATTGTGTAATCAGATAATATATCGAGGAGTATAATTAATACTCCCTTTGCTATATATCAATAGCTTGCAGTAAATATAGATTTAGGGTAGGTGCTATTACCAATGATATTATGTGATATATGTTATGTAATATATGTTGTTAAGAATTTTCGTTTAACCAACGTCTTTAGGCTAAATGAACCCATCGTTTATACAACCCTACCATTAATTTATTTGTAATTGTTTAATACTATTCATAGTTGTTTTTAAAACTACTAAAATTCAATATTAAAAATTTGTGAACGTTTTTATGACTGAACGTGATTCTTTTTCTGATACTTCACCTAATACATAAGTAAAGCAAATTATTATTTTTATTAAAGGTAAACGTAGGATTTAGTTCTTCTGGTTTGCTTTATGTTTCTCCCAAATCAAAAATAAATCCATTGTGCACCCCGAAAGCAAAGAACGACCATGAAAACAATACGTTAACAGTAAGATAGTAAAATTCTCAAATTGGTAAAAGAGGAAGTAAATACATCAATGATTTGCACGCAGCTGTACGCTAAGCTGAAAACCATTCAAATGTTATTCTGTTAAGAAACAGCACGTACAATGTAGTCAATTATATTTAATTTAATTTTAATTAATTAATTACATTTACATTCTTACATATTATACATTATAAATAATAGACAATACTTAAAGTACATAAAAAAGGTGAACAATCTTCATAATGTAAGTGATGTTCACTGTCTCCTTAACTAGACCGAAGTCTGTACTAAAGGAGACAGGTTCATCCGTTGTCTGTCATACAAATATGAAATTATTTTTAATTTTATTTTTATCTAACTCAAAAATACTCATGAATGAAACACTATGCAAAGGGAAAAATGAATATAAATAAATTACGTTATGTTCATGTGATTGTTTCCATGAATCTTTGCTCAGTTTCCTTTCTGCCAACACCCGATAACCAGCTCCTAAGATGGTGTTTGAGTTTGTCCATCGAGAATTGTTTCATACTGCTCGGCAAAATGTTATAGGCTTTGGGGGCCAGAAACATGTGGAAGGATTGACCAAAGCTTGTTTTCATTTTAGGCTTCACGGTGATCCTATTCTTTTTTGCTCTCGTAACATAACTATGAGATGGATATTGATGAAGCTCTTTGTTGGAATGAAAATAAAGTATCAGCCTTTTTACATAGAGTTGTCGAATATCAAGAAGCTGACATTCCTCAAACAGTGAGTCAGAGGGAAACCTATATGGTTTTTTGTAGATGATTCTGAGAATGGATTTTTGTGTGATTACTAAATGGTTAAGGGCAGTTTTTCCAACTCCTCCCCAACCTAAGATCGCGTAGCTAAGAAGGGATTGGCAGAGAGCAATGTATATTGTTCTCAACGTACGTTTCCCTAGAATATTCCTAAGACATCTGAAGAAAAATATCAGCTTTCTTAATTCTTTCTTAATATAGCTTGAGTAGAACGACGCTTAAAAGCAGAGGATAGCAATTTGAATGCGATTAAAAGTAGCATACACTTTAGTAGGGTACATTTTATTAGATGCCTTTATTACGTGAGTCCGTTTCATGTATCTCGACGTTAAGCTCATTGTTCAGAATTCCAACATATAGATATTTTAGATTAAACATTACTTTATTATTTTAATTCAGGGACATAGAAAGATTTCAGATTTTCTTTACTTACTTTTATTTTCAATTTGTCGCCTCGTCGAAATTGCCACCTCTAAGGTTTTTCTTTGCTTGCCTATTAGTTAGATTAGGTTAGGTTAGAAATGGTTCTGCTTATAAGCACTTTTGGATCAAGTTTTTTCTATGCTCCATGGTGGTGTCCACATTTACACTAAACATTGAGCACGTTATATTTCATTGTTATGTTTTATATACGAATAAATTTCACATATTATAACTATAACCATTAAATTGCAAATACTTAAATCATCATCCAAGTCGGTCCCTCATGACTCAGAAACGTGATCTCTATGAATTCTCGCTTTCTTGACTTTGCTCCTCTACTCTCAGCATCCTGTGGATCCTGTAAAGAAGCACCTTTTACCTTTTAGTCAGTCTAACAGGTGGAGGATCTACTTCGTTCTCTCCGTCTTTCGATGTTCACAACGAGCTTCTTCAAGTATCTCTTTTGGTAGAATGCCAAAAATACTGAATAATTTATTTTAGGCAAAGTGATGTTGATTGCGGTGTGAGGCGGACATTTTCTATAAAAAAATCTATCACAGACTACGCCACTGGCCTAATTTATCGATCCAATATGGCATAGCGAATTAACACATCGAGGCCCGCCATATACAATCAGAGTGCAAACTAGACATCGGCCTAAGAATCATTAGTTGCGTGTTAACAAAGGCGTTAACCCGTCAGACTAAACTGAGGCTAGCGACTCGGAAGAGCCGGGCAAATGGTTACCAAACCACAAAACAATTTGAGAACCCATTTAATATTCACAATATCCTTTGATAGCTGGGTAAATTTTCGGTCGCAACTCTTAACCAATACGATATTTTCGCCAAAATTATACGTGAAATTACAAATTAACTAAAAAATTTATAAAATTGATCAATTCATTCATTCTGGCGTCATCTAGTGGATTTTACTCAAAGGTATTTAAGATTCACCGCAATATAAAGTTGATTACTTTTAAGAATTGAATCATAGATGTATTAATTGGAAATAACACAGAACATAAGTTAAATATGAATTAAATATATTAATTATAACGATATACATATAAAATCAATTTTATCGAAAAATATTGTTGTTGCGCCACCGGGATTCGAACCTGGATCTCTTTCCAAACCGGGGAAGGTGCTTTATCCAACTAAGCTACAGCGACATTATTTTTAGCGACAATTTTTCGACCCTATATGTTACCTTTTTGATATTAATACATTTAATCGTTCCATCATTTGACAGAGCCATCTACCTTATTTTTACATAATCTCAAATACCTTTGAGTAAACTGATAGCAGACGCCAGAATTATCCAGGTTCGAATCCCGGTGGCGCAACAACAATATTTTTTGATAAAATTGATTTTATATTTATATCTTTATAATTAATATATTTAATTAATATTTAAAATATCACAGACCATCTGTTCTGAATAATTACAACTTCACAATAAGAATGTGTTCTCCTAAAACATAAGTTCAAAATTGGTCGAAAATGTATTCGATTGCTATAGCAAAATTGTGGACGTGCTTCCCCGCATAGGAAGAGGTTCGAATCCCGTTAACAAAAATATATTTTTTCTGTATATCTTTCTAGTTGATTCATTTAATTTATATTGATTAATTAATTATCTATTGTGATCAATGTCTAAGGTATGCGAGCATACGCGCGCACACGGTTTGGCATCAAAGCACACACAAAAAAATATAACTCACATACAATTCTTTCAAGACTTCATCATCATGTACCGCCCTCAATCGAAGATTGGCGACCATGTTGTAGTATATTGATTTATGAGAGAGACTGCACTTCTCGAAACTATCAGTGAAAATAGTGTAGTTCAAAGTTTTTATTGTGAAAATTAAACATAGTTGAATATGTCCATTCAAATTATCTAAATAAAAACACTGACCTTACGCAACTGAGCTGCAAATCGCTGATTCTTCTATGATCATGGAAATTCGGCAGGAAGACGTCTGATAATCTCCCGAAACTCGGCTGGCCGGCCTGCGAAGTTTTATCACATCCGACACACCGATAAAATCATACACATTACGTATCCCGTAAACACCGCCCAAAAGAATATCCGTTCTCCAGCGCGTCCCAACAGAAGCAGATTCGCGATTGTTTTTTTTTTTTTTTAATTACGTAAATTGAATCCACATATTCAAGCTTTAAATCAGTCCTACCTCTCGAAGCAAAACAATAGCATTACTCCTTAAAAATGCACAAAAGATTTTTTATGCGCACATCGTTATCCAAATGAGGCTCAAATGTGGGCTTATTTAATGGTTCTTCTTCTTCATTGTATGCTCAATTCTGAGCGTTATGTTTCCCTATAACTTGCTCCGCAATACGCTTCCATTCCTCCCGGTCTTGAGCCATGTTAATCGAAGCTTTTAAATAGGATCATGTTAACTCTTTTATTTGATCTATCTATCGTGTAGGAGACCGTCCTCTTACTCGCTTTTCCTTAACTATCTCTGTGATCACAAGCTTTCATTATTTTTTCTGAGAACATGTCCGAAGTATGCAAGAATCGCACAATTTTTTTTATAATATCCAACTTGAAGTGAAAACCAATCATAAAATGAAACTCTCATCAATCTTAAAATCACGTTGGTACCGACAGACAAACAGACAACAATACAACGCGCCCGCAGCACTCAGCACTTGGCACTCAGACACATAACCATTTGATATCTCATAACCTATCTTACTTACCATCACGCTATTAGAGTAGGTAGTAGGAGTAGTTAGTAGGCAGAGAAGATAGAGCGCCACACTCTTCTGTTCTGACACACAATTCTCGCCTCATCCACATTCATACATCTTCTCATACAAGCTTGGTGCCATCAACACTGATTCATCTATCTCCTTTCCACCTTTCTTAATCTTACTCACTATACTAAGAACAGCTTTACATTCTATATTTCTTCATTCTTTACTCAGTCATTAATGGACTTGCCACATATATGCCTAAATGATTTAATTTTCACTGCATTCAGTCTACTTTCTTTCCTCTTCTGCCAGCTCCAGTCCTCACTTCCATACATCAGTGTCGGTACCAGGACTCCATTATGAACCGCTAGTCTTGCCTCGGTTTACATGTTCCCGTTAGCTATAGTTCTATTCAAAGCGCCGTTCACTTTATTCCCTGTAGTCACCCTCCTTTCGATGTCTTTCTCAGTCTTCTATGTCTATCAAACATACTTCCCAAATACACAAACTCATCTACCTGTTCCAAACATTCATTACCTATGTCTTGCTTTCCTCCTTCTCGAATACCATCACTTTCGACTTGTTGACATTCATAGTAAGGTCGCTTTTCTTGCATACATCTACTTCACTCTCATCTCACTCATCTCATTCTACTCACTAGCCTCTGTAATTCTCGTTCATTATTCGCCATCAGTACTGCATCATCGGCGTACAATAAACAGCATACAATTAAATCGCCAATTTTCACTCTTACATTTATATATTCCAGTTCTTTCACACAATTATCCATATACAAGTTGAACAGCAATGGATACATTACACAACTCTGCTTGACACCCTTAGAAATTTCAAACCATGGTGTTAATGATTCATTGATTCTTACACACGCGGAACTTCCTTCATACAGGGATGCGATTGTGTGTATAAGTTTACTATTCACCCTGTAATCAGAGAGTACCTTCCATAACCTGTATCTTATAATATCAACATATTAAATATTACATCATTTCATTCCCCAAAACTACCTAGGTAGGTACCTACATAAAATTTAAATCATCTCACAGCAGCATTGCAATTGTCCAAAACAAAATTAAATCTTACATTATATTTTGAATTACTTTCAGAACAAAAAGGTCTTATATTATAGGTACACATTAAGGGAATCTGATACTTCTCTTTGACATAAGAGTACATTAGGATTGTATTTATTGCACAAATCAATTGGCGAGAGTTTGGCAATCTGTTGCTTAGCGCCGTCCAATTATCGGGCCAACAGTGCGAGTTTAAAACCCAGGAACAAGTTAATTAACGGTTGCTAAAACTTTGGCGCCCTGCATTACTTCGGCGAGAATCGAACGCAAGGTGTTTAAAAAAAGGTGTCGGATTTTGTATGATATCTAGTCCAATTAGCAACACCGCAAAGTAGATAATTGCGTGTTAACATGTTTAAATTTAAGGTTTACGAATGTCTTATTTAGTTTTTGTTAACCCTATTTTTTCATTGTTTTTTTTTAATTTTCCCAAACTTTCTTTTTAATTCAACACTTTTAACATAGAATATGTTTATTATTTTTATTCTAGCAGATATCACGGTATGATGTGTAACGAAAACTGTATTAGAAATAGTGCGTTATAAAATTTAGTTTATATCATCATCATGATCAGTCTCCGCTGATGTGTATAAGCCTTCCCCAAGGACCACCAATCGTCTCATTCTTCTGTTACCAGTGTCTCTTCTGATGTCTATTCAACCTATTTACTCTATAATCACATATGTGAAAATGAAACACTTGTTTTTTGATTCTACTCGTTTAATTTACTTGAGACGTGTTTCGCCTTGTAAGGGCACCAATCTAACAATTTAACTCAACAACTTGTATTTTTATCTATAGTAGGGGACAGCAATATAATTTTATTTGCATGAGATGAAAAGGGACAACATTATTCGTTGGAACTCGGAGAATTTCCATAAATTATTTAATGCTTCTAATTATTCTAAGTAACCATTTTGTTTAATGTCATATGTCAATGTCAGTGTTGCGGTGAGCTACGTCAAAGGACGAAGAGGAAGAGAATGATCCCCCACACGTTGGACCGACGAAGTTGAAAAGAATCATCCGAAGATCACCAATTCTCTCAGGCCTTCTTATGCATCTGATGCCCGCCACTCTTCTGATGTCATCGCTCAACAGCCAACACTTATTTTATTAGTGCGAAGCTTCCACTCCGTCACCTTGTTCCAAGTGGCGTGACTATGCTAATGCAGCCAGTGCGACGAGTGCAAAATGTCCGCATCCCACAATACATTTGGCATCCATTCTTTTGCGAGTGTCGATATTTACATTTTTTTTAAATCCACTAAAACTAAAAATGCTGTATATATTAGTACTCCGCTAATATGTCGGGTTAGGGACCAGACCATCGCCTCAAAAAAAAGCATCACCGTAAAACGAAGGGAGGATTCTTTTATCTATAAGTGCATGTAAGGCTTTTGTTTTCTCATTGAACTGTGAATATTCTATGAAACAAGAGACCGAATTTAATTATATTCTTAACACAATATAACACTGATATTACATTTTATTAAAAACAGTTTGTTTTGTTAATATGTAGTATAAATTAAAAGCTTAAAATACATATTTGTGAATTGTTATTTTCACGTCTTGCTTGATTCCTCGCAAATGTAGTACAAAACGTTCTCTATGCAGGGATCGCATGATACGCGTATCTGCAACATGCATTTTCACAAACTTTTAATAACACTACGTATTTTATTTTATTTCTGTATGGCATAAAAATATTGTGTTAACATGCGATATAAAACATTTTAATGTTTGATGCGGTAATTTTGTGGTTAAACATTTTAACTAGTTAACTATAATAAAACAATTCCTAACAACAGCGGTTAAGTATAAAGTTATTTCCAGTTAAATAGTCAGTATAAAATATTAGGAAAACACATTCTTATCATGAAGTGGTAATTATTCAGAGCATAGGTCTGTGATATTTTAAATATGAATTAAATATATTCATAAGAAAGATATGCATATGAAATCAATTTTATCAAAAAATATTGTATTGGATTCGAATCTGGATCTCTTTCCTAACCGGAGAAGATGCATTATCCAACTATGCTACAACGACAATATTTTAAATAAGGTAGATGGCTATTTCAAATAATGGAACGATTAAATGTATTAATATCAAAAAGGTAACATGTAGGTTCGAAAATTTGTTGCTAAAAATATTGTCGCTGTAGCATAGTTGTATAATGCACCTTCTCCGATTAGGAAAGACATCCAACATCAATATTTTTCGATAAAATTGATTTTATGTGTATATTTTTCCAATTAATATATTTAATTCATATTTAAGATATAAAATAAAATTAAAACATTCATAGGCTCGGTTGTTGCTAAATCTATATAAATAAAACCCCTTATGAAAAAATTGTCTTGACTTATTTAGCTGATGTTAGTATAATGAGTAACTTAGATGGTTTGGTCATATGTAACGGATTAATGAGAAGAGAATGGTAAGAAATATATATGACGTAAGTGTTAATGGCACCAGAAATAGTGGACGTCCGCGGAAGACTTGCCACGACCAGGTAAACCGAGTCGAGAATTGTGTGTCAGGCCAGAAGAGTGTAGCTCTCTGTCTACTCCCTCAGGGAAACAGCGTGATGGTAAGTTAGTTAGTTAGTTAATAAGTAAGTTAGTTATTTATTAGCTGGGACCTGTCGTTCACAGATGGCAAAATGAATTTAATCCCTGCAAGCTTACAAGGTCCAAAAGTGCGTGTTAACACGCGTATAGCTTGGCGTGACATACAAACTTTGACGTGTTAACGCGCTCATAACTTGTGGTCGTGAACAATGATCCCTCTATGTTTGAACCACGTCGTGCGTATATATTTTTTTTCTGTGTAATTTTTAGGACGGATGCTATTTTTTGTGTAGGTACTAGGAGAGAAAATAATAAAAACATTATATTACCAATATAAGGCTACCGGTAGGGCATGGGTTGACCACATTATTAATGAAGATGTATTAAGATACATAAATAAGTCAAGAGAACTAATAACAACTATTAAGGAAGCTGCCTACTTCGGATACATAAAATATTATATTTTACAACGCATTATATAGCAGCACAGGCCGATATCGCTAGCCACTATAATGGCAAGACTTTTTGAAAGAATCATTATGGACCAGATTTCAATAAACATGAACACCAGAGACAACCAAATGGGATTCAAAAAGAATATGTCTACTGACAATGCGATCTTTGTCGTAAAGCAAATTGTGGACTATTTTAAAAGTCGAAAAACCACGATATACGCGTGCTTTCTAGATTTGAGCAAAGCCTTTGACCGTGACAGATACGACAAATTATGGACGAAAATGCGCGTGCAAAACGTTTCCAAACCAATTGTAGATATACTTGACAGGTGACACAGGCAGCAAGAGAACTCAGTGCGGTGGGAAGGGGCGCCGACTCCGAGCCATTTTACCTGCGCACTGGGGTGAGACAGGACGGGTGCATGTCGCCAATCCTCTGCAATATTTACATGAATGAATTGAGCGAACAACTATCTGATGCAAAAATTGGCTGCCACATGGGCGAGACAAATGTGAACCACATTAGTTATGCCGATGGTATGGTCATACTAGCGCCATCTATAAAAGGGATAAGAAAGCTTTTACAGATGCCAGTGAACACAATATTTCATACAATGCCAGCCAATCGGTCATAGTGGCGTTCAAATATGGAAAAGGGCCAGATAATACCCCTCCCGTGTGGCTGGACGGGACGAAATTGAGCGTTCAAAATAAGTTCAAATACCTTGGCCATATATTCAATGAAGATGGACAAGACAATGATGATATAGAACGGTAGAGGAGACAGTTGAGCGATCGTGCTAATATGCTATCACGGCGTTTATACCGATGCAGTAAAGAGTATTTAAATCGTTCTTCACCAGCGTGTATACCTGCGGGCTCTGGTCGAAATACAAGCAAGTGACGTACAACTGTCTCCGAATTCAGTACAACAACTCATACAGAATACTGTTCGGATTGGCGCGTTATTGCAGCGCATCTACAATGTTTACCAAAAGCCGTATACATGGATTCGTTCCGCTTCTGTGACATCGAGTTGTTGGCGTAAAGCTGCGGCTGGAGCTCAGCACGAACTATCTGGTGCAAGCGGCGCTCTCATGGAAAGCCGGTTCCCTGACTAGTGAATGGCAGCGCCTACATAATAGCTACATATACAACAATGGCCGTGACTGAAGTAGTTATATATGTAATATTTATGTTTTGTGTGTATATGTGTGAACTTTTTACTTTTAATTAACTTTTTTAAATTATTTTTTTTATTTATTAATATTTTCCTTGGTTTTCTTTTTTATAGCATTATATTTATTTCATAACCTTTAATGTATAACATAATATGTATTATCTTTATGGCGAATCGGGTTAAAAAAAAACCTGATCACGCTGGAATAAACACATTATTATTATTATTATGCAAAGGAAGATAAAATAAAGTTGAGGCAGTGGCAAAAAAAAAATTCCGTGGCTATGTAACTTCATAAAGTGGTTCAATGACCAAAATATTGTGATCTTATATAAGATATATCAACATATATGAGGAAGAAGTCTTATTAAAAATTGGATGCGCGCTATATTTTTTTGCGTGTGCTATGAAGCCAAATTAGGTGCACTCACACCCGCACAGCTTAGAGGAAACATTGGTCGTTAACATAAATATGCTTAAAAGTACAAATACAGACTTCGGTCTAGTTAAAGAGATAGTGAACATCTCTTACATTATGAAGCTTGTTCGCCGTTTTTGTATATATATAAGAATGTTTATAATGTATAATATGTACATATATTAAGAACATGAACAGAATAAAATATAATAAAAACTACAAATACACACTTATTGTTTTTTACTACCTATCATAAACTAAAATATACCGCAACTTAAAATCAATATATTTATCAAGGTATCAAATTTTTTAACAATCTCCCCATCACAATTAGAAAAATTACGGACTATCATAAATTTGTAACTGAAGTTAAAAAAATATGTACACAGACTAACTGAAACATTAATTAATTCGAATATACTCCTCTGTACACGAGTCTTACTCTCACAGAGAAGAAACAAATGTTAAAAAAAAAAAAATATATATATATCCACTGATTATTGAAATTGTATTATATTTTTAATATTAATAAAAAAAAACATATTTGTCACGAAATCGGGTGACGGATTCAGCATTAAAGTAACTTGTGATAGTGAGTGAAGGGACAAATTTATCTCTAAATTTGTACTATTATAATTACCATAAATAAAGTAAAAACTAATAAGAGTCCCGAAAAGGAACTGGTAATGTATTGACGTAAGCATGAGTGCATGTCACAAAATCGAGCGACGGAATTATCCTTAAAATAACTTGAAGTATTGAATAGAAATATATAAATAATGCTTCAGTACGAATGCTGTTGAAAAACAGCTATAAAAATATCTTTAGTTTTCGAAGAGGAGTGCATTTTTCGCATGTGTTAAAAAGAACGCAAAGAGTTATGGGATAACCTGATATACGCATATATGATATATTTCAATAACTGTAATAGTGTTTGGTTGCTTCAATATCCCGTTTATATTCTTCGATATTGAACACATAATTCTACATGAATCGACCCCGAATAAAACAGCATCGACATATCTGAAAAATAAAATGGCTAGCACCCAGATCACCTATAAATAATACCCTTTCTAATATCAAACCCACTCTCTGCATGGGGAAGACGCGGGTCCTCATATATTCATATCTCTGTGTGGAATGAAATATCCGACGTTCGAAGTTTCCTCGGGACATAATAAAACCTGCGTGACGCGCGGGAGATAATGTATGGGAATTATTAGAATGCAATTTCACGCGGCACACTAGTAGTAGATCACCGGAGAGCGTTTCATAGAAAATATATTAAATTTTGGAGAGATACATTTTATTGTTTTACCTGTATCTACATCAAACACACATAACTTAATATCATTAATTGGCACGGCGGTTACTTTGTGGTGTAACATGATTATTATTAATTTTCAAAACATAATTTTGTACTACACACACGTTGGGCTATTTTCACTACGAGTTTCGAAAGGTGCAGTCCCTAAAACTGGTTCAATTTTAAAAACAACATCGGCAAAATTCTACTCTTTTCAAAAACTAAAATTAATACATTAGAAAAAAGCGGAATATATGAAATAACTTGTTGAGATTGCGATAAAAAATATACAAATCAAACCGCGAGAAATCTATGTACGAGAATAAATTAACATCGCCACTGCCTAAAAAATAACAACTTCTCGGAATTTATAACCACATGATTGAAACAAGACACTCTTTCGATGGCCATATTCGATACCATATAAAGGATTAATAATGAAAATTTTGGAAACCGTTGAAATGCAAAAGTATTTAAATTCGGAGAAAACACTAATTAACAACATAATATTCCCTAACACTTCGCCTTTACTGTCCATATTCCCGTTAACGACCGAAACCTCCCTTCTATTCTCAAACCCTGCCCCATTGCCCGAACAGATTACAATAATGTATTTAGTTTAGTTATCACGTGACACACACACTTCAGCGCAAGAAAATAGGTTGCAGATCTTCGAAAATAGATTTACAGCCCAATTCGTGATCGCCCAAGCCAAAGTTGGAAAAGATTGAAGAACTTGAAACTTCGGGAACGGCATATCGCCCTGAGAAAGATGAAAGAATGGAAACTGCAGAGATCGGAACATAGCGAGAGAAGATGAGTTCCATACTGGTCCGTGTCCACGAATGTGATTTTCGACTCGAGACAATCTCAGAGATACGGATTTTGCTCAGAAACTCTCGCTTTACGTCGCGGAACAGGCGCCTGCCTATGGCAGCCATATCAAGGGGGCGGGCACTAACTGTCTTATTTTATAAAAGTTGAAAAACAAAATCCCAAGTTTCCGAACGATAATAGTGTGTAATAAAAATAATCCAGGTATAAACAATCCAAGAAAGCAAATCCAATAAATAACATTATGTTTTTTTCCTAATAAAGCAGTAATTTGTAGTCCAGAACGTCTGTTGGGCAAGTTTAAAATGCCGCCCATAACCTGTGTGGCACGCGGGCAGCCGATTTAGGGCTCGGCATGGGGATGGTTTTAATGTATTACAAAAATTCACTTTGAAAAATTACATAATACATAGTATGTAAAATATACATAATACTTAGTATATAATAAATAATACATAGTATGTAAAAATGATTAAAACAATTAATTATTAATGTATATTATATAATATGTACACATTCAATAATTAATATGTACTTTTTTGTATTTATTAATTATCTACATTTGATAATACTCCCATTTTGATAACAGGCGCGTCCCGCATTTGAATTATTGCCGCATTGAAAATTATCTACAAAGTTTTTTTTAAATCACTATGTTTTACTAGGGCGGAAAAAAACGTTCTTGCCTATGGCGACAAAAAGTCTAGCGCCGGCGCTGCTCGTCACGTAGGTCAAACGTCAAATATTATTGTCTTTCGTTGGTTGAACGATTTTAAATCTCTCCAGCAGTAATTAACACAGAATAAATATTTTTTAAATAACACATTCTTATTGTGAAGTTGTAATTATTCAGAACATGGGTCTGTGATATTTTAAATATGAATTAAATATATTAATTAGAAAGATATACATATAAAATCAATTTTACCGAAAAATATTCACAATAAAAATGTATTCTCCTAATAATAACGTTGTATCAATGTGTCCAAAATGTAATAAAAATGAATTGATAATTCTGGCGTCTGCTATCAGATTACTCAAAGGTATTTGAGATTTCGTAAAAATAAGATAGATGGCTCTTTCAAATAATGGAACTATTAAATATATCAATATCAACATTATTTTAAAATGCGGCTACATAACATATGTATAGTTTGGTCTTTGTCTTTGGATGCATTTTAGTATGTATTGTATCCTGAAAAAGAGACCATCGGTCTTGAAACATGTTGATTTATCAATAAACAGTGGTATAAAAAAGTGTTTTCATATTATTAATAGTTTAATATTTTATTTAGATCTCACTGTTAGATATAACGGATGAATCTGTCTTGACTTCGATCTAGTTAAGGAGACAGTAAATTTATACATTATGTACTTATATTATCATATCATAAAGGCTAAATCTAATCTTATAGTCGCATGGCTAGTGGACATTGGAAAGCAGCCACCCCTTGGGGTGTAACTTTCTCTTGGGCACTGGTACTCACTAACTATGAATACCCTGCATTTTTCATAATTTTTAATCGCAGATTATTCCAAATGACCTCCATAAATGGTAAATTTTATTATACCGTCATTCAGACGAAATATCAAACTGTTTATCAAATCTTTTTGGGTATCCATCGAGCCGTTAATTTGTGTATCGCATCAATGGCCATTTTACGCTCCTGCTGTAACTCGAGTGAATAATAATGGGGCCCCCTTAGCGACGGGAACGCGGCAACAGTAGGAGAATAGTACGATAAGCCTCGCTTGGTTTATCGATTATCATAAAAGCCATCCGATGGAAGTGGGCGAAATCACACCGGCAATCTAACAATCCTAGACTTGTTTGCGCCGGCCGGAAAATGTGTATTTAATATTATATTGCGTGTCCGACATTTTGTATCGCTGTGTACATTTTTATCTTATTTCCATATTTAAAAACTGGCCGACCTCGTTTGTCGGCTGATTGTGTAGCAATACCAATTAGCTGTTTTGTTTAAAAGGGATTTGTACCCGCAGTTAGGCAGTTTAACGTTAGATGCACAAAATAGGTTACGACGAACAATTAAAATTGTTATTAAAGAGAACACATTATTATTGTGAAGTTATAATTATTCAGAACATTGGTCTGTGTCTAGGTTCGAATCTTGGTAGCCAAAGAACAATATTATCGATAAAAATGATTTTATATGTATATCTTTCTAATTAATACATTTAATTAAAATTGTATTTTTTCTCTCTTCATGTCAGTATTGACATATAGTGGCCTCGAACATATGAGATTTGATTTATAATGCACCTTCGTTCCTGGATCGCTTTCACAGCTGACTCCAGGGTCTTTCTATTGTGCCATGCTTCCAGTCAGGTCCAGGTCATTGTGTGCGTATGGATGATACGCGCCTTCCCAAACAATTTGTATGCTCAGCTATCTCATGACAAAAGAAGACGGGGTGGGACGAGGAAAGATTCAAGGACACCCTGAAGACGAATATGAGCAGATGTGGCATAGATCGTGAACATTGGGAAACCGCGGCCCATGATCTAGAACAGTGGCGTCAAAAACTATATTGAAAATAGTGAATTACTCAAGTCATATAAATGTCTATTTACTGAATTGAAAATTCCTTTCGGTTGATCCGTTTTATTTGGAGTCGTTACCTATGCTGTTTTTTAACAAAATAATATTAGAAAGGCTTACAACTGCTCGCAAATCATTGAAGTGTCTACTTCCTCTTTTACTAATTCGCGAATTTTACTATCTTTCTGTTTTTAACGTGTTGATTTCATGATCGTTCTTTAAATTTGATGCATGGATTGGTTTTTGATATGGGAAAAAATAAAATCAATTTCCTACGTTAACCTTCAATAAAAATAATTATTTTCTTTGGTTATTACGTGAAGGATTTTCAAACAATAAATTAATCAAGTTCAGTCATAGAAAGTGTTCTTAAAAACGGCCATACATTTTTATATGGGTAAGAAGATATTATTTTACGTTAAAATTTAAACTTTAAAAATACTATTACCCTACTCTAAAATTATAAAATAATACATGGCAGGGTCATATAAACGACGAATTTATCTTGTCTAAACTAAATCTAATTGGTTAAACTAAATTACATATATTATATATGATTGTATAATATCATTGGAAACAGCATAACCTTAATACATACCTACAGCACGCTACTGTTGTTAACAATCTCTCTGAGGATAAAACCCAGCAATAGTGTTCTGATAAAAATTTGGACATACTCAAAATATTGTGAATATAAAAATATTCTGGTCTAAATAAGAAGAATAAAAAATTGGAAAAAGACTTTTCAGGCGGATCCTAGTATATATATGTAAATCATTTTGTCATATGATACAGATAAAAATAATATAACTATAATACTTCAATCAAATAAATATTCTCATTTAGAGACGTCTATGATGTTTCAGGCGAATGAATATCAAATTTCAAACCATAGATGGTGACAGCGTAGTTGTAAGTAATACTTGAATAGTTTCTACATGGTAAAAACCTATATACAACTTCCAAAAATTTGATAGGTATGGCAGTCACCCGTGAATAAAATTGGTGAACGTTACAATTGTGTAAAGTGATAACTCAAGCCAGCCGAGGACAGGTCGTAAGCCCTGTAATACCCATACTTCTCATATAAAAACAATATCTTCGTCTTTATATGTGACATCTCTAATATATATATAGAAGATAAAATGGTGCAGAACTAGTAGTGTAGGTAGAAAAACATTATCTTGACTGTGTAACCTCAGAAACTGGTTCAATATGAATAGTGATCTTATACAAGATAAATCAACACACTGCATCATAACGAAAATTCTTGATAAAAATTGTGTGTGTGCTATATTTTTTTTGTATGCGCTGTGATGCCTAATCGTGTGCGTTCGCACACCCGCACAGCCTACGAGGAACATTGCTAGAAACTATCTTCCACAAACATTGAAAATCGTGTTTACGATCACGCCTATGACTCAGCATTATGTGCAAAGTTTGCCATTTAAAAGGTCAATATTAAAATGGTCCTATATTACATTTACTTTTAAACAGTCAATTTGGTTCTGAATCCATATTGTTATATAGAGCTTCGTGATATTATAACAACGAAACCAAATGTATTTTAGATTCACGCACCGTGGTGAGGGATGATTTACAGCCTCCCCGGCACTGAATAATATTACACACTTTTCCTTTTCCGCGACGGGTCCGACTGCGCGCAATACCTCCCAGGACAGTTTAACCTCTTTCAAATATATTTACTGCACAAGTTCTGCATAATAGTGCGTACTTTGACATTTTTATTCGTCACTACAGGCGAGGAGGGATGATTCAATGGTTCCGCAAAAAAGTTTTAACAGTTCAAGATGAGGTGTTTTAGTATAATATTGTACTTATCTACAAACTATTCTCTGTATAGAATTATTACATTTATTTTGTGAAGTTAGGTATATAATATTGTATATTGTAATATATATTCATATAATTTTTATTAGTAATTATTCATTATACGATAGATTGATCCTTAAAAAAAATGTGTAGAAAATAATACAATACTGTAGAGGTTGTGGTTGTTTAATATGATTGACTCGTGATTGTGTCAGAAGGTTTTGTTGATGTGAGACTGAAGCTCTCAATATTTTTTAGTCTCACGCATGTTAGTATATGTCGCAGTACAGGGTGACTGCTGTAACTAGAGCAAGGTATTTAATTAAAAATGCACTTATCAAGGTTGGCGTTTATTGATGGATTGTTGAACGCTGGAGTGGCTCCCTCAAGATGTGGATGAAAAGAAGGTTATGTTGTCTGCTGATTGGTTGATTGGGTTTCGGGCCTATATGGTTGTTTAGTATGTCCCTACACGGCCATATATGTGGAGTACGTGCAGGTTCACCACAATACAAATAAATAAAAATAGTTCCAAATATGAAAACCTGACACAATCAAGCAAATTATGACACATCTGAGCAAATTATATGAAAATATTTTTTTTTTTTTTTAGGAGAACACATTCTTATTGTGAAGTTGTAATTATTCAGAACATAGTTCTGTGATATTTTAAATATGAATTAAATGTATTAATTATAAAGATATACATACAAAATCAATATTATCGAAAAATATGTATGTATATCTTTATAATTAATACATTTAATTCATATTTAAAATATCACAGAACTATGTTCTGAATAATTACAACTTCACAATAAGAATGTGTTCTCCTAAAAATAATAAAGTTGAATCAATGTGTCCAAAATTTAATAAAAATGAATCAATAACTCTAGCGTCTGCTATCAGATTCACTCAAAGGTATTTGAGATTCTGTAAAAATAAGGTAGATGGCTCTGTCAAATGATGGAACGATTAAATGTATTGATATCAAAAAGGTAACATATAAGGTCGAAAAATTGTCGATAAAAATAGTGCCGCTGTAGCTTAGTTGGATAAAGCACCTCCCCCGGTTAGGGAAGAGATCCAGGTTCGAATCCCGGTAGCGCAACAACAATGTTTTTATTTTTCGATAATATTGATTTTGTATGTATATCTTTATAATTAATACATTTAATTCATATGAAAATAATTGTTTAATACTTTATTCAATTTTTCATCTTCGCTATTATGATGTATTTTGTGTACGCTAACGATATGGCTTCTAATTTTATTTCAGCAAGAACAGATTTATAAATCGCTTCCTTAGTTTACTGAATGTTTCCCAAGGGAAATATTTTGGATGTTAAACCATCACCAGTTGTTAAATGACCTAAAATTTGATATTTTTTTCTAAAAGATATCTCTTCTTTTCATCTTTTATGCAATCGAATTCTATTACATCGTGATTAAGAATGTTACGAGAATATCAGATTCAATAATTAATTTTACTAATTTAATAGTACGCGCAATCTTCAAAAATACACTAAAAATCGCTTTCTTTTACAATTAAACTTTGTAAATTATAAATGATTAAATACATTTCGTATTTTTTTACATGTACGATAACTAGTACAATATTTTAAATCCAGGTTAATTCCAAAAGTTTGTTAAATGGCCTCTGACAACCCTTGCATTATGAGTTTTCAATTGTATCTGTAAATCGAACATATCTAAGAAAAAAATAATGCTATTGATCATTGATCAGCATAACCAGCTTTTACGAATAGATGTTCTTCCAGTCCTTGAACATGTCAAGGATTTCAAGTATCTCGCCAGAAATTGAACTGCGCATAGGTATGGCAAACTATATCTAGATTTGACAAAATATGAAAAGACCACGGTATTTCCAATACATATTTCCTCTGGTGCATTCTATATTTTTATATGGTGTGGAACCATGGACCCTGAATGCAAGCGATAGAAAAATGATTGATGCCTTTGAGATGTGGTTCTGAAGATACATCTTGCGCATACCATGCTCGACCATCCCTGAGACGAATTCTCCAATTTTTTGGGCATCTTGTGAGAATGGAAGATAGCTTGGAAAAGCTTATTGTGGTGGGCCACATCGAAGGACGAAGAGAAAGAGGAAGATCCCCCACCCGTTCGACCGACCAAGTGATAAAGGCAACAGGCACTTTACTGGTGATAGCCTTAAGATCTACAGGATGCCGACAAAAATGGAGAAGCGTAGTCAAAAGGGCGAGAGTTCATGGAGATTGCGATCCTCACTCATGAGTAACCAGCATGGACGATGCTAATGATGTACAGAAAATACATATTTTAAAAGAACTGAATTCAAATGAAGATTTTATAAACAAGCCTCATTTCAACAAATTAATGGCAAGAATTGTTATCGCGTTATTTTAAAATCGTTTAAAAAAAATCGCGTAAAAGGAGAAATAGGTATATTACCATTTATACGTTTTTATGTGTATTATTTATGTATGTAAAGTATTATTATTTGTTGGATAACGTTAAAGTCAGCGCTGAAATCAAAGATAAATTTAATTTCTTGCGTAATTTCTCTTTGATAAAATACTGGTGCTTATCTATATCGCTTAAACCATTTGTGAAATTAACAGGTCTAGCAAATTAATTGTAACTTAAAGCCCTACCTTATCGCAAAAGCAAAACTAAAAATAATTTCAAATTTGCTCCATTTACCACAAGGAATATATAATAATGTGTTATAATAGGCCTTCTGATTGCTGAAACTTATTTTAGGGCCTTTTTCCGTATATCATCAAGGAAAGTTAAGTTGAAATAAATAGCCACAGTTGAAGGACGTTAATTTTCAGGCCATTATTCTGAACACCTGCTTTTTGCTTCAATTTCCTTATTCTTACAATGTAAAAATAATTATGATATATGTTTTTTTGCTTACTATCGACGTTTTTGGCATTGACATTGACATTGGCATCACTCAGATGAAAATAATATTTTTAACAGACAACACATTCTTATTGCGAAGTTGCAATTTTTCAATTAGAAAGGTGTGCAACAACAATTTATTGAAAAAATATTTTTGTTGCTACCGGGATTCGAACCTGGATCTATTCCTATCCAACGAAATGCATTAACCGATTATGCCACACCAACATGGTACGTTGACGGCAAATTTTCGGACTTATATGTTGTACTTTCAAATTGATACTTTTGTCGTTCCATTTTTCATAACTTACTTTTCATGATCTAGAAATATAGCTAGACATTTTTTGTGATTATCTAAATCATCGCTAATATTTTTGGTTAATTTGTAGATTGCATCAAAAGTGCTCACTTTAATTCGAAAACCAAATTAATTAGATGATTTGACACTTATTACGTTATATTTGGTACCTATCGCGCACGAGATAGGTTGGGAATTGACATTCACCAATTGGCAACACTGACCGCGTAAGGAAAAGAATTCTCGCTACCATCTTGTTTTTTGACAGAGCCGTGCTAACGAGCACGGGCGTTTGTTCCTATATAAAAATAATGAAGATGTGACTTCGTATAAGTTGAGGAAGGGTGAGAATAATTTAATATGTTTGGCATCTGTGTTATCCTGCACCATATGTAATTTTCTATTCGCTAATTGTGTGTATAATTTCAGGATGGACGCATCCCTTCTCCTTCTTCTTCTTCGTTACTTTTTTGTTACCTTCTTCTTAAACTACTTCTTCTGACATGACGGGAAAGTGGTCATGCCACGACAATACTTTCTACTTCAGGAAGGATTTCTCCTGAAGAATAAAGGAAGGAGTACGATTTGATCTCTGCTGCCAATCAGTACACGACGAGATAATTTTACAACCGAAGATGGCGCAAGGAATTCATGGCGAGCTAAAATGCAAGAAGATGACCCAGCCTTCCTGACTTTCTGGCCAGTCAGAGGTACAAGTATTTACGGGTGCCTTGGACAATTGAAATCTGGATGAAGACTGTGGATCTCTGCCGCATGGATATTTAATTTGCATGTAATTGTTGTAAAATGAATTTTGATGTGCCTTGATAATATTGAGAGTATTAGTCCTATTTTTTCTTTACATTTTTTAATTTAAAATTAATAACTTTCTGCTCGTGTTAAACCAATTTATATGATATGATTTTTTGCTACATTTAACCTGACAAACATGTCAGGTGATAAAATTGGGTAATGTTATTTGCTAAGCGAAGATTTTCACATTTTAAAGATTCAAGTGTTTTTATCACACTATTACTTGTACAATAATCTGTTGATTTAGATATACAAATGGTAGTAAAATTTTATTATTTTTATTGAGGCAAAAATTGCCAATCTAATCTTTTCATCTTATCTTATTTAAATTATAATTTTCGATAAAATTGATTTTATATGTATATCTTTCTTATTAATATATTTAATTTATATTTTATATAAATCTATATTAATGCTGTGGATTAAAGTTAGTATCTCATCGAAATTCTTATCAATGCTTCTTATGTTCAGATGTATTATGTTTTAGTGAATTTTATCTTTATTAATTAGTTGTTATCTACTATGCTTGATGTTTCTACTTTAATTGAGATATTATCGTTATTTATTATGTAAGTCATAACAAGTTATAGGTAGGCTCCCATAATACTAGTATATTTCAATCTCTTGAATCTAAGGTGCGTTTGATGTTCTCAAAATACTGTAGTAATTTAATATTACGATTCTTCCGATTTTCACTTGAAGAAGTTTTTTTGGTCTTCGCATTATTTTTGACCTTGTTATTTTGTAGCTTTGGCGCTTTAATTTAGACATACCTATAATCCATTTATTGTGATTGATCAATTCAACCCACGAAAAAATAAATGCACGCTCTCAAAGGTGCAAGGGTGGCATGAGTGCGAGGACTACTCTCCAAGATCATCCTCTTTCACCATCCATCATAGAACTTACAAATTTGCCAATGACAATGGCAATAATGTTGCCTTGGACAGAATCTGCGTGCTCGAGAGGCATATAACAGATAACAGGACAAAATTGATTGCATATAGCAGATAACAGGACAAAATTGAAATAATTTTATTTTTATATGTTAAATATATTATTTTTATAAATGTACAAATCATAGTAAATTAAAAAATAATTTAGATCGTAATCATTTGGAATGTTTTTACATAATTTATATAGCATTTGTAATATTTTTATTGATTAATATGCTTTTTTTTATTATTTATTTATGTTTAAGTTATATGTAGCAAGTACCGACAATGATATTTTTTAATTAGTAACTAGTAGAATCTTATCAGTGTCTCTGATACCATCCTCAAACTTCAAAACCACAAAGCGTAAAATCAAAAAACATTTAACTATTCTCGGAAAATGATATCACATCTGAAGTCATTAGTACGGCTACTTAAATTCGTGTTCTTTTACATATCTTATAAAATATTATAACGGATATACGGACATAATTATGTAAAACGAGATATAATTTATGCAAAACCATATTCTCCGTATACAATTCCATTGTGCAACTTTAAAACACCGGCCCCGACACATCAGGCTGTCATTTACATCGCTGAACACGAATCTAGTTGTCCTTCTAATTGGAGGACAAGGGTGGGGTGACCCAACATGGCTTTCTTCATCGTTTCTGTTCTCACCTCTTCGTGAACATTGAGAAAGAAGAAAAGGAACGCGCTAGATGCCTTCAGACATACTACTTTCTTAGACATTAAGATAGAAGGCATGGAATGAATTATTACTAAAATACTTTCGACCATAGGAGAATGATTCTTCCCTACTTCCCTAATAATCTCGAGAATCTCTTAATAACAGGGAGCAGTGAGTGGATGGTCTCCTGCAGGATGGATAGATCAAATAAAATAATTATCAAGGTCGTCTTTAAGTACTGCAAACAACATGGATTAAGACTGGGACGAATGGAGATGTATTGTATACCAAGTTCCTGGGGATCATGACCCTCAGCACCGAGCTCAGAATTCATTATCTTCTACTCAGCTCTAATTACTGAGAAAAGCGACAGTCATTAAAAAACCTCGCGTCGATAGAACCCTTGTTATTTATTCTATTAATGTATATATTCATCTGTATCCTGGGCACAATCTCTAAATACTAAAGCCAGTACGTATATATAGAGACGAGTTGTCCAAAGAGCAATGGAATTGTCTATGCTTGAAATATCTCTGAGAGATCGAATTCCAAAGTACAGATTCACCAAAGAACCAAAAACCCAAAAAATCTACAAGCTCAAGTGACAATGAACTGAACATATCTATCTTGGATTAGACGTCTTAGGCACTAGTAGAAGCTACTGGCCATCCTCAAGCTCGATTGGGCAATGACATCAGAAGAGTGACAGGCAACAGATGGATTAGATAGGCTGGAGACAGAGATGATTATTATATAGGTTGACGATGATGAAGGCTGTTTCTAAATAGTGAGGTATCGATTATGAAGAAAAATAAGTTTCAAATTACTCTCTTGTTAAATATAATATTTGTAAAAACAGTAAAAATACAAGATGTAAAATGATTCAAACATCGAATGTCTGACGCATACTAGAGTAATGCAGTTTCTTTGCAAGCCGGTTCGTCGGTAAGTAGAACAAGCGGGCACCAATATTACCATCGCCTTATTTGCATTTCCCATATTCAAATTGCTAGTGTTACAGCTGTAATAGCATTTATTAGTAACATGCAGAGGCCTCATCACGCGAAGCTCGTGCCTGGATCCTCGGCTGCTTAGCATTCCGGCACTCGGGTCCTGCGCCGCTCCGGACCTCCGGTTGCTACTTGCTACCATGCATTAAGGAGCAGCGGTAAACGGTCCCGAAAGTAATTTTACACGCATTTTAAATGTTGCTACATCAGATCCAATGGCAGGGCGGGGAGATGGATGCACAGGTGTTTATTATTTAATTGGAGCCGAACACCATCCATCAAATGTTTAATTAACTTGATTTAACCGTGTTTCAACCCTTTTCCCTAGACTTCCAGACTCTGTGTTTGAATTAAGACAAATGACTCTTTAATAGTGCAGTTTAGAAAAAAATTCTTCCCCAATACATGATGCAATATTCTATGACTTAATGGCGTACCTAAAGAAATTGAGTAACAGTACTGAATAGAATAAAGATTTTCACCGCGAGACATAACACTCGCCTCATCCACATTTATACATACAACTTCTCGTGTCCGTATTCCATATTTCGAGTCCACATTCCGCAGCTACGGAAAGTTTGCAAGCATTGATTGAACACTTTTTTTGATAGTGGAATATAACTTTTGTAAATCATATTCAAACATCCAAATGTACTTCAACGCAGCTCTGTTTTGTCATAATTATTGAATTGTTCAAGCTGTTAACTTCCATTAACATGGATCACTATAGCGTTACAAAATTCATTAAACGTTATAACGGAAATTTTTAAAATAAAAACGTTACGACTGTCGAATCCCACATTTCAGTGCAGTATTTCGAACCCTTCTCAAACGTAAGTCGAGTAAAACAGAAATGAATTTATTTAAATACACTGTCATTCAAACTTTCAAGATTCATATCTGGATTAGAAATTAAGTGTAGCGTTCACGCTGAAGTTTCATTAATATTGCGCGGTAATCATGACTTGCTGTTTCACCATAATAATGTGAACACAGTGTTTTTATGTTTATGCATTCTGTTGGCGTCGCGCCGCGTGTCAGACAAATATATGTGCAACAATTACTCGGAGCACTGCAGTAACTGTTAACCCGCGGGCTGCAGTATTCACGTTTTCTCCATTGGCCACTGGGGAATCCGATCCTATGATCCATGCAGCCATGACCTAAACATAAATTTGCGAATCATAATGATACGATGTTACGTATTCCCTGCACCGTAAACTAGGAAGTCTCCTCCAGTTCCCGGACTCTCCCATCCTACTTCAGTATTCTTCTACAGATCGCTTCTACTGGGGTATTCACTTGGTTATGATCTTTGGTGTCCTGTCCATTACAGTTTTTGCAATCTATAGATCTTACGATTGTCTCATGCTCATTAATTTTTCGAGCTCATGATTAACTTTTATTCTGTAAGTTCCATTTTCTAGTGTACGTTCATAAATTTTTCTTAGTACAATAATATCTTTATACATACGTAATTTTAAAATTGCTAAACAGTTTTGGGGTGCATCTTGTATTTATTTATTATTTTTATTTCGTTAATCACTTTAAATACGTCTACCAGTTTCTAAAAATACCACTATCTTATTCAGGATATCAATATTAATCAAAAATATATGTTGTTTATTACCCAGAATCGATTTTTAAAAAACAATTATTATTTTTTTTAAATTTAGTATTATCTTGTATTTGCCCCAAAGTTCTCGCAGCGGCCCTGTATAAGTGGCGTAATTAGGTTGCTTCGCAAATAAATTATGTATTACACGAACATTTCTATTGGGGTTGATGTTCTGTGACCGTGCATGTCTAAATTATTGCTAGGTCTGCTTCAGATCAGAGTACACATAAAAACACACATTTAGCGATTTTATATGGACAACCTCATAATGTAAAGAATGAGTGCTTGCCTCATGACTTGATAACAAGTTATATATTTTTTTGTGATATCAAAGATTATTAAAAAAAAAAAAATCCAGGCTCCAGATCCGAGGCTCATGTTTCGGTGGCAGTGTTGTTTCAATCGAAAGAAAGATTTATCATTTTCGGATTTTTTTCAGTTTAGTTTATCATATACTAACAAAAAGTAGCTGACTAACTCGGACGGCTACATTGGACGTTTCTCGGTCGATAGTGGGCACTGCGAGCTCACGACCAATGATTCCGTTGAGCAAAGTCAAGTGAAAAATATGCTTCAAATTACACATTTATGAGATACTTTAAGAACAACTCCCAGGCATGTAAAACTACTATAATGTGTTCTATAAATTTGATAATTACACCACATTATAATCTTATTTAAATAATTAATGCCGCCAAAAACTATTTATTTAAATAAAATACAAATGTTAATTGAACGCTAATACAACCTGAATCATCCTTTTTAACGCAACCTAACTTAATAACATAAAGTTTTGTTTACTGACGAAGAACATTTTCATATCGATGGCTATGTTAATAAACAGAACATGAGATACTGGTGCCCCGACAACCCGAGAAAATGCCATCAAAAATGTTTGCATTGTTAAAAACGACAGTGTGGTGTGCAATTTCTGCGCATAATTGGCTAGGGAGGGATAATTGGCTCTTATTTTTTTAACCAGCGAGAGACAGTCACTGCTGACGTGTATTATCGAATGATCGACGAGTTTTTGGTACCGCAACTGCAGCCGTTTTACCGGGTTCAACAACAGAAAACAATTTCAGCAAGACACGGCCACTCCACACACAATTAGAGTTTAAATGGAGAAGCTGAGGGGAAATTAATCAGCAAGTACGAAGACATACCCTGGGCACCTCCGTCACTGGACCTCATACCCAACGACTTTTTTTGTGCGGATACCTTAAGTCGAGAGTTTACAATACTCGAACAATTCAGGCACTACAAAAAAATATCCACCGTGAAGTTGCTGCCATTGAACCGACGCTTTGCTCTCCTCGCGTGTTCGCAAATTTAAGAGTCCGGTGCAAAAGAATTTTGAGAGAAATGGACGGCATTTAGACAATATTGTTTATAATCCTCATCGTTAAACTCCATTTTGCTTAAATTAAATATGAGAATTATATTGTTGTTGTTTTTTTTAATATTAAACTTGAAAATTTTCCGCTGGACACCTTTATATACAAAAGAACCGCACTAATTAAACATATTTACATTCTGCTTTCCTCCTTCATATCAGTATTGAAATATAGTGGCTTCAATCAGATGAGGCTCAACTCGCACAAGTACCAGTTCTGGGTCACCCTCACAGCTGAAACGAAGGTCTCTCCAGCCAGATGCAACGTATCTATTCACCGTTATGCCTCTCTTCCAGGTCTTCTTCGGCCCAAAGTTGTGCTCAGGATAATCTCATTTTTCAAGTATAATGTGACAAAGAGTTAGAAGAATCCTTGGTGCACTGCTGTATATAGGGTTTGTTATAGGATTGAGGCATTTGTGCTGTCTACGAAACACATAACATCCTTTTCCAGCAATTAATTTATTTTGAGATGACAGGTTAATAACAATATTTATAGATAAAATTGATTTTATATGTATATCTTTAACATAATATGTATTTTATTATATGCAGTCCGTCATCCACATCGGTTCCTCATGACTGAGGATCGCGATTTCCATGAGCTTCTCGGCATCCTGCAGATCTTAGGGCTACCACCAGAGAACCACCTTTCCACTTGATTGATCCATCGGATAGGAGATTTTCCTCTTCCTCTTCGTCCTTCGATGTGACCCACCACAAGTTTCGCCAACCTATCTTCCCTTCTCTCAAAAAATTAAAGTATTCGTCTCAGATAAATGGTTGAAAGACCTCGATCGTAAGTTCCTGCAGAATGAAGACATTCGTGCGCCTGTGCAGTAACACAATATTAATTGCGAGCATCCACACATATATATATATAATTATAGAACCTTTAAATGAACAATGCTTAACATTTCCTCAAAGCCTTTAAGTAATCCAGAACCGGTGCACAATCTTCATTGTTGTCAAAGTGGATAAGCTGTTGGTTATCATTCGGCCATGCTGATATTTCAGTAACAGAAAAGTAACGAAAAGGTCTCTAACTTCACCCGCCATACCTGCAATTCTTACAGTCAAATAGACTTATTTTACAAAGTGTCCGTCTTTTAAACTTGTTTTAAAAGTCCGGCATCCGGCTTTACACACTATATCCGGTCACGGAAGGTGGTAGTGTCAACCTCTGGCCGTGTATCTGCTTAAAAGTTGAAAGAATGTTTAATTCGAGGAATGGGGGATAAACAATGCTCCAGGTAATAGTTACGTTCAAATGTAATTGTGAACGAATTCGTTGAAATATCTTTCTCGGAAACGGAAGCGTCAACTATGCTATGCAAAATATTGTTATGTATTTGAGGTGAAATTAATATAAATATATCTTCTTCTTCTTACCATAATTTGGAGTTAGCCCTCTTAGTCCAATGTACTACTATCCAGCTAAATGGTTTGTTTTACTTGTTATATTTATATCTTGCTTGTCTAAGTGTGTTTATTATACGATGTGTATCAATTAAATTCCTTTTACGAACTTTACATATGGAACTGTATTCTAGTGGCTCTTATCATCATCAAAATACTCCCCCTTTGCATCTGCACACTTACTTATATGACGTTCCCATTTCTGGAATCATACCTGAAACTCTTGATTAGGTATTTGTCTTAAATTCTGTTAGATATCAGATATATTAGAAAATTTTCGTCTCTTCAGCGGTGTTTTTAATTTTGTAAATAGCCAAAAATCACAAAAACTAAGTCGAATCAAATTGGCATATCGCTCTTTTGGCCAAAAAGTCTGTAACTGGAATAATTTTCGCAAATATCTGTAATCTTCACGCAGATATCTTCTTAATAGATAACTAACAACTGGCTTTATCAGCTTGAAATTTACGCAAACATTCAAACACGAATACTTATATGATTTCGATATATGTAATTATGTACTTGTACGTTCTTAGTGATCACTAAGACATTCGTTTGTTTGTATAATTATTATCGATCAAACCTGCTATAAATATGAAACTGAATATTCAGCTTTAAAACGCGACGGTCCAAGGTCTGTCCCTAGACGAGTAGCCAACCTCCCCTTCGAAGGGGAAGGGCCACGTCAGTTAACCTAGTCACCCAGGCTAATAAACATTCACAACACATAAATTAAATAAAAATACAATCCACTACACGTGACTCGCTTTTATTAACCTATAATCGAAATGGGGGGGGGGTTGCCGACTGCAAGGGCGCATCGCGCGGTGTGATAATGCCTTAGCTTTGTCTAATCCGCGCCGAGGGTAGCCACCCTTGCCTTGGGGGAGTTTCGCCATCCTTTCTATATATATTATTTATAATCTTATCTGACGTTTTGATATCTACACGCACTTTTGTTGTCGGTCGCGTAATTGTTAGGACTTGATTTTTTAGAAATATTAATAACTTAGAGAAATAAAGATCGAATGAAAAACATTGTTATCATAAATACAGAGTGATCCAAAAATGAATCCACACTTTCAAGCGCTACAAATATAATTTTTATTAAGATAATTTTTAGTTTTATAAATAAAATCAATTATATATTAACACACATTAAATATATCAATAAGAAAGATATGCAGATAAAATCAATTTATCAAAAAATATTTTTGTAGCTACCGGGATAATAAAAATAAAATCTAATTAAATGTATTAATTATAAATATATACATATAATATCAATTTTGTCGAAAAATATTGGTTTTGCGCTAGCGGGATTCGAACCTGGATCTCTATTTCCAATCCGGGGAAGTACATTACCAATTGTGTTATAACGCCAGTAATAATTACAACTTCACAATAAGAATGTGTTCTCCTTAATAAAAATAAACTCAATTTAGTGGTTAATAAAACAAAGATAATAAATAAAAAAATATGGATTTCAACCACAAAGTTAGTAATGCTAATTTTAAAAGTAAAAATAAAATCATTTAACAAAAATATTTTTTCGTTAAATTGATTTTATCTGTGTATCTTTCTTGTTTATACATTTAATTTGTATTAAAATATCACAGAACTATGTTCTGAAAAAATTGCAACATATATATTACAAAAATATATATTACTTTTAATAGTTAGCGCAAACTTTACATTGTGGTTATTCATTTTAATATTGAATTATTTATTAATTTGTTTTTAACCAGTCAAATAAACTAACTAAATAGTATAATTTAGATTATTTGACATTCTAATGAAGGAAAATTGTATTTTCATTATATTTGCTATTCTGTTATTGTTTATTAAAGATGATTTCTTCTTCTTTTCGAATCTTTCTAATATTTGCACTTGAAATATTATTCGATATGGAGTTGACATTGGCTTTGTTGAGTGGAACCGACAAGGAAGTTATGTTTACTCCTATAACAGTTCCGGGAAAGGGTGGGTCCTTCCAGCACTATTGATAATGTAAATAAATGGAATTATTAGAACACATTTTTATTATGAAGTTGTAATTATTCAGAACATAGGTCTGTGGTATTTTAAATATGAATTAAATATATTAATTTGAAAGATATACATATAAAATCAATTCTATCGAAAAATATTGTTGTTGCGCCTACCGAGATTTGAACCTGGATCTCTTTCCTAACCGGGAAAGATGCATTATCCAACTATGCTACAGCGACAATATTTTTAGCGACTATTTTCGAACCTACATGTTACCTTCTTGATATTAATACATTTAATCGTTTCATTATTTGAAAGAGCCATCTACCTTATTTTTACAGAATCTCAAATACCTTTGAGTAAACTGATAGCAGCCGCCAGAATTATCAATTCATTATTCATAAAACCGCGATAGTTACTGTACATAGCAAAATATTATTTATTTTCTCCATGTGCTACCCATATATGGTGCATCCGTTTCAAGTATGTTTCAGGTATACATAAATCATATAATATTGCATGTTATTAAAATCATATTTAAAAACGTTGTTACTGATATCTATTCATCAAATCTATCTGTTCGGCAGATTATCATCCAAATATGTCGTTACATCGTGATGGCACTTGGGAGATGGTAAATTTTATATTGGTAAAAAATAAGAAAAAAAATATTTTTTTTAATGTGTAACATTAAAAAAGTCCAATTTTTTGTCATTAATCATCACAAGAAGAAAAATAAGAAGTAGAAGACTAGGTAGCAAGATGTTTTTTTTATTTTGGGGAGAGGGGCGCAAGCTAACATGTTTACAGATCAATAATCCATAACATAACAATACTCTGCTATTATGAATAAAGAGTGTTAAACAACGTCAGAATGTTATTTTACCACTTTTATACTGCGAGCGTTCCATTATCGAAACACGTGCTGACGTCATAAACTTTAATGCAAGCACTTTATACAATTCGTTTTGGAGGCGAGTCGTTCAATACGACGAAAGTATCCATTTCGTGTCTGATGTTCGGCCATTTCTTCAGCAAGAAGTGTGTTTTTATAAAGCACTTATGAAGAGTCCATTGAGACAGAATCGTGTATTTAAAACTCTCTGAAACATTTTGGTGGTCCGAGATCGCAAAATCTTTTACTACGGTATCAACAGGATGGTTTCAAAATTTACCTTTGATGATAAACTTGAAAGACTTATTACTTTAATTACTAAATCAATTTACATATTTAGCAAATTGAATATGATATTAAATGGAGGAATACCAACAGCTTAATTATAGAACATCGGTACAGAACACATGGTCACATGTGTGAAAATAAAAATTCAATTTGCTTGAGCATTTCGCCTTGTAAGGGCATTATCAACCTAACAATTTAACTCAACAACTTGTATTCATATCAATAGTGAGGGACAACTATACAATTTTATTTATGAAAAAGGACAATATTATTCATTGGTATTGTGAGGATGAATGTTTTTTTAAGGAGTATCTACACATTTGTATTGTGAAGCTGCATGTTCTGAACATAGTTGTGTGTAGATATTTTTAATACAAATTAAATGAACCAACTAGAAAGATATTCAGTAAAAATCTATCTATCGAAAAAATATATAGTTGCTACCGAGATTCAAACCTGGATCTCTTCCAATGCGGGGAAAGTTATTGCTTTAAAAAAAGAATAATATATATATAAATTGGAAATATTTCAGAATATAAGTTCAAAATTTGTCAAAATGTATTCTATTGCTATAGTTATGCTAAAGGAAAGGGTCCAGGCAACTAAATATTATTTCGATAAATAGATTTTTTCTGTATATATCAATATCAACAATTTTAATATCTAGAACATGTAATGAGATATCCAAGAAAAAATGGAAGAAGTCAGGGCCCTGGAAAGAGGAGAACATCATGGCTGAATGAACAATGGTTTGACTTGTTTACTGTAAGGCTTTTCGTTGTAAACAAAGTGATGTTAACCGAGAAGAAGGAGAAAAGGACGCCGAATGTTGTTGACTGCGGTGTCATCGTTGTCATAGCGACTACGACAAGAGAATGAATAAATAAATCTAATAAAAGAGCAGAAATAAATAGAAAAATTTGAAGTATGCACAAATGTAATTTAATTAGTCCTTAGCCTGGCACCACTCGTCAATTGCTCCGAATGGCGGTGGCTAAAAGAGCAATCAAAAACATCTCTGTTTGTCGGGCAATTCAATCCTTATTTATTGGCTGGGGCCCGGGGCGCAGGAGCCCGCCGCAGATATTTGCATGTAGCCACGCGCGCTGGGTAAGCCAAGACTTGTGTCAATGTCCGCTATCTTTTGACAGTGCACGCGGCCATGTTTACAATTACAGTAGCCAACCCCCGTCGAGAATGATATGAAATTTTGCGACAACACGATGAGAACTTGCATAAATAATAATATCACAAAGCCGTGTTCTGCTGTTTGGGTTGGAATTATTCATTCATCTGTTTGAGTAGTTCGGTTGCACATCACTTCAATTACTTTTACTGGTGTTTGCTTATTGAATCAATTTTGTACATTCACTTTGAATACAGACCTCCCTCGAACACTGCCTTCTTTAGATCCCTGTCCTCTATTGTTCGCATTTCTCATTAATGCCGAGTAGAACCATTCTGATGACTGCAATTGCGTTATCGGTGTTCGATTGAAATTTTTTGGATGTTTGTTTAGTTTCTAGTGTATTACAAATAATCTATTACCAATCATCGTTATAGTAGAACATAAATCTCTCTGTTAAAATAACACTCATCAACGTTGTTCATTCCGTAGCTCTGTGTTGATACATTCAGCAATATAATAGTGTCCACGGATGATTTTTTTCGTGAATTAAAATGACGCATCTAGTATATATGTACCTTCACCAAAGATTCATTGAGAGATCTTCGTAGACACAAGTCATAATAGTCTATTTCTGCGTTCTGTACGACAGTACAGGAAGAATGCATCATACAGGTCATTCTATCATCAGTTGCAATTTACTTCATCATCAGCCATTGTTGGATCTACTGCCGGACGAAAGCCTGATATTATTTTCGATCGTTCTCCAATTATAGCTATGTTACTTGCTTCAAAAAATTGGATACATACCATACAAGAATATTCTTTGTCCATCGATTGTCCGTGTAACTTATGAACAAAAATCTAAATAAGGTACTCCAATGTCTGTTTGTTACAAATCGAAAATTAAATGCAAAAATCATACATTTCATTAAAGAGAAATGTCACATTGGATTATAAGATCTTTTTAATTTATTTTTTCCAAATAGTAAACGTAATGTCCATTTATTTGGTCAACAATTTTAAATTAGTGTTTCTTGTGGGTAAGTAATTATTATTTAAGAGAATTATCCCGTTCATAACGATAAAACGTTTTTCAAAGATAAAACGACAAATGATTTTTCTAAACATGTCAGTTATAAAAAAATGTTTGTAGTGTTTTAAATATTACGGAAGAAGATTCAATTCAGAAAAAGTGAATTTGAACGACGTCCTGGGATAAGCATTAAACGCTAGTCTTTAACCTTTTAAATGTCATGAGCGTGTTAACACGCCAAACTTTGTATGTCATGCCAGACTATAAGCGTGTTAACACGTACTTTTGAACCTTGCAAATTTGCAGGGATTAAAGTCATATTTTTTAATCGTTTTACCATCTGTGGACGACAGGTCCCAGCTTTTGACAGAAAAGTCAAGACCCTTAAAGTCTAGTCTTACCCTATGTGGTGTCTTCCATTTCAAATTGGTAGTTGGCAGTTAAAAGATTAAATATGACCTGTCTTATGTCATTACTCTGAGAATATATAACATTACTCTAGCTAACTAACGTATATTTGTCAAATATGAATTAAATATTTTAATTAGAAAGATATACATATAAAATCAATTTTATCGAAAAATATTGTTGTTACGCCACCGGAATTCAAACCTGGATCTCTTTCCAAACCGTGGAAGGTGCATTATCCAAGTATGCTACAGCGACAATAGTTTTAGCGACAAATTTTCGGACCTATAATATTTACCACTATAATGCTCGCGCTCTATGCATAATGTCGTATTACTTACTGTGTCCGTAAAATATTAGTTACAGTTAACACGTCCTATGGTACTGGCGTCCACAAATCAGCCATCTCTGCAGCCTCCGAAGGCAGATCTCTCAATCGGTTACGGTATACATTACATCCGTCACACGAGCCTAGCCCCCCGAGTGACCTTACCCACATTTATCATACTCCCCGACAAAGATTATTATTGTTGTTCTTGTCAATAAACCGCCAGCGACCGAGTTAATCTCCCTGTGTTTACACACGCGTACAGTTTTCGCCGAATGCGATTATGAAATTAAAATGGCAGCTTTCTCACACGAGACCCTAACTACCCTCAACGCCCACCCACTACCCTCGCCGCTGCTCCGCGGGGGCGCGTGGCGAGGCTTACTGCGCTGTATCGGGGATAGCTTCCAACACTTTGCTATGACAACACGAGAGGCTCGTGATTGGAGTGGCTCTAGTCAATAAGTACGTCTAATGAAATAACACAAATCGATAATGTTTTTCTTAAATTGAAATTAAAATATAATGTGTTTAATATCTACAAAACAGGTACAGAATGAATATTATATTCCAGGCCGATTTTGTTTAGCTGCCATTTTGATTTGGCATCGTTAAATACAATTTATTATGGAGCATCTAACGCTTCAACAACGTGTTGAAGTCATAAATAATAATGGAAATGCTGTAACCATTAATGGTGATTGCCATCGTCACATGTTAGAAAACTTCTTGGTGGTCGAATTAGGTCGATTGAGCTTGCAACACATTTGGTTTCAACAGTACTAAGCCACCTCATGCACAGCCCGAGCTACGCTTGAAACTGTGTGAGAAATTTTTCCCGACCGCATGGTGTCAAAAAGTTGCGATATCGACTGGCCTCCTCAGTCACCTGATTTGACTGCTCCCGACTGTTATGAAAGACCAAGAATGTTATGAAAAATATGGTTAAAAGTGCATGCATTTGTGCTGCTGTCATATTTCATACATAATTGTAATAAACCAAATAATCGATAAATAAATACAAAATTAAAAAATTTCATTTCATTTTTTAGTTATTTAAAAACAACATCGGCCTGAAACATAATATTTACCACGCATATTGTTTTGTTTAACTTTTAAATTGATATTTTAAAACTGAACTAGGACTTTTCGCTTTTTCTAAAATGCGTGTACTTAAATACGTTTCAATGTTTAGATATTTATTTTTAAAACACTCACTGGAAAAATATTGACAGATTTAAAAAAAAAAATTGATGCAAATTTACATGAGCACGAGCACGATGTGCGAGAAAGAGATAGAATGATACTGCACGTCCAGGAAGGAGACCAACTCTCGGAAATCGATGATGTACTGAGATGAAGATTTTTAATGAAATTCCAAAACTACTAGTTCAGTAGTACACTGATGCGGACGAAGATACGTTAGCATCGAAACTGGTTAAGGTAAAATAAATCATTTTCAAGTTACGGATAATAGAAATTGACTTTTTGTTTTTCATATGAAAGGTGTGTCTTCAAAACTAAAAGGTCACCGTATAACCAACTAATTCGAATATTTGAAAGGAAATTGACACTTTACTACAGTATAATTTGTTTCCTTTCAAATCTACCAATGCGTGACATGGAGGCACCTTCTCCTTCTTCTCGTGCCATATCCGTTCAACACCCATTAGCTATCATCACCCAAAAAATCACTTAAAAGTTGTTTAGCCATGATGTTCTCCTTCTTCCGTGCACTCGACTTACAGAAATCTTTCACTGTATTATGAAGTGCGAGTTAAAAAAATACTTTTGACTTTTATTAATGTACTTATGCCGCTTTAATTCTGAACTCTCCAATAATGGACAGACTTCCCCGTGTAATAACTTTATCTCAAGGAATAATGTCGCCCAGTGCAGGCAAACACGAACGCATCAGCGGTCATTATTCATTGCTCTTTCTGCGCGGGGCCGTGCCTAGCCAGACGTGAAATTGAAAATGGAACAACGCTAAATTGGTACAATCTCCGGGATATTATCCCAGGATCTGGGATCGGAATGATTCCGCACATCTCTTGATCGGTTGAAATCAGCCACTGGTACGGCATTGAAGGGTGCAGTTTTAAAATATTATTTTTATTTATTTATTTTTGTGTGGTTTAGTATGTCGTATTATAGTTGACGAATAAAATGTTGATGAACCGCACCATCTCACGAATCGTAAAAGTGCGATTGGTTAAAGCCTTGTCAAAACATGGACCCCGAAAAGGAAAGAAAGGAACATGCTCGAATCCTTTGAGATGTGGTGTTGTCGTCGAAACAAACGTTTGTCTCCATTCTTCAAGAATTCCGCACTTAATAAAGGCTCTTCAACATGAAATAAAATAATCTGTTCATACTTTGGGCACGTTGCTGGTTCTTTAACTTTAGGAATTTATTTTACATCCGCTATTCTTAACGCAATTTTCAAGTTGAGGATTAGGGTGGCTAATGAACTTGCGAAATATTTACAAGATCAATTTTTGAGATCAAGATCAATTGTTATAATTGAAAATAGTTTTTAGATCCGCAAAATTTTTTTTTCTGTATATGTACAAAAAAGAACAAATGTCTCCGTCATTCATACTTCAGGAAATCTGTAATAAACATAGAATGAACCAGACCTAATCCGAATCGCACTAAACAAGGTCAAACAAGTAGAAGCTGTGGAAGCAGAATAGAGGACCGCGATGCTCGGTCATTTATTTTTATATTTTGTGAAAAATGATTTTATAAAAATGTATTTCTTATCAAAATTAGGCAAAGTTCAGACAAATACCCAGCAATAGAGTCCACCGTACTTCTACAGCATTATTATGGTCTGCATCCACGGAAGAGATTTTTAACTCAATCTCTGAGATATGGATTTTGTTCCCATGAGATTCTTTGGAGACAACTCTCGGCTTTTGTAGTCCCCGTGTTTACACCATGTCTCAGAGATTCACCGTTTTGCTTCTCACTACACGCTTGTTGTACGTCAAACGTCAAAATGTCAATCCATTGACCATATATGGTAAGCCTGGGACATACGGACATGGGGTCAAACGGACGCCCCCATAACGTTTCACTCTGGCCAAGCCTACTTATATACGTTAGTCATCATTTTAAGTATTTATCTTATATATATATAAATAATTATCTGTTAAAGTCTCAATAATGTTTTAAGATATTCATAATTATTTATGATAACTGCCTTTACACTGGTGAGCATATACTATATTTTCATTCTAATAACATATTTTTTTTATCTTTAAATGCAAGAAAAAAAATAGAAGTAATGTTTATATCGTGTTTAGCTATTGTCAGTGTAGTGTATTAGCGAAGGCAAAATCATTTTATTAATTATTAATAATTACACTACGTTTTTAGAGCAAACGGATATAGCTTATCTTATGTTAATTACTTCCCATTTGTTATATATTACAGAACGTAATATAGAATATAATTCAATATTCCAAGAAATACATCTCCAACTAATAATGCCGCTAATACACCTGCGCTTCATATGATTAAATCTTCGTCTGAGAACTAAGTATCACAAAGTTCAAAAAGTGGTCAAATGGTGAACACTAAAATATAACAATTGACATATCGTTAATGGCTCCAGGTACATTTGAGCAAATCAAGAAAAATTATTTCTGAGATAAAATGTAAGAAGCTACTCCAGAATGGGGAATAAATCTAAAGGAAAAAGAAGCAAGGCCAAATTTCAGAAGAAAACCGAGAATTATGATTCTTGTAATGATGGAAGGGGGAAATTGTGTTCAGTGCTTTGAGTGTGAAGTATGGTATCACGAAGAGTGTGATTTTCAGACGTGTCATATAGAAGACTGTGATTAGATTTTTAGTTGTTTCTTTTTTTAATGTATTTGCACATATATATTTTTTTAAATACATCTATTTACTGAACCTTTTATATTTATTAATCGTCCTAAATAATTATTTATATTTATAAAATTTTTTTTCTTGTACTTTTTCTCATTTTATGCCAAAGGTGTCGTTTTGCCCTAGAATTACTATATGCTCGATTCGTCAATTGAGTGAAGCTGTGCATTAGTAAAAATTCTGGAAAATAAAATAAAATAATCTTTATGTTATGAAAAGACCCTATAAAATTCTAGTCGTTATTACCCGGATTAGCTAAATCTTGTCAATGATGTAACTCACGACTTTTGTCTAGCCATGAGTTATTTGCGAACCATTTGTAACAACTTCATGTGCATTCTGTTCCGCGATTTCTTAGCACTTAGGTCTTGAATGAATCTAACTTGTTTTTTTACAATCCTTATAATAATTGTACTGAACTAAATATTTTTTTACTGAATCTATGTCGGCATCTAGACGTCTGCGCATTTTCTGCATTTTTTAAACAATTTGTGCTGAAGGCTCTGTTTTCAAAAATGTATAATCCTTACTGAAAACTGCGTAGAATAATATTTCTAGGTATTAGTTAACTTGACAGACTAAACGTTTTGTGTTCTTAGTGTATTCCAACCTATGATTCCATATTTCGGTGTTTGCGCAGATAAAATTTGTAGGATATATGTCGAGCGAGCGAATTTGCATTTTTCAGGATATTATTACCAATATTAAATTAAATATCAAAATACAATTATTTCTGTATTGAGTTTCAGCTAGGCTAATTTGTAAAGCCAGTTATTAAAATAAATGATTTTGAACTCTGTTAATGAAACATTTTAAATCCATTGTCCGAAGGAGAAATCGTAGAAAATATTTTAAGCCAAATCAAAAACAGAGTACGGTACCAAGCAATAAAAGAACATGCCTTTTTAAAAGTAGTAAATTTACAATTGTATTCTAAATTTAAATTGATAGAATTATTATCTATTTTATTACTTATTCTATTCTATTTTTTTGATACTTAGTATACCTACCTGTATATTTAATTAACATCTTTGGTAACAGCATAACCTAACGTTGTGCCTACTGCACGACACTGGTGAAATATATCTTCCCAGCAACTGTTAATTAATTTCAATAACACAAATTAAATTAACCAAATACAAATATCATATATACAAAAAAATATATATACCGAGATTCGAACCTGGATCTTTCCTTATCCGGGGAAACACGTTACCAATTTTGCTATATCAACCGAGCACGTATTTGAGAAATTTTTAACGTATATTCTGTAGTTTTTCCATTTGATTTTTTTTCTGTTTATCTTTCTAATTGATTCTAATCAAAATCTAATATTTCATCTATTATTTAAGATAAATAAAGGATCACTTAGGTGGTTTGGTAGATGAAACGGATGAATGAGGTGAGAATTGTAAGAAAGATATATGACGCAAGTGTTGATGGCACCAGACGTCTGCAGAAGACTTGGCACGACCAGGTAAACCAGATACTGGAAGATGGTCCTATCATAAGAAACAATAATCGGCGAGTTTGTGTAGGAAAATGTATGAATGAGGGTGAGGCGAGAATTGTGTATCAGGACAGAAGAGTGTGGCGCTCTATCCTCAAAATCTAATCGAGTGTCATTTCGTGAATATTGGCCATTATTAGCAGCATAACCTAAGTCTGTGTCACTGTCACATCCATGAATGATTATATAATACATAACATTGGATAAAGTGGATTCAATAAATGCGACTGGCCGCTCGCGGGTCGTACAGCGGCAAGGCAATCAGTATCCGATCACCGTAATCAAAGCTGAAACCTCTGTTGAAAACAATTTGATAGTAAACCTCCCACGGCGTATTTTGCATCGCATTTATACTTTATTATTAAAGTGGTATTAAATGTTTAAGGCTCCGTATAAAAAAAGGACGGCAATAAAAGACTACCTTAATTGCCAGGATCCGTGTAACGGAGGAACCTCGGCCACGTGGATATTGCAGAGTAATGTTAGCATTTTTTTAAAATTAATATTTCGAATTTTTATTATTATTTATTTATTATTATTTTACAACAGTAAATTAAAATAATTTGATAAAAATACGACGAAATTGTTCTGCGAATAAAGCAGCGTTGAGGGACATTCGGACCCCTGAATATGATCTTTTAAAATAATTAATTAATATTAGCGATTGTGTTTAAAACTAAAAGTATTCAACTAATACATTATTTTTATATTGTTGAAGTTTTAGCGTTAACTTCGTGTTTGGACATAATTAAAAATTGTATCTATATTTAACTTTTTATAAACCACAAACCGTCAACCGATTTCGATACTAACGTATCTTCATCAGAACTGGGGTACAACTAGTTATTATGGCTTACAACAGTCAGACAACGTATAGTCAGAACTATCGCTGTCCAACATTCACTTTTTTATTGTCTATTTTTTTCATATTTGTATCGAATCTTACTCTTTCTTTTTAATTTTACTTAAATAACACAACAGCGCGAAAAAAAATGTCTACTTTAACACAGACGGCAGTCTAACAAAATATCCAGGACAATGCTTTACATATCAGAGGTGGATACCTACTGCATCCCACACAGTAAACTAATATCATTGTATGTACAAAATATTTATGTCAATAAAAGTTTATTTTATCTTAAAATAACTCACAATGTTAAATATAAAAACTTTTTTTTTCATTTTTCTTGTGCTCACGTAAATCTGCGAAATATGAACTATCAAAAAAGAGAGGTCCAACAGATATAAATTAAGTTCGCATATGTTGGGAATCGCACGAAGAGACAGATGAGACAGACAGGAGTAGTCGAAAAAATAGAAAAATTCAATAAAATAAAACAGCAACGGGCAGGCACATTACTTGGAGTATAGACAATCGTGGACGAACCAAGAGACCAAGAGACCGATAAATCCAACTCTGTGGAAATGGTTAAATAAAAATGAGAAACACTTGGGGAGGTGTCATCCAGCACCCGTCATCCAATCTCCTCTCCAAAAAACAGTCCTATCTTTATTTTGTAAATTTTTGAATTTTTTGTCTTTTGTGTTTGAAAAAATAGATCCATAACCAAATCCACAAAAATCCACTAAGTTTCTTTTCTTTTGTTTCACGTTTTATTCATCTGCCTCCTTGAATACTTAGAGCAAGTGAGAGAAAGAAACTTGGCGCAACTTGAAACGTGATGCCGGAGGCGAATCCTTAAGACACCAATGAATACTAATGCCTAAATGTTGATAGAATTTAGGATCCAAGATATTGTCCACAATTTTTTGAATTAATTTTTTATAAACATCGCCAGGATAAAGAATCATATCTTGGATAAACGGGTCACGACTAGGAATACCGAAGAGAAAGATCTTCAACTCTACGGACCTGATAAAAATGCGGTTGGCTATTCCGTTGCGAATTGCGAACTGCAGAGAAAGGTGCTGTAGAAATTTTTGTTAGATGTTTTCGCATAAAAAAATGTTTCAATCTTTTTTTTTCTCAGTGTACCTTTTGATATTGAGCCGAGGACTGACCAGGGGTGAGCTCCCCTATTTCGGTTTTCTGGATCGCAGACGCTCTTTACCGCTCCCTCTGGTCGAGGGTATAAAATATTCAATCGCGCGGAGGCTTGCCGCCAAAAAACGTCGGCGAAGCGCGATACCTGACAGACATGTCGAGCTTCGGGGCCTTTAGCGCCGGGACGCTGGGTGGTCTAGTCTCCAGGACCAGCTGGACTCCACCAAGTAACATGGAGTAATAGCATTTTAAATTTGGTTATAAACGTTCTTGTAGTCAATCGCAAGCTCTTGGAATGATTTTAGAAGTACGTAGCTAAATGTGTAAATTTGTATGAAGTATTTTGTCTTATAATTACTTGAATCATATGCTCTGTAATTTTATTATGAGCTAGAAATGAAACGACGCTTAGATACGATGAAAATTTATATGTTCAGACTTAACAAAATGTAGAAAAACTGCGGAATTTTCAAGACTACCAAAGTCAGACTTCTTTAGTCTCTGGTGCATTCTAAATATTAATGAAATGTAGAATTATGAACCCTGAAGGTAGGGAAGAGAAAACGGATTAGAAAGAGAAACTAGACATTAAAGACAGACTCTTGACCATTTACCTAAGAAGATAGCTTAGAGAAGCATGACGGCGGGCCACGTCGAAGGATGGGGTGGAAGAGGTAACAGGTTCTGGTTACAATTTTAAGATCTGCATGATGCCAAGAAAAGCGCAGGATATCATGGAGATCAATTGACCGACTTGGATGGATAATATGTTTAGTGTACTAATGAGTAGGCTTGGATGAAGCGAGTGTATCATCAGTGAGGAAGTTATGTGGAATATCATGCTATTACTATGCTATGTTTTACTATTTTGGATGGTAATGATAGATGATGTTGATAAGGTGGCCAGGTGTCCAGGTGGAAAGGTATCAAAATGTAAAAGCGAAGGGTAACTCGCTTCTCGTATCGAGTTTGGTGCTAGTTGTAGATATATCGTGAGATACAGAAGAAATTGAATACTCACCAATTTCACAGAATTTATTATAAATCAATGATTTGATACTTTTAAAATAAGCAATGTTATCTTTGTGGTTAAGATTCATATTTTTATTTTTTATCTTTGTTTAATTAACCACTAAAATGAGTTTAAATACATCTACCGGTTTCGAAAAATACCATTTTCTTCTTCAGGATGTCATAACTAAATAAAACATACATTGTTTCTTTGACAGAATCTATTTTTAAAAAATCTATTTTTAAAAGAATTTTTTTTTTTTTTTTTAGTACCTAACTCAAATCATTACTTAATACAAATTTACTCGAATAATTTTTAGGAAAAAAATTTAAATTTAACTACGAGTCCCATTCTAAAATTTTTTCCTAAAAATTATTCGAGTAAATTTGTATTAAGTAATGATTTGAGTTAGGTACTAAAAAAAAAAAAAAATTTTCTTTTAAAAATAGATTCTGTCAAAGAAACAATGTATGTTTTAGTTAGTTATGACATCCTGAAGAAGAAAATGGTATTTTTCGAAACCGGTAGATGTATTTAAACTCATTTTAGTGGTTAATTAAACAAAGATAAAAAATAAAAATACAATGATTTGATCATTACGGTATTAAATAACTCGATGTAGCGAGGTGAGACGCGTGAGCCGAGAAGAGAGTGAGGGCCGCTAGCCGCGCGCCCCACTGCTCGCAGTGGCTGTCGGAAGCGGCACGGTACATGCAGCCAGTGCATTGAATATTTTCTCCACAAGCGTTTCAAAATTTATATAAATAGAAAGTAATTTTTAATCTTAATCTAATCTTTAAAATTTTCAATTTTACTTCATATTTGTCAACATCATCATAATTTTCATCACTTTATTTATTTATTTAATTCTTAACATAGTGCATACATAAACACTCGTATATATGCTCTAATATAAACAAGATTAAAGTCTTTTCTTTTACTAAAACTTATCTTTTACATATCTGGTCAGTTTCAGTATTCAATTTATCCTCCTTTCTTATGTTTTCTGGCATTTCATTAAAAATCTTCATCGCACTATACATCGTCGATTTCTGAATTTTGGTCTTCTTCCTGAATGGCAGTCTCAGTTTATTCTTTCTTCTTGTACGATGCTCATGCTCATGTTGATTTGCATCAAGTTTTCGTATAAATTCCGTCAATATTTTCTTATTGAGGATTTTAATAATAAATACCATTATATTAAAATATATTTTCTATTCTTCAATATTTGCAATATTACTTTGTGGCTTCATTTCATTAAATAATGAGTGAAAATACTTTGTTTAAACTACTATTTATTGATAATTCTTTATATTTCGACACCTATGGTATTTTCTTCAAGAAACAATGTATACTGAAATTAAAAAATGCAAGCATAGATAAAAACAAAACTTTAAAGTGGTGAATGAGTAAGAACTAATATAAAAACAAATTTAAAATATGACTATTTGCAAAGAGGATTTCGTTATTTATAATATTTAGCTTGCTATTAACACTTTTTCTTATTTCTAAAATTTCAAATTTATCTAACTGTTACTTTTGTTAATATCAAAAGAATGGTTTGTTGCCAAAAGGTGATTGGAAAATTCTAAATAGTTGATATTTAGGCATCTCAAGTGCTCCTTAATTCTTATTCAAATATCTGCTTAAAGGTCATCATATTCAGATCTTTTAGCATTGAACTGATCCGAGTATGTCAATTTATTCTGAGTATTATTCTCAAAGCTTTATTATATATTTTTTATTATATTATGTATATAGGAGGGTCAGGAGCTCAAAGTCTCAACACGGCACTTCAGTATTTCCCTCTCTTTTGCCACTTCGGTACTCGTTTAGAGTGCATCTTCCACTTCCCTCGTTCATGTCAGTATTGACATATAGTGGCCTCAATCAGATGAGACCTCAACAAGTCCAGGACCTGGGTCCCCCTCACTCCTGAGAATCTCAACCTAGATTCAATTTATCTATCTTCCACTATGGCACACTTCTTCGACCTAAAGTTGTGTCTAGGATAATCTCTACTTCTAGGCTGTCTCTTTAACGCATAATATAGCCGAAGTAGGTCCTGCTGTGGTTAGATTTGTAACCGGATTGAGGCATCAGTGCGTCATATAATGTATTTTTGTAAAAATAAAAAAAACAGTGGGAAGGAGGGACCTATTATTATCCGGAACCAGTTTAGAAGTTAAGGCTCCCTTGTCGGTCCCACTCATCAAAGCTAATAAAAAATGCGACTATTTAAAATTTCTTAATGTATTAGAAAACGAAAATTTATTTAATTATTACCAATTATCGCTTAATTTAAATTTAGACCATTCGATAATAGTTATCAACATAAACTCAAAAAATCTATAATATGATAACATTTAAAAGATACATATAAAGATTAAGAAATGATCACTTAGGTGGATTGGTCATATAGAACGGATGAATGAGGAGAGAATGGTAAGAAAGATATATGACGCAAGTGTTGATGACGCCAGAAATAGAGGACTTCCACGGAAGACTTGGCACAACCAGGTACACAAGATACTGAAGAATGGTCCTGTTAGAAGTCTCAATAATCGTCGAGCTTGTATGAGAAGATGTATAACAGTAATAATTGTGTGTTAAAAATAAAAATATTGTTGTTGCTACAGGATTCGAACCTGGATCTCTTCCAATCCGAATTTGTCGTCAATGCACTATGCACGGTGCTATAGCATAATCGGTTAATGCACGTTTCCTGGATTGGAAGAGATCCACGTTCGAATCCCGGTAGCGCAACAGCAATATTTTTTGATAAAATTGATTTTATAAAATAATAATAATGGATACTTTGTATAGCGCCATTTTCGTAAAAACTTTCACCTCAAGGGCGCTTTACACATAAACTGTTTATAGTTCTACAATTATCTATGTTTTTTAAAATTGAAAAATCGTTATTTTCACTTATGGAAAAGATTTTTTGAAAAAGTACGTTTTTAGTTTCTTCTTAAATAAAGTTTGATGCACTGTTTCTAATAACGAAGGGCAAAGAGTTCCACGCTTTTGGGCCTGCCACTGCGAATACCCGTTCACTAAATTTAGACTTCTGGCAACAGCTGATCGGTTCTACAACCCTTCCTGCAGCTGAAGTAGAGACTGATCTGAGAGTTTGACGTCTACCATTCAAATTGTCCGGGATACAAAGTTCTTGAAGATATAGAGGCGCCATGTTGTGTGTCGCCTTGTACATCAATCAGCACAATTTAAATTCAACTCTTTCGGAGCCAGTGTAACTGATGTAAAAGGGCTGTTATATGAGAGAATTTGGAAACTCCATATATTATCCGTGCAGCCGCATTTAGAATAGATTGTAATCTATCCAGCTGAAACATTGGTAGGCCAGCATAGATGCTGTTACAATAGTCCACACGTGACAGCACAAATGCATTTATAAGTAGATGGGCTGTCTGTTTGTATATCTTTCTAATTAATACATTTAATTTGTATTAATAACTGTTATACTTATTATGAAAGTTATTTCTACTGCATATATACTATAACATTTATTTAAGCACGACTAAATATTATATAACACTAATATTTCGCAAAAGTCGGATATTTATAATACTAAGTAATTTGCTCCCATCGCAACGTAAAGTATTCGTATAATTGATCACATAAGTGGATGTTAGATAATTATTAAGTGATTTTAGACAATGTATTAATTTATAATTTTATTTATTATCTTTATTTTATTAACCACTAAATTGAGTTTAAATACATCTACCGGTTTCGAAAAATACCATTTTCTTCTTCAGGATGTCATAACTAACTAAAACATATATTATTGTTTCTTTGCCAGAATCTATTTTTTTTTAAAATCTACTTTTAATAAAAATAAATTTAGTACCGAACTCAAATCGTTACTTAATACAAATTTACTCGAATAATTTTTAGGAAAAAATTTTAGAAGGGACTCGTAGTTAAATTTAGTTGGTTGTTTATAATTTTTTGATTAGTTTTACACGCTTTATTTATCTCCAACCATTCCAAATTATTTAATTTGTGACCAACACCGTTTATATGCAAAATTGAAGATCCCAATTTTTTTACCAAAACCATGACCATTTTCTATCAAATGATTAGAAAATTCTAAAAACCCACTATTATTCAAACATCTCAAATGCTCCCTTACTCTTATATTAAAATTTCTATCCATTTTACCAATATAAAATGCAGCACAATCCTTGCAACTAAGTTTATAGATACTAAAATTGTTAAATTTATTTGAATCTATATCAATTCACGCCATCCTTTACATCTTGTCTATTTTATTTATTTAAAAAAAATTTTAGAAACCATTTCGTCCCTGCTCGAGGATCTGTCATGGCGCGCATTGAATTTAGGACGGGTCCGATGGAATGTGCCTTTTTTAGCGAGATTTTCAGTCAAAACTTGAAGAATCGCCACAACGTGACTGACCAATCAAATTGCCCAAAAACTGACTAAACTGTTGGTGACGTTCTCGGATTTGATAACCTTCAAGCATCAAACCCTTTTTGTAATCCGCTCGCATGAAATCAAATTATCATTTCATATTTATGTGTCTGGTGGATACAATTTTGGAAAATAGATACATAACTATGACTTTGAAAAGGTGTTTAGATTAGTGTGTTGTTTTTTCCATACGCTAATTAAGAGCAAATCTTGACGCCTTTGAAATGTCATATAGGGGTCAAATGTTCAGACCCAATTTGTGATCAATGGTAAATATTTACTTAAGTAAAAAAAAAATTTAATACATTCAACAGTAAACTAATTTTGCCCTTCAACATCGGATGTTAAAAACAGTGAATCCTTAGTAGTTTAGTTAATTCTTCACACCAATACAGTTAGATAAATTAAAGTGTTAATAGCAAATTAAACATTAGTAACCAAATCCTTTTTACTAATAGTCACCTTTTAATTATATAATTATAATTATAGTTGCAATTATAATTTTAGTATTAATTGTATCCTGAAGAAGTGAAACATGTTGAGTAATCAATAAACAGTGGTATAAACAAAGTGAGTTTTAATTATTTATTAATTAGTTTGTTATTTATTTCTTGTTCGCGTCAAGGTTTGATGAATGATGCGTTGAGTATTTGCCTCTCAGTTCCCTCGGTTTTGGGCTATGTTGTTTCCTTTATTTGATCATCTTGGTGGAGACTCTCGTTGGCTTCCTATATTTCTACCCTATCGTACGTATCTACGTATCTTTTCAAAACTATATTTTCAATAGATACAATTATTTATTTAGGAGAACACATTCTTATTGTGAAGTTGTAATTATTCAGAACAGACGGTCTGTGATATTTTAAATATTCATTATAAAGATATACATATAAAATCAATTTTATCGAAAAATATTGTGTTGAGCCACCAGGATTCTTTCTGGATGGATCTCTTTCTTAACCGGGGAAGGTGCATTATCCAACTATGCTACAGCGACAATTTTCGAACCAATATGTTACCTTTTTGATATTCATAAATTTAATCGTTCCATTATTTGAAATTATTATTATTATTATGTATTAATATCAAAAAGGTAACATATAGGGTCGAAAATTGTCGCTAAAAATGTTGTCGCGTTAGCTTAGTTGGATAAAGCACCTTCCCCGGTTAGGAAAGAGATCCAGGTTCGAATCCCGCTGGCGCAACAACAATATTTTTCGATAAAATTGATTTTATATGTATATCTTTATAATTAATATATTTAATTCATATTTACAATTATTTATGTATATATCGATAGCCGTCTTTAATATTTTTTATTCCATAGAGGACGTTCGTGCGTCGTACAATCTATATAGTTATATAGTCAAAGATAATTCTTATATAGTCGAAGACTAGACATATTTTTGTCACTTCGTGAATACGTTGACCTTTCTGAACCAACTGTACGGTTTGTACGTACACACCCATATACACTCACGCGTACGTCCCGAACGCTTTCCACCCTCGAGACTTTGGACATCCCCTATTCGTCGGTAACAAAAATCATGGGGTTACTGAAACAATCGGCTGTTGCCATTAAAACCCCGACTGCAACCCCATAGGTACAGGAAATTACATTAAGACTGGCTGACCAATAACATGATACCTTCGCGCATAATTTTCACGGACGATAAGCACACTTCTCTTGAAAATGCATCAGATAATAATAGGGGAAGTACCATTGTTTGAAACTATCCACTGATACCTTCCGCCTTTGTAGATAGTTATGAGAGAATCGACATTTCGATCTGATCAATTTCATAAAATATTAAAACTGACTTCGGTGTGTACTTAAAAGTAATACTATTGTAACATCTCATTAGAATTAGAATTTATGATAGAAAAATATATTTGTTCATCCCCCAGCAAAACTGTTAATTATGTTGATAGATTCGAAGTCTGTTTTATATAAAATGATCGACTGACATAACGTAACCATTTACTGATATTTGTTTCATAATAATTTAGAATTTTGCTCCATTTTATAAACGACGCTGTAAAATTAATTTTGTGTATTTTATTATGCTTATTTTACGCCATTTTGGTTTGGCAGACATTTATCAGTTCGCATTTGGTAGTTGTAGAGTAGTTGATTACAATTTATTATGGAGCATCTAAAGCCTCAACAACGTGTTGAAATCATTACAACATTTTATCTAAATAGTAATGATAATGCTATTATTACATGTTGAAAAACTTATTGGTGGCGGAATTGGGTCGATTGGGCCTGCAACAACAGGACGGTTCCACCTCACACACAGCCCGAGCTACGCTTGAAATTTTGAGAAATGAAACAACATGTATGTATGTTTACTATGCTACATGGATGGATAAAAATTATAGATCAATTGGAAATAAAATAATTCGACTCTCTGTTGATCTCTCAATGACTCTTTGATCCCTGATGGCCTGTGTCTAGGGAAGAGATTTTCGTTTCCGCACAATATTTGGTAGCACCTAGATGCACACCACGTTTCAGAGATTCGAGCGCTGCCACTCACTACCATTATAGGGTTTGGTATTTATTTTGATTCGCGCCTCAAACGTTAATCTGTTCCGTTCTTATGTCGGGTTAATTTGAGACATGACTGTGAATAATGTTCATAAATATGTGTAATTTAATGCCTTTTGTTTGTCAAAAGTTTTTCAGTATAAACACTTGTAGGTATATACGGTTCTAGGTGACGTTTATACGCACGCTAGTCTCACAGTCAAATCGAACGTCGTCTACACAAATTTGAGTTTAGTCTAGAGGTATCAATCTCAAGCAGAAATCTCAGAGTTTATCTCCAGATCAAAAGACAACACGTGTACACGGTATCTAACTCAACATGTCACATTCCGTGGACTCGGGTTATAAAAGAAACAAAACGATCAAAATTATTCGCCAAACATCATCATTATTTACGTCATATCGCCATTCGCGTGAATGGTAAATAAATAAATTAAATTAAAAAATGTGATCTCTTTTTTTTTTGGGATTCTTATAGCTAACCAGACGTCTTTTCATCCCTGTCGCAGGGTTAATGCAGTGCGCGTCATCTGAAATGTTCAGCTAAAACACAGCTTCACTTAGTCCACCATGTGTCTACAGTCCACTTTCTCCCTTAAATTGACACCCTCACGATACACGACCCCGGCACCCTGCGCATCTCCCCTAAAGTCATATTTTCTCATGAATATTGAACTCACCAGTGGCTGAATGGTGAATGTGATGCTTGCTATTGAAAGTGGTCGCATATTAATCCCTACAGGATGTATAAAGAAAATAAAACGAGCGAAATAGAACGGGGATGAAGGTTCGGTTAGGCAACATTTGGAATACTCAAGAACAGGTATCTACAACCAGAACCGTTTCATGAGTAACAGCTCCCACAACGGTCCTACTCACTCGCCGCCAGGTAAGTTACTTTTCCGTCTACTGTGTTGCATTAATGCAGTACGGTCATTTTTCATGTTAAACGTTTTGGTGTTAGGTTAGGTTAGTCTTGCCAAAAAGTACGGTTATACAATAATTTTTAGAGTTACCATACCGAAAGGTTGGCCTAGGTTTCCATCTATAAAAACGACTATATAATCTAGAAGTGGCACCAGTTCTATACACTAGCGCTCACGGAAACCTTATATATACATATACACATGTTTAATATAATATATTGGTTTGTGAATTCATTGGAACACGCCACTTTGAATGCCCAATACGTCATTAAAACATTATTCGTACAAAACATGTTATTTTCACGAGTGCAGGGTAAGTGGTATCGATTTAAACTACCCCCCTTGCTCGTGTCGGTGGACTTCGGCCGAAATGCCATTATTCGAAATTGTTACACCGATTGCCGCCACTTGAAATTGCGAATTTGCGTTTGTCAAATGCAATGATTGACATCAATGGAAACATCTGCAGTGGGACGTATTATATGCATGCATCTATTATACGCGAATTAATATATTTTTGACGTTCTTTATTCTGTCGAATTGTGACATATATACAATGATTTGATCGTGACGGGAGTGGGATAGTCGTGTGGGAAGGGGTTCTCATTTGTGAAATCGCTCCATCTTTAAGTCCACGGAAGGAGACTTAATTTAAATTGGATGGATGAGATATGGAGGTTTATTAGAGATACATCTCAATACCAGCGGCGTGCACTAGGCATGGACTTTGGTTATGCTGCTAATATCAATGACATATAAATGGGTATTATCATTATTTGTGCAAGTATAGTGTGTATTATTTCTAGTATTCTTGAGCATTTTTTCAATTTATTAACTAATGAAGCTAAATATGTTATAAAATAAAATAATACCAGAATCAAAGATACAGTAAAATCAGCTTCAATGCCACACTTCCGGCGTTTTGCGACACGTCTGTTAATGCGAAGACGTGTATTCAGAACACCGCACGGTGCGAGATTTGCGTTTATTTCGTATATGTCTGGGACAAATTTTGCGAAAAAAACACATACGCAGCTTTGTCAATTTTAATTTTTTTCCGCTAGTTATACGATTTTAGTTAACACGTTAACATGAGAACTGAACTGTTTTCGCGTAGATCTTAATTAATATTTATTTTGTAAAGATTATATATATTTAAAAATTATAATATTCAAATAAATATTTAATTTACATTTATTTTGCAAAGATTATCGCTATGCATAGACTTTTTGATTGTACAGAGTGCACGCCCCTGCTCAATACCATGTGCACATGTTGAGCTTTTGATCTGAAGATAAACTCAAAGTTCTGCCTGAGATTGATAGAAACAGACTAAAACTTAAACCGATGACATGACGTCCGATTTGAGAGCGAGATTCGACAAACGCACACAAACGTTATGTAAAATCGCCACAGATCCCTAAAACTATCCAGTATGAAATTTAGATGTAATTCATTAAATATTAGAATTAATATATGGCGTTTATGCAGTTTTAATAGCTGCTGAGGAAATTTGAAATCACTCAACTGATGAGCGTGAAATAAGGCACAAGACGGAGAATCTCTGAGACATGGTGTGTACACGGGGACTACGAAAGCTAAGAGTTGTTTCTAAGGAATATCATGGGAGTAAAATCCGTATTTCATTCGTGGACACGGGCCATAAGGAACGTAAAAATTCGAAGACCAAAGGTAAAGTCTCAATGTTTTCCGTAGCTCTGTATAGTGCAATACCATGTCACGACGGCAAGTGTTAATTTCTGCGACAACCACGACCTAATCGTGGATACCAAGATGTCAATGTTGCACTCTTAGGAAACTTGTATGGCTCCGAAACGTAAATATCATACAGAAGACTCATGAAAGGCATCACAAACGATGTATTATATAATAAGGATAGTGTGCTTGAAGAAGCTAAATTAACAAACATCCAAGCTATTATAGGTTTATATAGGTCTGCGACGTGTTCAGAATAGTTAAAATTGGACGATTTCAAAGCAAAAACATAAAGATTTAAAAAATGCTTCAGTCTCCCTGAAAGCGAATCACCAAAAGGCCAATATTAAGAGCGATACTTTGAAACAATAGGGTGAATATTATGTTCCAGGCCGATTTTATTTGACAGTCATTTTGGATAGACAAATATTTATCAATTCACATTTAATAATCATAGAGAACATTTAATTACAATTTGGTATGAAGCATATAACGTCTCAAAAACGTATTAAAGTAATTAAAATATATTATCTAAATAATAATGGCAATGCTGTAACCATTAATGGTGATCGCTATTGTCACATGTTGGAAAACTTTTTGATAACTGAATTAGGTTAATTGGACCTGCAATACATACAGTTTCAACAGGACAGTGCCATCTCACACACAGCCCGAGCTAAGCTTGAAATATTGCGAGAATTTTTTCCCGCCTGATGTCAAAAAGTGGTGATATCGACTGGCCTCCTCGATCACCTGATTTGACGGCTCCCGATTATTTTTTGTAGAGGTACTTGAAAAGAAAAGTCTACGCCAATAAGCCAATAACAATTTCGATACTACAGGACAATATTCGAAATGAAATTGCTGAAATAACACGCGAAGTGTGCGAAAATGTTATGAAAAATATGATTAAAATAGCACGCATTTGTGCTGCTAGCAATGACGTTCACTTGGCCAATGTCACATTCTATACATAATTGTAATAAACAAAGTAATTGATAAATAAAAACTAAATTAAAAAATTGTATTTCATTATTCAAAAATAACATCGGCCTGAAACATAATCTTCACCTCGGAGCTAAAGGAGACAGACCTAACTGAAGGGCACAGGAGTAATACAGTGGTATTCTCCTGTGTCATATGCTTTGTATACTATGGACTGCAATACGAACGTTTATCTCTATTTTCCAGGAACTGCGCACTAAGAAAAGACTCTCCATAACATGGAGGAAAATAATTATTTCATACTTTAGGCATGTTACTAGAATAGCCTGAACAAATTGATGATCATGTAGGATCTCAAGGGCGAGAGATTGAACTCCAACATAATGGAAAGATCATATCCGAGACATGGTTCCTATCTTTCTTGCGCATGCCATTCCATCAACCATTCCAGTTCCGAGAGTAACAACGACATTTTATCAAAGATTTTACATGTTCTTAGCTCCGAAACTGTATAACACACTTAACACCAACTGGAAATCGTTCACTTTCAATAAGATTACACAAATATGAACCCAATACATGATCCAATCAGAAGCATGGCTATCCAACATTCTAACATAATCATCACACAGAGCCTACACTAATAATTCACTAATTCTACAATACTCCCACTATATTTTTATTTAAAAAAAAAAAAAAAATTATCTCTATTTTTATTTCTGTCGAATCTTTATTAAATAACACTACAACAGCATGAAAAAAAACTGGCTACTTTAACACACACTTCAGACTAGCAAAGTAGCCAAGACAACTCTGTATATATCAGAGGTGGAGTCTACTCCATCTCACACAATAAACTACGAGTATTTAATTGCAATATAATTGTATCTTATGTTTATCATGTTATATTATAATATATTCACCTCTGTTATAACAAAAATATGTATGTCAATAAAATCTAAATAAATAAAGTTTTTCCTACGCAGTCTGTTTAACGTCGTTATGGGAATTAAAGTAAGGTTACGCATTTTAATTACATGGGTGTATGTCAGACGTTATGAAACGTGAAACTACTTTCGTTCGTCACTTGATTTATTGTTAAGGATAGTTTACCAATTTAGAGAAATGGTTTAGCAGTACAATAAAATGTCAATATACAAAGAGTTAAGCGGAAGTGAGAAGTGAGAGCCGTCCTTTGAGATGGTTGCTAGTGTATTCATATTAGCATTCGACATCGGCACTGGGTGCGTTTTAATGGCTGTTAAGAGCTCTGTTTCACGCACCGGTACATGCGAGATGCGTTCAGAGTCGTCGGCGGTAAAGTGACAGTGGTGACGATAGACTTCCAGAACATTATTACTTTATCGAGCTCGCTATTTTTATATTTTTCTATCCAAGCGTTGCTTTTTTCTGAACTGGAACGTCTTCCATATAAACAAAGGGATATAATCACAAACTAAGCACCGCAAATATATTATTGAACCCATCTTTTGTCAAAAATCCATATTTTACAAATATACATATGAACACGGCGATCAGACTACTGCACACGGGACAACTACACACAAACTACCGCACGACTCCTTAACGATATGTTATGTTACATTCAGTCGGTTAGGTTAGGTTATTTTACCTTTTAACTGCCAACCGTATTTGAAATGGAAAACACCACACAGGGTAAAGGTAGGCTTTTAGGGTATTGACTTAAAAGCGTCTAACAAAAGCTGGGAACTGTCGTCCACAGATGGCAAGTGACATTTGCGTCTGCTGTCAAAAATTTCGTGTTATCACGCTAATGCTTTGGCATAAAATCGAAGTTTGACGTGTTAACGCGCTCATGGCATTCAAAGGGTTAATACAAGTCACGGCAGCAGAGAAATACGCTGATTGTGTGCAGTTGTCATGGAACCCATGAGAGCTAGAAGTATGCATTGATTGAACACTTTTCATCTTGGACAAAGTAAAAGATCATTTTTTTAAATCATATTCAAACGTTCGATTACACTTCAGTCCAAGTTTGATCTGCAACAATTTCTTCGGATATGCCACCTGCTACGGATACGTGTTGTCTCAATAATGTATGTATAATTAAATCTTAATTATATTCCCTTAAATCGTATATAGATATATATACAAACTCACATTTAGTAATACGTATGCTATGAAATAACATCAATAACACGAAAAATATTGTTGTCAACCGCTCACGCAATATATTTTACTCGGTTATTAATCGCGCTTTCACAAAACGTATTGGATAAGCGAACAAACGCCGCATTTAAAATGTACTGGTCAATTTAACAGCATCCCTTCGCTGGGGGGATGAATTAACCCCCGACGATTGTTATTATTTGTTGGCAGCATTGTTAGTACATTACCGGTCAGTAAATTAACTAGAACGTTATCAGCCGAATGGAGATCCTCAATTCGGCCAGGATATTCCGGCAGACAAAGGATTCAAATTAAGGAAATAAAGGCTATATTATAAATTTACGTATACGGAGTAAAGAAAGTAGTCACGTTATTATTATAATTTTTGTTTTTAGATAATTAAACTTTGTTTTTTTAACCACTCAATTAATTAATTCACCAACCGAATTAATATCAATTTTTACATCTTTCATCATAGTAACAATTTAAGTTAAGTACTATAATTATATATATTTTAAATAGATTTTTTTCTAAACATTAGAATAACATGATATATAATTTTTTGGTTAGTTAATTTGACATCTTGAATTCGGAAATGGTATTTTCTGAAATCGGTTGGTGTATTAATTAATTAAGTAGTTTAAAATACAAAGTTAAATAATATAAAAATGAATTTTAACCATAATGTTTTTTTTTCTAATATTAAAAATACATATTTTTATTTATTTATTTATTTTACATTATGTTTTTTTCGCCTAAATGTATCAATTAGAAAGATATAAAATCAATTTTATCGAAATATATTGTTGTTGCTACCGGAATTCAAACCTGGATCTCTTCTAATCCGAGTTGGTATAGCATAATCGGTTAATGCACGTTCCTCGAATTGGAAGAGATCCAGGTGTGAATTCCGTTAGCGCAACATCAATATTTTTCGATAAAATTGATTTTAAATGTATATCTTTATAATTAATACATTTAATTTGTATTATAAATATCACAAAGCTATGTTCTGAATAAAACAACTTCACAATAAGAATGTGTTCTTAATAATATATTTAAAAAATATTTCTTCATTTCTCCTAATAGATTGATGTAAATCATCCAACTGATGAATATAGGATAATCTTGTCTACGAATACGATAAATGGAGATAAGCAGCCGGAGGCAGTATTTACATATCTTCGTTTTTTTAACGACGGTTATAGGAAAAATAAAAATGATTTGTTTTTTAGGAGAACACATTCTTATTGTGAAGTTGTAATTATTCAGAACATAGGTCTGTGATATTTTAAATATGAATTAAATATATTAATTATAAATGATGGAACGATTAAATGTATTGATTTCAAAAAGGTAACATATAGGGTCGAAAAATTGTCGCTAAAAATAATGCCGCTGTAGCTTAGTTGGATAAAGCACCTCCCCCGGTTAGGGAACAACAATATTTTTCGATAAAATTGATCTTATATGTATATCTTTATAATTAATATATTTAATTCATATTTAAAAATGATTTGGTTTAGAAAAATAAAGAGTTTAAACATGTGAGTTGAATGCGACTTACATTATCTAAATCGGACTACAAACAACGAAGTCGGACTACAAACAACGAAGTGGGACTACAAACAACGAAGTCGGACTACAAACAACGTCGGTTTTCACATCAAGATTTCGTTTCGTTTAACTGTTACGGATGATTTACACCTGGTGTGTACCAGATTGTTTTACATCAATAACAAGATATTCAATTTGCATTAATTAATTATCAGAGTTTTTGAAAACTCATTATTAATCAATGTATTATTGGTGTAGACGGGTATGCAACCCACATAACCAAAAAGCGAAGACGCACTCCATTTGCAATCAATCAATTTCGACGTATACAGTTATAGTGACAAATTTATACTCATTAGTGTTCATTGTGGTATAATTTATGTGCTTGTTCGTGGCAGTACCGGTCTGGGACATATGCTGGCCGGTAGCACACCTTTAGTCAGCTTGAGTTATTACTATCTCCGACGGGCAGTGGGGCCAATTAGTCGGATGACGCCGAATTATCGGCACCAACCTTGGCTACGTTGATGACCGATAATATCCCCTCCTGGACCGTAGAACCACTTTTTGGCGAGCACACGTGAAAATCAAAACAGCGACTCGAAATGAATCAGTGACGGCTGACGGCGCGGGTCAAAAAATATTTATTTTTGATGTTCACATTGATGTTTTTATACAAGACTGTTAATAATCTGTTCGTAAGCACACTAATTTATAAATTAAAGCTTAACGCAAGTACCAAATCATTCAGGAAGCATGAAACATTCAGACTAGATACTTACCACAGCAATATTGTATAATGACATTAACACAGTAAATGAATTGGACATGATTCATTGCGTAAAGCTACAGCTGGAGCTCAGCACCAACTCTTCAGAGCAAGCTGCGCTCTCATAGAAAGCTGATTCCCTGATCAGAGAATGGCAACGGCTACAGAAAAGTTACAGATATACTGGAATGTAGTTTTTATATTTTGGAACTTTTTTTGCTATTGTTTTCATATCATAAATATTATTTTGTTTCTTAAATATATTCTATAATATGTATTATCTTTATGGCGAATCAGGTCTTCATAACAATATAAATAAACTCGATCTCGCTGGAATATACGCATTATTATTATTATTATTATAAAACTATTACACAATACTTTTTCTTATAACCGTGTTTGCATGTATCGGTACTCATTGTTTATTTAACATTTCCCTTAGGGTGCTAAAATAAAAACGCGCGTTCCGGTGCTGTAAACTCAGTGTACATGAAAACTTTTTCGCTTTTGAACTCTGATGAATTGAATATTTTATAATTATTACTTGTATTAATCTTTAAAATAATAGTTGACATATATATAAATGAATATTTACATCAATTATTGCCCCCTGCGCACTGTGCTATCCGCACAACTTCGCACGTACACATACACGTATTAAAAATATCACGTCGGGTTCTTCGAGAAAACATTTTTTATTGTTGCCTATGGTAAATACTTATATATTGTTATTATTTTATCCAATACAAAAATATATTACGGAAGAATATCTAAAATATGAACTCTGTTTTTAGTATATTTACAGAGATATTGAGATAATTATAGGCAATGTCAACTCAGTTTACATCATCAGATAGGAAAGGTTAAAATAATTTGTATGTTTCTGTATACTGCTACGATCATCTTTATTATCCTTTGCAGTACAATATGCATACTGTAACAGCTCATTTTTATGTATAGGTATATTTTATATTACATTGTTAATCCACAATTCACACCAAGTGATGACTTTTTGATGAACATGTTTTTATTGTATCCCATTCATTTAGGTATTCCTCTTTTCAATTTCATTAAAATTTTCTAGATATGTGAACTGATTAGTAAATCAATATTGTTAGTAATCTCGAAATCGGAGAGTAATAAGTTTCTCAAATTCATCATCAAAGATAAATTTTCATACGTAAAATATTTTGTAATATGTTTTTAATTCTGTTTATTTTCCAACTTTAATAGATCAGGAATCAAGGCTGTCTAAATAAATTAAATTGCAACATCGCCAATAAAACGTGAATTAATAATTTAATTATAAAATTAGTATTATCATATTGGGTTATAAAATGAAGTCCCGACGCCACATAGCAAGGCAGCTTTAATATTTCATTTTTAAAACATGGTTGCTTTCTAGATGTCATTGAAATGAAAACAAATCTAAAGAGATTAACACAGCTGATATAGCTCAGGGCAGATCATCTGCTGGCATTAGAAAAGGTCCCAGGTTCAAGTGGTAGCTGTGTTTTTTCCAAAGAAATAAGATTGACGATTGCATTTTTACGTTGGTTTAATTATCAAAGAATGATATGTTTTGAATATTCGCAACTTCATCCACACATGTAAATGTGAATTTAATAAAAAAAATAACAATATTTATTTATTACATGATAAACACCAATTAAATAGCTACAGCACTGAACCGACACTGGTCAGAGATCAATAAATTATTACCAACCAACTTTTTGTCTCATCCATTCCTTTTGTTCTGGTGAATGGAATTGTGTATATTGTTTCATCTCTCATTAGTGCATTAACGTACTTGTAATAATAATGCTGTTCATATTCCAGGGGCAGACAAAAAATAATAATGATTGTGTAAGTAATTTATTGAACGGTTTTACCAATTGCTATAAACAATGTTTTTTAAATAAATGGTAGATAAGTAAACAATATCAATACAGACCTGCAAGAGGTAGCCGCGTTTATAACAGGCGCTCAAGTGTGACTTTGCTCTTGGATTTCCAACTCCCATGAGACCATTGAAGAAAAGATTATTTATATGTATATACCGCAGATACAATTTCTAAGAGTATATATTAAATAATTCAACCTATTAATATTTAATTTGGACAAGTTACTTAATTCTCGTTTCTGAATAATTTGGTCGTTTCAAATATCTGTCCATGAATTTGGAATTAATCTTCGTGAACACATTTGTGTCGCACGTGTCTACATGTGTATATACATAGACGTACAACCGGAAGGACGATACCGCTGTAATAATACAACACACTGGTCAGCGAATATTGCCCCGGCGACCATTTGTTACACTAAGAGCTATGACCTACCCACTTCCGCCGCCCTCCCGACCGAAAATTGCATTAAGACCTCCCTCACACTAAGCAACCTTTATGTGTTCACATAATTCTAACCAAAGTACATACAACAATTTACCACTAATCGTAAACGGTTCTCAGATATGTCATTTTACTTTTATACAAATGATTGTACAGTTTCCATTAAAATTTTAGTAAAATATTTTCTTAATAACCAATTATTGTATTTTTGAAACAAAACTACGTTTTAAAATAAAAATTGATTAATTTTGGTTTTAATTAAATCATCGTTATCGGCCTGTGTTTCTCTATTAATATCAAAAATTTCTCTAATTTCCGCACTTACCGTACAAATAAATAATAATAGCAATATTTCATCTCACCTAGCAGCAACCGGCAAAATTACCAGAAGCCAAACATTAAGTCGTAAACATTCTAATTATACAAAATAAGGATTAGTGAATTCACAGCGCTGAACTGCCGGCCTGAAAATACATGTTCCACGATCGTTTCAGAGCGACACTTCACCGATAAGGCAAACTTTGAGACAATAATGGTCCTTCTCAGGCCTCTGACAAACTAATCACTTAGATCAATTTTTCATCGAGCTCCGAGAATATAGGCAATGGTCGCTAGTGTGATACTCTCTCGTTTATTTGACTGAAACTTGAGCGCTGAGAAGCGGCAGCAGCCGTGGGCTGCCGGCCGGTAGGCGGACGGCCGATGAGCGCCGACAAAATTTGCGTTCATCTATAGACTAACGGCGCTAAAGTTAATTAATTTTAAATACTTATGCAATCATTTACAAAACAATTTTTGATCCTAAATTTGTATCGAAATAATCTCTTTGTGTTATAGAAATGGAATATCCCTTCCTGGCAAAGCGAAGAATAATTTAGCCGCATCGCCAACTAAATTATCTTAGTATAATTCAGGAATGTATTATTGTCCGGTGCTGATGTTTACTCCTGTGCAACAATCTAAGGAATAATCACGCTGCATTTACGGATCTTCAAGTAAATTTGATTTTTTAAATATGAATTATAAAGATATACATATAAAACCAATTTTATCGAAAAATATTGTTGTTGCGCCACTGGGATTCGAACCTGGATCTCTTTCCTAACCGGGGAAGGTGCTTTATCCAACTAAGCTACAGCGACATTATTTTTAGCGACAATTTTCGACCATATATGTTACCTTTTTGATATTAATACATTTAATCGTTCCATCATTTGACAGAGCCATCTACCTTATTTTTACAGAATCTCAAATACCTTTGAGTAAACTGATAGCAGACGCCAGAATTATCAATTCATTTTTATTAAATTTTGGACACATTGAATAATTACAACTTCACAATAAGAATGTGTTCTCCTAAATTTGATTTATTTTATTTTGTGTGTCGTCTATGTGCGACGCGAGGTAAATTGACATTTCATAACTTATTAAAGTGACATAATTTTAAATAATTGAGCAAATTTTAATACAAATTAAACGTATCAATCAGAAAGATATACATACATAGGTACAGACAAAATCAATTTATTGAAAAAATATTTTCGCTGCTACCGGGATTCGAACCAGGAACTTTTATCATCCGGGGAAACGCGCCGACCATTACACTATATCAGCCTAGTAAATTGACGACAAATTTTCTAACTTATATGTGACAGCTATTTCAAATTAATACATCTACTATTCCATTTTTTAAAAGGTGATAAGTTTTGAAAAATTACCTAACTAACTTACTATCACGCCATTTCTCCGCGGGGGCTAGCAGAGAGGATAGAGCACTGCACTTTCTATCCTGACACACAATTCTCGCCTCATCCACATTCATACATCTTCTCATACAAGCTCGCCAATTATCAAATCTTCTAACAGAACCATCTGTTTGTGCTGTCTTCCGCGGACTTCCTCTATTTCTGGTGTCATTAACACTTAAGTCATTTTTCAATTAGGTAGGTACCTAATTGTACAAAAAAAATAGTTAACCTTGTCTTAATATTAAAAACACAGCCAGGTGGTTAATATGACAACTCTATTCTAAGTGCTCGGGGCTACAGGAATGTTTGTTCTAACATAATATTCCCGAGTTCAATGAAACGAGGCAATTGCTCGCATAACTTCAGCCAAATACCACACATATTTGATCTGACAGCCGATGGTTAAATAATAGAATTAGGGACATTTCCAACGGTCGGGCTGTGCCCGCGGCGCAATATGTTGAGGGTGTTTAACTTATTTATCTTTACCGAATTAATGCCCTCGGTGCCCTTAGTGCCCTTAGTATGCCGTGACCAATAGGACATCTGTTTTTTGTCAAGATAACGTTGTATCGGTGTACGACAGTTTTACTATCGACAATAGAGGGGGATTGAATTCTGAGCCATTTCGGTTTCGTCAAAAGACAATTATAGATAAACTCTCAACAAAACCTAATGATTTACCCTATGCTATTCACATGCTGTATATACTTCTGCTTGTGGACATTTTGTAAAAAAATATCAAGTACCTACTAAAACTACGAAATATACTTTTTTGTTTTTAGTTGACTAATAAATAATTTAAAACATTTCTTTATCGTCGATTGAATACAGTACTTGCGAACATTAATTGGTTCAGTTTACATATATATATATAGTTATTACAATGTCGTGTACTTGTAATACGGATCGCCAGGTAATTAAACACAATAAAACAACTGCTCTATGTTTCACAGTGAAGCCGAAATCGGAGTAATGGGGACCAAAGATAAAGGCGGAGTCACGGAGAGGCCTTCGTCCAGCAGGATTCATAATGGCTGTAGATGATGATGATATCACAACATACTCAAAATTACATAACAATACTAGATAAGATAAATTAAGCTTTATTAACATTTCATATTTACCTATACAATGTTTCACATTAAAGGTGAATATATAATAATAAAATAATTTATTTCACCTGTTACAAATAAATTGCTATTAAGTTTACAAAATTATTATTTTTAGAGGGGTGTAGTAAGTATCACCTCTAATAGATTCTAGACCTTTGTCAGTTGTAAATTTGACAGTTTTTACAGTCATTTTATTAAGATAATTTAAAAAGAGTTCGGTACCTGATAAGGTATATTATTTATTTCAATTAATCTCTCACGTCTGAGGCTCTTTCGACATTGCCCATCATAACAAGCTATCTTCTCTTCTCGCAAGATGTCCAAAAAAAATATAAGGATTCGTTTAATGTCTGACCTTGATGTTCAGCTCCTGAAGAATGAAGACATTCGTGCATCGAAATAAAATATATAATAATTTTGTTTGCAAGTATAAACAAACGCATGTACAATAAATATAAATTGCGCAATGCCAAAAGGATTTGTTTGCCTTTCCCATGGATTACATTTTCGCCATAAGACCCCCGGTATTATAACGCCATTGCACCGCGAGCCGCGTGGGGGCGCAGGCCTCAAGTGCTCAGTGCTGGCTAAACAAATAAGATAGGACCTGACGAGCTGAGAGTGGGGATCCAGGGGCATTTTAATCAAATGGCATTTGATCCATGTGCGTGGCATTAAGCACACAAAGTACGTCCGTTTAAATGCAAAAATATGTAGTTATCTTTGCAAAAATTCTTTGGAAAAACACAACCATAAAAAGATATATACCGCTGAAGCGTGGATTTCTGATAAGCAATCTTCTAATTCTTCTTTGTTCCCGCTAAACGGCGCTTTGAATGGAGGCTAGAATCCTGGTACCATCTATAAAAGTTAGGTCTTTAGTTGGAATAATTGAAATGCAGTAGAAATGAGATGTATATATGGCAGATCCATTTATGACAGAGTAAAGAATGCAAAAATTAAGAGAGAATATAATGCTGATCTTAATACATTAAATAAAATTTAAAAAAGGATCGCTTAGATGGTTTAGTCATATGGAACGGATGAATGAGAAGAGAATAGTAAAAAAATATGTGACGAAAGTATTGATGGCACCAGAAATGGAGGACGTCCGCGGACGACTTGGCACGACCAAATAAAACAGATACTGGAAGATAGTCATATTAGAAGCCTCAATAATTAATAATATCTAATAATAGAAGCTTCGTGATGGCCTTTGAACAGAAAATATGTTATGGTATTTATTTTAAAAATTCTAACTAAAAAAATATCGGCTCAATTTATAAGATAAATGTTTGCAAATCAACATGAACACCAATATCATGCAAGAGGAAAAGATAGACTGAGACTGCCATTCAGGAAAATCTCAGAAATCGGTGCAATGAATATCTGCAATGAAATGCCAGATGATATAAAATAGGCGGAGAAACTACATAGATTCAAATTGAAACTAACCAAATAAGCGCAAGATAAGTTTTAATAAAAATGTACATTTTGATCTTATTTATATTAGACGATTTATATTTACATATGTATGCACTATATTAAGAATAAATAAATAGCTTGCATGGAAAGAAGTATGAATGTTTGATAAGGCGAGAATTGTGATAGAAGAGTGTGGCGCTCTATCATCTCTGCACATCCCCGCGGTAAAACGACGTGATGGTAAGATAGTTATTTAGTTTTTTTTTATTTTTTTATTTTTCGTCTTTCGCAAATGTTTGAGAGTCTGTCATTGATGTTCAGCTCCTGCAGCATGGAGACATTCGTGAATCTCGCCAACCATGGTATAGCAACATGTGTCTCCAGCAACACACCTCAATGGCATCCATTAGTATTCTCTCTGTTGCCTTCACCATATATAAATATAGAATGCACCAGATACCGTATAGTAATACTGTACTGTAAATAAAGATAAGAAGTTAAAATATATGTGTGTTTCTTAAAGCATTGTAGTTATTTAAACATACAAATTAAAGAATGTAACGGTTTTAACCGGTAAACTAAACCAAAAACCGGTTAGTATTTTTGCCCCATTTAATTGAAAGCCCTTCTCGTATATAAGAAATCCAAAACGTTGTATATTATACAAGCCTGCATTGTTATATAAAAATTGAACACACCTAACAGTTGATACTTAGCTTTCATTTTAATTAATCAATTAATGTGGTTTATTTAATCGTTTTAAAAGCTATCATCAATCAATGAGCCGATAAAGTCACTCTACACACGCCCCTACCGAACAATAGGACTAATCCTTTAATAAATCCATATCTCGGTAATAAAATTATTTTATCAATAAATGGGTGGAGAATTACCCAATAAATTATTTGGGGAGCCTCAAATAATGCGATCCTTTGGGGACCGAAACTATCAGTCATTGTTTAGTACTACCCACGCAGACGAGCTGTGACAACAAATATTCCATACTCGTTACCATGGTGACTATATATTTTAGTCAGTACCCAAATTTTTTTAATTTGAGTTTTGACACTGTATAGTATGAGTCACACTTTCAAAAAGCCACAACACTCATACGTTCGATAATTAAAATGTCCTTTCACGTCCCAGTAAAGGACTTATTTTAATGCGTAAATACCAAACACCACTAAATATATAGACATGAACTAACACAAATTCCTTGTCTCAATATTTTTATTTTGGTGTCACCCACGTGATCACTTTGGTGCCACTTACGCAATCAAATAGTTCCGCTATTTTTTAAAAATATAAGACTCGATTGGAATGAAAATTTAAACTCTGATAATATAATATGGATTCATGTAAAAAATATTATTTATGTTTCCACGAAGAATGTGTAGAATGCCCTTCGTTCCACAACTAATGTTCCAAACCCCTCTCTTATATGTACACTTTATTTCATGTCTATTCATTCACCGGTCCGTGGTAAACACACTAGCTCGCACTCCCTCCCCAAATAAATTTCATGCTAGATTTATATTAAAAAAAACATAACAACAAATGCGTCATACTCGTTACCATGGTGACCACAGATTCATTCAGTACCCAAAAACGTCTTGCTTGCATTTTTATACTGCATATAATATGTCACGTATTCGAAAAGCCACAACACAAGCATGTGCAACTTTCCCGATAGATGGTTAAAGGACTTATTGGAGAAACGCCACATTACAGTCAACACCACGTCTCGAAGGCGTCAAGCGTGTTCCTCTATTTCCTTGTCAGGACGCATGTTTTGAATCCATAAGACTCCAGACTTTAACCAATCGTACTTTTACATTTCATTTTCATATTCTCCAATAATGATTTAATTATAAATTCAATTACGATTTGATTGATAATTCAATTATGATTTGATTGTAAATTCAATTTTGATTTGTGTGTAAGTTCAAATATAGTATTGTGTTTTGAATTTGCAATCAATGTCCTGCACCCACACACGCACACGCGCACGAGACCCACACGCACGCACACTCGCGCACCGCGAGGCGAAGTGCTAAATCATAGTTATTGCGGATAAGCGTCCATTGTACAACAAAAGCTCTTTGTGCGAGAGTGATGCTTCTACTCGTGTCAATCCGTGTAGCGGGGGCAGAGAGAGGGTGCAATCACACAACCACGCCCGCTGTCTTGTACTGAAATATGAATGTCGAGTAATTCCACCTAAAATATATATTGTTCACTGATGCTATTTATCACTAGTATTCCTACATACTGATTAACAAATTAAAAAAATAAAAAGCATTAAATTACAAAAATCGTCAAAACAAACTTCCCAAAGGACCAACTGCGACAGTGAACAAGAAGTTCGAAGACGCACGCAACCAGCAAAAATTGCTATGAACCAACTATAGAGAATATGGAAAGACAGTGACATAGAGCAAGCAACTAAAATTATGTTGCTTCACACATGTATGCAGCTGAGACTTGAGAGATTGACTGGAAATCATTTTACAAAAAATACAATTCGTGAGCAATCAGTTTGGTTTAGAAATAAATTGTAACAGTGGACAAGAACAACTAGAAGACATATACAACAAGCTAAAGTTGCTACGGGTTGACATAAAAAGACGGTGACATAAGTAAATGAAATTATATTGGTTCACACATTTATCTATAGCGACAAGCGTAAAATACTATATGTATGAACTATAAGTAAAATATGTAAAATATGAACTATGAATATAAATATATAAAACAAATATCAGATATCTTATAGAGACAAAGCTATTTTCTATTATATTTAATGGGAAATATATGGAAGTTTGGTGTAATTACAGGGCTTACGACCTGTCTTCGACTGGCATCAAAGTTGTATGTATGTTAGTATGTGGACTCGCTTCGAGTACCACTACACCATCGCCATCTATGGACCAAATTTGATCATTCATTGTATTTTTTTTAAACAGCATATATGTCATCACTATGAGAATCTGATTTTTTTAAATGATCACTTAAGCCAGCCGAAGACAGGTAAGCCCTGTAATTACCCCATACTTCCATATATTTTCCACTAAATATAATAAAAAATTGCTTTTTCTCTATGAGATATCTGATATTTGTTTAATAACAGTGTCTTTGTAGGTAAAAATCCAGTAATTGTGTGTTTTTGGTCATGTTCAAATGTTGCAAATATATAAAAGGCCATCACACCACTAAATATAAATGCTGGTATATCTATAAATTTAAATACGTATGTCGGTGTATTGCCAAAATTCGTCACACCTCTATATGCATTATCTGTATATTACTAAAAGAAATCATACCTCTAAATTAATTGTCCGTGTATGACTAAACTTGGTTTGACATGACTTGACAAATTATGACACACGGATATAATTATGTTGGCATAGTTTCGCTTAATTCATATGTACGTATTTTGACAGTCAGCGAGACAGCAGCTGACTTACAATTTTGCACTGGATTGAAGAATGTTGTGTGAATTTCTCCAACCCCGAAAATGTTCTAATTAGGGTAAAAATTCGATAATTGTACCCTTTATATTTATGGCGTCTTTATCAGCAAAGTGTTTATGACTCCCGATGGCATCCGGTTTTGTAATTTGTTAACGTTAACCAAACCGTTAAAGACTAAAAATGTATAAGTATATTTTTAAATCTTTATTTATTTATGCACAATATATAACAACTGGGGGGTTTGTTATTCCGTATATTGAGACATTAAGTCTATTAGAATCTAATTGATTTGTAATTCCATTATATATAGGGGATAGCCTGCCTTAGAACGTTGTAATTAATAAAATTAGTGAAAAAAATAGACAAACTCAATTTATCGACAAAATATTTTAGCTGCCACCGGGATTTGAAACAGGATCTCTTCCTATCCGGGGAAGTGCGATATCCAATTACACTACGTCAACCTTGTAAATAGTCGACAAATTTTCGAATTTATATGTTGTAGTTATTTCAAATACATACACCTTACGTTACATTTATTTGTTAATTTAATTAAATTTGTATTAAAATATCACAGAACTATGTTCTGAAAAAAATTACAACTTCACAAATAATAATGTGTTATCTTTAAAATAAAAAAGTAGATATTATTTGTCGGAGTCCAGTAGTTTATTGATAACATACATATTATCATTACATAAACGTTACATTTTACGTGGTTACATCTTTTAATTGGTTGGTACTACGCTAGGTAAAATGGTAACATAATTAATCCTCGTAATAATTAAACTTCCTCCGTGATAGGTTGGGATACTAACCACTGTGCTGCTGACGGATACGAATGGCAGAAAGGTCCTATTACCATTTACTCTGGCACTGAATTCTGAAAGCTCTTCCATTCTGTTTTGAAGGACGTCTGCAAGACGTATGAATGTATGTACCCGACAAATATTTATTTTGGATCTCTTTATTGCGTGTTTAATCTCCCGCAAATTGCATTAAAATTCCTGCGAACCAAACAAAGAAACCCTTTTATAAAAAGATCTAAATACTTCTTACAAAGAGTGCTTAAAACATCGGCGAAACAGCATCAGTGTTGAAAGTTTGAAGTGGATAAAACAAAGAAGACCAAGTATACCACCCTGAGGGTGTTTTGCTTAATTTTTATATTGAAAAGTTGTTAATTGCGCCCCCTCGCGCCGGGGCCCCGGGCAGCCGAACGGTATTGTGCTGGCGTTTTAAACTGAAAGGGGTGATTTTTGCCTTAATTTAATTTAAATAACTGGAAGGGTGCGACACCCTCAAACGGGGCGGATTTTTCTATGGATTGTTGATGGACGTCCGCTAAATTAGTGGAGTAATGGCGTAATTGTATCATTTGAATCCTGCACAGCGACACATGTTTTTTGTTGAAATTGTTATTATTATTCTATTTTAAATTATTCTCTTCTGTCAGATTTGACAACCGGAGCTATTTTATTTCGTATTATAATCTGCCTTCAGTGAAAGGGTAATTTGAAAAAATATCTAAATACGAACAAAGGTTTTTAACCAAGGGGTCATTGATTTTATCCATTTGGGATCTCACGCCTCAAGAAATGGAGGATGCGAGGACAAGGTCTGAAGAAGAATCGGTATGACCAAGTCTACCATGTCGAATATGACTAAAATTTATATTTTTGAGCGTAAACATGTGAATGGTTAAATCCCTGGTGAACCCTGAGAAGGAAAGAGAGGAACGTATACCATGGACTGCGAAACGAACGACTTTCAACACCGCATTAAAGAAAGGCTCTCCACAACATACTGGAAAATAACTATTAACTAGGATCTTCAATAATATGGACCGACCAAGTCCGAAACAATCAATTATTTTAAACAAAACCAAACATCGAACCAGTCAAAATTATTTCCAATGTGAGACATTTTATACTTACATATTGTCGTGAAAATACATTCATAGACTAAATAAATATGTGTAATTTATAAAGAAATTGATAGGTCAAGTATTCTAAAAATTAATAAGCAATAATATTGTGACTTATTTAAATCAATTAAAATTATTTTACCATTATCCTTTCGTTGATATGATTTTTCAGACAAAATAGAGTTGTTTCTAGTTATTATGTAATATTTTTATTTATTATGCTCACTATAATAATATAAGAAATAACATATAAAATCGAAAAATCAACTTGGTTAACGTTGTGCAATTGGCAAGAGAAAGTTCAGGGTTTGAGTCTCAGTGGTGACTATATACTTATTTGATAGATCTTTCCGAGTGGTCTGCCTAATTTGTTAAAATTTTCGTAATTCGTAATTCAAACCAAATCACCGAAATATTAAATATTTCCCAAAGGTTTGACATTCTGTGGTTGGCGATAAAATCAATCATTTATCACAGAGAATTTAATAAAACACTAATGGATGCTGACGATCGCACCGCAGATGCTCGACGTTTGCGTGTCCATGCATATCTCGCACCACAACTGTCTTTAACACCAGAATCCATTTAAAAACATATCTATAGTTGTTTAATATCTACATTCACGGTTCGTATAATTTCTAAATTCTTCACTCAGATATTAATTCTACGATGTATATGTAAGTTTACAATGGTGCAAATTATAAACACGCATATTAAAATAGTATCTAGTTTTATAAATTGGAAGAATGACACACACCTTGATAAAAGTTTTAACCGGATTTTTTTTCTCGCACTGCAAGTCTAAAATGAACTGAATATTTTAGGGGTGGTTTTCAATCAATTGTTCCTTAGAGTTAAACATCACAACATTAATTTTCTTTGACATTTTTGGACAAGAGACTATGGCTGGAAGAAACTTGCGGTAGGCCATGTAGAAGGAAGTAGAGGAAGAGGAAGATCTCACATCCGTGAAAATTCTCTGGTGAAAGTCAACATGTGATCACAATCCTCAGTCATAATGGACCTACATGGTGATTACGATGATTCAATAAAACAAACAATAGACATTATTCGGTACCGAACCTCTAAAGTATTTTTAACAAGGTCCTAAATACAATTCTTGGAAAAATTTCCTTTATTTTTTGCGGAGAATTTTTTTATTAATTTTAACAAAAGGATGCGCGTAGAATGCTGTATAGTGCGCGGCAATAACTCATGAGCTGTAATGAAGCACTAGCCATAGAACACGTTATTCTTAAAGACCGCATTTAGTTTAATTAATTTTAATTTGCCTTGTTATTTCTTCCTGACGTCGTCCATTTGGGGAGATGGTTCGCCCTACGTGTGTAAATAAGGAGGTCAATTCCTGGACTCTGAATACAGAGCTAATTCAGAACCTCTAGATGGAGAGAATTATGCTGGGAATCAACATAACTATCAATGTCGCTACTAAAAAGTACTCAAACATTATTGAATTTAAGATTCACCGCAATATAAAGTTCAATACTTTCAAAAAATGGAATAATAGATCTATCAATTAGAAAGATTACAGAATATAAGTTAAAAATTTGTCGAAAATGTATTCGATCGCTATAGCGAAATGGCGAACGCGCTTCTCAGGAGTAGGAAGAGGTCCTATTTCGAATCCCGGTAGAATATTTTTTTGATAAATAGATTTATTCTGTATATCTTTCAAGTTGATTCATTAAATTTATATTAAAATACCACAGAAATATGTTCTGAAAATGCAACTTCACAACATAAATGTGTTCCCCTTAAAAAATATTAGTGTATTGTATATTTTACTTAAAAAAATAACAAAACACATCTTTCACTCGACTATCTATCGATTAAATTCCACTTTTATCCAATAAATGCATACATTACAAATCTCATTTCTAATGTTGTTTTCGTGTCAAAAAGATGCAGATTTTTTTTATTGATATTTCCTTTATAATATCTCGGTGCACAGGACAGACATAGTGAGGCAAAGCAATATACAAGACTGCAACGAACATTTTTGATGGCCCTGTATATCCCGCCTCGCTACTGGGTGTGTGCAAAGGCTTCCGGAATAATTAGAGGGAAAGTTTTCCACAACTCGAAGATTGCTCCGCGCGCCGAGCGGAACAAGCGCAAAACTTACAACTGCAAGCCGCAGTCTGTAAGAACTTGTACTCTGAATTTCCCTCGCACATCTCACTTTCTGGGCAACTTGTTCTTTTCAACTTGCGAAAATGTTTTTAAATTATTATTTTTTGTACTTTATTTATAGTTTTAATTGATAGTGTAGATTATAATATTATCGTTAAAATAATATTTTGAATTAATTCATATTCAATGACTAATCTGTCAAAAATATGGAGAAATCGATCCATTCTAAAGAGAACCAAAATCGTCAAAATTAAATATCTGATGTTCTTCATGGCACTATATGGAATAAAAACATGCACAGAATCTTGGCTAAATTTTTATATTCTCCAGGAATGAATGATTACTGAAATTCTGTCGACAACATATGTAAAAAAATATTTTTTGTATTTTTTAGACATATAAGAATAGCGAAAGACTTGTAATCACTTAATACTCGAGCAAGAGGACGATCTCCTGCAAAATGAATAGGCCATATAAAGGAGTTAAGTTTCTATCTGACTGACTATCGAAACAGCCAGATACCTAAATACAAGAATAAAGTGTCATCGCCGCTGCCTAAAAATAACAACTTCTCGGAATTTTCAAACCAAATAACTTAAATTAACCACTCTTTCGATAATCATAGAGTAAAACTTAATAATAATGAACAATTTAGAAACCGTTGAAATACAAAAGAATTTAAATTTGGAGAAAACACCATAACATTCCCTAATACTTCGCCTTTACTGTTCATATTCCTGTTAACGACCGAAACCTCCCCCTTCTTTTCAAGCCCCGCCCAAATCACCCCGATCGAAAATACTACAATAATGTATTTAGTTAAGTAATCCATCTGAAGATGAGAGAGACACCTGCACCTCTCAAAACGAGTAGTGACAATAACCCAACCTCTGTGTGATATAAAATTTAGTTGTTAAAATTAAAATAATTAGTCTAATGTCATCCACGATGACTAAGGATCGCAATCTACAAAAACTCCCGCTCTCTTCATTATACACCTCCAATTTTCTCGGCATCCTGCAGTCTCAAGGTTGTCACCAAGGAAGTGCCTATTGTCTTTTTCACTTGGTTGATCCAATGGGTTGGGGATTTTCAAAAAAAAAAAATATATATATATAGACATGAACTAATGCAAATTCCTTGTCCCAATTTTTTCATTTTAGTACCACTTACAGAATCAAATAGCTTCGCGACGTTTTTAAAAATATGACTGGATTGGAGCGAAAATTTAAACGCTGACAACATAATAAGCATTAATGTAAAAAATACGTCTTGTTAACACAAAGAATTAATTTTCGACGAGTAAATTCTTTTACTGTTGCATAAATGTGTCATAATCTATTTAATTTATGTTTCCACCAAGAATGTGTGTAGAATGCTCTTCGTCCTTCTACTGATGTTCCAAATCCCTCTCCTATATATACACTCTATTTCATGTCTATTAATTTACTGGTCTTTAAAGCAGATCGTTTTTGGTAGGTACCGCTAACTCATTGGTCGAGTGATTTTATTAGTTCAATGTCTCATATTTTTTTCTTAATGTACGTTTTTATGTTGGAACGTCGGATGTTTCTGTAGCACAAATTAAAATATACACATATATTAAAACACGTTTTCATTGCAATGGAAACAACGTTACATGAATGTATTAACATATTTATTAAAACGTAATGTACACAATTAAAAAAAGCTTATTGCGGGAACTGTATCTAAAGAAGCCTTTACACAGAGATTACTCACGAGAGAGCTGATGATGTAACAATCGCTTCAAATTAGTCAGTTCAATCTTCGGTGCATGCTGAGCGACGTAGAATATTGAGATGGGCAGTCTTTTATTTATTTGTGTTTTTTTATTATCATCTATTATTAAATTTCGTTATGCACCGGTAACGATGGTGTACACTCTGTTTATTTAGTACGAAAAGACCCAAACCTGTTTTATTACTGTTTTGAAATATCTGTATATCTAAATATTTGAAAAATCCTGGCGAAGCAAATATTTCTTAAAAATGTTATTCTATACATCTGTAATTGTTCGTGCATAAAAATTATATTCGTCTTCTAGCCCACTAGTCTATGAATACATAGATAGATACGTATAGAAAGTTTAAAATATGTCTATTCTCTAAACAATCGTACACCCTTAGACCGATCTAAACAAAATTTTGCATGGTTATTCTTTAGCATTCCAAAGTATTAACATCATCCTTTACAGTTAATCTTTAGATACCCCACGTCAAATATTCATAACCTCACTCTTTCCCCTAGCCACCCCACTACATCTTCCCTTCCTGATATAATCGAACGTTATACAAAGTTAGTTCAGTTGCACTCTAGGATTCTGAGAACAATACAGTCACTCCCACCCACTCCTTCGGAAATCTCACCTTGTTCTTTCTTGGACCAAATTTTGCATACATCATTAGTGTAAAACACCCCGCACTCCCTCCTCCTCAAGCACTATTCTTAATTATAGGTAATTAATTCAGAATATAGTGAGGACTGTAAGATTTAATATTTTTTAATTATTATTTGACGATTCGTTTGATTTGCTGGCTATCATAATCCCCTTCATCGTAATAATTCATGATTATTTCCTTTTACTTTTTTATCAGAGATAACGCTTTACTCTTGATGCCGGAACACCCTGTGACTCGGAGAGATGGGGTGTTTTTCTCAACACATTATACTGTGCAGCAAGTTTGCATCGTCTTTCTTTCAAGTTTTATGTTTTCATTATAAAAACTTGTTGTTTGGTTGTGTTTTCTCAGCGAGTAAGGGAACTATAAAGCTTCTAAACAACGTAGACACTGCTTTTCAAAATCAATACGAAGCTAATATCATTTTTATAACAGAATGGTTGTATGTTCATGCATTTTTTGTAATATTACTACGGGATAGTGCGTATCACCGATATGGGAAGCAATGCTGGCGACACTGAATGATTCGATGATATAGAAGGACGTGTAAATGTTCCTTCACCACTGAATGTATTATGTATTATGAAAGAGTAGATTATGAAAACGATAAACTACTTCAGTTTACACTTGCTTTATTGTTAGGCACATTTTACAAATAAGGAGAAGTTAAGCGGTACAAAGAGTTTTCGGAGGCGACTCCTGGAGCTGGTGATGGGAACACGACACGGTATTCCCAAGCGCCCCTGGTTATGTTGTTGCATGACGTCGGTATTCTTCAGATACAAACATAGATTGCCCAGGCACTATTTCCTGCGGCGAAGTAACGCGCTCGATCCTCCGGACTGAGATGCACACATAAGCGGACAGCGTCGAGAGAACTCTCCAATTTATGATATGTAAAAACAATAAAACAATTTATTCTTAAGTTTAGTAGTATTTATTTTAGTTTAAATATATAAGGATTATGCTAGAATAAGGCGGCACTGTACATAAAGTGTCGCGCCTAATTAATTTGAAATACTTAACTTCCAGTAAATTGTTTAGAGGGTTTTTTATCAGTAATTTTTTACCCTTCCAATTCATGTATTAATATAAAACACATATGATGTTCATTACAATAAGGTAGTTAGTAAAAGTGTCAAAGCGATTAGCGCTGATGCACTTGTAGTAGTAGATTTGGCGGTCTAGCCGCATGTAGAGTACTCAGAGTATCGTAGACTCTAAGGAATTGGAAAAAAAAAAAAACCTCGGTATTCGGTGTGATCAAATCAATGGTAAATCGGATGAACAGCCATACAGTATAGGAATTAATAATTTGTTATTCATTTTTGACTAATTGTTTTATAAAAAAAGTCTGCAATTAAATTTTACAAAATAATATCATTGATTGATTTGGCAGTTACTTCGTGGTGTAATATTTTAATTTAAAACATATATATTTTTTATATTGACTTTGTACTACACACACACAATAAAGCCATTCCAATCCTTACGGCCCCCATTGCCAACTGTATTTAATTTAGTCCAATTTACACCTGTGGATGGCAAGGAATGCTCTTCCCGAAACTAATTGTTATATTAACTCAAAAATTGTGAGTATGTATAATAGTACAAAGTCAATATAAAAATTATATATTTTTTAAATTCACAAAATAAGACTGAAATAACATAATTGTACATAAAATGTGGGACTTCGAATAATAAATTACGTTTTTTACAGACTTACATCTATAATTTTAACATTTTATTTATTTAACTATGTGTTTAATCTGAGAGACATTTTTAACAAATGATTGATCTTTAATGATAAAAAGAGATATTTTACTCTAAAATATGAAAATCAAGACTGGTATAGCTCAGCCAGAAGAGCATTCTACCTGTAAACGATTCAAATTGTATTTTTATTTTAGCAGCTTTCGTTTTTCCAGAGAAAAATGTATCTTTTGCATTCACTTTGGTATGGTATAAAACATATTCTGAATAATCGGAACGTTACCAATAATTTATCATTAAATTGTATAATTACAAAAGTTTATAAAAGATTACAATACTTAATTAAATGTTGTAAACATAATAAAAATAAGTAGGCAGTTAATATTATTTATAACATTCATGTTTTAATTTTTAACCTTAATTATTTATAATTTATTGACGTTAACATTAAACAGGTACTTGTTGACAGCAGCGATGACGAATTGCTTCTTTCAACACAGCTCATAAAAACATAACAAGCATCAACCACTTCATTTAGGGTTTCCACTATTATATGGTAATTTTATAGCCTTATAATTATTGACACTACGGAACGTGGAGGCTTTGACGTGGTCTAGTTAATAAAAAATCTTTCGACGAAGGCGTAATATGAATTATACCGGCGATGAATATCGTTTCTTTGGGCGATGTTTTCCCAGCGAAGAGATGTTTTCCTATTCTATCAGAAATGAGATAGACATCGAAATATATTCTCAACAATGGTACACGTTCTTTTTGGAGAAGTTTACATTGTACACAGATCCGTGTCGTCTCAGAGACGCCACAAAACCGAGATACTTATATGTACGTTAATTGAAATTATGCGTTAAGTATGTGCTCTAGACTAGAAAATGTAACAGAGTACTGTTAAAAAATGTATAATATTAATTATTCATTAAAAATGTACATGATATACAAAATTTGTGATTTCTTGTTCGGTAAGTAATGTACACGGCAACAAAACACGTTAACTTTAAAATAGCAAAATTAAAATAAATTATTACAAAAAATGTAAAAAATTAAATAATATAAAAACATGTATGTATTTTATATTTAAATAGATATGCGATACATCAATATTGGTACTATTTTAAAGCTAATCAAAACGCTTGTGCTATGAAAATGAGACTAATTTGATAACCTCCTGGAACGAGACTCCAACCCCCGAATACTAGATCATTTCGCCACTAGACCACATATATATATATTTGTATGGAACTGATCTTCTAGATTAGTTCGCGTTTTGTATTTTCGGCAAGGTAGCGCGTGCCATTGTCAAGGATTTGCTTTAAAAATACGGAAAATTATTATTTATTTTTTTATAAAATAGGTATATAAATATATACGAGTACTTGATCCAGAATGATGATATAGAAAAATATGGAACGGAAAAGTTTCCAAACTATTTTATTTAATATATCCTACATTTATTTTTTCAAAATAAAATCTGCATAGTCGAAAACAATCCGTGCCCGGTTTGTATACAAGCAGGTAAGAAGCGGAAGGATCGGAAAAATTACTCTATTGTCCTTGTCACGTTGCGTCGGCAATCGGCAGTGATAAAAAAATCCTTTCACATTTACAGATCATCAAAAATATCATTATGGAGGCGGATAATGATTTATGGAAACGATTTTTTGTTGTATTTGTAGTAAAATCTTTCGTCGTTATTTGTAAAATATTAATTAAACGAAAAAAATATATTTTGAAGTATTTACTATCGATTCTTTTCGGCATGTAATTACAAATACGATGCAAGTGTTATTCCTAGAATAATTTAAAATAATTCTCCTCGGGTTAATTTTATTTGTTGATAGATCAGTTTGTATTTTGACATTATCCAAACACGTTCATCTAGTACTTACGGTTCCCGTCGCTGTATATTCTGAACTACGGATTTCGGACTTATAATTTTTCGAACTAAAATTATAAAGGTTTCCATGATTTAAACGAAAAATAATCAATATCCCGAGTCCAGGGAATTCCCGGGACTTTAAAAATTTGGGTCTCGAGTTCCGGGAATTGAAAAAACCCGAGACTTCAGAATCCCTAGTTGCAATACACTTTAAACGTGGTATTATAAATTATTTTAAGCCCTTCGCATAATAATGGGAATGATATAGATTTTTTCAAGATCTCACACAGATGCTAAACAAAAACAAGCTTCTAAAAGAGTGTATTATGGATTTATTTATTTATTAAAAACTACATAATGCATATGTATAACAGTGTTCGGACTCTGCCCGTCTCACTAGAATCTTATGTGTTGAGACAAGCATAATTTAAAGCAATTGTACAAATAAATTAGTTTAAAAGTATCAGACAGAAATTAACATTTACCTCTTATATTGCACATATACATTACATACACCTTATACTTGTATCATACATAATGTATATGTATAAAAATCAAACATATTTATAACAACCATTATTATAGGTTTGATCAATGTGTTTGGATGCGTGCACAAATACTAGCTCTACCCATATTATGATTCCATGTTTTTTTTTCAGTTTCATATTACCGGGACAATTCAATTGAGTTAAATTTTTCAGCATCCTATTAAAGAGTTAAATATTAATTATAAATATATACATATAAAATCAATTTTGTCGAAAAATATTGTTTTTGCGCTACCGGGATTATAAACCTGGATCTCTATTTCCAATCCGGGGAAGTACTAATTGTGTTATAGCGCCAGTATTTTTCATGATAAATTTTCGAACCTATATGTTACACTTTTTCAAATTAATACATCTGTCGTTCCATTATTTGAAAGCCATCTACATTGTTTTTACGGAATCACAAATACCTTTTAGTAAACCGACTGCAGACGCCAGAATTATCAATTCATCAATTATCGGTTTGAATCCCGGTACCGCAAAACCAATATTTTTCGACAAAATTGATTTTATATGTATATATTTATAATTAATACATTTAATTAGTATTTAAAACATCACAGACCGTCTGTTCTGAATAATTACAACTTCACAATAAGAATGTGTTCTCCTTAATATTAAATATTTGTTGTTCCTTTGGCCATATGTTTTATGTGCTCTTGGGGCTCGAAGGTTATATTTATTTAACAGTGTGGTAATTATATATCTGGTTGCTTTAAAATGTGCCTAAATGTTTTTATATATGTAACTAAGAATAGTATTATATCAAAGACATCGAAATTATTAAAACTTTAGTTAGCGCTCGTTGTGATTGGGGCTACGAGGATAACTTTTAAAATAGTTATCTGAGCTGTTATTAGTGAATGAATTGCAGACATAGACAATAATACAACCATCGCTTCGATACAGCGGCATAATCTAAGTCCATGCCTAGTGCACGCCACTAAAGGACATAATATTACAGCTGTGTCCATTTTTCAGCAGCTTACTTCAGTACGTACATTAGTACAAACTTCAGTGCATACTTCAGCATCATCATCCTGTGTTATGTCCCTAATCCCTTTACTCGACCGCGACTTTATATTCCGTGAGCCCAACACCAGTTTGGTCTTTTAAAAGGATTTGCTGACAAGCTTACACTCGGAGTATTCCCTTACTCGCTAGTTGCTAAACTAATTAATCCACCATTACATAGGTATGTACATAAAAGGGAATTTTAGATATTTTTCATTGTGTTACTACGTTTTCATTAAATATACATCCTTTGTTATGTAAATAAGCTCCACAACAATAAATATACTTCATCCCCCCATGTTGTGTTGAATTTTACTCACCAAAGTCACAATCTGAAACACATTTTTTTTTTATTACAAAGAAATGTAAACTTGGAGAGGGAGATCGTTTACAAATGAGACCACCATGTACATGTAAATGCAACAACACTGTACATCGTTTTAGGGCAGATACGAGTTATGAATGCATATGCGTTGTATATTATATTAAGCAAATCTGTAACTATATGTATCATCCAAAATGGGCGAAAATACGTCTATCTATAAACATTTGTAAAAACGATATACAGTATTATTGCAGGAGGATCTCAATTATGTAATATGTACTGTAATACTGTTAAATAATCTTACATCCGTATATACATACATTTTTATTGTGAAGTTGCAATTTCAGAACATATTCCTATGATATTTTTAAAACAATTTAAATTAATCAATTAGAAAGATATACAGAAAAAAAATATTTATCAAATAAATATTTGGTTGCCACCGGGATATCAGCCCGAGTTTTCATATCCGGAGAATTGCATTACCATTTCACTACGTTAAGTTATATACACAAATATATTATGTAGTTTAATTAAATATTATTTCAAATTAAATGCATCAATTAGAAAAATATAGATACAGATAAACTCAATTTATCGATAAAATATTATAGCTGCCACCGGGATTTGACCCAGGATCTCTTCCAATCCGAGGAGTGCGATAACCAATTACACTACGTCTGTCTCGTAAATGGTCGAAAAATTTTCGAACTTATATGTTATACTCTTATATTCTTCCCTGGATAGGAAGGGATCTTGGTTCAAATCCCGGTGGCAGCTAAAATACTTTTTCGATAAATTGAGTTTATCTGTAGGTATATCTTTCTAATTGATGCATTTAATTTGTATTAAAATATTACAGAACTATGTTCTCATAAAATAAATATTATTCCATTTTTAAAAGCAATCTACTTTATTTTGCAATGAATCCCAAATACATTTGAGTAATACACGCTAGAAGGCACTAGGATTGAATCAATCCATTTTATTAAATTTGGATAATCTTTGATACAACTTTTTCAAGTCACGTCGAGTAATTGTATGCGGAATGGATCAAGGAACAGGCGGCAGGCTTCTTCAACGAGGAGATTGTCAAGCTTGTCTCCCGGTCTCATAAATGCTTGGACTTATGAAAATGAAAAAGGGGATTATTTTGAAAAGTAGTTTAAGACATATTTTCATTGCATTTAAAAAGTTTTTAAGTTACAATATTTTTTATAAGTTTACGACAAAACGATTCTAACCTTTAAAATGATCCTCGTATATATGTTATATATTAGATTCATATTGAGATAGTTTATTGATCAAAATGTACATTTATCAATACAAGTCAGTACCTAACCTAACCTAAGGGCAGCTAATTTTAAGGGTTAACAATTAGGCGACGGAATATAAATATTAAAATTACTGTATTGTTCCAAAAAATTAGAAAAATAATTCAATGGCATGCTTATACATTGCTCCTAGACTGTATTACCAACTGCCAACATTATTTAAAGTAGCGGCAAATATAAATGTCTACAAAAAAAATATGTAAAATGACATAAGTCCTTCAAAATAATTAAATAATTACGTATGTATTTAACATTTTTCTAATACCCAAGTTGTAATCTGATCAATTTCTCAACATTTTTAATAATATATGATTAAGTTATTATATTTCACATTGTAATATTATAGATCTTGATCTCGTTTTATATAAATGTCGATATCCACCCCCGTATTTCAAGATCGTTCTGATTTGGGGGTGCATAACTCTATTGTTGTATTATGTTGATGAACTCGTGTATATATATATATTTTATTTTTATTTTTTTTGTCTTATATAAACAAATATGCGGATTAGAGGACAATTCAAGTTGAAGAGTAAATAGCAATAGACTAGTTATGATTCACGAGAGGAAAAAGGACCTAGATTTAAGACCTAGCCCAAAATCTCGATGGTAGATGAAATTATTGTAGAAAAATCGAAGAAAGTCCTGAGAAGGCCTTCTTCCAGCGATGATGATGATGAAATGAAATACAAAAATTATTATTAGAATGTTGAGCAAAGAGAAATGTGCGGGTACCGTTCACCGCTCGCAGTTCATCCCTCTTATGTTTCACTTACCTTCAATTTACATATGAAAGCGTCGCATACACACTTGGCAGTATCACAAATTACACGACATAACACAACACGCGAAATTAACACTAAACTCCGCGCTGCCTGTCTCGCTCGCACCACTGTTACTTTTACAGTGCCGTAGAAGTTAGAACAATACTATTACAATTATGCCTTTTTAACGTTTCATATTTATTTGTAAACCTCACATACAATAATAACGTATATGAAAATTTAAAATAGCATTTTTATTTATTTTGTGTATACGCGTGTTGGGGTCAATAGATAGGAAATATTCTTAAATACAATGTAATTCAGGGAGGAAATCGGAAAGGAATGGCAAGTAGAAATACATTCACCAAATAATGAGGAAGATAAATCCAAATGTAACTTCTGGATGGAATCCAGGATTGAAACGCATGGCGAGCATTGTATAGACAAGAACATAGTTATCTGATATTAATCTGAAAGTTCTATGTCCATATTTAATAAGATATGTAAAGTCATATGTATATCCAAAACAACCAAGCCAGTCTTATGCAGTGCAATATTTGGTGTATTCTATATTTCTGTATGGTGTGGAATCGTGGACTCTGAAGTCAGGGGAGAGATGACGGATACAGGAGCTGAACGTCAAAGGACAGACTCTCAAATATTTGCCGATGACGAGTCATTCAATTTTTTGGGCATCTTATGAGAATATAGCTGGATAAGTTTGTTTTTATGGACCATGTTAAAGGACGTGGAGAAAGAGGACGATGTCCTACCCGTTGGACCTTCCAACTGGAAAAAGCAACAGGCCTTAGATTATCTGAATGCCGAGAAGTTAGAGAAACATAGTCAAGAGAGGGAGAATTCATCGAGGTCACAATCTTCAGCCACGAGAGACCGACGTGGATAATGATTAATGAAGAAGGGAGGAAGAGGAAAAGGAAGAGGGAATATGCTATCATACAAGGTGAATATTATGTTCCAGGCCAATTTTTATTATCCGCCATTTTGGTTTGGTAGACATTTGTCAATTTTTATTTGGTAGTCAAACAGAGTAGTTAATTACAATTTATTATAGATAATTTAATTAATTTAGAAAAAATCATTTCTATTAAACTCATTTCGACTTGGCGGGTTTTGTTAATAAACAAAACAGCCGTTATTGGTGCACTGAAAATTCTCAATTGATATACACCCATAGTTACTGTATGGTGCGCTAAGTGAACCAACGAAATCATTAGGCTCTATTTCTTTCAGGGTGCAAGAGGCAATGCTATAATAACTTCTTGGTAGCCGAATTGGATCGATTGAGCCTGCAACACGTGTGGCTTCAACAGGACAGTGCCACTTCACACACAGCCCGAGCTACGCTTGAAATGTTGATGTCTTTTGTATGTATCCTGACTTGACTACAAAAAGCAAACATTTCAATCTGTACGAGAAAATAAAACACTTGTTTTTTTATTCTACTCGTTTAATTTACTTGAGATGCGTTTCACCTTGTGAGAGCATTATCAATCTATCAATTTAACAATATCTATAGTAGAGTTGTGGGTTAAATTGATAATGGGCAAAACGCGTCTCAAGTAAATAAAACGAGTAAAATCAAAAAAAATATATATATTTCACAATGTCATTATGGGGTTCTACAAACTTACCTCGGAAACAGTAAATTTTCAATCTATTTTCGCATATCTCACAGGAATATGAATTTCTTCTATATCATCGAGTACACGAATTTAAAGTAGAAAATGCATGCGACAATAAATAAATAAACAACTTGAGTTTCCGAGAAAATCTCATGTGTGTATACGCGTCATTAAAAATTAGAGATTAGTTTACATTGGTGGTTGTAAAAAAATATTTTCACACCCCTACGTCCCAGGACCCGTGCCCAGAACGCTACACTTCTGACATTCCATTATACACATTATTGCGCACACCGCGCCGTATAAGTTGGCGTTAAGCTTGCACCGTGGGTGACATCTGGCGGGGAAATAATCAACTTCGGCGCCCACAAAAACTTTGGGGCGGCTCCCCCGTGCGGCCGGGCCGCGCTCCTCATCGGCGAAATCTTAAAAGCAAATCAGAAACGTGTTTAAGTTTAATAAGTCGGAATATTCCCGGCGATGTTTGAAATTATTGTTTATTTATGAGTTGAGCTCGGGCGCCCCTCCGACCGCCCCCCCCGCCCTCCCCGCTGCGCCCTCTCGCTCCCTCGCGCGCCCCCGTCGGCCGTCTCTCTTGCTCCCTGTCTTTTCCGATTTTCCAAGTTTCTCACCCCCTATCGAGAGTTTGTGGAATTAGCTTCCGAAGTAATACGACTTGTGCTTCGGTTATTGACCGGGCTGTTATATTAATATTTTAACATCGCTAGCTACCTACCTATAACTACCCTTGCGCGACTACCAAACACCGCCGTTCAAACAGTGGTTTCTCATCTAAAAATATGGTTGATTTTATGATAAATACAAAGAGGTTAAAATAAATATAAAGAAAATCAAATAGTTTGTAAAACAGCGTGAACGCTACTGAAATATTACGGTGGATGATGTGAACTTAGAATCAGATACTTAGTTGAGCGCGAAGCGATTTATGAATCATCAGTCACTATTTTTTTGCGCGCGGATTAGAATATCGCATTCAGTACACATGAGGTTACTAGTTGCAAAGTCGGCTATATCCAGTTTAATTTATTTTTCAAACTTTTAATGCAGTTTTCTTTTTACATAGCTTTTGGGTATTGTATTAACTTATTAAAAATTAAATTTTACGATATGTTATGTAGTTGCAAAATCAGTTGCGTTTTTATATTAGGATTCAACCAATAACAATCTTCACTATTCTGAAATTTAAATTGAAATTAACTAAGTAATTGGAAACAAACTTGTCTTTGAAAGAAGGTGTTGCATTTGACGTATTTGTGGTGTAGTGGTTACGATACTTGCCTAGTGATCTAGTAGTCGGGTGTTCGAGCCTCGTTCCAGGAGGCCATCAAAGTTAGTCCTATATTCATAGCACAAGCGTTTAGCGTAATTTGAAAATAATAAGAGATGTGACACGTATTCCGTGTACACATTTCTATTTAAAATATATATACACACACACACACACATACATATAGTTTTTTAACCCAGATTAAAGCGATTGTTAAATTTTCATCAGAGATCAGCTGAACATTGCAAGAAGGAGACAAAAATTCAAACCAGTGGGCACGACAATTCAACAAGTACACATAAATATCATATAAAACCACTATACATCCCTACAACTTTGTATCTTGAAAAGTTAGATATAAGTCTTAAACATTAATATTAATATGAGGCGTTAAATTACAAATACTTATTCAGTTTTAACTGCTGCTGGAGAGATTCATAATTACCCAACTGACGAACGATAATATTTGAGGTTTGACGTACGGCGAACGTGAAAGACGGCGAATCTCTAAGATATAACATGTACATGAAAAGCTAAGTTGTCTCCAAAGTATCTCATGGGAGCAAAGTCCATATTTCAGAGATGGTCTCGAGTCGAAAATTTATTCCTTGGACAAGGGCCATCAAAAGAGCAAGTCGACTACCCAAAGTAATGATTTAAAGAGAAAATAACATGGAGAACAAAATTAAGCTGGAGTTTCTTTAGTTTTCTCTGCCCACCAACTAATTATCTTTAACGTAAGTATCTATAATTACGAACATTTGATAGGTTTTCAATGATCGCCTTCGATGTCTAATAATGTCTATAAATGTTTTTTTTATGCCACGTGTACTAACCATCAAAAAACTATAATTTCTACAGAAAAAAAAACTAAATGACCTCCATCCTTATTTCACATCAAGTTTTACAATACCAATCTGGGTTATTTTTATTCCCTGCCTAGAAGGCAATATAACAACAACCAATTCCTTAAATGTCATTTTGCAACTTACCTTTTTTCTTTTCTTAATGTTCTTAATTCCTTAACCGTAAAAATGTGTATTATGCAATATATTATTCTCATAATTGTCTTTAAATATTTTAACATTATGCTCTAATATCATATTAGTAATATATACCAGGGTCATAAACGACCGGTTGATAATATGTCGGTACTAGAAAAATTAAACAATATACATTATAAATTAAATATATTAATTATAAAGATATACATATAAAATCAATTTTATCGAAAAATATTGTTGTTGCGCCACCGGGATTCGAACCTGGATCTCTTTCCTAACCGGGGAAGGTGCTTTATCCAACTAAGCTACAGCGACATTATTTTTAGCGACAATTTTCGACCCTATATGTTACCTTTTTGATATTAATACATTTAATCGTTCCATCATTTGACAGAGCCATCTTTCTTTATAATTAATATATTTAATTCATATTTAAAATATCACAGATCTATGTTCTGAATAATTACAACTTCACAATAAGAATGTGTTTTCCTAAATAATATACATTATGTATCAAGTTTGATAATTCAAAGCTCGCAAGCTTAATGTTTAACAAGAACATTCTAGATAAATATAAAGCTGAGCATGAGCTTTGCACACTTTTTTGTAAAATATTTCCCGATTTCCCGAACAAACCAAACACAATACTTACCTCGCTCGCGCCGCGCTGTGCTCTGAATGAACTGACGTGTTGCAAAATGCTTTCAATTACACAGTACTAATCTCTATTTGAAACAGTCAATACATGCGTTTCTTTGCATTCATTATTAATATAGTATTATTTTATATAAAAAAAATAGAACCTTAATAATTATAAAAGTTTGTTTACATCGACAACGTCGGTCCTTCACGACAGGATCGTGATCTTCATAACTCCCGCTATTTACTCCACTCCTCAGCTTTTCTTGACTTCCTACGAATCTGAGGGCTGTCACCAGAGAAATGTCAGGTGCTTTTTCCACTTGGTTGGTCCAAAGTGTCTGGAGAAGAAAAAATAACGCACATATTCAGTACTGGACGCAAATCGGCATAAGTAAAAAATTAATAAGTGAAATTACACTTTAGAATTATTTTAATTAAAATTTAATCGCTGACAATATAATACTGTGATGCCTACAAATATCGTATTAATATGAATTTATGAAATCGACAAACAATTTATATTTCGATTTTTCTGACGAGTAGAAATGAATTCGATCATTTTTCTGTTGTGTATCTTCACGTCCAAAAGGGTCACTTATTAATCTAATTCAAATTTCAAAGAAAGTTGACACTTTTTTGTATGCAAAAAGAAACTGGGCTTTATTTATATGCAGTGTGTGTTACCAGCAAAAGTATTAAGCTTACAGTGTGGAATCTTATACTAAATTGCCAACATTTCAGTGACGGACGCATTAATGTACCGTAAAAGTGTGTGGATAGTATCTTCCCTAGGGGCAGTCTGAGTGGCAGATGGTTTAATAGGTAAGTGGTAAGGGTAAATTGCCGGGGTATGGGGTTCGAACCCCCATCGAATACCCTTGTTCTTACAACAGCAACTGGCAAAATTACCGCTCGGCCTAGAAAGTGCCAAAGCATCAATTCACGATTGATTTAAGATATACAATATTTTAAGATCATTTTGATGAATTTCCACCCAGCTTGTTATCACTTTTAGTCAAGAGCTATGGATGAGTTACCTAAACGATTCGAAAGTCTTCATAACTTTTCAATTATATGCAAGTAATTTGAATTGTTAATATGGGTTTTGCATTTTATAAAAATACTGCTCTAGCGGAGCAGTGCTCCTCTATCAGTAGGTATGACATGTAAATGTGGTGCCAGATATTAGACAGAATCATATTTTAGTATCGTGGACATGATAATAATTGTGTGTCTGTAATATTAATATTAATACGAAAATTCTAAAAACTAATCCATTCTAACACAGAATATGCAGTGTTTTATATTTACAAATAGATACTAACTTCTGTAGTTCAAAAATTTTAAACTAATTTACATAATAATATTATAACAGTACAAAAAATAGATTGTTTGATGCTTTTAACATGTGGTAGTGGAAAAAAATATTACGCATACCATGGACGGCGAATCGCACGAATGTCTCTATTCTGCAGGATAATACCCTACTCGTTGGACTTACCATGGCAACTGGCACTTCTCTGATGACAGCCTTCAGATCTGCTGGAAGCCGAGTCCGGAGGGCGGAAGTTTATCATGAGGGACCGACATGAATGATGGTAGCAAAAAATAGTCACAGTGAAATACATAGTCATTCCTCAAATAAATTAATTGTTATCAACTGGCTCAGACCAGCGATTACTTTCAATAAAGTAGTAACTAACTTACAATAAAGTAGTAACTAACTTAGAATAAAGTAGTAACTAACTTACAATAAAGTAGTAACTAAGTTACCAGCGGCGTTTGCCCACTGCAGTAGGCAAAAAGGATAGAGCACCATATTACTTTAGCCTGACATAATACTCGCCTCGGGCACATTAGTATATCTTCTCATGCATACTCGTCGCTTTTAAGTCATTTTTTTCGAATTTGTTGTAGTTACTTGGTTACCTCTATTTCTGGTGTCATCAAGACTAACGTCATTTATCTTTCTTACCATAATTATGTATATATTTTTTATATTAAGTTCATTCTTATTTATTTTTGAATTTGTATTTTCTTTTTACAACTCATCAAAAATCATCATATTATTTGCTTTTAGTTTTTATGCGAAAATAATAGATCATTTACACAATCTTTTCTACTTGTTCATGTTTTTAATATATTTATATAATTTCCTTTAAATAATCATTGCCATGCTTGTTCAATCATTTGTCCGCAAGAAACTTATTGTATTTATAACATACATGTAAATAAAGAAGGAAGCAATTAGATTAGTTTCATACATTCGGAATAATACAGGAAAAAATCGTCATTTTAGACCATTTCATAAGTTGTTGCTTATTGTGTCGTTTCCATTTATGTATTAAGTTGTGCGATCGTTCAGAGCGATGCGTGTCTCCCTCTTTTGAATTTAAAAAAAAGTTTTACGTCTGTGTGGCGTGTCATTTGTTTGTTCCTTTTATGTTTGTTCCGAACCGTTTTCCTATGTTATTGATTATTAAAATAATGTAAATCTTTATATTGAAAATTACGTGTATCAACATTTTTCTGCTCTGTAATAACAACGTCACGAAGTACCGGCTCTTTGGATTACCGACGGCGGACAATACATTTCATCATATTAGGTCCAACGTACAGTTGTCATGAAGGACTTTCGCATGATTTCATTGACAGCACATTGGAACCGGGATTATCGTACAGTCGCTTTGTTCGGAAAAGGTGTCTTTAATATATTAAAATATGAATTAAATATATTAATTATAAAGATATACATATAAAATCATTTTTATCGAAAAATATTGTTGTTACGCCACCGGGATTCGAACCTGGATCTCTTTCCTAACCGGGGAAGGTGCTTTATCCAACTAAGCTACAGCGACAATATTTTTAGCGACAATTTTCGACCCTATATTTAAATGATGGAACGATTAAATGTATTAATATCAAAAAGGTAACATATAGGGTCGAAAATTGTCGCTGTAGCTTAGTTGGATAAAGCACCTTCCCCGGTTAGGAAAGAGATCCAGGTTCGAATCCCGGTGGCGCAACAACAATATTTGTCGATAAAATTGATTTTATATGTATATCTTTATAATTAATATATTTAATTCATATTTAAAATATCTCAGACCTATGTTCTGAATAATTACAACTTCACAATAAGAATGTGTTCTCCTAAATAAACTTTAATATATCGTCATCAGCAGCCAGTGTCTCTCCACTGCTGTATATAGGCGTAACCCAAGGATCGCCAACTCTCCCGTACATTTGTCGCCCGACACTCTTCTGACGTCATCGCACTTTTGAGCGACGGCCACAAGACTTATTCTAGCGGTGCTGTGCCTCGATTCCAGGCTTCCATCCCTACCGCCCGACATTCTGATTTGAGGGTGCACAACTCTATTGCAGCATAAAAAAAAATTGTTATAAAAAGTGTATTTTATGCGTGTACTTAATCCTTATTGTATATTGCGTTTATCCACCTTGTATCTATGACTTACGAGACTGTATTGGACTTATTAGACTAGTGTCATTTACCAGTGACAATATCGAACGTGTTTTTAATATCTCTAGATTAAGATTACTTGAATTGTTTCTCTTTTATATAGTTATTCAATAATAGTACGTAAATATATATTCAATTTAAAATGATGTGTACATTGTCTTTATTATGAGTAATAAAAAACATACATTAATGAAATCGTAAGAATATTAACGACAAGCAAGTATATTGAGCATCTCTCATCTCTTCTGCTGTCATCTCCCTTACCATAGAATAAACCACTTTCTTAGTCGCAATGTCAAAGCGACGCGAGATGTTGTTGTTGGTTATGATAATATAATTTTTTGTTATGTTTGCGACTTAATATTTGCCAAAATCTGTGCGGAAATAATTCATCAATAAATCAAAAAAATTTATGTTTTCTAGATTGAGTGAGAAAACCATTCATCTGATTTTGTCTTTATTTAAATGCGCATTGTACTGATAGAATAGCATTATTGTGTTTGTTATTGTCTATTCGTGATTTTGACCGCGATATAGATGTCATTTTTGTTCGTTAGGTAGCTGCTGCGCAATAAATGATGATTTTGGCAATAAATACATTACTTAATGCATTCAGGGATTCGCACATTGAAATATAGATTTTATTGAGACATTGACAGCGAGCGGCCACTATTGGCCGTGAAGCTGTCTAATAACCTCATGCAGGGCCTAGCAGCAAACAATTGACTATCGCCGATTGCTTGCTGCTAGTTAATAAATACTTAATCTGTTACCATGAAATCGAATTAAAGTTCGCGATATTGCTGTGATAGGTATCTAGTTTGAACTGTTCATGCTTACTAAATAATCTGGTACTTGCATGAAGCTTTAGACACTGGAGATCATGTAGTATGTTGTCAACTAGATGATTAACAATTTTGTAGAGATACAAAAATTAAATTAATAACGGTTTGACTGCACACATTGCCCAACCCTCCCCTACTGCGTAAGTCAGTGTGGACAGATGTCGCAGTGGAGTTGCGCCTTCATCCCAGTGCACATTTTGATTGACGTGTTATTTTCAGGCTTTACGCCACTTTGCACAAGTCTCAGTTGGATTAGAAGCGCCCCTAACGGCTGGCAAGTGGCCGTCGACACATACCTATGTACATAGAAAAAAAAACAATTGAACCGCTCCGATTTGGGCGCTGATGCGGCTCACAACCTGGGGTTTACTGAATTCATATTTTTTTTAAATTTGGTCGATGTTTCACGTGCACAAATCATACCGTTGTCTTTGCATTTTATATGGAGAGTATTTTGAACGAAAACAATGACCTTGTCTTTAGTTTAATTGACATAGTATTCGTTTAGCCTAGCGAAATGGTTCATTTTTTTATAATTAGATCACAGTACGATAAGAAAAATATAATATACATCCAAAAATATAATTATTAGGTCAACTAACCTTTTACCCGACCTTGCGATAGTCAGGCAAGTTATTGGGTAAAATTGAAAGCAAAGCACAAGAGACAGAAATTATTCATACGTCGCAAACTTTGGGTTAGTAAATTCAGTATACCACACGCACTTGTTTCTCTGTTTCCGCCTCATCGCTGTCCAAATACATATTTCTTACTGTCAAACCCATATGAATATTAAAGCAGCTTGAACACGAATAATGGGCCGTTACAGAGGCCGTCCGTCATTCAAAAATCGTTATTATTCACATACGAATCCTCTAGTATATAAGCATAACGAAGGAAGATAAATAATTCGTGTTACAAGGAAAATTGACACTTATTTACAATGTAATACATCAGTTTCCTTTCAAACTTGTCTACAAATAGAAAACGTTAGACAAAAATGTAATCTATTATATATATGCCAATTTATAGTTCTTGTTCTGTTTACTACCCCTGGTCGGGTAATCCTTGTCCCATTCGGCAACACCACCTTGTCAATACGTGTCAGTGGGGGTATTAATACACGTCGCTGTTTGTACCAGTTGTCGGCGAAAAGATTTCATGTGACGTGGCACACCTTGGTAAGACCACCAGACACTTTTACAAATCTGAGCTCGACTGGATATTACGGACGACTTCACATTTCGCGGCTGGACCATTCTGGAGATCTCACCAAGAGATTCAACAGTTAAATTTTATTAAGGCCAACATAATCTTATTGTGAAGTTGTAATTATTCAGAACATAGTTCTGTGATGTTTTAAATACTAATTAAATGTATTAATTATAAAGATATACATATAAAATCAATTGTATCAAAAATATTGTTATTGCACTACCGGGATTCGAACTTGGATCTCTTTTTCCAATCCGGGGAAGGTGTATTACCAACTATGCTACAGCGCTAGTAATTTTGACGATAAACTTTTCGAACCTATATGTTACATTTTTTCAAATTAACACATCTGTCGTTTCATTATTTGAAAAAAGAAATCCAGGTTCGAATCCCGGTTACGCAATAGCAATATTTTTTGATAAAATTGATTTTATATGTATATCTTTATAATTAATACATTTAATTTGTAGTTAAATCTTGGTTACCAATCATCTTCACCATCAGTCACATAATCATTTACCATCATTACTGAGCATGTTTGACGAGAGTCTCATTGTAGACGTTGAAGGGTAGTTTCGAAGTGCAACCGTCAATATTTTTATCCTCATTTAAAAAATGACCTTCATATATATATTCGCAGTGAAACATGGCAGAAGTAAAAAATATTATATTTCAAAAATTGGTTTAAAAAAAAGTGAAATGTTGCAAGTCTCAGATACGTGTATCATACCACCCTTGCAAAGAATAAGTTAAGAATATTTTCGGAAGATTCCCGGGTAAAATGTGTCATGAAACTGCGTTAAAAATGCGCGATCAAAAGACGTAACATTTTATAGAATAATTTTTCATAACACAATCTGATTTAAAAATAAAATGCACGCGACGTTTAAAAACATCAAAACAAAAACATATTATGAAAAATGTGTGATACATGTAATGTGTTTTTTTCCTACCTCGGTGTTTACTATATATTATTAAATACCTTTAACAACGTTCTTAAATATTACAGACTTCCCGTGAACCTCTTCATCCTTTTATAAAATGTTCCAAAATTTTCTAACGCTATTACACACGCGCATCTCTAATATTCGATAAAACATAAATTATGACGGATGTCACTGGCTCTATGGGGCTTTGTATATAGAACAATTGTCCCATAATGTATTTCATACCCAACTCACTAGGTTACGACCTGTCTCGAGCTGGAGTACTATAATAATGAATATGAATTAAATATATTAATTATAAAGATATACATATAAAATCAATTTTATCGAAAAATATTGTTGTTGCGCCACCGGGATTCGAACCTGGATCTCTTTCCTAACCGGGGAAGGTGCTTTATCCAACTAAGCTATAGCGAGATTATTTTTAGCGACAAGTTTCGACCCTATATGTTACCTTTTTGATATTAATACATTTAATCGTTCCATCATTTGACAGAGCCATCTACCTTATTTTTACAGAATCTCAAATACCTTTGAGTAAACTGATAGCAGACGCCATGTTCTGAATAATTACAACTTCACAATAAGAATGTGTTCTCCTAAATAATAATGAACATTGAAAACCTTCAAAACTAGTAAGAAATAGAAAGAATTATTAAAATGTAAAAAATAGAACACTCATTATATGGATATTATATGGATATAAGATATGTCTATTTTGCATTGTGTTTTTTATACATTATTTAGTTTTCTCAATTGACTTTTTTTTTCTGTACATCTGCATTCGTATACTATGCTGATTCATCTAAAACTCATGCATACAGCGACCATTCTTAATCAATTTAATGACCCCAACTATTAATGTCGAATGTTTCATACATTTTGTATGCACTGTCTAATTGTTAATGTTTTGCATAATTAATAAACTGACAAGTTTACAATTTTCAATAACATTTACAACATAATTAATACTTGAGATTTTATAATTCCTCAAAGAACAATAGGTATGACTGTTTACAAAAAGGCGCTACCGTAGCGATAAATACATATTGCACCGCAATGGTCAGAGTACATTCGGATCCATTGTTTCCCGCGGTGACGTGGTAGGTTATTTTTTAACGCTTTTTTAACGGATGTATACAAACTGCATTGTTTCAAGTGTAACGAAGAGATGTCGACACTTGATCGATAGAACTGATTCACGAATTGCGGCCGTACTGTAGATATAAGCTCCTCGCGCAAAATGCAGATCGTTTGGACCTTGCCCGTTATTTGTATATATGGCTCTGGGCGAGGTTCCGAATGAATCTGAACTCTTCAAATTTTTGAAACGAACGCAAGTCCGTACTAAACGTATATGGTGTATTGAGGTTGGAAGTTTAAGGTAAGAATATATGATGCTTTCTTAATTAATTAATGATTTAGACTTTTTAGTTGTTAACTTTTTAGTTTTTAAAATGATATTATATCTCTTTATAAGAGTACGAAACAAGATTAAAATGGATAGGTTTTGGTGTACCTATTATTCAAATCTATTAATGGACTATACCTCTGTTCCATGTAACTCTTGTCAGTTACGCTACTTGCAAGAGCTAAAAATAATAGATATTTTTATAGAAATATTTTTCGATTAATGAACCCAACAACTATTAGCGCTGGCAGAAAAGAAACTGAATATTTACTAAATACAAATTAAATGTATGTCTTTCTAATTAACACATTTAATTAGAATTTAAAATATTACACACCAATGTTCTGAATAATTACAACTTCACAATAAGAATATTTACTATTATTTTTTAATAACCTATTTATTAAATATAACGTGTATATTAAACAAAGATCCTGTATTCTTTTTTTGTATTTTATACAATAGAAAATAATTTTACTTTAATTATTATATGTTGTATGAACTTACTACATAGGTATTTATGTAAGTACTGCGAAATATTATTGTTTTTGGATTACACTCTTGAAATATACTGATGACAGTGTTTCATCAGTACATGTTTCAATCTAGTCATAGAGAATATTTGACACAAACTGTATATTAAACTTGATATGAATTAACATACTACATCAGTATAATTTACGAGTATACTTGTATAGATATGTTTTTTTTATATATTTAAATCTTTATAGTATTACGGTGTACATATTGAAATTACAAGAAGTTCTTTACCTACCTTCCAAAACCTAAAAGGGCATTTTTTTTAAATATCAGTCTAGTAGCTTTTCGAATATATGATTTTTTTTAAAAGTGTCAACGTATATTTGACATTTATGGCCACTGAATAAAATGTGTTGTAACCATGGAGAAAAGTGTAATGTATTTGTTTGTTTTCGATCTCTTTTTTTGCTGATATTACTCAAGTAAGCAATTTTTGCAGTGGTAGTTGTACCAATATGTGTACACATCAAAAATGATCTGTATTATTTTAATATTTCACTTAACTAAATTTTGTACTACACACAAGTTAAGTTATTTTGTCACTCTATAGTTTCTATGAAGAGAGGGATTACACTTTTTGAAACTGAGATAGTGATAAAATAACTCAACGTGTGTGTATACAATGTTTAGTTTAGTGAAAAATTAATATAATCAAGTCAGTTAATGACAATCTATTAAATTGTCAACACCTGTGATGGTTCCAACATAAGTCACTGAAGGCGTACATAAATATCGATTCTAAAGGTCTAATTTACATTCCGACATTCATCACGGCAGCTTTCTGCTTATAAAATGGATTAATTAACTAATGTACAACAATGCATTAATACGTTCTGTATTTTGGGTCTACCGGAGTTCGTCCACCGACCCACGGTCGTGTACCAACACGATAAGGCTATTACAACATCCCCGTTAAAGTCTATTCTATTGGAGTGTCAAAAAGGGGGTGTGTATTCAACATAATCCCTGAGTAAACCCTCTGTACTTGAGGGAATACTCGTTGATCCTATTTTAATACAAAAAACGCTCAGCCATATGTGACAAAAAAGCCTGTCTGCGCCGGCTCAGATTTTTGGTCCTTCGAGTCGGATGCCTTTTGTTATTAGCTGATTGCGTGTGTTGTATATTAACTAGTGCACTTCATTTGCATTATTAACAAAGGACGAAGAATCAGCCCACTCTTCCTGCACTTGTCTGGAGTGAGGGCAGACAGATGAGGACAGTGAGGAGCGTTTTATACACGTCCACATTGATAAATATTCCTGTTCTGTGTTCAACTTGACTTTTTACCCGCTAGGGGAGACATTCAGTGTTAATCAAATATATTCAATTTAAAGTATCATTTATTATATTGTAAATATTTATAGCTATATTATCTTTTAGTAATTTCTTTTGTGCCTATTTACTATCTCAAATTTAAAAATAAGTATCTTAAATTTTTCATGAATCCAAGCTTCCAAATATCCACGGAGTAAGTGAGAAGTGCCCTCATCGTGGAGTTCTTTCTTTTATATACATATAAATAAAAATCAGTTAAGGTTGCTTGGACACGTCTTGCGAAGGCGTTATAATAATGATTGAAGGAAACTTCAGGGGAAAGGAGGCCGGTAGATCGTCCCGGATAAAGCTGAGATTATTTGCAGCAAGATTATTTGAAGAGAAGATAGATTGGGTCAAAGAACCGAAACGCTTTGTCGAAACATTCTGCCCCCAATCCATCTAGGATAAAGGGATGAAAATGAAATGTACAATTTATAAAAATTGAATAAAATGTCTTATTTAATAATATACCACGAGACCCGATTACTATACCACAATGAAAACAACTCGGCTTTGAAAATCATAGATTTATTGTAACCTCACTGGAAATCGAACTTGAAATATCGCCCACTGTATTACGAGAGTCACCACTACTGCGCATTCTCACCATAGAAGACGAATTAAATTTGTGAGAAAGGATCCAAAAAAAATTATGCAAATTTACTTTTAATAAAATCATTATTTTTTTATTTTTTTAGCGATAATTTGGCACCATAATCAATCTCTCCTATATAACAGGTCGTAATGCGATTATCAAATCATAATTAAAAGGTGACTTGGAGTGAATTAATTACATCTTCACCCCCATCATATCCCTTTCGCCCTTTCCACAATATTTCCCTCTCTTAATTTCAAATAACCCCGGAGTCAATACGCCTCCACTTACCCTTACCCTTCTTTTCCAAAATTAGGGTTGATGCGATTTTCGCGAACATTAAAAGCATTCCCTACCCAACCCTAGGCCATTTCCCTTACGCAGAGGGCAGTTTCTGTCAACCGCTTGTTTATGAGTATATACCGAAACCTTTGCTAATAGTTTATTAGAATAATTTTCATAAAAATGACTGAACCTTTACCGCAAGTGCATTCAATATGTTAAACTTTCATCTAACAATTTGTTTATAGTTATATTTAATTTATAAAAGTATATAATAATGACCATTTATTATCTGTTTATTTATTTTTAATATATATAACATCAATTTTTAATGAAAACAGATTTTTATTAAAATTTGCAATTTCAGAACGATAGTTCTGTGGTATTTTTTAATAGAAATTAAATTAATCAACTAGAAAAATAAACAAAAAAATATTTAGTCGCTTCCGGAATTCGAACATGGACATTTTCCTATCGTAATTGTTTGATATAGCGAAAATGGTTAAAGTGTTTCCCCGAATAAGAATAGATCCAGGTTTGAACCCCGGTAGCAACCAAATAAATTTTTTCGATAAATATAATAGATTATTTCTAATTGATTAATTTAATTTATATATAATATTAAGTTAATACAATGGCGAAGCTGCGTTCCCCTGCTGGGAAACGGCGTGATGGTAAGTTAGTTAATTAACTACTTTTAAAGAATGTACTTAATAATAAATCAAAATTTTACAAAAATTTTAATGAACATATGTAAATAATATTTTAGTATGGTAAATATTTTCAATTAAGAAAAGTAAAATAATGTGTATTCATAGGGAGGGGCAGAGCCTCGCATACATCTTTGCCCGAGGACAATTTGTTGCTATGCCACTAAATTAATACCAAATACCTAATTATCTATAATTGTTTATCGTATTTATGTAATTATACCATTATTGCGAAACTAAGTTATTTCATACTTAATAGTGGGTGTAATGTGTCTTGTACTGAATATTTTAGGAGTAGATACATATTAAAAATATGATACGGAATAAATAGTCAAGCCGCGTGTTTTGTTATGCGACTATTTTGATTAATTGAAATATTTGATGATTCCAAATTACATCCAAGTTTATCGAACTTTGAGCGGCCAGACCGTTAGATGATTTAGTGCCTGAAATAAAGAAATAGAACAATAATTGGTCAATTTAGCAAACATTTATTTGAAGTACTTAGACCTTAGTGAGATATCCGCCCATAAAATATTGTGGACTGGGTCTGTTCACTCTGTATATATCAGTTGTATTTATTATTTCACATAGTACAAGCACATGCATACATATTTAAAAAAAACTATTCTAAACAGTATATTTCGGAGTATGTTTAATACTATTATGAAATAAATCAAAACTTGGAGTCTTTGCAGATCATGGTCATTCTGGAGTTGCGTGCATCGGTATATCCAGACCTGGTGTATTCTGTATTTTTTAAATATTTTGTAACCCATAATTTACTCCGCAAACAGTAGGTACATAGCCTGGTATATAGTCTGGTAAATATAAATATATTAATCAAAAAAAATATATATATATATATTGTGACATTACAAATTAGGGTTATGTTCGAAATTGCCCCGTAACTTGTTATAATGCCAAGCACCTCGAAATCACAAATAATTGCCCTTACGTTGGTATCGCAATCTGTTTTGCTATCTGAGAGCTGTCGTCTGTTGCGTGGTTCAATTGCTGCGACCAGCGTTTCTAATATGTAACTGTGAGTGATCCAGCATAACTAAAGGGTATATATTTTTTTATTTATTCAATCCCTAGTGCATAATTTACTATATTTGTTAATCTAATCGCATGGTGAATAATCTTTACAGGAAACGAGACGTTTCCCTTTGGCTATTTTCGCCTTGGTGTTATTATTACTGAGGGCTATCTTACATTTGATCTTCTACAATTCTGCATACGGATCCTATAGCGTCGACCTCTAAGCTGAGGATCATCTACGATGATAGGCCAAAGAGATGGGATGCTTGGATGGCATGGACCGGAATGATGCCATCTATTAGAACATCTTGTTGTCATCTGCCTGCATCGCAGAACGTCAAACTCGCGCCCAACCCGACGAAATTAGGATATACTAATGTGGATTATATCTTTATTTTATTTCCTTTTTTCATGATTCTTGTTATGGTTAGATGCCATTTTTATAACAAAAACACCTTTTTATTTATCACCTCCGGATTGATTTATAAATTATTCCCAGTTTAGGATGAAAGCAGAATATGACCAAATAAGATGGGTATGTGTTTCTGAGGTGGAGAACCCGCGAATCTTGTGTTCACTACTGACTAGCCGGTGAGAGCGTAGAACGCCGGTCTTTACTTCCACAGTATACATAGTTATTTTAATTATTTACAGGCGATGAATGTTTTGTATGCTATTGCAATATTTAAATCTTTTTAGAAAAATATCATCCATGTTAGATGTATCAATCAACAACTCAACAATTATTGACAATATGTGGAACCGTCTACCAAAGAGAAACTGTATTTAGAACCTACTTAAGAGGTATTCACGAGATCAGCGATAATACTACTAATAAGCGGTGAGATATTTGTGACCAGGGAACTAGTACACCTGTTAGTGATACAGTTTGTCACCACTATAAGTACTATAAAATGTAAATGTGATATTTGTAATAAACAAATTATTTATTTATTCATACATTTTATTGAACAAATAAGTTACACATACTTTTTTATTTCATCCTCACTAAGATGACTCTGATTTGAAGATCGCATTTAAAACCTATGTAGTATTGTACTTGAATATCTATCAATATATTTATCAGAATCAAATCTACATTGCAGACAAATCGTAATAGTTAAATGATATTTTAGATTTTAATTTTATATCTAAATACTGTATGTATATATTTTTTTTTTTTGAGCGTAATAATAAATCCATGGTAGTATTTTTAACAGCAACCGTACTTCGCTTGACGATGAAAACACTTTTAACTGTTGAAGATAGTACAGTTCCTTGCCAAATTATTAGACTCGCTGTATAAAATTGTATATTTTTGAAAAACAATCGAAAGGTATTTAAATTTTCTTTCACATTTATTATCCAGTCAACACTCGTGAACAGTCAGTCATATTGCAGTTAGTAGTAGTTTAGCGCCAAACAATGGATAGAATAGTTTATTTTTATTTCGATTTGAGTATTTCCAAATTTACGTTTAAATTTCCAGAGTAAGTGTTGGCAGAATTATAAAAAATGTTGAAAAAATATATGATACATATAAAGAAACATATATATAAACAGATTGTGGCATAAATGACAATTTAAAAAATTGAAAATCTAACATTAATTATATAAGGTATGATATCTGATAATATATATAAAAAATAACTAAACAACAAAAATACTAATAATTTTTGAAATTTCTATCTAGACATTCATCATTATTTAAATAAATGACATTTTGATATATTTATTTATTAAGCTCATTTTTTAATGTACATTATTTAACTTTGACATTTTGATATTATACATATACAGTTTATGAACGGGAACGCTCTCTGCATTCAAAAAATAAATAATATGAAATGAACAATACAGTAATCACATATCTGTGATAAGAATATAACTAAAAAAATATCATGTTGATGTATTTCTCATATATAGTTCTTGTAAAATTATAAATTACGCGCGCCTCTCTTTATACTGATTGATTAAGATAATATTATGATTTTGTAAAATTTTATTACTTAAAGTGATTTTAACTAAAAATCGTTTTTGTTTGATCTTGTATACAAGTATATAAGTAAATGAGGATATGTTTATTTTATTTATATCTTTTTTCCTCCCTCAATCGTAGTGGAACCTTTTTATCGTGCAGCATATTCTTTTGGGGAAGCTTATATTCGCACTTTAAAAATGATTTGATTTTTTCAATTCAATAAACAAGTGTTTTCGCGCGATACATTTCCGATTTTAACATAGGCGTGACGTAATCCTTTGATATTGGAAATTTATTATTTTTAATTTTAAAGAAGCAAGCTGTGGCAGGGGTGTTGCACCCCCTTTACGACCCTCGAAAGAAAGGGGTAGGGGATGATTGACATTTCAAACTCGTGCAAGTGTCGTTTGACAATAAGATTTTGCAATATTCGCGCCAAACTTTACATGGCTCATGATCGAATTACATATTTGGAATACAAGTGGCTACACTGTTTTGATACAACCGATTTGTTCATTTTCTTTCAAATATTTGACAACATTTATAAAATTAAATAAAGTACAGACCAAAATGAAATATGAATAAGATTAAAGTAATGATAAATGAAATTAAATGTATCAATAAGAAAGATATACAGATAAAATCATTTTATCGAAAAACAATTTTTGTTGCCACCCGGACTCGAACCAGTAACCCTTCCAATCCGGGGCAGTGTGCTGTAATGTAGTGCGTGTGTGTCAACATTGTAAGTTAACAACAAATTTTCGAACTTATATGTTACACTTTCAAATTGATACATCTATTATTCCATTATTTGAAAGTAATCTACTTTATATTTACTGAAAATCTCAAACACCTTTGAGTAAATCCGATAGGAGACGCCAGAATTTATTCATTTTTATTAAATTTTGAAAACATTAATACAACTTGTATATTATTAAGGAGAACACATTACAATTATTAAAATATTAATTTAATGTATTAATTATAAATATATACATATAAAATCAATATTTAAAATTTTAAAATGTCTGTTCTGAATAATTACAACTTCACAATAAGAATGTGTTCTCCTTAATAATTATTAAAATATCACAGATCTATGTTCTGATAAAGTGCAACTTAACAATAATAATGTGTTCTTCTAAATAATAATAAATCATTCGAAACAAATATCAATTGACAACAGCACTATTGAGTTTGTGTAAATCTTGTTAAATTTCAGGACAAGGAATTGATGAATAGAAAGGCTCGACTGAAAGCTTCCTACGCTCATTACGTAGCTCAGTAGTAAGGCCAGCAGACCTCAATAATAAGACAAAACTGGCGATTTTTAAGTCAGTTTACGCCCCCACCCTGACCTACGACCATGAACTTTGAATTTTGACAGAAAGGAATCGGTTGAAAATTCAGGCTACAGAGATGTGATACTAAGAGGAGTAACAGGAGTGACGTTAAGAGATTAAATCAGGAACGATATCAACCGAGAAGATCTTGGGATGAACCTGCTGCTGCTCCAAATAGAAAAATCTCATCTAAGTTGGCTTGGACATATCCTCCGCATAGGAAACGAAAGACTACCTAAACAGATTTTCTCATCAATTTCAGAGGGAAGAAGACCTACAGAACGAGCCAGGAGAACATGAAGACGGCAAATGGAGAGGCTCTCCCAAGAATGATGGAACTATCAGTGGCCCCGAGTTAGATTAGGAAACACAGCTTAGATTAGGAAAAAAGGTGATGAAGAAAAAAAAAAAATTTTGGCCAAATTGTACAGCTGGGTTATCAAAATGTCACAAAAAAATCGATAGGTGGATACAGCTAGAATGGGCAGCTGTAGAGAAACATATACAACATATACATTTCCAATAATAATTGTAATGTAATGTACAAATAATTATTAATAAAATGCACGTTCGAATCCCAGTAGCGCAATAACAATATTTTTCGATATAATTGATTTTATATGTATATTTTTATAATTATTACATTTAATTTGTATTTAAAATATCACAGACATATATTCTGAACAATTACTTCACAATAAGAATGTGTTCTCTTAATAATATATACATTTTCACTTCATTCCGTCTATTTTTTTTCTCTTTCTGCCAGCTCTAGGTTTCACTTCCATATCGCACACCTAGATCAAAACTAAGATAACTCAAAAAATTATTTTTCAGTAGATAAAAATAAACAAACAGTTTTTGTTACTAAAGTTATGAAACTAAATAACATTTTAGGTCATGAATGTATCCTGAAATGACACTATTCGAGAACTGGGGCTAAGTTAGTTGCGTATATGGCAGAGTATCCGAATACAATAATAACACAAAATTCTTGTTTTTTTTAGTTGTCTTAGTTTTGATCTAGGTGTGCGATATATCAATGTTGGTACCAGTACTCCATTGTGTACCGCTAGTTTTGCTTCTGTTGAAAAGTTTCCAATATAAATTATTAGAATTATTAAAGTTTGTTTTGACACAATCTATACATACGAACAATTTTCCTATTATTACAATTAAAATTACATTATTTGCTGATTATCGATCACTAATATAAAATATTAATAGTGTACGTGCGAAACCCTGTTAGGCTGGTATTAAAACACACTATTATAATGTGCATACAACGTCATCACGTATTTGACAAAACATCAAAAAATATACCTGTCAACCGCTCTCAACAAAAAAAGTGTAAACTAGAAAGGAGCCTTTTATTTTGTGCGTGTAGTACAGAAAAAACTGTTTGCTATGAAACGACCATATAATTACGTTTTTTTTTCTACAAAACATCTGATATATCGGTCATTACTATTAAACGCCATCATTAGCCCCGTGGATCTACTAGCGCCGATTCAATTTACCACCTTTGTGAACTGCAAGTTTCAAAGCCAAGATGTTAAACAAACCCCGAGAGAAACAAGATTATAATAAACGAAGCGCATTTCGAGCGCATGTTCCGGCTGGGAGAGTTGCTTGCGATAAAGTGCCGTGTTATTTTTTTTATAGCTCGATTGATTGAGGTTTGATATTAAGATTGAGATAAAGTCGCCCCGCTGTGGAGAGAAGAACGGAGGTCGACGAAAGTGTTAGTCTTGTTTCAAATTTATCGTATTTTTGAAAATATAAATCAAATGGAACGTAAATGTTACGTCTTTTATTACCAACATTATTAGATTTCAAATTTATTTTTTTAAGTTATGGATACATACTATCATCATCTGACTACTGTGTCTCTCAACAGCTGGATACAGACCTCCCCCAAAATTCGCGAATTCTCTCTATCTTGAGTCTTTCTTGTCTATCTGTTGCACTCTTCTAATGTCGTCAATATTCATATGTATGAAAATAAAACACTTGTTTTTTTATTCTACTAATTTAATTTACTTGAGACGCGTTTCGCCTTGTTATTTATTATATAAATTCCAGAGTACCAAAAAAGTCTTCTTAGATTGTAAAATTATATAGCTGTCCTTTTTTACAAATTACCCATTACATTAAAATATTATTAGTGTGAATGGTTGCTTAGAATAGTTATAAGCATTCAAAGTGTATGGAAATCCTCGGAATTCCAATGAATAATATTGTCCTTTTTCATCTCATGCAAATAAATTTGTATAGATGTCCCCCATCATAGTTATAAATACAAGCTGTTGAGTTAAATTGTTAAATTAATAATGCCCTTACAAAGCGAAACGTGTTTTAAGTAAATTAAGCGAGTAGAATCAAAATACAACTGTTTTATTTTTCTACAAACTTACCTCGGAAGTACGCCGTCAATATTCTTATATTTCTTCTTCTGCAGTAGCAGCTCGAAATAATTGAACCTTGAACACCCCTTAGATTCTTCATCAAGATGTTCCTCGTTTTCCAGAGCCTCTTCTGGTCGCAACTTTGCCTTGAATTGTGATCTGGTACTTTTTTGATGTCTCATTATATGGCTAAAATATTGCAATTTCTATATTTTTATTTCTATTTATCATTTATAACCCTATCAATCTAGCTTATTTTTCGATTTGTAGATCCTCATCTAGAATGCCTCAAGATGCTTAAGCATTATTTCAATGAGTGTCAATAGGAACACATGGTATCGTATCATTCTCACTCGCAAATTTAAGTTTAGGTGATGGCTATACATACATTTTTTATGCGGAAGAATTCAATTCAAGTGGGCTTTATAAAACATTTAATATCGTCAATAAATTTCTATTTTTTTAAAATTAAACTTTAAGTATAGGTTTTAAAAAACATTGTGTAAACATTTTAAAATAATGTTTAAATAGATTATATTGTTTTATGTCAGATTTTTTATTTTATCATACGTACTATTTTGTTTAAATATTTTAATCAAGACAATAAATCAAACACGATTTTTTTGGTTCCATATTTAATGTTTTCAAATATTTAAACGATCGTTTCGGCTGTCTAGGCCATTATCAACGCCAAATTTGTAGTGAACAAAATAATCAAACTTTTAGTCGAAATATCTCTCAAAATTTGAATGATATATACATTTTTAATAATCTAATAAATATATGCGTTTATAGAGAAAAGAATAATTCTACTAAAATCCAAAAATAAAAACAAATCGACGAGCCAACGTGATAAAAAAAATTCTATAAGTTTTCTCTAAAGGTATAAGGTATGATGATAAGTTAGTAATTTGATAACTAAAACACTACTTAAGATCCTTTGAACGTGATCCTTATATCCTAACAAAGTCTGACGACAGTATAATATTTTCTAGATCAATAGGTTAAAGAATACCTCACAAATATTAAATTTATATTGAGGTCTTCGCAGCGGATCAAGGCCAATAAAGGTCAACTGTGACGGTGGTTCTACCTCAACGGGAAAGAATAAAGGGAATAGTTTCACCCACAACTCATCGCGGACTGCATCTTGGAGCTAGCCTCCTTGACGCTTGTATATGTATGACATTTGTCTCAGAGACTTGGCTAGAAAGCGCATAAAGGAGAGTACAGAATTGAGCGTGAAAAGAGCTATGCCTACCAGACATGTTTTGTACGCAGAGGTGTGCTTTACCGACAAATCTCTGAAATGAGAGATCAAAAGGCCCGTGTCCACGGACGGAGACACGATGAGATAATCTCAGAGATTTAGTTGAGAGATACATTCAGAGATTAGCTTGAGATTCTTAGAAAGACACTAAAACTCAAATGCAAACAGTTCACGATGTTCTAAGTGAGATTTAATGTAGATCTGTATATATGACCCCTACAACAATCTGTTCTACAATGTTAGACATAAGTTATCATTAAATATCACCATTAGTGTAATGCATTAAATTACAGACATTTATTATTTTTTAACTACTGCTGGGAAGATTTAAAATCACCCAACTGACAAACGATAATGACATTTAACATTTGATAAGCTTGAAGAAAGACGTGAGACGACGAATCTCTGAGATACGGTGCGCACACGTGGACTATAAAAGCTGAGAGCTGTCACTAAAGAATCTCATAGGAGCAAAATCTACATTTCAGAGATTGTCTCGAGTCTAAAATCTCACTAGTCGACATTGGCCATTAGCAACACCCTCATACATTGATTTAAGGGCTCTTTTACAAATTAGAAAGCTACCCGAGTAGCTCTCTGAACCAGAAAAAGGGGTCAATAAATACAATGATTGAAGAATTACTAAAAAGCCATTTTTAAACTAGTATCCAGATCCCTGGACTTAGCAGGCCCCGCCCCCGTCCGAGGTGGACAGGTGTGAGCTGGAAGGGCTGTTGTTTAACGAGGGGGGCTAATGTGTCCACTGGCGGTGCGCCCTGCGTTTACTGCCTTATTTAGGAGATTACACGCTCAAATATACTTTTTATTACGTAATATATTACACAAAATAAATAAACCTTGCTAATATATTTTTAAATCAATTGAATAAATCGAGTGAACTATAAAAAACTCCACTTTTGCTAATTGGGTCAAAAGAATTTTTAAATTCTTAACTTTTTTGTCATTTCAGCAATGACACACAGCTTAATCTACTTCCAGAAGTCTCAGTTCTCCAGGGTCTCTACAGTCCGATGCAATGCATCATCACACTTCCAGGCCTTATTCGTCCTAATGTTGCATCCAGGGTAATTTGTGAATTTTAAAATTTGAAGATTTTTCTGTGTATTATCGGACCACGCCAAACGTGATTAGATTTGTGGCAAGATTAAGGCATTGTGCATCATCTTGTCCGCGGGATACATATCGACCCCTCTTACGTAAAGTATCGTAAGTAAAAAATCACTCACAAGTAGTATTTTTCTCGTATTTGATACATTTTTCGATGGCTGTAATTTTTTTAATATTATGTTTATTAGTATCTACATCATAGACTACAATATGTATTTTTTTTATATTTACCACGTAAATAAGTATCAAATATATACAAAATACTAGAATGATTAAAAATGTAATTTAATACTTTACGTAGGAGGGGTCGATATATAACTTCTATACAATTCACTCTTTTATTCTACGATCCGCTGAGGATATTTTCACTCTCAAGTTGGAGTTTTCTGTCTTCACAAGTAGTTCTCCAGCCATGAACATTTTTATTGCGTCTTCCTCAAGATAGCGTCTCTTGGAGTTGCTGATGTAATGCGTGGATAACTTGGAGGAGGCATTCTTTTGATATGAATTAATTATTCTTCTCCTTGCGCTTGCCTGTTTAACAAACGTTCGCGATCATTATTTTATTTACACTAATAAAATAATTACTAAATATTAATTAAATATATTAATTATAAAGATATACATATAAAATCAATTCTATCGAAAAATATTGTTGTTGCGCCACCGGGATTCGAACCTGGATCTCTTTCCTAACCGGGAAATGTGCTTTATCCAACTAAGCTACAGCGACATTATTTTTAGCGACAATTTTCGACCCTATATGTTACCTTTTTGATATTAATACATTTAATCGTTCCATCATTTGACAGAGCCATCTACCTTATTTTTACAGAATCTCAAATACCTTTGAGTAAACTGATAGCAGACGCCAGAATTATCAATTCATTTTTATTAAATTTTGGACACATTGATACAACTTTATTATTTAGGAGAACACATTCTTATTGTGAAGTTGTAATTATTCAGAACATAGGTCTGTGATATTTTAAATATGAATTAATATATTTAATATCTTTATAATTAATATATTTAATTCATATTTAAAATATCACATACCGTCTGTTCTGAATAATTACAACTTCACAATAAGAATGTGTTCTCCTAAAAAATAATTACTTCTCAAACCATCGCCTTAAGGTTCTTCAACATGGGTATTCTCCGTCTTCCATGGCTCCTGCTTACAATTGAACGTTTTACGTATGGCCGACATTTTGTAATCTTCGGGTTTCTATTGATTTGAGTATTTCTCCTTCACACTGTTATTAGTGAATCAATCCGACCAGATTATTGTTAACAGTCGTCTGTAGATCCACATCTCAAATGCTTCCACATTAATAAACACATAAAAATGCAGTAATTTTAATAGTTGCATTTCTTACGCTGTACCTTTGAGCCGCTAGACACCTTCGGGTAGGTACCTAAGTGTCAGGAACGCGTGTCAGGTGTACCTACGTGGGACGTAATAATTTAATAAAAAGAAAAACGTTAAAATTATGCACACTTTTAAATTAGTCGGCGAAAAATATTGTAATAAATTACAACTCGCATCAATCAACTTCTCACATTTTATTAGACCGTTTACAGAAATCTAAGCTCGTTTGACTTAATGTCCGTCAAAAGAGGTAATGCATCAAAACGGACACGTACAGGACGGCGTGTTTTAGGAATATTTTACCGAAAAAAAGACAACGGCACATAAAAAAAAACATAACCTATTGTTAGCGGCAATTTATACTGAGAAAAGTAAATTTATCGCGTATCCAATTCATTGTTTCTGACGTTTCTCCTTTATCGACGTACGAAAATACGTGTTTAGGAAAAAAAAAAACTAAAGACATGCAACTAATCGTAACGTCTCGAGCAAGTAAAACGGTTCTAAAAAGCTACCGTGAAACGCGAAAAAAGGCAGCGCTTAAATCCACTCACTCAATGTTCATTTATATGTACTTTTGTGATATTCTTCAAATTCACTAGTCTACCTGTGCACAGCCTTTAACCACATCGCGGAGACGAGTCAACAGCGCCGAGTTACAAAAAAGTTAAATATATTCTATTGATGTTTAAATGAGCCTTGAGAAATCCTTCGGACCGTTTATTTTGCGGTGTTAATTTACCTGAAATTAGCCCCACCGCGGTCGCGCTGGGGAAGGGCTCTGAGAGCGGAGGAACAAAGCTAAGTAATTGGATTAAATGATTGTTATTTATTGAGAGATAGGCGATAGTGTTATCCGCTCTTCGGACCACGAAAATACTCAATTGTTGGAAATTGGGAAAAATTCGACCGCAATTTAGTTATTTTACTACATACAAGCATTCTGTTTAAACATTTTTATATAATATTATATTTTTTACATATTTTACTTATCCCTAATTCTGCTTTGCTCAGACTTTTTTCACACGATTTAGATATAACATGATTGAATAAAACAAACCATTTAAAGTATAAAAAAATTAGAAAACACTCATTATTTTTGAAAACTTAAAATTTCACCAAAGCTTTATGTGGATCCTCGTACCCGTGCACATACTACACGCGGTGGTGGGGTGAGGGAGATGTACGAGGTACGGGAACTAGATGAAGCAGTCAGTCCAACGTGAGAGACCGAAATGTCGAATAACACTATTATTAATATTTCAAATGATAAATATTGTATCAAATATGCGGTTATTGCCTGAACGAGACAAAAAATAAATAATTAAATTTTTTAAATATATGAATGTAGCAAACAATTAAATATTTATACAATGGAACGTACCTTCCAATTTTCTATATATACTATTCTCTGGAACGTATCCATCGTGTAAAAAAAGAATTGTTGAAATCCGAGGTCGATCCAAGGTCACGGCATAACCAGTGCTTTGCTACACGTCGCCTTAAACAAGGCCCAAGATTGTGCTGTCTTTATATTACTGCAATCATATAATTAGCATAAACAATAAAATTAGGAGAAAAAGTTATTTTTAATGTTAAATCTTATTATTAGGTTAAAAAAACACAGTTTAAATATAAATATGTATAATATAGAAATTTGAACGGGTTAACGTTCATAGTGAGTACGTCAGTAGTGATAAAGACAGAACATAAAGCAAAGCTAAAAATCAACCCCTACGTTAACTATCGTATCGAGGCATCTTTAAATGTCCTAGTATTTTGCATTCTAGTATTGATATGTTTTTAAATGGCAGTAGTTTTTTTTATATATCATGCTCGATAGAACATAATACAATACTGAATTAATAAAAGATAATTACTGCCACTTAAAATATATATCAAATATTTGAAAAATATTAAAACAACTAAAAATGACCTATTTGTTAATTACGATACTTTACGTAGGAAGGGTCGAAATGACGTGCAAATTACATCTATTTATTGCGCGCACTGATTTGTTCAATGAAAAAACGTGCCTACATGCGCACAGACTTTTTATGCAGCACGTCACCAAAATAGCGTCACGTCATCGATATGAAAGAATAAAGCTACACCTAACCTGTAAAATACTTCAAATATATTCTCTTATAGAATATTAATAATTGTAATATAGCTTTGGTGACTCTTTTTGATGCGTCTGTATAATCAAAATTAGCATTATTTTTTTCATTACGTGTGTGGGGGCGGCGATTCAAATCGCCAGTATCATTGCTCCTATCGACGGACGACGCGAGCGACACCTGGGTTGGGAACGCAGGCTGCATTCTGAGCTCTATCCTCAAGAACTGATGCTCAATTTGTGTTCGTACGCTGTCTGTTTAACTAGTCGAGAATAAAATGAATTATTGATCTTTTGTATCGATGTGTATTCTTATTACTCGTATATATTAATTAATACTTGTTATACATAACGCATAGCAATGCATCTCAGAGCCTCGCAAGATCTTCAAATTGTCCAAAATAATTGCAGATATGGCGTAATCATCTGAATGATCACGTAGAATCACGAGACGATCACGTCTGCCAGTCAACAGCTAGTTCTCTCACGAATAAGTAGAGCATTTCGAAGTAAGAAGTGCACGTGTAAGAATTAATGGGTTATTTATTAAAAACTAAAAATAGAACTGTTCAATTCATCATGGCTATTTCATTTCAATGTATTTTTTGCACAATACTGATCTGGAACTCCTGCCAAAACTCAACCACTAGTTCTCTCAAGATGACATGGGCATTCCGGGGGAAGTAGTGCCTGTGTAAGAATTAAAATATTAATTACTGAAAGTATTAGAAATTAGTGATGGGACCAATCGGAATCGGAATCGGGCATCGGAAATATCGGAACTTTTTTGGGTATCGTAATCGGAGAAATTTTATCCTAATTTCTGATTCCAAAAACGATTCTTTTGATTGAAAGTTTTTAGTGCGAAAACTTTTAATTATTAAAGGAAATAATTACTAAAGGTAAAAAACTAATTATAATCATAATAATAATAATGATCCCTGAATAGTGTCGTAAATATTATTAAACCCAAAATTTTTTTTTATGTACTGAGGATATGTTTTAAATGTAGGATAGGGTGGCGATGAAAGTGCCACTTTTTACAATTGACAGTATAACGTGATTATGGAGCTTTTATGTTATACAATACTTAATGTGTATTTAAGAAGATGTATCTGAGACTCATACCAAAAACAATAAATAAACATTAAAATCAATCAGATTAGTCAAATGGAACTTTTAACCCCACAGGTATTGGAGTAAAAAGTTCAACCAGTACCAAAATCTCTTATTCGTTATCCTGGAAAACCCGGCGTGCTGATATATACCCGCCCCATGTGCTGCTGTTTCAGAATTTTCTGATAACCGATTCATGAATCTATTCAGTGACATTCTACAAATTTCTAAATTGTTTAAAACAACACGCAAAGATTTATTTTCCCTCATCATCAATTCAACAGCTTGTTTCATAACGCTGATGGAAGTCTTTCCCCGCTCAGTTTTTCTCTTGTAAATCCTTATTCTGCAAATAAGAAGAAACAAATGTGAGTGTACATATTTTGTACAAATAGTACCGGGAGTGGGGTAGAAAATGCCACCGTGGCACTTTTAACCCCATACCAAAATATCAAAACAAATATCAAATCATAAAACAATGACAATCTATATGGCTAAAAATGCACTCTACATTTATAAATAAATATATAAGTGAATAGGATAACTTACTTGTCATACACAGTAGAAGAAAATGTAGTCACAAAACCAAAAATTGGGCAATTTTAAAATTAAACTGGCCAACCATAAAAACAAATTATAGACGCGTGCACCTCCGACTAGCACATTTACTCGACTGACGAAGTGCGAAGCGAGGCAGAGGGGATATCACCACATCACGCGGTGTTCACATGCTCGTTCACATGTAACGTTTATGAGATATTTGCAATGGAACTTTCTTCCCGCGGCACTTTCATCTCCACCCAACCCTGCTTAGTTTAAAAATGGAATGAAACTCATGACATAACCTTAACAGCGCTTAAGGAACAATTTACCTATCAAAGCTAATTTCAGTAATTTCGCTCCAATTTTCGTTTAAAACGTCATTACTTTCATTCGCTTTTTAAACACTTACACACCACTGTTTAATATTTTATTTATTTGTTTAACGGATTGGAATTAGAATCCGGAATCGTATTGGAATCGGAGGTTTAAAGAAGTATCGGGAATTGTATCGAAAACGGTAAAAATTTTGGAATCGTCCCATCACTATTAAAAACGTAACAGAATTATGTAATTCATCATGGTTACTCAATTTCAACACTTCAATGTATTTTTTGCACAATGTGAAGGGCATTGTAAAGGAAGTAGTACATGTGTAAGAATTAATGAGTGATTCACTAAAAATCTAAAAGACGTCAAACAGAGATGTGCTTGTTATGTCAGCATCGTTACTACTCAACTTCATCACTTTAATGTATTTTTATAATGTTGATGTGTGAATGGTCCTGAGAAATAGCTTTCATTTCGACTGAACGGCAGCTTAAAGGTTAAATACATGCATACTTATATACAATTAATTAATTATTCTACTTTCATAATTCAACACAACATTCGCCACTCCGGTAACGTGACACAAGTCCCGCGGTACACAATAAAACAACACATGAACAGGTCTTATTCATCTGTCTGACAGATGCCGTGTGAAATTTGAATGAAATGCTAAAATTGAGAGATTTCGGTCCGATTACGTCAATGTGACGTTTTAAACGTTGACTACTATAAAAAAAATATAAAATTATTCGGACCATAGTCGGTTGAATTTTTTTTATATATTTTTAAAATCGGACTATTTAAATAAGCATCAAAGTATTTTTTTCTAAGATAACGTATTGGATACTAAAATTAATAAATTAAATGATTTAATTATCTACTCAGAACGCGATCATTAGCATGTGAAGCCCAGTGAGGCAGATATTAAAATACTAATGAACATTTTAGATAAATAATAAATAGAAATATATATATATATATATGCAGATTTTTTTTTTTTTAATATATTGTCACGTTCTGCTCGGGCTGACCGGGCATCTTATCCATACCATGGACCGAACGCCATGCCCCGAGCTTCAAGTCACCAGTTAACTACATCGATTCTTACAAGGTACGCGCGTTCTCATCGGGTGAAGTTCACGGGCCGCTACATGAGAGTCTCCTTCGTCTGTAGGGGGGGTTGAATACACAATAATAACAAATTTTGTTCACCATATAAACTATAATTTAATATTAATAACCCACCCACATTCATGTTTCAAGTTTCATGTAGCCAACAAAACAGGCCGCCACCTCACCAAAAATGACCAAGGACGCCTGGCCTCTCCAGTCGTGGCCCTTATCAGCCTCTACCACCCATCTTTTACTTTTTCTTCCTCATCTCGGCCGGCTCTGGCCTTGCCTCAACCTCTCGTCTCGATCCGCTCCAAAAAGTGACAGTTCCGCCATCTTTCTTCGCGCCGTGCTCTGATTAGCCGATGTGCTGGTTTCTCATTGGTGGCTGGACTGCAGCGGATCACATACACAGTGTGATATTTTATTAATTTTGAAGTTAAAACAAAGTTAACAAATAACAATAATGATATACTTAATTTAGGAGAACACATTCTTATTGTGAAGTTGTAATTATTCAGAACAGACGGTCTGTCATATTTTAAATATGAATTAAATATATTAATTAATTCATATCATTAAAATATCACAGACCTATGTTCTGAATAATTACAACTTCACAATAAGAACGTGTTCTCCTAAATAATAAAGTTGTATCAATGTGTCCAAAATTTAATAAAAATGAATTGATAATTCTGGCGTCTGCTTTCAGTTTACTCAAAGGTATTTGAGATTCTGTAAAAATAAGGTAGATGGCTCTGTCAAATGATGGAACGATTAAATGTATTAATATCAAAAAGGTAACATATGGGGTCGAAAATTGTCGCTAAAAATAATGTCGCTGTAGCTTAGTTGGATAAAGCACCTTCCCCGGTTAGGAAAGAGATCCAGGTTCGAATCCCGGTGGCGCAACAACAATATTTTTCGATAAAATTGATTTTATATGTATATCTTTATAATTAATATATTTAATATACTTAATTAACTGACTGAATAACACATTTTTTCGGTATCTTATATTTATATTAACATTGTGAAATTGGTATCGCAGTTCCCTTGTAAGTTCCGGGTTCGAATCCCTGCGGCTATCAAATATTATTTCGATAGATAGATTTTCACTATTTTCTTTCTAGATTTATCTAATTCGATTTATAGTGATATAGTGACTATAAGGAATTACAAATCTTTAAATAATAGACGTGAAATCGAGTCGGACAACGCATTATAGTATAGCATCGTAGTGTGAGACAGTTCAAAAGGAAATTTATTTGGGCGCGCTGAAAACGAATACTGGTGTCAGTGGTCAGGCAAATCCATGATGTACACAACTAGCCAAAGTTACTATGAACCAACTGTAGAGAATACGAAAAGTCAGTGACATCAAGAAGAATTTTACGTTCAACATCCCTCAACACGACGCACGAATGCCTCAACTATACAACAAATACAGCCCCTATTCAAGGATTCTTACAATAATTCGGTCACATTGGGCGTCAAAGTGAAAACAGCTCAGAAATTAAGTACATCCAGGGCCAACTTTGGAATAAAACCTTAAAGAGTGCCACGACGGCGGATAGCTGGAGAGACCTGGAGTCAGCTGTGAGGGCAACCCAGGACCGGGAGTTACGGAAGTGCATTACGACCAGAGTCTCATCTGATTGAGGCCACAATGTGTCAAAACTGACATGAAGGAGGAAAGAAAAAAACAAGAGATATTTTTAAAGAAACTTTTGTTAACATATTTCCTTACATTATATTATATTAAGGGTAGATACTAGTTACAATTTCAGCAAACTCTATATTTTTTATTTGGAGAAAAACACGTAAAACTTGTTGGAGTTTGAAGAACAATATATTTATGAATGCATTTATTATTATGAATTACAATCGCTGGTTTCCAATTAGTTCAATTAAATTTCCGAGTAGCAAATACTACTAGATATTTTTCAAATCCTAATATGACGGTAAGCAAAGATAAGGTTTTAAATAACCAATTTACATCAAAAATAACTAAGTTTGATTTATAATATATTAATACAATGCGTATAAACTATATGTGAAGAAAACTGCTTTAAAAGATAAAAAAAAAATTAAATTATTTACAATATTGTTTTTAACTCATAATGTGGTTAAAACAAAGGTTGCAAATAATTAAAATTAAAATGAATAACCACAATTTGAAGTTTGCAATAAATATTTTTAAAAATGGAGGCTGCTGACTTTGCAACTAATATCCATAATAATATCTTTACATTAACAACCAATTTTTTGTGTTTTTGGATTTATAACCGTTTTTGTTGCGAAAATGTCAGAACGTAATTATTTATTACACAACGTACAAGTGTTATTACAGTTGGGCGACATAACTATAATTAACTTAATGGAGGAGCCATGCACTGTCGCGTTGTGCGGATTCATTCATTAAATAATTGTCTGTAAACATGTTCATAATTTCAGATGCAACTGACAATGAGAACCCAATTATGCCTCGCAAGAAATGAAATTAATTATTAACTCCTTTAAATCTCATCGCTAAAAATGTAAAAATTAAGATAATTTTTAAATAAAAGTTATTCGTTAACAGCAAAAATGTGTTCTCCTTAATATATACCAAAGTTTTATTAAAGTTTCCAAATTTAATGAAATGGATTAATTAATTTTAATTCTGGTATTTCCTATAGGGTTTTTACTCAAACGTTGATAGCTTTGTAAAATAGAATAGTAGATGCATCAATTAGAAATATTACAGAATATATGTTCAAAATTTGTGGAAAATGTATTCTTTAGGAGAACACATTCTTATTGTGAAGTTGTAATTATTCAGAACATAAGTCTGTGATATTTTAAATATGAATTAAATATATTAATTATAAAGATATACATATAAAATCAATTCTATCGACAAATATTGTTGTTGCGCCACCGGGATTCGAACCTGGATCTCTTTCCTAACCGGGGAAGGTGCTTTATCCAACTAAGCTACAGCGACATTATTTTTAGCGACAATTTTCGACCCTATATGTTACCTTTAATATAAATGTGAAATAATAAATAATGTAATGCTAAAAATAATGTCGCTGTAGCTTAGTTGGATAAAGCACCTTCCCCAGTTAGGAAAGAGATCCAGGTTCGAATCCCGGTGGCGCAACAACAATATTTTTCGATAAAATTGATTTTATATGTATATCTTTATAATTAATATATTTAATTCATATTTGAAAATGTATTCGATTACTTTAGCTAAAATGGAGAACGCGCATCCCCGGATAGGAAGAATTTCGAATCCCGGTAGTAACTAAATATTTTTTCTATAGATTGATTACTTCTGTATGTATATCTTTCTAGTTGATTAATTTAGTTTGTATTAAAAGATACTCGTTTGCCAGTTCATTTGCCCAGCTAATGAGCTTAATTTAGAATAGGAATATATTGATTCATAAATAAAAAACAGTTTAACCGATGTATGTATATAAATAAATAAGAATCCAATACATATGTATGTAAATATCGCTTGTGTGTGTATTATATGTACAGAACGCTTGGAAGGAATTAAAGAAATTTGTTTACTTTGTTTTTGAAATATCATAAAATACCTTGTATTTTGCTAGATTATCATAAAGTACGTTGTATTTTACCAGATTATAATAAAGTACGTTGCATTTTGCTAGATTATAACAAAGTACATTGCATTTTGCTAGATTATAACAAAGTACGTCATATTTTGCTAGATTGCCATAAAGAACGTTATGTTTTGCTAGATTATAAAGAAGTTATATTTTGCTAGATTGCCATAAAGAACGTTATGTTTTGCTAGATTATAACAAAGTACATTGCATTTTGCTAGATTATAACAAAGTACGTCATATTTTGCTAGATTGCCATAAAGAACGTTATGTTTTGCTAGATTATAATAAAGTATGTTGCATTTCGTATTAAGTGTACTTGAAGGGTTATTTATCTGGGTAGCACCCCAGACTGACAGATTTATTCGTTTTGCTTTGTGTCCCAAGCACCATAAAAATAAAACAATGTGTCATAAATTTGTACACAAACAGATTCAATTATTTACTATCCGTACACGTCGCAATTAATTAATAACAATTTTTACAAATTCGCAAGGGAAAAAATAACGCAATTTAGAAATACATTTCTGATCTGATAAAAGAAAAAATATTTTGAATTACTTTTTTTTAAATCTACAACTACACTTAAATATTACAATCAACCATAAAATGTAATAAATAAATTAAGAATTTTAAATAAATTAAAAAACAGAACCATCTTTTGAAATTGAAAAGTATTTTAGCTCAAAAGGTGAGCTGAGTATGTGGGTGAGTACTGAATAGAGTGGGAAACCCCGGAAACTGGAGAAGAGCAGTCAGGGATAGGATTCGATGGAATGTAGCCCCACGGAATTGCGTGAAGCTTTACTTTAGAGATCAGTGTGCTATCGACCAGACCAAACCTTTAACGATCTTGCACAGAAGCATCAGATCAACAATATTGCGCCTCATGCTGAGACATGTGTTGCGTGTACCGCGGATGGTGAGACGCGCGAATGACTTCATTCTACAGAAGCTGTACATCAAGAACAGACTCTCAATCTTGCAACAGACACTTTTCAGAGTCAAGAGGATGGGGAGTTTATGGAGATCACGACCCTCAGTCATGAGGAACCGACGTGATTGGTGACCTTTTTTAAATACATACTGACGTGCATGTATGAATTAAATTCAATGAAATTAGTTATGATCGCTTACTGACATGTGTTTTATAACAAGTATGCTGTACTTGCACCAAAATGCTGGATAATTGTGCCGGTCCCTCATTATAAGAAACCGATGTGAATAGTACAAATTACGAGCCGTAAACTTCATCTGCACAGGGGGAGAAACGGGTTTTACTCGAAGAGCCTTATTTATATAAAACGTATTTTTCAAACGATTTCTTGATTTGTTTATTCAATTCGGTCACGCAATGGTTAATTAATGTGTACATGAAAATTATGCCCTTATTGAAGTTTTAGCTGCCTTAACAAAATGAAACATTTCGCTTGTTATAATTGAGTAATATAATAGGTAGGTACCCCTATATTAACATACGATAAATTATTGGAAACGTCGACCCAGTTCCTGGGAAGTGAGCCTTCTGATATTCAAATGCAGCACACGCTACGACAGGCAAGTCGTCTATTTATTATTTATGTATTAAATACACATGTAAATAATATATAATGTGAATGTACTCGTAAATAATAATAAAATCATGTATTTTTCTTCTTCGTCTTCAACGGCCTCGTGAGACTCGGAAGGCCATCACAGCAGTCACAATATATCTTACAGGTCTGTTTTGACATTATTACATTACATTATATGACATACTTATTATTCTTATCATTATAGTAATAGCATAATTTTACAAATATCTAGATAAAGAAAACAAAAAATATATTTCATAATTGATAACACACATAATGTTCTTGAAAACATGCTTTAGTAATGAATCAAAGCATTTTTTTCGGATTCACTTATCGTAATTTTTCATGTACCTATTTGATGGATAAAATCTTTATTTTTATTTTTACTTCAACTTTATTACAAATATTATAATATTTATTATTTGTCAAACAGTATGCCTTGTTTATCTGTGAAAAATCTATTCACATATTTCTCAATAACTCAAAAAGAGATAATTCAACTAGTCTTATTTTCGGAAATAATCCTGTACTTCATTTTATTTATCGAAAGAGACGTTTGTGCAGTCCGTGTAGCGTTCTCCTCCAAAAGCAAATTTCGATTTCCCTTTTAATTTCTAATTTGATTTTCCTCTAAAGACAATCCCTGTGATTATACTCCCATGTAATTCTTTTGAACTTTCGTAGTCCACCGTGCACTTACCAAGCCTCAGAGAATCGAACACCGCTGCTTGCCTCGCGCCTCACTTCACGCATATTGTACGTCGAACGTCAGTCCATTGATGTTCTGTTCGTTCTTTGGGTGAATTTGAATATTATCCCCAACAACTGTTAAAACTGTATATGATGACCTTCTCATTTATTTTATTTTATCTATCAGCCTTGTAAGGGATGACAGGTATGATCCAGACTATATTTACCTCGTTGTGTTATATACATATATACGTATATATATATATTACTTTTAAAATTAGCAATATTAACTTTGTGGTTAAAATTCATATTTTAATTTATTATATTTTTTTTATTAACCGCTTGAGTGATTAATTTTTATATAAATCACAGATAAAACATAATTATAATAATGATTATTGGCGTAGGATTTTATACATAAATAACTTTTCGAATCAAATATCTAAACACCTACCTCGAAACATTAGACCGGCATTTTATACAAATAGTATAGGAAATTTACTCATAAATTCTAAAGACAAAGATGATAAATTTAACAATTCTGGTGTCTATAAACTTAGTTGCAAGGATTGTGCTGCATTTTATATTGGTAAAACGGGTAAAAATTTTAATATAAGAGTAAGAGAGCATTTGAGATGTTTGAACAATAGTGGGTTTTTAGAATTTTCTAATCATTTGATAGAAAATGGTCATGGTTTTGATAAAAAAATGGTATTGTCAATTTTGCACATAAACGGTGTTGGTCACAAATTAAATAATTTGGAATCGTTGGAGATAAATAAAGCGTGTAAAACTAATCAAAATATTATAAACAACCAACTAAATTTAACTACGAGTCCCATTCTAAAATTTTTTTCTAAAAATTATTCGAGTTAATTTGTATTAAGTAACGATTTGAGTTAGGTACTAAAATTATTTTTTTTAAAAATAGATTCTGGCAAAGAAACAATAATATATGTTTTAGTTAGTTATGACATCCTGAAGAAGAAAATGGTATTTTTCGAAACCGGTAGATGTATTTAAACTCAATTAAGTGGTTAATAAAACAAAGATAATAAATAAAAATATAACATATATATTTTTTAATTCTCGAACACCATCGCCAATTTATCTAAATAAATTATTTAATTCGATGAGACAGCGTCTGAATTGCGGAAGGACTACTCATTCGTGATTTTTAGCTTAGCCATGTTAATGTGGCTATAAATGAACCAGTACGTGCGTGCCTACTGTGGTGTTTGTACGAGTAAAAGGTAACTAAACTACCATCAAACCTTACAAAGAGCTTTATGAATATAGCCCGTACATTAAATAAGCATTAAAAACATACATATAAATTTCAAACGGCTTACTTTAACTGACTGTGCAACGTACAGCATAAGTTGACAAGGGATATTGTGCCAGTAACTGTTAGAGATATTCATCAACCGTTTATTTTAAATCATCAAATTTTTTATACAGTTTATTGTAGCGTAATAAAATGCCCATAATAAGGGATGGCGCAAAGAAAATGCCATTAACACAGAAAGATGAAGCAGAATTGTATGCATCAATACGTACGCTCGACTTACACGATAGCCACGTCTTCAGCTTACAATTAGCCCTTTGGACTCATCGAGAAAAATGACGGCAGATGATCTCTGCTTGATCACAGAAGAGTCGTGTGCTGGTCCACGCGTTCGTCACGAGCACAACGCAACCAATGCATGTTACTAATTATCAAAATACGTCCAGTTTACTCTAAAAAATGAGCGCACGATGAGAGAGACGGGGAAGTCATTATTTCAATCAACTATGACAACTATGACACACTACTTACATTTTTAATAAATTAATTTAATAATTAGGTATTATTCAATATTAAATCAATCTAAATGAGATAGGCCTCAGACCCTCTTGGAAAATGAATATAAGACGAAGTTAATGAAATTTAGCATTTAGAGTTTGAAGCTGAGATATTAAAAAAGCAAACAATGTACAATTAGCAGGACAGTTCAGTAATCTGTAACAAGAAGCTAAAACTATAATACCAGCTCATCAAATCTTAAATTAGCCTTTCTGAACACATGAAGAACCAGTTATCAGTGCAACCCACGATCAGTCTGAATAAATGGAGACTGGAATGGTTGTATACAGACACAGACGTGAAAATTAAAGAAATTATGGTGAATCCGATTAGAGAACAGCCTGGGAAGCTGTGAAGATAAGCATGGAAACATTAATTAACCAAGAATGAGCGGGTGGGAGAAAGGATCCAAATTCTCGGAAAGGCGCAATAGCCAGATGGCTAATAGAGGTGGGTCGAAAGAGGTCGGGATTCTCTTGACCCATATTTAAAACGGAATACATCTCATATCAATATTCTTACTATTTTTAAACTAAGCTAAACCCTTATGCTATGAAAATAGGACTAACTTACTGGTGTCCTCAAACGAAACGCGAACTCCCGACCAGTAGACCAGAGTCTTAACCACTAGACTAACTAGCTACTCATATTATGAGGTGAATGATGGAAATGTTTAAAAAAAGTTAATGGAATTTGGAAACCTGTGACTATTCTGTTCTATGTCCAGATTTGTTAAAATGTGTGTCAAAGACAACGAAAGTCAGGCTTGTATAGTCTCTGGTGCATTCTATATTTTTATATGATGTGGAATCATGAATCCTTAAATCAAAGGCGAGAAGATGAATTGATGCCTTTGAGATGTAAAAAGGACACATTCTATTTCATTTCATATATTCATTTCAATTGATACCCTAAAAATAATTACCGAAAACTGAGGAAAAAATTGATGTACGAATTTTAAAAGGAAACAATGCAACTGCTACCACTAACAATATTTGTTCAGGGTATGATGAAATTGTCTTTACCCTTTAACACGCCAAACTTTATATATTACTCCAAGCTATAAGCGTGTTAACACGCACTTTTGGACCTTACAAACTTGCAGGGATTAAAGTCATATGCCATCTGTGGACGACAGCTCCCAGCTTTTGATAAATAAGTCAAGACCCTTAAAGCCTAGTCTAGTGGTGTCTTCCATTTCAAATAGAGTTGGCAGTTAAAAGGTTAAAAACTCAAAAGAGTATTATGTGTTTTAGCAAGTTTTGTTCAGAGAATGTATCAATGGAAGACGAGCCCCGCTCTGAACGTCCCATCGACAGCACAGTGGATGCAGACCTTCAACTGACCTTAAGAGAACTTTCAGTTATATTTGATAATGTAAATAATGTATATTTAATAAAAAACCATATGTTTTGCAGTTGCAGTTTCATAACATAGTTATGTGGTATTTTTAACACAAATTAAATTGAATAATAGATGTATCAATTAAAAAGACTACAGAATATTAGTTCAAATTAGTCAAAAACATGTTCGGTTGATATAGCTAAATTGATTTCCCCTAATAGGAAAAGATCCAGGTTTGATAGATTTTTCTGTATATCTTTCAAATTGATTCATATAATTTGTGTTTGATTAAATATCTTTTAAAATATTGTAATTTTTTATTTACAATAAACGGTAACTACTTTCGCACCAACCTACTATTATATAAAAATAGTTTCTTACAAATACAAGCACTCAGTTGGCTGAATTAAATGCCACTTTTATTATCGAACTTATAACACTTTCAAGATACGCAAAATGCCTAACAACAAATTCTCGCATAATACATTGGGCCGATAGCATCGCGCTGTAGAACGTAAATATTTGTATTTTATACCGAGATGCAATCTTTTGCGGTCCCCCCGGTCTCCGAGTGGCGCAAGACCGGCGTGGCGTGAGCGAAAATATTAACTGCCCTACTGGTGTTATAATAATGTTAAATGGAATGTAAGAATACTAGAGGAAATTAAAATAGTTTGTGTTATTAGGGCGCTTGCGGTCCGGCCGAGGGGGTGTTGTGTTCCCTTACACCTACGCGATCTAGAAGATTAATTTTGTGAAACAGGTAATATGCTAAACAGTTAATTATTATTCGACTTACTTTTACTTAAGCCGCCGTAATAATATAATGTGATTAAGGTTTCAAAAAAATAATCTGAAAGTTATATTCAGAATTATTGTAAAATCATATACAGTCCGTCATTTATTTATTTATTTATGGTAAATGATATTTTAATATTAATGAAATCGCATTCTTAAATAATGATATACTTTTACGTAACAAGTAAAGCTCTCAAATCGGTCCTACTCATTCACTACCCAGTTGATATTTTCAATTGATGAGGAGGATAGTTTTTTTTTTTATTCTTTAGAAATTTTTTACAATTTTATAATATGATTTAATTGAGTATTGTAAATACTAAAATTACATATTTTTTAATCGCTTACCTCTCCATAAAAGAGACTAGCTCTTGTGCTTGAAGAGGGAGTTACACTATAATAATTTATATAGAAGTTAAATGTCATATATAATATAATATTATTTATTATTTAATTGTGTACTTCTGAAGTGTTCATTTAATTTCTTTTTTTAGTTCTTTTATATCCTTTATGTCTTTAATTTGTGTTGGAAGTATATAAAATTTTGCTGATAGTGTTTGGTGTTACATTTAGGGATTTTAATTTATTTTTAAATCTTAATGATGTGCTTGTTTCAAATTTTACAGTGTTATTTACTTTAAGTAATTGATTAATTGAGATTTTTTCGTTAATGTTTTCTATTTTGGGAACTGGGAATTTTGCAAAAAGCGTTTGTGTTGAAAAATTTGATCTTTTTTTAAATATTACTTTAATGATTGTTCTCTGTATTATTTTTACCAAGCTCATTATGTTATTGTATGTTTCTTCCCACCCAATTATTCCATAGTGGAGTAGTGAGTGAACAATAGCAAAATATACATTTTTTAAGTTATTTATACTTAAAATGTTTCATAATCTTATGAATATATAAATACATTTTCTTATTCTCTTCATTAGATGTTGATCAATAATTAGGTTTAAGATTGTCCATGAGTCGTTACAGGTAATTTTGTTGCAGTTGTCGTTATGGATAGTAATTTTTATATTGGGTAGTGTTTGAAGACTTTTGATTGAAAAGGGAATGTAATGGATTTTTTCGGAGTTTAATGAAAGTAAATTACTATCGTACCAGAGTTTGAGTGTGTTCATTGAGTTGAAATGTTTAGTTCCACAACTCGCCCTAATGAATATTTATGAACCCTTCATTTAGAGTAAATGGTAAAAAAAAAAAAACTATTCTAAGTCTACAGTCTCATTTTCAATTAAAATATGTATAATAATTTATTTAAATGTAACGCAGTGAAATCATTTTAAATATCTAGGTTCGGTATAAACCCGAGCCAACAAGAAATCTAACATCCAAAATGATATCTTGAATAAAATGGAGATTTTTTTCAAAAGTATTGTGCATCAAAAGAGTACCTGTACAACATATGAGTAAAGTATAAACTGAAGTGAGACCGTTCAATTAAGACGAATAAAAGTTACACGTTGCCGAAATGAAGATGAAGAGATATTTTGAGGGGTTTACCGTCGAAGACCGGATAAGAAATTAAAACCGTTCGAGATAACTTAAAGGTTACCCCTATCTCAGAAAGGTATGGGAAAATCGATGGAGGTGGTACGGTCCTGTTGACAGAAATGAAGATATCCTTCGTCTTTCTCTCATCAAAAGCAGTAATGACACATTCGATGACGGCATTGGTGAATTTGTCGGCACCAATTCCAGTTCATGGCATTTCTTATACCTTCCAAAAGTGGGCTCACCATCAACGTTTTAACCTAGTTGGTCTACCGTGTTGGTAACATTCCACAAGATCTTGTTTCTTCCACCCTTATGTCCACCACTAAGATAAGACCGCTAGCGATAAAGATATCAATGGACCTAGATGACTGACCTCAAATAATGGGAAAACGTTAAGAGAAAAAAGATTGAATATATGCAACGGATACTTAGATAATCCGTAATAAGGATAAGTGTAAAATAGACATACGTATTAATCGTGCACTAAAGATTTTTCCAATTTTTCGGCACATTGTACGTCAAAATGAAAAATAGAAGAAAAGATTATCCTGGGTACAACTTTGGACCGAAGAAGATCTGGAAGGTTACCATAAATACGCATCTGGCTGGAGATAACCTGGAATTAGCTGTGAGGGCTACCCTGGACTGACACTTGTGGAAGTGTAATGTAATGCATCTTCCGTGTCGAGTCGTATCTACTATGCATATTTTATTGACATTACTTACACGCTTACCATCACGCCGTTTTCCTGCGGGGGGAAGCAGAGAAGACAGAGCGCCACACTTTTCTGTCCAGACACGTGATTCTCGCCTCATCCACATTCATACATCTACTCATATTAGCGACCAGTTATTGTGCCAAGTCATCCACGGACGTTCTCTATTTCTGGTGCCGTCAACACTTGCGTCATATATCTATTCTGCCATTCACTCCTCATTCCTTCTTTAATCTTACTCACTACTCTCATTATATTTTATTGACTTAAAAAAAATATATATATTCAATATGTTAATATTAGACTTTTATACTTTTATTGAGAAGAACACATTCTTATTGTGAAGTTGTAATTATTCAGAACATAGCTCTGTGATATTTTAAATACTAATTAAATGTAGTAATTAGAAAGATATACATATAAAATCATTTTTATCGAAAAATATTGTTATTGCTACCGGAATTCTAACCTGGATCTCTTCTAATCGTGCATTATCCGATTATGCTATACCAACACATTGGATATTTCTAATTAATACATTTAATTTGTATTTTATACTTTTATAAATTTACAGAAAATAGTAGGTGACACAGATTTAGGTGACGGTTGATGAAAAAATGTTTTTTGTCAATATTCACAAGAATACCCTTGTACGGGGGGGTACCTGAACATCGCGGTGACAATGAATGATTGACAGCTGAACGCAGCCAACACGCATGTCACCTAATTCGTCCGTGGGACCATGTTGACGGTGTTTTTTTTTTATTTTAACAATAGACCACATACACCGTTTTCTGTCTACACTGACTACAAAACCGACTCAATATCTTTCCAATCCTACAACAAAATTTACAGTGATGTATGCTAATTTTCCTTTACTACTTCTCTTACTTGTTATTGAGTATCTCTTGACATGCTCCCGGATATTGGAATATTGTTCTCTAATGATTGATAACGGGCGTGACTTGTTTCGAGACTTGTCTCGATGTACCGACTTGAGCGCAAAACGAACTATCATTCGTTGTTCAGAGCAGAGTGATCAACTTATGAAATTAAAGGTCATAAACTAATCGAGCTCATGGTTGGTTCAATCAAGCAATGTCTACATATGTATATAGCGCTAGAACATGTGACAAACAGTCATGTCACACACGCGGCAAACATGCGTGTAACATATCGCACACCTAAATAAAAATTAAGACAACTCAAAAAGTCAATAATAACATTTTTCTCCATTTTTTGTTACTAAATTTATGAAACTAAATAATATTTTAGGTCACACATGTATCCTGAAATGACACTATTCGAGAACTGGGGCTGAGTTAGTTGCGTATATGACAGAGTATCTGAATACAATAATAACTACAAATTCTTGTTTTATTAGTTGTCTTAGTTTTGATCTAGGTGTGCGATATGTAAAATCAAAAATCAACCAGATTTTCTAGAATAACACTAAATAGGTTTGATTTGTATACACGTTACGCAAAAAAAAAATATTTACTGACAAAAACTAATACAGTTATTATGCATCAATGAAGATATTGAGAAGTCAAAATAGTTAAAACTATTTAAAACCTCATAGTGGAAATAAAACACAAGATTTTTTATACATATAATATATATTTTTTATAAATGTAATTAATGAGTAAAAAATTGAGGGAGAATCATTTTTCGTACATGTACTCGCGTATGCTTATGTGTAAATATCGCGCTAGTGTGTGTTTTTCACACTAACACATACATAGTTCACTGAGAAGGAAGGAAGGAATTAAATTTCACGACGTTTATTTTTAACATTTTAAAATATTTTTTTTTTTAAATAGTCGCTTAACATTGCACTTTATGTATGGGGGTGTTAGGTATGTATTACTTTTTTAAATTTTAATTTATTATCTTTTTAATTTATTATCTCCGTTGGTAGACTGGATATCAAATTATCTATTTAATAGAAAAAATAAAGCGAACGGGCAAGACTAATTTTCGTATGGCCTGAAACAAAGATGTAGAATGATATTCAGTTAATTTCGCAAATATTAATGCTTAATATTATTTTGTAATAATCTCATACAATAGTATTTTCTGCAACGGTGCGGAATAATTAATATGACTTAAATATATTAATTATAAAGATATACATATAAAATCAATTCTATCGAAAAATATTGTTGTTGCGCCACTGGGATTCAAACCTGGATCTCTTTCCTAACCGGGGAAGGTGCATTATCTAACTATGCTACAGCGACAATATTTTTACCGGCAATTTTCGAACCTATATGTTACCTTTTTGATATTAATACATTTAATCGTTCCATTATTTGAAAGAGCCATTATCCATAGTTGGATAATGCACCTTTCCCGGTTAGGAAAGAGATCCAGGTTCGAATCCCGGTGGCGCAATAACAATATTTTTCAATCAAATGGATTTTATATGTATATCTTTCTAATTAATATATTTAATTCATATTTAAAATACAACTGAATAATTACAACTTCACAATAAGAATGCGTTCTCCTAAAATAAAATATTATTATCTCGGTCTTTTTAGTGGTCTGCCGATCGTAACGAAAACAATTAACAATATAAACAAATTCAAAAAAGGCTATCAAAAACATGTTTTTCACCTTGCCACAGATCAGATATGAAACTATTGCCGAAGAACTCTGGCCTGTGAATTTATCGACCGGTGACAAATTACGCAGAATCAAAAACTCACACGTCAATTTATTAATTTATACCTCGAAGCAACGCGTTCACGACACAACATGATATTATTATCAGCTGCAAAAAACCCCCAGGTAACAATATTTGCATGTACACTGAATCGTGTTAAAGGGTAATTTATAATACAAACGAAAACATGTTTCAAAACCGTCTCTGTTTCAAATAACGCTCGACACGTTTGTGGAGTAAAATTAAAAATTATCATTACATATCATCATTGCTTGCTTTCTCATACTTGTATTTTTCTTCTTTTTACGTATTATATTTATTTATTTAATATTGGCGTAATGCAGTACAAATAAATTATTTTAAGTACTAAATATTGTTTTATTTTTAAATTTAACACATTTTATTGTGAATTTACAATTTTAGAACATATATATATTTTAACAAATTAGATTAATCAATTTAAATAAATATGTTGAGACCGCCGGGATACGAACCCGGAACTTTTTATTTTTTCTATTAACTTTCTACGATCACAATAAATTTGAAACTTATTTATGTGGTCTTGAAAATTATAAATTATAATTCAAACGGCTATCAACTGCAATGAATCCTAAAAATCTTTAAGTTACTACGTTAGATGATGCTAGAACAAATTAATTTATTTTATTTTATCTGGAATATATAATTATATAATATATTTTTATTGTGAACTTAAGATTTTAGAGCATACATAGTTCTACTATATTTAAAACAAATTAGATTTATCAATTATAAATTCATACAGAAAAAATATTTTGTTACTCGGAACTTTTTCTTTCCGGGGAACTGCGATACCAATTTCGCTATGTTAAATTTTTCGAAATCTTAATTGGTTAATATACCAAAACTTGGTGGCAATCTTAATTGGTCAACATAACAATTTAGACTACAAGGGCTTGGCAGAAAGAGGACCTTCGAACATACATATGAATCTCTTTTCTTGACAACTGTCAAATAAAATACGAATAGTCAATATGTTTGCAAACATCCGATGAAAAAAATGATTTAATAATAATTGTATCCAAAACATTTTGATGATCCCCTCATTCACATGATTTGCGCCGATTTATTTTCATTTCATCTCGTGTAATATATAGAACTAATCCTCTCTACAACATCCTGAGGAAACCTGAATCTTTATGATCAAAATCTACAGAATACGATCAAATAAGAAGAAGGGTTTATTTATTTTGCAACATGTTATATGCATGTTATATGCATATGCATATGTTATATGCATCCATGCATGTATGGATATGTAACAATATTCCAAGGGCGGGGACTCCAAACAATCAAAAACCTATGCGTAACTATAATATCTGCGAAATTTTTATTTGTATTAAATACAAAATTATTTCTCTAGATATAAATAATACGTGTCGTATGATCAATGGTCATATACTTTTAATTGAAAATAGTTTCATTAATAATAAGAAAAAAACCACTTGATAAATTAACATGTTTCGAGACCAACGGTCCCTTCTTCAGGATACAATGTATACTCATATTAGCATAGACAAAAACAAAACTGAAATATTAGTGGTAGGTAACTAGGAACTAATGTGAAAACAAATTTAAAATGTAACTATTAGCAAAAAGTATTTAGTTATTTATAATGTTTAATTTGCTAACACTTTTTATTATTTCTAATATTTCACTTTATCTAATTGTAAACCCCTGGTATATAAAATTACTAAATCCTTATTAATGTCAAAAGAATGGTTTGTTTCTAAAACCTGATTGGAAAATTCAAAACAGTTGTTGCTATTTAGACACTGTTGGTATAAACAAAGTGTTTTCTTATTATTAATATAATACGTTGCCACAAATTAACTTTACAATTATTGAAGAAGTGAAAAAATAGTTTCGCTCATACATAAAATGACCTGAAAAGTTTGAACGTGTGATACATTCAAAATAAAATTAAACCAATTTAAATATCATCATTATCATCCGTTCGGTCTACCACCCACCTCTTCTCTGTCATTATTATTCGCTGCCATGTATTTCCGCAGAATTTGATGATTTTGTCAGTACAGCAGATTTTGGGGTGGTTCTTGATTCCCTTCGGGCACCACTGAGTGACTACATTTGTCAAACAATTGTCTAATCTATAAAAATCTTACATCTATTCTCAAATTATTGACATCATTAACTTTCGCCTTTGTTGTATATCTTCTGAGACATAATCATTTAAAGGCTGATCTATTTTCATGTCGTTCAGATTTTTAACATGATTTTTCAACATGTCTCGAACCGATTTTAAAAACGCATTCGCGTCAAAAAGCAGGACACATGTTTTCGAAAAATAATTAGAATGGCCCAGTACGAAGGCAATATATGATATTTTAGTAATGAGATAAATCACTTTATTTGACAGGTCGGATGATATCACGAATGAAATCTGAAGATTGCATTCGTAAGAAATGGCGGCGCTCACTGAGCTCTCCCGTGTACCTCTCTACAAGGCATCCGAGCTCTGGAAAAAACCGATGTAGGATAAATACTGTAATGAATCGAAAAATCCCATGTTTGAATCCAGAACCGGCTTGTATCATTGAATTTTATTTATTGACTAATTAAACAATTAAAATGTAATGAAAATATTAATAAATTAACTATATTATATATAAGATATAAGGTGTTTTGTTAGAGGTATAGAACTTTAAAATGAAATAAAACAAAAAATATAGTAATGGCCATGGTATTGGCTTTATTGGAAATAAAATTTTAGACCATTAGTGTTTGAATATGATTTCGTGCATATGGACGCCGCGGCTGGCTAGAATAAATCGCAATCAACCACTTTTTGGAGCATCTGTATATCGATATATCGGCATAACGCGACGAATTTCGTCTATCCTCTCTGATTTATCGGCGTAGACTAGCGACTTCACATATCCCTGCAGAAAATAATCCAAAGCTGTTAAATCACACGATCTTGGAGACCAATTCACAGGTTCATTATTATACGCTCATCGAATGTTTTCTTCAATGAATTGATTGTGGCGAGCGCTGTGTAGCATGTTGTGTCGTTTTGTGTAAGCCACAGCTTATCTACATTAATGCCATTCAATTGGAGATCGAAAAAGTCAGTAATCATGGATCTATAGCGCTCTCCATTAACTGTAACGTTCTGGCCGGTATCATTTTTTAAAAAACAACAGATTCCTCGGTGCGCACTGTACAACGTCTCTGCGGATGCGTATTATCAATTAGAGTACGCGTGGTGCGAAAACTATCCATGGTTATTCGAATTATTTGCTCGGGTGGACGATTATGTCGACCGTAAAATGGACGTAGCGCACGGTAAGTTTGCGAACTGAACCACGATTTTCTGATGTAAGTCTATTCATGGTAAAATGCCAAACCAAACTGTGCACAAATCAACGGTCAACTATCAAATTGGCTGTCGCTGGAAAAAATATTGCCAATTCGAAAAAAAAACACCATTTACATATACTTATATATCTGTGTCTTATATATATTCTATATTGTGTGGAATCATGGACTCTCAACCGTTTGCCTGAGACAATTCCTTCAATCTTTTAGGCATCTTGTGAGAAGGGAAGAGATCTTGGAGAAGCTTGTTGTGGTGGGCCACGTCGAAGAAGGACGAAGAGCAAGAGGTAGAGCCCTCACCCGTTGAACCGACCAAGTGGAATAGACAACTTCTCTGGTCTTAAGGTCTGCAAGATGACGAGAAAACTGGAGGAGCATAGTTAAGAGGGCGAGATTTCATAGAGATTGCGATCCTCAGTCATGAAGGACCAACGTGGTTGGATGGATAGGTATATAAGATATCTTTGTATTGGGTTATTATGATGTTAAAAATGAAGGAATTAGGCGACTAAGTTTTAAAAAGGACCGCTATGGTAGTAGTTTTGGTCATATGAAACGAATGAATGAAAAAAGAATAGTAAGACAGATAATAATAATAGAGAAATAAAGGACGTCCGCGAAAGCTTTGACCCGACCAGATTAACCAAATACTAGAAAATGGTCCTGTTAGAAGCCTCAATAATCGTCGAGCTTGTGTGAGATATATTAATATGGATAAGGCGAAAATTGTATATCAGGACAGAAAAGTGTGCCTATCTATGCGGCGAAACTGCGTGATGATAAGTTAGTTAATCGGTTGTCCAATAAGTTGTCAAAATCAAAACTAAATATACAATAAACTAATTTACTATGTATTCTCCATCATTTTCAAAAATGTATCAATTCCGCAGCGGTAAAAAGGTTGATCCTTTTCCAATGGAGGTTATCGTTTTGACTAAGTTTACAAGGTCACCATACGCCTAACTTCTGGACTTTTCCATTTGAATTCGGATGATTGAGAACTGTATGTGGAGATATGTTTTGCTAATTCCCATGTTGTTTAACAGTTGACTTCTTGGAGAAGAGCTTGTAACTTATATTCAGTATAATTCTCCGGCCGTCCAGACTTCGCTTAGTCATCAAAGTGATTAAACCATTTCCACAATAAAACCATGTCAGTAGGTAAATAATAATAATGTGTTTAATCCAGCGTGATCAGGTTTTTTTTTTAACCCGATTCGCTATAGAGATAATACATATTATGTTATACATTAACGTTATGAAATAAATATAATGCTATGAAAAGAAAAAGAAAAAGAAAACCAAGGAAAATATTAAAAAATATAAAGTAAAAAGTTCACACATAAATACACACGATTTAATTCGTGTAGAAGGATATATCGAAGATGAACTTTTTTATGAACCTGCATTATTCCATTGATTTTAGTGTAATACCTAATTAACTATAAAGACGAAAAAATAAAGAGTGTTATATAAATACACTAATATAAATTAAAATCTACAAAATGGTATATGATACTATTGACATATATTACAATTTGTGACAAATGTTGAATACAAAAAAAACCGCAGGAATTTAGTGGACATCCTATTATATTTTTATTTATTTTCTTTGTTTTATTAACCACTAAATTGAGTTTAAATACATCTACCGGTTTCGAAAAATACCAGGATGTCATAACTAACTAAAACACATATTATTGTTTTTTACCAGAATCTATTTTAAAAAAATCTATTTTTAAAAAAATTGCTATTTTTAAAAGGACATCCTATCATATAATAATTACAATAATTCTTATTTTATTTTCATCAGAATGATTAATTTCAATTTGGCATCTTCTTACAAAATATGGCAAATATTTATTTGATTATTTTTTAATTTTGTATTTCTATGCAGGACATACATGTTAAAAAAAACATTATAAAATATGATGTTAAATGTTATATTTACTTATTTTAAATGACAAATTTATTAAAATAAATGCTTAACTAAAAAGGTTCTCTTAAGAATTTTTTACATTTTGCCGTGTATATCCGATGTGTTTCGGACCATGGGCATTGTCGCTGATGCATTAATATTGCAATCCAGTACTTGACATGATACCATTAGCGATACACCCCGCTTTAGACACGGTATCCGAAACGTCAGGCAGTGAATTCGGCACGTTCAGCAGTGTTCACGTTTCGATAAAGGGTTTACGTAAATTGTACGGCATTCTAACCTCTCCACTTGCCCCTATAAACACAGCACAATGCCTGCGTGAACCTTGAATATAGTCTAAACATTATTGCGACAGTATGAGAAGGACCGGTTTTTAAATTATTCAGACCGATCATATTTCATGAAACAGCTCACGTTTTTCGATGAATTTTTGTATTAATTCGGACAAGCCTACCGCGGGCCGCTGGCATTCCTTACAGGGAGCCCGCTCGCAAGCGAAGCTTTTCAAAAAACTCACAAAAATTGCTTCATTAAAACGATTTTTATCATTAAAAATGATTTATTCGGTATTGGCGGAATGCCGATACAACTATGCGGAGTGTTCCGTCGGCACTCGACCACCAGCTCCGAGTGAAAAGCATCTGCTAAAGATTCTTTTTTTATAAGTTAAAATATTTAAAGCTTTTTTCTTTCCTTCATCGCTGTGATTGGATGTTAAAACGATGTAAATATCGACTTGCGTTTTATTATTTAACGCCGAATGCAGGTTAGGTTACTCTCATTCTTATGTGACCCTGTAGCCCATCCTAGGATGGTTGTTTAAGCTATAAATAAATATATATTTATACAATATGTTCTATACCGCGTTCGTTAGATTGCATCAGGAAAGTTTTTGGGCAAATAACACCTTGTAAATGAATCATTATTTTTAGGAGAACACATTCCTATTGTGAAGTTGTAATTATTCAGAACAGACGGTCTGTGATATTTTAAATATTAATTAATAATCTTTAAATAATGGAATTTTAAAATTTTAATAATGCTTTTTCATAGCATTTTTCTGTAGCATAGTTGGATAATGCACCTTCCCCGGTTAGGAAAGAGATCCAGGTACGAATCCCGGTGGCGCAACAACATTATTTTTCGATAAAATTGATTTTATATGTATATCTTTCTAATTAATATTTAAAATCATTATTTTTTTAGTTTTCTTCTTCTGCCAGTCTGCATCCAGCGATGAATATAATTCTCCCCCTTTGACAGCTCTCTGTTTCTTGCAATTTGCTTCCAATTCCGCCCAACAATTTACTGTATGTTACTTTCGACCGGTTTACCGAATATAAATGAATTATTATCATTAAAATGTCCTAATTTACTAAATATTATTGACCAGCCATTTTTAAATATATTCGTAGAGGATTGATTAATAAATTCTAAATAATTGTAATACTTATATTAAATAATAAACCTCAAGAATTTTAAATATTTTTATATTAAATTAAAAATAATAAACAAAAGCTATAATTGAAATTAAAATGATATTATGGCCAGTATTACACACAAATTATCTTTCAATGAGACTTTGATATCTAAGAATAAAATCGCTAAATGTACGTGCATACTGATGATTCATAAATCGCTCCGCACTGAACTCAAACGGTCATTCTGGAATACAATTTGTCTACTTTAATAATCGATTCCGCGGATAAAAAAATTGCATTTCTTCTACGCGATCCACGCTTTGACGTCGGCAATAAATTAATCCAAATCGTCGTAGACTTTGCCCGTCGGCCAATTTTCGAACGAGCGATTAACATGATAACCTGCAAGTACTTCATCAGTAGAGTATGAAGAGTCTGATCATCAAAATCAAATCTTTTTCTTCCACATCTTTGAAGCATCATCGGATTTGAAAAAGTTGAACTTGACTCTCACTTTTTTCCAAGTAATAAAGCGATATTATGCCGAATAAGGAAAGTGGTTATTAAAACAAAAAAAATATATTAGTTTAAAATTATAAAAAAATTCAAATTTAACTGATTGGAAAGGCTCCGTTAATTGTGTTAATCATGTACAACCTATTCATTTTTTTTTCTGGTAACTTTAAAATGATCAAGTCGACCACTGGTCAGACCTCCTTACTTCTCCTTGTAACAAATATGATCGCTTTGAATTTTGATCGTATATTATTCATATGTTTTAACAAATACCTATCAAAGAGGATCTATATTTGATAAAACGTGATTGCGCATTTTTCAGCGACAATAATTTTTGTAAAAAGTTTTAAAAACTACCAATAATTTTATGTTTATAAACTAGGTAAAAGATTGATTTTTGTTTCCTCAATTATATTTTTTTCAATGAAAGTGTCATGTTCTTATGTTCGTGTTAATATAATTTAAATGCGCACGTTTGTATTTTATTGTAAGAGTTCAAAACGGGTGGTAAAACAGCTGAAGCTGCTCGTAAACTATGTTTTCGGCGTGAGTGTTAGTAAGGAATTTACATTGCAATGGCGGTTCCAAAAATTGCGTGTTGAAGACGAAAGACTTAAAGATAAAAGGTGGTGGGTGTTCTATTTCAGTTGATAACGATAATTTTCGTTGAGAAATCAAAAACACACACATCCATTCAAAAGTTGACACATCCAGCATTCTGGATCACTTAAATTAGACAGGAAAATCAAAAAACCTCGACAGATGGGTGCCGCACGAACTTAACGAAAACGAAAAAAATCGCTGTTACGTTGTTTGTTCTACGCTGTGGACGCTTATTGACTTTGAAACCATACTCACCAGACATCTAACATTTATCAACTCCAGAACTCCTGAATTGTACACCACCAAAATAAATAATCTTAATTAATTGGTAAAAATGTAACATTATTGGTGCTTATTTCAATTAATAAACTTGATTACTAACTAAGAAATATGTATCAGAATTTGAAGGATATTTTTAGTATAACAGCAGCTATTTTCCTACTTACCTAATACCTGCAAAAGGCAATACACTAAATAATACAACAAAACTTTAATAATATAATTGACCAATAAATCACCAACCTAGTGTTCCGTAAATTTCCAATGTCGTAGGCGCATGCCAAACATACTCAAAAAATTATCGTAATTATTCTGCAGTAAAAAAAATTACGAATCCAAATATGAAAATCGATATAAAAACTTAAAATCACGGCTATGTGCAGTATTTTTGCAAATTTACGTCTATGAAAATGCTGCCTGCCCAATTCTTTTTTACATTGTATAAGCTTCCATGGTTCATTATGCATTGTAACATGGAATGCTATAAAGGAAAATTGTATATTCATATTTATTTCAAAATCGACATTAAAATTTTAATCATTCCTTGTAGAAGAACATCAAGTCAAAAATATCAATAATTTCTATTCGGTCAGAGCTATTATTATACCTAATGGTAAACACATACTGTTGGCTTCATTGCTTCGTACTTAATCGTATATAAACGTAAATACAAAATGTATAATATATCAGATAATTATTCAGATGTCAAAGTGAAGTTGTGGATACAACCATTGTGAACGTCACATAATAAATATAGTGAACATTATCACATTTTGTCTCTGGAGACATTATCACTTTCCTTAGCTTTAGCTTTTTTGTTTTTAAAATAAAGATGCGTACATATCACATCAATATTCTGACTATTTTTAAACTAAGCTAAACGCTTGTGTTATGAAAATAGGACTAACTTGACGGCTTCCTGGAACGGGGCTAGAACTACTATCACTACAATCACTAGGCGAGTATCGTAACCACTAGACCACGAGCTCCAGCGCCCTGCTGGTGTTGTGTTCAGCAATGACTTCGGTGATTGCTGTTTAGTCATCCGCTTCACATGGTCCATCCAATGATGACTTCTTATTTTAATAAAAACTTGATTAATTATTACTAATTACTCATTAATCCAAAAATACAGCCCATTTTTGTAGCGTCTACGCCAAAATTCATTGTTTAAAACCGGCCAAAAATGTTCGTTTCAGAAATATCCAGTGCACACTCATTCTGCTTAGGCAGCACCCAGGGGTGGGCTGGAAGGGGCTCGGAGGGGCTCGCGCGAGCCCCTTATTAAATTAAGTAAAATCAATATTCTCAGATCAAATCAGTATCTAACTGCAATCTGTAGATGGTTAAAATATATTCTGAAACAATAGACTTTGTTGCCTTTTGAAATTTCTGGTGCTTAATAAAAGAGACCTAGCCATTTTTTGTCTATAGACTAACAATTCTTAAAAATATCGATGTTTGATATATGTATATTGCTTGCAGATGTCCTTACATGTTCAACGCAACATTTTTGTGAACGATGCTTAGAACGAGTATCCTTCATACTTCATACATAGCATAATTGTGCACAGTTTTGAGGACAGTTCCTAATATGTATTACTTTATACCATCATTTACTAGGGAGAACTTCAGTTCCAATCCAGTGTTCTGTTTTGAAGCATGGAATTGTAGTGTAGAACCTATTTCTGCGTCAATCTTGGAACTCTTCATTTTTGCAATCGAAGGTAGATTTTTCAGCTATTGATATTAATTATTTTACGGTATATTAAGTAACTTTTGATTGTTTTAATAATTTTTGCGTATAATTTTATAAGAGTAGTAAAAAAATCCGCCCCTTCCCCGGAACATCGCGAATAGTCATTGAATATGTCTCAGACGCACATGAAATCACTGGTAAGTTTTGGTATTTCTGTACAGCAATATATACCATCATCACTATTAGCCTTTTATTCATTGCTGAATGAAGACCTCCCCAAGAGTCTCCGCTTTCCTCTGTCCGTTGTTATTCGCTGCCACCTATTTCCGCAGAAATTGATTAGTTTGATTAGTCTCTTGATTCCCTTCTAGTACCACTGGATTAGTGCATTCGATCTTCTTCTTCTTTATCTTTTGCTCAATACTGAGCAATGGTATACAATGGTTCTCTGATATGTCTAGAACTCATGGGTCTCCTCCATTCCTCGCGACTCTGAGCCAAGCTGATCACTTAACGTCTATTTTTGTCACCTAATCCTCTTGCACGCTTTCTCTCAACTGTCCTTGTGACTACGAACTTCTCATTATTTATTCTAGCAATACGTCAAAAATATTCAAGAATCCCCCCGCACATTGTCGAAAATCTTTTAGCAAATATTCGTACATTATAGTTTAAATAGTCAAGTTTTCCAATGTCACAAAATTATTCCGATAAAAACAAAATTATTATTCTAAATGGTACAAATTTTATATCATATCCGTCAAGTCACATTCTTTAGGAATGTCAATTTATTTTCAACATATTATTAACAAAATGTCGACTGGTTTGTGAGCAAAAAAATCATTGTAATCATTTCTTAACATGTGTACTCTTATTATACAGATCATATCGCCCATTCGATTCCCCAGAACATCAATCTTGTCACTGGCGACTGCAACAGGTAAAGCCACTATTACAGGGACAGCATACGGTATTTCTTCATATCAGTCTTCAAATGTACGACCGCATATCTAAAATTATATACCGAAAAATTCATAAATTCTTTCCGTCCCGTCAACATATGTGAAGGATTAGCGGTGATAATGAAAACCCGCTTTTAATCTTCCAGCAGTTTGAGACGCATCTGAAGCTAACGCGTATGTGCTGATTAAATAAAGGTTTAAAAAAAATCACCACAGTATGAATAAAGTGTTTCTCAAATAACAACGCATATTGGCCTATCTACACTTTTCCAAATAACTCCAGAAGCTGGCAACACGTTAACAAAATTTAATTCTAAAAGAATCAAGATTTCAAAACCTCTGTGCAGCATGGGTTTTGTAGAAAAAAGGTGTTAAGGAAAGAATGGGATTAGAAGACATGTCCTGTAGATGGAATCTTCTTCTCCTTCGTTATGACTCTTCGAAGAGTAGTCGTGATTGCTCCAAATGATAACACCACAACTAAGACTATTCGGCGCCATCCATGATCCATTGGTCGCAGACCGCCCATCTAATCGTCTTTTTCCTTGACTCTGCCTTATACCACCAATCTCTTCATAGTCCCCGTTTGTATTTTAGAAGATAAACTTTGCTCAACCTTTAGTTTCTTGTAAAATTGAACTATTCATTCTGTGAACTGTCCATGAGATTCACAACATACGCCGCTAGCACGGTACTTGAAAAGAAAGGTTTACGCTAATAAGCCAACAACAATTCCGATGTTACAGAACAATTTTCGAAATGAAATTTCTGAAATAATACGCAAAGTGTGCGAGGATGTCATGAAAAATAGGATTAAAAGAGCACGCATTTGTACCGCTACTAGAGGCGACCACTTGGCCAATTTTATATTTCATACATAATTGTAATAAACTAGAAATGTATAAATAAAAATCAAATTACAAAATTATATTTTATCTTCTAGTTATTTAAAAACAACATCAGCCTGGAGCATAATATTCATCCTGTATGTAAAACAGGTAAGAAACATTCTTTAATATTAAAGAAGAATTCAATATCTCGGACATGTGATGAGACATCCAGAGAAGTGAGAGATATAGCACCTCACAATGTAAGTAAAGATTGCTAGAAGTTAAGGCCCTTGAAGAAAGAGAACATTACGGTTGAAAAACCTATAGCAAAGGTTTGGTCAGTCTACTGTAGAGCTTTTCCGAGCCACAGTGAACAAAGTAATAGTAGCCAACGTCCGTTTGGCCAAGTGGTGGTCCGTGGATAAGACACAAAAAGAAGAAAAGCACATTAAATAACAGTGATTTTGTTGATGCAATGCTCCTCATTCATCTCTCTTCTGGACCCTATCCAGAAGTTTTCTGTGACTTTCATCTGCGTTCCCCTTCCTCTCGAACTTCTCTCAATCTTTCCATCAATTATATTTCTGAGGCATGCCTTGTGTCTTATTCATTATCCACTTTGATTTTCTAACATGGACCTCGTCTCTTGCACTCTCCTAATTTGTATTCTCTCGGTACAGCTTATTACTTTTATCTTTCTCTAGCATCACTTCTAGAATACTTGCATCTTAACTTTCTGGTTGATTTGAAGATTGTCTCTGGTTAATTGATTTTTAGATTCTTTTTTTGCAATATAAGTATTTTGTTTTCCACACATAAATAAATACACCAAACAACGTTCTCTTTCATATAATACGAGCTTTACAATATAAATACCTGCACATTGGTCATTTTACTTGACTGCGGGTTTCCTTTACGGACGAAATAATCATTTTTTTGTGCTGGTCTCAAAATATTGTAAAACCTTGCTATTCTCTATTTCTGCTATCTGTGAGATAAGTTTGATATATTATTACAGAAATCATTCAATGTTTTTGATGTACAATCATCTGTCATAAAACAGCCTCTTTTTCCCTAAAAACGAGGGGTTAACAACGTGAAGGTTCGTTGAATAAATAATGGCGACTCTTTTGATTAATCTAAATATTACCATACTAAAAGCAAAACACACTTTATGGATAACTCGTATCAATTAATTTCCAAATCCCGGGGTTACAATTTTACTCAGGATTGGAGTTAAATTATGAAGATGAAAAAATTATTACCCCAGTCATGTATGATCCATATCCACGAGACAAAAAACGCTCAAAATCTCGATGGATAAATAACTTTATTTGAGCAGTGGGAGTGATACAGTGGACAGTCAGCAGTGGACTGATGTACATATGTTAAATCAAATTAAATATATCCCTAAAACATGGCAGAAAACAAATATATTTCCACTCAGTTTCCATCGAAATTTGAACCTTTTTTTTCCAGTAGACTGCTCCTCCAACTGAAACTTATGTCTATGTCCTATTTATTGTATACAAAAATTATATCCTTTGGCATAGCAGTTTATTATATGTAGAATAGGTATTATATTGTTATAGTTTTCAAGGGCCGATGTATTATAAAGATCGTAAAATCATCAATAAAAATTAATATAATTTTAACAAGTTAGGAGGATATACAGAAAAATCTATCCATCAAAAAAATATAAATAGATATTATTCACCGTAATTAGTTTGATATTATTGAATATTGACTTTAAATATTATTGAAGTTAATAAAGATTTTAACGCGAATTTCTTGTTTTATTTCATGTAAAAGAAATCATGGCTATTAGAATATAGCTTGCTATGGCTATAAAGGTGCTTATCAATGCCCCTATGTAAATAAAATGTAAGCACGCCGTACTTGCCGGAAATGCAAAATAATATAATATATACAGCTAGAACTAATATATTATGTCATCATCATCCTCCTTCATGAAATCTCGATGTAGTTAAAATTATTCCACCTTTGTAAGTTAACTGTCAAAACGAACAAAAATGGCATCTAGATGATGATGTAAGAATCGCGGATAGACAATAATAAACATAAAAATGCTATTTTATCAATATAATGTGCATTTAAGTAAAGACGGAATCAGAGGAATGTTTTTCTCAGCAGATTTTGACAAATATTAGGTCGCAAACATAATTACGATTTCAGACATCTCTCTTACCTTAGACAGCATAGATAAGAAAAGATAATAGGTATCAATATACTTGTCAGTCCTCTGGTACGATTTCGCTAATCTATGGTTTTTTCTACTCGTAATAACGACAATGCATAATTAATTTCAAATTGAATATATATTTACGTATTGTAAAAATGCTATTAAATGTATAAAAGAGAAAAAATACAAGTAATCTTAACGTAGAGATATTAAAAATCCTTTCGTTTTTGTTCTACTCGCGCCTCACAGACCTGGCCGTTTAACCAAGCACTGTAGAGCCACAATGACACTACGTCCGAATCCAAATCCAGAAAGTCATAGATAATAGATGGGAAAACGCAATGTTATTATAGATACTATATTTTTCATGCGGTTCAATGCGACGTTTGATTTCAGAAAAATCTTGTGTTTCAGATATAACATATTTTGCAACCCAGGTTTACCATATGTACGTTGATCTTCTTCAATTTCGTTCCAGCAATATAAGGACTTTCATTGTAAGCTATGTTCTCATCTTCACTACTTAGTCCTACAGAAGTCGTTGATTCTCAGTGTTACTTGCTACAAGTACCGTTTTCAAAATCTTCCTTGAGTAGTGGATATGAGTTTGAGTGACCAGCAAGGATCTCTGTGAGTTCTCTGCCTTCTGACACACTACCAATCAGTGAAATTCAACCAATGGCGTACCTACGCCAATGCAAACATGGCCCAAAAGGTTCGCGTCCTACAATCACTTCGGTATCGTCAGTGGCATAACTACAGAAATAGGGCCTTAATGCAAAATAAGGGAACCCCCTGTATATTTATTGTATATAAGATGTAAGAATATTAAGTAACATGTGGTTTTATCAATCAATTTGATTCCTATAATATTTAGACTTTCATGAAAAAAACAAAGGTATGTTTTTAGGTATTAATATACGCTTACAAAATATATAAAACACTTCCTGCTGAGAACTACTGTGTACTTCAATAATATTTTCACATGTTTTGTTTTGTCTAACGCGAGCCCCAACGCGATGCATTGGCCGAATTAGCGTAGTTACGCCACTGGGTATCGTATGCGACTGTCGACACTTTCCCCAGCGTTAATGTGGGGGAAAAAAAAAAAATACTCCACAGCAAGAAATGGATCACAAAATTTAAAAAATTAGTTCTCAAGTAGACATGATACCATTTTTGTTTTCATTAATCAAGGGTATTCTTTTTTTTAATAAAATCGTACAGAGGGGACGTTTTCTCCATATCGTGTTTCGCTACTGGCTTCAACTCCACCTCCACCCACCTATCCTATACTTGTTCCATTATAATCACAGACCAGTAAATGAATAGACATGAAATAAAGTGTACATATAGAAAAGGTATTTGAAAGATTTATTGTAGGATGAAAGGCATTCTATAAACATTGTTTGTGGAAACAATGACACATTTATGAAACAGTAAAAGTATTAACTCTTCGAAAATTAATTATTTATGTAAACAATGCGTATTTTTTACTTTAATGCATATTATATTGTCACCGTTTAAATTTTCGTTCCAATCGAGTCATATATTTAAAAAAAGTCGCAGAGCTATTTTATTGCATAAGTGGTAGAACATATTGAAACAAGGTATTTGCGTTAGTTCACGTGTATTTATTTGGTAGTCTGTGATTATAATCCAATACATCGCAAATATTTAATTTCTAAATACATAATCACTTACATATTTAAAAGTAGTTATAAAAGTTATATCCGTAATAAAAATCGGTTAATGAATCCCATCCTGCAAGACTGGCGAATTCACCTGTACTTTGATTGCGTATATGTTTCTGTTTTACCGACTGAGATTGCAGTCAACTTGTTTCAAAGTAATTGCATCGCAGGAAGGAAGCAATCAGCCATTTCGCATTCCCATCACGCGGTGGTGTAGCACCGCGCGGTCATATCACAGCAAACCTGCGCACACACTACACACACTGCACACAACGCAGCCAGAATCACAGGACCACAGCGAGCAGAATCAGAAGCACGTCAACAACCTTGGCCAATATATCGTTACAAGTAAGATTCTTAAAACTTATGGTAGATAATAAATTATTTACATTACGCAAAATCTTACCAGTATACAAAAAAGTACGGTGAGAGATTGAGAAAACGTGTGTCGTTGCAGGAATATTTAATAATCTCTAAATATTATCTAAACTTCTCATGTAATTATTTATTTTTTGTATGGGTATATTTTGTATAGTATTATTTTTGTTGTTGATTAAACACTATTAATTACTGTTCTACAATTTGGCAAATGTTGAAAATTATAATACAAATTAGATATATATATATATATATACATATAACCTCTCGAGACCTAAAATACAAATAATACTAGATTAAACGATAATTTTAACATACTGGTTAATAAATATATGGAAAAAAAAAGTGAGAATAGAGGGTCTTATACCTCCTCGCTTCTCCCGTACGTATGTGAAATGTTACCAATATAGAGGCTGGTATTTGTATGTGTTTATGGCTAAAGCGGGTAGATTATGATGTGAAACAGTTCTTACGATATTTATAGATTGAATTTACACTGTTATATTACACAAAGTTCAGTTTAAACGTAGTTCACTGAAGGCTGTGCCGAGGTGCGTCCGAGAAGATGTGTCCGAGGAGCTGGCAAGGCAAAGAAATGACTTTTTCAACGACTGGTTCAATCGCGGTGTATCGTCTGTAATCTGGCGGGTACCAGTTAGACTGTATGGCTGTTAAGTGATTTCTTTGTGCAGCTTTGTGGAGACGGAAGCAGGGCCACCTCAGATTCGTCTTAGTAAAATGGTTGAGAATCATTAATGTTCAATTCCTGCAGAATGCGTGCGTCTCGCCGTCCATGGTCAGCGCAACATGTGTCTCAAGCACTACATTATTAAAGAATTTTATACTTTTATAGATATCGCGTTATAGGTCTAAGATATTGAAGATTTTGGGTTTCTATGGTTTTAACTACTTTATCGCTATTTGATAAATCAGGAAAAAGAGGTTAGTACTTTTTGATTGCGTACCTACTCCTGTATTTCCTATACTCTGGTTGGAACATCATATTTTTACACAAGGCCGTAAGAGAGGTATGATACACACATAACTCGATAACTCCACAAACTGCATCACTACGCGTGTCTGCGCCGTGATAACCATAAACCATTTCTTGTATTACTGAATATGGTTGTGCAATTCTTGCTCGCAGCATAAAAACTCCTCGATCGCAGCCACCAGTGGGCGAGGTAGTCAGCAGTAGTACTGCGGGTGTATTATGATGGATAGGCGCCGACTACAAGACAGGACACGACCGACACGACACGACTGCTCGCTCAGCGGCGCGAGACGCAGCTGGGAGGAACATGTGAGCCAGCTCTAAGCAGGAAGGTTTCATGTTCGTTGTTCGGTGTACTTTATAAAACATTATGTCATTTTTATAGAAACACGTGTTAGGCAATTTTCCTAAGAAACAATTAATTTTTGCATTGTCTTCGTGTCTATGCAAAGTTTGTCATTTACGAGGTAATCACAATTCGGGTTTACGTAAATTATTTATAATTGGGTTTATAAAATTGTACTGTCATTTAAATTGTAAAGTACTTCGGTATTTTAATTTTGAAGTATCAGTATGTTTATTTCGGTTATGCGGTTATTGCGGTTGGTACCTCGCCAGATAATGAGTAGCTAATGAGTAGCTCCGAGAGTGCGTTATTTCGGCCGATTGGAATAATACCTGGAGATTGGAACACAGGAAAAACAATACTTCGGACCATCGGACCAACCCACAACAGGCAGAGAAACAGCGATCAGTCCAGGTTAGTGGTGATTTTTCATTCTGCATAGGTAATCATATTATCAATAGGAAACCCGGAAATAACAAACTGTTGAAGGAATTCATTAGAACGTAATGTGAGCGAAATAAAAAACAATTTGCACTCTAATTTTTTAATAATACTTATTATTCAATTACCTACATATTTTTCAAACATAGTAATTTATTTAATTTGATAATACACAGAGCATTAATACTTTAATGATACAACATAGGATAGAATAAAATACCTACATTAAATCTCTTTAAAATTCTCATCGCGTGCGTTTACTACAATATTCTAAATAAATAAATAAACAATGAAATATAATATACTATCAGATAAGCATTATTTGATTTTTTAAATATGAATTAAATATATTAATTATAAAGATATACATATAAAATCAATTTTATCGAAAAATATTGTTGTTGCGCTACCGGGATATGAACCTGGATCTCTTCCCTAACCGGGGGAGGTGCTTTATCCAACTAAGCTACAGCGGCATTATTTTTAGCGACAATTTTTCGACCCTATATGTTACATTATGAATTTAATACATTTAATCGTTCCATCATTAGACAGAGCCATCTACCTTATTTTTACAGAATCTCAAAATACCTTTAAGTAAATCTGATAGTAGACGCCAGAATTATCAATTCATTTTTATTAAATTTTTGATTGCTTCCTGCTATTATATTAACCTAACATACCCTTGAGATTTCATAATCACGTTCGTTTTTGCCCTGCTCGCGTTTCACAGACCTGACCATTTAATCAAGCAATATACACCTATGACACTACGGCTTATTTCTGGATCCAATACATTCAATAAATCCAAGACATATTATTATTATTAATTTATATAAATAGATGGGAAGACGAAATATACAAAAATGAGATATTACAGTATATATCTAAACAAATTGCAATGCAAAATACAATACAGTATAATATATAAACATAGTAACATATAAGAACGTCTCTTTTAATAAGCGAATATTTATATTAAAATACATCTCTTCACATAATCAACGCCTTTAAGCATGACTATTCACTAATTTTTCACTAACTATTGTAGTTGTCCACCGCCAGTCAATTTAACAAATTATTGCTAATAGCAAGCTGCAATTCATCATCTTTAAAATATTTCCATCCAGGAAGTTTTTAAGCTTTGAAAAAAGGGAGAAATCGCTCGGCGCAAAGTCATATGGTGGATGATCAAATCCCATGTATGCCCATGCCCAATTTTGGGCATAATTGGTTAAACGGGCTTGTAGTGTGCAGCATCTATCTTCAACTGTACAGCTCTGAATCCTCAGATATTTTGGCCATATTACCGAACATAAGGACACCATGGAAAAATTGGTAATCCAAGGAAGGGTGGAAATAAATAGATCTTGTGGTAGGTCACCAACACGATGGACCGATCTAGTTTAAACTTTGATGCAGAGCCCACTCCTGGAGTCGACAAGAAATTCCACGGCCATGAATAAATAGCAACAAAACATCTACGCAATAATGATAAAGCCATGTAAGAATTGTTTTCAGTTATAAAAATACCAAAAACATACTTATTATATTTTTTTTCATGAATTGTCATTTTTTAATTACACATATTTTATAATACAAATAAATATTTTTATTTATTTACTTACTTTAACATCACGCCGTTTCCTCGCGGGGAGTAGGCAAAAAATAGATAATAAGATAGAACTCCACACTCATCTATCCTGATACACAATTCTCGCCTTATCTACATTCATATATCTTCTCATACAAGCTCACCAGTTATTATAGCATCTAACAGAGCCATCTTCTAGTATCTGGTATACCTGATCGTTCCAACTCTTTTACGGACGTACTAATTTTGTTCAAAGGATAAAACCGCATAATATTTATATATGTTTACGTCTTATAACTTTATAAAGATGTCAGCAAAAATGTGAAAATAACTTTTTCTAATTAGCCATAAATAAAATACTGCATACGTGTGATGAATTTCTACACGAGGTTAAGTATTTATGGCACAGCGCTTATTTTTGTAAAGACAGGTTGCAAATTTCTCAAACATTACAAAAGTTCGAATAACTAGTTGAATTTCAGATTACCCTATTGTCAAATATCGACTAGATTTCTAGTTCTCTAACCATTTAGACTCGTTGTCTTTTAGACATCCTGTATAAACATGCAAAGGGCCTTTTTCCCTTTTGCATTGGGGACCAATGTTTTTAGTTACGCTTCTGCAAATTATGAAAAATTCAACGCACGTAGGTAACATCTCTCCAAGGGTGATCTTCTTCGTTCACCACCTCCCTTCTCGAAGTGTTCTCAGAATTTAGGAAAGTAATGAACCGCCGCCGAGAGCGCTGTAAGAAAATAAAAAGAAAATGGAGGAAGCCAACCCCTCGGAGAGGTCTTTAGAATGTTAACAAACTTTTTAAACTGTCATCCCTCCGCTCGTCAGCCGAGTTTAGGGGTTTGTTAAGTTGATTGACTCGCGGCGAATTGCTTTTTGCTAAAATGATTGATGCACTTTTTAAATCTGAAAAGTTTACACTTTTTTTCATTTCTTATACAACAGTAGAAAGTTACATACATGGGGGGGGGGGAGTGTCCTCGTTGTTTCAAAGCCCGTGTTCATGATAATCTCTCAATAAGACTGTGATCTCTTGGAGTCAGTAAAAGTATGTGTGTACTGGATGCGTCACTATAATCAACGCTAAACATATGGGTGATGATTCATAAATCGCTCCACAATGAATTCTGTACTGTGACTTTCACATTCACATATTACGCTTCTTTCACGTTTTCGTATTCGTACTCCACATTCACATATTCCGCTTCATATATATATACATATACCGCTTCTTATACATTCACATATTGCGCTTCTTCCACATTTATACATTCACATATTCCACTTCTTCCACATTTATACATTCACGTATTCCACTTCTTCAACATTTATACATTTACATATTCCACTTCTTCCACATTTATACATTCACATATTCCACTTTTTCCGCATTTATTTATTTAAGTATTTTTATATATGCTCTAATATAAACGAGATCAAAATCATTCCTTTTTACTACAATTTATCTTTCACATATTTGCTTAGTTTCATATTGAATCTATGTAGTTTCTCCTCCTTTCTTATGTTTTCTGGCATTTCCTTAAAAATCTTCATCGCACTGTACATCTGAAATTTAGCCTTCTTCCTGAATGGCAGTCTTAGTGTATCTTTTCCTCTTGTATGATGTTCGTGCTCATGTTGATTTGCATCAATTTTTCGTATAAATTGTATGGATATTTTCTTAGTGACAATTTTATAAATGGGTACATAAATACCAATTACATTGAAATATATTTTCTACTTAAAGATCATCATATTCAGATCTTTCAGCTTTGTACTTATTCGAGTGTATACATTCACACTTTTCCACACTTCTTCCACATTCCGCTTCTTCCCCACCCATAGTAATCAATGTCAGCTCAGGTCGCGATCTTTCCTAACCTGAATACGGAACATTGATAATTACAATAATCTTACTATTAAGGAGAACACATTATTATTGTAAAGTTTTAATTATTCACATACAAAATTAATTTTATCGAAAAATATTGTTGTTGCGCCACCGGGATTCGAATCTGGATCTTTTTCCTAACCGGGGAAGGTGCGTTATCCAACTACGATACAGCGACATTTTTTGCGACAATTTTCGAACCTATATGTTACCTTTTTGATATTAATACATTTAATCGTTCCATTATTTGAAAGAGCCATCTACCTTATTTTTACAGAATCTCAAATACCTTTGAGTAAACTGATAGCAGACGCCAGAATTATCAATTCATTTTTATTAAATTTTGGACACATTGATACAACATTATTATTTAGAAGAACACATTCTTATTGTGAAGTTGTAATAGTATTTTTTTTTTTTTTTTTGGGGTCCAGTCTCCAATTCTACTTATCAATATTGGTACTATTATGCGAACTCTAGTCGAATCTCTGAGATAAATCTCACCCGTGAATACGGACCACCAAACGTTAAACATTACATCGAATCTACTAATCGCTCCGACACAAATAATCCCTATCGGTGACCTCAACGAGCCTACATAATCAAACACACCCAAGTCGCTAAGTGTCCCATTAAGCAAGCTTCTTGCAACCTTTATCCCTGTAAAAAAAATGTTCTGCAATCATGATCTCACTCAACCAACCTTGGATCGCAAATGCAAATAACAAATACAACTGGCTTTATTAGCTTGAAATTTGCCAACGTATTAGTTCAAACACGATTACTCACGCGATTTCAATACAATTACAGCATGATCGACTACGCGACTATTAACTAATCTATTTACTTACCATCACGTGATTACTACGCGGAGGTGTGCAGAGAGAATAGAGTATAGGCAGGTTTCGTAATCGTATTAATGTATGTGGGATTATCTTGTGAATGTTTGCAACACAGAAAAGCGTACATTGGGGATGTGCGATATTTATGACAGGTCACCGTGCGCATGTGTGGATGCTCCTTTATGTTTACTATATCTATTTGCTCTCCCTCCGCCTCTCCTACCTCAGAGAACGACTTATGTTATCTATGTAAACTGTTAAAAAGTGTGAACGTCTTGCTATGTGCTCTTCACATTGATCTGTTATCTGTACAATTACTGTGTAGTTGCTATTGTGTATTCGGTTTCTCGCAGTGCGTGCCGAAAATTTACAATCACTTTTAGGCGATACACGTTGCTTAATGCGACTCAGCGAAGGAGTGTTACTAAAGTTCAGGAAAGCTGTGATTACAGCAAAAAAATCCGGGCAAGTCGTGCTTCCTAGTTGGTCCTTGAGCTCTTAGTTTTTTGTCCTTATACCAAATTACTACCACCATTGTGTAAACAACCTAGTGTAAACAAAGGGAACGTATGTATTATTTTTTGAATAACTTTACAAGCTATGATTTATTTTTATTTTATTGATATCAATTATTGTAATAATCTACCATATTACTTATAAAAATATTTTGGTACTATCGAGTTAAGTTTGCGGTCGAGCGTTTGAGCATAATTTTAATACCGCAGAGAATATCTAATAGCCAATAAACGTAACATTTTGTGATCGGAGGCAGAATTACCGATTATATAGCGGTAGTGATTTGCCAAATAGCTTACGTGACTTGTTTAACGTGACGTGATAAATTGTATATATTAAATTTACAATGTATACTTGCATACACTGCAGGGACACTAAACCAAATAGCAAAACCTAACCTACCTTATAAACACGAGCAAAATATGTCATGACTACATCGTATCATTTTTATACACGGTTTGATAATCTATTCAATAATTCACGGAAAATGATAATCCGAAATCACCTTTAAAATCAAATTAAATGACTATTGCGGTGTATGCCAAAATCTCCGAATACGTCATATCAAACATTAAACTTATTAAAATGATTACCTAATCACCCCGATTACCCTGATCCAGGACATTGATCAAATTCAGGATGAATCCTCCCTATGTACGCCAAATGTAATATGTGTCTCGACCTATCGCGAAACTGGTCAGGGAAGACACAGCCCTTAAATGGATGATGCATGGATTGATGACATCAGATCTATCATTGGACGTACATAATCTCTTCAGTCAATATATAATATATAATAATACATAAATGATTTATATGTGCAATATTTGCAATTAGTTTGTATCCTGTTCCAATAGTTTGAACTGATTTTTTGTAATTTTCGTTATATAATTATTTAATTATTATGCATAAATTATCAATATAATTTTTATGGTTAACGAAAAAAGTTAATATCTGGCATATTAGTTGTAACAAACAGGCCGCATTAGGCCACTACCATTCTATCTAAAATGATGATAGACACTATGCGGCTACGGCCAATGTTTTCATTAAATCTAGTTTTCAAAGATGAAAATGTAAATTATTATCAAGTGGTTTACCTCAGTTTAGCCTAATTCCCAATCAGATGTGCTCTTAAAATAATTTAAATTCGTTATGTACCGTTCCGGCGATGACACGACACACGTGGGCCACGTTTCATAGCTCATGGCTAAAGGCCGACTACCGATATATCTGCATTTTTATAGTGTTGCCTGAAGAAACGCGACGAATTTTTACTGTTTCCGAGGTAGGTTTGTGCAACTTCACAAATACAAATGTGAAAATAAAACACTTGTTTTTTTATTCTACTCGTTTAATTTACTTGAGACGCGTTTCACCTTATAAGGGCATTATCAATCTAACAATTTAACTCAACAACTTGTATTTATAACTATCATGGGAGATAGCTATATATATTATCCCATAGGTCACGATTTCTACAGGCTTCTAGCAATATACCCAAGTTCGAAAGAATTATTTTCTTGTTCCTGAAGATTATTGAAATAATCTCACAGTCAGGGGTGTGCAGTGCATACTAGCAAAAAAGCTGTGCATTACTAAAAATTCTGGGAAACAAATATAAATTAAATAATCTTTATGTACGGATTTCTTACAGTTGGTGATATCTGTGTACCAGTAGAAACTTTAATGACTCAGTTCTTAAAACTACCACGACAACCCACCGCTGCAACCGTGGCGCTAGTAGCTACAATGGCGCATTTTAGCTATTCGCATTACTATCGTCTACTTTTATGATAGTGAATTACTCAAGACATACAATTGGTTATTTACTGAATTGAAAATTCCTTTCGGTTGATCCGTTTTCTATGGAATCGTTACTAATGCTGTTTTTTTAACCGAATAACATTAGAAAGACTTACAACTGCGTGCAAATCATTGAAGTGTACTTCCTCTTTAAATAATTCACGAATTTTACTATATTCCTGTTTTTAATGTGTTGATTTAATGGTTCTTCTTTGCGTTCGAGGTGCATTTGGTGCATGAATTTGTTTTTGATTTAGGAATAACAAAAAGCAATTGGCAGAAATATTTCCTACGTTAACCTTTAATAAAAATAATTATTTCGTTTAGTTATTACGTAAAGAATTTGGAAAAAATAAAATAATCATGCTCAGTCATAATAAGTATGCTTATAAACGTCCATACATTTTTATATTGATTTTTCATTTTGTCTAAAGACGTTGGTTAAACGAACGTTCATAATCCTATGTATGACATATATTGTAGTACATATATTATATATGACTGTATAATATTATTGGTAATAGCAAAACCTAAATCTATACCAACTGCACGCCACTGCTCGCAGTCCATAGTATACGACGCCAAACCACATATCGAAGGCGTGAAAAATTTTCTTTTCTAACGGTTCAAAGGTTTTTGGTAAAACTTTGAGAAATTCCATGATTATTTTGTAAATTGAGTTGAGACACTGTTTTATTCCACAATATTTTATTATATTAAACGTTAGAACGTTATCGGAAACATTTTCCCATTATCAATAATACAATACAACTAAAGTTTAAAAACATGTTTGTTATATTAACACGTTCTAACGTTATTTTCTTTCCTTCTCAGAGTCCAGTTTTAACTCCATACAGAACTATGAAGTACACCAAATTATTAACCAGTCGGACTTTTAAGTTCGTTATGTTTTTAAATAAACTATAAACAGATTTACCTACTTTCGTTAGTAATTTGTTTTTACCTAAAATAAAACATGCATAGGTATATTTTTATTGGATTATCATGGTTTGTGGTTTATTTTATGTTTCCGCAATTTGCAGTATTGTCAGTGTGTTGATAGATGACGTCATTAGGCAGTAGCTGGTCCAACACGGCGTTCATTAGTCAGACATCCCGTGAAATATCTTGCGAGATTAATAGTCAATTATTTACTCGTGCTGCTTAAGGGATTATACGTCTGAAGGATGATTACATTGCATGTCAGAGCTCATCTTCAATTATGATCGAACTAAGCCTTGTATTTACCAAAATGCAACTAGCTATGTTTAAAATAATAATTTGGAGTTATTAAAATGGCATGGTTTTGACCAAATATACAAAATGCTCTTACTTTAATATTCTTTATGCCTTGTTCCTTACTTCTTACATGTCTTTAATCTGTATCTAAATTTTTACTTTGTTCCTTTTACTTGTCTCCTTTTTGATTTTTCAATTTTTTATTATTTAATTTAGTTAAATTAGTCCTACCATACTTTCTACTTATGCACATATCAGTTTTCGGGAATAATAAAAATAATAATAAATTAGGAGAACACATTCTTATTGTGAAGTTGTAACTTTTCAGAACATAGGTATGTGATATTTTATATGTATATCTTTCAAATTAATATATTTAATTCATATTTACAATACTAAATAGCTAATTGAACATAATGGCTACCTATCACAGAACAGGTACTTTATATGTGTCTAGTGAGGTAGGAAGCTGCTAACGGGATTGCATATAAATGAAACGTAATATTTTATACTTATTTTACAGCTAAAGTATTAATTACTTGAAAAATGTTTATTTTGATGCAACCTTCAAAAACGCCTAATTATAATAAATAAATAAAAAATATAAATCTTTTTTTTTGTAGAGAGCAATCATTTTGTGGTTTGACATATTAAATAAAAAAACAATATTCTTGTACGAAACCATGGAGTTTATTATACGTTAACTTATCTATTAGCCATATATTAGGTATGTTTCCTTTAAAATCAATTTAATATCCATCAACACAGTATTTTCCCATCTCTTCTTGTTCCGTTTATCTGTACATGTATAATGTCTCTCTCTTTCGCAAATAATTTTATATTCTGTCTCCCTTGAATTCTGTATCTTTATATTATATCTCCCTCTTTATGTATATATAAGTGCACTATTTTTGTATTTATGATCAGTTTTAAATACGTCCTGATAAAGCTTGAGATAAGCGAAACCGGCTGACGTATAATAAATTTCGTGGTTTCATACAAAGTTATTTATTAAAATTCTAATATTTGACGGTACATTTATTTGTTTACTCTTTTGAAAAGAACACTTCTCTTTAATAAAACGTATCACATTCAGTTTTGAACAGGTCATTAGGGATTTATTTATAATTATAAGATAAAGTACCATTAAAAGTATTTACAAAAATGAAAATAATTTGGTAGTTAGATTAGATAAAAAGAAATACGCGACAATGTACGTTAAACGAATGGTTTAATGGAAACTTGGTTAGTTTTGGTTTGCACCTTTCGTGATATTGATATTATCGACGATTATGCACCCTTCGAAATCTTCGAAATACGAATATTTCCACTCAAACTATTTACCGCCATGTGCCATTCTACAATAGGTTAACTGTCGGGCTTGGACTACGTTATTACCATGTCACGTCCAACGCGCAAAACCTCATACGAAAACTACAACGTTTTTTTTTACCATTATTTTTACCATCATCACTATCGTACGTACTGAAACATGTTGTGCACCAACTTGACCACGGGAAAATCATCATAATCAGCCGGATGAAGACCTCCCCAAGTATCTCCCACGCTTCTACGCTTATTGTTATTCGCTGCCACATATTTCTGCCGAATTCTTCAGTCCTCGAGTACTACTAGATGACTACATTCGTTCAACGATTCTGTTCTCCTAGCGATGATGGAAATAAATTAAATAGCCATTCGTTATCATTTATTTTTCTTTACGAATTTAATTGTATCCACTACTCTTGTTCTCTCTCTTAACCACAATCTTTCAATACCTTTTTGTGTTATTCTACGTTTTTGAATGATGAGATGTGCCTACTGTGAGAGTGGTAGATGCTCCAATATTATTATACATCACTCTCGTGTCCGTTCGACAGTTGCGGAATGTTTTGGATAAAGCAGGTCTTGAAAACGAAATCATACTGAGTTTATTAGTAGGCACAGTTTACAATTATGGAGTAGTTAAGCACGCGAATCGTTTACGGGGACATTAGAAGGTTTTCCAGACGATTGCTGGTCGCATTAGCATTGTTGCATGGCGTCGATACTAGGGGTGTTTAAGGCTCCTAAGAGTGTCGTTGTACTCGGTGCTTTCAGTAACGCCGGGCAATTATGATGAAAATAGAGGCGACAGACCTCTACAAAAATATTATTATTGAAACTGATGTACACAATTTGTACGAGTTTTAGGTTAAAAAATGCAGAACTGAACAGAGCCAGATATCAAAGACATGAACCGTCTTCTTTAGCAGTATTTTCAATTTAATGAAACCCTGATTGGTTATTAAGAAAACTGATACAAAATTACGTTTTTTTTTTCTAAAAAGCTTTAATGGTTTACGGCGTGCTGCACGCGCACCGTCGATGTTTTGGTATTTATGTCGAAATTCCGGAAAACAGCGGCAGGTGTACGACTACCTTTACATTTCAAGGATTAACCTTTTACAACAAATGCTCGTACGATTAAACTGTCTCTCACGGGATTAAATGAAGAATTTTCAAAATAGCCCACTGTCATTAGGTGCATATTTGAATAATGCGGACTCAAAACGAATGGTCTAAATGCCACAAACAAACAACGCAGTATTAAATAAAAACAAAAAATGACGTCGATATTCTTTTTTTTCAATATTTCCAAAAGCATAAAAGCGATATATTATAACTTATGCTGTTATTTTATAATTTAAAAATACATTAAAATTAAAAGTATAGGGTCTTTCAATAAGGACACTCGATTTTAAAATGTAAATTAAACAAGTTGTGTGTGAGATATGCACTCAATTTTTTTTCATTTGAATGTATATTTTATGGCATTAAGTGTGGAATATAAAGTTGGCTTTGCTTGGTGGCACGTATTCGGGAGGTCCAATTTCCAATGACTTTGTCGCATAAATCTAGCTGAATTTGCTGGATGGCGTTTGTTATGTTGACTTTGAGGGCGTCAAATGTTTGCGGTTTAAGATAGCCTCAAAGGAAGAAGTCTAAAGTCTCGGTGGCCAGCTCACGTCACCGCCGCGCAAGATAACCATGCTCTCAAATCGCTCATGAAAAAAATCCATCGTGGCATGTTCTGTGTGGCACGTAGCGCCATCCTGTTAGAACCATACATTATCGGTATTTATATCATCCAGTTTAGGCCACAAGAAGTTGCTTATCATCGATCTGTAGCGCTCGCCGTTGACGGTTATGGCAATGCCAGCTTCGTTTTGGAAGAAGTACGGACCGATGATTCCGCCAGACCAAAATCCGCACCAAACAGTGACTTTCTCGGGTTATATTTGGTGCTGGTATATCTCGTATGGATTGGTATTACCCCAAATTCAACAATTTTGCTTGTTTACATATCCATTCATCCAAAAATGGGCCTCGTCGCTAAAGATGATTTTTTTGGCGAAATTTGGGTCAACTTTCAACTGCTCCAGAGCCCAATCAGCGAATACACGGCGTTGTCTATGATCGTTTACCTTAAGTTTCTAGGTTAGTTGAATTTTATACGAGTGCAGATCCAAGTGCCGACGCAAATTTCGTAAAGTTGAAGTCACAGAAAGGCCAAGTTCTTGTGAACGACAAAAAATTAACTGCCTTGGGTTTTCCCGTACTTTCTCACGCACAGCAGCAATTTTTTCACCAGATCTTGCGTTTCGGTAACGTACTGATGTTGGCCAATTATTTATCGAACCGGTTGACTAGAATTTGGCCACCAAACGTCGAATAGTCTACTCAGCAGGATTGTTGTGGCGAGGATGAAAATCACGAATTGCGCGGAACGTTTCTCGAACGGAGCAGTGACTTTGATAATAAAATTTGATGATTTTCACACGTTGTTCAACGCTATAACCTTCCATGGTGATTTTTCATATACTACTAAATAATTGACAATAAATTTGACAGATGTCACTTTAACAACATGGCTGCTATAACCTAACAAATTTCGAACGTCCCTATTGAAGGACCCTGCATATTGAAATCTGTAATAATTCGAATTACTATTTGTTCGGTATTTATGACAGATCCACAGATCTCCTATGGCCGTGAGTGCGTGGATGCTCCATTATATTTAGTATACCTATTTTGTTACCCCCCCTCCCTCCCCTCCCCCTCACCATACCCCAGAGCATGACTTTTTCTGTGTGTTGTTTATGAACTTTGAACTGTCAAGGTGTCAACGTCCTTCTACGACCTCGTTACACTGTTATTTGTACAATTACTGTAACTAATGTGTGTTTCGATTTTCTCGCGGCGCGTGCCGAAACTACTATAGTATTCAGAGTGCTCCGTGTGAATCGGCGAAGTTATTCCTAAAGTTCAGGAGAGCTGCGACTGCAGCAGAGAAAATTCAGGTAAGTCGTGCTCTTTCTGGTTGGTCCTTGAGCCCTTATTGTTTTGTCCCTATACCTAATTCCTACCACCCTTCCTTCATCCTGTTTCTCCACCCCCTTGTGTAAACATATTAATTGATTTAAAACAAATTTAGGTGACTTTTTAGGAAAAATTTCTGAGCATCGCAGTCCTCTATTATGCTTCCTCAACTAGAACTGTTTGCCTCCACTCTTCGCGATCATGGGCCTCGTTTATTGCAACGTATAACGAGGCTCCGGTCATGTCTGCCCATCTTATTGGAGATTAACGTCTTGTGCCCTCTGTCCTTGTATGTTTTCCGTGACCACCAATTTCTCCATCTCTTCTAGCAACATGCCTAAAATATGAAAGGATTATTTTCCTGCATGTCATATAGAACCTTTCTTTAGTGCGGAGTTCCTTAAAAATTGATAATTTCGTTCGATAGTACGCGCAGTATGCGACGCCAACATCACATCCCGAAAGCCAACACCGTATATTCCATTCCTTCCTTTTCATGGTCCATGTCTCGACTTCATGCAGAGCTATAAAGAGAACACCAGAAATTATTGAAATTTTAAAAGAAACACAATAGCGAGACTAAATCCACTAAAGGACGTCGCATTCAATGCAAACTTTACACGGTTTTCGTACTCATTTATATAAGTATAAAAATATTTCGTAATAATCAATCCATCATCTGTCAAATATCAGTTTTACATTGGTTCAAACACTATAAATTCTGAGCAACCATCTGAGCTGTACACTCTAAGATAATACTTCATAAACATACAAACTCTAGCCAGTATAAATAGCCTTATACTGACCAATTAAAGTTATACATATAAGGAAGTTAAACGTCTTAAAGACTAGTTAATGATTAACAGCTTTGTAGACCCGATAGTTAACGACTTGAACAAGTCAATTATTTTATATGTCTACCTAGGAGAACAAATCACTATGGTAGAAGGCATATTCGTAGAAATTACAGAACAGAGCTGGATTTAAGTACAGTAGAACTTCGATATAGTGACGTTAATGTTCGGTGTCGGGGCACTTGGATATCCTACTTTAAAAAATCCTACTTTAATACTAATATAGTAATATAGGGATAATCCTACTTTAAAAAAAAGTAGATGCCGATAAAAGTGGAAGAGCATAGTTAAAAGGGCGAGAATTCATAGAAATCGCGATCCTCCGACATGTATGACGATTATCCCCACGAAAATCCAATAAATATTTAATCATTTATTGATGAATTGTACTTTGTTATATAATAGCAATCAAAACATAATTGTTAAATAACCTTGATATATGATCCTTACAATAGATCACACATAAACGTCACCAAAAAAATATGATTAAATTTTTTCTATAGTTAAATTTTTTAATATGTATGTTTCTAAATGATTCATCTACTTTGTTTTCGAGTCGTAAATTAATAGTCTTACAACTGCAAATGGTGTCAGTTGCTACCAAAGAAACATAAAATATATATATGTGTGTATATAGACTATTGTATCGTAATGTAAGTATACTTTTAAAATTAGCAATATTAACATTGTGGTTAAAATTCATATTTTTATTTATTATTTTTGTTTTATTAACCACTAAATTGAGTTTAAATACATCTACCGGTTTCGAAAAATGCCATTTTCTTCTTCAGGATGTCATAACTAACTAAAACATATATTATTGTTTCTTTGCCAGAATCTATTTTTAAAAAATCTATTTTTAAAAAAATGGCACTCGTAGTTAAATTTAGTTGGTTGTTTATAATTTTTTGATTAGTTTTACACGCTTTATTTATCTCCAACGATCCCAAATTATTTAATTAATAAAACAAAGATAATTAATAAAAGAATAAAAAATATTAAAAAATAAAAATGTATGTATATTTTTTGATCAAAAATAAAATGTAAATATGCCATGATCTTCAGGTACTATAAGAACGGCAAAACTCATTGATTTCGGTGAACGCGCCAGGCGCGCTGCTTATACCGGTGGAGTAATTCAATTGAACCTCGGAAATTTTAGTAAAATCTTAAGAAAGTAACGTAGTAATTAAACATAATACTGAGTATTTTCAATTGAAGTATCACAACACTTGGGACAAAGCGTCCATTCTTTCTGATGTTACCGACCGTTCCGGTTCGTCCTATTTTCCGTTTCGAGGCAGATGGTTCACATGAAGACTGCGAAACGCACGCTTCAAAAGATCTTCGTAACCAAGTCACTGTCAAATTCCACGTATCATTGTCCATGTACTGTTTCTCCACGAATTTGAATACCAAAACAAAACTCTATAATGCTGATTGTCTAAGATAATCAGTTAGGTTGCCGCGGTATGCGTACGTTTGTGTACATTCCCCGCGTATCTTGGCTTTGGTATTTGGTACTTCCTGCCAAACAACTGTGAAACAATTCACGAGGCTCCAGAGTAACATTCATTTGGCCATTCCATAAGTCTTTGACGCTCGTACTCGTTTGCATATAAGTAAAATAATCATCAGTGGTTTCACTGGTACCAAGCTGATATTATTTTTCTTCATCTTCATCTTTCTCTTGCCAGAGAAGACGATGTCACTCCGTAGCAGTCATTCATTCGACTGACTCCAAAATTATTTGGCGTATTTTGACTCAATTTAAATCAATTTTTTTTTTTTTTAAATTTAAATTTAAATTTAATTTAAATTGAATCCATTATTTAAAGATTATTAATTAATATTTAAAATATCACAGACCTATGTTCTAAATAATTACAACTTCACAATAAGAATGTGTTCTAAAAAAAAAAAAAAAATCTTTAACGTGTTGTGTTGGTAACGACTTGAACATCTTTTTTTTCAATTATTCTCGCATCTTAGGCAAACATAATTTAATATAGGGTTATCCGACTAGTGTGATAGAACTTTAACCCTTTACCTGGCCCCGTAAACCTGTTTTATTTTTTAAAAGTGGAATAATATAGGTGTTAGTATTAGGAAAATATTTTTTTTTTTTGTGAATTCCACCCCACTCCTGATGAAAAATGATGTGGTAAATACACTTCCACAGCCCGCACAGGAACTAATATAATCTATTATGTACGACTTTGAAAATTAATGCAACATGTTTTATTGGCATCAGATTATAAAAAAAAATAGTTCAAGTACAATATGTTAAATGAAAGTCGGCAAAGCAAGGAGCAGCACACCATAGGACTTTGCATCTCTACAATGAGTCTTCTGTCCATGTCCCGTATGCTGCAATAACGACATCTATATGTAGATGTCGAATACCAACATGGGACAAACGCCATTCATCTGGTACACTAAAAACGCTCCTTTTTTGTTTTTATATACAGGTGGTCTTTTAGATTTAGGGGAAAAATTACCTATAAGGCTTCTTCCTAAGTGCAACCGAAATTTCTTGTGTGTATGAATTTATGAATGTATGTACAAAATGTATGAATTTATCACACAGGACCCCAATAAAAAATTAAATAGGCGAAACCAATTCTTTTTCGATTTACGTCCTGAATGTAACGGTAATAATCGAAATGATCGACACCGCCCATGTTTTCTGTATATTTTACAACTGCCAAAGGAATTTTTTTTTTCTACTATTATTTTGTTTTTACAGTAGTCATAATATCCTTAGTATCCCTCCATTTATCACTGAAACTGGAACTGAATGCTTCTTTATGAATTTGCTGTTTTTTTTTATTTTTGTGGATCCTTTTTGGGATTCTTGTATATGGGAGCAGTCCAATTCACCTACAACCATGGAATTCTCCAGCACAGTTGTAGTAACACCTTTAATATCAGCACTAAAATCTTTTTCCGAACATTCTACCATGTTGTATTCGTCTTTTCATGACTCCCGCCAATCAGCATCTTTTCAATTTTATTCATAGTCAGGCTCCTATAGTCAACAGAAGAAAAACTGACTTTTTAAATAAAAACATAATAAATATAAAATCAAACAGCCCACTCTCTCAATGGGCAATAGTAGAATTTATCCTACATACCTTCATAGAGCGTTGTAAAAGCGGGTTATGGTATTATTTTTACCACATACTTTACAGTGTTATAAATCAACTAATGTCAAATAATATAGCATATTTTTGACATAAAAACAAAAATAAATATAACTTTCGTATTTTTTTAGACATTCTGGCTATTTTACATCATTTCAATTTTAATTACATCGACATTTTATTTACGTGTGGTTTGTTTTTGTTATTGAAATATAGATTGTATTGAGACCCTGACCGCGCAGCCGATTGCTATCTGTTAATATTTTTCAAAGGGCCATGATTTGAAGTACTGCTTCGATTGTCTTAATCTGCCTCTGCAATGCACATAGTTGGATACAAGGTTGTAATAAATTAACGATTACCACCCTCAGCACAAAAATTACAAAGTATTGATCGTAACACGTCCAGCACATACAAAAAGCCAATCCTTACAAAGTATTCCGTGTCTCTCTGATGTGCTCAATCGCTTCAATGTGTATACACCGCAAAAAATGGGGAAATAACTAACATTATCTTTCGTCACGAAGAGCCTTGCGATTTAATTTTTAATGTGGATATTAATCAATAATTCAATGCGAACAAAATTCTAAAACACGACACCGCCATTATATTGTCACGCGCGTGCTAGTACAAACTCAACCTACCCGCAAAACATTGGATCCACACACCACCAAATGTATAGACATGAACAAACGCAAATTTCTTGTCTTTATATTTTCATTTTGGTCCCACTTACGCAATCAAATATGACTCGTTTCGAATATAAATTTAAACGATGACAATATAATGTGCATTCATGTAAAAATTCGTCATGTTTACACAAAGATTTAATTTTCGAAGAGTAAATACTTTTACTGTTGCATAAATGCGTCATAAACTATCGTATTTATGTTTCCACCAAGAATGTGTGTAGAATGCCCTTCGTCCCGCAACTAATGTTCCAAACCCTTCTCCTGTGTGTACACTTTATTTCATGTCTATTCATTTTCTGTGATTTGATCAGAACTGGAAAATATTACTGTATGAGTTTTTTGTTATTCCAGATTCACAGCCCACGATGAGACTTTTATCTCTAAGAAACGCTAAAGGTACGTATGTTTTGGATGCCTTTATATATATTATAACAATAAATCTGGTACCTACCGCGCGCGATATATGTCAGAATTAACATTATCATGTTATAGCAACACAGCCGCGCGGGGAGAAGATTTCGGCCAACGTTTTTTCATGTGACAGCTATCATGGATAACGGATGAGATGAATCTGATCCTTAAATCGGTTAAAAAGCGACTTTATAAGTGAGGAAGGGTGAGAACAATATAATATTTTAACATCTGTGCTGTCTTGCATCATATTTGAACTGAACTATTGACTAATTATATGTGAAATTTTAGGATCAACGCATCCCTTCCTCTGCTTAGTCTTTCTCTACATAAACTTTCTCTACTTAAACCTTTCTTTATTTTTTCCTTTATTACTCACAAAATTCTTTCTACACTAAATTATTTTCATCAGTGATTCATTCATTCACTGACTCATATCGTGCCCAGCAGTTTTCAAAATTTTGTGAAAGGAAAGTTGTTGTTGCCTTTTGTCACAACTCATGTCGTGGACATGACGATGAAGGAGTCATGCCACAACACACGGAATGCAGCGGGGAGGATTTCTCCCGTACAGTGGATGAGGAGGACGAGTTAATCTGCCACTGACAGTACTAGACGAGATGGATTTTTTCAACCAAAGGAGACGCAAGCGATTTCATGGAGAACCAAATCTCAGATAATCCAGTTTTTCTGACGTGCGGCAAGAGGAGTGACAAGTTTTTAATGTATACCTTTGATTGATCAAATTGATGAAGACTGTGAATCTCTGCATAAATTTTATTTGTGTAAAGACTATGATTTCTTTTTATGTAGCATTAATCTTTCTTCTAATATTCTCATTTAAAACAAATATTTTTCCATTGTAGCATATTTGTTTCTTTATTTTATTTAAAACTCGTGGTTTTTCTGCTCGTGTTAACCAATCTATTTGTCAAGTTAATTCTGTTTTATACCTGACCTGACAAACCATCAGGTTACAATTAATGTTCACTTAGTTTTGAAAAGAATAGTAAACTTTATTATTTTATGTGGCAAAATTGCCGAGATCAACTCATTAAATCACAATTTATGGTGTAATGTTTAATGATTTATATTCTTTAATATTTTATTTTTCTTGTTTCTTGTATTAAACTTAGTGATAAAACTTGTAATAATCTTTTTATTTTTCCCTGAGAATGCTGGCTGAAGTGAAAGGCAAGATATTATGTTGATTTCTGTAACCAAAGACCCACGCACACCATGCAAACCTCTGAGCAAGCCGGTGGTGTGCGAACATGGCGTCCTATCCTGACGATTACCCGTCACATATAGGCGACCACGTCACAATATATATAAATAAATACAAATTAAATGTATTAATTAGAAAGATGTACATATAAAATCAATTTTATCGAAAAATATTGTTGCTACCGGGATTCGAACCTGGATATCTTCCAATCTGGGGAACGTGCATTATCCGATTATGCTATACCAACACAATAGATTGACGACAAATTTTTGAACCCATATGTTACACTTTTCAAATGAATACATCTATCGCTCCATTATTTGAAAGCCATCTATTTTATCTTTAGGGAACCTTTGAGTAAACCAATTGGAGACGCCATAATTATGAATTCATTTTTATACACATTGATTCAACTTATATTCATAGACCGTCTGTTCTGAATAATTACAACTTCACAATAAGAATGTGTTCTCCTTAATAATATATTGTAATGTTAGAATTTAAACCCTCAAGTTGTAACTCGCCACGTTTATATGAGGTAAACACTGAATCGCGCGCAAGTAGTTATATCGGTACCGGCGCGCGGGACCGCTCGGCACACAGCGCCACTAGGGCAGCGGTTTCAAATCCATTCGTACACGATCGAAGGCATATCAGGGTAAGAATAATATCTTGTTGATACTAGTGCACCATCTGTAAAATATTGTAGTATCTAATTTGTGCTCTCTTCCTATGCTGAAATGATAATGTCTTTGTTCCGGCCCCGGGCTAAGGGCACCCGATTCTTATGTGAATTTGGCGTCACGGGTAGCTGGGATGCGCGATGGAAGGTAATCTCCATTTGGGATGGAACAATTATCGGCACATCCAGCGTGACGGCCACAATCCCATACTATGGAGAATCGAGTATGTGCGGTAGATACGGTGCACGGATTTCGAGGTTACGTGACCATCATGTTTACTTAATTGTTATGTCAAGCGAGAATGACCGTTCACCACTACGGAGGTGGGATTTATCTTAAGGTGATTTTTGTATCTTATTTTATTTAGGGATTTTGACAGTGTAAACATATTGTAACAAACATAATAATTGTTTAACATGTGATACTAATAATGAAAATCCACAAAAATATTTAGATACATAAGTATGTTTAGATGCAGAAATTAAAAAAAAGAGGGAGAAGGGAGGTTGTAACTATTGTTGCGATAAAGGGACAGCAACATGTGTTTTTATAAGTTGAGTGAATGACCAAAATTGAGATTGTGGTGGTTCATAAGAAGAACTCTTTGAACGTAGTAAGGCTAATGTTGAACAAGTCAATTTCTGTAAATTTCTCATTATGGTATTTGCATGACCGGTGAATGAATGAATTTTGTGTGTAAGATGTTCTACTTTTGGGAATGTGGAAGAGTACGGATTGCCATACTGATCTAGATGGTACATGGAAATATATTAATTCTAATTGGCTGGGACAATCAATATGGCCTTGCAGTAGTTTGAAGAGAAATATTTGGTCAGCACGTGTTTTTCGATGTTCTAGGGTTTTCATATTGTGGAAGTTTGCTGCATCTAAATAGGAATTGAATGATAGATTAGATCTAACATTTTCTCGCAATATATGTAATCTAACCATATAATATATGTAATATGTAACCATGGGTTCCAGATTTGGGATGCGTACTCTAAGTGACTACGAACGAATGCGTAATACAGTATTTTGAAGCAGTATGGATTTTGGAAGTGTTTGCAGGTTCGAAGTATGAATCCAGCATTCTAAAGGCCTTGGAGGTAATTTGGTCAACGTGATTTTTGAAAGTCGAGAATTACTCCTAGATCTTTAACATCGCTTTTATTTTCTAGCTGAGTGCTGTCTATTGTGTAAGTAAAATTAATATTGTTAAATTTTCTTGAGAATGTTATTTGAACAAACTTTTTAGCATTTAGGAGGAGTTTGTTCACCTTACAGTAAGCTGCAACGCGGGTGATATCATTTTGCATTTTATGGCAGTCGTCTAGGGAGCTCACTTTGGCAAAGATCTTTATAGCATCCGCTTAAAGAAGAAAGTTGTCAAATTGAAAGCATGTGTATATATTGTTAATATAGATTATGAATAATAATGGACCTAGAAAAATCCCTTGAGGTACTCCGGAAGAGATGCGCGCCCAATCTGATTCAAAACCGCCGATGACCACCGCTTGGTTTCTGTTGCTGATGTAGGAGATAAGCCATCTTAGTAGGTCTCCATTCTTATTTTTATCAACTTGTCAATTAGTATTTGATGGTCAACCTTATCAAAGGTTTTACTGTAATCTGTGTAAATTGCATCGGTTTGCGCCCGTTGATCCATTGCGGAGAGCACATAATGTGTAAAGGTTGCCTTGCCTCATATCTGAGAGGCTTGCTACAGGTATCGAATCAAGGATGCTTCGAGATCACCATTGTTTCACATCCTTGTAATTTATGTGTGAACAGATGCCAGTATCGATTATTTTATTTATTTTGTATTAAATAAACCTACTAAATTTACTTATTTCATTAATTAATTAGGTTCCCAGTCCGAATTACACAACACATTATAAATTTACCACAGGTGAAAGAAAGATCGTCAGCTGAAGGTAGGTGCGCAGGACTCAATTTCAGCCGAATCCACTTTTTATTGTCAACCACTGTCTAGCCGGTAGCGTTGCTCTGGCGTTCTATCCGCCGGAGCCAGAATGCAACGTAACAATATATATTTGCATTTTGCACGCTGGTGATGGACCCTGCAACTGGATCCGAAACATCAACTAGAAAGGTCAGATATACACGGCAGATTAGCCCAAAAAACTGTACACGGAAGATGTATTACATGTTCGAACGACTATTAACCATAAATAATACAATTTTGTTTTTGAACTAAGCTTGTCATGAAGAATATATATATATGTTAGTATTAGTCGATGAAATCTCATTATAGCAATTTAGTTTTCCAAGCTGGAGTGAGAATATAAGGCTTTCTATAGGACTTCATCTTATGAGTTTTATTAGTAGTCAATTATTATACGTTGACGTCTTTGTACAATTTGTGCATGCGCTATATTTTGGTGTGCACTTTTTAATGTGTGTGTTAATCTTTTTCCAGTTTCTCGTGTAAATCTAAAATGTTTATACATTTGAATTAATTAACATCTTTTTTTGTATTGCCACATAACCCTTGATGTGTTTTTAATAGTACGCATACAGGGTGATTCATCATGAATAAAAATAATTGTAAAATCAATTATTAATATGTACTTATGTTTTTTCTTTTAAAACTAAAGTGATTTTACATTTTATAAGACGCACATAATTTGCGCTCACAGAAAATCTATAACATTCTAATTAACTAACATTTGTATATGTTCGTTTTAGAAAACATTAACCTTTTTTGGCTGCGGGTCAAAATCAATCAAAATGTGACTATTAAGAAGACGGTTTGGGTCAATTGGTATTTTCATTTTAAAACAGTACGTTAGTGAATAATTCGATATGTTTTATTGATAAAATTATTACAATATACTTTTAACTCTTTTTAAACTAAACATTAAAAACAAAATTGTAATTCTAATTATTATGAAAACAAATATAATTGTCAAGATTTATAAGCGTTCTCTTGCGTCACAAGCTCTTTCTCATAACGGAAAGAATTCAGACCGCCTCTCCGTCGCCCACGCTAGACATGTTTATATTTTATAATTTATTTTTATATACTTTACTTTACTTGTGAAACTTAAGTGGGTCACACGAAATTATCAAATGGGTCACTTGGTGACCCGCGGGTCATAAGTTGCCGATGCCTGGTCTAGAGTAAACATGTTAACGTCAATACCAGCCAATACGAACATCTTAACGGGAAGAGTATAACGTAAAATCAATAATATATAATTAATTACATTAATAATATAAAATTATTGTGTTTGACGTTAACAAGTACGTCTTAGGGTAAAAATAAACAGTTTCTTAAATAAAATTATTAAAAAATCAGTTTCATGCCAAAAGTCCCCGACATAAGCGCGTACTCCTGAACATTAAACTTTACAAACATATTCTTTATCTTTGTCTTACTAGGCCTAGGCCATGGCTGAAGTGGCTGAAATATGTGAGAATTCGGAGCTGCATAGTTGAGGTTAGACAGTACTCGATGTTTAATTTCTCTATTATCGAGGCTTTCATTCATTCACATTCCTCCTCAGCTCCACATTTATAAGGCGTCTACCCCCCTGCGTTCTCGTTATATTAGAATCTATGTTTCAAACATAGAAAACCCTGGAAGACAGGTTCATAGTCATGACATGCATATAGTTTGTAACAATAACAATATCAAGAAATATTAGAAGTCTAACGACGAAACCATTAAAATCTAATAAGTCAATATTTGAGTCGGAATTTTGTAATTTAAAAAACATAATTTTCAGTCAGTATTATACGTAAACTTCTCGAACCTTTCTAAATCATTAAATTTTTTAATGAACACCCTGTATTTTTAAAAATAGCACCTGTTGTTCGCTAATTGACTTGACGCCCTCAAAGCGAATCAAACAGACATAATACACATTTAAATAATATACGCCCTATCATGCTGAAGAAAATTTAAATAAATTTATTATTTCAGTAGTGAAACCCACCTAAAAATATTAATTATTATTATGTAACATGCATTAAAAATCATATTATACATCACACATTTATATTTTTGATTTTTATGTCCAAAAAAAATAGAAATATCAATTAAGAATGAATTTGTTTAAAATCAAGTTTTTTTGAACAAATTACCAAAAACCACGCACATCCAAAATAATATTACGTTTCTCCATCTACATCTGTAATTTTCTGAATACCGGCTTTGGTTTCGGTAGTGTCATTATGGCCTTATGGTGCTTGATTAAACGGCCAGGTCTGAAAAACGAACATGTTTTTAATATCTCTAGGTTAATATTTTACCGAAATCGTATATTGACATCTGCCATCTTCTATTCTGTCTATGGTAAGGGAGAAATCTTACACAAAAAAATTGTCTGTCTACGATTCGTATATGTCATTTTTGTTCGTTTTGACAGCTAACTTACAAAGATAGAATAGTTTTAATTACACCGACATTTTATTTACGTCTGGTTTGTTTTGAAGAAAGCTCTGTCATTGAAATATAGAGTATATTGAGACCCTGACCACGCAGCCGATTGCTTAACTGCTAGTAAATTAATATTTTTAAAGGGCCTAGATTTGAAGTATTGCTTCGATCGTCTTAATTTGCCTCTGCAATATGCATAGTTGGATATGAGGTAATAAATTAATGATTACCACCATCGGTACAAAAATTACAAAGTATTGATCACGACACGCCCTACAAAAAACCAGTCCCGCAGGGCCTAGCAGTAAGCAATCAGCGACAACATAACGCAAGAATTTTAAGAATAAACCGAAAAATATTTCAGTTTTACTGGGATTGTTCTCGTCGTGTTATTTTCATCGTGAGCCCTGTGTGGGTCAGTGGAAGATGAAAGGTGGGCTTCTTGTGTGAGTTGTGTGAGCTTTGCGTTTTAGAGGATGTGGTATTTTAGCTTTATGTATTGTGACGTGTGGTCACCATGATATGACGCCGTATATGCACATCCACCGACTTGCTCAGGGTATTACATGAAGTGCGTTGGTCTGGTTCAGAGAATTCACCATAACCTCCTGCCACTCACTTTAGCCAGCATTCTCAGGGAAAAATAAGAAGATTATTGCAAATTCTATAATCACAAAGTTTAATACCAAAAAAATATATAATATTAAAGTAAAAAACATTAAGAGTTCCATCATAAAATGTAATGTGATGAAAGAGATCAGATTGGCAATTTTTCCACAATAAAATAATGAAATTTACTATTATTTCAATAACTAAATGAACACAATTTTGTACAAGTAATAATGCGCTAGAACACTTGATTCTTAGTAATGTGAAATCTTTACCTAGGAAATAGCACACATAAATTTGTCACCTGACAGTTTGTCGGGTTGGATGTAGGACAGAAATAACTTATCAAATAAATTGGTTTAACACGAGCACCATTAGTTTTAAATAAAGAAAAAAATGTCAAGAAAGAATAATACTACAATAGAAATATCATTAGTTTTTAAATCATAAAAAGAAAAGAAAGATTATTACTACTAGGAGAACACATTCTTATTGTGAAGTTGTAATTATTCAGAACATAGCTCTGTGATATTTTACATATTAATTAAATATATTCATTAGAAAGACACAGATATTTCAGAGCTATGTTCTGAATAATTACAACTTCACAATAAGAATATGTTCTCCTAATAATAAAGTTGTATCAATGTGTCCAAAATTTAATAAAAATGAATTGATAATTCTGGCGTCTACTATCAGTTTACTCAAAGGTATTTGAGATTCTGTAAAAATAAGGTAGATGGCTCTTTCAAATAATGGAACGATTAAATGTATTAATATCAAAAAGGTAACATAGGTTTGAAAATTGTTACTAAAAACATTGTCGCTGTAGCATAGTTGTATAATGCACCTTCCCCGGTTAGGAAAGAGATACAGGTTCGAATCCCGGTGGCGCAACAATAATATTTTTCGATAAAATTGATTTTGTATGTATATCTTTCTAATTAATATATTTAATTCATATTTAAAAATTATTACTACAATAGAAAATTATAAGTTTTAACGTATTAGTACATAACAAATTCATTTTTACAACCATTTAATGCGTAATAAGTAGTAAGAGATTCACTGACTTCATTTAGATTTGGCCAGTCCAAGGCGCCCGTTAAAACTTGTAACTTTGACTCGCCGGAACATCAGGAAGGCTGGGTCAACTGCTTGCGTTTGGTCCGCCGTGGATTGCTTGCGTCTTCCTCGGTTGTAAAAATCATCCCGTCGAGTACCCCTCCTTCATTGTTCAGGAGAAATCCTTCCTGTGGCATACAGCATGTTGTGGCATGACTCCTTTCCTTTCGTGCGCGCAGAATGAGTTTTAGTAAAAAGGTAACAATAAAATCACTATTGTAGAAATTTAAAGGTGAAACAACTAGGAACGAGGAAGAGAAATAGGAATAGGAATGAGGAAGGGATACGTCCATCCTGAAATTACACATATAATTAGCGAACAGAAAGTTAAAATATGGCGCAGGACAACACAGATGTCAAACATATTCAATTATTCTCACCCTTCCTCACATATATGAAGTCACATTTTTGTTATTTATGAATCGGATTGACCGTCCGTTTAAAACGTTGCTCGAATTCCTTTCCTTGCGCGGTCAGTGTTGCCAACTTGTGAATGTTAATTCCCAACACATCTTGTGCGCGGTATGTACCACATATAACGTTATAATATTTATGTTTTAGCTTCACAAATACTGCCCAGCCCAGCTGAATGCGATTCTTTAGAACACATTCTTATTGTGAAGTTGTAATTATTCAGAACAGACGGTCTGTCATATTTTAAATATTCATTCAATATATTCATTAATTCATATCATTAAAATATCACAGACCTATGTTCTGAATAATTACAACTTCACAATAAGAATGTGTTCTCCTAAATAATAAAGTTGTATCAATGTGTCCAAAATTTAATAAAAATGAATTGATAATTCTGGCGTCTACTATCAGTTTACTCAAAGGTATTTGAGATTCTGTAAAAATAAGGTAGATGGCTCTTTCAAATAATGGAACGATTAAATGTATTAATATCAAAAAGGTAACATAGGTTTGAAAATTGTCACTAAAAACATTGTCGCTGTAGCATAGTTGTATAATGCACCTTCACCGGTTAGGAAGGTTCGAATCCCGGAACAATAATATTTTTCAATTAAATTGATTTTATATGTATATCTTTCTATTTAATATATTTAATTCATATTTAAAAATTATCACTACAATAGAAAATCATAAGTTTTAACGTATTAGTACATAACAAATTCATTTTCACAGCCATTTAATGCGTAATAAGTAGTAAGAGATTCACTAACTTCATTTAGATTTGGCCAGTCCAAGGCGCCCGTTAAAACTTGTAACTTTGACTCGCCGGAACATCAGGAAGGCTGGGTCAACTGCATGCATTTGGTCAGTCGTGGATTGCTTGCGTCTTCCTCAGTTGTAAAAATCATCCCGTCGGGTACCCCTCCTTCATTGTTCAGGAGAAATCCTTCATGTGGCATACAGCATGTTGTGGCATGACTCCTTTCCCTTCGTGCGCGCAGAATGAGTTTTAGTAAAAAGGTAACAATAAAATCACTATTGTAGAAATTTAAAGGTGAAACAACTAGGAACGAGGAAGAGAAATAGGAATAGGAATGAGGAAGGGATACGTCCATCCTGAAATTACACATATAATTAGCGAACAGAAAGTTAAAATATGGCGCAGGACAACACAGATGTCAAACATATTCAATTATCCTCACCCTTCCTCACATATATGAAGTCACATTTTTGTTATTTATGAATCGGATTGACCGTCCGTTCAGAACGTTGCTCGAATTCCTTTCCTTGCGCGGTCAGTGTTGCCAACTTGTGAGTGTTAATTCCCAACACATTTGTGCGCGGTGGGTACCACAAATAACGTTATAATATTTATGTTTTAGCTTCACAAATACTGCCCAGCCCAGCTGAATGCGATTCTTTAGAACACATTCTTATTGTGAAGTTGTAATTATTCAGAACAGACGGTCTGTCATATTTTAAATATTCATTAAATATATTCATTAGAAAGATTAATTCATATCATTAAAATATCACAGACCTATGTTCTGAATAATTACAACTTCACAATAAGAATGTGTTCTCCTAAATAATAAAGTTGTATCAATGTGTCCAAAATTTAATAAAAATGAATTGATAATTCTGGCGTCTGCTATCAGTTTACTCAAAGGTATTTGAGATTCTGTAAAAAATAAGGTAGATGGCTCTGTCAAATGATGGAACGATTAAATGTATTAATATCAAAAAGGTAACATATGGGGTCGAAAATTGTCGCTAAAAATAATGTCGCTGTAGCTTAGTTGGATAAAGCACCTTCCCCGGTTAGGAAAGAGATCCAGGATCGAATCCCGGTGGCGCAACAACAATATTTTTCGATAAAATTGATTTTATATGTATATCTTTATAATTAATATATCTAATTCATATTTGAAAACGATTCGTTATTTTGCCGCCTTGATTCTGATTTATTTTCAAACAGCGCCAAATCCACTACAATTAGTCACATCATTGGCAAACTCCTTTTTGCTAGATAACACCACACATTGTGACATGTTCGTTTTTCGTTACCACACCATTAGTGAATTTACCTTAAAATCTAGCTTTGTCAAAAAGTGGATTTGACCAAATATGATAATTACTTCCTGATATGTGATAAAAATTGTTTTTTTTTTATCAAAAACGTGTGTAAAATTTCAACTATTTCGGCTCGTTAAATTTTTCATTTCGAGGCCAGGAAGGTATGAGTATATTTTAAGTAATTATAATAAATCGACGTGTGTGAATCTATGTTTAATTATGCTGAAATTGCCTGTTTTCTCGTTTATATTATTACGTATTAGATTTAACAATTTATAAACAAAACTTTAATAATAATAATAATATGGCGGTTATTTCTTGGAATAACAAAACCACAAGCCGTAGTTACAATACAGGCCTTTAATATTTACAACTCTTTTTGGCAAAAAAAAAAAAAAAAAACATTTTTCTTGTTAAACATTTTAAACGACTTTATGGTTCGGTATTTTATGAAACACGTATTCCACCACGAAATTTACAAAGGTAGAACTATAATGATGGTCCAATAAAATTAACTAATGTATCTGACCGCAAGTATTCGGATGATTGTTAGATAGAGCCTTGGGTGGTCCACTATCGGCGCATATAGAGTCCACGCATGTAAAACAGTACTTCTAAATACACGGTTCCACGTGTTAAAACCATGTATAAAGATTTGATATTTTTGTCATTTTTGCAATTGTTTTTTCACAAATATTTCGAACGAGCGATTTGATGAGACAAAAACAAAGGTTGTCGACATTACCCAGATATCTGCTGTTGATAGCGATGAAATGAAACCGCGTGGTGGGGAGAAATCTCCCGAGACACCCGTTGTTCGCTCCCAACCCCGCCAGATGCACGTCGAGCAGTGGCCTGCAACCGAGATGCTGCCAATATTCTAAACCGACCATTCTTAATTTTGTACATTTTTAGTGAACGAACACCAGAATTAATGCAGCGTTATCGATTAACATCTCAAACTAGCATATTTAAGATAAAACGCAGCCCCATGTTGGCCAATAGTTGGAAATTGTTTCGGGATTTCTAAAATGTTAGCCGTGATTGGAGATTTTTGTTCGATTGTTATGATAATTTTTCGTTCTTTGATACAATCACTAATGCACTAGAAAATAAGCCTTCAATAGTTATAACCCGGCTACCAATCATAAGTTACAATCGAATATCAATCACAGTTACAACAACGGTTTAGTGTTTCGCTATTTTGAGTGCCAATGTAACATCGCGGAACTTATAATACCCGATTTAAATGTGTACTTAGTTATTGGTGGGATAAGATCCCGTGGACTGTATCGAGAATAATATTAATCAGTAGACGCAACCCGAATAGGAAGTCTGAAGGAACATAGAGGCAGTCGATCTGGCCTACCTTGCTTTAAAGTCCTGGGTTGAGCGTCGTTTTCACACTCGGTTGACTAGCACGTTTTTGATGCAGAACCGAGAGATCACTGCACTTCCGGAACTATTGAATCCACTTCCTCTTTGCGGTCCCAGCGTTACGCAGAGCGCGGATGTAGGACGGCAGAAAAAAAGGCACAAGATCTTGTTAGTTCGATGTCGAGCGGGACAGGTATAGATTATTGGATGGACGAAAGGGACAGAGAATGAATATTCAACAGTTATCAAAGAAAGATAATCTTATATTTCTTATTTGCGCGTACAAATTCAGTGTCTGGGAACGTGCTTACAAATATTTATATTAATAATAAAATATTATTAAAAGAAATTAAATTAATCAATTAGAAATGTATAACTAATTTAAAAAAACAATTTAAATTCATCAAATAGAAAGACACGCATACAGATAAACTCAATTTACAGAAGAAAAAAAATTTCTGCCACCGGAATTTGAACGAAGATCTCTTCGTATCCTGGGTAGTGCGATAACCATTACACTACGTCAGCCTCGTAAATAGTCTGCAAATTTAAAAAAAAAAAGTATTTTTAATTGATGCATTTAATTTGTTTAAATATATCACAGAACTATGTTCTGAAAAAATTACAAATTACTTCACAAACAATAATTTGTTCTCTTTAAAAAAAAAAATCAATTGATTACTACAAGAATGTGGACTTTTCCTATCCGGGGGAAAAAAATATAGAAAAAGTTTTGGGTTCGTATCCTGTCGGTAACCAAATGTTTTTCGATAGACAGATTTTTTCTGTATATCTTTGTATTTATACATTTTTTAATAATATAATACGCGTATAAATAAAGTTAGTGGGATGCATTAGGTATCACCTCTGATAGATTTAGCCTCGTGTTACCTTGCTTGCCTTGCTAGACTGCCGTCTGTGTTAAAGTAGCCAGTTTTAGTTTTTTTTTTTGAGATGTCAATTGATTAATTTAATTTGTTTTAAATATCGCAGAACTATGTTCTGAAACAGCAACGTCACTGTTTTTACATTAAAAATAAAATATTTTTTACATTTCGTTTATTTTGTAAGCTTTGCTTTAATGATATTGATTCGGTCAGCAAAATTCAAAGCGCATTTCGATTTCTGTGACAAAAACGCGAACGCACCAAAATATGGCGAAGCGACAACACTGTACATGGAGGTTTCCCCTGTTTCGGGACCTTCGCATTTCCGATGACCGCTACGGTAGGCGCTGCTGACGTCACAAGAGGCCCCGCATGCTGCTGGGGACGATGAATCGGTGGGTCGCGTTGCGGATCATTAGTGTGCGCCCCGTGGCAGCCGCGTCCGGGGCCGTCGGTACCGCGGTAACAAAAATTACCATCGTAATTGTTAATAATTCATTATCAAATTTGTAAAAAACATATTTCAATTTTCAGATAAAGAATTTAAAATAAAAATAAATCTTTTTTTTTATCATATCTATAATTCATGTAATTAGTACAGATTTTTAAAAATAATATTCCTACTCCTGTTTGTAATCTAAATGATTAACTCGTTGTATTCATTATTTTCATAAAATGTTGGCACGCACTGTACGGAGTTCTCAGCGCGTCATACTTCAAAAATAAATTAATTAAATTAAATTAGCACATATTTGTGTACAAAGAGGCTTAAAGCTCTTCAAAATAAATAATTTATTATGTATTCGATATGTTCCTTATGCCCATGTTCTAATTTGATCAATTTCTAAACATTTAAAAAAAATATTATTTTTTATAGAATTTCGCATTATATTATTATAGATCTTGATCATGTTTTAATACACGCTTTGGATGCTCCGCATCCCTTGTGTTCTAAAATCAAAATGCTTTGTACTTTTTGTTTCTAACCTAAAACAGCACTGCTGTAAATAAATTCGTCCTGTTCTTTAGAGACCAGTCTTCAGAGACACGCTACGACACGGCGCACGCACGGAGCGAGTCAAAATACATATGCATTCTCTACTATTAATCGCGCAAACACACAGATACCAACAACAGTGGATTCTATCTTTTTTTACGTATCCACAAAGTTTGAAAATATTTTAATTTTGTACATGCGTATTCAATTCAGCTTTGAAACGCATTCGTTAAAAGCATCCAACGTACAAAAAACGACTTTAATGCGTATGGGTATAATGCACAGAATAGCATATATTGTTGTTGGATTGTTTTGTATGGATCCGTATAGTATTCAAGTGAGATTTCTTTATCATCGCACTGTAAAGGAAATGCAAAACTCCAGATTCTTTAGTCTAAATTCAAATGATTAAGTAACAATCGTAAATATAAATTATCCTTAATGTAACCAAAATAAATATTTGGTTGCGCTAAATTATATTACATGTTATAACGTTATATGTGGTACCCACCGCGCACAAATGTGTTGGGAATTAACATTCACAAGTTGGCAACACTGACCGCGTAAGGAAAAGAATCTCAACAACGGTCTTTTTCGGGTGACAGATAGCGATCTGAACGGACGGTCTAATCCGGTGCATAAATCGAAAATGTGACATCATATAAGTGAGGAAGGGTGAGAATAATTTAATACTTTTGATATCTGTGTTGTCCTGCATCATATTTGAACTTATCTGTTGACTAATTATATGTGTAATTTCAGGATGGACGCATCCTCATTCACTTTCTCGTTTCACTCATTTTCTTATTCCGATTTTTAACTCATTTCCTCGTTTCTAGTTATTTCACTTTTAAATTTCTTCATTATTTTTTTAGGAGAACACATTCTTATTGTGAAGTTGTAATTAATCAGAACAGACGGTCTGTGATAAAGTTGTATCAATGTGTCCAAAATTTAATAAAAATGAATTGATAATTCTGGCGTCTGCTATCAGATTTACTCAAAGGTATTTTGAGATTCTGTAAAAATAAGGTAGATGGCTCTGTCAAATGATGGAACGATTAAATGTATTAATTTCAAAAAGGTAACATATAGGGTCGAAAAATTGTCGCTAAAAATAATGCCGCTGTAGCTTAGTTGGATAAAGCACCTCCCCCGGTTAGGGAAGAGATCCAGGTTCGAATCCCGGTGGCGCAACAACAATATTTTTCGATAAAATTGATTTTATATGTATATCTTTATAATTAATATATTTAATTCATATTTTCTTCATTATTACTATTTTGTTACCTTTTGTTAAAACTCCTGCGGACATGACGGAAGAGGAGTCATGCCACGACATACTGAATGCCACGGGAAGGATTTCTCCCGCACAATGGAGGAGGGGTACGAGTTGATCTGCCGCTAGACAGTATCCGACGAGATGATTTCCATCAAACCAAATTCCAATAGATGATCCAGCCTTCCTGACGTTTCGGCGAATAAAAGTTACAAGTTTTAACGGGTACCTTGGACTGACCAAATTAAAATGAAGACGAATCTCTGCAGAAATGGACAATCACTACGCGTAACTGGTTGTAAAAATTAATTTTGTTGTGTACTAAGAATCTAAAACTTATGATTTTTTATTGTAGCATTAATTTTTCTTTTCATATTCAGATTTAAAACAAATATTTTTTTATTATAGCATATTTGTTCCTTTACATTTCCATTTTCCTCCTCGTATTAATCAATTTATTTGCCAAGTTATTTCTGTACTACATCTGACTCGACAAACTGTCAGGTGACAAACTATGTGTGCTATTTCCTATAAAGATTTCGCATTTCTAAGAATCAAGTGTTCTAGCACATTATTAATTGTTCTAAATTATGTTGAATATTATTACTTGTAGAAAATTATGTTCATTTAGTTCTGGAAATAATAGTAAATTTCATTATTTTACTGTGGGAAAATTGCCATAATCATCTTTTTCATCACATCACGTTTTGTGATGGAACGCTTAATATTTTCTATTTTTATATTCTATTTTCTTGTTTATTTTTGTATTAAACTTTGTGATTAAAATTTGCAATAATCTTTTTATTTTTTCCTAAGAATGCTGGCTAAAGTGAGAGGCAGGAGATTATGTTGAATTCTGTGAACCAGACCCACGCACTTCATGAGATCCTCTGAGCAAGCGGTGGACGTGCATACATGGCGTCATATCATGACGACCACACGTCACAATGTATATTTTATTATATATTATTACTACATATAATATCCCAATATCCAATTTGAAATACATTACATTGGAGTAAAATGTCGACTATCTTTTGAAATTTACAAATCATATCAATAAGTGGACTTTTTGTTCTGAAAATAGAAAACAAATGTCTGAAATTTTAAGATTATAAAGCTGTATTATTTAAATTATTACAGAAATATTCATTCGAACGTCTTACGCTCCTTCCTTGCGCGGGAAATTAAAATTTAACCGTAATCATATAGACTTATTTATTACATTTGTTTGCATTAAATGCTAAAATAATAAACGAATAATAATAAAAATTAAATTAACCAGAATTTTTGCAAGACAGAAATTTTTAGTACACCGCCTTTTATTCAATCATTTATATTTAACACTGATTCTGCCTAAAGACTACGCGATGTACTTTGTGTGTACCCTGTATTAACAATGACGAGACTCTCATTGTTATCTTCAAAAATTTATATTTAACACTGATTCTGCCTAAAGACTACGCGATGTACTTTGTGTGTACCCTGTATTAATAATGACAAGACTCTCATTATTATTCTCGTCATATTTATCTCCCTTCTGTAACCTCTGGCGTTTTGTAATACTAAAGAGTGTTTTTTTAGAGAGGTACATAACTTTAAAATTAAATTAAATACATAAAAATCGTGATAATGGCCATGGTATTAGCTTTATTGGAAAGATAATTTTATGCCATTAGTGTTTAAATACGATTTCAGCTGGCTCGAATAAAGCGCAATTAATTTTTGGAGCAGCTGGGGACGTATATCGACAATAACGCGACGAATGTTGGCTTCCAAGTCATCTATCGTCTCTGGTTTATCGGCGTAGACTAGCGACTTCACATATCTTTCCGGGTATTTGTTAGGGTGTGGATATCCCACTGGGGGTTGCTGGGACGGACGATGCTGGAAAGAGTTGCAGAGTGGCAGTTGCTAGAGAGACCTAACGGAACATTCTACTGGCTCTCCCTCGCACTCTTGCGACCTGGAAACGGTGAATTTCTGCCGGACTGTGACCGAGTTCTGCGACTGCAACACATAAATATGACGTCTACCCTCCCCTTTTAGGGGTGCATGATTTCCATACCTTCTCTCTGGCTGCCCTCTGAATTTAATGTGATAACAAGTGTTTCGTCAAAATGTATAGGTATGGCTATGGTACGATGATACCGAAGCCTACCTATGATGGTATTAAGATGTTAATAACTTAATAATAAAAAAATATATAATATTGACGAATCGAAATGAAAGTAAACAACTCTCATAACGATTCCGGGATAGGGTGTAAATAAATATCATATTTAAGACACATACAATGAGTTCAAAAAATATACTTTTTAAATAAAAAATTTGAGAAAAGGAACAAAATAGAATATGGCATGATGATATGTAGTTATGTATTCCGTTAATTTGCTTGCATTATGCAGGTCGGCCAGCTTTGTTTGGTTTAAGGTTGAAGGATATCGGCGATTATAAGTGCTATCGATACTTCCGAACCAAACGGGCAGGTGTTGTAGGACCGTGCGGCTGAACTATTCAGTGGCTGACCACGTCAAAGGAAAGATTGAAAAATATGTAACAGCGAAATATACTCTAATTTTTAATGAAATAATATATTTATTTTTGTAATGCTTTCCGACCGCTGCGCCTCTTTTCATGTCGTTCTCCAAGTATACTCTTTTTTGGATCTCAAATTACATAAATCGAAAATTAAAGTTTTTAAAGTAAACTGAAATACGATAAATTATTTCGTTTAAACCTATATCTGAAGCATAGCACTATATAACAATGAAATCTGGATAATCAACTAGAAAGGGGGGAATGTGTTGGAAGTATTTGAGATGTGGTGTTGAAAAGGGATGGAAATTAAGTTAACTAACTTAATTGACTAATTAATTACAAAATAGTTGCAAAAACGATATCTATACCATCAAAAAAAGGAGCCTTTTGGACTACATAACGTATACTACCTCAAAAATGCATTTGAGGGGAGAAGACATAGATAAAAATATATCCATCCAATAATGAGCACGGCGCATGCAGACAACTTCTAGATGGCGTCCAGGATCGAGTATTGCGCCGATGGGAACAGTTCTTGAATATGACCGAAGAATAAATAACAGATGAAAGCTCTTCAATAATAATTGTTGATAGGTACTCACCTTCTGGTATTCAACATAGTTGATCATGGTGGAACTAAGTACCTACCTTCGCAAAAACATTTTAATGAATATATAAAAATAAAAAAATAATTGTAACCTAAATGATTGTGCAATTTAAGAACCACCGCTATTATTTGTACGTTTTCGGGAACATCTTTCCATTACCAATAATACAATTCTACTAAAGTTAAAAACATTTTCCGACAGTAATTAAGGGTGTTTCAAGAGTTAAGGGAGGTGGGGCTGGGGGTGTAATTAAAATGGATAAGAGAGGGGATGTAATGGGCGGTATTTAGATGTTTATTATTTTCTTAATGTTATTCTTATTTTCCAAAATTTCTAAATTTTCTAAAATGTGTAAATTTCGTCCTTTGGCGCAACTATGTAGAAGTTCTAAATTATTATTGTGAATGGACCTCTATTCTTGCATGTTCAGCCATTTTGTAATTTGGACTGAAGTTTATTATTGCCTTTTTATGTTCTTCTAATCTTTTTCCCAATTCTTTTCCGCTTTATCCAATCCTATCCTTGCAACTCAACTTATAAACTCCGCTTTTTTCTTCTTGAGGTATTTTTGATTTATTGATCAAGATATATTCAACTATCGAGGAAAGCTGCAGGATACTTCGGACACATTTTTCACAATGAAAAATATTATATCTTATAACTCCCTATGCAGGAGAAGATAAATAGAAGGCAACAGAGGCGTAGGAAGAAAGCAATTATCTTGCCCGTGTCACCTCAAAAAGTGATTCAACATCCAAAATGTTGGTGAACTTATATAGAATAAATCAACATACCGCAATATGGTCGCCAACCTTTGATAGAAGATGGCAGATGAAGAAGTCTTCTTAAAAATTGTGTGCGCACTATATTTTTTTGTGTGTACTATGATGCCAAATCGTGTACACGCGCACATCCACACACCTTAGAGGGAACATTGTAAAAACTAAAGTTATTTACTATCTTCAACACTTTCAGAAAATTTTAATTATGTATTTTTTTCCGGTATCCACCAGCCTTAATCAATTCATATGGGAGTTAATTATTTTAATTTAACCTTTCTGATGCAACGTGCAATAATGTCTCAAATTTGGAACAATTAAGGGATCTTGATAGATTCTCCGCAATCTGCTTGAGACATACCCACGAATTTTTTGAACACATTCTGGAGAAGCTTGTGGTGGCTGAAGAGGTGGAATGCCAAAAAGAAACTAGCTATCCCATTACAACAGCTATACGAATTGCTAACTGCAGAGAAATTTAAAGGAGAATCTTTATAACGAGATTCTATGGATCGCCGATCGCCGTCTTGCGCAAATATAATAGTTCCTATCCATTACCTATCCACTACCCTCTCCCCCTATACCCAGAACACGACCATTTTCTGTGATTATGTTCTTTATGGATTTTTGAATCAGTTGAATTTGAAACTTTGAACAGACAGTTATCGTTTACCAGTTGGACGTTAGGCTGTGAAACTGTCTTGTGTTGTGGGGGGATGATATCGTTTATGCGTATTTCGGTTTCTCACTGTGCGTGCCGAAACCTGTACATCTTGCCATTGTGCATGGTACTTGTATGATACTTCGGGCTATCACGGAAGTGTATGTCCAAGAGTATTTCGTGCGGAACAACAGAGTACGTGTCCTGGAGCCAGAAGATCAGTGGATCCAGTGAAAAATTCAGATACCTAAAGGAGCATTTCACAGGTGGGTCGTGTTTTCTGTTTCTGAGTGGACCTTCACCCCTTCCTGCTCCCTAATCCTGTCTCTCTCCTTAATTCATTTTACCCTTCCTATATTCTGTATTTCCCCATTCTCTCGTCTGAACAAATATCTTTCTGGTAAAACAATTTTGTCTGTGGACATAAATTTTCTCAATGAACGAAATCTTTAATTATAATTATCTAAAACGTGTACTACACATTTTCGTCTTGAAAATTCGATCGATTACTTAATTTATGATTCATTACATTCTTGCACAATTGTTATTACGATATTACTAACAAATATTGTAAATCAAATATTCTCTCAAAAATTGAGATCAGGAATTCTTTGAGTGGAATTATTTTCAGTGTGTCTCCAACGGTTTAAAAAATATGTACTAGCCTTAGAATTTTATGATTCATTGATCATTAAATGTACCGTAGATGCGGTCTAACAGCACAAGGGAAAAACCCGTCGAATGGAATAATGCACCTTCTGCTGGGGAGCATTGACAAGGAAGTCGCGTTACGCTAAATCTCGATTCGTGATAGATTGGTTATTAACCATCAGCACTCCTCGCAGACCGCTGATGGAGCCATAAAACCGTTCGTGGGACCGGACCAGTGTTCTGGACATGATTACGGTGATCTTATTTGTTGAACCAGCCAAATGATGGCGGCAACACGGTGTTGTAAAACATCTCCGCCGGTGGTCCGCGCTTCTTCAACCTTCGTGTTCTAAAAAATAATAATTTTAAAAATCACTATCTTATTTACTTACTTACTTACCGTTCTCACCGCAGAGAATTCTCTGTCCTGACATACAACTCTCGCCTCATTCACATCATATTCAGACATGTTCTCATACGAGCTCGTTGATTATTCAAGCTTCCAGCAGGACCATCCAGACCAACGTCTAGTTTACCTGGTCTTGTCAAGTCTTTCTCGGATGCCCTGTATTTCTGGTGCCATCAACTATCAACTACTTTTAATAAAAAATAATTATGCTAGCGTGTATCACTCAAAGGTATTTAAGATTCGTCAGTATATAAAGATGATTGTATTCAAAAAATGGATAACAGATGTATCAATTTTAAAGAGCTACAGAATATAAGTTGGAAAATTTATCGTAAACCAACTTGGTTGATATAGCGAAATTGCATAACGTATTTCCAACTATAGGAAAAGGTCCAGGTTCGAATCCTTGTAACAATTTAAATACTTTTCGATAAATGGATTTTTTCTGTATATATTTATTTTATTTCTATAATATAATTTGTTGAATGATATCTGAAGTATTTGTCTTAGACCTTAGTGCTGCATTGATAACCATATGAATTTATTCTACTTCTTCTTCTCCTTCTTCATCAGCCTTTCACTCGCTCATCTCTGAATCCTGCTACCGTTAACTGTCTTGTGCAGTTCTCATCCACGCAAGGCTGGTATTTATCTTCAAGTCATCAGCCCACTGTATTTGTGACTGACTTCTGTTTCTTCTTCAACCATAGATGACATACAAATCCTCCAGATCCATCTCATGGATGAAAGCCATCCAATATGAGGTAATAATCAGTACTAGCAGATAAGCAATCGGCTGTCGCCAATTGCTTACTGTTAGGTCTTGCGGGCGGCTATTGTAACCGCTTCGCGACCGATAGTAGCCGCTACGCGGCCATTGATAACCGCTGTGCGGTCATGGTCTCATCGGCTGTCGCCGATTGCTTATTGCTAGTCCCTGCGAGCGGGCATTGATGACCGCTGCGTAGTCAGGGTCTCAATAGAATCTATACTTCAATAATAGAGTTTTTTCCAAAACACACCCCACGTAAATAAAATATCGATGTAATTAAAATTATTACATCTTTTATGTTAGCTGTGACATAAGAATAGTGGATAGACAATTTTTACGCTAAGATTTCTCTCTTACCATAGACAAAAGAAAATATGACAGATGTCACTAAACGATTTCGCTAAATATTAACTTATAAATATTAAAAACGCGTTTGTTTATCACTATTCAGCCATGATGACACTGCATCCAAAATTTCCAGAAAGTCATAGAAATAGAAGGGGAGACGTAATATTATTATGGATTCTACGAGTCCATCTCTCGTGAAACATGAACTATTTTTAGTTAATGAAGTAATTATAATGTATAATAACTCCACAATATTATTTTTTTCAAAATAGATAGTAAATAATATTGAAGAGAGTAGGAATCAGTTTGAAAAAAATTGACATCGTGATATTTCTGTTTCTATCCCAAATATACCAACTCTCGAAGCTGTGCAATTCGTATTTAAATTTTGTATAATACAACTCCATAAATATTAAAATTAATCATTATAAATTAATGCTTTTATATTATCTAATTTGTATTTAATTTCTAATTAAATATATATTATATTGTATTCATAAAAAAATTAAACACTCCATCTATCGAGGATCGCATAATAATAAAAAATTATATTTTATTCATTATTGAGTTTTCAAGTTTTTCTATTACTAATAATAAAACGTTTGTGCTTTGAAAATCATACATAATCAAGTGGTCTCTAGGAACGAAGATCGACCCCACGAAGTCCTTCTCCGGGAGGTACTTGAGTATCTTAAAAGACTGTTATCATCGGAAGCTCGCTCGCTGCAATCTCACAGTTTTCTCTCTCATTGAATCGTACAGCATCCGAAATTCATAGAAAAATAAAATTGAAATATTATATACACGTCCAGATTAATTTCATTCCAAATTATTTTAGTCTCGTCCAAAAAAATAATGTTTTTATATAACAAGTTTACACTGAACTTTATATAATACATCCATTTTTTTCTTTATATATATTGTATATACCTCCAGTTGCGATTTTCACAATACATTTAAATGATCAAATAAATCTACAACAATCAAAAAAGTACAAAGAAAAAACTACCCATCGAAAAAATAAAGTTACCACCGAGATTCTAACTAAATTAACATTCGATCGCTTTAATAATTAAAAAATCCGCCCCTTCCCCGGAACACTGCAAATGGCTCTAAGATTAAGCGAACTCCTTTTTGACGTACTGTCAACCCACAGCTAATGATCTCCTTCTTCCAAGGTCCCGACTTCCAGCAATCTTTCTCTCCACTATGAGATGCCAAACTCTGGATGTCTCATCACATGTCCGAGATATTGAAGTGTTCAGATTTTTATTGTTTAAAATAACTAATTATTTTACATTATTCGTCCGAACCATAACATCTTCATTCGTAACTCTATTCATAGCATTCTTCTGTAGATCCACATCTCAAATGCTTCATGTAACCTTATCATTTATTCTAGAACTGTCCATGCATTCGTTACATATAATAATATCGAAAATATATAGCATCTGATCATGACACAAGGATCCCATATTTGATTTATATTCTAACCTAGGTATACAATACTTAGTACCTTCTCCAGTTTCACCTGTCAGGTGTGTTCTGTTTACTAATGAGCACACATTTTGTTTAATAGACACATAGTTTGTCGCCAGCAACACAATTCCAGAGCATCTAGAGAGAAAGATTGGGTAGATAGGGTATGACTAGTGTCATAAGTGTTCTTCTTGCCAAATCTTTTTAAGATTGTTCATAGCAGACCATGTCATTACATTACTATTCTATATTTCTGCTTCGCAGTCTCCTCCATTGGTTAAACGTAGATGATATTAAAGATAGAGAGTTATTGAATAGAAAGGGGAAAAAAAGTGTCTCAATAAAAATGTTAGATACATAAAACAAAGTCAGAGGGTTTTGAATAGGTTACTGTTGATAACTATTTTTAGGTTACCATTGGTAACGGTTTTTCGAAAGATAGTGTGTGTATCTTTCGAGTCATTATCTCTCAATATGACTTTGATCTCTGAGAGAAAGTAAAGGTGTGTGCGTACTGGATGCGTCATCTTATTCGCGCGCATATGGGGTGACGATTCATTAATTGATTCACGCTCGAGTCGAATCACTGAGAGAAATCTCATACGGACCTTTTTCTCCTTATTTATTCTAATCGAGTCGAGGGCCTAACGCTTGGACAGCACTCTTCCACCGCTCTCTATCCTGCGCTGTTTCGATTACTTGGAGCCGATGATAGTTCCATCTTTCTTCGTAGACTCTCTCCATTTTCCGTCTCCATGTTTTCCTGGGTCATCCTACCGGTCTTCTTTCCTCTGGTACTGAAAGTTAAGATATATCCAAGCCAACTTAGCTAATATTCATCTATTTGGAGCAGCAGCGGATTCATCCTAAGATCCTCTCGTGTGACATCGTCCCTAATTTAATCTCGTAACATCAATCCCGCTACTCCTCTTAGTATCTCATCTCTGCAGCTTAGATCTTTCTACCGATTTCTCTCCATCGTAAATTGATTTAAAAATCGCAAGTTTTATCGTAATAAGTGATTTAATTAATTATAATTTTATTTGTCAGAACAACAATAATTAATCAGAATCTGCCACGTGTACAATACATTTTGTTGAATGAAAATTGATGAAAAAAGTTAATAATCTCCGTCACACTTTAATTAAAAGATTTGTAAGTGAACTTGTGGCAAAGTTGACGGTCTATTTTTTGCCTCCTACGCGTTTAATTGGTGAATTACGACCAGTATGGGAGTTTTTCTCCGCTGTCATGTGTCATGTCATAGCTGTTTGTCGCTGCGTTTAAAGTTATAGCCATCCATTAGGGTCTGGCGGTGGTCGAGGAGCCGCCGCCCCCACTCGTTGGTCGCTTTGCACCAATGGGCGAACACTTTACCTTAATGGCCCTTCCTACAAAAGTGCGGTTCTCAAAATTCCTCTGGTTTCAGTCGAAATTTTTTTATTTTTAAATTGATACTTTACACCGAAGTGAATGTGTCAATTTACTTTGAAATACGATATAAATATGCAAGATATATTTTTAAGATTATTTTTTGAAACAGAAAAATTAACGTCTTTATTTCTACTATCAGAAATTTCAAAATTTGGATTAAACTGATTACTGTAAAATAAAGTTTTGAGAAGAAATAGATATTCTCGAATCATACAACGTTACAATGGATACAATGTTAAAAGGCCTTAAAATAATGACCTTTACACAGAAAATATATGTGATATCTATCGCTTTTGTAAATATTCGTGTGTGGGTGTAAGAGCGCGGTAGGGAAATACCTGACAGATGTGTGTGAGAGTGTGTGTGTGTAGCAGAGCCGATACAAGGCGCCGCGCCCTTGGAAGCGGTGTCTTATCCACCGGTCTTGTACGAGTAAATACTTGTTTTTAGTGTAACTATTTATTAGTCTATGTACCAATATAAATAGAGAATTGTTATATAGCAGACTAAGTTTAATTGCTACAGATCCTGACCAAGTCACAAAGCAATGGACCAATCACAGATTTATCACAATATATTTCATGGTCTTCATCGTATGCTCAATGCTGAGTGTCTCCATTCTTCCCAATCTTGAGCCATATTGATCGCAGCGTTTAAAAAGGATCCTGTTAACTCTTTTAGGGCAGACCGGGGACAATTGAAACATTTTCGAATCTTCAATTTATTTATCCATTACTATTTTATTTTTTTGTTTGAAACTATTCATTGGTTGTTTAACTATTGTAGCTTCTATTGATATTTGTTTATTTGGCTAATGATTGTTTGATTGAGAGTTATAAGCCAAGGTGAATAACTGTCTCCGTATCGGTGAGATTTGAAACATATACTCGGGACAATTGAAACAACATTCGGATTAATCAAATAATCGGTTTATTTAATACAAAAATACTACTCTGACCAATTACGACATTCCAACATTCTCCAGGTATGCTTCTAAACAAACTAAACAGTAACAATCTACTTCTTCATTGTCGCTATTTTCATCATTTTACTACGATTTTTTTCCTTTGTATTAGTCTTGCAATGACCATTTTTATATCTAGGATCCCATTTGCGTCTTCGCGCTGTTTGTTTCAATGGTCCCCGTGCCACATTTTAGTAAAAACACATTAAGAATCTCTTACAACAACAACAATTTAAATAGTTCTATTTTTATTTGTTATCTTTGTTTTATTAACCACTAAAATGAGTTTAAATACATCTACCGGTTTCGAAAAATACCATTTTCTTCTTCAGGATGCCATAACTAACGTTATATATATAATATGTCATAACGAGTTAGTTATGACATCCTGAAGAAGAAAATGGTATTTTTCGAAACCGGTAGATGTATTTAAACTCATTTTAGTGGTTAATAAAACAAAGATAACAAATAAAAATATGAATCTTAACCACAAAGATAACATTGCTGATTTTAAAAGTATATTAAATAGTTCTAACTAAAGAAAACCTACAAAAGGTGGCCGAAGTCCAATACTTACATAATTCATTTCTCTGTCATACTTTTAACGTAGCGTTTTGTTGCGTAACGACGTAATGATAAGTAAGTTATGAATAACAATATTTATTCTTCTTTCCTCTGTCATGTCAGTATTGGCATATAATGGCCTCAATCAGATGAGACTCGGTTCATAAAGCACCTCCACATGTCTCAGCTGACTCCAGACTCTTTCCACCGTTATGACACTCTTCCAGGTCTTCTTTAGCCCAAATTTGTATCCAAGATAACCTCCTCTTCTAGGCACAATATGACCAAAGAATTGGAAGAATCTTTTGTTCACCGCTATAGATGAGGCTCGCTGTGGTTGGATTTGTACCAGCAATACATTTCGAAGATATCTATCTTACTCGTGTCGCTATTGCAAACTGTTCAAATTAACTGCATACATGAAAATTGGAAAGATAAGAGTGTGAACCAACATATTTTTTTATTCCCTTTAATGCCCTTACTAGGCGAAACGCGTCTCAATTCAAATAAACGAGTAGAATACAAAAGTGTTTTATTTTCACATATGTGATAAATTTATTCTTCAATGATTGCAAATAATTAGTTAATCGCCACTTAATTTATGGTTTTGTTTTTGTTTTTTGTCTCGTGCATTTTTAATTTTAGTATAGTATTAGTATACATAGTATACCTGAAGAAGGGACCATTGGTCTTGAAACATGTTGATTTATAATAAACAGTGATATAAACAAAGTGTTTTCTAGCAATATTTGAATATGTCCAAGAACACACAATTACTATATTTTTACCTACAAAGGCACTGTTATTAAATAAATATCAGATATCTCATAGAGACGAAGCTATTTTTATTATATTTAATGAAAAATATATAGAAGTATAGAGTAATTACAGGTAAATTACAGAGTAATTAGTTCAAATATTGCTAAAATAATATACTGGTTAAAATAAGAAAAATATATAAAAATTCAAAAATATTGATTTTTCGGACGTATTCTACTAGTATAATGTGTTAAAAACATTTTACAGATAAAAAATATTGCTTTAAATAATTTTCATAAAATCGTATTCTCATTGAGTTGACATATATGCTGTTTCAGGGAAAAATGAATTATCAAATTTGGTCCATAGATGGCGATGGTGTAGTGGTACTCGAAGCGAGTCCACATATTAACATATATACAACTTACAAAAATTTGATAGATGCGGAGATTGATGGGGTGAGAATGGTGAACTTTATATTTAAATAAAGTAAAAACTTAAGCCAGCCGAAGACAGGTCGTAAGCCCTGTAATTACCCCATGCTTCTATATATTTTCCACTATATATATTATATATAATAAAAACAGCTTCGTCTCTATGAGATATCTGATGTTTATTTAAAATGTTTTCTTATTATTAATTCAACATAAATTTATTTGCTTTCCACTACTTGTCACTGTCTTTCCATTTTTTCTACAGTTGGTTCATAGCAACTTCAGCTAATTATAAATATCTTCGAATTTCCTGTAAACTGTCATCAGTGTTCGCAATCAGCGCGCCCAAATAAATTGATTCTTGAACTACCACACATTATGATATTTGGGAAGCATTAGGAAACACGACAGTTAATTGTGTATATATTTTGTTTTTTTTATGTTCATCTTTCTCACTTGCCTTAGGACGGGTTTTGAGAGCATTCCAGAAATTCCCTTGAATGTGTCACGTGTAGGAAAATTTGAAAGGAAGCGAATCCGTTACATCAAAGTGGATGTATGGTGTGTAGTATTTGAGAACCGCCGGGCTGCAGTTGTGACACGACCCATCCTATTCAATTAGTTCCACAATAATACCCGCCTATAAACTTTATTGCGGTCGCATCAAATATGAGTATTGCGTCCATAAGTGTGCGTTCACACGTACTATAAAATTTTATAATTTTCTTTATCTGATGTTTTTATTTTTTGTATTTTTACAACTCATTATATTTTTATGCTGGACAGCTTTTTCTCGACTTTCTTTCTCCATTAATGAATGAATGAATTAATAAATTAACCTTTCTATTTACTCGAGGATGCGCGGAAAAAATAATTACTGCGAAATCACTCAACTATGTTGCCGAAATACAATTTTATGCAACCGTGTAAGTGTCTAGACATCTTGCTCTCGACCAATGTGCTCATGACTGAGTAGCGTGGTCCTCTATTATTCTTTTACATCCCGAACTGCTTGCGTCCACTCTTCGGGCTCCGATCTATCAATTTTATTGAAGATCGACCATTCACCCTTTATCTTTGTATATTACCGATATTTACCAATTCTCCGTCTCTTTTAGCGGTATGTCTAATATTTATAATTCGTAAAACACACTTTTAGCGCGTCTTTCGATTCAGCCGCGACCACTGTTATTGATACATGTCCGCGTCCAAATTCAAATCCATATATTTCCTACTGTTCGTTTTTTTCATATGAATTGTGACCTTGACATCAGCAGACGTCGACTAGACCGATATTTGTTCAATCTCAACATCGCGATAGCATTCGCGGTGTGGACATTTCAGCTCCAGTGCACCAGCACTGTATTTTGTGATATTGTGTTTTGATCACGTATTGTTTGTTGTTTGTGTGCCGTTGGTGAACTTGTGACATCGCCGTATTCAATTGGGATCGGAGATCGGCTCATCCGCGTGCCTTTGTGTGATCTCGGCGATGACTGCAGGGATTACGGAGGCGTCATATCAAGGTAAGGCGAGAAGTCCTTCTGAATCCCAGTTCCCCGAAATTCACTAGTTCTTCGAGTAGAACCCTTATCCCCTCACCGACCTCATCCTGTACCAAGGTTTTCATACTTCTCTACCATACCTTGCGGTAATTCCGATTTACGACCGGAATTATCGTATTCCATTCCGCGGGACGCGCGACTCGCAGATTTCGCAATTCGTTCATTTAGATCATATCAATCTAGACATTTCAGGATGGAATTTGCCCTCATCCACAACTGTTCTTCACTGACTCTTATCCCTGGCCATTTTTCTCCAGTTCAGGACGTTTCTATTCTGCTCCAGTCTTTATTTTCTTACAGTTCTTTACCCTCCTCTTTTGGGGGTCCATGACTTCCATTGCTTAATGCCGTTTGAATAAATATTGTACAGGTATGGCTTTAGTACGATGATACCGGAGCCAATAAGATAATAGATTTTTGATTTCGTTAAACAGTTAAAAGTTTGGTTAGTCTTTAAACAGCAGTCTAGTGTTATGCACGTTACATTAAAATAAAAAAATACTTTAAAAATTAAGAATCAAAAAATACACTTTCGCCATGTGATGCTTTGGGAATTTAAATAAGGCAATAGTGCTGCAGCCACGGCTCAAAAAATATGCCGTGTGTACGGTGAAGGAGTGATACCCGATCGGGCAGTTAGAAATTGGTTTGTCAACTTTCGTTCTGGATATGTCACCAGACTTATATGACGATATTATGAAAACAATATTAGAACAAAATCCACATTAAATAACAAGAGAGTTAGCGGAGAAGCTCAATACGTCGCAATCAACTGTTTACTGCCACCTCGAGAAATTTGGGAATGTCAGTAAATTGGGAGTATGGGTACCCCGTAATTCCAATGAACGCAACAACATACGCATACAGCGAGGGTGACTCAAAAAAAAAATTCTCTAACTTTAATGGTCCGTTTTACCTCATCCACTCCATACTCACTGGACCTTGCTCCAACAGACTTATTTAAATGGCAAAAATTTCAATTCTGACCAGGCAGTAAATGAGGCTGTCCGAAACTTCTTCCAGTCCAAACCAGTAAAATGTTATAAAAAAAGAATTGATAAATTGAAAACAAGATGGGAACAACTCATATCAAATATTAAATTAATAAAAAAAATTGTTGAAAAATAAATGTATGAAAAAAAATCGGAAGTTATTTATGACTCAAACTAATAGATAAAATTAAGAGAGTATATTATAAAAAGCTAACTGAGCAAACAAATCTGATAAAATTTCGATAATACAACTTCATCTATTTTGTCTTCGGAATCAGGATATGAAAACAGTGAAATTATCCATTAAGAAAACATATTAAATACTAACAATACGATTAGTACGGACTTTCACCGGTTTCAAAAATTGTTAAATAGTGATTCGTTCAGAACCTCGCCCAGAGCTATATATACACATAATGGGCCAGGCTCCGAAGGAAGTGCATATTGCTCGCGGGAATATATAACTACAGAACGGTCTCAATTCGTGAATCAGTTTTTACTGGAGCGGTGTCGCCATCTGTTCAGAACAATTGAAACAATACGCGGTATATGTATACTAAGTATGCGTATGTTGACGAGAAACAATGCAGCCATGCTGTCAACTCGTGTTACCGTAAGAAATTATAAATGTGAAAAAAGCCTTTATTAGTTTAAATGGCTTTAAAATTGTTAATCCTATAAACTTACTCTAAATATTGAGCGACAATTACAAAAATGGGATCAATATCCTAATATAATTCGGAGCATTCATCAAGTCCTATACAATACTACATTTCTCTCTTCATTAAATTAGTGAGAAAGAGAGATCATATATTCGTATGTTTGTTATTATTTTTATTGTGAAATTAATGTACCATCTCTATTTGTCTTACCACAAATGGTATTTTTTCCAGCATATTAATTTTACAATTGACTGAATTGAAAAATATTTGTTTTTGTAAGATTCGTCTTACATAACTAGTTTTTCACTAGTCAGTTCTAAGCATAAACGTTTTTCTTATAAATAACTAAAATATACATTTTATATTGCGTATATTAACCGAAATACTATACTTTTAATTGTGGCGGTAGACCTGCGTTACCGCATGGTTTTGGAAGGGTTAAAATATTGTATTAAACAATCTAGAATATTAATTAATCAACGAAAATCATGAAATTGTCAGTTTATTAATTGTGCAGAAGATAAGCCTTTTTAAAAGAACATGCATAAAATTATGACTTTAAAAATGCAGTCATTAAATCGAAAAAAAATGCTCACCACACGAATGTCAAATAGTTGTCATGCGTGTGGGTGAACTTTATATAGAGCCTGCAACGTCCACAAATACAGTTCTAATGTAAAAATTAAGGTTGTACTAACAAAATCTTACTGTAAAAGTTTCAACAATGTATCAAAATATAAAATACATCGTAGAATATTAAAATAAAACATCATATTACAGTTAATTAGTACATAATAGCTTAAGACGTAATAAGAAGTTTCTTCGGAGCTGAAAAAAGTAAAAATGTCAAATAAGCTAAAAAATAGTAGGTACTAACAAACTGTTAAAACAAAAAGTATTTTAACATTATATATAGTGAAAAGGGTGGGGAAAGGAGGGAAATAGGATGCAATTAAAATATAATATAAATACTAATTAAATGTATTAATTAGAAAGATATACACATAAAATCAATTTTTTCCAAAAATATTGTTATTGCTACCAGGATTCGAACCTGGATCTCTTTCCAATTCGGAGAAGGTGCATAAATTATTTTATTTATTATTATTTTAAAAAGCCGAGTAAGGTATAAGTATTGTTAAAAAATGGCTCGACCTGAACACCTTAACACTTAATACCAATAAAACTAAATACCTAACTTCGAGCACAAAAGAAAATGGGCAACCGTCGTATGCTTACAAAATAAAAGTTCACAATTGTTCCAACTCAGTTGACGATACGTGTTAATGCAATTATATAGAACGTACTGATCAAATCAAATACTTGGGAATTATATTGGATCCTTACCTCATATAGAGTCATCATACACAAATCATTACAAATAAAATTATAAAAACCATGTACTATTTTAGAAATTTCCTTAAAATAAAACTTCTCAAAATGGCGTACTACGCAATCTGTCAATCAATCATAGATCGTGGAATAATTGCTTAAAGTGGAGCTACTATGACTGCAATTAATCCAATTATATATATGCTAATACATACACATTTAAAAAAAAATCAAAATATAATTACCACACGGACAAACACACATAACCTACAAGCCACAAGAGAACACACAATATATGGCCAAATGAACTACAAATATTTTGGATCTAAATTTTTTAATAGGATGCTGAAAGATTTAACCCAATTGAATTGTCCCAATAACATGAAACTGAAAATAAAAACTTGTATTCGTAATATGGGTAGAGCTAGTATTGGTGCACTCACCCAAACATAATGATTCAAACAAATTTATTTGAAAGTCCATTTTTTAATTATTGTAAGTTAATGCCAAGCTACTTGTAATACTAATTTATTTTTACAATTGCTTCTAAACTTTTCCAGTCTCAACACATAATTTCACTAGTGAGACGAACACAGTCCAACGACATTTTACATATGTATATAGTTACCAATAAATAAATAAATATAAAACAAAAATAAAAAATAAACAGTAAAAGTGAAAGTTTTACAAATATTACAAAATTATCTAACGTACCATTTATAACGCAGTCTTTGTGACATTTTTTTCCCCGGGGGAATCTCTGAAATAACATACTCTAAGTTAAAATGAATAAGAATCCTTTTGAAGGCACAGACCCGATTAAAATTTTTAATATTCTAAATAAAGATAAAATGAATATGTCATAAAATATTTTACTAGATACAAAATGCACAATTAAAAATAACTGCTTGCTTTATTTACGAGTATCGCTGTTTTATAGTAGCGATAAGTCTTAAGCATTTAAACAGCCCATCCCAAGATACCGAGGCATTTTAGGTGCACTTGGATGTCTTCCTTGTGCAAAACAACGCAACCAATAAACTGGTAACTTTACAGAAAGCGTAATATATCGTAGAGTTAAATATACTAGTTTAATGGTATTTTTTAATTTCATTACAGTATTGTATTTACGAGGCGCATTTTTTAACCCTTCCCAAACCATGCTGTAACACAGGTCTACCATCATAATTAAACCTGAAATATTTCGGTAAATACATGCAACATAAAATTAATATTTTAGATAATTCTAAAGAAAATATTAGCGCTTAGGAGTGACTAGTGGAAAACCAATTATGAAATGGGAATCGTACAAATAACAATTAATTTGTCTATTCAATCCATTGTAAAATTAATACGTTGATAAAAATACAATTTGTGATATGAAAGACAGAGATTACACACTATTTTCACAGTGAAAAGAACAACAAACACACAAATATATTTGTTTCTTTCTCACTAATTAAATAAAGAGAAATAAGAAGGAAAGACACATTGTATATGACTTAATGAATGCTTTAAATTATGTTATTAATCATTTTTTCAAAATTGAATGCTCAATATTTAGAGTAAATTCGTGCCATTTAAGCTAATAAAAATATTATTTACGGTAACACGAGTTGACAGCACGGCTGCGTTCGGATATTTTATATCATGGTATGGTAAAGTTTAAGTACCGTTGCTGGATATTCCCGGTGTAGCGCTGCGGTTGCGATGTTGCGCATGCGCAATGATTTTCTTCGTGTGTTACTCACCACGTGCAATGTTAGAGACATTCACATCGTGTGACCATCGATGAAATGTTCAGCCCGCCGACTGTGAGATTCGGTCCGCGATCTGACATTTTGACAGTGTGTCCTGTTTTGTCCTGATTTGGTGCCAAGTGATTTCGATATGTTCCTTCTTCTGAAGCGATTCCTTGGTGGCAAGCGTTTTTATAACGATGATGAACTCAAAATCGGAGTACAGACATGGTTGCCCCGTTATGACTAGTGCCCTAATAATGGTGGCGTCTATGTTGAGAAGTGGTTTAAGGTGTGTACCGTCCGAAGAAAGTAAAGTGTTGTAATGATGTTGTGTTTCTTTAAAAAAAATTCGGTACTTAACAAACGCGCTTGGTAGTTGCATGTAGAATGAATCTTTTCGAATATAATATAAACTTTTCGATAATAGAAAATAACTTAAATATGAATTAAATATGTTAATTATAAAGGTATACATATAACATCAATTTTATAGAAAAATATTGTTGTTGCGCCACCGGGATTCGAACCTGGATCTCTTTCCTAACCGGGGAAGGTGCTTTATCCAACTAAGCTACAGCGACAATATTTTTAGCGACAATTTTCGACCCTATATGTTACCTTTTTGATATTAATACATTTAATGATGGAACGATTGTATTAATATCAAAAAGGTAACATATAGGGTCGAAAATTGTCGCTAAAAATATTGTCGCTGTAGCTTAGTTGGATAAAGCACCTTCCCCGGTTAGGAAAGAGATCCAGGTTCGAATCCCGGTGGCGCAACAACAATATCTTTCGATTAAATTGATTTTATATGTATATCTTTCTAATTAATATATTTAATTCATATTTAACTATTTTCCAGTTGATTATATTACACAGTAGTGAAACGCGTCTCGCTATATATCTGGGAGAGAAAGGTATTATTTTTCTTCGTCTGCTCATTGCTAAACGTCGTGGATCTCTGAAGTATCCGACACCCGGTACACAACACATCTCCATTCCTCCCGGTCTTGAGTCACTTTAATGGTAGCGTTCAAATAGTACCCTGTTTACTCTTTTATTTGGTCTATCCAACTTACCGTCCTTTTCCTCAACAATCCCTGTGACCATATTTTTTCTACGTGTATTCATGTCTGATTATATATTTTTATTAATGAAGTTTGACAGTGAATTTTTCTTGGTTGGCGGTCATGCCGTGTTGCATCACAGCAACACTGCACTGCAGCATAGCATAGCATAGCTGTCATTTACCTTTTTTAATGTTAACCTGGTTGTGAATGAGTAAATTGTACATAAATATGTGTCATTGTTATTATTTTGTTTTCTTCATCTGCCTTGGACTCCAGATGCTCTGAGGCTGGCCGTGATCGATGCCTGGTACAAGTAGAAGAAGAATGTGACCAGAAGCCAGAGGGGGATATCGCAAAACCATCGGATTTCTACCAAGGATCCTAAGTTTGATTATCTTTTTTATTAATTAATAATATAAAAATCCCGGGAGTATAAAATATTTTATTTTATTTTATTTTATTTTATACATTGGTTACAATAAAATTATAAAATCTCTAAAAAATGCTCATCACGTTGTAATACTACTCATCGTAATATAAATTATGAATTATCAATGAAATATAGATATACATAAAAATGAAATATTACAAAAAAGGAGCAATATTTATAATATATATTCTTCTCAGTATGTTTGTCGATTCCCTTTTAACTGATGACGTTGTAATAACAAATGAATCATAACAGAAAAAAAAAAACTTTGATTTTATTTAACTACCTAAAACACGCCATGCATGAGATAGTACCCTTACTCTTACTTTAATACGATACATATCCTACAATAAAGGCACTGAGGCATGATGGCATGAGTCGGCCGGAAGCCGTTGGAACTCACGCTGAACATCAAACCTTCCAACGACTACCACCCGTGACAACGCTCAGCAAATATGCTACTAGCTAAGCGCAATTAAGCAATCAGTTTTTGGCAACTCGTCTGCGAGTGTATTCTCAACCATTTGTCTGAGACGAAGATAGCTTGGAGAAGCTTTTTGTGGTGGGCTAAGAGGAAGTGGAAAATCACCAAGTTGAAAAGGCAACAGGCACTTCTCTAGTGACCGCCCTAAGATCTACAAGATACCGAGAAAAGTAGAGCATGGTGAAAAGGACGAGAGTTCGTGGAGATCAGTCATGAGGGACCATAGTGAATTAGACAAACACGGCGATCAATCAGAACCACCGCTAATTTCAGTTGATTCGGTCCTGGATTCCCTACTTTGTATAAAGATTAGAATAATACACTAGTCAAAGACTTCTCTGTAGATATCCAGAGTATGCACAACACATGTCTTCAGCACCTCATCTCAAAAACATCAATTCGTTTTTTCTCCTTTCCTTCAGGAACCATGATTCAACGCCATATAAAAATAAAGATTACATCAAAGACTATCCAAGCCAGATTTGGATACACCGCGATCTTTCCATATTTTGTCAAGTCTAGACATAGAACTTTTCGCCATATCTATGCTTCGTTTGATTATTGGCTCGCAGCTACTATTGTCATTAATTTGGACCCAAGGTAATTCAAATAATGACAATTTCAAGGGCATCTGTTCGTGAAAGTTGATAATGTTGATCAATGATTATTAGCTTTGTTTATCTTTGCCCAATTTTCCGCAGCCGTGTCTTCTTCTGATGCAGCAATCAAAGTTGTATTGTTCGCATACCTGAGATTGGAAATCTTTCAGTCTCCAATTTTTACTTTAACATTCGAGATTTTTCTGGCAATTTGGAAGGGTTCTGGCATTTTGTTCTACACTTATAGTCAAAGAACTACCGCATGAGTCATTCCTCATGCGCTTGTATGGAGACCACCTAAAAGGCCCATTTGCATAATACGGCTGTTAACACGTCTTTTGGAGCCGTTTTTTTAGTATCTATAATTGTAAAGCCAGCCGTTCGGCATTAATAAGTCCACTCCACTACCTGGGGCCGTCCATCACCGTAATTGCGGAGTGGATTTCACTTTTAATAACGTTAACAACAGATAATTTATTACAATTATATAACGCTCGCAAGTGGTCGTGACTAAGTGCTGCGACCCGAATCAGAAATGTACTCACCTTTTTATTCAAAACGAATTTAAATAAACATTTGCTGCGATGGGCTTGCAGGCCATGCTTGACGAAACTCTTGAAATGTTCCAAAATAAATAAAAAAAATTCATGTTTTTTTATGTGTAAATATTATTTTGTTAGAAATGTACCTGAGAGAATGAAAATTAGGAATATTAAAGGCCCGTGTCTACGTATGGAGACACGATGTCAGATATTTGACCAAATTGGAATATTGAAATGCTGATGTAAGGTATTTAAATTAATACGGATTTAAAATAATACGAAGATTCAAATTTTATACTTACACTTTACTCTATTCCCGGCCATTCTTCTCCAGTTCCCGGACTCTCCCATCCTGCTCCAGTCCACCTCTTCCTTGGTATGCCTCTAGGTCGCTTCCACTAGGGCATCCACTCGGTCATGGCCTATGGTGTCCTGTCATCTGGCTTCCTTTCACATGGCCAGCCCACCGTAGTCTTTGGGACCTACAAAATCTTACAATTGTTTCTTGTTCATTTAAATTTTCGAGCTCAAGATTCATTTTTATTCTGTAAGTTCCATTTTCTAGTGTAGGTTCATAATTTTTTCTTAATATTTTGCGCTATTTAGTTTCTTCGATTTGGGTTTGGCACCATGTTTCGCAACCGTGGTCTTATTATAGTTTTATAAATTAGTATAGTGAGCCCGTGACGTAGGTGACCACGGTTTGTGAGATTTTTCAAAATTGAAAAATGTAACCGAGCCAGGCGGCGCAGGTCAATCATCTGTTCTAAACAGTTTAATGTGTGGTTGTTGACTCCAGTGTTGTGGTAATTAGAGGCTCCAAGACAGATATATCAAAATCAAACAAAATATATGTTTACATTATCCGCGCTACAGGAATTAGACCTCCTTCCCACCAATTACACAGTCAACCTTCTTAAGTTAAGCACCACCTAGCAGGGCGGAATGAGCAGGGCACACTTTCTCAAACATTATTTTAAAAATAAACGAAATTAAATTTTAAAATTACATTTCAGTAAATATAGTTTCTCGAGAAGTCGATCTCCAATAAAATGGACAGTGAATGGTGACGCACTGCTTATTCAGGACCATTTTATGAGCTACATCTCCCATATCTGTCCTACACATTCACCGCCAGTTTGAAATATTTTTACACCAGTTTTTGCCGCAGTGCAACATGGCATGACTGCCTTCCAAAGACCATTCACTGTCCGTAACATTTATTCAGTAAAACAAGAAATAAAAATAAATTATTACAACATGGGCCCAATCTATAAGAATATTAACAAAAGTCATCAAACAATCTAATGCGTTACAATAGTAAATTTATAAAATATATTGCGACGTTACGAAAATAAGGTCACTAATTTATTTTGAATGCGTGCCATACTTTTTAAACACTATGATATCACAGATATTACGCCTTGACCAATAGCAAGGCGGCGTGGTGAAAGATGGCGAATTTTTGACGCGAGGGCCGTGCGCTCTGTACTGTTATAAAAAATGTAAAAATCCTATATCACCCAGCTTTGTATATAGGGTAAATACAATAATAATAGAAATACGAATGTGGGAAATATTCGTGTCAAATCTGCATTGTGAAATTCTTTGTTCTAGGAAACGGGCAGTTTCCCTTTATTTTTGAAAATGCCGTTCTTTTAAGATGCATCTTGTTACCAATAGCATACGTTATGATAGAGGTATTCTTGCAAATGTCATTATTTTTATGTTGGAAATGATTTTGATGATGAAGTATCCTTTTGTATCCCTCATTCTTCACGGATGGCTTATGATTACATAATATAATTTTGATATAGATCCTTTGGTGAAGGATTTTCTTCCACAATTGACCACGATTTCTACTTCAGTTCCAAGCCCGGATGGAATAAACTCAGGAAAATAAAATAATTGCTTCTCAGTTATGTGAAATGCAGACAATAATAATAGCAGCAGAGTTTAAGGAGTGAATTTTGCCTTAATCTAGAAATGTTTTATCTTCCACGCAATTATTACTGATTTGTTTTATGATGCGGTTAGTATAAATTATTCCCTAATACAAACATCAGAAATCTGATATTACTTGTTTTTACCATTTCTATCGATGTTATTTGTATTGTTGTATATATTGAATGTTGCCAATCTAGTCAAAGTTATGGATGATGAGTCATTGTAATGTAAAAGCTAATAATGAAAAGTGTCATATCATTGAATGCTTTACTTCTATTTTTTATATTAAATAATTTTTTTCGACATCATGTTTCTTTCACCTATCTATTCGAAAACTTTATATTTACAATATTTTCTTAATTGATTATTGTATTTTTCCACAAGAAAAGGGGAGAAATTTTGTTGTTTTAAGGTGAGTAATTAAATCTGATGTGGGGAACCCATAATTCTCATGTTCTTCGATGGAGCTGTCGATAAAGATTTGAGACCCCTGTCTCACCCCTTACAATATACACATGAAAATACGGACAGAGAGGGACAGAAAAAGGCAATTCTTAAGTCCCTTACATACCCTTTAAATGGAAAAAGTAAACAAAAACAACAAAAAAAAGGAATGGGAATTCTGAAGGGTCCGATGTTCTGCAAGGAACTCGTTCGCATAGTTATATATCCGAGATGATGATGTCTTTCATAATGAGATAGAACACCTAGTCCGAGACATGGACGCAACTTCACCACACGTCACTCTAAACAAGGGCCAAGACCACGATACTCACGTCACCAGCATATCGACCGAGAGAGAGAAAAAGATTGTTTCTTCTTCTCATTCGTTATACTCTTGGCAGAACAATCGTGGTCGCTGTGACATCTGCTCCAATCTGCAGTAGTCTTCTTGAAGTAAGCCGTCAGTTGCAGACTGAAGATCTGTTGAACCAGATCGTCCAGTCCAATCTTCCTTAGACTCTGTTTTGTTTCTCCGTTGCCTCGGTACATTGAAATTTGGAACGGGTGGTTTTCAATACAACTAGATGAATGAACCGGATGAGTGGTTTTCTGAGCAGATCTTAACAAATTTTAGGTCGTAAACGTAATCAAAAATCGTCGTTTTGATATTGCGATTAAGGAAGTGCTTCTTTCTATGGAAAGTAAGAGATCTTACCATAGACAGCATAGATAAGAAAAGATGACAGATTTCAATATACTTGCCAGTCATCTACGCTTTCGCTAAAATATGTATTTTTTTGTAAATGTACATTTTTGTACAATATACACTTGATTTCAAATTAAGTTTATATTTAAGTACTGTTATTGAATATATAAAAGAGAAAACATTTAAATAATCTTATCCTAGAAATATTAAAAACATGTTCGACATTTTAATTACTTTGGCGAATAGAAGACGTCATAAATAATAGATAGAATAGAGGAAACGCAATATACAATAAAGATACACATATCGCACACCTAGATCAAAACTAACACAACTCAAAAAATTCATTATTCAGTGGATAAATAAATAAAAACATTTTTCTCCATTTTTAGTTACTAAAGTTATGAAACTAAATAACATTTTAGGTCATAAATGTATCCTGAAATGACATTATTCAAGAACTGGGGCTAAATTAGTTACGTATATGACAGATTACCCGATACAATAATAACTCAAAATTCTTGTTTTTTTGAGTTGCGATATATTTGGTGGAAGGGGGTGAAATGATCAAGGAAAGAGAGAAAGTGCCCGTGTATTGGGCAGGATCCTGAAGGGTAACAATCCAAAATTTAGAACGAATAGCATTCAATTTAGAATACTTTTATATCGGGGGATGGGGTCTGTATTTATAGGCCTATCTGGGCCATTTTAGAAAGATATATTTATAAAGGTTGACTTACATTAATACAGTTTGAATATTTTGAGGCAGAAAAGTCGTAGAACCGCCGCAATGTTGCCACCTTGTATCGCGGGAGTTATTTCACACATCTGCCCCTAATTTATACCTGCAAGGGGTCCAATTAAAATAATAGACGGCGTCTCAGTAGGTACCAAAGGCCGGCGAATATGCCCCCCTTTGCTCCGAGCCGCAGCAGTACAACCTCATTCAGTAGTGTGTTCTGGGTTCTTATGCCGGTTAAGATAAAACCTAGCGTATTATTCTACATTCCGATCCGAAAAAATAAATTAGAATTAATATCTTGTTCACATTTGTAATAGTTGCTAAAAATTATATTTTTAAACAAGTTTTATATAAAACATATATTAATTGTTTTTTTATCAAAAATTCCAAGTTGATGGTGATGAGCCAAGACAACCACTGCCGTCACCCGATTTTGTGACATATTTTTAAAATACCTATACATATATGTACAATGAAATGAAAATCTTCCAGGCGGAGAATCGAACCCTAGTCTCCCGCGTGTCTCCGCTAATCATTGCACTGCCAACAAGACGTGAAAATAGTTTTAAAATATCTTCAGTTGTGTAAGCTCGTTATAAACTTCACCAGGGGTAACTTTTTTTCAAATAAATAAAATTCAATGTCAATATTAAAAACTATAAATCAATCACATCATACATTAAATTATTATAATAAAAATCAACATTATATACTATGATTAAGTCGACTAGCATCGATCCCGGTATCCGTAAAGCCGAAAATAAAACGTGAATTAAAAAGAATTTTTTTTTAAAATTTACAGGTAGACACTCACCCGCTGAATAAATATATATATTTTAAATTTATTGGGGTAACAGTTAAAAATAATTATTTCAATGGTGTTTTTTTTCATTTTTACAGTTTGCAATTTGAGAAATTCTATACGAATTACATATGCTTTCAAGATGAGGCTAATAGTTAAATTCTTATTTCAGATAAATAATTAATGACGTTATTTGTTACGTTAATCATGAGAGAGTGGAAGGGTTGAATAGAGAGACACGATAATAAAATTATTGTTGATGAAGTGTCAAAAATAACTCGTGTCTAGAGGTTTATCTGGGCTTATTATTATCATATTAATATTATAGAATGAGTGTTTTCATTTGAAGTACCCAATTCGTATACATAAATATATTTTTAAATCAGACAAAGTACCTACATATATTTAGATGGTCGCTTAAATAAATGTTCTAAATTTAAAATCATTACGTCAAATGCATTTTGTGTTTTTTTTGTTTAATATTATCGATTTAAAACGCCGCGTTGGCCTTTTGGTGATATGTCTATTTCATAATTACGTATTATTTATGAAACAGATAGCTTGCGTGTAAATTGCAACAGCATTATATGTAAACGAAATATTTAATTGCGACATACATACATGAAAATAACGTACATAAAATGTTTACTTTGTTTTCTCTTAAAATCGGTAAAAAAATATCTAATTTATTAAATTTTCTACTAATATTGTGAATAAATTCAATATTAGTAGAAAATTAGTAAAAACATATATTTTCGGCAATTCGACATGTCGCAGATTCGACGTCCGTCATGGCTGGATGGACCGGCATGTGGTGACCCTGCACGCGCTACACCGACATGGCTGTATTGGGACGCACCCATCAACCACATAGGACCCGAACCAGAACAACCAATCAGCAGACGCACTTTAACATTAAGCACCAGAGACGGGTACTGCCAAGCATCTACCGACCACTTCTTTGCAGACCGTCCCAACACCAGCATCGCTACTCGACAGCATCTCCAGCGAGCCACTCCAGAGTTCAAACCGCGTATTTAAATTGTATCAATTCATCTCTTCAATAAACGAAACCTTGTAAGTGCTTTTTCATTTATATACCCTGCTCTAGTTACAAGACACAAACAAGACAAAAATAAGTTAGGAGCTTCTGTCTCACAGCAGTATAACCTTCTGACATAATTTCGAGTCAATCACATATATTTGAATAACTTCAACACTCACTTTACATCCTACAGGCGTATTGAAGTTCAATGAATTATTAAAATTATCGTATTTTATAAGACTGAAAATATATAATTTAAAAACTAATTATTATATTTTTGATATAAAATTTAGTTTTAAATAGTAACTGAAGCCTTAATTCATGTAATTAAATACAATATATTATTTAAAAACGTATGTTTTCACTAAAACAAAGTATTTTAAAATAGGTCGAAAATTGATAATATATCCTGCACATTGAATCGTTATAACTCTATTAATTTTTAACATTTTGTTAATTTGTTTTAATCGAGAATTGTTTTCATAATCTTGGCTTTAAGATTATAAGAAAATATATTTCGTTAATTCAAGAATTTTCCATATTTAGTCAATTTTGTACACGCGGAAAATGTATCTAATGATTATGATATTGTTCTATTGTCTATTGTCTTGGTATTGTTCTATTGTCTATTGTCTTGGTATTGTTCTATTGTCTATTGTTCTATTGTCTTGGTATTGTTCTTGTATTGTCCTAACTATGTCAAATAACATTCAATTTATTAGTTTAAATTAGTGTAAAGGTCCTGCCTAAGTAATAGTTTTTATAAAAATCAAATCTTGTGTATAACTTTTGATACAAATGAATAATAAAAACCCGCATTTTCGTAAAAAACGTGAAAATTTTCAATTATTATTGAAAGTCGCGCCTTAACTATATTGTTATAATTATGTGATTACAAGTCTGTATTCATTCGCAAATCGTATAATAATCGCTATGGAAGTTTTATGTCCTGCAATAAAAAATATTCAGTATTATTCTTACACTCTCAAGCACTGTTGCGTGGTCACGACGGCTATTCCAATATCAATAATAAATCTTGGCACTAAACATGCAGGCAAGATACCGGAGAGACTATTAGTTATTCGTCCAAAAATAGCTAAATTGTGATATAAATTATAAATACTATTTAATCTCTGTCTCGGTCAATGTGCTCTCGACAGAGAATCATAATTCTCTAGCCTGTTTCATCAGTCTCTTCATGATCCTGGTAATTGTTTAATGCAACATGTCTTTATACGAGGCACATTTTTTAAGTAAGTACTGGATTTTTTTATAACGAAATACATCTCCATGATCGTGTGATTTAACACCTTTGGATTATTTTCTGTGGGGTTATGTGAAGTCGCTAATCTACGCCGTCGGTAATCAATAAACCAGCGACGATAGACGACTTGGAAGCCAACATTCGTCGCGTTATTGCTGATGTACGGCCCCAGCTGCTCCAAAAAGTGGTGGAAAATTGGATTTCCAGATTGCGCTGTATTCCAGCTAGCCGAAATCGTATTTAAACACTAATGGCATAAAATTATCTTTCCAATAAACCTAATACCATGGCCATTACCATGATTTTTATTTCATTTCAAAGTTCTATAGATAGGGTTAAAAACCACCCATTAGATGGGGTTTAAAAATAGTAATATATGTTTAAATTACAGCATATTTACATTATTTAAGATTTATATTATATTTTTATTTATTAACCACTCAATTAAGTGGTTAATAAAACAAAGATAATAAATAAAAGTATGAATTTTAACCACAAAGTTAATATTGCTAATTTTAAAAGTATAAGATTTTAAATAAAAGATATCTCTATATAATAAAGATAGTACCTACCCTAAACGCCTTAAACAGCTCTGAAAGCTGGCGCAGTACACCCAATCGTTGTCAATTCGCGTTTGGAGTGTCACAAATATTGACTGTGCCTACATTATTGTTACACGTTTCATCTCCCTGTCCGATTCCAGGCAGGCCCTTACGACGGGGGTCGAGGGTGTGTTGGGTTTTAATGTATTTCTCGTGTTGCTTCCATCCCCGACACGGTGACTAGTGTTGTAGGGCAAGCGATTTGCTCGACACGCTGTAGCGAGCCCGGCCGATAGATGGCACTTGCTGTAACACACGTTTCAAGTTGCGAAGCCACACGGTAAAAAGTGTGTTATGTAATGGGCGCTCAATTATTTGGCGCGCGGTACGCATTATTATTTCATTATTTGTTGTGTGCACACGTCTCAGCCAATCATGAGATGTGTTTTGATACCAATTATTATAATATTTTGTTAAAAAGAAAACATTCTTATTGTGAAGTTGTAATTATTCAGAACAGATGGTCTGTGATATTTTAAATACTAATTAAATGTAATAATCAGAAAGATATACATATAAAATCAATTTTTTCGAAAAAAATATTGTTGTTGCTACTGGGATTTGAACCTGGATCTATGGATAAAAAAAAATAGATGGCTTTCAAAAAATGGAACGATAGATGTATCTATTTGAAAAGTGTAACATATAGGTTCGAAAATTTGTCGCCAGAGCACTATGTGCTGTAGCACATTCTCCGAATTAAAAGAGGTCCCGGTAGCAACAACAATATTTTTCGATAAAATTGATTTTATATGTATATCTTTCTAATTGCCACATTTAATTAGTATTATAATATTAAACATATGTCAGGAATACGACAACCCATTGAAAAACTTTAATCCAAAAGGGTGCTCACGTTAAATTTTACAAAAAACAGTGCGTTAGAAAATTTAGTAACGTTATATACGAGGGTAATTTGTTATACTATTTCTACATTTAAATATTTATCATATCTGTTCATAAGCTTTATTGTAATCTTCCACCGCATTTAACCAATTGTGCCCAAAACTGCCCAGCAAAGCCGTGGATAGATTTAGGTGGGAGGTTTTCAATCATCCACCGTATAGTCCAGACTTTTACGATTTTCACAATTTTCCCAACCTTTTAACTGCCAACTCTATTTGAAATGAAAGACACCACATAGGGCAAGACTAGATTTTAAGGGTCTTGACTTATCAAAAGCTGAGACTTGTCGTTCACAGATGACAAAATGATTTTTAAAAATTACTTTAAACCCTGCAGGTTTACAAGGGTGCGTGTTAACACGCTTATGCTTGGCGTGACTTAAAAAGTTTAGCGTGTTAACGCGCTCGTAGCATTTAAAAGGTTAATGAGTTTCTGGAAAAACATTTTAGAGGCGATGACTGGCGATGGACGACTACAATAGTGGAAGCTATTTTCTTATATTTTAAAGCTAACTAACTAACTTAAATCTTTTTATGCAATTGCGACAATTACACCGGGCAGAATGGGGACTACGAACTCCCACGGTGTGCCTAATATACTTGGCCACGTACGCTGCCGAGGTACGGGAGCACAGAATCAGAATTATCTCTATTGCCACGGCGCTAATCCGAGCCCAGCAAATCTCCCTGCTGGCTCTGACAGGCGCCTATCGGACCGTTTCCAATATGGCACTTCCAGTTTTGGCTGGCGTCCTCCCAGCTGATCTTGCAGTAATGGAAATTTTTGGCCCACCGCTCCCTGAGGAAGAGTCTGGAGGTCAATCATTTTGGAGCGACTCTCAGGCCCTTAGATGACCGATTACAGGCTCTGATTGCTTGAATGCGAATAGTGACATTGAGAAAGCGGCAAGAAAGGTGGGACAATGCCACGCGAGGGAGATCGACTTACACCTTTCTCCCCTCCGTGGCTGTGAAAATAAAAAGTGGGGGTGGTCCTCCGGTGCTGGATCACTACGAGATGAAGATGATCTCAGGGCATGGGCATTTTATGAATAAACTCGTCGACTTAGGACTTGTCCGTGAACCGTAGACTGTGTGAGATCATGATTGCAGGATTAGAAGGAATAGGTCATCGGATCCCCCGGAACGATGACCTATTAAGAAATTAAGGGAATCTCGGACTTTTCAGGGAATTTATTATGGTGTGGGTCTCCTGCTGGGGGTTGCTGGGATGGACGATGCCGGAAAAAGCGGTGGCTAGGGAGACCTAACGGAGCATTTCACTGGGTTTCCCTCATACCTCTTACGACCTGGACAAGATGAATTTACAGTCTGTGACCGACTTCAACATATAAATGTGACGTTTATCTTCCTCTTTTGGGGGTGCATGATTTCCATAGCTTCTCTCTGAGTGTCTTCTGAAATGAGTATAATAACGAGTCTCACGTCATATTGTACAGGTATGGCTTTGGTACGATGATACCGGAGCCAATCTATGATGGTATTATGATGATAATTTTAATAACCGAATGTAATAAAAAAAAATTAAAATGTAATAATTGTGCCATAAAAGAAAAGCCATAAGGTTTTAGTAACTAATTTCTGGAAATTAACTAACTACTCTAATTTTTCAAACATAGTCCAAAAAAGCTTATAAGTTTTTGTAAAATATTGCTTTATTGAGTGGAATCGAAACGAGAGTAAACAACTCTCAAAACGATTCCGGAATAGGGTGTGGACCTTTTGGGGTTTCCTTCATAACTTTAACCTTGTGTTTTATTCTCTTTTTTTCCGATACCGGGATTGATGTGAGACATCTCCAAAACCTCTTTAAAAATGAGTTTTTAGATTTTTCAAGACCATTTTTTGAATGACTTGTGTGTTAATAATAATGTCCCGTACAAGAAACAAGAACTGTAATTGTAGAGGTGGTTCGCCGGTTCGCTCTGGTAGCTCGGATGAGATTGTCTGCAGCGTGGTGCAGCGGTCCCGGGGGGTCCAAAATCTTGTCCAGTGTAGCAGCCGATGTCAGGGTGAATTTCCAGGTCCGTGATCCAAAGTCGTTGCAAAGTCAGGAAGCCAGAAGATTCGATAGTCCAAAGGTAGTAGCCGGGTTCAAAGATGAGATGAATAATAGACGAGATTTGCTTTTTCTAAGTCCAGTGGTGCACGAAGCGAGAGTAGAAACGAGAGTGCTCTTTGCAGCCACTGGACCATTATTTATTTAACATATCGAAATATCAGGAGCGCTACAGGCTCCAGGAGATCTCCTCCAATCACAATGCCGGATCCGTCCCCCTGCCGCCCCGCTGCGGTCCAGCGCAGCCACCCCCTGGCGGCGAGATCTCGAAACTTGGTTCATTTTTCTCGCCGTCAGCTTGGGGACGGCAGACTTCGGACTTCTCCGGCATTTCTTCTCTCCTCTTTATATTTCTACTTTTTCAGGCACCGCGAGTATTTTATCTTATAGTCTTTATTGCTCCTCGCGATGCCTGATAAGTCTTACCCGGGGCGATGGCCCGGGGAATTAATTATCGCACCTCAAACTTGGAAAACTCGTTTTCAATACCTAAATGATTTTTGAGGTGCGTAATATTATCGCCGGGCGATCGCCCCTTCCATTCTCTTTTTATTGATACAACATATACATGACAAATAATTTCCTACGACTAGTTATGCTAATTTGAAATAATGCATTTCTTCCTGCGCGCTGGCGGGGGCGGAGTCTCGCCGCGGCCCGCTTCCCCCTCCACTCGGCGGTCCGTTGACGCAGCGGCGTAGGGAATCCAGCGGCGTGGGGTGCCGGGCGGAATGTTTCTGTGACGCGGAAAAATGGCCCCTTCCTATTCATTCATTTCTCGGGCCACTTTTTCTCGCGTCCGTAGTTCGCAATGCTGTGCGGAACACTCCCCCCGTGTGGCTCCGCCGCACTCCTCAGGCAGCACAGCTAGTCGTCCAATTCCGCCTGGGACCCGGGCCCCCGGGTCGGCTGGAGGATCACCTTTGTGGCGGGCCGGTCGTAGTCGCCCGCCGCCGTCCTCACCCGAACGGCTCGCACCTGCCCGTCCGCCGCGGGCCGCGCTTCCGAGATTATGCCCATGGGCCAACAGTTCCGTGGCAGCGCGGGGTCCGCGACGATGGCCACCGCTCCCTTCTGGATGGGCGGTGCTGGCTCCTGCCACTTGCGTCGCTGCGCCAGAGTGGGCAGGTATTCCTTCAGCCATCGGCGCCAGAAAGCGTCGGCGATCTGTTGCGCCTCCTGCCACTGCTTGCGGAGACAGGTCCGCTCGTCCAGTGCGCCGTACACGGCCAGGTGCTGGTATTGGCCCGAGGTCCCGAGCAGCAGGTGGTTCGGGGTCAGAGGCACGCTGTCACGCGGGTCCACCGACACGTGGGTCAGAGGACGGTTGTTGACGGCGTATTCGGCCTCCGCCAGTGCCGTCCGGAGAGTCTCTTCCTTTGGTGCGCGCTCCTTCAACGTCGCCCCCAGCGCGCGCTTTATTGAGCGCACCAGACTCTCCCAGGCCCCTCCCATGTGGGGGGCGAGCGGCGGGTTGAAGGTCCAGTCGGACCCCGCGCCGCTTAGGTGCTCTTCCATGCGCGGCTCTTGGCGTAGCTCCTGTAGCGCCGTGGCCAGTTCTCGGTCCGCGCCATGGAAATTGGTTCCATTGTCGGAATAGAAATGGCGCGGATGGCCGCGGCGCGCTGCCATCCTCCGGATGGCCATGATGGCTGAGTCCGCCGATAGGGAGCTGGCCAATTCCATATGCACGGCGCGCGTCGTCATGCAGGTGAAGAGCGCGCCGTATCTCTTCTCTCTCCTACGGCCGATGGTCACTTCCATCGGCCCAAAGTAATCCACCCCGCAATGGGTGAACGCGGGTTTGTGCAGAGCCAGTCGGGCCTCCGGCAGTTGTCCCATGAGTGGCTGTTGTGGTCGGCTCTTGGCGACCCGGCACACCTGGCACTCGAACTGCACCCGGCGCACCGTCGGCCTCAGTCGGAGGACGAAGAAGCTCCCGCGGACGTCACTCACCGTCCTCTCGGTGCCCGGGTGTTGACTCTTCTCATGCTGATGCTTGATCAGCAGGCGGGCGTAGGGGTGGGCACCGTCCAGCAATATCGGTGCCCGCACGCCGGGGGTGATCTCGGTGCTCGCCGCCGCCTGCAAGCGGGTGTCCATCCGGATGACGCCGTATTCATCCTGGTACGGCGTCAGCGGGTATAAGCGACTGTCCCTGGGGAGGGGCTCCCCCCGTCGCAGCAGCTGACTCTCTTGGCCGAATGCTTGCGCCTGGGCGTGTATGACCCAGGCGCGCTCTGCTTGCTCCTTCTCCTCACTCGTGAGGTCCGCGCACGGCGCCCCACTCCGGGCGCGTCGGCAATTCGCCACGAATCTTCGGACCCACGCCGTGGTGCGCACCAGCCGGCTCCATGATGAGAAGCGGGTGATGTCGGGCAGCGCCCCATCGGTCGCTGTCGACTGCCCGGTGAGCGCTACTGTCTCTGGCCGCCGCTCGAGCTCCTCTCGGCTCGGCTCGGCCCGTGCGGATTCCCGCGGCCATGCTGCCTCCGATCCTTGGAGGAAGTCCGGCCCGCGGAACCATTTGCCGTCCTCGCTCAGATCGAGCGGCTCGTTCTCTCGGGTGCCCAGGTCGGCGGGATTGTGCCTGGTGGGCACCCATCTCCAATCGGCGCTGTCCGACAGCTCGTCAATCTCCCCGAGTCGGTTGGCCACAAAGGCCGAATAGGCCCGGGGATCCGTCCTGATCCATGTCAGGACCGTGGTGGCGTCCGTCCACAGGACGGTTCGTGCGATTGTGCACGAGTGCTCCCGCCTTATCGTGGCCGCCAGTCGGGCGGCCATTAGTGCTGCTTGAAGCTCCAGCCGTGGGATGGACAGCGGCTTGAGCGGGGCCACCTTGCATTTCGCCGAGGTGAAGGCTACGTAAGTGCCGCCCTCTCCTGCCTCGACGAAATATGCGACCGCGCAGCACGCTTGCTCTGACGCATCACAGAATACGTGGAGCGTTGGCCGGCTTCTCCGGCCTCTTATCGCCTGTCGTGGCACTGCACACTGGCTAGACCTGGCTAGCCGGTGCCACGCTCTCCATCTTTCCGCGTGCTCGGGATGGATCGGCTCGTCCCAGCCGACCCCTGACCGCCATACCGCTTGTAGTAGGATTTTCGACCTTACTAGCAGGCAGGCTACGAAGCCCACCGGGTCGAAAATCCGCATCACCGCGCTCAACAGCGCGCGCTTGGTCGGGCGATCCTCGGGGTGCAGCTCTGGTAGACTCCCAAATCCGAATATGAATTCGTCCGACACCGGATCCCAGCTGATCCCGAGCACGCGTTCCGTGGTTTTTTCCTCTCCCAATAATGGCACCGGCCTGTTTGACCTCAGGTGCTCGGGGATGTGCCTCAGGGCCTCCGGGTCATTGGAGGCCCAGTTCGCCAGGTGCATGTCCCCGCGACGAAGCACCTCGGCTACGTCTCGCGACATCTGTCGTGCCTGGTCCCTGGTGTCCACCGAGTCCAGGTAGTCGTCCATGTAGAATTTCGTGTGGACGGCCTCGGTGGCTGCAGGATATTTTGTGGCACTGGCGTCGGCTATCCGGTTCCGGACGTACTGCGCGCTGCTTGGCGAGCACGTCGCTCCGAATATCATCGACGTCATTCGGTACGTACCGGGCTCGTCTCGCCCGGCCGTCTCCACAGGAATAACTGCGCATCCTGGTCCTGCCGTCTTATCTGGATGCGCAGAAACATTTCCTGGACGTCGGCTGCCAGTGCCACCCTTCCCTCTCGGAACCGGAAGATGTTGCCGAGCAGCGATGATAGCATGTCCGGTCCCTTTAGCTGGGAGTCTTTCCTCGACGTCCCTCGGCACCGGCTGGCGGCGTCGACGACGACTCTTATTTTGCCCGGCTTGTTGGCATTGAATACCGCGAAATGAGGCAGGTATCAATGCCGGCCGCCTAGCCGTGACACCTCGCTCTCCGCCAGTTCAGCGGGTCTCCGCTGAACGGCGGCAAGTTCTTTGCCACCGCTTGCCGCGCAATGAAGGCGTTCATGCGCGGCTCGTCCTGGCCCGAGTGTGTCCTCGGGCTCTCTCCGATTCTTGCCGACCGGATTGCATCGGAGATTGCGCTTGCCACCATTGTCATCGGGTCCCGCTGGTCGCGAACCCACTCCCTCGCGAATGAAGCGGTACCGTGCGCCGCGGCCCCGTCCGGCGGCGGTGTCTGCACGGTGTCATCCGAGTGAGCCCGCGGCGTCCTGCCCGTGGTCCCGATCCCTCCGATGTCTAGCGGGGAGACCGCCTGCTGACCCCCAGCCGGCAGCGTGGTCCGTCCCGCTCCCGGCGCCGCTGGTGGCGCGGCGCTCGGTTCCGCTGTCCAAGCGGTTCCCGGCGCAGCGGGCCAAGCTGCGCTCGGTCCTGTGCTTGATGCTGCGTCCAGTGCAGCAGCCCTTCTCAGGGCCGCCGATTCGTGTTGCTTCACTGCCCTTCTCAGGGCCACCGAATCGGGGTGCTCAACTGCCCTTCTCAGAGCCACCGAATCGGGGACAAATAATTTCCTACGACTAGTTATGCTAATTTGAAATAATGCATTTCTTCCTGCGCGCTGGCGGGGGCGGAGTCTCGCCGCGGCCCGCTTCCCCCTCCACTCGGCGGTCCGTTGACGCAGCGGTGTAGGGAATCCAGCGGCGTGGGGTGACGGGCGAAATGTTTCTGTGACGCGGAAAAATGGCCCCTTCCTATTCATTCATTTCTCGGGCCACTTTTTCTCGCGTCCGTAGTTCGCAATGCTGTGCGGAACAAATAATATAAAATAATTATATATGGAGAATCGTAAAATATAAATATAATATCATACAATTTCCCTTCTATAGCAAACATTTATCGATTTAACTTAGAACTCCAAAGCATTGTGCTTACATGGGTGCCTGCAATATTATCTCAACAAATTTGTCTTGTCATAAAAGTTACGTGCTTTTCCATTTCGCATAATAATCATTAATTTGTATTTTTTTTTAAATATATTGGTATATCATAAATGATGCGCTGACAATATTTCAGATGCGCGTTATCGTTGAGACCGCGCGCACGCGCAGCTTAGACGCAACGTTGAAATCATGATACCAGACGATGTTGCCCAAAAGGTCTGTATCCTGGAAGTGGCAATGATGAACCGTGAGAAAGAAGATTCTGGAATGGAAGCGTCGCAAGTTCGATGGAGAGACAGTCAGAAGAGTGACGGGCAACAGATGAGAAGCTAGAGGAATCGTGGATCCTCGCAGGAGGCCTATATCTAGCAGTTGAGAAACGTCAACGATGATGATTATAACCGGAAATTAGTTCTGTTTTTAGAGAGAATAAATAGCCCCTCGTAAAATTGTCAAAGGACATAAAAACCGACCGGTGGTAAGACATCAAAATCGTGCTCAGTTGTTTAAAGCTCATTAATAAAAGACATTTCCTCTTGCACTTAAATTGCAAACGAATAGCATTTCAGAATTTACTTACTGCAAAATAATTGGCTTCGAAGCGAACAAGTACCTACGCCTTTCGGTTTTTACATATCTATGTCTGTCTATTTTCTATGTAATCCTACACCTTGCGACCGATCGAAACTAAATTTTGGTTAAAATAAGTTACTTTTTTATTTTTTAGGAGAACACATTCTTATTGTGAAATTGTAATTATTCAGAACAGACGGTCTGTGATATTTTAAATATGAATTAAATATAGATGGCTCTGTCAAAAAGGTAACATATAGGGTCGAAAATTGTCGCTAAAATTAATGTCGCTGTAGCTTAGTTGGATAAAGCACCTTCCCCGGTTAGGAAAGAGATCCAGCTTCGAATCACGGTGGCGCAACAATAATATTTTTCGATAGAATTGATTTTATATGTATATCTTTATAATTAATATATTTAATTCATATTTAAAAAAAGTTACTTTTCTACCGACTGAAACTAAAGTTATTCTTTTGCACTCTACGCAAAACACTGACACCTTCTCCTCTCGCTCAATGTAAATGTGTTTTATAGTTAATGCTATCTTCTTCCAATTTTACACAGTTCTGATTAGGATCCTGCGATATCATCTCCCCTATCTATATGATACCGATATGGTGTTACGTGACCATATCATCGCAGTCTGACTTCTTTCAGCTTCTCTGTTATCGGTGCAACCTTGAATCTTCTCATGTTTGTAGATCTTCTTCACTCTTTCTGCACTCCGCACCATATACACAGCATCGTGCATCTTTCATCTTCATGAATGGTCCATCAGGTCGCCGGGCCTCATGTTACCAGCTAGCTTCCATCGGCACTTACACCGTGTGGGTTTTCGCCAAGTCAGGGCCATGGATCACCACAAATGTGTTATCTTTTGTCTGCGGGAGAAGGGAGAATGCGCAAATACACGAATTGTTAACTTAAAAGTTAATAATTTCACAAATTTATCACTTCCATTGACAGCCACTTATCCTAGTTAACCTCACTAAAATCCCTAATCGCCCGCCGTGCTGCAGGAGTTCTGCTTTGGTGGTCGGGAAAAAGTCACCACCATCAAATTATCCATCCTCAAGACTGAGGATGCCAGGCAACTCCCCTCGGCTCCTGAGAGCTACGACATCCTCTGATTAGCGCTACCTTTTCTCATCATGACCCGCACCCTTCCTCTCCGTCAGCAAAAGTGACAGCTTGGCCATTTTGTCTTCCCACAGACGCCTGCCGCTTAGCGGACGTTTGATTGGCCATTAGGAAGATCGTGGGTACACACACGTCGAGACCCATTCTGACTTTTTTTAATAAGGTGGTGCTTACACCTGGGGACGGCTAATTTCTCATGTGATATGGATGGCTATAAATAAAACAATATTATAACTCCACTTGAGTTTATTTGCACTACTGAGAGAAATAGTCACTCTCATCGACAGAAACAGTCACTCTCATCATTAAAGTTTCTCTCGAAACTCGAGTAGTGCAAATAAACTCAAGTAGAGTTATAACATTGTTTTATTTATAACCATCCATTTTAATTATGAAACTTTACAAAGTTAATGCCAATTCCATCAAAACTAGAACAGTTTAGTTTATTTCTTTTTTATTTACTATTTTTTTACTGTTTTTGATCGTTCTTTTGTTTCTGATTATCTTTATACCATTTTAATCTTCTTGCCACTAAATTATAAAAAAAAAAACTAAAAGTAACTAACAATAAAAATACAATAACAAAAATAATTTGATTTAATGTAACTATGCAAATTCCTAAACTTTAGAATCACGCTACATTGAACTAAGGAATCAATAATTGTTACCTCTCGTATGTCAGAACCTACCTAGCGAGGCAGGTAGTGGCCGATAATTAATAAATTATCTATATATATTTTGCTGATATATTTAACTATGTATAAAAAAATGTTATAATAAACTGAAGATAGTCATCAAACAATGATAGTATAAAAATGTTAATTTTAAATATGAATTAAATATATTAATTATAAAGATATACATATAAAATCAATTTTATCGAAAAATATTGTTCTTGCGCTACCGGGATTCAAACCTGGATCTCTTCCCTAACCGGGGGAGGTGCTTTATCCAACTAAGCTACAGCGGCATTATTTTTAGCGACAATTTTTCGACCCTATATGTTACCTTTTTTTTTTTGAATTTAATACATTTAATCGTTCCATCATTTGACAGAGCCATCTACCTTATTTTTACAGAATCTCAAAATACCTTTAAGTAAATCTGATAGTAGACGCCAGAATTATCAATTAATTTTTATTAAATTTTGGACACATTGATACAACTTTATTATTATTATTATTTATTTTTTTTAATTCATATTTGAAATATCACAGACCGTCTGTTCTGAATAATTACAACTTCACAATAAGAATGTGTTCTCCTAAAAAAATGTTAATTATGACCAAAATGAATTAATGAACATTTATATCAATTATGATGGCAATATTTACGTATGAATAAAACAACAATGTTACAAAATAAATTACTACAACATTTCCATTTGCTGACGTCGGATTAGAGTAGGTGGTGGCTAGTAGTCACATAACTCCGTGAGACGAGACTTCCAGCCCCGGTAATGGGGAAAATCAAATATATTGATGGAGATTGCCGACATAGTTGGGTGTAGTATATAAATTCCAGGAAAATTGTGTGGGAATATCTAAAGGGGCACCTTCACGTACATATTTCACCGGAAGGAATTCTGCGCGAGGTGTGATCTTTGTTCTTGAGCCCCCACCACATTCGCGCATCGAAAATCACCAAAATAGAAATGAGTAATGGCCCGTAGCTACCTACAAAGCTGTCTCTGCTATTTAGCGAAATAAATAAGATTTAATTATTAATGTATACAGTACTATATATGTGATAACATGGTAAAGTTTCGAAAAAAGTTCTTTGGCCGTTGTTGCTATCTGTGTCTCAGTGATTTTAATAAGGATACCTAGTTACTAGATATCGTAATAACCGGTTCCACAGAATCGATCGAGTATCATAGGATGCCAGATACGAGGGTGATTTGATAAGTAACTCGGTTCGCATACTAATAGATGGCGCTAAGATCATCTGTACGTGTAGTCATAAAGTTTACTTCTCATGAATAAATAATCTATAGTCTCAAGTCATTCTGACAGTGATTCGTTGTTTGACAGTAGCTTAAACAGAAGTGTTTCGAATAACAGTGAAAAATTGGTAAAATTGTAATTCGTGATGTGATTCAATTCTTTTTTCTGGAAAAGAAGCGAAGGAAATTCATAAGAGGATTTTACCTACATTGGGTGACTCGTGTCCTTTTTATGAAACTGTTCTACTTTGGCTAAATACATTTAAGCATGACAAAGTAACCATTAAAGATGCACCGCGTACTGAAGCTCTGAAATCAGCCGTGACACCCGAAATCATCCATAAAGTTCGTGATTTGGTTTGAGCCGACTTAGCAGAAGCTACAGGCATCTCATTTTTCATAATGAATTGCACATGAAAAAACTTTGCGCAGTATGGGTGCCGCGCAGAGCAAATGCGAATTCGCAAGTGAACATCTGCCGACAATTTGCAAGTATTTGAGACGAATCCAGTAGAGTTTATGCATCAATTTGTGACAATGGACGAAACCTGGATACACCAGTACATCCCGGAAACGAAACAACAGTCAAGACATGGTGAACCGGCTCCGAAATAGGCGAAATGCGTTCGATCCGCTGGAAAGGTGATGGCGTCAGTTTTTTGAGATGCAAAAGAAATTCTCCTGATTGAGTACCTCTAAAATAGGAAAATCATTACCGGAGAATAATATGCATCACTTTTAAACCGATTAAAAGCGGTAATAGCAAGGAAACGCCCGAGAATGGCCAAAAAAAGGCGTTGTTCACCATAGTATCGCTGAGAAAAATTGGCCGAACTGCGATTTGAACTGCTTCCGCATCCTGCTTAGTGAATACAGACCTACCTCCCTCGGACTACCATCTATTTCCGAAACTCAAAAATTTCTTGGCAGGACGAAAATTTGAGTCAAATAAAGAGGTCATGCAGGAAGGAATCGGGTATTTTGAAAGCCTCGAAGAAACTCATTTCCGCGAAGGAATCGCGAACTGGAGAAACGTTGGGAAAAACTTCGAGGGGACTATGACGATAAATAAAGTACGTTAAAAAATTCTAATTGTTTTATTTAATATCAAACCAAGTTACTTATCTCACCTTCGTATGTGAAGGTCGCTGTTTTATTATTCAAAAAATTAAAAATAACTTAATACAAATTAAATGTATCAATTAGAAAAATATTTACAAGCCGTTTCTGCTGCTTGAAATATTTCCTCATTTAATTGAATGGCACAATTAGAAGCAAAATTAATAATAACATCGACCAAACGACATGAAAAATAATTGAAAAAATAATAATAATTATACAAAATACTTTGTTTAAACCACTATTTATTAATTATTCTACATGTTTCAATACCTATGGTATCATCTTCAGGAAACAATGTATATTGAAATTATAATTACAAGCATAGATAAAAACAAAACTATAAAATGGTGAATAAGTAAAAACTAATATGAAAACAAATATAAAAGATGACTATTTTCAAAGAGGATTTGGATTTGGCCACAAAGTAATTTTGCAAATATTGAAGTGAAAAGTTATTTTTCTACTAACCTAATAATATTCCAAAACTAGAAAGGTGTGTGTGTGTGTGTGGTGTGGCATATTCGAGTTTAACAAATATGTGGTCATCACATGATTAACACGGTATTCATCATCCGCATGGTCCCTCATGCCCGAGTATCTCATCTCAATGAACACCCGCTATCTTGACTATGTTTCTCCACTTTTCTTGGCATCTTGCAGATTACAGCTGTCACCAGAGCCTTTTTCATTTGATCGGTCCAATGGGTGGTGATCTTTTTCTTCCTCTCCGTCCTTCGATATGACCCACCACAATAACCTCTCCAAGCTATATTATCCTCTCGCAAGATGCTCAAAAAATTGAAGATTTCATTTTAGGTTAGTAAATGGTTGAGAGTCTAACCTTGATGTGTAATTTCTGTAGAATGGAAACTGACACCCGTGGTATGCGTAGCATAAGCCTCCAACACCACATATCAACGGCATCAATTTTCTCACCCTTGTCTTTAGAATTCTTAATTCCACACCAAATATAAATATGAAATGCATTTTGGAAACACTGACAAGCCTGATCTTAGTTATTTTGGATATAGTACTGTGGTCTTTTCATGTCATTTAATTTAATTTAAAACATGGTTACGTAAACAAGTGTAAGCAATGTTCCGTATTGTAATTATTTTTATTGTTGAACACATAATTCATAAATAATCCACGCGTGTAAAAAAAATATTATTGCTAAAATGTAGTAGGTATTATTGTCACCAGTTTTAGTTTTGCTCCTACCCCATAGCCCACTCCCAATCAGTACGCATTGTTCCTTTGGCTCGACTGGTGTGTTTATGATTTCGTCGAAGTGTCGCTGTGAATTTTATGTTTAGTGGACGGTGAAGTTCAACAATGTTGTGCCGTGACGGTTTTGTTTTTGGGGTGAACTTCGGGATAAGTCGGTAACGACGTCATCGTCAGGTGAGGATTCCTCATCCCTCATTTCATCGGCGACTTGCGTCGGTCACAAACAGTAAGAAGTCTACAACGTGAGAAGCGCTTTTTAGCAAACTAACCGGGGAGACGGCTGTGGCGCATATTATCGTTGTCTGTTGGGGGTCGGTACCAGGCGTATTTTTGAGGTTTGATGAGAAGCCCGTTTTTTACCCAGGTGTATGCAGGGCGTGTGCAGATTGTGGAGGCGATGGACCTTCATAGTCCTTAGATAATTTCAAGGTATCTGAACGTGGAAACTGTTTATGTCAATTAATGATCAAAAAATGAAATTTATTTATTCTTAAATATGAATTAAATATATTAATTATAAAGATATACATATATAATCAATTTTATCGAAAAATATTGTTGTTGCGCCATCGGGATTCGAACCTGGATCTCTTTCCTAACCGGGGAAGGTGCTTTATCCAACTAAGCTACAGCGACATTATCTTTAGCGACAATTTTCGACCATATATGTTACCTTTTTGATATTAATACATTTAATCGTTCCATCATTTGACAGAGCCATCTACCTTATTTTTAGATAATGTCGCTGTAGCTTAGTTGGATAAAGCACCTTCCCCGGTTAGGAAAGAGATCCAGGTTCGAATCCCGGTGGCGCAACAACAATATTTTTCGATAAAATTGATTTTATATGTATATCTTTATAATTAATATATTTAATATATCACAGACCGTCTGTTCTGAATAATTACAACTTCACAATAAGAATGTGTTCTCCTAAAAAATAAATTATTTATTCTTAATATAGTGCATAGATAAGTATATGTATATATGCTCTAATGTAAACAAGATCAAAATGTTCATTTTGACTGCAACTTATCTTGCATATATTTGTTTAGTTTCATTTTGAATCTATATAGTTTCTTCTCCTTTCTTATATCTTCTGGCATTTCACGAGTATTTTATAATTCAATACCATAACATTAAAATATTTTTTTTATTTAAAGGTAATCAAATTCAAATGTTTCAGCATTTATATCAATTTTTCTAAGCTTTATTTTGTAGTACTAATATTTGTTGCATTTCTTCTTCATCAGGCAAAATTAAAATTCTGCTGTAGTAGTTGATGTGGGGCCCAATAACAGAGTTGTATACTATTGGACAAGACTCAGTACTAATGAATCTTCCGATCCTTCCCAGAAATGAGATTTTATTAGCAATATTTTTAGTCACGTGTCTTGTGTTTTGCATATTATATATCATACTATCTCAATAAAGTATGCTTGAAGATCCTTAGTAATTGCGTGCCAAAACGACTGAGCGTGTATTTTCTTTGTCGAAATGAAATGTCAAGACATTGATATGCACGCAGGCTCCCGATTCGGGGGGAGAAATCTTATTAATCTCGAGAAACGATTGTCTTCTGCGCTCCGTGGCGGATTCATCCAGCACCTTTGTTTAGGGGCGGCCCGGGAATACCGCGCCTCCGAAACCTCCCCAATAGAATTTCAATATATGGATTCCAGCCCGAACCGAGAGGGGTGGGTGTCAGACGGGGGATGAATAGAGATGGGTGGCCGAGAAAGGTTATCAACGTCTTTCGAGAGAAATCTCTGCCGTTATTTATGATGTGCCGTGTATTTGTGAAGATGCGTCGGTGAATAGTAATGAAATGTAAAAATTCTGCCGAAGACCGGCGCGTTTCGTTGACAATTTTAAAAAATATCAATCATTTGAATATCACCGTAGTGTCATATTGCTATGTATAATGCTACACTATTTTTATACATTTGTAAGCTGTGTACCTACCTAAAATTACATTTTATTTGTAAAGTACTATTTTTCAAAACATAATTCCGTGATAATTAAAACAAATTTAGATAAGCAGAAAAACGTCTATCAAAAAAATATGGTTGAACCCGGAACTTTCAGAATTATCGGTAGGACAACCTTAACTGATTAAACCATGATAATCTATACATAAGTCGCTAAATTTCATTTAAATACGTTTGCTAAGTCAGACATACATGTTTTTCCGTTGGAAGCAGTTGCCCAGGTTTCATATATAGTTACCTTTAAATTCAAATAGATAGTAGGAATGGCGATTATGGCGCACGATTTGGCATCATAGCGCATTAAAAAAATATAAATTGCACACAATTAACAATTTATTTTTTATGTGCCAAGATTGGCGAGCATGTTGCAGTATCGACCCCTTAGAATAACAAGGTTCCATCTGACACTGACACTGTTTTGAGATAATGAGCTCAAAAATGTCGATTGAATTTCAATATTCATGTATGTATTGTTTTGAGTATTCAAATATGATCAGTTTTAAGGTCGTAACTTACTTTCAATATATAAAAATATTGTAAATCAAATATAATGAACAGTTGGAACTGCAGCTCTTGCTACTTCCTTTAATATCTGTTAAATAGAGTCGGTGTGTGTGGAAGAAATAAATAATGATGCATTTGGAACCCTTTTCACGCGATAACTCAAATTAGCCCAAAATGTTAGTTGGAACCTTGACTTATCCTGTATAAGATGGCCAACATTGAACTACTTTCTGAGATTACAGTCAAGATAAAAAAAATTTAATGAGTTGCGAAAAATCATATTTTCAGCTTTTATTAGTTATTAGTTTTCTTGACATATTTTTAATTCATTTTCATTAGTAAAGCGGTCAACATGGGCTCTTCTAGTAGCCTTATACTAGTATGGTAATGTTTTTATTGTTTTCTCTCCGGCGCATAAATAATTGCACAAAAAAACTTTCTTGATCGAAACTTAAGAGAGACCATAATTTCCTAAGGGTTAGTTAAACTAAACAGGATTTAGCAAAGAAAGAGGTCAATTATATACATCACTGAAAATCGGAAGGGTAGCCAATTTTAAAAACATACCTCAGAAAACAGAGAGAAAAATATATTCATCATATGATGAACAAGATAAACCCAGACAATTTCTGGACAGAAACACACGGTAGGCATTGCACAGTTCTTTAATATGAAAGATGAAGAAAATTTACTGATAGCTTTATTGGTTCATACTTAAATTAACAAAAATAAATATCTACAAAAAGTAAATTAAATCAATGAAAAAATATCTATGCACATCTGTAGATACTGACGTCACGTCTTCAGTACTACGTCCAATTCTTTAAGACTGCATACTCTCGACCAATCGCATTACAGATAATGGACCCCGCGATGGGATCTGAAACACGAGCCAAAGAGGTCAGCTACGCGTGGCATAGTAGCCTAGAAAACTCTATAAAGAAGATTATCGGTCACCTGTATACATTAACTCTTCCCTAGCCATGCAGTACCATAGGTCAACCGAGCCAATTAAATCGTATTTCTATAAATATGCACAATGTAAAACATACACTTTAAAAAACGTTTGTTCTTAGAAATGAGTCGTGGAAAACCAATTATATAAAGCGAATCATAATAAAAACAATCATTTTTTAATTCAATGCTATATAAAATGGACGCGTTGCATGCTATCTACGTTAAAAATAGCATGATAACAATAATAATAAATAATGCGTTATAATAATAACGTTTTAGAATAAAATGAACATATTAAATTATTATATTTATCATTTCTTATTGTATTATTCACATTATTACACATTCTTATTGTGAAGTTGTAATTATTCAGAACAGACGGTCTGTGATATTTTAAATACTAATTAAATGTATTCATTAGAAAGGTAAGGTCGAAAAATATTGTTGTTGCTACCGGGATTCGAACCTGGATCTCTTTCCAATCCGGGGAAGGTGCATTAACCGATTATACTACAGCAGACATTACTATTGACGACAATTTTTCGAACCCATATGTTACACTTTTCAAATTAATACATCTATCGTTCATTATTTGCATAGTCGGTTAATGCAACTTCCCCGGATTGGAAAGAGATCCAGGTTGGAATCCCGGTAGCAACAACAATATTTTTGGATAAAATTGATTTTATATGTATATTTTTCTAATCCATACATTTAATTTGTACTAAAAATAAGTATCTCAATCATAGTATCTCACCACATAAACGGCCCGTGTCCACAGATGAGTATTTAATATATGAGTCGGTGAATGTACGTATGTACTGGTTACGTCTTCTACTCCGCGTGCAAAATACCTGCGGTGATAATTCATAAATCGCTTCGCGCTGAACTCTGTACTGTCCTTTATGACCGGAGAGTTCTCATCCATGGACACGAGAAATACTTCAACTGGCTTCAACCATAAATAATATAATTGAAGGTTAAAATTTAATGCCCAAAGGGCAATGGAAAGGATTAAGCTTGAAATATCTCGGAGATATGAACCAAGGTAATAGATGTTGTAAGAGAAAGAAGTCTCGCACTGCTAGAATAAGTGGCGAGAAAGGCTGAAGATAGAGATAGGCATTGGCGATCCTTAGGGGAGGCAGAAAACCAGCGGTGGGCTGCCAATACGTTAACAAGAGGCTCGCCGGTCTAAGTCAAATTGAACAAGGGGCTCGCGCGAGCCCCTCCTAGCCCCCATCAGCACTAACTGATTTATTTATTTATTAGAAATTACACAGGTACAGATAAGCGTATTGGACATAAAAAAGGTGACAGATAATTTACATCCTAATATATTTCACATGGACAAAAAAAACATAGTATATACTGTGTAAAAAACGTTAGACATGAAAACAAAAACAAAAAAAAATCATTTATATGTTGCATTGCAGAATATATCCATATTACTTTTTAAATATTGGTAATGAAACAGAAAATATATCAATGTCGGTGAACAAATCCTTGTAAGCTCGGCACATAGAAGAGCGTAATCCAGAATTGGTTCGATTTGTAGGAAAGCTGAAGAGAGGTTGCGATCGTGAAAGGATATGGAAAGGGACATGGATATTTACTAACGACAAAAAGGGTGGACAGTGTTTAATAACACCAGTTTATGGTATCGATTGCGATTTTAAACTTACAATATTACATTTTTTCAGTGAATGTAGATTAAAGTACGAATGAACTTATTTTGAACGTGTTACGATTTATCAGGATTCCAAATGCTGAACGCATATTCGAGTTGTTCAAGAGGAACGATAGAATATGGTTGTGATGGTGAAATGCAATTTTTTATTTTAAAATGTTACAACAGTTCTGTTCCGTACAGGAAACAAGAATGTAGACAAGGGTGGGGGTGGTTTGCTGATCTCAGCTTCTCTCAACCGGCGATGATGATGATGATGATGAGGTCGAAGGCAATGAAACACAAAAGATGTTCAATATAAGCACACTATGGCGACAAAATGAGAATGCCTGCCGCAGCAAAATACTCCTGTTTTTCAAATTCAAACGGCGACAGCCCGCCGCTTGGGACGTTCTTCTAAAACGTCTCTGTTTTCCTAAATCTATTCCACAGGTTTTTTGGCACCGCATTGATTACTACACTTATCTTATCGTATCCATTAATACAGCGCCTTCTCGGCGAGTTATTTCTGTGCGATACAAGTACTATATCGCACAGGATTGAGAGGTCCGCCGTAGTGACGCCAATAAAATGATACGATAAAGACACGAGGCAGTTATTAAAACTATATTTACGGTGAATCATCAACGGGCCTGGCCGCCAGGAAAACGTAAGATAGATTTCGGCAAACGATGACTGTCATTTTTTAATAAAATACGTCTTGTAATAAAATATAAATGAATTGAATGTATTGTTTGTAACTAAAATAAAACCAAGTACACTGCGAGTAGGAACGTATTCTCGATTCTGTCGCCGCAGTGTTTCTAGATAGAAAAAATTGTATTTAATTTCTTCTGACATCATCATCATCATCGCCAGTTAAGAAGCGAAGATCGGCGAACCACCCTTGTTTTCTTGCGGCTGTACGCTAAATATATATATTTCATTTATATGGTTATACTAGCGCCATCTATAAAAGGGATAAGAAAGCTCTTACAGATGCCAGTGAACACAATATTTCATACAATGCCAGCCAATCGGTCATAGTGGCGTTCAAATATGGAAAAGGGCCAGATAATATCCCTCCCGTGTGGCTGGACGGGACGAAATTGAGCGTTCAAAATAAGGTCAAATACCTTGGCCATATATTCAATGAAGATGGACAAGACGACGATGATAGCTGTCACGGCGTTTCCACCGATGCAGTAAGGAGGTAAAGAGCATCCTGTTTAAATCGTTCTTCACCAGCATGTATACCTGCGAGCTCTGGTCGAAATACAAGCAAGTGACGTATAACCGTCTCCGAATTCAGTACAACAACTCATACAGAATACTGTTCGGATTGGCGCGTTATTGCAGCGCATCTACAATGTTAACCGAAGGCCGTATACATGGATTCGTTCCGCTTCTGAGACATCGAGTTGCGAGCGTAAAGCTGCGGCTGGAGCTCAGCACCAACTCTCTGGTGCAAGCGACGCTCCCATGGAAAGCTGGTTCCCTGACCAGGAAATGGCAACGTCTACAGAATAGCTACATATACAATGTGTGAATGCTGTGACTGAAGTAGTTATATATGTAATATTTATATTTTGTGTGAACTTTTTACATTTTATTAACTTTTTATTTATTTATTAATATTTTCTTTTTCATAGCATTATATTTATTTCATAACCTTAATGTGTAACATAATATGTATTATCTTTATGGCGAATCGGGTTAAAAAAAAAACCTAATCACGCTGGAATAAACACATTATTATTATTATTAATCAATTAGCAGGTAAGCAATCGGCAATCGGCAATCGGCGATATGCGATTACTTATTTGCTAGTTATACATATTATATAATGTTCTAAATAATAAACATATGAAATTTATAAGAATAAGTATAAAAAGAAAAGTATCGACTATAATAATAGAGAAAACATTACTATTATTATCAATAAATAGATTAGAATTTTTAAACGTAATTGACTGAATTCCTTTTGGAAGTAAATGCAGAAATATGCGATAAGTAGATAATAGATAGAAGATAAATAAATTGTGCAGAGTGTTATTGTGTTCTTTTTTACTTTTTGGCACAGAGCCACAGAATTGTATTATATTTTTTAACAGGTATAATCCGCTTCAATATTTCGCACACACGCGCGAGACAAGTAAATAACACAAATTTACGGTGGAAAGTGCACGCGCCGAATGGTGTTTTTTTTTTTATTTTACAGATTGTGAGCCGCCACTGCACATTTCCCATGTCGCGATTGTTATTTGCATTTGCGGTTTAAATGCTAAATTAATATTTGCATAGCCTCAAATGTACGACAGTCCTCGAAAACTGCCGTCGCGGTTATAAAAGCAACGTCACAGCTACAATTTGTGGAATCTAAAAAAAAATTAATTAAAAATTAACTTTTCACTAAATAAAATGTTCGCGTGGCATCAGATTATTATAGTCCATGTCAATAAATGAGATTTTCGTCTAGAGACACAATCACTGATTCTTTGGAGACAATTCCCGGCTGCCTTAGTGCAAGTCTCAAAGATGCAAGCTCCGCAACTTGCTCGTGTCTCACTTCATGCATGATGTACATCAAATATCAGTCCTTTGACTGTCGATGTTCTGTTCATCCGTTGGGTAAACTTGAATATATTCCGAAGCAATTAAAACAGAATCATCATCCACGTCGGTCCCTCGTGACTGATGGTTGATCTCCATGAACTCTCGCTCTCTTGACTGTGCCTCTCCACTCCAACGGATGGGGATCTTTCTATCCCTCTTCGTCCTTGGACGTGGCCCACTCCAACAAACTTCTCCAAGATATCTTACCTTCTCGCAAGATGCCCAAATAATTTAAGGATTCGTTTCTGACAAATGGTTGAGTCTCAAGCAATTATACTTATATATTACTTGTTAATAATATTGTAAATGGCTATCGCTTCCATTCTCATCATCTAGATACAGCAGAATGACGCTGATCGCATCCAGCAAGGCGGTACTTACTACCCAACTTCCGCCAGCCATAAAGACGCAAGGTACTGGCTGCGTACGACAATATACATGCGTCAACTTACGCCCGGATTTAACCCGTCCGTCCGTGACTTGTCACTGCTCGTCACTTTATCTTGCAACCTGCAACTTGCAACCTGTCGCACATTCCCATATATTCCAGACACAATACACAAGAACACGAGGGTATCGGTTGAACATTCATTCGGTATCGCTCCATCCGAGGCTAATACACTTCACATCCTCTCATAACAGGTGATTTACAAACCATTCTCAATATTGGTGAACCCTTAATCCCCCAAAATATAAAAGCCCAAAATCATCAAACTTTGTGGAAATATACTACGGATACTTGAGGAGGCTTTCATCCAGTATTAGACATAAAATAGCTGATGATGATGAAATAAGCTCTTTTTTAGGATTAAATGCTTAATTTAAAATCAGCAGTAGTTGTATTGTTACGTTGGATGATGAAAAAGATTTTTTTTTTAAATCCAATTTTTAAAGCCATCCCGGTCCTCTGGCGCACTCCGTTAATACATTGCGAATCATCATTTCAGCCCACCCCCGCCACCACCCCCCACCCCCAGAGGCTCTATGTAAAAATTAATTACAAACGTTAAACCTCCCTTCCCCCCGCCTGTATACCGGGGGATGAATATGAAAAGGCACTTCATTTTTAATTGGAAACGGTATAAGCTGAGAGAATTTTAATTGATATTTCAATTTTTTCGCCCGTAACAGCGGCGTTTTAACTTTTTTCGGACTTAATCGGTGCGGCCGCCGCCAACGGATATGCTTTCCCGGAAATGTTCCGGGCTTAGCCGTGTTTCGTTCCTTCCGCGGTGACATTATCATTTTCACAGATTTTTCAGATAAAGCCCGCGGCCATTTTGAATTTCAAAACCGCATTCCGACATCAAATACACGAAGATAACATCACATCAGATGAAGGTGTTGAAAATCCTCTTCAAGTCATCATAAAAACTGCACGAACAACTGAAGGAGACACGAGATAATCTCAGAGATTTAGTTTAGATACGTCTCAATACCGATGTTGATCTTTAGATAAAGTCAGAAATCAGCTTGAGATTAATAGAAAGAGACAAAAACTCAAATCGGTTACGTGACAGCGAGATTTGACACGTGCACACAAACATCACCTAAAACCACCATAAATCCTTACAACTATATATTCTGAAAGTTAACATAAGTCGTTAAACATTGCGTTAAATTACAAACATTTATTGAGATTCAGCTACTGCTGGGGAAATTCGAAATCACTCAACTGATGTAAGGGGGTGACATTTGACGTTTAACGTACGTAGGAGCGTGACGACGAATCTCTGCGACATGGTGTGTACACGGGGATCAATAAAGCTGAGAGTTATCACCTAAGAATCTCGTGGGAGCAAAATACGTATCTCAGAGATTGTCTAGTCAAAAATCGTAAATATGGAATCGTAACATAGATCCTGAGACGGAAAGAAAGAAACATGCTCCACGTCTTCGAGATGTGGTGTTGGCGTCGTACACTGCGCATACCAAGGACTGCGACACGAACGCATATCTTAATTCCGTACATATATATATATATATATCTCCTGCAAAAAGTACGGTTGTACCTTGTACGCCTTGATGCACCTGTTACCATCTCGAAACTTCAGCCTATGTTTTTTCAAGGAAATCATATACAAAAAATGCGATCTATTTATTCGTTGCGACCACACCAGTTCCACACACTAGTGTAAATTAAACACAAATAAACCAGTTTATATATTACTATATTTACTGGAGTATTATACCCTGTGCCTGTGAAAGACAAATCACCAACGCTAGATGGTATACATATTGCGTGAAAAAGGCGCTAGCCATTTTAGATATAAACTCTAGATAAAAAAAGATGTGAAAAAAGACTTGTAAGACAGACGCAATACACTTTTGTTAATCTCCGGAAGTTTTTAAAACATAAATAGCGCTTACACTCACAGAGAAAATCATGTGTCCACGGGATGTCTCTTTAATTAAAATAATAAGCAATGCACCTGTGGAAGACAAATCACCAACAACAATGATAAACAGGTACAGTACAGTTAAAAATAATAAAGAAAAATAGAATCATTATTATTGATTAAAAAACAAAACTAAAAAGATACAAACACACAGAAAACAGAGGTACAACCAGGGAGTAACACGAACACTCCACGGGAAACACAAACAAAATATAAGATTAATTCCCTATCCGAGCACCACTGCCGGCAGATATTCTCCAGGAATATGGGAACACATGTAAACATTATCGATGAATACTTCGCTTATACGTCAGGTTTGGGACTACACCATTGCTACCTTTAAAACGAAAACCGCCGTAATATGAAGCGAAGATTCATTTCAAGATTTCAGTTGCTTGTGTTATAACATAAGCAACTGAATATATATAATATATAATTTCTATATATAATTGCATAAAAACACAGTATTGTTTTTTTCTCAATAGAGTGTGAATATTCACATTTAATATAATATTATAGGAGACAAAGGACCGATTTTGATTTTAATGTTGAATTTATGATAAAACCATATAATATTTTTATATCTTAAATACATTACATATACAGTGGGGAGTAGGGGGGTCCTTCCATTTTTCAAGTTACGCCACTGCCTATTGTATAGGTAAGTAATAGTGTAATAGAAGCTGAAAAATCGGAGATTTATAATAACGCAAGCATCAAAATTTTGAAAACAGAGAAATATCTTTTTATTGAAATAATGTGTTTATGTTAATGTCGACTAAAATTACTTAAGTAAAAAGCCTCGGTCCAAAATATCACAGAATAATTATCCAGCGAAAAATTAAAAAATAAATTATTTTGGTCTCGTTTTCCCAGAACGGCTCTACCGAGTTTCAGGAAGGTTTATTGTTTGGAGTTTAAATAAATATTTTAATACAAATTAAATGCATCAGTTAGAAAGATATACATACAGATAAAATCAATCAATTTAACTAAAAAATATTTTAGCTACCTCCGGGATTTGAACCAGGAACTCTTCCTACCCGAGGAAGCGCGCTATTACACCACGTCAACCTAGATAACTTTTCGAACTTGTATAACAGAATTGTGTTCTGGAAAAACTACAATAATGTGTAGTTTTTAAAATATAAATAAATATTATTAATAAAATCTGCGCTCATGACCGACAAACTATTAGCCATTAAATAATACATGTTTATTTCTTCTCTATGTGAGTAAGACTCGTGTATAGAGAAGGGGTATATACGAGAGTGTATAATTTATGTTTCAGTTAGTCTGTGCACATATTTTTTTGACTTACTTTTATTATTAAATTATAATCTATTTACCGGCTGATATTTCATTTAAGATCAAAACATTTTATTGGCCGTTTCGATTTTCGCTGGTTTAAAATAAATCTAATATGAAAATTTAATTCTTAATGTCAATTTTTTGACAGTTTAGATATCTGCGTATATTGTTATAGATGTAACTCACCTAGTGCACAATATTATATTTCACATATTATAAATGAGTCGAAAATGTTCAAGCTGAGTGTGCCTAATCTCAACCATGCAGATAAAGGTGTAAATTGTTGGCAACCCTGAAAAAACAATAATTTGATAGCTGTGAGTTTAGGGTTAGTAAAAATGGGGCGTTACACGATACAGCAACGTGTTTTCATCATTCAACAATATCTCAAAAATAATGAAAGTTTGGCGGCCGCAATTAAAAAATTTAATACAAAATATGGTCGGAATAGTGTTTTAAGTTCATCAACTGCGAAGAGATTAATTGAAAAATTTAGAGAGACTGGATCAGTTGAAGACGCTAAACACACTGGTCGTCCAAAAACAAGCCAGTCAGCAATTGTGCAAAATGGTCATGGAAAATTTCGACAAAAGAGCGCGCATGTGTCAGCAAAGCCGTGGAGGCCATTTGCCCGATGTGTTATTCCATAAATAACTCTATCCCATGTATTCTATGATTCAATAAAAAAATAAAAATCTAAAGATTAAAAACTGTGTTTTCTATTTAATTCAAATCTTGCGTTAATTTTGGGACACACTATATAAGCATTTTTTTAAAGTTAAATTTTAAGTATGCAATTATTTCGATTCATTATAATATTTTATTCTTCCAAATTATATATTGAATACAAAAAATAAAAGGTTGTCAAAATTTGAGCGGCCAGACTATTTTTTGTTAGATGATTAGGCCCTGAAGCAAAGATATAAAAATGGGTCAATTATGTATTTCGAAATACGTACGTAAATTTAAAATGCTTGTAAAAATCTCATACAATAATATTATCCGTCACGGTTCAGATTTTGTACGTACTCCTTGAACATTTTCGACACGTAATTTAGTCAGGTGCCCATAAAATATTGTGAATTAGGTCTGTTACATCCTGTATACGGATCAGTGGCGTAACTGACGTCTGGGTGACAGGGCAAAGGGTCCATAATGCATTAGCTAACTCCGCAGTCCCCAGATTACATTCTTTGGGGAATGAACATGCGAAGGTAGTCAACATGTTTGCTGTTAGTTTATCTATTATTTTGTGTCTCAACTCAATGGTGATGGATAAATTGCTATACCGTTTGTCTAATGTCAAGTGAGTCGGCAACTGATCTTTAATATGTTATACTTGTCGACTAGTCGTGTGTAATTTGCAAACTATGACACTTCTTCCAACTGTATTTGTATTTATGAATAATTTTTGTTTTGTTCTATTCATTTTCTATAATTTCCAATTTGTTTTACATCACATTTTTATATTTTATAATTTTGAATATGAAAAACATGCAGATATAATATAATTGTTATCTTTGTATTGCTTCCGATATGATTCTCTATGTAAAAAAAAATATGTTAATGCCTGAATAGGGCGAGTGCAATAAATAATCGCTGAACAAATTCTAAAATCGCAACACGCAACACGATAATAAGCCTTAGTGACGAATGATTGAACATATATATCTTAAATTTAAATATAAAATAATTTTGCGGTACTATCGAACAGCATTAATAAAGTTTACGAGTCAAAATCGGTTTGATTGCCGTCATCATTACCTACTTCAACGTGAGTTCCATCAATGTTATATGAACTGCAGCACTTTTACTTATCTTATCCTAATGCGTATGCTATAATATATTTACATCGGGTATGCCTCGCAACTTGTGAACCGGACCCTTCGAGGACACGCAGCCGACTTATGCATACTACTTATAGTAAAGATATGAGGGTAATGATCGAGCAATACCACGATGACAAGAACAATGTGCAGATTGAACACACGTATATAACGCAAACAACATTTTGTTTTAATTTTCGATGTAAAAAAACATTGTAAATAAATAAATAAATATAAAATGTACTACAATATAAAAATTTATGTTGTTAATAGTATCCGTTAAATCTGGGTTAATTTTTAACATTTTATTTATAACAGTATATTAAATCACTTCAGATTATAAAAATTAGCACTCTTCTAAACCATCATTGAAGAACCGTGCTCGTCTTATCCACATGAGATTTACATTTAGGGATTCTGCTAATTCATCTGAGTGGTATTACAGAATACATTATGATCATAAATATTCATAACTAATTAAAAATGTAAGCAGCTAAACTTTCAATTTGCTTTTCACAAAAAAAATGACATTTTAATGTCAAAACTTTTTATTTTATTTAGAAAATCATTAAAATAATATTTTTTTAATATTTAAATACAAAGCAACTTACTTTCTTTCATAACTCGTAACTTTGGGGGAGAAGATTATTAATACCAACATGGATTCCTTCATACCTGATCTTCAGATACTTATCATATCAACAGTGGAAAGGTAAAATGTTGCATTCCACAAAACCTCAACTTTACCTTTCCTACTTATTTTCCTTTGGGTTACAACAAATTAAAAAACAAAATAAATTATATTTCCAGTCATGTGAAGCTTACAACCTTTTAGTTTGTGATTAATAATAATTGAGGGTTACAACCTTTTACCGTTCCAATGTCGATATCTCAAAAAATGGGAATGATGTCAGCAAAAGTTAGAGAGCGATTTGACGGTAAAGCTCGCTGTATATCAGTTGATCATTCCATATACCTTATATCAGACTTTCGAGCCCATAACCCCAAAACTAACGATTATGTTACTTATGAAACTCTTGTAAAATATCTGGTAGCCAGTATCAAAATACTAATCAAAACTGCTGGTCTTAGTGACTAGAATCAGTCTTGGTGTCCTTGGCAATACACCTCCTACTGGGTCACTTCCCACCAATTACCGATGCCAAGAATGGCCATGACTACCTTATTCAAACATGTCTAAGAATTAAAAAAACATTTACAAAAAATGTATTTTGCAAATCAGATTGTGAAATGAATCTGTATTTCTGTTCTGAAGTCTATTGGGGTATTTTATATCAATGAAACATCAAAATAAATCATTATTCAGTATGTATATTATGTACATGTATATACAGAGTTCAAATGAAAATTATTTTTCAAAGATCATAATAATTGACCAGTATCAAAATATTTCTTTAAAAAATAAGTTTTTACAAAGACCACGAAGGACCTTAATGCAACACATTTCTCAAAATGCTAATTCGTTCATTGCGTACATCACAAATTATTAATATATCTAGACACGTTATATACACATAGTCAACCCAAAATCTAAACTAAATGTAGCCTGCGTAACAAATTCATTTAGAAAAATGTAAAGATACATGATGCAAAATAATAGAGATGTTTATATTATATATAGAAAATTATTCGAATGTACTCTATATTAGTGATGAGATAAACCGCGGTCGTGACTCTGTTCGCGTGTTCAATTGTAACAATGATTGCCGACTGAAATTATCAGTAATTCGGCAAGCAATCGCAGGTACAATAATTGTTAAATCACACAAACCATATAACTACAATTGACCAATCACCAATCCCAATCACGATTTATCTCAACAGTACTCGACACATCTCTCGTGAATATGTAAAACAGTATTTGATTATTTTCATTAAACTAAATTGTAAAACATACACACTAATGATTCCATTAACACACTTATACTTGTAACAGTATAAGCCAACGTGCGTGTAGTACAAGTTTAGTTTAGTGAAAATTAAAATAATCGTGTTACACCACAGAGTAACTTCTATGTCAATTAATGAATATTTGATTATTAAATTAGAAATCAATACATTTCTTTCATTATTCCTTCGGCAATTTATACTGCGATGGAGTCTTTATAACTACCAGGAAGGAAAATAGTAGACGGATCCCACTGATCTTGATGTTGACATTTACTAGTTATAAATACATAAGTCTATGCGCTAGTACAAAATTTTTACAATTTAACATTTTATTTAACATTTAGGAGCACGTAATTACTTCTCGTAATCAACTGTAATCAGTCATTACAGCAAATACAGTTAAATGTGATGATGTAATAAAAATTAAGGGCAGTAACCGTTGCAGGAATTTGCGTAATAGGTTGTTTGCGATATACGCAGGCCCTCGGCTAAAAAACAGTCTGGAGAGTGGCCAGAAAATGAGTTTCTCTTGGCATTAAGGCACAGATATGCGTACATGTGATGATTTGCAGGAAAAAAATTACAATATAATTTTGATTCTATCTAAAATATTAAACAAAACAATTATTTATACAATAATTAGGTTGTTTTCATTTCAGGTACTTAAAAATTAACAATCCAGGTGATGACAGATCTATTGCACAATGATTAAAAATTTTAAATAAACATAAAACAACAAAATGTGTACAATATCTGAAAAATTGATTTTCCGTAATATATGTATAAGTTATATATATATTTACCTCGATAGGAAAAATAATGTTGACGTCGGCAATCACTTTAGGATGGTCGTGCTTGCCTAACTGAATTAATAAATCTCTAAGGCTCTAATAGTAATTTTAAAATGGTAATAATACAAATGCAATAATGAATACTTATGTGACCATTTAAATTGTAAACAGAATTATGTTGTCACACCAGCGGGGCCGCGGCACTTTGCAAACTCTGATCTATTTCCCACTCAAGGTCGCATGCCATATTCATTTAACAGGGCCGGAATAGTAGGTAACAAATAATCTGCATTCAATTTATCGAGTCTAATATTTTATCTCATACGGATACGACAAAAAAATTATATTGTCTCATCGCATGTCCATTGATTTTTAATTAAAAACTTTGAAAATAATTTATAAAAATTCGTTGAAATATGAAAAAGCTATTATATAAATTTGATATACTGAATACAGACTAAAAATAGACCTGGTTAATGATGTGTGATGCGCCAGCGTGCTTCAAAAGTAAACACGGAATCTAAGCGTACTTATCTACGATAATAATTTCACAAGATCGACTGCGATTTTCGGTTGATGATGTGTTTACACTATTGCCAATTTTATTTTCTGTTACATATTATCAAAGACCAGCAAATTTATAGACATGAAATAAAGTGTACATATAGGAGAGGGGTTCGGAACATTAGTTGCAGGACGAGGGGCAGTCTACACACATTCTTGGTGGAAACATAAATCTGATAGTTTATGACACATTTATGCAACAGTAAAAGAATTTACTCTTTGAAAATTAAATCTTTGTGTAAACAAGACGTATTTTTACATTAATGTATATTATATTGTCAGTGTTTAAATTTTCATTCCAAACGAGTCATATTTTGAAAAAAAATCACAGAGCTATTTGATTGCGTAAGTGGTATCAAAGTGATCACGTGGGTGATACCAAAATGAAAATATTGGGACAAGAAATTTGCTTTAGTTCATGTCTATATATTTGGTGGTCTGTGCATATTATCTATTTGACCTGCTCGATTTTTACATATTAAATAAAATTTTGAAAAATAATCAGAATTTTTTATTGCCACGGTTTATCCGCAAACCCGGTTAATACGAACCCTGGACAACTGAGAGTCTACTGAATAGCGGATATTATTTTAATGAGTACAATGCATCTTCAGGAGCATTTAGAAAAATATAAAAAGAAAAAATTATATTATATTTTTACCTCCCATATTTTAAACTATGACCAATTATTAACAATGATATGCTTTCTTTGTTTACTGTACATACTGTCATTTAACCAAAGAAAAGAATCCAATATACAATAATTATTCATTTACATTTGATCAAATTACACAATGACAAATCGCTATTTAAATAAATATTAAAAATAAAAAATAATCATATTAAATTGGTGAATAATTTGCAAAAAATATATATAAAACATTAATCACTAATAGAATTCCTGAAATGGTACACATGTTGAAAAAGTTAGAATGCTATTTTGTCATAAGAAACAATACTTGTGAGAACAAGTAGATTGATTGTACACTTAAATTTGAAAATAAAACCATTCTAAAATTTTCGAGATCTAGAAAACTGAAATCAAGAAATATTGAGAAAAAAAATATATCATAGAATTTAGCAAAACTATTATTTCTTGCGTATATCTAATATATATATATATTGATCACTTTATAATATTTTTCAATTCTAGTGAATCCCCCCAACAATTTATCAACTTGTAATTTAGCTCTGTATATTTTACAAATTCCACAAAAAGGAAAGAAAACATCAAATAGTTCAAACAATACATGATGCAATATTGAAAATAAAAAATATAACATCAGATATAAAATAATTTATAGTGGAATCCCGATTTACTTTTATAAAATAATTCTGCATATTTTAATTACTGATGCAGCATGTTATTTTAACATTTAATTAGTAATACAAATTTTGATTGCAATTGAAGAGGTCAGTGGTGGCAATGATCCAACTATAAAATAAAGTTGAAAAAATACTTAAGAGGAGAATTTTAATTAATGAACAGATATAATACAAAATATTTTAGTAAAATAAAACAACTTATAAGGATTCCACTTATTTCTTTAACAGTCATATTTTACAATAGGATCTCGATTTACATTGTTTCATTTTGCGTTGCACCAAAAACATAAAACTGAAAATCTGGTATGCATCGGTAAGACTCGATCCTTACAGATTAAATAAATCAATAATTTGGAGAAAACTGTGAATTTACCGAAGACGCCTGAGCAGCAGATATTGATGACACCAAAAGGATCGCTAATGATTTGGTAAATTATGCACAGGACATACATCTTGAAGGAACAGATGTAAACGACATAGACGAAATTTTAAATCAAGATGCAGAGATAACAAACGATGACCTGATACAAAATTTCAGAGTGTACAGAAGAAGTTAGTAAAAGCGAAACAGAAGTGTTGTGAATGCTATCACTAAAGATGTCCGATGTTATAAAGATCATTATGCAATGCAAGATTAGACAATTTCTTATGTCAGTTTTCTGGGATAATATGCCGTGTATATATGACCTTTCAGCCAGAAAGGTCAGACATACACGGCAGATTAGCTCAGAAAACCGTACACAGAAGATTCTGAATGGCCGTGAAAACCTACGAACATTTCTTAAAACTAAATGCTTCCGATAATTTCTTATTGTTAGAATTTATTATTTGGCAGTTTATGTTTTGCAATATATTAGAAAGTTAACACTTGTAAATGATGTTTCATTTTTTTAAATATACAATATTATTAGAGTACAACATTGATAACTGATGTTACAAAGTAATATGAAACTTTATTAGCATTTGATAGTGTTCAAGTAAATTTCAGAATATAACTTGTAAATTTCTGTGGATACTCATCGGGAAATGTGATTACATTTATATTGTTTCAATGCGCGTCACACTTTTCCGGAACGTAACCCCGCATGCAAATCGAAACCCTAGTGTATATGATTAAGTAGAATATATGCTTATTCACAAATGTAAAAGACCATAAATAATATTCACACACTATTTGTACACAAATATAAATTTATGATCGTATAAGTCTATCAAAATCTCAATGATGCAATTATATTCTGCAAAAAAAACACAAAAACGTAATCAAAACTTTAAACAATGCACAACATAGCCAATCAAAATACAAAACATCATGGAATGGTCGTGTAATAACATGAATATGTTATTATGTAAGATGAATATTGATTATAAAAATATTAGTATAAAATGTGACTTAAGTATACTATTATACAAGGTGAGACCTTGCTGTACAAGAAATACATTTTTTATTCCACATGGAACAAAAAATATATTCAATGGAAATAAAAAAAAAAAACTTCTATTAAGTGTCCTTTATACAGTAAATTTAGACTCGCGAGAAGTCTTATTCTGGTCTAGTCGGTAAATCATTATTCCAAGCATGCTTCTTATATTGCGGCTTTTGGACTGTGCCTGATCCGCAGAAACACCAAGTTCAGAATAATGTATATTGTTCATTGTGATGTGTGGATAGATAATATTTTAGAATTAGAATGGATAGATAATATTGTTCATTGTGATGTGTGGATAGATAATATTTAAAAATAATCCTTTAAAAACATATAAACAATGTAGAACAACCTCTTAGTTTAGTATAATTCTCAGCCAAAGACATTTAACATATAAACTATGTATGTATAAACAACAAACATGTTGAAAATATGACTTTAAAAAAATTTGAGAATAAATCACGGTAATTAATTTATTGGCATCACCGAGATAACATCAAATAATTTATTCTCATTGTAAATAAATATTAATACATTTTATAATAAATACAATAAAAGATTTATATTCAGCGATAGTTATTTGATTTTTTTGAAAGAACTAAATCTCAATTTTGGATGTTTATACACAATAATAGATGGAAGCTTTCATTAATTTTATTATATCAACTATAAGGGCCACGTATTTGCAAAACGTATACACAACAGGCACTAATGAAATCCTTACATTTGAAAATTGTACAAAATTCTAATTATGGGTGCATAAGTGTCATTATTTTGGTTACGACACTGTTATTTTAAGTTTAAGAATTATATTTCACAAATAAATTAATACATATCTTTTGTTTCATTTTTTTATGTGTTTAAAAATAAGGTTTGATGTTTAATGTCAGGTGAAAAAATATAATAAGTGAACTTTTTAAACCCAATCTTTCTTACATTTGATTTTTATACACAGCACAATTAAAATCAAATCTTCAGAAAGAGAATAGTGTAAATAGATTAAGTTATTCATTTTACTTCATGTTCTGTTAGTTTTATAAAGAGTAAAAATAATTTAATAAAAGAGCAAATAATTAAACTCACCGAATAATTGTTAACTTTTTTTTAGCCAGTTTAATGTTTACAAGGTTTGATTTCTGCCACAATATATAAAAAAAAATTGCAAGTATTATTTTAAAAAATGCAATTCATTGTGTGTTTGGTTCAATAAAATATCTATTGAGTTTATAGGAGAAATTCAAGTATCCTTAAAGGTAAAGTGCAAGTATGAAATACTAACAATATAATTATTTTCTATTGAATACTTTTACATACTTAAATTTTATTTTATATTAAAATGGATTTCATCAGCGCCTGGCGTACAGTGAAAATATCTCAATGCAATCATATTTACAAGACAAGTGAACCAAAGTTATCACATGCAAAAAATATACTCTTTTATTAAACAAAATACAGAAAAAAAATTCTTCCTCATGTTTGGAAGGCTGTTTATATCAAACAGTTGTAATAACAGGTACATTAGGAATATACTTTAGATTAAATGTATTTGTCCTTTAAAGTGGTGATATGGGCGCGCAATGCAAAGAAGTCACAGTGATCAAGATGGATAATATTCAAAAACCATTGGAGTAGAGTGAAATTACCTAATTTATTTAATCTTGTCTATTATGTCTTCGTTTTTTAATCTCATAATTAGTCTCATGTTTCGTTTGGAAATTCATATTCATATTCTGAAAATTTCTTCAGTCTTCTTTCTATGTACAAAAAAACAAACTGCTGTTTTAAAAGATTTTCAGTAATTTTTTTCAATATTATGCAATTTATATTATTATTATACTTTATTAATGTGAATATTATGAAAATTATGATGTATAACATATCAGCCCCGGTGATGGACCTGCAATGGGATTCAAAGCGTCGGATATACAGAAAACTGTACACAGAAGATTATGTACGTATGTATTAGTATAACATCCAGAGAATAAATATTTGTTCCAAACTTATAAAAAAATATATAAGGCAGCTTTTGTAGATGGGTATGTAATGTACTTAGAAATTTAAATTTGTAATTTCACTCACCATGCATGGTTTTAAACTTTTATTATTTTAAAATATATTGCACTATTAATTATGCAATTGTGCGGTCATCGCATACCTATTTCCATCACTTAGCTAGGACATGGCGAGGAAACACATTATCGACGATACATGCTAATGTCCATAAAAATAGCTTGGAGAAATACAATTTAAATATGTACTGCACAAAAATTTTCCTTTTAAAAGAATAAATAAAACATACATACATTTGCTTGGCTCTAAAATTTTAATTTTGCCAAACCTTTTTATAATCACCATTTTGCCATGTTACCGTCTAAAGTTTAAATAATTTCTCACACATGCGTAAGTGATTGTCATTTAAATGACAGCCAAAGTGACGACTGGCGTAATCCGAGAAATAAATTATCAAACAAGTTCACAATTTACATTATTCACAATGTTACCAGTTCATAGGGATGAAAAAGTATCACAGAATAATAACTTAACAAAATCTTACAAAAAAACTACCATAATCGTTATCGCGTCGGCCCGTCCTTTTGGTACTCTTCAACTAACTCATGAACAATGCTTTCACTGTGACAGTCTTTACACGTGTCTCTGATGACTACATTATCATTTGGATCTATGGTTTCGCCAGACACGCTTAAAAGAGAAAAATCTGATGACTGTAATATTGAATCATCGTAATGCTCATCCTTGACAGAGTTATCACAGTCTTTATGAATCGTTAAGAATGATTTAGATTGCTTTTGACATTCAGGAAATTGTTTATTCTCCCTTCGGGCATCGAGATCGATACTACTTTTCTCAGTAGTGTGCTGAGAATATTCTGTTGCTATATTTGCCATTTCCAAAATATTGGAATTAACTTTTACACTCGAAACGTTCTCAACCTGTACAGAATCACCCTCGCCGACATTAGTCGATGAATCAACTATATCGGAATGAGACGTTTTTAGCACATCTGAATCTTGTTTTCCTAAAAGATAAGAATTTAAAATTAGTTCAGCTTTTTGAACACCTTCCACAATACCAATTACAATATCGTCCTTCTCGGTTTTTGAATATTTTTCACTTTGCATATTTTTATCACTTAAGACAGCATCAACCATCAAGGTAGTAGCTATGTTTGCATAAGAGTCTTTTAGTAACTGATTGATGGTCTCGATGCTACCCATACGATCTGTTATTATATCCAAGTGTTTCTTTAACTTGTCACTTATATTTTCATCATTAATTACATTTTGAGTATTTTCGACAAAGATTTCAGATTCTTGATTTGGTTTTAGATCGACATTCTTTAATAAACTGTCAAAAAATTTTTGATCAACTTTTGCTTTGCTTGATTCTTTATTTTCCTTCACAAAGAAGAGCTGGGATTCAAACTCGGAAATGATTGATTCTAACCAATGATGGCGTTTCGGAATATCTTTTTGAATGATATTCCTGTTTGTGGTTGAATCAATTTTGGTAAGTCGAGGCTTTATAGTATTCAGCACCGACTCTGGTTTTATGCCCACAAAAAGAGTATCGTCCTCAGGCGCAGAGTTTTGTTTAGTTTCATGCAAATTTAGCTGAAGTGGGGTCATACTATGAAAGGGGCCACTTTTGTGCGTAAGCAAATCCTGGGGATCCTTTTCAATCGAGCTTTTTTCACCAAGAACAATTTTACTATTAGGATCTTCCATTATGTGATACTTCAAACTGTCAGCATCTTGAGAGTACAGAAACACAGCGGGAATAGAAACATCATTTTCACCGTCTCCGGACATCGCAAAGAGTGGTGAAGTGGCGTGCGATGAACCGGGAATATTATCTGTGATTATAACTCCGAGAGCTCCTTCTTTCTGCAGCTTCCTTACTTTATCTGCAAATGTACAATCTCCTCTTTCAGCTACCACAATTCTTCCTTTGTAATTAGACACATCTAGCAGAGAACCGCAAGCTTTAAGTGGATTTGCAAATGTCACGGTTCCAACAACTCGCGTTTGTCCCTTCAACTCCAGTCCAAAGTGAGCCGGACCGGCGGGTAAAATTTTAATGGGGTCCGTCGACATAATTACAACCGCTTGAGGTTTTACAAGACCATCTACATCTGAAGTGGTTTTTTCTGATAATTCTGCCATTTCTCGCATGAATATGAGTCCTTCTTCTGCGTCTTTCGCCGATCGAGCCTAAAATTATAACAAAAATTATTTTTTAAGTATTTCTTACAATTAAACGCAATATATAATTATATCATTAAAAAAAGAAATTCTAAAATATTCCCAGATAAGCCTTTCTCGCTCTCGTCTATTTTTAAACTTATTATTTACTTACATCATCATACCTAAGTGATGAATGTCGACATTTACTTCCAATATTCTTCCACAGCACACATCTTGAACTATCTCCAAAATATGTTATATTATTTGATAATGACAAGTCTTTTATGAGTCAGTCTCTGAACTTGCTGTTCCATCCAATTCGCCCAAGGCACACTATACTCCATATATCTCAACCATCCAAGTAAATCTTTCACAATCATATTTAAATGTCATTATCATAGATGCTAATTTTTTTAAACAAGAACTTTATCATTAAGGAGAACACATTCTTATTGTGAAGTTGTAATTATTCAGAACAGGTCTGTGATGTTTTAAATACTAATTTAATGTATTAATTATAAATATATACATATAAAATCAATTTTGTCGAAAAATATTGTTTTTGCTTATATAAATCAGTTTAAAAACGAAGACATCTTGAAACGCCGTCCAGTTATTTGAATTTCGCGGCGCCGAATTATCGTCCTCTCGTCACGTGTTCGAGGTCACTAGTATTTGTTGGAACTATACGTTGATACGAAATATTGACATCGCGATCTGTATTTTGTGAACAATTGAATCAATATATTGTATCGGAAAATACTTTTATTATTACTACGTGATCTTATTTAAAATGGTGTTTACATTTGAAATGTTGATATTGTTTTGACTGCATTTGTGTTTTGAGGGTGAACGGTTGTATTTTCTGACAATATTCTTTAGAAAACAAAAGCTTGTATTGTGCTACATATATTTACCAAAATTATTTAAATTTAATAATTGTATACCTTTTAAAATGGCGGGCCGTAGACTTGCGAAGAAAGAAATATTAGAAACATTTTTAGATGTGGACTCCGATTTAGAAATATGTAAGTGAAGATGAGGAAGATGAAATAATTGTGTGGTACAGTGCGTAAAACACGGAAAGGTAGGGCCACATTTTGTAAATTAAAAAAATGTGAATGGACACCAAATATCGTGAACCTCTTTTAGCATTAAAATGGTGCGATAAAAGGGAAGTCCACATTCCAACAACCTTACATGACGATTCCATGGAAACGACAGCCGAAATACATTGGTCAACCTAATATTAAACCAAAATGGGTCAAGTGTATGGATTCTGTGGATAAAGTGGACATGATGTTGAGTAGTTTAAATTGCTTACAGAAAACAATAAAAATACATGAAAGTGGCTTCCATATAATTAATTTGATTTTAACAAACTCTCAACTACTTTAGAAAACGATAACGAATAAAAATATTATAGCGGTTGAGTACCGACGATATTGTATTATTTATTACATGAGCGGACATCTCTGAGGCTGGCACTTGACTTGTCGTAAGACAGTGGCTTTTTCGGAGATCGATTATTTTGTTCAGTCAATATTTACATTACTTAAGGATTTGAACATCTCAAGTGATTGTTTATATTAACAACATTATCTATGAAACCCTATCAAGTAATAAATCGTAGACAAGATGCCTTTATGAATGTCTAAATGTCGTTTTAAAAGTGGTGTTCAACTGAATACACGGCCGCTGCTGTTGACATCTCGATTTTCTGACGCTGATGCGTTTTCTTAAAATTTATTTGTAATGATGTCTTCAAAAAAAATTGATCTCATTATTCGTAATTCAGATTTTGTTATATTAATTTCGGTTCCGTGAGTTGCGAATGAATGGAATTTTACTGCATAAAATAATATAATACTAACTTACCATTGAAAATGTTTGTAGAAGTTGTACTCTTCCGTCCTTCAGAGTAAGAACAGAGATACCCATTTCTGCCAGTGCAGAGATATGGTCAGGGTCTGTGGGCCGAAACTGCCGAGCCAGCAGTCTTCTGAAGGACATCTGATTACGACACTCTCCCAGCATGTTCTTCAATGGCCTCCTCACACTCTCCGGAAGGAACTTCTGCGTGTTAGGGCAGGTTCTGGAATACAAAATAAATATATGAATATATTTTCATATATATATATAAAAGCTAAAATCATTCATTGCAGAGGGCGCCAGTTATTAGAATCAGCCATATATATTGTGTTCAATTTTCAATGGACGAGTTAAAACATATGTTTTTTTTTTACATTTTATATTCAGGTCATCGGTTATTAAAATCAGGACATTCATATTTCTAAGTTTGTGTTGGCAACAACCAATAATAATGTAATTTAAGGCTCCAAATGAATGGAGTAATTATATATTTGGTATTGCCCAAACCTTGTTCAAATGCACCAAATTTTTTTATCCCAAATCATCAAAAATAAGCAATTAAGGTTTTACATATGTACATAAATAGAATTTTCGGATACTAGAATTAAAATGTGCGAGGACCAATGTGATCAAAATAACCGGTAGCTACTGTACTATATACAAGATTATACAGCAAAGATAAAATGTCAAGTTGCCATGTATCGCATTGAGAATTAATAAAGGAAATGGACAATTTGAAAATAACGTGTACTTTGGTGCGCAATCATTACGATTGTAACTTACCTCGAGTATGGATACAGGTGATGATCATCGTCAATTCCCTCCTTGTTTACGGTTCTATTTCTGCCATTGTCAGCGAGCGTTAAAGGCAACAGGTGGGCTTCCGTTGTTAAAATAAACTCATCTAAGTTTATTGGAATATCACAGTCATCAGCAAACAGCATGTAAAGATATTTAAATGTCTCAGCGAGAACGAAGGAATCCATCCTATCTTCATGTACACGGGTTCTGACATCGTTCATAGCTGCGTAGCCGCACGGTACTCTGGCATGCTTCTGGAGGGACTTCAGGGCGGCCTTACCGACATGAAGGTAATGGTCATCGCCTGTGGCTCTATGAAGAAAATATGTAGACTCCAGAAACTCTGGACGCAGTGGATGCTGACCCCAGTGGACCTGCGCAATCAAAAATAAAGTAATGAAATTGTCTAGAGATGCAAGAAAAATACACAAGTACCTATCACACAGCGATAAACATCAATGAATATTTTATCATATCCTTACATATAATATTGCAAAACTACAAATTGGCATATTAAATTTTTTTACCACACTGCTGAAGAAATGCATCGCTACAAGTCATAAAATCAATAACAAAGTTCATATGCAAGATGTCGCCAGGAAAGGGGTCGCTACATCTAATAAAAATATAAACATATTTAAAGTATAATTTAATAAATCACAGATTTCAAATAAATTTACTCCACCACATGTCCAGTATACAGCTCTTCTTATATTATTGCGGGTGCAACAAGAAATTAAAAAAAAACACAATACTAATAGAGGCATACATACTAGTACGCCTAACCATGCATTTGACAAACGGCAAAGTTCTATTATATCAATAATAATTTACAATTTGAATGTATCTTTCTTTAACATACGAGAATAACATAAGAGAAGTTTTCAATCAATATACGTAATATATTATTTAAAGGCTACTTATGCTGCCATCAAATTATGTAATTTTAATGTCAACCTAATTTTACTTACAGAAAAAATTATCAAAAGTGTGTTTATACTTTGAATTTAAGTAATTAAAAATGATACATATCTGTTTATATCTCTCAAAACATTAATTGCCAATGTTTTAGGTTTACTTTAATGTGAAAAGTAATATGTATTATATCTGATGAGATTTTTAACAAACACACTATCATAAACAGAACAATATAAATAAAAATACAATTACTCTTTAAGCCATGTTTCGAACATACACACGCTTATTCAATTATAACGCAAGCAATGTAATGTGATATCATTTAGAAATAATTATTTCGCATTCCATTTTTATTTATAATATCAATATATAAACTCGTAAAGCTGTAATAATAAAAAACAATATACATAAACAATAGGAAGAAATTGAGTGATTTGCAATTATTTTTCAACATTTCTGTTATATTTCAAATAAAATTAATCAGTTTCAAGTAAAGGTATTTCAATAAATTCCGCAAGCCAAATAACCCTAATACACCACAAACTAAGGTCCAGATTTACACAGATGAATGGCTCAGTAATATGTTCATAATTCCGATATTCTAAGGGTTTAAGCTTAGGCCTAACCTACGGCGCCACCAGCTATAATATTTTACTAGCCATTTGTTACTGGTTTGTGAAAGCGTTCCAGTCAATTTTTATATTGGTTGTAATTTAAAACAGTACAGTGACGAATGAAAATATCTAAGGATTATTGTTACACTAGTTTGTAACAATTAATATTATTTGTAAATAATAATGTCTGTTGTATTATTAAAATTAAAGTAGTGTCCAGTTAATTAGAAAGCTTTGATTCGAACTAAAGTTACTCATTAATATGTTTTAGTGAATTAGATATTTTTTGCATAATTCGAAGTTTAGATCTTATTTGAAGCAGTCTGTGTTCCTAATGTGCGTTAATTGGTTTTCGGAATATTCCTTCATATCACAAACAACTTCATTATTTTTTTAGTAAAATATTTCTGTTTTGAGTAAAATTTGATATTGTCATATCAGTGTTGTCGGAATTATAATTCGGAATCGATAGTTTGATGTGAATATAACTAATAAGTGGTAATTTTTTCAAATTTGAATTTTTTATACTCCGATTATAAAACAAATGAAGAAGAATTAGAGTCACAATAATTAAATACATCATTTTTTATAATTGAAATGAAAATAATAATATTCCTATAAAAATGCCACGTACTGGAAATGTTGTGAAAACTGATGTAGAGAGAAATTACACAAATCATTTAATATTTTCCATCGCTTTTTAGTTTTTCAATACACCTTTTTTTTTTCTTTTTTCCTTCTCTTTCGACTTGGTGAAATTAGATTTATCAGGTTTTACTTGTACTCCCGCATTATTTAATTTAATATTATAAATATAAAACTGTTAATTTAATATTATAAATTAAATGTGTACATTTTGAATGTTGAAATTGGTAATGATTAACAGTGGGTGAGAATATAAACATATACTTATCGCAAATAATCCACAGAATACCTGAAAATCTGCAGTAAATGCTTCCGGAATAAAGGTGTGCCTTTGCATCACTTGGTAGAGCATTTCATGTGTCTCGATGGCTGGTCTGACATCCCCCAACAGGACCTGGAGGCCGGGCCAGAAGGCCAGCAAGGCGTCCATGAAGTGGCGTGATTGGGTATGAGGTCTGAAATAATCATTATAAACTCCATATTATAAAATTTATACAATCCTATTTTATTGTTTCCTATAATAGAGAAAAATCTCAAAAATACATTAGAAAAAAAAACCTAACTTTCCCGAGAGTTGGGTTACGTCAGATTAATAAATACATACATAGTACATATTTGGCAATAAAGATACTTGTTTTTAATTCTATGTACCTGTTTTTATCTAATTAAGACGTGTTTCGCTTTATGGGGGGCATCAAAACTTGATTGATTATGCCCTTAAACAGAATAGTAAATAATTATTCATAGGGCATAATGAGTTTTAATGATAAAGTATCTTTATATAATTCAACAATCTTGAAGAATAATGACACCATTTTGGAACAAAACAAACAACTTTTTTATGGTACTTCGTGATCACATCTCTAATATGCCTGGAAGTAGAATGATTATAGAAAGAGGGCTTTAAAGCATTTATTTTTTTGTATATTTTATAAATAGTATTTTACTAAAACATTGTTTGTACCGTATTTGATTGCGTAATTTGCGCACCATTTTCGCTATCTCATCGCTTAAAAATCGGGATGCGTAAAGTAGAAATTTTATTGTAATTTTGATAATATTATTATAAATTATAATGTTGAACTGAATAACACTATTATTGGAAATGCAAATCACTATGAAATACGTAAAACATCAAGTACATGTACATTCGCAGTGCTCTACGAACAAATCTATTACTTTGATTACCCCTGGAAAAACTCGCAATTAGCATCCCTTGGCAAAACCTGCAATTGACATGGTCATAAGAAAGTGTGATTTGTAGGTATAAAATAAATTGACTATTTTTTGTACACAGGTATAAAACTCGATAGTCCAGGAATCAAATGCATGCAATATGCGGAGTAAAAAATAATATCCAATATCATTCCTTAAAAATAAGGGTGCGAAAAATACGCAGAGGCGCAAATTACGCAAGCAAATACGGTATGTACATTATTGGTTTAACAAAATATATCTTACCTGTGCATATGCACATCAATCATCACAGGGCCCCTACTAATATATTTCATTACGGCATTGTAATGGCGATAGAACCGGGCCAGGTATGTCTCATCCCCTAACAGGATGTAGGCTTTCAGGCAATACTCATAATATGAATCGATTCCAGCCCCTACTCCAGAATTCTTCCTTATCCAGTCTCCAGAGTGGACATTTACAACAGTACCCATTAGGTCGGATGTTCTAAAAAAAAAAACACACATAACAAAAATCTATTTAAAATTGATTATGATTTAATTTGTAATATATTTTAGGTTATTAATATTAGGAACACGCAAGTAAAACAGAACAAGTCTTGGCTTAATTAAAAATATTGTAACAATACTGAGGCGACGACGCATATTAAGTGCATCTTGAATTAAATAATCTAATTCCTAATCTGGCCCCCCAGTGACTGTATTTTATTACACAGAAAAAGATTCAGTGATAATTAATTATTCATCTCTGGTCATCGCTGTGTCAAGCCGAGCACCATAGAGAACGTTCAAATATGAATCGGCATGAAGAATGCGGCATTAATGGCATTTGTGAGGGCAAAATAAAAATATATTTTATGGCGTACATAAATTATTTGTTTTACGTATCTTTCTATTTCCTCGGTTAATTGTTATTCTACCTTCGCTTGAACTTGTATCCATTTTTCAATTTAAATTTTGTTAAACGCTTTTAAAAAAAATCAACGTAACATATGCGATTTACATCTCTAAATCCTGTATTGTTCCAAGACTGCACCGAAAACATAAATAAGTCTATTCTATTTCTTCTCTTCGACTGTTTGATAAATTCTACTACAAATTATTTGCAAGATTTTTGACATGACTCGAGTTGATTGTGCAATAGTAACAACATTTTTTTGATAACAAAAGTTAACTAACCAATCCAACAGAATAATGTCTAGGCTATATTTGTCTAAAGTTTCTACACCTGTTTGATTTATGAGCGTACTAGTCTGATTTTGATTCTTATTTCTGTTTGGATTTTCTTGTACATATTCTATTTATGTACATCTGGCTGTAATCCAAAAGATTTAAAATATTAGGAAATTAATTTAAAAAATAATTTTAATTTTAAAGGTATTTTTCAAAACCGGTTGGTGACAGTGGTTAAAAACAAAATTAATTAATTATTTATTATTAAAATGAATAACAATGTGTTTGTTTGCATTAAATATTTTTAAAAGAACATTTAAATTCATATTAAGTACCTATTTCTGATTTTCCAAAGGCGATCCATTGCACTGTGTGCTTTCTTTTCAAAGACTGGGTCACCTGTCAGTCGGGACAGGGCCGCCATCTCCAATATCATAGTGCCAGCGCAAGCCGTGCAGGTTTCACGAGAGTTCTCGATACCACGCATGCCATGCCTGAGATTAATCTGAAAAACATTATATACAATAGTTAAGTTATTTTATTATACTATGTCAAGATATTCATAATCTACCATGCAAAATTTATAACGTAGCGTGTAATTATTTTTAATGACCGTTGTGAATTTTAAAGCGGATCTAGATAAGGACGAAAAATAAATATCTTTGGGATATATATAAAGTACATACATAAATAATTTTAAGCCAACATAAATGTCCTCCAATCGATACCATATTTATATTCCTTGAATTCTCTCTCGAAATAAACTAATCAACTAAACAAATTAACATGAACTTTAATAAGAACTAGTACTATTCAATACCCAAATTTAGTTAGATACAATGGATTAAAAATAGTATGTATAAAATACAAATTCAGTTTAAGATGGTCAAAATACCATCAAATAATATCCTGCATGTTCACACTGAGGATTTAAACATTACTTACTAATGCAGCCGTATGGTTTTAACCTGCGTACATGACAAGTATTCTATTTTCAAATATATCAAATATAATCTAAAAAAAAATCAATACCACTTCCTCCTCTACTGAGAAAAAAATGTCATTTTCTGTATAAAAGAAATGGTAAAATGCAAACATGCATTCTGTTCCGCACAGCTACGGGTCCATGGGGTGCGATAATCGCGGCCCGAGAAATGGTCAATACAAAAGACCATCTTTTCCGCTTCACGGAAACATTTCGCCCGTCACTCCGTGCCACTGGAAACCCTACGCCCCTGCGCTCGGCGGACCGCCTCCGCCCACAGTCAACGAGAAGATTATGCCGTTGCATTTGTGTAATTAACTCGCTATAAAAAAATGCCATGTAAATTTAAATATGTATAATAAAAAGAGTTTGGAAAGGGTGATCGCCCGCTGATAACATTATGCACCTTAAAAACCACTTAGAAGATGAAAATGGATTTTTTAAGTTTAAGGTGTAATAATTAATTCCCCGGGCCATCGCCCCAGGTGAGATCTATCAGGCATCGCGAGGGGGATTAAGATCTGTAAAATAAAATACTCGCGATGTCCGAGAAATTAGAAATAAAAATATGAGAGAAGAATTAGCGGAGAAAATAGAAAAATGACCCGAGTTTTGTAGTCTGGCCGCCAGGAGGTGGCGGCACTGGACCGAATCGGGGTGGTGCGGGGACTGGCCACGCCACCCGATTGGATCCCAGCCTTACGCTCCCAAAGATTTTTATGTTAAATAAATAATGGTCCAGCATCTGCAGAAATCATTCCCTTCCGTTTTCATCTCGCACTCTTCAAGGAAAAATTGTGTTTTTATTTATCTCCGCTTTTGACCCTGCTATCACACTGGACTTTCAGGATTCTCGACTTTAGCTACGACATTTGGACTGAACCCGGAATTTTCTTCGACTTGGCTGCTACACTGGACAACTGCACACCGCTGCAGTATCGACGTCCGAGCCACCAGAGCGAACCGGCGAATCACACCTTGCAAATTTACAGTCTTGTTTCCTGTACGGAACACATTTTTTATACATATACTATTTTTTTTACCTTCCAGATAGACATAAAAATCCAAAAGTGTAACCACATTGACACAATCATTGTGGTTTCAACCCGATTGTTAAACTGTTTGTGTAATGGTATTGAAAGAAAAAATATCTGTCAAAATATTTTGCACTAAAATAACTTTTTCCCGAGAAGAAATATATGTAAACTATACTAGACGACACAAAAAAGTGCACTACAATCTATGACTGACAAGTACAATTATTAAACTTAACCCCTGCTTAATACGGGTTCAAGTAGCGTTTTAAAATTCCGTATGTGATGCACTAAATACAAACTTCCCCACATTGGGACCCAAGTGCATTACAAAGTCGGTAATACGTCGTTGTGTGGTTTTTTATGCTAGAATAAATTTATATAGTCGGCACAAGAATAAAAATTATATATTTTATTATTGTGACCGTTGGCACTGCCAAAAAGGTGAACTTCAAAGTGTTAAAAATACACATACATTAGATACAACATTAAATTCTGAACAAAAAAATTTTATACAAATTTGGTCTAAAATGTCAATTACCGAGATACAAAAAAAATATGAATGCCTAAATTAAATGCTCAAAATTATTTAATTTGCATTTTTTGTAGCGGGCAACAATTTTTGTTCAGAATTTTACATTATATCTATATTCAAATACATTTAGAACCATATGTATGGAGAGGATGACAAAATATTGTCATGATAAATCTGACAATAAATGCAATTATATTTAAACATAATAATACAATTCCGCAGATCTGATTGCGTACTTCTGTTTAAAGCGTTAAATATACAACTCCCAAAATAACGATATAACTATATTCAATTAAGGTATTTTGCACTAGACTACTGAAAAGGAAATAGCAGAAACTTGATATAAAGAGGGCCCAATGGTTTGGGCACCACTCGATATGACGTGGGCTTTTGTCCTTGCCCAATCATCATATTATCATTTTATTGTTGGTCACTAGGTTGGGCAATAATTATCTACATATTTACAATGTATTCATTTAATTTATCGAGAAAAAACCTTAGACCAAATTCTTAATCTAACTTACGGTCTACTTAATTATAATCTTAAATTAATCTTAATCTACCTTAATTAATTTGGTGATGATTCTGTCCGGGTTTCGCCGATCGATGTCTGCCGCACGAATGGTGACCGACGACGCGATCTAGGCGGGACTGTGACTTCAAGTCCGCTCTGCAATTTCGTCCTTCTGGTGGCTGGCTTCGTTCATCAGCTCCTCCGGGCTGCTTCCTTACACCTCCGCTCAAGTTAAACCACCGTTCCAGTTAGACTTCTCCGATTCCGCGCTGTCCTCCGCTTCCGCACGATACTACAGGTTCCGTTGTGAGAACTCAACTCCGCTTTTTATTTATTGCGTGAATGTAACTCTCTTTGCTAGACCCTTGACTATCTAGATTAAAGCAGTCCGATCCAGCTGCGATATTCAATGGACTCTGCGGGATTCAACTGTCGTTCGAGATTTTCCGTTCTGACTGCCTTCGTCCTGGTGCCGGCCGGTCTCAGCCGCTGATCGCCAACTGTCCGATGGCTGCCGGTTCTTCAACTGACTCCCTGGCTCACTCTCTTCACTGAATTTTTTCCAACTGATTGATTCTGAGTCTATGTGCTGAGTCTATATTCTGAGTGTTAGGTGCTGAGTCTAAGTGTTGAGTGATCTCTTCATTGCTGCGTCCGGCCTTTTAAGCACCTTAGAGCGTGTCCTCAACACGTCCCTTGGTCCATCCCTTAAACGATGATTGGGTGCTCTCTTTTACTCAAATACAGAAACATTTTACGGCTTTGTACCCGAATTAGCTGGGAAATTCCTTGTGTTAATAAATATTTGGGATCTCCTGTACGAGATCCGAGACCCTTTATTCGGCTGGCTAATTGCGGCCGTCGTAAATTAATATTTTCCCGGCCATACATTATTATTCAAAAGGTACGTCGCCGACAGTATACATTTAAGATGAAATGCATTTCTCGGGGATGGACCATCATAAAATGTCCCCTAAATCCCCCAAAGAAAGCAGACACATTCACTTAATCTTATTGTTTGCACGGCCCTGTTACCCATGCAAATCTCTTAAAGGAATGCACCGCGTTCGGATTAGCCGTTAGTGCTCCTTTCTTTGTTGATAATATGGGGAAATTCGCGTCACATTAATCGCCAGGCACATCAAACTCATATTGGTCTTATCCTGGGCTCACATTTTTTTACATGCATCATTTAAACTGCTTAATTCTGTTAATTGCTACTGAATATTAAAAAAATTAATACCCGCGCATGTGGGATTCCTGTGGATGTGTTGAATGCTGGCAAAAGGCGCTTTCCTAGGTCATGAGCCAAGTCTAGAAGTTCACCCCTGTACCAAATCAAGTAGTCGATCTCTTGTAACCCTGTAGCTAGTATGTGCGCCGACAATAAGCCTCTGTAAAACATAAAAACTTTGTTATAGCAAATATATTATTAATAACTTTCAGAGGAACCAAGTGCAGCTGATCCATTTCCAAATACGTGCTCAAGCAGCATTATTAAATTACATTTTACTTTTGGTCGTCGAACAATTTGCCAACATCGACCTTCAAAAACTACTGATTAGACAATACAATTTATATATTTTTTAGTTTAATTTTATAGTTGGTCAATTTAAAGCCAATTGTAATGTTCTCAGCTTTTAATTACACTATTAAGTACTTCCCTATTACATTTCAGTCTTTTTAATGTATAATACATATTTACTTTTGTGATGATAACCAAATAACTATAGATATCTAGATTCTTTTCTCTAGGCAAGCATATGTGTTGTGTAATACACATGTATATATATACATATAATTATTTGAATTAAGGAATGCAATAAATAACTTACGACTTTCATATATATTAATTGACATGGCAATTGTTATGTTGTGCAACACAATTATTTTAATTTTAACATAAGTAAGTTATTTGGTGAAATTATTGTGTGTGTGGTACAAAGTTTAGTATAGCGAAATATTTAAAAACTTATGACTTTGTTCATCTCCGACAAAGATATATATGAATTCAGGAAATAAATTAACAATTATTGAACATTACTTTTTACCCAGCTAGTTCCTTATCTCTGATTTAACTCACCTTTTTAAAACTGTCGAGGTATGATTTATGTAATTTCGTTATCTTAATGACGATTACCTTAATTTACAATTATTTATTTATTGTTATACATATCAACAAAAGCTATAAATCATAAATATAATTAGCCAACCAATGCATAATAGAAGATTGCGTACAGTCACAAAAAAATGTTGTAAAATAAATTTTATTCCCGAAAGGACCATTTGAATTAAAAAGAGTTATGATTTTTAGTTAAATTATCAAATAAATAAGAGATTTAATTTTTATAATGTGAAAAAGAAGATACACAAACAAAAAAAAAAATTTTTGAAAATTAATGCTCTGGTGCTAATTTGTGATTTCAATATATTCCATATTAGATAAAACTCCAGCTTTCTAAAAATATGATTACAACCTCAAGTATTTGTAATAACTTAAGAATATAAATATGTAAAAACATTATTGAATATTTATTAACAAATTATCGTAAAATATTTATATCTCCAGTTTGCCTGCGATTACAGCTTGCGTGTCTAAGGTAATGTTGTATTGAAAAGTTACTAACTATAATTCCTCGAGGATTAAATAATTTAGTAATAATATATTATTTATGTTAAAATATATTTATTTTTTTAAAAATGAGAAAAGAATCCAGTTCCAAGATGAACTTTGCTTTTTCTCCGAGATTATTAGAATCTGGATCAATAAAACATAAATGATTACTTACCCAAGCATTCTTATGTTGGTTTCAAATACTGAAACGACGATGTTTTTGTCAAATGATACATCTCGTATTACTAATTTGATGGCGTATTCAAACTCTTCAAAATCTCCGAGGATCACGAGAGTATCAAGGCTGTCCACTAATGTCAGGGAAAAACTAGAAAAAAGATACATAAATATTAGTACAAAATTCCTCTGAATATCATTCTTATAAAATATAATTTTAAACAAAAGTACTAAAAAAAATTGATATATTTGAATCTGATATATAATTCAATTCAAAACATTTTACACAATTTGTAAAGTAAATTAAACAGATTTAAAAAATTGAAAAAATGTATATTTTGTAATTTAAAATGACGTTGAGACTTGAGAAATTGAAATGTCATCGCACTTTGCACACGAAGCACCAATGTCATATTGTGTTTATTGAAATACTTCGTACTGTATCGTTTATTTATATTTGACATTTTAATTTGCTTAACTAGGACTATGTCCTGTTCCTAAGCAGATAAATTACATTTTGGTGTTACATTAGTAACATTTTGTATGATAAAATATAATGTAGTACGAAATGTTAAAGGAAAATTTTAAAAGCATCTCAGAGTTAGGAACATATGGCTTCGTTGTCCGATTATTATGGATATTCTAGTAATTTGAAGCAGGTTCCCAACCCAGAATCTTGTTTCTTTCACTTTAATGCTTGTTTTGTTTTGTTAATTTTTATCGATATTCAATACACCCTAGAATTAAGATCTGAATTAATAATTTTAATACCCAACACTGACAGCACGAAACTATTTTTCCTCAAATGTCACTTACACGTGTAATAAAATTTAATAAACTACATATTGACTATAAATAAAATAATATTTCATGATAACTACATTTTTAACCATATCGAGATCAATAGATATTGCTTAAAGAGACAATAACAGTCATTAAGTGAACTGATAAAGAAAATGCAGAAAGTTAAAAAAAAATTCAAGCAATGAATCAAATTAAATTATTTTTAAACTTAAGAACTATCTCCACAATTAATTGATGGAATTCTTGACAAAACTTCCGACTTGCGGGTTGAGTTATTCTAATATGGTTCTAGTACATTGTTTACATGGCCACTCACGGATAATATATATTTATTTTCCATCAAAATTTGTGTAACATACATTTTTTAACATTCTATTTGAAGTACGTTATTCATACGCAAAACACGCAAGATACTTTCTGTTAATATTTTAACCCCGCTATAATAATCTTTGACCTCACTTCTATTTATTATTTGCTTAATCTGACATAGCTTGTTTATTATGAAATAAAAGTAGTGTATTAGTTAAAATTGATTTAAGACTTCTGTCACTTGACAAATATGCATGAATTTAATAAATGAATGCAAAAAAATATTCTTACTTTCCAAGGATATCGTCCATGTCTCCTCTGTTTGGTGTCACCCCCCTGTACCTTCCTTTGCAACTCAAAGGCATGAGTTCATCAGCTGGATATGCGTTTTCCATGTACGCACGGTATGCATGATAAAACATATCACGTGCTTCTTCCCTAAAAGTTGAAATTAAACGATTAAAATATTAAACGACATATTCGAAAGTAAATATTCAGATTTCCAAACAATAAGCAAGTATTCACTTTAATTCCGCTCGTTCCTTCTTTGACATCTTATTGCGGAGAAGGTCTTCCGCCACAACGTTCGCGCACAATACGTACGAAATTAACACACAGCATAAACTTCTCCAAATTTTGGATTTCATATTTACTCTGAATTAAACTACACGTCATAAAAAAACAATACGGTTTTGTGAACAGCTGAATGGAATCGACAAGATAATTATATTATATCAAAGGCAATTGATTTCACGAGATAATTTAGGGTGACTTTTTATTTTCGAAGGCTAATCTGCATTAAACTACAGTAAAATCTTGATATTATTACTGAAAACTATTTTCTTTTCACGAAACAGTAAATCTAATGACAAACGCCTCCGATAACCTGCCAACTATGTCAATGACTACTAACTGCTACCAACCATAGAAAAGACATATATCTACCAAGGTCCAAGATGGAAAATGTTCATAGACAAAAAGCACCAATGCAAAAAAAAAACAGTGTATTAAATACATAGGTACGATACCAATACCAACTTAAACAAAATATCTATCGAGCATAGAGTAAATAATATATAAATCTTTTTTTTATTTTTAATTAATTAACACATTTTAATTATGAAGTTGCAATTTCAGAAGATAGTTCTGTGGTATTTTTAATACCAATAAATGAATCAATTTCATAGAAAAACTCTATTTATCGAAATTGATTTGGGTAAACTATAATGGACCATTTCCAGTCTCTCCAAGGAATAACATTTTTTAACACTTGAATGTCTGTAAAGACAAACAAGTATTCATCATTGATTAGTAAATTAGAGAGAGTAGACACTTTACCCCACAATTCAGGAAACTGAATTATTTGTGTATATTTCTCCAATGACTCCTGTTAACTGATTGTTAAGAATGTCTGCTAAACCATGACCCTCTTGAGGATTTTGCTATCCTAAAGTCACCTAAATTAACTTGCACAATTATCTATGCCACTATGCCAATGCAATGTGCCGGTCCTAACTTCTGTGGCGAACATTGTATTGCATACACAATAAGTTTTAGTTTCAATGCAGCACAATAGTGAATTGTTTTCGAGGACATATTATACAACAGTCAGGGACACAATATTATTAAAAAATTATTGCGTTTGACCATCACCTAGTGGCGAATGTATCCCAATGCAGTCGCTAGCTCACTGAAAGTGGATTCTAAGGATCGTCAACGTCAAGTACATTTTTGACAACGATTATAAGACGCCATCGAGTATAAGACGCACCATGAATACAGAGACACCAAAATAGGAAAAAACATGCATCTTATAACCGATGTAATATGGTATATACATCTCTCAAGTTTCGCTTCAAATGGGCAAAATATTTCAGTTTCCGAATCTTTATTGATTTCTTAGCTTATTTCCCAATTATTGTTAAGAATACAGTCCAGGTGAGTTTTTCGGTCTTTTTTAACAACACCCCATAAGCTGTAATTAATGTGATACTGGAGAATTAGTTGCCGTTCTCCAGGGCAACACTTATTTGATTGCGGTGTTTGTTCGCCATGTCATTGAGTCATCATAGGATTATTGTGATATTTATTATGAACTGACCTGTCATAGTCAGTTCACCCACGTCCTAATGTCTCTACCGCATAGACCTTAAATTGGTTTATTTAAGTTTCGAAAAACTACATCCTCCACTTGCTGCAGTTACTGGTAGCGTCAAAAAATTTTGCATAACAATCCAAATATTTTAATATAAATCTTGTAAATTATACTGTTTTATAAAATTTTATACAATATGTGAAGTAATTTTTTTTTTTAAATGTTACTTGAAAGAACAAATTTCATACTAATTAGCCCATCACAAAGAAGAGTACTGTCAATATATATTTCGAGTTTACTGTGATTTTCATTTGAAGATCGATAGAGAATTTTATTAGTTCTCTTCTTTTCGATAGATTACACTTTTGCCTGAGTTCAGTCTTGCTGTATCGATCTAACCTCTCTTGCCTTCTAAGTGATATTTCTTTCTTGTCATGAATCCTTTAGGGATATTCTGAGAGGTTGTGGCATGAGAAAACAATTTATGTCTTACAGAATCTGGAACAAAAATTATGAGATAACCTTTTTTAAAATGGAAGAGGCACGATAACAGTGGACTGTTACTATTTGGAAAGTAGTCTGAAGCCAAAAAATGTCAAAACAACTGATGTAACTGGCTTACCTATCCTCAGAGCAGTTTCGCCTTCATTTAAGTGTTTTTAAGAATAAATTAAAACAAATCCTCGGCTCCCCAAATGTAGCACAGGCAAGCGACAATACACCATCAATATCACTCTACAACCCGGGGTATCTCGAGGCAATCTCTATTCATTCCTGTTTAACGTGGATACTTACTGGTTGATTACAATACGTTAGTGAAATCCGCTATGACATCATTCTACTAATGCAGTTATGGTGCTTTTTCTTTTTCTTTGCCTCTCTGGTTTGCTTCTTCTTCTTCTTGTGCCTTATCCATTCTACGGGCGTTGGCTGTCATCACTTGCTTCATCGAAATCAAACACTGGGTTGCTAGACAGAATGTTATTATAACGTTTTCCACGAGTATTAGTGTAGCGATCATAATTCAAATCTACCGCCATCTCAGTCGGCATCGACGCTAGCGACAGCGCTGTCGGCTGCTGCCACAAGTCTGGCTCAATCCACCGCCACGCAGTCTCTCCAATTTCATCCTTTCACAACGGCGGTCTTGCTCGGCAAGCGCGAGCCGGCAAGACCGCCGTTTTCGCTTCATTTCATAAGACACGTACACCTTCTTCATTCGTTCTTTAATTCTATCTGTCTTCATTGTTTTTATCATACCGACAATAAACACCTCAACACACATCAATCACACTTATTTCATTTAACCACCGTCCTAACCCCCAAAATAGTAACAAAAGTGGACTAAATATATTACATAGAATGTTTCTTTCTAACATTACCATCTGAATTTATATAAAGTAATCATTGAAAGAAAATTACATTGATGACATAAAAATGATGTCTAATCCCAGCCCAGTTTATAGTATTTATGTATTCTGGGATTAATATGTGTACTCCTGAAACTTTCAGGATTAACCTTTCCCTTACGGTGCTAAAATAAAAATGCTAGTTCCGGTGCTGTAAACTCAATGTACATGTAAACTTTAGCAATTTTTAAGCCGGATAAATATGAATATTTTACATTTATTACTTATAATTATCATTAAAATAATAGTTGACATATATATATATTTATATCAATTATTGTGTAAAAGTGCTAAAAATAAGATAAAACATTGATCATCACGAACGACAGCATCACGTCCATCTCGGCCAGCGCATGCTCTGCCACTAAGTGACGATCGGCATCCGGCACCCCGCGCCGCGCTCTGTGCCGCCCGCACCACTTCACACGTACACATAAGCGTATTGACAAATTCACATCGGGTTCTTTGAGAAAACATTTTTATTGTTGCTTATGGTAAATACTTATATATTGTAATTATTTTATCCAATACATAAATATATAACGGAGGAATACCTAAAATATGAACTCTGTATTTAGTATATTTACAGAGATATTCACTTAATTAAAAGCAATGTCAACTCAGGTTACATCATCAGAGAGGAAAGGTTAATATTTTCGATTAATTTTAAGATATGAAAATTAGATCACATCTAAATGATCAAACAGTTGATGCCATTAGCCATGATGCAGTTGGGTGTAAAACTATTCATAAAATTGTTTCACATTCAAATTGCCATTTGTCAATGTTGCTTTATTACCTATTTACGTTATTTTTGTTCAAAGATTCCTTACTTAACTAAATATAAATATCTTACGTGAATTGTATTTGTTCTTTCTAGCCATTTTTATAAATGTACATTTTTTATTGCAATTTTGTGATAAATTAAAATTTTTAATAAAACGAGGGATAAGATAACATATTTATTTTCTTTTAAAATTGTTCACAAATACTTACTAATTAAATTAAAGATAAAATAATAATGCCGTACTAGTATAATATAAATTAATTTTTACTTTATTTGTTTTGCATAGGGTTGGAAGAGGGGGCGGGCTCTGGGTTTCAGCTAATCAATTTTTCATTTCATTTGGCAATAAATACTGAATAAAAACCTATTTAAGCCATCTGCGTTTTGAACAAAATATTGTGATCTTCTCAAACGATCCAGAAAGCCTTCAAAGCAAACTGAATGAGCTGTTAAAAGTCAGTAACATATCAGGATTGAATAAAAACGTCTTAAAGATTAAAGTAACAGTGGACTGCTGTGTTGACTCAATAATTGTTCATAATAATAGAACCAGCCATGTTAATAATTGTGAATTAATTAATAGTAGACATGTGGGAAGGTTGGTTGGTGTTCTGGTGAAAACCATTTTTATCTGAACATGTTTGTTCTCATCGGGGAGAAGCCACCGAGAGCAAGAAACAATACAGAATATATAAAGGTTATGGAAAAATAATGCACGGTCAGTGAAAGGTGAGAGTCGGAACGTGCATCTGCGGTCCGGTCAGTTTGGGTACTGGTCGCCGATTGCTTCCTCTGCTGCATGTGTTGGTGCACATCTGTGGTGTCATGCCCGCCGGGCGGCGCAGTCCGGCCTTCTTCGAACGTTTCCGCTTTGTACGCGTGAGATGGTGCAATACCAAGAATTGACAGAATGAGGAACATCTGGACGATGCGCGCGAGCCGCCACAGACATTTCCACTTTACCTGTCATCAAGTAAAATACAAAAACCATTGTATCTCAACTGTCACATTTTTAATCATATTGAAAATGACACATGACCAAATACTGTTGTCTTATTGGCTGAAAGCATATACATATATACATTTCCTTAAGATAAACAAGGATAAAACAAAGCTAATGATCATTGATCAACATAACTAGCTTTCACAAACAGATGCCCTTCCAGACCTTCAAATTGTCAAGGATTTTAATTATCTCGGGTCCACAATTACTGACGACGGTAGCTGCGAGCTAGAAATTAAACGACACGTAGGTATGTCGAAAAGTTCTATGTCCAGACTTGACAAAATATGGAAATACAACGAAGATCAAACTTGTACAGTCTCTGGTCTATATTTTTATATGTTGTGGAATCATGGACCCTGAAGGCAAGGGAGAAAAGACGGATTGATGCCATTGAGATGTGGTGCTGGAGACACGTGTTGCACATACCATGGACGGCAAATGTCTCCACTCTGCAGAAATTGAAGATCATGGACAGACTCTCAACCATCTGCCTGAGACGAATCCTTCAATATTTTAGGAATCCTGCGAGAAGGGAAGAAGCTTGTTGAGGTGAGCCACGTCTAAGAACGAAGAGAAAGAGGAAGATCCCCCACCCATTGGACCGACAATTATGTTTACCCGTGATAACAAGGAGTCACATCTGAAGAATTTGTTAGCAGAACAACACTGAGCTGGAGTATTTTCGGACATTAGAATACGATTTTCAAAAGTAATCTATCTAATATCCAAAAAAATAAAATGGCAATGGGTAGGAGAATCAATAGACCGCCCTAAAACCTGGTGAACTTTGAATTCTGTGGAAATATGTACATTACAGCAAATAACGATGGACCGAGAAAAGTGAAAGACATTTGGAGAGGCCTTCATCCAGCAATGGATAGAAAAGGCTTTTTTAATAAAAAATAGAGATGTGTACACGGAATACATTTCATGTCAATTCTCTTACTATTTTCCAACTAAACTAAATGTTTGTCCTATGAAAATAGGATTAACTTGATAGCCTCCTGGAACAACGCTTGAACCCCCGACCACTAAATCACTATGCGAGTATAGTAACCAATATTTTCTCTAAGGTGTGCGGGTGTGCCCGTGCACACATAAATGAACTGTCAACAATTATACAAAAAATTCCAGCTGGCTAGGATATTATTGTCACCGGAGATAAAAAAATTTATTTACTTAAACAAAATAACACGCAAATTTTTAATTATGATACCATGCTATCTGAAAATGAGATGGTTAAATTAATAGACAACATTACCCGTGATGAGTTTATAGAAAATCAAAATGTGTGCTCCAATATCCAATTCTGTCATAATAAAGCAAAAGATCGCTGGTCACTATATTGTTGGAATAGACCTGTACAGAGAACATGTTATGGATGGTAAAAAAGTCAAAGTTAAATATTTCAACAATAAATTTTTCTAAAAGAACTACAAGAAATAAACTGGAATGAAATAGAAAATTAAAGATGTCAGATAGAAATGTATGAAAAATTGGTAAATAGTTTTGGTATAGCCTATACTAGTGCAAAAAAATAATACTTCTCATTCCAAATAAGAAATGAAAACCAATGGATTACATCAGAACCTAACAGTATCATCAGAACAAAGAATCAACTATACAGAAGTACCGAAGTAGATGAATCGAAGAGAAATAATAAAAAAAAAAAACACCAACAGTGGTAGCCAACTGCATTGGTTGAATTGATGAAAAAATTTGCTGGAAACCGCATATTGATAATATACGTAAGAAACTGAGATCCATGTTAAGTGCGTTTTATATGTTAAGGTTATGCACCTCTCGGGCCACACTGTACTTTGCGATGGTCAACTCAGTTTTCAGTTATGGAGTGAGTAGCTATGGACTAATATATAAAATATATACTGATAAAATTAAACAGTTACAAGAAAGATTTTTAAAACTTATAGTATATGACAGAACAAAGTGTTTGTATAAAGATGATTATTACAAATTATTTACAATATGCAAAATATTACCAGTTGATAAAAAAGTAACATATAATATAATTTTAGACAAGATGATAAATAATGTAAATATGTATACTGACCCTCACCATAGCTATTCTACCAGATCGTCGGGAACAATGCATGCACGGTGAGAGAACGAGAAAATGTGTTGTGTCAAGAATTTTTAATAAAATCAGTAATGAATTATTATACATTATGGAAAATAAATAGACATCATTGAACACACTCTAATATAAAGTCAAACACATTATTATCTAATTATTTGATTTCTCTATTGTATTATATTTAAAATTTGTTGTTGATAAAATTTAAGTTTACTTTAATTGAGGGGCAATCCTTGCCATAAAACTGCTACGTAGTTTGGCAAAAAATAAATATTGTTATGTGATATTTATTTATTTCCATCAACGCCCTTTGTGGGCTTTTGCATAAGAATACGAATATTGTTGCCAACCAAACAAAAAGTGGTCGCCTCAAGTCAGTTCGCTAGGGCACGAGCGGATTTGCCCGACCGAAGTCGAGATCCTCACACTCGCTCCAAACCGTCGGTGGACACGGATACGAAAGCCGGTACCGGACCGAGGGGTCGGGGCAGAAGACTGCTGGACGGCGAGGTTCCAAGGGATGAGGCGGGATGCAAAATGAAACACTTGCTTAAGGTGTATTCAGTGCACCGCAGTATGTAGTTTGTTGTGTAGAGACGAGACGTTTGACGAGAAGTGACCTCCATACTGCGGTGCGCTTGTATTTATTCAAGATGAGTGGACGTGCGCCGTTACCAGCGCACGCCACCCCAAAACCACCCACCGTGCCAATCAGGGCGCGTTTACATGCCTAACCGCGCCCCAAGCGACACGGCGTTCGGCGCCGCCTGTCGGCCGGATAGCGCAACATCGCGCCATTTTTCGGTCGCGGGCTGACAGGCGGCAGAAGCCGTTTTCCGGAGACAAATAATTAAATATTATACTAAAATTAACAATTGGGGATATCACGAGTAGTGAATTCTGTAGTAAATATCGCGACCCGTGATATCCCGTAACAAGAATTATCCGGCCAGTGTTTTCTTTCGAGTTATTTCGTTTTTTGTGACTTCGTTATCTCGGAATGTTCGTTAAGCGGGTTTCTTGCCAGTGGCGGGCTCTGCTAAGGGCCTTTTGATAGGAAATGTAACACTGGCGGGATAATTTTGTATGGGTGCCGCGGACTACGACATTTGTTTATTTCTACTGTTGTCCGCGGCACTAAATACACTAAATTTAAACAACAGTGGCGGCGTACCGGCGGGTGGGCAAAGGTTTATTGTGTTCCCAATCCCGCGGCACGCCGCGTAAAGCAAATAATAATTATTTATAAGTAAATAATAACATTTCATAACTAAATAATAAATATGTAATATTTTATTTCATGGCACTAGTCTCTGTGTGCAACAATATATTTAGTTTAAATATAACATTTCATATAATTTTAAAAAAACAAAAAATACTATGTATAATTTATGTACAAATATTTCTTCAATTCAGGTATGCTCCCGCAACGAAAAATGTTAACGAAATTCAACTTGTTATCAAGCCGATGCATCCGTATTATTGGCGAGTTAACAGCATAATTATTTCTAAAGGTACCTACAAAGAACATGTTGTCTCGTTTAAGTTGGTACTTTACACAAAACCATTTATATTAACTCAGGGCAATCCAACATGCTATTGATAATTTTATATAGAAATACTATATCTCTCACATAACTTCTCCGGGCTCATCCTGTTTAAATCGTTCTTCATCAGCATGTATACCTGCGAGCTCTGGTCGAAATACAAGCAAGTGACGTATAACCGTCTCGGAATTCAGTACAACAACTCATACAGAATACTGTTCGGATTGGCGCATTATTGCAGCGCATCTACAATGTTACCGAAGGCCGTATACATAGATTCGTTCCGCTTCTGAGACATCGAGTTGCGAGCGTAAAACTGCGGCTGGAGCTCAGCACCAACTCTCTGGTGCAAGCGACGCTCTCATGGAAAGCTGGTTCCCTGACCAGAGAATGGAAACGCCTACAGAACAGCTACATATACAATAATGGCCGTGACTGAAGTAGTTATATATGTAATATTTATATTTTGTGTGTGAACTTTTTATTAACTTTTTTTTTATTTATTAATATTTTCCTTGATTTTCTTTTTCATGGCATTATATTTATTTCATAACTTGTATAACATAATATGTATTATCTCTATGGCCAATCGGGTTAAAAAAAAACCTGATCATGCTGGAATAAACACATTATTATTATTATTATAGCTAGGGTTGCCATACGTCCCATATACGTCCGTAACAGTCCCGTATACGGATTTCACTACTCAACCCCAAATGACTATTTGTCCCCTTTTCTCCCTAAACTTTGTGTGAAACGCCACGGATCTCTCAGTCAGTCTGTGCTCGGTGAACACTAATTTGTTTCCCGCTTGTGCATTATTATTTTATTGTTATTATTACTCTTTTAGGTGACCCCATTTTTATACCTGTAATAAAAGATGCCAAAGAGGAAGTGTCATTTTAAAAATGAATGTACCAAAAATTGGACGTATATTAAAAAATAATTAACTTTTTTAATGTTTTATTTATTTAGCACTTTAACATCCTGTGTCAATACTTGGCAATTATGTCAACCCTACCTGTAAAAGATCACCAACATTTTGAGCATTGAATCACTTTCCGAGGTTACAAGATAATCTCTTTCTACCTACACCTCTGCTACCTTCCATCTCTCCCTGCATAATGAGTTAAGATATAAGGTATATTTTTTAATTGAGTTAATATTATGTCGGATAGCAGTGATATCGCAGACATTTTTGATGATAAACTAATTATACAGTATATTCTTAACAGGAAAAGTAAAACTTGGACCTCGGCACATAATTTTTTGCGGGAAGAAATGGGTTTTAAAAAATCTTTTTCCGATAACGGATTGCATCCACTGGATTTGTCATCTAGGGCACATTTGCATTGTGCGCATCCACTTGACATTCGTCATTAAAAGCATTCTTTTAAATTTTTCGACGTCGTATTATTGAAATGAACATTATTATGTCAGATAGCACTGATACCGATTCTTCTGACGATCAAATAATTGTTCAATACATCCTTAACAAGAAGAGCAAAATCTTTTAGGCCACAAAGTGATCATTTTATATGGGAAGATATAGATTTTATTGTAAGATTCCGCCTGTCCAAAATTATGGTTAGGTAACTGGTCTTGCTTATTTCAGACAATATAATGTCATCTAAAGTTATCTACTTCATAGGTATATAATAATATTTTTGATAAAGATCAGAAATCACGCAGTTCGTCCTGTAAACCAGGTCTCAATAACTTTGCATTTCTATGCCACAGGATCAATGCAAAGATGCACGGGTGATGTATCTGGTGTACACAAGAGCACTATTTCACGGATTGCGAATAAAGTGAGCAGAGTAATAGCCGCTCTCAGATCACAATTTATGTATACCTGTATCTACCAAAGAAATTCAGCAATATCTGAATCAATTCTTCAACATTATAAAATTTCCAAACACGATCGGTGCAATAGATTGCACTCATGTGGAAATCCTATTTCCAGGAGGAAATAATGCGAAATACTATCAAAATATAAAGGATTACTTCTCCATTAATGTGCAGGCAGTAATAGATGCCACAATGAAATACACAGATGTTGTTGCAAGGTAGCCAGGCTCAACACACGATAGTATTCTAGTCATTCTACATTAAAAGGGCAACTAGATGATGGTATTTTTAATGAGAAACATCTCATTGGTGACCGTGGTTATCTACTCAAACCATACTTACTTACTCCATTTACAAATCCAATATCTGTGGCAGAAAAACTATATAACGATAGCCAAATCAGGACTGGGAATGTTGTAGAAAGAACATTTGGGGTGTGGAAAAGGCGTTTCCCCACAATAGGTATGAAACTCAGGCGGAGTATTGAAAGAGTGGAAGCAGTCATTATAGCCACAGCAGTGCTGCATAATGTTACCGAGTCACCAGACTTTGTGACAATATTATATGAAATTGACTCTGAACCTGCACAGGATGGAAATAATGTAAGACGAGATCTAATAAATGGCTATTTTTCCCAATTATTAAACCAGCCATAGCATTTCATTTATTTATTCTTAATATTGTGCGTACAAATGTAAATATATATGTTCTAATATAAATAAGATCAAACTTATCTTACACATATTGGCTTAGTTTCATTTTGAATCTATGAAGTATCTTCATCTGGCATTTCATTAAAGATCTTCATCGCTCTGTACATCATTCATTTCTGAGATTTAGCCTAAATTGTTGTCACATTTATTTTACAATAATATTGGATCTATAATAAAACAATTCTTCCTCTGTAAAAATTCTTTTATTATATTTATATATATACCTTTTAACATAAATCACATACAGAAATTACCATCATAAATTGAGTAAAGTCAAGTAAGTAAAATTAAAGTCAATAATTAGAAACTGTAAAGCCATACGACATAACTACACATTATTATTTTAGTAAATAGAAAAACGGTTTATGTTAATACCTTAAAATGAAAGGGGGTGAAACTACATTAGCTAAATACAGCAAGGCAGTAAACATTTAAAAATAGAGAAATTGTTAATGTTTATAAAATTAAAGAAGTAAATTATTTAATTAATTACATATTATTTTTTTCTTTGACTAATTTAAAATTTAGTTGGGCCAAATATCTCTCAGCTTGACGTCTGACTAAAATTACAACATGCAGTTCTTGTGTCATTTGGGGTGATTGAATTCATTTTGCGTTTTGATTTATCTGCGAACAAAGAAAGGGTATATATTATAAATGAAATAAAAGCATTATCGATATCTAATATTTATATTTTTTTACATTATGTAAGTGTGCATACACCAGAAAATTAATTAATTATATTGTGAATTATCATTCTGTTCATTTTTTTGAGGTGATGCCATCAGTTGGTATTTGAATGCAATGCCAAGATATTTAGACTTGAGGCCTGTGCTCAACATCTTCCACCTATGAACATACAAACATATTACATTTGTATAATTGATCTGCTTACAATTGGGGTGTACATTATTTATTTGTTTTTAAAAGGTAGCATATTAAATGCAAAATGAGTGATAAGATTTGCATTGCAAGGCCTTGCAGAGTACTTACAGTTAGAATCTGTATCATCATCAAATATCGAAACCCGCTATCCATTGACATCTGCATCATACCTCGTATCCATTCTGCTGTTTCTTGCTTCGTCTTGGATTCTCTGAATAAATATTAAAAATAATGTTTACTAATACGTAATTTACAACATAAACTTTTAAATATAGTTAAAATACAAGAATACTTACTTTATATTGACATTCATCGCTCAAAAACGGTCAATTGCTCATTTCGGGAAAGTAAACACACCAATTTAACGTAAACGTCAAATGTCAAATTCTTATCCATAGATAAGTTCTTATCTATGTGTCAAATGAAGCGTTCTACACGTGTTGCCATAAGCAAAATTACTCGCGTGGCATTTGTTTTTGAAAATGAGATTTTAAGAGGCCTATGTAATTGCTACACTGGATAACTATAAACTTTGTTGACGCAACTCGATTTCTGTCAAATTATTTGAATCTCGTTTAAAAGTAAACGAGTTTGAATCTCAGTTATAGTTACCGAGGATGACGCAACCCGACCTTAGAGTCTACGATACTCTGAGTACTCTACATGCGGCTAGACCGCCAACTCTACTACTACAAGTGCATCAGCGCTAATCGCTTGACACTTTTTCTAACTACCTTATTGTAATAAACATCATATGTGTTTTATATTAATACATGAATTGGAAGTGTAAAAATTCTGATAAAAAACCCTCTAAACAATTTACTGGAAGTTAAGTGTTTCAAATTAATTAGGCGCGACACTTTATGTACAGTGCCGCCTTATTCTAGCATAATCCTTAAATATTTAAACTAAAATAAATAACTACTAAACTTAAAAATATATTGTTTTATTGTTTTTACAGATCATAAATTGGAGGGGATGAAACATGTCTCGAGACTCATGTAAAAGAGTTGAGCGCGGAACGAAGAATTCGTTATTTGTTGTATTATAATTAATGAACTTGCGTAGCAAAATGATCAATCAATGTCCACTGACCTTTTTACTCAAAATAATACAGAAATGTCGACCAAAAAGTGTACGCTTATAATATTGATTATTTCTTTAAGTTTGATAAGGTACAGAATGAATATTATGTTCCAGGCCGATGTTGTTTTTGAATAACTAGAAAAGTAAATTAAATTTTTTAATTTAGTTTTTATTTATCGATTATTTAATTTATTACAATTTGTATAAAATATGACATCGGCCAAGTGACAGTCTCTGGCAGCGGCATAAATGCGTGCTCTTTTAACCATATTTTTCGCGTCCTGTAGCATCGGAATTGTTGTTTGCGTAGATATTTTCTTTCAAGTACCCCCACAGAAAATAGTGGGGAACCGTCAAATCAGGTGATCGAGGAGGCCAGTCGTCGATATCACCACTTTTTGACATTATGCGGCCGGGAAAAATTTCTCGCAAAACTTCAAGCGTAGCTAGAGCTATGTGTGAAATGGCACCGTCCTATTGCAGGCCCAATCTACCCAATTCGGCCACCAAGAAGCTTTCCAACATGTGACACGAGAGCGATCACCATTAATGGTCACAGCATTGCCTCTTGCATCCTGAAAGAAAGAGGCCCCGATGGTTCCGCCGGTCCACATGACGCACCATACAGTAACTCTGCGTGGTTGTAAAGGTCTTTGGTGTATCAATTGAGGACTTTCAGTGCCCCAATAACGACTGTTTTGTTTATTAATAAAACCGGCCACGTCGAAATGAGCTTCGTCGCTCATGGTGATTTTATTCCAAAAGTCATCTATGCTTAGGCGTTAGATGCTCTATAATAAATAGTTGCGAACTGACGATGGCGGCCAAACAAAATCGTCCCGGAACATAATAATCACCCTGTATATGTAAATATATTGTACATTCAACTTTCATTCGTTCAAATTATCATCGGTGTTGGTTATTTTCACACGCGTGTCAATTTGCGCACTCGAGACAGATGGTCGAACTTCCGATGAAACGGCTGCGGCTGGTTCGTCCACTCTTTTGAAATATGAATTGCATTATGATTATATATGTGCATTAATATAATATATTATAACTGCATAGTTAGTTTCTGTTTTTTATTAAAAATCTCGTTATAAATATATTATATTATTATTATATTCGCAATTCTCGCCATATTCTTCAAACGTTGCCAATCTCTCAGAAATTTATTTAAAAGCTACAACCATTTTCTGCAAAGTGAAATTTCAAGTTGTCAAATGGATTGATTAACCGGTTCAACAACTTGGGGCGTTACGTAAATAGGAAAAATTTTAAATTGTAATGTTCGTTACAGCGAATGATCGTAATTCGAACGATCGTTAATCACGAACTACCTGTATACCTTCATAAGAGGTCCTTTCATTTTACATTGGGGCTCAATTTTTTAGTTACGCGTCTGTGTAATTTTTCAAAATACCGTTAGAACCAGTGGCGTAACTGTGTTTTGAAACCCACGTTAGATAGGGGGCCCACAAAGCTCGCGCCCTACAATCCATTTGCATTAATATTTTTGCGATTTCCGACACCTTCCCTAACCTTAATTGTATCCACAGCAAGAATTGTAATTATAAAATTACAAAATTACAAATTACAAAACACGTGCAAACATTATCAATGTATACAGTAGCAGTTTGTCACTACTACGTCGAGTTAGGGACCAGACTATCGCCTTAAAGCGATACAGGTTTTTTAAAATTGCAAGTGTTTATAAATGTCTAAGAACACTTATGTTTTTTTTTCATGATAGTATGAATGTGAAAACTGTCACTTTGTAAATGTATGTGTGTGTGTGTGTGTGTGTTTCATGAAAGTGAGTAGATGAGTGGTGTGGGACGAACCTTACAAGAGGCCGTATCTGGGGGAACGGCTCTCTGAGGGTTTTTATCAGAATTTTTTACCCTTCCTATTCATGTATTAATATAAAACACATATGATGTATATTACAGTAAGGTAGTTAGTAAAATTGTCAAAGAGATCAGCGCTGATGCACTTGTAGTAGTAGATTAGCATGTAGAGTATGAGGAGTATCGTAGAAAAAAATTGGAACGACTCTCTTCCATCACAGCTTCTTCCGAATAACTGGTCTATCTCTGAATGTACAATTTATATTTTCTGTATAACGTGTTGTAATAAACGTATAATATTGTATATGGAGAGACTGAGTTTCACTTACAAGGAATTGGAACCCAAGTAATTAGACAGTAATCAAAAGATATAGCCCCAAGGGAATCTGGTGATAATCTAAGAATTATCGCAATGAATATTATATGAATCAAGAGACTAATTTTGTTAGACTAATATAATTATATTAGTATATTATATACAATACTAATTTAGAGCAGACTTTTACCATTCTACATTGCAGTCCAATTTTTGTAGTTACGCTACTGGTTCAAACTGTATCTAAAACACAGTGATCTTAGATTTTGTCTCAACAGTTTTTGTATGCATTTGGTAGCGAAGAATCTAAACGCACGTAGTCATGCACGAGTCTTCAAGATTTAGAAGCTATTTAGTTTCACAGGGACTGCTCTTCTTTACTCCTTAGAATAGTCCAACCGACTCTCCTCAGTTGTCTTTTCAGCCCTCTCTGCACTAAATTATCGTCTTTGCAGCATCATTGACCTTGCCCGGAGTAGCACCTCGCAGAAATTCACCAAATCCTGTCAAATTTGTTTCGAAAACTTTTTTTAATATTAATATATAAGACCTTAGAAATCTTTGTTTTTTAATAATGGTTTTTTTTTTTAGGAGAACACATTCTTCTAGCGTCTACTATCAGATTCACTCAAAGGTATTTGAGATTCTGTAAAAATAAGGTAGATGGCTCTATCAAATGATGGAACGATTAAATGTATTGATATCAAAAAGGTAACATATAAGGTCGAAAAATTGTCGATAAAAATAGTGCCGCTGTAGCTTAGTTGGATAAAGCACCTCCCCCGGTTAGGGAAGAGATCCAGGTTCGAATCCCGGTAGCGCAACAACAATGTTTTTATTTTTCGATAATATTGATTTTGTATGTATATCTTTATAATTAATACATTTAATTCATATTTAAAATAATGTTTTTGATTACGCATCAATGTGAAGGATCGATGACACCATTAATAAAAGCGATACGATTTTTTTAAGAAGAAGATTTTATATTTTCCAGATAAAATGTGTTACGAAACTAGGAAATTCAATCCCGAGATCCCAGATCATCAGAAACTATCACTTTTGATATCAAAAGTGTGATTGTAAAGTAATAATTGTGTGAAATACATATGCATATGTAAAAAGACGAGGCTAACATTAAAATGTCCGGTGTTCCCACATTTTAAGATAGCACATACAGTGGCGTAACTACAAAAATTATGCCCCAATGCAAAATGTAAAAAAATATGTATTGACCCTCTAAAAACGACGACCAATTATTTACTGTGTACAGTAGTGTAATGTTCACTTGGCGATTACATACATAATTTTACTTATTCGGCGGTTTTAATTTTTTTTTTCAAACGTAAATGTATTCTCTCATTACACATGAAACGTTCGCATTTATTTGCATTTAGTGGGGTGGGGTACTACCGCACATTCAATAATCTTTTTATGCTTTTTCCTAATACACGTGAGAAATCATTTTCAAAATTTTATATTTGCAGTGGTGGATATTTATTAGTAGTAATCGTTAATCCGTATAGAAAACCTTTTGGACTCCGCTTAATATAGGCCCCAATGCACCGCATTAGCGTAGTTACGCCACTGGATACATACACACATGCGAACGGTATCTGCACGTCAAACCTCACGACCGATAAAAAAATTAATGCAATTGTTTGAAAATTGAAATGTGTGAAAAAAACAACACCTCCAACAAGCGTGGAGGCTGTGGAGCAGCTAGTCCCTCGGGTGCCTTAATTAGATCAAGAATAAATGATACACTAGATACTAAATAGATAATATAAATAATCTTACATGAATTAACTTTTTATTACAAATGTGTGTATTTGTGAAAAAAATGCCATAAAGACCAAACGAACCAATCACCATTAAAGTTACAACTTCAATGATCATTTTCTAATCCCGGACTGGTTCTGGGATCCCGAGATTGCAATTTTGACCCGGATCGAACCCTGAGATTGGAATTTTGACTCGGAAGTGAATTCACTACTCGAAACTGAATAAAATAAATAAATCGAAATAAAATCAAATAAATTGATAAAATTCACGCGCTTTTTAATTTCCACTAAAACAAAAGAATGCCGTATTCAGGCCTATTCTCAAAATTGCAATATTGAAATGAAGGTGATTGTTACACCAACCCTCAAAAATAGACAGATAGTTTTGACAGATTATGGTACGTTTATCTCCCTCACTCTCTCTCCCTCTCTCTCATTCAAATATAACACTATTTTTGAGAATTGGTGTAACAATCACCTTCATTTCAATATTGCAATTTTGAGAATAGGCCTGATTACATATAAATATTATTTTACGGCCTATTCGCCTATACGCAGCCCCCATCTGGGGCCACGCGGCTCCCACAAACATGAAAAAACAGCAAACCTTCCAGAATACGTGCATCCAGCTATCACTGGATGCACCCAAATGGATAAGGCTCACACAACTCCATCAAGAGTCGGGCATTCTCCCCGTAAAAGAGTACATCAGATGGACTGGAGAAGCACCCAAATCCAACCATCAATTCGTTAGCTAAACACGACTTGAACGCACCGTCGCGACATGAACGTCCAAAATCCGTCCTCCTAGAGGAATAATTCACTGCGCCACCCTGAACATTAATGCAGCTTGATATTTTATTCTGTTTTAACTCTAATAATAAAATCCATCAGGCATACAACCGATGGTAGCGCAAAGGGTTCCGTCGCACCCGGTACCCTGCAAGACATGCGAACAATAATATTATTTTATCATATTGTCATTTAAAATATTAATTATAAAGATATACATATAAAATCAATTTTATCGAAAAATATTGTTGTTGCGCCACCGGGATTCGAACCTGGATCTCTTTACTAACCGGGGAAGGTGCTTTATCCAACTAAGCTGCAGCGACAATATTTTTAGCGACAATTTTCGACCCTATATGTTACCTTTTTGATATTAATACATTTAATCGTTCCATTATTTGACAGAGCCATCTACCTTATTTTTACAGAATCTCAAATACCTTTGAGTAAACTGATAGCAGACGCCAGAATTATCAATTCATTTTTATTAAATTTTGGACACATTGATACAACTTTATTATTTAGGAGAACACATTCTTATTGTGAAGTTGTAATTATTCAGAACATAGATCTGTGAATATATTTAATTAATATTTAAAATATCACAGACCGTCTGTTCTGAATAATTACAACTTCACAATAAGAATGTGTTCTCCTAAATATTGTCATTTATTCAATTGAAAGGCTGATATATTAATAATATCGATCGATGCCCGATACACACTTTTTGTCTCCCTTCTACACGCAGTTCTCCATAATGTGAAAGAGATAAACAAAAAGTGCATCGTTGAATATCGCTGCAGTATGTAGTGTGTACTAGACATTGACATTTTATTTATTATTTTATTATAAATTATAGGTCATGCTTGCACATTTTAAAATTCGGAGTTAAACGAAAGGTTTGTTCGGGACTCCGAGATACGAGACTTAAACACTGTGACAATCGGGACCTATATTATCAATATTAAATGCAACTTTTTTAACTACTTTTTAGACTACATCAGTGTTATGCTCGCCCAAATAAGAATGATCTTGAATTATCTATTAGCTTAGACATTTATAAATAGCAAAATATAACATAAACAAAGTACAATATAAAATTTAATAACTATTTTATATTATAAATACTAATTAAATATATTAATTAGAAAGATATACATATAAAATCTATTTTATCGAAAAATATTGTTGTTGCACCACCGGGATTTGAACCTGGATCTCTTTCCAAACCGGGGAAGGTGCATTATCTAACTATGCTACAGCGACAATATTTTTAGCGACAAATTTTCGAACCTATATGTTACCTTTTTGATATTAATACATTTAATCGTTCCATTATTTGAAAGAACCATCTACCTTATTTTTACAGAATCTCAAATACCTTTGAGTAATCTGATAGCAGACGCCAGAATTATCAATTCATTTTTATTAAATTTTGGACAGATTGATACAACTTTATTATTAGGAGAACACATTCTTATTGTGAAGTTGTAATTATTCAGAACAGACCGTCTGTTCTGAATATTTACAACTTCACAATAAGAATGTGTTCTAATATTTTATATTACCTACACGAAGATAAAAAATGTAAATTGATCAAATTAGAAAATTAAAATAATATCGATGTGCAATACATCATTTATTTATAACTTTCAACCATTTTAGCACCTTCAAATTTATAGTGAACACCATCTGAACTTGAAATAAAATTCAGACAACATTTAAATAGACAGTGAGGCAGAAAAATATATTCTATGCAGGGGTGACATGATACGTGTGTCTGAGACAGCGTTTTTTTATCTACGCACTCAATTCTTTCCCTTGAAATTTTTTTTACAAATATTTTCATAAATTTCTTTATTACATATTTGTTGCTTGATAATGACAGAATACATATGGTACATATCACATGGTGTCACGTGTGTCAAGTTAAGACTTGTCGAGACCTGCAGGGTAGAGTGCTCGCGAATGGGCGGATATACTGGGAAACAGAAAAGCGTATGGGGTAGGTGAAACAAGTTTAAACATGTTTTGCCTTCTTCGGCCGGCTTTATACTTTACCTACACCTACTTGGCGCATCCCTTGTACGAAGGAACTTAAAATAAGCTATTTAAAAAGTGTATGAAAGGTCAAGGCTTCTTGTTGTCTTCATCTGAAATAATTTAAAAAAAAACTGTATATATCTGCATATACCGCAAAAAAAATTATTTCCAAATGTTCCTGGTCACGTAACTAAAAAAACAACTTTTAAAAGATAGAATTTGTTATTAATCATAACCTTACACACTCAGTCTTACGAGTCGGTACATTTTGTTGTAGATTCTTCAGCTGTGAGGTACGGTGTTTTCTAGAACTACAGCTGACCGGCAATCTTTCCTTGAATGTCCTCATAACATGTCTTGATGACCAATTGTCTTCACTTATCCGCCTCAGGACAGCATCCAGCTAATTTCTTTATAAAAGTGTTTAATGTGGATCTAAAAGATCCACATCTCAAATGCATCAAGTTGTGTTATCAACGCTTCGATAAGCATCCACGCTTCCATTCTTCAGAACAGTATATAAAATACGAAACATCGGAACATTTGCATTCGAATTCATCGCTGTAGAGTATTTTTTTCATGTGCAGACATTTCGCTGATTTCGATATTTCACCTCAATTGATAAGGAGCACATCTGTCGTTCGTAATCAATTTTTTGAACCTTTTCAAATTTAATTTCAGCTATAAATATACCTAGTGCTTACTGATGAACACATCGTACTTTATTCTGTTTGCGTCGAGTTTCGATCATATGCTTTCACAACTTGATTCACCAGAAATTGTACATTTTTCATATTACTTGAATGCAGAACTGTGTAATACTTACATCAACAACAAATAATATCACAATAAATGATTATAAACAAAAGCACTCTCACAGATTTTGTCACAGTAATTTTGAATATTTAAACATCGTAAATAATGAGATATTAAGAAATTATGTCATAGATTTAAATATCTTAATTATTTTCCTATTGTACTTACGTTGATTTTAAAATATTATTAATAAAGGCTATAAAAAATAATCATTTCCCGACAATATTGACGGGTCTATATGTAGTGATAATTTTTTTACTCAAGACCCATTTGAAAAATAAGTTATAGGTACAATCTACAACACTCACTACATTTTTATTTTATTTCATTCCTGTCGAATCTTTATCTTTCTTTAATTAAATAACACCACAATGGGGCACGAAAAAAAAATGTTTACTTTAACACAGACGGCAGTCTAGCAATGCAGCCAAGACAACGGTGTATACATCAGAGGTGGAGTCTACTCCGTCCCATACAATAAACTACGAGTATTTAATTGCAATATTTAACATTTTTATAAAGTATTTGTTTAATTATAATTATTACAACTATTATTGATATCCCCATAAATAAGTACGATGGAGCGCAATTATCTTGCGTCTCGCTCGCCGACGAGACAACGGCAACAGGTAGCGTAACAATAAAAGTAACTTTCCCAACTGAGCGAATACAAGCATGGACCACTTTAGCAAAAGGTCCAGCGTTGCTCGAACGATTCGAACCAAGGACGCCGCTCGATAAGATACCTTTTTACGCGTGAGTGAATTTTTCATGCGGCCTGTGGTGCTTCACCACGGCGTACGCGATACACTCGGCGTGCTGGAGGGGATCGTCAACCTTTATTTTATTTATCGTTCTCTTAGAACGAGGTGTGAACGACTGAGAGCTACAAAATTTGGTTCAAGATTAAGATTAAGAAGAGAAATAACGCTATATAATTTAGAGTAATAAAATATGACTACTCTTGGTTGCGCGTGTTTGATATCCTTCGATTGGTATATTGGCGGTATGCCTATTTTTGCTCTGTATGGTCGGATTGCCACTTATCTTGACAGAAGGTATCCAGCCGCCGTCGAAATCGGTACGTTATCAAAAATCGCTCTAGGAAATTTTTTTGAATGAATTTGTGGAGACAAACCAAGAATATACAGCATCAGGAATCAGCAGAGGATCAGCCAGCAGTCCGAATTGCTTCTGGGAGATCGGCCGAAAATCGCGGTACTCAATCGTGAACACATCGACCAAGAGAGAGAGAGAGAGAGAGAGAATCATAAATCATTTAAATAATTGTATAAACATATATTACGTCTTTTTCTTATTGTATTATTACTTTTCAATCATTTGGGTGGTCTACTGGTCATCTGCCTTCTGATCTTCCACGTGGTCTCTCCAGTGTCGTATTCTTCTTCTGCCCCATCTCACGATGCCCTCCATGCACGCTTCACTTATAGCGGCGCTGTGTTGCATTGGTTTTTGCCTAAAATAGAGCGACAAATTCTCATTGCAGATTTAATTCTGGAATATGCTCTACTTTCAATTGCGTTCGTCAAGATGGGCCTGACACACGATTTATATATTTATTTATTTTATAAATGATACATTGCTCTTACATAATGCATATATATTCATAAATCAATATTGTTACAAGTTAAATATCGTACTTAAAGAGGGGGATCGTTTACAATTGTACGGTTACGGTAAAAATATAGTTCAATAATCATACATTCATTTAGGGTATAATATTGTTCAAATTAACTATAACTATAAAGTATTTTATAAAAATAATATATACAAAATATTTAAAAAAGAAATAAACATTGAAATGTAGGATAATGCATAAAGTAGAGTACAAGTATAAAAAATGTTATTATATTTAAGATTCATAAATATTTTAAGAATCAGAACATTTATACCGATAAAAAATTTGTACTTAGTAACCTATGTATTTATTCAATCCATATTACAATATGAAATCATTAGTTGGAGATCAGATTCCAGTAAAAAATGTACTAAAACATTTGTATTATTAATTTTTTTTTAAAATAAAAGATTATTTGACAAAATTATTTTTGAAGAATTCAAAGTACCAACATTTTGTGATCTATTTAAAAGAAATTCTATTTTTCATATATTAAAAGAAAAATATCATTTTATAACTGAAAATTGTACTAGGTTTAAATTTGTATTTTCATGCTCAAAAATCAACACATCATTTGCACAACACCACTACACGCACATAGGAAAAAATATATTTAACAGCTTACCCGAAAACATCAGGAAGATTAATAATAATGATAAAGGAATTTAAATCAAGCCAAAATTCCTCGGTCGAAAACTTATTTCATATTCATGCTTATCTGCACACTAAAATCATGAAAAAATTTTGTAGTTGAGAAATTCATAGGTTTCTTAATAACAATTCGAACTTTGCTATTACTTATTTGTATTAGGAGAACACATTCTTATTGTGAAGTTGTAATTATTCAGAACAGACGGTCTGTGATATTTTTAAAAATATGAATTAAATATATTCATTAGAAAGATATATATATAAAATCAATTTTATCGAAAAATATTGTTGTTGCACCACCGGGATTCGAACCTGGATCTCTTTTCTAACCGGGGAAGGTGCATTATTCAACTATGCTACAGCGACAATATTTTTAGCGACAATTTTCGAACCTATATGTTACCTTTTTGATATTAATACATTTAATCGTTCCATAATTTGAAAGAGCTCTTTCTAATAATGGAACGATTAAATGTATTAATATCAAAAAGGTAACATATACGTTCGAACATTGTCGCTAAAAATATTGTCGCTGTAGCATAGTTGGATAATGCACCTTCTGAAAGAGATCTAGGTTCGAATCCCGGTGGCGCAACAACAATATTTTTCGATAGAATTGATTTTATATGTATATCTCTCCAAATAATATTTTTAATTCATATTTAACTTATTTGTATGTTTGTTTCTCTCTATGACGTCTCGTAAGCGTCCCGAAATGGGCAAATATTTACGTCAACTAGTTAATTCTGGGCACACTCATCGCTGGTTTAGAACCCCACGATTAAGCCCACCTCCCATCCACAAATATAACAGGTTCCGTCAGATATGAAAAAGTTTTCAACCGAGCGGGTCGCATTCTCACCTACGCGGAACTGCTGACACCCAAGTGTTTACCGCATCAGTTTAACAAGTCTTAAATTACTGTTAATCCTTCCGAATCATTTTTTTTTTGTGCATCTTCAAATGAAGTCACGGGCCCTGTAGACTTGTGATAGTTTCGGCATAGTTAAGAAAGTATGTGATTTTGCAACCGCCAGAAGAAGACAACACGACACCATATTGAAAAGGGAAATTACGTATTGGTATGTGTTTTAAATTGTATTTATTACTAACTGACAATTTCACTGTTGAATATGTTGCCTTCGCACGATTGAAATAATTTTTACTATCATCAACATCACTTTGTGAAACTTGCTAACTACATGGTCCAAGATGGCGTGAACGTGATTGGAAAATGAATGACAACATTTTCAATACAACATAAAAATTATTTTTGTTTTATGTACCTACCTATATAAAAACGGAAATATCTCAAATTGTATTTACTGCCAAGGTATAACAGCGTATTGCCGCTCTACATACAAATATTTTTATTTGGGTCAAATACCACGATAAATTTGAATTGTACGATCTAAATCAGTTTCAAATTTGGAAAATTTTTATGTTTAGTTTAGGTACATGCTGTTCTTGCGTGTGTTATTTAATTAACACAGTTTTATTTTACAGTATTATGTTGTTGTAACATACATTTTTTGATTAACCAGTATTGGAAAGTCAGGGTCACCGCACAAATTTATTTGTTTAACCCTTCCCAAACCATGCACACAGGTCTACCGCTCTAATTAAATCTGTAATATTTCGGTAAATATACACTTCATATTTTAGTTAATTTGAATGACTGAGTGAAAAATTAATTATGTAAGGTGAATCCTACAAAAATAGTTATTTTTAATTCATTCCATTGTAAAATTAATACGTTGACAAAAATACCATTTGTGGCAAGACAGAAATAAATCACACATTAATTTCACAGTCAAAACAATAACAAACATACTAATATAATGGTGTAAGGTAATTCCTCACTAATTAAATGAAGATAGATAAAAAGGAAGGTTATATTACACAATACAATCTCCTATACAGAACTTGATGAATGCTCTGAATTATAATATTTCATATTTTTTTCATATTTAATGCTCAATACTTAAAGTAAATTTATGGCATTTTTTCACATTTTAAAGGCAAATATAACTCTAATTTCTCGCGGTAACACGAGTTGACAGCGTGGCTGCGTACGAGTATTTTATATCACAGTATGGTAAAGGTTAACTGCGATGTTGATCTCTTACCATCGCTCCTGTAAAGGCTGGTTAAGAACAAACTCTTAGCCCGAACATTGCGTGTACACCGACTAGAATTTTCGTCAACTGAACATCTTCAATTTAACCGCTTTAGATAATTTGAAAGCATTTCAGTAATAAAAATCAGGTCAGAAATCAAAAAAATATATATTAGACAGATTGTCTTTAAGTATGTTTTTTTTGTGTGTCAAAAACGTACAATCTCAACAGCCAGATATCACTAATACTCACAATACTCATAAGGTTGAGCTCCAGTGGCGTAACTATAGAAATTGAGCCCCAATGCGAAGTTGAAAAAAATAATTGGGCCCCATGCAAAATGCAAAGGCCTTCTGAATATATATAGTATTATAAATAAGAAGAAATTGGTCTCTTGTATCCCTTAATATTCATGAAAAAGAAACAAAAGTGTATTTTTATTCATTTATATAGACTCGCAGCTGAAAAAAAATCCTTGCTTCGCTTAGCGGTGATGGTCTGATTCTTGGCCTGATATACTAAAATTATTAGTCCATGTGGTGCTGGGAAGAGTATTGATACTAAATGTACGCACAAAATGCAACGGCGTAGTTACGCCACTGGTAAGCTCTAAAAATGGAAATAATTTTCAATATTCATTTTTAGAAGAGAATTAGCTTGGTTTATTGATACCTTAAAAATTATTGTTGTCACGTAAAAGTATTATAAATTATTCGTGAATTCTATTTGGTCCGAAATTGTAAACTGGTTATTTGGTTAACCCTTCCCAAACCATGCAGTAACACAGGTGTACCATCGTAATTAAACCTGTAATATTTCGGTAAATACACGCAACATAAAATTCATATTTTAGATAATCTTAAAGGAAATATTAGCGCTTAAGAATGATTAGTGAAAAACCAATTATTTTTTTCCATTTACTCCATTGTAAAATTAATACGTTGGTAAAAATACCATTTGTGTTATAAAAGACAGAGATCACACACTATTTTCACAGTGAAAAGTACAATTATGATTATCTCTTTCTCACTAATTAAATGAAGAGAGATAAAAAGAAAGGACACATTGTATAGGACTTAATGCATGCTCTAAATTATATTATTAATCATTTTTTCAAATTTGAATGTTCAGTGTTTAGAATAAATTCGCGCCATTTAAGCTAATAATAAAAACATTTATTTTAACTGTTATTTACGGTAACACGAGTTGACAGCATGGCTGCGTTCGGGTATTTTATAGCATGGTATGGTAAAGGTTAATAACGTAAAACTCATCCATCATTTAAAGAGTAGAATAAAAGGTAGAGTTTACAAATTATTAAAAAAAAAAAAAAAGACGTTTAGAAGTAGAATCCCTCCAAAATGATGAAATATATAAATCTTTCGGGTTTGAATCGATACATAATTTTGAAGAACAATATATTTGTATATTTTATATATAAATGTACTGATTCGTAGTATTTTTATACGTCTTGCTGTGATATGCTGACGCCAAGCCGCACGTACAAATGAAACATTTCTAACATGACTGACCCGCGCGTCGCGTTATGGCGCGAATCGAATTACAATATTAATTTGAATTTATCAAATATCTAATATCCATGCACGTGTTGTTAAAACCCATGTGATTTGACCAAGGATGAGAGAGTTATCGGTACGTAACAGCGTAACAACATTAATGAAGCCAATGGGTGGACCACGCGTTAGATAGGTTATAACTAAGTAATATAGAACGACAAGGTTAAAAAATTTCAACGTCTAGAAACCTTGAGAACAATCTAAAATTTCATTAAGATTCTATAATCATCTATATACTGTATTTCCAATATCCACCTCGCAGGCCCTCTCCCTGTCTTTTTGCCACTGAAACTAACATTAATATGCAAAGAAAAATAAGTAAAATAATATTTAATTCATTCTAAAATACGAATGCGAAAGCGAATTAAAATAAAAACTTATCGATAGCTAAACATTATTAATTACACATTTATATGGACCTAGTCCACAATATTTTATGTGATACCTGACTGAACTACAAGTAAAAAATGTTCAAGGAGTACGTAAAAATTACAGATAATATTATTGTATGAGTTTTTACAAAATCAAACAATAATTCAATTTGAAGTCTATATACTTCGAAATAAATATTATACATCTTTGCTGCAAACTCAAAGAGCCGGTTGTGTGATCAGTAGTAACTTTTTACTATAGTAAAAAAATATTTACTTCTCGAAAGTACGTCCGTAGTAAACTCATTTTACTCTCCAATATCCGATAGAAAAAGTTCGTCCGGTGTTGATCTCGTTGTTGAATATACATTAGCACATAATACGAAAATATTTCACCACCAAAGTAGCAGATTTCGAACGGCTAGGCGAAAAAAATCCATAAATAATGCATAAAATAAAGCATATTTCATAATTATGTATCACGCCTATAGACATTTCCATCTATGCTTTGTCAGTAGTAAATTTGATGTATCAACAACCCGCAAAAGATTTTTACTACGGGCGTTAGTAAAAAGTTACTACTGATCACACAACCGACCCTAAATCATCTCACAATAAACGGTCTGGCCACTCAAAGTTCAATTAATTAATTTTTTTCGTATTCAATATATATAATTTAGAATCAATAAAATATTTCAATTAATTGGTTAATCGCATAATTATAATTTTTTTAATGCTACCCCTAAAATATTGTGTCATACCCAGAATCGGTATGTTCGATTGTCTGTTGGCGACACAGTAAGGTGGTAAATTAATATCAAACGAAAGGGATGAACATTGCCTTAATGGGGTCAGGGCTGACGACCCTTCTCAGCTGATGTGTGGCAACCAGAGCCGGTTCGGGCCGGCGGGCCAGTGGATTGTAGTAAATAAATGCGTGGTTTTGCTGAATAATTATTTTAAACTATCAAAAAGCGATTAGCTTTCGTCAATTTCTTATCTTCAGAAGGTTCCAGATTTTTCTGTAAAACGTTGCAATCTAACTGAGGTCACGACAATTATGTTACTGGTCGCTACATTAAAAATGCAGCCAATACGGTGCATTTCCGAGTGTTCATCTGTGGGTCTGTTCCCAAACCAAGAAATTATTTTATTTTCATGTGAGTGAGATAAGAGACTAATTTTGTTCTTAATGTTATTTAATAGCACAAAGTATTCTTACATCTTGTAAAAAATACATATAGCTTTCATTTTTAATGAAAACACGTTTTTATTGTGAAGTTAGAATTTTTAATACAAATTAAATGAATGATATACCGGGATACCAAATATTTTTTCGATAAATAGGTATTTTCTAATTGATTAATTTTGTTTATATTAAAAATACATAAATCATTCATCATTATCATTCGTTTTCTGTCCACTGCTGGATGAGGGCCTCCCCAAGTGTCTCCCACCATTCTCTGTCTATTGTTGTTCGCCGCAACGTATTTCCGCAAAATTTGATGATTTCATTAGTCCAGCGGGTTTTGGGGCGATCTATCGGCCTTTTGTAAGTTTGGGTAAGTACTACTGGTCGTCCAACGATTGTCTGTCTTCCGAGCGATACGGTCTGCCCATTGCGATTTTATTTTATTGGCGTATTCAATTTCTCTTGTTTGGGACCCAATGTTCAAATATTTATAGAATTAGAATTTCTTAGATATTATGGGTTTAATTGATAAATGCATAAGAAATGTACAGAAGCGGCATAAGTCACGTTGCAAGTGAAACCGCATCTAGGAAATAATGTCATATCGGTTAGTTAGTACCTACACAGCTATATACCTGTGTAATGACGTATCGCCTAGAGCGCTCGGAGGGCTCAAGCAGGTTGAAGTTAGCTAACCTTAGTCCCCAACCTGCTGTCATCGCAGAGTCCTTGATGTACTTCTTGGCTGTCATCTCTTTGGATGACTCAGATAATTCCCGGAATTGTGTTATTGGTATCCGATACCTGTGCTAACATTTGTAGGGTTAACCTGTACTTAATATACGAATAAAAAATATATGACATCATTCTTTATGCGTAATAAAATAAATGAATACAAAAAGGTAAGGATGGGATAGTTTCAAATTTCAAATTTTTCATTTCTTATACAGGGTGTAACAGACATAGTCCACACTATATTATAGGTGGATACCTGACTAAATTACGAGTTGAAAATGTTCAAGGAACGTATGCTTAATCTCAACCATGTCAGAGATATAAGCATATTAAAAAAAATCGTAATTATGCCTTTATTTAATTGATTCCATATTATATATATATTATTGAATACATCAAATTAAAGGTCATTGAATTTCTAGTTGCCAGACTATTTTCTGTTTAGGACCTGAAGCAAAAATTTAGATTAGTAATAGTTATTTCGAAGTACTTATACTTACATGATTTTGTAAAAATTTCAATATTTATATTTTCCGTAACGGTTTTTAACCCCCAAAACTTCATTCGCGCCAGTGCGCCCCTGGTTCAGGCGTTTCTTATTATTTATTTTTTGTAAACGTACTTATTAATTAAGGTATTTTATTTTGATATAATAAATAGGAAAACTCTGACTCATTCCTGACATGTATTTGTTTTTAAAATGAGTAACGATCAAACAACTACCTAAATAGAAGCCTTCGTTGCAACAACCGTAAAGTAATATACCATATATATAATATACAACCAATAAGATTAGTAAGATATTTTTACACTAAAAAATACTGAAGATATTATTGTTTTGATCGGAATTCATGATATGATGATAATTACAAAATTGTTTGTCTTAAGTTATATAATATTACCATAGAATTATATTAGATGTCAGACAGTATAAATAATAATGTAGAAGAGAAGAAAAAGTAATAATATCTAATATAATAATTACAACTTCACAATAAGAATGTGTTCTCCTAATAATAAAGTTGTATCAATGTGTCCAAAATTTAATAAAAATGAATTGATAATTCTAGCGTCTGCTATCAGTTTACTCAAAGCTATTTGAGATTCTGTAAAAATAAGGTAGATGGCTCTTTCAAATAATGGAACGATTAAAATGTATTAATATCAAAAAGGTTCGAAAATTGTCGCTAAAAATATTGTCGCTGTAGCATAGTTGGATAATGCACCTTCCCCGGTTAGGAAAGAGATCCAGGTTCGAATCCCGGCGGCGCAACAACAATATTTTTATATCTTTCTAATTAATATATTTAATAATATCTATTAGAATTATTTGATGCCAACTTAAATCCATTGATCAAGTTCAGTGCTCACGATAATGTGTTTCGTAGAATTTCACACAATGATGCTTCACAGATTTGAAATTTAATAAACTCAGTGTAATAATACTGAGTATTGCGTGTTTTCTTTATCACTGATTTTCTGCGAGATCTTGCTCAAGACCTCTCAAATCGCCTGATTAAATCTAGTACCCATTGAGAATTACACGAAATGAATGAGTATAAGGAATGTGATTCGTTGTACGTCGCACAGTGCTCGCGTAATAATTGTTAGTATTCTGTATGCGTTGCTTTGTTATACTCATGGGGACAGGAATAGTTAATACCTATAATTGAAGACACCGAGTACCTGGCAAGGACGGACAATCGTAGGACGCATACAGACATTCAGTAGTGACTGAGGGAGACAGCGGCAGGCCCCGGACTGATTATCATTATCAATCAAATATCAGATATCTCATAGAGATACAAAGCTATATTTTATTATATTTAATGGAAAATATATGGAAGTATGGGGTAATTACATGTAATGACAATATATGCTGATTAAAAATGGCGCGTAAGCCCATGTGCGAGAAATCATTTAAACACTGATAACATAAAATTATCTTTCCAATGAAGCCAATACCGTGGCTATTGCCACGATTTTTATGTTTTTTTTTCATTTTAATGTTGTATAGCTTTAAAAAAATAACCTTTTACACATGTACTAGGTTAATGAAGAAAACATTTTTAAATATGAATTAAATATATTAATTATAAAGATATACATATAAAATCAATTTTATCGAAAAATATTGTTGTTGCGCTACCGGGATTCGAACCTGGATCTCTTCCCTAACCGGGGGAGGTGCTTTATCCAACTAAGCTACAGCGGCATTATTTTTAGTGACAATTTTTCGACCCTATATGTTACCTTTTTGAAATCAATACATTTAATCGTTCCATCATTTGACAGAGCCATCTACCTTATTTTTACAGAATCTCAAAATACCTTTAAGTAAATCTGATAGTAAACGCCAGAATTATTAATTCATTTTATTAAATTTTGGACACATTGATACAACTTTATTATTTTTTAGGAGAACAATAAGAATGTGTTCTCCTAAAAAAATAAAAAAACATTTTGAGTTATTTTTGTAAATGATGTCATCGATCTATTGTAGCTTGCGTTCTGTGTTCTGCTTGTTATTTGTATCTACGAGGGCCAAGTAAAAATAAGGTTCCTTACGCTGTACACTCGCCACGCGAGATGCTAGGCGAAATCCGGCAACACCGCCTTGATTGTTGGTCCCTTAACTACATCCCCACTACCGGGAGCAAACGCTGCGACGCTCAGTAAAGGTCTGACAGCCATCCGCTATGGAACCCGCCATCGCCGTTACCGCCAGGTGTGAAATCCGTTCGGTGATTCGATTTTTAAACGCGAAGAAGCTTAAACCTGTTGAAATTCATCGACAGTTGGAAGAAGTTTATGGCACAGCTTGCATCAGCGTCCAACACGTCCGCAAATGGTGCAGGGAGTTCTCCGAAGGACGCACAGACGTCCACGACGAGCAAAGGAGTGGGAGGCCATCGGTGTCGGACGAAGTCGTGGCGAAGATTGAGCGCATTCTCCTCGAAGATCGGAGAGTAACGCTTCGGGAGTTTGCTGTCCAGGTTCCTGAGGTTTGTGAAAAAACCATCGACAACATTTTGACCGATAAACTTGGTTATCGCAAGGTGTGCGCGCGGTGGGTCCCATACATGCTTTTAGAAACCCACAAAGACAAGTGTGCCGAGGGGTTTCTTCGAGAATGCGCCGAGAATACCGAAGAATTCTTGGACTCCATTATTACGGGAGATGAAACGTGGTGTCACTACGTCACTCCAGAAACAAAAGAACAGTCCAAACAATGGCGCCATCCTGAATCGCCTAGGCCGAAAAAGTTTAAGCAGACGCTTTCCGCGGCGGCCTAGCGGCGGAATTCTTCGAAGCGGGTTTTCAGAAGTGGATAACTCGTCAGGAAAAATGCATAGAAAAATCAGGAGACTATGTAGAAAAATAGAATAAAGTACAAGCTTTCAGATGGTTTACTTATTTATTGCAATAAAAAATACCTTATACCTGAAAAAAATGTAGGAACCTTATTTTTTACTTGCCCCTCGTATATATTTCATAGTTGATTGGTTTACAAGTATCACGTATGCGTTTAGTGGTTACAAAAATGTTTTCAGGCCTTGCGGTGTAGGTTGCCGGTAGCCAAGTTTGATGTTATGTTTCAGTGGGTCATTTTTTTCTGCATGCAATCTCATAATGTATCATTATTATCTAATTTGGTTTAGTTCAATTGTTAGATCGGTGCCACCTAATGACCGAAACCATAAATCGAACGAACATGACACTGCATACTTAATGTTTTGATTTTATTTGCATTGAAATCTTAAAAAATTATTAAATTTACACGGGATTTTTTAATTTACACATTAATTTACACCACCCCTGGAAAGAAAAAATATTCATAAATCCAGTTATATAAACTCCAGTGTTCTGTTTGTCCATTACCTACTACATGGTATAGTTACCTACTATATGGTTTGGAACATTGGTTGCGGGACGAGGGGCATTCTGTACACATCTATTATTTGTGGAAACATAAATCCGATAGTTTATGACACATTTATGTGACAGAAAAAGTATTTACTCTTCAAAAATTGAATCTTTGTGTAAACAAGACGTATTTTTTACATTAATGCATATTATATTGTCATCTTTTAAATTTTCGTTCAAATCGAGTCATATATTTTGATCAGCTGTTTGACTGCGTTAGTGGTACCGAATTGATCGCGTGAGTGACACCAAAATGCAAATATTGAAACAAAGAATTTGCGTTAGTTCATGTCTATAAATTTGTTAGTCTGTGTATGAAATCATTATTGTTGTACACATTAATTCTCCGCTAATGTCGGGTTAGAGATCAGTATGCGTATTTAATCTTATATACAATACATATACATAGGGACTCCTTTTATATTTCGCATTGGAGAAAAATTACGGACTATCATAAATTTGTAACTGAAGTTAAAAAAATATGTACACAGACTAACTGAAACATAAATTAACTCGAATATACTCTCATAGAGAAGAAACAAATGTTAATATATATATCCACTGATTATTGAAATTGTATTATATTTTTAATATTAATAAAAATAAATAAAAAATGAAAGTGTATTATAGGCAGGGACGTGCAGTGCACACAAGCAAAAAAGCTGTGCATTACTAAAAATTCTGGAAAACAAATACATGTAAATGAAATAAACGGAAACATTATTTTTACAATTAGCGCCATCTGTGTACCAGCAGAGACTTTAATTGCTTCGTTCTAAAAACTACCATGACAACTCATCGCTGTACCCATGGCGCTCTTATGCATTCGCCGCCTTGACCTATTCATCTTACTCTGTTCTATCTTTAAGCTAGAGAATTACTCGAGTCATATAATTGGTTATTAATGAATTGAATTTTTTTTTTATTGATCCGTTTTGTATGGAGTCGTTACCTATGCTGTTTTTTGACAGAATAACATTGAAAGGCTTACAACTGCGTGCAAATAATTGAAGTGTCTACTTCCTCTTTTACTAATTTGAGAATTTTACTATCTTACTGTTTTTAAAGTGTTGATTTTATGGCCGTTCTTTGCGTGCAAGGTGTATTTGGTGTATGATTATTATTTCCTTTAGTTTTTACATGAAACATTATCAAACAATAAATGAATCATGTTCAGTCATAAAAAGTGTTTTTAAAAACGTCCATTCATTTTTATATGATAAGAATGTATTATTTTACGTTAAAACTTGAACTTTAAAAACACTATTAATGGTACTCTCAAATTACAAATATGTATATACATTGTAGGATACGTTGGTTAAACGTAAGTTCATAATCCTATATACAACACATATTGTAGTACATATATTATATATGATTGTATAATATCATCGGTAACAGCATAACCTAAATGTATACCGACTGAACACCACTGATTATAGGATTATTAAGTATTTATGGGAGTTAATTCTGTTCTATGTTATTAATTGATTAAACAGCGTGGATATCCAAGTTTTATTAATATTCTGATATCTTTGGAACAGTTGCATACAGGGGAGGGCTTTTTTCTATTTTCAAATTGATTTCGGCGAAGTCGATTGTTTTCTGCGAGTACAGTTTGAATGAACGTGATATGTTTGCATTCTCACTGAGGAGATTGATATCGCAATCCGGCTGCACGCGGCCCATGTCGCGCATGTACTACTCACAACCTACATAATGTGCTTGCAGGTTATAGGTTCGTACCATGTTTGCGTTGGTTTCAGGGCAAACACCTGTAAAGAATTCGACCGACTGTTTCCATCCATTCTGTATCCTGGCAACCGTGAAAATAACAATACATGGAGTGCTGGTCCCCCGCGCTGCGCGCCAGGAGTGGGTCGTTGGATTGCGTGATGTAACCGTGTGATTTGGCTTCGGAATTGAAGGCGATAAGTGTGGTCCTTGGTGCTTATCCGTTCGACGATGTCTCAACAGGCGGCGACGGAAGCCGCTTAGTTGGTTCACAACCGCAGCGAGTTGGCTCGGGCCAGGCCCTGCCAAGCGTACGTCGCTAATGGACGTGCCCACAAATCTATCCGAAAAATATATCAGAATTACAAGAGCGTGTGACAGTTTTATTTTTATAATTTAAATTCTCATTAAATTCTATCGTAAAATAAAATAATACCTTTCTATTGTACCATAGAATACACAAAGGAAACAGTGTAAAACAAGTTGTGTTTGATTGTGTTCTGATGAAGCAGAAATGTGAAAAAATGTGAGTAAATATGCATTTAACAATTCAAATAATTTGATTTTACTTATAATTATATTATATTTATTTTTATGATAGTCTGATTAGTGTACGCTATGCGTGTCTCACTAGCACAATCTACGTTGATGATTTCCTCAATTATTGCGAAAAATATACATAAATAATGCATAGTGAATATTTACGTTGGAATATCTCCGCGAGACAACACGTTGGACTTCTTTTTTGTTGAAGAGATGACTATGATGTCATCATGACGCCTCGCGCTGGCAGAAGATGTATTAGTCGTCTTCAAACTCAAAGAGTAGCGGACAGCATGTCGACCCCCTCCCACGTAAAGTATCGTAAGTAAAAAATGACATTTTTAATCATTCTAGTATTTCGCACGAATTTGGTACTTATTTTACGTGCTAGATTTAAAATATATATATATTGTATTCTGTGATGTAGGTAAATATAATATTAAAAAAGTACAGCCATTTAAAAATGTATCAAATACTGGAATGATTAAAAATGTGTTTTTTTACTTACGATATTTTACGTAGGAGGGGTCGATATAGATAGAACAGGGATAATTGATATCCTTGGTGGAAACCTCTATCCAACAGTGGGGAGACACAAGCTGATGATGATAATGATGTTTTTAGTAAAAAAATAATTCAGTATATAAGCTGACGGATTTAATTAAGTGAACATTTAAATAACATAATTAATTTGATTGTATGAGTATATCAATAGGTACATGCACGTTCTTTACTAAATATCCATTTCTTTACAATCATATTTTCAATATTTACTGAAAAAACATTGTGGTTAGACTCTTTTAATACAACTATGCTAACTTTACTTAGTAGAGCTTTCATTTTTTCAGTTTGAATTTCGAGAAATTATACACGAATTAGAGAGGCTTTCAAGACGACGTTAATAGTTAAATTCTTATAAATTCCAGAGAAATAATTAATGACGTTATTTGTTGCGTATTTAGAGAAGAAGGTTTGAATGGAAATAAACGACAATAAAATTGTTGATTTTCTCCCATTCAGACATTTATTCGTGTCTAGAGGCTTATCCATGTCTTATTCAAATTTCTTATATTGATATTATGGAATGAGTGTTGTCATTTGAATTAATCTATCGAAAATTAAACAATTTTTCGAAGTACCTAATTTATATATATGAATATATTTTGAAATCAGGCAAAGTACCTACATGATCGCTAAAATAAATTATCTAAATTTAAAAGTATTATGGCAGTTTCAATTTATTATTTTGTTTAATATTATCGATTTAAAACGCCACGTTGGCGTTTTGGTGATATGTTTGTTTCATAATTACGTATTATTTATGAAACAGACAGCTTGCGTGTAAATTGAAAGAGTGTGATATATAAACGAAATATTTAATTGTGACATACATACATGATAATAACGCACATAAAATGTTTACTTTGTTCAAGAAAACGTTGTTTTCCCTTAAAATCAGTAAAATAAATATCTAATTTATGAAATTTGCTACTAATGCTGTGAATAAGTTCAATATTAACTCATTCCGTGGGTAAAATATGCGTGAAAACATATATTTTCGGCATTTTTAAACGAAAACAATGACAGCGCAGATTCCACGACCGTCATGGCCGGATCTTCTATCTATTTTTGAAGTTCATTGGAGAATTAAAATTATCGTATTTTATAAGACTGAAAATATATTATTTAAAAACGTATGTTTTCACTAAAATTAAGTATTTTAAAAATGTCGAAAATTAGTAATATGTTATACAAATTGAATTTTTAACATTTTGTCAATTTGTCTCAATTGAGATTTGTATCCGTAATCTTGGCTTCAAGATTATAAGAAAATATATATCGTTTATGCAATAAATTACCAAAATTGAAATAATTTTGTTGCACGCGGAAAATGCATTTAATGGTAGTAGCCTTTCTTATAATGCTTTTATTGTCTTAATTATGGTAAATAACATTCAGTTTTTTTTAATTTAATTTTATACATTATATTATTTAATTATTATACATATATAACTTAATTAATTATAATTTATTTTTTACACAAAATTACCCACTATTTATTAGTTTTAAATTAGTATAAAGGTCCTATCTAAGTAATAATTTAAATGTTAAATCTATTGTATAACTTCTGACATAAATGAATAATAAAAACCTAAATTTTCGTAAAATACGCGAAAATTTGAATTACCATTGAAAGTAGCACCTTAACTTACTTAACTCATAATAAACGTGTTGAAATTTTATAATATGTTTCAAAGAGCAGTTGAAATCATTGTTTCTTTGAATTTTCAAATCATTTGATGGAAAACATTTGGGATTATCTATTTTACATGTAAACAATGTTACTCTTAATAATTTAGAATCGTCAAAAATATGTAAAGCGTGTTAAAATAACCAACTACATTTAGCTACCAGTCGTATCTTAAATTTTTTTCCAATAATTTCAGATCACTAAGTTAATTTTCCCATTTTCTACAATCACACTGTTTGTTTTAATAATCCATTTCAGCAGTAACATTTTTTAAAAATAGATATTTGTATTTAAAATTTGTAATATTTAAACAATACTTACATTTTTTACAAACAAGTCAACAACAGTCCATTGGTGTAGCAACTGTCGCCAGTTGGTGTAGTGTAGTGATGCCGAGTGCATGCGCATCCTGAGTGACGTCATCTAACCACCGTATCTTGCATCTTCTAACACTCCTCTACCCGAAGGATTTTGCTTCAAGAGCTCTAGTTGGTCAGTCCAAACCTACGCACTGAACGTGACCTATTGAACGTAACCTATTGAACGTGACCTGTTGAATGTGGCCTATTGAACGTGACCTATTGAACGTGACCTATTGAACGTGACCTATTGAACGTGACCTGTTGAACGTGACCTATTGAACGTGACCTGTTGAACGTGACCTATTGAACGTGACCTATTGAACGTGACCTATTGAACGTGACCTATTGAACGTGACCTATTGAACGTGACCTGTTGAACGTGACCTGTTGAACGTGACCTATTGAACGTGACCTGTTGAACGTGACCTATTGAACGTGACCTATTGAACGTGACCTGTTGAACGCGACTTATTAAACGTGACCTCACTTGATCTCAGCCGTGTTATATTTATAATAACATGAAAACAACGCTGAGTTCACTAAACTCCGTACCTAATTCGTGGTTGTACTTTATTTTGAATCAGCAATATTTAATAAATAAAAGTAAACGAAAATACGTGATAAAATTTATGTTAAGAATATTGCGGTCTGCGATTGATGGCACACTTCAAGAAGCCGTCGGAATAGTTTCGGCTGTGGTGTCATCATTATCATAGCGACCACGACTGCTCCGCTAAGAACACAACTGAAGAGAGAAAAAATATATTTTTTTAAATTTATCAATAATAAATATGCATCCATACTGATTACATGCGCGTTCGCTGAACCATGAAAACATCTACACGTATATAAAAACAAACGCATTTGTCCGCAATTCTTTTTGAAAAAAATTCTAAATTTCAAACGTCAACCGGGAATATGGGTACTTTCAGTGGTGAATCTACATTTTTAGCGCCCAAAAGCTTGTTTGTTGGGCGATTTTGTTTAATATTGCACATGAATATTTTATTATCTGCAGTGGAATATATTATTAGAGTGCAGTGGAATAAAACCTAATAAAAACCTGCTTAATTTTCCTCTAAATGATCTTTGATTACTTTACTCTAGCACTTCCACCAGACACCATTGTTGTGTCTAAACACGTCCTTGAACAATGAACCAGCTGATAGCGTGTTAATATGATATTAATCAACCCGTGACGATGCACATTTTGCAGATACTTCACGTCCATAATATATCTCGGAATACGGCGCTGAATTGCTTCGGATTGCAATCAACTGGAAATGATTTGATTTCAATCTACACAAGGCACATATTGCGTGTTTATTGAATTGCGACTGAGCAATTGTGTTCCTGTAACTTACGTACGTACTGTAATTTTTATAAAAATGATAAGAGTTATAAGAGAAAGGTTATGGAATGTATTCTCTGATTACGGGGTGAACAGTAAACTTACACACGCAATCGCATCCCTATATGTAGAAAGTTCTGCGTGTGTAAGAATCAATGGAATATTAACACCATGATTTGATATTACAAAGGGTGTCTAGCAGGGTTGTGTAATGTCCCCGTGGCTGTCCAACTTGTATATGGATAATTGTGTGAAAGAACTGGAACGTATGAATGTAGGAGCAAAAATGGGCGATTTGATTGTATGCTGTTTATTGTACGCCGATGATGCAGTACTAATGGCGAATAATGAACAAGAACTACAATCTAGTGAGTAGAATTTACGATGTATTCAACGAAAGCGACCTCATGATGAATGTTAACAAATCGAAAGTGATAGTATTTGAGAAGAAGGAAAGCCAGACACCGTGCAAAATACTTGTAAGTAATGAATGTTTGAAACAAGTGGATGAGTTTGTGTATTTGGGAAGTATGTTTGATAGAAATGATATCGAAAGGAGGGTGACTGCAGGGAATAAAGTGAACGGCGTTTTGAATGGAATTATATCTAACGGGAATTTGTCAACCGAGGCAAGACTAGCGGTGCACAATGGAGTCCCGGTACCAACACTGATATATGGAGGTGATGCCTGGAGCTGGCAGAAGAGTAACGAAAGTAGACTGAATGCAGTGGAAATGAGATCACTTAGGCGTATATGTGGCAAATCTATTTATGATAGAGTAAAGAATAAAGAAATAAGGAAATTCAATTCGGCCACCAAGAAGTCTTCCAACACGTGACGATAGCGACCACCATTAATGTTACAGCATTGCCATTATTATTTATATAAAATGTTTTAATAACTTCAACACATTTTTGAGGCATTGAATGCCCCATAATAATAATTGTAATCAATTACTCTCTACGACTACCAAATGCGAATGGACAAATATCTCCCAAATCAAAAAAATAGCCAAACTAAATCGGCCTGGAACATAATATTCACCCTGTACCTTCAGCGACTCAAAGTCTCATTAAGAGAGCACTGTGTGTCACAGTGTTCTGTGGTATGGTGACTGAAGAGTTCTATCCTAGATCTACAAGTTCTGGGGCGTCTTGGGCATGTGAAGACAGCAGCTGCGAGCTGACTTCTGCGTCTCTTTCGTTTCGGCGTTCAGCTTCAAATTACTGAGTACCACTGTATACCTTACATCTCCTGCTCGCAAATATCGCGCTTAAATTAGCCTTTTGAAGATTCGCATTCAGGGAATATTTAAATAATATTTTGGGCCTCATATGAGCGTTTGCCTTGGAGTACATATTATTCTTTGATAGTCTGGTTTCAGGTAATATGACTAATCCATAGGAGTTGTCGCTGAATGATAGCGGCTTCGTTGCTCTTTATTTTGGCTTCTTTAAGCACACTTTTTGTACATCTATCTCGCCATTTTATTTTTCACGTCCTTCTAAAATACTTTATTATTAATAATAAATAACAGTATCTTCTTTTTAACGAACACTACAACCTCGTACTGTGTCTTTATAAGAATTTACTGATTAGGTTTCGAATTGCAGTGTCTTTTGGCAACACGATTACGACCAAAAATAACAAAAATTTTGCGAATGGTAGACACAACAGATCACGAATTTTCATAAAAGAGTTGCAAGATTGATGGACGATGCTTCTTCCGCTCAAAACGCTGCATGGTGTTGCCTGGTCTTTAGACAATAAATTAAACAATCTCTGCAACAACACTGTATATCGTTTTGATCAGACCTGATTTATGAATGCATTGTTTGTCTTTTTAAGCATCGATTGTAATATTAGACAACCGTAGAAAATGAATAAAAATTTCTGGGTGATCTTACCTGCAACAACACTGTATATCATTTGTATTTTATAACATTTGTAAAAACCGATATATATGTGTAATGATATCGAGTGTCTCAAATGTCAAATAAAACAGTTTTAAGTGAGGCATTTCATAAATTACGTCTAATTCAAATCGCCAAGTTTAAAATGAGACACTAATATTATTTCGTTAAAATGATACAATGAAAATCTATAGGTGTATGTATATATATATATATATATTATGCTTCGTCGCTATTGGATCTGTACCATGTTAGCTTCATTGTCAAATACCAAAGTAGTCTTAAAAATACTCTAGATATTAATATTAATATTCATATTCTTTAGAAATCCGTTAGATGGCAGTGCGGATTAGAAAAAAATATTTTATGATTTTAATAATATTCTGACGATAATCAGATCAAAGTAAGATAGCTCCAGGTGTACATGTGTATATAGCACGTGTCATTTTACTAATATTTTGTTTAAAGTACACGGTGCATTGTTAGAGCGATATGATTTCTGCTAGTGTTATTAAATACGGAACTACAAATTTTAATTTTCACAACAAAACTTTGTATTGTACACACGTTGGGCTATTTTCACTACCAGTTATGAGAAGTGCGCTCGCTCTCGTCATCGGATGATAACTAAACTAAATACAGTATTGTTTCTATTCGGGCAGTGGACATACGACATTATGGACAGTAAAGACAAAGTGTTATGGAATATAATGTTAGGAGAACACATTCTTATTGTGAAGTTGTAATTATTCAGAACAGACGGTCTGCGATGTTTTAAATATTCATTAAATATATTAATTAGAAAGATATACATATAAAAACAATTTTATCGAAAAATATTGTTGTTGCGCCACCGGGATTCGAACCTGGATCTCTTTCCTAACCGGGGAAGGTGCATTATCCAACTATGCTATAGCGACAATACTTTTAGCGACAATTTTCGAACCTATATGTTACCTTTTTGATATTAATACATTTAATCGTTCCATTATTTGAAAGAGTCATCTTACCTTATTTTTACAGAATCTCAAATATCTTTAATAAAGTTGTATCAATGTGTCCAAAATTTAATAAAAATGAATTGATAATTCTGGCGTCTGCTATCAGTTTACTCAAAGGTATTTGAGATTCTGTAAAAATAAGGTAGATGGCTATTTCAAATTATGGAACGATTAAATGTATTAATATCAAATAGGTTCGAAAATTGTCGCTAAAAATATTGTCGCTGTAGCGTAGTTGGATAATGCACCTTCCCCGGTTAGGAAAGAGATCCAGGTTGCGCAAATCCCGGTGGCGCAACAACAATATTTTTCGATAAAATTGATTTTATATGTATATATTTAATTAATATTTTATTTTAATCTAGTGTTGTTAATCGGTGTTTTTTTCAGATTTAAATTGGTTTGTTGTGAAAATTAAAATAATCACTTTCAACTAATGATATGACGGAACTACAAAGTATATTGCGATCGTTTCAAACGGACAACACTAGTTTTGATTGTACGCTATTCGTATGCAACGCACGATTTCGTGTCACAACAATAGCTCACCATCACCGGGGCGTTAATATGAAAGCGCGCTTTTCAGATGTATTCCGCGCTAGCAGCGGCCGCCGCCATGTTGGTACCCGCGAGGGCCGCCGGCATCTCGCCCTTCCGCCAGCGCTGCGGGGAGCTGACCTGCGACGCGCTGGACTACTGCTCCGAGGACGGGCGCTGCGAGCCGTGCGCGCCCATCTGCGACGTCCACAACCACAACTCCGACGATAGCATCTGCGTCAAGGAATGTCAGAGTGAGTACATCAATGTCAAATTTCAAATACCCTATTAGCAGAAGCGTGCACTGCATACAAGAAAATGGGAAGTAAATATAAATTAAATAATCATTATATTATGAACAAACCCTATAAAATTCTAGCCGCCATTACCCGGATTAGCGTAACCTTGTCTATGACTTTTGTCTTGCCGTGGGGTATTTGCGAACCATTTGTAACAACTGCATGTGCATTCTTGTCGGAAAATTGCTAGCACTTAGGTCTTGAATGAACGTAACTTGTTTTTTCAATCATTATAATAATTGTATTGAACTAAATATTTTTTTACTGAATCTATATCGGCATGTAACGTCTGCGGATTTTCTGCATTTTTTAAACACAGTCTGCTGTTTTAGAAAGGGACTAATCCTTACTAAAAACTACGTAGAATAATATTTCTACATATTTGTTTTACTGGACAGACTAAACGTTTTGTGTTCTTAGTGTATTTCAACCTATGATACCATATTTCGGTGTTTGCGTAGATAAAATTTATAGGTTATGATTTCAGGACATTATAAAGTTATATTATTACCAATATTAAATTTAATGTCAAAATACAATTATTTCTGTCGTGAGTTTCGGCTATGCTAATTTGTAAAGCTAGTTAATTAAATAAATGTTTTTGAATACTGTTAATGAAACATTCTAAATCTGTCGTCCGAAAGAGAAATTGTAGAAAATATTTTAAGCGAAATCGAAATCTGAGTACGGTACCGAGCAATAAAAGAACTTACGTGTTTTAAAGAAATACATTTACAATTATATTCTAATTTGAAATTGATAGAATTGTTCTCAAAATTTAAAAAAAACTTTATTTTTTTTATATTTAGTGTATATGTAATTTTAAATATGAATTAAATATATTAATTATAAAGATATACATGTAAAATCAATTTTATCGAAAACTATTGTTATTTCTCCACCGGGATTCGAACCTGGATCTCTTTCCTAACCGGGGAAGGTGCATTATCCAACTATGCTACAGCGACAATATTTTTAGCGACAACTTTCGAACCTATATGTTACCTTTTTGATATTAATACATTTAATCGTTCCATAATTTGAAAGAGCCATCTACCTTATTTTTACAGAATCTCAAATATCTTTGAGTAAACTGATAGCAAACGCCAGAATTATCAATTCATTTTTATTAAATTTTGGACACATTGATACAACTTTATTATTAGGAGAACACATTCTTATTGTGAAGTTGTAATTATTCAGAACATTCTGACCGTCTGTTCTGAATAATTACAACTTCACAATAAGAATGTGTTCTCCTAATATATGTAATTAGTTAGCATCGTCGGTAACAGCATTACCTAAGTTTGTGCCTACTGCACGCCACTGCTTATTACACGGTTCAAATTCTGAGATATCAGTGGTGTAGCAATAAATTGCTGGGCCCCCGGGCAAGCGTGTATACCGGATTGTGTGATCAATAGTAACTTTTACCATCGTCCGTGGTAAAAAAAAACGTTGGTGGGTTGTTCGTACGTCAAATTCACTACTGGATTCATACTGTACGAATTCCTACTTCAATGAACTACTTCGTTATACTCACACTTCATAGTACAAAATCAAACTATAATTATTAAAAAATACGAACTAAATATATTCATTAGAAAGATATACATATAAAATATTGTTGTTGCGCCACCTCGAACCTATATGTTACCTTTTTGATATTAATACATTTAATCGTAATTTAAATATAATTATTAAATGACACACAGTTTTCGCGAAGTTTGTTTATGTAATATTATGCTAAAGTGTCTAGGGTCTACGACCCTGTATCTTACTGTCATACTGGGACTATCAGAGTCATTAATTCTGTTGTTAATCTGTACATGAAAAATAAATAAATAATTATACTTATTAATGACAATTAGATAACACTTTTAGTGCATGTTACAAATCAATCTAACTTTTTGTATAGCTACTAGCCGTGTGGATCACACAGATCAATCATAGAAATATGTAACATCGCCTTATGAATGTTTAAAATTATCATCAATAAGATATTATGACTTACAATCGAGGCGGACTAACGAGTTAAAACAGCAAAATTATTTAGAGCCATGCGAATGTGACGTTGCAGCTGAGTTGTGCTGTCGTTGCCAAGGTTACCATAATCGAGTATCACTATAATTTATTGACAAATAATTATTACATGTTAAACCTTGACCTTTTGCCCGGCCGGAACAAAGGCTATTAAAGACGCAAGACCAAAACGTTTCAAAAATTAAAAATAATCCATAAACAATAATATCGCAAAAATAAGAGAAAAAAATTAATATAGATACATTTGCATCTTTATGCTCAACTAAATTAGCTATGAGGTTTTTATGTAATGCAATATAATGGTAATAGAGGATTTGTTTTAAATGTAAGTATTACAAATATATATTATTATATATTATATTTTGAGAATGGGGAATCCACTAAATGAATATCTTCTTCTTCGCACATATGAAATAAAAACGCTTGTTTTTTTTAGTTCTACTCGTTTAATTTTCGTGAGACGCGTTTCGCCTTATGAGGGCATTATCAATCTAGCCATATAATTTTAAGTACTTAAGGTAATAATGGTAATTTTAGCATTTTTATATTTTGACACGATTCTAGGAAACAATTCTGTTCACAAACTAATAATATTATGTAAATGAGGTAGAGACAGTATTCGTGTTAATTCTTAGGGTTTTTTTACAAATGTTTTTGTACGATTCTAGTCAATAATAAACATTAATGATATTTCAAGGATGCAGTACTTCCAAATTGCTGTCTCTGCAGCTTTATGCATAAAACTACGTCCCGTCGATGATTTTGTTCCATATCTCTGGTATGCCTATAACAAAGAAAAATTTACGGCAGAAGATTTCAAATTACAGGTTTTTAAAAATGTTAATTTATTTATTGACATACATATTTTTGTTATAACAAAGGTGAATATATTATAATATAACATTGTAATATGTTTATTGTGTGGGATGGAGTAGACTCCACCTCTGATATATATAGCGATGTCCTGGCTACTTTGCTAGACAGAAGTCTGTGTTAAAGTGGCTAGTTTTTTTCGTGTTGTTATTTAGATTCGACAGGAATAAAAATAGAGATAAATAAAAATATATATATAGAATAAAAGAAAATGAAATGGGAGTGTTGTAGAATTAGTGTAGGCACTGTATAATGGTTATGTTAGAATGTTGGATAGCCATGCTTCTGATTGATCTCTACCCGATTGGATCACATATCAATTAGAAGGGATCTTTATATAATATTGACTTGTTCGTTTATTATTGTTTAATTGTCTTCTTCGTGTTGGCTAATCTCTCAATAATCTAATAGTCTCATGGAAATTAAACACGAATAGAACTAAAAAAAAACAACTATTTTTATCTCATACGTGTGAAACACTAAATCTTATTCTTCGTTTATATCTCGGTGAGAGTGGTTGTTTTGCGGATGACGGCTTGAGTGATTAACGCCAATTTTCGGGTCCAGAAGCGGGCTCTTCGTCGAAGTCCTAACCCGGTCAGTCCAGCGTGTTGGCGGCCTTCGACAAGATCTAGTTTCTCGTTTAGTTGAGAATCGATACTGCTCGATAATTTTAATTCTAATTCTTCTATTATATAATCGAAACATTGCGTACGACACATGCATCGCTAGCATCACGCTTCTAATCTATTCTCGTGCGTTCCTTCCTCTGTATTCCTCTATTTCTGGTTGATCGTCCAGGTTGAATACACATATGTACAGGATGGGCCGTAAGAACTGCGCAAAGGAGGGGCACGCGAGCGACAGCGCACGGAAGTTTGGTCCGTGGAAATTTAGTCGCAATTTAGTAAAACAGTTTTACATAAACATATGTTTTTGCTACCAAATATATAGACATGAACTAACGCAAATTCCTTGTTTCAATATTTTCAATTTGGTGTCACCCGCGTGATCACTCTGGCACCGCTTACGCAATCAAATAGCTCCGCGACGTTTTTTTTAAATATATGACTCGATTGAAACGAAAATTTAAACGCTGACAATATAATATGCATTAATGTAAAAAATACGTCTTGATTACACTCAGATTTAATTTTCAAAGAGTAACCACTTTTATAGTTGCACAAATGTCAAACTGTCGGATTTATGTTTCGTTCCGTTCGTCTCGTGCCACAACTAATGTTCCGAACGCCCTCTCCTATATGTACACTTTATTTCATGTCTATTCATTTACTGATTTGCACTTTTGAAAATTCAATTTTTTTTTAAATACCTGTCGTATGATGATGAATGTTTATGTCGCTGAAGGAGCGCAATTAAGAAAATCGTGTCTTAATGGAGACATTCAGGCCTATTCTCAAAATTGCAATATTGAAATGAAGGTGATTGTTACACCAACCCTCAAAAATAGACAGTATGTAAATTAACGTCCGTGTTATATTCGAATGAGAGAGAGTGAGGGAGATAAACGTACCATAATCTGTCAAAACATCAAGGCGGTATAGTTGTACCTTATCAAGGCGGTATAGTTGTAAAAATTGCCCATTTGGAATTTCCATCGGGTTGCGCAAATCACGCAAACGACGTCTTTCCATTCTCGAGTTTCGACTAAAAATATAAGTTTTTGGTTAAAATAAGTACTAATACAGTATTCAGAGTTCACAGAAAAAGGTTTGTTCATAAATTACCTATTGATTTCCTCATCCGCAGCGTCGTAGTAAAGAATCACGGCCAATCCTGTTGCCATTTTTATGTTTTGACAGATTATGGTACGTTTATCTTCCTCACTCTCATTCAAATATAACACGGACGTTAATTTACATACTGTCTATTTTTGAGGGTTGTTGTAACAATCACCTTCATTTCAATATTGCAATTTTGAGAATAGGCCTGATTGTGGCCGTAACTCTTGGCCAATAAGTTATTTTATTTCCATATCAATATTCATTGTAAATAAATGATTATATCGCTTCGATGGTTAATATCGAGTTCCTTCAAGTAGCACCGGTGAGTTTTGGTCAATCAATCACATTTGTTAGAATGCAGATTTGGAGGTTAGGACGGTGGTTAAATGAAATAAATGTGATTGGCGTGCGTTGAGGTTTATCATGAAAATGAAAACAGATAGAAATGAATAAACGAATGAAGATGCGATGTAGAAGGTGCACGTGTGCGTGAAATGAAATGAATTGGCGGTCTTGCTCGGCAAGCGCGAGCCGGCAAGACCGCCGTTGTGAAACACTGATACTGGAGAGACTGCTTGGCGGTGAATGCTCGAGGCCCGACTTGTAGCAGCAGCCGGCAGCGCTGTCGCTAGCGTCGACGCCGACTGAGATGGCGGTAAATTTTGAATTATGATCGCTACACAGATATTTATATATAATTTTATGTAAAAATTTAGAATGATTCGCGGGCCGCTAGTTGGACAGCACTGATGTGTAAGATGATGTTTATTCATAATCGTTTTTTTTTTTTTTTAAATTCAAATGTTCAAATATTTGGTTAATAATAATTTTATGTAATGTATGAATTAATTTTCAATTGTATCTGAAATTTTTTAGAACGTCGTTGCACCCGGTCGCGAACGAACACTTTTCAAAATATAGGCCACCATCGCGTTATTTATAATTCCATCGATAAGCGAGATTGTTTTACACGATGTTTCATCTGAAACGGAACAGGTTATGCGGGAGTGACGTCATCGCCGGGTAGATGAGTCATCGGACAGCCGCGCGAGAGCCTACCCGCGATACGCCTATGAATCGAGCGTCCAGTTAAGCTAGGGCACGTTATAAACACCCGGGTCGAAATGTTTACAACGAAATTGTCGTCAGCCTTGGAGGAAACTGCCTTTTCTATGTATGCACGTTATTTTCACACACTTCTGTAGATGAATACTCATATATCTACGCAGAAGCGTGCCTAATTGTTTTATTATTCAAAAATGTATCCACAGCGGATCTTTTTCAAGTAAATAACAATGTCTTCATTATTAATATATTATTTTTAATTAATGCAACAGCGGGAATTACTACAATCGCATTAATAATTGATTTTAAAACAAACAATTTTATTTTAAAATATTTTTTACATAAATACATATATATGGCAACTGTAAACATCACGTGACAAACACAAAGAAATACTGAATCTTTTTCTTTTTAAAACAGCATATTTATTTGTGTTTATTTTCACCATGATCTAAACAAAAAACTTTTTTGAAATCAAAATTATATTGGAGGTGCCGAGTATCGGTCCCGGTACCTATCACTTGCTAAGCCAGTGCTCTGCCATCTTAGCTACTCACCTAGGATACTGTGATGCCAAATTGTTATATAATTTATGATACTGATAAAATTTAATATATTGATTAATATTTTAATTCTTTCATTATTCTTTTTTCTAAGTACTTTGAATTCCTGTTGAATTTTGTAAAAAGCTTACTTACCATCACACCGTTTCCCCGCGGCGGTAGGCCGAGAGGATAGAGCGCCACACTCTACTGTCCTGACACAAAATTCTCGCCTTATCCACATTCATACATCTTCTCATACAAGCTCGTAATAAGTCAGTATTAAGAAAGGAGCCAGTATTAATACAGACAGTTCTCGGTTTACGAACGTTCGATTTACGAACATTCACTATAACGAACATCACAATAATATGATTTTTTTATTTACGTAATGAACAAAGTTGTTAAACTGGGTAATCAAATGAAACTCGAAATTAACTCAGCTGATGTAAAAGAGTTGTTGTTGGACTCATATTCTAAGGAATTGACAACTGAGGAGTTAACAAAAGTAGAAGCATATTTAAACAGAAATAATACAATAAAAACTTGAAATTTCACATTTTCAGAACATTTATAACATAGAAAATGTCTGCAGCTTTTTATGTTAATTTCTGAGGGATTGGCAATGTTTGAAGAACAGGACTCGAGTATGGAGAGAGTTGTGTAAGTGAAAAGAGGCATTTATGATTCACTGACATGTTATAATGAGATTTTTAATGAAAGAAAATAAACTAGCTGTGCAGTCTTCCATCAAGTAAAATAGTGGACGAACCAGCCCCAGCCGTTTCATCGGAAGTTCAACCATCTACCTCGAGTGTGAAAATTACCAACACTGATGATAATTTGAACGAATAAAAGTTGAATGTACAATATATAGGGTTTTGGGGGTTAGGACGGTGGTTAAATGAAATAAATGTGATTGGCGCGTGTTGAGGTTTATTGTGACAAATGATAAAAAAACAATGAAGACAGATAGAAATGAATACAGTGAGTGAAGATGTAGGAAATTATGAAATGAAATAATTGGCGGTCTTGCTCGGCGAGCGCGAGCCGGCAAGACCGCCATTGTGAAACGCTGAAACTGGAGAGACTGCTTGACGGTGAATTGAGCCAGACTTGTGGCAGCAGCCGGCGGCGCTGTCGCTAGCGTCGATGCCGACTGAGATGGCGGTAGATTTGAATTATGGTCGCTACAGGGTGTTCAGTGGAAATTTTTTAAGATTAAATTGTAACTGTTCGTAAACCATCAGGGTGAGGTAAGTGGGAGGGGTATTGTTCGACGCGTGTGATTTGCGGGATTGCCAGTCGCAATGAGTCACTTGAGCAATGCGGTGATTCGTCGCGCTTTTTATACTCACTTTAATATTCAAAGAATAAGTGATAGGCCGGGCACGTAACCTATCCGGTGTTGGGTTCAAAAGTTCAAACAAGAAGGGACAATGGTTGACCAAACTCCTCCGAGACCATCAACGTCAGCAGCGACGCCGTTCGACGTGAAATTATGCGCAATCCGATTGCAGCCTGTACTGGAATAAAAAAAATCAAGAGTGCACATTTTTTTGAATAAAAAACTACATTTTCACCTATACAAACTCCAAATCGTGCAGTTTCTCAATGAAAATGACTACTCTTTATGTGAAACCTTAGCGAAACGTTTACATTGTCCAAAAACGACAATGTGGTGTGCAATTTTTGCCCAATTGAGAGACGGTCACTGCTGATGTGTATTGCCGAATGATTTCCCAATAAAGTACGGAGACATTCCCTGGGCTCCTCGGTCACCGGACCTTACACCGTGGGACTATTTTTTGTCCGGATACTTTAAGTCGAGAGTTTACAGTGACAATCCTCAAACAATTCAGGCCCTACAAGAAAATATCCACCGTGAAGTTGCTGCCATTGAACCGATGCTTTGTGCTCTCGCGTGTTCGCAAATTTAAGAATCCGATTGCAAGAGTGTCTTGAGAGAAATGGATGGAATTTAGACGATATTGTTTATAAAACGTAAAATCCGCATTGTTAAACTCCATTTGCTATAAATAAAATATGAGAATAACATTGTAGTTTTTTTTTATTTAATATTAATCTTGAAAATTTTCCACTGGACACCTTTATGTACATATGTATGTTCTTCTTCCACGGCACTACATCCCAGGGTGGGGTATGGCGTTTTCCATAAGTGCTCTCCACCGATACACTAAATAAAATAACTACAAATTTACCAAAGTATTTTGATTCGCATTTTATATTAATAATAAATCGACCCATTATCCCGGTACACATAAATTCAATTGCTATGTCTGTTCGGCATGTTATATAGGTAAAACAGCAGTTTCAATATTAGAATTAAAGAACACAACATATGATGCCTAAACAATAATAATTTCTCTGAAATACTAATCATCTTTTAGAGACAGACCATACCTTTGAAAAAGAAAACGGCATTGAAATTTCACATATTAACAATAGAGGAGTTAAATTAGATAATTCATAAATGTTAAAAAATCCCTTAATATTATTAATAACCAATCAAGTTTAACGAATAACCTGTTACTTAGTATATTCCATATTTCTCCAACCACAACTGAAACTATGATCCTGTCCAACAATTGATTTCTTTTCATATTTTATTTACGTTAATGTGCATCTTCCCTGATGAAACTACGATGGTATTGAAACCAGTCAATGTTAAATTAATCAAAAGTTATTTATACAAAGATGTTTGTTTCTTAAATATCTTTTTTAAACAGGTCTTTTAAAATATTCAGATAATACATTTAGACTTAACGTGTTGGTATAAAAAAAAGAAATCCCCGTGCCAAAACTTTGGATATAATAATTCATTAATAGTTAGTTTCATATTCCTAAAAATCAAAGCATTATAAACCAAATGTAATTCGATATTGACTTCATAACATCAAGTTGTGGCGTACAATTAAGCAGACATCAAGTTACTCCTATTTTATATAAATGACTTTGACCTTGTATGGACAAAATGGTTTTTCCAATATTGATTTGTTTATTCACTGGATTTCTATTGTATCTGATGATTACACATTGTGTTGAAAACAAATTCAAAGTAGATTATATTGGATGAACCTGGATGATATGTAATATTATTAGTAAACAGTAAATGAATTGAAGAATATCATTATAGGGCATCCTGAGGTAATTACTAGTTGTCAGCCCGCCAACAGGTAACATAATATTACGTAGTGTGTAATTGAAATTGTTAAAAATAGTCAATTAAAAAATATCCAACTTTATATAAAACACTTTGATTCATTCGATGTCCACCAGTTTCGATACCGAGATATCTTTGTCGGGACAGATGAGCACTTTCAAGACGGATGCACACTGTGTCAAGACTGACAAAGATACAGCATTTTTGAAACCGTTCAATGTCAAATAAATCAAAGTGGCTATAAAATGTTCATTTTTCTTTATTTATTAATAATTGTCTAACCACAATGTTAAAGATGCAAACATCAAAAATAGTAACAAAAAATATGATAGTAAAGTAAGTGACAGTTATCGTTTTTATACATTACATCGCTCATAATTTCACTTTGAGCTGTTAAAATTAAAAAAAATTAACTTTTTAATTCTCTTTCCTAATCTAATTTCTACTCGATTACAACTTACAACATGGTTAAAATTCAACCTGAATCAAATCAAACATATTGTGTAAAAATATAAGCTTTAAAGCCACAAAAAAAATGTCCAACGTCCACAAAAAAATAATTTTAAAAAGTAAAGAACAAAAAACTGCACGTAGGTTTTTATTGCCATCATAGATTCTGTTGACGGTACATCTTTGTCATGGTCATAACCTGTTCACCCAAAAATTTTCACCTTATCACCATAATATATTATACCACAAAGAGAAAAATAAAATAAATGTATTCACAATCTTTACAGTGTTTATGTTTCTTAATTGTTCCATGTTACTCCATTGTTAAAAACAATAGTATAAAAATAATTACAACCTGTAAATTTCTTATCTCATCTTAATGTCTTCGAACATACCGTGTACAGAAGCCTGTATGCACAAAAATTTTCATCTATTCACCATATACCACAGAGAAGAAAATATGTATAATATTCATATATCGTAATTACTCCATTGTTAGAAACAATAGTATGAAAATAATTACTACCTATAAATTTCTTATCTTATCGTTATGTCTTGGAATGTACCACTATGTAACACGTTTGTCAATTGACAATGAAATAATTCATTGAAATTTTATTTATATTTTTACTTTAATTTGATTTATATCTTTTCAGATTATCTCTTTGATGTGAGGTATGTCAAGCGGAGTGAAGATACCACCCTCCTACAAGGTTAATATTTCTACACAATTGATTTTTATGAACTTAAATATTAGTTTAATTGCCAATACTGCGTTTTCTTTTCTCTCTCCATTAAATTGCTTTTATTATTCAAACACTGCAATTATATTATATTGTTTGCGATTATGACTAGAAAAGTTAATTGTGTATATTTTAATCCTTCAATAATCCATAATTGTTATATATGAATACAATGTTATATGCGTATCTGTGTGCGGATTTAGCTGCGATTGAGTTTTCTTGTTATTTTCAAATCTGGCTACTCATAATTTTTCAAATAACTATGACATGTACTTCATTACTATCCATATAAAATTTGAGCTGTACCTACAACAACATAATAATTCACTAACAACACTGTTTAATCGTAAAAGAAGATAATATGCGAGGTTAAGCTTCAATTCCACTATAAACCATTCCAATTAAACCAACTTTATAGCAAAATAGCACATTATAACAAAAACATATTGTCAAACACGTTTGAAAAAGAGTACATAGTACACTGTACTATATACTATGTACTAGTGCTTTACAAGAAAGGGACATAACTAGTTTTAAATGATTTTTGTAGACTTACTGAAGTATTACCTACCTTTCTAAAGTTGTAAAGAGAACTAAACTTAGGTACGATTCCCTTGATTTATGCGCAGTTGATAGGGAGGTTACAGATATGTAGTGATTACATTTATTTGATTTGCACGCCCCTAACGGATGCTATCGTGAACTACTGATATAAAACGATTCCCAGCTAAAATTCAAATCCAATGATATAAATATCTTAATTTGACAAAAAATTGAGATATGCGGTGTTGCTATATGGTGGCGATATATTTATGAATAATATTTTTAACTTAAAAAAGTGTTTAGGTATATAGCTAATTGATTTAGAATCAATACTAAACTTCTTGATGTCCTAATGTGTTTGATACCACATTATGGCAGTTTTCAGTTTATTACTTCACTAGCTAGAACTTAGCTTAATTGGTTGTATGGTTAAATATGCTTTTATTATACATACAAGCCTACTGACACTACAGTTGTACGAGTGCGGCCAGATCACAACTATTTTTGTGTTATTTACAATTATTTTCCTTATGTACAGGTCTACCAACCGCAGTTGTTCAGATAGATTTCACACAACTCGTCCATTTTTTAAGAAGTTTTGAACGTACGGAGGTGTCGTTGACCAAAAGGATTATGCTGAATGATGAACCACCTCTATACTTCAGTTCATCATTCGTATTCAAGATGATACGATACTCAACTTGGTTTAACAATGAGTAATTAAAATAATGATGAGATGTGGACAAAAAGTATTTACATTAAATCACCTGATTTATTCCATAAAGGTTTTGCGCGGTTATTAATATTAATGTCTTTATGAAAACTTAATCACAAGTGGTTTTTGAAAATTTTAAGTTCATTTATATGCGAGTGAAAATAATATGTCACATAAAAATATGTACCATTCTCAAACTAAATCAAAGCGTTTTCACGGGCCAACTGCAATTCAAACCCCGAATTTTATTATCAAACATCCTAACTACTAACTACAAGTGAAACCAGATTTTATTATCAGCGAATGTTCCTTCTGCTCAGCAAACTGTTTGATGTCTGGTGACTGAAATGTAACCTACTATCCAGTTACTGTCATCGCATTATACTGATTAACTTTAACAATAGCATTGTGAACAACAATGAACAAAGAATTAGTCCCACTGTCGAATGCAATTACTCCCTGTTGATCATTATTTCAATCAATCGACACTGGAAAATTTACATTTCCTGAAAATCATCATTACTCAATCAATCGGCAATGTTCATACAACATTTTACACTGAGTTTGCTGTATGCTGTTATTTGAGCCTCTCCATCTTGATATATATATATGTGTAGCGACCATGATTCAAATCTACCGCCATCTCAGTCGGCATCGACGCTAGCGACAGCGCTTCCGGCTGCTGCCACAAGTCTGGCTCAATTCACCGCCAGACAGTCTCTCCAGTTTCAGCGTTTCACAATGGCGGTCTTGCCGGCTCGTCTTTGCCGAGCAAGACTGCCAATTCATTTCATTTCATAATTTCCTACATCTTCATTCACCGTATTCATTTCTGTCTGTCTTCATCGCATTTATCATTTGTCACAATAAACCTCAACACACGCGCCAATCACACATGTATTTCATTTAACCACCGACCTAACCCCCAAATATGTTTTAACTTCATATTGTGCATCTTTTATTAAAAATAATTAAGTGAGTTTGATATGTATCATTCTTTTCAATTAATTATGAGACAAATGGGTGATCGGTGTTCAATTTTAACCATGTTAACAATTTTAAATATGAATTAAATATATTAATTATAAAGATATACATATAAAATCAATTTTATCGAAAAATATTGTTGTTGCGCCACCGGGATTCGAACCTGGATCTCTTTCCTAACCGGGGAAGGTGCTTTATCCAACTAAGCTACAGCAACATTATTTTTAGCGACAATTTTCGACCATATATGTTACCTTTTTGATATTAATACATTTAATCGTTCCATCATTTGACAGAGCCATCTACCTTAGTTTTACAGAATCTCAAATACCTTTGAGTAAACTGATAGCAGACGCCCACACACACTGATACAACTTTATTATTTTAGAAGAACACATTCTTATTGTGAAGTTGTAATTATTCAGAACATAGGTCTGTGATATTTTAAATAATTAATTAATTAAGTTGTATCAATGTGTCCAAAATTTAATAATAATGAATTGATAATTCTGGCGTCTGCTATCAGTTTACTCAAAGGTATTTGAGATTCTGTAAAAATAAGGTAGATGGCTCTGTCAAATGATGGAACGATTAAATGTATTAATATCAAAAAGGTAACATATATGGTTGAAAATTGTCGCTATAAATAATGTCGCTGTAGCTTAGTTAGATAAAGCACCTTCCCCGGTTAGAAAAGAGATCCAGGTTCGAATCCCGGTGGCGCAACAACAATATTTTTCGATAAAATTGATTTTATATGTATATCTTTATAATTAATATATTTAATTAATATTTAAAATATCACAGACCGTCTGTTCTGAATAATTACAACTTCACAATAAGAATGTGTTCTCCTAAAAAAAAATGTTAACAATTTTTGATTAATAACGAAATAGTTGTGATTCTTGTTCATATTCAGAAATTTCATATTGCAAAACTGGTGAACATTGCAAACTATAGGACAACTGAATTCAGGCGATCACCCAATGAAATTGTCTATTGTATATTACATATTACATGGACCAACATGTTTGCTTTTAGAATTCAAACTATTTATAATATATTGATAGGCTGCCCCCTTTGACCAAACTACTAATCAACGTGTTTTATGTATGTATAAACTATTTTCAATTTCACCAGGTACTTACAATTTTATTATATGTTAGTAAATTATGTTTATATTACAGCATTATAGAATTGTTTTAGATATAAATAACATTCTCCTCTAAAAACTGTAATGAATAAAATTCATCTCTCGTTTTGTTATACACCAACACCTCGCAGAGTCTGGCTTCAATTAGTTCGGTTTCAAATAGTCCGGCTAGTCGGTAGAACTGATTAACCATATTTTAATTTATTTATTTTCAGTCCTGGGAAGTTCTTCTTAAATAAATTCATTATTTTCTCTTGCATAGTGCACAAAGGATGCGCTTCTCCTTTTATTAATAAGATCAGAGTTGAATTCAGAAATAACACAACTTAACTATAACTTAATAAATTAATCATTGCAAAATTAAATGTTACAGCTACAGTGCAGCATCTACAATTTGAAGTGTCTGTTGTGACAATCATTTGCTCTTTGCTATTAACATTTCTGGTGGCCTTCCTGATTGTTTGCTGTTTTCGCAATCACAAGAAGTATTGGAACAGACTGCAAAAAATAATTCAAGATAAAAAGGTAATATTTTTAAATAATCAACAAAATATATACTTAATAGACATAAGCTCTGTTTTCTCAATATCTCTTGAGCTGTTTTGTAAACTGTAGTACAGTAGAATCTTGAATATATCAATATAACGGGACCTCAGATATAATGGACAAAATTTCCAGTCAAATGTGAAAATTGTTAAAAACGTCCTGTAAATGTTATACATGTTCAAATACACTGATCATAATGTGTCAATGAATCCATTTACTAACCCTTTCAATATGTACAGAATTTAAATTACATACAGTAAAACCCATCAGAATTCTACCATCAAATGTGGATAAACAGAAAGGATTACCGAAAGTAAGTGCATCGACATTGAACATTAATGTCACTCCACAACGAAAGTGTTTGGATATATCATCCGAAGATGATTAAATAGGATTTGTTTGTGTTTTTATATTTTTCTAACTTCATAACTACATATAATTTAAGTGTATTTTTGATAAAAATGTTTGTTATTTATTTCTATTTAAATAGCAGAAAATTTTTTTAAATCATTTAATATTTTAAATCCATTTATAGAAACTTCATTGTACATACAATACATGTATACATAGGCATTGTGCCACCTATTTACACAATAAAAAAAAAGCATTTGAAAAACCACTTTATTATATGACAGACTACCAGCTTTAATAGACACCCCCTCGCCCACATAAGTCTGTTATATCGAGGTTCTACTGTAATTTGAATTACATATATTTCCTAACACAGTGCCAATGCAGCCATTACTGCCCACGTTTGATAGGGCACAAAAATTCCACACTTTACAATACATTTGGTACAGGTTTTTTTCCCAAGTGAACTTTTTATCATGTCGCGAGTGCAAATGCCTAAAAACACACTTTTGTTTTATTTTATTAAAGTATGTACATTAAAGATCAATTTTGTTTTTTCTATTTGATAATGTGATAAAACTGCGAAGTACTTAATATTCTTATATGCTGGGGGTCCCTTCCATTTTGCACCGGGTCCCAAAACCTTTTTTCCATTGTGCATTTGTAATTATTCCACTGCATCTAAATCTACAACCCTACCATCAAATATGTTATGCAATATTTAAATTTTTTGTATGACAGCCATTTTTAAAAATAAGAATCATTTTATCATAAACTCTCAAGAATTTATTTTAACCTAAAAACTTTCTAATAACAATGAAAATATGTCTTAAACTCATTTTCAATAATAATCCCCGCTACGTTCAATCATTTTTGAAAACGGTAGATGAGCTTAACAATTCTCTCATTAAAGTTTACAAGCATGTTCCTTGAACCAGTTGGTGGATGATGTCATCGGTCTGCATACGTTTTCTACCCAAAAATTGCTTTCATTTTTGGAAAAAGACAAAAGTTCGATGGCACCACGTCCAGGGTGTAGAGAAGATGGTATAGTTTCTCCCACCCAAATTTCTGCAGCTCTTCTACTGTGTTTCAAGCAATATGAAGTCGAACAATATTCGGTGGGATTAATAATAGACATGGTTAATAAAATACCACTGAGAAATGATGTCTGATGCACTGAAAAGTTCAGAACTGACAGGCAGGCATACAGACAAGTTAGGACAAGTTCCCGATAATGTTGCAATTCAAAGCACCTACTTATATTGTTAATATGAATGAGTATATGCGAACGATACTTACATTATAAATGACAGTATGAAAATATTATTTTCTTTCCAATCAATTTACAAGAAAGAATCTTTAGATCTTTTCTTAAAAACATTGGGTATTTAAACAAATATTTTTTATTACAGAGTTCCCGTAACTTAGCTGGGTTAGAACTTACACATCAAAATCCTCATACAGTATCTCCCGTACTGCCTCGCAGGACCAAAACCACGAGCCAACAAGTCAACAAAGAATCTCAACAAGAACCACCTCGCTCAGGAAATGAAGAACAACCGCCTGAGCCACAGCAAAATGAGAGGGTTTCACAAATACAACAAGAACAATTACAAACACGTAAACCAGAGGACAAGACATCCCAAAATAATTCACGTCAAGAAGTGCCAAAAGATCAAGACGAGCGAAACCCAGCGCACGTCCATCCATTTGGACAAAACAGTTCTTGCAACTCGCGTCAAGAGCAATCAACAACACTAGACGTGAGTGGTCTTGAAAATTTGGCAGCGGAAAGAAACAGAAATGCTGAGTTACCTACTCGTATACCTCGTCAACAACCAAACATCCCTCGTACCTCACCTAATCATGTTAGTTCGCAGGTAGCCGAAATAGACACCACCAATTTAAATATTGAAGTTATTTCACAACCATTCGATACTATATCAACCCTGACAGATCTACGTTCACCGAGTGAAGACTGCCTTTTGAGTTATGGAGAGAGTGATAATCCAAGATATTTCACAAATTCAAGCGAGTCTTATGCAAATCTGAACACGACCAGAGCACCGGTTCGTCTTCCTGTAATGCCACCGGGTTCAGAACAAATTAAAAACGATAACAGAATAAGTATTATCTCTACTGCAGCAGCAGTCCCTGCTCACTCCATCGTGGCGTGCAATGGTCCTCTGCGTGGATCTCCACAAAGGAAGCACGATGATCTCAATTCATCCACAAAAATAAACGGCATGTCATCACCAATACACATGACCAATAATAGCACCTCATCATCTGGATATGTCAATAGCAACTACGAATTATCTCTTAGCAATAATTAAAATACTTAAACACATTCAATTTAATGGCTGGACTGATTTAATGATTATGTGCTCATTTATAAAAAAACTATAAAAGTACTTAAGGGCTTATTTTTCATTATAATCTTAATAATTTAAATGCAATCTTCTGTAAGAGTGAGCGCACACTGAGGACACACATTTATACAACAATTCGCCACCAGCTGTCAATCGAAACAATCAATTAAAAAATTTGTGCGCACGGCCATACGCTCTCGTAGCCCTCGCCGTCATCACGACAGAACTGTTGAACGACAGAAAGTCGTCGGTGTGCGTTCACACTTATTATGAAGTATTTAAAAATGTTTTGTTACTATAGAAATTTTCACAGTATTTTTTGAAAATTTTGTTTCATTCGTTTATTTTCAAACATTTATGTAATCTTAATATATCAATTATCATATCATGTTTGGACTGACTTGATACCGTCCAGTGGATTATATTAAATTAGGAATACTCGTAATAATGTTTATAATATTTTCAATTAAATTATATGTTAAAAATAATCAATTATTGATTTAATAAACTCAGAATTAGAAGGAATCTGATATAAATAAAATATTCAAGAGTTTAAATTAGAAACAAAAAGATTTATAAATATTTTTTCTCTACATTTTACAAAGTAATTTACAAAACCTGAAATTTGTACGTATTATTAATTTTTTTTTAATAAAGACAAATAAGTTCACTAATATCAGAGTTATCAAAGAATTTGTGTCCCGCCACCAGACGTCTACCCGACATTACATATGTATCTCTTTTGAAATAAGCAATTATTTAATTGATATCAAATCAAATACGTGACACGCCAGCAAAGTTAAGTTAGATTATCTAACATTTTGACACGCCGAGCCCAAAAGGTTGGCCATCACTGGTTTACCCGATACTGCCCTTATGTCCTTTGTCTCTCCCACACTTCGCCTTCCAGTCTGAGGTGTTCACTTAGTCATCTTTTTAAGTTATGTTTTTCTTTTTTTTTTTACCCTGTGCACAAATAATAGTATTGGTCCTTAGAAGTTTGCAAAAGATTTTTTATGCGCACATCTTGATTCAAAATTGGAATGAATATTGGCGCTTACATAGCTAAACCAAACCTGATGATGAAGGATAATGGTTGGCACAACTGAAATTGCAATGTGCGGCTAATAAAGCGAGATGTTAACTTCTTGTCTTATTAAACGCTCATTGCAATTCAGCTGTGCCATCTAGTGTCTTACGTCATAAGGCTCGGTTTGACTATGTAACCATCAATGTAGCCTTTAATTTTGGATCGCAAAAAATCTTCTGTGCAATTTTAGAACCAGTGCTAATATTTGTACGCCGGGGAAGAAAATAAAAAAAATATTACCTTACCAGTGTAAGGGTAGGGCCTGGGTAGACCATGTTACTAATTAAGATGCATAAATAAGTCACCGGAACTAATAACAACTATTAACGATCAAATGTATACTTTGGACACATTGTCCGCAATAAAAAATATGATATTTTACAAGTTATTATGCAGGGGAAGATAGAAGAGGTAGAAATAGATTATCACGGCTGTGTTACCTCAGAAAGTGGTTCAATGTCCAAAATGTTTGTGATAATAATACATGTTAATAATGATAACATGATAATATTTATTAATGTTTGTGATAATACAGGCTAAATCAATACACTGCACCGTGGTTACCAACTTTAGATAGAAGACGGAACACGAAGAAGAAGTTTTGTTAAAAGTTGTGTAGGCGCTATATTTTGTTGTGTTGTGTTATCGTTATTGATAACCACTCATTTGTCTTTCATTCACGGTAGCGAAATCTCCAATATAGACCTCTCCATGGCTCTTTATCATTCATTATGGCATGTGAGTGTCCACGTTGCACACCCAATAATATAGTTAATGCAGTAACCCCCCCTCTAGTAAAGTGGGACAAATAACTACCCTATAAAAATATGAGTGATAGAATGCGTCATTGACCACAAGTATGACTAGCAACCCATCTGCACATCATTTGATTTAGTAATTGCAATGCTTTCCCAATGTATTTGTAATGAAATGATAGGAAACACTTTTAAGGTAGCAGATATAAAAAATATATATCTTATATTGTATTTTTAATGAAAAAGCACGATAGAAACTTAGATGTCCAATTCAAATGCATAGTGAAAGTTTTTTAGATTTTTAAAATAAATCTTCTATTGTTGAATGTAATTTTTTTCGTATAGTTCATCAATTGCAATAAAGAATGTTATTGTTATGTTTTTTGGTATGATAAATAAGTTTTATATATAATGATATTAAATATTGATAAATTTTAAAAATATGTCGAGGACAACTTTTAGGGAACATGTACACGAATGAAACTTTGCTCTTGAAACTCTCGTAAAGGACCAAAATTAGTATGAAGCGTATTAATTCATTCATTGTCAATTGACAAATTTTGTATGTAGAGCAAAATAACCAACTAATGCATACCTACACTTATTGCTGAATCTCAGAGACCCTAAAATAATGGTGCATCCGTGTACGTGCACCCTGACGCATGTAGACTTAATACTGTGCTGTTTAAACTATTTATAATCTTTACTAATGTAAGTTTTTTATAGTAGTAAAATCAAAATTTTAATAAATAGATTATTTTATTTACTGTGTGATGGTTGTGTGAACTTTTTACTATAATATTATAATATACTATTTTAGTAAAAAAATATTTACTTCTCAAATGTACATCCCGCAGTAAACTCATTTTACTTTCCAATATCTAATAGTAAAAATGAGAATCGATAGTTAAATATGGCGGACTTTTCACAGCTGTTCCAAAAGTCATCTGACACATTGATACTTTGAAGGTTGCAGTATACAGTTTAGTTTGTCCGATGATAAACTTGTTTAATATACATTAGCACATAATATGAAAAAATTTCACCACCGAAAATAAAGTGAAAAAATCCATGATTATTTGTCGCGCCTATAGATATCTCCATCTAAGTTTTAACAATAGTAAATTTGACATTCGAACAACCCGCAAACGATTTTAACCACATGCGTTAGTAAAAAGTTACTACTGATCACACAACCGGCCCTTATTTTTAGAATAATTGAATTAAATATTAATTATAAACTTGAGCTAATTATTACTAATAAATTACCCAAGTATTAATCATATATATATATAATTTTCTATCAAGTTAAAAAATATTTTTCTCAAAAACGATGTTATCCAGGTCCTAGGGCTTCTTAATGATCACGACCTAGTAATTATATAATAACCGATGTTTTTTCATATAAATAAATATAAAATTTTTGTTCACTCTAAATTATAGATTGATGTTTTCACAGCCATCCAGAAATTTCTGTGATCGGTTTATCAGGTTATCCTACCATATATCTCCAATCTATTTGTCATACGATGTGATGAGATCAGGACTAGTAAAAAATAAGAGCTAAATGTGGCACATAAATATGTATTATATTTTAATATGTGTTATCTGCCAACCAGTTTATCTTATACACAAATTTTCTTCTTACATCAACTCAAAAAATTATCAAAAAAATCTATCAAATGGCATTGGAAAATTAATACCAGACAGAACTAATTAATTATTTCATCTGCTATTCGTCAAAGCATATAATAATTATTATTAACCTCTTTCTTGATGTTGGTAGTGAAAAGGAAGAAAGAAAACATTAGTACCTACTACTCAAGATAAGTCATAATATCGGCTCTAAAAGTCTTGGCCTCCTCGAGAACTTTCCTCCATTAATCTCATTACGACCTATTTCTCTCCAATCTTAGATCTCCTAGATCAACATTATCGCCTCACCTTAACCTCGGCCCTTTCAATGATTCAATGTGCAGCAATGACTTTGGTGATTAAGTACTCTTCTGTCATTCTCTCCACACGGCCCTACCACCAAAGTCTTCCTATTTTAATAAACGCTTATCTCATCATACTTTGTATGTATTGTAATTCATTTTTTTAAAACTGGCAATGATACGCCTAAAAATTCTCCTTTCGAAAATGTTTAGTGCACACACATTCTTCTTAGTCAGTACCCGTGTCTCAGATGCGTATATAATAATAAATAACAATAAGAATTTTATGTACTTACTTAACTTTATAACTTATAAAATTTTGGTCTTTCTAGATGGAAGACAATAAAATACATTAATAAAAATACGACAATGATATCACACGTAGTTGGACAAGTTTTGCACATTTTGGATGTAACCCCTCAATTAAGTTTTGACATATTCGTGAGTGACGTATTAAATAAATAAAAATAAAATGCCCTAGAACATAGATGGAATATGTTTTTCTGATTTGCCACTGTCTGAATTTTATTTTATGTTCAGATGCTCTATTATTAAGGAGAACACATTCTTATTGTGAAGTTGTAATTATTCAGAACATAGGTCTGTGATGTTTTAAATACTAATTTAATGTATTAATTATAAATATATACATATAAAATCCATTTTGTCGAAAAATATTGTTTTTGCGCTACCGGGATTCGAACTTGAATCTCTATTTCCAATCCGGGGAAGTACACTACCAATTGTGTTATAACGCCAGTATTTTTCATGACAAATTTTCGAACCTATATGTTACACTTTTTCAAATTAATACATCCGTTGTTCCATTATTTTTGAAAGCCATCTACTTTATTTTTACGGAATCGTCAGTCGGTTTACTCAAAGGTATTTGTGATTCCGTAAAAATAATGTAGATGGCTTTCAAAAATAATGGAACGACAGATGTATTAATTTGAAAAAGTGTAACATATAGGTTTGAAAATTTGTCATGAAAAATACTGGCGTTATAACACAATTGGTAGTGTACTTCTCCGGATTGGAAATAGAGATCCAGGTTCGAATCCCGATAGCGCAAAAACAATATTTTTCGACTAAATTGATTTTGTACATATATATTTATAATTAATACATTAAATTAGTATTTAAAAGATGTTCTATATTGTTTTGTGAGAAATAAAAATGATTTATACATTTATTTAATTTAATTCACTGCACATTATTCTATAAAATGTTACACATTTTGAAGCCTAAAAAAACATATTCTATTTTAAAAAACTAGTGATGTAAGACATGTTATTATGTATTGTGTTATTTTAAATATATTTTCTTTGTATTTTTAATTTGTATAATATAAATACAGATTTTTTCATGTTGTATTATGTTATTTAATACAGTATGTCCCAACATTAACAAAGATGCTTTGCAGAATAATGATGAAATAATATTTAAAAATCTAAAATTAAATTTCGTCAGTGTAAGTTTTATTGCAATTATGCAACGTAAAACATAGAGGAAAATTGATTTTTGGTCTGAATTATAACATTCGTCAAGTCGATATAATGTGTGTGTACAACCTGGCATGTATGTACATCTTACCAAGTGACAAACCAAGTGAAATATTCAGATACAATTTTACCTTGGATGCTGTAGGACGATATGTGAGAAGTTGCAGGTGCAGTTCTAATTGAATAATATGATAAATATGAATTCAATATATTAATTAGAAAGATATAAATATAAAATCAATTTTATCGAAAAATATTGTTGTTGCGCCAGTTATCCAACTATGCTACAGCGACAATTTTCGAATTTATATGTTACCTTTAATTAATACATTTAATCATTCCATTATTTGAAAGAGCCATCTACCTTATTTTTACAGAATCTCAAATACCTTTGAGTAAACTGATAGCAGATGACAGAATTATCCCGGTTAGGAAAGAGATCCAGGTTCGATTCCCGGTGGCGCAACAACAATGTTTTTCGATAAAATTGATTTTATATGTATATCTTTCTAATTAATATTTAAAATATCACAGACCGTCACAATATCATTGTGTTCTCCTAATTGAATAATATGATAAGTTATGGATATGTTGTAAGAATTAGACAGTTGTGTGTGAATACCTGGTACCCCATATATTACACCACGCGCTTATGTGTTCTTTTGAATATGATCGCGGATTGCGTGTGTAAGTGGACAAAGTAGATTGAGAAGAGAGATTGAGATTGACAAGAAAAACTACTCACAATTGACAGAAGTTTATTGATGCACAGTTAGTTAGAACAATATGCAATAAAAAATCTTCAACGAGGAGGGTCTGCTAGTAATTTGACGGGAAGGCAGCTTCTGGGAAAGCGGCACGTAAGGGACGGCCTTCAGACGGCTGCATGTGTATTGCATTGGCACACGTTGGGGTTCAGTATCAGGCTATCAGGAGCCTAGTTTTACACCCAAATATCTGCTAGGTGCATTCTAGGGCTGTTGGCGATGTTGCTGATAATGAAGGTAATCGACTTCCACAATACATACAATTCCGACTGTATATAGGTTATGATGCTTTATTTATCTCTCATATCTAATTAGGGCAACCATAAATTTATGAAGCCAATAACAAACACCATAGTAGGAAGGACAGTATTATAGAAAATATATTCTTTATTACCTTATTAGCTGGTTTTACCATCATAAGACATCCGTCAAAATAATATGGTATTTTGAAATCCAGAAACTACAATAAAATCTATAACTACTCTTCTGAAATATTATGGTTTTTATATTTGTGACATTAGAAATATACTTTTCAAAATCGAACACGTCCATGTAATTTCCATTCAAATTTTCTTACACGAGTGACATCTTTAGACTTTTATATTATTTATAATAAAAAAAATTATATGTTATTCGAACATTTAAAATTATATATATTCTAATATTTTAAAGAAAAATACAGCCTTCTAAAATACATACTGTCTGTAGAAATTATGAATGATTTTAGAGCACTAACAGTTAAGTGTGGTTTTTTGAATTCAATTTTAAAAACAATAACAGAAGTTTACAGCAAAAAATATTTTCATTGAAACAATTTGATAGATGTCAGCCATGATTTTTTGGCCTATAGTTGTACCATTTGCAGTCACCATTCACAAAGCAGAATCTTCTGGGAATGTAGTGGTGCTTTTGAAGAACTGTGTCCAGGAACACTAACAACATCCTCTTTTCATCTTTTATGAGTAAACATACCAGAAACATTTTGTTCTGGTAAAAGTGAAAAACGAATCAATAACCTTTAAAGCTTATTTTAGGTGGAATCCATTTCCTACGCTTCCGTAATTTTCAAAGTTGATACAAACGTACATGTAGGGGACAGCGGTTCAAATTCACCACCATTCCCAGCCGGCATCGATGCTAGCGAAATAGTACTACCAGCCATAATAATACCAGTAATAGTATTGCCAGTCTGACACGAGGAGATCTGGTTCGATCGCCCGCAGACTACACCTTCAGTTCCGCCGCAAGCCACGACGGGTCTGGGACCGATACCAAACATCACCGACTCGCTTCTCTATATTTCATTCATCACACTTATCTTCTGTATTTCTCTCTCTGAATAAACGACACTACATCAATTGCACGTTTCATTCACACCACCTACCTAACCCCCATATATATAATAGTTTTATTGGTTATCTATGTTATACATTGGAATAAGTAAATACAGCTCAACGTTATCAATGACAAATGGTCTTCCTGATCCTGATGCATCTTTAAATGTTTCATCATAGGAAGTAAATTTTTTAAACCTGCTTATACTTTAATACATAACATAACTAACCAGAATAATAAAATTTGATGATTATAAAAATATTAATATCCATGTTTATGCTACGTGCTTTGTAGAAATAGTTGACGATAGTTGACCATTTTGTCAGGGTCTCAAATAAATCCATCTGTTATTGTTGTAAAGGTTCATTCGGTTAAATGCTTCAACCAAATCCTTAAGTATTAAGTAAGTGTTCATTGGCAAATGGCCCATTGAAGTGATCATGAGTAACTGACGTCAACTATGTCGTGCAGCAGGGCAGTAATGACAGTTACACCATTTTTGCTGTGAAGTTACATTTTCAGAATTTGTATTTTAATACAAATTAAATTAATTAATTATAAAGATATTTTCTGTATATCTTTCTAATTGATTAATTTAATTTGTATTATTTACACCATTATTTAATCTGTTATCGTGACTGTGACAGTCTGTTATTGTGACTGATATTACAATCAGTGGCATAACTATGAATGCAGAGCATTGGGGCACACATTAAACAGGAGCCCAAAAAGTTTCCGCCCAAACATTCAATTGAAATCAATATATTTGCGAGAATCTTTACCATTCCCAGCGTTAATGGTAATCCACAATAAGAAATAGAATTATAACATTTAAAGTTTCTCATGTGTACTGATAAACATTTGATTTCTTGTATTGTTTATGCCTGCATTATTTTTATTACACACTATTATTAAGGGCGGCTTTCGGCCACCCCCTTGATTTTGCCACCACAGGTAGGCGCCTGCTTCGCCTGTGTGTAACGCCGGCGCTGCATATATACTAATACTTATTTAGGGGATCCTTTTAACCATCTTGCAATAAGGCCCAATTTTTATACTAGAAACTTAACTTCCAACAGTTAGTTTTGGAGATTTAATTTGTTACAATTGAACACAATAACGGTTTAACCATCACAACTAGGTAGAGAACTTTAATTTCATATAAAGTAAGTACATATAAATATTTAGTGTATAAATATGTTATTAAGGAGAACACATTCTTATTGTGAAGTTGTAATTATTCAGAACAATCTAATTCAATATAATTCTGGCGTCTGTAGTCGGTTTACTCAAAGGTATTTGTGATTCCGTAAAAATAATGTAGATGGCTTTCAAAAATAATGGAACGATAGATGTATTAATTTGAACAAGTGTAACATATAGGTTCGAAAATTTGTCATGAAAAATACTGGCGTTATAACACAATTGGTAGTGTACTTCCCCGGATTGGAAATAGAGATCCAGGTACGAATCCCGGTAGCGCAAAAACAATATTTTTCGACATAATTGATTTTATATGTATATATTTATAATTAATATATTAAATTATTATTTATAAATATGTTAATTTTTTTTAATTTACACCTTTTTATTTTTAGTGAATAACACAACCATTAAATCTCGGAAGAAGTAATGGTGAGGAGGGCCATGAGAATGTATGGCAGTGCACAGTGTGACTAAATTTTCAAACAATAGAACAGTTGGTGGCAAACTATCGTAAGACTGTTTTGTTCTCAGTGTGCGCTTGCTCTAATAGATCAAAATGGCAGAAGTGAAAAGAACATATGTACACATACAAAGAATAGAATAGCCCTAGAAAAAAATCTTTCATAACCAGAACATTAGAATCATATTACGGTATATTAACTGGAATTGGGGTTATCAGAAATCCACTGACTCTGACTTATTTCATAAAAAATTATGTTCTATTTTAATTAATCAATAATATCACGGAACTTTATAAAGTAACAAATGTGTAGGCTTCAGAAGTCTAGAGCATAATATGTGTGGGAAGGTTGGTTGATGTTCTGGTAAAAACCATTTTTATCCGAACATGTTTGTTCTCATCGGGGAGAAGCCACCGAGAGCAAGAAACAACACAGAATATGTAAAAACGATGCACGGTTAGTGAAAGGTGAGAGTCAGGATGTGCATCTGCGGTCCAGTGGGTTTGGGTATTTGGATATTGGATTATTTCGCCGACCGCTTCCTCTGCTGCATGTGTTGGTACACATCTGTGGTGCACGTGTGTCATGCCCGCCGGGCGGCGCAGTCGGCCTTCCTCAAACGTTTCCGCTTTGTACGCGTAAGATGGTGCAATACCAAGAATTGACAGAACTAGGAACATCTGGACGATGCGCGCGAGCCGCCACATATGTATGGAGCGAATGAGTTCCTTTTAGGCAATGAATAAAATAAAATAAACGTTTAAAATGCATATCGCTTTTATTTTCTATAAAACAAAAGAATGCCATATAAACATGAAATCAAAGAATACCATATAAAGTTGGTATTCTCTCTTAGCTCATTGAACTGCGCAGATAGGTTTTTATTATTTTCAGTTTTGAGAAACTTCTCTTCACGCATGCCACGATATCGGTCAAGTCAAAAGGTTACAAGGAGTTACAAACAAATTAGGAAAACCATTTTCTAACTTATTTTGGCACAGATAGTTCAGCACATATTCGAGTTTCGCATTTTTCCATGACTCATGACTTATTCCTGAAAGATCAGAGCAGAGAGCTGCCGCGTGAATATCTTTTAAAAAAGATGGGTTTGTCCAGGGCTACGCCGGGCTAGAGCTGTTTCCAATTTGATGCACAAACCCACGAGTTCTTTGGAAGTTTTCATCTTGAGATCACTTATATTGTACCTATGGAAAACCAAATAATTTTGCAATTTCATTCAACTGTGTGAAACGTTATTTTACAGAACTAATTGCCATGTCCATCATTGCAAAATAGTAATTTACTTTGAACTTCTCTTTGGAGTCAGCAATGAGTTCATCTTCTGATTCGTAAGCGACCAGTTTCCTTTTCATCATTCTTATCTCTGGATAAAAAATTGTCTCAATATTAATTTAATTTAATTAATTTTAATTAATTAATTTTAATTTAATTTAATTTAATTTAATTAATTTACTGTATTCTCGAGAGTAAAGAGTAAAGTGCTTCTTTTGCAGCAGTTTACTGGTCAAATTGATTTTAAATAATATAATGTGCCATGTTACAACTACCACAACAAACTTATATGAAGATATGCTGTTTAGAAGACCTTCAGCTTCAACCTTAGTTATGGTACCAGAGGAGCCTTTGAGAGTTGAATCTTCAGTAATTTCAAACAATGCATCATCATGTGCAGTAAATGGTACCTGATGGGAGTCAAATGATATATGACGTTTCAGTATATCCCATTGATGTGGAAGCTCAGTAAAGAATACATACAGTTGTTGTATATATCAAAAAAGGCTGTTGCTTCATTGCAACATGAGACAACGTCATTTACCACGAGGTTCAGGGTGTGGAAACTGCAAGGGACATAGAAGGCACACGGATTAATATCCAGAATTTTCTTCAGCAGACCTATTTCCTTGCCCTTCATATTGCTTCTGTTATCATAACCCCTAACCTAGTAGGTCTTCAATTGACAATGACAAGCTTGGAGCTGATTGATCAGAACATGAGACATTGATTCACCTGTAGTTTCGGTTAGTGGTACAAATCCCAAAAAGTGTTATTTTATGTCCACAAGGCTGCCTTCTTGGAATTTTTCATCAGAAGATTGAAATGACTGTTCCTGAATTGTTTGAGGTAGGTAGAGGCAATGTTTACATTAGTCAAAGTAAAGGCTTATTAAGTAATTGTTCCATATGCTTTTGAATACAATTCTTGTTTTAATTTTGCCTATATTTCATTTTTTTTCTCCCAATTTGCTCAATTTAATCGCTGTTTGATTTTTTACTGAAAATCCGCCCTTTTGCCGCCCCATGGAGACACCTCGTTTTGCCTTATGGTAGAAACGGCCCTGCGGCAATATTATGTATAATTAATTAACTGATTGATGATAAATAGTCTTGTATTTATCAATAACTCTTTTAATCAGTGGCGTACTATGCCAATGCAGTGCATAGTTGCACGTTAAAATAAGCTACCACAACATCCCAACCGACAATACCAAAGACCTCCGACCCACCAGATCGGATCAAGAACACCACACGTTCGGGTAGACACATCTGATTCCCTGATCATTTAGATATGTAAATGAAGTTTAGGCATAATAAACATCTGGGCACAATAAAAATGACAGGAGGCAAACCAGGCAACTCACCCGGGCTGAACTCGGGACGATCAACATCGCAGCATTCCTCACTCCTATTCCATTCATCAAGGAAGCCGCTGGTTGGGAAGTGATGTGGCGGCTCGCGCGCATCGTCCAGATGTTCCCCGTTCTGTCATTTCTTGGTATTGCGCCATCCCACGCTAACAAAATGAGAATGTTCAAGGAAGGCCGGGCATAACACACATGTGCATCAACACGTGCACCAGAGGAGGGGGTCTGCGAGACAATCTGCGACCAGTACCCGAACTGAATGGACCCCAGATGCACATCTCGACTCTCACCTTGCACTAACCATGCATCGTTTTTCCATTCTGTCTTTCATGTATTCTGTGTTGTTTTTTGCTCTCAGTGGCTTCTCCCCAATGAGAATAAACAAGTCTAAATAACAATGGTTTTTACTTAAACACAACCAACCTTCCCACAAAAATAGTAAATTTTAAAAAACCCCATTTATTTCTATGACCTTCTGGACGTTTTGGATTTTCTGTATGTCTATGTCTTGGATATAGTGTCATTTGACAGTAAAAAAAAATTTTCGCCAAAGTAGCGAAAATGTAGAACGTATTTTTGATATCTCTAGGTTAAGATTATTTGAATGTTTTCTCTTTTACATATTCAATAACAGTACGTTAATATATTTTCAATTTGAAATGAAGTGTACATTGTCTTTATTACGAATAAGAAAAAGCATACATGACATCTGTCATCTTTCCTTATCTATACTGTCTATACCATAGAATAGAGCACTTTCCGCAATGTCGAATCAACGATTTTTAGTTATGATTTTCATCGGATTCCAAATAACATTTTTGTGTTTTTTATTGTCTATCCGCGAACAAAGTGGAATAATTTTAATTACATCGAGATATTATTTGGTTTATTTTGGGGAAAGCTCTATCATTGAAATGTAGATTTGTAGCGATCAGAATTCATATTCACCGCCAAGCAGTCTCACCAGTTTCATCGTTTCACAACGGCGGTCTTGCCGGCCCGCGCGCGCCGAGCGAGACCGCCGACTCGCTTCATTTCATTTCATAATACACGTGCACCTTCTACATCTCCACTCATCCATTATATTCATTCTCATCTGTCTTTGTTTCTATCATACCGTCAATTAACACCTCAACACGCCAATCTCATTTATTTCATTTAACCACCGTCCTAACCCCCAAAGATTCTATTGAGAGCTATCACCAATGGTAGCGTAGCGGCCACAACAGCCCCCCGCACTCCCCAGCAGTAAGCAATCTGCTAGTATATATATATATATTTGGGGGTTAGGACGGTGGTTAAATGAAATACATGTGATTGATGTGTGTTGAGGTTTATTATGACAAATGATAAAAACAATGAAGACAGTGAATGAAGATGTATGAAATGATAAAATGAAATAAATTGGCGGTCTTGCTCGGCGAAAGCGAGCCGGCAAGACCGCCATTGTGAAACGCTGAAACTGTAGAGACTGCTTGGTGGTGAATTCTCAAGCCAGGCTTGTAGCAGCAGCCGGCAACGGTGTCGCTAGCGTCGATGCCGACTGAGATGGCGGTAGATTCGAATTACGATCGCTACATATATATATATATAAATGCCTAAGAACACATGTTTTTCTTCAGTACTACCACACTAAACGTGTGTGCTTATGAAAATAGGATTATGAAATTGCTGGTCTCTTGGAACGAGGCTCGAACCCCCGACCACTGGCGGTTACTCGTATGTGTATCTACAACCTGATACGACCTGCTAAATATGTAAACCCAGAAGAAATTCTATTATCATCTGAAGGATGTATTCATAATGAATATATCGAGATAAGTAGATATATTATTAAAAACTAGAAATAAATATTTTTTTTATAACATTACAATACCAAAATAATTTACTTTTATTTGAAAAAAAAAATTGAAATATATTTTTTCTGTTCATCCCCATGCGGCCGAAGCCTGAATACACTTATAGATTGATATAAATTATACACGTATTTATATTATGCAATTGTTTAAACACTTGCTTGCAACACGTGTAGTTTTAACAGGACGGTGCCACCTCATACATAGCTCGAGCTGCGCTTGAAATTTTGCAAGAAATTTTTCCCGGCCGCGTAATGTCAAAAAGTGATGATATCGACTGGCTTCCTCGATCACCTGATTTGACGGCTCCCGACTATTTTCTGTGGAGTCACTTGAAAGGAAAGGTCTACGCCAATAAGCCAACTTCCCGCCTCCGATGCTACGGTACAATATTCGAAATTAAAATGCTGAAATAAGTGTGCGAGAATGTTATGAAAAATATGGTTAAAGGAGCACGAATTTGTGCCGCTGCTAGAGGCGCTCACTTGGCCAATGTCATATTCCATGCATAAAATTAATAAACCAAATAATCGATTAATTAAAACCAAATTAAACAATTACGTTCCATTTCATAATCATTCATTCTGTAGTTAGTAGAACAACAGGTCCATTTCAAAAAACATATTTGCCCAATTTGTTAAAGTTCTGACGTTCTCCTTTTTACCGAGTTGAAAAAAAAGGAACTTGCTCGATTTTTTTCGATATGCGATGTTAAAAACCGCGTATCTCCATACTTCAAGAACTCGAACGGAAGAAAAGAAAAATAATTATTTCTTACTTTGAGCATGTTTCTAGAAGAGGTGGAGAATGGAGATAGCCTGAAGAAGTTAGTGATCAGTGGAAATATACGAAGACGAAGAGCGAGAGGTCCCTAGGTGTGTTAGACACAGGCAGAACAGGCGCCTGAAAATTTATAAAAATTGAATAACAAAATCCCAATAATAGTGTGTAATAAAAATAATCCAGGTAAAAACAATTCACAAAATCAAATCCAATATATTATCCAATTATAGTTATTCTCTAATAAAGCAGTAATTTGTAAACCCAAAAAGCCGCCCATGTCAGGTTTCAAAATGCCGGCCTTACAAAATACCGCCCCTAACGTGTGTGGCACGTGGGCGGTCGATTTATGGAGATGGTTTGAGAAAAATTGAAAACATCATCCTCACTTAAGTTACTAGGGTGGAAAAAAACAATTTTGCCTGTGGCAGCAAAAAGTCTAGCGCCGACGCTGGGTCAATCTTCAATAAAACGAACAGAGCAAGTCCGATAAATGAACGGAGTCAGAGAGAGAGAGAGCTGCCATTTGAAACCAATCGAATAACGAGTTTGCTGTGCGATATTAGTAGGTACCTATACTAACGTCATATTAAATGGCCGACACAAGGCACACGACATCTAAAGCACCGAGTAGGTGACTATTAATGTACCTACAGACTTCTTATTTCCTTCTTCATGTCAGTATTGCATATAGTAGCCTCAATCAGATGAAAATTGGCACGTAATACAATTCCACAAGTTCCGCTCCTGGTTCACTCACTTTCACGCATAATGTGAACGAAGAATTAGAAGAATGTTTCGTTCAATGCTATGGATAGGGTTTGCTGTAGTTGGATTTGTTGCGAGATTAAGACATTCGTACGTCGTGCTCTCCACGGGATTACGCGACATCCTTCTCCAGCGAGGACATGATGACTTGCAATAAATAATTACACACTGTCTAAAATATCAAAAGTAATATATAAAAACCAAAAATGTGTATTTGTATAAATGTAACCCCAGAATTGCAATGGGCAAAAGATGTCATATTATTTGCCCCGTTTTCGATACCGGATTGTTACGAACGTGGATCCATTTACGTGCATCTACCTACAAACAAACGAACACGTACATGATGCCATGTGTGACGCATTTAATGACAAAAAAATAACACCCGCAAGCCATATATGCGCCTAATTCTCACGTTTTTCGCAAGTAAAAATACGTGTTCCACAAATATTTATGTCACGTCCGCCATACACTAGTAAATAGCACGTAGGCAGGAAATTTGCCTATATGAGACGTCGGTAAATATTTTGTATCCAATTGTCTTGAATAAATCCAAACTATAACTGGACCAAGTACATTCTAAAATCGTAATACATAGTCTTCACCTTATCTAGAGCGCTGGATCATGTTGACCATAGCATTGCCTTAGGTTCTTCAGGCATGATGTTTTCCTTCTTCCAGGGTCCAACAATCTCTCCATGCATTACGAGATGTCATAATATCTCCAAAAAATAATATATATCTCATAAAGACGAAGCTATTTTTTATTGTATTTAATGAAAAATATATATAATTGTGTGTTCTTGGACATATTCAAATATTGGTAATAATATACTGGTCAAAATAATAAAATTGAAAAATGTTGATTTTTCAGGTGTATTCTAGTATAATGTGTTAAAATCATTTTAAAGATAAAGAATATTACTTTAATAATTTCAAAAAAATAATTAGATTCTCATTGTGACATATATGCTGTTTTAGAGAAATTAATTATCAAATTTAGTCCATAGATGGCGATAATGGTACTCAAAACGAGTCCACGCATTAACATATATACAACTTTCAAAAATTTGACAGATATAGTGATTGATGGGTGAGAATGGTCGCTTAAGTCAACCGAAAACAGGTCGTAAACCCGTGCTTCCATATAGTTTCCATTAAATATAATAAAAAATAGCTTCGTTTCTATGAGATATCTATTATTCGTTTAACAACAGTGCCTTTGTAGGTGAAAATCCAGTAATTGTGTGTGCTTGGGCATATGTCGCTGATAACATGTTCATTTGTAACTCTATCCATTCAGATTATTTTGAACATTTTTCAGCAGATCCACACCTCGAATGCTTCAAATCACCTTATCATTTCTTCGGTAAATGTGTTCATGTGTCCATTCCATAAAATAGCACCGAAAATACACCTCATTTCTATTCGTAATCTTAGGTTGAGACAATGACCGCAGAACATATTTTTCAACTAATGATGACATATTTTGTTCCAGTTGTATTAAGCTGTAAGGCGAAAGTCTTCATTATTTGGTTCAACGGACGTTGTAGATCCTCATTGTTCAAAATCTTCCCATTTAAGTTTAATAAACCTTAAGTAGCTTCATTCAATATTTCTTTTGAATGAAGCTACTAATTTTTTATGGTGACGGTCTAAAGCTGGTATGGAATAAATTGAAGAAGATCAACTGCGAACATCAGATGGTGAACGACTATTCGAATTCCTGAGGAAGTGAGAACATGGATGATGCAGTAAATGTCGTCGAAAACGAAAACAAAATAACATAGTCATGATTAATTGGTCACACCGTACCCCGTGGAGGTATGCAAATAATGTGGATAGATCGCAAAACTCTTCTGTCTAATAATACACAATTCTTCCATTACCATGGACGTCTTCTATTTCTGATGCCATCACAACATTCGCGTCATATACCTTTATTTCATACCATGGACGGTGAGACGCACGAATGTCTCCATTCTGCGGGAACTGAACATCAAGCACAGACTCTCAACCTGCAATCTGAGATGAATCTTTCCATTTTTGGGCGTCTTGCGAGAAGGGAAGTTGCTTGTTGTGGTGGGCCACGTCGAAGGTCTGTGAGGAAGAGGATGATCCTTCACCCGTTGGACCGACCGCGTGGAAAAGGCAACAGACACTTCTTTGGTGACAGCCCTAAGGTCTACCTAGAAAAATTGAGGAGCATAGTCAAGAGGGAGAGATCGAGATCCTCAATCATGAAGGACCGATGATGATATTTAAAAATTTAGTCCATTAGAAACATACGAACAAAATAGTTGATATAGGGTATAAATATCTGTTACTGGGTACTACTGAACGTTTATTTAACTAAATAATAAGATAAAACACTTTGATTAAACCACTATTTATTGATTAATCATTAGTTCTTACTTGGTTACCCATCACTTATATTTTTATTGTTTTTGCTTGCATTTTTAATTTTAGTATACATTGTTTCCTAAAGAAGATACCATAGGTATCAAAACATGTTGATTTATCATGATAATATGTGGTCACAAAGTAACTTTGCTAATATTGAAGAAGTTTATATTATTGATACAATCGGCGTTAACTTTGTAGAGTTTCATCATAATGGATGGATATAAATGGAACAATGTTATTACTCTATCTGAGTTTATTAGCACTACTCGAAACTCAAGTAGAGTAATAACATTTTTTCACTTATATCCACCTAATTGAAGAAGTTTGTTTAACTAATCAATTATTGTTTGTATTACGTCTTTCTGCTTACTGGTGCAAATAAATAAATGAATATAAATATTTGGTAGGTATGTAGGAAAATATATTACGAGGGTAATCCAATAAGTTCCGTTCCGCTTTCCCAACTAAAGTTGGTTCGACTTCTTACCCCATCCTCTTAGTATTCCGCAGGTCACGCCCCATAACACGTATTCTTGTTACTGGTAACGAGACCTGGGTGTCTTATTTTATCCCAGAGAACAAGCGTCAATCCATAGTCCACATCTCAACTCTCAGTGCCTGCCGTAACTGGGCAGTATTGGATGGGAGGTTTTCGACCATCCACCGCACTTTGCTTCGAGCGATTTTCACCATTTTTCCAAGGTCACAGAGTTCCTAGGTGAAAAACGCTTTAAAGATAATACCAATTGACAATTATTGATTAAACACTCCGACGGTGAATGACTCGTATAACGGGATATTAAAGCTCGTGGACAGAACTAATAAATACGTCAATGTAAAAGGTTATTACGTATATTGAGAAACAGATTAAGATATTCTTAATTTTTTTAAGATAGTGGATTACCTCGTACATTATTGTGAATATCTTCAACTGTCACTTATTAAGCAACTTCTGGTATCTCGACAGTATATTACAAATGTTTAGGCTTCTTGCATGATCTAGTAGGCATCAAGGGATAGGTGGCTACCCAAGCTGCCAAAAAAACGCTGTATATTTTTGTATTTTCCGCTTGACCTTATTACCTATATTACAGAATTACTGACGCCGTACGTTGTTTGTTGTCGTCGTAAGCAGAATAACCCAGAAGAGGTTACGACATCTAGGAAGCGTCACGCAGCAGTTGTACGGGTAACTTCCGCAAACATGTCACTCAATGTTGTACCTAACTGTTTTGATCCAACGTCTTCCGCTTACTAAGCATTGTCAACAAGGAACTACCGCAGTGGTGGAAGAACTGTTGAGTCTGCCATATGGAAACCACTATAAAATGCCAGAATTTTCGAAAGAAATTCAGTGTATCTTTACGGAGTAGCCTAGCAGGTCACTACTGATCAACATGGAGAACCCGAACAAGTGTTTATTAACAGTTCTAATAATCTTGGCGTCATCTGTTCTGGTAAGACTTTACATTTATTACCTTACTTTATTACTTTATATTATTATATTATAAATGTGATTGTTACTATGGTTGTGATGCTTGTGTTCGATCAATCACTGGTAAACTACAAACTCCAACAGTTAAATCTCAGTTTACCAATCATCGAATAACGGTTTTGTTATTATCCAGCAGCTTTATTCCGGTTTGCACGCAATCGAAGCAGATCGTTAACGTGAGCTGTCCGAGCGTTCTTTGCGACTCTAAAATCCTCCATCCTCTCCCGTTTTGCACCGGTTCAGTACCTACCACTCGGTCAATCATAGTCTTTGTTGCTGTTTATAAGATATAAGAATATTAAATTAAGAGCGCTATTCTCTCTCACGTTAGCTACTCCCTTAATAAACTGGTGTCAAATTGTCATGTAAGCATATAATGCCGATTTTTAACTAATTAATTTACTATCACGCCGTTTTCTTACCATTCTCTCCGCGTTCATTACATGAATAAATATCTAATTATTTGCTTTAGAAATTAATGTATTAATTTTTTTTATATATTTGTGATTTTTAACATTATTTTAATACTTTTTTTTTATTATTAGCCAGTATTAATAATGAGCTTAAGATATTTATAAACTGCTATTTACACATTCTGCTTGATTCCTCGGCAGTGTAGTATTTAGTGTCCCCACCTGTCATGCGGGACATTTTTTTGAACCAGAAAAACATAGGAAAGGTACTCTATGCAGGGGCGGGTACGATACATGCGTCTGAGATATGTGAAGGCTTTTTTTATTTTCTTCACCCCCGGCACCGTAATTGCGCATAAAGATAATCATTGAAAGTCAATCGTTATATCGCAACATATTAAATAAATATACTTTAAAATAAATAAATTGTATTTTAACATGGGTGTGCTTCGAGAGGTGCAATTCCTCAAATCAACAGGTGCAAACGACTTGGCCACTCCTGGAAGGGAGGGACTTCATCTCTAATCAACAGGTGTGGCCAAGTTGTTATTTAAACCTGTTGATAAGAGGGAAACCATAGTCGTGATAAAAATAAAATTGAATAGTGTGTGTAGTAACAGTATTATTTATTTCGTCTGAACGTTCCGGATCGTTTTGAAGATTCCTTCAAACCTGAACCATACGCATGCGTTCTTCGAATAAATTAATTATATAATAGTGTGGCACAAAATATATTAATTAGAAAGATATATAGAAGGTGCATTATCCAACTATGCTACTGCGACAATATTTTTAGTGACAGATTTTCGAACTAATATGTTACCTTTTTGATATTAATACATTTAATCGTTCCATCATTTGACAGAGCCATCTACCTTATTTTTACAGAATCTCAAATATTTAATTCATATTTAAAATATCACAGACCGTCTGATCTGAATAATTACAACTTCACAATAAGAATGTGTTCTCGTAAATGGAAAAGGTTCACCGTAAAAATGTATAATTTCTCTAACTTTAAATTACGTATACCCGTTAAACGAATGAATTACGATTTTCTAATGACGTTCCATAATTTAAATAATTTGTATAGAAGAACCTTGTTTTGTTCTTGCTCGAACGCTATTTCATGCAAATGCTTCGATCAAATTATAATACTAACGCGCCTTATACAGATTTCAAAGGCTTGGGAATGATTTTAGTTTAATGCTTAAATATAAATGTAATATTTTAATGCTGTATATATGCATGTATTATATATACATATAAATATACTATTATTATTTTATTAATACAATTTTATGTATTTTAGATTTCAGGACAACGTCTCGATCATGATACCGACAAGTCAGGCATATCCGAAATATTGAAAGCATTCAATACAACGCAAACGTATATCTCGTCCATAATCGACGCGCTGAAGAATGAATCGATGTGTACAACATCTGACGGAATAGAACAGGAACCAGTCACCGGAGCAGACTATCCAATTATTGGAAACATCATACAGATACCAAGAATGTCGACCCATAACCATACTCAGTCACACCACACCGGTCACAAGTCACACCACAAAGTATTTCCACATCACGTTGAACCATTTGATCTTTTCATCCCGAACGAGGAAATTCCCGATATAGGAAGGATAGACCGCCATCATGGTGGAATGTCCGACGACAAGTAACACCGATTGCAGCTGACCAAATATTTTTTTAAATCAATCGTTACACGTGCATAGAAACCAGAAATCTATCTGAAATAACATCTGCTTTACAATTTCATCATACATGTATATTATTTAATATCTTATTCATTTATCTAAAAACCTGAAAACACATATTCTCCTGTTTTGTAAGCGCCATCTTTTATTCGGCAGATTCTGGAAAAATGTCAAGAAGTTTTTAATTTCGTTATAGCTACACTAGATAGTTTTGATACCCACAAACATCTGATAGTCGACAGTCTAATTATGTATAAATATAAATTTCTTAGATTTTAGTGAAAATTGTTCAAGTTACTTTTTAAAAATTGTTTTATGAACCTAGTTTAATATTTTAGATTTTAACAGTCAGTTTAAGTGCTTGGACTCGGCTCTTTCAATGCCCCCTCGAATTGAAAATGAAAATTAATGAAAGAGTCGAATATTACTTTTTTTTAAATGGAAATATGACTGCTAACCTTGTTAAATTTTATAAAATTTTTTACTACATTACAAAAATTAATAAATAAATGTCAAAATTTTATGTTTTTTTTACACTCTTCTAAAACTGTCTCTTTCGTGCCACTCTCCCCCTACTTGGACCAGTTAAGATCCATTAGTAAACACCGGTAACAGGCACAGGTGCTGAGATTGCCGAATCCTTCTGATAGTCAAATATGGCCTTGATCCATAATACTGCACTCAAGAAAACAAAGATGAGCAGAACACGTTAAATATAAATAGAGCTTCCAAACCAATTTAAAATGAAACAGATTATTTATGCGATTTCACAATACTGGTTAGTTTTATTCTATTGTTATTTTTTAAATATTTCTTTATCTAATCGCATTATTTTCGTTGTATTTTGGTTTAACGTTTGACCACAGCTTCAAATACAACGTGTGTTATCTAATTGAAAATCGTCCGTGATATCGCATGCAACAATAATGATACAATGACTAGATATATTTAAAAGATTTTAAGACTATATGTAATGTATGAGAAGTAGTATTAGACGGTTCGCAGTCATTGACTGGAATTCCAGAGACAAAACCCTTGGACAATTTGATAAAAGAAATGCAACCAAGTATATTGCACATATTTGACGCCTGGGTGTAAAATAAACAGTCCAAAGTATTCTAATAAGCTGGGACTTGAAAATGTCTTTCAATAGTAGTTTCAGTACCAATTTAGTATATTCTCATCCGGATCACCATTTTTGGAGAATGAGAGTTGAGAGTGTGGTTAAGATTGAATGTTATGAACCTGCACACATGTTGTAAGAATTGTATTATATTTCACACATATTTCACCCATAAATCACGCGTTCGTTGTCCACCCCTAGAGCAGTGACTATCAAAATTGTAAAAATACCTGTAACCCCAACATTAGATTCAAATTGTCATCAACCTTTTAAAATTATATAGTATCATTAAACACACACTACTGCATAAATATTATATGGACTCATTGTTAAGCAGCTCTGTATTGAAATGATATAAATATTCTAGCTTAAGAGAAAAATGTACCAATCTGAAAATGGCTGTGAAAAAGTGTTTTAATTAAATCAGATAAAAACATATTTTACTCTCTCATGTTCAGATTCATTAACAGCCCTGGTGCAGACCCTGGCCTCTTCAAGTTTCGCCATTCCGATCTGACCTCTGCTGTCCTTTTTCAGTTTGCGATAACGCCCTCGTGCAGTCGCTCGTGCATAAACACTTTGAGGGATGTAATAATTGCCCAAAACACTATCAATATAAAATGACGTCATGATATTAAATACGGTGATCGATACGGATGAAATGTGAATAACCTTTTAATTCTTACACATGCACATCTTCCCTCGTAAAAGTTACCTGTATAAGTTCATTCATCATTCACAGCGTACCCAGACAAAACTTTCCATAACTTAATTCTAATTACTCTTTCTTACCCAGATCTGCACAGACACATTTTTTTTTTATTCTTTGTAATTAATTTGATCCATGCACCGTCTTGTCCTGGGTATCCGAGATATTTACCAATTTGTGTTGGTTTTATTAATATAATTATATATTAATACATTTGATAATAGTTGGTACCTAGGCATCTCTTTATAATTGAAACAATATTAATTTAGACTCACTCTTTAGACAGGAGCCCTTACATAAATATTTTTTTAAATCTAAGCCAACCTGTAATGGATATTCCATTTAAATGCCTAAAAGCAGAATATTTTTTTTACTAACTTTTTACTAATTCAGTTCTTAATGGATAAACCACGTAGAATAATATTCTTATACATACTTATTCAGTAGGCCTTCTAATGCAAAAACATTGTAGCTTAATTATTTTAGTTACGTTATTAATTGATTTATAAATTATCCTAAGACATCAGTAATAGCGTTTATTAACTCCAGAGATTTATTAAAGGTATCTGTCCAATATATTGGATAATACATTTTTCAATGATCGGTGACGTTCAATATAAAGTATAGAAGAAAAAAATAATAGTTAGATTAAAATCAGAGACTAGTGTTGGAGACATCAGAAACAGAGAACGTTCCCGAAAAACCTGGCAAATTAGGTAAACTAAAGAAGAATTGAAAATTCGTCGAGTCTGCATGAGAAGATGTACTGTACCTATTAGAACGGGTGTACTCGTACACGGATGAGACTTGTCTCGAAACTTGAACAAAGTCGACAGTACAAAGTTGAACACGGATCGAGCTGTTATTCGTTTTTTATTGTATTTTGTACACAGAGCAGAACAACCAAGCTTTGCTGTCAAATCTCCGAAATAAATATTTAAAAAAAAAGTATTTAGGTACCTTACATAATAAATGTTTAAAGAGATAAAATAGTTTATTATACGTCTATGCTCATATGATTTAACTTTATTTTTTCTGTTGATGTTTTACATAAGTTTTATATAATTAAATGTCCTCGTGTTTTATCTCACCATTAGCAATAGCGTAATATATAAGATTTTGTGTGTCAAGCTTTGTTATGCTACTGATATGAAGATTGTATGTTGATTGGTAGGTATACTGTTTTCAGTGCTTTATTTTGTCGCATTTGAAGTCAATTTACATTTGTTTTATTTCCCGGTTCAGCAGAACCGTGTCATGAACAGGTACATATTATATACAATACTATTTTTCTCTTGAAATTCTCGTACATAATTAATTTTGTATTAGCATATTTTATGGAACAAGTCAGTTAGTCTAGCCATTGATTCCATCATTTTTCTGTTTTTAATTATTTAAATAGTTGGTTCATTTGAGATGTCTGTCTAGGATAAGTCATATGTAATACGTATGGTCGAGTCTAGTAAGTGTTTAATTATGTTATTGTTATTTTTACATCGATTTGATAAACTTTTAAAGCATTTAAAGCAAGATTCAATTTAAAGACGGTTTTCGTAGTCCAGTGGGCATGACATTGGCTTGTCAAACCGAAGGCTCCTGGTTCGATTTTCGTTAAGAACACGTAACATGTAGGTATTCCATTCTCTTCATTGGTTTTTGTGATGTTTTTCACTACATTAATTGAGCTCCATGGCCTGTTGTAGTGTTAATAACTAAAAATATTTGTTTAAAGTATGAAAATTACTATTTTGTCGTTTATAAAAATCTATCAGTTTTCTACGTTGTTAAATTTTTTTTTTTTTTTTGAATTAGCTTTCACCTTACTTTTGTAATTTAATAAATATACCTAGGTTTATTAAAAAAAAAATTAACTTAGTTGGTAGTAGTAGGGTAAAGTAGCTATCATTAAACAATTTGACTTTGATAGTGTTATTTACCACCTGTTATTGATAAAATAAAAGCAATAGTTCTTTTTAATGTATTTTTAACTCTATTAATAATTATAGCCAAATAAAATTAACAATTTTTTGAAAATTAAAAGGAAAAATTAAAATTTTGGTCGTTACCTTTATTGAACCATAGGCACGATGATTGGTCCAATTAAGAAGCTTTATAATAATCATATTTCAATTTAGGTAGAAAACAATAATACATGGTTTAACAATACATATAGATATTTATGTACTTTTAAAATAAGCAATATTAACTTTGTGGTTAAAATTCATATTTTTATTTGTTATCTTTGTTTTATTAACCACTTAATTGAGTTTAAATACATCTACTGGTTACGAAAAATACCATTTTCTTCTTCAGGATGTCATTACTAACTAAAACATATATTATTGTTTCATTACCAGAATTTATTTTTAAAAAATCAATTAAAAAAAAAAAAACTACAATTATTTAAAAAATAAATTTAGTACCTAACTCAAATTGTTACTTGAGAATGGGACCTTGTAGTTAAATTTAGTTGGTTGTTTATAATTTTTTAATTAGTTTTACATGCTTTATTTATCTCCAACGATTCCAAATTATTTAATTTGTGACCAACACCGTTTACATGCAAAATTATTCCCAATTTTTTATCAAAAAAATTACCATTTTCTATCAAATGATTAGCAAATTCTGAAAACCCACTATTGTTCAAATATCTCAAATGCTCCCTTACTCTTATATTAAAATTTCTACCCGTTTTACCAATATAAAATGCAGCACAATCCTTGCAACTAAGTTTATAGACACCAGAATTGTTAAATTTATCATCTTTGTCTTTAGAATTTAAAGTTATTTATGTATAAAATCCTACGCCAATAATCATTATTATCATTATGTTTTATCTGTGATTTATATAAAAATTGATTATTATATTCTTTTAATTTATTTTTTTAAATAGTGTCTATCAAACCTGTATTATACCCGTTAATAACTGAATATATTGAAATTGGATGTTGACATAGGAATATTGACTAAACGATGTGTCATGGAGTGGAACCCTGAACGTTTGTGTGATAATGGATGATTAGATTCATTATGTATGATAGTGTCTGTAAAAGTTGGTTGTCTAAAAATTTTCAATTCAAATTTATTATTATTTTTAATGAATGTTGGATCTAAAAAATTTAGGGTAGAATTTTTTTTTCATTTCTAATGTAAATTGTATTTTATTATTAAATGAATTAATGAAATTAAAAATTTAAATCTAGTAAATAGAATCATACTTACATTCGTTTTAGTTTGATGATTGATACACTGTGAACTGTTAATACAATCAACACACCGATGATGTCTCTCGTTCGCTGTGAGATACGGTAAGGCTGAGACAAAGAAGGGGCGCTCGGGGACTGCAATGATTGCTTCCTACCATCACTAACGGTTTCTAACATATTTTATTTCAGATATATGGTACTAGTGCAAGTAGGTGGGTACCTACCTATTGCACCAGTCATATAGGAAACGGTGTGCCTAGAGAACTGACTACAATTATTGCTCGACCACAATTCAGATCCTTGCGGTACGCCGAGTGAAGAAAACCATTTTTGCATAAAGTGTAAAAATGTTATTTTAAATATCTACGTCACAGGCGGTGCACAGGTCGGTACATGAACACATGACAACAATACACTGGCCAAAGGCAATTGCGTAGGTTTGACGATCACATCGTAATATGCTGATCGCTAACCATAAATCTTCCACACCACATTTAAAATCCTACTCGTTCTATTCGTCAAGATGTTTCATAATCTTTCAGTGAAATCCGACTTCCGATTGGCTCTTGTGTGCCACCAATCAGAAATAGAGACGCCTTCCTAATAACGCCTGCGCAATCCATTGTGCACATGTTGGGGCTGGGACGTCAGTTCTGTCGGATCCATTGGCGGTTCCTGTCGTGTCGTCGGCTGCGAGTTGGACCGGAATCATCATCAAAGTTTTCTCATTGTGTGTACTGAATTCAGTGAGTGAAGACTGTTGTGCATCTTGGTGACATTTGACGCACCTCTGAAGAGTTTCAAGAAAATTTGCTCGGTAAGTTTTTTTAATTATATCGCTGCAAAGAAGATTGCATTTCAACTTGATATGACATTGTTGAACTTTTAACCTGCGTCATTTTTTTTTTTTTTAATAAAACATCTGAACTTCTATAGGCATTATTTTTCTGTAACCATTATTTTTGTTAGCGTTATACATGTTTAATTATGTGCGATTAACTTGCCAAATTATATTTATTTATGTTTTATATCCTAATCATTTTTTTTTAATGTATTTTTGCAAAGAGTTATAAATATGCGATTAAAATGCAAGTTTTAGATATATGTACGTTGCATTTTCACATACTTATATTTAATGGCTTATGTATATGTATACTATATTATTTTATTATAGATCTTTACTAAATTTGTACACGTACGAAATGTAAAATATTAAATAACTCTTAAATCCCTAAATGTATCACCAAATACTATCAGCAAAATTCTATATATTTAGGGATAAAAAATTTCAATAGCCTCCCTACACAAATTAAAGAAATAAAGAATATAAAAGAGTTTAAAAAGAAACTAAATGAACACTTCAAAAACACATAATTGGACAATAAACAATATTACAGAATACTTCAGAAGCACTCAAATGAACAATTAATAGAATATTTAAGGTATTATATAAAATTATTGTAGTGTAACTCCCTCTCCAAGCACGAGAGCTGGTCTCTTTTTTGGAGAGGTAAGCGAAAGAGAAACCATGTAATTTAAAAAAAATGTAAAATACTTTATTCGCGCTATAAAAAAATTGTAAAAAATGTCAAATAAAAAAAAATTATGTATGGTTAGATTTTTTTTTTATTTTTCAAATCAGAATCTTCGAGACGCTGAATGCACATCTTCCAACGATGCCTATTCCTGTTTTATTAAATAATTCGTTCCGGCATCATCCCAGTAATGTTTTTGGTCAGCCGATCAAAGAGGTGGAAGTCTAACGGTGTTTTGTCAGGTCAAGACGGATGGCTCATCAATTAAAAGCCAGTGACATGCACGGCTCTCGCAACTGACGCGTTGTCCAGGTGAAAGATGGCATATTGTGTCAGCATTTTAGGTTTCTTTTTCTTGACTTCTTCTGAAATGGGGGTTACGAGGCTAGAGCAATACTGACCATTTATTGTTTGTCTCATTCAAGTCTCTAATGACCTTACAATACCATTTCTTACCTGCTGGAAAAACTGTCTTCGGAGGCGGTGAACCGCTAAGCTGCCACTATTTCGATTGTTGTTTGACTATGGTTGGTAGTGGTGGATCCAGGTCTCATTTATAGTCTCACATCGTTACAGAAAATAGTTGGGATTAGCGTTAAATATATGCAAACATTCTGGTGAAGTTAGTATATGAAAACGTTTTTGTTCGGGTAGCAGAATCCTTGGTAATCAACAAGCGCAATTCTTAAGGTAAGAAGAGTTCCACCAAAGAGGTTCCACTAATTCATGTAACATTTTTAAGACCCCTGCTATCTCCTTAATAGTAATTTAGCGATCTTGTGAACCAAGTCCACGTTTGTGTCGGACGTTTTTGGAATTACTGCCTTTAATGACCTACTGTAAGGGTTGTGTTCGATATCTTGCCTTCTGCATTTAAACTCGGCTGCCGAAATTCGTCAGCTCGCAAATTAAAATACCCCATGTCAAGGACAGAGGGGTGCGCAGTTAATTCTTGCAAAAGTTATCATCAATCATGGCCACGCAAAACATAGATTGCTCTAATGTTTCATCAGTTCCAAATATGTCTTGGCTTGTCTTCTTCACCCGTTATTTTTTCAAAGCATATAATATCGACAGGTTATTGCAGATATTATTAGATTTACCAAATTCAAATCTTTCGAGCACCATATGTGCGATATAGTTGCAACAAATTACACTGTTGCTCAATGTACTCAATTGTCACCGTTTATTGTCGTCAAATGTCGATGTTTGTATTAATTGCACTTTACCAACGTATTTTGATTATTAAACAGTGTGAAAGTTTAATCTATTAAATTCTTTGTATTATATCTCTCGATTTCCAGTGGTTTAGCCCAAAATTCGGATGTGTACCGATCATTATTTTGTTTGCAGCAATAGTTGGACTGTGGACATCCTGAATCATCATTTGTCTTAAATTTTTCATCCAGAATGTCTTCCAGAGTTTCCAGATGTTTCCAAAATTACTTTGAATGATGAGATGCAGGATCTGGTACTTTCCGGATGTCTCGTGATGTTGCCAAAATAATACATTTTCCGGGTTTTCAATACGATAGTATTATATCTGCTTTAATACTAAATTTTTATAACAATTTTAAAAGATATTAGATTATGGTGAAACCTGTCATTCCCGTTATCCGCGCACATACGATTCAAAGTGTTTGATCAGTGTCTAAACCTTTAATTTGTATTTTTATAATATCGATTTCTAAATCTGCAAAGCAGCTAACTCCATTTTTCTCAAATGTTCAGGAGCAACAAAAAACTGTTTAATTTTATAATTAAACGGATTACGAACATTCTAAAACCCCTTTCGGTAGATTTTTTATGCAGAAATAGGATGGCTGTAAAATTTTATTGATATTTTTATTTATCTCGTACGTATAGAGAATATTTGGAGTTAGGTAATTTTCCATGATAATGTAATGTAACCTTTATGATTTTTTTTAACAATTCTGAAACATAATTAGATAACTAACTAGGCAGAAAGAATAGACTAGTGTTGGCAGAAAGGATAGAGCATCACACTCTTCTGTCCTGATACACAATCCTCGCCTCATCCACATTCTTGTATCTTCTTATAAAAGTCTCTGATTATTTAGGTTTCTAACATGATCATCCTCCAGAATCTGATTTGTGTGGTCATGCCAAGTCTTCCGCGGACGTCTTCTATTTCTATCCGTGCCATCAACACTTGTGTCAGGTGAAGGTATTGAAGGTTTTTGCAAGAATCAACAAGGTTTTTCAGCACCTAGCACTTATTTATTATTTTAAGGTTATTAAATTTAATATGGGAAATATTATCATAAAATTCATGATAATCGGAAGGCAAAGAGGTTTTCAAATCCTGGAGTTCTTGGTACTTTCTGCTTTTAATTTTTAATCGTGCGGAATGCAGGTTAGGCAATTGTTCTCTTTTGTAGTAATAAGACTGTTACGACACTGTGGCAGTAGTATCATTATTCTAGTCTACAAATAGGCGAACTCCGTTGGCTACATAAACTATGTCAAACAAGCTTAATTTTACTGTTTTAGCAAAAAAAAATATATTTAAATGTTTAACTTATTTATCTTGCATTGATTAAAATCTATATCTATGTTGAAATCGTTGAATTTATGTAATTTTATCAATTAAAAATACGAGCTGTTGCAAAGCGACTTTATTCTTTGACATTTCATAATATAAAATGGCGAGAGTTGTCCGGTTTGCTGAATCGGTTCGTTACTGCTTGGAGTTAACTGTTATGTATGTGAGTAAAAAAGGAAAATAATGGCATCTAAAACGGTATTTTGACCATGGGTGGAGTTAGCGGCTTTGCAGATTAAGGTATCGATATGTATGATTTGTATTATATTTATCATTATTATCTAGTATGACATTAAGAATATGTTCTTCGTCAGTGTTGAGATCAATCAAATGAGATTCGGCTCGTAATGCACCTCCACAAGTCCCGGTCCTGGATCACTCTCACAGCTGACTCCAGGGTCTCCAGCCAGGCTGATATTTTGATGCGTAATGTGGCGTAAGAATTTGAAGAATCTTATGTTCACTATTGTAGATAAGGCTTGCTGTGGTCGCATTTGTTGCAGGTTTGAGGCATTCGTTCGTCGTGCTGTCCACGAGATGCGTAACATCCTTCTCCAGCAATACATTACCAAGGCATTTATTTTACGCTTGTCGCCATTGCGTACGGTCCAGGTCTCAGGACATTAGCTAGTCTTGCGTCTTCTAGTTTTTCTTGTCCTGTGTCACGACTTGTTTCTAAATCAAACTGCTTGCTCGCGAATTCTATGTTTTATAAAATGATTTCCAGTTCAATCTTTGTACTAGTCAGTCATCATCTTCTTTCAATCAATTGTATTAAAAACATTTTACAAATTTACGAATTTGTATGTAAAAATATCGTTGCAATCTGACTATATATGTATAAGAAAGGTATCTTAAAACAAACTTTTATATTACTAAGGATAACAGTCGTATTTCTCTAAACACACGAGTAAGTGGACTTTTATAATTTATAAACCACGAACATAAATATGTACATTGCATATTTTAATATCATTGGTTTATACAATATGCCACATACTTTTATCGAGATGCCTGTTCAGTTTTTTTTATCTATCTAATATTTGAAATATTGAATTACTTATAGTGGGAAAAGATTTTTTAAATGTTGGTTATTGTAATAATTATAATGAAACTAAATAATATTTGAGATATTAGATTGTATCGTTTTCAGTTGCACTGATTAATAGATTTTAGTTTTTTAAAGTCATAGTTTCGAATTCGAATTTTGGTCACCATCATCCAGTACATATTTGTTTAATTATTTATATGCAACTGTTCTTAGACACGAGTGAGTGAAGATGCGCGAAGATTTCTAATTTATATTTACAACGTAAATACTCTAATAAGATAATGTAGTTTTTTCCACACAATACTACTGAATCTGACGCACGTATAACGTCACCTCCGTATTCTGTGAAAGCATGGCTTGTATAAGATAATGCTTAACGTAAAAGGTCTCATACATAATTCGTCTGCCGCGCGAGTTTGAGCCGAACTTCGTATGAAACATACGCATTCATACAATCGAGATTCCTTTACATTTAGATGATCGAATTTTAATTCCAAAACGTTGTAAACCATCGTAGGAATTTGTGATAACTGCAAACGACAGTGCGTACGGAGCAAAATAGCTTGGCAGCGTTTACTTTTTTGAGACCTTTCAGACGTGATTTGATTACAAATTTCGAGGGGACCGCGCTTCGTCTGGGTTAATAACTCACGCTGCAAGGTACAAAACCTGTCCAGACGGGACAGAAGCGCCGCGGCTCCAAAAGGTGTTAACTGCTGCACGCTTCAATGCACTTCTGCTTTAGGGCCGCGCTCTTCGGATGCAGCGTGCAGAGTATTCCTTCGCTTTTGTGCGGTTATGAATCGTTGGGTTTTCTTTTGTTGTTCGGGCGAGTCTACTCGGGCCGGGGGGGGTCTCGACTGGATGGGGGCTCGTTCGCTCCGTTCTCCCACTCCACCACCTACCTAGGCCGAGGTATTCGATCAGGACGCGTGTGTAGCATGTACACGTTTCTATGGTCGGGTATTTGGCCCAGGGGACGAGCGCCCGCTCACAATGGTCGGTTTCTTTCGGCGGCACTTCGCCAACGACGCTCTCGGCGGCGGTTTCGAGGGGCCTCGCGTCGCTTTCTACTCGGCGCCGTGTCTCCCGACCAGTGGGCGCGTGTGAACCGGTACAAGCACGCTTCAGTCAGTGTTTAGTGTTTTCTTGGCCGAGCGCCATTGTCGCCGCCGTTCTGTTTGTCTCTGTCTCTTATCGGCGTCCCGGGCTAGTTTCGTATGCGGCCGACGCGTACATAGCACAATTATGTGTTTACCACGCCGGTCCTTGTGTTGTGTCTGCTTAATTTGTGGCTTTATCGTTGCCACCAGGCGATTGGTTCTCGATCTCACTCGCCATGTACTCGGCGTGTAAGCGAGCGGAAGTGACAAATCGCTGTCGCGCGGTTCTTTCGCTATGCGATGTTTGTTTGTTTTTATTGCCTGTGCACACATATCACACGTAACTTCCATGTTTTGTATTGAAGTTGTATTGTTAGAGCTGCGTCCACTGTGTTTGTTTACCTGTCTTTCGGATTACGACAATTATTGCCGTCTTTGTCTTTATTAGGTGAGATATGTTTTATTACAATTTATATTTTCTATTCATTGTAATGGTATGTAAAGCATCGCCACGCTTCAGTGATGTCCTGTGATATTTCACCAAATCGTTTGCTGCATTGAGACACATATTTCTTTCATTACAACTACAGCGAATTGCTGTTTACTTTGCCATTCAAATGGTTAAAAAAGTTTTTATTTTATTCTTTTAACATACTTAATACATTTATATAGATGCTGAATACTTGTCACGTCAATATTCTTACTAGTTTCACTATATATAGGCTAAATCTCTGAAGTTGATGATGTACGGTGCGATGAAGATCTTTAATGAAATGCCAGAAAGTATAAGAAAGGAGGAGAAACTACATAGATTCCAAATTAAACTAATCAAATATGTGCGAGATAAGTTGTGGCAAAGAGGAACAATTTTGATCTCAAGAACGATAAACGTCAAACAATTATATGTTATATATAACAATAACATGTTAATGCCAGGAGGTGGGGGGTTATGAAGATTTACCAAAATTAAATTACCAACGAATGAATCATAATCCTAATAGAACACATTCTTAATAAATATGCTACAGCGACAATATTTTTAGCGACAATTTTCAAACCTATATGTTACCTTTTTGATATTAATACATTTAATCGTTCCATAATTTGAAAGATAGTTGGATAATGCACCTTCCCCGGTTAGGGAAGAGATCCAGGTTCGAATCCCGGTGGCGCAACAACAATATTATTATATCTTTATAATTAATATATTTAATTCATATTTAGAATTATCAGCTGTCTGGTCAGACTTCCCCACGACTACCTTTAGTACGGTATTACTCAGCTGATCTTTGTCATGTCACTCCCACTGCTCCGATTATTTTTTCCATCAATAATTATCTACTACTAAGAATATTATTTATCAATACTTATCTACGCGGGCTATCCATTACCATTTTCGCTTTTTAGCAGAGGTCTTGGTTCGTTTTTTTCTTCCGCTTCTTTTACCTATTCCCAGCACACTTCTTATCATTCATCTCTGTGATCTATATGTTACCTTTTTGATATTAATACATTTAATCGTTAATAAAATGAATTGATAATTCTGGCGTCTGCTATCAGTTTACTCAAAGGTATTTGAGATTCTGTAAAAATAAGGTAGATGGCTCTTTCAAATGATGGAACGATTACATGTATTAATATCAAAAAGGTAACATATAGGTTCGAAAATTGTCACCTAATAATGCACCTTCCCCGGTTAGATCCAGGTTCGAATGTGTTTCGATAAAATTGATTTTATATGTATATCTTTCTAATTAATAATATATATTTAATTAATATTTGAAAATATTTACGTTTAGAAATAAGTAAGGCAAAATCCTACGAAAACAATTATCTTTAAAATTAATACGTTGACAAAAATACCATTTGTGGCAAGACAGAAAGAAATCACACATTATTTTCACAGTCAAAACAATAACAAACATACGAATATAATGGTGTTTCTTTCACAATAATTAAAGAATGATAAATAAAAATTAAGGTTGTATTATACAATGCAACCTCCTGTACAGGACTTGATGAATGCTCGGAATTGTAATATATATTATTTAAATATATTTAACGCTCAATATTTATAGTAAATTTATGACATTAACCATTTTTAACAACTAACAGAACTCTAATTTCTTACGGTAACACGAATTGACAGCATGGCTGCGTACGAGTATTTTATAAAGAGAAAGGATCACATAGGTGGTTTGGACATATGGAACGGATGAATGAGGAGAGAATGGTAATAAATATATATGACGCAAGTGTTGATGGCAAGACTTCGCGCGACCAGGTAAATCAGATACTGGAGGATGGTTCTATTAGAAGCCTCAACAATCGGCGAGCTTGTATGGGAAGATGTACGAATGTAGATGATGCGAGATTTGTGTGTCAGGAAAGAAGAGTGTGGCTCTCGGCCCTCTCTGCCTACTCCCGCGGAGAAACGGCGTGATGTTAAGTTAGTTAGCTAAATTTTTACTACATTGACTTTTTACCATCGCCCGTGGAAAAAAAAATGTTTGCGGGTTGTACGTACGTCAAATTTACTACTGTTAAAGTCGATGCCGCCTAATAGTGTGGCAAGGAGAATAATCATCTAATACCTACAATTTTTATCAAAATTGATTTATTTTAAATATTCACCCCTGCGTTCAAAGTCTGTCACTTTGCTGGCGAAAAATTTCAGTAATTTAAATTAAACAGCGAAATCATCATCAGACGAACTCTCATCATCACTGAAATAGCGGCATATTGAATGATTCATTAATAATAATAATAATATTGGATAATTTGTATAGCGCCATTTTCGTAAAAACTCTCACCTCAAGGGCGCTTTACACATAATATGTTTTTTAAAATTAAAAAATTGTTATTTTCACATATGGAAATGATTTTTTGAAAAAGTGCGCTCTTAGTTTCTTCTTAAATAAAGTCTCTGATGCGTTGTTTCTAATAACGGAGGGCAAAGAGTTCCACGCGAATGCCCGTTCACTAAATTTAGACTTCTGGCAACGGCTGATCGGTTCTACAACCCTTCCTGCAGCTGAAGTAGAGGCTGACCCGAGAGTTTGACGTCTACCATTCAAATTGTCTGGGATACAAAGTTCTCGAAGATATAGAGGCGCCATGTCGTGTGTCGCCTTGTACATCAACCAGCACAATTTAAATTCAACCCATTCAGGGAATCGGAGCCAATGTAGCTGATGTAAAAGGGATGTTATATGAGAAAATTTGGAAACTCCATATATTATCCGTGCAGCCGCATTTAGAATAGATTGTAATCTATCCAGCTGAAACATTGGAAGGCCAGCATAGATGCTGTTACAATAGTCCACACGTGACACCACAATGAGTAGACGGGCTGCCTCAAGAGGAAGATGTCTCCGAATACTTTTAATCTGTCTCAGGTGATGGCAGCATGCACTGGCAGTTTTACTGATTTGTGTATTCATTGAAAGATCTGAATGAATGTGCACGCCCAACAACTTAACTGCAGATTTAGCATTCGTAGACATTAATTCCTGTATTAAGTTTTGCCTTCTGGGTGTTGCTGTCCATAGTAATTCTGTTTTGGATGAATTCTATGTAAGTCTATTCTGTGCCATCCACCGCCTATTTTATTCACACATCTTACAATTTTTCTTTTTAATACCTATGTCTCACCCGGCTTGCAGAAAAAAATCACTGTCGTATACAGCAAATTTCAATGTGACAAATGACTTTTGAAACAGCTGTGAAGAGTCCGCCATATTTAATTATCGATTTACATTTTTACCATTGTATATCGGAGAGTAAGATTTATTTACTATCTACTGGATGTACCGTACTTTCTACATTTTTTTTTTTTACTTATTAACATTTTTTCTTACCATAGTAAAAATTTACCACTGATGACACAACCGGCCCTTAGACATATCCATTGAAAAACCTCTCGTCGAAAGAGCAACTCCTTGAACAGTGTGCTTGTCACTCATCTCGTGCACGCGCTGGCCTCTGTACTGCACTACCATAGAGCCTCCCAGCATATGATTTTCTCAAAGGTCATGGACTAATGTTCTGTCCAGTGCTCTTGACGATAGAGAGCACCAGAAGTAATGTCAGCACACAGCGTCATTCTGTTTAAAAAGTAAAAAACATGTCTAAAAATGAATGTCTTCACAACAAATAATACTTATTTATTATTATTGTTATTTTCAACAAATTTGTAGAGATAATATTGCAGGCACAGATACGTACGTACAATTTCTTGGAGTTTGCGGCAAAAGCTTGAAATCTTTTATGGGTTTATGAAATTGTTGTCTTACCGACTCAAAAGTGATGAATGTTAAAAAAAATCGCTAATGAAGATTTTGCTCAATTGTCTTTACTTAGCGCGGCACTAGAACTACCGTCTCAGAGATAACGTTGGTCATGAGACCTCGGACGCTTGTGGTCAGACCCACTTCCAGATCAAACGAATCGAATTTTAAATCGCGAATCTTTTAGATAGAAAATGTTACCCATCCAACATAGTTGAGAAATAAGAAGATAAGTCGATAATGAACGCAATAAGTAAGTTTTTATACTGTTATGGAAAAAACGCCAGTATCGCACGCAGCATCAGTGAGATCAGCACATTCTGGAGGAGACATTCCTCGCAGCTCTCCCGCGGAGTCTCGAGTCAATCTCATCCGGCCATCTAAGAACACGGTAATTTGATCGCTCATCGTGAATCGTACTGGTCCATGGGATTCTGCAAATCTCGAAAGAAGATTCAAAGATTCGCTACGATGTTATTTACTGTTTAAAAACCGGATTTTGAAAAAATAAATCTCAATTAAAATTGACACATTTCATTGAAGTGTCATTTTTCTTTGAAATGTGACCTTTTTATTCTGACGGTTATCTGACGAGCGTATTTAAATAATAATTTTAAAATTGGAACAACGTAATGCTGCTGCACTGTGGGTAGGCAATTGTAATATATTTCTATAATTGTTAGTAAAATTTCTGATATGATTTATCTATGAACTATTTATCTTCACGGTTCAAAATGTCGGTTATTAAAAATTGTTTGGTGATTTATCTATTAATACGGAAGAAGATTCAATTCCGAAAAAGTGACGTTTAAAAGACGTCCTAGGATGGGTTTTAAACAATTATCTACATTCAAAACAGCAGTACCTGTTGGTGTTCCAAATTTCTGACAATATAAATGGACTTGTTTGTTTTATATTAGAAAATGTGCTCCTAGAACTTCATCCCAATGTAATATTTATTATTGCAATGTAATATTATATTTATTGCCTGTCAAATTTCCGTACGCACCGGAGGACTTAACGATATTCTACATGAGATTACAACTATTAGGGATCCCAGTAAGAACTCTAACATTTCTCATTAAAGTCGGGATTATTCAGAATGTCCTATATTATTAGTATTTAAATAACTAACTATTCCACCTTTGCAGGGATCTGGACTAAAATATTTAGGTACCCCACATAATAAATAATAAAATCGTAATTAAAAATACACATGTAATAGCGACAAGCGAATATCTTCGAAATGTATTGCTCGAGAAGGATGTTACTTATTCCGAGAAGTGCCTTAATCCTGAAACAAAGCCAAACGCAGCAAGCCCTATCTACAGCAGTGTACATAAAATTCTTCGGCCACATTGTACCTAGATTGTGGGGACTGCCTAGAAGAGGAGATTATCCTGGGCACAGCTTCGGACCGAAGAGGACCTGGAGCGTGCCACAACGTTGGATATATGCGTCGGCGAATCTAGTTGAAGACCCTGGAGTCAACTGTGAGAGGTTGCAGTACGAGCCGAGTGTTTTTCTTTTTTGTTTCGCGCAATCACTTATTAGGTTGTCTTGACAGGCGCGAGTCGCCGTCACAAGCCATAAAATTCACAACGGTATGACGAAATCAAAAACAAACCATTCGAGCCAAAGGAACAATGTGTACTGTTTGGGAGTGGGCCAAGGAGTAGGAGCAAAACTAAAACTGGTAACAATAACACCCGCTACATTTTAGCAATGATATATTTTTTACGCGCGTGGATTATTTATGAATTATGTGTTCACCAATAAAAATAATTACGAATACGGAACAAGTACTTACTTACTTACCATCGCGCCGTTTCCCCGCGGGGGTAGGCAGAGAGGATAGAGCGACACACTCCTCTGTCCTGACACACACACATCCACATACATACATCTCATGCAAGCTCGACGATTATTGAGGCTTCTAACAGGGCCATCCTCCAGTATCTGGTTTACCTGGTTGTCCTCTACTTCACACTTGCGTCATATATCTTTCTTTCCTCATTCATCCGTTCCATATGACTAAACCACCTGAGTGATCCTTTCTTTATCTTACTCACTATACTAATATCAGCTTTACTTATTTCTTCATTCTTTACTCTGTCATAAATGGATCTGCCACATATACGCCTAAGCGATCTCATTTCCACTGCATTCAATCTACTTTCGTTCCTCTTCTGCCAGCTCCAGGCCTCACTTCCATACATCAGTGTCGGTACCAGGACTCCATTGTGACAAGTTCTCATTAGCTATAATTCCAATCAATACGCCGTTCACTTTATTCCCAGCAGTCACCCTCCTTTCGATATTTTTCCGTTTCTATCGAACTTACTTCCCAAACACAAACTCATCTACTTGTTCCAAACGTTCATTACCTACAAGTATTTTGCATGTTGTCTTGCTTTCCTCTTTCTCAAATACCATCACTTTCGACTTGTTGACATTCATCATGAGGTCGCTTTCCTTGCATACATCGTACATTCTACTCACTAGACTCTGTAGTTCTTGTTCATTACAGTACATACAGTAAACAGCATACAATCAAATCGCCCATAAACAGTTGAATAATTTCACAATATTGAGATAACCTGAGCCCCCACAGTTTACTTTAGGTTCTCTTAGCCTTACACTAATTTTAGACCTGACCACATTTGTCTGTCATGATATGCGCCTCATGCTTTATTTACTTTCATATACGTGGCTCGTTTTTTAAGTATGTATGTACCGAATTTTATTTTTTAAAGAAACACAACATCTATATTACAACACTACTTTCTTCGGACGCTACACACCTTAAACTATTTCTCAACATAGACACTATCATTATTAAGACACTTGTCACACCTGGGGCACCAATTTTTGTATACCTTCGCCGTAGAACGACTCCGCCTGGGATGAAAACCATGTCTGTACTCCGTCTTTGAGTTCATCATCATCATCAAAACGCTGGCCACCAAGGAACCGCTTCAGATGAAGGAAAATATTGAAATCACTTGACGTCAAATCGGGACACACTTGGCGATGAATGTCAGCTGGTTTCACGTTTTGTGCATTTAAGAAACGAATCACCAACGGGTTGATCTATTGTCTTGAACGTTTCAACCATTCACTACAAGATGGCCACACTGTTTGAATGTCGCTAACGCTGCATGCGGTGTGTCAACAGATGAAGGAAACCATTGATCTTGCGCAACATCACAACCGCAGCGCTACACCAGGAATATCCGACGCGCCTCGTATTTCCTCGTGCACGCATTACGATTGTTAAGTAACCAGATCAAAACTATGGACCGACCTTAAAGCATCGATGAGCAAGAAATGCCACCGACCGGAATACGTGGCGACATATCATCCATACCATCATCCGTAATAAGAAACGTTAAGAGTACATTATCAGCAGATCGCTCTGATAGATAGTCCTAGTACAACATTAAGGTGCAACGTAAAAACATTTTAAAACAATTAGGAGAATAATGTATTACAAAATACATTTTTTTTTATTCTTCAGAAAATAAAACACTAAAATATGAAAATTAAAATTATATTGCAAATTGACATTTGAAGATAATAAACAATATATTTAAAACTACCGCACAGAAGTGCGAAAGTGCGTGGATTCTAAGTTCAACGAAGTGTAATCACGTGACGTGCGACAGTACTTGGCGTTAAAATCAAACGGTTTATAATAAATTAGCCGCAGTTCCATGATCTCGACTGCTTTCATTGAGAAACGGACGAAGAAGAAGAAGAAATTTAATTGGAAGGTTGTCTATAATAATTCACTTACAGAGTTCAAATATACGTTTATCTACTTTGATCTTATCTTATCTCTTTATGTAAAGTTATGAGATTATTATTAGGTAGCTGTGATTTAAAGAGCAGAGCTTTAGTTTCTAGTGTACATCTATTTTTATATTATTTCCTCTCTTCATTTTACACATTTCAAATTTGTTTACTTTTATTTATATCCACAAATAGATAATATAATTATTTTGTGTTCGTGCGCCCGCCTGTCCGAGTCGCATAGCAACATAAAGCAATCAAAACATACTGTCGATTGTGCCAACTTAAAAGTGTGCGGTTTTCGCGTCAGATAAAGTAACATTAAAAAAAAAAACTATCGTAAATTACTAGCTTAAAACGGTACCATGTGATCACATACCATAACCTAACCCAACTACCGGGACGCCAACGGACGTACTGAATAAAATATGTAGTTACCATGGTAACGAGTAATTTTAATCTGAGATTACTCTATTTTTTTTTTTTTAGAGGGAACTGAAATGTTTACACATCAACAAATATTACTTTCGCCAAATTTGTTCATATCATTCATGTTTTTTTTTTATTTTATTTAAAGTGTATTAATAAGAAGCCTTTGACTACATTAAAAAAGAAAACAAAAAAAAAAAGTTTTAATTCCATAGATTATAACCGTATAAGAGGCTTATAGGAAAACAGCTGACACGTTTTTTTGTGTCTCTATTTTTTAGGGGAAAGAACAATGACCGACAAAAAAATCTATTCTGTTCCATCCCCTATTCTACCGAATTCGCTTTGCGCACATATTCCATTGATTTGCGATCAAGTACAGTGCAAAATAAAAATTTGCCCAAAATTGAGTTCCAATAACAAAGTTGTAATTATTCAGAACAGACGGTCTGCGATATTTTAAATGTGTATTAAATATATTAATTAGAAAGATATACATATAAAATCAATTTTATCGAAAAATATTGTTGTTGAGCCACCGGGATTCGAACCTGGATCTCTTTCCTGACCTTTGCTATTTTCGAGGAGAAATGAATTATCAAATTTGGTCCATAGATGGCTATGGTGTACTGGTACTCGAAGCGATGAAATGTAATAAGATATATACAACTTTCATCAATTTGATAAATATGGAGATTGAGGGGTGAGAATTGGTGAACGTTATATATAGTGATCACTAAAGCCAGCCGAAGACAGGTCTGTAATTGCCCATATTTTCTATTTATCATTTCCATTAAAAATACCTTCAAATATGAATTAAATATATTAATTATAAAGATATACATATAAAATCAATTTTATCGAAAAATATTGTTGTTGCGCCACCGGGATTCGAACCTGGATCTCTTTCCTAACCGGGGAAGGTGCTTTATCCAACTAAGCTATAGCGACATTATTTTTAGCGACAATTTTCGACCCTATATGTTACCTTTTTGATATTAATACATTTAATCGTTCCATCATTTGACAGAGCCATCTACCTTATTTTTACAGAATCTCAAATACCTTTGAGTAAACTGATAGCAGACGCCAGAATTATCAATTCATTTTTATTCATATTTAAAATATCACAGACCGTCTGTTCTGAATAATTACAACTTCACAATAAGAATGTGTTCTCCTAAAAAATACCTTCGTCTCTATGAGAGATATCTGATATTTATTTAATAACAGTGCCTTTATAGGTAAAAATGCAGTAATTTTGTGTTCTTGAAAATATTTAAATATGAATAAATAATTCTTAAAATTATTAAATGAATAACCACAATATAAAGTTTGCATATAATTAGAATATTATAAACACAATTAACATCGTAAATGGAAAATAATTTCTCCACACTTCAACGCATCTCATAGTATGTATGGCCATGATTACCAACAACAACGTACGAATGATGTACGATAGGGTAGTATCTACATTCAGTCTTTTCTAAAATCGGATTAATCTCTCCTTCCATCAGCCTCCCTGCCGCAGCAGCGCACATCTGCCCCGCGAATGATACACACCCCCTAAATCACCCCTGTGACACTCTTTTAGGTCTTCTTCAGAGTCGCAAGGACACGGCAAAGTACACTTACTTCGTCCACCGTCCACTAAAATATGGCTAAAATTCGGCGCCACCATCGTAAATTTTTACAAATTTTTAACAAAATTAACTATATATTTGTTGTCTCGCATTGTTAAGTAATTCGAAAAACATAGAAATTTTGAATTTATAACGATTGCGTAGTACAATGTGAGTGACCCTTTTTGGGTGCGCGCATATTTTACAAGTTCTACAATTTACATAATAGATTCAACGAAACAGACAAGTTTAAGGGATGACCTTACAAGCTAATAAATCATCACATGTTACGGATAAGATTTTAGGTTGTGGTTTATACATTTAATTCAAATTAAAACTGTAGTTTAATTATTATATATTATTATCTTACGAAATTTAATAAAGATCGATATTTAATATATCGTGTTTTGTTTGTTTCTAAATGTTGCGATGTTTTTAATTGTTTAAAAATCGTCAGATAATTTAACGTTAAAATTCTTTATATATTTATGTTTATTTAATTGTGAGTTTAATGAATACTACCGAGTATGTAGGGATTCGTTGCTAAATTTAACAGGATTAGATTTGGTGGGCAATTACAGAAACAAAACTACGACTAATGTTTCTGTATAAGCGGTTTACCACAGAACAACTTAACGTAACACATGTGTTTAACACACAAATTTTAAGAGAACAGAAAACTCCTTCCATCATATACTAATAGTGTTATAGCATTGTTAGTTAAATCACATTAGACGGAAAGTCTGATCTAGTTGATATTTTGTATATTTCATTATTTCGGTCTACCAACACTTTCTATAACATTTTCTATAAAATAGGTCTCTTACATTTTTTTCGTACGACCAACTATTTTCACATTATACGACTTACAAAGATTCAATTGGATAAACTTGTATGAAGTAACAATGCACTCATTTTCAAGCCACCTTTGAGGTAAAAAGGATTGTAAAAAAGAGGTAGAAAAACTGAAAACTCTCCTATTTCATAACATTAGTTAACCATAGAAATTATATAAAGTCTTTTGACAATTTTAAGCCGCAATCCTGGATACGAAGAATTGCGGTTTATAAGTGAAAATTAAGTAATGATTAAATTATATAAATTATATAATTTCACTCCGTTAACGTCAATCAATGTTTTCTTTGCATTAGTGATTTTTTTTAAATTTATATTTGTCTGCAGAACGTAAATAATAAAGCGTGATATTTCAAGAGAAACATTGAAAATAATTGACATTTCATATACAGGTACAAAAAGTATTTTTTACATGCGAAATGGGTATGATTTTGTTTAACAAATTTGTGGCTGATGTCGTATACTAAATTAAAAAATTATAAGATTAGAATACAGTGGAACCTCTATATTCATCACTCCCACCGTCGGCACTGGCGCTGCAATCGCACGCCAATCGCCTAATGCAGTGGTCGGCAAACTTTGTACAACGATTAAAAAAAAATTTGAGAGCCAAATCTGTTTATTGATTTAGCAAACCTTTATTATAATTTTAGCACTTCATTAAATTACGGATACACTGAATAAAACTTGATTTCATACTTAATAAAGATTTTAATTATTGATAAAAAATAATATGTGATTAAGGAATCCATAAATTTAAATCATGACAATGACAGACAAACACTCAATGCGAACAATGTACTTGCATCTCCTTGGAAAGTTTGAGTAAGTTAGGTTTGTATGTTGTTATTCTTAATTTTAGGCACGATTCCAGGTTCTCATCAATAAGACGACTTCTCAGTTTACTCTTGATAAAGATCATGCTTGAAAAGGATTGTTCGCATGAATACGTAGAACCGAAAAGAGAAAGAACAGCCAGCAGATCATAAGAGTCAGGAATACTGCTCCAGGCGTTGAAGATGATCATGTCTTCCTTCTCCAGGCACTTGTGTTATGAACTAAGCTCACATTTGTTTTTCTCCAATATTTCCAAATCAACATAAAGACGTTCAAATGTAGAGCTCCATATTTCCTTGTTTTTTAAATCCAGCAATTGGATTTCAAATCTGTTATCGTAGCATTGAGAGGGTGTTTAACGAATGCTAAGGTCGCTCTGCTGTTTTTAAATTCCTGAAACCTGCTGAGAAATGCTTCCCTCATATTTAAAACGGTTGTTTTGAAATAGTGTTTGTCAATAGAGGAATTATTTTCTTGCCGATTCTTCAGCAGACTCGGAATGTGAAACAATGTTTCCCTTTCAAAATGTTGAGCAAAAAGAGATCATTTGTTTTCGAATAAAATGACTTCTAACATCGAAAAAATTGTTAGGAGAACACATTCTTATTGTGAAGTTGTAATTATTCAGAACAGACGGTCTGTGATATTTTAAATATGAATTAAATATATTAATTAGAAAGATATAAAATCAATTTTATCGAAAAATATTGTTGTTGCGCTACCGGGATTCGAACCTGGATCTCTTTCCTAACCGGGGAAAGTGCATTATACAACTATGCTACAGCGACAATTTTCAAAACTATATGTTACCTTTTTGATATGAATACATTATTCAATTTACTCAAAGATATTCTGTAAAAATAAGGTAGATGGCTCTTTCAAATAATGGAACGATTAAATGTATTAATATCAAAAAGGTAACATATATGGTCGAAAATTGTCGCTAAAAATAATGTCGCTGTAGCTTAGTTGGATAAAGCACCTTCCCCGGTTAGGAAAGAGATCCAGGTTCGAATCCCGGTGGCGCAACAACAATATTTTTCGATAAAATTGATTTTATATGTATATCTTTCTAATTAATATATTTAATTCATATTGAAAAAATAGTGTTTCCTTTCCCTTGTAGTTTATGATTAAGCTGATTTATATGAGACGTAACGTCTTATCATGAAATAAAAATTTTGGATCCACAGATCGTCTGTTATTTCTGGATGGTGAACACCCTTCTCAAGGAGAAATGCTTTGATTTCTGGTAACAGGGATTCGAACGTTTTAAAACGTTCCCTCTTGATAACCAACGTACCTTGTTAGAATCATCATACTCACTCTCCATTTCAACTAAAAAAAAATTAAATTGGCGATGATTAAGAGCTTTAGCTAAAATGGAGTTGATAATCGTAATCACCAATTCCATAACTTTACATATTTCTTCTGGAAATATCTGCGCACACAGCGCTTCTTCATGAATGATGCAATGATAAGCAAGTATCTCGTGATTAATTACTTCTTTCAAAATAGCAAAAAAAACCCTTTCTTACCTTTGGCCCCGACACAATTTTATCGAGAGGAATATGATGTCTGCCCCGCGCCGCGTACCCGGCGTATCGGCACATTTTGCCCGCGGACATTTGTGCCAGAGCCGCATGCGGCTCCGGAGCCGCACATTACCGATCTCTGGCCTAATGAATGGGGCAGTTGTGGTGTTGGCTTCGTGCGGTCACCGTGCGTGTGTTATTGCGTGTGTGTATTTCGCGCTAATTTCCCGCGTAATTGTATTACGCTGACATCAAAAGTGCAGAATGTGCTCGAAAAGGGGTACACAAATTTTGCCACAGTCAATCAAAATACAAATGCATTTATCGATAATGCGATTAACTACTGCAGGAAGGTTTTACAGAGCAGGCAAAAATAGACAACATTGGAGAAAATCCTTGTTAAATAGAGTGCTACTGAGTCATCGGCAAAACGGACCCCATGATGACAATTGGAATTACGATTGGCTGTTGTAGCCGCAATTACGCAGATTGCTAGTTCTGGGTGGCTTTCTATAGGTAATGATGAATGCAGTGATTTAATCTATGCAAATCCAAAATACACACACCTTTGTGAACCTGTGCTGGTGGACGCCGATGTCGCTCTCCTTGTAGTCCGGTGGTCCTTTGCTGGCCAGCCTCCGAAAACTTTCTCACGACCGATAATCCGAAAATATATAATACGAACCGCAAAACTGTCTATTCCGGTAGCAGCTTTACTTTTATTTTCTGTTTTTAAATACACTTAAGAATCACACACGTATTGAACATTTTATATCAGGCCTACCTATCGATGTATAAAAGCGCGTAAACAGCTGTTTTGTTTTAATTGATAGCAACTCTTGTTCTTAACATTTTCAGTCATTACTTATGGGAAAAATTGTTTCTATATTCGTTAGACTCCCCAAGAACAGATTAATGATGAATATAGAAATTCCACCATATTTTACTCATTTATTCCACGCCACGGCATTACTTCTGTAATTCTGTTCTAACGAATCCGAAATTTAGTTATAATTATATATCAAAACTGAAAACTTTTGCATGAATGATTTACAGATATACAATTACACAGAGGATATCGATTACGTGTTTAAAATGCCGATTGAAAATGTTTACATCCCGATTCCAAAAAATCTGGTGTTATAACCAATAAAAGGCATTTTTAATTTTCATATAACGAACGTTATTATATAAATATAAAAGGATGAAAAATATTAAATTCACACATTCGATGAAATTACCAATATTTGCAGGTTCAACAGATTCATTATGCTCTCGAAAGGGTGGCGATTCATGAATTGCGAGAAAATACGTTACATCAATTAGGGATTGAAAAATATTACGGTTTCTACATACTTTTTTATTATGACTTATAATTATAATTTTAAATGAAAAATAAAAATATGCTCATAAAGTTTTTTAACTATACAAATAGTGTTCAAGTCCAGTATCCAGATTTAAAATCAAGGGTGTTTGTTTTTTAGAGGTATAGAACTTTAAAATGAAATAAACAACATATAAATCGTGGTAATGGCCATGGTATTGGCTTTATTGGAAAGATAATTTTACGTCATTAGTGTTTAAAAATGATTTCGCGCATATGCTCGAATGAAGCGCAAACTGAATGTCCGATTTTCGACCACTTTTTGGAGCAGCTGGGGCCGGATATCGGCAATAACGCGACGAATGTTGGCTTCCAAGTGGTCTATCGGCGTAGACTAGCGACTTTAAATATCCCCACGGAAAATCATCCAATGGTGTTAAATCAAACGATCTTGGAGGCCAATTCACAGGTCAATTATGCGCTCATCGAATGTTTCCTTCAATAAATTGATTGTGTTGCGCGCTGTGTGACAGCGGCATGTTGCGCCGCCTTGTTGAAACCACAGCTCTTCCATATTAATGGGGAACCAAAAAGTCACAAATCATGGATCTATAGTGCTCTCCATTGACTGTAACGGCCAGAATCGTTTTTGAAGAAATGCGGACCAATGATTCCACCAGCCCATAAAGACTTTTTGTGGATGTAACGGTGTCTCAATAATGGTTTGTGGATTTTCTTCATTGCGACAATTTTGCTTGTTGACGTAGCCATTCAACCAAAAATGGGCCTCATCGCTGAACAAAATTTTGTGTTGAAAATGTGGATCAAGATAAATCTCGTTTTCGGCCCGTTCACCGAACGTACGACGCGCACGATGGTCAAGCGGCTTCAATCCTTGCACGAGCTGGATCTTGTAAGCTCGTAAACCAAGATCTTTCCGCAAAATGGATGGACACAGCTCCAACTGCTGTGCACGATGGCGAATCGACTCATTCGGGTCCTCCTCAATACTACGCTCCACTGCAGCAACAGCTTCTTCGGTGCGCACTGTACGACATCTCTGCGGATGCGTATTATCAATTAGAGTATGCGTGGTGCGAAAACGATCCATGGTTATTCGAATTACTTGCTCGGTTGGACGATTATGTCGACCGTAAAATGGACGTAGCGCATGGCAAGTTTCGCAAACTGAATGACGATTTTCGAAATAAATTCTCACAATTTGGTGAAATTGCAAACTAAACTGAGCCCAAATCAGCTGTCGCTGGAAAAAGTGTTGCCAATTCGAAAAACGAACCTCTAAAAATGACACCCTTTACTTCCCTTATTTGAAAATAATAAACACGGGCAAGAAATCATCTTATTCAAATAAACTGATTCTGCAATCCGTTGTTTTATATATACTACAACAAAAATCTCTAATGTATTTCGAAGACGGTTTATATATAATTAAATCGTGAATTGGACAACCAATTCAAATTACATGTTTCTTTTTTACTACTAACTAAAAACTAATTCATAAAAACAGAAATTTAAATAAAATTTATACTATTAATTAAAATATATGTTTGTGCATTCTGATATATTAACTGAAGGTAAATCGGCTTGAATATGTATTACACTCTCTTACACTTTACAGATGATTGATAATTTGACAAGATGAAGCAAATTGGCCGTTGGAATACACTGTGGAAATGAGTTTAGTTAGCGAAGCAACTATGTAAAAGTGTGATGACATGGAATTTTTTAGTATGGATTTATCCTTTTCGAATTAAGCACAAATTGTTTGAAAAATGCAGAAACTTGGCAGCCTTAAGATGCCCAATAGGTTGAGTAAGAAAATATGTAGTTTAGTAGGCTTTTCATACGGATTGAACAAACAAGTTAGACGCGACGCCATGACACAAATAATGTGCAATTTTTTGGAATAACGTCTAGACAAAATCGGCGCTTTGAATGGAATTATATCTAACGGGAATTTTTCAACCGAGGCAAGACTAGCGGTGCACAATGAAATACTGGTACCGACACCGAAGTGAGGCCTGGAGCTGGCAGAAAAGGATCGAAAGTAGACTGAATGCAGTGGAAATGAAATCACTTAGGCGTATATGTGGCAAATCTATTTATGACAGAGTAAAGAATGAAGAAATAAGTAAAGAATGTAAAGCTGATGTTAGTATAGTGAGTAAGATTAAGAAATAATCACTTAGGTGGTTTGGTCATATAAAACGGATGAATGAGGAGAGAATGGTAAGAAAGATATATGACGCAAGTGTTGATGGCACCAGAAATAGAGGACGTCCGCGGATGACCTGGCACGACCAGGTAAACCGGTTAATGGAGGATGGTTCTGTTAGAAGCCTCAACAATCGGCGGTATAAGAAGATGTATGAATGTGGATGAGGCGAGAATTGTGTGTCAGGACAGAAGAGTGTGGCGCTCTATCCTCTATCCTCCGGCGTGATAGTAAGTAAGTAAGTAATGTATGGTCGGTCTGGTCTTTATATGAAAATATTTCAAGATTCAGTGTACTAAAGATAACTCCATTGCGAGAAAGATTAACTAGAGTCCTGGCATTATATTTTTTTGGTTATAATTGCAATACATTTAGAGATACTTTTTTAAAGAAATACTTTAAGATTGAACGGATCTTTCATAATAAAATTGATAGGTGTCCTGCCGCCTCTTCAGCCCAAGGTTATTTACAGGATAATCTCCTTTTCTATGTCGTGGCCAAAGATTGGAATAATCTTTTGTTCACTGCTGTAGATAGGACTTACTGTGGTTGGATTTGTTGCAGGGTTGAGGCGCTTGCGCGTCGTGCTGTCCACGGGACCTTTTGATTTTCCTCTGGTTCCCCTGGGTGATTGTCAAATATCGTCCTGACAAAGATGTGACCTGTCCATTTCATTATTACTCTTTCTTGTTCTCTCTTATCATCGTGTGTGTTCCTGCCCTACATGTCCTTTGCATTGCTCTAAGTTTTAGGGCGACTCTTGGACGTGAGCACTGAGAGTCACGTTCCTCGTGTGTACCGATGCTCATTTTGATGGCTCTAATATTTCTGTCTTGCCAAATTTTCAGTCTGTCCGTAATTAGTATTTTTAATTCTAATGTCAGTGTCTTGGGTGAGCCCCAATATAAATATGCTCTGCCTGCTTATGTATTACATACATGGTGTTCAAAATACAGTATAAATGGAGCCTACTGTTAGGGGACATTCATTACTAGAAACCCATTGGCATTCAAATAGGGTTATCCGAAATTCAACTGTTAAGAAGTTATTCGAATTTTGTGATTTTCAGCCAAAAGTAAAAATGACTTTTTGTAAACAAATAATAGATATCTCATAGAAGCTATTTTTTTAATATTATTATACTTACGACCTGTCTTCGGCTGGCATAAGTGATCACTTTGTACATATTATGATGTTCACCATTCTCACCCATTAATCAGTTTCCACATCTATCAAATTTTTGAAGTTTTATATATGTTAATATGTGTAACTTTTTTAAATTAACGGTATACAAACATGTGATGACTTACATTAACACAGCATGCATGTGCCAAATTTCATCACGATAGGTTGAGCATTTATAGCACAGCCGCTCATTTTTTTATGTCAAAAGTTCAGATAACTCTACTTGAAGCACAGGCTCTGTTTGGACTACATATTCTCTCTAGGACATCTGTAATTTTTAAAAATGACATTTTAATTATTTAGGTACCCACTCACACAAGTATTAATAATACTACGAAAGTAATTTACTATAATGGGAAGTGGAGTTATTTTTTTTGATTTCTTAAAAAAATTCTCATTTAGAAAAATGAAATAATTTTTGCGTGTTTTAAAACGATTGGTTTATGCCACACGAGAGATGTGACGTCACATCTTTCGATTCGACAAGTCTGCACTCGACACTCTTCTTCTTCTTCTTTCAAATAGGCAATCCACCCTTTAAGAGTGACTTGTGCCATTAAACAAGTCTAAACATTATTTTATAGAAAGCAGTACAACAATACTATAGAACAGGGAACATTGCATCACAAGTCAATACCATTGACATTCAGGAAATTTGCTATTATATAGCTTAAATGAGGCAAGTTGAGGGAAAGAAGATGACACAAGTTCACCGGAAGTTGAAAATCACCATTGACAAGATCATTATAAAAAAAACCTGTGATCCGCAATGGACAGGCAAAAAAGACATGGTCAAGGGTTTCCTCCTCGGCACCACATTCACACATTGGGGAGTCTATTATGTTCATTCTGAACAAATGTGAGGCCACCTGGCAATGCCCAATTCTCATCCTAGAGATATTTGCTACTGTTCTTTTTGAGACTTTCCTGTTGGAGAACCAAGGGGAGCGGGGAATATATCTTTGGATTATTTTAAGACGATCACTCGACACTCGGATATTAATATTGTAAGCCTAACTTTGAATACCAATATCTCCTAAAGTGTTGCACATTTTGAGAAAAATTCAAAAAGCATGATAATCAGATTTTTTTAATATACCACGAAAGCTCATTTGTGACGTGCTGCACTAACTCATTACAATCTTGATTTATTTATTTTTTTCGGTAATTTTTTTATGGATTGAATCTCGATTCTGCCAACCCTATTCCGTGTTACTTAAACAATGCCGTCTCTCTACTAGATTTCAAACCACGTGCAGTAAGACCCCGCTTAACGCCACCCCGATTAACTCTGTTTCTATATAACACCGTTTTATCCGAACCATAGAAACGAGAAATATTCCATGACTCGTTACAGGGCGGGTTCTGCTCGAATACTAAAAATACCCTAAATTGATGCAGATTCAATTTGTCCTGGCATTTCACTCGATTTGAATATAATACGGTTATTGCCGTAGCTAAACCAATCGGCGAAAGGTGACGATTCGAAGATGTAGTAACAGGATATTGAGTTACTGCAGGTTTCTTGCGGAAAGTCAAGGTCCTTTACTCGCCAGCCGAGGTATTTACATCAACGTTTCTACCCCTTAACGTCATTGCCATCGATTATTAAGTGAGCGCTTTCGGCCTTTTGCCAGCTGATTTCATTTGGAAACTAAATATTCTGTCCTAACCATTTCCAAACCGCGCAGTAACACAGGTCCACCGCTCTAATTAAATCTTTAATATTTCGGTAAATATTCGCAACATATACTTCACATTTTAGTTAATTTGAAAGAAAATATTTACGCTTAGAAATGACTAGTGAAAAATCAATTATATGAGGCGAATCATACAAAAATAATTGTTTTTAATTCGTTCCATTGTAAAATTAATACGTTGACAAAAATACCATATGTGGCAAGACAGAAATAAATCACACATTAATTTCACAAGCAAAACAATAACAAACATACTAATATAATGGTGTAAGGTCACTAATTAAATGAAGATAGATAAAAAGGAAGGTTATATTACACAATGCAATCTCCTATAAAGAACTTGATGAATGCTCTGAATTATAATATTTCATATTTTTTTCATAGAAATAACACATTAATTTCTGTGTCTCTTTCTCACTATTTAAATGAAGATAGATAAAAAAAAAGGTTGTATTATATAATGCAACCTCATATACAGAACATGATGAATGCACCGAATTATAATATTACGTATTTTTTAAATATTTAAATGTTCAATACTTAAAGTAAATTTATGGCATTAACCATTTTTTCACATTTTTACAAATATGTTTTCTTCTTATTCTAATGCTCGTCAGATTTATCAAACGTTTGCGATCAATATTTTGTTTGAAGCAGCTTTAAACAGTTTGACTGTGGGCTTCCAGAACAGTCGCCTTAAATTGGCCTTAAAATGATGGCCAAAATATTGAAATTTTATTGTTTTAAGTATTTATTAGTTTCTTTCGCATCTGGAGCATCGCACTGTCATCTGTAACCCTGACAATCCAACTTGTGCTTAGTAACCGTCTGTAGGTCCACATGTCAAATGCTACTACACACCTAGGTGCTCGCTTTAGCACTGTTCTAACGAATGTCCATGTTGTTATTGTAACTGTCTTCAATTGTCAATTTATAAATTTTATTTTTTAAATGTTTCTGATTAATCAACCATAAAAAAGTGTAAATATTATTTAAAATATGAATTAAATATATTAATTAGAAAGATACACATATAAAATAAATTTTATCGAAAAATATTGTTGTTGCGCCACCGGGATTCGAACCTGGATCTCTTTCCTAACCGGGGAAGGTGCATTATACAACTTTCAAAAATTGTCGCTAAAAATATTATCGCTGTATCATAGTTGGATAATGCACCTTCCCCGGTTAGGAAAGAGATCCAGGTTCGAATCCCGGTGGCGCAACAACAATATTTTTCGATAAAATTGATTTTATATGTATATCTTTCTAATGAATATATTTAATTCATATTTAAAACATCACAGACCGTCTGTTCTGAATAATTACAACTTCACAATAAGAATGTGATCTCCTAATAAATATTATTTTGTAAATAGAGTTGAAACACTGTTTTATTCCACTATATTTTATAAACGTTTTCGGGAATATCTTCCCACTATCAATAATACAATTCAACTAAAGTTATAAATATCATGGAATTGTACAAAGTTTCACCATAAACCTCTGAACGGTAGATATATTATGTTATTCCCCTAATTATCTTTAAATGTTTTTACATCGCATTAATAACATACTAAGTCTATCTATCAGGCAGCGGCGTACGGTAGGCATAAACTTAAGTTATGCTGTTACCAACCATGCTAACAAAAAATTATTGTAATTTCGAGAACAATTCTATCAATTTAAATTTAGAAAATAATTATTAATTAATTACTTAAAATAAGGCAAGTTCTTTTATTGGTCCGTACCTTTCGATTTTGCTTAAAGTATTATCTACGTTTTCTCCTTCCGTACAACAAATACATAAAATATTTTATTAAGATAGTAGTCAATAATGTATATTTAAATAACTAGCTTTACAAATTACTATAACAGAAAGAAATATATTTCAATATGTGTAATGGAATTATACAATATGCTAATAATCGACCCAAAAATTGCAAACTCGTTTGTTTGACAAGTACTTTACGATTACCATACGAACTACGAAATGACGTAAGATTACACCATGAAACAAAAACGTTTCGTTTTGAATTAGTAGAAGGTGACATTGTGCGAAGTTATCAGTCGAGATAATCTTCTAAATAATAATAAATAAAAAATAGTACAGTAAGAAAACTACAGAAAATTGGCAAACATAAAGATGCCTCGCCCCTAACTTAAAACAGCAGGGAAACAAACCAATTGAATGAGCGTACAAACAAAAAAATGATCTCGCAGCATCAATAATAGAAGGCTAGAATTTAAAAGTCTTTTTCAGAGGATAAGGATTATTTAATTTATTTTTATTTCGGATAAACTTTAGTAATGTACAAATTCTTGCCATCAGGACCTTTTGATAATCTTTATATTATATTAAAAATAAATTGATTAGTGTGTGTGACGTAGACTTTTTGAAGAGAAACATTGGTTAAGTTTTTTTTTCTTTTTGAATTGTAAGAGCCGGCGGTTGTTGCTATTTTTACTATAGTAAAAAAATATTTCCTTCTCGAAAGTACACCGGCAGTAAACTCATTTTACTCTGAGATATCCAATAGTACTAACGTGAATCGATAGTTAAATATGGCGGACTTTTCACTTACACACGAACGCAAATAAAGCATATTTGTCGCGCCTATAGACATCTCCATCTGTGCTTTGACAGTAGTAAATTTGATGTATCAACAACCGGTAAAAAAATTTTACTCCGGGCGTTAGTAAAAAGTTACTACTGATCATATAACCGGCCCTTAGAAATTGTGAAAAATATCTATATCTAAGTTTTTAAGACAGTACACGAAGATGAAAAATAAAAACTGTTAAATATGAATATTTTAAGAATTGAAAAAAATTGTAAAATATATGAACAGTTTGTCAAACTCGAGAACCAGACGCAAAACACGGGGCGACCCTGTCGAGAAACTCGCAAAGATAGCATTTTTATTATTTCGGGTTAATATAAACAGGTTGGTCTATTGAAACGAAATTCTTACACCTAATTCAGTTGGGTTCCGACCCACGTTTGGTGACGCGCCGCTCAAATCACGAAACCGCTCACGAAAAATACCTATTTCCTTTATTTCGCCAACAGCTGCAGAGTCCATTCACACGAATCGGTTATCAAACAAATCCCGATTGCCCACAAGAGAAAGAGAAAGAGATAAGATTTTTTGTTTACGCGGAGGCGTTCCAACATTTGTACATCTATCGATCGGACGGTAGGCCACGTCTGCGACAGGGTTGTCCACACCTCTTGGGTACATTTTTAACGAGACATGGCCCGTGCGAATGAAATTTTCAAGATATTTTCGAGACATCTCTCTGCTATCGTAGTCCCACACCATGCATTAGAAATTTTTCGTCACTTCACGTTCGTCGTACGTCAAACTTCAAAAAATGTTCGTTAGTTGGTTGATTTTGAATTTCCTCAGCAGCAGTTAAACCAAAATGATTGTTTGTAATTTAATGCTTTGTATTTACGTTAATGTCTAATTTTTCAAAATAGGTAATTGCAGAGATCTATAATGGTTTTTGGTGACGTTTGTGTGCACGTGTCAGATCGAACGTCCACTGGTTTGAGTTTTTTTTGTCTCTTTCTGCCAAGCTGATCTGAGTTTATTTCCAGATCAAAATCAATCTCAACACATGTATATGGCATTGAGATGTGTCTCAACTAAATCTCTAAAATGATCTGATTGTGACCTTATAAAGTATAAAATGTCCGACAAGGTTGAGAGTCGATGTTTCTAATTCTTCTTTCTGATTCTTATTTCTTGTATTTGGATTTTATTGTAAACGTGCATTATCACTCTTCAATCGCACATTTTGTTTTTTTTTCGAATTTTTTTTTGTGATATTATTGTTATGCCAAAAATTGGTATCATTTTCGAGTTAACTATACCAAAATATAGAACCATTTGAAACATATCGTTTGGCTCAATGATCGGATAAAGATGAAATGCCGAAAAACAGTCCGAAACTGAATCAAATTTCTGTGTGGTAGTATAGTATTACACATTTTAGTTTTATGGAACCTGGTGGATATCTACTGCAACCAATTGGATGAAATAGTGGAGAAGCTGGAGTCCTAGTGCCAATACTTAGGCGATAAAGTGAGATCTGGAGGCAGCAAAAGAGAGACAAAATACAGTGAAATAAAAGTCACTTAGGCATGTAAGGAATGAAGATTAATCATTTATGAAGGAGTTAGAAAAAGGATGGCTTTTTCATGTGTTTATTCATGTGGAACGAAAGGATGAGGAAATGTTGGTAATAAAGTATTGATGGCACCGTAAATAGACGATATCCGCATTGGAAGATGGTCCTGTTAAGAGCCTCGATAATCTAGTAGAAAGGACCCACCATTGCCCGGAACTGTTATAGGAATGGTTACTCTCTTGCCAGTTGCTCTCGAAAAAGCAAAGCAACGCGGGTGTAATGTAACCATAATTTAATTGCGGTATAGATAATTTTTTTAAGTAATGTTTACTGGCTTTCAGCGGTATTTAGGTGGTATTTATTCAGAAACAATTGGTACGTTACTCTACAACTGATGTGTTTGTATGTATCATACAAAGACGATTTTGTTTGTGTTTTTATATATTTTTACTTTATACCTACATATAATTAAAGTCTTTTAATATTTTTAATCCATTTATAAAAACTAAATTATATTATTGTATATACATAAAACGCATTCGGAACACCGCCTTATATAACAAACTTTTGGCTTAAACGAACATAAATGGGATAAATATTTTTCAAATATGAATTAAATATATTAATTATAAAGATATACATATAAAATCAATTTTATCGAAAAATATTGTTGTTGCGCCACCGGGATTCGAACCTGGATCTCTTTCCTAACCGGGGAAGGTGCTTTATCCAACTAAGCTACAGCGATAATATTTTTAGCGACAATTTTCGACCCTATATGTTACCTTTTTTGATATTAATACATTTAATCGTTCCATCATTTGACAGAGCCATCTACCTTATTTTTACAGAATCTCAAATACTTTTGAGTAAACTGATAGCAGACGCCAGAATTATCAATTGATTTTTATTAAATTTTTGGACACATTAATACAACTTTATTATTTTTTAGGAATTTTTTATGTTGTCCAAAAAAATATTTTTTAATTATTAATTATAGTTATTTAAAATTTCATACAAAGAATTCATAAAAAAATAAGAAATATATCATACAATTATTTTTTTTTTAATTTTACGCATAAAATTGCAAATATTCAAGCGTGTCTCGACATATGGCAACCCTGTTAATCCGGGGTATCGAACTCGGCCGCGCGTCACTTGCAAGTGTGTATTGCCCCAACACCAACAGCTGTTATCCCAGGTCAGTTACCGCAGCTACTTTAGTGCGAGCGGAAAGAATTGCTGACGTCTCTCTTCGCGATGGGATTGAACCCAAATAAAATTTGTATTTTTGTTCAGATTTGCGAGAATGGATTTAGAATTTTTATTTTATTTTATTTTTTATAATATTTATTTATTTTTACATAACGTTTTTGATTCTGTCTCGGACCAAGCGAATACTTTTTACACGTAACTATGGGCTACTCCGTACTTTATAATTTTATTATATATATATATATATATAGTAATTGTGATTAATAAAATATGTTAAAATATACTAATCAAATGAAAATATAATGTATATCTGATTTCATATTTTTTCCTTGATAATGAAGACGAACGAAAGTAGACTAAATGCTATCTTAACTCCTCATGGGCAGGCACGTCAGCCGCTAAGATTTGGCGGGTACAAAAATATATATTTTGCGTTCATATCAAGCTCCGCCCTCACGCGGAATACAGGCTACTTTGCGTGATACATATTCTAATCAGTAAACAAAACGATTTACACAGATATTATTATTTATTATTTTGACACAAGCTCAGGGTTGTCCCGTCGTAATTTCAGTTCAATTCTTTAAGATTACATCTCCGATGCATCGTGTTGCCGAGCTACATTTTTGAGTTTTCGCATCAATTTGTGACTATTACGAAGAATATTATAATGTATGTTATTAATTTTTTTGGTAAAACATCATTAGTTTTGTTTTACTTGATGAATAATTCGCGATTGAACTTGAACTCCTCAGATTCACAAGCATGAGTTATACTTGAGCATTCTGATTTGTTCGTCTAATTTATATTTTAGTGCGTGTAGCCTTTTTTTATTATTATTATTCCGTATTATATATTCTCATAAACCGCTGAATATTTTTCAATAAAAATTATTATAATTATTAGAAAACTATACCGTGAAAAACAATAGTTATAGTCGAAAACACTTACAAGTGCACCCATAAAAATTGGAGTACTTCAATTCCCTAAATATAAAACAAATGTTTTTCACCTTTCGATAACATGAAACAATGGCTTCTTTGAGCAAGCTTATTATTTTGATATTTCATGTTTATCAGTCTAAGATAGACAGCAGTTGTCTTGAGTATGAATTATTTAGTGATGCGACGCCGTATAGCTTTGTCGGTTGTATTGTATTTTACCCTTTTTATTTATGCGCTAAAATTATTTTGTGTGGACCAGTTGTATCTGTAAATTTACGAGATGTATTCTGTTAAAATATAACACGCGGCATGTTGATTTATAATTACTGTGATATAGTAATTTAATATCTTAACAACACGTTGCAGTATGAACGCAATAATAATGAATGTTTAATAATACCCTTGTCGCAGCTAGACAGACGCTAGTGGAGCGAATGAATTTAATACATTTCCCCGTCAATGTGTTAACAAGTATTTTTTTATCTATATGTTCATTATTTCATGATACATTTAGATCTTTAGTCGTGAGTATAAATTTTTAATATATACGTTTTATATTTGCTTTTAAGGTTTAATTATTTTGAGACCACCAAATAGAGCAGAAGGTTTAATAGAAAAATTATCAGATGTACAATGATACAATTTCAACATTGTTTATTTCGGACACTGCTGCCGAAGAAGAAGTCGGTGTGAGTGTTTCCCAGATAGAAAATAGCAACTCTGGTGTGATTCCGAAACAGTTGTACCGGTGGAACAATTAAATCCCACTTGTCCACCTACTGACATACCCACTAAAATTCCATTATGTCAAGTAAAAATCTACGAATCCATAATCAATAATTTGCCAGAAGAAATACGATAATAATAAATTTTTAGGCGTGGATTTTTGGGATTATTTAATCCTTCAGACCGATAAATATGCCGGACAAAAGGACTGATGAAAATTACAGGCGTACATTTATTTGTGCATTTTGCAATCACAGGTGAGAAAGGATACTTTACAGTCTTATTGGTCAACAAGAAAGAGCTTTGAAACACGGTTTTTTCGTCAGTAATAATGCCTTTTAAACGGTATACGCAATTGTGCAGATATCTACAACTTGTCGATAATGACACCGCGGATAACAGCAATCGGTTACATAAAGTGAATACGTTATCGACTATGTGAATCAGAAATAGCCATTACTGTATACATGTCTGATTGCTATATCACTCGTGAAAATTTGGCGTCCTGCGGCTGACGATGAATTGAAACTACGGGCGTCCAATTGGACAAATTTTCCTAGACCCGATGCATGTGACTGCACAAGGAAATGCTATTGCAAAACACTAATGCAGAGCAGGGCTGTGCAGTGCATATAAGTAAAAAAGTCTTGCATTACTAAAAATTCTTGGAAACAAATATAAATTAAATAATTAGATCAACATAAACGGAAACATTATTTTACAATTAGCGCCATCTGTGTACCAGTAAAGACTTTAATGGCTTGATTCTAAAAACTACCACGACAATCCACCGCTACACCCGTAGCGCTAGTAGCTACAATCGACGTATTGTAGCTATTCACTGTCTTCTACGTTTACGCTAGTGAATTACTCAAGTCATACAATTGGCTATTTACTGAATTGAAAGTTGAAATTGAGTCGTTACTTTTTTTAACAAAATAACAGAAAGGCTTACAACTGCGTGAAGTATCTACTTAATCTTTTACTGTCTCTTTTTAACGTGTTGAATTCATGGTCGTTTTTTGCGTACGTGGTGCATTTGGTGCATGAATTTTACTATCTTACTGTTTTTAACCTGTTGATTTAACGATTGTTCTTTAAATTTGGTGCATGCATTGGTTTTTGATTTGAGAAAAACAAAAAGCAATTGGCATACCTATTTCCTACGTTAACCTTTAATAAAAATAATTATTTCCTTTAGTTATTACGTGAAGTGTTTTCAAACAATAAATTAATCATGTTCAGTCATAGGAAGTGTTCTTAAAAACGTACATGCATTTAAAGTATTACTTTACGTTAAAACTTAAATTTAAAAAACACTATTAACAGTACTCTAAAATTATAAATAAATACATGATAGGGTCGTATAAACGAAAGTACATATTGTATTGCATATATGATTATATCATCGGTAACAGTATAACCTATATCTATACCTACTGCACGCCACTGGTAACAGCATATCCTAAATCTATAACTACCGCACGCCACTGATCCAGAGTATGTTCCGCGAGAAAGATGGCAGTGTGGCGTTGTGGGGCTGTGTAACGCTACCCCACAACGCCAGTGCTTCAAAATTTATCATACACAAAAAATTTTAATTTATAGGTTGACCGCGAGTTTAATTAGAATTGTCTTTTTTTTGTGCTTTACTATATGATCGTATAGTTTTGTATGTGAAGAACTATTGAGCCAAGAACCTATCTACGATATTTTTATATATTTATACTTTGAAACTACAAGATTCTTAATGAACATTTTTTGTTTTTTTGCTTTTCATACAAATAATCGAGCCCGCCGCAATTTGACAAACCATGTCATCGCTCCAACTTGTCAACAAAAATGTTATTATTTAAATGGTATTTCTATGCATGTTTTTTTAATCAAAATATTGTTATGCGGATGAGTTTTAATGACATCACATAGATAGTGGTAAATTCATTTACGATAGAGTAAAAAATGAATGAACTAGGTCGAAATGGCATTACATTGCGTATATGTGGCAAATTCATTTACAATAGAGTAAAGAATGAACGAATTAGTATAGAATGTAATGCTAATCTCAGTATAGTGAATAGGATTTAAAAAAAGTCTCATAGGTGGTTTAGTCATGTAGAACGAATGAATGAGGAGAAAATTAGATTTTACATATATTGCTGAGTGATGAGCTCAAATTTTGAAAGTGTCAAAAAATGAGCAATATTTTTTTAAAAAAACATCCCTATTATAAATTCAGACCCAAAAGATTATAAATATTTTTTCAAATTTCAAAATAAATTGATACTTCATCGTGATGTAATTGCATAGGTGTCGGAAGAATCTCAGGACAGGTCAGGAAGGAATAGGCACTCACCACCAATCCGGATTCTGCTGGCACCTCCAAAATGTGGACTGTATATTTCTCACTCACTATTTCCGTCAAAGGTTTACACAAAGTCTCGAGATTTGTATTAGTGTTAGCTGTTCCGTACACATTGTAACCGTACTGGTTCAAGGTCGCCAATCTACTGGTCGGGCGGTGGGGGGTAGGTCGAGGAGGGAAGGCACATTCCATTATTATCGTTCAATAATGAATATATTTATACACAAATAAATACATGTCCCAAACATAATGGTTTCCTTTCAAATTTACCTACAAAGAAAGCATTAGCCAGAAGCCACAAAGATGGATTTTTAATTATATTCGATAATTGTGTGTGTGTATATATTTCTTTATGATTAGAAGATGAAGAAAATAAATCGTATCGAGCGTCATCCAGCGCGGTAGCTACTCAAATTTTTGTAATTCATCGCTATATAATGTTTAATAGCTATTAGAAAATGGAATAATAGATAATATCATTTATATGTTACACAGAACACATTATTATTATGTAGAAGCAGTTTTTCAGAATATAGTTAGAAAGATATACAGAAGAAAAAATAATTATATCGTTTTAGTTGATGCATTTAATTTCTAATAATTATATGTAATATATTTTTCTTTTTATATACCAAATTAATATCATACTTGTATAATACTTATATCGAAAAGTATCGGCGATGTGAAATTTCGAGCGTATTATTAATATATCATCAAAGAGTTGAATATATTCCCATTTAATCATGAACTAATTTTGGCCACGAAATTTTCGGGATTAATCCCAGGGATTTGCAAATTCCGTAACGGAATTCGAATAGATTGCTGCATCGCACTACACGTGTATATTTACATGGACAGACGATCGCGAAGCCCACTGCCCGGGGCAGATACCGGCCGAGCAACCCCCACAAACTCACCCTCCCGGTCCATCCTGCATGGCCGCATCACGTTTTCAAAGCAAATCAAATAAAAGGGCGCAGCAGCAAAAAGAAACAAAACGCTCGCAAATAATCATCAGATGCATTGATTACTATTAATAGAGCACAATTAAATTCTTGACTACGCTTTTAAAATAAAAATGTGCATTAATGTTAAAATAGAATAAAGATTTTTATTTTTATTCGTGATTTTATTTGTTAAATACTAATTAAATGTGTCAATTAGAAAGATATACGTATATAAAACCAATATTGTTGTTGCGCTATCGGAATTCGAACCTGGATCTCTTTCCAAACCGGGGAAGCTGCATTATCTAACTATGCTACAGCGACAGTACCTTTGACGACAAATTTTCGTACCCACATGTTACACTTTTCAAATGAATACATCTATCGTTCCATTATTTGAAAGCCTTCTACTAAATAGCAATGCAGAGTTAATTAATTTATTGTCCATCGTACTTTGTCGTCATGACCGACTGATCCATGCCGACCTTTCCCGCCATATCTACGAGACGCGATAGCAAGACGGGATTATTTTTTTGTGAGCTGTCATTTATTGTATTTTGTAAAATGCTCTGCAAACACCCAGGGCACGTCGCAAAAACGCGTGTTTAAATCGATGTAACATGACGTCAGTGACGTTCCTGATAAAGTGTCGCCCTTAAGCAAGCTTTGGAATGCCGCCCCTACTATTCTATTCCTATTCCTTTAAATGTGTGTTGTTTAAGTTCACGCTGCCTTCTGAAATTGTATTGTTTTATGACCGAGTGACCAAAAATGCATTCTGCCACTTTATGCCAAACTTGTGCAGCAGAGTTTTATAGGCCCTTTATTATTATTATTATTATTATTATCTAGCACAATTCTGAGAAATGCCCTTTAATATTTATTCTCTGTTTGTTTACATGCGGGGACAACAATTCTAATATTTTTATTAGATTTAATCATTACAGCCCCATTTTAGAATTTGCCGCCCTTAAGCGCCTTACTTGCCTACGTCCACGGGACGTACCTGGTTTTCGTCCAGAAAATGCTCTACCGATGGCTTTATTTTCCTGTTGGCGCTCCTAAATTAGTGTTATGAACCCTAAAGGTGCACCTTACCCCTTCATCATTCTTATCAGGTAGCTTATCAAATCAGATTAATATTACAACAAATGCTTAATCTCGAGACAATATAACAAAGAAGGTAGGTTTAAAATTTGATTGTTTAGTTTAACCCATCAGGATAAAGAGAGGACAAAATTGTTTACATTTAGTTCCAATAAAGGATTACTACTGCTGCGGGCGACTGTTGTGACCGCTTCGCAGCCAGTAGTGGCCTCGACGATCGCTTGCTGCTAAGCCCTGCGCGGTCAAGGTCTCATCAGCTGTCGCCGATTGCCTTCTGCTAGGATCTGCGCGAATGCCTCGTTGACAACGTGTCACTCCTAATATGTAAATTGTATGCGTATGTGTTAGTGTGATTTATGTGTTTATGAGATAATGAGTCTTCGGATATGTAGGTCAGCTTTTGACGGAATTCGCTTGGCAAAGAATTCGAGTTGAGAGAGGAGGAAGAGTGTGTTGTTTAATTCACACAGTTAATTAATTGATATTTTTGACCAAGTGATAGTTTCCTGGTACGCAAATATAATCTGTGTCTATATAGGCGAAAGGGCGCGTATTGTAATTATGTTAATCTTCGGGGTGTCAGTAAGGAGACGCGGCGCAACATGTGGACCAGTCCATTTTTGTTGGCATGGGGGATGTTCGACACCTGCATCCTGCTTACGAGATCATACACTTGAAATATCTTATAAACGTCGTCGATGTACCGAGGTTATGTTGATTATGAAAACTGCATTCATAACAACGAGACAATTTATTTTAATTCCGTTATCAAATCACACATTGGATAAATATACTAAGTAAAACAGTAAAGATTAATTAGCAGAAATTCACTTAAAATGTCAATTCACGTATAATACGCTCGTGTACTCTCTGTATTGCAAACGTTTCATCCACTTTTATAAATTAAACTCGACAAGCAAATGAACCGACAAGCTCTTTGTTATAACAGAGTCATTTTAATGTATATTGTATTTATACTTTTAAAATTAGCAATATTAACTTTGTGGTTAAAATTCATATTTTTATTTATTATATTTATTTTTTTGGATCTACAATTGATTAAAAATAATAATAAAATTGAATTCAAAATTTTTAGAAAACCAACTTTTACAGATACTATCATACACAATGAATCTAACCATTCATTATCAAACAAACATTCAGGGTTCCACTCCATGATACATCGTTTAGTCAATATTCCTATGTCAACATCCAATTTCAATATTGAATTGAATACAATTAAAAAAAATAGCAGTTAATAACGGGCATAACACATGTTTGATAGACACTATTTTAAAAAATTAATTAAACGAATATAATAATCAATTTTTATATAAATCACAGATAAAACATAATGATAATAATGATTATTGGCGTAGGACATACATAACATACGTATACATAAATAACTTTACGAATCAAATATCTAAACACCTACCACGACACATTAGACCGGCATTTTATACAAATAATAGTATAGGAAATTTACTCATAAATTCTAAAGACAAAGGTGATAAATTTAACAATTCTGGTGTCTATAAACTTAGTTGCAAGGATTGTGCTGCATTTTATATTGGTAAAATGGGTAGAAATTTTAATATAAGAGTAAGGGAGCATTTGAGATGTTTGAACAATAGTGGGTTTTCAGAATTTTCTAATCATTTGATAGAAAATGGTCATGGTTTTGTTAAAAAATTGGGATTGTCAATTTTGCATATAAACGGTGTTGGTCACAAATTAAATAATTTGGAATCGTTGGAGATAAATAAAGCGTGTAAAACTAATCCAAAAATTATAAACATCCAACTAAATTTAACTACGAGTCCCATTCTAAAAATTTTTCCTAAAAATTATTCAAGTAAATTTGTATTAAGTAATGATTTGAGTTAGGTACTAATTTTTTTTTTAAATAGATTTTTTAAAAATAGATTCTGGCAAAGAAATAATAATATATGGTTTAGTTAATTATGACATCCTGAAGAAGAAAATGGTATTTTTCGAAACCGGTAGATGTATTTAACCTCAATTTAGTGGTTAATAAAATAAAGATAATAAATAAAAATATATATTGTATTTATTTATCTAAAAACTTTACCTTAAATTTACCCGTAGGGGTAGGCAGAGAGGATAGAACACCGCACTCTGTTCTGGAAAAATTGTTCTCCAAAATTTCGTTTATCTGACCATGCCGGGCATGTTAATGGTGCCTTTAACACTCGCTTCATATATTTTCAATATTTATCTACGTAAGAAATAGACCTGACTTTCTATAAACCTAGACGGAACATTGGGAGACGGGATCTGGGGGAACATGGATGTCCTCGAGGTCGATGACTGGCGAAACATGGCCCGGAGCAGAGAGGAGCGGAGGGGTGACCTACCCCGGACTGTAGTGCCATTATTCTTGCTGTAAAGTGAAATAACGTAAGCGACCAAGCGAGGGAAGTAATATCCGCTCTTTTATGTTTGACCAAGTGGAAGGCTTTGCTTCGATTTATGCAAGCCTGCTCACACCAGAAACATGCATTTGAAACCGATGTTTAATTCTGTCCTGTCATTTACAACACTTTCTCCTTTTTGCTGTCATGTCGTTCCCTTATTTCCTACGTCACAACTCTATCTCTTGTTCTAATGCTAAATGAGCGCTCATGTCACGGTAATAATTATTTTGTTTGCAAGAGTTTGAAATAGTTAACTTGCCGAACCATTACTTTAGATTATCCAGCTAGGATGTCCTACGTCTTCTAGACCTTCTTCTGCTTACAATTTTACATTGAATAGAGATGCAGGATCAGATACTTTTCTTCGTGTCTCGTGATATTTTTTATGAGATTTAAAATATTAATATATATTATTCAGTTCTGCTAGTTTGCATAAAGCGTTATTTAAATGTTACAGATGTTTCGGATATATCACGTGCAATCTACTTATTTAATTCATTTTAGTTATCCCTTCCTCTGTGGGTAATTAGGTGTTTTCGGTGAAGCCGATGTATATTAATATTATTTTTATCACTTGATTTTTTAAATTACATATAATATAAACATCGAGTTCTACAAACTAAACACAATAACAATACTTCAATATTTGCAAAATTACTTTGTGGTCTCATTTTATATAAATAATGAGACAAAATACTTTGTTTAAACCACTATTTATTGATTATTCTACATGTTTCGATACCTACGGTATCTTCTTCAGGTAACAATGTGTATTGAAATTAAAAATACAAGCATAGATAAAAACAAAACTATCAAGTGAATAGTTGCTCTGTTTCATTTTAAATCTATTCAATTTCCCCTCCTTTCTTATGTTTTCTGGCATTTCATTAAAAAATTTCATCTCACTATACATCATCGATTTTTGATATTTGGCCTTCTTCCTAAATGGCAGTCCCTACTCTTGTACGATGCTCGTGCTCATGTTGATTTGCTTCAATTTTTCGTGTAAATTCCGCTGATATTTTCTTATTGAGGATTTTGTAAATAAATATAAAAATATATTTTGTGCTTAAAGGTTATATTCAGATATTTCAGCATTGAACTGATACAAGTATTATTGTCATAGCTTTATTTTGCAACACTTACAATTGTTCTATTTCTTCTTCGTTAGCCAAAAACAAAATGCTGCTGCAGTAGTTGATGTTTATATTAGAATCTCCTATAATAATATTAGATCCGTTCTCTCTGATATTTAGTGAGCATTAATTTTCAAAATATGATAAGAATTTGCTTTATTGAATTTGGTGAATGGGTATATAATAGAGTATAATCCATTTATAAATCCTTTTTTAATTTTAATTACCAGTTTACAAACAATCTTCTCATGTTGTTCATTAGTTATGATATCAATATGTATATTATCTTTGATTAAAATGATGACCCCCTCCCTATGAGAGTCACATCTTACAGATTTGTATGAATGAAATCTTATTTCACAGTTTTCTATGTCTTCAGTTACATGTGTTTCTCACTTAACTTACTTCACCATTGTAGGTCTATTTATTTTTCATAATAAATTATATTTCTTCCTTATGGGCTAATAAACTGTATTTTCAAGTAGATTATGCCGTCAATTTCGTTCTTATTAAAAAACAGATTTGTCTATTTCTAATTTAGTTTTATATACCGGACATTCATAGCTCCGTGCTAGATTTGTTTCTAGTTTTAGTTTGTTTACCACATTAATACAATGAATGAACTTGTTTCCAATACTAATTTTAATGTATTAATTATAAATATATACATATAAAATCAATTTTGTCGAAAAATATTGTTTTTGCGCTACCGGCATTCGAACCTGGATCTCTATTTCCAATCCGGGGAAGTACACTACCAATTGTGTTATAGCGCCAGTATTTTTCATGACAAATTTTCAAACCTATATGTTACACTTTTTCAAATTAATACACCTGTATTTCCATTATTTTTGAAAGCCATCTGCATTATTTTTACGGAATCACAAATACCTTTGAGTAAACCGACTGCAGACTGTAGCGCAAAAACAAATTTTTTTTCGACAAAATTCATTTTATATGTATATATTTATAATTAATACATTAAAATTAGTATTTAAAACATCACAGACCTATGTTCTGAATAATTACAACTTCACAATAAGAATGTGTTCTCCTTACCATTATTAACCTGTGAACATTCATTGCTCTTATGATTTTCGGTGCATTTCGGACATATGTCAAGTTCAATTCTACATTCTGATTGTTTATGATTGAAACCATAACATCTATAGCACCGTTTTACCGAAAGAGCATCGAACACTCGACATATTTCCCATCCTATGTTAATTTTTCTATGTTGTATTATATTTATATAAGTTTCTCCATCTAATTCAATATATATAGTGTATGTTGAAAACATTAATTTTTTTGGTAGATAATTGTTAAACATTTCATTTTGTTTCATAATTTTGTCAATTATTTCATCCTCAGTGAAGCATTCTGAAACACCAATAATTTTTATACAAGGAAATCTTCCCATTTTTACATCAATTTGCTCTTTCAGTCTACTTTTAGAATCCGTATTTTTACATTCTAGAATAACCTTCCTTTTAGCAGAGTTATTTATGTCAATTATTAATGTTGGAGCATAAATATTTTTTATTTCTTTTGTTTTATCACACGACTGCATTTGCTTTGGTTCTACTACCATTACTTCATTTTTTTCCCGTTATGAATTGTCCCTTTATTGGCGTCCGTAATATTTTCTCCAAGTATTTTATTTTCTCCATATATTGTAGCCATTTGGCTAATTATTCCCAATATTTCAGTGCTTTTAGAAATAAGTCTGTTAATCTGTGCCGGTGTCCAGGATACACTCTTGCATATTATTTACAGCCTTAATGGCGTTATTTATATAGGTTTCAGGATCCATACTATTTGTTCTGTTTCAACCTTATTCCGAGATAATCACTTTTACAAAAGACTTATAAAAGGTTTCAATAACTGCCTTATTCTTGGCCCAGTTTAGAGTGCGTTGAAAAATATTAAACTTTGCTTTCTTAATTAAATTTTAAAAGTTGATATCCATCAGTTTCGCGTACAAAATTCAGCAACAAGACAACTAATGACAACTCGCTCCGCACTCAACTCTAAACTACCCTTAAGCCAGTTTCGAGAGCAGTCCAAAGTTGCGTCCCTTTTGATTAGTGCGCTTGAAGTAGTCTATGTAATTACGTCTCTGACTCTAGCGGCACTGGGGCTGCAGGTGTAATCTAATCTTATAAATACCTAATACGTTTCATCCCTACGATTGTAATTAACCACCCGTTACAACAATTGTGAAGTCATTTTAAGTTAAAAGTTTCAGTCGTTAATGGGAATATGGACAGTGGGGGAGGGGGGAGTATTGATTAGCTAAATAAAATATAAGAAAGTGACTAGGCCGAGGTTTGAAACCGCTCCACCAAATCCGATATTGTTTTCTTAATTCGGCATCTTACACCACTGGGTATGACTAAATTATCGTACTTATAACGAATTAAATGTTACGATTTCTGTATTAATAACAATATTATTAGATATATCATAAAGTAAAAAAATAAATTCACTTACATAACAGCAATATTATCTCGACAGATTTGTTTCGTCATAAAATTCATTTGTTTTATAATGTTGAGTAAAAAACATGCACCTCTTCATAAGCCAAAAATGGTTTGTTTGTTGCCATGTTTTTAAATAATCATACTTCAAATTCAATTATAAAAGATATCCCAAATTTTATACAACCAGCTGTTTACACTAATAACAAATTAAAGAATTATATATTAAATAACAAGGATATGGATGATATTTAAACAAAAACGGACATCTACAAATTAATTTGTAATGATTGCAATCATTTTTATACGGGCAAAATTGCAGAAATTCTAGAAACTATTCTGAATTCGCCAATCGTTTTTTGTAAACAGTCCATTCTTTTGACATTAACGAGGGTTTAGAAAATTTACATTAAAATACTAGGGGTTTACAGTTAGATACATTTGAAATAAGAAAAAGTGTTGATAGCAAATTAAATATTATAAATAACCAAATCCTTTTTACAAATAGTCACCTATTAAATTAGTTTTCACAATAGTTCCTTATACTTATACTTTTATACAATATTTTTATTTTTTATCTATGCTTGCTTTCCTGAAGAAGATACCGTAGGTATCGAAACATTTTTATGTATCAATAAATAGTGGTTTTAAAACAAAGTGTTTTTTCTTATTATTTAAAAAACATAATATTGTATATGCGACAAAATAAGATTGAATAAAATGCTATTTTGGTGTTTTTTCTACTGGGAGTATAAGACCGTACGACGTGATGGGTCCTTGCATTAGCAGCGTAATCAAGTATATATATTGTCCACCGTTACTATCTACAGTTTTAAATGATCATATCCGCAAAGGCTTTCCTGTTTCACGTGGGGCGTGCCTTTATGTGTGAAGGGGGGCTACAAGGGTGCAATTCATAGCGTGGCGAGCAAACAACGTAATGAATGCCCCGGTAAAGTAGCGAAAATAAGATCGCGGCGAATGTCCACAAGTACCACATTCAACTGCGGCCGTAAACTAGTGATGAGCTCAAAATCACAAACCGCGAGTCAATCGCCGATATCTTTGAATCGCATTCACTGTCAGTGATTGAATATCTGGGAATATCGTGATTCGTGATTCAATTATTTTTTTTGTTATAAATTCTACGCCACTGTTTAAATCGATTATCGCTTGAATCAGCGCCATCTACCAGATTTTTTATAATTTATATTTGTTGAGAATTTGATCTGAGAAATATATTTACATTTTTTTATATTTATTATTTATGCTAGAATATGTTTTTTGTGCAAATGAGGTTTCAATATTACAAATAAATACACTCGAAATAATGTTTTTATTTATTCTGTGTATTGTGATATCGTGCGGGACATGCGTATTAGTAATGAAATTGTGATCACAGTCACAGTTTTCAATCACTGATATTATCGAATAACAATCACAATCACACTAGTCAGCCGAGAGTAGCATTTTTCTCATCACTACTGTAAACCGTATCTACGTTTGGTGAAGAGAAACGCATCGAAAAGTAACGCAATATGACTCAGATTGAGTGTTCAATTTTATAAATTAATTAGAGGATTTTGTTTAATACTCTGGACGTCACAAACAATGTATTATTTTCATATTCTAATACTTGATCGGTTATCGAACGTAAGCGTCATGTTGGACAACATTCGTTCTAAGACGGGAGAACTAACGACTGGTCTTCATTTCTTATTAGAATTCGGATGATCATTACTTTCTCTTACACTCAAATCTTAACATCTTCTCATCCTTCCTCATAACCATGGACATAAACCAACACATGCCCGAAAGGATTACTAATTATTCAAAATATTTTAATTATTTTTCCTTCTGTGTGTCATTCAACACTACACTAATCTATTAAGAGTCCTGATTTATTCTGAAGATTTGCGTAATACTAGATGATAAGTTCATGATTTTATCCGTATTAAAAATTTCCGTCAACCCTTTGGGAGCGAGGCATGGATGGCAGACAATGATGCAATAAGTCTCAGTGAAACACTCAAATATTATCCGGTAATTAAAAAATTCCCAACCCTTTTAAGTGATTGATCTCGTCTACGTATTAAACAAAAGGTCGCAGTTTGCTTTAAAATACTAAAATTGCAGAAGTTATTATTGTATTTGAGCATATTTATTTTGTACTATTTTATTATATTTATGTTTTCATTTATATATATTCATATCAACTACGTATTTATATATTTTCTTTACTATGAATTTACATATTAACTTATGTCGTTTCTTGTTAAATGTCACTGAGAACTATTTTATAATTTTTATTTTATGTAAAATAGATTATCAACAGGTCGTTTATGCCCCTAAAAGATAGTTCTTCAAAAACGTAATAAAATATAATGTATTGTAGTAAAGTATTAAAAGTGTAATAAAGTAAAGATATAAATTTAACAATTTATGTTTTTTATCCTAATTGAATATATAAGATGTGCTCGTGACTAAGCATTGCGGTCCAGTATTCTGCTTCCACAGCGCAAACTGCTTGCTTCCACTCTTCGCGATCTTGGGCCTTGTTTACCTCTAATCCTCCATTCTTGTATGTTACTTATTTCTCCAGGCTATTTTCATATCTTCTAGCGATATACCCAAAGTATGAAAGAATTTTTTATTGCAGAGTTCCTGAAGAATTTGGACGTTCGTTTCGCCGTCCAAAGTATACGCAGCCAACACCACATCCCGAAGGTATCGAGTACGTTCCTTTCTTTTTTTCTTAAACTCCATGTTTCAACTCCTTACAGAGTTATGGAGAAGTTCTTAGGAAGAGTGGAAGGAATTTGGGAGAAGGATAGGAATATGGAAAAGGGGGAGGGGGGGGCTTAAAGACCAACCAGAACCAAGAAGAAACATAACTTACCTGAGAGTTGCTCCTTTAAGTATGTAGATTTTCTTCTGGCTTCGGTTCACACACTCCGTTGTTCTGTACGAAGTACTGTTGAACAAACACTTCGGTGATGGCACGAAGTGTTAAGATGTACAGGATTCGGCACGCACAGCGAGAAACCGAACATACAAACAGTACACTATCGGCCCCACGACGATAATTCACAGTTTTCACAGCCTAACGTACCCAATGGTAAACGATAACTGTCTACTCAAACTTCTCAACTCGTCCAAAACCATATTTTAGTTAATAGTTAATTACAAAGAAAATATTTATGCTTAGAACTGACCAGTGAAAAACCAGCTGTGTAAAGCGAATCTTACAAAAATAATTATTTTTCAATTCAAAGTTGTAATATTAATATGCTGAGAAAAATACCATTTGTGGTAAGACAAATAGAGATGGTACATTAATTTCACAATAAAAATAATAAACATACGAATATATGATTTCTCTTTCCCTCTAATTTAATGAAGAGAGAAAGGTAGTACTTTCCGAATTATATTAGGATATTTTCGTAATTAATACTCAATATTTAGAGTAAGTTTTTAGGAGTCATTTAAACTAATAAAAACATTTAGGAGAACACATTATTATTGTGAAGTTGTAATTATTCAGAACAGACGGTCTGTGATATGGCTCTGTCAAATGATGGAACGATTAAATGTATTAATATCAAAAAAAGTAACATATAGGGTCGAAAATTGTCGCTAAAAATAATGTCGCTGTAGCTTAGTTGGATAAAGCACCTTCCCCGGTTAGGAAAGGGATCCAGGTTCGAATCCCGGTGGCGCAACAACAATATTTTTCGATAAAATTGATTTTATATGTATATCTTTATAATTAATATATTTAATTCATATTATAAATATTCAATTCATATCATAAGATGTTATAAATTTTTTACGGTAATACGAGTTGACAGCATGGTTGCATATGGGTATTTTATATCACGGTATAGTAAAGGTTAACACGCGCCCAAGACGACGATCGGCGATCCATAGAATCTTATTATAAAGATCGAACAGGGCGGTTTATCCAAATTTTGGTTAGCTTCGACATAGAAGTAGAGGACGTCCGCGAAAGACTTGGCTGGAAGACGGTCCTGTTAGAAGTCTCAATAATCGAGCTTGTATGAGAGATGTATGAATACGGATGAGGTGAGAATTGTGTGTCAGGACAGAAGAGTGTGGCAGAAGAATCTCCTCTCTGCCTACCTGCGATGGAAAGTTAGTTAGTTCGACGTAAAATGAAAAAATAAATTAGTTATCGAGGAAATTTTATCGGTCTCCGTGTTATGTCCGAGCTCGACCGTGTTTCATATTTGCTTTCAAAGCATTGCGTTAAAAAAATGTCGATGTAAAATGAAAATAACATGTGTGTATGTCGCGAGCGTCACCGCTTCCCTTTTTAGCTGCACCGTGTAGCTGTGCGCCCTTTCCCCTCCCCCTTCGACCCGGTGCCCGCTTTATTGATTCGTTCCCGCGGTTACCATAGCACCCCTGACGCTCTTGCCATGTCATCTGGTGCACCGAGAGCTCAGATGCAATGCCAACGGGGAACTAGCCCCTGCTGAAAAAAAATCACAAATACCTCATTATGTTGGCTCGCACTAGAAAACTTTTTAACAGGGTAGAATAGAAAAGTGATTTAGAATTATCTAACTTCGCAATCCTTTCTCGGGTATCCTCTCTGGTGCAGTTTCACAATGTATTAATTAAAAATACCACATAACTATTATATGTTCTGGAAATGCAACTGCACAACAAAAATGTGTTCTTAAAAATAATAATATTTTTTTTAAGAGTACACATTATTATTTGTGAAGTAATTTTTTCAGAACATAGTTCTGTGATATTTTAATACAAATTAAATGCATCAATTAGAAAGATATACATACAAATAAACTCAATTTATCGTAAAAATTTACTAAGCTGACGTAGTAATTGGATATCGGATATGAAGAGATCCTGGTTCAAATCGCGGTGGCAGCTAAAATATTTTTTCGATAAATTGAGTTTATCTGTATGTATATCTTTCTAACTGATGCATTTAATTTGTATTATAATAATTGTATGTTTAACCACAAAATAAGCATAACTTATTTTTATTGTAATGTTACAATTTCAGAAAATAATTATGTGGTATTTGAAACAAATTAAAAGAATAATTAAAAATGTATACAAAAAAATCTATCCATCCGTTGTTATCGGGATTCGAACCCGATTGTAAGCTTGGATTTTTTCTGTACATATTTATATTTGAATAATTTAATTTGGGTTAAGAGTGGACGAAGAGAGTAAGGAGAGACTAAAGAGTCCACTCCATTGCCCCACTCCGTGACTGCCTTGGCAATTTCTTATTGTGCCCTATCCATTCAACAGACGTTGGTTATCATCACCTTGTCTACTGCGGCTCACAGTTGACTGCCAGAATCATTGCCTCAGGTTTTTTAGCCATGATGTTTTGAGGTGTAAGATCTCGTACTTCTCATTACAAGTGAAATATTCAAGGATTATTATTTTTCTTTATTACGTAGTAGGGCAGAATACCCTATCTACTAATACCATAACTACTTTTTACAAAGCATTTAAGATGTTTAAATAGTATTAGTTTTTCAGAATGTTAAATCATTTATTAGAAAATGATGATACTTTTGATAAAAAATTGGGTTTGTCTGTTTTACATAACAACAATTTAGAATCATTAGAAAACGTGTAAAGCCATAATTAACTAAATTTAACCACTAAATAATTAATAATAATATCCTTAAAAACTTTTTTCCCAATAATTTTGGGTCATAAAATCAATTTCCACATCATTCATCATCGTAACAATTTATGTTTGGTACTAGATATATTTTTTAAATTATTTTATAATTACCTTTTTTTAAATTGAATTTGAATACATTAGTTACTTTTTTATTATGATAAAAGAAAAGGTATTTTTCCGAAAGCGGTTGAATATACATAACTCTCAGTGGTTTATAAAACTAAGTTAATAAACTATTAATAATTTTTTTTTTTTAAATAAATACAGAACTTGCACTGAAAGGGCAGTGAATGACTTTTTTGCCTGTATAGGCACGCCTTGTTGCATTACTGCAATGCTGCAACAACGGCATAGTTGCCTTGTAAAGTAAAAGTGCCAACTTGGCGTCAAATGAGTAAGAAGTAAGTAAGATGTGGGAGCTTTTGTTCATAGAACGGTCTTGGGTAAGCGGAGGGTCGTCATTTGCTGTCTTTCTCTTTTAGCGATTAACTTTCTGAACCTCTCTTTTGTTGAGTTTCCATATTTTTTTTCAAATGGAAGTTTGCATTGATTAAATATAAACACATTCTCATAAGATTAGTTTAATTACGCGTGAGCTAACATAGTATTAAGACGTTCCCAAAATGCGTGTAAATTCCTTTAAATATGTCAATTTTTGTCATCAAACCAAATGATAAAGCTTATCTTATAACGGAGTCAATAATGATTGAGAGCGTACTTAATATTTTAATGAATTGTGTTTCTCTCGCTTTCTTATGCTTTCTATCCTCTTCCAGCGCGATATGAACAATAGTATGTCGGTTTTGGGCAAATCTGAGTTATGAATGCCGCAACTCTTGGACATATCTTCTCGGGCATGGAATGATATATTAAACAATCATGTAAAACAAATAATAATACTATTTAACACAATCTCTTAGTGCGCTTCCCTATAGACAACTTCTGGATGGGGGTCCAGGAGAATTGTATCAACACGAACACAGTTCTTTAATATGAAAAAAGATGATTAAAAATGAAATAATTGTGTTCCCGGATCAAAGTTTTGATTATGTTGAAATGTATTTTGGTTGTGAAGTTGCAATTTCAGAACATAATTCTGTGGTATTTTTGTGTGTTGTATCAAAGTTTATCCAAATTTAATAAAATTCATATGAAGAAATAAAGTTGATTGCTTTTCATCAATTATAAAATTATACAGAATATATGTTCCAAATTTGTCGTAAGCGTTATGTAGTGGAATGGTAACACATAGGATGGGAAATGGTTCAAATCCCGGCAGCAATTAAATATTTTTTCGATAAATAGATTTCTTCTGTATACCTTTCTAATTGATTAATTAAATTTTTAGTATTCTATTTTGGGTTTCTTTTTACCAAATGTGTGTGCGATCTCACGCTCTTGAAGCGACGCAATTCCTCGCTTGACAATTGTTTCCGGGGACTGAACTATTAGTTTATGTTTAAACAGATTCTCTTCAGTTGTTACCGTTACCACCGAAAGGTATAATTATTTTCTATTTGCAAAAAGTACCTTCAGAACCATTACATGCAGCGCCTAATTTCAAAACCCCCTAAAACGGATTTCGGATAATTTGAGTTAAATATGCAGTTTTGTACATTATTTTGTCAACTACATGCAGAACACATTGTTTCTCGCAAAAGCCACTTAAATTCATTGATATTGCATGTTCAAAATCGGGGTTAGTATAAGTTGCTATTCTCCCTAAAATGAAATCTGCCAATCACAACGCTTGTTGATGATTACGTGATCTAAAATCCAGTATGGCTGCCAGAACGATATAAACAGAAAAAAATTACATTATCAGAATTCTCTTAAAAAAATCTTCATGTAAATACAAACATTTTATATATTTGCTTTCAAAATATACGTTTTAATTCAAAATAACTCAAAAACACATAAAGTCGTTTTAAGGGGTTTTGGAATTAGGCGCTATACATATTCACCTTATTCTTATTAATTGACACTTCACTCCGATCTAATAGATCGTTTCAAATGTTCCTACAAAAAGAAAGCGTCGGACGCAAAGTCTGGAATTTTAATGCACTTATATGCGATTTGGGTTTCTAAATAAAATTTATATTCCTGCGAAAACTATTATACATTTGTCTAAATCTAATTGCCGTATTGTGTTTGCAATATTTGCGAAAAAATAATTTACCTGTTTTGCCGACCGTTAAAATTATGTAATCTCTCGTGGCGTTTCACTTTTTGTTTTTGCTCTACTCTAATACTAGTGTTGTTGCAGAATAAAACCGTCGCTCCGATCGCATTACTCACTCCCTGCAGCTCGGCCAGCCCGGCCACCCCCGCAGCGCGAAGCCTTTCACCTCGGGCTGCGTCAAGTGAGGGATGCGAAGCGAAAAGCTCCCCGTGTAAGTTACGAGTGTCTCGCTTGCGCAACCAAATAACTGCCAATTGCCAACCCCCCATGTTCATGTTTACAATAACAAACAATTTTATCTTTATGAACAAATTAGAAAGATGTCTAGAAAAATTTGAAATATAAAATATAAATCTACGAAGGTAAGTCAGAAATTGTCAACATTTTTCGTTCTACAATTTATGTACACAAACTTTACGGAAGCCAAGCTCTATGTGGATGATTTGATAGGCAAAACCATGACTGACATTCACCGATGGTAACTCGCCTGTTCGCTAGAACCATCTCTCGAGCTGGTTAGTGGAGATTGACGGGCGTTCTGCTCCCTCGTCGTGCGTCACACTCGTCCGGCCTCTTTTAAACTTCACGATTCACAAAAAAACACTTTTATGTGATAAGGCGGTGTTCCCGTATTGTGATAAGTCTACAATGAATTTCAGCCCCTTTCACACCCTCCGACCAGAAAAATCAGATCACTGCTCGTTGTTTCTGCTTGGTGCAAACTGTTATCGGAGCGGACATGTTTACACTGTAATAGCCGGAAGGCAAATGACGCGATCGGGATCAAATTTCGCACTCGTGACCGCAGTCGTACTAACTCTAAGCACGTGTGCATAGAAGGCAGTACGACAACCTTTAAGGTGTTTTATGGCGAAAGTATAGATTATTTCTGATTCGCCCTCGTATTATTCGATTTTTGAATAGCTCTCAGTTTTACATTTATGTAATTCATTTTTTGGAATTTAACTCAGTTTCCCAATCCCGATAGTAACCAAATATTTTTTCCACAGATATATGTTTCTGTTTGAATGTATTTGAGTAAAATTGTTTGTTTTGAATATCATGGAAGTATATTTTCAAATTGCAACTTACTAATATGCTTTAATAAAATAATTACACCTTTATTAAAGTTTAATACATTCGTATATTCAAGTATATATGTGTAGTATAGAATATCTTAATTTAATAGAGTAAAAAGTGAACTATTTAGGAGAGATGTAAATCTGATAATAACACAGTTGACTGATAAAGGAAGGGTTACTAAGGTGGTTTAGACACGTGGAACTGTGCTCTGAATATGAAGAGGACACAGGAAAAAATACATTGAGTTGCGCTTTCCAAGGGCAAAAGAGTGGCGATCTATCCTCTCTGTCCACTCTTTGGACAGAAAATGAACAAATTAGGAGAGAATTTAGATTTGTTTAAAGCCTTGTTCTCTGACGTATCTGGAACTTGGTGCACCATTCGTTTCTTTATTCCTCCCGGCTTAAAAAGGAGTCTTTTGATTCCTTTATTTGGTCTATCCATCTTACAGGAAACCGACCTTTTGGTCGCTGCACCTCAACTGTCCCTTGTCAGATTCTGCTCGGGCTCACCGGGCATCCTATCCATGCCATGCCCAGAGCTTCACGTCACCGGCTAGCTACATCGACTCTTACAAGGTACGCGCGTTTTCATCGGGTGAAGTCCACATGAGACTCTCCTTCGTTTGTAAGAGGGGTTCAATACACAATAATAGCAAATTTTGTTCACCATACAAACTATAATTGAACATTAATAACCCACCCACATTCTTCATGACAATCTCAATTGTACGTCCCTGTTCTCAAGTTTCACGTAGCCAACGAAAATGGCCAAGGACACTTAGCCTCTCCAGTCGTGGCCCTTATCAGCCTCTACCATCCATCTTTCACTTTTTCTTCCTCATCTCGGCCGGCTCTGGCCTTGCCTCAACCGCTCATCTCGATCTGCTCCAGAAAGTGACAGTTCCGCCACCTCTCTTTCTGATTGGCCGATGTGCTGGTGTATCACTGAACGACTGAGACAGATCACACACACAGTGTGATATTTTATTAAGTGGCGTTTTGTAGGCCCCCACACGTGGACGCATGCATTCATAATGTCACACCCTGTAGACTTCTCGAGACATCGTGTGTAAATGTTCTACTCCCACACGTTGTGGAATTCCTGGAGGATAGAGACACTTATGCGCACCACATCTCAAAGGCATCCAACATATTCCTTTCCTCATTTCTTAATGTCCGTCGTTTATAGCGTAATATAATAAAATAAAGGATCGCTAAGATGGTTTGGGTTAGTGAAGACAGGCTGGTAAATAAAACATGAATGTTGAAGGCAACATGAACAAAGGATGTCCATGATAGACCTGGCACGATCAGGTAGAACAGATATTGGATGGTGGCTCTGTCGACAAGCGCACTAGATAAGAAATTACACGTAGTGTGGCGTTCTTTCTTGTCTGTATATCCCTTCTCGGAAATAAGTTAATTAACTCAAACAGGTCTCTTACTTAAAGCTTCAACAAAAAATGGAAGTTACTTGCAAAATCGTTGTTTTGATAAATATCTAGAAATAATTATTTTACGAAATGTCAGATCATTTTGGCTTACCAGAATCGTTTTATTTTTTAAAAACTCCTCCAGCTTCGAGGGTCTACTTAAAACCCATAAACTTTTTTTCTAAACGGTCGCGTTGAAAAGGTTTATTTTTTGGTATCCCGGACCCGTAGATTTATAATGCAGCCTAAAATGCGCGCTCTCGGACTTTTTTATCACAAAATCCCGTGAAGTCTCCATTAAAACTAAACCCGAGGTGAACAAAGGTTGCTTTTTTAGATTTAGTAAAATATTACAAAACTTAACCCTGGGATACCTTAAATTTTACTCTCATGAAATCGGGTCGTAATGACATACTTAACTTACTAAGTCATTGCTTTTCCTACACAATGCAGAACATAAGTTAAATATAAGTTTGGTAGGATGGGCTAGTTGAGTATAGGACCTAGTTGGAGAATCGATATATTTCAAAAACTCCTATCCCGATACATCGCGACACGTGCACAGGGAACAGGTAGAGAGGAAAACTCACATATACTTTAAATACTAATTTAATGTATTAATTATAAATATATACATATAAAATCAATTTTGTCGAAAAATATTGTTTTTGCGCTACCGGGATTCGAACCTGGATCTCTATTTACAATCCAATTCCAAATTTTCGAACCTATATGTTTCACTTTTTCAAATTAATACATCTGTCGTTCCATTATTTGAAAGCCATCTACATTGTTTTTACGGAATCACAAATACCTTTGAGTGAACCGACTGCAGACGCCAGAATTATCAATTCATTTTTATTTAATTTTGGACACATTGATACGACTTATATTATTAAGGAGAACACATTCTTATTGTGAAGTTGTAATTATTCAGAACAGGCGGTCTGTGATGTTTTAAATATTAATTTAATGTATTAATTATAAATATATACATATAAAATCAATTAGGTCGAATTTTGAATTTTGAAAAGTGAAACACATAGATTCTAAAATTTGTCATGAAAAATACTGGCGTTATAACACAATTGGTAGTGTACTTCCCCAGATTGGAAATAGAGATCCAGGTTCGAATCCCGGTAGCGCAAAAACAATATTTTTCGACAAAATTGATTTTATATGTATATATTTATAATTAATACATTAAATTAGTATTTAAAACATCACATACCGTCTGTTCTGAATAATTACAACTTCACAATAAGAATGTGTTCTCCTTAACACATATATTTTGTTTATTTTTCGGTAATAAAGTATATAAATAAAGATTACTTACTTACTTCGAAGTTTTTCTCCTAGACTTGAAGTAAGTTAGTAGAGCAATGACTTAAATGTTTCAATCCTTTACTTTAAGACTTGAAGTGGTTAGACTTGCAGTCAACACTTATGACGCAGCGGAAACTATCATGGATGAGCATTAATCTATAAACTGCGCTGTCGAAGAGTTTTACGTCAAGCGAATGACGTTATCAAAATATAATAACATAATAATAAAAATACAATTTAAAATAAAAACGATAATTTTTTGGATAATAAATAAACTTGTTTCACTTGGATATTTATGCAATTTTCATATCACTTACCATTGCTCAACAACATAATCATTACTCATCAAATTGAATGTAATATTTTCTAATTATTTCATTAAATGTAGAATAAACATGCTATATTACGGTGGGTATTGGGAGTAATGATACGTTTGGAAGCATAAGCAAACGAATGACAGATTTTGTGAAAAATTTCTCAATTAGCCCTACTACTAGCGTACTAGTGTTCGAACACAAAAATTAAATGAGTATAACTAAAAATTTGTATTTCACTAATTATCATGGTTATCAGCCTTTTTATATCCACAGCTAGATTACTGTTGTATATTAAAAAGGTTATTGTTAAACGTAAAAAGTGTAATCTAGTGAAAACTTCTCATACAAATTAAAAAATCATATTTTTGTTAAAATTAATTAATAGCAAATAGGCTCCATTAAGTCGTAGATTATTAATTTAAAATTTGTACAAAAACAAGAATAAAATTGAGTAAATTCAAATATTGATAGCGTTATCAAAACTATAAAAAGAGATTGTTCACTATCATGTTTTAAAGTAGGTTTTGGCAATGTCACCATCCCTTAAAAAAGATAATAATTTATATGATTAGTTATACACGCATGTCGGATATCAGGTGATAGCTGATTATTTATGCAAGCCATTTTAAAATCCAATTTCAAAATATTCATGCGATTAGCATATTTGTGAAACGGGCCACACGTCGCGGGCAGTGCATAACAATGACACACTGTTCGCGTACGCAATCACCATGCTTGAACCAACAATATGCACTTCGCGGGCAGTGCGTAATAAGGCAAGACCATTTTAAACCCTTTTTGTTTTACACACACGATTATCATGACAGCACACAATAGGGCTTTTTAAATTCCACAGTCGCAATATTTGCACACGAGATTATCACGTATCTGTCACAGTATTAATTTATTTATCCGCATGAGACAATTACAGAATTGAGGTGGGACTGTCTCAATAGAACGTGTTGAGACAGGCGTAGTTTACAATCAAGTGTACAAGGTAATTACTTACAAGTATGCTTGCTTTCTCCGCGGGAGTAGGCAGAGAGGATAGAGCGCCACACCTTCTGTCCTGACACAATTCATACATCATCTCATACAAGTATGCAAATATAAATATACGAAAGTCAGACTTATATATTTTTATACGGTGTAGAATCATGGACCCTGAAGACAAAGGACAGAAGACGTATGGATGCCTTTGAGATGTGGTGCTGGAGACAATACATGTTGCGAATACCGCGGACGGTGAGACGCACGAATGTCTCCATTCTGCAGGGACTGCACATCAAGGACAGACTCTCAACTTGCAGCCTGAAAAACCTTCTAATTTTTGAGCATCTTGCTAAAAGGGAAGATAGCTTGGAGAAGCTTGTTGAGGTGGGCCACGTCGAAGGACGAAGAGGAAGAAGAACATAGTCGAGAGGGTGTGAGTCCACGGTGATTGCGATTGCGATTGCCTCCAAATATAAGTTCACTGATTTACCTTTCAAGATTACTGCTACAAGTTTATTATTTTTAAATTTACATATTTATTTATTATTTTTATTACTGCAGTTTTAAATTAGTGCTCATCTCTTTTTCACAAACATTTGTACGCACACATACGAGAAAACCACAGCGGAAGATTTGCTGAGACCGAGGCCCGTCTGGCTGGCGGCGGCCCGGGGTTAATAATAAATGATTTAACCTATTCGGACCCTAAAAATGAATAAAAACCATTTTATGGGTGTAGATAGCATACCTCAATATATCATCGCCATCACCACACTCTTTCACTCCACATCTGGGCTGGACCGGCATAATTTATTCCATTTCTTTATTATATCGCAGAGTTGATTAGCTACGTTCCTCAAAAATTTAAAAAGAAAATAAATTATTATATAGAGATATGGCTGATGATGAGAATATCCCAAGTAAATTTGATAACTTGACCAGTCTTAATGGTAGTCTAAGATCTTGGCGGTTTTTTTAAAAATGCTATTTTTCCGCTATTTAGTGACAAAAATTACATAATTCGATAGCATTTCTACTCTAAAACGAGTGTCTCCGTTTTCCTGTATCCATAATAATATTACGCTTTCCCATCTATATATATGACTTTCTGGATGTGGCTTCAGTAATGTCATTTGTGGCTGTGAAGTGCTTATCGTATTGCGGCTGGCAAATATATTGAGCATCTGTCATCCTGTCACACATAAGAAAAGCACCCTGTCATCTCATCTATGTCTCATGGTCATATCGCATCGCATTCTATGGTCGTAATTTATAAATATGACATTAATGATTTGTTCGTATTTTACAATAATATTTTTAATATGGATAAAACATGCTATGTGTTCTCGGTTGTTATGTGGGATGGAAGCATGGATATTTTCCAAAGAAATGATAAAGCGACTTGAAGCAAGACTTGATGCTCAAAATAAGCTGGATGGATAGAGCGAACATTTGCTGTTAAACTGATCGGTCCCACAATGCACAAAATTGGTAGTAAAATATGATACAACTGACCGTCAATAATAACGGTAAAATATAATATTTTAATATTTATACACAACGGTTGGTATTGTGTGTTCTCGATTTTATTTTATGGAATGGAAGCATGGACACTTACTGAAGAAATGATAAGGCGACTTGAAGCGTTTGAGATGTGGATCTGCAGAAGAATGCTTAAAATAAGCTGGATGGATAGAGTTACGATATGGTTCGGATGAATAAAGAAAAAAAAGCATTTAAAACAATAAAAATCCGAAAGCTTTAATTTCTCGGACGTGTGATGAGACATCCAGAGAAATATTAGATCTCTCACCTCATAATTGTTGGAAGTCGGGGCCCTGGAAGAAGGAGAACATCATAGCTGAAGAGGCAATGGTTTGGCCGGTCTGCTGTAGAGGGGCCACAGTAAACAAGATTATGATAGCCAGCGTCCGTCGAAGAAGACTTTTCAACATAACCATTTAAATTTAAAGAGATTAAAATTATTTTTGTTTAGATTTCACGTCATCGGTTTAGTTAAGGAGACATATTTTACATACAGCATTGTAAAGCAAAGCAGAAAAGCAGCTTAACAGGCATTGTAAATTACTGAAACTTTTGATAAATTCTATTGAAAAGTATATATTTGTACTCATTGTATATGCCTTAAATAGCATGGGCGTGAACTGTATACAATCAAAAAAGCTATGCATAGATCTATACGAAAATAATTCAGTTCTCATGTTAACTAAAATCGTATAACTAGTGGAAGATTTTAAAATTGACAAAGCTGCGCATGCGTTTTTTCAAAAAACTGTCCCAGACGTACACAATCTAAACGCAACTCTCGCACCGCGCGGTGTCTACATACACGTCTTCGCTTTAACAGGCGTGTTGCAAAACGCCGCAAGTGTGTCTTTGGAGCGGACTTGACTGTATATATTCCAATACACTTAAAACGTGGTATTATTTTATATTATAACAAATTTTCCACTATACTTGCACAAAAATATGCTTGTGAATGATGAATACAACCTCTAATGATAATCAGGCCTATTCTCAAAATTGCAATATTGAAATGAAGGTGATTGTTACACCAACCCTCAAAAATAGTGTTATATTTGAATGAGAGAGAGGGAGAGAGAGTGAGGGAGATAAACGTACCATAATCTGTCAAAACTATCTGTCTATTTTTGAGGGTTGGTGTAACAATCACCTTCATTTTAATATTGCAATTTTGAGAATAGGCCTGAATACCCATCGATTTTATAACATCGATATTAGCAGCATAACCGAAGTCCATGTCTAGTGCACGTCGCTGTTAAATGGATAAATATGATAGATAATAAAATCTTGTACCTTTTTCGTCCTACCAGGGAACTCCCAGCGGCATCTCTTGATTGCAAAACCCACACAAAATTGCAGTTCACGTGCGGTCACGTGTCGTGTCAGTGCGTTCCGGTTTTGTCGGGGGGATGTTTGACGGGAGGGGGGATATGTCTGGATGTCGGGCGATCAGCTGTTTACCCCACCCCTTCTCCCGCGCCCCGTACGCGGTGACGTGCTATCCCGACTTCGCAGTCCCGGCCGGGGTCACTGGATTTATAACCCAGACAGTAGCGACATCATAATTCGCGCGAAACGGGCGCGTGTGCATTAGCGCCCTAGTAGGCACGAGTTCACCTCAAGGGCGCTTTACACGTAAATCATACATTATCTTTTTTTAAATTAAAAAAAAATTAAATGTTTTTTGAATTGATGGAAATGATTTTGTGAAAAAGGTGCGTTTCTAGTCTCTTTTTAAATAAAGTCACTTTAGACTTCTGGCAATGGCTAGTCGGTTTTACAACCCTTCCTGCGGCTGAAGTAGAGTTTGACATCTACCATTCAAATTGTTTGGCATGCAAAGCTCTTGAAGATACAGAGGCGACATGTTATGTGTCGCCTTGTACATCAACCGGCGCAATTTAAATTCAACTCTTTCAGGGAACCGGAGCCAATGTAGCTCATGTAAAAGGGATGTTATATGAGAGAATTTGGAAACTCCATATATTGTCCGTGCTGCCGTATTTGGAACGGATTGTAAATCTATCCAGCTGAAACATTGGCAGGCCAGCATAGATGCTGTTACAATAGTCCACACGTGACACCACAACGAGTAAACGGGCTGCCTTAAGAGGAAGATGTCTCCGAATACTTTGGTTAAACAGTTATTTAAACCGATATTGTTATATTATTCTATCCTCCAGGAATTAAGGATTACATAAAGATGTCCAACAACATGTAGTAAAATAATTATAACGTATTTTAGACATGCTGTCAGAAGAAACGATGAGTCTCGAGAAGCTCGTGATCTCAGGGACAGTCGAGGGAAGAGGACGGTCTCCTGCAAGATGGCTAGACCAAATAAAGGCGTTAACAGGGTCCTCTGTGAATGCCATCAACATGGCTCAAGACCGGGAGGAATGGAGACGCATTGTGCGCCGAGTACTAAATACTTTAAAGGACTAAGATTATGATATTGGACGATCGGTAACTGATCATTCGTAAATTTTCGACCAATCCCTGGTCCTCCAGTCTAGTTATCGAAATAGTTGGACTTCCTTCCAGAGCCTCTTCTGCTAGCCATACTTACCTAAATATCGTCTCATGATATTGTCAAAAGGTTGCAATTTTTGATTTTTGATTTTTTAAGGTTTTATATTTCCTATCGCGTCCCAAATCATACATTGTCTTTAGTGAGCAATGTTCCCTCTGTGTTTTGTTCACGGTGTGCGCTTAAAAAATCTTTTGTGGTATTTTTACGACTAATGCTAGTAGTGTTATTCGTGCGCTGGGGGAGAAAATAAAAAACATTGCCCTACTAGTGTAAGGCCATTTACTACTGAATTGAGACGAATGGATATGTCAAGAGACTAACAGCCGGCAAGAAAAACTGCACACTTCGGACATATTCTTCGTAATGGAAAATATAATATTTTACAACTCATTTGCAGGGGAAGGAGGTTATCTTGGCTGCCTAACCTCAGAAAGTGTCTCAATGTCCAAAATGCTGGTGATCTTATACAGCATGAATCAACATGATCGCCAACCTTCGATAGAAATCGGCACATGAAGAAGAAGTCTTGAAAAATTGTGTGCGCGCAATATTTTTGTATATACAATATCATGCCAAATTGTGCCCGCACACCTTAAAGGGAACTTGTTGGTGACCCGCTCAATCCAGCTTATGTTTATAAATCCCTGTAGATCCACACCTCAAATGCTTCAGTCGCTTTAGCATTGTTTTAGAGAGATGGTAAAGAAAACAGATATACGTGACGAATGTTGAAGGCGACACGAAAACAGAGAACGTTCTCGAAAGATCTGGCACGATTTCGTAGATCAGCATAGTTTTTTAAATGGAGAAGCGTACATGGAATACGTGTCACATTAATATTCTTACTTTTTTCAAACTACGCTAAACGTTTATTTTTTAATAATTAAAATAGGACTAGCTTGCTGGTCTCCTGGAGCGGGGCGCGAACCCTCCACCACTTGATTACTAGGTCAGCGTTTAACCACTAGACCAACAAGCTGCTGGATATATCTTGCCAGTAGAGGCTTTAACAACAAAAATGAACGAGGCAAGAATGATTTGTCAGTTGTCAGTGTAGAAAAGTGTGACGTTCGATTCTCTCTGGCTTCGTTTTGTAGTTTTAAAAAATTATTTTTCCTTTCGCATCCATTTTTATTCGTAACGCTATTCGATGTCAATCCAGTTTCTTTTTACATGTCGACTGTAGATCTACATCTCAAATGCTTCAAGTCGCTTTAGCATTTTTTCAGTGAGTGTCCGTGACTGCATTCAATATAAATGCACTTACAGGAAACACGTAGCATTGTTATCATTCGCAAATTTAAACATACTGCACAATACTTTGTTTATACGGAAGAATGCAGTTCGGGTTTGCACATTTAATTTCCATTGAAGGATCCCAGTTCACATTTAAATCTGCATAGTACTTTACAAATAAGTATTTTAGTATCTTTACAAATAATAAATGATTATTAAGGAGAACACATTCTTATTGTGAAGTTGTAATTATTCAGAACAGACGGTCTGTGATATTTTAAATATTCATTAAATATATTAATTATAAAGATATACATATAAAATCAATTCTATCGAAAAATATTGTTGTTGCGCCACCGGGATTCGAACCTGGATCTCTTTCCTAACCGGGGAAGGTGCTTTATCCAACTAAGCTACAGCGACATTATTTTTAGCGACAATTTTCAACCCTATATGTTACCTTTTTGATATTAATACATTTAATCGTTCCATCATTTGACAGAGCCATCTACCTTATTTTTACAGAATCTCAAATACCTTTGAGTAAACTGATAGCAGACGCCAGAATTATCAGCCGGTTAGGAAAGAGATCCAGGTTCGAATCCCGGTGGCGCAACAACAATATTTTTCGATAGAATTGATTTTATATGTATATCTTTATAATTAATATATTTAATTCATATTTAATATATATATCTCAATTTGTTTCCAGCCACGAGAAGACGCACTGTCAGATTCTAATATCTGATGCGTCATTAATTTTTTAGTATAAAAACAAAGTATTAATTTAAATTGCTCGAAATATTTTACATAAATTACACACACGTCCTAACTCTTCACTGTGGTAACTTTTTTTACTAACGCCCGTGCTTAAAATCGTTCACGGGTTGTTCGAACGTCAAATTTACTATTGTCAAAGCATAGATGGAGATGTCTATAAGCGCGACAAATAATCATACAGTATGCTTTATTTTATTTGGTGGTGAAATTTTTTCGTATTATGTGCTAATGTATATTAAACAACGAGAACATCATTTGATTAATTCGCGCCACTAAAATAGCGGGATATTGGATGATTGTCGTATACTGCAATTTACAAAGTATCAATGACTTTTGGAACAGGCTGTGAAAAGTCCGCCATATTTAACTATCGATTCTCGTTCTTACTACAGTAGGAGTCCGATAATCCGGCACGTTCGGGACCGGCTCGGTGCCGGACTACCGAACGTGCCGGATTATTGGGCGGTAATTATAAGAACAATTAGGTTAGAAGCCAATTTTTCAGTTGTTACCGATTGAGAAGCAAACTTCATTAGTTCATCTTTTTGTTTTTTAATGTCATAAATAGTTGATGAGCCAATATTAAACTCATTCATTAAAACATTTCTATTCTCGCATTTTTCTAGCCGTTTGATGATTTCTAGTTTCTGATTGAGAGTCAGTGTTACGTGTTTTCGTTTCTCTCCTTTTGAACTTGAAGGCTTAGGTTTTGAAAACACGGTCACTGTACAGTTAAAACGAAACTCACTTTTTTTATGAACAGTTTCAAAAGTTACGTTTACTGCGATGTGAAAGGACACAAAACAACAACGCACAAAAAATGGCGAAGACGCTTCGTGATTGATTAACGGAGCTGCACTGCACCTGAATTTGTTGTAACAGCTGAGACTAGCCGGCCGCTAATTGTTTCCGAACAATACCGAGCGCTTCCGCATGATCCCGAACTACCCCGAATTCTTCCGAATAGCTCTCGAGCGTTTTTACTATGTATTTGCTTTAAAGACACACTTTTGGAGAAAACCAAAATTTTTACAATTTTCCGGAGCGATGCCGGACTATCGGGCATTCGGGACTGTTGGATGCCGGACTAATGGACTTCTACTGTATCGGATTTCGGAGAGTAAAATGATATTACTACGGGATGTATTTTCGAGAAGTAAATATTTCCATAAATCTTTGTCTAATGTTATATTGTTATGAGTTGATGATATCAAAATGTTGTTCCGTATAATTAATTAAGAATATTGGGGTGGATTACCCATTAAATTATAGTGAAATTATTTTTTAAATTTGAAAAGGTTTCGTTTTCGAGCTCCTGGCAGTGTTTGCTTTCTTGCGGTCTTATTTATATTTTTTGCGCCTTTTTGAGCTTCGGTCTGATTTCCAGCTAAGACATTTTTTCCGAGAATCAACCCACATGTTATTATAACATACCTGGCTCGGCAAGGTGCTGTCAGCGGGACAACCCGCTAAAAGACAGGGTGCTTGAAAAAACTGTATAACGTGTTTTAAATTTGCGGTGTGTAAGGTGTGTGCCAATGAAAAATCTTTTATGCAATTTTAAGGACCGATGATAATATGTAACGGAATTGTTGACTCGATCTGAGATACAAATTTCGTATTTCCCCATATACACACCCCTGAGATTGGCTGTCTCGCGCCTTACTGAAGGGTTGTGTTACAGTGTATAAATACAATTCTGGAGATAATGCTCCTCTGGGAATAATACGTAGGTAAAGTTAATATCTGGGTTCCGTACCGTAGGTCATCCCCTTACAGAAAACATAAATAATTAGATAATAATAATATGGTACTTTTAAAAAGATTAATGCATAGTAATTGATCATTAGACAGAACTATTAAAATAATGGTTACAACTCATAACTCTACTGCAATCAACAAAGGTTAAGGTTGATATACTAAAAGATAGAGATGTGGAGGTACATATATGTATAGCATTTGAGATGTTTGAGCAATAGTGAGTTTTCAGAATTTTTTAATCATTTGACAGAAAATGGTCATGGTTTCGATAACAAATTGGGAATGTCAATTTTGCATGTAAACGGTGTTGGATATAAATGAAATAATTTGGAATCGTTGGAGATAAATAAAGCGTGTAAAACTAATCAAAAAGTTATAAACAACCAACTAAATTTACCTACAAGGTCCCATTCAAAAATTTTTTCCTATAAATTATTCTAGTAATTTTGTATCGTCAAGTAACAATTTGAGTTAGGTACTAAATTTATTTTTTAATTATTGTTTTAAAAAATAGATTCTGTTAAAAGAAACAATAACATATGTTTTTGATTAGTTATTGACATCCTGAAGAAGAAAATGATATTTTTCGAAACCGGTAGATGTATTTAAAGTCAATTAAGTGGTTAATAAAACAAAGTTAACATTATTTTTACACTTATTATACTACATATTTCTAAGATACACGCATGTACCATATACAGGTTGTCCTACGGGTAGGGGACATCATAAGAAATCCAATGAGCTCTAAATAGTTATCCGAAATTCATCAATTCAGAAGTTATTCCAACTTTTATAAATATATGTAATGTAGGTATTCACACAGACTAGTAAATGAATCGACTTGATATGACGTGTAATAAGTGTATGTAGTAGAGGGGTTTGCAACATTATTTGTGGGGTGAGGGATCCAACGAAACAATAAATCCGGTAGATTATGACATATTTATGCAACAGTAAAAAAAAAAAAATCGAAATTTTAGTTCTTCGTGTGAACAATACGAATTTTTTACATTAATGCATATTATATTATGTCAGCGTTTAAATATTCGTTCCAATCGTGTGGCACCAAAGTGGTCACGTGGGTGTCACCAAAATGAAATTTTCTATTTATTTGGTAGTCTGTGAGGTATTCACCATTTAAATGGGAGGCTCGTAATACTTACAAAGTTTTACTAAACAGTTTTACTTTAAATATTAAAATCTGTTAATAATTTTGTTTTCTACAAGGCTGACTTTGAGTATATTTAGTGTGCCCGATCATGCCAAATGTTTTATTTTCAATCCTCTCATACGTCGTTCCGCATGCCTAAACCATATCAGCGACTCTTTCTTAATTCTATTGACTATGCTATAAACAGATGTACATTAAATACTAATTAAATGTATTGATTAGAAAGATATACATATAAAATCAATTTTATCGAAAAATATTGTTGTTGCTATCGGGATTCGAACCTGGATCTTTTTCCAATCCGGGGAAGGTGCATTAACCAACTATGCTACAGCATACAGTACTTTTATCGAGTATCGAGTATTTTTCAATTTTTGACACTGTAGTATCGAAATGTATAAATATTATGTCGGATAGCAATGATATCGCAGACTTTTTTGATGATAAACTGATTATACAGTATATTCTTAACATGAAAAGTAAAACTCGGACCTCGGCACATTATTTTTTGAGGGTAGAAATGGGTTTTAAAAAATCTTTTTCCGATAACGGATTGCATCTACTGCATTTGTCATCTAGGGCACATTTGCATTGTGCGCATCCACTTGACATCCGTCATTAAAAGCATTCTTTTAAATTTAAACATTATTATGTCAGATAGCACTGACACCGATTCTTCTGACGATCAAATAATTGTTCAATACATCCTTAACAAGAAGAGCAAATCTTTTAGGCCACGAACTGATCATTTTATATGGGAAGAAATAGATTTTATTTCAAGATTCCGCCTGTCCAAAAGTATGGTTAGACAACTGGTCTTGCTTATTTCAGACAATATAATGTCATCTAAAGTTATCTACTTCATAGGTATATAATAATATTTTTGATAATGATCAGAAATCACGCAGTTCGTCCTGTGAACCAGGTCTCGATAACTTAACATTTTTATGCCACAGGATCAATGCAAAGATACAAATGTACACAAGAGCACTGTTTCACGGATTGTGAACAAAGTGAGCAGAGCAATAGCCGCTTTCAGATCACAATTTATGTTTACCTGAATCTACCGAAGAAATTCAGCAATGTCTGAATCAATTCAACAACATTTCAAAATTTCCAAACACGATTGGTGCAATAGATTGCACTCATGTGGGAATCCTATCTCCAGGAGGAAATAATGCGGAATATTATCAAAATAGGAAGGATTACTTCTCCATTAATGTGCAGGCAGTAATAGATGCCACAATGAAATACACAAATGTCGTTGCAAGGTAGCTAGGCTCAACACACGATAGTATTCTAGTCATTCTAGATTAAAAGGGCAACTAGATGATGGTATTTTTAATGGGAAACATCTCATTGGTGACCATGGTTATCTACTCAAACCATACTTACTTACTCCATTTACGAATCCAATATCTGTGGCTGAAAAACTATATAACGAGAGCCAAATCTGGACTAGGAATGTTGTAGAAAGAGCATTTGGGGTGTGGAAAAAGCGTTTCCCCGCAATAGGTATGAAACTCAGGCTGAGTATTGAAAGAGTGGAAGCAGGCCTTATAGCCACAGCAGTGCTGCATAATGTCACCGAGCCACCAGACTTTGTGACAATATTGTATGACATTAACTCTGAACAAATTATATCTAACAGGAATTTGTCAACCGAGACAAGACTAGCGGTGCACAATGGAATCCTGGTACCGACACTGATGTATGGAAGTGAGGCCTGGAGCTGGCAGAAAAGGAACGAAAGTAGACTGAATGCAGTGTAAATGAGATCACTTAGGTGTATATATGGCAAATTTATTTATGACAGAGTAAAGAATGAAGAAATAAGGAAAGAATGTAAAGCAGATGTTAGTATTGTGAGTAAGATTAAAAAGGATCACTTAGGTGGTTTGGTCATATGGAACGGATGAATGAGGAGAGAATGGTAAGAAAGATATATGACGCAAGTGTTGATGGCACCAGAAATAGAGGACGTCCGCGGAAGACTTGGCACGACCAGGTAAACAAGTTAATGGGGGATGGTTCTGTTAGAAGCCTCAACAATCCGCGAGCTTGTGTGAGAAGATGTATGAATGCGTATGAGGCGAGAATTGTGTGTCAGGACAGAAGAGTATAACATGGGAAAACGGCTTGATGGTAAGTAAGTAACATTGAACCTGTACAGGATAGAAATAATATAAAACGAGATCTAATAAATGGCTATTTTTCCCAATTATTAAACCAGTCATAGCATTTCATTTATTTATTCTAAATATTGTGCGTACAAATGTAAATATATATATATGTTCTAATATAAATAAGATCAAACTTATCTTACACATGTTGGCTTAGTTTCATTTTGAATCTATGAAGTATCTTCATCTGGCATTTCATTAAAGATCTTCATCGCTCTGTACATCATTCATTTCTGAGATTTAGCCTAAATTTGTTGGCACATTTATTTTACAATAATATTGGATCTATAATAAAACAATTCTTCCTTTGAAAAAACTCTTATTATATTTTTATATATACATTTTAACATAAATCACATACAGAAATTACCACCATTTATTTGTAGAGAGTAAAGTCAAGTAAGTAAAATTAAAGTCAATAATTAGAAACTAAGGAAGTAAATTATTAAATTAATTACATATTATTTTTTTCTTTGGCTAATTTAAAATCTATCAGCTTGACGTCTGACTAAAATTATAACATGACGTATCTCTAGCGCATGCAGTTCTTGTGTATTGTCTATTTGTTTATTTGGGGTGGTTGAATTCATTTTGCATTTTGATTCATCTGCGAACAAAGAAAGGGTATATACGAGGGCCAAGTAAAAAATAAAGTTCCTTACGCTGTACACTCGCCACGCGAGATGCTAGGCGAAATCCGGCAACACCGCCTTGATTGTTGGTCCCTTAACTACATCCCCACTACCGGGAGCAAACGCTGCGACGCTCAGTAAAGGCCTGACAGCCATCCGCTATGGAACCCGCCATCGCCGTTACCGCCAGGTGTGAAATCCGTTCGGTGATTCGATTTTTAAACGCGAAGAAGCTTAAACCTGTTGAAATTCATCGACAGTTGGAAGAAGTTTATGGCACAGCTTGCATCAGCGTCCAACACGTCCGCAAATGGTACAGGGAGTTCTCCGAAGGACGCACAGACGTCCACGACGAGCAAAGGAGTGGGAGGCCATCGGTGTCGGACGAAGTCGTGGCGAAGATTGAGCGCATTCTCCTCGAAGATCGGAGAGTAACGCTTCGGGAGCTTGCTGTCCAGGTTCCTGAGGTTTGTGAAAAAACCATCGACAACATTTTGACCGATTAACTTGGTTATCGCAAGGTGTGCGCGCGGTGGGTCCCACACATGCTTTCAGAAACCCACAAAGACAATCGTGTCAAGTGTGCCGAGGGGTTTCTTCGAGAATGCGCCGAGAATACCGAAGAATTCTTGGACTCCATTATTACGGGAGATGAAACGTGGTGTCACTACGTCACTCCAGAAACAAAAGAACAGTCCAAATAATGGCGCCATCCTGAATCGCCTAGGCCGAAAAAGTTTAAGCAAGCAGAGGTGAAAGAAGCGGTCACCAAGTTCATCGGCGGCCTAGCGGCGGAATTCTTCGAAGCGGGTTTTCAGAAGTGGATAACTCGTCAGGAAAAATGCATAGAAAAATCAGGAGACTATGTAGAAAAATAGAATAAAGTACAAGCTTTCAGATGGTTTACTTATTTATTGCAATAAAAAATACCTTATACCTGAAAAAAATGTAGGAACCTTATTTTTTACTTGCCCCTCGTATTATAAATGAAATAATTAAACTAAGTAAAAGCATTATCGATATCTAATATTTATATTTTTTTACATTATGTAAGTGTGCATACACCAGAAAATTAATTCATTATATTGTGAATTATCATTCTACTCACTTTTTAGAGGTGATGCCATCGGTTGGCATTTAAATGCAACGCCAAGATATTCAGGATTCAGGCCTGTGCTCAACATCTTCCACCTATGAACATACAAACATATTACATTTGTATAATTGATCTGCTTACAACTGGGGTGTGCATAATATTTATTTGTTTTTAAAAGGTACCATATTAAATGCAAAACGAGTGATAAGATCCACATTGCAAGGCCTTGCAGAGTACTGACAGTTGGAATCTGTATCATCATCAAATTCCAAAACCCGCTATCCATTGACACCTGCATCACACCTCGCATCCATTCTACTGTTTCTTGCTTCGTCTTGAATTCTCTGAATAAATATTAAAAATATTTATTAAGGAGAACACATTCTTATTGTGAAGTTGTAATTATTCAAAACATTGGTCTGTGATGTTTTAAATACTTATTAATACATTAAATTAGTATTAAAAATAATGTTTATTAATTACGTAATTTACAACATAAACTTTTAAATATAGTTAAAATACAAGAATACTTTATGAATATGAATGATGAATGTCAATCATTAAAAAACGGTCAATTGCTCATTTCGGGAAAGTAAACACATTAAATTAACATAAACGTCAAATGTCAAATGAAGCGTCCTACACGTGTTGCCATAAGCAAAACTGTTCGCGCGTGCATTTGGTTTTGAAAATGTGATTTTAAAAGGCCCATGTAATTGCTACACTGGATAACTATAAACTCTGTTTACGCAACTCGATTTCTGTCAAATTATTTGAAACTTTTTAAAAAGTAAACGAATTTGAATTTAAACTCGATTACATCTCAGTTATGGTTATCGAAGATGACGTAACCAGCCCTTAGAAAGGAAATACATTAAATTTCTTTCCGAACGTTTCTTGTCGGGCTTCCAAATTACCCGAACCCAACCGTTCACTGTGTTTTAAAAACTGTTCTAACTCACGAATGATTTCAACTTTTCCGCAAATTGAAAGGCGCTTTATTTTATGAACATGCTTCCAACGTGAGGGCTTGTTAAACCTTTAAAACGAGAAAAGTTGTCGTTACAACAATGCTGGGAAGTTACGAAATAAATTTACAGTTTGGTGAATAAAAAGCAATTAACTATGCTCGTTCAATGCAATTTTAACGAGTTTGCCGCTAAAAGAAAAATATCGGCAAACTTCAGTTAGATCATTAGCTGGGGAATAATTCAAAGCAATCATAGATATTTAGTCACTATTTCATGTTTGTCTGTTATCTAAGAGTTGGGGAATACTTTAACAAATACAAATTCCTGCAGTGTTCCACCGCGCACCAAATATTGTTCGGTATATCCGTGAAGCGCACCAAATATTTTTCGGTATATCCATTAAGCGCACCAAATATTGTTCAATATATCCGTGAAGCGCACTTGTCCTAACCGTGAGCAATTCTATGAAAATACGTGAAAAATTCCATCATCAGAAGCTTCTAATTTGGTGTAATAAGCATACTCATAACTATTACATACTTATAACTAAGTTCAATAGTATCGTGGAGGCCCTTTAGTGAACATTGTATGTATAATGTAACAGTTTTATTTCAAATGTTGCATTTCTATAGAGTTTTTTTTATTCAATCGTACCTCAATTCACAACAACCAATTGTAAGTACAGTAACATCATAATCTACCTGCTCTAGCTGTACACGTAAACACCGAACCACCTTAGTATTAAAAAACTTCAAATACTAATTTAATGTATTAATTATAAATATATACATATAAAATCAATTTTGTCGAAAAATATTGTTGGGATTCGAACCTGGATCTCTATTTCCAATACGGGGAAGGTACACTACCAATTGTGTTATAGCGCCAGTATTTTTCATGACAAATTTTCGAACCCGTATGTTACACTTTTTCAAATTAATACATCTGTCGTTCCATTATTTGAAAGCCATCTACATTGTTTTTATATATTTATAATGAATACATTAAATTAGTATTTAAAACATCACAGACCGTCTGTACTGAATAATTACAACTTCACAATAAGAATGTGTTCTTCTTAATAAAGACAACTTCAATTTCAGCTTTATGAAAGGATTTATCAAGGTCTTCTAAATACTGCTCTATAACCGCTATGACACCATCGTTCCAATTAAACACTTGATGACCCAATATTAAACTTCTGCTCCATTCAGCAATACCCTACTTCAATAATCCGCAACCTTTTTTCACCTACGACACACCAAAATTCTTCCTAGAATTCCGCGGCACACCAAAAGCTAAAATATATAGGTATTAAATTGATACACAAATTTTACAATATATTTTTATTTTATTTGAAAAGTATACATACATAAAACTATATTTATTATTATTTTTACGCAATCTTTATAATTATAATAAAATAATAATTAATTAATGTGATACCTGCGCTTGTTTTCATGGCGCCGGGGAACATTGAAAAATTATTTAGTTATAATAATTATTTTATACTACATTTTGAAAAATAGACAATATTATGAAAAATAATTTATCATTGTGTATTAAATACATAATGAAAAATTGTAAAATGTCAAATACATTGAATTTGACCGCGGCACACCTGTATCCGGCTCACGGCACACCGGTTGCGAAGCACTGCCCTACTTCATGTTAGCAGCAATTTCTCTTCTTTCGTTTCTACTAACACCACATCTACGATAGATGAAGGAGAAATGGGTATATGTACCCGGTACCCTGTTTGCCATGACATTAATGAACAATGAGGAGCGAAGAGCCTGTAATGGTCTTAATCTCATTACGTGAAGAGAAAACAATAAATAGCGACCAACGATAATGTCGTATGACGTTGAAAGCAGGTTGAGAATATTCCGAAATAAAGCCTTACGCATAATCCAATATGTGATTCTGAGATATGGAGGAAGTTATTATTTTGAGAAGGACAAATCAAAGAGGCTGTAGCGGGCAGAACATGTAACGCGCACAAAGGTCTGTTATGCAAAACATCAGGATTAAGATCGAGACGTGGGTGGGCAAATAAGGTTCTGCAAGATGTAATGAAATGCCCAAGGCACTCTGGGATTGCGTGAAACCGCTGTAAAGGGAGAGAATAACAAGTTTATGCAATAGAAAAATCAAACAATCAATGAAACAAAACAAAATTTCAAAAGTAAAAAGTTTTATGTCGTTTTACCGATTTCATTATTTTTCCTTGAAGTTTTAATTAACAATTTAACCTTTTGGAAAATAACAGCAATTGCAATGAAAACTTCACAATCCAATGAAAATTTGTAAAGTACGAGTATATTTTTTATTATGGCCTTTAAAGAGTTTTTATAAAAACCGAATTAAATCAATAAATAAATTGTATTTTTTTGCAGTAACTTGTGAATATGAAAAAAATTACTTTGTTACAAAGTCATATTTCCTGATCGCACAGCAGCCACCACAGGCCTACCAGCTATAGCCGATTGATTTTCTTAACGTACATCGTGTACATTGCCAGTAAGAAAAAACACCATAGTTGCGGATTACGTGTTTTAAATATCTTAAAACTACTTGAATGATTTATTTTTATATATTTATTATGCATTTACATGATAGTACGCAAATGCATCAAAGTAACGTATGTTTCTTTTAAATCTACTGGCAACTAAATAAAAGTGTTTTTATAGAGCTTTCCTAGATTTATTCGATTATTCCTAGATAGCTGTCACAACGAACAAACATGACATCTAGATGATGTATAAGAATCGCAGATAGACAATAATTAACACGAAAATGCTATTTTATCAGTATAATGTGCATTTTAGTAAAGACGGAGTCGGATGAATGGTATTCTCTCTCAACCTAGAACACATCCAGGTCCCAAATATAACCAAAAATGTTCACGGCAGTTTTTAAAAGATAAATAATTTAACACATCGCGTCGCTTTGACATTGCGACTGATGACATAGCTAAGAGAGATGACACCATAGATAAGAAAAGAAGATGGCGGATGGTCAATATACTTGCCAGTCGTCAACTAAGTCCAGTAAGTCATAGATAAAAGATGGGGAAGCGCAATATTGTAACGGAAGGAGGGACTTTGATATTTCTTAAACTTAAAGTTACCTGATAGGAAATTTTATGCCTTATTTCAACCGCTTTTTAGAGATTCTTAATTAATGTTATTATTTTATTTTCACAGAAAATATGGATTGGAACCTGGGAAATTTGACGAAAATCATCTGAAATCGGTAAATTTTCCATTACATTCTTACAATATTTTTAATTTGTTAAATATCATTAATACGTTTAAGTTGATTTCGTTTTTCTAGTAAATACATTTTTTTATAAATGATCGCTACAAAATTTCTCAATTGGAAATCAATCTGCAGTATCCGCGGAACAATGAAATACGAACTTGATGGTCTCCCTGGAAGAAAGTCGAACCTTCGATTCGATCATTAGGCGAGCGTCTTATCGCTAGGCTAAACAATGAATGTGCTTGTTTTGTTTATTATAATATTATACCCTTTAGCTGGTGTCGTGGCCGTGGGCGCTTGTCTCACGTAGCGGAATGTTACGCACTGAGCAAAGTTCGCGATTAAAGCAGGGGTGTGATAGAAATTTTACAAAACGTATTAGCGTACCTTGGGCCATACGGTGACGTGCCATAATCGTACAAAGTAATCGTTCAATAAAACTATTTATGTTGTTGATAAAGTTACATATTCAGAATGTATTTAATGAAGCATTAAAAAAACTAAAACGTTTGTGAAAGAGAATCACATATTCTATGCAAAGGTGCAAGAAAATATAATTAATTAAAAATATCATTTTTTAAACATAAATATGAATTAAGATAAATTTGTATTTAGAGATAAAACTGGATTTATTCAAAAAAATTACTTTAACACTTCGGCTACAAAATAGGTAATGTTCTTTCTTCTTTCTTCAATACATGTGTGTGTATATTATATATATATATACATATAAGTATATATATATATATATACATGTGTGTGTGAGAGTCTTCTTCTTCGCTCCCAAAATTGTCATTTTCCACATAATCACTCGATACCAGAGCCATCGTTTCTTGTAATTTCAGCTTCTGCAGATTTTCTTTTTTTGTGACTGTTTTCCCTATTTAATTTTTTTTAGTGTCTAATAGAATACGGCATCTAGCAGAGGCTTCCAACCTGTTCGAATGGATATTTTTGGTGCAGCTTTTGAAATGGACTGTGATATTGACTTATCTTTCTCCAGACATCATTCTTCCTACTTATTTGAACCCTTTATGACTATTATGTTGGGTGGGTTATGCACGGTAGAAACACCAGTTTCATCACCATTATAAATCATTCCAGGTGTAAAATTTTATCCTGAAGAACACGATATGCCGCATAAGCAATATCAGCAGGATTTGGTTTGGTCATTTTAATATATTTTTTACTCTTCGGCACCATTAAATTATAAAATACTAAACAAATGAATGAAAATATAATTAAAATCACGTCCCTTGGTCCATGGCTCGCGGTACCATACTCTGCGGTTGCCCAAAGTACAGTACACACAGTGAGTCGAATAAAATAACAACATTTTTGAGGTAATGTTTTTCTCAAATAATAAGATGTTTTTTAAGAACCAATATAATCAGTGAACAGAAGCATAAATATAAATTAAATATATCAATTAGAAAGATATACATATAAAATCAATTTTATCGAAAAATATTGTTGTTGCGCCACCGGGATTCGAACCTGGATCTCTTTCCTAACCGGGGAAGGTGCATTATCCAACTATGCTACAGCGACAATATTTTTAGCGACAATTTTCGAACTGTTACCTTTTTGATATTAATACATTTGATCGTTCCATAATTTGAAAGAGCCATCTACCTTATTTTTACAGAATCTCAAATACCTTTGAGTAAACTGATAGCAGACGCCAGAATTATCAATTTATTTTTATTAAATTTTGGACACATTGATACAACTTTATTATTAGGAGAAACTTTATTATCTCCTAACATAAATATAAACTACAATAAATCACTTACCTTAAATTCCAAAATTTATAGAATGTTGTTTTAAAATGTTATTTTTCGATCACACAATTCGATTTTCATTATTAACAAAAACATTTCTTGTCTTTCAGTCTAACGAAGACAATGTACTGGCTGGAAGACATTTATTTCGCCTTATTTTAAAAAAAAACGTGTCGTATTTTTCGATAGATCTGGAGCCAGGATCCGATGGGCCAAGGTACCCACTACCTATATAGCTGTACCAGTTTAGTAATATATATTTTTTTCTTACTGGGAATAAAGGCAAAGTACACTGCGCGGTGCATTGTTAAAGCAATATAAATTCCGCATTGAAATATAGATTATATGGAAGCCCCGGCCGTTCGGCAATAGCAGATTGCTTTTCTGCCAGTACGAATAATTTAATCAACGAACAAACTGACTGGCTTTTTCCATAAAATTCGCGAATTCGCTCTGAAGAATATAAAATTTCTATTGCATGAGGCATACAGAATAGGATATATATCTTTCTGGAGAAATATAGGTAATAATAATATAATAAAGTTGTTTACAACTTGAACGACCCGACATCAACTACAAACAGTTTACCAAACAACACACTGATAAGGTTTGAAACATTAAATCTAATAATAAATTAATGGCTTTTGTGTAACTGTTTACTAAATTTAATTAAAAATATGCTAACAAAAAATACTTGCATTTCCCAAAAATATTAAATGTCATTACAAATTAAATTAATTTATTAGAAAGATACAGAAAAATCTATTATCAAAAAAATATTTGGTTGGAAAATAAATATTCAAACCTGGACCACTTATCTTATTTAGATTTTACATTCTGTATATTTTAACTATGTTCTGAAATTATATCATATTAAAGTGTTAACTAGATGTTTATTTTTTGGTACTGTATTATATTATTTTCACTAAAAATCTTTTTGTTTCTCAAAAATAGTAGGTAAGTGTTAACCTAACCTTACTTACTTATTTACTTACTTACCATCACGCCGTTTCGCCGCGGGGGTAGGCAGAGAGGATAGAGCGCCACACTCTTCTGTCCTGACACACAATTCTCGCCTCATCCACATTCATACATCTTCTCATACAAGCTCGCCGATTGTTGATGCTTCTAACAGAAGCATCCTCCATTATCTGGTTTACCTGGTAGTGCCAAGCCTTCCGCGGACGTCCTCTATTTCTGGTGCCATCAACACTTGCGTCATATATCTTTCTTACCATTCTCTCCTCATTCATCCGTTCCATATAACCAAACCACCTAAGTGATATACTAACATCTGCTTTACATTCTTTCCTTATTTCTTCATTCTTTACAATGTCAAATAGATTTGCCACAAATACGACGAAGTGATCTAATTTCCACTGCATTCAGTTTACGTTCGTTCCTTTTCTGCCAGCTCCAGGCCTCACTTCCATACATCAGTGTCGGTACCAGGATTCCATTGTGCGCCGCTAGTCTTGCCTCGGTTGACAAATTCCCGTTAGATATAATTTCATTCAAAGCGCCGTTCACTTTATTTCCTAACCTAATCTAATCTAAATTTAGTTTTATACATTTGGTGAACATTTACTAAATTCGGAATAACCATAGTATTTATTATACATTAATCCAACAATTACTAAAACAATAGAAACCGTTATTATTTTATTTCATTTTTATATCAATCATCTTTTGGTATCTCACAAGTATTTTTATATATATTTTTTTGGTACAGTACTAGGGGTTCAGAGTTTAATTTAGTAATCATTTAATTTGATCTCATAATGAATAAAACAATTTACATTTCTTAATACAATTCTCAAATTAAATGTATCAATTAGAAAGATATACAGGAAAATTCAATTTATAGAAAATATATTTTTCTTGCTACCGGGAAGTGTGTTTTGAAAAACTGCAACTTCACAATAATAATATGTTTGTTCTCTTTAACAATGTACATTTATGAAAGGGCCAAAAATAAATAATTCAATTTATGTAACATATTTATGTTTAAATCAATAAGTAAGCGAGAATGATAAATATTTTATGTGTGTGTGTTTCTTCATTGGTATTAGTGTTTGGTACCCCTAAATTAATTCAAAATCTTAAACCCCCAATTCCGGAATTGCAAACTGGGTCGAGATTGCATTCCCTATCCCCGGATTTCTTATATTTTTAATAAATAAAAATCACATACATAATTCAAATGATCTTTACAAATAATAAATGATTATTAAGGAGAACACATTCTTATTGTGAAGTTGTAATTATTCAGAACAGACGGTCTGTGATGTTTTAAATACTAATTTAATGTATTAATTATAAATATATACATATAAAATCAATTTTGTCGAAAAATGTTGTTTTTGCGCTACCGGGATTCGAACCTGGATCTCCATTTCCAATCAGGAGAAGTACACTACCAATTGTGTTATAACGCCAGTATTTTTCATGACAAATTTTCGAACCTATATGTTACACTTTTTTAAATTAATATTAATAATAATATATATTTATAATTAATACATTAAATTCGTATTTAAAAAATAAATTATTAGATTTTGTTTTTCAGGTGTCTTTTTAAATTGATTGATCCTTGACGTGCAATAAAAATTATCCCGGAAACATGTTCGACCCGTGTTCCTACGTCGTAAATATTATTTCTGTTCACATTATTACATTTCTATTGTTAATAGATTTGGTCGAGGAGAGCTTTAAAAGGAAAGTCCGCAAATAATTATTTTAAACGATTACATTCATTCGTCAAAGTCACATCACAAAGAATCGATTGTGTCGGAGCTTTGGTCTAACAAAAACATCATCACATTATTTTAAAAAGAAATTGGCATTTCAAGGAATGACCATTCTTATGCAGAAACGTTTCACACAAAAGGAACGCCCGTCATGTATTCCGCGACTCGCAAGCGGGGCGATGGCAAACATTAATACTTTTGTGGAAATGTGTTGCGCGCTCGGTCAAAAATACTCGCTTGTGATGTGACGTCATCCCTTGGTATATTTACTCTTACTTTGTTACTTACCATCACGCCGTAGGCAAAAAGGTAGAGCGCCACACTATTCTGTCCTGATACACAGTTCTCGCCTCATCCACATTCATACAAGCTCGGCGATTATTGAGGCTTCTAACAGTCATGCCATCAATACTTGCGTCATATATCTTTATACTTTTAAAATCAGCAATATTATCTTTGTGGTTAAGATTCATATTTTTCTTACCATTCTCTCCTCATTCATCCGTTCCATATGACCAAACCATCTAAGTGATCGTTTCTTAATCTTACTCACTATACTAACATCAGCTTTACATTGTTTCCTAATTTATTCATTCTTTACTCTGTCATAAATGGATCTGCCACATATACGCCTAAGTGATCTCATTTCCACAGCATTCAGTCTGCAGGCCTCACTTCCATATATCAGTGTCGGTACCAGGACTCTATTGTGAACCGCCTGTCTTGCATCAGTTGACAAGTTCCCATTAGCTATAATTCCATTCAAAGCGCCGTTCACTTTATTTCCTGCAGTCACCCTCCTCGTTCCAATGTTTGGAATTACCTTACCTACAAGTATTTTGCACGTTGTCTTGCTTTCCTCTTTCTCGAATACCATCACGTTCACAACAAGGTCGCTTTCCTTGTATACATCGTACATTCTACTCGCTAGTCACTGTAATTCTTCTTCATTATACGCCATTAATACTTCATCATACTTACTCTAATACTAAATACTTAAAAATCGAATTTATTGTTGTATTTAATTAATAAAATAATTATACTTTTAAAATTAGCAATATTAACTTTGTGGTTAAAATTCATATTTTTTTATTTATTATCATTGTTTTATTAACCACTAAATTGAGTTTAAATACATCTACCGGTTTCGAAAAATACCATTTTCTCCTTCAGGATGTCATAACTAACTAAAACATATACTATTGTTTCTTTGCCAGAATCTATTTTTTTTTTTTTTAATTTTTATCACCTAACTCAAATCATTACTTAATACAAATTTACTCGAATAATTTTTAGGAAAAAATTTTAGAATGGGACTCGTAGTTAAATTTAGTTGGTTGTTTATAATTTTTTGATTAGTTTTACAATATATAATAATTGATTTTATACGCGTTATTTTTACGTTTTCCCGAAAAGCGACCTGTCCATTCGGCGTCTATTGCATGTTGTGCGCAGAGTTGAATCACCGACCATCCCATCGGCGTGATGGTAAACCGTTATTGTGACTGATTGTGTTGGATTGTAACGGTTATTGGTAACTATTAATTGCCAGTGTACCAATCGTCGCTGCGACCGAACAGAATCACAGTTTAATGAGTAATTCACCATTAGGGAAAAAAATGCGAACTTGCATTTTAATGGTAATTCGAATTTAATTTTTATAACATTAACGATGGGTGTGCTAACAGTCTGCCTTCTTTTCCAGAAAATGTTTATACAAATAACGAGTTTTGTTAATTGCTCTTTGATTTTAATTACTGAGAAAACTTTCATACTTCGGAGAAATGTATATGGCTTCACAACCCGGTTAAAAATTAATTGTGTTTTTGTGTTATTGTTAATTAATTATGTGATCTTGAAAGCGAAGACGTACACCGAGAATTTTTCCATGAAAATTCTGTTGCGCCGAGGGTTGATACGGTATTGTTACGGCGAAAGGGGTCGGGAGAATGGGGGATGATAGGAAGTGTTCAGGAAATAAAAAATATTTATTGTTATTATTTATTCACGGGTTGCTGGTTGACTGTTTTTTTTAAATTTATATAAATAAAAATAATACGAGGGGAAAAAAGTTAGATAAGGAGATGTTAGATGAAATTCTTAAAAAGATATAAAGAATATATATAACAAAAATAATATTATCTAATATATTCATTGTTTATTACATGCGAATATATGTACATTCTGGAGTCGGTTTACTGCGTGTCCATGGATGGCATGAGGCGACAAAAGCCCTCCAACCTTAGGTATGTTGATAACAAAACGCAAATAAGAAGTACAGTGACTGAACTTCTCATATAGTTGAAGAAGTGAGCAGGTGTAATGGACTTGAGATAAACAGAATACAGAAAGTGTGAAGATACGTATTCAGCAGTGGCGTGCAGTAAACATGAACATAGGTTATGCTGTTGCCGACGATGCTAACAACAACAAAAAAGTAAGAAAAATTATTGTAATTTCGAAAACAATTTTATCAATTTAAAATTAGAAAATAATCGTGAATTAATTACTACAAAAAAGCAAGTTCTTTTATTGCTCCGTATCGTTCTCTGCTTTCGATTTCGCTTAAAATATTATCTACAATATCTCCTTCGGACATTGGATTTAAAATAAGGAAAACTGCCTACATATTTTTTAGACTCAGAAACATCTTATCACCTACATATCTGAAAATAATATATTACGCGTTTGTACAGTCACATTTGCAATACGGCATTATTGGATGGGGAGGTGCATATAAAACTGCAATGTCGCAATTAGAAATCACTCAAAAAATGATAAAAAAATTATTCTAAAAAAAAAAAAAGACTATCCAAGTATACAACTTTTCACAGATTTTAAAGTACCAAAAATAGTAGACATACAAAAAAAATTTAATAATTCAAATTTTCAAAATTAAAAATCAATTAAATTTTAGAAGCGAATTCCGATCTACTAGATATACAGATCAAATTGATATCCCAAAACTAAAATATACCGCAGCTCAAAATCAATATATTTATCAAGGCATTAAATTTTTTAATAATCTCCCCATCACAATTAGAAAATATTACGGACTATCAAAAATTTGTTACTGAAGTAAAAAAAATATGTACACAGACTAACTGAAACATAAATTAACACGAATATACTCCTTCTCTATACACGAGTCTTACTCTCATACAGAAGAAATGTATTAAATTTTAATATTAATAAAAAAAGAAAAAATAAAAATGTTTCATTAGCAGTCCTCGGAAATATATATTTAAATAACTAGATTTACAAATTACCATAGCCGAAACTCATAGCAGAAATAAACTTATTTCAATATTTCAATTAATATTGGTAATAATCTAACTTAATATTATCCTAAAAAAGGTAAACTCGCTCTCTTGACAGATAATAAATAACTTAAACTTAACTTGTATCTATGCAAACACCATGAAAACAATAAGTTTAGGCTGTTTGCAGTTTACAAATCAAATATGGAAATATGTAGAAAGTGTCATTGCGCACAGTTTTCAGTAAGGATTAATCCCTTTCGAAGGCAACAGAATTAAGCACAAATTGTTTAAAAAATGCAGAAAACTTGCTGACGTAAAGGTGTCAACGTAGGTTCTTCAGTAAACAATATCTAGTGCAGTATAATTTTTATATGAATTGAACAAACAAATCAGATGCGAACTAACTCGTACGTACTGGCAAATTACCTGCCAGCGTTACCATGAAGTTGTACACAAATAATTTGCAATTTTTATGCAGTATGCAGTGTGCGCCCCTGGTGTTCAGACATGCTTCGGTGCCCATGGAAGACACTTTTAATATCTGCTGTAGGAAATACTAATGTTTCAAAAAGGCTAGGTCATTCAGTTCTATATCGGAGAATGAGATTGCCCCGCGGAGGGGGAATGCCGTCTATGTTTTGTTGCAGGGTCCTAAAGAGTAATTACAAAAAAAATTATTTAGATCAATCAAAGGGTGTAGGATTGTATAAAGAACAGACAGACAGGCATTCAGTTTTATATATTTAGATAGAATTACAAATCAGTAAGATTTGAAAAGATAACGTTTTAGGACGGATTAACCCGTAGTATTTTATCTTCTTCTCTTCGGCGGTCCCTCGTTATGAGGATGGCGTCTGTTATGGTTTATCGATTGTGACTCCGGGTGTAACTAAGGAGCCCTATTCTCGAACCGCACACCCTTCCACATGTTGTGCACGTACATGCCCTGGGCAGGGGGGTTCTATGGAATGAATCTTCCTACTTTTATGTCCTCTTTCTCATTTTCTCGGTAATTGCATCAGTCCTCTTACGTTTGCTTTTGATGCTATTGTCCTCATTTATGGGGTTTCCCAGTGTTCAGGGTCTATGCCACATCTACTTCGATTCGCTTTCATGTGTCTTTGAATCTTTTCCTCGGCCCTCCCTGGCTTCTTTTGCCATCAGGTAGCTGCGCAAACATTACTTATTATGGTAGCCGTGTATCACTCATACGCACGCATTGACCTGCTCATCGTGGTTGGTGCTTCAGTTCGTAATTTCGACACTGGGAATGTTCGCCTCTTCCAGGACGCTCGAGTTTGTTCTCTAAGTTTCCTAAGATCTTATCTTCCTCAAGCATCTATTGTGGTATTTCTTGAGGGACTTTAAGTTGCGATTATATAACACCCGTGAATCACATCCATATAGTAAGTACGATAGACTAACACTTGGTGGGTTCGTGTTCTGTTCTCGGTTAGTTTAGTGTTAGCGTCTTGTGATATATAATTACATACCTAGGTATGGGAAGTATTATATTCTCTCGAGATAGTATGGTATGGGGGTAAGAGTCCTTTGTATTCTAGTCGCAGGTTGGTGCAGAATTTTGGTATCTTAGTGTTCTATAACAGTAAGTAAGTATATCAAATAATGTAAATGATGCGCGAAGAAAAATACGTAGTGTAAAATACGCCACGATTGCAACTGCACAAACTGCAGAATGCAGCCTGGTTACCATTTAAATCATTGTCCACCATTTTTTCTGGTTTTAAAAAACAGAACATTGGAATCAAAACATAATGCGATATTGTTGCGAGAGTATTTCTTCGATTTTAACACGAGTTCGAAGACGTCGACCTCAACTCTGGGGGAGACCACTTTAAATCAAACGCGGGCGACCGCCATAAATTAGATACACAATCATCGGCCTTGGGGCAGGCGGGGTTTGGAGGGGAGAACCCCCGAACGCCGACCCAACGTCGGGACAGGGCTAGTGGCGAACTTGATGGGCGGTAAACGCTAAATGATGGCGAACGGACTCCACTTGACCTACCACTCTAGCGCCTTCAAAAAGTATTTGTTTTTTTGGGTTTTTAAAAATTTTATCTTATATAGACAAATTGATTAATATCTAATGCGAGTTATTTAATTTAAGTTAAACAAATAAAGAGTGTCAGATCAGGATTGAAGATTAAGATACTGCTTTATTGATCTGTCAGCCATTCGTGTTAATGTAACCCAGCTCGAACAAGTCGATAATTATATCCACCTATGTGACAAAATTAGATGCGAATTATATTTGCGAGTATACCTTTCTAGACATTAATAGTAATCCACAGCAAAAAATAAAATTATAACATTTTAAAAATCATTTCTCACGTATATTGCAAAAATACGATTTATGTATGCAGTAAGGTCACGCTAATAAAGCTTGTTTTATAGTGCTTCAAAATGAAATAAAAATCATGGTATTGGCTTTATTGTAAAGATAATTTGATGTCATTAATGTTTAAATATGATTTAGCGCATGATGGGCGCCGCGGCTGGCTCCAATAAAGCAAGATCTGGAAGTCCAACTTTCACTATTATGTTATAGCTGGGACCGTATGTCTTCCAAGTCGTCTATCGTCTCTGGTTTATCGGCGTAGACTAGCGACTTCACATATCCCCATAGAAAATAATCCAAAGGTGTGAAATCACACGATCTTGGAGGCCAATTTACAGGTCCATTACGCGAGATTATGATGCGCCCATCGAATGTTCCCTTCAATAAATTGATTGTGGCGCGCGCCGTGTGGCACATTGCGCCATCTTGTTGAAACCGCAGCTCTTCCACATTAATGCCATTCAAGTGGGGAACGAAAAAGTTAGTAATCAAGGATCTATACCGCTTTCCATTGACTGTAACGTTCTGGCCGGCATCATTTTTGTGTCTTGTTTTGACGTCTTTGCGGATGCGTATTATCAATTAGTGTATGCGTGGTGCGAAAACGATCCATGGTTATTCGAATTACTCGCTCGGATGGACGATTATGTCGACCGTAAAATGGACGTAGCGCACGGTAAATTTCGCGAACTGAACCACGATTTTCGAAATAAATTTGCACAATTGTTGTTCTGGCGTAAGGCTATTCACGGTGAAATGGAAAATCAAACTGAAAACATCAGCTGTCAAATTGGCTGTCGCTGGAAAAGGTATTGGCAATTCGAAAATCAAACCTAAAATAAAACACCTTACGTCGGATTACAGACCAGTCCATCGCCGATAAGTGAAGTATTTTTTAAATTGCAAGTGCAAATGCTGTATGAGACAAGAGAGTAATATGCAGTACTAATATTCGTATATCTTGTATGAGGTATTTATTTAGGGGGTCCTTTTTTCCATTCTGCATTGGTGCACAATTTTTGTAGTTACGCCACTGTGACAAATGTTGGGTTCAGTGGCACCAAGTATCCTTATTTGTATCTTCTAAGACCAGTAGTGGATTTTCATATTGCTGAGAAAACTTTCAGATCCATCCTTTTTCCATCCATATTTTTGTAATCTGTGTGCTTGTGTCGTTATTGGAAGTGACGATTGAATTGAACCCACCCAGATATGTGAAATGTTTTTTCACAGACGCCAGTTCCGATAAAAATTGCTCACTGCTCCTGTATCGGATCGGTCTAACTTGTTTTACTAGCGTCAGCAGGAGGCATATTCGAAAAAATGATTTATATACATTTTTATACATATTCTATCCTCTCTGCCTACTCCCGTGAAAGGCGTGATGGTAAGTACCTACATAATTTACGTATGTAAAATGTTGTTGTTTTGTACACCCCTAATGTTTTCGCCCCCTCTTTATTCTTTTGGACTTTTCTGTCAAATTCTGATCGAATGGTAACACTTTTGTTCTTAAAAGGTTTCAAGGAAATAATTGAATATCCTCAATCTAAGAAAATAAAAAAACGAATCTCCACTAAAACCCTAAAACTACCCCTGGATAGCTAAGGCTTCCACATATTTAAAACCCGTCCGAGGACATAGTTCGAGTATCGCTTTTTCTGAATTGGATCTTCTTCCATGTTAATTAAACATCACAAACACTTTTTGTTAACTAACGTATTGAAATGTTGAGAAAAATGGTTTGACGTTTTATCTTCGAATGGCGATCGTTACGAGCGGGATAATTCTAAAAACAATTGTATATATAATAAATATTACTCCTGCAATTCCAATTTTTACACTTTTGACAATAAAATGGATATCTTTGTTTACTATTTAAAAACAAATGTAAATTCCGAACAAAAAATGATGTAAACTTAAGTCGTGAATTTCCAATTCGTTTTTTCATATTTGACAAACAGACGTTAGAGTACCTACTTTAGAAATTTATAAGATTTCAAATTTACCAACAATGAGAGTGCTGTAGACATATATTAGATTATAATATTATTAATTTATTAACGAGCTTAGCAAATAATAGGGTGTCCAATCCCGCGATTCTGGACTAGTTAACAGTATTTTTTTGTTAATTACATCCGATATTCGACAATCCAATACACAGAATATCGAGATGACCTGTGTATAGTTTATTTAAAAAATCGAGGCCAGCTTTGAAACAATATCTTACGTAAACTGACCTAATTTTTCTTTCTGATTTCTTTTTTCTAAATGTAACATTAGGGTAAGATGGGGGAATGCCAGTCACAATCAAATGCCTATCTTCTCGGATCATTTCAACAAAGATTCAAGTGCTACCATCTAGTTTACCTCCGAGTAAACTTATGTACGAGGCGCCGCCATTCTGCGTCACCCTCAGTGTGGGTGATAGCCGTTTATGCATCGGGTCGTGTTTTGTTGTAATAATTTGGAATTTTCAGTCAAAGGTAAGCTTATAACACTTTACACGCATGGAAATGTATTAATATTACCAATTATTGCATATGTATTGGTACATCTAATGTGCCGGTTCTATTTTTGAAAGGTTATTCATTGTTTTTAATGATGACCAAAGAAAATGTTTCAGTATATGGCATTACAATTTTTACCTTTAGTTTAGAACACGATTGTCTTTATTTTTTTACTTAGATGTCGCGGAACAGACCTAGAACAACAACTAGAAAACGCCATACAAGCTGTACGTGATGGAGATTCTATACGGAAAGTTTCCATGAACTTTAACATACCCCTTCAGTACTTTACAAGAAGAGATCCAGAAGGATATTCCTATCACCGGACTTTCTCTAAGAAGACATTCTACTTTCTCACCAGAAGAGAAATCTTCTAGCCAAATTATTTGACGGTCTGACTCCACTCGAAGTTCACCGTGCAGCTTTCGTTTATGCTTGATATAAAGCACAGGTTTAACAGGGAGAGGAAGCTGGCTGGAAAATATTGGCTTTATGATTTTCTAAAGAGAAATTCTTGGATAACTATGAATATCAGCATTAATCGCGTGACAGCATTCAAAAAAGAAGAGATTACATTGTTCTTTAAAAATTTGGAAGACATTATGGAGAAACACCAGTCCACTGCATCAAAAATATATAATATGGATGAGACCGATATCAGCACCGTTCAAAAAACAAGAAAAAGTGCAAACACCAAGCAACACTCTGACATCTTGACAGCAACACCTCTGAAAGCAGATTTAGAAAACAAGGAAAGAAAAAAAAAACTGACAAGGAATAGACAAAGGTCACCAAGAAAAAAAGACAGGCCGAGACTATCAAGAAATCAAAGATCGCTTCAGAATTTTCTTCTTCAGATGAAGAAGTTTTGACTTCAAAGAGGAAGAAGAAAATGTATTACGAATCTCTTGAACTAGACCTGGAAAATATTTGTGAAGACGACAGCGACGATGACAAGAAACGTGTAGAGGTTTGGTATAGATATCGAGGTTGCGGGCAGAGGACTCATAAAGGTTGCAGCGGTGCTGATACCCCTGATAAATATGTATGTGATTATTGGGAGCGAAAACGGAGCGTCCTTAAGCGTCTTGATTTGTAGCTTTTTATGTGCGAACTGTGGTTAATTTTTTTAAACTTTTTGAAATAAACATTGCATAACTCTATATTATTGTTTTATTAATTTATTTTGGAAGCAAACCTTATTAAAACTTCGATCTTCAAGCGGATAACTAAAACTAGCATAGTATTGTGGAGCTACCTCACAAAAATGTAAAACCGTTTGGTTGTACTACGTCCACGACATGCCGGACTTTTCGGCTAATGGTCGTTTTACTTTTCTCAAATTGGCCACGTAGGAGATTGTCCACTGGCGGGGGAAATCGTATAATATGGCGGCGTCACAATAGTACCGACCGACCAATGAACTTTCTCGATCATTTCAGCCAGTGTTTGTTCCCCCATTTTGGCTCTTATTATTATCAGCGTTAGAGGTCAGTATTATGTGTAGGTTAATTTATATTATAGTCTTCATATGAAAATATGGCATAAGCGAAGGAGATTGTAAATGTATATTGGATATTCGAATGAAAGAGATTTAATGTATTTTTTTAAAATATCTAATTGATTTACCAGGAAGATTGTATTAAAAAGATTGATAACGTAGATAAAATAAAGGAAGTACGATAAGTATATACTCTAAGGTCCATAAAAAAAATTTATGAAATTAATTAAAGCCATCATCATCTTTCCACTACTAAATACAGATCTACCCAAATTCAATCTTCAGCCCTTCTTATTCGTCTATTACTTTTCTAATATCTTCGCTCCATCCAACTTAGAGATGGCCAATACTTCTAAGGTTCTCCATTCCAGTCATATTTTCTTCTACAGCTGCGCGTACAGCCAATTGTCGCTCTAGCATGCACATTTTTTAAGTCACTCGCATATTTCACCTTGTTTCTCTTACGAATTGTACTCGATCTCTCAGATATTTCAAGCATAGCCTTTCCCATAACTCTTAAATAATTAAGCACAAAGTTACTTACATATTCAATTACATAATGTGATATTTTTTTACAATCTGTATTAGTAAACATTTTAGTGTGATTTCTAGCACCTTATTTAATCAAAATCAAGCTAACATCTTTTTTTTAAAGTAGATATTGGCAAATTAGTATCACATTTTAGTTAACAATGTAATTTGGTAAAATATTGCTGTAGTATGTTTACGTAGGTACCAATATTTCTAATTACAAAAAAAATCGTCTTTACTTCACCCTATAATGTATTATTTCTTATCTATGCCAACTGTCAATTTTCGTTTTGTAGTGAAAATAAACATTTATTACAATGATTTTTAATAGCTTTCCGACTGCAGAAAATTTTACTTCTCGACAATGGATTTATTTCTTCGAGTTCAGGTTTATAATTTTATAAATTTGTTTATATTAGGTTTATAGGAAAATAATAGCGGGTTTTTTTTTTCTAAATTCTAACCTAGTTTTTTTCAATGAAGGTGTCATTTCATCGTGTTGATGTTAATATCATTTTAAAGTGCATTTTGGTAACATCGACATCGGTTTTATTATTAAAATTGGTCTATTGAACTAAATATGGACAAGAAGCAGACAAGAACGACTATTTTATGTGATTTTCAAACTAAACAATGTTTTTGGTGAAGGAACTGTTATGGAATGTAAGGTACAATGGCGGTGCCAACGGTACGGGAGCTTTAAAGATAAAGAAGGTCATGGGAAATAGAAGATGTTCGTGTAAGACTTGTAAGGTAAACCAGGTACTGGAGGATAGTCCTGTTAGAAACCTCAATAATCGGCGAGCTTGCATGAGAAGATATATGAATGTGGATGAGGCAATAATTGTGTGTCGAGACAGAAGAGTGTGGCACTCTATCCTCTGGCTACACGCGCGGAGAAACGGCGTGATGGTAAGATAGATCGTGGGTATGATTCTTCAGTTAATAATGACCAACCGTAGGCGTTAGTTGAATCAGAACCACGCACAACAATTGAGATCTTGCATGTAAGTTAGGCATTAGTCATCTAACGCTTTTGGACAACTAAAAACAGCTTGGAAAATCAAAAAAGCTTGACAAATAGTTGCCACTTGAACTGAACAAAAACAAAAAATATTGCTGCACGAAGTTTATTCTATGCTGAAGGCGCTTGTTGAGCTATGAAACCATCATTCACCACACTCAGAAAATATCTTCTCGGGTAAGGTATTCAACAACCAAGTTAGTATCGAAAGGGAATTTCGAGATCTTATCAACTCTAGGACCCGATAATTTTACACTACCAGAATAAATAAACCTGTTATTAATTGGAAAAAATGTGTCAATTCTAATGGTGCTTAATAATTAATGATGTTAATTATAAGCTGAGAAAAATGTATTTGAATTTGGAGGTCATAAACTGCAAGTTCTACCAACCTAATAATATACCATTTAATTGGTTGTGTATGTCAATTTGAGATAGCATTAATATAATTTGTACACTGATTGATCTTTTATCGCAATGTTCACGTTAATTCATAAACTAGAGTTTGAAACATTGGTTTTAAAAATATTTCCACGCAAACCAATATGATATCAGATTAAAATAAGCATTAAAAAGTATATTTTTTATAATTACAGATTAGTTCTTCAATTCATCTCTCTCCATCATCGAGATAAGCCGTTCTGGGAATTGCTATATCCAAGAAAAGGTAAAAAAAAAAGGTTTTTATTATTATTTTTGATGATGGATTCCAATAAATCATGAACGAATTGGGATTAGACTGAGAGAAAACTTGCCTTAAGAATGACATATAGTTCATCACATTACTCAAATTATATTACCTGAGGGTCACCACATACGATAAGGGTAGGTTTTAAATGCATTGACTTTAAATACCTATGAAAAGATGGGAACAGTTGTCCACAAATAGCAGAATGATTTCATGTATGTCATAAATCATATTTAACTCCATCCCTGTGCAATCATGCGTAAGGCTCGGCATGACGTGTTAACTCACTCATTACTTTCAGAAAGTTATCTCATTATCTAGCATCTGAGAGATAGAGTGATGAACAAATATATACATGGTCGGTTCTCACACTTTAAATGGGTCATACATTACATAATGTTATAATTTACAAGACTGTTTTTTTACAGAAATTTATGTCATACACTGATTATAGTGCAAAAATTCTTCACAAATTACTTTTACAGTCAAATAAAAAAGGACTATCTTCCGGAGTCTGTTTCCTGTGAATGAGCATTACGGTTCATATATTGTCCTAGTTCTTCATTTATATGATTGTAGCAACTCTTTAACATCTTTCTCACCAACACCTTTGATGCCCGCAGAGCTCGTAATATTACTGATCTTCTTAATTATTGACTTCATAATATACTCAAGAAAGTACTGATATAATGGTTAATAGTCGGGAGAAGCCCCATTGTATTCAATATCCAAACATTGTATTCAAGAGTGCTGCATCTATGAATTTTTTAAATGCAGCATTGACCTCCGTTATAACGAATCCACATTCATTGAGCCCTTGTCGAGTGGGGATTATTAAGTAATGGCACTTATTAAGTATAACATATCAAATACAGGTAACCATTGCTTAATGTGGGTTTAATGAATGCAGAGTATTTAAAAAATGTTATTGAGATTTGGTCACATATTTATTGAGATTTTCTAAGCAAAATAATCAACAGAACAATTTTTCTATTTCATCAGGAAATGGCATCCCAGGATGGACAACTAGGACCGCAGCAACAGCAGACAGTTGTTGTATCCGTGTCAAATTCGATGGCGCAGGTGTGAATTAAATCACTATTTAAAAAGTTATTTTCTATTTGACAGTTTATTATTTTATATCCTAGTTAAATATGAAATGTCTTATTTTTACTTGTATTATATAATATATAAAGAGTGGCGAAGTTTCATTGTTACAGCTTTGAGTTGTTAATAAAAAGTTTTAAACATTGCAGATAAAGTAAAAGAGAAGTTGAAAATTGGAAAAAATTTTCGATCTTTAAATATCAAAAAATCTTTTGGGCAGATAATATAAACAAAAAAATATTTGCAATTCTTCTCTTGAAAATGAATTTATATAATATTTTTCCATAATGTTGGCAAATACTTTTTAAAATGATCTACCCTCTAAAATGTGATTTGGTGAAAATGTTAAGAATATTTTGGGCCATTTAGAGACACTTCAATTGAGTTTCATTGTATTATACATTATGACACTATAGATATATTATATTGTTAATATATTTATTATGTTGTAGCTTGGAAACATACCGCAGCCTCAACAACAGCAGGGAATTCCACCCCCCACCGCCTCATCTGCCATCAGCATGACTTCTCTACACCATCCACAACAAATGAGGTTCACACATTTCTATTAATACCCATCAATAATTTATAACAAAATTATAAGTAATATTTAATGTCGTTTTTAAAATTGTCAAAATCTATTCTCACATAATTCTTTATGAAATATTTCATTCTTATAATTTTAACATTTAGCGCTGACTGGGGCCAGGGAAGAGTTCAGGTCATCCATCCGCAACCATATCTTCAGCAGATATACAGCTCCAATGGGCAACAGATTCTTGTGCCTTCTAACATCTCGTTACATCCAGGAATCAACAATCAACAAATACAGGTTAATTATTGTATTTAAACCAAAGTAGTGAATATATAATTAATAAAATGGAAAGACAAAACTTTTTGGAAGAAAACTGAACTGCTGCCGGGACTTGAACCGGTAGACAGCTTATAACATAAAATTTTGAAAGAAATAATCTATTTTTGATTTGTTTAATTATTCTCTCTCTCTTTTCTCAAATCTTTATTATAAAAATATCTACCTTCAGTTACAGATATTTTAATTCAATATGCTGTGCTTCATGTGCTGAAGACACATGTTGCGCGTACTATGGATGGCGAGATTCACAAATGTCTCCATTCTGCAGGAACTGAACATCAAGGATAGATTCAACCTGCGGCCTGAGACAAATCCTTGCATTTTTTAGCCATCTTGTGAGAAGGGAAGATAGCTTGGAGAAGCTCATTGTGGTGCGCCACGTCGAAGGACGAAGAGGAAGAGGAAAATCCCCCAGCTGTTGGACCGACTAAGTGGACAAGGCAACAGGCACTTCTCTGGTGACAGCCTAAGATTCGAGAAAAGTAGAGAAGCATAGTCAAGAGGACGGACACACATGGAGATCATAATCCTCAGTCATGAGGGACCATAGTGGATGATGATGATTATTGGTTGTTCCTCGTGTCCGAGGAAATCTGTCCTTTCCGATTGTGGGTCCTCAGATGGCTGAGGAGTTCAATCCTGGATCCACAAGTTCTCTGGCATCTTGGGCATGGGAAGACAGCGACTGTGAGCTAACTACTCCTGGATGCTCTTATTTTACTTATGTGCTTTTCTCCTGACTGCAGCATGCTGTTGGCATTCTACTTTGAAATATTGCCATCCAATTAGAAGGTTCGCTTTTAGGGAGTCTTTGAAGTGTTTGTTTTTGATCTCCATGCGAGCTTTTGTTCTGGGATAGCCTTTAGTACTTAATCTGCTTTGATAGTCTGGTTTCAGGCATTCTGACCATGTGACTGACTTGTCAAAGATGTCGCTGAATAATAGTGACTTTGATGCTCATTATTTTGGCTTCTACAAGTACACTGTCATTTATGCGTTTGCCTGTCATGCGTGAACTTTTCATAGTTTAAATCTGTAGGATCATTTCAGATTTCCCGAGAGGCTTTCAATATTTGACGAGTTTTTTTTTATATTCCAGGTAATTGCTACTGGAAAACCATTCCACGGAGGTCAGATGGGTCCTCACATGATGTCACCGTCCCAGGGAAAACAAGTCCAGATACAGCAGGGTCAAGCTGGTGAGTTTCAAATTCTACTATATTCTGTAATACAGCAAAATCTCGTTTATTCGAAGTTGAGGGGACCGAAAATCAAGAAAAAAGTTAGAATAACGATTTAGGATAATGAATATAAAAATTTGAAAAATTCAATTCTGTTTTACATACAAACTTTTTTCATAGCAACTCGAAGTAACTATATACACCTATCTATATCCACATATTTAAAAATAACAAACAAGTTGTAAATATACAATGTAAACAAATCACAATATTTTTTTTTCAATAAACATGATTATAATGGACTATCTTTTCGAGCCATTTTTAATAATGACATAATAGTGTAATTTGTCAACCCGCCATTTCTCCAATGAAATTAGTAACAAAAGTTTCCAGCGCTTTTAAAACTTTTGTTTTGTGGTGGTCGCGGTGACATTTGGCACTCGCCTTTCAACACTAAAGTTCTTTCTGTCATCATGTTTAATATTGTCGACAACCTCATTAATGGGGTCGCGTATTTTTCTGTTAATTTTGTTTTGGATAATATTTTTTGTCAATCTCTTGTATTAATTCGATTTTTTAGCCTCTGTCTGCGTTTTGAATGAGTTTCGCATTGATGCTATTATCGAGAATATAAAATTATCAGTCAAAATCATAAAAATGTTTTAATTTAAATTTAATGAAATACAAATACAGGAACTCAACTGCGTACTAGCGTTTGTACAACAAAATATACAAACGCTACATAAACAAAAATAATTATAGTAATAATACGGAACAGAAGATTGGCAAGCACTGACATTCGCAGCTGGCAGAACTAGAGAACTGCGTTACCTATAAGGGCGCAAAGATAATATTTGCTATATTTTTCTAATATAATGAAAACGAGCGAGAGAAAAAAGCATGCAACCTTAAGTTAATGCGAATAACGATATTCGATTTATAAGTACAATTTAGTATGAAAACTTTCCAGAGGGACCACATTCTGCTGTAAAACTTCGACTTGTGACGAATTTCGAATAAACGTGATTTTACTGTACTTCTCATTTATCAGAAATTTCATTTTTAGCTTTTTAAAAAATAATTTTGATCAAGATCCTGTCATATTATGTAAGTTAAATGTTTTACCAACACTTTAGAAATTCTGCCAACACAACAGGATTCTTCCTTCTTGGATTTGTTATTTAATTGTTTATGGAAAATAATATTTCCCTAGTAATGCATTCGATTTGTTTACTTTTTTCATACTAGAATACTGATAATTTTGGTAAATTTTCAGGTCTAACATTTCAGCACCAAGGTTTTAATTTTTTTTTAAATGTATTATTTTTGTTAATGGTTTTTACAAATTTATTCACAGTCATTGTGCTGTTCTAATAGAGTGTTTGTTGAATGTATTAAAGTATTTTTTTGTTTATAAAATTTGTTTCAAACCAACTATAAAATACAATTAATATATTGTGTATTTTTTTGGTGTTTCCCCAATTAAATCCACACATTTCCCATTTATAATTGTGTACTTTTAAAAAATTTCAGCGTCTTTCCCTGGATACACAATTCCGACATCCCAAAACCAAACATTTATGTTTTCTCCGATGAATGTAATCAGTTCCCAACCGAGTATGTTGCCAGTTCAGTCGCAAACCAACACAGTTATGACCGGCCAGTCCAAAAACAATGATTTACAAAAGGTACCTATTCCATATATTGCATATATTTTCTTTATTATAATATGTTTATCCCAAACTTGGAATATTCTTTGTGCACTTTTCTTATTGTTGATATTTGACAACTGTGCAATATATTATTTACCTAACACAATTTGTTTAGATCCTGGGGCAGAGGAATGGTCAGCAGAAGGGAGCCACACAGCAAGTGATTGCATCTCCGACAAATACACAAATTCAATTGCCAATACAGGTAAAGCCAGTAGAAATTACTAAAATGATATCACTTCAATAATAGTGGCAGTAAGTTTGGAAATAATAAATATAAGTAACAGAAAGACTATTGCTCAGGAATTGATAAAACAAAAGTAGGTTAACTGCTATTTGAGCATGTTCATGTCTCGGCTAAATACACAAAGTGAAAATTTCAAAATAACTTGCCTCTGGGGTACAATTGATTTTAATATTATTCTAATAATCCATTTATCTATGTAGTATTTCCTTGTTTCATGGATGGTATTCAACCTATTCAGTATTCTCAATGGCAGCTTCCACAAGTGTGGGGCGGACAGTTGCTGAGTCCAAATCCCATCTTCATACGTGGACCGGCACCAACTGATGGAACAACGTTCATTCAACATCCTCCAACCATTCAGCAAGCTCAACGTTAGTAATGTGCTGGAACTATATGGAATGCATAAATTTTAACAGTAAATTCTAGAACTACCAAAATCGTAGGAGAGGTCGATATGTGTATCTTAGATCACAAGAGAAAAACTGCAAAAAGCACAAATGTTATTTTGCAGACAATTGGGTTTTACAATTCAATGAAGATGAGAGATTAGTTGAGAAAAATGATCTTCTGTCTATAGTTTGCTGGGTTAATCTGCCGTGTATAACTGACCTTTCTGGCTGACGATGGACTCTGCAGTGGGATCCGAAATGTCGACTAGAAAAGACAGATATACATGGCAGATTAGCCCAGAAAACTGTACACGGAAAATTCTGAACGGCCGTAAAAACCTATGAGAAAAACGATCATTAGAAATTAGAAATTTATAATATTTGACAAAAATCTGGTTTTGTACTTTTAGGTACAATAGTGACCTAAACCGCACACTTTAATAATGATAAATGATTAATTTCTCTCTTTTCTGTAGCTACTCTGGCCCTCCCCTGCTTGGGGCAGCAGGGGCAATCGAGCGGTCCAGGAGTGGGGATAGGGAAAGCAGTACGCCCCCTTTCCAACATCCTCCCTTCCTCTACTGCGCCACTTCGACAGCCCAATGGTGCAGGCAGCAATGCATCCACGCAAACAGCCATGCAAGTTCAGGCGAATGCTGTAAGTGTCTTCTCATTTCATTTCTTTTTCATTCTTTACGAATAATAATCAACATTCTAATTTGTGAATAATTATTAATACTTTAATTTGTTGTCTGAATATATGTGAAATAAAACATATTTTAAAAATACCATTTAGTATTTTAATCTTGAAGTTTTGAAGTCATGTTCAAAATAGCCGCAGTTGTAACACATTATGAGTCTTTATGCATCACGCTCAAATACTCAAAATTACCATCACTAATGCATTCACGCAATTGCCCCAAATGACTAATGTGCTCTTTAATATTATCAGTTTATCCTTTATAATGTTATCGGTGTATACTTTTTAATGTTATCGAAACAACATTTATAGTCTTGTCACAATGTTATAATTAACTATATCATGTTTTATTTAACTATTGGTTAACGTTTGACTAAAAAAAATACTCAAAACAGTTTTTTATAAAGTACTAATATTAGTTTTAAAACAACACCATAATGATAAGGTCAAGGAGCAAGAACATTTGTTTAAAAAAAATCATGATTCTAAATAATGATATACTGTGTAATTATCTTACTTCACACCTAGTTACATTATCTTTTCATCAATTGACTAAAATTATAAGTTTAATGTTTGAAATGTTGGTTAGTAAAAATTGTACATTTATTATTTGGTTAAACTCTTAGATTTTATCTTCAAATTGTAGGCTAAGCAGGCTAAAACCCGAAATAAAATTGTTGGCGGGCACGCGGTGAACACATTGGTCACCCAAAAACAGGATGCCGCAAATCAGACCAACAAAGTTCAACTGCCAAGTAGTCTGGTTCATCATATTCCAAAACAACAGTAAGTATCATAACACCCTGCAGGCAGACCCCATGGGCAAATAATCCTATCAGTTAACTGATCTAAGGATTATAGTTCCATTCCTGACAGGAGCAATCAAAACAAATCTCAAAAACACTATGTTTGACAAAGGTTCATGTTATATTATTTCACAGCTGTAGTCAGTTTCTTAATTGATTCAATTAGATAGAGGCCGTCGCTTCTGTAAAACCTATTTTTCATTGTTAAGTTTAACAAAAATATGGACATGATCAACCACAGTACAACAATGCTAATAAACATCAATTAAAAATATTCTTAAAACAATTTATCTACATCATTTACCATTCCGGAGATATGACATGACACACAACTGCAGTGCCATCTGATGACAGATTATATTCTGGGTCTATAAAGGGGTTTGTGCCTTGGCTAAACAAAATTTAAAGAAAAAAACTGGCCAGCTTGGTATTTAAACATCTCTCTGGTTCTGGGAGATGTGTAAATATATTTATGTGACTCGGCTAAAGTGTATATTAATGTACATGTGTTGGTGATTATTTGCATTTCTGGGGAAATATAATATAGGATAATATTTCATAATCACGCTGTATTACGTTAGTCTTAAATTTATTAATAATATTCCATTTAATACATTAATTATAACTTTTGAAATTATTATTATTGCAATTAAATTTAAATAACTTGGCTGACAAATTATTACAAATAAAATAAAAATTATAAATTTTTTAAATACTTTATTATTTATTCATGGCCCTCAAAATGAATCGTTTGTTTTTATTTTATCTTCTTTATATATGATTCTATTTTTGAATAATCATAACATTTCAGCCCATTTTTCCAGTTGAACTCAGGGTAGATAAGATGATAGGTTACTTATTAATAATAATAATAATGGATAATTTGTATAGCGCCATTTTCATAAAAACTTTCACCTCAAGGGCGCTTTACACATAAACTGTTTATAGTTCTACAATTATCTATGTTATTTAAAATTAAAAAATCGTTATTTTCACTTATGGAAATGATTTTTTGAAAAAGTGCATTTTTAGTTTCTTCTTAAATAAAGTCTCTGATGCACTGTTTCTAATAACGGAGGGAAAAAAGTCCCACGCTTTTGGACCTGCCACTGCGAATGCCCGTTCACTAAATTTAGACTTCTGGTAACGGCTGATCGGTTCTACAACCCTTTCTGCAGCTGAAGTAGAAGCTGACCTGAGAGTTTGACATCTACCATTCAAATTGTCTGGGATACAAAGTTTTTGAAGATATAGAGGCGCCATGTTGCGTGTCGCTGTTATTTTAAAGTATTAATTTATAATGTGGTTTTTTGCGTGTGAGTAAAATAAAATTAAATTTTAGAAATTTGGTGGCCCAGTCTTCAGGACAAGGGTCCACCGATCATATATCTGTGACCCCTGACAAGAGTCAGATGAACAAAATACTGCAACAGCAGCAACAACAGCAACAACAGCAACAGCAACAACAACAACATCAAGCAGTGATGTTTCAGCATCAGCAAGCCGTTCTTCAACATCAGGTTAAAATCTTACAGATACCTTACATATTTAAAATTATAAAACTGTAGAAGAGACATTGTTTAGTATTCAAAAGCAATCTACATGATCTGTTAAGATGCCATGCATTAATATTTGAGTGCCGCGTGCTGCCCTGGATTATTCTAATATGGTCTAAGTGTGATGTGATGATGCTTAATTTAAAATATCATTTAGTTATTATCTAAAATAATATCTCAATAAAAAAATAAATAAAAAAACTGTTTAAATTTTTTTTTATGCAATGCCTTAAATAAATTTATATTTTATAAACAAATCCCTATTTTATGTTCTACGTATTTTCTTGAACATAGAGTGGAACCTAGATATATGAATATATTCTCCAACAATTTACACATTTTAATTTACTAATTTAAATTAAGTTTCATACAATCCTATAACAAAATTATAATTTATATAATATGTTGCCACAAAGTAATTTTCTTAATGAGTAGGTATTCAAAACACAAATTGCTTTTGACTGTATTATATGATAACCCTTGATTAACCCCGTTTTAAATCATTTTATTTCAGTTACTAGAAATGTGTAAATATAAATCAGGGTTCAATTGCATTTATTTTCTTATCTTTCATTCAAAATAGGAATATAATGTAGGCAAGTCAAATAAAGGAATAGCAAAATGGTTTTCGTTAAAACATTGTTTTAATAACAATTACAGCATACATTAAACAAACCTATATTATATGCTTATTGCTGAAGGCATTGCTTTTAAATGTTTTCATAATTATGTATAAAAATTATTGTTACGAGCATGATAAATTTAGATTTGTTTTCTCTTTTTTCTGTTATAGCAGCAACACCAAATGGTGCAGCAACTAGCCCAACAGCAGCTGGTTGTTCAATACCAGAATAATCAAAATCCACATATGCAAAACAAGAATATGATGGGTATGTAGTTCTTTAAAGTGTTCATAATTTTTTATTATTTGTTCAATTAAACAGTTTTTTAGCAGCGGGGTGAGTGAGATTGTACCTGGCCCCGATTGGTTAGAATGTTATAAAAATACATTTGAAGATTATTTTATTAACATGAACACATTTTTGTTGTGAAGTTACATTCTCAGAATTGTCTGTTACTTAATCCAGAAATCTGTTGCCTGAAAGATAACTCACCAGAAAGTCAAGACGATATGACTATTAACATGTGAATGAAGGAGATGGAAATATGAATGTCAGTTCTCAGAATCTAAATATGTGGAGAATTTTCGAATGTAGTTTTATATGGTTGTACGTACATTACACACATGAAGGGAGAATCAATATTCATACATAAAGGAAAAACAAGACATTTTTTGAGAGGTCAAGTACTCTATAAAGTTCAAGACATATCAAAACTATGTATTCCAGGAAAATATTTTAAGTTTACATATATTTTGTAAGAGTTGGAAAATATTTTAATACATACAGGTATTACAGGTACACCTGAATTTCTTAATAATGCATATAATTTATATTTATTAGCTAAGGTTTAAGTAAAAATCCACAAAATGTGGTACATATTAGTAATAGGGAATTTTAATAATCTTTTTGTGATTGCAAATTGATAATTTTTCACACGTTTACTGCATATTGCTGATGTATTATATATATTTATGTACATCTATTAAATTTTTTATTTTATCTAAAATAATAAGTGTTAATCTTTTCAGGAATGACCGTATCCAATATGGCCAACACTATGCCAGTCGTACCAATCAACCAGAATTTGCAAATAAATTCCATGAGTGTACAACAACCCCTTCCGATGATGCAGATGCAACACACGGTAACTAATTCATAATATTACGTAATTCAAATGAATGTGCCCCCTTCACATCTACTTATTGATGGAATTTTAATAGGTTCGGATAGAGCGGCATCATGCAAAGGTTATAAAAAAATATTTCCTTATTTTGAAATTTTTAACCAAATTAATCTTTCAATTTCTTTCACTATTTTGAAGTGTGACGCAAATGTCAAAATCAAAAGTGATTTAATTTAGACTTGTTTTGAAAGTCGCGTAAATGAGCACGGAGCAAACAAAATGCAAATATGAATATAATTATATTTTGATGTAATATTTATGTGTACTTGCATTTTTTTTAAAGTCTGTAATTTTGATGGTGGACCCTGCAGTAGGCTCCAAAAAGTGTCAATTATATGCTGATTTAGATAATACAAGTTTATAATTATAAAAAACTAATAAACCTATTGAACGGGCAGGCTCACTACCTGGGCAGTATTTTTGTTAACCATAAAATAACTTCAGTCATTCATGACTTCAGAATCACAATCATGCAATTGGTCTATCTCAGATACACTGTATCTTGAAATGTTTCCATAAAGACTATATTTTATATCAATCGATAAATGAAAAATCAATAATGGACAACGATGAATGGCACATTTTACATAATGCTGTGAAATTAACAAAAAGTAAACAAATCTGTTATAAAGGAATTTCAGCTTAATACATTCCCCTGATATGTTTTCCTGCCAAATGAGATTATATTTTTCAGTCCCGAAAAAGTCTTTTATAATTTACATATTTACGTATTACCCGCTTTATTCGGTTTCCCACCAGTTAAAAACATGTTACTAGACTCAATGTATCACGTGAAAGAAGTTTAAAGTCTTTGTAAAAATGAAAATGGCAAAATGAAGTGGACTTCCCGCCTCCATTGCTCTTCTCTACGTGTAATTTTGAGTATAAATGGTTGTATAACGAATCACAGTACGAGTGTCCAAGTTTGGAAGACCAAATCATAATATTCATTAAATAGTGCTTTATTTTCCTCCATAACACAACGTCCTTGTTTGCAACAGTATTTTAATGGGATTACAGACGCGACCTTAAAATCAAAATAATGTTATCTATAAGCTTGACTTATCACATCTAATTAAATATATTTTAAATAATAATAATTTATTGATTATAACTAAACCCAGGAAATGAGGCACTATTCGGTTCCGCCATGTTTGTGCCCTTTATCATTGTTTGTCGGTGAAGCTGTTTTATACATCCTATATCTCTCAGCTACCAGCTTATTAGCACTGATTAATACATTAAAAAAAAATTACCAAATGGTATTTCCGTACGAAAATACTCTTTACTCAAAATTTATTGTTGTCCGTGCAATCTTTTCAATTGATTATTAAATATATACATAACGGTTCATTATAGTGTATTATAAAGCAGTTCCACAACAAAAGTTCCAGCCGACTAAAGCTCCAGCCGACCATTGATCCATCACCAACCTTTGTGAAACTGGGCTGTTAAGACGCCGATGGTCGCTCTCCTTGCAGTCTTGAATCTTCTTAAACTCTGCTGATGAGTCTCTGAAACTTTATATAACTAATAATTTAATAAAATTAATAAAATAATTTTTAAAATTATATCACCACCGTAAAATATATCCGACTCAATCCGAAACCGTATCTCACCAGGAGCAGTTTCGCTTTTGTTTACTGTTTTAAATTTACAAAAATGGAATGCATATATTCAAACTATTATAACCAGGCCTACCTATCGAAGTATAAAAACGTGTAAACACTATCTAATCTGCAAAAAAAAAGTAGGAAAAAGTCAATTATATAACAAAATTAAAATTAAACTGTCATAAAATATCTACCTAAATAAAATATATTGACGTAGCAAAAAGTAAAAGTAAAACCACTGACAAGACCAAAATTCAAATTATTTGGCGTTTTTATAGTAGAATAAAGGTAGGTCAAAGGTATTAAGAGATAAAATACATATGACAAAAGATGTCACCTGTAATTCTGACGAAAGTTTGTTCTTTTTACAAAACGTAAAAGATTTTGCACGAGACGTACGAGAAGTACTGTTTGTAAATATAAACCTATTGGACTACATAGCTTCATACATTTTTACATAATTTATCTATACACTTAACATATCACCTTGATCAATGTAATCAGACATCACCCGCAATGTCAAGAAAGGCGATAGAATTACGTTTAAACATGGAATATTCATCCTTACTAAATCTCAGTTCAGGGAAATTATTGGCGGCATTGACATCGATGATGATGAACTTACAAAAATACATTTTATTTGTTAAGAAACATTAATCAAAGCTGAACCAGAAATAGTTAAAATGAAACAGCTCCCAATGAAAGCAGTTCTCTGTGGTTTCTCCGAAAACAGATGTTATCAGATTTCAAACATTATAATAAATATATATTTTTTTATATATTAAATTAAAATTCCAACCGGTTTCAAAAAATACCCTTTCTTTCATGCAAAAAACCATGGTTTTAGTTAGTTTATTTGACATTCCGATGAAGGAAAAGTTATTTTCCGAAACCGGTTGGTGTATTAAATTTAACTCATGAATGTGGTTAGAAACAAAGTTATAAATAATATATATTTAAATAATTTCGTGAACTACACATAAGGGTACTTACTAGTTGCAAAGTCAGCAACCTTCATTATTATCTTTTCTAACTTTTAATGCAGTTGTCTTTTCATACAATTTTTAAGTGTTAATTTATTCAAACTTAACTCATTTTTATATTAAATGGTCATTCAAAATCGGTGTTAGTTGCAAAATCAGTCGCTTTTGCCGCTGCCATTTATACATTAAATAATATGCGATGAAACAAATTGATCTGTATTTGATTGTTGTCAGTTTATATGCGGGTCTATTGTGGGTCACCTGGCTCCATTACCAACCTCTCAAGCCTTAACAATCTTCACTGACCTGCAGGTATCAATCCAACCTTCTCCACACATTCTATGTTTTGGTCTTCGGTGTTCAATGTTTTAATTTCGCTTTGTCATGCTCAGTTACTTGGCATTTTTCATTTTTAACAGTGAAAATTGAGAAAACAAAAGTAGACTAAATGGAATGGAAATGCGTTCACTCAGGCGCGTACGTGAAAAATCTTGTGGAGGATTCAGGAACAAATGCAGATCTGTTTGTATTAAAGTCGATAGAATTATCAAAGAGTTGCTGAGATAGTTTAGGCACGTGAAACGCACGGGCAAGGAGAGGATACCGAAGAAAATGTGCGAGGCGAGATAAAACAGAGGGCGACCTAATCGAAGAGCGTACTTGAGAAGATTTATGAAAGTAAATAAGGCAAGAATGGTATGCCAGGATAAAAGAGTGTGGTGTTATATCCTCTCTGCCTACCTCTGCAGGTTTGATGGTAAAATAAATAGAACTTTAATCTTGATAATTGTTGTAATCTATGTTGTGACTACCGTACATTATTAATTTTTTTAATCCACGCACAATTTTCATTATTTAAAAAAATATATTTTACATTTTTTCTATTTTTTTATTTAATAAAGTACTCGATTCATATTTAAAATGGAGGGTTAGATTATAATTAAATTAAAAGTGAATTAGAATTTAATTTCTATTTAAAATATATTTAGTGAGAAAAAAAATTGTATAAATTAAAATATATACTAAACCACAAGCTAAAAAGAAAACATATTTAATCATGTAATACTGAAGTTTTTGTAAATATTAAAAGATATTATAAATAGCATATATAATCTTTAACTACATATCTGTGAGCAGTGGCGTGCAGTAGACAAACTTAGATTATGGTATTACCAATAATGCTTACTAAGTATAAAATAAGTATTTTCAGAATAATTCTGTCAATTTGGTTGACAATTCAATTTTGCCTGAAATATTATCTACAATTTCTCCTTCAGACAATGGATTTAAAATCTAACTTATATAATAATATCCCAAAAAATGCAAACTCGCTTACTTGACAGATAATAAATTATAACTTTTATTTATGCAAATACGTTGACGTTGGAATACACCATGAAAACAAAGCACAAATTGCTTAAAAAATTGAAAAGATTCCAACATAGGTTCAGTATGATTGTCATATGGATTAAACAGACAACTTAAATGGATAAGGAACTTTCGTGCTGGCAAATTGCCTACAAGCATCAACATGAAGTTGTTCATAAATGATTCCAATTTTTTCTGAATAACCCACGGCTAGACAAAAGTCATGGGTTACACCATAGACAAGGTTACCCTAACCGAGTAATAACGGCTAGAATTTTACAGGGTCTTTTCATAAGATATGGATTATTTTATTTATTTTTATTTCCCAGAATTTTTAGTAATGCTCAGTTTTTTTGCTTGCATGCAGTGCATGCCCCTTTCTGTGAGTTGACAATGTTGTGATATTTTTGGGGTCGTGTTGAATAGTTAAAATTCATTTTAAATTGACAGTTTGGTGTATTTAAATACAATTGATTAATTGATTTCATTTGGTTGCATTTTGAAGTAGGTACTTATTAATAATGTTTATATAATGTATGTGGGGCCCATGACATTTCTAATGTTTATTGGTAATTGTAAATTTACATAGATTGTAATGATTGGCGTAAAATAAATTGTATAAAAAATCAATTGATTCGGACAAAATAAAAATAGAACCATATATTTGAACTATGAAACTAGAATAAAGTTTGTTTTATGTTTCGATGCTGATTGGTTTCTCTTCTGTGAGGGTGGAGTACATCTAATGCGTAAATTGTTATATTGTCTTGGAATTTATATATTCATATTATAATTAATATTCTCTTAGCTAAAAGTTTGTTGTCTAATATATTGCTAACATACAATTACCCTTGATCTGTTGATCTCTAACGTCTCTAGGTTATCTAATCTATGACAATCTTAATTTATATGTAAAATTGTTATTCTTCTTCTTGTCCCCTATCCGTTCAACTATCATGAAAATTGTTAATTCTATCAAATCCTATTAGGTAAGAAGCACAATTGTTGAGGTAGTTGTGTATGTCTAATCACAAAGTTCTAACATTAAAATTATCACTCATTTGGTTTGCTTTGCTTTTATAGATTAACCAAAATGATCTGATTACTCCACAAAATTCGCTGCAGCCACCGCAGAATCCTATGAGTATGCTCGGTCACCAGCATCATGCTTCACCGCCTCCCCAGCCTCCATTAGCTGCGCAACAACATCAACAGCATCTGCAGCTCACTCCTTTACAAATGCAGCATTTGCAGCAATCGTTGCAAACACAACACTCACAACTTAACCAACAAAATCAGCAGATCAATCAACAAACACAACTTAACCAGCTACCACCGCAAACCAATCAAGCGCACCACAACAATATAACTCTGCAAACCCATCAAGCGCAGCACAACCAACTAACCCCACAAACTCAACAGTCGCAACAAGAACAGCAACTTCAGCTGACACAAGTTCAGCAGCAATTACAGATCCAACCAATGCAACAGCAACAAATGACAAACAAACAAAATGTTGATAATCAACAATCAACCAATAATTTTAACACATCGATCTCCAGGACTGTTACATCTGTACAGTGTCCTGATGGTATAAAGGTAAACTTTTAGTTTTTCTCCAATTGAAACGAATCACCTCAATTTTTAGACTAAAAATTATTTACACAGTATTATTTACAATTTGAAAATATTGAAAGCAGATAACTAGAATTCTGTACTCTCGATTATCTGTGGTGATAGGTAAAAAACGTGCTACTTACATCAAAAGTAAACACTATTTTGGTTTGGCAGACATTTGTCAATTCGCATTTGGTAGTCGTAGTTGATTACAATTTATTATGGAGCATCTAACGCCTCAACGTGTTGAATTCATTGAAACATTTTATCTAAATAATAATGGCAATGCTGTAAACCATTAATGGTGATCGCTATCGTCATATGTTGGTGGCCGATTTGGGTCGATTGGCCCTGCAACACATTTAGTTTCAACATGACGGTGCCACCTCACACACAGCCCGAGATACACTTAAAAAAAATTTGAGATATTTTTCCCAACCGCACAATGTCAAAAAGTGGTGATATCGATTGGCCTCCTCGATCACCTGATTAACGGCTCCCAACTATTTTCTGTGGGGGTACTTGAAAGGAAAGGTTTACGCCAATAAGTCAACAACAATTCAAATGCTACAGGGCAATATTCAAAATAAAATTGCTGAAATAACACGCAAAATGTGCGAGAATGTTATGGTTAAAAGATCACGCATTTGTGTCCCTGCCAGAGTTGACCACTTGGCCGATGTCATATTCCATACATAATTGCAATAAACCAAATGATTGATAAATGAAAACCAAATTAAAAAATTGTGTTTCATTTCCTAGTTATTCAAAAACAACATCGGCCTGGAACATGGCAATTACCTTGTACATTAGTACTAATTTTTGTGGCTAAATTTATATCACCAATTCTAAAATCAACCACTTACTGTCCAAAGTAAACATGTCTTTTTTTGTTTTTGTTACTTTTTATTTTTTTCAATGTGTTGTAAATAAAGTTTTAATTGTCTAGGTGGAAAATGTACAGCAGCCGTCGACAGTTATGGGTGTGGTGTCTAACATTCCACAGGAAATCGAGATGGTAACATTCTCGAAACCCACACTAATACTCAATCAAGAGGATATCATTAATAAAGAAAAACAAATCTACCCTGCTGGGATCTCATCTTCTGCCATCGCAGGTCTTTACAATTATTATATAAAAATGTTAAATTGTGATCTGTCTTTTTCCTGAGCCCCTTTGTCATTTATTGAATTAATTCATTCACATCAAAGAGTGAATTTTATGTGTCTTAGAATCCTCAAACACTTACTGCATTTTTTGAGCCACTTATGCATTTTATTACATAGAGAAATCAATGTTTACTTACGTCATACAGTTCTTTAATGTAAAACATAAATAAGGTGGGACTCCGAATCAAATTTTCTGACGTTGTCGCTATGTAGATCAGCAACTCTGACTAATTGTGTCCTGTCTGTAAAATAGCTTTTGAACCAGCCTCTAAATCCAATATTTTTTAATTACGTAAACAAAATTATATGTCATATTACACTTCAAAAACAGTTCAAGTTCATCAGTCATTAGTCATATTTGGTGATTTTTGCAATAGCACGCTGACTTCTTCGGCCTGCTCTAAAGCTATATTGATTCTTTTAGAGATGTGTATTTGAATTTTTCAAGATACATCTGTAAACATTTTTTAACCTGTGACTGCCAGAAAAATCGTAGGTGAAACAGCATCATTCCACCATATTGGCGCCAAAATTCTTAAAATTCACAGGTTAGCTTTTTAGAATTTTATTTTTACGAAAAAAGCATAAAACGTTGGTATAATTAAAAAAAAATACATAGATACTATTTCATCATAAGCATCCATCGACCGTGATTTTGTGCAGTTTTGAGATGAAAAAAGTTGATAGTGTTGTTAGGCCATAACACTTGGAACAGTATTATTTATTTCATATTTGTTTTTTGGAAGGACGATATCAGATTTTATTAATATTATTGTGTTTAATGTGATGCTTAAAATGAAAAAATATTAACACTTCACATCACAACTATGTACACATTACACATCGCACTTATATATCACTAACAACACGCATAAAATGATGCCACGGCAATGGCCAATGCTGCCTAACGGCACACTCACTGTATTTATAGTAAAACGCCCGTATTTTAATTTTAATTAATAACTAAAAAATAATATCTTTTTCACTTGAATTACTTTATGATTATATTATATAATTAAACAGATTTCTATGGGGCGCCGTACGATGTCACTACTGGAAATAATAATTTGGTTAAAGATTCGATCCGTAGTGCCGGTGATATAATGCGTTATTTGCCGTGGGAAATAGATGCCGCGGGCTGTCACGTGGGTGTCGGCTATAGCCAACGTGAAATTTTGACAGTTATCGCTTTGTCTATTTCTCTGTCGCAAGTTTCCGACGCGGGCGGCCAAGGAGTTAATTAGACACTCCAAATGTTTAGATAATGTATTTAATAGGGATATTGGACGATCATTGATTATTTCTGCTTTGTCCTCTTTTTTATTGATTGGGCATACTAACATCTGTTTGAACTTATCTTGAAATTTACCTTGGTTAATACTTAAATTATATACGGAACAAAGAAAGTTAATATTTTTTGCTTCTAAAATACTTGAACCTTTATAGCACAATCATGATTGTGATTTGTTTTAAGACAAGTGTAAAATATATATGTTTATACATGTACATAAATATATTGATATATTTTTACAGATGTCAAGAAGGAAGTTCCATTTTTTACACAATATTCCACTTCTAAAAGCCCAAAGGAATTAGAAGTGGCCAAGGTGATAACAGAGATAGCATCTGTGGCCGGCGGTCATTATTCCACGGCGCCAAGTACATCATCAGAACATAAAACTATTTCAAAGAATCTCTCGGAATTGCAGATATTAGAATCTGTGGCCAGTAGTGATGCACAATCCCTAAAAGCAGAGACCTGCACCTTTTGTAAGTATCCTTATTTATAATTTTCATTATCAACATTTTGTAAGTATTGTAAACATAAAAAGTATTCCTTGAAACTTTTCATATTTTAGACGTATCACATTGACATAATCAATATTTAGCACGTTTTGTGCCGACAACAATCCAAGAAAATGGCCCAAGTTGCGGCACATTTTATGGTCCTATCCATTTCTTTATATAGTAAAACTCCCTTAATTCATAACCCTATATTTAGTATTTTCACAGAATTCGCAATTTTTTAAAAAAAAATTACCCCGAAAATAACATTTCATACTAATTTCTACCGATAATTCGTAAAATCTGATTATTCGCAGTTCATGTGCGTTTTTTACACCCGAAGTAAATAATTTGTTTATGTAATTCGCATATTTACAAATGTTTTTAAATCCCTAAACTAGCGCGACTACTTCGTAAACATCTGCAGCTAACCCTGCCTACCAGCTAATCACGACGCCGTTCCTAATCGCATAACGGCGCGCTGGTATGACAGGACATTCCATAGTGCATTTGTTGTTATTTAAAATAATGTTTTCATTGAATCACTTAGTTTCTAGGTTTATAAAATGTTTCGATTTGCATATGTAGGAAACTATAGAAACTAAATCTTTCATATTTAAATACGTTAACTTTTTTTTTTTATGTTTCGCTCTCTAAAATGTTACCAACACCTTGTAATTCGTGTAAATCCTTGACCATTTGGAAAAATGCGGCGTGCACAAAATTTATTTCTAATGTTGCCTTTAAAAAACTTTGTTCTCATTATTCGTAATTCGGATTTTTTTTAAATTTCGGTCCTTTGAGTTACGTATTAACAGAGTTTTACTGTATCACAACACAGTGAAGCAACAATTGATATTAATACATTCAATCGTTCCATTATTTGTGCGATTATAATGCGAATGTGCCCTAGATGACAAATCCTGTGGATGCAAACCGTTAACGGAAAATGATTTTTTAAAACCCATTTCTTCCCGCAAAAAATAATGTGCCGAGGTCCGAGTTTTACTTTTCCTGTTAAGAATATACTGTATAATTAGTTTATCATCAAAAAAGTCTGCTATATCACTGCTATCTGACATAATATTGTACATTTCGATACTACAGTGTCAAAAATTGAAAAACACTCGATTTCAGTGACATCTGTTAGGTGGCTCGCGCGCAGTGCGCATGTACATTAGTAAAGTTTACATTTAAGCGGAGATTTTCGGCAGTTTATAGTTAAAGTTAAAAGTAAGTGACGAAAATGAGATGACCCAACGCGTTTTCGGATAAATGAAGTTTATAGTTATCAACTATGACGCATCCGGCCCTGACCTGCTACTCTAACTCTAATCATTGTCAATTTTTTACATTGCAGCAAATGCTGACATCTCATTACAAATGACTGTGGTGCCGATAACTACAACAACATCTGTAAACAAGGTGACCTCATCGACTGTAACATCAGTTGCTGTTTCCTCTCCAAATGGTATTGAATTATAATTTAACTTAGTCAAATCGATCAATCAAATGCCGTGTCCTGTTTAAATTCGTGCTGTGTGAAAAATTCTCTACAAATTGTTGTACCCTTCTCATATGGATGGGTTTGAGTATTTATTTTATTCGACTATCGGCTGGAATGGCATAGACAATCCAAGACAACACAAAATATTCTTACTATTTTTTAAACTAAGTATAGTTTGTACTATGTAAAATACGAATGTCTTGGTGGTCTCCTGGAACGAGACCAAACCCCCGACCAATTTTGGGATTATTGTTTCCTAATCCAAGTTTGGGAAGATTTGTAATAGTGATCTATTATATTAATCCTTTATGTTCGACATATGATGGTCCACAGCAATATATAATTTCTCAAAATTCTGCTGCTGCAGTGAATTGGAGCCGCTGCGCAATTCAGTTTTCCATTAGTGTTTACCATGTTATATTAACTGAATGATATTTAATGTACTTAAATAATTATTTTATTTTAATACATCTGATTGGATTTATTTTAATATTACTCAATTCATCAATATATACAATATATTGCATCTAGTTATCAAATTAAACACTTATTTATGTAATTTTTTTATACAGAGATCATAGTAAAATCACGCAATTGCCTTTTTAATACTAAAGAAATCACTTTCATTTTAACATATATAAAATAAAATAAACAAGTCCTAAAGCCATGTTTGTACGTGTGCGTGTTGTATCTGTAAACTAAAACTGGAGCCCACACCCACATTTATTTTTTTCTACGCAACAAATTTCTATGGAACGCATTTGATGTGAATGACGTGTGTGGATTTGAAATTTCACTTTTCAAAAACTCTTCTGTGGACAATACTCTGCGTGGTTAAATAATTTCATTACTGTCAAAATTGTAAGAAATATTCTCTCATACATGTTCACTTATTTCATAATCAAATCCATGTTACTCAGCATAAGCAACGTTCTTCTTCACTTTGCGGTTGAACATTGTACATATTTTTTAAATGTGTCACAAAACTTGTAAAAACATTTCGATCGCTACCATATTTTTCCGCAGAGTTTGATAATTTTGTCAGTCCAGTGTGTTTTAAGGCGGTCTGTCGGCCTCTTGACCTCCTCGGGTACCGTGGGATGAGTGACACACGGGGGGCGTCATACAAAGTGACGGAAAAAGAAAAGTGTGAACAAAAATGCAGGCTGGCCGCATCTAAAACACTAAAACGCCATTTTAAAGGTAATCTTTTTCATTGCAGGTTCACTTCTTATTTTGGATAAACGACTGCCCAAAGCCATGGTGAAACCAAATATTCTTACGCATGTCATAGAAGGGTTCGTCATCCAAGAAGCATCAGAACCATTTGCCGTAAGTATCGAGTGTTTTTTTATGTGTTTTTAATTCCAAAATTACATTTCAAGGGTTGATTGGTTATGACTAATACCTAGACACCAGGGGCGTGCAGAGTATACAAGCAAAATAGATCTGCATTACTAAAAATTCTGGAAAACAAATATATTAAATAATCTATAATGTGGACCGTGAACGTATATTTACGAATTTATTACAATTAGCGCCATCTATGTACCAGTAGAAACTTTAATGGCTTAGTTCTAAAAACTACCTCGACAACCCACCACTGCAGCCATAGCTACAATCAACGCATTGTATGGAGTATTCCTTTTGTATGGAGTCGTTACTTATGCTGTTTTTAACAGAATAACATTAGAAAGGCTTACAACTACGTGCAAATCATTGAAGTGTCTACTTCCTCTTTTACTAATTCACAAATTTTACTATCTTACTGTTTTTAACGTGTTGATTTTATGGTCGTTCTTTGCGCTCGAGGTGCATTTGGTGTATGAATTTGTTTTTGATTTGGGAAAAATAAAAAGCAATTGGCAGAACCATTTCCTGCGTTAACTGTTAATAAAAATAATTATATCGTTTAGTTATTATGTGAAGGATTTTCAAACAATAAAAGAATAATGTTTAGTCATAAAAAGTGTTCTTAAAAACGTCCATACATTTTTTATATTGATTTTTATACAGGTAAGAAGATATTATTTTTACATTAAAACTTAAACTTTAAAAACACTATTAATAGTACTCTAAAATTACAAATAAATACATGGTAGGGTCGTATAAATAACGGATTCATTTTGTCTAAAGACGTTGGTTAAACGAAAGTTCATATTTCTATGTACAACATACATTGTAGTACATATATTATATATGATTGTATAATATCATTGGTAACAGCATAACTTAAATCTATACCTACTGTACGCCATTGTTAGACACGGACTGTTGAAAACACGGGATATGTTCTTTCTAGGGACACTGCGGCGAGCAAATGATTTTCTGCTCACAATGAAACGGCTTTTATTTAAATTTGTACAATGACAGTATTAATAGTATTAGTACAATTAAACATTCATGGTTCATGACTAAGATATTTCCCCAACATTATATAAATTTTTAGATTATAAATCCCAACGTTCCCACAAGATATTTAAACAGATGTCAGAATGGCGTCCTCCGTGGACAATGTCACTCTTCATTATCTCGTATTTGAGCGCCTGTCCCATCATTTAATTAATTGCCCTCTGACGGCCACCTTACCATGAGTTCGCTGTTGCTACCGTGCTCCCTGAGATTCACTGTCCAGTAATTTTAAACTATTATAATAATTCGGTTACGTGTTTATCAAATCACCTTTGATGACATCGCTCAGTCACACAATTATTCATTGATTTATATCCTTTACTGCAGCGCTCGACTTGCTTCACAACCACCGTTCTGGTCTTGCTCAAATATTACAAGTGAGCGTCGCTTTATATTTTACACATACAAGGAAAGTCTCTTTTCATTCTATTCTTTATTCTACAGTAAGTGCTCTACATATAAATGAGTTCCGTTCCGACAGCTCGTATGTAGGTTGAACTTCTTTACAAAGTTAGCTTAGGCATCTTCTCCACTCGCACTTGACATCTGATGTGGTTCTTCAGTGCTGGAGTTAAAATTAATCACACAGTAATTGAACAAAATATAGTCACACTGCAGAGCACATACACTGGTTAAAGAAGACCACACTTGGCTACTGTAAACATTACTAAGAGTGCGAAATATGCATGCTGTCAAGCGGTAGAGATTCAAACTAACCTCACTGATCAACATCAATTGATCTTTGAACTTATTTAAATAATGTCTTTGAAAGTTTGCAAAGTTAAACATTTGCATGAAGAGAACTTTCTATAGTGAATAATGAAGTCTACGAAGAAAAAAAAAATTATGTTATTTGACTAAATGTATTTATAAAAATATGTTTTATGCATAATAATATTTTGCTGTGCATCTTCATGTACCCAGTATACTAATATTTGTAAGTATTTTCTAATTAATATTTACAGGTGAGCAGACCAGTCCAGGAATGGATGGCGGAACGTGCCCAAACTTCTCTTGATGAACGGAATCGAGAGGAGCTTGCCCCCAAATCACCAGGTACACGAGAGATTGTTAAATACCTGTAACTTTCTTCACACTTTACTACAAGATGCATAAATAGTGGTGTTCATTATCATCACAGTGTAACAGTCCGGGATAGGCTTTGGTCGCCTCCAGCAGATTCCTTCCCTTCTCTCTATTCTGCGGCTTATTCCGCCGACTTTAGACACTCGGATCCTTCTCTATTATGTCTGTATTTCCTGATTGAGCCATCTACCTTATTTTTATTTTTACCTTATGATGGAACGATTAAATGTATTAATATCAAAAAGGTAACATAGGGTCGAAAATTGTCGCTAAAAATAATGTCGCTGTAGCTTAGTTGGATAAAGCACATTCCCCGGTTAGGAAAGAGATCCAGGTTCGAATCCCGGTGGCGCAACAACAATATTTTTCGATAAAATTGATTTTATATGTATATCTTTATAATTAATATATTTAATTCATATTTAAAATAAGATTTCTCTTGTGACCACGAGATGTCAGGAATACTAAGGATTTAAATTAATTTTTCATATATTTTTCTACGAAACCTGCCATGTGGTTACCGAGAATTCAGCAGGTTGAACGCATAAATATATGCGCGTAGCGCTGGAGGCATAGTTTGCATGCGCATAGCGGTGTAAGGATTAGTGTTTCAGATTCTTTATTCATTTTATATTTATGTAATAATAATGTGTTTATTCCAGCGTGATCAGGTTTTTTTTTTTAACCCGGTTCACCATAGAGATAATACATATTATGTTATACATTAAGGTTATGAAATAAATATAATGCTATGAAAAAGAAAACCAAGGAAAATATTAATAAATAAAAAAAAGTTAATAAAAAGTAAAAAGTTACACGTATATACACACAAAATATAAATATTACACATATAACTACTTCAGTCACAGCCATTGTATAAGTAGCTATTTTGTAGGCGTTGCCATTCTCTGGTCAGGGAACCAGCTTTCCATGAGAGCGCCGCTTGCACCAGAGAGTTGGTGCTGAGCTCCAGCCGCAGCTTTATGCCAGCAACTCGATGTCTCAGAAGTGGAACGAATCCATGTATACGGCCTTCGGTAAACATTGTAGATGCGCTGCATAACGCGCCAATCCGAACAGTATTCTGTATGAGTTGTTGTACTGAATTCGGTTATACGTCACTTGCTTGTATTTGTATAATAAATTGTAAAAATGTATATAATTTTTATTTCAGTGAGGAGAAATAGTAACATTGTCAATGAAGGAGTGTTGGGCATACAACGTATTGTTGAGGAAGGCAAGTGTCATTGTGGAAAGGCCATTAAAAGATCCAAAAAGTTTTGCAGCCCCTCATGCAGCAGAAAGTCTCAACCAAAGTTAGTATTATTATTTTAAATAAAACAAAAGATTTGGGTTGATAAACTGCACATGTAATGTCGATTGCAATAAAACAATAATTTATTTTCTTTCTAGGAAACATTCAGTTCCTGCTAAATCATTAGACTCGACACTACCTCGTCTTCTCGATACAATAAATCACAATGGTGAGTCAAATTATTATCATAATTTATTTTTTAAATAAAGTTGCGTACACGAAATACACGTTACACCAGTATTCTTAGACCTGGTTGTGTGATCAGTGGTAAATATTTACTCATCGAAAATATATTCGATAGTAAATTAATTTTACCATCCAATATCGGATGGTAAAAACCATAAACCATTAAAAACGGCGGACTATTCACAGCTGTTTCATAAGTCATCTGACACGTTGATACTTTGAAAATTGATATATTCGACAATGAATTAATCAATATCACGCTATTTTGGTGATGAGAGTTCGTCTGATGATGATTTTACTGTTAAATTTATATTACTGAAGATTATTAGCCAGCAAAGTGACAGATTTTGAATGCAGGGTGAATAAAACCATAGATAAACCATAAAATTATATCTATTGTAAATGGTGAATATTTTAAATAACTCGACTGGTAAAATTCTCAGATATTTGATGACACCATTAGGCGGGATTGACTTTGACAGTAGTAAATTTGATGTACGAACAACCCGCAAATGTTTTTTACCATGGGCGATGGTAAAAAGTTACTATGGACAAAATTTACCATGTGAAAATTGTGTTCTTAAAAATATATTTAATTTATTGTTGTAACTAAATTAGAGTTGTATTTAACATTATCGATCTACCAGTCTGTACATATTTATTATTACAACGTACTCAATATATGTATGCTTAATCTAAAAAATGTATCAATTGCAGAAACTAACACAAACGAAACATCAAACGCTCCGTCGACTGTTGAATCACTGAAAAATGAAAATGGCACCAATCAAGAGCCTGCAGCTCTCAAATGGAATGTGGAGCAAGTAGCCGACTTTATTAAGAAAATCCCGGGCTGCGCAATGTACGCTGAGGAGTTTGTTCTCCAAGAAGTAGACGGAGAAGCTCTGATTTTGATTAAACCTGAGCACTTGGTGATGTCAATGTCCATTAAGCTGGGCCCAGCACTGAAAATAGTGGCTTCCATTGACACGCTGCGTCCTGACAAGGCTCTTTCTGGAGAAACATCAGTGGATGAGGTTTTGCCATCGACAAGTAACAAATCATTGCCAGTTTTTCCCACAGCAGCCAAGAAGAAAAAATTCACCATGTAACAATCTTGGTAATGTAAATATTAGTATCCTGATTTGGTATTTGATTGTACAAAAAATGTGGCAAATTTCAAACATGCTGTTTTCATGTTTGTATTTTGTACATTGTATATTACTTTTTACTTTATAGTTGAACTATCTCAGATTTGTAAATAACTATTTTATTGACGAATCATAATTTATATTGTTTAGTTATATTATATTCACTATCTGTAAGGTTTGCACACACCCAAGGTACAAATCATTGTTTCTTAAAAACAAAATAATACATAACTTTTGTATTAACCCAGTTAACAGGGACACTCTTCAGTATGTTATTATTAAATTAATATTTCTTAATTTATTCTAAATTAAATGTAATCCTGTAAAACATATTTTATTATTGCATACAATGTGCACATTTAATTAAGTAACTTATCTCTGTGGTGTGCACACAATAACTGCAAAAATAATATTTTTCATTTAACATTTATAAAAATATAAATACATACGTCCTCTGATACGTCCTACACGGTTCATTGTGACATCCTGGTTTTATTATTAACAACTGTTTGTTGAGCTCTTGTTAAGGGTGTACATTTATTATTCCAGTTTGAAATTTGAGAAATTCTTTGCAAATTACATACTCTTTCAAGATTAGGCTAATAGTATCACCTAAATACTTAAGGACATTATTTGTTATGTAAATCTTGCTAGACAGGAAAGTTATGAGAGAAAAAGATGACAATAAAATTGTTGATTTCAAGTGTCAAAAATAACTCGTGTCTAGAGTTTTACCCAAGTTTTTTCATATTAATATTAATATTATGGAATGAAATAAAATGTGTGTTGTCATTTAAATTAATCCATAGAAAATTAAATAATTGATTGAAGTACTTAATTGATTTACATGAAATCAGTCAAAAGTACCCTACATATATTTAGATGGTTACTCAATGTTCTAAATTTAAAATTACTGTGTCAGATGCTTTTTGTGGATTTGTTTAATATTATCGATTTAAAACACCATGTTGCCGTTTTGTGAGCTGTTTATTTCATAATTATGTAGTATTTTGATATGTATAAAATACAATGGTGTTACATATATACAGAATATTCAATTGCAACTTACATACATTGTTAAAGAAAATTCAAAATTCAGTTTATAAACCATCTAATATACAAAATTTATAACATATGTTAGGAATAAGTTCAATAATAATTCATTAAGGACGAGCTTTCATTTTTTCAGTTTGAAATTCAAGAATTTATACACAAATTAGATATGCTTTCAAGACGAAATTAATAGTTAAATTCGTATAAGATCCAGAGAAATAATTAATGATGTTATTTGTTATGTAAATCATGCGAGAGAAGAAGGTTTAAATAGAAAAAGACAACAGTAAAATTGTTTATTTTCTCGCATTCAGACATAACTCATGTATAGAGGCTTATCCATATCTTATCCAAGTTTCTCATATTAATATTATGGAATGAAATCTATCGAAAATTAAACAATTTTTTAAAGTACCTAATTCATATATATTTAGATGATCGCTTTAATCAATATTCTAAATTTAAAATTATTATGACAGCTTCAATTTATTATTTTGTTTAATATTATCGATTTCATTTGGTGATACGTTTTCCCTTAAAATCATATAATTTATAAAATTTGCTACTAATGTTATGAATAAATTCAATATTAATTCATTCCGTGAGTAAAATTTTGTGAAAACATATTATCGGCATTTTTAAATGAAAATAATGACCGCAGATTCCACGACCGTCATGGCCAGATCTAGCGGCGTATTGAAGTTTGTTAGATTATTAAAATTATCGTATTTTATAAGACTGAAAATATATTATTTAAAAACGTATGTTTTCACTAAAACAAAGTATTTTAAAAACGTCGAAAATTGGTAATATGTCCTGCAAATTGAATGGTTTATAACACTATTAATTTTGAACATTTTGTTAATTTGTCTCAATTGAGATTTGTCTCCGTGATCTTGGCTTCAAGAAATATATTTAGTTTATGCAATAATTTACCAAAATTAAGATAAATTAGTAGCATGCGGAAATTGCATCTATTGGTCTTTCTTATAATGCTTGTATTGTCTTAATTGTGGCAAATAACATTCAGTTTATTAGTTTTAAATGAGTATAAAGGTCTTATCTATGAAATAATTTTAAAAAAAATTAAATATAGTGTCAAAAATATCAAAAACAATAATTTCTAACTAAATAATATTTATATTGATCCTATATTTTTTTTTCAATCCGCCGGTCCCAAGTGGCATGATAGACATCAAATTCGCGCTCACAATTTTTGTTAAAAAATTTTAAACTGAAAAAATGAAAGCTTGCCCTTAATAATAATTTGTTTAAACATTTTTCATTGTAGAATGCTAATATCCGACTGCATGTAGTGCTATGATTCCGATGTATGAGTGTAATTCAATGCAATTCTTTGAACTTGGATGTATTAATTTCGGTTTTATTTTTATGCACATGCAATATTACATTATTGAATTTCCTTTCTTAATATTCTGATTCCATTGATGGTGTTTTTCATGATTTTTATCAATAATATCTAAAATTAATCGCAAAAACATTAATCATATTGACTTACTTACTTACCATCACGCCGTTTCCACGCAGGGGTAGACAGGGAGGATAGAGCGCCACACTCTTCTGTCCTGACACAATTCTCGCCTCATCCACATTAATACATCTTCTCATACAAGCTTGACGATTATTGAGGCTTCTAACAGGACCATCCTTCAGCATCTGGTTTACCTGGTCATGCCAAGTCTTCCGCGGACGTCCTCTACTTCTGGTACCATCAACACTTGTGTCATATATCTTTTTTACCATTCTCTCCTCATTCGTCCGTTCCATATGATCAAACCACCTAAATGATCATTTCTTAATATTACTCACTATACTAAAATCAGGTTTACATTCTTTCCTTATTTCTTCATTCTTCACTCTGTTATAAATGGATCTGCCACATATGCGCCTAAGTGATCTCATTTACACTGCATTCAGTCCACTTTTGTTCCTCTTCTGTCAGCTCCAGACCTCACTTCCATACATCTGTGTCAGTACCAGAACTCCATTGTGAACCACAAGTCTTGGCTCAGTTGATAAATTCCCATTACCTATAATTCTATTCAAAGTGCTGTTCACTTTATTCTCTGCAATCACTCTCAATCAAGTATATAAACTCATCTACTTCTTCCAAACATTCATTACCTATTTAGTGGTATTTTGCATGGTGTCTTGCATTCCTCCTTCTCGAATACCATCACTTTCGACTTGTTGACATTCATAATAAGATCGCTTTCCTTGCATACATCGTACATTCTACTCACTAGCCTCTGTAATTCTTGTTCATTATTCTCCAATAATACTGTATCATCGGCGTACAATAAACAGCATACAATCAAATCGCCCATTTTCACTCTTACATTCATATATTCCAGTTCTTTCACACAATTATCCATATACAAGTTGAACAGCCAATGGAGACATTACACGACCCTCCTTGACACCCTTTGTAATGTCAAACCATGGTGTGAATGATCCATTGATCCTTACACACGCAGAACTTCCTTCATATAGAGATACGATTGCATATATAAGTTTGCTATTCACCCTGTAAATATAATTCTATCATATGCCTTTTGCAGATCTACAAAGGCTCGAAAAAGTTTTTGATTTTTCACTAAAAACTTTTCCATCATCGCTTGTAGATCTAAATCTGATTAATGCATCCTCTTCTATCTACAAAGGTCCCTTGCATGTCCCATACTTTTTCTTTCGTCACCGTTCTTGCTCTTTGTATTAAAATTCTCCCATATAGTTTGCCCACTGAGCTTAGTAGACTAATTGCCCTAGAGTTACTGCATTCCATACGCGACCCTTTACCTTTCTAGAGAGGTATAATAACTGCTCTCCTCCAATCTAACGGGGTGTGACTCTCCTCTAAACACTGATTGAAGAGCGCATGAAGCCACGAAACAACTAATAGGCCACCAGCCTTGATATACTCTGCAGCAACATTATCATACCCCACAGCCTTACCATTCTTCATATGCTTTATTGCACACTTTATTTCTTCCATACTTATTCCATTTATATTGTTTTCATCATTTATACTTACCCCATATTGACTTGACGTGTGTGAATTCTTTTTGAGTGAGTAGAGTATAATATAAAATTTTACTTAAGACAGTGTTTCATATCTCATTTCTATTAAGTTTTTAATTGTTATATTGAGGAAAAAAGTATATGATTAGATTAATTAAAATATAAATCATGATACATGTTACGTGATAAATAAAATAATAAATATATAAAAAAAAAAATTGTTATTTTTCCCTCATCCCAACTTCTCTTTAAAGGAATAAAATAAGGACTCAATGATTCATTCATGATTCTATACAACCAAAAAAACTGTTGAGAAAAAATCCAATGCGAGATAAATTAAAATAAGAAAATATGATAATAATTTATTAAAATCCTAATTTCACGCATCTTTTTAAAATTTATTTTGTGCATACCTTAATAGAGGGTAATTAAAAAAGTAAGCCTTTAAGATATAAATTGATCTATAGAAAAGATTTGGATGATTAAACCAAATGGTAAGTATTAAATAGAAATAAGAAATAAAATAAATTACGAAGACATTTTGTTATATATTGGTAAAGAAAATTATGGATTTATTGTTTTGATCCAAAAAAAAGGTTTCTATTTTCCCAAAACAAAATGGCAGACAAATAAATTTCGGAATACTTACTTCATTGCATGATGTTTAATTTTCGATCGGAATTTAACGCAAATGTAACAAAAAAAGTTATGATACCTATGGGGTCATTTTGAAAGTCAATGTAGGTTCAGAAAATTCTCCAGTGGTGATTTTGACTTGTCTAATAGTGTTTGAACCTATTGAATTTAATAATGATGCTTTAACATCACTAGTTGAGTTGGATCCATAATTAACTGTGTAAGAAACGGCTTACACACGTAGGCCACATCCATAAAATTGGAAAGGTGATTAATAGAGAACTCGTCATACTGCAACATGATAATGTCAGATCTCATGCAGCAAAACAACCCAAGAAAGCAACCTGACTGGGAAGTTTTACCATATTCACTCAATACTGTGCCATCGGATTATCTAGATAGTTTAGATCTATGAAACATTACCTCCAAAATAAAAATATTGAAATGTGAGTCATTTTCAAGTTCCAAGATATTTTTATATGAGAAAAATTGAAAATTTATTGAATATAATTGATTAGAAAATCAACTCATATTTTATTTTTGAAATAATTAAATACTTATGGGTACCTACCTCTAATATTTTATTATAGTAGTTTGGCATTGCAAAACTTTAATAATACTCTGGAATGAATACCTATTGAGCATTCTGATAACATACTTCCAAAGAAATCAGCAAATACAGCCCGGAAAATCTTGCACAAAAGATCCCAAATGTTAAAACATGAAAAATTATTTCAAGATCTTCAATAACATTGAAGTAACGTAGACAAGATGCTAAATCAATATGCAAATGAGTGAGACGCTTCTAGTAATATACCACATCGAACCACCTCACATTAGGCAGGACATGATATTCAGAGTAAGAGAAAGTCCTCTAGAATCTCCACCATAACATTATCGCTTTCCCACCCCTCTTCAAATCTATAAGCCTTTCTGGACACAAGGTAAACAATTTGTACATCCCGCTTTCAATCTGTAGATGTAGACAGGAATGAGAGGCTGCAAATGTGAAAAATAAGGAGTTATGGTCCCACAACAAAGTAACTTAGTTTCAATCTCTCCAGAAAGTTGTTGTGGTGGGGCTTATGTGCCACTGCACACAATCGATATTTGGACACGTAAATGCAGCGTTCATAAAGCCCATGGTTCAAATAGACCAATGACATGAAGCGATTCTGAATGCCTACCACCAAAATTATTTTTCACCGGCTCTTGTCAAATATGGCTGCTCGCTGTTTCATCCAGTAAAAACAGTTCTTGATAATTATCGATTAGTTTCTTAAAATATTAAGGTTTTTTTAATTTGTACTAATATAATTTGATATCACGTAGTCCACATAATTCTTATACTTTCTAATCACTGCATTAGACCTGTCTGTTCTGCATTAGCCTGGTTGACCAGGTCCAATGTGGTGTATCCCTGGAGGCTGATTTCCAATCCCAGATTTTATTAGTCAATGATAGAAACTTTAGTAGTTCACTGTCGCTCATCCTTATCACACATATATGGATTGTGAAATTTTGATATACAGGCGGCCCTCAACTTTCACACATTTTTCGACTGTCGTTTTTTTCTGATGATGTTCGCTTTTGTCTCACGTGCAGTCGCTCTCTTCACCTTCACTCCCTGTCTCTTTCTCTCCATCTGTAAGATAAAAATTTGCTTCCGGTCATTTGGAAATCAAATAAAAAAGCCTGGGTTACTACACTCATTTTCAAATAATGGTTTATTCTTCATTTCTTGGCAATATTGTAATGATAATAATTTGGAATTTAAAACTTTATTAATCTTAGATAATGAATGCTCCTGGACATCCCAAAAATCTGCAGAATCTATATCCAAAAATGAAAGTTATATTCCTTCCTCGCAATACCACCTCACCCATACAGCCTATGGACCAAACAGTAATTGCTACATTTAAATGTTATTATACAAGGGCGGTCATTTTTTATATTTTTTTATTTCTTCTTTATTACATAAATATTCATTTTAATTTTAATTTTTTGCCATGTTGCCATTTTTGCATGGCAGTTTTACGTCAATCAAGGCATTGGAAACAGGCCATCAAGGCAACTGACAGGGAAGGTGGGCGGCACTTTTGGAAACACTACCAACATACGGAACGCAGTGAACAATATAGGATACTCATGGGCCCAAATAAAAGGATCTTGAAAAAAATTATGCCACGAATGATGGGCGATCATCTAACCCCTGAAGAATCTCCGGAAACTATCACAACTGAAATAGTTTAAATGATAAATGAACTAAACATAGACATCAACATTGAATATGTTGATGAATTAATTGAATTTCATTCAGAGCCTTTGTTGAATGAATACCTAATTGAACAACAAGAAGCAAATGAAATAGAAAATGAAGGCGAAGAAGAGGCTGACATCGTCAAAACTTTGACAATCAAAAATATGAATGAAGCCTTCATGCATCTTGATAATTTTTTGACTATCATGGATGAATGTGATCCCAATACAGAGCGTATATCTTAAATGTGTATGGCAATCGGTAGAGATACGGCATGTTATAGAACTCTCTATCAGAAAAAGAAAAAAAAGGTAGTATTCAACAATCTCCTGACAATTTCATAAAGAAGAGTCCTAATACGCATTGCTATTTTATTATGTATATGTGCGTTGGAAGGTTGGTTGGTGTTCTGGTGAAAACCATTTTTATCCGAACATGTTTGTTCTCATCGGGGAGAAGCCACCGAGAGCAAGAAACAACACAGAATACGTAAAGGTTATGGAAAAACGATGCACGGTTAGCGAAAGGTAAGAGTCGGGATGTGCATCTGCGGTCCAGTCGGTTTGGGTACTGGACGCCGATTGTTTCGCCGACAGATTCCTCTGCTGCATGTGTTGGTGCACATCTGTGGTGCACATGTGTCATGCCCGGCGGGCGGCGCAGTCCGGCCTTCCTCGAACGTTTCCGCTTTGTACGCGTGAGGTGGTGCAATACCAAGAAATGACAGAACGAGGAACGTCTGGACGATGCGTGCGAGTCGCCACATGTGTGTGATTGATAAAAAAATACATCCCATTTTGGTGTTTTTTTTACATGACTACTTTCGCACATTTCAACTTTCGTACACATTTCAGGAACCAATTAAGTGTGAAAGTTGAGGGCCGCCTGTACTTCTCAACATTGGATTTCTGGAATATGGAATGGTGCTCAGTATTATAACAAAGTCTTTAAATGTCTCCATCACTTTCACATTAAAGAACTGTATACTTGTCGGTGCAATGTTTGCCAGGCGCCTATATCTTGGACACTATCCAGAAGTCGCCTGTAGGTGCCTGCTTTTACCTTGCTCTTTAATTTGTCTTTTTTTTATTTATTTGTGATTAAAAGATTTTTTTTTTTGCATTAAAAACCATATTTTGTCATTATTAATCTGATTTTTGTATCTCCATCGTTAACTGATCAATAAATTGTGCAATGTATTTTTCTTTCGACAGTTAGGAATTTGGTTAGTCATAATTTTTACAATGGATTAAAGTTGTTTTTTTTAATAAATTAGCAATACGGACATACTGAGAATTCGGAGAATACTGAGTCATCAAATTGCTTACGATGTATATTTGATATCAGTACTGTGGCTTCAGTTGAAATTTGACCCCTTTGTGTTCAAATTGTTTTAGCTGTGCATTTTAAAATAATATACCTATTATTAAAATGATATATGTTTTATCTTTACCATTATGGAAATATTCAATAAATACAAATGATATTGCCTAGTTAAATCCCTAAAATAAATCTTTATTTAAACTGTCATTGTCATTTTAGAGGGTTAGGTTTTTTTCTTTGTATTTTGCCGTATCCCCGATCTCTCTGACCGATGATCATTGCAGGGTCCATCATCAGGACTAATGTCACTGATGCATAAATATCCAAGCATGTACTTAGGATACATGTCTCTAAAGTTAAAAAAAATGATTATGTCATTCTTTAAGATATTTTACATGACAATTTATCATTAGAATTTTGATAAATAAAGACTAGTTTAAACATGTTATAAATCTGTTAACAGTTTTTTCGCACAAGGAACTTCTCTAATGCCAAGTGGTTCACTAGAGTTCAGGGGTTCGAGCCTTTTCACGGGAGACCACCCAGTTACTCCTATTTTCATAGCGCAAGCGCTTAGTTGAATTGAATATAATAAGAATATTAATTATGTGTGCTATACTATAATCACATCTCACCACAATACAAGAAGAATATTAATCAAAATGCAAAATTCTATATCGTCTAATGATAAAACTTTATCTGCAAAACATTGTAATTTTATATTATAATGTTTTTCAGCAGAGTTTATGATAAAACTTGCGTTTTAAAGGCCAAGTCTATATTTAATCTATAACCAACCTAATTTACTATGGAAGTTAACTGATACTTTTTTTTTCTGAAAAGAGCTTTTGGCAAAATTAAAAAATCAATAAGCAGTCACGGAAAAATAAATTGGTGAAATTTTAGAACCGTTTGGAATTATAAGGTTAAGATTTTATTTTAACCGCATCGTTATTGTAGCATAACATAATAATATGTAGTTAAATTCTTGCCAAAAAATAATGGAGCCGCCATTAAGTTAATTTTATTCTTAAATTAAAACAGCACCGCCCCAGAAAAAAATGTTTTTAAAAGTGGTTTTAAATTTATCTGATCAGATTAAGAATAAAGACTACTCCAATATCGTATGTACGTCTTAAGTGGGAAAAGGATATTAAAAATAAGGAACATTTTTGGTATCGGTGGTGTCAGTCGTTGTATTTATCAAGCATTTTCCCGCCGTAAGATTCGAGAGAAGTCTTTTTATCCATTCTCTTTATTGTCTATGGTTATTTGTTATATTCATAGAAAAAAAGTGATTCTGTTTACGGACCGAATTCCGAAACACAATATATTATTTTAGGTTTTAAAATTTTATTAGGTGAACAAATTCTTATTGTGAAGTTGTAATTATTCAGAACATAGGTCTGTGATATTTTAAATATGAATTAAATATATTAATTAGAAAGATAAAATTAAATAAAGATAAATAAAATTGATTTTATATGTACATCTTCTTTCTAATTAATATATTTAATTTATGTTCTGAATAATTACAACTTCACAATAAGAATGTGTTCTCCTAATAATTAAATTCTGTAATAATCTCCCACTTACAATCAAAAACTATTATAAATTTGTATCTGAAACCAAAAAAATAGTATACAAACTAGCAGACACATAAATTATATACCTTTTATATACTCCTCTATAGATGAGTCTCCGACTCACATAGAGGAGAAAAAAAATATAATTATCTGACTATGTTTATATAAAATGTATTATATTTTCTAATAAAATAAATTCTATTAGGTAATTTTTCTTTAGGCATGGTTTTTCTATTTAAAATAACATAAAGTGGAAGCTTAGTGCCATCTACTAATACAGATAGCATTACTATTACTCTTGACTTTTCATTCCCTGTAGTTTTAATTCAAATTTAATTATACCCTCTCTTGTTAATTGTTTAATTTGTAGAAAAAAAAGAGGAGGTTGATGATTATCTACAAGTGAGAATGAATTATAAACCCAATAACAAAGTGTTCACATAAGAGTAAGAATGAGAACTATCAAAATATCTAATCCAACATTTACTTTGGCCTGATTAAAAAGGAAATAACAAAAAAAACTTTAGATTTAGCTGTAAAGTATGACTTAGTCAGATCAAATACCTGGGCCGTAAACGAAATGGCCCCGGAGAAATGGTTTTGTTTTTTCAAGAGAAAAAATGCTGATTTTCCAGTAAGAGCAGCCAAAGCAACTAGTTTGACAACAGCTGCAAGTTTCAACCGAACAAATGTTGAAGTTTTTTATGATAGTTTTGCAAAAGTCATGAACCTTTATTATTTTGAGCCCCAATATATTTACAATATGAGTGAGACTGGGGTTACGAAATACACAATCCTGACAGAATTGTACTGTTACTTAGAATATAGTGTTTTTAGTTTATTAGCTATGACATAAAGTCCTAAATAATTGTGCCTTATGAGCTTATAATCACATTAATGACTGATAATAACATAAAACAAATAAAAATAATTGTCTACTAATTTTGAAGATTTTTTGTATGTTATATTCGATCCCAGCTTCTGTTACAACCGTCATGAGGCTGGGGCCATTTTATCTTTTAATTTTGACAAGAGCATTTTACCTTTTATATCTTTCTTTTGTACCCTAATCCTAGTTACAAGAAATATAAGTATTGTTTGTTTTTATCCAAATAAGACGTTTTATGGAACAGTAACTAATTTTGATCTAGCTCTCATATAATAGTTTTTAGATGAAAGTGAAGTATAAACGTTTCAACCCTACCTAGTTAACACAAGTTGAAAAAAAAAATACAACGTTTGATACTATGGCCTAATAATAGCATAGACAATAGGTGAAAATCTTTAGTTTTGCCGCTAATTTTGCGTACGCTCTTTTCTGTGAACTGTTGTGGGGTACGGTCATGGTTCCGTCCGCGATCTTTGTTTTGGTTGTTATAGCATAATTACATGATAATAACAATTTATGAATCTCGCATTCTGTGTTGTGTAATATAAAGGTAAATATAAAATGCAATTAATTTTTGATTTGAGCGTTTTATAGTCGGATGGCGAACGAACTTATTTTTTGCAAACGTAAACCGTATTGTATTGGACCATGGTTTCAAACTAGATTTAGATTTTTACTTTCATGTGTATCAGTTTAGATACGTCAGTTTGTAAATCATAGTTTGAAGATTTGTGATGTGAGAAAAAACTGATCATCCATCGGAATTTTGTTTAGTGATCACTTTGACTCATTTTCAATACGATCTGATATTCAAGTGCAATTTAATTTAGCATTTCATTTAGCAGACAAACATGGATACATTTCGATGAGACTGATCGATTTTCCAGATAGTACTACAATGCAGGGACAAAATAAAAACATTTTTTTATATGGTCTCTAGGACATAGTCCTTTATAATATTTATTGGAGTAAAAGACAGAGTACGCTTGTCCTATGATATCTAAAATTTCATATATGGTGATAGGCTTTCCAGGATTGTTTTAAAATCCACTGGTCAGAAGCTCTGTTGTGTATTTTTTTAATGGCCTGAATACTGTCCCATCTAATGGCGTAATGGCCCTAGCCTTATCAATGATCTCTAGAAATGTGAGTTTCACGATTAACCATTTTGAAGGATAAAATGGTTAAAATATTTTCTAAATAATGGCTCTTGTCGACCAGCTGTGCTGCACCGATTGTTCCCGGAGAACCTCCTTTCATCATATGCTCTTTGAAAAATACCCTTGGAAACATCGGTGTAGGAGGTTATAGGCTCATGAACCATTGATATACCGGCCTCATCTAAATTATAAATGTCTTTTGGTGCAAACTCGTCGGTTCTGGCTTGCGTAAGGAAAGTAAGTGTAGAGTGTCTTTTTCTAAATTCTTTAAACCACCCTATGCCAGCTATTTGATTTTTATTCCATTGATCTGGATATGTCTTCCCCTTGGAGACAGCAAATTGATATGCTAGTTTTCTCGTTAGAGGCGTATCGTATCCAAGCCCATGTTCAGATATGCCGCTTTTTTAAAAATATTCATAAAGCAAAACCTCTTTTTCCTCGGTGAATACCTTATTGACATCATTGGTCAATATCTTTACTGTTGTATTGTCGAGAAAAACATTTACGTTTAATTTTAAATATTTGAAAATGGTTGATTTAGGTACATTATATTTTTGTGATGCTCTTCAGATTGAAAGACCACTTCTCGCTTCTTTAATTGCTTCCATAATTATATCTGGGCATATTTTTGACCACTTGTGGACAGTCCATAAGTACAATCATTGTGTTGTCCATAGGTACAATTTTGCCATTATAACTTAAAATTGTTATAATTATTTAGATTATCGACTAAGAGAGCTTAAAATATCACAAATGGGTATGTTATATTGTCGGTGATACTGCATAACCGCTGATTTATTACTTGAAATTCAGCAGAACTACAAAAGTATCAAATTTGAGATTTCGCTCCAACGCACTCTGGCATAATTGCTGCGTTTTCACAAAGACATTTTTTAGTTGACCAATAGGAAGGCTGTATTTGCATCATGGTAAGAGCGCGGTGCAGGTGATGACTTGTTGTTTGCTGGCCAATACTACAGAACTGTTTTAAAACGTAAAGAAATCGGACGGTGGTCAGTTACTCTCGCAGAAATCTTTTTTTTTTTTTTTTGGTGAAACCTGCTTTTTTTTGCAGGTAAGTGTAAAAACATAATACTCGTAATTAATGTATATATAATTGTTTGGATATTGTCACATTTAAACAGAAATAAATTATCGTCACTATTCTTATTTATACGCGGTTTGGTAGATTTTCGTAATATAAAATATTTAAACGGTTTTTTATTTTCTTTTTTAAAAAAAGAACCCTTGGCATCATGTCGAGGACTTCTGAATCGATATAGGATTTGATCAAACGGAGAGAGGATTTGATCAAACGAAGAGAGGATTTGCTCACAAAAAATTAACAATTATTGGTGATAAAAAAATGATAGCAATTTACAAGGCCTGGCAGTGAATTCTCTAGATGCTGCAGACGCTTTACCAGGGCCGTCATCAGCTGACTATCAACACTCTGGTCTAGCTGAATTTGTAAATAATACTGAAAAATTACCACTACCTTCTTTGAGCTGTTTCGGAGGTGATCGATTAGATTACTCTTCAGTGGCAGACCCAAATTTTGTGCTACCCAATGATGAACTTTTTGGAAATCCATCATGTAACGTCATTAGCCAGACTATCACCATCCATTCGTTGGTGACTGTTTCCCTGAAAGAATAATGGATCAAGAGCGGCGACAAAGGAAAATAAAACGGATGGTAGACACATGGAGAAGGTAAGGTAATAAAAACTAAAGGATTAGAGAGTAGACACAATGAAAGCAAAGTCTATTATCCGAAAACTTCTCATCCGTCAGGTATTGGTTGGGTGATAGAAGACAGACGGGAATCCAGGAACGTTCTATAGAATCAACAATAAGTAATAGCTCTGAACAAATTATGAAAAGAAGCTTATTGAATTTTTTCCAAGCATTATCAAAATTACCTTCAAAGTACTTTAAATCTGTTATTCAATCTAAAGCTCAGTTATACCAATTGTATGTAGAGCAAGTGAATTTTGTCTCTGCTCCTGTTGCTTGTAGAAAACTTTATGAAGATTACTTTTACAAGAAAACTTGCATTTATCCAACCAAAAAAGATGAGTGTGATACCTGCTGTGCCTATAAAGTTGGTAATATGCCAAAAATACGTTGCTCGACTGGATAAGAAAAAAGATTTGAAATTTATTTTTATGAAAAGAACATGAAAACATTAGTATAACTAAAAAAAAATTGTAAGTGTCCAATGGAAAATTTTCAAGTTTAATATTAAATAAATAAAAATTACTATGTTATTCTCATATTTTAATTATACAAAATGGAGTTTAAGAATGCTAATTTAATGTTTTATAAACAATATTGTCTAAATGCCGTTCATTTCTCTCAAGACACTTGCAATCGGACTCTTAAATTTGCAAGCATGCGAGAGCAAAGCGTCAGTTAGTTATTAATTTATTAGGAAAAATTCCCACCAGCTTCTCCATTGAAATTCAGGCTGTGTGTGGAGTGGCCCCGCCTTGTTTAAATTGTGTTCTGTTGAACCGGGGAAACGGCTGCAGTTGCGGTACCAAAAACTCATTGATCATTCGGTGATACATGTCAGCAGTGACCATCTCTCGCTGGTTAAAAAATAAGGGCCAATTATCTCTTGTGCAGAAATTGCACACCTCACTGTCGCTTTGAGACAATGCAAACGTGTTTGATGGCTTTGCCTCGGGTTGCCGGGGCACCGGTATCTCATGTTCTGTTTATTAACATAGCCATCGATATGAAAATGTGCTTCTTTAGTAAACAATATGTTTCCAAGCATCATTCTCGCTAAGATTTCACGTAAATTTCACACTATTGATTTTTTTATTCCAGTGCAGGCTGCAATCTTCTTTATCGATTTACGCGAATTGTTCTGATAGTCATCTGCTGACATTGATAGTCCCGAAGGAGTTTGGTTAACCATTGTCCCCTCTTGTCTGAACTTTTGAACCCAACACCGGATAAGTTGCGTGCTCGGCCCATCACTTACTAGTCGAATATTAAGTGAGTACAAAAAGGGTCACGTGCACGAACCAATGAATCACCGCACTTTAAATATTGCTCAACCGCGAATGCGCGGTGCGCTCCCACTTACCTCACCCTGATGCTTTATGAGCAATTACAATTTAATCTTGAAATTTTTCCGCTGAAGACCCTATATAAGCGTCCATCGACTGCGATTTCATACAGACGCCGCGCGCTGTCATGTGCGTATCGGCTATAGAATAAGGATAGCCAACGTGATTTATCGCTTTGTCTCTTTCTCTGTCGCAACATTCCGACGCGGGGTAGCCTTGGGGTCAATTGAAATAATTTTGGACATATAAGTCATGATGAATGTTCTACAGCGAACCAACCACAACTCACGAAGGAAAATGTTCTATAAAATTATGTCTGTTTTCACAAGATTATTTATTATCTAAGAAGAATTATTGGGTTATTCAATAGTAGTAACCCCAGTTGAAATGTCCCACTAATTTGTTTGCCTTCATACTGATAGACTTATCAACCTTTTCATGTGATTAAGGACTGCAGATCGCGGTTCAAGACGCTTCTTGAACCTGCTTGCCATACAGATTTTATCGGTACATCACATTTTCAATCTTCGTTCAAATTTTTCTTCATTCTTATCCCTTCAAGGTACAAGCTGAAATTCAGTTTAGCAATTAGCAACACCATGCGTCTCATTTTTTGACAAATTGAGATTAATATACTGTTTAGTTTCTATTTTTGCACTAATTTGGTAAAAAAATAAAATTCAACATTTGCGTTAGTTCCAAGTATAAAAATGTTAATAAAATAAGAACAGAGTACATAATACTGAAAGTAATATAAAATTATTTAGTTCTGAAAAGTTAACATTTTTTGAGGTATGCGGTGTTGCTAATTACACAACGTTATGCAGTCAATAGCGTTTATTCAAGCACTGGTTACATAAAACCTGTCAGGAAAACTGCAGATTGTAGAAATTTATTAAAAATATTTTCAAACTTGAGAGGTGGGATTTCGAAATTTCCATACAAAACATCAATGTCTTCTGTCAATGCTCGAACGGTCTGCTATGTCCTAGCGAGTGTCCAGGCTCCTGGAGTCAGTATGTGCATAAAGGACAGGCAAAGTGAGCGAGAAGAAAGTTATGACTCATTGCTGCGTGTATTTTGTATGCAGTGTGGAATGATGAAACTGATATTACTGACCTTTAGCCATTAGTCGAGACAAATCTTTAGTTCCCATGCTATGGTGCCTTCATCAATGATGCAATTTGTGAGGGTGCGAGTTTAAATAATAAATGTTGAAATAATTTGTTCCACATGAATAGCTGAGATCAAATATGTGTAAAATAAAATAATAATTCTACATTTCAATAGTCGCCTAAATGTTTAAAATCCTTTGCTTATTACCTAACATATTTGACCAAATAGAAAAGATTGGTTACGTGTAATACTTTATTTTTGATAATTACAATCTAAATAAATGTAACATTTCAATTTTAAAATTTTTGTTAGGACGTCCTTATGAAATTGTAAAGCTGCCTTTGTCTCTGAAAATATTCTGTCTCCCCGATTGCTGAGGATCGTGGTTTCTTGCGTAGAGCCTTTTTATCCCTCCCAAAATGGAGACCTCGTGGAGAAACAGATATGTTCTCTTTCACTTGGTACTGATACTTTTCTTAGTGCTAATATGGACTGATAATTTAAAAAATTCACTTACCATCACTCTTTTTCTTTTCTGTGGGGGTAGGCAGAGAGGATAGAGCGCCACACTCTTCTGTCCTGACAATTCTCGTCTCATCCACATTAATACATCGTCTCATATAATTTTAACCAGGATATTATATTATTATTCAGTGTTGTCAGTCAGTCGTATACATATGAAATAACTGATTAGTATTTTATGAACATTTTAAATCTTGCGCGTTTATCCCAGCTTTGTCTGGGGTGACCCATTAGCTGTTTTGCCAAGAAGGTATACATCTTGGTAGTTGTTCCTTTGGTATTCACAAAATGTGTCTGAGCCACCTTAAGATCTTTCTGTATGTAGTTCGGGCTCCATGCTGAGGGTCTCTCTCATCTCGGCACTTCTCCAATAATGGTATTCCTGTTACTAATATACCTCATTTTGGCAGTCTGGATTTTTGAATTCACCTTTTCCGCAAAGCTCCATATTTGATGACAATATATTAAAAGCAGTCAGTTTGGTCTGAACGCTTTTCTCTTGAATTCGTACCTTGATTTTCCTCCTATTAATTCTACAAAAATACATGCGTTCAGTGCAAGTGAGCGTCAGGCCCAAAGTGTGTTTAAAAATTATTCTTATACATTATTTGATATTTTTATTTTATTAGAACTTCATGTAACATTGGTATCGATTAGAAGCGAGTAGATCGCAAACGAAAGGGTCCATACAAACGGTACAGTTTCCAAATTTCATCCTGAATGAGATTTGGGACCGATTTGATCCAGAGTGATGCAAAACAACTGATATCCGTCCCACGGTCACAACTGAATCACAGTGTGTATTACAATTGTTTTATTATTACTGGCTGTCCTTTCATGTCATTATGTTATTTGAGAGAGAGAGACTTTTTGTCAAGGAATTGCTCTAACTTTAAAATAATCTCTTTGAGTTTCGAAAATTCCTTAGCCTAATGAATGCTACTGTATCAACAGTTGATATGGTATGAATCACTATTTGTTCGCAGCAGTATCAATAATTGATAAGTCGACTTTGTCCCCGATCAAATAGTGCACCTATTTCATACAACATTTTAACGCACACTAGAGGAATCCTAAGACTTTTGATGGTGCTGACATTTCAGAAATTTATGTAAAATAAAATTGTATTTTGTAAAAAATCATCCATAATCAAGCTATCATGTGCCTCGACTCGAACAGTGGCCGAATTTGTGAGGTATGTGTTTTTACAATCATGGATTTGATTTCATATTGAACTTTTATCTCTATCTCACACGTAAGTGGTCTCTTTTGAGGAGTTAATGCATATTTTGGTTTAAAAAAAATGTAACGTGTTTGGGTGGATATGAGAATGAATACCCATATAGCAGAATAAAAGTTGTAACATTACTTAAATGTCTAGTTCGTGTTACTTTGATTATTTCTTGGAAAACACTATTAATTTACAAATAACTAAATAATATCAAAAGTGAGTTGTCTTTTGGAGTAAGGTATTTAGATAGCTGAAGTAATATTAGCTTTAATAATTAATGTTTTGATTGGCCGTCATGTGGTCTAAAACTGTTAGGACAAAATTGGGTTATTTACTATTTATGTTATTTGGAACATAAAATTATAGATTTTTTACCGAGATAAAAGCTCTAAATTTTACAAACTCAAGAAAAAGTTTCACGTTACATTACTCTCTAAAAGATAGAAAGGAAATTTATTTCAATATTTGGTTACAAAATATAATTATAACTCATTATTTAAATAATTATTATATTATACTATTATGTTAATTTCCTAATTTACTTATTCTATATACCTTCCCTCTCTATGGAAATAGGTTAAGAAAATAGGTCAAAACAAAAAATGTCCTGTGTTTTGGATGAAAAAATATTGTAATCTTTTAATAGACCTTGCACATGTGCCAATTGTTCAGTGTCCTAAAACAGTTTCACAGAGGCACACTTTTTTTTTATTTTATTGACATACATAGGGTATTGATTGCACGTTGCAATAATTTAATGACAAGCTAAAATAATTGATGGGTGATATTTGAGATATTTAGTGATTAATACTTCTAATCTGGCAATATTTCACATGTTTGGTTTAGTTTATTTATGGTTCGTGCCAGCGTCTTCACTTCAGTGGCTATATTTAGCATTGGGTGGGCTCCAACAGTTTTATTCCAGAATGCCTAGTGTCGTGGTCAATACGTTTCCAATGTATTAATAATAAAGAAGTTTTTATGTATTAAATTACACCAAAATTCACAAATTCATTTGATATCATTGAATAGACAGGAACTATCTGGTTTTAGAAATTTCACAAAAAGTTAATTTTATGTCTGCAGTGGTACAGTTATCTTAAATAAAGTTTTCAGGCAAGTTAGTGATTTTTTTAAATAGTAATTCTTCGATTAATATTCTTCAGTTTTGTATTGCAAAATTCCATGATCCGTTAAAAGTAAATTTTATAGCATGTCTCGATTTAATTTTATTCACAAACATACAGCCTTTCTAAATATCAAGTGCTCTTAAGGACTCTTCAAGTGATGTGACGATGAACAAATTGTGTTTTAGTTAAGTAGATAGACAGAGAATTTTCATTATCTTTATAAAATTTATCATATCTGTTTTTTGATGTTACATTTTTAATTGGCGTTTAAAAAAAATATTTGTTTCACTTTCTTTTATTCCCAAATATATAATATATTTGACAGTACATTCATTAGAAATAAATATATATATATATTTTTACTTTACTTTATTGAAATCATTTGTAAGCATAAATGATCATAAATTCAATGAACAGTTTTGAAAACTTAATAATTATCTTAACATTTTAATAATTTTATGCATGAATGAAATGTGTGGTTATGTGTGGATGAAAATAGTACCAATGACCCTGAGTTGATTCGGTCTTGGGACCTCCATTCTTTAGATGATATTACTGTGAAATCAATTGGCACAAAGTGTTGTTCAGTGAGACCAATGTTGGATATATCATCGTAGTAATTTTGCAATTTATTTTTTAGAAAAGCAGTTATTTCAAATTAAAAATAATAATAAATTTTCCTAACTCGGTGTTGGAAGAGCTGATTGCTGGTGGAACGTAGATCCAAAGGACCCTTCAGTGTTATAATTATCCTGTACAATTATTTTTCCACTGTTAATATTTTAGAAATGGCAGTTCAGAGGGCTGTTTGCATAGTTCGAAATGAATCATTACTTAAGCAGGTATTTATTGTTGAACCAACAACTCCCGTCGAAGAGTTCAGACGGATGATTGCTGAAAAATTTCAGCATGAAGTAGAAGAATTGGATCTTTTACTTCAGAATGCTACATGTCCATTAGTAAGTACATGAAAACGTCTGCTTGTGCTTCCGCCGCTTTCACCGCTTTCACCTACTTTTCTTGATCCACCAACTAATAGTAACCACATCCCTGACACGATGTATATTTTAACCCATTGAATTTATTATAAAATCTGTTTTGAGTTTTAATTGATTTTTTATTTAAACCAAATCTAATATTTATTAATGATTTTTCAAGATTGTTAATCTAATCAATCTCGCAAGTATTTCAAAACAGTCGGTAGTTTCCTTTTTGATTAATCTTATTTTTAAAATATACACCTGGTGCTGGCTAAGGAGTTATTTAGCTGAATAAGTGTCGATCATCTTCCTCTATATCTCTGGATTATCATCATGCCCCTTTGTCTTCATTCATAATGTGAATCCTCTCTGTTTGACCTTTGATCTCTGCTATGGGCATATGTTAGTTTTCTAAGTTTTGTGATGCAGCTTTTGTTCTTAGGTTGTGGTATGATTTTTAAAGAAATACTAGCTGCACCATAAGTAGACGAGTTACAATTTATTGCATTTTTTTAAACATCCTCGGAGATACCAAAAAACATTTTAATTATATATTATTTGTTTTTATATCTCTATTATTTAACAATTCTTTGATTTTTTTGTTTGTTTAGATTTTTATTTTTGTCATAAATAGCATGTGACCTAACCATTTTTTTTTCTTATTATAAAATGTCTTTACAATAATAATAAACCAAACAGGTAAAGATTGTTTTAAAACAATGTTTTTATACTTTATTGTATTATATATTAGATATACATATTTGAAACATGATACATTCCTACGACGAGCCTGGTTTGTTTTTGGCATTTCTAACAACAGATTATCTTTCCTTAAATGATCTTTCACAAAAAAGGTTTTATTTAAATATTTAAGAGTTTTGATTTTTTTTTCATAAAAAAAATGTGTACTCCACAGTACACATCACATCAGTATTCATACTATTTTCAAAATAAGTTAAACACTTGTTCTTTGAAAATAGGACTTCTTCAGCAGTTTCTCGTTATGAAGATGAGTCTGCCGTGGTTGAGTAGTCCTATTTTCAAACCGCACACATTTCCACATGTTGTGCACATGCAGCCGCTGGGCAGAAGGTATTGAGTTGGCCATGACCTGTGCATAAAATAAAGACTATTTTGGTAGTCTCCTAGAATGAGTTTCAAACCCCCGACATTAGGTGAATGTTATACCATTGGACTAAACAAGCATGTGCTTATTACATTACTTTCAACTTAAAACTGCCTCCATACGACATTTGTTTAATTTTTAGATGGTTAGTTCACTTATTGTGGATTCAATTATGGTAAAACATGACATGTGGCAGATTTTATGACTCGACTAGTCAAAATTAACATGAATTATTTCAAAATAACAAATTTCTTAACTTATGCTCGAGTATATACGGTAATCTGTACTTTAAGAAAAAGTAATGTAATCTTTAACCCTCATATTAATTGAAATGAAATTTTCTATCACGATTAAATCAGATGTTTTCTACTGTCCTCTCCAACAACAAGGTTTTAAACACCAGATCTCTCACATATACATACATATTCGTTGCATTCTTTAGTATTCTGCTTTATTCTCCTTGTATTGTACACTAGCTACGTTTTCTAATAATCCATAATTTTATGTAGTTTCTTTCTGACGGCATTTTGTTTATTCATAATTTTGTAATTTATTAATATAACAGTCGAGGCTTAGTATTTGTTTAGTAATCATGTTGATAGCACTATCTAAACTTTCGACCTAGGATAGGTGAGCGCAAGAGTTAAGTCTTCAAAAGTGATCAAAGCGCATGCGGCTTAAATTTCCACTGAACATTTGCACTCAACAGAAGTCAACAAACTTGTACTATGATAAATAAAACATATTAAAAGTTTTGCGTTTCTTATAATAAATATAAAATATTAAAAAAATATATTAAAAATAAAAACATTTAACCCTTAAAACATTTTTCCTAATTTTTGACAGGATATAGGAGAAAATTTCCTCCACCTGATAAGTCATGTAATTATTTATCAGTTTGGCTAAATATCGATAGTTAAATTTTTTTTTTTGTCTTAAATGAATTAAATCATAAGGAACCACAGTACTCATGTGAGGTATTCCAAAATTCAATAAAAAAATGGAGTAATATGGTTATTTTTGTCGTGCCTTATGCGTATCATATTGATAATCATCACCTTATTCACTGCGACCTGGGAAAGACCTATAGTAGAATGTAGTGATTGAATTTTTTTGCATTTTGATGACATTGGTTAATTTTTTTGCATTTGACATTGGTGAATTTCATTTGCATTTTTATGACATTGGTTAATTTTTTTGCATTTGACATTAGTGAATTTCATTTGCATTTTTATGACATTGGTTAATTTTTTTGCATTTGACATTAGTGAATTTCATTTGCATTTTGATTAATTAATTATTAATTAATTTTTTTTAGCCCACTGAACTATTTAGTTTATTTGTATTATTTAGCCACCAATAGAGAAAATCGACCGCTTTACTAATTCTTGATTTATTTTTCAGAACACTTATTTGACGTGGTTTTTATTAAGTTTTACTTTATTAAGTTAATTCCGATTCATTGCTGCATATTTTGGTTATGGTGAAATAACTGTGACCACCATCTTTGACAAATATGTAGCCTTATAATTCACGACATTCTAACACAATAGCAGGCGAGGCTATACTCAGCATAGATACATCAACATAGGCATTTTCCTCTATTTCAACATAGGAATTTTAATGATGTCCTGTTTTATGTTTTAATTTCAATTAGATAAATATTTAATATACAAATTTTGTTTGACTGTTGGGAAATTTGATTATAACAAAATAAATCAGAGAAAACTGTGATTCTCAAGTCGATGACGTGGTCGTTTGTAAAAGATTATCTATTTATCTAAGATTCCGTGTTAACTTTTGATGCAAATCGGAGAATCTTTAGTTCACTGTAAATATAAAAAATAGCCCGAGGTACCAAATTCAAGATGGTCTGCATCTTCACATTATCTTGTATTAACTTGTTTCTGTACTTCTGTTTTGTTATTTGGGTGGTGGGTAGGCATGGGCATGGGTGAAAGAGTGGCAACAAATACAATATTTCATTATTATATTGTGCCATCGGTATTATTGAAATATTCCATTAAAATTTATAAATTCCATTAAATCTTTATGGTTTCTGGTGTTTTGGTAAGTATTGAAGTATTAATTATTATTAATTTGTTTAGGTATCAGTTGTTAAATAATACCTTTATGTTCTTATTACAGTTAACGATCGATTCGTCGCTACCCACCTTGTCGGAAACCGGTATAATCTTTGATTTGGAAGCAAGAAATAACATTATGCTGCTCCCTAAGAAAAAAAAGGTAAAACACAATGTCCAATTTAAAATTTTTTGAATCAGCCAAGGTGGCATAATTTTACATAATTTTCTCGAAACAAATTGTTAATATTGTGTTGTATCGAATTAAGATTATTTAATTTATTTTTACCTATATATTTTTTAGTGTTCATCGTCGACCATCATTAAATCTCGTACCAGGAAACGCGGAGGTTAGTTATTGAAAATTTAATTCAAAGCTTCAATCTGGAGCCATTGATTTGTTATTTTAAATATTACGAGTACATTGTTAAATTGCAATTAAAATTACTTAGCTATGTTATAGTCATATATATTTATTTCAGATTTTACAGGGCTTGTGAACAACACAAATACCTGCTATCTTAATTGCTTCCTTCAGTCCCTTTATATGACACCCGAGTTTAGAAATACGGTATTTCTGTGGAATATTAAAGGAGAGGGCGCTGATCTTCTGGTGCAGCTGCAAAAATTATTTTTACTCATGCAGGTAAGGTAATCATTTGTTACATTTTGAGTTCTTTTCATTTAGAAGAATTGCAATGAAATCAGTAATCAATATTACCATCAAGATTGTCATTCAAACATTGTGTGATATATTTTAACATTTTAATTAGAATAAACTCTGTATTTATCAACTAGTATTACTATATATATTTTAATGCTAACCAGTTTCAAAGCAATCCTTAGCAGTATAAAATTAATCCTTAATTTCGTGTCATGTCAATAAGTGCCTCGATGTGTACTGTTGTTACTGGGTTGTGGATAAAATGACCAATCGTGGGCAAAGTGTATAAGGCATTTTATTTAGATGCTTATGGAATTTAGCATAGTCAGTGAATTTTAATAGGATTATATTGTCAGTCTTTACATTACTGCGTCTTTATTTCATCACTATTGAATGTATCATTGGAATTTTACTTTATTTTAAATGCGATTTGCGATTAAAAATTTTTTTTTTTTTTTTTTACTTATTTATTGTGTATTTTGGCTTTAATATGTTTACAGTAATTTAATCTGTTTACATATTATGATTAGGAAAAGATAAAGAAAATGTTAAGCAGCATATTATGTATATTATTTAACTAGTCACAATATTGAAATTTACATAAGAGAACACACATGATAAAATATTTTGTGAGAAAATGAATTTTATAAATATTACATAAAACAATAAAACAAATTATAAATGAGAGCCTTGAGTTTGCAAGTTAATGAGTGAATGATTGTATGTTGGAATGCTGCATGTTCAAATGTAGCTAAAAATAATGGATGAAAATATTGAATTTTTGTATCTATTTTTGAATGGTGTTGGCGTTTTGAGAGACAACAGGGTAATCCTTAACTTTATTTTGATTATATTAAAACATAAGACGGTATGCAGGCTTTCACCATTAAATGATATAAAGAGATAAAGATTTTATACCATATATGTGATTTTAAAATAAAATGCGTATTTTGCCTAGCGATTGTACACATACATACTTGCGGAATTATCAAACCACACACATCTAACAATTAATCTAAAACATTGTTATTTGGTTGGGCTATGTATAATTTAGGGGTCTTATACTCTTATAAAGATGAATTTGATAAAACCAACTTATTATTAAGGGCGTGCTTTCAAAAATAATTCATATTTTCCTTGTTTTCTGGGTTTTTATTATTTATTTGTATCAGAAGTTATGCATACACTAGATTTTAGTTTTTTTAAAACCATTACTTAGATAAGTCCTTTACACTAATATAAAACTAAAAAACTTTGTTATTTACCATAATTAAGAAAATACAAGCATTATAAGAAAAACTGCGACCATTGAATTCATTTTCCGCATGCCATAAAATTGCCTTAATATGAAAATTTTTTGGATATATGAAATATATCTTATAATATTGAAGCCAAGATTATAGAGATAAATCTGAGTTGAGAGAAATAAACAAAATGTTAAAAATTAATAAGAGTTATAAACCATTAAATTTGCAGTACATATTATCAATTTCAACGTTTTAAAACAGTTAGTGAAAATAAATTATTTTAAATAATATATTGTATTTTACATGCTACTATTTAAAATCAAGTTTTATATCAAAAACATTAATAGGATCGATATAAATATTATTTAGTAAGAAAGTAATAGTTTTAAATAAAAGTCAAATAAATCTGATATAAATGAAAATGTAATAAAAACCCACATTATTGTAAAAAAACTTGTAAATATTTTTGAAAGGGAAACCTTAAAAATAGTGATTTCTACCTTAATGCGATTTATTTTCAATATTTATGATTTAAGTAAGTTTATACCCTCTTGAGCATTTGTGAACCAGGTCAGCGTTTATTTCTTATTATTATTGCTATGTACCTGAAATTAAAATTGAATGCATAATTTTTAATCTTTGGCGTCTATGTGTTCTGACAAATGTGAATTTGTTTGTTATTGAATATATTAGTAATAAAAGTGTATTATAGTTTTGTATGCTTCCATTAAAATGTTAAGGTGACGAAGACATCTGCACTTTCCACCAGGGAATTCACTTTCTCCTTTACATGGTCTCGCTCCCACTCGCGCGACCAACAAGATGTTCAGGAGCTTTTGACAGCATTATTTGATAATTTCGAAAAATGCTTAAAGCAACAAAACCTACCAAACATAATCGAGCAGTTATATGAAGGTATTATTTTTATAATAATTAATAATTTAAATCAGGTATGGGCAACCTTTTGAGTCACTGCTAGCCATGTACCAAGTAAATAATTTAAGTGGTTAGGATAGGAAATATTTCTTGTTAACTCATTGACTGTCATTATTTTCTGGAACATTAACAAATGTTGATTATATATTATTGCTTGAGCATAAATTGGGTGCAAAAAAAAGACAACTCATGGGCGTGATCGGCAGTCAACATGTTAAGTACCTAACCTATTACATAATATCCTATTATCTCTTTTAGTAATTTCAAATATTCCCTTTGGGAGATCTATTGCTAAAATTATGCTATATTCAATTATCTATATATTATTATAACTTTTTTGGAGCAATATTTTTAATGCATTTTAATACATATTATATTAAAATAAATTATATATAATTTTATTATATGTAATTTAAAAAAAAATCAATTATACAAAATCCATACATTTTTACAAATAACATAAAAATACAAAAACATATTTGACATTGGAAGCAACATTAACCACTAATAAGGCCATTGTTTATTAAGTAGTTTAAACAAATGCGAATAAGAATTGGTTCTGTATTTTTTGGTTAAATAAAAAATCTGATGAGCTGGACAAAAATCTTTCGCTGGCCGTTGATTGCCTATGCCTGATTTAAATTTATGAATTTATTTATTTATTATTGATAAGTGCTTTTATTCAAATTAAGATTTTTTCAATTACTACATTTTCTTGATTGTATAATAATGATTTGTTGTTTAATTTAGTTAATACGTTCACTGCCAATTGATATCCATACAAATTCATGTGACAAACAATCGAATCAGTGTATCATGTTATGATCAATATCGCTGACATTCAAATGTTTTGCAATATGTGCAAGTAAATAGCATAAAATACGCCAAATACATTTTTTTTTTGGATGTTGCGCCTCACACGTTGGCAGCATGGAACATATTACTAATGAAGAATTAAAAAATGGGAATAATTTACATATATTTTTTTAATTTCAGGAAAGATGAAATCTTTTATAGTATGCGGCAAGTGCAAGTCAGAAAAATCGCAGCCATGCATGTTCCGGGACATTCAATTGCCCATAAACAATTTAAAAACAAATCTGCCATATACAAACATACAGGAAGCCTTGAGGGGATATATCACTCCTGAGGATCTAACTGAATCTAACCAATACTTTTGTGAGAAATGTCAGCTCAAGACTGACAGTAAGAAAGGACTGAAATTACTACAGTTGCCTTATATTCTAAATTTGTCATTGATGAGATTTGCGTACGACATTCATACTGGGAGGAGCATAAAAATTAATGCCAAGTAAGTATCATCTCATTATTTGTTGACATTATTAGCTGAAGCAATCGATTGATTCAATGAATTTAAATAAATAAATAAACTCTGTCAAACACAATACAAATATAACAAGTGCAATAAACGACTTGGGTATGGGGTTGTACATTGTATGAGAGGTGGGTCCACTCCAAGCAAATCAATGGTAAAATTCATTAAAATGAAGTAAGTTCTTCGTAATCACAACTTTGATCTGGTGAGAATGGTACGATATTTTCTCAATCCTGCTGAATGGTGTGGAGGTTGGTTTTATTGTCACAAAAGCCATGAAGAATCTTGAAGTGTTCAAAATAAGGGTGTTTGTATAAACATCCTTGGATAGCTAGTTGGTCCTGGGTTTTTTATTGGTAATGTAAAGTATGCTACTCCAAAAATTATGCAAATAAAGCCACTAACCTATGATCTCTGTTCTGTCCCCGCTGGTCAATCCTGACAATTAAACAGATAAAGCGCCCACTGTTGATATTCCGTTTCTGAGAGAGTTCTTATTTGTTCCGACACCAGTGGCGGCACAATTATTTGTGCTGTTGTAGGATTTTTGAGATGCACCCACACGACACTGGAAGGTACATACTTCATATTTTCAAAAACCCAGCATTGTCAACCAAAGCATGCATAATGAATGTGCAAATAGAGGGTGTACAGACGCATGGATGTAGTAAGAAATAACACTTTACTTATGCTGTGCTACTACAGCTGATAGTGAAATGACTAGTTATGTGATTAGTAGTTACAAACCTCATCGACATACATCAAAAATGACAACTTTCAGTTATCATATTTGATATATACAACTGTCAGATTGGTTTAGTATTTAATTTACTGTCAGATTCCTTCCAGCTCTTCAGATTTGGTGTAACTCTTCAGATTATACACAGCTGTCAGATTTGGAAAAAAAAATTTTGCTTAGTGAAAGAACTTAAGTTTTTCCAATGTTTGTTCAAACCCATCTTCGGCTAGTGCCACATATATATCCGTCGCAAGAACATTTCACCACAGCCAGCAACGCAATGATCCGACATGATGTAATCTTTATTTGTACACATCCCTGTTTTTTTATCTTTGCATTTGTGTAGCAACACCAGTGGTGTAATGGAGTCAGGGCGGTGCCCTGGTACAGTAAAACTGCGATATAGCGAAAAATGACGTATATCGAAAAAAAAAATCGAAATTTAGTCCCTAAAACCAATTTTTCATACAAAAATCCATTTATATAACGAAATCCCGTTAATATTTATAACAAAATCATTTTTGTCCCGTACGAAAAAATGCCAATACATTTACGTAAATTTATAACGAAATAAAAAAATGTTAAAAGATGAAAATATTATTTCGCACTTACAAAGCCGCACCGCTGCATCTGCCGTATGCAAACGGGTTAATGGCCTTTTCGGCGGTGCGCGGCGGTCTGCCGACAAGGTAGTAAGACAATTCAAACTTATTGGGTTCATAGTATCATATTTTGAAATGGTTGCCGCCGTTACCGGTAAGTACCTTCGTAATTTATATACGACTCATTTTATAAAAATGCCGCGATTCAAATGTCAAATTTTTATTTTTGAATTATTCTTTATGTTTCATGCCCAAAACTATGTTTGAAGCGGCTCTACATTTAAACACAATTAAAATATTGTTTTGTGTTTGCAATATTCTGGAATTTACAAAAATATCTTCCAATTGGTGTTGAATAGGTTCTGTTCTTAATTTAATTCCTTTGATTATCCATTTGCTTATCTGTTTTAATAACAAAACTACTAAAAATATGTAGGTATTCAGTTCCCTATGGCCTTCTTCCTCCTTTGTTTGCAGAATTTGCGATCTTTTTTGAAGCCGCGCAACATTTTTTTGCGACGGCGCGTAACATATAGTAGGATTTTTTTTTATTTATTTCGTTATATGTGGGAATTCGTAATTACGAATTTTTTATTTTTTGGGCCCTTGGATTTCGTTATATCGCAGTTTTACTGTACTTGTTTTCGAGGCAGGGCACCGCCCTGCCACTATTTTGACATGGAACTTACTTTTCAAGTATGTTTAAAATATATTTTGATCAAAATTGTCCTCATAGAATTTTGTACATCAAATATCGTGCGTCAGATGGATATTACGAGAATGCAATAAAATGTATAAGACCAGAGTATTTTCAAAACGTGATAATCATCATGAGGAGATTTATAGGTTTTTGTTAAGAATTGGACCATCATTCTTTCAACCATTGACCACATGCACTTGAAGATGCATGTGGTCAGTTGGAATGCAGAGTACGGTACCGAGCAATAAAGGAACTTGCCTGTTTTAAAGTAATAAATTTACAATTCTAATTTGAAATTGATACACCGACAACCTTTACACCCATGCAGAGTTACTGTCCGGCGCCATGCGGGCTGGCGGAATCATTGGGCCCTATTTATTTTAGGATGCAAGAGGCAATTCAACCATTAATGGTGGTCGCTATCATCACATGTTTCAAAACTTCTTGGTGGCCGAATTGGGTCGATTGGACCTACAACACATGTGGTTTCAACAGGACGGTATCCCTCTCACACAAAATTTCAAGCGTAGCTCGAGCTACGCTTGAAATTTTGCACATCGACCTGAAACAAAATATCTAAGATCTTATTTGTTAGTAAGTGTATTTTTTTTTTTCACTTTTGCAGGGTCGAGTTCCCAAAAATCTTAAAGATGGATGAATATATGTCTTCAGATGCTGAAGAAGAAGACAGAGTCGTCGAGTACGAGTTGTTTTCAGCAATTGTACATTATGGCACTCCTGAAGCGGGCCATTACTATGCATATATTAAGGAGTTTAATTACAAGGATTGGTATTCATTTAACGATGAAAATGTATACCAGGTATTGATACAAATTATCATATTTAAGTAGTTATTCATTGTTAATATGTTTGGCACAATTGTGATTTGTTTTGATAGGCATGCTAAAACTCTTAGGGGCGGTTGTGTGATTAGTAGTACATTTTTACAATGGTAATTTTTTTTACTATAGTAACATTTTAGTAACGTTCGTAGTAAAAATTGTTGATACATCAAGTTTACTACTGTCAAAGACAATCTCGCCTCTCAGTGTGGCAAGATGAATAATAATGAAATGTGCTCTATTTTCTGCTTTATCTGTGGCTTTATTCACCCGTGCGTTCGAGACTTGTCTCAATTTTTTTTGGATTATGTGCTAATCATCAGTGAGATCATCATCGGATGAACTCTCATCACTAAAATAGCGGGATATTGAATGATTAATTGTCGTATACTGCAACTTTCAAAGTATCAATGTGATGGATTGTTTTTGAAACAGCTACGAAAAGTCCGCCATATGTAACCATTGATTCTTGTTTTTATTTATTTTTTTATTGGATATCGGAGAGTAAAACCAGTTTACTACGGGATATTCTGTTGAGAAGTGAATATTTTCTTTTTACCAATGATCAAACAAAATTCGCCATAAAATTTAAGGAAGTAATTTTTTTTTAACTATAGTAAAAAGTAACTACTGATTCACACAACCGGCCCTTAGGACCCGCTAAGCTGGAAGGTGGGTGGCAAAATAATTAATCAGCCTCTGGTCTTTTTATTAATATAAGTAATATAAATTATAAAAAACAATTGAAATAATATTGTCACCACCGGTACTCGAATCTGTAACTTTCTATTGCCAGTAGACAGCTTTAATCAATTAAGCTATACTATGCTCCCTTTTTTGATAGATTTTTATGAGCACCTTACCCGATTCATTTTAATTATCAAGTTTATCTAATTATCAAGGAACTTGAAATAATCGTTTAAATAAATAAATAATAAAATTAGATTTCATTAAAATAAAATATTTATTCACATTATAATAATATTCAATCAATATGTCAGAACTTGAATTGCTGATCTTTTTTAGAAATGTTATTTTCAAACATCATTCTTCAATTAATACTGCTTTTTAATATAATCATTTTTATAGGTCAATGAAGATCTTTTAGAGAGGACGTATGGTGGTTCGACGAGCAGCAATGCATATATGATTACATACAGACGAATCGATATCAATCGTAATCAAAAAACGATGTTGCCTGTAGATTTCCCCAATAACCTAAAGGTATTTTATACAGTGTAGAAATTTTTTTTTGCATGTACAAGTATGTAGTAGATAATCCCTGTGCAATTTGTGATTGTCAAAATTGCATAAAAGTGCAACCTTTTACGCTGGCATTATTTCTTGACCATGATGATTGTCAGCTTTCTCTAAATGAATTGTTTACTTGAAAATTCCAGCAATTTGTAATTAAATATAATTCTGCATCCCTATCATTATAAACCAATACATTTTAAAAAGTTTACCACCGAATCTGTAATCTAATAGATTCTGCTCTAACAGCGGTTTGTTAGTAAAGCTATGCGAAAGTACAAGGATTTTTATCGCAGCGATTTTCAGAATTTTATTTTTCGGCAGGCATGAAATAAACTACGCGACTAAATATTTAAAAAATAAAGCAAAATTAAATATTTATCTGATATTTTTATTACGATATATTAAAATCTAAAAAAATGAAAATAATTGTGATGAGAATATTACGAGATCCATATTTTCTTTTGAATTATTTCGCAGAAAATAGCACAGCTTATTTTAAAGTATCGACTTCACATCGCCGACTTTTAATATGTCACTCGTTTTGAAGATTGCATTATCTTGATTTATTTTAGTAAGTTGAACTCGCGATAATTTTATTTTGAGTTTGACAACATTTTCCTGTACATTCTATTAAACTAGATATTTTTTTATAAATTGCGAAAATTGAATAATAACATCCACATATAAGTAAATCAATTTATGATAATGATAATTTATGATTTTGGTCTTATTTACGATTGCTTGAATTTTGTATAATTTGTGGTAATATTTATGGTTTTTTGGTTGATTAAGTGTTTATATTTTAGTCATTTTGATGTTTATTTATGTACTTGGTAATTTTCATATATTGCACGAGTTTGTCTTTTTTTTTTATTAATTGTAACTGTTTTCGAACTTAGTTACGCGCGATGCTGTAATTTCTTCACCAATCTCGTGTTATTTTTTTCACTTATTTTGCGTTTTATTATGTATTTAGAACCATAGGGCTGTAGTTATGTTTTGTTATGATTCTTCATTTTGTTGAATTATTGGAGAGACCGTCGTCAGAACAGTTTATCTCCACAATGAAGCTAAAAGAATCATGGAAGAAATTGCACAAAAGATTTTTAATGCGCACAACGTGATCCAAACAAACATTGGTCCTTATCTCATACAATGGTCGCAATTGATTGTACACTTTATTGTTCACTTCAAGGACCTCTCAATCTTGTGCGATATGATATATAGGGAATTCATTTCATTAATATAAATAAAATAATTAAGAATGTCCCATGTTTTCACGAATGTTCAGAATCTTATATACTCAATATGGCACTATGGCAGAAAAGCCCAGAAAACTACAAATAAAATTAATTCAGATAATAAAAATATTTTAATGCTGAAACATTTTCTGTCTTCCTAGTTACGTGGTGACAGGTAATTTACTACCATCATCAGTAATTATTATTAATTTAATAAGAGCCAATGTACGAGTATCTGTAGTGTGACACTTTAGAGTACGCCCAATGTAAGTTTGCACATAAGATTTTGGCCACGCGCATCTATATGAAGACATTCATAAAACTTTGGAAAAAGGGCGCACATGCCGAATGCTTACAGTAGGTAAACCAAAAAGCGATCTTCTGAATTAATTGACTTTTAAATTTGGGTATTATTGAAAGATACACAATATGAAAAGTCTATTTCCTTTGATAATTTCATTTAATAAACACATAAGAAAATAACAGTAAACAAATATTTTAAACTCTTATTAATACTAGCTTCTTACAAAATTTAACACAGGACACAATTTAAAAAAATAACAATAAAAATTAAATTTGTTTCATTTAATCGCAACAATATCACAATAAAAAGATTTATGAAAATTAATTAAGTTATTAACATTTGAACACAAATGGCACAATAAATAAAATACAGTCATTTACATTTAACTGTGAAAACATTATAAAATAAAACATTTAAAATGTGTTATTAACTCATTAATAGTTATTTAAACACAAAGATATCAACGCATATAGACATTTAAAAACACAAAAACATTTAAACAACAATATATTATATAAAATTAATAATATATCTACCATTATATTTAAACACAAAAATATCAGTAAAAAATATATATATATATATTAAGTCATTTACATTTAAACACATCAATATCACATATGAATTTTGTGAACTCCTTCAATATCAAAATTGTTTCTATCTCCTCTGTCACTACTACTCACATTATTAGTTATGTTTATAACAAGTCATTTTGAAAGATTGTCCGTTACAATTTCTTTTTCCATGTACATTTTTTCTTCATTTTGCGCATGTCTACATACAAGAGACCGTTAAATTGGTCTAATAGCTGCAACTTTTTCCTTTATCAACTCAAGAACATGTTTTATATTCATTTCTACATTATTTTGGGTGACACAACCTTTAATCTGAGCCCAGATTTTTTCAATTGGATTGAAGTTTTTTTAAGCTATTTTCTGTTTGATTAGTCCGAGACTTTGGCCTCGTATGCGTACTGTGCACGAAAGTTTCATCGGTGTAAATGATTGGTCTTCATTCTTGCCCAAATTTATTTATTTGTCTTAGATAGGAAATTCTTAGCAAACGAACATTGTTTTTTATTTCCATTAATAACTTTCTTGTCTTCGGTTTTCAGCCAACGGAAACCCATTTTACGTATAATTTTCCTGAGAGATTTTTTACCTCCCGTATAATTAATGTTTTCTTGTATTTTTTGGTGTATTTTTTTAAAGTAGGCATTTGTTTATACAATATATGGAAATCATAAATAGTTAGCCGAAGATAATATTTGTTGAAATTATCTACATCTGTCATCGGGAATTTTTTAATTCTTTTTTTCCAGATGTAGAAAATGAAGTGTTCACTTCAGAAATCATGTCCATTGTCCGTTTTTCCTTTAAAATTGTTTGCAATAAGCGCACTGATATTCCCAGTAGCTTCCGCAACTCGTATTTGAACCCTTTTCAAATCACCAACCCCATTGGCAGCTTCATTAGACATGAACTTGTATAGGTTGAATAATATTTCATGCGCTTGCCCTCGCAGTGCTCGTCCGCATACCAAAGAAGATGATGAAGACATTATGTAAATATTAAAAATTCTGTAACTCTCGATTAGGTGAGTGTACTTGTACTAAAAAGCGATCGGAAACATCCAGAATACACACACTGTTCGAAGAACAAGTGATGTCTAATTAAAATGAGAGCTGATTGGTAACATACTGGATTAGGCCACACCCATCCCCCAAATGTGTTTCTGCGCAGATTTTTTAAAGCGCTAACTTAGACTGGTTGTACTCTACCTGGGATATTTCACGTTATGCTTAACATTTCACCGTCACCTGATTTTATATTTTTCTCTATTAAGCTCTTATTTTGTTTTGAAAATTATGATAGATACAATTCTTCTACTGCCATATCCCCACAACTTGGCTGACCATTGCGTTTTAGGATGAGTAAGATGCTAGTTTTTTTATATTGTGCTTATAATGACAAAAATAAAATAGAATCAATAGATACGCTGAATGTATTGTAATAGTCCCTTAAAAAATCAATATGACCAGTAATAAATAATAATTCAGTTAAATCAAAGAAATTCAATTTAAAAAAGTTTTTTTTTTATTATATTATTTAACCATCTAAAACATTTAGTATAAAATAATTAAAAAATGATTTAATATTAAAAACACATAAAATTGATGAAAAAAAATATAACAGTTATATCTCTATATTTATTTAAGTCTTCGTCATTTTTTTGCAAAACACACGTTACATACAAAATTATGCTCTAAATTTTAATGGAATTATTCCTTTATTGCGGAGGGATTTAAGGTCATCATATTAGAGTTTTGCTATTTTTAATTTTATCGCTTTATAACTGCAGCGGGTCGGAATATCATGTTAAATATTAGAAAATCTAAGTCGATGATGTCGCTCCGACTGTTTAGGAACATTTCTGAAGGTTCTTTATTAAAGATTATACTGTGCAAATTTAAACATACGTTGAATTTTATTTTGTTGATAAGTAGGCTATTGAAAATGACTCCCAATCTATAAAATGTCGATGTCATTACAATTGACACATAGGCCATAATGTGTGTCCTGAATAAAACGTAAAATACTTATATTCTTTACTCTGACTGCTGTTTTGCCTGCGATTTTTTGCCAATGATTTAGCCGATGAAGCTGTCATTTTTGTCAAATTGACGCTTATGATGTTTTGCCGGGAAAGGGTCGATACAGTCCCGATGCAAAGTATTTGCAAGTGTGAACATACCTAAATGGTATATTCGACAAGGTTTCACATGAACTACTATTAAATGGTATATTCAACAAGGTTTCACATGAACTACTATTAAAAGCTATGGGAATAAGCAATAACACCTTAAAATGAATCGAAAGCTACCTAGCTTCTAGAAAACTTTACATTAAAATACATAATTATAAATCTTCTCAATTTGAAGCGTCCAGTGGGTACCACAACGGTCCCACCTTGGACCTGATTTATTCTTACTATTCATACTAGTCATTGACATTTTTAATGGAGTTTATGTTCTGTTTGCAGATGATTTCAAAATATATAAAGCAATCTCTAACATACATTACTGTATTACTTTGCAAAATAACCTAAATATGTGGTACTGTGCTAACGGACTATAACTTAATGTAGAAAAATGTTAACAAATAAGTTTTAATACAAGTAAAAATCAACTCATATTTCAATACTGTATTAACAATATAGATTTAAGTAGTCTCAGTTATGCGGGATTTGGGCATGCTCTTCAATGAAAATTGTCATTTATTTAACTTTACAACAAGGCGATGAAATCCTTAGGATTTGTGCTAAGGACAGACAAAATCTTTAACTCTCTCCGCTCTCTAACAACTTTACATATGTATCTATTGTAAGTACTGCGGTCCCCCCTACTATGGCTCACATATATAATTTCTAAAATTGAATATTTCAATAGAGAATATAAGTTATGATTACTTAATGAGTCTACTTCATTTGAAAACATTAGCCTGGAGTAGATGTGAGCGATTTACAGAGTTATTTAAAATGATGGGCTCAATATCGTAACTCTATTTCAAACTGCAAACGAATGACAAATATGAAATTAAGTTTATAAATATTCAATGTGACCCCCCTTTGGCTGCATCACTTTGAACTCTTGATTGAATTCATTGATTGAACTCATTCCACACGGTTTTGCAGATCAACCAGAGTTGGTACATAAACTGCTTCTTTCACAAACCCCACAACAAAAAGTCACGGGGTGTGAGATCAGGAGATTTCGGGGGTCAGAACCATCGATCGGGGGATCGCTAAAAATTAAACGTAGGAGAAAATGGACAGCTTCCATGTTGTCAAGCATTTGTTTAAAAAATTCAACATTTTTGTGTTTGTCATTACTGTGGAGAGCCTGCACGAGTTGTTGTTGGTATGGCTCGAACAGTAAAAGACACCTCAAAACACACCACACGGTTGATTGAGGTAGTCAAAGTTCTGTGCTTGTTCCACTAGTTGACTTTCTGGGCCACGCACGAAACTCCCTTCAATTCGTCACACATTCTCTGATACACACGGTCGACCCGGGCTTTTTCTTTTACATAGATATCTAGTTTACTCAAATTGATGATACCAACGATAAATGGTCTTTCTAGTTAGAGATTCAATATTAAAATGGAGACGAAAGACACGCTGCACTATAGTGGTCGATTCAGTTTTACCGAACTCACGAACACAGAAAATCTTATACTGCATAGTAGTCATTTTACTATGTGGGATTCTAAATTTTCAAATTTCTATTAATTGCTATGTAGATCATTCACATGCAACATATTATTCAGGAAATATAGCAGTATGAAATCGAATCCATCATTTTTAATACCCTGTAGTATTGCTCTGAATTAACACAAATAATTTCATACCAACTCAAACGAAACAACATGAAGTGTTCTTTGCAGGTTTTTTTTAAAAAATAAAAAACCCATAGAAGTAACTATGCCGTAAACTCGTCAATAACATGGCTTGGTAATAACAAGATGAATTTCGTTGATATTTTTCATTGCAAGAGCATACCTAAAATGAAGAACGATTTGTATTAAAATTATGTACTGTTATGTAAAAAGCCCGTAATATTTACAGAAATTGATGAAGGAATACCTTGAAGAAAACTCTGAAAATGTTTACATTTTAAATGTATTCATAAGAAAAGTTGCACAGGAACCCGATAGCGTGATTTCACGGAAGTTTTATGTGAACGGGGATTCCACTTTTCAAGAATTAATGAACGATGTGTACCACGTGTTCAATGAATATGTGAATTCTCTGCCCATGGAGCGGTGCAGGTATGATAATTTAAAAATATAAATATTTTATGGTGTTGGTTCTACATGCAGCCTGGATCTTGAGTCATCTGAACTGTACCATATTACAATGTGAGAGTTGTTCCAATCTTGTTCAGACCAGCTGTATATTTGTAATATTTTACTTATTAGTAAGCCATATGCATGCATTAACTTGCACTTGATTGAACAATCTTCTGCTCTGTGTATGTATGTACATACATGCATGCATGCACCGTGAGCTTGTGATGGGAGGTATTTTATTATAATCTTTATTTCTTAAAAAAGGTTTTCTAATTAGCACATTTAGTGATACAACGATATGTAGAAAAAAGTAAGTCAAAGCTGATTAACTTTTTCTTTGCTCGACAAGACATTTTTTGATATATTTATAATTAATTGTCTTTGTCGGATGAATGGGGAGAGAATGGTAAAAAAGATATATGGAAGTGTTGATGACACCAGAAATAGAGGACACCCGCGGAAGACTTAGCACAACCAGGTAAGCCAGATACTGGAAGATGGTCCTGTTAGAAGCCATAATAACTGGCGAGCTTGTATGAGAAGATGTATAAATATGGATGAGGTGAGAATTGTGTCAGCACAGAAGAGTGTGCGGCTCTATCTTCTCTGCCTATCCCTGCGGTGAAACAGCGTGATGGTAAGTAAGTCTTTGTGATGTTTAATAAATATTTTTTTTTTTTACAGATTCATATCATACAATCCAATCAAGAAACGATTGGAGCGAACCATCGATACTGAAAAAAATATTAACGATACAGTGAGATTTTTAGACATTAGCAACCTGTTCTTTAAGGACTGCCCCCACTTGGTCAATGCAGTCAACAACAAAGAAAATGGACAAAAACCAAGTAAAGAGACTGAATTTCCCTTGTGGGATACACCTAAGTCTTCTTCCGCTGATGCAGACAGTTCTCTTATATTAATGAACTCCGAACGTCTGTCAAATTATTCATTTAATGGAAAATTAGTATTGAATATGGATAATTCATCGCCAGAAGAGCGATATATTAATATCTTAATATCCGGAGTATACAGATATGTTACAAAATTGAATATCAGCTTTCCCAGTGTCAATATGGTTGCCAAAAAGACATTTGGATATAAAGCTTTAAAATCGAAACTTCGACCTTACTATATTTTACAAAACATAACTGATGCTCAAAATTCAGTATTGGGCTCTCATTATACAAAGTTGGATTCAAAGGTAATTAATTTATTTAAATTTTTATTTTTATTTTAAATTGTTAACTTTGTTTTATTAACCACTCCAATGAATTAAAAATACATCTACCAGTTTTGAAAAGTATAATTTCTTCAGGATGTCATTAACTAATCAAAAACATATGTTATATTGTTTCTTTAACAGAATCTATTTTTAAAAAAGAATAATTATTTAAAAAATAAATTTAGTACCTAACTTAAATTGTTACTTGATACAAAGTTACTAGAATTATTTTTAGGAAAAAAACATGATGTGCGTTCATGTGTCATTTGATTGATGCATTCTTGATGAAAGGCAGCATTTAAGGCATGAATTCTCGCACCTGACTTTGATTTACTCACTACCTCTTCTGTCTTTCATTAGCTAAGCGATGCTTTCTAGAAGCAGCATCTCTGTCCTCAATCATTATAACTGAGAAAAAATAAATTGCATATAAATGTCATACCAACCAAAAAGGAAAGACCATTCAAATACAGAATATGTCAAATTTTTCCTACATAATTTTATAGCAATGAAAATTGCTCTTTTATTTAATGCTAATGAATTTTTAAAAAAAATGATTTTCAGCGATAAATTGAATATTAATGATTGTAAGTTTTTCTTTAACCTCTAGCGCCATCTTTTGGTGAAAAATTCAAATGCACTTCACAACACATATTTTATGAAAGTATGTGCGCATGTAAAAGTAATGCGATGCTACAGCGTTACAGAGTTAGTAAGTCAGTCAGTGATTGGCGTAACTATATGTATATATATATATATGTTGATGTTTTTGATTAGTTAGTGACATCCTGAAGAAGAAAATGATATTGTTCGAAACCGGTAGATGTATTTTTAATTCATTAAGTGGTTAATAAACAAAGTGAACAGTTTAAAATAATGGATTTTAACCACAAAGTTGGTTTTGCTAATTTTAAAAATACTGTTTAAATTCTGATGTCACTTTGCTAATTATGAAATACATTAACATATGTAAACTGCAGTCAGAATATTTAAGATTATATGTACCTAAGCAGTTAGAAAATAGTTAAGATTTGATTTATTTTTATATCAGTGAAAATTGATTTGGTTTTTTCTTTTTAATTTATTGGTCCCATTTCAGTCTAAAATTTTCTTCAATTTACAATACATTCAATGTATTGTTTATTTCTTATATGTTCAGGTTTTTGTATTGCCAGCACTAATACCGAACCTAAAAAAATACCAAAAATTTATTTTAGTTATGTTTAGGTTTATTATATTTCAAATCTGTTTTGAGTAGTTTTGGGTGGCTTTTTATTTTTTGTATTTGATTATTTTTCTTAGGTGTAAAAAATACTTTTTTCTTTCTTTACGAAATTTAACACCTGAAAGTAATAATATATTTTCTTAAATAAATTACTCACAAATTATTTGGGAATATTGATAATAGGGGTGAAGTGTTTGGGAAAGTACTTAATATTGTTGATTAAAGTTTTTTTACGAATTTAGATTTTTTTGAATTTAAACAATTTCTAGGTTGTTTGTTATTTTTATATGGTACCTGAGTGGAGTAGGTTAAGTTTGTGGTTAATAACAATGATTTTAAAACCATAAACAATTCAATGTTAAAAATGTAACTGCCAAATCATTATTATTTGTGTTTTAATTTTTAAAATTATTTTTACAGCGTTTTCAAGACGATGTTTTCATCAAATTGGCGCAAATATATTATTTCTTTGTCACGGAAGGAAAAGGATACCTTAAGAGGTATAGAATCTACATCAGCTATGATATTGAGAGCAGAACATTAAATATGAACATCAAGTAAATGAAACAAATATGACTGATCAATATTTTAATGCCAAACATCTAAATCTTCCGCCATATTAATACGCTTAAAAACCTCATTGAAGAAGTCCTTCAACTGAGAATTCTGTCATTCTTTTTGTGCCAAAGTAATCATCGTGTTGATTGAATTTTAAGAATTTTAGAATTCACGGTTTCAAAGGAGATTTCACTTTGTCATCTGAGGCATCGATTAGCGAAAGTATTATAATTTTTTTTTTTCAATTTTTAAAATATGTGTAATTTTAAAATGTACTGAAGACGGAAATGTGTATAATTTTAGTCAGAATTGGGAAAAATAATATCTTCCAAACAAATTGGTGCTGAAATGTTCATTATTTTTATCACGTAACATCAATTTAGATGATGGACGGACTGTCGGATTGTCGCAACACTATGTACACTGTATAAGATATGAGGAAACATGTGGACGGTGTGTCGATGTGCAAGTGGCTTTAAAAGTAATTAGCGTAAAAATAACATTAAATGGATGATATATTTAAATGAGATACGAATGTCGCCATTGAAGTTATTTGCTCAACCAAAAAGTGTGTGATTTTAGAAAAGATTTATAATTATTGTGCATGTCTTAAAAAGTGCTTGTGTTGAATTATTTAATCAGTTTCGTGCGAAGCACAAAATATAATAACACTTTAAAGGAGTTGATTTGACCATATTTATACATATCCTTTTATGTAGAGGCTTCTGACGTGGAAGTTTTGTTTGTGTCAAATTTTTTTAGATCGCTAAAGAGTCTTTGTATTAAAATACATTTAAAAGTATTGATTCCGGCAAACATGAGTACTTACCAGCTAATTTTAATTAAGGTAGATGAAGGTAGTGAAACAATATTCTATGTAAGGAAAGTGATTACGCAAAGGGCCTTTTCCAAACCAAAAATATTTGGTATGATGAACATTCTGGTGCTTTATAAATATACTAAATTTACATTTTGTATTGTGAAAAAATCTTCTAAAAGTGGAGAAACCACATATTTTTTAACTGACCGCATTTATATCTTCAGAATTACTTACATTACCAATCCTCTAGATTCAGTCTTAAATTGATTCTAATTTTCATATATTTAATATTCAATTTAAATAATAACGATTTGAAGCATTTTATTATTCCTAATAGATTTGAACTGTTTATATCAGATAAAAGTAGTTTAATTTAATTGAATATTATAATAAATATACATTATAATTTTATTTTATTGTGGTACTGCAATAAGCTTTATATACTTAAAAGACTATGTTTTATTTCTTGTTTAATTCAATACACGTGCAGTTTGTTTGTATAAAATTAATACAAATGCAGATAAAACACTCGCAAACCATAAATTTATTTCAGAATGTATGTTGAATATTAAAAAGTTTTAATTTCCTGAAAGTATTGCATTGAATTGAATTGCACACATGTATTGCAGTACCGACAATTTACTTAACTAATTATATATGTTTATTATTTTTGCCACTAAGGCCTATTTTACTAGCGGGCAATTCACAAACTCAACAAATTCACAAATTCAAAAACTTCACAAAAATAAACAAATTAATAGAAGAAATAAAAATATTCCAGTTTTACTGGTCGAATGATACAGCAACATCTTAAAGCACTTACCGCAAGATGGCATTAGGCTACATCAGATAACGATGCACTATCTTAATTTTCAATAAAAAATGACACTGGAAAACAATATTATTTTCATTAAAATACATCCCATTCATTAATAATTTAGTAAATAATATGGTCATCTAATGCAGATTCAGTATAGACCTGATATTCTGTGGAACAAACAATGGCCTCTCTGTATGAGTATTAACTTTTAATTTGTCCACATTTTATTAAATTTGTTTCTTAAAAGAATTTCTGTCAGTTAATTATATTATTTTATGATTTAATAGTTATTATTTGGTAAGATTTTGAATTATTCAAAAGTCAGTAAAGCCCAGTGATTCGTATAACCGTTCTGTCCATTCTAGAATCATACTTGAATTCTGCGCCTTGGAGTGAATCTTCTGAATGTGCATTTAGTCTGATTTTATGTAACACTCACCCGACAGTGTAAATACAAAAAAAGATAGATACAAAATGAATAATTCAGTTATATATGTGTTAAAATACTCATAGCATTTAATCTACATTTCTATAAATAGTATTAAGAGATGTAATATTTTAAATATACATTTAATTATTATGTTACTATGTTATTTAATGAGACTTACTCCCTCATATCATTAAGGATTATAATATTGATTTTGTGGAATGTTTAATGACTGCAAGCTTTGATTTGTGATTGATTTCCACGGAATGTGAAATATCTGCTTTGAGTCGTTTGAAAGATATTTACGATAAATGTTATTGGATTGTTTTGTGTTGGCTTCTTTAAAGATTGTTATCAAAAATGTTATAAGATTAAATATTCTATAAGATATTTTTTTTTACAATTTAGTAGTATAGTATATATTTTTTAATTAGTTTTTATATTATATTTGTTTATTATTCCTCTTGAGAGAATTTTTCAAATTCTCTCATGTTTAATGATTTATGGTTTATTTAAAGCGAAACCTCTTAAATATTTGAGACACATCATTTTTCTATTGGTTCCTTGAGGTTATCTTCTGACACAACAATGATTCCTATCTATTTAGTAAAATATAGATCTTAATAAGTGGACCTTACAATCATTTGGATACATTGCCATTCTTGCCCGCTGCACGTGAATACGTAGCCAGGTTCACAAGTGTTAGGCTATTTGGGAATCTTAATGCGCACAAAACAACCTCGAGGTTGGGGTGCTATAGTATTTTGTTGTGAATTCTTTTGTTTTAATTTTTTAAATGTATTTATATCTATTGTACACTTTTAATCTGCGCAGTTATTGAATACGTGTTACCAAAGCTAGTCAAACTACGATCTGACTTAATTATATGTTATAATAAAAATATTTGAATAATTTATGTTGTGAATTTTAAGTTATACGACATCTGACTTAGTTATATGTTCTAATTAAAAGATTTGAATTGTTTACGTTGTGAATTTTAAGTTATACGATATTACGTACTTAATAATACTTGTTTCTAAGATGCAACGTCAATTTAAATAATATAATTCTAATTCTCTTATATATATATCTATCTGTTACACTATAATTATTATTGAACAATACAATATGCAGTTATCTTACAAAATACGCAGCTAAAAAATTGAATGTGAACCATTTAACATAGTATTAAGAAATCTTATACATACTCAAAAATGAATGTCCATAGAATAGCAGTTTTTAAATGTGTTGATGTGTAATCTTAGAACAGGCTTTTCAAAATTTTTTATTCCTGGTAACTTTTTAAATAGTATTTAAAAATCTTTGCGTTATGCGGTATTGATGGTTAATATTATCATAAAAGAGAGTTGCGTACTCGTGATTCATTTTCCAAATATGTGACGTCCATGAAGGATGTATTTTAAATATCTCCGTGTACCAAAGTCTGTTAGGTTAAGGCTATTTATTATTTCAATTATAACTATTATTAAACAATTTATTTTTCATTCGATTCACAGGAAAAGTATTACCAAAGTTTTTATTCAAAGATTTTCTTTAACATGTTTTCTTTTTATAATAATTGTTGTCCTGCTGTCAATTGTAAACAATGTGTTATGATTATATTTGAAATTTTAATTATGTCAATAAACATCTCAAATTAACGTACTGGAGAATTTTAATTATTTCCAAAGATATCATTTCCTCCTATTCCGCTGGGGATCCAAAGTTTCACATGCTCTTGATTAGCGGTGAGACCAGTAGTGACCGTGACACGGTCACGAGTATATTCCTTGGCCTGGTGTAAAAATAATGAAAAATAATAACCGATGTATGTAGAACATGTCACAATTTAAAATACCCATCCGAGACAGGTTGGCAAGGTACATTTAAAAGGATGCTGCTGTAATGGTACGTGCACACAAATAAGATTTGCTTCGAAGGTAAGTAAAGGACATGTCCACATGCGCATCCCACATAACAATAATTTTATTTCTATTTGATTCATCAGTCAGACTCATCATTAAAATAATGAAAAATAATAACATGTATGTAGAACATGTCACAATTTAAAATACCCATCCGAGACAGGTTGGCAAGGTACATTTGAAAGGATGCTGCTGTAATGGTACGTGCACACGAATAAGATTTGCTTCGAAGGTAAGTAAAGGACATGTCCACATGCGCATCCCACATAACAATAATTTTATTTCTATTTGATTCATCAGTCAGACTCATCATTAAAATAATGAAAAATAATAACATGTATGTAGAAAATGTGTCAATTTAAAATACCCATCCGAGACAGGTTGGCAAGGTACATTTAAAAGGATGCTGCTGTAATGGTACGTGCACACAAATAAGATTTGCTTCGAAGGTAAGTAAAGGACATGTCCACATGCGCATCCCACATAACAATAATTTTATTTCTATTTGATTCATCAGTCAGACTCATCATTAAAATAATGAAAAATAATAACATGTATGTAGAACATGTCACAATTTAAAATACCCATCCGAGACAGGTTGGCAAGGTACATTTGAAAGGATGCTGCTGTAATGGTACGTGCACACGAATAAGATTTGCTTCGAAGGTAAGTAAAGGACATGTGCACATGTGCATCCCCCATAACAATAATTTTATTTCTACTCGATTCATCAGTCAGACCCATCTGTTCACCATCTACTCATCAAACCACTTCTCACAAGGTTAGACAGAGTGGAGAGAGTGCCACACTCTTCCGTCCTAACATCTAACAAGCGTTCTAACAGGATCGTCTTCATAGATGTTCTTTATTTCCGGATGTCATCAACACCTGCGTCATATTTAACATGCTTTTTGATCTGGTGGTAAGACGTTTGCCTAGCGATTAATGGTTCTGGGTGGGACCACCGAGTTACTCCTATTTTCACAATACAAGACTAGTTTGAAAATAGTAAGAATACTATCGAGTTCATTCTGCATCTTTATTTAAAAACAATAATATATGCCTGTATTATCTTTATTATCATTCTTTATATCCATTTCACCTATGTGGTTCTTGCTTAATTTTGTTCATTATGCGTGGACAGAATACACAACATTTGCCTGAAACTAATCCTTCAATTTTTTGGGTGCCTCGTGAGAAGGGAAGATAGCTCAGAGAAGCTTGTTGTGGTGGGCCACGTCGAAGGACGATGAGGAAGAGGAAGATCCCCATCTATTAGACCGAGTAAGTGGAATGATGGTCCGACGTGGATATATATATATATATATATATATGCTAAGATCAGCTTTACACTAATTTCTAATATTCCATAGCTTGTGACTTAATTTCAACTGCATTCAGTTTACTTTCGTTCTTGATTTTCCCTCAGCAGCTCCAGCCTTTACTTCCATACATTAGTATTTACCAACAGAGACTCCATTGTGCACTTCTAGTATTCTTTCGTTGGTCAAGTTTCCATCAGCAATTCAATAATACATTATAATAGGATGATAACCTTTTGCCGTCATATACAAGATTGTTTTTTTCCGCCCTAGTAACTTAGTGAAGATGATGTTTTCAATTTTTGTAAAATCATCCCCATAAGTTGGCCGCCCTCTAAATCGGCCGCACGCGTTAGGGGCGGTATTTTGTTAGGCCGGCATTTTGAAACTTGCCCAAGGGCAGCTCTTTCCAAAAGACGTTCTGAACACTAGTACTGACTATAAATTACTGCTTTATTAGGAAACAACTACAATGTTATTTATTGGATTTGCTTTTTTGGATTGTTTATGCCTGGATTATTTTATTGTACACTATCGTTTTGGGACTAGTTTGAGTTTGTTTTTCAATTTTTATCAAATAAGAATTTCGGCCGCCCCATTGATTTTGCCCCCACAGGCAGGCGCCTGCTCCGCCTGTGCGTAATGCCGGCGCTGGGTATGATTTATTAAACAAGACTTGTTTTATGAGCATTCTCAGTAAATTCACTTTCCGCTGACATTGCAAAAATAGCAGTTTCTGTAAATAAAGCGGGTAGATGTACTCGTAGATATAACATTCCACTTCAGTCTCGCGAATTTCAAAGTCAGTGCTGAATAAATTAAATATGCGTTGTATATTGCCCTTTATGTGCGCGCCTAAGATTGAATCGACTTAAACCTTTTAGGTTAAAATATAATAAGGGCCATTCTGAATATAACATTTAGATTTTTATTGTAAAAATTAGGAACAATCCGCGAAGACGATTATAATAGTAACCCGTTTGTCTTATTTGATTGTAAGACACTCATATTAATAGTAATTGATTTTCCTTGTAAGTGCGTCGTACAGCGCGACCCTTTTCAAACATCTCGTGGGTTAATAATACGATTTTTGCTCGAAATGCCACTCGTGACCAATCATTACGGCCCGAATTGCAAGACACGCAAGCTGTGCTCTGTGGCAAGTTTGTATGCTTGGGAGGTTTTTAATCTTCTTTAACCGTTACCATACCATGATATAAAATACCCGAACGCAGCCGTGCTGTCAACTCGTGTTACCGTAAATAACTGTTAGAAAAAATGTTTTTATTAGCTTAAATGGCTTTAATGGCACGAATTTACTCTAAATATTGAGCATACAATTTAAAAAAAAAGATTAATAACACAACTTAGAGCATTCATTATGTCGTATATAATGTATCCTTCCTTCTTATCTGTCTTCATTTAATTAGTGAGAAAGAGATAATTATATTTGTATGTTTGATGTTCTTTTCATTGTGAAAATAGTGTATGATCTCTGTCTTTCATATCACCTATTGTATTTTTACCAACTTACAATGGATTGGATGGATAAAATAATTGTTTTTGTACGATTCCATTTTCGTAATTGGTTTTTCACTAGTCATTTCTAAGCGCTAATATTTTCTTTAGGATAATCTAAAATATAAATTTTATGTTACATGTATTTACAGAAATATTAGAGGTTTAATGATGATGGTAGACCTGTGTTACTGCATGGTTTGGGAAGGGTTAACTTCTCCTATGATACTTTATATGTACCTGTATTTTAAATATTTTTGTATTGGTAATTCCTCCTCATTAGGATGATTCTGTGTCGAGGTGTCTCTGAGGCCATATTGACTTTTTGAGAGGATATTGTTACTTTCAAGATATTTCATATGTTGTATTTTTATTTAAGATTTTAATAAATATTGAATTAATCGGTGATATAAGTAAGGAAACTGGGCCTCGATGCACAATTGAAAGGCTCCCTGCATTGTATATAATGGCTCGTGTCCAAGAATTACATTTTAGGAGATTCTAATGAGATTCCTTGGAGAACACTTTCGGCTTCTGTAGTCCCGTGTACACACCGTGTCTCGGAGACTTGCACTACGCTTGTTGTAGGTACTTCAATGTTAAATATTAGTCCATTGATTGTATGTGTTGCGTTCGTCAGTTAAATGAATTCTCCCCAGCAGCTGTTAAAACGGCATAAATATTTATAATTTAATGCATTGCTTGTCTAACTTTCAGAATAAATAGTCGTAATTATGGTTTTAGGTCGTGTACTCGGGGTCGAGTTTTTGTCTCTACCAATCTCAAGCTGATATCTGAATTCATCTCCAGATTAAAATCTCAACGTGTACGTATTAGGTACTGAGATTTATTTGAACTAAATCTCATTCAGATACATCTCATCGTGTCTCTATTCTATAGACACTGGCCTAAGATGTAAACAAATAAATTGGTCTCTTATAACTAAAATAATATTCAAACTTTCATGAGAAAAAAAACAAAAGTGAATTTTTAAGCAATAATCCTTCACTTTGCGGCGATAGTCTAGTCTAACCCGACATATTAGCGACGTAATACACCAATACCTCGCTTTCGGCCTAGATACCGATTACGATATATATTTTTATTTCAAGTTTATTTCAGCTTAATTGGGCCGCCGGTTAATTGGGGCAGCCGCTTACTTGGGCCAAATCTCAAGGAACGGAAACCAAACCAAGGAACTAATAGTAATTTAAATCGCTTAATTGGGACGAAATTCCGCGTAATTGGGACAGTAAATTTAAGATTACAATACATAAGTTTAAAATTTATTAATAAGTTCCACAAAAGCCAGAGAGTTAGTGCATCTTTCGGAAACCATGACGTTGGCATTCTAGAGAGTTCCAAATTGAGTCCTTTGTCTTTCTGTCTTCCTTTAAAGCGACTCTTTCTTCCATGAACACTAATCTATCAAATCTAATTAGAGTCTATCAATCTCATTTAAATTTGCAAGTCGGTTCAAAGATAGGAAAACATCGCAGCCTCGTGACGCTTCCGGTTGTAAAGATGTGCATACATGTAGTAAAATTGGATGCATTTTTTGTAAATGTAATTGCAAATGTGCGAGTTTATGCCACAGAGTTGCATTCAATTAAATGAAATAAATAATCGAATTGTGAATAAGCAGGGAGCGTACGAGACAAGGGCGGTGCGTAATGTTCACCCTCGCATAATCCTAAGAACCGCCGAGCGATTATAGAAAAAAAAACCTCACACAAACAGGGTGTTAATTAAACAATAAGTACTTTTTGTGACGAATTTTATTTTCACAGAGACATCTTGTTTTTAAGTTGGTGCATAATTAATGATAGTTTTACTGGAGCCCTTCGAATCTACCAAATTTATTATTTTCTTTAAATTTAATTACTAACTAGGGGTCCATACCCGGCGTTGTCCAGGATTCAGAATAAGTTATAATTTAAGATAGTGGGAGAGGTGGAGTTGGCATTACTTCACGCTAGCTATAAATAATATCAATTTGGTCCATGTAAGGGTTGGTTGAGAAGTTCGGGTGTTATTGTATTATCCTCGGGGTCCTAAAGAAGTGGTCAGCGCTACACTACCACGACCTGGAGCATTCAATATAAAACACATTTATATAGTGGCGAAGGGGCGGTTGTGTCGAGGGTAGTGACAGGGGTAGAGATCCTAAAGAGTAACAATGCAAAATTTGGTTTAGATCGGTCAAAGGGTTTAACATTGTAGCACAGCACGTTTGGTGAAAATCAACTTCAAAAAGGGTTCAATTGTTTCGAATGCGGTGACACAAGCTTCAAAGATAAGGAAGTAAGAAGTCGTCTGTCTATTTTTGACGATTATACTGTTCATACTCTTCCATCGAAAAACCTAGTTGGTAATCGCTCAAAAATTGATGACGATTTAAATGAACCTGTTGCCGATGTCAAAGCGTGGATCACGTCGAAGAAATGTGACATTTACCCATTGAATCGATCGTTTACTAAGCGAATGTGGAACAGTTATTGTGTATAGGTTCGAATCCCGGTAGCGATCCAGGTTCGAATTCCGGTAGCAACAACAATATTTTTGAAACAGAATTGATTTTATATATCTTTCTAATTAATACATTTAATTAGTATTTAAAATGTCACAGACCTGTGTTCTGAATAATTACAACCACACAATAAGAATATGTTCTCCTTAATAAAAATATATGAATAATTTGGAATACAATCATTTAATGAAAAATGAGTCAATATTTAGTTCAAGGGTGTCCAGCGGAAAAATTTCAAAATTAAATTGTAATTGCTCAGAGTGAGGTAAATGAGAGGGGTATTGTTCGACGCGCGTGATTTGCGAATTTACCAGTCGCAATGAGTCACCGGTCGGGAGCGCACCGCGCGTTCGCGGTTGAGCAATATTTAAAGTGCGGTGATTCATTAGTTCGTGCGCGTCACGCTTTTTGTACTCAATTTAATATTCGACGAGTAAGTGATGGGTCGAGTAGTCAACTTATCCGGTGATGGGTTCAAAAGTTTAGACAAGAAGGGACAATGGCTAACCAAACTCCTCCGGGACCATCGACGTTAGCAGTGACGCCAGAACATGTGACTCAAGTTCGACGTGAAATTATACGTAATCCGCGTAAATCGATAAGGAAGATTGCAGCCTATACTGGAATAAAATATCAACAGTGCACTTTATTTTGAAAAAGAAATTATAGTTTCACCCATACACTTTTTTTAACGAGTTTCACAAGTTTCTCAACGAAAATGACTATTGTTTACGTGAAATCTTAGCGAGAATGATGCTTGGAAACATATTGTTTACTAAAGAAGCACATTTTCATATCGATGGCTATGTTAATAAACAGAACATGAATACTAGTGTCCCGACAACCCGAGGAAACGCCATCAAAAACGTTTGCATTGTCCAAAAACGACAGTGAGTTGTGCAATTTCTGCACGAGGGATAATTGGCCCTTATTTTTTTAACCAGCGAGAGACAGTCACTGTTGACGTGTATTGCCGAATGATCGACGAGTTTTTGGTACCGCAACTGCAGCCGTTTCCCGGGTTTAATGACAAAACACAATTTCAGCAAGACGGGGCACTCCACACACAGCTAGAGTTTTAATGAAGAAGCTGAGGAGAATTTTTCCCAATAAATTAATCAGCAAGTACGGAGACATACTCTGGGAACCTCGGTCAGCGGACCTTACACCCTGCGACTTTTTTTTATGGAGATACCTTAAGTCGAGAGTTTACAGCGATAATACTCGAATAATTCAGGCCCTACAAGAAAAGTTGATGCGATTGAACCGACGCTTTGCTCTCGCGTGTTCGCAAATTTAAGAGTCCGATTGCAAGAGTGTCTTGAGAGAAATGGACGGCATTTAGACGATATTGTGTATGAAACGTAAAATCCGCATATGAGAATAACATTGTAGTTTTTTTTATTTATTGAATATTAAACTTGAAAATTTTCCGCTGGACACCCTTTGTATATTTAGCTATTGTTTTCGATCATTCTTGGACGAGCTTTGAAGTTGGTTGTTTATAAATATACATTACGAGCTAGAAACAATAACAGAAATTTACTTTGAAGCGATAACTGCAAACCTTCATGTGAGAGGAAGGATTGATAACAAACCTTGTTTTTTTATGTCGATATCCATGACACACTCCTGTAAATAGAAATATATTTGTTTTATATTGCTTGCTACGTATATGGGATTGACTTTGGAATCTGTATATAGAAATCTGTGCACCATTTTAATAGTTCATTGAAAAACAGAAAATAAATCAATTTTATTTTCCAGACTTCCCTAAATGGTTTTTAACTCCATTAAAGGCGAGTGTCCAGGGGCGCATACTATAGGTCGATCAACTTCGATTGGTTCAATTATTTTCTTGATACAACGCACAGATAATCCACAGATCGACCCTTTCCTGACTTGCCGTCTATGCTGGTATTACAAGCTTTGAAGCGAGCCACTCTCCGTATGCCCTTTTGTTAATCGTTCCTTCGCCGAAAGTATCGCGAAATGACAGCTTTCCATCCTTTCTCCAAGTGGTACAGCATCATGTGGCGTATAACTGTATGTTTTTCTAATTTCCTAACCTTATTAAACAATTATATTATGACAAATATCAAATTCAAAAAACAAAACATCGCGAAAAAAACGGCGGGTAATTATGCATCAACCTAATATATAATGAAATATTTTTAGATTGAATAAAGTTGTGTTAATATAGGTGCGCGTAGGTTGGTCCCCATTCCGAGAAGTATGGCCATGATTGATAATACTATGAGTATCGAGACTGATAACAGAAGACCACACGGATGGCAATCTTATTAACGGTCGCGATCTTTGAATGACCAATGGTGCAGCAGAACATAACAACGTGGAGCAGAGTAGATAAGAGCAGCCGAGATCGGAATGCACAGATAAGGCGAGAACAAATGAGAACATTTTTAGATGACTAATTCTTATATCTTCTATTTTGCTCTCAATGAGAGCACTCTAATTATTGTGGATGACGGCATGGGTGATTTGTTCTCACCTATTCTGGTCTGTGGCATTTCTTCTGCATTCTAAAAGTGGGCGATGTTTTAACCCTTCCTAAACCATGTTCGCCACAATAAAACCTGTAATACTTAGGTAAATACGCGCAACAAAAAATTCATATTTTTGTTAATCTTAAGGAAATTTGGAATTGAAATCATGGAATCCCACATTTTTTTTTTCAATTCAATCAGTTGTAAAATCAATATGGTGGTAAAAAAACCATTTGTCTTAACAAAAAAAAATTACACATTAATTTCACAGTGAAAAGAATAACAAACATACGAATATAATTATGTCTCTTTCTCACTAATTAAATAAAGAGAGATAAATAAGAAAGGTCGTATTATATAGGACTTGATGAATGTTCAGAGTTATAATATTATATTAATTTATTTATCGTTTTTTCACATTTAATATTCAATATTTAGAGTAAATTTATGGCAGTAACCGTTTAACCTAATATAAGCATCTTTTATCATTAAAAATGCTAAAAAACTCTAATTTCTTAGGTAACACGAGTTGACAGCATGGCTGCGAATGAGTATTTTATATCACGGTATGCGGTGAAGGTTAACCAGGTCGGTCCATCATGTTGATAACCTTCACGACGTCTGGTTCCTTCCACCCTTGCATCACCAACATGGTCAAGATATTTGAGGATCCGGAGCCGTACAGTTGAGGATAGACATTGATCGATGTTTAATTCCTCTACGATCGAGGCATTTGTTTTGCGGGTTTGCCATGGCACGTGGAACGTGCGTCACAAAATGCATCACATTTTTAGAATGTCCATCCCTCGTTTTGCTTCGGTCTCGCTAAATTGTTTTTTGCGATCATCCATCTCAGATTATATCATGGCGTCTCACCCATTTTTGTTTTTAAAAATCCTAGATATATGTAATTGTTAATTGATTTGTGTTAATTCAGGTCTGTTATTATACTTTCAGTCAGGGGTGGGCTGGAGGGGCTCGTGCGAGTCCCTTGTTAAATTTGACATAGGCCGGCGAGCCCCTTGTTAAATTAAGAAAAAACAATATTCTCAGATCAACCGCAATTTCTGTAGATGGTTTAAATGTATTATGAAACACAAGATTTTGTTGCCTTTTGAAATTTCTCGTAAAATACATTTATTTCGGGTGCAAAATAATAAAGACATATCCATTTTTTGTCTATAGTCTAACAATGCTTAAAAACGCAGATGTTTGATATATATTGCTCCCCGATGTTCTTACATGTTCAACGCTACATTCTTGTGAACGATGTTTTGGACGATTGTCCTCCATACTTCACGCGTGCACATTTTTTCCCCTTTACCGTAATTGAGAAGGACAATTCCTAATATTGATCCTGTGTTCTGTTTGGAAAATTGGAGCGAAATAATAGTACTTATTTCTGTGTCAATTTTGAAACTGTTCAATGTTTTAGCTATTGATATTAATTACATTGCGTATTGTTAGATAAGATAAGTACTTATATTAAGTAACATTATTGTGAATAACTGTATGAGTGATAGAAAAGCTCTGAAATTAAGTGAGCCCTTTGTTAACGTTTTGCTGCTTTCAATCAATGATCATTATTTTAGTTTCATGTTGGTTTATTGCGAGGTCCATTTTGTTTCTAGCGCTCCGCTAGAAGAGAAATTCCTCAATACCGACGATGCTGTTGGGTAGTATTATTATCTTAGCGCAAATTAGAAATACATTATCTACCAACTATTGGTCCAGCGTTCCAAAACAATTCTCATAAAATAATCAGTGATCAAATTAAATAGTAAACGTGCAATATCTTGACGCAATTGGACTACAGCCGCGTGATGCAGATTCGTTAGGTGCACCCTGTATTGACTTGTTCCCCTGAGATGATGAAGGATGACTGGGTTGCCGTGCTCCGGCAGGGCGAGCTGGGAGCAGGGGGTAGCTGAGCTCCTGTAGGGGTCGCCGCGGTACACGTGCCCGCGCTGGGCTATTGATACCTCGTGACCCTCCCCGGCGTGCAATAACACGTTAGATTAATAATAATGAAATATTTTCTGCGGTTGATGAATGCGGAGTTGCCCTTGATTAAATACTTATTTGACACATGCAAGGGAAGATGAGCATTCTGCATTTTCGTTACGGATAATGGTTGGTTACAAATTTATAACATAAAATAAAAATAATTATAAACTGCTTATTTTTAAAAATTTTAAACCTTGACGGATAATTCATTCCCATATTTATTTACTAATATTACAAACAAAATAAGGAAAACTGCCTACATATTTTTTAGAATCAGAAACATATTATCACTTACTTATCTGAAAATAATATATTACGCGTTTGTACAGTCACATTTGCAATACGGTATTATTGGATGAGGAGGTGCATATAAAACTTCATGAAAAAAATGATAATAAAAATTATTCTAAAAAATTTTTTCACAGATTTTGAAGTACCAAAAATAGTAGACATATACAAAAGAAATTCAATAATTAAAATTTTTAAAAATTAAAAATCAATTAAATTTTAGAAGCGAATTCCGATCTACAAGATATAGAGATCAAATTGATATCCCAAAACTAAAATATACCGCAACTCAAAATCAATATATTTATCAAGGTATCAAATTTTTTAACATTTTCCCCATCACAATTTGAAAAATTACGGACTATCTTAAATTTGTATACGAAGTAAATAAAAAATGTACACAGACTAACTGAAACATAAATTAACTCGTATATACTCCGTCTCTATACACGAGTCTTACTCTCATAGAGAAGAAACAAATGTTAAAATATATATCCACTGATTATTCAAAATTGTATTATATTTTTAATATTAATTTAAAAAAATATTTTTTTTTACAAGAAGCAATTGTGGCCACTTAGCATATTTTCTTTTAAAAATCTCAGAATATACTCGTATATTTAAATAAAAACGTAGTAGCATTGACAGTAAAATAATAATAATACTAATACAGGTAACAGTAGCACAATCAAAAGTATCCTTTCCTTTCAAACCTCTTTGCTAGGTACATTGGTACCGGAGCAACTCTTCATCATGGCTTCTAAGCGATTCAATAACTTTCTATTTGAAAAATTGTGGTGATCCTGCACGCACTACATAGACATGGCCGTGTAGGGACACCTAGAAGCTATATAGGGCCGAAGCGAACTGACCAATACGGAGATACCAATACATCGTGACGGACATTGCCCTAGGAGCTAGCCGATCACTTCTACGCATACCATCCTTTCATCCACATCTCGAGCGAGCAACCCCAGTATTCAATTTCATACAACATTTAACCATATACTCGTCGAACCTGCCTTTGTAATTCATCCAGTAATAAACGGAAACGTTTGTAAGTGATCTTTTATTTAAATACATTGCTCTAGACACTACATAAATAATCATACACGCACACCTTATACGCTGCGACATGCACTAACAGGCGTGAGACTAGAAGGTAGTTAGGGTCCTTCTGATACAATCACAATCAATCATATTCTTACAACCGCAACTCCTACAAACTCAATGATAAAATTATCTTTGTGTTGGAGTGTAAAATGTTATAAAGTTTGTGTGCCAGGTATAAGAATCGTCTACTCTAAATATAGTATGTTTTGGGTAATTGTGCTAGTCATGTAATGGTGTATTGATGCAGCAAGTTTTCTAATTGTTGATGAATTTCAGGCAGGATTTGAAGAGTTGCTCCGTAGGGGTGAATCTTGTTATCACTAGACAACTATTTAAATGAGCGTCAAAGCATTTTTTGGTCAGCAAATTGCTTACGATAATTTAAATGATCGGTCATCTAAATAATATTTGAACAATAAAAATTTAAAAAAAACCCCACCAGAACGTAGTTATTCAAAATATATGTAATGACCTTAAAAATAATTTCCGAGCACAAATTTATTTTTTATTTGATATAATAATTTAACAAAAAAATGTAATTAATCAATACGAAAGAAATACAGAAAAAATCTAACTGTCGATAAAATAGTTATGTTGCTACCGAGATACGAACCCGGAACTTTTCCTATCCGGGGAAACACACTACCAATTGTACATATCAACCGATTATGATTGGAGTGTAGCGCTCTATCCTATCTGCCTACCCCCGCGGAGAAACGGTGTGATGGTAGGTAAATAGGTAAGTAAGTAAGTATGATTTCGACAAATTTACAACATATATTCTGAAGTCATTTTATGTATTCATATATATATATTATCTATTGATTTATCCCGGTAACAACCAAAATGTTTTTTCGATAAATTGATTTTTTATGCATTTATTTCTAATTTGCATTAAAAATATCAAAGAACTTTTTCATTAAAAAAATATTTATTATTGATTATCGGAATTACCAAAATTATGAATTTTATGCTAGATCGCGATCATTAGCATCGGGGTTAAAGGATTGTTTTTGATAGTAAAACTCTTACAATGATCAAGCTAATAGTCCCATGACCTTAGTCTACTTTCAGGGTACCTATGACTTATATGTTGCTACACAATTTTTGGTGATCAAATATTTGGGGATCGAATCATTATTTATTTGGTGCTCAGTTAAATACAAACCATATTGTTGAAGTTAAATTACAAATTATAGTTGACTGGTAGTCCTCACTGGAAGGGCAGCTGGGAGGGAGGTGGTTGCTTTTGGCGGCCATCTCCAAATTGTTACATGGCGAAGTATTGCTACTGAATTTCGGTCGGTACTAGTGACATGGAATGATTGTAAAGTGCTTGGTTAAACGGCCAGGTCTGTGAAGCGGGAGCAGGGCCTCTACAGATGCCCTCGAAATGTGGTACTGGAGGCGAATGGTACATATTCCGTGGACTGCAAGGTGCTCTATTCTCCAGGAGTAGTCTTTCAACAACATGCGCGAGAAATTTTTTCACATACTTTGGATATCTACCAGAAAAAAACGACAGGAGTCTCGAAAGGCTCGTGATTCCAGCGACAGTTGAGGGAAGAGGACGGTCTCCTGCAAAATGGATAGTTCAAATAAAGGAGTTAACAGGGTCCAACATGGCTCAAGACCAAGATGAAGCAGAATATGATTGGGGTCAGTTGATGCAGAAGAAGATAGGTTTCAGTAGATAAAATATCAACTTTTCCATTTCTAAGACTGCGTCTTTATCAATGCGCGCGCATTTTGCCCATATTTATGAACCACGCCCGACAACGGTCTAGAAATGTTGAGGTCTAAGAGTCGCTAAAAATATCACATTGTTTGTTTCATTTTATGTCTGAACGTGGTTTTAGAGGGCGAGCGAACGTGCGGATACATAATAACTCACAAGGAGACTGGTTTGCCGTATAAACACAGTAGCTGGAGACTTGACTGGAGACAATCGTTTTGTTATTCATAATTTGACGTGCTCATACAATACGTAATTAAGGAACAACTCGGCAAGAGTGTGATTGGACGCACCTACGTGCTGTACAACTACACTCGGGTCTCTTTTTATGCGGTTTAGATATACATCTAAAATCAATTTTATCGAAAAATATTGTTGTTGCGCCTCCGGGATTCAATCTCTTTCCTAACCGGGGAAGGTGCTTTATCCAACTAAGCTACAGCGACATTATTTTTAGCGACAATTTTCGACCCTATATGTTACCTTTTTGAAATTAATACATTTAATCGTTCCACCATCTCCTAAAAAATAATAAAGTTGTATCAATGTGTCCAAAATTTAATAAAAATGAATTGATAATTCTGGCGTCTGCTATCAGATTTACTTAAGGTATTTTGAGATTCTGTAAAAATAAGGTAGATGGCTCTGTCAAATGATGGAACGATTAAATGTATTAATATCAAAAAGGTAACATATAGGGTCGAAAATTGTCGCTAAAAATAATGTCGCTGTAGCTTAGTTGGATAAAGCACCTTCCCCGGTTAGGAAAGAGATCCAGGTTCGAATCCCGGTGGCGCAACAACAATATTTTTCGATAAAATTGATTTTATATGTATATCTTTATAATTAATATATTTAATTCATATATCTTTCTAATTAATATATTTAATTCATATTTAAAATATCACAGACCGTCTGTTCTGAATAATTACAACTTCACAATTAGAATGTGTTCTCCTAATAACTATTTTAGACCAATTTGACATGTTGAAAGGGTAAAAAATTATCAGTGAGCATAATGCAGAGGATACTGTCAATGGTATCATTAGTATAGCTCTCGATACCGTCGAAGAAAAAGAAAACGAAAATGAATCGGAAGTAAATGAAACTCCAGCCACCATCTCTGCGAGTGTAATTTGAGAAGGTCTTCAACATTGCAGTAAATTAGCAAACCTTTTCATTGAAAAATATGATAATTCTGAACGTGCATTCGAATTTCAACGCGAGCTTCAGAATTACATATCAGGAATTGTACAAAAAATTAGCAAAGTTTAATCACTGTTTATATTGTCAAAGGGGAAAAATCAACATGCGAAGTTGAGGCTAATTTTATTTGTGAAGAATCATCTTCAGGACATAGATCTAATGCGCTGATTATCTCTTCTAGTGATGAAAGTGATTTCGAACCAGTTCGCAAATTATGCCGAACATTGTCTTATAGCGATGATAAACTATAAAAACTAAAAGATAAACTTTTTTTTATATAATTTTTATACATAAATTTGGAAGGAATATGTTAAGATTATATTTTTCTGAAATTTATTATACTTTTTTTTATGCGTTTTTCGGTATATTTTAACTAATTGAAATTAGTTTTATGCGATTTAATAAAATTATGGAACGTATTCTTTATTTTTCTACGTTTGTCTAATCTTTTTTTAAGTGTTTTCCTGAGTATACATACATTTTCTAATAAACTAAATAATGTATTTATAAAAAAAATATAGCCACTACCGGGACATGAACTCGGATCTTTCTATTGCCGGTAGAGAGCTTTGACCATTTAAGCTGTAGTGACTCCGCACAATTCTGTCCATTCCAATTCAAAACACATTTATATCGAGAGAAGAAGGAAACTAAATAAAATTTGGGAAAAACAGCATTCAGTATTATACAATATAATACACACTTATATCGGGGGGATGACCAAACAGTGGGTGAAGCCTTAAAAAGTAACTAAGCAAAATTTGGAATGGTTCACTTTAAAAGCAAAATATGGTACCTTTTTGTTTTGAACAGGGTTCTAAAGATAAACTATTCGACATTTGGTTTAGATCAGTTAATATGTATAGGATTGTATAGAGAACACAGATAGACATTTATTTTTATGTGTATACGAGTATACACCTATATCACATAAAATTTGATTGATTATTAGATTGATAATGTTCTTACAAGGCGAAACGCGTCTCAAGTAAATTAAACGAGTAGAATAAAAAAAACAAGTGTTTTATTTTCATACATGCGATACATATTTTTTCTCTTATCCTATACCCGTTCTTTTATTTTTGAATAGATTTATGTATCTACAATTTTATAGAAATTAATAAACCATAATAATATTACGCTTTCATATTTATATCTATGACTTTCTGGATGTGGCTTCAGTAGTGTCATTTTTGGATGTGAAGTGCTTATCGTATTACGGCTGGCAAATATATTGAGCATCTGTCATCCTGTAATGGATAAGAAAAACATCCTGTCGGCAGTTTTTTTCCTTATGGAAGAACTATCAAATAAGACATGAATGTTTTGTTTGTATTTTTAAGAATGTCTTTAAGTGGATATATATATATTTAGAAAAGCATAAAATAATAATTACCTGACGATGTTTTCTGTTAGTACATTCTGTTATTGGCCGCGAAGCGTCTACAAAGCCGCCCGCAGGGCCTAACCGATTGCTCATCTGATAGTATATTTATAATTTCACAATAATTCTTAATATATTTTCTAATAAAAAAGTTCACTACAAAATATATCGCACTGAGTCAAGAAATGCAATGACTATTCTATTATCTTCGTTTGATCTGCATATGTACACGTATGTCATGTATGTTATGTATGTCACGTATGTCACGTATGTCACGTATGTCACGTATGTCATGTATGTTATGTATGTCACGTATGTCACGTATGTCACGTATGTCACGTATGTCACGTATGTCACGTGTGTCACGTATCCTAACTTTTATGGCTTCAGTGCAATTTTTAAGACACGCACAGATACAATAATTTAAAACAAACTTTATAAACATTAAACAAGTATTAGATATCTCATAGAGACAAAACTATTTTTTATCATATTTAATAGAAAATATATGGAAGTATGGGATAATTACAGGACTTACGACCTGTATTCGGCTGGCTTAAGTGATCACTTTATATATATGTATATAAAGTTCACCAATTCTCACCCTTAATCTCCATATTTATAAAATTTTTGAAAGTTGTATATATGTGTTCTTGGACATTGCTATTGATTTTTGCTATAAACATTGCCTTAGATTGCGAATTAAATCATTCATCTGAAGCTATTGACTCAGCTTGAGGATCTCAATGTGACTTTCAAATAGTAAATTATTGAAGTATATCTACAACACGATAGATACATTTTATAATTATAGAAATTTTAAAACAAAAGCTTTATTATAAAAAATATATATATGTACGTATATTTTGTAAACACTCTGCACCAATTTCAAAGGTGACGAATCTTGTAATGTAATTTCGCCCTGAACATTATGATACAGCCGCTTGGAATATTGAAACCGGGTTCCACAATGGTACAAGGGTAATATTCTACGCTGATAAGGGTTGGCGAAAAGTGATCATGAATTAACTATCAAAATAAAATGTATATATTTAAAAAATATATTTAACGTGAATGAATGTATTAATTTTGTATTTAATCACCTTGAGTTTAGGTCAATTTCCACATCTTTCATCATCAACACAATTTTAGTTAGATACTAGATTTATTTAAAAATGATTTTGATTAGGTACTTATATTGAAGAATAATAATAATTTCAAAACATATTAATAATAATTTGACGAGTTTCACTAGCTTAGAGATCAGCAAGTTAGTCAAATTTTCATAGCACAAGCGTTCAGTTTAGTTTGAAAATAATAAGAATATTGATGTGATAGGTATTCTATTAAATATATAATTATTTGCACACTTATATGTATTTTCTGGTATTTTTTAAGTTATATTAAATATACCGACCATTTAACATAGTTTTTTTTACTTTAACGTATATTTTTTAAATATATAGCAGTGGCAACAAGTCCATACCATACAATTTAGTGTAGTACAATACCACAATACAATAAATAAATATTTTATACAGGGTGTGATAGACTTAATACACAATGTTTTTTGGACGGACACTTGACTAAATTACGAATCAAAAATATTCAAGGAATATGTGCCTAATCTCAATCATATCAGAGATACAAGGATTTAAAAAACAATTGTAATCATGCGATTATTTAGATTAATTTAAATATATTATTGGTTCAAGATTACATATTCAATCCAAAAAAATAAAAATCATCGAATTTCAAGCGGCCAGATTATTTTTTGTTAGATGATCTAGAGCCTGAAGCAAAGTCATAGATTAATAATGGGTAAATTATGCAAATATTTCTTTTGAAATACTTCAAGTTTAGCATGATTTTGTAAAAATTTCAAAAAAAGATGTTTTCCGTAACGGTGCAGAATTTATACTTACTCCATGAATATTTTTGACTAATAGATTAGTCAGGTATCCACCCATAAAATATTGTGGACTAGGTCTGTTACATCCTGTATATGACCCAGAAGATGAGACCAATTCGAATATGTAATAACCTTAACGTGAAATTGTATCCTTGTGCAATTGAACAAAATTCAGATGCGGACATAGTAAAACATTATGATCTTATACAACTCATTATCTAGGGGAAGATAGAAGGCAGTAGAGGCGTAGATAGAAAGAGATCATCTCGGCTGCGTAATTTCGGAATGTGGTCCAAAGTCTAAAAGGCCGGTAACCGTTCAAAGCATATAGTAAAGGATAAATGAGCATATTGCAACTCGGTCGGTGTCTCACCACATGAAGAAGAAAACAAGAAAGAGGACACAACAGGTGCAAAGTTAGAAGTTTTCTGGAAACTATGGAAAAATGCGAAGTGATTATTCTGCTTCTGCTCTAATCGTCGCGTCGTTTTGAATTCCGTGACAGACCGCCACCTACCTCGATAACCTCCCCCAGTTTTCGCACCGATGCATTAACAGAGTAATGCACTTTTACTGCAATGGTCGAAAATGCAATTCGGCTGGAACACAATTCGGTTACGGGGTAGCTCACCCCCGTTGGTGCCAGTGAATGGACCATTCGTTAACTGATGCTGAATGTTGTTTAAACACGCGCCCGCATTGGGTGTGTACTTGCAGTTTAAATAAATATATTTATTTATCTTTTCGATAATTCTGGTGATAGATATAACTCCGCGGCATTATCTTATTTTTCCATTTACATATCTCACAACCAATGTTCCTCTCTGCGCGGAAAACTAACAGGCTGAGCAGGACAAGTCACATATATGTACAAACTTCAATGTCAATGATTTGAATATCTATTATAAAACTTAGTATTTTAATTTATTCCACAGAAATACAACAACCATTTTTAATGATATAAGAAAAATGGTTGTTTAATAATTTTTATCCAATACATATCAAACATTGAACATTGGTGAAATTTGGTAATATTGACAAATGAAACGAAGGAAGCAAACAAGGAACTGCGGGATTTTGGCCTTGAGAAGAATGCGTTCTAGGAATTGAAATGTACATACTGGTAATTTAAGTCAGCGAAATTTTGTCAACTTCATTGTGCATGTTGTTGAGTGCATGCAAGTAGGATGCACTCTCGACACATTTTATGCTAATAACCAAAAAAGAATGGTGTCAGCATCGGTGAATCAACATTTGCAGTTGATGTTATTATTATATTTCATTTTTGTTATTTTTTAAAAAGATTCAAATAGTAAAATACTAGCTTGTAATCACTGCGCTAAAATGCTAGTAATTTAAAATACATGTTGATAGGTATAAAATTTATGCAATCTTCTGTTTTCCACCTTCATATCAGTATTGGCATATGGTGGCCTCAATCAAATGAGACTCGGTACTGGGTCACCCCTGTGCAGCCAAGTTCAGGAAAATAAATATACAAATTGGAAAAAGGTTTCAGACCCCAGTTTATGTATATTTTTAGCATTTTTAAATTGAGTAAAAATTTTTTAAATAATCACTAGAACAGTTGAAAAAACTAATGAGCATATAATTCTAAAACATGCTACAATCAATATATATATATGTAATAATATTATTAAATCTGTCAAATGATGGAACGATTAAATGTATTAATATCAAAAAGGTAACATATAGGGTCGAAAATTGTCGCTAAAAATAATGTCGCTGTAGATTAGTTGGATAAAGCACCTTCCCCGGTTAGGAAAGAGATCCAGGTTCGAATCCCGGTGGCGCAACAACAATATTTTTCGATAAAATTGATTTTATATGTATATCTTTATAATTAATATATTTAATAATATTATTGAATTATGATTGGTTTTCAAAAGTAAAAGGTTATTTTCTAGACTTTTTTGAATATGGAAGACGATCCAGTTCAGAAAAAGGAATGCGAAGAACGTAAACTATACCTGCTGGTTGTTTCTCTACCACGTCAACCATCCTATGTACGTATTGGTGCCACATACGCCATATATATATGGAACAGGTGTAGCCTTTTTGTCTTGCAAAGAACCATTGTTGTCTCAACGTTTCGGGTAAATCTCATTACCCTCATCAGGGGATGCCTTATCAATGTAGTGTCGCTCCGAAATGATTGAAACACATCTTTTCAGGCCGGCAGTTCAGCGTTAAGCGAGCTCAACTAATCTTTGATTTGTATAATTTGGATATTTATGTGATTTACTGTTGTTATCTGTTTGTGTTATCGTTTGTGCTGTTTGTGTCGGATTCGGAGAAATTGATGTTAATGGATTTTTAATATTGTTGTCAGTGGACGGAGTAATTTATGTGTCTTCTAATATATTGAGCCAGGTGTTTAGAAGTCTGATACTGTTTTTATTATTTAAACTATTATTTGGTCTTTTGTACATTTACATGGCATCTCAATATATCCTTGCCTATATATCATTGTTCATGCTAACAATCGTGGATGTTCCGTCAAAGTTGATTGTATGCCCTTCTATCAAAGTATACTGTACTAGAGATGACGTGAACTAATTGTTCATTACGTTTATAATATGTTCGGATACCCCGACGGAGATCTTTCGGTCGGTTCGTCCAGCATGGATTTGTTGCAAGTGCCGTATGTTATTTCAAATATACAACATTCACATAAAAGCTTTCAAAAAGTTAAATGCCACGTTTATCTTATATTTCAAATTATTTCACTTGAACTATTTCACCGTTCTTTGTCAAACGATTTACCAAGCCCTATTATTAAAAGGTTAAAGTTCGGCCCTGGCGAAGGGTGACGGATGTTTTGAACAGGGCTAAGAATCGCATTAAAGGTTTTTATTCTTCCTTTGTACAAATCACAATTTTTGTATTGTGACGTCATACCCACCCTTAGTGAATAATTTCGATACACATGAGCTGATTTTTTGACACGCGCCCATATTAGATATTTTAAAATTTATCTGCCCGTCGACATATGCTAATTTATAGTTTAATAACATTTAACTTCCGTCGTTTAATGTCGTTTATTTTTTAAAGATTTCTATTAAGATAAATGCAGCCATGAATAAAATAAATATTAAATATTTTTTAAATACAAATGATATGCATATCTTTAAACATTTAATTAGTATTTAAAATATCACAGACAAATGTTCTGAATAATTACAACTTCACAATAAGAATGTGTTCTCATTAATAAATATTTTTTCATTTCATTACTAATGTCGGTGGAGAAAAAATACTTTATTTGATTTATTTTTTTCTCTTATAATGCGTAAGAAATTCTATTTTCTTAATTTTACTATTACTATTAGCAAATGACCTGTCGCCACATATTTCGATCCCTCGCACTTCTAATGCATTTTAAGAGTGGACTCTGTATTGAAGTTTTAACAAGGTCGGTCAGATATGGTTCCTTCCTTGGGTCACAACTTTTTCGTGGTATCATGTCTGATAATATGGCTGAAGTATCAGAAGATTCAGATCTCTATATTTGAGATGCTGCTCGATGTTTCAAGGCATTTGCCAGCGCCACATTTACAGAGCATTAATTCAGTTGCGTATCCCTTCCCCTTACCTTTCCATAGAGAAAGGTCGTGAAGACGAGGATCCTGACTGACGTTCTCTCTAATTTTTTAAATGTGTGTGTGAGCAGTAAACTTTATACAAAAAAATGATGTGCGCAAGTACGTATTTTTTGCGTAGATACCTAAATTAACTCTTCAAATTCAAAACAACCACCTAAGAAGTAATAATTTTAATATTGTTCTTCTTGTGCCCTATCCGTTCAACGGACGTTGGATATCGTGACTTTATTTACTGCGGCCCGGTGCAGCTCTACAGTAGACTGGCCAAACGTCTGTCTTAACCCTTCCCAAACCATGCAGTAACACAGGTCTACCATCATAATTAAACGTGTAATATTTCGGCAAATACATGCAAAATAAAATGTATATTTTAGATAATCCTAAAAAAAATATTAGCGATTAGGTATGACTAGTGAAAAACCAATTATGAAAAGGGTATGGTAGGAAAAAAGTACAGAAACAATTATTTTTTCCATTCAATCCGTTGTAAAATTAATACGTTGGTAAAAATTCAATTTGTGATATGAAAGACAGAGACAACGCACTATTTTCACATTAAAAAGAACAACAAACATACAAATATAATCGTCTCTTTCTCATTAATTAAATGCAGAGAGATAAGTAGAAAAGACACATTGTATATGACTTAATGAATGCTCTAAATTATGTTATTAATCATTTTTTCAAAATTGAATGCTTAATATTTGGAGTAAATTTGTGCCATTAAAGCCATTTAAGCTAATAAAAACATTTTTTCTAACTGTTATTTACGGTAACACGAGTTGACAGCATGGCTGCGTTCGGGTATTTTATATCATGGTATGGTAAAGGTTAATTGCATGATTTTAATGATTGCACAAAATTCTTATCTGATTTTGGTGCTTTATTTATTACATGTATTTCTAATTAGAGTCCAGTAGATCCCATTACATGTATATCTATAATAAATTTCCCATTTTTAAAACTTTTTGTTTTTACACTATTAGTTGAAACGCAATACTCAAAATAATTTTTATTTTACCTACCAATCAAATAACAATTCAAAATTGCACGAAGTAGATATATTTCGCAAAAATTATTAATAAGTTATACTTATTTATCGTTAAATAAATTAAAAAATATTAAAATGTACATTATTTACGAGTTCACACGCCATATAAAAACACTATGCATTTAAATCTATTACCAGGGTATTGTTGATATCACTAACTCATTAATTTTCGTTTGTCCATTCTGTATATATATTCTGTCTATCCAATATTTCTTTATATCAGTTTATATCTATGACTTTCTGAATGTGGCAATTTCGGTAGTGTCATTATGGCTGTATAGTGTTTGATTAAACAGCCAGGTCTGTGAGACGCGACATGGCAAAAACGAAAGTGTTTTTAATATTTCTAGGTTAAGATTACTTAAATGTTTTCTCTTTTATATATTCAATAACAGTACGTAAATATATATTCAATTTGAAATGAAGTGAACATTGTCTTCATTACGAGTAAGAAAAAAACACATATTTTAGCGAAATCGTACATTGACATCTGTCATATTTTATGACAGCTAACTTACGGAATAATTTTAATAACTTCGACATTTTATTTAAGTGTGGTTTGTTTTGGGTGAAGCTCTATCATTGAAATACAGATTCTATTGAGACCCAGACCGCGCAGCGGTCACCGATGGACGCGTAGCGGCCGCCCGCAGGGATTAGCAGCAAGCAATTGGCGATGGACCATGAGACCCTGACCGCGCAGCTGTCACCAATGGCCGCATAGTGCCCAACAGTAAGTAGATTGCTTATCTGCTAGTACAAATTAAATGGATCAATTAGAAAGACATATAGAAAATCTTTTAATCGAAAAAATATTTAGTTTCTACCGGGATTTGAATCTGGACCTCTTTCTATCCGAGAAAACGCGTTACCACTTCGCTACATCCACCAATGAATTTGCAACTTGTATTCTGTAGATAAAATGAAAATAAGAATGGATAGGAAAAGATCCAGGTTCGAATCTCGATAGCAACCAAACTGAAACTGAAACTTCGCTAAAAGTGTTTTCATTAAAAAAATTTCTGATTACTTTGGTGAAATGGTATCTTCGTCAGAACGGAGGCACACTTATGTTAATATACATCCATTCTGATGAAGATACAGTAGTATCTAAACTGGCCGAAGTAAAAGTAGTTATTAGTTTAAATTGATTGAAATTGCATAATAAATGATTATATAAATATATACAATATATTTTATTGTAAACACATTTTATTGAGAACTTGCAATTTTATAACAGTGTTCTATGATAATTAAAGTAAATTATAGAAATCAGTTTGAAAAATATGCAAAAAAAATCTATGTATGGAGATAACACCGGGATACTTACCCTGCACTTTTCTAAATATCACCCAGCCGTTACGAATACTGAATACGTTTCTTTATTTAACCCTCTCGATTCTGTCTCCCTATTATATTGTTTATCCTAAGAATACTATATAACAACTCTTGTACAAACTTAACTATGTTACTTGATATCCCAATTATTCATTTTCCATGATTTTAGTCTTAACCGAATTCCTTTTTAGGCTTGTAAGTTTCAATTTGTCATTCAGATCTTGAAACTTTGAAGTAAATAAATAAATATTATTAACCATATGTTTCAGTGTTTTAAAAACAAACCAAATACTACTACATATGGACCAGTCCAAAAAAGGAACTAATTAATGCATTTGTAGGAATGAAAACGCTACAAGTAATATGTATTCAAGATTAATTCAGCGAACAAAATAAAGAGAACATTATATAATATTATATATGCACCCATCCGCCGGCGTTGCTCTGACTCACAATTAAGCAAAACCGGTTAGACCCAAATACAAGAATAAACAGAGGGATGAAGTCGCAGCGGGTAAATTGTAAAGAACCCTCCGAGTCAACAAACTTCACTTAGTTTTCGTTAGATAATTAGCCATTCTCAAGTCGAAAGAACCTTTTAAAGGTTCTTCAGCTAAGACATTTTGATGTCACCGCTTTTGAATTCTTTTTAAGAAATCTACAAGAATAGAAATATATTATTGATTTAATTTATACATAGCAGGAACCTTTCCTCCCCATATCCCCTTCGGAGCACCGAATTTAATATTATTATACTGCTATCTGTAAGATATAATATAATAATACAGACACCTTTATATAACTAGCTGAAGTACCCGGCGTTGCCCGTGTTTTACGCAGAGTGCTTAATTTAAGGGGATGGGGGTAGTTTTTTTTTTCAAAATCAGATGTAGTCAGTAATTTTACTCTTATTTTGAACGTTAAATGTGCAAAATTTTACCAAATAGTACCAAAATTCTGCTTAAAGAGGTGGGAAAGAGGGATGGAGGTGGTTTTTCGAAATCTCACGTAGACAATAATTTTCCTCTTATTTTGAACGTTAAGTGTGCAAAATTTCATCAAGCTCGGAAAAAAATGGCAGATTTGTATAAAAAAGAAACCTTGCCAATTTGTATAAAAAACAATACGATTTGTATAAAAAACAATTCTCGCCTCATCCACATTCATAAATATTCTCATGCAAGCTCGCCGGTTATTATGGCATGAATGTGCTATAAAAATATAATTCTCACCGTTTGTCTTAATATCTATAAGCATTAGATATGCATGCATATTTAAAATAAAATAATACTGAAAGTAAAGATATTTTAGCATTAAAAAATTAAGTAAACGTTCTATTATACAATTTTATACTTTTTAAAGCATATTTCTTCATACTCAATCATCTTCTATATTTATGCATTTATCACAACTGATCACAAGCCTTAAAGTCCCGCTGCTGTGGCCGTCCACCGTCAGTCAATTTAATTAATTGTGCTCTAAACTGCCCAGTAAAGCCTTAGACAAATTTGGATAGAAGATTTTGATCACCCACCGTATAGTCTGAATCTTGCTCCGAGCGAGTTTAAAGAGTTCTTGGATGGAAGACGTTTTAGAGGTGCTTACAGTAAAAAAATGTGGTTTAATGACTAGTGGTGGACGATCACAACAGTGGAACTTTAAATCTCGTGAACAGATATGATAAATGCTTAAATATGGGAGGTGATTACATGAAGAAATGTGATGAAGACTATGCGTTTAAAAAAGTATAAAATTGTATAATAAAATTATTTTCATAATTATTTAAAGTTAAAAAGTTTTTCACTTTCTGAATTCCCTCATTTAATTGTTTGGAATAGAAAATGTATCTCTGGATATTAATCATCCGAGCTTTGCGTATCCATCCATCTACTTCTCATGTGTTCAATATTAATTTAATCCAACCATTAGTAAATTTAAAAAAATGTTTTTTCCTGTTTTTATTGATGCACTTTCACATGGTAAGTAAATAATAAAATAAAAAATTTTCAAATCATTAAAAAACATATCAAAAGTAATTAAAAAATTAAATCAAACATATTTACAACAAAATACTACTTGGTGTAAAACATTATGAAAATATTAATAAACCGTACATTTTAATCAATATATGCCAAATTCACGGTTAATACAAAATTTTATCGTCGGTCGCGACAGTTTGGAATAAATTTTCGGCGGAAAATGAAAATGACAAAGTACGAAACGATTTTTTAAAAATTTCATCAGACTACGCCTTTTAATTTACATGAATCGAATCGGCCGTATTTTGAGTGGCAGATACACAAACCCATTTGGAATTGACACTCCTCAATTAAAGCGGTCGAAGGTAGTTCACGGCTGGCGTATTGTGGAATCGTGAAATATACTTTGTTATTTGAGTTCACTAAATTTTGTGATTTTTATCGGTTTTTACTCATCTTTTTAGATCATCCGTATAACTGTCAACATCGTGATTTATTAATTCAGAATTTAATCAATTTCGTGGACTGTCTAATTTATATAACTTTATTCATGAATTTCGACGTCTGCATTGAATGTTATAAATACTCGATAATTATAATCATACTAATGCATCGCAATAATCTTGAAAGAGCAGGAAATTCAAATACGCATGTAACTAGCTAATGTTACTATGAACCAACTGTATAGAATATGGAATATGTGACATTAACTAGCTAAAGTTATTATGAACCATCTGTATAGAATATGGAATATGTGACATTAACTAGTTAAAGTTACTATGCACCAACTGTATAGAATATGGAATATGTGACATTAACTAGCTAAAGTTACTATGAACCAACTGTATAGAATATGGAATATGTGACATTAACTAGCTAAAGTTACTATGAACCATCTGTATAGAATATGGAATATGTGACATTAACTAGCTAAAGTTACTATGCACCAACTGTATAGAATATGGAATATGTGACATTAAGCAGGCAACTAAAATGATATCGGTTCCCACTCTTGTCTTTCCAATATTTATGTATGCAGTGGAGACTAGGACAGTCGGCAATAGTGACAAACTTAAAATAGACGCCTTCGAAATATATTGCTGGAGACGGATGTAACGTATTCCGTTAAGTGCCTCAACCCTGCAACAAATTCAACCACAGCAAACCCTGTCTATAGCAGTGATACAGCCTAGAAAAGGAAATTATCCTGGGCACAACTTTGGGTTGAAGAAGACCTAAAAGAATGTCACAAGGTTAGATAGATGTGTTGCATCTGGCCGGATAAACCCCGGAGTCAGCCGCGAGGGCGAGCCAGCACCTTGTGGAGGTGTATTTTGAGTCGAGTTTCATCTGACTGAGGCCACTATATTTCAATACTAAAATGAAGGAGGAAAGAAATATAATAAATGAATGCTGAAAATTCTATAATTATGGAAAGTCTTCAAGTAATACTGACACGAATGGCATAAATATTAATATTATGTAAATACAGAGTGAATATTATATTCCAGGCCATTTTTAATAACATTCTGGCAAACTTCTCGTGTTATTTCAGCAATTTCGAATATTGCCCTACAGCATCGGAATTGTTGTTGACTTTGTTGGCGTAGACCTTTACTTTCAAGTACCCCTACAGAAAACAGCCGGGAGCCATCGAATCAGGTTATCGAGGAGGCCAGGCGATATCACCGCTTTTTGACATGCGGCCGGATTTTTTTTCCGCAAAATTTCAAACGTAGCTCGAGCTGTGTGTGATGTGTTACCGTCCTTTTGAACCAGGACCAATCGACCCAATCACTATTAGTGGTTAAACCATTGCCATTATTATTTAGATGAAATGTTTTAATGACTTCAACACGTTGTTAAGGCGTTAGATGCTTCATAATAAATTGTAATTAACTACTCTCTACGACTACCAAATGCGTACTGACAAATATCTGCCAAAAATTCACCTGTACATGATTATTAGCAAACGAAAAGAAATATACGTACATGTATGAAGTAAGACATGAAATATAGTAGATAAAATAGGATTCCAGGGATGCAGATTAAACTATGGAAATTAAATGTCGTATAGAGCAAGCCCAAGCTGTATTGTGCAGCCATGACTTAAACATAAATTTGCGAACGATGTTAAGTATTTCTTATGCTCTTACATGTAATGAAATCGTGGACATTCATTGAAATCGACCCACCATCATCGCCAATGTTTGATATTTGAACAAGTACTAAAAGAAGAAGAAGACGCAAATATTAAACAAATAACTGAAATAACTTACCAAGGTTTAACGAGATATATTATTCCCAGACTTGTCTTAGATGTGAACAAATATTGGTGGGTAATGTATATTTATTCAGAATTTAACCGACTAATATAGTTCACCGATGTCAACAATCTTACCACGTGATCTGTTTTTGGTGAACCGTTACCGAAGATACTTGAAATCTAATACTTTAATTATTATTGTGTTGTTGGAATTAACAACTAGGTCAACAACCCGTCAATAATAATGACAGGAAAAAAAATATTTTCAAAGTAACGCATAATATTTGGTAGTTACCTCCCTTCTGGTACCTATTGAATTAAATTATTATTGAACACGTAGGAAATCGGTACCTATTTAGATTGGACTTAGTAGAACTATAAAGGTGAAATTTTTTTACGAAAATGGCGCTATAAAAAATATCCAATATTATTAGTATTATTATTGGGTACGCAAAGTTCGGTAGATTCACTAAAATAAAAAAATTGAACCCACAGACGACAATATTTTTCATATCCAGTCAAGTGATGACAAAGATTGCTAGATTATTATTTTATTTGAAATGTGTGTTATTAATACTGGGTACATAACAAAAGTTATATTATGAAAAAGATTAATTAACGAAACATCTTATATTCTCGAGGAGTGCAAGTAGGTATGTATTATGTCCACGAATGAGATTTTTAAGAGATTTTCGACTCGAGACAATCTCTGAGATACGAATTTTGGTCCTATTTGGAGACAGCTCTCAGCTTTCGTAGTCCCCGTACACAATATCTCAGAGATTTGACGTGTCGCACCTTAATTCACGCTCATCAAACGTAGGTCAAACGTCAATGTCGTTCGTCAGTTGAGTGATTTTGAATAACTGTTTGTACTATAACGCTTTGTATTAATGTTATTGTTTATTCATTTATGCTACACTTTCACAAAAGATAGTTATTGATCTATCGAATCGAACGTCGTATACACTGGTTTGAGTTTTTATCACTTTCTACCAATATTAAGCTCATTTCTGAGATTCTAATATCTAGATCAAAATTTCAACATATATATGGTATTGAGATGTATCTCAACTAAATCTCTAAGATTATCTTAGCCTTTAGCGTACCAATTAGATAATATATGTTTTCTCTATTTTTCTGTAATAGTAAATTACTATGATGACGTAAGGTGGCGTCTCCCGTATGGGATACGAGCTTATACGGCGGAGGAAGTACTATCACCTCATTGCGCAAATCCGAATGATCGGACACGGTAGTAGACAAGCATTAACATAAAGGACAAGATGGGTTCTAGACCACGACATAAAATAGACATTTAATTTCCATCCCAAAACGAGGGTTGCCTACCGTTCGCTCTCTGAAACCCAAACTACACGTCTCGTAATCTATCAGACGTATTATATTATAATATTCTTACAGCTCAGTTCTAATATTTAATATAAAATCCGCCCACAGAGATGTCCCATCTGCACTCATTGAATTAAAATGCCCCAGCCCTCGATTTGCGATTACTCCGGCACTCAGCAGGGGTGCGTCAAATTGTCTGCTTGCTCACGCTCTGTTTAAGGGTTTGACTTACACACACTACGTACATACAATACTCATTTTCCCAAGAGACTAAATTTATTTATACGTCATATTGTGGACATAATGAAGCTTTTCTTCTTCACGTTCGTATTGATATATAGTTGCTTCAATCAGATGCACCTCCACAAGTCACTGTTCTGGGTCTCTGCAAAGTATCTATCCACCGCTGTGGCACTCTTCCACGTCTCTTCGGCTCAAAGTTGTGCCAGAATAAGCTCTTGTTCTAGGCTGTCACTTTGACGTATAACGTGGCAAAAGAATTGGAATATTTTTTTGTTCACGGTTGTAGAAATTTTTCGCCAGCAACCCAGCGCAGAGATCAGTGAATGTGTTTTCTTGAGGAGGCCAGGACCCATACCGGATCGTAGAGCCAAGGTTGACGATGATTGTGAACATAATGAACATACGAGAAAAAAATAAAAATATTAATCGGTGGTAATATTGCGATAATTAATTTATTTGTTGATGGAATACTTTTATTTTAACTTTGTTTCAACAACCCGATATTGTTATTTTAAAAAGAAAATAAAACAAAAATCTATAGGTTAGAACTACGTGGTCGTTAAAGGGGTGGGTTACTTCAAAGAATTTTCTTTCAAGTCGCCTCCCAAAATAGTAAGTTTTTACAAATGTTTTGTCATAAATATGCATAATTTTGTTTCTTTGCTTGATCTTTTTGAACACAACCATCTTGATGCACAACTGTCTAGATAATTATATTATGTCAGTAATGCTAATCGAGTTCTAAGAACATAGATCTTCTTGTTATTAAAATTATTACTTGCCAAATAATTGGTAAGGGGACTTGAACCAATTGTAGTGTGGATCAACATAAGAATACTCAAATTTAGTTGGATAGATAGAACTACGAATGAAGTTGTTATGGTTCGGAAGAATATACAAAATATGTAGTTAAAGTTAGACACATATTGAGACATCCAGAGAAGTATCAAATTCAATTACGCAGGAGGAGGATTCTGTATACACTGGGCACGTTGCCAGAAGAAACGATGATAATCTCGAGATCACAGAGGCAGTTGAGACAAAGCACCGAAGAGATGAAGATGTTTTATCTACCAAACTCCAGATATATCTATGGACCATAATACTCGATATTGAGCACATGGTGAATAAGAAAAAATAGGAGATCTCAAATCGCATAATGCAGGGAAAGATTACTGGAAATCAAGGATGTTGAAGAACCTGAGGCAATAATTTCTCCAGTGTACGGTAGAGTTTTTCCGGGCCGCAGTAAACAAAATGATGATAGCCAATGGAAATAGGAGAAAATAAGAAAAAGAATCAGTAATAATAGTAATTAACTTTAAAACACAACGTTGTTCACATCACACTACACTTTAATAAAAATTAAATGTTTTCGATGCTTACTGCATCATCTTCAGTAATAAACTAAAACTTACAACTAGAAGATATTTTATCGACTACATGGTTGGGGGGATGATGGAGGGGTATGAGAACGGGGCTGGAGAGAAGGGGGTTTCGTAGTTTCAGTATTATTGATACAATTTACGGTCTGCATTTTTTACCTATTTGCGTAACGTTTCGCAGCCCTAGTGTAAGCACCACCGAATCGGAAGCTTTTCCAAAGAAACAAAGCTTCTTGATACGGTCTCTAGGTGTCGGCCGTCACCCCAGGTGATTGATGGCGTCACCGCTAGGGGTGCTTCGGCCGCCCCGAGGGAAAAAATCGGTCGACCGTGAAACAATCTGTTCGAAAACTGTACTTGAATCTATTGATACTATTAAAATAAGGAGCTATTTTAGCTGACGTATGTGTACGTAGGAATGGTGACAAATTGGATTAATTTTGTATTGAGTTACAAATGGGACACACTCGTGGCCACATCCAATCTGAACTGAACGGAGATTTTTTAACAAAAATATTCTATTTTAACCTGTCCGTATACTTTATTTAGACATTTATTGTAATTTATCTTATTCTGTGTGACAATAATCAATATTTGGTATCACTTCTCTCTCTAAAATTACCCCAAAACATAATACTAACATATATAGGTACATCATATATTTTTATTGATTCAATTTTAAATTTGATTTTTATTTTAGTTTATAAATTTAAAATACGTACAAAGAAAACAAGTTAAATCACTATTTATACTATGTTACGAAAAAAGGACTAACTTGCTGGTTAGTCCTTTTTTCCCGATCCTGCAACCACTTGACCAACAAGGATATATGATTATATTATTTACAATTTGATTTACGAATTACGCAGTTCTGTCAATAAATGTAATATTAATAATGCCACGAGCGATGCAACAAGCTAAATATCACGTATCTCGCCAAGTCGGTGATGTACGGTATTAATTCAGTATATTTAAAATCGTTCTGTCATTTGTAGATGACAATTCCTAACTTTTAATTTACATTTTAAGTCGACACACTTAAAAATATTCCCTTATATTATACAGTATTTGCGGGGTTCCCCATATCAAATCGATGGCAATTAAAATATGAATACTTATTTAATTACACTTATATTAGGTCTATTTGTTGAAAATTACGGATTGAATATATTATTTCAATGATCATTTACAATAATAATTAACGGTTTTATAAATGTGCGCAATGCAAAAAACCTTAAATATTTTGTTGTTTTTCTTTTTGAATATATCTCCGTATGATCGCTCTACCTTGTGAGGTTAAAATGTAAAATCATACATGACATAGAACAATGTTTCCTATCTTTTTACTAAAGCGGTACATTCGACCCATTATACATGGTACTGGTACATTAAGTATCGACATATAATAATTAGACATCACTCTTCCTAGTGCGACTCAAAAATTTCGTCAACTTGTACTTTTGGAAAAACATATTGTATATTTACATCGAACTGAGATATTGAACTTCAACGTTTAGAGTATTATTTTTTTAATTTCTTTGGCGGAATTTGGTTCATTGCCCATGAGTTGAAATTTTCACAGAGTAAACTCTCTATATATTATATATATTTGTATACAAATCAACAGTTGTTGTTCTAAAAATAATTCAAGTGCCACTAAAACATGAATTTATTTACTAGGAAGAAGTTTTAATTGAAATAATTATTGTCAGAATTATAAAATTGAGACACAATACGCGAAATACAACTAATATCAGTTGATTCGTCCACTTCTAAGAGAAATTGCGAAAGCTGCACAGGTTTTTCGACACTTGCATTTCAAGTTAGAAGGTTTGAAGACATATTATTACAATTTAAGAATATTTAACATCACACCAGTGTGCCTCAGTACATCGTTTGAAAAATAGTCATAGAAGATTTATATACTCGTATATCGTAATATTTATAAGTAACTAATAATTAACTAACTTACCAGAGAGACACTCTTCACTCAATTCTTGCCTCATCCACATTCATACATCTTCTCGTACAAGCTCGCCGATTATTGAGGCTTCTAACAGTACCATCCTCCAGTATCTGGTTTACCTGGTCATGCCAAGTCTTTCGCGGATATCCTCTACTTCTGGTGCCATCAACACTCGGTTTATATATCTTTCTTACCATTCTCTCCTCATTCATCCGTTCTATTTCTTCTTAATCTTATACGCACTATACTAAGATCAAGTTAACATTCTTTTCTTATTTTTCACGTTGGTACACGATAATTAATAATGAAGAAAAAAATTAGCCGTTTATAACCTTTCAGATTATTTGTTTTTAACGTTTGATAGTTTAAGTTGAGAAAACTTTAGATAACGTCAACTTACTAATGTTATCTAATCAGTTTGATATATATTAAAAGATCTTTATTTAAGAGCGATTATTCGATTATTTCATTACTCAGTGAAATGAAGTGAAACGGTTCCGACCCATTAGATTGGTAAATGAACAGCTGATTTAATTTTTAGTGTTAATGAAAATTCTAAATACATTGAAACATTGATACATGACAATATTAAATATATCAACGAAACTATACATAAGTAATAAAAAACCCATAGATTTCGTGTAGAATTTTTGAGGTGTTCACGTAGGTAGCTTTCGAAATATTACATAAATATGTCAAATACATTCAGGACAAATAGCCAGAATGGGATTTGAAATGTCACTCAAAGTTGTCAGACACATTAGACAATTGGCACACATGGGACTCAAAAATGTCAGATACAATTGGACAAATAGTCAAAATAGAATTAAAAATGTCACTCAACGATGTTAGAAGTATCTGAAATAATAGCCCAAAATAAAATTGTACTCGCATAAATAATTTGGAGTCGGTAAAATTCTCAAAAATAATCTGTTTTGAGAGAATCCTCGAGCATCTCGCATCTCGGCGGTGCCGCAGATGGCTTGAGATAATGAAGTAGATGTTCTTCCGGAACAAAAAGTGAAATATCATCGCGAGGAGATGGGGGCCGCAGCGCACATCGATTTTAATTTATAATAGATTTTTTTCCATAGAAATTTTTAATTATCAAGTACGAACGAGATTGCATTACGACATGAAATTTTAAGTAAAATGAGCAAGACGGTTTTTGAAATTTGTATTTGGTGTAATTTTCGTTGTTTTTTTAGTGTATTTTTTCAGTTCCTATATGATTCCCACGTGAAGTATTCGCTTAATTTGTAAGTTTATTGTGACTAATCTTATCCTATCTATTTCATTATGTTCTTCTAATCTTATATCCTATTTATTTAATTATATCCTTTTGTCTAATATTATCCTATCTATTTCATTATATAATTCTGTCTAATCTTATCCTATTTCATTATACCTTTACGTCTAATCTTATCCCGTTTATTTAATAATATCCTTATCCTATTTCATTATGTGCCTGTGCAATTCTTCAGCTTTTAATTTTTAGCCTGTGTAATTCATCAGTCCTTAAGCAATACGCATGTGCAATCTATTAGTCCTTTAGTCATGTACCTGTGCAATTCGTCAGTCTTTAGTTATGCGCCTGTGCAATTAGTTAGTCCTTTAGTCGTGTGTCTGTGCGATTCGTTAGTAGGAAATGACGTCCTCACGTAAAGTCACGTGCCTAAGTAATTTGTTCATTACAACTTTATATTTACTGAGTAACTTTAGTTAGTATTTATATGTTCCTTCTTTATTACCTCAGTCCCTATGTCATGTCGAGTCAAATGCAAATATAAATTTACATCTTAAAGACGAATTTCATGAGTCGCAACGGATTACATCATATTATTAAAATGTTGAATTTTTCTCCCTAACGACAGCCAATATCTTAGATTAACCTTCTATCATCTAAAGTGGGTTATTTTAATTTTATATTAAATTAGCGACTATTTTTTAAAGTTTTTCATGAACATGAATTTGTTGACGAATGTTTATGAACAATTTACCGAAATTTATTCGGCAACCGTGCCATTCTTAAACAAATTTAGCGCTCTTACGTTCAATTTGATCGTATTAAAAGTTAAACAGGTGGAATTCGATTACAACAAAAGATTTGATTTAGAGAAAAAATATTGATAGAGAAAAAAAAAGACAGTCCAGATTTGATAAAAAGAAAAAAATACGTAATTTAAACGCATTATTAACTCTGCAGATTTATCTTATAAAGAGAGTTTAAATAACCGTTTACGCCATACTCTATAGGTTAACTATCAGTAAACTGAAATATAGTCGAAATATTTTATTTGTCTAAAGAAATATCGCTGATGGAGGAAATATTCGTTGCTTAGTGCCAAATTTTATATTAGACTTCATCCCCGCCGAGACGAAGAGACCTTAATGTAAAAAAGTTTCAAGAATTTAACGGAAAAGTATTTTCTGATGAATGGTATTTAATGAATCATGAACTTTTGAGTAATTAACGTACTACATTATTCATGGAAAAGATTTTAGAATGATGTTACCTAGATAATAAAAATGTTTTTTACCTTTGATTGTGGGGAAAACTGAATATTGACAAATCAAAACAAGGCTTTATAAGAGAGAATCTCTAATCAACCCCTTCTACGTATCATAACTAGAAAATACGATATTTTTAGTTCAAATTTAAAATAGTAATGTATTTATTAAATATTAATTTTGATATTGCCCGTCTCAACACAGACTTTCTCTAGTGAGACAGACACAGTCCAAACATATTTTTACATTTTATTTATTTATTTTTTATTATTATACACGCCCTATTCAGGCGTTTACACATATTACAAAATAACAGAAAATTTCATCAGAAGTGCAATACACAAAGAAAAAAATTATAATAATGTCAATTAAAATAAAATATAAATATGAAATAAAACAATTTATCCGTCATCATTGAGTTAAGACACAAAAAATTGTAATAATGTAGTCCTATAAAGAATTAAATTTTCAGTAAAAATGTCGACTACCTCTGGATATTCATTCCCCAAAGAATCTATTCAGGGGACTGCGGAGTTAGTTAATGCATATGTTCTGTCATTACCACCGTAATAGAACAATGAATTGTGTCTCGATGACCACAATGGTGCGTGAAAGTCAAGCAGACCAACAATCTGGGGGCAGTCTATCGTACCATTGATGATCATGTATAGAAATAAAAGGTCCGTCATCGTAAATTTATTAAAAATAAATTAATTAAAGAATATATATAACCTTACTAAAATTGTTAAAATGTTAATCTATAATCACACTATTTTTCGTAATCGTTAGTCACACTGTTTTTGCTTTAAATATTAATAAATTATATAAATATGAGTCATTTGATCACTTTTTATTGTACGCTACTAAATTATTAAAATTTCTAACAGATATAACCCCTACTCGGTAATCTCTGACTTTTTCTCGATATTTGAGAGAAATCTTATCCATTGACACGTGTCATTACTGTAACTCAAATAAATTAATCTTGAATACGGTCGTATATGTATTTTTGTTTGATACAGGACAGACTCTCAACCATTCAATTATTGGGCATCTTGAGAGAAGGCAAGATAGTGTCGAGAATCTTGTTGTGGCGGGCCATGTCGGAGGACAAAGAGGAAGAGGAAGATCCCCATCCGTTGGACCGACCGTGTGGTGCTGGTAACAGGCACGTCTCTAGTCACACGTCTAAGAAAAGCATAGTTAAGAGGGCCGGAGTTCACCGTCATGATCCACAGTCACGAGGGACCAAATTGTATGATGATGATGAAATATGAAAAATGAAAGAGTAAATGTTTTAACATTAAATCATTTTTAATACAAATTATATGTATTAATTAGAAAGACATACATATAAAATCAATTTTATCGAAAAATATTGTTGTTGTTACCGGGTTTCGAAACTGGATCTCTTATGCTATACGATCCGACGATGCTATACCAACACAGTGGATTGACGACAAATTTTCGAACCTATACGTTACACTTTTTAAATTCCGAATTATGTATTACCAAATATTCAAACATAACAAATATTCAATTATATATTATTTTTAATAATTTTTTTCTTTTCAAAATTAAATTAGCTAATTCTTCGTATTACTCATTCTTGTCTATCTTCATATTATTGAATCATCAAAACTACTTAATTATTTATATAAATAAACAATTAAACACTTAAAAATAATATCATATTATTCCCACAATAAAATTTAATGCAAACGCTGCCCTGATACAGCTGTTTACCTAGTAGGGAGGACGTGGGATTTAAAAAAAATAATGATTGTAACAGTAAATTACTGTCATTGTAAAATATTTGTAGATTGTATGAAAATAAATAAATGAGTTAAATTTTAATATTATTAATTGACATGACGGTTACATTGTGTAATATAATTATTTTAATATTCATAACAAAACTTTGTATTTCACACACGTTGGGTTATTTTCAATACTAGTTTTGAGAGATTCAGTCCAAAACTAAAACTTCTCGGAATTTTCAAACCACATAATTGAAACAAACCACTTTTTAGATAGTCATAGACTAAAACTCGGTATCTTATAAAGGATTAATAATGAACAATTTAGAAACAGTTGAAATACAAAAGAATTTTAATGAGAAAACACTAATAAACAATTTAACATTCCCCAATACTTCGCCATTTCTGTCCATATTCTCGTTAACGACTGAAACCTCCCCCCTCTTCTCAAGTCCCGCCCCATTGCCCGAATATACTACAATACTCTATTTAGATTAGTTATCACCTGATGATGAGAGAGACTGCACCTCTCAAAAGTAGTAGTGAAAATAACCCAACGTGTGTGTAATACAAAGTTCTGTTGTGAATTTTTTTATTATGTCTATAATAAAGATTTTCATCTCACAAATATATTGTTTTAATATTTTTAGAGTAAAGCATACCATTTTAAGCGTATATATATATGATTCAAATAATTAATTTATATTCCTTCAGAAAATACTTCCACAGCATCGTTTCAGGAAATGAAAAAAATGACAGGAAATACATCAATCGATCTATCACTTTAAACCTTATTTGGACATATTTAATTTTAAGTTTTGACTCAAGCGCGTATTGCTCCACTGCCCGTTCAACCTAAACGGGGTGTTTCCGTAGTCCCTGATACATTGCCGCAGCGATACGGCCTTCATGAATTTACGTAACGCACAATTTATGGATAATATTGATACACATTATAACGTGGCCATTGCTTACTCTCGCAGAGATGAATTTCTCAGGGGAGCAGTTCGCTTCCTTGGCAGATACCTCTACCTAGGGTTGGCAGACGTCTGGATTTCTCCGGATATGCCCTCTTACGGACATGGCGTCCGGGAACGTCCGGTGGGAATTTTTGATATCTGTCCGGGATTTCTTCAAAAATATTAAATAAAACAGTAAACTGACTCTGAAACTGAATCTGTTCATTAAAAATAAATAAATAATTATATCCATTCTTAACGAGATACTTATATTGTTCTCAAACTATCTACGGATATTTATATAATATATCGCTTCCCTGTCTATTATCTATGACTTTATGGATGTGGTAGCTTCGGACGTAGTATCATCTGTGGCTGTAGAGTGCTTGCTTAAACAGCCACGTCCGTGAGACGCGAGCAGGGCAAAAAACGAAAGTGTTTTTAATATGAACGATATAATTTTGTTTTTGAATAGAGCTCTTACCATGAAGAAAATATATCGATGTCCAAAAGTGTAATGTTGTTAACTCCATATTTTTCAATTTTACATGAAGGATAAAAAACTGTGTAGTTTTGTTAAAATTCATTGAAATAATGTTTTTTTTCTTCGTGAATGATTTGTATATTATAGGAGAACGTCCTAAAAATAATATTTATGAAATATTAATATTCATGTCATTTTTATCGGCATTTTGGCAGGAGTTAACAAATTCACATGTTGAATATTTTTAATATTGATTCATGATAATAAAAACAAATTTGAGAAGAAATTTGTATTCATGTAAAAATATACACCTACGGTAATAAAATAATAAAGAAAAATTTGAAATTCGCAGAAAAAAATACTCACAGAAATGAATTAATAGGGCATAAATATAAAATTATTCGTAAAATCTAGATACATTAAAATTTAATTCATAATTCTGTCTACCCCACCCAGTAACTAAGAATATTTTTAAAGATAGAATAGGTGTATTATTGTTTTTGGGAATGATATGAATAAAACTTATAGGGTTAAATAGTTTTTAGAAGCAGTTTAATATTATTTAAAAATTGCTTAATTAATCCACTACATGATTAAAAGTGAATATTTTATGATAAGCTTGTATACATAATAAATAATAACAGTATGTACATCTGGTATCAAGATTCAATTACTTTTTCTTAATTTGCAGCAATTAAACTCACATTTTAAACGAAGTACTTAAGGAGCTGAAGACACACGTGCAAGTTCTGACAAGTACGAGAACGAAACGGCGGAGTTACATATTTTACAGTGTTACATTTAGCGACTCGGGAGTAAGAAATTTTTTTTAGAATAAATTGATGAGTTTTTAAATGTCAATTTTTTGTAGGATATGTATTAGAATGGTGAGAGTAAAATGGCATTATTAAGTCGTTTTTGATCAAAAGTGGAGTTGGCCATTTTACACTTTAGGGTATCGATATGTGTTAGTGTTCATCGATAAGATCTCAATGAAGTAATTTAGTATTCTAGGCTGAAGACAAATAGCCTAGATAATAAGAAATAGGGTTGGAGATCTCAATGATCGGACAAGGATATATAATGTTGAATTTATTATTAATTATTATATTAGAATTGTACTGTGAACATGGGAAAAGTCCTCTCTGGTACAGGTTAGCAAATATTCTATCAAGTGTCTCAACGATTAATTACACAAGTACAACACGAATCTAAATAATAAGGACACTTTCTAATCTTTTGTAAGTTTATACTACCGATGGCAATCTAGTAAGTTTTACGAGCATAAATGTCTCATATTACTACAATTTTTGTTCATTTTATATATATTATTTCTATAATAAAAAAAGTGGCATCTATTTGCTCTTGTTGCATAGAATTGCCTACATTTTCAACTGTTTTCGTCTGCGCTGACTGCTGGTAACCCTACCCACACCGTACCTAACGTCTACATCTACGCGAATGTTCACGTACATGTATGTACGTGTATTTAGCTTTATGTATCACATACTATTCTAAATTCCGAATACGATACGGGCCGAACACGAAGTTTTTGCATTTGTAAAATGAAAAACGGAAAATATTTTTTTATTACAGATAATTTTCCACATATTATATAAAACACATACAAAAAATACATTTTTTACGACACATTAAAGCTACACTAGCTTTAGTGGCAGGCAACTATGGTGGGCACTTCGCGGCCAATGGTGAGGGTTTCCGTGAATTTGAAATTTCACCGATTGTTTTTTCTAGGCCAGTACGCGATCACAACCAGTGTTTACATGCCGAATACATTTGCTAGATAACTAAAGATTAACCAGGCACAATTTATAACTGATGGTATTTCTTTAATATCCGGAAGGGGAAGGGTGTATTTGTTTAATGCGGGGTCCTGAAGCGTAACTGTGGAATATTTGGAATGTATGGTATTCAATTTAATTTGAAATGATTAATATTTGGACAAGTTCAATCAGAGACTTATATACTACAACAATTAAGTTAAGTTAAGAAAAATAAGAATTAACATTTTAATTGTTGGGAGGGGGTGAAGTGAGGAGGGTGTCTTTGATTTAAAAAAATATATAATTTATATTTTGACTTCATACTACACACACACAATTTTTTGAGTTAATATCACGACTAGTTTCGGGAAGAGCAGTCCTTCCCATCTACAGGTGTAATTTGAACTAAATTAAATACAGTTGGTTTTACACAGGATCCTAAAAAATAATTGTGCGATATTTTGACTGGACGGCATTTAATTTAATTTGGAATCGATGGCATTTCTATCGCGCAGAAGGGGTCGTATAGCCAGAGAGAGAGGAGATGCTTATATTTTGCGCAGGGTCTTAAAGAGTAATTATGCAAAGTTTGATCAAAGGATGTAGAATTTTATAGAGGACATACATTCAGTTTTGTACAGACATGTGTATTTGTTTAATTTAAGTTTATTTCCGCGAGCACTGTATGTAAATGGTGTCTCTTCTACGTTAGATTGCATTTTTCGTAGATAATTTCCTTGAGGAAACCTACGCCGACGTTTCAGCATAGTAATACGCATTATTAAGGCTTTGCCTCAAAAGTAACTTATCTAACTAACTTTTGAGGCAAAGCTTTGACGATGACATATGTTACTGTGCTGAAATGTTGGCCTACAAAAACGCGATCTAACCTAGAAGTGATACCAGTTCTATAGTTGTATATAAATAAATATATATATATGTGCGCTCTTGTTTATTTGGTTCAGTTCCTCTTGATGAAATAAGTAATCTACTTAAAACAACCCACAAAAAAGTAGACCATTTGAATAATGGGTTGAAAAGTTTACCCCCTCGAGTGGCAGGGGTCGGGAAGGCCCCAAGGGATGGAGCCATGAGTCCATGAGGGTAAATGCACGCCCAAAGAATTCTCTCGAACAAACGATCAGCCCTCTGTAAACCTCAATCTGGCTCGCAAATAATAAGATAAATAAATTTACGCAAATGCTTCGGCAGTCGAGCAGGTCTGACATTTATTCAAGTACTAAGTAAGTACTTGAGAAAAATAAAATACTAGAGATCAGAAAACAGAAGAGGTAATAATACATTAACCAATGACAAAAAGTATCGTTTGTGCCGCGCGGTGGACAACTTTAGTTTCTTCATTTCTCGTCGAAATTGTTTTTGCCTTGACCATTAATAAAAGTCTAGATGAAAGTTTCGACACAATTGGATTATGCAGTCATCGGGGGCTGTTTGGCCCCGATCAGTGTAACATAACTTTTTTAAGAGTTGAACATAGACGAGGTGTTGAAATTCAAGTCCTCGAAAGTCAAACAAAAATTTTATCCCTGATGTGTCTTACAGGATGTTCTAAATGAAACGTGCATATTTTATTATTATCAAAGTTGACTCCAAGGACCTTTTAAGTTCATAGTTGACTGCACAATCCTCTTCCCGGACTCTGTATGTCAAGCTTGGAATTTGTAGTAATGTTGTCCGCCCATGTCATCTTTGATCGTCCCCTCACAGGTTTTGGAATGTTCTGGTGTCATCACATTTAAATTTTCTGATCATCTTCAATATTGCTGAAAAATTTGGTTGTTTTAGAGATGCTCAGCATTGATTATCCTTAACTAGTCCAAGTATTCTTTGGAGAATTTTGTTTTCAAATACTTAAATAGCCTTTATTTGCTTCTCCACGATGCGTCAGGTTTCACATGGCTTAATGGACGGATTGTAAATTTAGAATACAGTTTTTCTCGACAGTAGCATAAATCCAAACACTTTTTTTAATGTAGAACTTTGAACATTGGTACTTAAATATTAATATATAATTTAAAAAATATATGTTATTTAAAAATTTGGTCTAAAATATTCCATTATAATTTTTGCTAAATGGTCCTGTTTGCAATAGTTTGTTGGGCTATTTCACCCTCATTGATCGTTCAAAATATTTATCCATTTTTATGATTTAGCATTTCGCGTTTAAAATTATGCATGTTGCGTTTAGAACCCCCTGTATAATCAATATGATAATTACGATAAAATATATTTTAACCATAAATAGTTGATATTGTCAAGACTATTATACCCGAGTAAAAAGTGCGTGCTTAGGTCCACGAGACATGCCGAGAGTAGCGGTAAAGAGCGATCCATGTCTGCGAGAAATCCCGATTCATTTGCAGCTTATTGAAATTGTAAAATGATTTAACACCACTTCAAATAGGTAATTAAGATGCAAAAATACAATGAAATTGAGAAACTTTTTTAAATTTTCATTTTATAATTATTTTTATTTATTAATGATAAAAATATCATTTATTGTGAAATACGTGAAAATTAGCCAAAGGTAAATTATAAGTGTCTGAAAAATTAAATTGCTTTTATTGATATGCTCTTTAGCGGTTTAATTAAATTAATGACTGCATTACAATTACGAGTAAATATATATTCACAGCGTTGGCAATCGTTGCAAAATGTAGCATGCCTTTTATGGTAAACCAAACATTGCTAATTTTATTTTATTACAAGAATATGCGTATATTTTTGCGAAATTGATTATAAATTTATAAATGTAATAATACATAAAATATATTTAAAATTAATTAACCTCTTAACTTCAGACTTAAATAAAGACCAGAGATTGAAATGTATCACAGATTATAAATACCTGGAATGTTTAAGACCGAATTCGTGTTTAAATTTAATTAATTAACGATGGTCTAATATTCTATCCAATAAATTATATTAATAACGGGACAAACATTTGATATATTAAAATAAGCGTATAATACTTGTTAATATTTATGTCTAAAAACTGTGACCAATTAATGATATATAAGTAATTAACGAGAAAAAATGAAAAATATATAATTGAGATGATAGAAATTAACAGAATAAGATAGCAATTCATTGTTGTCAGTAGAAACGTTAAGACGGAGTAAGTTAGGTAAATAGGATTTCACTAGTGTGCAAAATAAACGAAAAGTATAAATATTTATTAATAAATAGGTATATATATATATATATTTACTAATTTAATAACTTACCATCACGCTGCAAATAGGTATATATATATATATATATTTACTAATTTAATAACTTACCATCACGCTGTTTTCTTAAGGCGGTTGGCCTAGACGATTGTATTGTATCATGATGTAGCGATTGTTAGACACACAGTTGGCAAGAATGATAGTGTGAAAGGGATAAAAGAGCGCTCTCTCTCTCTCTCCCCGGAATCGTAGATCAGAACACATCTCTTATATTGTATTAATACCGGCGAGATCTGTAATAAACTATATTGTTGTACATGGAGTACATGGGGACCACCTGAATTCCAGCTCACAAGAAGACACAGCCATTCTTTGCAGCTATAATACGAGGGTTAAGGTTATAACAGTATTGCTATTTTTATAAAAGATAATACTTTATATTTTGATTTTTCATATTGATCAGTATATTTTAATGCTCCAATTTATGATTTTTAATTCCTATTTTATGATTATTGATTAGCAATAACTGAGCCTAAAATGTATGCTTCGGCACAGGCAATACACATACAATGTTTAAAACAAACTAAATGAACATATCTATCACAAATAATTAGCCATTTTAGTTTATACCGGGTTTTTATTATAAGTATATTTGCCAGATTCAACTATGTCCCAGCTGTTTTTCCTTATCTAGTTATTTTTTACGTACTGTAGAGGCGATATAATTTTTTTCTAAATCATTAAAATATATATACTTATTTTATAAATACTACAAATTATAATAAGAAATGCGTAAATATATTTTAAATAGATACTAAACTATATTTCAAATAACGATTTGAAAAAATAGATCACTTGTGTTTTTTTAATATACAGTGTAGCTTCCGACTGATCTTTGTCAATTTGAATTATATATTCGCTCATATTAGAATATTAACTAAAATTATACCACTTTGACGTAAAAAAATTATTGCACGTCGTCTAGAAAGATTGGCCATTTTTCGTAACGCCTTCCCAGAAAGCCTGCAGTTATTTGAATATTATTCAATTATTTGTAAAAGCCGTTGGACGTGAGCGCGACAGAAACGAAATAAATAATATGTAACATTAAAAAGATAAAACCAAGAGCAACAGTGGGACAATTGTGCTTAAGAAACAATCGAAGCTTTGTTCGTATTATTCACATTTCATTTGATTAAATTATTATTCGAAAAATGTAGACTTAATGTTTCGTACGCCGTCTCGGCGAAGTTGTTTATAAACAATGGGTAGAGCATAGCCGGGAGATTTTGGTGGCGACAAGAATGTGTAGCCAAAATAAGAAATAAAAATGACGAAATAATGTTGTGGAGATGCAGCCACTAAGATGGTGTACTGATTGAGAGCAAGTGAAAATAATTCGGAAAGCAGGATTGGGGAAGGTAATAAATATAATATATATCTGTAGAAAGAATATTTTAAATATGAATTAAATATATTAATTATAAAGATATACATATAAAATCAATTCTATCGAAAGATATTGTTGTTGCGCCACCGGGATTCGAACCTGGATCTCTTTCCTAACCGAGGAAGGTGCTTTATCCAACTAAGCTACAGCGACATTATTTTTAGCGACAATTTTCGACCATATATGTTACCTTTTTGATATTAATACATTTAATCGTTCCATCATTTGACAGAGCCATCTACCTTATTTTTACAGAATCTCAAATACCTTTGAGTAAACTGATAGCAGACGCCAGTATTATCAATTCATTTTTATTACATTTTTGGACACATTGATACAACTTTATTATTATTTTATAATTAATATATTTAATGAATATTTAAAATATCACAGACCGTCTGTTTTGAATAATTACAACTTCACAATAAGAATGTGTTCTAAAAAAAAAAAAGAATATTTGGTTACCATCGAAACATTTTCTTGTTGGGTTAAAATTAGTAACGTAGTACCCTGCAAGGAAAAATTCCGGGTTCGAATGGTAAATAAATAATTTTTCTGTACATCTTTTTAATTGATTCTTCTAATTTCTATTCTATATTATGTTATAAAATTGCAACATCACAATGAAATATATTTTTTAAATATGAATTAAATATATTAATTAGAAAGATATACATATAAAATCAATTTTATCGAAAAATGTTGTTGTTGCGCCACCGAGATTCGAACCTGAATCTCTTTCCTAACCGGGGAAGGTGCATTATCCAACTATGCTACAGCGAATTTAAATGTATTAATATCAAAAAGGTAACATATAGGTTCATAGTTGGATAATACACCTTCCCCGGCTAGGAAAGAGATCCAGGTTCGAATCTCGGTGGCGCAACAACAAAATTTTTCGATAAAATTAATTTTATATGTATATCTTTCTAATTAATATATTTAATTCATATTTAAAATGTCACAGACCTATGTTCTGAATAATTACAACTTCACAATATGAATGTGTTTTCCTAATAAATATATTTTTATTAAAAAAAGTATATTTTTTTAGCATATCATGTGCATAGTCAGTGGCGTAACACGTCAATGTGCTGCACTAGGTGTCGCGTTAAACAGGGGCCCAAAAGTTCCGCGCTCTGCAATACATTTGATATCGGTACATTTCTCAGCGCTGTGGACTAATAGTACATATATGTCTCAGACACACGTAAAATACCACTCCTGCACATAAAATGTTGCTATGGTTCGCCCCGCCTCATCTCATATTTTGTTTCGCTTTCTTCAAACATCGTCTGAATTTTATTTGTGTTTATTTCCCTGTAAATGTATTGAAAACTTCAAAAAGCTTCATTTGAGAGTATTTGATATTGAATAACACCAATGTTTTAAGGTGGATAGATTACAATCTATTCTAAATGCGGCTGCACGGATAATATATGGAGTTTCCAAATTTTCTCATATAACAGCCCTTTTACATCAGCTACATTGGCTCCGATTCCCTGAAAGAGTTGAATTTAAATTGTGCTGGTTGATGTACAAGGCGACACACGACATGTCGCCTCTATATCTTCAAGAACTTTGTATCCCAGACAATTTGAATGGTAGACGTCAAACTCTCAGGTCAGCCTCTATTTCAGCTGCAGGAAGGGTTGTAGAACCGATCAGCCGTTGCCGGAAGTCTAAATTTAGTGAACGGGCATTCGCGTGGAACTCTTTGCCCTCCGTTATTAGAAACAGCGCATCAGAGACTTTATTTAAGAAGAAACTAAGAGCGCACTTTTTCAAAAAATCATTTCCATAAGTGAAAATAACGATTTTTTAATTTTAAAAAACATATTATGTGTAGAGCGCCCCAAATTATCCATTATTATTATTTATTATTAGAAAGCTTTAGTATTGGAACAAAACAAAAATAGTCAATTCAGATTCATTACCAAATATTGTCACACTTCAGCGTACCGAGAGTTATTATTTTGATCGTGTTTAATTATTTATTATGTAGGCAACATACATATTATACCAAAGCACTGCTCCCTTCGTTCCCCTGTTTTATATACTCCCCAGAGAAAACATAAATAATGGTGATTACTAGAATGGGGGTAGCGATCAGGTGCAAACGTGTGAATGTAATATCTATTCTTACATAATGAAATTTTAAAGATTATATAATACACTTTAGATGCTTTCGTTTGATTGATAATACTTCAATAACATGCGTCAAACGATGCCTCTAAAAAAAATTGAATCATTTTTACTTTTTAATAGAAAATTAACAATAAAAATGGTAATACACAAATTCTTTTTCTCAGTCTTGTTGTCATTGTTGAAAATCGTGATCCCTCGCTACAGGCATTGATCACTATCTAGAGCCGATGGAAGTAAGTACCACTGTCGTTTCATATGTTCCAGATGTTTGGGATAATTGTAACTCTCTGCATCTTCTGTTTTCTACTTTGCCAATAAACAAAGTATATAAGCATGCACTGTAATGTACACCATTATAGTGCATCAGAGATTTATCGGTATGTATATATTTGTACTGGTTGTGTCATTCCGCTTTGTACATAAAATACATCCACCGCTGTCATTCATAGCTCTCTTTGTGCTCAAGTCTGTACTTTTGTCCTACTGTCCTATACGCGCATTCGAGGGAAATCCCCGAGATCTTATTCGTACACACGCACTATAATCAAGGGATGATTGCTCTGAGAGTCCCACGCTTAGGCTTCATAGAGAATTTAGGGAAATATCAATTAATGGATGAGTCTTATCATCGTACTCTTTAACGTAGGTACGTCTACAATTATTTTTATGGGTCACCACTTTTACTTTTTATTTATTAATATTTTTTTTGTTTTTTAATTATTTATTTATTTCATAACCTTAATGTATAACATAATATGTATTATCTGTATGGCGAATCGGGTTATAAAAAAAACCTGATCACGCTGGAATAAACACATTATTATTATTATTATATTAGTTGGCGAGATGTCTGGTAAGTATGTTGGATAAGGGAATTTCAATGAGGTTATATTAGGGAAATGTACATAGACCAACAAGCGTTCATGCTGTAGAACAAATTTCTTAATTTTGTGATTTTTGAGTTCGTGCGGCACCCAGTTGTTTTAAATGCTCCAAAACTGTTGAATGAGTATCGCCCAATTTTTGTGGGAGCTCTCGAATCGTTGTGTGTTGGGAACTTCTTCATTTTTAAGACTCACGTCCCCAGCACAAAAATTTTGGAACGACCATTGCGCCGTACATTTGTTAATAATATCCACACGTAAAGTATCGGTTGGTTTACCAAACGTTTTGAATTTATACAGAAAAAAAAATCTTACAGTTTTATATATTTTTTTAAATATTTGCTTCCTTCCATTTTTAATTCAAAAGCCTAAATTAGGGTAAAATTAATAATATTATTTATATTTAGACCGAAAAAAGTACTTAAAAATTATATTAATATGAAAACGATAAAATAACATTTTAATTTTAAAAAAGAAAATCGCCGTTATTTTTCTATCAATCTTATAGTTTTATAGACTTATAGAGTTTGTAATTTAGAATAGATTGTTTATGTAATTTATATTATAAATTGAGTTGGTTACATTAATGTCAACTATAGTGTGTATTATTTTATTGAATACACCGGGTCGATGAACCATCGGTGTAATCACATTACACCAGCTGTCTTGCCTGCCTTATTTACACCGCCGGGCGAATAGTCAGGACCCCGAGCACAAGACGGTTCGGTACGGTATGGCCGTAGCTGTAATGCTACTACGTACCCCGTAGCAGAGGCAATATCTAATTCAGGAAGCTGAAGCGATATTGCGCGTGTTATGACGGAGATAAAACAAGCCACTACATATTTAATATACCGGGGATTTCACGTACGGCTACACCGGAAATTTCACTTCACTAAAAGTTCCATCTGAACCTGTGTTTGGGTACCGACCGCCGTAACAACACACTAAGAAATTAATCAGTCTCAAAGAAACATATGAAAAAGCGGTTTTGTTTTTGTTACTAACAACGTGGGTAGTATCTACCCGGTTTGGAAACGAGATAAAGTTCAGTCAAGCAAAAACTTCACATTAATAATACATACAATGTTTAGTGCCAATACGATGTAACTACAAAAACTAAAGATTTGTCAATTAAACAAAAATACAATATGGAGATATTTTTATTTTTAAAATTATTTTTTCACGATAATGATCTATTTCGTGCACATTATACATTAAATATTTCATGTATTCCCAGCCAGAGTTTTCTCTGCATCATTTACATTTGTAGGTTAATTACAGTGGATATACAATCTATTGGATATGGAAAATAATATTTAACAAATAGAGAAGTAGACTAAATACAACAGTTCAATATTAAAGCTGTAAATACATGGATACATTAGTTACAAAAACTCAAACAATAAGAATGTAAACAAATGGTGTAAAAACTTATCCACCAGTCATTACATAATAAGGGTCAAAAATAGCTCCAAACGCAATCGACCTACCACTATTAGCCATCTGTGATTAATCTAGTTACAAAAAATTTATATGTATATATTTATAAAAACATTATACTTTGATTAATCTAAATCAAATTTTGTGTAGCTACTCTTTAGGACTGCGCAAAACACGACACCGTCCTCCTTCTCCGATACATAAGTATTTAATATTAAATGCAAGCTGAGGACAGTGAATAGTGACTCACCGCTTACCCAGGACCGATTTATGAGCAAAATCTCCCATACACTTTCACATTCATCGGCAGGTTGGGATTTTTTAACGCTACTTGGCAACCACGCTTTGCCGCAATGCAACACGACATGGCTGCCAACCAACGAACATTTACAATACGTACAGTGAGGGAAAAAAACATTAATCCAGTAAAACAGAAATAGATGAAATGCCCACAACAGTAATAGATAAAATATACACACAAGAGGCACTGAGTGATACAGCAAATGGCACCCTTAAAGGGAAAATAAGACAGTACACAAAAATAAAAAAAGGTTCTTTCCGGCAAAGGTGGGTGTGTAAGATTATGAGGGACGCCAGGGAGGACATGTTCGCGGGGTTGGATATGGCAGATAATCGTACGACTCGGAATAATGACCTGATGAAGAACAAAATGAATTTCGGACTTTTTCGGGTGTTTGTGGGTGTGTGGGTGTCTTGCTGGGAGATTTGGGAGTATATAGAAAGAGGGTGAGGGTCATCCGCCCTTCCCCTTCTTCCTCAAAAAAACAAAACCTTATGATTAATATCTGTCGGTCCTGATAAACTGAGAACAGAATAATCTCCACCCGGAAATTAAATGTATTAATTAGAAAGATATACTTCTAAAATCAATATTATCGAAAAATATTGTTGTTGCTACCAGGATTCGAACCATGTTCTGAATAATTATAAGTTCACAATAAGAATGTGTTCTTAAGGTGAAAGTTTTTACGAAAATGGCGCTATATAAATTATCCATTATTATTATTTATTATTAACAATATTTATTTTTAGAAAAATAGTTACTCCTGTTGATCTTTGTAACAAGCCAGTAAAGCAAGTATAAAAGGCTTAATATATTTGTTACCTAATATTTTCACTTAAATGATATATCTTCGCCTTGGAGATTTAAATGTTATTGTCACATTTATTTTGAATTAGAGTTATTTGATTGAATTTTTAATAATTTTTATTTAGGGGTTGTACGGTACACGTGTATGAGACATACGAGTATAAGGCTATTATACCAACAGATTACCAACAGGTTTTTACGGACTCTTGTAAATAGTTTTATTAAGACGTTTTTGAAAGGAATATTAAATACCACTAAAAAGTAAAGAGGAATGATTAATAAAGGATGCATAGTGCCATAGCTTGTATATCCAATCCAAAGACGTTACTTTTCTTGGTTTTCGAAACAGCTGCAACCTGGATATATGGGCAGTCACACGCTTATCAACGAAGTGCAATACAATTTTGTTCTCTGTTATGTAAATAATATTTAATAAATAATAATAAAATTAATAAACTAGAAAGATATACAGAAAAAATAATTTAGTTGCTACCATAATAGTTAGTTAACAAGTGTTAGCTCTAAGATATGAAATATCTTTATATACTTAGTTAAAAACTCTATGGGCAGTGTATGTAACTGGCTTAATTAATTATACCGATTCAAAAACTTGTAAATAATTTGTTTCAATGTAGATTTATAAAATAATATCAAATCATAAAGAACTGAAAAGCTATGTTATTATCGGTTAACTCGCTCGTTATCTTTGCAATCTATAATATCCATCGTCCGCTCTCGCTCGCTCTGTTTGCAGATACAACAGCTGACCATGTTCCTTGACCTTGTAGTCGTAGAAGGGGAGGGAGGTTTGCTGCCTTAAACGCTGAGTCTGCTTTATATATTCTAGAATGTTCTAGAACACAATTTTTAAAATTCTTTTTATTTTGAAATTAAATGATGTAAACAAAAAATTAAATAAATTGAATATTGTACAATAATATGATTTTCAAAAGTAATCATTCACAGGGTCTATAACGAAAATTATTCAATAAATGCAAAAGAGAGATAAACAAAATACTCGAATGAATAGACCGCTTTAAAACTGGACTGACAAAATCATCAAATTCTGCGAAAGTATATGACAGCGAATAACAATGGATTAAAAAACCCGAGAGACACTTCATCTAGCAGTGGATAGAAAATGGACGATAATAATGATGACGATGATAATAAACCAAGAGTTTCCACAAACATTGTGTAGATATTTGATATCCGATAAGGTTGATACAGAACGCAGATAATTCAATTTCGGAAATACAACATTTAAATTGATCGAAATCCGATATTTTGTAACTTGATATATTGAGAGCCCATTTATTGAACCGTGTTTTTGAAAATTATTCGAAAATTTTCCATACGACTCTATAAATGCTTCTTTACCTTTTTTGTGAACCCTAAAACAGTTTGAATTATAATTTATTATTCAAACTTCACTCAATCAAAAGCTTCTCAATGGCCTGTGGATAGACTTCAACTTTGGACATTTTGGATGAATTAATGAATGAATTATCCACTGAAAAAAGATCTTTAAAAAATATATAAATGTATTTATTACTTTCAATTACGTAACCAGCAAAGTTTCGATTATTATAACTGAGGTCTATCTAAACTCTAGAAGACTGATTATGTGGGTAATTATCAAGAATGAACAGTTGATAAACATTTTAGTAATATTTGAACATGTCCAAGAACACATATTCAAATGTTGCCATACTTTCATATATTTTCCTTTAAATATAATAAAAAATAGCTTCGTCTCTATGAAACATCCATTATATGTTTAAAAAATATTTAATAATGCGAACAAATAGAAGTGACGTTTGAGGAAACTAAAGAAGGCAGTAAATGCCTAGGTTAGTCTCAATGCTGTACGGGCTTGCATCATTATATAACATGTAGTGCGTTGAGTACTTATTGCAGGAAATAGTAATAAAAATATAACAAAAGTAGCATTTCTTTTCATTGGTAAGCATAAATCCCATTTAGAGGTCCATCGTCGGCAAGAAAGGTCAGATATACACGGCAGATTATCCCAGAAAACTATACACAGAAGTCTCCATTTAATATTTAATATATTTGTTTCAATCAAATTATAAAGTTACAAGGGCCAAGTAAAAAATAAGGTTCCTTACGCTGTACACTCGCCACGCGAGATGCTAGGCGAAATCCGGCAACACCGCCTTGATTGTTGGTCCCTTAACTACATCCCCACTACCGGGAGCAAACGCTGCGACGCTCAGTAAAGGCCTGACAGCCATCCGCTATGGAACCCGCCATCGCCGTTACCGCCAGGTGTGAAATCCGTTCGGTGATTCGATTTTTAAACGCGAAGAAGCTTAAACCTGTTGAAATTCATCGACAGTTGGAAGAAGTTTATGGCACAGCTTGCATCAGCGTCCAACACGTCCGCAAATGGTGCAGGGAGTTCTCCGAAGGACGCACAGACGTCCACGACGAGCAAAGGAGTGGGAGGCCATCGGTGTCGGACGAAGTCGTGGCGAAGATTGAGCGCATTCTCCTCGAAGATCGGAGAGTAACGCTTCGGGAGCTTGCTGTCCAGGTTTCTGAGGTTTGTGAAAAAACCATCGACAACATTTTGACCGATAAACTTGGTTATCGCAAGGTGTGCGCGCGGTGGGTCCCACACATGCTTTCAGAAACCCACAAAGACAATCGTGTCAAGTGTGCCGAGGGGTTTCTTCGAGAATGCGCCGAGAATACCGAAGAATTCTTGGACTCCATTATTACGGGAGATGAAACGTGGTGTCACTACGTCACTCCAGAAACAAAAGAACAGTCCAAACAATGGCGCCATCCTGAATCGCCTAGGCCGAAAAAGTTTAAGCAGACGCTTTCCGCAGGGAAAGTGATGGCTACGGTGTTTTGGGACCGAAAAGGCGTCTTGCTGACCGAGTTTATGCCTAAAGGGACCACCATCAATTCGGACAGGTGCTGCGAGACATTGACAAAACTCAAAAGAGCCATCCAAAATCGCCGGAGAGGAAGGCTGACCAAGGGCGTTAGGCTGCACCACGACAACGCTCGCCCGCATGTCTCTCGACAGACCACCGCCCTACTGGACAAATTCGGCTGGAAATTGCTTGACCATGCCCCCTACAGCTCTGATCTTGCTCCCAGCGACTTCCACTTGTTTCCGAAATTGAAGCAACACTTGGGTGGACAACGCTTCAATACAGATGAAGAGGTGAAAGAAGCGGTCACCAAGTTCATCGGCGGCCTAGCGGCGGAATTCTTCGAAGCGGGTTTTCAGAAGTGGATAACTCGTCAGGAAAAATGCATAGAAAAATCAGGAGACTATGTAGAAAAATAGAATAAAGTACAAGCTTTCAGATGGTTTACTTATTTATTGCAATAAAAAATACCTTATACCTGAAAAAAATGTAGGAACATTATTTTTTACTTGCCCCTCGTACTTTATGTACATAAAAAAATATTTTTTTTAAACCAATTAGTTTTCATATAAAACGTACGTGGTTAAATAAAAAGTGAGTGTATGATAATAAATTTTTATTAAAATTATAATGTTTTTGCAGTAAATTAAAAAAAATTTACCATATCATACATTGACCAAACAACCAATTGCTTAAAATATGTATTAAACCTAAAAAGTATATATTTTTTAATATTGTTCCCATAATTACTTTAAAAATTAGAAATATTAAAATATGAACATTAAACTAAAACTTACACACCTGTTTTATAATAATTATACAAAACAAACCAAACAATACAGGAAGAATAAATAAAGAAAAAGATGAAATATTTTAGCAGAGTACAAATTTATATGAAAAAATGTTAAATTGATTACATTAATTAAGTATTTAATTGAACAATAATAAATCTCTAAAGGTAAATTTTTGGAACACTGGTACTACTTTTCATACTAGGTTCTTCTACATGTTAATTATCATGCAAACAATTAGTTTTCATCTCATATATACATAATTTTGGGGATGTTTGAGCAATAATAATGTTTTGCCCCAAACAGAATCATGTACAAGGCAAATTGTATTGGCAAAGAAATTATAAAAAACTTATATTCAATATTGTTGTACAACGTTATGTTAAAACTCAACACAAAAACGACGAAAACAGCAACAAAAGCGTAGTCGATCCACTTCAGGTGAATACGTTTCACTCTCGAATAAAAAGCTCCAGTAATATCGTTATCCAACATATCCAGGAAAATGTCTCTTGTGACTTCTCCCTGCGGCGGTGGGCTGGGATCAGCTGCGATCATGTCGAAATGTTCCATTTTTCCTTGCACGGGCTCATGTACTTTGTGTAGATCTCTAAAGAGTAAGTATTAAGATAATATTAATACAACGATTAACTTACAAAGTACAGCCATTTCGGGTAACATTGGCATTCAATATAACATTGGGCAAAATCTGAGCAAGAGCATTTTTTTCTGTTGTCTTGTGATAGGGAGCGTTCTGAAAATTTATGTCAATAACAAACCCAATTTAGCTGCTATCTATAATAAACAGAAAAAATCACTTTTAATCTGTCGAACTATTTTAAAATGAACATAGAAAAGACAACAGCTAGTATATTTTTAGTGCCCCAAGACCATTTTAAACTTCACACTTGGCCTACAAGCAAAAAAATCATTAAATTATGCTGTTTTTACAAAAAAAAACTTATTTAATTGAGACTAGGTTTTAATACGACCTCACACCTCACTCGGGTAATATTGAACTAGACAAAGTCATCGAAAAACTTATTACTTCTAAGTTAAAATAATAATGGGTATTCTGAGTTTGTTTAGATTTCACAATTATAGCTATTTATTATTCAAGAACAAAATAATCTCGTAAGTTACTTAAAAATCAGAACCTTATTTTTAAAATATTGTTTTCAAGATTTCAATGCGCCGAAAAAGTTTTTGTTGTCTCTATCCGGAATAAGAAAATATTGTATAAAAAATAACTGCACTAAATAATTATTGCAAGAAGCCCTAAATAAAATTTAATTAACGATATCTATCAATATTGCTCTGACTGTTGTGGTCATGACTTGAAACCGCCATCAAGTTTATGTTTCACGAATGAGTTCAATCAAAATTCGTTATTTATTTTGCCTGAAGAATGTCCTGAAATAGTTTATGAATTTATTATAGTCAGTAATGGAGATATTGTGAAAACATATACATGCTCAGACTCAAAATCTGTACACGTCAATTTTGAAATAAATTTCACATCTATGTTACGAAGGTGCAATTGTTCCAATGAAAGATATCATAAGAAAAATCTTTGTTAATATTCTTTAAAGAATTTTAAGAATACTGGATGTGTTTAGTCAGTCAGTGATTTGGAATATGACAGATATTATAAAAGGTATAGATGTTGACCGAGTATGCATGGATGGGACAGCATATCTCATTGAAAATGATTTCTTATGTACGGAGTCGAGGGAGTGATTTTTTTAATTAGATAAGAAAGAAAATTAGGCAAATAATTTTTAATTAGCCTTTGATAACTGATTATTTTATCAAATAATTAAAAAAAAACAAGTTTTTCATTTATTTAAACTAGGTGTCTGAGCTTGAATCAGATGATTTTATATAAGAGAAGGGTACTAAGTCGAAATTTTCGATCAGTAGAGTCTTTAAAATAAAAAAAGTATTTTTTAGGAGAACACATTCTTATTGTGAAGTTGTAATTATTCAGAACATAGGTCTGTGAAAAATTTATGTTACCTTTCAATTTATTCAAAAATTTATGTTACCCTATATGTTACCTTTCAAAAAGGTAACATATAGGGTCGAAAAATTGTCGCTAAAAATAATGCCGCTGTAGCTTAGTTGGATAAAGCACCTCCCCCGGTTAGGGAAGAGATCCAGGTTCGAATCCTGGTAGCGCAACAACAATATTTTTCGATAAAATTGATTTTATATGTATATCTTTATAATTAATATATTTAATTCATATTTAAAAAAAGTATATTTAAATGTTACTCAGAAAGATTATATAATTAAAAATCAAAGAATTTAGTTACCAAAAATATTGAACCACCCATAAAAACAAAGGTTTAATCATGTTTTCTTGTATTTTCGTAAATTTTGTGGCCAAAATAAATTAAATGAATAATGTAAGAACACCTAATGATCAAATATTTGCGGCTAATTGTTTCAAAAAACAAAAATATCACTCAAAATGATCCGATGTTACCCGGAATGACTATTGAAAATTACAAAATTTGCAAATAATATAATTTTTTTTGAAATTGATGATGTTTTAGGCACGAAATTATTGACGGACTAAATCATCGGACTGATACTACTGGAGAAGAAAGTGTTCGACAACGTAGTATTTTTGTGAAGTGCTTTTTTAACAAGTAAAAATCAATCTTGGGTCGCAGCACACAACGGCGAGTTTCTTAAGTTAGTTAATGAATAGAATTGTACATTTTACTTGCCAAAAATTTCGAAACAACACATACATTACGTAAAGATTCATAACTTTTTACATATTTGTCACTCAATAATTTAATGTTAATTTTATAAATCAGGGTATTCAATTTTACCGGAAAATTTGAAAATTCGAGAAGTAAATTTATTTTTACAACTTTCCCATTAAAATTCTTATTATAAAATGTAATAAAATAGAATTTGTACTAAAGTAAATTCCACCCCCCGGAAGTGTCAAATTATTGAAATATTTCACGAGGTTTCACGAAACATAAATACACGTCTTAAAATCACTGCCTTTGTAATAATTTAAATCATACTTTTCACGATATATTCCAATGTCTTACTATAATGGTTTGAAAATATATTTTTTTAAATGCATGATAAATTGTAAGACACACTTACACTCAACAGGAGTTATTCGAAGCACTTCTGAAGAAATACTAAAATGTGCCACTGCTTGTAATCTATTTTATTGAGTGCCTCCCGAGAGGTATTAGCGGCGAAAAATCAAACGAATAAAATGGTTCACAGTACCTACCCATTAATTACACATTGTTAAAACATTTTCTATGTAGAGTAAGGTCGGCTAATATGGATCACCATAAGCACTTTTTAAACTTTAATTTATTGCAACGTATTATTTTTTTTAATTTGAATAAGTCAAATGTTTATCTGGTTAACATAATATAATCATTTATTTATCATTTTAATACTTTGAGAAGCTTAAATTTGAGGAATAGTAAAATAATACGAAAATATAAATTTGTGACATGTAAATATGAATCGTTCCAGTCCATATTTGACTACCAAAATTATCAAGGCACTTAGCAAGTGGTCTGAAGAGCAGAATTCGCATAATAAGAAGTTTTTCTCAACCCCAGAGCATTCGTCGTGAGCCCACATGACATACATTGTAGCCACCGTTCTCCGCTGCGATCATCGGAATACAGTCCATCACAATAAATACATTTTATATTTTGTTCGTTTCGCCTGTCCTGTCAGGAGTCTCGTCCGAATTATCATCCATACTGAAACCTTCATTCTCATTAATGACGAATTTCTATTAGTCTAATGAGATAAAATTGCTTTTGGCCGTATTCAATTTAAGATTTTTGCATGCTTTCTTAGACAGAATTTCTTTTTTGTTCCTTTCCCAGCATTGCGTTTCTTGATATTTCAATTAGGATTTACTAGTTTTTTTTTCTTTAATATCTTTCTCTTTGATCGATTCTTCCATTATTTTTATACGGTGATGACTAGTGATTGACCAGTTTTCCTGTATCTCTGGCCTTGCTTCTTATTTTATACGGGAACTGCTGAAATCTCAAATGGAGAAATAAAATAATAGGTTGTGTAATCGGGCTGGTCAACAATGGTTCTGGCAACAGTGATATTCCAAAAAAAGATGGCGGGGCGGAGGGGAAGGGGGTGGAGGAACTTTTATTTTTTATTTTTTTATTTCAACTTTATTACACGTATACACATTTTAATTTTATTTTTTTGCCAATCTGTATTACAGTTTTACGGTAAAGAGGACGTGAAGAAGGTCCATTGAATTTTTGGCTAGTTGACAAGCCAAGGACATAACATAATGTCTTTGCTAGTCAAACTAAAGTATTTTGATTCCATCGCCAGAATATAATCTAGAATATTTAGTTCTAAATTGATTTAGTTACAGTATGTCTCCCCAAGTTTGTAAGAACTACTGTATATAAAGACTGTTCTCGGTTCTCTAGTGCTTTTGATGTAAGACGCCGGAGAGTAGTTTTGGGAACCTTGAATAGTTTCGGAAGCCCATATTCTCGTCTCCCCTTGCACAGATTGCTGCTTGCATATTCGATCTGTCCAATGTTTTACTTTTCCTTGCGTGTGCAGAAATATGTGAAGCCATTTTCTGTAAAAAGTCAAATATGGAGCACTGGGACCTACTCTATACTTTGTTATTAAAAAATATTTTTTATTGTTTCTATGAACTACTCTACTAGGTGTGTATAGGGAATACACTATCGCATGCATGATGGTCTCCGACAATAATAATCACCGATTTGATACAAAAAACAATACAAACTTACTAGAAAATTACATTTATACCTTACAAAATAATAAAATCGCCGTCCGTGACATAAGCATATCCCAAGAGTGGTGAAACACGATTGGCGGCGTCGTACCGCAATATGTTTTGTCTTACAATGAAATTCGAATAAGCCTGGTGGACTCGGCCATATTTGCCGATCTTACTCTACAATTGTTTACTCCAAACACATTATTATAATTGTAATTATTTAACTAATATTTTTAATTACTGTAAGCGCAGTACATTGAATCACACTCATATGCCTACACTGTATTATTATCGGACTTCAGCGGGAGCCAGCAAAATAGACTAAAGCGATTTTAACCTAGGGATCTAGTGATATTCGTTTATGGTCCCTAATCAAACATAATTGACATTACTTTTTCGCTTACCATTTGATTTTAAAAGTAATGATTGTTTTAATATGAATAAGTCATAAATTCTATAAAGTACATCAAATAAAATTAGAAAGAGTTCAACATATTTTTTAAAGGTTTTTTAACTTCAATATTCTGTTGTATTCCGCTATAAAATTGTGGTAATTCATTATAAATATAATTAAAAATGACAAACTGACTCGCTCTAGTACTTATAAATTGAAATGTTATATAGGAAAAATGAGTCGTAATTTTGATTCCAGATTAAGGAGCAAGAGATGCTCAAATAATAATAGTTTTTCCGAATTCGTCAATCACATTATTGAAAATAACCATAGCTACGATAAAAATACAGGAGTCAATATTCTTCAAATTATTCAAATACAGGAGTCAATATTCAATAAAGGTAAACACTTAGATAACTCTTAGAGACCCTAGAAATTAAGAAGTCCATAAATAATAATTAATGCATAATTAATAACCAAAAAAATCTAACTTACAGTCGTATCTAAATATGTCCCCTTTCACCATATCATCTGTCCCTTTTCCTTCCTCCCCCCCCCAGTAAACCACCCCCACTTGACACCTTACACTCATATTTTTTAACACCAAGTATCTTGTACATCCTGAAGAAGGAACTGTGGTTCCGAAACCGGTTGGTGTTGGTAAAAATAAAGTGATGTTTAAACAAAGTGAATTGTTTTTAATTATATTTACTCTTAACTAACCTGTTATGTAGAAAAACTTTAAGTGATTTAATGTATTTAAAAAAAATAGTAAATGGCATGCTGGATGCCTTTAATTTGACTGAGTTGATTTTATACCATGTTATACCACGATATTAAAAAAAACAATTTGACCATGTTCCTCGAATAGGGTCCCCCAAAAAATGTTACGCCATTGTTATTACCTCATATATCGGAGACAAGAAGGCCCAGCCCTTATCCCTCTCTCTTTTAACAATCGAATCAGAGATATATTTTATTAATTTCTTTTTTATATATATTATTTGCTATTTGTGTAGCTGCACATGTTTTTTATAATTAATTTTCTACATTTTTCTATTTTTGTGTTTACATATTTCTTGAATTTAAGATACTTGTTGAAGTATTATAACCTGAAAAGCAACTACTAAAAGAATTAAAATAAATATGGTAAGACGAATAATTAAATATGATAACCGAGAAATTGGATAATTTTTTTTTTTAAGGAATCAATAATTGCTGTAGAAGCTACGTGTAAAGCAATATGACTTACCAAAGGCAATTATAAAAATACAAATTAAATGAATCAACTAGAAAGATATACAGAAAAAACTATTAATGAAAAATAATATTGGAAAAAATCTGGATTGATAAATACCCTCCGAGTGTATTAATTATCATCTTTTTGCTTACCCTTCAGTTCTAGCAAAAAATATATAATATAATATTTGTTAAACACAATAATATATAGTTGAGATAGTTTATTATATATTATATAATTAATGGAAACACTTAAAATCATTTAAAAAAAGTGCATAATTTTATTTTTAACATTACAATTAATGTCATTCGTTTCCGTCAGCGACTTATCGTCCAGTTTCTGCCTATCTCCTCCCCTAGACAGTGACAGGCCATCACCACAAGTATTCACATTATTTCATTTCTATCACTATCCAATTACATGTACAGGGAATTTTTTATTAACTGTATACCAAAATCTTTTATTAAGTGAATAAAATCAAAGCTGGTTGCAAAGCGACATCTGTGCTGTAGTGCTAATATAAAACAAAACTGAATTGTGTGATGGGGATAATGAAAGAAGTATATTTTATCAAAACATAAATTTACTTTAAGAAACAGTTTACATTATATGATCATACAAGTGATTTCACCATTCTAATCTGCATAAATAGCTGGTTCATTGTAAACTCACCCTCTTAAGTCAATCTACGGACAAATTAAAATTGGAGAAGCCAATATACATATGTTCGCCAGTCTCATTATTGATCACGATGGAGTGTAGTTCATGCTTAAAGATATATTGATGCTTAATATAAAGCAGCCTGATGAAAAAAATCAACAGAATTGGCAGAGTAATCACCATTGCAATAAAATTTAAGAAATACAACATGGAGAAGCCCCAGAAATATGTCATTATAAACAGATAATAAATGTGGTCGAGCCACTCCTCTTGAATGTAGTTCTCCAAAGCGTCATAGTAATCATCTTCCAACATATTCAGATAAGTCTGTCTCCTTTGTTCTTCCTGCATTGGTGCAACGGTTCCAAAGATCCTTGAACAAAAAAAGTAAGTCTCGTAATAATCGAAAAAAAAGTTTTTAAAATACAGTAGTTTATATTATGTAATATCAACGTCACCAAAAAATGGAAATGACTAGGAAATTAATAGAAATAACGCGACACACCCCGACACAACTATTGTAGCATAAATGGATAATAACTTTGTCATAATGATTGACTCAAGCAGAAAATTATCAGCAGCAGCTCTGTTTTATTTAAGAATATAATATTTTTGAAAGTGCAACAAAAATTGAAGAAAATATCAGAAAATTTTTATCTTACCTTCAGTGATGACCAACGCGCTTCTTATCAAGCTTACAGAAGAGATAGTAGTTGCGTCATCTAATAATTGCGTCGTGTAATTGATGTCCTTCCAAAATCTGTCGCCTGAGTTTATTTAGTACCTACTTTAATACTTGAATAGTACTACACACAACATTTTTCAAAAAACATACTTTGTAGATGATTATAAATTTTGTGGGGCAATTAACTTACGGTGGTAGGTTATGATGATATTGAATTTATCAAAATAATATAAAGTGATGATCCGTATCCATAAATCAGACCATTATTCGGGTTCAGTACTCAATATGGCTTACAGTGAGGAAAAATAGAGTATTTAAATCAAAGCACTTTTAAATATGAATTAAATATATTAATTATAAATATATACATATAAAATCAATTTTAATATTGTTGTTGCGCCACCGGGATTCGAACCTGGATCTCTTCCCTAACCGGGGGAGGTGCTTTATCCAACTAAGCTACAGCGACATTATTTTTAGCGACAATTTTCGACCTTATATGTTACCTTTTTGATATCAATACATTTAATCGTTCCATCATTTGACAGAGCCATCTACCTTATTTTTGATATATTTTATTTTGATATATTTATGATATATATTATTTCGGATTCACTCAAAGGTATTTGAGATTCTGTAAAAATACAATCGATACTTAGGAAGTTGTGCCAAAGTTTCACGCGGCTATGAGTTAAGAACAAGGCGTCGTCCAAATAAGGGTTGTTATGCTACTACCCTCCGAGAGCCTTGTATTCTTTTATTCATCTCAAATAAGTCATCATTAATTCATTTATTGATTTTTGATTACGCCAACAAGCGTTTTCAACCACATGACAGCGATAATTGACATTTTTAAATACACGGAGAGATGAGTTTTTTTAATAAGCTATTAATTCAAGAGCTTTATACTGGACTTTACTACAATTATACTACCGAAAAATATTAGTATAAAATTGATATGTTAAGAATGTATAAATAATAGATTATATCAAAAATATAGATCAATGTATTATATTCTAACAACAAAAAATAATATTTTATATTATATGATAAATTGAAGACAAATGGAAGAATTGTCAGATGGTAGAGCACTCACTTAGCATCGTCATTGTCAGCCATATTGTATTCAATACTGAACAAAGGTCTCCCACTTTTTCTGTTCATCCAGCAAGTTTTAGGGCAGCCTTTCGGCCTCTTAATCACGGGTGCCACTGGATGACTGTATGAAAATATATAGTATTGTAATATATCGTATTCAGATATATTAACTTCTCCTATCTGTTCTATTACCTTATCTTACCTGTTATGTTTCTTTTCCTGCCTCTTTGTGTGATGGTTATATTCAAAGGTCGAATAATTTCATCAGATATCGATTTCAAGCTGAATTCTATTAATATAAATTAATATCGAGTTAACTAATTATCTTTAATCCTGCTCTCCTACTGAATCCTGTTTTGTAGATCATCTGGTTTATTTTAGAAGATCTAAATATCATCTGCAATATGGTTTAAATACTCGCCATTTATGAAAATGCCTTTCCCCCCCCCAATGTAGTTGCCAGAACACACTTTTGAGAGTAGCTGTAGTAATAACTCTATTTAGTCCCAGCTTCTGATCATGATTCAGCTTTCCGCTTTAAGAGCGGTTATATGCCCTATTCCTATAAAATGGTGATATCTGGTATTTTATAGATTCCTTTTGCCCTCCACAGTTGTTCGAATTAGATTCATATTCAGTTTTCAACATCGAAGGTCTGGCTTAGATGTAAAAAAAACTGGAATCGATACTCAATGCCTCCAAAATCCGTACATAATACGTCATTGAAACGTAAATCTACTACAATTGTCGCTGCATTTTGGAAGTCGCACTGGGAACAAGATTGCCATCAATTCGGCCATAGATGTAAATAAAAAATATTATAGGTGTTGCTATGTAAATTCCAAATGTGCTTTAATCACTATTTAATATTTAAAATATTATATTTAATATTAATTTATGTCAGTCTATTTATATATAATTTTTTTTTTGTTTTCAGTTAAGTATATAAATCTTTTAATATTTTAATAATTAATCATTTTCATTGATAATGTATTAGGTTACTCTACCATGAATTAATTTTAATATTATTTACTTTTTTTTTGTTATACTTATAATATTGAATATATCGACAACTTTATTAAATTATATTTTTATACCTAAAATATCATTCGACAAAATGACTTTTTAAAGAATTTCAAATACCAATATTTTGTGATCTATTTAAAAGAAATTCTATTCTTCAAAGATTAAGAGATAAAGAAAAAAATCATTTTCTTACTGAAAATCGTACTAGGTTTAAATTTATATTTTTATACTCAAAAATTAATACATCATTTGCCCAACACCACTATACGTACCTAAGAAAAAAATTCTTTAAAGCTTACCTGAAATTAGGAAAATTAGTGATACTAAACAACTATCAAATGCTATTATAAAACACTTCAAAGTAAGCTCAAAAAGAAACATGTACCCCTAAATTTAAATTATAATATTATTTATATTGCTAATGCTATTATTTTATTATATAACTTTTAACACTTATTGTAAACAATCATTTTTATTCACCATACCACTTCCATCACAATCATATGCTTTCAAGAGAAGTGTAAAACGAAATAAAAATAAATAAATTATTATACCTAGATATTGTTGTATCAGAATTTGAAATTAAATATAATAAAAAAAAAAATTATGTACACATACATATAGACATATAATTTAGAATATAGGACAATCATGTCAATATAAGCGACATTTCTTCTGTAATGATTACATAAATCAAACCATAAAATACACGAAGGAAGAAATAAAACACATAATATTTTATCAGTGCTAATTTATTCAAAATATAGTGCATTTATTAAAAAGTTTACATTAAAGTGAAATTACAAATTTATTTTAAAGATTTCAAATATAGTGCAATTATTCAAATGTTTATATTAAAGTGAAAATACAACTTTATTTAAGAAATTCGTAATATTATACATTTTTTTATTAGTGAAAAATTGTACGAATTTTTTGGAATTTTTGAAAATAAAAAAATAAATGGCTTTTGCTATTGACCTAGAAGATTTTCATTGCAATTATTCTCAGCATCAAGTGGAATGTATGAGAAACTACGCTTGGTCAAATAAACCATAACGCCTACAAGCACTTGCATCGGCAATGACGTCATCATAACCATGACATCCAAATGAAACAGAAAATAGTTCAAGATAAGGTAAAATGATATGAAGAAGAAATAGAAGCAGAAGTTGATCCAGCACACCTTCATCGGGCAAATGGATGTCACGTCGACGAGGTTGACTTTCGTCATGATCAAAGGCACTCCGTGTTTCTCCGTATTCCGAGATTGTTTGCTGATGTGAACCATTTTCGTAGATTTTTCGGAACCTGTCTATCCACTGCTCGAGAAATAGTCGCCAACACACTCTTTGCTCTGTGAAAATAAAATATATTAATATTTTTATATTTTTATTCTGTAAAAAAAACTAAATAAGCTAATAATTGATTTTCACAAATCAATGTTTAGATTTTAAAAACAGCTTTGAAATAATAAAGGCCATTAAAATATAAAGGCATTTTTAAAACATATGTTTAATTTGAAAATATCAACAGTAATCTTCGTATCACCAGTGATTCTTTAAGTTAAAAAGGTTGTACCTGGAAATAATTTACTGTAACTACTTTTTTGTATTTATAAATATTAATTATTATAATTTAATTTAATTTTATTGAAATAGAGATTTGACTAAAGACAGATGATGATAATTGCAAAAAATATTTCTTACCCGTTACAGAACCACTCTCAGACACGTCTAAAAGCCGAATGAAACGTGTCATTATTTACATTGTTCTTGATCCTATCGAAAGGTGTCACTAGCGACTAGCTATATGAAAAAAATAACGCGCAGTACTTACTTTAAAAATATTATTGCAATATAAATATTTAACTAATTTCTAATAATATTTATTAATTATTATAAACATAAATTGAAACAAATTTTAAAATAATACTAAGTTAAATAATACTAGAAGAACCATACAAAACAAATACCATAAATTTTCTTCTTATCAATTTGTAGTATTTAGTTATTTGTTTGGTACGAAATTCAACATATTATAATGATTAATAAATAATCATAAAATTATTGATTGGATTGGACGAAGAATGCAATTCTATTGAATTCTCGTTTATATGGCGTTACTGTACTTGGCTACAACTTTACCCAAAACAAATTTGACGCGACTACACCACCGGCACAAGGTGAACACTATCACACAATGCTTCGATAAATTATCAGCAAGCTTCCACAAATCTTGCTCCCATCCTTCTCAAGATAATCCTCTCATCCGGAACCTCGGCTCGTACGAGCACAACATCAGCTTAATGCCTTTCAGATACAAATATAGATTGCCCAGGCACTATTTCCTGCGGCGAAGCAACGCGCTCGATCCTCCGGACTGAGCTGCACACAGAAGCGGACAGCGTCGAGAGAACTCTCCAATTTATGATATGTAAAATAATAAAAAACAATATATTCTGCTAGAATAAGGCGGCACTGTACATAAAGTGTCGCGCCTAATTAATTTGAAATACTTAACTTCCAGTAAATTGTTTAGAGGGTTTTTTATCAGTAATTTTTTACCCTTCCAATTCATGTATTAATATAAAACACTTATGATGTTTATAATAATAAGGTAGTTTGTAAAAGTGTCAAAGCGATTAGCGCTGATGCACTTGTAGTTGTAGATTAGTCGGTCTAGCCGCATGTAGAGTACTCAGAGTATCGTAGACTCTAAGGAATTGGAAAAAAAAAATTGGCTACAACTTTGGCGACACTTAAAAATCCTGGTCTTCGAAAAGGTTGTCTTATTCTTCATATTAACGATAAAGCTGGCCATTTACTATACTAAAAATAATAACAAGAAAAACTTATTATTCGTTGAGTTCAAAAATTTATACATGACTTTAATATATTACCTTTTATATTTAAAAATTATAAATTATTTAAAAAATACTAAAAAGTATTGTAATATACTTTGGGTAAATACATTTGTAAAGCTAAATTATATGAGTACGTGTAGTAAAAAATATTATATTAGTAATGATTTTACTAATAAAATAAAAGCCCTGATTTTTATACTTAACTATAGTATATCATAATTAATAAATCTTTATAAGATTTTTAAAAGCATAATTTAATGATTAGTATTTAAATAAAAACATATTTGAGAAGAATATATAGTTTTTTATTTTAGCAACATATATTACGAATATAAACAAACTAAATGATTATAAATTATATTTCAAAGCATATGTAAATTAATTTATATATCTGAAGATATTTAGGTACAATTATTTAAAGGATTTTTACTTAAAAATATATATCACTTATTAGTTTATTTACATGTAAACCATGACTAATAATAAGGGTTGTATGAAAATTATAGAAATAAATTTAAAACGCATTTGTTATATAATAATACATTTTGTAAGATTCTAAGTATAGCAAAAAATATGAGTAATAAAAAAAAGTATTATAATTCAAGAATATTGAAAGATTACATAATTTAATACCAAAAAATTTCTACGGTTTTTCAAAAACTAAATTTAATTACTTTTCTGTTGTTTACACTAATAGAAATACACTAATAATTTATTTTTAGAGAAGAAGAAATCTGGAGGTTATAAATGTTAGCAACAAATGTATTATTATATAAATATTTTTCAGATTTAATCAAAATGCGTAATTTAAAAGGAAATTTCGCATTAAATAAATAATAAATAGTATTTTTTTAAGAAAAAATTAACAATAAAGCAGGTAGACTAGTATCATATAGAGCGTCAAACTAATAATCATTCAAAAATAAATATTTTTGAAAACTAGAAATAATATAAAAAATATATGGCGTGTTTAAAGATCTAATTTAAAAAAATATTAAACTTATTGGCGAAGAAAATCATTTATTATTTTCCAAATGGTTAAAATATAAAACATATTTTTTTGAAATCCACAAATAATCTTTTTATTTCATTTCAAGGCTTCTTTCTTTTGCTAACGAGATGTTCGAATTGTGAGTAATCCATTGGTTTAAATCTTGGCTAAATAGCAAGCTTTTGTAGGGATTATTCTGATCGAGAATTTATATTTATAAATGCAACTTCAGTTATAATGTATTAAGGATACAATCAGAATGTTTATAATTCTTGATTTGTTCAGACAATTTAGATGAATATAAATAGGTATATATCATTTTTAGCAAATACAAATAAATTTCAAAAAATAATTAAAGAAAAATCATACTGTTAAATGAATAAATAAAATTGGTGAGTGAGTGAGGTGACAGTGCTTTGAAAATTTAAATTTAAAATAGTTTAAAGGATATCAAACTTCGAAAAATATTTTGGGAAATACTGAAATAAGTTTATCAGAGCCTGCGAATGAGAGAAATCATTAAAGGTTCACTTTTTTCCACTTGATAAATAAAATATAGTTTTTTGAAACAATTAACTACAAAATTAAACGTGACTCCTAATAATAAGTACTTGTGGGCTATCTTACACCACTTGTTATATAATATATATATATATATATATATATATATATTTTGTTGTTTTAGCATAGGTGCCAGTCTCTCTTACGGAGACCAATTTGCTGTTTACGGTTTCTGTTGTTACATTTGCAACAGATCCTGCTATAAAAAATGTAACTAATGAAAACAAAAATTTACATGTTATATATAACAAGCGGAGACAGATAACCTACAAGTGATGAACAAAAACAATGATTTTTAAATGTAAAACATATTTTTCTAATTGTTCGTAAATTTTACCTGTTCTCAAGAAATAGGAAGTTTTGAATATTCTAGATAAATATATCTGAATGGGTACAGACGTTATAATTACAAAAATACTACAAAATATCTAATAATTATAATAATAAAATAGTTCAAATTATTAATGCACACAAATGTTTTTAATACTAAGAAAAATTATAATTTTGTTCAAAATATAAAAAGGTTTAAAAAACTTTGAATTTGTTGAATCAAGAAAAAATTAAAAATCTTTTTCTAATATACTTGGGATTGAAAGTAAATAAATAGTTCAATTTACGATTTACTTTTGTGTAAAAAATATATAAACTGTCATACGTTTTTGAAGGACATTTTAAATAAATATTTTTTAGTGAAATATGTCGAAGGAACTTAAATTGCCATGAATTAATAAAATTTTCTTTGTATAATATCTATTTTTCATGACTTAACAAGCTTCTAATTTAGTAGAATTTTACTACAAACAATATTATCAAAAATTATCTTTCGATGTTATTTTCGTATATCTAAAACATATTTAATAGGTATAATTTTGACAATCCTCCATTGAATACGACAAGGCATTACATACGCTCATAAGCGAGTATAGTTAAACTAAGATTTTAGTTTTATAAAATGACTTCTGCTTTAACACTAAAATATTAAGGTAAATCTAAAAGAGATAAAAATAATAAGTGACCAAAGTATTTAGACACATGGTGGACAATATTTTAATACATTCCTTAACATTATGTAATTCCATGTTTTGCTCATGATTAAGGCAACAATGTAGAAGTCTCTGAAGAACGAAAATTAGACCAACCAAAACCAATGAAATTAGAATAAAATTGTGTTAAATTCAACTAAAATAACAAATGTCACTTTGAAAAATGGATCTATTGTAGTTAAATTAAAGAAAAAAAAAACTTAAGTATTAAAGTGTACTTTAGAATTTTTGCTTGGCACCAAAAATTATACAGTAAGAATTTAGAAATAAACGTGAAAAGAGAAGTATGTAAGTAAGAAAACTAGTGAACTACAGGTTTGGTTAGTGAATTATCTAATGAAAGAAACATAATGCCTTTTGTCTTGATGCTACAAACATTTTAAAGCATATAGCAAAAGTCGCTTTTGAGTAAAAATAATGTAAAATGATCAATATGAAGGGAATTTTTTTTTTCAATTGGCATGGTACTGAAGAAATGACCGATGTTACTTTTGCCAATAAAAGCTAAAGCTTATGAACACCACTGCAACCAAAAAAATAATTCCTATCGTAAAATGTAATATTTTCGAAACGATATTTCGAGATATCGGCTGATGTTCAATGGCAGTGTCTCGATCTGTATTCACATCAGGATCTGAAACGAATAAAAAATTATTATTTTTATAACGCACTATTATATATGTATATATAACCAGTTGTTAGTTAACCATTGAAAAGGTAACAAATATCTGTGTGTGAACTTTGGCGTAGAAATAGGCAATCGAAACTTGCGTAGTTACGGTGAGCTGGCAATGAATACCAAGAGCATGCACTGCATACAAGCAAAAAGATGAGGGATATTTAGTTATTTGTATACAACATCGTACGTACATATCTAATTTGTTTGTTCGATTTGCATAATAATCGTATCGAACTAAATATTTCCTTACTGAACCTATGTTAATGTTTTGTTGGCATTTTTACATCAGTCCATTTTCTGCATTTTTTATACAATTTGTGTTTCATTCTGTTGTCTTCAAAAGAGATTAATCCTTACTGAAAACTGTGTGTAATGACACCATATACATATTTAATTTGCTAACAGACTAAATGTTTTGTTTACATGGTGTAATACAACGTTTGTCAATTATTTGTCAAACGAGCATAACCTACTACACACCACAGTAAAATAAATCATTCTACCTATTTTTACCTAAATTTCATATGATTTCTTAATATTTACAAAATTAAAAGCTCCGCCGAATGAACGAAGATTTTCTAAGAGATGTGCATTAAAAACGACAATAGAGGACAGTACATTTTTCGCACGTATAATTATCAATATTACAAAATGCAAGGAGCAAATATTCTTGTATAATTTTTAGAATTAGTTGGTGTGTTACTCAGTATATGTCAATAATTTCGACACACATTTAGATTTATGTATATATTATATTTATGTATATAGCGTATCAAGACATGACTCATTCCTTCATTTTGTAATAAATGTACTTAATTATACATACATATTCCAAACCAACTGCTTGAGTAGAAATGTAATCCAGTTCATAACTAAAATGCTCTTCCTTTCTTTTCCTTCATATTTGAAGAAAACAAAAAAATTGTGAAATTCTCTGACAAAATTTTGTGGATATATTTTGATGCAATACGTATCTCATCTATGTCTATACTTGGTATCGGCCCAGGATCGCTGATGTATCTTGTATAATTATTATAAATCAGTACATCTGATTTTTGATTTAAACAATGAATATTTTGTGGCTGCCTGATATTTGGTTCCAAGTATGCCAAGTTGGAGACAAGTGAATGTAAGTGGCTATGCCAGCTATTGGTATCATAAACAACATTTTTTATTTAAGAAAAATAAAATATTACATCTATTTTTTTTTAGACATGCTTTTAGAAATGTATTATTTGTTCATTGGATAAACTTAATATCTATTTTAGTCACCGTGTAAGATTTAACAAGTAATTAAGTTGTTTTCCTTTAATGTGCCAGTTATTGGGTCCTTCACCTTATATAATATATTAAGGTTTTCACGGATTATTTATATTAAGTACCCACTAAGATTTTAGCTCACTTTCGAGTTTAATCGTCAGTTTAGAGCAAGATACAGGCTACAAGTCCCTTGAGAATTAGTACTGATATTTATTCAAAACATCGGGAGTACAAAAGACCTTTTGACTTAGGCTCTCATGATCCATTATATATATAATAAATATATATATTTCATGTACAATAAATATGTTTTTCAAATCTAAATTTATTTGATTATTTTTAATGAAAACACATTTTAGTTGAGAAGTTACAATTTCAGAAAATAGATCTGTGCTATTCTTAATACAAATTAAATGAATAAATTATAAAGATATACACACAAAATCTATTTATCGAATAAATCTCGGTAACAATCAAATATTATTACAATAAATAGATTGTTTTTGTATATCGTTCGAATTGATTAATTAAATTTGTTTTTTAATGTTGTTATCTTGTTATTGACTAATAGACTAGGTATTCTACGTTCCAGATAGATTTATTTGTTATCTTGTTATTGACTAACAGACTAGGTATTCTACGTTCCAGATAGATTTATTTGTTATTGACTAACACACTAGGTATTCTACGTTCCAGATAGATTTATTTGTTATTGACTAACAGACTAGGTATTCTACGTTCCAGATAGATTTATTTGTTATTGACTAACACACTAGGTATTCTACGTTCCAGATAGATTTATTTGTTATTGACTAACACACTAGGTATTCTACGTTCCAGATAGATTTATTTGTTATTGACTAACACACTAGGTATTCTACGTTCCAGATAGATTTATTTGTTATTGACTAACACACTAGGTATTCTACGTTCCAGATAGATTTATTTGTTATCTTGTTATTGATTAACAGACTAGGTATTCTACGTTCCAGATAGATTTATTTGAATATTCTCCGTGATATACGATGCGTATGGTACAATCAATAAAAAAAAACAATTATCTTCATCCAAGATGATTTTATTTTCGCACGCCGTACAAATATAAAAACATGTTGGAAGCAGATAATCAATTAATATTAAAATGAATATAAGTGAAACATAGTGTCTTGTATGAGTTAGTCAAGAAAAAATGTAATTTATTAAAAATATGGAAATCGTAGCATGCTGCACCATGGATTGCGAAATTAACGAATGTCTCCATTCTCCAGGACCTTCGCACTAAAGAAAGGCTCTCTATAACATGCAAAAATAATCCTTTCATACTTTGGGTACGTTGTTAGAAGAGAGAGAAAACCCGGAGCAACTGGTGATTATAGGGAATGTTAAAATACAGAGACATCGATATCCTAAATGATGGGCTGATCTGGCATTAAACAAGGCCCAACATAGCAAACGTTGGAAGCGAGCAGTCCGCACTGTGTTCAGAAGTAGAATAGAAGACCGCGATGCTCATTCATGAGTACATCGACCGAGAGAGAGAGGAAACAGTTAGACCAAGAGAGAAATTGTAACGTCCATCTTATTTGGAGACCGCGTGCTCTTAATTAGTATTATTTAAATTATGAACCTTCAATACTGGCAACAGTAACGTTTGGAATCTTCTCAAATAAACAAGAACGACCTGGGCTCCATTTAGGATCCAACGGACCCGGCCTCATAAATCTTCCTGAAAAAATAAACATATTTTAGAAAACATGAATATTACCAAGGTACCAAGGCATGTATGGGGTTAAAAATAAGGCAACTGTTTATAAATAAAAAGGAGAATTATTAAAAATTATAATGGCAGTAGTGGTAGCCGTGAAAAGAAAAGTCCGGATAATTCGAGTGCATCGAGAGTGTTCGGAACTACCCTTCTTGACCCTTATTATAAGCTAACTAGTGGATATGTTTATACACCATGAATCTATTTACATTCTTATTGATTGAATTATTGTAACTAATGTATTAATGTTTTTACTCTCATTTTTATATCTATCATGTTCAATACCATATATTTACATTCTTTTGGTTGAATTATTGTAACTAATCTATTGCAAATGATACAAGAGTACAAATGCAAATGATATAGATAGAACTCCACCCATTCTGAAACGACCTCTAATCTAGTGGGGTGGGAAAGGAAAACATGAAATATTGAATGTATTAAATTAATGGAAGTTTTTAATAACTTAATACCTATTTAAATAAAAAAGGAATATTCATGAAGAATTGGCTAAAAGAAATTGCATCTTCACAAATAATCTAATATCATATTTTTTTTTATCTCTTGAAGATAGGCTTTGTAGACCTGGAGGCTTTTTGGTAGTCCATGTACTAATTTGAGTGCTAAATCACTTAGAAATATTTTTATTTATTTATAAAAGGATATGGAGGCAGAGCGGTGGCAGATTTAAGGTCAATAAGGTAATAAGGTAAGCGTAAGGTAAAGGGTCGCGGTAATTATAGGGCAATTACATTCCTACTTGAAGAAAATTTTGCGTATGTAAGGACCATCAATGTATATGGATAATTGTGTGAAGGAACTGGAGTGTATTCATGTAGGGGCGAATATGGGCGATTTGATTGTATGCTGTTTATTGTACGCCAAAGATGCAGTACTAATGGCGAATAATGAACAAGAACTACAGAATCTGGTGAGTGGAATGTACGGTGCAGGCAAGGAAAGCGACCTTATTATGAAAGTCAACAAATCGAAAGTGATGGTATTATTGGTGAACGCAAGACACCGTGCAAAATACTTGTAGATAATAAATGTTTGGAACAAGTAGTTGCGTTTGTGTATTTGGGAAGTATGTTTGATGGAAAAGGAAAGGAGGGTGACTGCAGGAAACAAAGTGAACGGCGCACTGAATGGAATAGAGCTAATAGGAACTTGTCAACCGAGGGAAAACTAGTGGTACACAATGGAGTCCTGGTACCAACACTGATGTATGGAAGTGAGGCCTGGAGTAGGAAAAAAGGAACAAAAGTAGACTGAATGCAGTGGAAATGAGATCGATTAGGCGTATGTGTGGCAGATCCATTTATGAAAGAGTTAAGAATGAAGAAACAAGAAAGGAATGTAAAGCTGATCTTAGTATAGCGAGTAAGATTAAAAAAGGATTACTTAAGTGGTTTGGTTCCATGGAACAGATAAATATGGAGCGAATGGTAAGGAAGATATATGACGCAAGCGTTGATGGCTCCAGAAATAGAGGACGTCCACGGAAGACTTGGCACGACCAGGTAAACCGATGATGGTAAATGGAGGATGGTCCTGTCCCGGAAGCCTCAATAATCGGCGAGCTTGTATGAATGTGGATGAGGCGAAAATTGTGTCATTGTGTTAAATGGACGGAAGAATGTGCCGCTTTATTCTTTCTGCGTACCCCCGTGGGGAAATAGCGTTATGGTAAGTAAGTTTCCAATAACAATTTTATTTGAAGATCACAAGTTTTTGGCATCAATAATAATCTCCACTAATTTACACTGCAGTGGTAATTAAATAAATTAATACGTACTTGAATCAACGTCAATCCTTTTATTGTCGACGATCTTTGTTACTGGCGCCTTGGAAATCTCCTGGTCTGATAGTGAATCATTCGAAGAACTGAGGAAACCTGTAATTTAAAAAAATAAATTATTTTAAATATAATTTTATAATATTAAATATAATTATATATAATTTATTAATATAATATACTATATAATATATATATGAACAAATTTTTTTGAAAAATATATAAATATTTTTTCTTATTGTGAAGTCGCCATATATCTTTCTGGTTGATTTATTTAATTTGTATTAAAATACCACAGAACTATTTTCTGTGAGTGTAACTTCACAGAAAAAATATGTTTTCCTTAATATAATATAATATAATTGACCTACGTTAGATTTTAATGGTTGATAGGTGGTTTTCATACTGTAATCGCAATTTTATAAGCCTATCTTGAGACAGGTTACCGGTTGCTTACAAAAGGAAAAAAGCATACATAGTCCAATCTACAATAATTATTGCTTATCAAATTAATTACCTGTATTATTCACTGAAAACATAATAAAAAAATAATAATTGTTAATTGGTAATCTTGTCTACCAATACCATTATTATGTAGGTAAGGTACTAAGCTCTTCTTCTTTACCACTTTCGCCGATATTTTAGATATATTTTCTTTTATTACAATTAAATCATTAAATAAAGGGTTGCCTAGATGAGACTGAAGAGTTAATATGGCATATTGTAGGCTTGCCTGCGGATCTTGGAGTAACAGTTCCGGCACCATTTAAATTTTATACGAAAACATTTTAAGATTCGGTTTCAAAATTCGTTGAAGGGATTTTCAGGAGATGCCAAAATGAGTAGATAGACGATGAGTAGAGACATATGGGTCGTCATTTATACCCTGCTGTACAATCTCCACAACTGCTTCAGTACGCACAGACCGATGAATACATTTTCCTGAAAAATCTGCCACTCTTCTACTTCAAAATGGGAGACTAAGGATTTTAAGGAGTTAAGATAATAGACCTTTCAAAAGAATATAAAAAAATTATAATTTTCATACGTTGTTGCACATTATAAATAGCCATCACCGAAAAATGTTTTATAACCTGCATAGAGAAAAAAAATACATAAAACCAAAAAAGTTATAGATATTTTGAACCCTTCAGTCTTATTTAGTAACATATAATATTCATGCATTTTTATTTCTTATTGTTTTCACCTAATGTTACTTCGTAGTGGAAACTGTTATATTAATATTATACAATTGTGTTTAAATTTTTTATGGATTTTTAATTAGTTTTATATGAAACTATACTCTGTTAAAAATCTTAATAAATAAATTTTAAAAAAGTGCGAGACAGAGAAGCCTAGAAGTCGATTTTGCAGTCAGCCAGGAAGGTCCTAAAATGACTAAGGATTATAGTTGACACTATAATAATATTAATAATATTAAAATACCTAATATATATAGTAATAAATACATACGTAAATCTTGTTTTTTGGCTCGGAGTTGCTTGTTAACTGATAATGTTGCCGTGCTGTACGACGGCGGAACGCCTTCCACTAACGACTTGGAACAACAGGGATCCACAGGAAAAGGTTCTGACCGCCTTGCAGATATGAAGGATTCTTCTGACATGATCCTTTGCAAATCACCTGTATTAAAAAAATGCATTAATCGTAATTATAAAATGATTATTAGGTATTACTGTATATTTGAGTCGTTTAATTTCAAACCCCTCTATAACGATTTTTTAAGCAAACTCAGAAATTACCAGAAACGTTTAAATATAATTTTTATTTAAATTCTTCAATGGATATTTTGAAGGTACGGTAATAAATCAATACTACAGGAAATGCAAAAAATAATAATACAAATATGTTGTCGATTTTGAGAAACTACAACATTTTTAGAGGTGTTTGAAACTCAACACGCATATTTTAGGTGTTTGTCGCTCACATTATTTGATTGCTAGTGGAATATGACTAAAAATTAACGGTCAGTTTCATTATTGAGCCATTTAGAGGTCTCAACTATAGATGGTTTTGACACAAAACTTGTTTTTGTTTGTTCTATTACTTAAATAATTATTTGTGGTATAGTTTTTAAACTAATCGTAAGTATATTTTTTTCTAGTATAACTGCATTCAATCACAAGTCACTCTTGAAGGGTGGATTGCCTATTTGAAAGAAAGAACTGCATTCAAATATATATATTTTTCATTTTTGATTATACAGGGATATTTCATTAAATTACGTTTTTTTTAAACCTTTTAAGAATGCATTTTTTTATGTTCAAGTGTAATCTTAAGCTGCCAAGATCTTCATTACTGTTAAATTACATTATTAAAAAATATATATAAATACCTAAATCGTATCCCAGTGAAGGGACCATTGGTCTTAAACAATGTTGATAAATCAATATACAGTGGTTTAAACAAAGTGTTTTTTATTATTATTTATATAATATGTTGCCACAAAGTAATTTTGAAAATATTGAAGAAATAATAAAAAAATGGCTTTAGTAAGTTTAATATTCTAGCTAAAAAGGATAAATTAATAAATTATTTATTTTCTATTGGCTCGAAAAAAATCTCTGACTAATTATCCGATAACAATTTCCTATGATTTAGTTAATTTATTTTAAATTTTGCGGCGCATTATATGGACTGACGTACACATTGAAAAAAAAAGAATTTACAATGTAAACTCTGGATGTATTAGATTTATGGAAAAAAAAACAGGAAGAAGGGAGAACAATATTATTTTCTTTGGGGTTTTGATGAGGGTAACCTTGTGTTGTGTACATTAATGTCGATGGAACATGGATCAGTAGGATTGTCCACGCACAGGTTCGTTTTGTAGGGTTTTCATTTTGTTTTATTATTATTGTATAACTCTTGTACGTGTAATACTGCCTGATCCAAACGATAGTCGAGAGAAATTGTACGTTCCGTTTTCAAAATATTGACTGATCATAGTTATATCAGTGGGGTTATTTGAATAGACATGCTTAATTTCGTAGTATGTTGTAGGATTTTAATAAAGTAATTAATACAAATGCATTTCCTATTATTATAAATACGATTAATTAAGACTAGTAATAGTTCAATGAAATATTGAAATATCTCAGTCCCGCGATGATGTCATGGACGAGATTTCTCTCGTAGAACAGTATAGAGTTAAATATGAATTAAATATATTAATTATAAAGATATACATATAAAATCAATTTTATCGAAAAATATTGTTGTTGCGCCACCGGGATTCGAACCTGGATCTCTTCCCTAACCGGAGGAGGTGCTTTATCCAACTAAGCTACAGCGACATTATTTTTAGCGATAATTTTTCGACCCTATATGTTACCTTTTTGATATTAATACATTTAATCGTTCCAAGTATAGAGTTACATCACCGCACGTGTGTTCTTCGTCCTGAAAACGGGCATTAAAGGCCTTGAAATGTATTGTAACGCTAATTTCACTAGAGATCATCCTTTTTGTAGACGTTTACATTTCAGTACTTTTCAAATTGCATTGAATCCTCCAAATAAAGATCTGGAATATTCTCAATATTTCTAAACATCTATATTTAAGATAACTCTGTGAAGTAACTTCGGAGCTGACGAGGGAACTAACACGAGAGGCACTCAATTCAAGTTGAATCTCTTAACGAATTTATTGTAATTGTGCATTTCTAGTTAACAAAACAACAAACCTTTGGGAATTTGGTGTTGCATATTCCTCGGGTTAAAGGTTGACAGTTCAAATTCCTGTGTGATTTGATTTGGATCTGGAAAATAACACAATTACATAGGTTTAAATCTGGATAACATAACTATTTTCCAATCATGAAATATAATTTTTTTTAATACAAACATTTGACCGAGAATTTATTTTTAAGCATTATATTTGGTTGTACATATCTAAGCGAAAATTATTATTTCACCGTTTATATTATAAAATATAATCAACCAACATTTTTTTTACCTACCTTGTATAAATATTTAACTTAATAATCAACTAATTATTTGAAGTTTTTTAAATCGATGAGAAAAATTTAAATAAATATATGTATCTTAGGTGCGTATAAATTATTAATTATTTATCATCACAAATTAATTTAATATACAGTTTGAAAATTCAAACTACTAATACAGTGTTACCACAATGGATGACTATTTCACTCAATGTGATAACAAACTTCGTGAACATTTATTTAGTTATTTTCATATGAAATGAATACCAATATATTTTAATGATAAATTAATTTAAAATATATTAAAAATGGTATATTTTGAATATTTATAATACTCTCAGTATATAAAAATTAAATTAAAAAATTAACTGAACAAATTTTTTTTTTAAAACAATGAAGAAAATACTTTTATATTTTAATCCTAAATATACATCACTGAAAAAATTAAAAGAAAAAATTTTCTCTAAAAAAATTACTCCATCTGAGACTGTTTCACCTGAAACTGGATGCTGCTATTATTTATTGGCGATAGTTTACAATTATAAATAATTTTAATATATTAATAATAATTATTATCAAGTTAAGGTTGTGCTCTCCCATCCTTAATATACAAATTATATATACAGGACGCTATAAACAAAGTAATGGAGAAAATAATCGAAAATATGTAAATAAGTTAAATACAAATGCATAAAGCTGACTTAGTCGCGATAACGGTAAACGAGAAAGAACAATATGGCAATAACAAACTCATAATAGGTCGCCTTGAGAGTGAACCAGTTTTGTAGAACTGTGGAAAACTACAAATACCCAATAAATTGAATAAGATGTCAGAAGCTTAATGGATATTAAAACAAATTTGTAAAATAGGTTACTAAAATAGTACTTTAAACAAAAGGGGATCTTGAACAAAATTAGCTACAGAGGGAAAAAGGTTGGAAGCGTTCCCGATATAGTACTGGATAAGTATGAAAAGATTGAGCTGGACTGAAAATATTACAATTGACAGTTTTTTGAGAAGAGTGCAAAAAAAGAGGTCCACGATGAACACAATAAAAAATCGATGGAGCCAATGAATGGGACATATTTTTGGAAACAATACATACCTCAAAAATGTAATTGAGGGAAGAAAACAGAGAGGAAGACTTAGACAAAAATATATAAAAATGAAGACGAGTATAGACTCCTACAGACAACTTCAAGATGGCCTTAAAGATGAACGAAGAAGAATTTTTACAAATAATATAACTAATTTTCTAAGTATCGTGGGGTGAGGCTCGAACTCACAATCACTAGGCAAACTATACTATTAGATCAAACAATCAACGATAAAAAACAAAAGTAATATTTGTATTATTCAATTAAGAAAAATCAATTGTATATAGGCAGATATAAATATATATATATTTATATTAAAGTAAATGTCAATGTATAATATACGCAACTGAATATCTAAATTAGACCCATGTTCACCCTACTAATCGAAAATCTATATCGTAGCAGTCTTTGTGAATATAAATTAACATCTAGATAATATGTAAAGTTATTTTGTAATCCTACAATATTTTTTACACAATTTTTTCAATCTTAATCTCAAAAGTTTCCTCGATTTAAAATGCTTCCTCAAATCTTTCCTTATATTTTGTATGCTCTCAACTTGGTCTCACTTAAGGGCATTCAAAATTACTGAAGTTAGTTAGTTTCAAAACTCCGCTACTTCGATTAATAGGGACGCAGTGTGCAAAGTTTTCTTTTTGTTTACTCGTATTTTGATCTGAAAAGCCTTGGGAAAAAACTATGGTGTTAGTGGACGTGGACATTATTTATTACAACAATTAAATTGTTGTATATTACAGTATGTAGATTAATTGTCATCTATGATTATTAACAAAATTTAAATGGCATTGGTGTAAATTGTAATATTAGTTGGTACTTGTGTATATTTGATTAAAATATGTCTATACTATCGAGTGTAAATAAAATTTAATATCTATAAATTCTGGTATAATTTTTTTAAAATGTTGTGAATTGATAATATGCAATAATCAGATTTGATAACTTTGATTAGGGATCTTTTGTAAAGGTTTGTATCATGTCACTGTCTCATAGGCGTTGAGGTATTTCTTTCCAGATTCGAAAAGCGATTGGTAGGATCTCTCAAATTAGTGTAGAGTGCTTTGTTTAGTTACTTCACATTACTTTAAAGTAATATTTGCGAGTCAATATAATGAGTTCAAAAATAAATATATGTATAAGATTTTTGATTACGTACTTGTTTTCTTCTTTAAGCCTTTATTTTTGTCCATCGTGCTGCTTAGTGATTTCAATTGATTGGCTGAAAAACTTTTAGATATTGCAGGAGTGCTTTACAACTATTGATCTTTTATCTGAAAAAATGAAAGTAATTAATGATTTATCCGAAAAAATAACAAATAATGAGTAGGAAAAATTATTGATTTATTCGAAAAAAAGAGACAATGAACAAAATAATTATTGTTTTATTTAAAAAAGAATACAATAAATGTGAAAAATTATAAATATTTTGAAAAATACCATAATTAAAGTGAAAAACTATAGATATTAATGTATTGATGAATTTGAAAAAGAATATAGTGATTGCGAAATACTATAGATTTATTTGAAAAAAGGATACAATGAAAGTGAAAACTTGTTGCTGTATCTGAGTATAAAAGAGACATAATGAAGTATTTAAAAAGTGCGTTCACGGATACAACTTTGTTTTCGAAACTCACGAAAAGGGCAACGTAGTTCGTTGTTTATTGTATTTTATACACAGAATAGAAAAATCTATTGGCATACCACATACTACGCATATCGAAATTTACCGCTGAATCTTTGGGATGAGAGAGATACAAGTATACACACCATTAAATGAAAACAGCACTTCAAAACTTCTCGCTTGCTAAACTAAAGGGGGTATAGGCACCAATGCGAACCAACCTTCTTCAACAGTGAACTATTCCATATGAACGATATTATTATTTTCTGAGAATTATTCATGAATGCAATCTTGCATGGAGCGTTGATTGTATATCATCAATTATTACAAAAGGACCATTCATAATGTTGCTTATATTCATAATAAGTTGATAATGTTTACTTAATCGACATTCTGCAGCAATGAATCATTTGGTTAAAATCACTTACATGAGCAAATCAGTCACAACACCCAAAATAGCAATGATTTTTATTTAAGTATTTGTTCAACCTAATACTTTGTATTTAGTAAATATATACTTGGATTTAGTTAGTTCATCAAAATTAACAAATTTTTGGAGAATTAGCGCCCAGATATTTGTAGAAAGTATTGTAAATATTGTACAACAAAATATATAAATAGGAATTATGATCTTAGCTAACATCTTACAATTTATTAATTTAATTATTCGACATGAATCACTTTCCTACATAGAAATCCTAGAAATACGACACCCCTGATGCAAAATATAAATTATTTGTTTAAACCAATATCTTTAATTTAGTAAATATATAATTAGATTCAGATATAGAGATTTTAACTGTTGAAATTAAAATGTGAAAATAAACGTTCATGAAATTACTATGAGACATTAAAACAATTTTTGAGAATTATCAGCACACATAGAAAGTATTGGAAATATTGTACAAACAAATATACAAATTGAAACTATGATCTTATAATTAATTTAAAAAAATAAACCACCCATTTGACAAGTATGGCAGGTATTAAATTAATGACGTTAACTTATTCGGCGTCACGTGACATTTGCTCCTCGGATATTACAGATACGCCATCCCCACAGCCACTTCACATTGATGCGTAATCGATTAAAACTTTTGTTAAATTCAATATTTTAAATTGATAAATATATAATTAGATTTAATTAGTTCATTCAGAGAATTTATTTTGAATATTATGATTATTTGCAGAGGTATAAGAAATATTGTATAACAATATATATATATATAGTTGAGCTATGATTTTTTAAATAATGATAATATAATTAATTACAACCGATGAGAATTATTTAAATATACCTCAATACACAGAAGTATCACAGATTACTCAAACAATTATACACAATATTACAAATCACAATGAACGCGAGACTTGAAAATAAGCTTTCAGGATACTGCTTGATCAAGATCTCTGGCGATACTAGTCAAGATTTGAACCATATCAACAAAATACCTTACCTTGATAGGAATTCCGATAAAACTTTGTCTTTGTTATGACTGGCAGCGCGTACCATAACAATATGAATACGCCTCGCGAATGAATAGTGAACGTAATCTTTCAGCAATAAATTTTATGAAAATAAGATGTCGACTGGACCTCGAATACAACGCCACCAACATTCATGTGTACGATAAATAGTTGCCATAAGTATAAAACCATAAAGAAATTTTTTAAACACAGGGTTGCCAATTGTGCAAATTTATTATAATTACAAAGCATCACATATCCATTGACATCATATAAAATAATTAGAAAAAAATTACGCCATCTAAATTAATAGGTACTTAAATAATGATTCGTATCGTATCAAATCCAGTATTTAGATTAATCTTTAATATCACATTTTTATAAAGTAATCAATAGTAAAAGTAAAGTAATAAATAGGGTTTTACAATATTAAAGTGCATCTAGAAGCATCCGATTGAAAAATAAAGTAATTATTCCATCTTTAGGAGAACACATTCTTATTGTGAAGTTGTAATTATTCAGAACAGACGGTCTGTGATATTTTAAATATGAACTAAATATATTAATTATAAAGATATACATATAAAATCAATTTTATCGAAAAATATTGTTGTTGCGCCACCGGGATATTTTTCGATAAAATTGATTTTATATGTATATCTTTATAATTAATATATTTAATTATTCCATCATCATTATTTTCGTCCCCCAATTATAGGTCCAAAGTTTCAACAAGGCGGCGACTCATCATCGGTATTTATTAATCAATCAAGACACAACCTGTCTTTATACAGTCTTCGTTGCCAGTTTAGTTGCAGAAAAGTCATATCTTGGTCACATTATGAAAATAAAACACTTGTTTTTTTATTCTACTTGTATAATTAACTTGAGACGCGTTTCGCTTTAAAAAGGCTCAAACAATTTAACACAACGACTTGTATTTATATATATATATATATATATAGTGGGGGATAGCCATACAATTTTATTTGCATGAGATGAAAATTATTCATTGAAATTCTGAGGATTTCCATACATTTTTGAATGCTTTAAATTATTGTATGTAACCATTCTGTTTCAATACTAATGATATTTTAATGTCACAGGTAATATGTCGAAAATATGTTATCCCTTTTCATTTGATACAATTGATAATTTATACATAGATATCTGTAAGAAAGAATAATAATTGAAGAATGATTTTTCAACACAATTTAAAAAAAATGTAATGGTGCATCTCTGTCCTGGATATCACTCAGAAGTTATTTGTAGCTGCTGCATTTATTTTGCATTATTTAGTGTTGTATTTTTGTATAGGCTTTTCGCCTCTATCTTTTCTCATCAATTTTTCTCTTTCGGTTCAGTTAATTGACTGTTTTTCTGTCTGTTTTATAATTTAACACTTTGACTGATCTAAACAAGATTTTATCAAATTACTCTTTATGACGCTGAAAAATACGTACTCCTGTTAAACAAATCTACCCCCACTACCTATATAAATCTAATATTGAACGATATCTGTTCGAAATTTTGCTCATTTACACTCTAAGACCCTGAGAAAAATATAGTCACCCCACCCAATGATGAAAATTTCACCCTTCCCCCAATTCCACCAGTCTGGGGCAAATTTTGCGTACACCGTTATTCTTCAGGGACTGCGCAAAACAAAGGTACCCTATTTCTCCTTTTCTATAACTCCTACCACAACCAATCGTTTTTAATTATAGCTATATCTGTAAGCTAGTATAATATACTATACGGTGAATATTATATTCCAGGCCGATATTGTTTCATTCATCAAAATTTCAAGCGTAGCTCGGCCTGTGTATGAAGTGGCACCGTCTTATTGATACCACACATGTTGCAGGCTCAACCGATCCAATTCGGCTACCAATAAGTTTTTACAGTATTGCCTCTTGAACTCTGAAAGAAATAAGGCCCAAGTCAAAATGAGCTTCATTGCTTATAATGATTTTTTTCAAAAAGTCGGGTTTATAATTGTTTTAATGTTTTAATGACTTCAACACGTTGTTGAGGCGTTAACTGCTCTATAATAAATTATAATAAACTACTCCTTACGACTACCGAATGCGAACTGACAAATATCTGTCAAACACAAATGGTGGCCAAACATAACATTCACTCTGTATAATATAGTATATCGATCTAATCCTAGAATCGAAAGAAATTATTTTTTAAATGAAAATAAAACAGATCAAAGTCATTAAAATGTATTAAATAGAAATGCTTTGTATAGTCTAATGTATTACCTTTATTTTAAATAAGTCACTAATTGTAAAACCATTCTTAAAATGAATTAAATAATGCTAGACATTTTAATTTTATTACTTTTGTTCCGTATTTTACCTTTACTTTATGTACTCGTAAATATCCTCTTTCTAATTAATTGAATAAATAAAAATGGCTATATCTATATGAATATCCATAAATTATTTTTTCTTAGAGACGTTTTCGTAATTAAATCAATTATACATTAATCATAATTTCAATGACATTTAGTGAAATTTTAATATTTAAAAATATTACATTAACAAATTAAATCAAGATAAAAAAAAGATAATTTTTTTTTCATGGTTTGTTTAGATACAAACATGATACAATCTATAAAAAAAAATATATTTATTTTATAAAAAAATATTTTCTAGAAATTCTTTTTTACACAATTATTGTGTGGCCTAATATTTTTGTATTGGTAAAACTATCAAAAATACTATATTCACATAAAATATGGGATAAAAGGGTAACAATTAGGAATTATAAAACACTTTTTTTTTGCGAAATATTTTATGATAATTTGTAATAACATGAGGATACTTAATTAATTAAATAAAACAATAAATTATACACAGACTCTGGTACTCGAGGATTAATGTTATACTATTTTATAAATACTTTAATATAGATTATTTAACACTATTTTTAACCACTTTGTTGATTTATATTTAATACAACAAGCGGTTTTGTAAAATATCATTTCCTTCATTAAAATGTCAAATTAAATATAACTCATTAAGTGGTAAAAACAAAGTTAAATAATCGATATTAAAATGAATATAAATCACACAGTTAAATTGTCTCTAAATATTAAAAATATAAATACTTAATTTAATTTTATTGTATCCTAAAAAGATGTTATATTTAAAGTGGATTATTTTAATAGTCTTTGGATCGTACTTATGTTACTTTTACATACTTTTACTTGATCGCAATACTCTTTGGTATTAAACATTTTATGAATATTATTAGTATACTAGTGGGATGCAATTGAAAAAATAGATATGTATAGGAAAATTATGGAAAGTCATAAAGATGTCAATCGGTATCGATAAGCCAAACGTATATCTGTAATCAATTTAACTCATATTATTTGTGGGAAATAATATAATAATTTTTTTGAAGATAGTTAGTGATCCGCGTCATCTGGGTCATTCTTAAACATCCCCAAATAATCAATTTCTTCCATTTGGGGTGACACTACTACATCATCAAAAATATATGCCATTTCATCGTCTTCAAAATCATATATCGACGAATTGTCTGCTGCAATATCATTATACTCGAGTTCCTCTGCTTCAGGTAGTCCTTCTCTTAAAATGCTTTCAACATCTAATCCAACTCCAACAGTACATTTTGGAAGACCTTCATTTATGGTAGTATCCTTTTTACCATCCGTGGATATTACTGTAGCTAGCTAGAATAAAAAAAAAGGTTCATTAAATATTACATACAGAAAATTTCGACTACCCAGGGTCAATATTTAATTTAACAATCCTATATAAATAATAAAATCAATAATATAAAAAACTAGTAATATATACACAAGTATATATATATATATATATATTGTATGAGAAGATATATGAATGTGGATGAGGCGAGAATTGTGTGTCAGGATACAAGAGTGTGGCGCTATATCCTCTCTGCCCACCCCCGCGGCGTGATGGTAAGTAAGTAATTATATATATATATATATATGTAACTGGTGTCTCCTCTGGGTTAGATCGTGTTCTTTGTATATGGTTTCCATGGAAAAACCTAGACCGACATTTCGGCACGGTAATACGTGCCATTGCAAGGCATTGCCCAAAAAAGTTGCAGTACAACAATACTTTTTCGCAGGAGATATAAATCTCCCACAGTAACCATATATAAAGAACGTGACCTAACCCAGAAGCATATACTAGTGCTCGCGGAAACCTTAAAATAAACATATATAAATGTGTGTAAATACACAAATTCCTATTTAATACAATATTTCTTTATGTCTATCCATACTAAACGAAAATAATCCGTATTTATGTTGTTTTTACTCATTTTATGCTAAATTAATAATAATATTACAAACGGTACAAATATTATAAATTATTAAAAAAAATACTTCATACATTATATTTTGAGAACAATTAATGTAAACCTTCATTTTAAAGAATGTTTAGTGAATTTGGTCAAATATGTATATTGTACTTATTGAAAAATTGAAAAGAAGTAGAAATATTATGTAGGTCAGATAATAATTATTGAAAAACGCTTAAACTGCATGTGCATGGATGTTATTGTACATATGTACAAACCCTTACCGCAAAACCGTGAAATAAAATTATTATTTTTATCCGTATGTACACACACATACTAATATGAGAGATTTATGTAAGTGAATATATTATATACACATACATCTATAAACATTTTTAAAATACGACTATTAAGATGAATAATATATTCGTTTACTGTTTCTGTAAGAACTGTATCAGATACCTTCTCTCCCACTGAGTCATCGGCCGTCATTGGGCAATTTTCTTCTTCCAATGAGGTAGTTTTTTCTTCGACAAACGACATCTTTAAATATAAACATAGGATTAGGAGTGTGGTGAAATAACAATAAGATATATGTTTCCATTAGAAATTCGCCCTTTTTAAATACATACAGGAAATTTCGACTACCCAGGGTCAATATTTAATTTCACAATTCTATATAAATAATAAAATCAATAATATAAAAAACTAGTAATATATACATAAGTATATATATATATTGTATGAATGTGGATGAGGCGAGAATTGTGTCAGGATAGAAAAGTGTGGCGTTATATCCTCACTGCCCACCCCCGCAGCGTGATGGTAAGTAAGTAATTATATATATATATGCAACTGGTGTCTCCTCTGGGTAGGATCGTGTTCTTTGTATATGGTTTCCATGGGGAAACCTAGACCGACATTTTGGCACTAAGATGAATAATATATTCGTCTACTGTTTCTGTAAGAACTGTATCAGATACCTTGTTGATTTCGGCGCTTTCGTCCGAAGTTAATGTCGTTCCCACTGAGTCATCGGCCGTCATTGGGCAATTTTCTTCTTCCAATGAGGTAGTTTTTTCTTCGACAAACGACATCTTTAAATATAAACATAGGATTAGGAGTGTGGTGAAATAACAATAAGATATATGTTTCCATTAGAAATTCGCCCTTTTTAAATACATACAGGAAATTTCGACTACCCAGGGTCAATATTTAATTTCACAATTCTATATAAATAATAAAATCAATAATATAAAAAACTAGTAATATATACATAAGTATATATATATATTGTATGAATGTGGATGAGGCGAGAATTGTGTCAGGATAGAAAAGTGTGGCGTTATATCCTCACTGCCCACCCCCGCAGCGTGATGGTAAGTAAGTAATTATATATATATATATGCAACTGGTGTCTCCTCTGGGTTAGATCGTGTTCTTTGTATATGGTTTCCATGGGGAAACCTAGACCGAAATTTTGGCACTAAGATGAATAATATATTCGTCTACTGTTTCTGTAAGAACTGTATCAGATACCTTGTTGATTTCGGCGCTTTCGTCCGAAGTTAATGTCGTTCCCACTGAGTCATCGGCCGTCATTGGGCAATTTTCTTCTTCCAATGAGGTAGTTTTTTCTTCGACAAACGACATCTTTAAATATAAACATAGGATTAGGAGTGTGGTGAAATAACAATAAGATATATGTTTCCATTAGAAATTCGCCCTTTTTAAATACATACAGGAAATTTCGACTACCAAGGGTCAATATTTAATTTCACAATTCTATATAAATAATAAAATCAATAATATAAAAAACTAGTAATATATACATAAGTATATATATATATTGTATGAATGTGGATGAGGCGAGAATTGTGTCAGGATAGAAAAGTGTGGCGTTATATCCTCACTGCCCACCCCCGCAGCGTGATGGTAAGTAAGTAATTATATATATATATGCAACTGGTGTCTCCTCTGGGTAGGATCGTGTTCTTTGTATATGGTTTCCATGGGGAAACCTAGACCGACATTTTGGCACTAAGATGAATAATATATTCGTCTACTGTTTCTGTAAGAACTGTATCAGATACCTTGTTGATTTCGGCGCTTTCGTCCGAAGTTAATGTCGTTCCCACTGAGTCATCGGCAGTCATTGGGCAATTTTCTTCTTCCAATGAGGTAGTTTTTTCTTCGACAAACGACATCTTTAAATATAAACATAGGATTAGGAGTGTGGTGAAATAACAATAAGATATATGTTTCCATTAGAAATTCGCCCTTTTTAAATACATACAGGAAATTTCGACTACCAAGGGTCAATATTTAATTTCACAATTCTATATAAATAATAAAATCAATAATATAAAAAACTAGTAATATATACATAAGTATATATATATATTGTATGAATGTGGATGAGGCGAGAATTGTGTCAGGATAGAAAAGTGTGGCGTTATATCCTCACTGCCCACCCCCGCAGCGTGATGGTAAGTAAGTAATTATATATATATATGCAACTGGTGTCTCCTCTGGGTAGGATCGTGTTCTTTGTATATGGTTTCCATGGGGAAACCTAGACCGACATTTTGGCACTAAGATGAATAATATATTCGTCTACTGTTTCTGTAAGAACTGTATCAGATACCTTGTTGATTTCGGCGCTTTCGTCCGAAGTTAATGTCGTTCCCACTGAGTCATCGGCCGTCATTGGGCAATTTTCTTCTTCCAATGAGGTAGTTTTTTCTTCGACAAACGACATCTTTAAATATAAACATAGGATTAGGAGTGTGGTGAAATAACAATAAGATATATGTTTCCATTAGAAATTCGCCCTTTTTAAATACATACAGGAAATTTCGACTACCCAGGGTCAATATTTAATTTCACAATTCTATATAAATAATAAAATCAATAATATAAAAAACTAGTAATATATACATAAGTATATATATTGTATGAGAAGATGTATGAATGTGGATGAGGCGAGAATTGTGTCAGGATGGAAGAGTGTGGCGCTCATGGTAAGAAAGTAATTATATATTTAAATATATAGTATGAGAAGATGTATGAATGTAGATAAGGCGAGAATTGTTTTATTTATTATTTTTTTATAATATTATATTACTTTAAATATTTAACATTGCATTACTTTATTAAAATAAACTCGATCAAAGAGTCATAGCTTTGCCACGCATGAATGCTGCCATTTTAGTTTCAAGGAATTTATTATCATCTTAGTAATTCTTAAAAAATACTTTATGTGTCCCATGCTATTTTCAATATTGTATGAAAATAATGCTAAAATGAAGAAATTCTTATTAAGATTGAAATGAATGAGATGGATGATGATATGAAAATTACCACGTAGCCTACTTACTGTTAAACTTGAATCCAAAACGTGCTGGCTCGGGATGTAATCTGGAAAACACCATAAAAGTATAAATATTTTCAAAATACAGAGTACAAATCTGTGAAAAAAGTAATGTTAACAATTTGATTTGATGAAAAAGAAATCGCTTGAAAGATTAATCGAATATTTGTCATATTGGGTTGGAAAGAACTCACCGGACATCTTCACTAACTGGCTGCGCTGTCACAAAGGAGGCGGAAATCATAGACATAGATACTCACAGGAAATACACTGCAAAAAGTTTGCCAGAGCGATGAAGTCAAGTAGTACCTTCTAATAATGCACGTTTTAATTAATGCACAATTACATATGCTCGTATTTGTTTATCCATTATTTAAAGGTTTCTACGTCAATAGGTAATATCATTTCAATAATTTTGTGTTTATGATGTACCACTAAGCTTCATTGGCAGGATTGTACATAAGTAGTAGATAGTTATTTAAGCACCGACATAGTAATAAACAATTAATAATATTTTTTCCTTCGTTTGTATTCATCCATTGCCGATATTGATAATTCCCGACCACGGATGCCGTCTCTATCTAGTATATATGTTAATCTCTCAACCTTCTTCTTTGTCCGTTTCGGATAGTATTAATTACTGCCAGTGGTTTCAAGTGTATACGAATTGAAACTCTTTCCATCTAGTATAGTTTGTACATCCTTTTCGGGCACCATCAGATTTCAGTGTAATATTATAGTAAAATAATAAGAGGTAAGTGTATTAATAGATAATGAAAACACAAATCAAAATAAGCAATTTTGTCAATAATGTTAAAATTGTCATTAAATAATACAAAATACAGAAAACACGTTCGGATGGTTAATTGGGTGTTAATATACAATGAACATCTACATTTACAATAGTAAGATTTAGGCAACTTCTGACAGTCTTAATTTTACGATTTAAAGTGTAATTGAATTTAAGACTATATTTGAAAGTGTATAAAACTAAGGTGATATATATTGTTGAGGTGTGACCTGGCGGTCTATCCTCCACCGGCCAAATAAGCGGTGAAAACATGAAGTGTGGGTATGGCACTCGGAACTCACCTTGCTGACGACTTTTCTCTTTACTTGTCATAAATTTATAACAGCTTGTGTAATTCGGATAGACAGGAATCTACTCTACATTATTCAAAGAGGTTACTTTTAATAACAGTGGTTTATTGCAAGTTACATAATACATAAATGCAAATTAGAGTAATATTAATAATTATAGTATGTGAAGACTATCCATAGTTGAAGATGTAGAACCGACATCACGATAGTTTTATATTCCAGCGCAGACGAAAAAAAAATTAACAATGATACATGATCTTGGGTATGGGATGTGCCTCCTCCATGTTTCGAACTCGTTACTTGTGATTCCTTGTCGCGACATGCTGCCGAGATAGGCCCAGGTTATCCGCTACTCTTGTGGGTAGATCGTAGCCAGCGATCGGATACCCATCCACAACGCGTTTGCGACATCGTCCATCATAGTTCCGGAGTTCTTCATCCCACACCCAAGGGGAAATATAATATTTCTGCAGAAGATATGAATACAATGCAAATTAGGATTTATCACAAGATTAGTAGAAATTGATGCACTAGTAATTGCGACATTTTTCTAACATTCAATTATCCCATTATGGATTTATTTAAATTATGAGTTTAATTTAACTCGTTCGACGGCCGGCAGAGCCGCCGTCATGTTAGGGTTAGCTGCCAAAAACTCTGGACGTTTGCTATGCTCGTCAACCAGTAAATGCTGCCGAAAGCGCTGACCGCAGACCATTGCGCACGCGCGAGAGTGTTGGTAATATTAAAAAATCTAATACCAACCAAATTATATAAATGATTTAAATAATTCTGCTACTAACGTATTTATAACGTTATAATATATATAAAGGGTGTCCAGCGAAAAATTTTCAAGTTTAATATAAAATAAATAAAAAAGTATAATGTTATTCTCATATTTTATTTATGTAAAATGGAGTTTAATGATGCGGATTTTACGTTTTATAGGCAATATCGTTTAAATGCCGCCCATTTCTCTCAAGACACTCTTGCAATTGGACTCTTAAATTTGCGAACACACGAGAGCAAAGCGTCGGTTCAATGGCAGCAACTTCACGGCGGATATTTTCTTGTAGGGCCTGAGTTGTTCGAGGATTGTCACTGTAAACTCTCGACTCGAAGTATCCCCACAAAAAAAAGCGCACGGTGTAAGGTCCAGTGACCGAGGTGGCCAAGGTATGTCTCCGTACTTGCCGATTAATTTATTGGGAAAAATTTCTCTCAGCTTCCTCATGAAATTCTTGATGTGTGTGAAGTGGCCCCGCCTCGTCTTGCTGAAATTATGTTCTGTAGTTGAACCCGAGAAACGGTTGCAGTTGCGGTACCAAAAACTCGTCGATCATTCGACAAGTGCAGTTAGCAGTGACTGTCTCTCGCTAGTTAAAAAAATAAGGGCGAATTATCCTTCGGGCAGAAATTGCACACCACACTGTCGTTTTTGGACAATGCAAACGTTTTTAATGGCGTTCCCTTGGGTTGTCGGGGCACCAGTATCTCATGTTCTATTTATTAACTTAGCCGTCGATATGAAAATGTGTTTTGTCAGTAAACAATATGATTCCAAGCGTTATTGCTGTTCCAAAACGTTCCAGCTTCGTTCTCGCCAAGGTTTCACGTAAAGAATAGTCATTTTCGTTGAGAAACTGCACGATTTCCAGTTTGTATGGGTGAAACTATAGTTTCTTTTTCAAAATAACGTGCACTGTTGTTTTTTTTTTATTTCAGTGCAGGCTGCAATTTTCCTGGTCGATTTATATGGATTGTCCCGGAAGAGTTTGGTTAACCATTGTCCCTTCTTGCCTGAATTTTTGAACCCGACACCAGATAAGTTGCGTGCTCGGCCCATCACTCGTCGAATATAAAAGTGAGTACAAAAAGCGCGACGCGCACAAACCAATGAATCACCGCACTTTAAATATTGCTCAATCCCGACCAATGACTCATTGTGACTGGCAAATCCGCAAATCACGCGCGTCGAACAATGCCCCCACTACTTACCTCACCTTGATGGTTTACGAGCAATTACAATTTAATCTTGAAATTTTTCCGCTGGACACCCTTTATATATGTATAAACCTTAAATCTAATATATATACAGAATACCCCGACTTAAGCTACCTCGACTTACGCGAACTCAGAGTTACGCGGTTCGTTTGGCGACACTGGTTTCTTTGGGGAAACCTTAAACCCACTTAAGGCATCTCGATATCAGAACAGGTAAGTATAATTTTTTTTTAATTCAACATACATACATAATATCTACCTACACATAGAACAAGGATAAGCAACCGTCTCTTACTAGGTGAAATTTTGTAAATTTTTGAATTCTAAATTAAATGTAATATAATGTAATTTCTTCCTTTCTATCCAGTGAATTGTACACAAAACACAAACATACATGATGCTTATCTTGAGAGTACTAATTGTACTCATTCCATAACGTATCGCGGCTGAATACTTTGAATATAACGACGTTTCCTAAATCAAAATATAATTGAAATAAAATCTCACAGTTTTTCAATATATTTTTTTGTATTCAGAACAATACATAGCACTGTGGTCCAAATAAGTTGCAGGGACTGTACATTTTGTTGCTCGAATGCACACAGTTCAATAACAATGGAACCGACCGCCGGTGTGATAAAATAAAACAATATAAATATTTGCGCCTGGAAAGGAATGCGACCAGGGACGAGCTATCGCATACATGTATCATAAGGTTTTGTTTCCTGAAAGCAACTCGCAACAAGTCCCTGATTTTAAACTTACTTTCCTGATATCACTCTTGTTTCTCTTATCCAAGCGAGCTTAAAATGTTGTGTCATAGTTTTGGGTCTAGCTCTTCGATTTCTTTGTTTTATTTTCTCGTTTAGTACTGCATTATAGATATGCTTAATCAACATTCAATATATTTACAGCGTAAAGCAGTTAGTATATATGTTTTTTTTACTTTGTAAAAATTACAATATAAGGCAATATCACACAAATTCTATGTAAAAACATTATTCATAAATGTGGAACAACTAACCCGGTAACAATAGGTCAGTTAATTAAAAAATGAAAAAAAAAATGCATAGATACAGAAGCTTGTTGTAAAGATGCATTTTCAGAACATAGTTCTGTGGTTTTTAATACAAATTAAATTAATCAACTATAAAGATATTGCTTTAAAAAATTAAATAATTAATTGGGAAGATTATAGAATATAAGATCAAAATATGTCGAAAATCTATGAAAATAGTCTATGGATAACAAATTAGTGAGTGTTGCCAATTTATAATTTTTCTTTCTCTGTGTTAAATATTCTGAAAAAATCAATGTAAAATTTAGTTTATGTTGCAAATTGTGTATCAAAGTACCTACTTAATCGTTTTATTTAGTTACATATTGCATATGAAAAACAAATTATTTAGTCTTTCAAATTAATTCATTAAAAAAAAACAATTATTTAAGTATTATACAATGCTGTGTTTTGAGGACTTTAAATAACTTTGAATTTAATCACGTGAGCTTTTTTGAAAAACCGACCGGTTTCATATATATATTCAGAAAACTAAACCGAACTATTAAATTTTGTTTTAAATATTCAATTAAAAGGTAAGCCAGGAATTAATGCCTGGCTGCAAAAATATATAAAAATAATAGTATGATGATGGAAGATGTGGGATCATAATGTAATAAAATGAAATTATTGGAAAAATTTCTAGAAATAACCAACTACCAGTAAATTTAAACACCAAAGCTATCCTAAAAATATTTCCAATGATTTCGGATCATCATTTTCGTCATCTTTCAACATAATCCTATTTTTTGCAGTCAAATCATAAAATAATTTTTTCATAATTTAAAAAAATTGGTTACTTGAAACATAATATAATATTTTGATGTTTCGGTTTAGTTTTTGATCACCTTGATAAAGGTGGCTCGTTTATTAAAAAAAAATCACTTACATATGTAATAATGTATAACTTTATTAAAAATGACTACATAATCATAATATATTTTTAGTAAATATTATTAATACTGTTTCAAAAAAACCAAGTGACACCCCAAAATGAATTAACTCTCTGTTAAATGAATCTCTGAAAACTCGAGAAGAGTTTGAGAATTATTTAAAAAAGTATACAGTAAAAAAGTTGTTGGAATTTAGGAAGGCACAGCTGATGATCCAGAACCTAGATGATTAGCTGGTAATCTTCGTGGATTTGTTAAACCAATATATGCTGGCTCTCGAGAGCAAAGACATTCGGGAGTCACGTGGTCTGTTTGATTCAACCCATATTCGACAAATTTTCAAACATTTTGACCTCACTAACATTTGATAACTCTTTCTACTAAGTTTAAATTAAATTAACTATTTTAAAATCTGAAATTATAATCTTGGAATGACTAATTTAATGACTAAGTTCTACAGAAAATGTGTGCTACTAAATTTTTCTTCAACACTCTTGTCTTATATTATATTACTCTTTGTATATTCTTACCTTACGTAGGGCAACAGCCCGTAGGTTCTGAGATGGGCATAGAAAATGAAAAGGAAATCGACGCTTATGCGTATAATATAACCATCAACCATTTTTTCGTCAACTTATTCCTTTTTTATGGTGAAATGTAACTTTTCCCCTCCCTCCTTAACCCCTTAAGTCATACATAATGATCACAATTTATAATATTAATATTTAAACAAAATTATCATACTAATTAAATTAATGAATCAAAAAATAATAGTTAAATGTTACAAAATGTCTGAAACTCTAACATTATTTTATTTAAAAAAAACAATACACGTCAATTAATTTTGCAGGACATTTACAAGAATATAGTAAGAACATATTATAGGGACAGGGGTGTATTCTAATTATTAACTCATTTTTATTGTACTTTTAAGATTATGTAGGATATTATGTAAATTAAAAATGACATATTAATAATAATGAAACTAAATTTATTCCAACATGATCGGAGGTTGGAGACACACGATGGAATAGCCCAGAAAACTCAACATAAGATTTCCTATGGTCGTGAAAATCTAAAATTATTTTTATAATCTGGTGGCAGGTGTGTGCAAGACCTGAATCGTTTTGTAAATAATACAAAATTAAATATTTTTTATGGAAAAATAATGCTCGAGTGTTCAATTAAACACGTTTATATGTAAAAATATTTTTTAATTAAATGAGTGAAAATTATCAAATGTGTCTTTATTTATTTATTTGAGTCACAAACAGCAAAATAATAAATAAAAATATAGATAGAGAAAGTGAAAGGTGTATTGAGAAATTAATAAAATTAAAAGGGAGAAACATTTATTACAAAAATACAAAATAAAATACAAAACATTTATTAAACCTTTAAACAATTATCGACGCAAATAAAATAATAAAAATATGTCAGTTGTATGATAACATTACAAATTTACTGATTTAAAATTTGTTAATTGGTTTATAATTACTATCCAAAATTGATTATGTACCCACTGTAAATTTTTTCTTATTAATATTTTGAACTATAAATTAAACATAAAAAATATAATGTAAATATCTAATACTAACTTGTAAGAGAAAATTTTTTAAAATTTATTTAAAATTAATTAAATTATAAACTTAAAAAAGAGTTTAAAGCGCCAAGAAAATGATAATGTTTGATTACTAAAGTGAAATTCCTCCCAAGCTATAGTAGTTGTAAATGTAAAAACCTACCAAAAAGTTGATTAAAATTTTAAAAAGTGAAGTGTTCCTTTGGTATTTTTTTTTCTTTATCAAATACTTAGTTTAATAAATTTTGAACTTGGAATTTTCTATTATAAAATGATGTGCAAATAGTCAATTGACGAAAACACACAATAAATTGAAAATTAATGAACTTGAAGCAAATAGTAACATGCATGTGCTGTGGTTTTTTAATGATAAATAAGTGTTGAGGCGTCCACCCTAATCGCCACTGCTCATATTATCATCACTGCTGCTCCTATGCTGGAGAACTCCATTTCCAGCACCCACGTATCTATCAAGTATATTTTCTGTCTCCCTTCCAAAGCTCATTGAAATATAATCAGAATCGTCGTTATTGTCATCTTGCACTTTCCAAAAAGAGACCGAGGTTGAAGAATCAGCTGTAGCTAAAACGACTTTAGGACACCGCTTAAACCCATTGAACTTGGTTGATATTCTTTTGGGATTCTGTAAAAAGAAAATGAAACATTGATCTTAAAAATGAACATTTGTTTAATAGTTTAGAGAAACAAACATAAAATTAAAAATAAACGAAAATGAGAAAGTAGTACAAAATACGATTATTTTCAGACAATGCACTAATATACATCGCAGGATAAAATTATGAAACTATAATTAATAAATTATCCTTTGATTTAAACAATATGGATTAAGAAGAATAATAATAAAATAAAAGAATACCAATTACACCGGCAATTATCATAGATAATGAAATTACTGAAATTAAATATTTGGGAGTCATGATAAATTATAGATTGAACTTTTCACAAAATACAAGTGACTAAAAAGATTGCCAAAATATCTCACTTATGGGAAAGATTAAAAGATTCAATAGTACTAAGTCTTGTAAAATAGTATATAATTCTATTATTGTTTATCATATAAACGAATACAGCAGTATTTTATTTTTGGCTAATGAAGAAAAAATATATAGCGTTTTGTAATGTTTAGCGATCTTATTTCTAGTTACAATATTTTACAAAATTGCCTCATTTATGTTCTACTTCCGTAGTAACGAAAATAGAAATAAATATACCATATTTGTAACTATCACACAGTAAACATTTTGATTTGTAATTAAATCCGCATAATTTACAAAACTAATAGATAAAACGTATAATGTTATTGTTACAAATTAAATTAAATAAATCAAAATTATTTTAGAAGACATGCATAATTATGGCTTTTTTATATCCATTCTAAATGTTATGTAATGAATGGCTATATATGTATATAATGCTATTGTTACAAGTAAAATAAAATAAATCAAAATAATTTTTATTTTGGTGTCTATAAAAAAACACTTTTTAGGTATTTTTCTAAACACAGACAAGATACGGACAAATTTCGGTCAAATGAAATAAAATTGCGTAGTGTTAGAAGACATGCATAATTATGGCTTTTTTATATCCATTCTAAATGTTATCTAATGAATGGCTATATATATATATATATATGCAGTATTATTGGCGAATAATGAAAAAGAATTACAGAGTCTAGTGAGCAGAATGTACGATGTATGCAAGGAAGCTGACCTTCAAGTGAATGTTAACAAGTTGAAAGTGATGGTATTCGAGAAGGAAGAAAGCAAGACAACGTGAAAAATATTTGTAAGTAATAAATGTTTGGAACAAATAGACGAGTTTGTGTATTTGCGAATGTATGTTTGATAGACACGGAAAAGTTGCGAAAGATATCGAAAGGAGGGTGACTGCAGGAAACAAAGTGAACGGCGCTTATATTATTATTATAGCTAACAGGAACTTGTCAACCGAGGAAAAACTAGTGATACGCAATGGAGTCCCGGTACCGACACTAATGTATGGAAGTGAGACCTGGAGCTGACAAAAGAGGAACGAAAGTAGACTGAATGCAGTGGAAACGAGATCGCTTAAGCGTATGTGTGGCAGATCCATTTATGACAGAGTAAAGAATAAAGAAACAAATAAATAATGTAAAGCTGATCTCAATATAGTGAGTAAGACTAAGAAAGAATTACTTAGGTGGTTTGGGCATATGAAACAGATAAATGAGGAGAGAATGGTAAGAAAGATATATGACGCAAGTGTTGATGGCACCAGAAATAGAGGACGTCCGCGGAAGATTTGGCATGACCAGGTAAACCAGATACTGGAGGATGGTCCTGTTAGAAGCCTCAACAATCATCGAGCTTGTATGAGAAGATGTATGAATGTAGATGAGGCGAGAACTGAGTGTGGCGCTCTATCCTCGTGATGGTAAGTTAGTTAGTTAGTTAGTTAGTAAGTTATGTATATGTATCGTGGTATGAAGCATTTACAAAAGTTGCTGTACTTACATAAGCAACTCTTACCCCGGCCAGATTTCTTAATCAGTTTTTACACCTGCCAATAGTACATTAAGTTGATTAATTTAGAAAAATATTGTTGTTGCGCCACCGGGATTCGAACCTGGATCTCTTTCCTAACCGAGGAAGGTGCATTATTCAACTATGCTACAGCAACAATATTTTTAGCGACAATTTTCGAACCCATATGTTACCTTTCTGATATTAATACATTTAATCGTTCCATTATTTCGAACCCGGTGACGCAACAACAATATTTTAGATTGAAAAAATTGATTTCATATGTATATCTTTCTAATTAATATATTTAATTCATATTTAAAATATCACAGACCTATGTTCTGAATAATTACAATTTCACAATAAGAATGTGTTCTCCTAATGATTAATTTAGGATGCCGAGAAAAGTTACGGAGCATAGTAAAGAGGGTGAGAGTTCATGGAGGTCATGATCCTGTCCTGAGGGACCGACGTGGATGTGTTATTAATTTAATTGGAAAAATGTGATATGAAATTACAATCGCAATATTTTTTAATAAAAATTGCCTTAAAATTGTTGGTTATTTCTTTATAGTGGAGTGGACTAACATAAAGATGAATTAAAGGTGTGATAGAAAGTTAATCATAGAACCTAGGTGTTTAAAAAAATGTATTTTACGTAAAGCAATGTGTTTAATTGTTAAAGTATTATTGGCTTCGTTTTATTTAGGTGATTGAAGAATACGAAGTACACATGATTATGATGAATATATGGTATTTATCACAATAGTATAGTATCAAATCGATTAAATAATAATACATATACATACAGAATATAAATAAATACATTTTTATAATATTTCAATGAGATGTATGCTTTTGTAACCCCTGCAAGTTGTATAATTGTAAGCAATATATTAAATACAGGTTATTTACCATATCGTCAACTTCATAGTCTCCCTCCGAAGAAGAATCCGATTCAGATACACAAGAAAAACGATCTGTAATAATAAATATTTTTTATCAAATCTGGCAACCTAAAAGCGGCAATTAAACTATGAATTTTTTATAATTATAATTTTAAATATTTTATTTATCTGTAAGAGAACCATTAAAATGATCAAATTAAATATAGAAATATTAAATGTCATAACTTTTAAATTCAATATAACTCAAACATGCCTGAATTTTTATTTATTTATTGCCATGTTTAGGTAAAATGTAAAAGTTAAAACCACATCTAGAATTTATATAAAACATTTGGTAAAAAAAGTTCTTCGTTTTATTAGATAAATAATTCAATAAAATAAAAATAAGAGATCTTGGTGATATATACCCTACATAGTGATTCTAGCACCGGTTATAAAATAATCCTATAAATATTACACGCCATAAGATGCTTAGTACAGATTTGAAAAGAGTAAAAAAAATGAATTTTGGTGCATATCGTATCCAGATAATTCTAAATCATTTCTAGATATTTTGAAGTTCGTTAGATGAAAATGTACGTATTTAATACCCGTAAAGTTTAAAGAAAATTATGAATCTAGAAAAACAGAGAAGCATAATAATAATTGCGTTATAATACTAGAATTATTCATTATGATTTATTTTATATTTTTCATCAATTTGATAGACTAAAATGATCTATTTTGGTTAAAAAGATCTCATCAAAGATTGGAAAATACATGGTATATATTTATGTCATTTAATGGTCCGTGTTTACGGAATGAGACAAATCTTATAAATTTATCATAGAAGAGGTAAAACAAAAAAAAAACGTAAAAGAAGTTAAACTTACCATATTGATTAGAGCTCCATGTTTTGTACAACTCTGGCTCTGGTACAACTGCTTGCCTCTTTGACTGTAAAATAAATTAAAACAATAATTAAGAAAGAGATATTATTGATTCAATTTACGAGAAAAAAAAGGAATTTTAAATTTCATATTTTACGTGAACAAATGCTATGTTTGTGTGAGTAAGTGCAGAACTTTGAAAGAAACTATTTTTTTATGGTTTGTGGTTTACGGTTAACTGTAATTAAAATTGGTTAGGTTAGGTTAGATTACGTCTTTAATACTTACAGAAGACGCCATATTTCCATCACTATTATTTGCACGTCTTTTAGAAGCCTTCGACACAGGCAAGCGAACGTGTACAAGGTCTGGATCTGGAATATTTATTAATCATAATTAATTATGGATCAATCAAATATAATAAATATGTATAAAAAGTATACAATTTTACACAATTAAATAAAAACTTATTAGATTTCAGTAACACACACATTAACCCTTCACACAACTTATATATAAAAAATACATTAATAATATAATAAAACACTTTGTTTAAACCACTATTTATTAATAAATCATTTTCATCTATTTTAGTTTGGTTTTTATATATGTTTGCAATTTTAATTTTAGTTGTTTACATACATTGTTTCCTGAAGAAGATACATAGGAATCGAAACATGTTGATTTATTAGTAAATAGTAGCTTAAACAAAGTGTTTGATCTTACTATGTGTGTAATATGTGGCCACATTTTCCTAATATTAAATTTAATTAATTAACTATACTGAAAAAATCTATTTAAGAAAAAATAATTAGTTGACCAAGATAAAAATGTGTTCTCCGTAAAAATATAAAAAAAACGTGAATTATATTTTACGAAAATTACTTAATCCATGGTTATTATACAAAATATACAATATTTTTAAATACGAGAAAAATACAAGTATTAAAATAAATGTCATCAAGTTTTTAGAAATGTAGAATAATTATATATAATAATAAATAGTATAACTAACCATTGAACGTTTAATATATTATATTTACACGACTAGTTGTTCATGTATTCACTTAAATAAGTGTGAAGCTAAACAATACAATTGTAATTTTATAATCAAATAAGATAATTAGTCATAATTAATTAGGGGGATAATATGTTCCAGACCGATTTTGTTTGGCAGACATTTGTCAATTCGTAGGGAGCAGTTGATTACAATTTATTATGGAGCATTAATCACTAACAACGTATTGAAGTCATTAAAACATTTAATCTAAATAATCGTTGGTCTTTTGGAAAAAATCCACGAAGCTCATAAACAAAAAATTCATACACCAATGACCTTTATATCCACGCATAGTTAATGTGTTATCATTGGGCCCTATTTATTTCCATTTTGTAATCATTAATGGTGATCGCAATAGTTACATATTGGAAAACTTTTTGGTGGCCTAATTGGGTCCATTGGACCTGCAACACACATTGTTTCAATAGAATGGTGTCACCTCACACACAGCTCGACCTATGCTACACTACACACCACGGTGATATCGACTGGCTTCCTCGATCACTTGATTTGACGGCTCTTAACTATTTTCTGTATGGGTACTTAAAAGGAAAGATCTACGCCAATAAGCTGACAATAATTCCGATGCTACAAGATGTGAACTTAAATTGGTGAAATAACAAGCTGTTATGAAAAATATGGTTAAAATAGCACGCATTTGTGACGCTGTCATATGCATTCAATTGGCCAATGTAATATTTTATTCATAATTGTAATAAACTAAATAATAGATAAAGAAAAATTAAATTAAAAAAATGTGTATAATTTCTAAGTTATTTAAAAACAATATCGACCTGGAATATAATATTCATCTTGCATAACAAAAACATAACACAATTTGTACTTACTATTGTTTTGACCCATCTCATTACTGTTGACCTGCGCGTTTTCTAAATCCATTGCTTCCTGTTAATTAAAACAATAGATTAGGTTAAGTATTTGAAAGTTACTAATGTTACAAGTATGATTTTAGTACTACATATGACTGCTGAGCATATCATTCATTATTATTTGAAAAATTACTAACAAATATTTCGTTGTTGCTGTGCAGACTAGATTTAAAACATACCAACTCAATAATTTAGTGAATCGGTGACTTAACAACAGCCTTAACAACGGACTAAGCGTAGTAATAGTTTATTCAGTTATTAAACAACGAAATTTCCTATTGATTATTGTAATTTAAATATTCTACAATTTAGAAACATTTAAGATTTTAGTGCAAAATTATAATAGAACTTTGCTTTTAAATCAATAATTATCATGTTATATATAAACAAAGAAATTGAATAATTCAAAAGATTAGAATGTGATGCGTGTGTATAATATGAATTCGAGTCCATTAATTGTTGAAGTCAAAATATGAAGAATCAAATTAATTTATATTTTACTATACGTACACATGTAATTAAAAATAATAAACAATATTTTTATCGTACTTAATGGCACCTGTTCACGGTTTAGACTTCTCTTGGAGTTCGCTTTAAGGACAATACAGACTTTGGCGTGAAACGATTTATGAATCATCATCCTTCATACGCTTAGTACACACGCACCTTTACCGACTCTCAGATATCAAAGTCTCATTGAAAGATCACCGTGGATACGCGGCTTAAAACTACGGTAGACTTTCCACATAAATTCAAATGATTTTGTGCACAAGGGTACAATAAAATGAAAGTCTAAATATTTGTTTTACCGATGGCCGGTGCTTAGAAATTGCACATTGGGACAAAATAAATAAAAAATAAGTAATAGTCTAAGTAATTAAAAATAGTATAAAGGTGCAAGAAAACACAAACACATACACGTGACTTAGTATACACCACGTGGAAAATTCTAGAAACGATGTCTTGGAACAATATTAATAATAATCGATTACTTACGGTGATATCGCGCGCTATGACGCCAGTGGCAAGCTAACATGTAAAGTATCCTGGCATAATATAATTATTTTTAACTGAAAAAATATTGTGGTTAGTCATAATTAATATACAAGGATATGAATAGTTTTAAAAGCGTGATATAATAAAATGAGAAAAAAAAATTATTATGCGCCATATAAGTCTAAAACTATTTGTGTGCACTAGTAGGTATTTAGTGATCAATCTGTAAGATGTGGTAATCGAATATGAAAAAAAGCAATTGGATTTCGATATGTATAAATGCAGAATGATTGGTATGTATCTAAGGTTTAGTGTACATGAAATGTCATATTTTTGACGAACTCTATATTTCGTAAATTTTTGCTATAAAAAGTGAAATCTGTAGTGGAACGGAGTATAGTGAAATACGTATTGTGATTCCATATGAATTTAAACATGGAAGTAGTGCGGCAGCCGCAACTCGCAACATGAAAGGAACATATGTTGAGGCTACCATAAACGTACGAAATGTTGGTTCCAGAAGTTTTATTGTGGATGTGAGTCATGCTACAAGCTCCAACACGTGCTCCAAAGCCTCCGCTTTACCCACAGAAAAATCTGATAATAGCTCGGCGGAGAATACTATCAGTCCTTGTTACTTATTGGTGAGAGCATATCGGCGGGTAAGTACTGCCGATATATTTAACAAATGCACATTCAATTGGAAAACAATGTTCAGTCCTTGTAAATATACGGGGATTTATTTGGTTACAAGATAATGTAAGATATTAAGTATCGGAAATTCTCTAGCATCTTTTATTTTCATGAGACTCATCTCCTACAGATTATCATTTCTCTAAACACGCTATCAAATCAATTTTTTTATAATTAATATTTATTTATTTTATATTTTAAATTTTTTTTCCCTTCGTTGGCAGAAGTGTATTCAGGCAGATGGAAATTATTGTGTTTAATAAAAAAATGTTTTTTAAAAATAAATTCGTATTTATTAATTAAAATGCATCATTTCACAATCACTAACCAACCTATTATGAAAGTAATATATTTTTGGAATTATAACTAATTTTATTGTCACTTATATAATAGATATTTCATTAAGTCCATCATAAAAAAGCATCACATTTTTGATGATCTTGTGGCATCTGTTGTATCAAATGATTGTCGATTATATTTTTCAACTTAATAAATGTATTATTTAGTCTTTTAGAACTCGAGGGATTTGATGTATGAACATGTGGAGCTTGCTTTGAGGTTCAGTTTCTCTGAGTATTATTTTCTTTACGATTGATCAAGGCACTTAAATGGTTTTTAAAATCTCTATGAATTAGCTCGGCACTTTACCATAGTACTCCAGAATCTATATCATATTGCCTTTCGTATTATCAGATCTTATTGAATCCTAGATTGGTATGTAACTCTTTCGATAGCAATATATTCTATATTTATGTACGTGTGGTTCCATTACATTGATAACGCGTGTTGCACCAACTCACAGAAATTATTATCCAAATGGCGATGTTGTGACAATAATATAATGAAAAATCCATGTGGCATAGTTTAGTGTGCGATTATACACTGTTAAAATCTTGCATTTTATTTCCTTGATAAAACAAACTAAAATGTAAATACTGAAAATAGAGCATTTAAAAATATACACGTATCGTTAAGATAGTGGTCTAGCTCTTTTTATACTAAAAAACTAAATTATCAGTTTTATATTGTCCAATATTTGTGACTCTGTTTTCACTCTCGTATTATGTCAAATGAATATAAGTTAAGGAGATCTGCAGTTTTTCAATCAATCAGTTTAGAAGGACACTCCTGATTAAGGTTATACAATTGTTATTTTTATCTTTGTTTAATTGTAGTTTGTTTAAATATCTCAGTCAGATTGCCAGCTGACTTGGAACTATGGATAAAAATGTTTAGTATTTGTTACATGTATTTTACAAAAAAATAAAAGTTTATCAATGTTTCATAAAAATTAAAAAAAGAATGAGCTTTCAATGAAAAAAATAGTTTGGGTATAAAGGGCGATATAGAAATGTATATAACTTTCTGTCTGAGCTCCCGAGTTAGTGTCATGTCAAGTATCTACTGGCTTGTAGTAGGTTTGCAAAGGGTCAAAAGCAATAGGTATCGGTGTTTATATTACGTGGCAATACTGTTTCTTTAAGGTACTTATTTTCCTCTCGTAGCCAGTGCTCATGAGACTCATATGAGCTGAATGAAATTTGCGTGTTTCGTATATTTATTGATTGAGAGATTGTTAAAAATGTTAAAATAACATAGCATTCGGAACGGAAAGTTAGTATTCGGTCGACGTGAAGGACTTGACAAGACCAGCAAAGATTCAAGACGTGAGACGACCTAGAAATGAGATGACGTGTCTGCAGAACAGACTGCGCACGCAATCTTCAAGATGAGCATAGCCGTGCTAGGAAACTCGGCTAGTATAAAATATAATACTAACAATAATAAATGGCACCAGTAACATTAATTCTGATGATGAACCGCCAGAGAGGTCGTCGAGATATGCATGTAACGGATTTCTACACAGAAGATCTTTCAATTGTTTGAAGGCAAGAATATATCAGTTGAAGAATATAGGAGTCTTCCTGCTTTTTTGAAGAAACACAAACAAAACATATTCATCCATATTTCCAAGTACATGATTTAGAAAGCCAGTTAAACATTTGACGTTTCCGGCGAGTCATTAGACGCCGGTTCATCTTCGCCTGAGGGGCTTAATAGGGAAATGATGTCATGCGGTACACGATTTAGAAAATTTACTTCGGCGTTATAGGTTCCCTGGATTTTGCTAATCAGATCGTTTAACTGGAATCGAATCCGAAATAAATATTCGAGCCAGATACAGGACATTTCAACCATCTTCTGCGATGCTACGGGTCCAAGATGTTGGAAAGTGGATCTTGGCACGTATTTCTGTTCTGAGGGGGAGCGCGAGGCTCTCTGCGGCATCTCCATCGGATGTTGGCAACCACTCGGTAGGAGACAGCATCCACCTACGAGTTGCGGGTAGGATGCACGAGGTTGCGGCTGGTGGTGATCATTGCTTGACTGCTGTTGCTGTTCACCGTGCACGTGCGAAGGCTGATCGATGTACGATAGCGAATTGTGCGACTGTGGTTGGCGCACGTTACTCGAATGTGGTACGTTCTGCATTTGCAATAGGTTTCCACTCTGTTGAAGATGACGTTGTTGTAAATATTCATGTTCATAGAACGAATCTGGTTGGTACGGCTGGAATGGTTGCGAAAATCTATTTGTTTCCATCTGACGGATATTCTGTCGCATTTCAGCGAGTCCAGGTTCGTTGTAAGGATGTTGTTGGTACTTAAAGAGCCTTTTTATTTGCTGTCGGCGTTCATTGGGGAGACCCTGTTGGTGCCCACTGAGAGAATTTAACTGCGGTGGTAAGTATGGTGGTCCATGAAGATCACTCTGGAGTTGTAATGTGGGTTCATTGGGAATCTGTTGAGCATACGATGTAGTCTGGCGGGGCACGTGCGGTTGCACATAGCGTACATCGGGCTGCATGTGCCAGGGCCTTCCCAGTTGCTCGCATCCATATTGACCTGGTTCATTTTAAAACATATTACGACAACAATCATCATTTTATAAAATATCTTTAACCGATTAATGTAAATCATTTGTACTAAAATGCAAAAATAATACTTTTTAAATCCCAAGAATAATTCAATTAAATCGAAATAAATATTTAAAAAATAACTCAAACCAATATAAGTAACGGTTACAATTCTTACCTTGAGTAGCCCTTCCGCGCTGACAGTTACCGTAATGTTGGGGCTAAATGAAAAGAAAAAAAACCGTGGTAATATCAACATGCGGGGTGACAGATCAATGGAAGCAGATCGTTGGCCTAATGATTAGTTGCATACATCTATCAGCCCAATGGGGTTGAAAACACAAATCAGGATAAATATATCACGATTATGCAAGGGATGTTTTAATATATTTTGTACCAGAATTCACAAACAACAAAATAAAAAATCAATTACTGATATTTCGTTACGCAAGTTACAATAAACTGAGAGAAAATAAGAATAGCAAATATTATTAGAGTTAGTTAATAAATTAATAATTAATTCAATTATAAAGAAGATATTTGAAAAATACAAAAACCACTTTGGACATATTTAATAGAAGCACATAAAATATACAAAAAGAGTACAGAGGTTTAATGTTTTTTCTTTATGAATTCATATTATCAATTATTTGTAATGAATGAAGAAGCTCTTGTCAGACTCAGTGTAGTCAGACTTGTCAGCTCGTGTAGACATAAATATCCTACAACATTGAGTGTAAAATTAAACAAATAATTATTAGCACTCGCCGTTATAAGATCATAAAGCGTATTAAGTTATAATTAACTAGTGTTACGGAACACTTATTGTTATTCGTTTATAATCAATTCTATATGTAAGTGTAACGTAAGTGATATGTAAGTGTAACGTAAGTGATATGTAAGTGTCACTTAAGGATATTTGAAAAAGATATAAGTGTTCTTGCCTACGCGTCAACTTTGTTCCTACATTTCTACTACAACATATTCCGTTCATGGCCGTAGACATGCAAAATATTAGATACGAATAATTATAAATCTATATTATACTTCTTCATAAACGCCACAACCATGTATGCTGTACACTGTTAATATAAATAAGGTAATATTGACACAGGACGCACTAACAGCCGTGGCTGAGTGTTAATTTACGGATGGAAAGTTTTTCAACTTCTGTATTTACTTTGTGTATTAAGCCAGGACACAAACCGTTTTATACCGAAAAATGCAGTAAAAAAATTCAGTCTGCGTATTTATCTAAAACACAAACCGTCTCGAATTTACTCACATGGCAGTTAATTTAATATTATTAGCTCATTTCTGTTTTATCAGTTTCGGAAACACTGGATGTGGATGTGGATTGTGGATTGTGGACACGCAATGGCCGCAACTTAACCGAAGCAACCAACAAAACTAATTTATTTCTTCTAGTTATAGTTATTTCGGTATTTCAGAGTCTCGGGCGCCCAGAGAAAAGGAAGAAGATGCAGAAAAAACAAAATATACATTTTTATAAAAAGATTCAGTCTAAATTAGTTACAGTCAATTTAGTATTTGTTAAACTAATTCATTTTCATGTGAATTATATGAATTTTAACCACAAAGTTAATATTGCTAATTTTAAAAGTATAATTCATTTTCATTCATTCAAAATAAGTTTCGTGCAAAATCAAGTTATAGAAGTAAACAGGTTTTAATTCGGTTATTATTTTTTTTATTACACCAAAGTTCCGAACGTATCGAAAGATTCATCGCGTGAAAAGGACGATATATAAACAAATTCGGTGAAATGCAACTTCTGGACCGCCGAATTATTTCGTTTAATTTCAGGTGGTGCATGTAATATTCATGAATTGGGGTCGTCTAATAATACTATGTGCTTATTTAAAAAAAATATTTGTTTTTTATTACTAAAAAAGGACATACTATTCAATAGATTTTTTTCTGCTTTAAAACGTCAGTATCGCTATCGTTTTCCTGTATAATATAATTTTTGGGCTTAAATAATGGAATGTCAAGATGAAAAAAACGTACATTTTTGACTCATATTTGTTTTCGCCTCCACATCTACCCTACGGTCCCAACCTCGCTCCGTCAGATTATCACCTTTTTCCAATCAAATGCGTGGCATTACTGGCAAAAATCAGCTTGAAAACTATATCGACAAATTAGTTGAAAGATGGGATGAAGTCTTGAATAATAATGGATAATCATTGAAATGTTGTAATTTTGGTTTAAAAATTAGATTTAATAATACATAATTGAACAAAACCACAATTACCTATTAGACAATCTAATATAAATATAAATCTTTATGGTATAATTTTGTACAATAATCATTTTGTCTGTTACGAAATATTTCATATTTTTGAAATTAGCAAAATTAACATTGTGGTTAAAATGAATTATTTTTATTTTTTTACATTGTTTCATTAATCACTTATTGAGTTTAAATACATCTACCGGTTTCGAAAAATACCATTTTCCTACCAACTCTATTGACATCCTGAAGAAGAAAATGGTAGATTTATTTAAATTCAATAAGTGGTTAATTCAAAAAAATTAAAAATTAAAAGATTAAAAGACACGACAACTGTAACAAAATTACCTGTAACGACTCGTGTACAAACTTAAGCCCAAAAAACGAAATCAAATATCTTGGTGTAATTATTGATCAAAATTTAAAATGGCACAGTCACATTAACGAATTAGTGAAAAGAATAAGAAAATGTATTTATATATTCATAAGACTAAGGAATATTCTAAGTATAAATAATTTAAAAAAGGTATATTTTGCTATTGTTCACTCGCTACTCCAGTATGGAATAATTGGGTGGGGAGGAGCATATAACAATATAATGAACTCAGTAAAAATAATACAGAGAACAATTATTAAAGTGATATTAAAAAAAGATCAACTTTTTCAACACAAACACTTTTTGCAAAATTCCCAGTCCCCAGAATAGAAAACATTTACAAAAAAACCTCAATTAATCAACTAATTAAAGAAAATAACACTAGAAAATTTGAAACAAGCACATCATTAAGGTTTAAAAATAACTTTAAAATCCCTAAATGTAACACCAAACACTATCAGCAAAATTCTATATATTTAGGGATAAAAAATTTCAATAGCCTCCCTACACAAATTAAAGAAATAAAGGATATAAAAGAGTTTAAAAAGAAACTAAATAAACACTTCAAAAACACATAATTTGGTCAATAAACAGTATTACAGAATACTTCAGAAGCACACAAATGGACAATGAACAGAACATGTAAGGTTAAAATTGTTGTAGTGTAACTCCCTCTCCAAGCACAAGAGCTGGTCTCTTTTTTGGAGAGGTAAGCGAAAAAAACAAAAAAAAAAACATGTATGTATGCAACCATATGATGTATGTAACCATATATTAAAATTGAATTTATTTTGCCAATGTATTTTTGCAATGTATTTCGCTAAAATTAAATAAAAAAAAAATAAAAATATTTCAAAATACGTACGCGAATAATTTCATAATTAGACGCACCATTCGAGTACGAAGGGTATGCATGAGAGAAAGTGACTGGGTGCTCCGAGAACGGTACAGGATGACCGGAAAAATCCAGGGCCGTTGCGAGATGACCCGGTAAAGCGACTTGATAACCGGGAAATTTCCCGGGATAGAAACATAGTGACCTGTAAACGCACGAGGATCGCTTGCGGTGGTCCGGGAAAGTTCCACTTCCGGGATACGCATTGGCCCCATACGAATATAATACAACTTAAATATGCGGGATCGGCGCAGGGATGGAGCATAATGACTTTATGCCGAGCTTGAAAATAAAAACAGGTTTGAATATGAATTAAATATCACAGACCGTCTGTTCTGAATAATTACAACTTCACAATAAAAATGTGTTCTCCTAATAATAAAGTTGTATCAATGTGTCCAAAATTTAATAAAAATGAATTAATAATTCTGGCGTGCGCTATCAGATTACTCAAAGGTATTTGAGATTTTGTAAAAATAAGGTAGATGGCTCTTTCAAATAATTGAACGATTAAATGTATCAATATCAAAAAAGTAACATATGGGTTCGAAAATAAGTCGCTAAAAATATTGTCGCTGAAGCATAATTGGATAATGCATCTTCCCCGGTTAGGAAAGAGATCCAGGTTCGAATCCCGGTGGTGCAAAAACAATATTTTTCGAAAAAATTGATTTTATATGTATATTTTTCTAATGAATATATTTAATTCATATTTAAAATATCACAGACCGTATGTTCTGAATAATTACAACTTCACAATAAGAATGTGTTCTCCTTAATAATGAGATAAATTTCAGTACAATGTTCACGTGTTGAGATTTTGATCTGAAAGTAGATTCAGGAAGCTTGATATTGACTGAAAAAAACAAAAACTCAAACCGATGTACAATGTTGTAAATGAACCAAAAAAATTTACAAATGTCTACAAATTTGTTAGACAAAAAAACAGTAATTCCTTGTTAACTGTTGTTGGGATTCAAATTCACTAAACTGACGATTGGAACATCAATGGTTATTTGATTGACGATGGATAAGCGTGAAGTGAGGTGAGAGACGCAAAATCTCAAAGAATCTCATGGGAGCATAATCCCTTTCTCAGAGATTGCATTGAGTGAAAATCGTTTACGTGAATATATACTATTGTTTTTGTAGAGTAGGTATTCAGATTTTACTAAATGAAATATGCAAAACTTTGTATATAGGTATAATATTGTGATGGTTTTGCTCTCACCACACAGATATGGCCGGGTAACAGATCACCTGTGACACTCATATAGTGCCGAAACGCACCGACCAATAGCGGATTTCAATACATCACCACGGACGAGTCCTAGGAGCTAGCCAAACACTTTTACGTAGACCGTTCTTTCATCAACACCACAAGGGAGCCATCAACTTTATTCTTCTAGTACACGCCATTGTAAATCATCCCGCAATAAACGTCAAGTTTTGTAAGTTCTGTTTTATTTAAATACCATGTTTTAGACACAGCATAAATACTAAGATGCACATTAATATATTCTGCCACATTCATCAATACGCGTGTGACTAAAATAGAGTTAGGGGCTTTAGTCTCAACATGTACAAAACCTTTTAATCCGAATCGCATAACATACAAATGTCGGTCGCTCCATCCGAGTGACTCGATAACTCAGATTACACAATTAAGATCCTCACGAGTCAATCACACGACATCCTTTACAATATTAAATGCAAGGCGTGCAGATAAAGAATTAAAGAGCACGCGACCGAAGCAATGCACTCCGCTAGCACAACAGCGTCTACTATCGCCGCGGATATGCCGTCCATGAATGGTTTGCAGATAGAAGCGAACATGGCGAGTATTATAGACAATAACACAATGCTGACCGAGATGTTTGGCAATGGTGACATCATATGTATAGAAAGTAGCAAACAATGGAGCGAGGACGTAGTGTCGCAGTGGAATGCCCGAAACGTTTTCACGTTAACTACAGCCATGTGCCTGAACATAGTCAGTGAGCATTTCATCTATTATTTCTTATGTCCTTGATCAAATTTTTATTTGTACGTGCAGAATTTTATGTTATTTTATATGTATTATACATGTACAGGGTGCGTCGTTAGAATCCAGACAAAATTGTATTTGAAGTTCCCTCTATATTTGAATTCAGGATTAGGCGCTAGTTAGCGCTAAAGTTAGCTAATATGTCAGTAAGACTTTCATAATCTCAAAATGGCCGAGTTTGTTAACCGAAGCATGGAGTACGATTGAAAAGCGGCGATTATAGAAAGCTTTCGTGGCGGAAGAACTCCCACCGAAATTATTAAATTCTTCAGGTACCCAAGATCGACTGTATATGACTGTATGGGACGCCCATAACACCAAGGACGTACTTGTGGTAGGCAAGACCAAATTTTCGGTCAATATCCACGTCCTGAGCGTCGACTCAAGACGGTGATGTCATGCTGCCGCACTTTTCCAGAAAGGCAAAACGGTCACGAAGGAGGTTTATTTAGGTCCTGGGGACAGTAGTAAAGCTATGGATGGAGACCGTATATCTATCAAAAAGATAGAGCACCCGCTCACACAAGCCATTTAGTGCAAAATTGACTCTCTGACAACGTTGACATGTTTTGGTCGAAGGACTTTTGGCCTCCTAACAGTTCCGACCTAAACCCTCTAGACTACTAAGTGTGGAGCGTAGTCGAAAGACAAACCAACAAGTCTAGGCACTCTAACGTCAACTCCCTCCGGGCCGCTATTGAGGCAGAGTTAACGGCCATGAACCGCGATCAGTTGAAAATAGCATCCTCGCACTTTAGGGCGAGGATCGAAGAGGCGATAGAGGCGCAGGTTTGCTATATAGAATTAAAGTTCCTGGCAAGGATCCTTTAAATGAGATATAAAAGGATTTTTTGGTATCTTTGTATTAATTATAATCAGCGGCAATACTAAAGATAATTATAGGTGACTTTCAAAGCTTGATGGCTATGATTTTTATGAAAATAATGGTTTAAATACTTTAATAAACTTGATTCCTATTTCTGGTTTTAAAAGAAAAAAAAATTGAAAGCTCTCATTTTTTAAACATGTAGTTTAATTTATTATTAGTATTATTAAATATATTAGAATTTATCAAGATAAAATACAAATTATTACTTTACCTGAGGGAATCTCATTTCTTCGACATGTCTTGGCATAATCGGTTGACCTCCAGGAAACTGAAAAGACAAAGATTACAAATTATTACTTCGCTGATATCAAAATACACTATGTTGCTGAAACATATCAGTGATCAACCAAACAAACATATTTTGAATCTCTTTAAATTTTAAGATAAATAATTGACATACAATATTTAACCAAAATATATATATTTTTTAGACTTGGATTCGGTTAAAGATTTAACCTAAAGAAAAAAACCAATCACACAGGCTTTACTTAAATTTTACATATTTTGGTGTTATTTAAATAATTTTTCCACATAAATGCATTTGTAAATACAAAGCTTAAATAAGCAACTTTTTGCAATAACGTTTTTTGTCCGGATTCTAACGGAGCACCGTGAATATATTATATATAAAATATAGGCTGCATACAAAGCTAAGTAGGTGTAGTTAAGAACACGCTACATTTTTTTAATGGTTTATCTTGCATCAATCAAATATTTTGTGCCTATTTAAAATTATAATTTTTTTGTAATAATTTTGCTATTAAATTTTCTCGTCATTATTAACGAAACATCAATCAATATATTAAACTAATTCCTTATTCTTACCAATTATGTATGTAACATATATCCTTAAAAAATACATATTTGATTTATTTTTACCATTCATAGTCAGTACATTAATGAAAGTAGGCGTTTTTAGTAAAATATGTATAATTAATAAAGTCATAATTAAAATGCATAATTGACCTACGTAATCCGCAGCGAAAAAAAAATAGGATAAAATAAAACAATAAAAATACCTCCTCCAGCGGCCGAACATTATTGTGGTATGGTTGAGGAACCATGTTTTGCGGCACCTGAAACATTTTTTTAATAAAATTATTATCAAAATAAAAGCAAATGTAACAGTCTAGTATTTATTAAATTTTTCATATTACTGATTTACATATTTTTATATTACTGATGTGATCGCTCTGACCTTATTACGTAATGTAATTAATGATATAATAAGATAGGTATATATTATTTAAATCTATTATTATTGAATAAATAATTTTCCGAACGCGGGCCATGTGATATAAAGGTCAATAAATTTTTTTTAATATGACCCGCCAATTTTTCGGACTTTGACTCAAATGATAATATTTTACTATTAATAAGAATTGCAAAATGGGTCATCACTGTTTATCAAAAATCCCATTTTTGTACGGCGCGGCGTCACGATGAGAGCATAAAAGAAAATTGAATTAAAAAACAAATCAAGAATTATTGAAGTAGTTATTACTGCACAGCAAGGCGTAACTAAAAATTAATTTTAAACCATCTCCTTTATTGTAAATAAGTTTTTCTAATACATCATTTATTTAGATAATTATCATTAAAATTAGTATTATTTCTATGTTCCAAAAAATAAAACAACATTTCTAAATTTTTTTTTATTATAATAAAGTAAAATAAAATAAGATAATTTAAAAGTAATATTTATAATACTCGTATATATGATTTCATAATAATACAATCATAAACCGTATATCTATGTTATTAATCATTTACTAATTTCTGTAAAAATGTTATTATTTTTTTTAAAAGGTTTTACATAAACTTTCTTTAATTTTTTAAACAAATAAACTAAAATAAGACGAAGTAATAAGCGGCAATACTAAAAATAATTTTATAAAATTGACAAAAACGTTATTCTACAACTCTTATAAAAGTGTTGAAAGTCACTAATAATACCAAATGATTTCTTATGGTATTATAGGTGACTCTCAACGCTTGATGGCTATGATTTCTATGAAAATAATGTTTTAAATACTTTAATAAATTTGATTTTTATTTCTGGTTTAAAAAAAAAAAAATTGAAAGCTCTCATTTTTTAAACATGTAGTTTAATTTATGATTAGTATTATTAAATATATTAGAATTTATCAAGATAAAATACAAATTATTACTTTACCTGAGGGAATCTCGTTTCTTCGACATGTCTTGGCATAATCGGTTGATCTCCAGGAAACTGAAAAGACAAAGATTACAAATTATTACTTCGCTGATATCAAAATACACTATGTTGCTGAAACATATCAGTGATCAACCAAACCAACATATTTTGAATCTCTTTAAATTTTAAGATAAATAATTGACATACAATATTTAACCAAAATATACATATTTTTTAGACTTGGATTCGGTTAAAGATTTAACTTAAAGAAAAAAGCTACTCACACTGGCTTTACTTAAATATTACATATTTTGGTGTTATTTAAATCATTTTTCCACATAAATGCATTTGTAATATAAATGAAGTTTTAAAAACCCATATAGAAAATTTATGGAAGGTAGAGAAAATTTCTGGTAGATGAAACTAGATCGCGTGGAATATTACCAACATTGAACCGACTCGGATACAGAGCCCATCCCTGGAATGCATACAATTAGCCGCAGATCCACGATCCATGATCCAAGATCCACGATTGCTCTCAATGGAAGACGTAAAATAAAAAAGTAGTTAAGGGATGCCTAGTGATTTTGCTCAAATCCAAACAAACCTAATTGTTAACTGGATTTTGACTGGGTTCTGTTAAGCAAAGCCATCGTTCGTGACTTTATGCTCATCAGTTATAATCAACTTACGAGTTATGCCTCGAGGTTAAGTTTTATTATTCCAAAACTAGTATCTCGCGTTAGCTCTTTCTAATCAGTATGTTTACCTCGATAGCGTGCAGGAGGCATAAATTATACTAAATATGAATTAAATATATTAATTATAAAGATACACATATAAAATCAATTTTATCGAAAAATATTGTTGTTGAGCTACCGGGATTCGAACCTGGATCTCTTCCCTAACCGGGGGAGGTGCTTTATCCAACTAAGCTACAGCGGCATTATTTTTAGCGACAATTTTCGACCTTATATGTTACCTTTTTTGAAATCAATACATTTAATCGTTCCATCATTTGATAGAGCCATCTACCTTATTTTTACAGAATCTCAAATACCTTTAAGTAAATCTGATAGTAGACGCCAGAATTATCAATTCATTTTTATTATTTTTGGACACATTGATACAACTTTATTATTTTTTAGGAGAACACATTCTTATTGTGAAGTTGTAATTATTCAGAACATAGGTCTGTGATATTTTAAATATTCACAGACCTATGTTCTGAATAATTACAACTTCACAATAAGAATGTGTTCTAAAAAATAAATTATACTGTTAAAACTAATGTGTCATTTAACTAACTGTCATTTATACTATTCTACTATTTATTTATTTGTAATTTTTGACTAATATTTATAAAAATTAAAGTTTACGCATTAACTGTAATATCATCTTATCCATATAATATAAATTAAAGATATATAAAAATAAAATATATATAAAATATTAAAAATATAAAAAATGGAACACATTTTTTTAACTATTTTAAACCCCTTCATGTAAGCAACAAATAATTATTTTTACTAGATGTTAACGCTGGAAATAATTCAGCGGCTTTATTTTTCTTTTTAAAAAGCCTCCAAGCGAAATATTTCATACATTTAGATTATAAACAAATCCATCCATAATAAAAATAAAGTAACATTTGCTAGTGAACTTCGTAAACTACAAGTTATTTACGTCGTCAAGGAATACGGCATCAATTGTCACGCCTACTGCACATGAGCTGTACTACAAAAATATGCTAACACTACTTTTAACTACATATATAAACACAAACCAACACATTTCAAAACAACTTAAAATATAATTACCATACGGACAAATACACATAACCTACAAGCCCCAAGAGCACATACAACATATGGTTAAAGGAATTATAAATATTTTGGGCCTAAACTATTGAATAGGATGCTGAAAGATATAGCTCAATTAAACTGTCCCAATAACATGAAATTGAAAATAAAAACTTGGATTCGTAATATGGGTAGAACTAGTATTTGTGCATTTGCCCAAACAAACTGATTTAAACCTTTAATAATTATTGTCACATATTTATTCAAAATAATTTATTTGTAAGTCAATTTTTTTATTTTTTTAAATATACTTGTAATACTAATTTATTAGTACAATTGCTTGTAAACTATGCCCGTCTCAACAAAGAATTTCTCTAGTGAGACGGGCACAACCCAACCTCATTTTTATTTTTATATTATATAATTATCAATAAATAAATAAATAAATTATCCTTGAACGCAAAATACGATCGTGAAAACAAGTTTAGTAAGATAGTAAAATTCTTGAATTAGTAAAAGAGAAAGATGCGCGCCTCTAAGCCAAGTTGAAAAGCTTTCAACTGTTATTTTAAAAATCAGAATATTTCCACTACTGTTTAAATTTGTGCGTGTTTTTAATAGTATGTCTCGCCTGGACAAGTAGTCTAAAGGGATTCAGTTTTAGAAAATAGTAATATTGAAACTGGGATTGCAGAGAGTCTATTATATATTATTAAAGAAACACAACGCTGGCTATGAATAAGTATGTGGATAGTTTAGTTTCATTGAATATGCAGCAGATTTATTAGCCATACTTGCTGGTAGATGAATTTCGTTCAAATGTTTCAGAATGTATTTTATTTTGATAGTCAAAATCGCGAGCTTAAAAAAGCTTGATTAAAACAATTTTTAAATGACAGGATCATTCGTTATATAATTATTGGTCAAATATATTACGTGTATAATTTTCTTGCGCAGAGCTAAATAATAAAATTTTCAATATAGCTACCTTTCTCAATGTATAGGTAATACATATCAAGTATCGTAGACCGATAAAATTTTGGAAAATGTTAAGAAACTAATCGACATCAATTTTTGATTAAGTAATAATTTAATTTCAACAGAAAAGTGTCCGGCTCATAAATTACACATAAAAAGCTCTCTTACACAAACCAATAGGATCAAGATCAAGGGAAAGACCGAGAGAACAAAATAAACTCATCAGTTAATGCCTCTTTCAGATCTGATGGATAAAACTGAATTAATACCTTTGAAAAAGTACCTAAGGCCTACCATAATCCTAAAATGGCCCTGTATCTAACGTGGACCCTATGCACCGCATTCTCAACATTGGCGTAGTCACGCCACTGCCAATGAAGACAAAATTCTGTCGTGTAGATTCAAATTCAAAAAGTAGAGGGTGAATATTGTGTTCCATGCCGATTTTATATGGCCGCTATTTTGGTTTGGAAGAAATTTATCGTTGTCGTAGATAGTAGTTAATTAGAATTTAATATGGAGCATCTAATGCTTCAACAATTGCCTGATTTGACGGCTCCAGACTATTGTCTGTTTTCTTGAAAGGAAAGGTTGACGCCAACAACAATTTCGATGCTACAGGATAATATTCGAAATGAAATTGCTGAAATAACACGCGAAGTGTACGAGAATATTATGAAAAATATAGTTAAAAATGCACGAATTTATGCCGTTTGTCAGAGGCGGTCCCTTGGCTAATATCACATTCCATACATAAGTGTAATAAACCAAATAATTTACAAAAAAAAACCTAATTAATAAGTTGTATGTTATTAAAAAACAACATCGGCCTGAAATATAATATTCACCCTGTAGAATAACAACTAAAAAATAACTTACTAGTTGATTGTGAAGAACTTGACCCGACATTTCAGCCTCTTGAATAGGCATTCCTAAAAATAAAATGAAAATGAAATTACATAAATTTTCAGGGCTGAATTTTAGTAATTCATAAGGTTTACAAATTGATTGATACCCTTTCAATTTAAAAAATTATCTGAAATCAGTCTGCATTAATTAGTTACTTTCTTTTATTTAGATGCATTGGCGTAACTACCAGGCGTAAGATGCAGTTAAATTAGGATGCCCCAGGAACAATGTTACAATGTTGAGCAATAGTCTAATGTTAAACATTTTATAGAAAATTATTGTATAAAATAACAAGATACACAAAAATTATACAAAATATTATGTAGGTAAGTCATAATATGACCTAAGACATTATAAAACTAAAATTATAATTGTGAGAAAGGAAAAAGAATTCAGAAGAGTTCAGATATTTCATAACAATTTGGTGTCGTTAAGACTAAGATAATTTTTTATTTATTTATATTTAAAAAAACAAAAAAGATGCGAATACATGTCATATAATACATGTCAAATCAATATTCTAACTATTTTTAAAGTAAGCTAAACGCTTGTGCTATGAAAATAGGATTAACTCCTGGAACGAAGCTCGAACTCCCGACCACTAGATCACTAGGTCAGTATCTTAAACACTAGACCAACAATTGTCATACTCATTTAATTTAATTGTGTGAATAAAAAAAGAGAACTAACGATACAATCAAAGAAATCTAATATAAAGTTAAATTTATAATTCTAAATAATTTTCTATTAAGTATCAAATTTAATTATTATAAAATATATAATACTTATTTTAATCTTTTTTTTAATAAAAAATATATTTGGACAACTAACAAACAACAAAATTATGCATAGTCTGTGGTTTAGTGTTAAAGTGTTAAGGCTCGTGTTTACGGATGAGAGTTCTCTCAGATATTCGACTGGAGACGAGATTCAGGTATACCTGGTATTCCGCGCGAATTAGATTAACGTACACTTACTACGTACGTTACTTCTAGAGATCAAAGTCTCATTGAGAAATCATGGTGGATAAAGTATTGGTTGACTTAACTTAACACTCGCCTGGTGAACAAGTGTCCCTGGGTTAAATAGTTGACCCGAAAGATCACAAAAAATTGTTTGAAAAATAGTAAAAATATTTAGGAATTTTAATTTTTAATTTGTAAACAAAATTTAAGAATAAGAAAGATGGAAGGAGTTTTGTTCATTTATATAATTATAATTAATAATTTCATTATTATTAAAATTCTAATCTTTAAGTAAGTAACAGTAAATATTAAGAATAGCTTACCAAAGTTAAAGCGATCCACGTTATTGTTCATTGTTAGTAGACTTTTTCAACATCTGTAAAAAATAAAATACAAAAATAAAGAATAACAGCGAGCTTGTATGAGAAGATGTATGAATGTACATGTGGAGAGAGGCAGGACCAAAGAGTGTGGCGTTCTATCCTCTCTGCCTACCCCTGCGGAAAAACGGCGTTATAGTAAGTCAGTTATTAAATTTAGCAGTTCTATTGAATTTTGACAATTTTTAATATATTTTGACTATGATTTTGGTGTGGAAACAAAGACCCTGGAGGCAAGAGAGAGAAGACAGATTGATGCTTTTGAGATGTGGTGCTGGAGACACATTTTGCGCATACCATGGACGGCGAGACGCACGAATGTCTCCATTATGCAGAAACTGAAGATCAAGGACATACTCTCAACCTGCAGCCTGAGACGAATCCTTAAATTTTTTGGACATCTTGCGAGAAGGGAAGATAGCTTGGAAAAGCTTATTATGGTGGGCTACGTCGAAGAAGGAGGAAGAAGAGAAGAGGGAGATCCCCCACCTGTTAGTCCGACCAAGTGAAAAAGGCATCAGGCACTTCTCCGATGATAGCCCTAAGATCTGCCGGTTACCGAGACAAATGTAGGAACATGGTCATGGAGATTCTCAGTCAGGAGAGATCGACGTGGATGGATATTAATATCTAAGCCACCCCCATAATTCAAGAATATTCCTAATTGAAGATACAAAATATTTCAATGAAATATTTCAAAACCAATTTCGGCTACTGTAATTTATTAGAACGATCATTAGAACGCATACATATTGCTGACCAATCATGTTACGCAATTAAAAATGGCGACAATAAAACCAATCAAATTTATTTGATATACGATTGACAAAACAAAGGCAAGGGAGATGTTCTCAGCAATGAAATCGTTATTATTAAATGTTCATCAAAACAAAATAATAATTTCATAGGAATTATGAATCCTCGTTGACAAATAAAAATTAGCTACGTCATTGATGGCGTCCATGATGAGCACACATTAACAAAATGGCGGACAAAATGGCCAGAAAAATATGCAAATAATAAAAATGAATAAAGACATTAATTGATTCAATAATATTTCATAAACAAAAGTATAACAAATATAAAGAGAAGAGAAAAATAATAACACATATAAATACGCAAGAACGCGAAGAGATCGCAAAGAAAATCTACGCGTTCCCTTATATCGATAATCCATAACAAATTGAAAAACTAAATGCTTTTACCTCGTTTGGGCTCTGGAAATTATTATCGCAGGTATATTATGGAGAAATGTTTAAATTCCGTTGTATGATATACTGCCGTGTTGTATGATAAACGCCACGTATGATATTCTGCCACGTTTTTGGTAATAAAATAGATATTACAAAGAGTTCCTAACGAATATTAAAAAAATATATAGATATATCAGTAAAAGGTTTAAAAAACTAAAGGTTTCTACGTAAAATCATGATTTTCTTACTTAGTTGATCTTGATGATGTTGGATGGCTGATGGTGGCTGATGATATCTCGAACCTGGTAGCTGGAGATAACAAAAACTTCACAGTAGCGTCCAAACGGTCTAAACTTCGGGCTTAGAATGAGAAAGATATTTCACCGGAAACGCTCATTAGGCATAGATCAAAAAAATTATAGAAAAAACTAATGAGATAAGAATAGATTATCGCGTTGGACAATCAAAGTAGGTACATAAAAAAAAAATAGAAATTAATGATATATTATAAATAACTATGATTTTCAGATTTCATAGTTTTCAAACATTACATTATAATATGTAATTATGTTCTTTGTTTTAAAATACGTACATGCACTTTTTACCGATTACACAACAAAGTTTTCTTGGTTTCCTTCGAGAAAGTCTTTGAATCGAAATATATGAATTTGTTAATATTTTTGCACACTTCACTTTAAAAACCGAAATATATAATTAGAAATTAAAGGGGTAAGATTAATTTTCCAATCTTTCGCAGAAACGACTTGTCGTTAACGCTTTGCCAATTGCACTCTTCGAAATGGTAAACAATGGTTTATCGTTTCAAACACTGATACATCTTGCTACCTTTGTGATTCTACGACATCTGTGGAAGAAGATCATTAATAATTTAAATAAAATGTCTACTTTAAATAAATTATATGTTGTATTTAGCACTTCGCTTTAAACTCTGTAGAAAGAGATAATTTTTATTCATAATTTAAATATAAAAAATACTCATTGCATTGCAAAAAAGCATATATTCCTACACGACACTTAAATTTTACAATAAATAAATTACAATTTTTTCCGCAAGGTGTCAAATTGAAATATTTTAATTATTTTACATCTATACAATTTTATATATCTGTGTTGAGATATATGAAGTGTGTAAAATATTAGTAAAATTATTTTGTAACACTATTTCCCATGCATAGTGTCCCAGTGCCGATTAAATGATTATACCTTTATGATTAAAAATTAAATTAAATTAAAATTAATAATAATAATATCATATAATATATTATTAAAAAGTAGGTACTTGCCTTCTTCTAAATGCTTTAATATCTTAAAAAAAACTCTAAGTGGTCTTATGGGCTATGTTTCTGAATGCATTATACATTTTAGGTAGGAACCTTTTAATGCCATTTGTGACAGTTAGCTGGATTATATTGTTTTTTTTTACAAACTAATCAATTTGTTAACTATAGTTAAACGCAAACAATTAGGTATTATCCCGGTAGCGTGATGACAATATTTTTCGATAAAATTGATTTCATATGTATATTTTTATAATGAATATATTGAATTATTATTTAATTATGTTGAAGTCACATTGTTACATGGCAAATTCAATGCACTGAAATTATTTTTTTTATAATACTACAACATGCCATAAAGCCCGGACCACCGGTTTCAGTAGTCAATATTATGCCTACTCCTCTATGAGGGCTGCTAATAATAATTTAATTTACATGATTGGTAAATCAATATCTATAATAGGTTATTGAAATGATTTATGTAAACTAAGTAGAATATTTAATATCCGGATAAAACAAAATTAAAGAAACAATCTACTAACACTATTGATATTTTTTGACAATCCTAGATGTCACTTTTGCGATTAATTAAATTCTGTAAAAGCTTTATTCTTTTTTAGAATTGTGTTTGTAAAGAGAACTTTAGAACTTAAAATTAATAAAAATATTTTGTGCCATCTGTGTTCTTTTCATGCCATGTTGGGAAAATATTAATTATATGAATTAACCGATTAAGAATAAATTATACCCAACACTGCTAGTTTTTATTCATGTAGCTTTTTAAATCAAACAAATAATTATATCATAGTTTTTTAGGAAATATTTATTATTAAACATCAATTATAAGAAAAAGATATTTACGACGATAGGTAATTTTTAAAAATCTTTGTGAATATTTCTAAAACTTATTTTGTCTGCAAAATATATGTTCTTAAAAAATTACGTTAATTTTTTTAAAAATAATTATATGAGAAATATTCCTTGAGCTTTTCTTGTAATATAAATAATATAAACCACTGTGTATTGCTGTTTACATAATGAATTATAGAGTACTTAAAATATTATAGTATAATGAGTATAAATATTTTTCATGAAAATATTACTAAACATTTAATTAATAATGTATTTTATTAGTGAAAGCAAAATTAATGGGAGTTGTGAATCTTAAACCAGCGAATTTGATTGTATTTTTACTGTAATGTTTGAGTGATTTAAATAAATATTTAATAAGTCACCATACTGTGATAATGGTTGAAGAAACATATTCAGAATTATTATAACAGAATTGCGTGTTTGAACTTTTGGACATATCCTTCGGAGAGATGATGGCCGGGAAAAACCCCAAAAATTGATATACCTCCGGGGAGGTTTATATACAGCAATGGAGAGATAGAGGCTAATGATTAGGAAAAAATATAAATATATTTAGAATATTATGATTTAAAGAACTACTAAAACTATGTCTTTGGCTACAATAAATAACTATGACTGAAAAAAAATTTATAGTGAATTAACCCCTGAAATATATATAGAGCAGAAAGCTTATGTACGGGTTAAAATAAAAATAATTTTAATAATTGCACGTATATTTAAAAAAATATATATAAATTTGATACCTTAAAGTATCGCATTTTAGTAAAATGTACAAACTAAAAATATAAGTCATTAAATGGGAAAAGGAAAGAAAAACACAGTAAGTTTTTAATAAGTATATTTGAACATTTATACCTACATATATGTTAAAATAATTAATACACATGAGAAATTGTTTAATACGCCTTAAGCACGCTAACTACATTTTACATTTATAAAATACATGCATTGTATTATTTTAACAAAAATTTAATTTTTAGGATTCTGTAAATTTGAAAGACCGGAAAAAATAAAGAAACTTTCTAAATTGTATTTTTTTTGTTATGAAAACAATATTTTGACTATTTGAGAAGTAAAAAATAAGTTTTACTTCCATGGATTTTTTATTTGAAATAATTATCAAGAATATAACTGAAGACTATATAGCTTTAGAAGATTAACATAATTATATTAAATACAATCTATTATTTAACATGATAGATCTTTATGTTAGGTTAATTTATTTAAAAACATTATAATAAATTTATAGAACACTATTATGCAAGATTTTGAAGTTTTGAAATAAAAAAAAATTCCGTATCTTCCATATGAATGTATAAAGTATAATTATTTTTTAAATAAGATGTTCATTCGCAAAATTATTATTAAAAACATAATACTTATATTATACATGAACATTAAATAGCCACTAGGAAAAACTAAATAATTATATTATAAAAAATCTATGTATGAGTAGATATACTGAATAATATATGTATTACTAATAATCCTTTAAAATACTGAAATATTGGTGTAAAATATTAAATAAGCTCTCTGGTACCTAAAAGTTGTTAAAAAAATATATTTTACCCCTAATAAATCCTAGTTGGCTCTATAATTAATTCATTGATATTATAATGATAATTTATAGTTTTAAAAATGGTTTAATTAAGTTTGGACTAGATGGACATATTTGAATGACAAAAAGTGCTTTTTAAATAAATTTTGATCATTTTCATTTACATTAGAAAGATATTTGTCTTATAAGTTTGAATAGTTTTTAATTAATGTAAATAAGAAAACAAAATGAATTTTACACCTTTTACTGTTTATTAGTTTTATATTATACAGTTTTTATCATATCCAAATATGATTAAAAAAACCTTATTCAATATAGTTTCATAAAAAAGAATAATGCAAAAAAAAATTAATAGAAATATATAACTAACAATCCATTTTATTTCAAAACATTTATTGTATAAATTTGTGTATTTCTTAAAAATATTTAATTCCTCTTTTATCTTAAGCCAATTTTTTAATTTTCATTATTTTAAATACGAATTTATGAATTAGAAGCAAAATAAAGATTATTTTATTTTTATAAAAATGCATCTAAGTTTTAATCAATACGAAACATGTCAATTACTATCAAAACTATACTATACTTAAGTACCAAAATAATATTACTAAACGCTTTCTAACCATATGTTTTCCTAACTCTTTACTCAAATTATTACAATAAACAATACTAATGGTAATAAACAAGTTTAATAATTATCATAATAACTAACAAAAACTTACAAGCGTTTAGCATAACTTTCAATCAATAAAGAAGGATCTGGGAAGAATATTTGTAATATTAGTAAAAAATATTAGTATTCTTATAATCACAGATATTTGGTGGCTCATTTTTTAATTTATTTCTAACTTAAATCAATAATATTTCTATTAACAAACTTTTAAGAGAAACTGCTTTTAAATTAGTACTATTGGATTAAAGAAACATTACAATAGCAACAGAAAAATGTTTATATTTATTATTCATTTAATCCAGTAACAAAATTTAGTTGACATATTAGCTCAAATTCTAAAATTTCTGTAAATATTAAAATCTCGAGTGTAGAAAGTACTTTGTTGAAATATGCATCCGAACACTTCGTTAGTTGTAAAAATTAGAGTTAAATTAAGAGTTGTATTAAAAGAGCGAGATTCAATTAAGGAGAAAAGTCATCGTGAAAATTATCCAATGATTAACGTAGCTTGAAGTTTGTGAAAGAATTTAATTTGTGAGGATATTAAATAAAAGTATAAAATATATAAAAGTATATTTGAGAATTGAATTAAGTGATCTTAGTAGTGATAATTAAATAAGTTAGCGAGTAAAAACAACAAAAAAAATCATTTGAATATAATATAACATTGGTCTAAAATAAATGGCAGTATGAAAAAAAGAGTTAGATGGGTCAGGAAGAAAGTTCTGGCTTGGTCAAGTATAAAAATATATGATACAATGAAACAAAATAGAAATATCAAAAGATTAAAGACCGACTATCGTGTATACAAGTATAAACACTGCATGTATATATATAAAGTCTTATTAAGCTTATAAAATGCTATTATTTTTAAATAGTTTGGACTCCTTAACCCAGAACAAACATTCCTTGAAATACTTTTACGATATAATATTCGACATAGGAATTGTGTAAATCAGCGTATTTAAAAGTTATAAATGCAAATAACATACAATATTCAACTCAAAATAGATTTATCGAATGTGGAAAAAGGGCAGAATACAATTTCTTTAATAGAAAAATTTCATAAAAAACTCAAAACACTTGATACTGTATTTTAATAAATTCCACTATAATTCAAACATTTTTAAACTTACATATTAATAAATTTAATCTGTACTTAAATATGAAAATTCTTAAAAATTATTGAATTTAATAATTAATATTGAAACACTCAGTACGTTTATGACACCTTACGGATTTTTATGTAAATTTTAATGTTAAGGTGTATCTATCATTTTTTAGTACAGTTTAGTGCAAATCATAAACATTTTTAGTCTTCTTCTTAAAGTTATCAAAAAATGGCACAAAATGTTGTACATAACTAAAAGCTACTATTACAAACTTGTATATTAATATACGATATTACATTAAAATAGTTTTTTTTTTTTTTGCCAAATCGATCTCTTACCATATTCAAGATAATTAATGGATCTAACCGTAAATACAGTTTGTTTGACAATATTGGCTTAAAAATAAATATATACCTATGTTAAAATTTAAAATTAAGGTTCCCATAAATAACTACTAAGCAATGCATTTGTGATAAAAAATATATCCAATATTATTTTACTGCAGTTGAATTAATTGACTGCTGAGTTAATTTTATGGTTTAAATAATTATAAATTTTAACTTGTAAACAAAAATCATATTAATTTTCTTTAACATATATCAGAGATTTTGAACTATCGGCAAACTAATTATAATAATACAAGGTCTACGTCCATGTGAATTTCTAATAAATAGTCAAAATTGTTCCAATTAGTTGTTTCAATCCCTTAGCCAGAGGCTTTCAAGAATCAATAAACTATTTATCATAATGCTGCATTAACACATATGAAACATAAATCTATTTATTTGATATTTGTTGGTTTTACGTTGGACCGGTTGATTCATTGTATTCTGCATTCAAATTATAATAAGCCTGGCTTGCACTATCGTTAAGGGACTTTCAAGATAAGTCCGTCTCTTTCATCCACGTGTACAAGTCATAATACCTACTCATGTTCATGAAATGGGTTTTCTGGTTATATTACCATTTTTAAAATTGTTAATATAGGGAATCTGCCCTTTGATTTTCTGAGCATTCAATAGAAAATAAAAATCGTTTTAACCAGTTATTACAACTCTTAAAAATGGTTAAAACATTACTTTTAATGATTTATTATCTTAGTGTGACTTATTGAGGTTCTTCATTGGGCGAACCGATTTGTGGGCATCAACCTTCCAGCACTCTCGTGAGAAGAGCTGCAAAAAAAAAAAAAACTATTAAATATTCTCATTTAAAATTTGAACAATGTCCATGTAAGATTATATTAATTATTGTAATTATAATATTACGTGTTCATGATTAGATTTGTTGATATCTAAATGAAACATCATACGGGCCGTTAGGTTAATTTTGAATAAGGGAAAAAGTAATGTTTATGTATAACATAAAAATATAAATAAATAATATTGAAAATGAAAGTAATGCTTAAATATTTAAAAATATTATTTTATAAAATTCATTGCATTATAAAGGTTAATTCTTAAACATTTCTGGGATAATGGGTGGGTAAACGATGGTTTCAAAAATTATTTTACTTTTACTCAAATGAAAATTGGGCACTGAAAAATAAAATAATAACAAGTAAATAATTGAAATTAAACATATGATTGAGAATAGCATTAAAGTGGAACAATGTGATTAATAAATGATAAATTAATGTTTCTACAGACAAATATTTCCGATTGAGGTTTCGTTCTTTCCCCATCGCTTAATATAAGTATTTCTAGAAGATATCTGAAAGTCTTATACAGATTAATCTACTAGATGAACAGGATAAGCGAAGACAAAGAAGATTCATTTTTGATGAAATCTCAGTAAATTGTGGAGTTGCAATTTTAGTACATAGTTAAATAAATTAGATGAATTACTAAGAAACATACAAAAAAATATGTTTACCGGAAATTTCTCTTGCTGGAATAATATTTCAAATATGACTGGAAGAATGTTCCATATATGGCCAAATGGTTATTACGATCGTTATTATACTGTCATTAGGCGGTATGACATAATTTGTTGTGGTATTCGGAAAATAACTTTTAAGTTTTGATATTACAATGATTAAGCAACTTGTATTTATTGTTCAAAGTAAAGCAAGCAAGAACTCCCAACAAACCAAACAATAAAATTCCAGCAATAGGATTATACTTATGTGGAGAGCGTATGAGTTCATCCGCTATTGTACCGGGAAACCAAAAAGAGAGACAAGTTGGAGTTGGCCGGAGTGGGACGCACGGGCTTGCTTAGTATACCAGGCTTGCAAATTAATCTTTTTTAAAAATAGTATGAGAGTTTTTGCAGAGAAATAAGAGGAGATTTAAAAATGTAAATACATATGTATAAATGTTGATTTAAAAAAAAAGTAATAATTATATAAAGGTTAGATTAGATTAATTAATATATTATTTATTATAATTGTGTTATTTTTATTTCTGATGCTCTGATGAGTAAATATCACTAGGAATTTCCAACGAAGAAGTAAACGAAAAACAATAATTTATTCAGAAATACACAAAAGCAAATACATATGCAATATTGTAAAAGTATTCGTAATTTTATTAATTAAATTGTTACTATGTAATAAAAACAGCCCTTAGCACCATTCAGGCATTTTCTTTTATCTATTGTGTGCGGTGAACTTTCCGCAGTGGATTGTGAATTTTCTCAGAACCGTCTGAAATACGCAATTACGTAAGATAGAGAAATGGAATAGCCTGCTTATTGTTCATTGCAGTATTGGAAAAGGAAAAACTCTAGAATTGACTGGAACTATTTTTGAATAGTCTACTCAGCTGTTGCTACGCCGATGACATTGATACCATCGCAAGATCCCAAGACGATCTTCATAAAGTTAGAGAAATAGCATTTTTATAATGAATCAATAAATATCAAGTATATACATGCCAGGGGATTGAATTAGCTAAATACCCTACTTACTGTCAGAAATTATTATTATTTTTATACTATTAACTGACACAAATAAAACTAACGAAGAGGTGAAAACTGGTACATGACTATTTCAGAAATGATGTCCAGAAAAAAGAGTATCAAACAAAACTTTGATAAGACCAATGCAAATGAATAATGAAAATACAGTATGTTTTAAGGAGTATACATTTTTATTGTGATGTTACATTTTCAGAGCATAGTTTTATGATATTCATCACCAAATTTATTTGAAAGAAGGACCCACAAGGGAACTTTAGGAGCTGACAAAGAAAATGGGGCGTGACGCAAGCATTATATACCAGGAAAGTCACAAAAGCATAAAACTAAGAGATCTTTGATAGTTACATAAACAACAAAGTGAATAAACTATTGAAATGATTGCTGAAAATAAAAAAAGATGAAAGATGAACCAAAATTGAATTGGGGGAACAATATAAATAAAAACCTATCCATTCTTAGCAACTCAGTACAGACATTAGTAAAAGTGTATTCTAGAGGAGGCAAGAACCAATACCATATTGTAGAACCAGGAATGATAATATAATATTTTTATACAAATATTAATTATGAATATTGTCTCACCTTATGTTTAGTATTGGATCTTTCAACTTGAAGTTGACGATTGTCATCAAATACCTGAAATCATATAGGTGTTATGGATTAATATAAAGAAAAATTTGTTAATAACAATAATGAGGAAAGTATATGTGTATGTACGAATTTTTGTAACTTTAATAGTCCATTTTATACTTTCACATAATTACTATAGTCTAACGGAAGTGACAAATTGAATATTTGGTAGTTTGTGAGTTTCTAGTATTTAAAAATCTAAAACGTGACTAAAAATCTTACATCTGGGAAGAATTATAAGATTCAATAGTACTATGTTTTGTAAAATAGTATTCGACACTATTATTACTCCCCACACAAACTACGGCAAAGGTATTTTATTTTTAGCTAGTGAATAAGAAAATAATATTGAGAAAAAATAGGTAAATTCAAGTCAGTGCAATACTGAAAGAGAGAAGTTTAAACAGAAAATATATTTCAATGATATGGTATTTTAAATACTAATTGAATGTATTAATTAGAAAGATATACATTTAAAATCAATTTTATTGAAAAATATTGCTGTTGCTACCAGAATTCGAATCTAGATTTCTTTCAAATCCGGGAAAGGTGCATTATTCAACTATGCTACAGCAGACAGTACTTTTGACGACAAATTTTCTAACCTATATATTACTCTTTTCAAATTAATACATCTATCGTTCCATTATTTGAAAGCCATCTACTTTATTTTTACGGAATCTCAAATGCCTTTGAGTAGTCCGATAGGAGACGTCAGAATTAACAATTCATTTTTGTTAAATTTATTAGTATTTCAAATATCACAGACCTTTGTTTTGTGTTCTCCTTAATGCTATGGTATTTATTCATAAAATCAGCAAATATCAGCTGAATTTATAAAAAAAGATAATTTTTCTTATAAAATAATTACGTTTTGAGCACGAACATTATACAATAATAAAATATAGTATGAGACTGCCATTTAGGAAGAAGGTGTAATGTCAGATGTACAGTAAAATGAAGATGAAGATTTGCAAAGAAATGGCAGATGATATAAGAAAGGAGAAGAAATTAAGTAAATATGTGAAATATAAGTTTTAGAAAAAAAAAATATTGATATTATTTATATTATAGCATATACACATATATAAAATTATGTATGCATTAGATTAAGAAAACACTACTATAATATAATACTAAATCTAACCATTCTCTGAAAAATTCATACCACGCTGATAGATCAAAATACAACTTTAAATGATTTCGAAAAGTAAACTGACCATTTGTTCATTTATTGACCAATTAGGTCTAAATATGTATTTATAACTCATCAACAAACTATTTATTTAAAAAAAATGGTTTCAATATTTAAAATCAAAAGAAATATGATTATATTTTATATATAATTTTATTCTAAAGCTCAGAACATTAAGTATTTTTTGTCTTCGTATCTATCTATTCTACCAAGATAAATTTGACATACTTAATAATAGTTAGAACTTAATTGATTTATTATTCTTTTCAAGAACACATTTTTGTTATGAAGGTACAATTTCATGTCATAGTTCTGAGGTATTTTTAATAAAATAAAATAACGAAAAGAAATAAAAGAAAGAAATACAGAAAAAACTATTTGTTAAAAATATAGTAACTAATAATATTTTTACAATAAATAAATTTTTCTGTATAACTTTCTAGTTCTTCTAGATGGCTGTTGGTCGCTCGGTTATTGTTGCCTGGCGTCGGCACCGTGTATGTTTATGGCAGTTAGAAGTTCTGTTTTACGCACCCGTATATTCAGGGTGCATTCAGGGTCGTCAACGGTAATGATGACAGTGGAGGCAATATATCTTCACAAATTTGTATTAATTTATTTTACGTTACTTGTTTTTGTAGTGCAATATATTGTAGTTAAGAAAACCTAAATTATGATAAATCTTTGTTTTGATTCTTCACGGATTTAATCCGGTTTAAATTAAAATTATGTAAAATATGTATTTTTGCAGAAAAAATGTTGTTTTAAATAAAAATAATTGATTAATTATTTTGTCTCACCTTTTTCTTGTACACCACAAATGAGCTATTGTCCTGGGTTGCCTGAAAATATTTTAGATTTTTGCGTTAAAATTAAGTAATCAGAAAATTATATTAAAAAAACTTTTTTTAGTTTTATAAAACAATTTTTAAACACTTTCTATGCTAAGAAAATATAATTTAATAATGCTTAGTGTAAATAAGAATCATTAAAAATCGTAGACAAGTATTTCTTCTTCAAGTAAATAAGCTACATTTAATCTTATGTGTTATCATATTTATTCAATAAATCATTTGGTCTCGGTTAAAAGTTTGAATCAAAATAATAATAATATATTTGCGATATTATGAATAAGACAAAAAACACATTGCAATATTATTCTTTTCTACCGATAACATATGGTCAAATTTAATGGTAATTTTCTAATGCTATTAACATAGAGGGGTTTTGGTAACTTCGTATTCCTATTTGCATAGAAGTGTTTTGGTAAATTTGTATTCCTATTTGCATAGGAGGGTTCTGGTAAATTTCTAATTCTATTTGTAAGAAGTTTGAAAATTGCTCTTTCAACATCATATTTATTATAATTTTAGTGAAAATACATTTTTATCATGATGTTGAAATTTAAAAATGTAGAAAATTAAATGACTGAATTAAGAAAGTGTACAAAAATTTTATCTTTCTCATTAATGAATTTAATTTGTTTTATTACTTGTTGCTTACACTTTTCACATAAAAAAGGTTTAAAAATAAAACTTGGAGCAGCGAGGAAGATAAAATCAAAATTTTCCACTTAAAACATATTAAAGTAATTACGTTTTTTCTTTATAATATCTGATAAGTAACTCAAAATTTATGTGTTCACTTTGATCCGAGTTAAAACTTACGCAAGGCACAATTTTTGTGAACTGAGTCATGACAAAGATTTTATGGACTGACCCGATGTATCAGAAAATCATTTTACAGAATTTAATTATTTTTGTAGTTTTATTTATAATACATCTTTTCAAAACACAAAATGTATCTTTGGCTGCCATCGTTTGATGCTGGCTCTAATTTAATACAAACATTAAAAGTGTTTTCACAAAATTCTTATATTTTATCAAACAAATATAATAATTTCTTTTTATTTCTATACATTTACGTTGTACGATACAAAAATACGTGATACTAAAAGCCTTCATAAGAAGCGAGCCTTTTGTACTGTATTTAAGCTGTTTTCCATTTAGAGGTCGACATTGTATATTTGTTGTTTTCAAATTTTTATTTCCAAATACTTTTATTTTTAACATTTTATATTCTATAACTAAAACCTGAAACAACACTAATCGCTAACGTGTATAGTCTGTACGCATAAAGTATATTTTATTTTGTGTGAAAGTATCCAAATAAGTATAATATTGTAAAGCATTTTCTTTCGTTCTCTATATTTTTGATTTTTTCTTTTCTATAGGTAAGATGCTTCACCGATGGCATCAAAGCTGATTTCTGTGTTTTGGTCACCTTCAAATTCTTAATTATTGATATAAAATTAATTAATTTCACATGGAAACGTGGAAAACTAGGAAAAAATCTAAAATTATTTAATTTTAAAAATCAAACACCAACAAGCGAGGTTAGAAGATATATAATATTTCACATTAACGCTTTCTGCTTAGGTTAGCATATCAAAGTTAGTATCTGAAGTAGGAAAATCAAAAGGAAGGTGCAAAATCGTTAACGAGTTGGAAATCCGTCTGTTTTCTTTCAGGTTAAAAATTTATTAGTTGTCACCAAGTATGTATAAATAATCATTGTATACTTTTATCGACTTAGATAATATACATTTTGAATATTATGAACCTGACTAAATTACAAGTTGAAAATGCTTTTCACCATTACTAAAAAAATTACTGCATGAGATTTTTACAAAATAATGTTAAGTTTTAAGTCTACGTACTTCAAAATAAATATTTGCGAATTCTTTACTTTTGTTTCAGACCCTAAATCATCTAACGAAAAATAATCTGGCCTTTTATTTTTTATATTTTATATATAATTTAGAATCAACAGAATATTTCAATTATTCTAAACAATCGTACAACTACGACTTTTAAAAATTATTATATTTCTGACATAGTTAAAATTATACACATAGCTTGAATATTTTCAACTCGTGTTTTGAATATATATTCAACATTAAAATATTATATACTGGGTGTGTTATATCTAGTGAGTTGTTTTACCTCTTCGTTGTTGAAATTGTCGTGATCCAAAGGCTTGTTGTTCGGGAAAATCTGAAATCATGAAGAAATAATATGTTAATATATTAAACGTGATATGTCCTTGTGTTTTAAATTTTTAATTAATACAAACTTTTAAAATTTAGAATTACATTTTTTGTAACGATTATTAATTTGACAGTTGCAGTCTTTCTACTCAAAAGGTGTAAATAACCACTAAATTAAATATATTTGGGTGACGACTTATTCAGGTAAAGGGGAGGAATTTTGTGATCATATTCCCGAATAGTCTATTACTAAAATGATAATTATAATATTTAGTTCACTTAAAAAATGATAATTATCATATTGAACCACAAAGTCACTTCCATCATAATTAATAATATGAGGTATATTAACTATTTTTTGTAATAAATAAATAAGTTGGATAATTATTTTAAACAAATAATATAAAAAAATTGTAATATAATTTAAAAATTAAGGTTTTTATCAAACAATGTAAATATTAAAATTATTTACACACAAATACCTCGAAACTTTTAGAATAAAACAAATCTGTTAAGATTTATACGATACTTAAATATTTTCTTTATCATCTTATCCTCACTCATACATACTACATTTTTACAGCATCTTCTTCCTTAATTCTATTGACTATGCTATAAACCGATCTACGTTATTGTGCATTGATTTATCATTTAGTCATCTTTTGTTCTTCGTTAGTTCTAATTGAGTACTTCCTTTGCTGATCTATATAGGCTTACTTTGATATAGTTCCATGCGTAGTCAATATTAAGATCTAAATACTAATTTAATGTATTAATTATAAATATATACATATTAAATCAATTTTGTCGAAAAATATTGTTTTTGAGCTACCGGATTCGAACCTGGATCTCTTTTTCCAATCCGGGGAAGTACACTACTAATTGTGTTATAGCGCCAGTATTTTTCATGATAAATTTTTGAACCTATATGTTACACTTTTTCAAATTAATACATCAGTCGTTCCATCATTTGAAACTCATATACATTGTTAATTTAATTACAACTTCACAATAAGATTGTGTTCTCTTTAATAATATTAAGATCATCTACTCTCTTTTCATTTAATATTTCAACGGTTTTTTTTTTCTCCAACAAAATCCTTTTGCGTCTTTTAACTTTATTAAAGTGATGAATTTTGTTTTCTCTGCTTACACTCAAGGAAATGATTACTTAATATTTTAGCATCACAGAACATCCCTAGTAGTTACCTTAAAATTAATTTCAAGATTCTATTGTGTTTAAAAATGTATTAGATGTAAAAAGGTTCCATTCCAGACACACTTAAAACGAACTATTCCGTTTTCTTTCCTCTCTCTGTCATCTCACGTTGTTAATAACTGACTTGAAATTATCTCTTTATGAGTTCTGATCCATTTATTTAAATTTTCATCCAAAATTATTCTTACGTTGTCATTTTTCACATCAAATACATCTTTTGCACTTGCCGAAAACTCAAATTTAATTTCGTCTTTATCTGAGTTGAGAGGGACAAGGACGACAATAAAAAGGGGTCGAAAAATTATAAAAACATAAGATTTAAATAATCTTACCAATTTGTTCTCAACGTAGTTCCCAGCGATGAATGCATGGTGATCTAGGAATACCTGAAAATATATAGAAAAAATGTGTAAATTTTAATGAAATTAACGTAACAAATAAAAGCGAACAAAACACAAAATTATATTTATAATAGTAAAATTGCAGTTTCAGAACACAATTTAGTGATAATTAAAATTAGATGAATACTCAAAAAAATACCTACTAATAAAAAATATAGATTTGTTGTGAAGTTGTATTTTAAGAATATAGTTACAACAAATATAGAGCTGCCACAAAGGCGCTTTAAATAGGAAATAATAAATATTTCACAAAAAAATCAATTTCCAGTCCAAATTTACATTTAATACCACAAGGTACCGTCGCATAATTGGTAAAGAATTCCATCGATAATATAATATTATGGGTTCGAATCCTGTTTCGAATAAATTTTTTTTAAAATTTAAATATTGTAATACTATAAAATAAAAAAATGACAAACAATAAATTAATTCACCTTTTTTACGATGAACGACATAAAAAATAACAATCAGTAATTACATAAAGGGACGAGATTTAGATTTTTTATATCTTGAAAATATTATTGTAGTCAATTATATATCTTACTTAAATATTAGATAATATTACTAAAAGTTATTAGATATTTTTCCAATATAACTCTTAACATAGTTATTGTTACTGCGCCTAATTGTATGCAATACAAGTAACATGGCATAAGTAATATACCATAAGTATGGTATTTATGAATGTGTGTTTCATGTCATATTTTGATTACAATTATATAACATTAATCCAATTGTGACATACTCATATAATAATGTTGGAACTAGTTTTTTCCGTACATACTATGCTATGCTTATGCTAAAATTTCGACCTATTTTACCAATATATGTAGAAAGCAGTACAAGTTATAAACATAGGAAATATTAAATTAATTAAATTTATCTTTTGAATTTATTAGTAATCTTCCAATATTATTATATAAATATATATAGAATAAAGGTTTAATGATTAGTGGAAGGTGTTTAGATATTTGATTCACAAAATTATTTATGAATAAAAATCTACGTCAAAAATTATTATTATTATTTTGTTTTATTGTGTACTATATAAAAAATGACTTATATTATTTTTTTTAATAGATTTTTTATAATCATGCTTATTAATTTTGTATTGCATCCATTATTAAATGCAATTTATTTAATTGTATTTTTATTTCAATATTGAAATTAGCATTATGGTTCAATTTAGTTTATTCGACACCCTAATGAAGGAAAAGTTATTAGTTAAAAGTGAATATATTAAATTTAAGTCATAAAAGTGGTTAAAAACAATTTTATGAATAATTTATATTATTGACGTATAATGCTTTATTAATTAATTATATTGTTTTTAATTTACAGATTATCAACAAATCTGTAATGACCGTGATAAATTGTTCTAAAATGACATGAAATATTTTTTTAATAATTAAAGTACTGAGTATACAATAATAATTCAAGTTAGTGTGACGAGCAAGATGTTCACACTTATTGACAATTCAAAAGCCATAAATAATACATAGAGAAGTCGTGCTCTCAGGTATAAAGTATGGAGGGGAACAGATGGGTAAAGTAAACATAGTAACCATCCAAACACGCGCACGGCGACCGGCGATCTGGTCCTGTCATAAAAACCGAACGTTTAAAAATAATATATGCAATACATAATACTTACGTCAAGTGATTTAACATTAGGTGTTTTCTTTGGTTCGATGTAAGCATCATCCTTCAGGCATAATATCTGAAATGTTAATAAGTTAAAGCAATGTGAATCAGAATGAAAAAAAAAGTAATATATCGCATTTTAGTACCAAATAGATGCCACATTATTCAACTTTTTCACCCAAATCATCACTACTATTCGAATATACACACACAACGAGATGAGTCTACGCCCAGGGAATATTTCATATGTGATGGCACCACTCGGCAATAGCTATTTTTTTAAATACGGAGTACAAATTACAACCCACAAAAGTATTTCGAGCTGTAAAATAGAACTGTATATAAGAGTGCAATAATAAAACAAAAGTAAGTATGTAAAAAAATGTCTTCTACTGTTATGTATGAACATCGTGTTTTGATTATAATTTTTCATATTTTAATTTATTTTATTTTATATTTCACGTGATTTGATTAACATATTCTGTGTAGGTAGGTTATGTATTTTTTATATGTTTTTAAATTTTTAGGTAGATACCATGAATTTACAAAGAAGTTTACGATGAGTAATAATTAAAAAATGTATTCACCATGGTAACGAGTATGACATATTTTCTGTCATATTTTTGTGATATATTTTTCTGAATTGACGCTGTATTGTGAAATTTCTGATAATTGATGAAAATTCTGTATTATGAAATTTTGTGTAAGAAGGAGGGAGGTGCGAGATAAGATGTTTACACGTCAACAAAATGTGGTGTTTCGCCATATTACTTGTTTATGAGATATAAGTGTATATGTACCTGATTATGTACGTTTGTGTATTTTTCTGGAACCGATAAATCTTGGATGGCGAGGAACTGTAAAAATGAACACAATTTCTTGGAAAAAGAAACAAAAATATCTATAAAATAAAAAAAATCAAAACATTTTTTGACTAAATTGAAAACAGTGAATAAAAAAATAATTTTTTATTTCTTACATGGACAACATAAAAAATAATTTATGATAAAAAAAACAAAATAGATTAGTCGTTTAGAAACAAAGATGTAGCTAGTAGTATATTTGAATATACAATATATGTCAGTTTTCTTAATTCAATATTTTGATTAAAGATGGTGTTTTTTTCTTCGAATAAAAATATAAAGTGTGAGTACTTAAATTCACATTTAAGAATATCATTATCAAATAAAATTATTAATCCTGGCGTCACCTAAAATATTTTTGGGAACCATTCCATAGTTTTTTAAAAATGGGTTAAAATATGTATTATTTATACAGGATTAAGGCGGTAAACTTAAATAGTTAACGTAACCTAATGGTAACGCATATCTCGGGCAAGGTAAACTTTCGGGTTCGTATCCCGGTAGCAACCAAATATTTTTTCTATATAATTCTAATTGGTTAATAATCTGTATAAAAAAAATCAATTGCCAAGCTTGACTGTCATATTTTTATAATATAAATAATATGTATAAAATAATATAAAATGTACAATATGCTTCATTATACATTTAAAAAAATATTGAAGTAATATGTTCCGATTAATACTGTTTGTAATTTAATTCACTGCATTGTTATTTATCGTTAAATTAATGAATATTCTAATTTATTTAATATTACTTAAAAAAAAATTACATTAATTTGATTCCGTACGTCCACACAGCAATAATTTTATAAATACTAGTGAAGGACTTCAGAAAATAATGCTATGTGTAAAAATGAAAAGGACTTTATTTGATTGATTAATTAATGTACATCCGCCCTGACAAAGCTACAGGGGTATCGAACCGGTGGATGTCAAATTAATTAATGTGGTCTATTGAAGGTTATTTTTAACATAAAAAATATGTTTATTCAGCGGCTACTGGAGTACAAAAACCACTTTAAGAATATTTTGTATAATTTCTCACCTTTAGTTGTATTTTATCATCATCTATATCAATGTCAGGATCGCTACCAGGCCTCCCCAAAACCTTGTTGAAATTACAAGATTTTATAATGAAGTATTCCCTATTTGACTGTGGTGTCAAATTGTCATAAAAGAATTCAATGATGATTTTTATGTTAAAATTAAATTGCATTGATTTATAGTTTAAAAATAAATAACTATTTATGCACTCCTAACTTTAAATTTGAATACTGATATTTTATTTATTTTTAAATTGTTATTTCTGGTAAAATTTGTAGCAAGCTATGTATTAATAAAGAGATTAAGAAATTTTTAAACGGTTATTCTCTCATCTTATATGTATTTCTCGGTAGTAAAGTGGAAAACAAAACGAAAACATTTACTAAGCAGGGGTGATATGATGTGTAAGTTTTTTTCAAACTAATATTTATGCCAAATTTAATGCAATTAACAAAAAAAAATTACTTCAAGAAATAAAATACATATTTGTAATATGTACTAACTTAAAAGAGTTACTTATTATTTCCATGTTTTCATATTAATAACACTATTCTCACCTTGTTCATTTCATCATTTGGATAGTACTCGTATTTCTTGACGCCAAAGATTCTGCGGCCCAACCAGGTAAGAGATATCTCCGCAATGTTCTTCAGAAAATCCATAGCAGCGTTTATTGTTTCTGAAAACATTTATTTAAAACCATACTTAAATAGGAAACATAACAATCAGAAAATCTACACGATGGTTGACTTGACAAAAATGTAGCTTTTTTTATGGAAATATCGCATAATATTGAATTTTAACACATTGTGAAAACATATGTAGCGCCTAATTCCAAAATTAATATGCAGTTTTGTAGACTTTTTTGTCAGCTATATGCACAACATATTGTTTTTCTCAAAAGCCACTTATATCCATTGATATTGTATGTTAAAAATCAGACACAGTATATGTTGCTTTTCTCCCTAAAATGAAATCAGCCAATCTCACAATGCTTGTTGATGTTAAAATCTAATACGGCTGCCGGAACAATAAACAAAAAAAATTTTTTTTCATTACTTTTTGTATATTTGCTTTCAAAATATATGTATTCATCAATAACTCAAAAACATATAAAGTCGTTTTAGGGGGTTTTGGAATTAGGCGCTACATATGTATAAGCAGATGTGTAAATGGAACGTAAAATAATTAAAAATATATATTTTTACTAATATTATAAATAAATTGACGCTTTTTCCGAGACATCGAGCGTATAAATTAGCCAGAGAACTAAGATAACGGACGTGGTCCAATATACCTGCATTCTCAAATGACGAAGGGCTGAACTCTGGAAAAAAAGTGTTAGTCGTCTTTAAACTCAGATGAGAGGCAACAGGTGGATAATAAGGGTAGACGATAAAGATGTTGGCAATATCTTGAGGAGGCTTGCATCCAGCAGTAGAGAGACACAAGGTAATGAAAGTGATGAAATAAAATGCATATGGAAAACACCGGGAACATTTTCGTTAATAGTGGATAGTCATTGAGCTAATTCGTTAACAATATTATTAAAATATTAATATAATATAATATTTATAAATATTCAGTTTTTCATAGTACTATTAAAAAGGTCGGATAATAACAGTTTTAATTACGTTTCTTTTAAAAATATTGTGGAATGTTCTTGTTTTTACGCAGATGCCTCGCCTCTATGATGAAACTTTGTCAATAAAAGTGCAGCGAACTGAAATACTAGTATATCGACATCGTATACTTACACAGAATATAAGTTCCAAATTTGTCGGTTGATGTAGTGGAATAGTAACACGTTTCCAATAGGTCCAGGTTCGAATCCCGTTAGCAACCAAATAATTTTTAGGTAAATAGATTTTATTCTGTATATCTTCCTAATTGATTCGTTTAATTTGTATTGAATTGAATTAAATTTGTTACAGTCTTCCAGCCAGCGGTTCGAAGATACCATAAAAAAGGCTACTCTGTTGCAAGAGATTACCGTCAGGGCCATGCGGTCGATTAGTATTATTATTGTTTTTTAGATAAGAGAATCAATGAAACCGATTTTTAATCATTACTAATTATTTTGAATATACAGATTATCAACAAGTAATTAATTACTCTGATAGATGATAGCCCTTGAAATGACATTACGGCACAATACAAAAATATTTAAAGTCAATCTGGAGAATAACGTATTATTGTTGTATTGTGAAGTGGTCATTTCAGAACATAACTCTGTAAATTAATTTAATTACTTGGAAAGATATACAGAAAAATACTAATTAAAAAAATATATTTTGGTTGGCGTCGAGGTACGAACTAATTATAAAAGACTACAGAATATTTAGTTAGAAATTTTTCAAAAACGTAATCGGTTAATATGGCGAAATAAACGCGTTTTCAAGGATAGGAAAAGTCCCGGGTTCGTACCCCGGTGGTAACCAAAATGTTGTTTGATAATTAGATTTGTTCTGTATATCTTTCTAATTGATTAATTTAATTTGTATTACCATTTTTATGGTTAAAAAAAAAGAAACAATGTGAAAGGATAATTTTTAAGTTAAGCTACAAATTAATACTTAAGGAAAATAAACAAGATTTTCTTACTGGTAATAAAAACAATGTACACTTCATTTCAGATTGAATATATATTTATGTACTGTTATATAAGAGATATTAAAAACACTAAATAATATAATATAAAACATAATACATAATAATATAATATAAAACAATTAAATTATATAAGATATATTAAAAACACATTCGTTTTTACAGACCTAACCGTTTAACCGAGTACTATACAACCATAATCACACTACATACAAGACGTTCAGAAAGTCATAGAAATAGACGGGGAAACGTAAAATTATAATGGATATTTAAATGATCGTATTTCAACATATTGAATTTTTATAATTTATTTTTGTTTTTAACGGTTTAAGTTGAAATTAGAAATTAAGTTGAAAATTATGGACAACAAACAGGATATTAAAACTATCGCACAAATACAGAAGTTGGAAGGTTCCATGGTGAACCAAGTTTAATCACGTGGCATACGACAGTTTTCGGGTTATTAAAACGAATAGAGCGAGATTGGCTTTGATATACGTTCGAACGAATGATAACCGCGTACCTATAATAAGACTTTGCTTTTAAACTGAGCTTATTCATGAATAATATATCTAGGTTACCGTTAATGAATGAGATAGTAAATAAACGTTTTAGGCAGGAGAGAGGAACAAATAGCCTAGATTCGTATTGCAAAACTTGGTGTGAATATGGGTTGGAGATATCATTTGTAAATATGAATGGATAAAGTGGGTGTCTATTTTGTTATTATTATTTTTATTTTTTTTTAGATAATAAATAAAAATATGAATTTTAACCACAAAGTTAATATTGCTAATTTTAAAAGTATAGTTTGTTATTAACTGCTTTGTTTTATTCTTTAATTATTTCTTCTATAGGAATTTAAAACAAATATCTCTTCATCACACTCACTTACAATTCAAATTGGTCATAAGGCTGATTTGGCATCCGGCGAGCAGACAAACTATCCAGATTTTTTTTTTTTTGCATAAATAGAACACATGAAAAAATAAAGGTAATTACTTTACTAAACGCGGGATGTTCTAAAGCAATTATCTGTATAGTGTTAAAAGTTGTAATTGTTTAGAGGTAAATAAGTATAATGTTAAGTAAGCTATAAAAAGTTATGTGAAAAAAGTACAATCAGAAGTTATAAAATATTATTGAAAAAAAGTTATAAAAATATTATTGTCTGTAATATACAATAGTTGGAGATAAAAGTGTGTAAGTAGTTTGGTTAGCACAAATGAAAAATTAAATTAATTTTGCTTTCTACCCACATCAAGCGACTACTTTGTTATTTTTGGTTTGAAGTCGTTAATCACTTTAGATGCTTTAAGGTCTAGTGGCAATTTGTTATTTGTCTAGTGGCATTATGAATATGCGTAGTTCTAAAAGTTGGACCCCTCATATCTTGTTAATAGAGACAGCGACTAGTTTATCTCCATTGAAATTCTAGACTTGAGTAACGGGATTCTAGACTACACTAGACTAGACTTGCGGTATCTTTTGTATTGATATTCCCGTAGAATTCAGACACAAGTCAGAAGACTAGACCACGGAGAAACATATCGTGAGACCCTCAGCCGTTGTTGAAATACAATGCTTTTATTGGTTACAATAAAACAATAAAATTTATTACGAAATAAATTAATCAACTAAATTAATAACTAATAACTTTTCTCCACAATGAAAAATGTGATCTCTCAACTCATTATGCAAGGGGGGATAGAAGGCAGCGGAAATAATAGTGAAGGTAGAAAGAGATTATATTGACGGTGCAACCACAGAAAATGGTGCAATATGCAAAATATTGGTGATCGTATACATGATAAATCAACATGTTTGCCATACTTGGATAGAAGGCGACATACGTAGAGGAAGTCTTGTTTGTGTCCACGCTATATTTTTTTGTGTGCGCATGATACCAAACCGTGTGCACGCGCAAATCAGTACACCTTAAAGAAAACATTGGTGATTATATATATATATATATATATATAAATAATTATATTTTTAAGGAGAACACATTCTTATTGTGGAAGTTGCAATTTTACAGAATATGTAAAAGTATGTGATATTTTTAATACAAATTAAATGTATTAATTAGAAAGATATACACATAAAATTAATTTATCGAAAAAATATTGTTATTGCTACCGGGATTCGAACCTGGATCTCTTCCTATCCGGACAAATGCATTAACCGATTATGCTACACCAACACAGAGAGTTGACGACAAATTTTCGAACTTATATATTGCACTTTCAAATTAATACATACAGTCCCTGTAGCGACATCAATATTTTTTCGATAATTTTTTGTATATTTCTAATGAATACATTTAATTGGTATTAAAAATAATTATATATGTATTAAATAGAGGTTTTATTTAATTAATAATTTTTTTGAACAATCGCCATTTTAAAACAATGATGAGCTTACTCGACGGAATGAGATCGAATTTGACAAGAACTATGGCAGGTATTGCGTCCACATAATCAATTATACATAGGTATCTATCTCTCTTCGTTTCCATAGCGATAACTGCTTATCTCTACTCTTCGCGATGTTGGGCCTTGTTTAGTGCGACGAGTAGCCAGGCTCCGGCCATGTTTAAGATGTGGTCTATTATTGGATCGACCGTCATCCAACATTAAAAAAAATAAAATATTTTTTAATTATTTTAATATTAGAAAAAATAATACATTTTAGAATCATCAGTAGGATATATATATATTTTATTTAATATTTATTTCTTCTCTATGAGAGTAGGACTCGTGTATAGAGAAGGAGTATATACGAGATAATTTATGTTTTATTTTTTTTGGAGATAGATCTCTCGCCTTCCGTCACCAATTTCTCCAATGTATCTTCATTTTTTCTACACTAACGCACTTTACACGCCAACACCACATCTCGAAGGCGTTGAGAATGATTCTGTATTTTCTACTCAGGATCCATGTATTTAGTATTCAATAACTAATATAAATATGAATTAAATATATTAATTATAAAGATATACATATAAAATCAATTTTATCGAAAAATATTGTTGTTGCGCCACCGGGATTCGAACCTGGATCTCTTCCCTAACCGGGGGAGGTGCTTTATCCAACTAAGCTACAGCGGCATTATTTTTAGCGACAATTTTTCGACCCTATATGTTACCTTTTTGAAATTAATACATTTAATCGTTCCATCATTTGACAGAGCCATCTACCGGTTAGGGAAGAGATTCAGGTTCGAATCCCGGTGGCGCAACAACAATATTTTTCGATAAAATTGATTTTATATGTATATCTTTATAATTAATATATTTAATTCATATTTAAAATATCACAAATATCATTCTGAATAATTACAACTTCACAATAAGAATGTGTTCTCCTAAAAAATAACTAATATAAATGAAACAGTCAGTCTTGTTGCGTAGATTTGATTACAGCAGCGAATAGGACACGGCAAAAGATTAAATATGACTAACGATATTAATATACATATACACACGTCTTCCTTCACGTTCATATGATACCAAATATTTGTGAGATATAATCATAGCAATTTGGGTGGGAAGATATTATTAAACAAAAACAAGGTAACATGAGCGTTCTAAGTGAAACATACTTTCATTTTATATTTATATCGATTTTTGTGATAAATTTAATTTTGTGATTTTTAATTGAGAGTGATATTGACAAATTTTCGTTTAATTGAAGGTGTTTTACGTATGTGTTTCAACTGAATCATTTGTTATTAAAATTTTGCTACGATTTGTTCACGTCGGTTGGTAAAATATGATATTTCTTCGCTCGGTCGACTCCAGCCAGGACTAAATAAATGGTGGTTTACTTCACGAGTTTTAAGTATACACAAACAAATGCAAACACAAATAATATTCATCATACTGCAGTACCATTTTTATATCTTGTACCGCTGCGGTTCTTCGGCGATCGTAATTTATTGTATTTATTTGAAAGTTGATAATTTATGAGAATTTGAAAAGACAGTGACAAACAAACATCTAAAAATATTGTGGTTCATTCCTCTGTCCTATACAATATTTGTTTATGCAGCGGAGACTTAGATAGTCCGCAATAGTGACAAGCATAAAATAGATGCCTTCAAAATGTATTGCAGGAGAAAAGTGTTATGAATCCCGTAAACAGCACAACGCACGAATACTTTGGGTCGAAGAAGACCTGGAATAGTCCGCAATAGTGATAAGCATAAAATAGATGCCTTCAAAATGTATTGCAGGAGAAAAGTGTTATGAATCCCGTAAACAGCACAACGCACGAATACTTTGGGTCGAAGAAGACCTGGAATAGTCCGCAATAGTGATAAGCATAAAATAGATGCCTTCAAAATGTATTGCAGGAGAAAAGTGTTATGAATTCCGTAAACAGCACAACGCACGAATACTTTGGGTCGAAGAAGACCTGGAAAAGTGCCACAATAGTGGATATATGCATTGCATCCAGTTGGGGAGACTTTGGAGTCAGTTGTGAGGAACCTGTGGAAATGCATTATGAGCCGAGTATCATCTGAAATCCAGATCCAAATACCGCCCATTATTCTTATCCATTTTAACTCCCACTCGCACCACCCTTACTGCCAGACACACCCTTAATTACTGTCTGACAATGTTTTTAATTTTAGTTCAATTATATTATTGATAATGGGAAGATGTTTCCGAAAATGTTCTAACGTTAAATATAATAAAATATAGTGGAATAAAACAAAGCGTTTCAACTCAATTTACAAAAAATCATGGAATTCCACACAGTTTCACCAAAAACCTTTGAACAGTTATTTATTGTATTATATATAAAAAAAATACTTCAATCGGGTAATACAAATCTTTACTAATATTAAACATTTATTTTACAAAATTATAGCAATTTTCTCCAATATTATGTACTTACTTATCCCAATGCTCTTATGTCTGTAAAAAAATTTGAAAGGAAACTGCTTCATAATATTGGAGTGAAGTATCAATATTATATATTACCAACGTTCCTTTTTGTGATTTTAAAGAAAAGAGACATTGCACTCCATGCAAATGGCTCTAACTTGAAATCCATGCATACAGCCCTAACATCGTACGCAGTATACAACGCCTCCACCAGATCTCGAAGGTATTGAGCGTGTTTTTATTTTTTTTATTCTCAGGGGCTCAGGTGTTTCAACTCCGTACAGAGCTACGAAAAACACTAGGCTTTTACCGCCAACAGTCGAACATTTGCGTTCCACGAACCTCGGTCGCGCACCCTCTGTTTCTTGAGATTCCAGGTAGATTAAATCACTTACACGTTCGCAGTCGTCTTGCCTCTGTTTATTTCAAGCTCTTTTCCCCTCTCTTGTGGATAAGTTTTGCCATTTCGTCATCGCTGGTATTATATGCAAATTGAAAGTTAGAGAGCTTTTTGTCGCCTATTGAAACGAGCTCTTTCCCATCCGTCTAATGCCATCCTCATTATACATTCCCCATAGATATTGGAGAAATCAGAATAGTACGGACCGCTTCAAAGAGTGAAGGGTTGCGATGAAAAGTTATTAATCAATATTATTATTTAAATTTTTTTAATATAAAATGTATGATACATGTTCTAACTCTACTTGAGTTAGATTTCATTAAATTCTTAATAGATTAATAAATATATAATTAAAAGTTATAAAGCTGATTGCCAATACTAACGGTTACAACAGTGCGTTAATAAAAAAATTATAACGGTTACAACAGCGCGAAAAAAATTGCTACTTCACATTTTATATTAACTTTTATTATGTAAACATATGCTAAGGGCGTATATAATATTAAATATGTAAATATGTATAGTAAATATGTTAAGGACGTATCTACATATTATTAAAGTCGTAAGCTATATTCGGTGTTGTATATATGTCGCATTGTAACGATAGCCGTCACACACGGAAAGCGCTGTATCTCGCGAGCCTGCAAGCCATTTGGGTATTTTTGAATTTTGCCAGATAGCTGAAAGATAACATAATTTTTTTTTCCTTGACACTTTTTTTCTCCTCTTCTCGCCTATTTGTTACGACCGTTTAAGTTTAGTGAATTTATTGATATTTTTTTAAAATTTAGCCTAACATTTTCGATCACAAGCCTGCGAGTTTAGAAGCGATAATTATTTTAAAATATAATAATAATATTTTTTAAATTTCTTCTTCTTCTAATTTCTTCGAAAACCCTGATTAAGTGAATTTCGTGTTTTTGAGTTTTCCTCTGCGACATTACGACCAAATTTTTATTTTTATTATTCAAGTTATACAAAGCGTTAGCGCGGAATTTATTCTGGAGATTATAAACTCCCATCATTTCAATTTCATCTTTAAATTGTAAAAAATGCGTATTTTTTTTTGAAAAACGTACGGACCTACCTAGATGCGAAAAAACTGAAACAACCGACCCCGATTTGTATAAATCTCACGACCGCGCGAGGAAACAAATGCAAACGTTTTTATGCGATTTGACATGCGGAACGCTGACAAACTTTGCGATTTATGAAAAATGACGATTTTCACATGAGAAATTAAACATTTTCAGATTAGAAAACAATCTCTATACACTATGCGGTATGAACCGGTCTTTTAAAAATACCGTAATAATGAAGGTTTCGACGCGTTAATGCACCCTGAAGAATATTATTTGCCCAATACGAATTAAAAATAGTATTTTTATTAAATTATGTTTTAATATTATTTCATTATTATCAAAAATGTCGATTTTCACATGAAAAATTAAACATTTTTAGGTTTAAACTCCAGACTGTGCGGTATGAACCGATAATTTAAAAATAGTCTAAGAATACAGATATCGGTTCGTTTGACCACCATGAAGTGAAATATAAGCCGAATCCGAATTAAAAAGAGTATTTTTATTTAATATTATTGTATAATGTTATTTTACGACATGTACATTTTATTGGCAATATTTTACCGCAAAGTATCACGATATTTTGGTAGAAATGAATTTATTTTATTTACGGAAATTACTTTTTTTAATTTAAGGCTTCATATAGAATTTTCAGAATTGTAATAAATGATATGAATATAAATCAAAATTGAAAAATTAAATTTGGCGCGATGTATTACGTGTTTTATTTACAACTTTCAAACATAGATGTCACTATATATGCTGTTTGAATTAATAATCGATTTATATTAAATAATTTTAGTAACGCAAATATGTTTTTACAATATACCGAACAAAATAGTATTTTAAGATTTTCTACTATTAATATTTCTTAATAAATATAATTTAGTTTCCTCAAAAGGGTGGAGATTACTTTTTAAATAATGTTATAAAATACGATATATGAATTAATTTTAAATGTTTTTTTAAGTAAACAATGGGAGCAACGAGATGGGGTTTAAAAATTTTGAAATGCCATAAGAATTAAAAAGTCAATTTTCAAATATAAACGTTTCCGCGATGTTTTTGTCATGGCCGCTTGTTTTTTTAACTTTTATCGATAAGAGTGCTATTTTTATTATTATTTACACGATAAAAATCATTATCATCATCATAGTTTAAATCGCCACCTTCTTCTTTAATTTTCACAAACGACGTAGAGGATAGTACGGCGCACAGTGCAGATAAATGGAATGCTGCCTCTTGAATTGTATTGAACACATATGTCCAGTATGCCTATTATTATTTTTGAAATCAAAATAGTATGAATATTTTGAAAATAGTGTTTTGCGTCTTTCAAGTCTTATTAAACATATCGTGTTTGTATTATTACCGATTTTAAGAATATTATAAGGCAAAGTCAAAAATAGATAACTTTGAAAACAGCGGAGTTTACGAAATTTCATGCGCAGATTGCAATAGTAAATATATCGGAAAAACCTCTAGAAATATCAACATTAGGTTAAAAGAGCATCGTCGTTATCTAACTAGTAACAACCTTTCCGAACCACATCATGAATAATAATAATTCTTTTCATTCGTGTATTATTAAACGTCTCCATCCCATTTACGGGGGGAATGGTAATAAAATGAATAATTTTGAAAGTTTATAAATAAAACAGAATTTGAACTCGGGTATTAATTTGTTAAACAATATTACATTCTCCAAATCATCTCCTCTCCTTTCAATATTCTTGTTATAACCACCCCTCTACCTTCCATCAGTAACTCCACCTCCACCCCCTCCTTCTGTCAGTACCTAATAACTAATATGTCTACCACCTAAGCTTTCTTTCCTATTTATTTTAGTGTGTATTTAGTTTAATACCTCACTTGTCGATGAGAGTTACTATTTCTCTCGAAACTCGAGTAGTGCAAATAAACTCAAGTAGAGTTATACATTGTTTTATTTATATCCATCCATTTGGATGACGAAACTCTACAAAGTTAACGCCGATTCTATCAATAATATAATGTATGATAGATATTACCTTGTCCAACTGCATTATATCAATTAATCTAATAAATTATAAATAATTATTTTAGAACGTATTTTATATATTTGTATAAAACAGTATTAAAGAATTTTACCGTGTATTTTTTTTAAACAATAAAAAAATGTACGAAAGACAAATATGGATAGATCATAGATCGAACAAAGTTTTGATTTTTCACGCTTACAATGATGCTGAATCACGTGTTAGGTAAATAATAATAATACCATTCTATCAGCGTTTCTAGAGATGGATTTCTTATTCCTCGAAATATTTAGAAAATTTGTGGTTAACTTAGATTACAACATTAATTTAATGAAAATATTTTAAAACAATGGTTTTACCACTGAGCTCTAGTTTGGTGGTGTATTTGTTCGTAGAAATAAAATACAAATATTATGTTTTATTTTCACTAAGTTTCTTTTTAAATATTTTACTAAGTACTTCTATTTTATTTTTTATACATTAATTAGTATGATTAATATACTGTTTTTTAATGCATAATTATTATTGTCTGTAAGCTAATTCAAATTCATTTTTGTATTTTTATAAAAAAATTGTAATTATGACGCTATACACCACATACGTGTAAAAATAAAACATGTATATCCAGAAACAAAATAGTTAATTTTTGTATCGTGGCAAAATATTAGCTCTCGTTGAAGCAAATAATGAAGCACGATTATTTGATAATACTGCTTGTAGATCGTGCTAACATATATATCGTAACAAACTTCTCAAATAGCACGATATGAGGTAGTTTAAGAGGAAATTTATTTGGGCGCGCTGATCACGAATGCTGGTGGCAGAACAAAATGGTCAGGATATTTATAGACGCATACGACTACCCAAAGTTTCTATAAACCAACTTACGGAGAGAGACAGCGAAAGAAATCAAGAAACTTTAGTACGTTAATTCACGCTCTCGTCATTGAAATTTTCACGCAGCGGAGACTTGATCGACCCGCAATAGCGTAAAGCGGACAAGCGTAAAATAAATGTCCAAATGTATTGCTGGAGAAGAGTGTTACGCATCCCGTGGACAGCACAACGCGCAAACTCCTCAATTCTACCACAGAAAGACCACTGTCTACAGCAGTGAACAAAAGATTCTTCCAATTCAATTTCAACATCATCATCATAATCATTTTCATCCCCTTATTCTGGAAGGGTTGGAGGCGCAAAGTTTCGACAACGCGCTTCCGTGTTCCCCTATTTTACGCCGCGTTACTTGTTGAACATTCGAGACCAATCTGTCTTCATTCAATATTTGTTACTGATAATTCCAGATTAGTCAAGGGTAACCCACTGGTCGCTCAAGAAGATTCATTTTGATAGTTTTTCCACTGGCATTCGCAAGACGTATCCAAGCCACCTTAATTGAGATTTTTCTATATGTATAGGGTGTTTAGCGGAAAAATTGCTCGTAAAACATCAGGGTAAGTGAAAGGGATATTGTACGACGCGTGTGATTTGCGGGATTGCCAGTTGCAATGAGTCACTGGTCGGGAGCGCACCGCGCGTTCGCGGTTGAGCAATATTTAAAGTGCGGTGATTCATTGGTTCGTGCGCGTCGCGCTTTTTGTACTCACTTTAATATTCGACGAGTAAGTGATGGGCCGAGCACGCAACTTATCCTATGTTGGGTTCAAAAGTTCAGACAAGAAGGGACAATGATTAACCAAACTCCTCCGGGACCATCAACGTCAGCAGCGACGCCAGAACATGTAGCTCAACGTGAAATTATGTGCAATTCGCGTAAATCGATAAGGAAGATTGAAGCCTTTACTGGAATAATAGAATCAACAGTGCCCGTTATTTTGAAAAATAATACGGTTTCTCCCATACAAACTGCACATCGTGCAGTTTCTAAACGAAAATAATTATTCTTTACGTGAAACCTTAGCGAGAACGATGCTGGAACATTTTGGAACAGCACTAACGCTTGGAAACATATTGTCTACAGACAAAACTATGATAAACAGAACATGAGATACTGGTGCCTCGACAACCCAAGGGAACACCATCAGAAACGTTTGCATTGTCTAAAAACGACAGTGTGGTGTTCAATTTCTGCCGCGAGACAGTCACTGCTGACGTGTATTGCCAAATGATCGACGAGTTTTTGGTATCGAAACTGCAACCGTTTCCCGGGTTCAACGACATAACACAATTCCAGCAAGACGGGGCCACTCCACACACAGCTAGAGTTTCAATGGAGAAGCTGAGGGGAATTTTTCCCAATAAATTAATCAGCAAGCGCGGATACATACCTTGGACACCTCGAACACTGAACCTTACACTGTGATACTTTTCGAGTTCGAGTCGAGAGTCAAGAGTTCACAGCGACAATTCTTGAACAATTCAGGCTCTACGAGAAAATATTCGCCGTAAAGTTGCTGCCATTGAACCGACGCTTTGCTCTCGCGTGTTCACAAATTTAAGAGTCCAATTGCAAGAGTGTCTTGAGAGAAAGGGATGACATTTAGACGATATTATTTATAAAACGTAAAAGTCGCATTGTTAAACTCAATTTTGTATAAATAAAATATGAGAATAACATGGTGGTTTTTTAAAAAAAATCAAATATTAAACATGAAAATTTTCTGCAGAACACCCTTTATAAGTAAAGGGCTCCGTGCAAAGGGTCTCCCTTATCTCATTTTCTTATTCTCTCCGTGAGGATCCATATTTGGTCACCATATATTAAAGTGGGCCTATACACATATTTAAAACAGTCTGTGTGGTTATTGGATTCCTTTATTATAGCACTGGAGGAATCTCAGCCCCGATTCTTCTGTCTATTGTTTACTCCACCTTCCTGTCTCCCAGAATATAATTTAAATGTTCCAACTTACAAATTTCCGACAATGGAAGTGGACGTGATTGACGGTGAAATATTGACGAATTTGAAAAATATATATTCGGGACAAAAAAGTTTCTAATACATTCACATATATAATACGTACAATATTCTAATATAAGATATATTCTGTACCTTACTTTTACTTGTTATTTATTATAAAGTCGATTATTGTGAAGCCTTAGCAGGTGCCTAGTATTTTTAAATTGGGGTGAATTAGACAACCCTTATATAACAAAAACAGATATTTTCTAGTAAAGTTCAAAATAAGACAAGAATAAAAACGAACATGGTTTTCGGAACAACCAATATATAGTATGTATAATCAAGAGCGAGAAATGTATTTGAGTAATTCTATACATACAAATTAAATGTATCAACTAAAAATATATACAAAAAGAAACAATGTATTAAAAAAATATTTTAGTTGCTACCGAGATTCGAATCTGGATCTTTTCCTAACCGGAAAAATGCGTTACCAGTTACAACACGCCAACCGAGTAAGTTGACGATAAATTTTAGAACTTACATGTTGCAGCTCTTTCAAATTGATACATCTGTTATTTCATTTTTAAAAAGCTATCACCTTTATTTTGCAACAAATCTCAAATACACTAGAAGACGCCGGAAATTCAATCAATAAATTTTTTTATTAAATTTGGATACACTTTGATACAACTTATATATGTACCATATGTAGTCGTATTTAAAAAATATGCAACTTCACAATATTAATATGTTCTCTTTTATTATTTTATATATGTTTATTTCCGATGTACTCACGGAAAAGTAAAGCTTAATAGAAGTTTTGTATCACGGGGGTGGCGATGGGCGATATGGGTTGGTATTGATTACGAAAAAATGAGACGGAAACCCCTCACTCAACTTTTTACGACGATTCTCTATCTTAAGAGTAAGAGCGCTCTTGAACACAAAACGTTGACATGTTGTTTGGTCTAGCGGTTAGGTATACGCTTAATAATCAAATGGTCGTATGTTCAAGTCTCATTTGCAACCGATGCTTTGTATATAATTAATGTTATGATTAATTGATTTTGTGGAATACTTATTTTTTACAGTATTATAATTTAATTCTAACTTCTTTTAAATATGAATTAAATATATTAATTAGAAAGATATACATATAAAATCAAGTTTATCGAAAAATATTGTTGTTGCGCCACCGGGATTTGAACCTGGATCTCTTTCCTAACCTAACTGGGAAAGGTGCATTATCCAACTATGCTACAGCGACAATATTTTTAGCGACAATTTTCGAACCTATATGTTACCTTTTTGATATTAATACATGTAATCGTTCCATTATTTGAAAGAGCCATCTACCTTATTTTTACAGAATATCAAATACCTTTGAGTTAACTGATAGCAGACACTAGAATTATCAATTCATTTTTATTACATTTTGGACACATTGATACAACTTTATTATTGTGAAGTTTAATTATTCAGAACATAGGTCTGTGATATTTTAAATATGAATTAAATATATTAATTAGAAAGATATACATATAAAATCAATTTTATCGAAAAATATTATTGTTGCGCCACCGGGATTCGAACCTTTGATTTCATATATATATCTTTCTAATTAATACATTTAATTTATATTTAAAATATCACAGACCTATGTTCTGAATAATTACAACTTCACAATAAGAATGTGTTCTCCTAATAACTATTTTAGACCAATTTGACATGTTGAAAGGGTAAAAAATTATCAGTTCGGTGGCGCAACAATAATATTTTTCGATTAAATTAATTTTATATGTATATCTTTCTAATTAATATATTTAATTCATATTTAGAATAATAAGGAGTTACAACCAAAAGTATAATAGAGTATTGGATCTAATAAGTACATGAGTGTGTAGATTGAATAAACAAAAAACAATATGGTAATTTAATTCTTTTTAAATCTGATCCCACATGAAGTGCACGGGTAACGAATCTGATATTTGGAGTAGATCGTATAACATTTGATTTGAAACATGTTTCAGTGGATGGCAACGTTCTTGTAATTCCCAACAGATGTTTGTTATTTTTCTTCTTCTTTAATAACCTCGTGGGACTTGAACACCAAGACACTGTTTGTAGTCACTAAAGAGCGTCATCTCACACCCTTACAGCACCTATTCCTTAATCTCTCCATCCAGTCTACCTCTTCTAGGTCCATCGTAATATTGTCCGCCCATGTACTGTCTCGGTCTACCCCTTGGTTTGTATGTAAGGGCATTGTACTTGTACTGGTGTTCCAAGTTCTTTAACCTCTTCTTTTACATAAATATACTTGTATATTACGGATCGTACGATGCGAAACTAAAATATAAACTTCTTCAATATAAGATAAATAACATTGTGGCTTCATTTTATAAAAATAATTATTTAGGAGAACACATTCTTATTGTGAAGTTGTAATTATTCAGAACAGACGGTCTGTGATATTTTAAATATTCATTAAATATATTAATTAGAAAGATATACATATAAAATCAATTTAATCGAAAAATATTATTGTCGCTGTAACTTAGTTGGATAAAGCACCTTCCCCGGTTAGGAAAGAGATCCAGGTTCGAATCCCGGTGGCGCAACAATAATATTTTTCTATTAAATTGATTTTATATGTATCTTTCTAATTAATATATTTAATTCATATTTAATATAAATAATTAGACAAAATATTTTGTTTAAACCACTATTCACCTTTTGGAAACAAACCATTCTTTTGATATTAACAATGGTTTAGAAATTATACATACAAATACTAAAGGTTCACAGTTAGATAAATTTGAAATTTTAGAAATAAGAAAAAGTGTTAATAGAAAGCTAAATATTATAAATAACCAAATGCTCTTTGCAAATAGAAGTCACATTTTGAATTTGTTTTCATATTAGTTCTTACTTATTCACCACTTAATAGTTTTGTTTCTATCTATGCTTGTATTTTTAATTTGAGTATACATTGTTTCCTGAAGGAGATACCGTAGGTGTCGAAACATGTTGAATATTCAATACACAGTGGTATAAACAAAGTATATTATCTATCTATAATAAAAACATTATATGACTAGAATATAACTCCTAGGCACGTCCGACGCCCGAATTAATCATATCATTAAGTGAGTCAATATTAAACAAAATAAGCATTAAACAGTTGCACGTTAAGATATAGGCGACCGTGATTTTTCAACTACTTCTCATGCCTAAAATACTTTACAAAGTAGTCATGGTCAAATAATGCATCATTAATTCAATTTTTGTGTAACTATGTATTTGTGTGACTTTTGTGCATCACCTGCGATTGGTGGAATTCCTGGGGGTGGTCCTGGGCTGTAGGTAGTCGCCTTCACAAAGTCTACGAGTTCTTTTTTGCGTGCCCTCAATTTTCCCTAGGATAACACTTCAATCGAATGCAGGACTCGCATCCGTTAAAGCGATAAAAGTGATTATTTTAAATTAAATATAATATCCCTAAAACTAAAACATTTTGATTGTACCAAAATGTGTGTATAAAAATGCACCTTATCATTCCAAGGAAAAATACTGGCAGAAGAGTTCTTGAATGAAAGAAAATCTTTAATTATTTTTTTTAAGTGTTATATTAGATCGGGTAGTCTACAGAATAAGCGACTGATTATAAATGCGACACTGAATTTAAACACAGGAATATAACAATTACTAACAAAATATTAATAAAGCTTAGATGGAGGCTGAATATCTGATTTAACACAGTTATATTTCTAGATAGTTAAGTCGCAGTCAGTTACCGTCAGTATTCCAATAATACTTTATATAACATAACAATAAATAATGAATATAATATTAAAAAATACCTTAGATCACATCTGTTTATAAAACACTTTTTCTACTTATTTATTCCTCGTTTGTGTCTACAAAAATATTAATTACCTAGAACACCTCATTTAAATGTACTTTTCAATGTAATATATTTTATTATTAAGGTTTCCGACGAGTCTCTGATATCGAGCATGTTGATAATGTTAAAAGTTGAAAAGACTTACCGTTTTGTAGGATTAAAAATCACAAGCAAACACTGTTAAAAATTAAATATTTTTTTTCAAAAAACCACAAAAAACCAAGATGTTAAAAATGCCTTTAAACAATAAACAAATAAACTAACAAACCAGTCTCGGTGAAAAGTTATCAACGCTTCACTCGAGGTGATAGCGAGCAGCCTACTCTCAGCAAAAATCGTCCAATGACTGACGGACCCGTGACATATCGAGACTGACATTGTTGAACGGAACATTGTGGCACTTGGATTTTATATTTCTCTGGCTGAAAAAAACAAACAGTTGGATTTATCGCTTGGCAACGCGACCATTTTCATAAACAAAACGTTTCATTCAGCAGACGGCTAATCTTTTCAAGAGCATTTTTTAGACGCTCATAATAAACAATTCTGTTTTCGTAGATACAAATATAATCGTCAGTTTTTTGCATATTGCTTTCACGCAAATTGAATAATTATTTTGAAAATAAAAACATTGATGGAAAATTAACGGACTAAAGTAAAATTAACGTAATGAAATTTTAAGACGGAACAGTTTAATCTGTTACCGGTCCGAATAATGTTGATTCGAAAGAGTAAGAAGCGTACGTGAGCATTCGTTTTTTATTTAGCTTTTAATGTCAAAAATCAATATGACAATGTAACTTTTCAAGCTTTGATGAATGTAAAGGTATGGATTAAAACAAGGATTTTTCAAAGATGACTAAAATTTAACTGAGTAGTGTTTGAGGGTGTTTATAATAATGTAACTATAATAAAAAATTCTACCCCACTAAAAGAGCCATGTTCATTATATAACATTTTAGAATACTTTTCGTTCCAAGAAGAATGTGTTGGAATTTAAAAACCTTATCGTTAGAGTTTCATCACCAGGGTTTAAACAAATCAGGAATAAATTGACATTGTAAACATCTCGGCTAAGCTTAATACGGCATATTGTTTTAATGTCGTTATTATTGATTTATTTTTTTCATTAATTAAAATGAATATATATATATATATATATATATATATATATATATATATATATATATATATAAAACGATATGAATGCAATAAGTATGGAAGAAATAAAATATATCATATAAAGCATATGAAGAATGGGAAGGATGTGGAGTATGATAACGTTGCCTCCGAGTATATCAAGTCTGGTAGCCCATTAGTTGTCTCATGGCTTTATGCGCTCTTGAATCAATGTTTGGAGGGGAGCCACATTACGTTATATTGGAGGAGAGCTGTTATTATGCCTTTCTACAAAGGCAAAGGGCCGCGAATGGAATGCGGTAACTACAAGACAATTAGTCTCCTAAGCTCGGAAACTATATGGAAGAATTTTAATAGAAAGAGCAAGAATGGTGACGTAAGAAAACATATGGAATGTGCAAGAGGCGTTTGTGGGTGGAAGGAGATGCAAGCGTCATAAATTTTCTTTACGAGTGATGACGGAAAAGTCTTTACCGAAAAACCAAAAACTTTTTTGTGCCCTAGTATATCTGCAAAAGGCCTATAATAGAGTTATGGAAAATTAAACTTATACACGCAATCGCATCCCTATATGAAGAAAGTTCTGTGTGTGTAAGGATCTATAGATCATTCTCACCACGGTTTGACATTGAAGGTTGTGTAATGTCTCCATGGCTGTTCAACTTTATATGGATAATTGTGTGAAAGAACTGGACTATATGAATGTAGGAGCAAAAATGAGCGATTTTATTGTATGCTGTGTATTGTACGCCGACGATGTAGTATTAATGGCGAATAGTGAACAAGAATTACAGTCTAGTGAGTAGAATATATTATGTATGCAAGAATGTATGCTTCAAGTGAATGTCAACAAGTCGAAAGTGATGATATTCGAGAAGGAAGAAAGCAAGATAATTTGCAAAATACTTGTAGGTAATGAATGTTTGGAACAAGTAGATGAATGTGTGTATTTGGGAAGTATGTTTGATAGAAAAGGCTGAGAGAGATATCGAAAGGAGGGTAAGTACAGGAAACAAAGTAAACGGCGCTTTGAATGAAATTATAGCTAATAGTAACTTGTTAACCGAGGCAAAACTAGCGGTACACAATGGAGTCCTAGTACCGACACTGATGTATGTAAGTGAGGCCTGGAGCTGGCAAAAGAGGAACGAAAGTAGACAGAATGCAGTGGAAATGAGATCGCTTAGGTGTATGTGTGGCAGATCCATTTATGACAAGATAAAGAATGAAGAAACAGGGAAAGAATGTAAAGCTGATCTTAGTGTAGTGAGTAAGATTAAGAAAGGATCACTAAGGCGGTTTGGTGAATGAGGAGAGAATGGTAAGGAAGATATATGATGCAAGTATTCATGGCACCAGAAATAGAGGACGTCCGCGGAAAACTTGGCACGACCAGGTAAACCGGATAATGGAGGATGGTTCTGTTAGAAGCCTCAATAATTGGCGAGCTTGTATGAGAAGATGTATGAATGTGGATAAGGCGAGAACCGTGTCAAGACAGAAGAGTGTGGCGTTCTATCCTCTCTGCCTATTCCTGCGGGGAAACGGCGTCATGGTAAGTAAGTTAAGTTAGTTGTTTAATTAAAATGATTGTATACCAAGAAGGAAAATATAATTTATTTTATACATGGACGAAATCTATTCGAGTAATTTTTTAATATCAGCAGTGATAGCAATAATAAAACGAAACGTATTTATAAAACGAATTGTTTGTGTTAAAGCGAACTTCCGTGTTTATCGACACTAAGGAAGTGTGTTACAAAATAAACAATTGTGTACTTTACCCCAGTCGCGAATTTAGCTTTGATAGCACCGGAAATATAAATATGTTAGTAGATTACGTAAGTATTTACTATAATTTTTATTAGGTGCATTTTTAACAGGCATTTTAAGACCGACAAATATTTTGTAAATAAATTGCCTGGTATTATTTATTATAATTATGTAATTTTGCGTATGCATACAGCGTAATCCCGGAAAATCCCCAACCGATCGTCTCTCATCGAGGAAGCTGGCGTGGGCCGTAAAATGAAAAGAAATCAGTCACAGTCACGTGACAGGCAGAATAGTACAACAGTAAAGGATTACCCGAGAAGCTACATTTGAAGAAGATCAATGCAGAGCAGTCAAGGTAAATAAATAAAAAATTGTAAATACTTTCTGTAGTAAATTCTCTTATATTTATATTTTTTCTTGGCAATTAAAACAAATTAGATAAATCATGACGTCACATATCCGAAATATCAAATTTGTCGGATTTTCATTGTTTCAAATACTTCTTTTTTTTAATCATCTAAATCATATCATCTTCACTCGTAACTCGGTTCATTCCGCTTATTTTGAACATTTATTTATTTTATTTATTTGGAACAACTGTTGACATGAATACAAATATACATTCAACAACAATAAAGATGTACATCCCAAATGAGAAAGAGCTTGAATTATGGGGGTGGCAAGTCACCTAATCATTTCTTCGGTAAGCGTCCATGCTCTCATCCCATATAATAGCATATGATCATTCGCATTCGTAATCTAAGGTTAAGATCATGACTGCAGAACATTTGGATAAATGTTGCTAGAGCTTGTTTAACAGAAGGATCCCAACTTTATCCCAAATATCAATTATTAAATTTTCTCTTTTTTAATGAGCATTTTTTGGTTTTAATTGTACACATGCTTGTCGAATATCCAGAAAATTCTGTTTTCCTGGAACTCTTCGATCCCAGTGGCGCTGGATATCAAGAAACTTACTATACATGCCTATATTGAAAATATAAAATCAGTAGTATTAATTAATTTGAGTACTTTAATTGACTAGGTTAATTTTAATGTAATACTAAAGAAGGTAAATGCATGTTTGATAACCGCTATGCTAATATGATGAAAGTTAGCTTTGACGAACAGAGATTAAAAGTCCATTAGGCTCTCACGCTCAGGTTGTACGTGCACCATCGCTTACTTCTATTTTGTTAGAGAGTATACAGCGCAGTCAAGGTGATACGGGGTATAGTATTTTGGAAATCAACGTATATTATTTTGATCAAAAACACATACTGTATAAAATATTTATTAGGTGTCTGTACAAACGTGAATATCTAAATACGCAGCATGTAACTATAAAACAGTAGAAGTACATATATATATATATTATATACTGGATGTAACAGACCTAATGTTCAAGGAATATGTGCAAATTCTGTAATGTTACGAAAAATATTATTGTTTGAAATTTTTACAAAATCGTGTTAAGCTTCAAGTCTACGTACTTCGCAATAAATATTTGCGGAAAAGTTCCGTTATTTATCTATATTTTTGTTTTAGACTAAAAAAAAAAAGTCGCTCGAAATTCAGCTTCTTCGGTGCGCACTGTATGACGTCTCTGCGGATGCGTATTGATAATTGGAGTATGCGTGGTGCGAAAACGATCCAAGGTTATTCGAATTACTTGCTCGGATGAACGATTATGTCGACCGTAAAATGGACGTAGCGCACGGTAAGTTTCGCGAACTGAACCACGATTTTCGAAATAAATTTGCACAATTTGCAAGCGTTGTTCTGGTGTAAATCTATTCATGGTGAAATGGCAAACCAAAGTGAGCACAAATCTGTTGTCAGCTGTCAAAGTGGCTATCGTTGAATAAAATATTGCCAATTCGAAGAACAAACCTCTAAAAAAGTACCCTTTATCTCTGACATGATTGAGATTAGGCATGTATCCCTCATAATTTAGTCAGGTATCCACCCATAAAATATTGTGGACTAGGTCTGTAACACCCTGTATACTTCTAACATAAATATAACATTAATATATATATATATATATATATATATATATAGGTTTAAATACCTTAATCAATTGTCTCAATACAGCATCAATAATATACACGACATATTTAAGCATCATAATAATGAAATAGTGCCGGCAACTTATGCTTTGAGCAGGAACATGGTACGAAATCAATATAGTCAGATCAAGAATGTCAGACTTATTATTTAGCAATTTGAATAAAAATAATAAATCACTGAAAAATTCTTTTACTCGACAAGACAGTAAAATTGTAAAGGTCATTAGAACATTCATTAGTTTAAAGCAATTTCCCAAGCTTTTTATTTTAATGTATAAACTTTATAGAATGGAGACCAAATTGCAGGGTTATATTCTAAGTTACTACGAACTATAACAGTGTATAATATTTTAAATAATTACGGTACATTAAAATTTAATATATGTTATTTTCAGAGACTCCCAGTAAAAACTAAAATAGCGTTAGACAGATTAGGAACGTTTTTATTCTCATCTTTACTGTGTGTTTTATTTTCACATTATTTATTTCAAAAATTATTTGGATTCACCGGCTATTGATCCTGATAGCTTTAATATGCTAAGCAAATGCTCTATCGTCTTAACATAGCCCCAGTCAACAGTTGTGTCAAATTGTCGTATTAAAATATAATACAATTTTATGAATAAATACTGTTAATTTTTACACCACCTGAATAGTTAAATGTATTAATTATTAATATAGAATATCTTTTCTCTCTTTCTCGTTTTATTGGAGGGTCTCTCAGAATATCAAAAATAGAACGATATGAATAGCGCAATATATTTTATAATTGGAATGTAGTATATAAGAACGTGACAATTTTATTTTGTGTCATTGCTATGGCTATTTAGAATTTGATGAGCTCCAACGAGAAAAACTGTATAAGAAAAAACATATTCAGGTAAATACATATACAGATATGAAAGATGGTTCTGTAAGAAGCCTTAACAATCCACAATCAATGCATGAAAAGACGTATGAATGTCAAGAATTGTGAATGTCAAAACAGAAGACTAAGGCGATCTATCCACTTTTTCCACAAGCAATTTGATGGTAGATTAGTTACGTTAGTTAGTTTTCATTTTATAGTTATATTTGTAAAGTTTACTTTTCACCTCTGATTATAATTATCTTATTATTACCATGTGTTAAGTTTACACGAATGATAATTATTTATTTATATATATATTTATACCGGACGATGTACCATTAACAGACACGTTATAATACCGCAATGATATTCTTACATACCGAGTATTAAAAATGAAAATTATATGAATAATATATATGAAAAAAACAGTGTAAATAATCCATACACGTATCTTGATTTTTTTTACATAGAAACTAAAAGCATATATTTTGACAACTACCAGTACATAGATATCTAATGCATTTGGCAATTTATCCGGAGGTGTTGAAACCGCCCCATATAGGTAAATAACTTATTTTGGGATAACATAATTTAGAACTTTAGATATATGCAAGGGGTAAGCCCCTTTCAAGAAATGCACATTCGTATAATGTTACCAAAGACTTAATAATTTATTTCGTAGGCTATCCATAATATGTAAATTACAATTCATTATGCACATGTCGTAAGTCATACAGCTTTATGAATCTGACTATTGTTTAAGTCTAAATAAAACCGACCCATCCTTCAAACTGCTCGGATCTTCAATCATCCATGAATCTACTAATGGTTTTTAATTCACGTTTTATTCAGAACACATCATTTTTGGATAATTAAAAATAAGTGAAATTGTTACTGAAAAATGTAAAAAAAACTTTTTTTTAGTGAATAAAACTAGAAAGGATTCGGGTCAAGTCAATGAGGGTACTAGGTCTCCAGGAATTAAAATAATAAGAGTGCGTTACATTTTTTATCATGATGTTGAAAAATATATTTTATTTATGTGTGCCCTGTTTTTGAACCTTGTTGATGTAAGAAGATTAATTGATAAATTTTATTATAATCTTTTTATTCTTTCTCGTAACACTTGATTTATGAATTTCTAAACGATGTATAATACAGTGATAGTAAATAAATTGTTTTTTTTTTTGATAACATAAATTAGATTAAATATTTTCATGATTCTTATAAGTACAGGATGAAAGATAAGTCTATAAAAATCGAACAATTAGAACTAATGTTAGGAACGATGTAATTTTACTACTATGGAGCGGTAGCATGTTCAAGATCAGAGACTAGTCGAAAGTAAGCGTTTTAATCTCGAATTTTTATTACCAATCGATCTTCAGTCAGCTAATTTGTGTCAGTGCCGCCAAAAATGTTATCACATTAAAAAAATAACTTATTTCAATCCTACAAACTTAAAAAAACAAATTTTTCTGTAATATTCAAGATAAATTAAACTTATTTAAGCTGAATCTCTATTCGTATAAAAATTAATTACTAAAAATTACAAATAATCTGTAGAATTGTCTTTCATAAACAAAGTACAGGTATGCAATTAAACATATTTTGAATTCCCTTCTAATATAAAAACGTTCTTATTGGACTAATCGTTAAGTTCAAGTTTTTTAAATATCTGGGCCGTTATTCCCCGAATTCATCGCGTACGACAATTATTTATTAAATAACTTATGTACACACCCTATCACATATTTCTAAGTATCTGTTATTAAAACTTATTAGCATTTTTTATATCTCTGTTCTATAATGTTCCACTTTTTCTTGATACCCGAGAAGATGATTTATTTTCAAAAAAGTACATTTCTGTATTTAGTAATGACTTCGGTGATTGTCGTTCTGTCATCCTCCCAACATGATCCAGTCATCGAAGACTTCCTATTTTAACAAACCTTGATATTCTCAAGATGGAGAAATTCAAAGATACTCCTCGAAATTATCCTTTCAATCTTTTATCAAAGTTCATTGATAATTAAAATACATGAATGATTAATTTTATTTGTTTATAATTATCTCTAATCGCAACGTCACAATATTTCAATAAAAATATATTTTCATTAAAATATATATTTTTAACGTAACTAAAGTAGGGTCACTAATTTATTTTGAATGCGTGCTCATTTATTCTGCAATAAGATAACACAATGAAGGCGACCCACAGCTTACCCAGAACCGATGCAATAAACTCAAGGTTTCTATCTCGGTTCCATTCATTCGCCGCCTGGTTGACATTTTTAATGCTACTAGACAGCTGTTTGATAGCGCTCCACATATTGACAGGGCGTTACCGTACAGATGACAAAACAAAATTACTACTCAATGTCCCCGGTTGACTCACTTTATTAGTAAATAATATTTACAAAAATATTATAAAACAACATAGAGATAACACAGAAATTACGCTAAATAACAATAAAATAACATAGAGATTACGCTTTGACCAATGTCAGCGCGGAATATTGTAAGATGGTGAATTTTGACGTTTCCAGACGGAGGCAAGTAAACAGTAAAGCCGTGAAGAAATATTAAATCCTGGATCATCCAATTTTGTATAAAGGGTAAATAAATAAAAATATGAATTCGAGTGTACCTATGTGGCAAATATTCACGTCTAATCTGCACTGAAACGGGCATGTTTCCCTTTATTATTTGAAAATTGAGTTTTGTTAAGATGTCGTCTTTACATTGTTGGCGTATATTATGAAGGAGGTTATTTTATATGGAGATCTTTTTTTTACGATGGAGATTATTTGTACCTTGTAGTTTATTTTACTAATTAATAATTTTTCTAACAATGTCATTTTTATCACGAATGGCGTATCATAAAATAAAATAATTTGGATATGAGCTCTGCGGTGTAGGCAGCACCAGCCCTCAGTATCAGTCCCGGAAGCAATAAACTTAGGAAGGTAGTGTTATCTCATAGTGAACTTTCTGAAACGTAGATGATTATATGAGAAAACAATTTATGCATCCGTAAACTTGTAGGGGGGTGATTTGGTTTACTTAATTTAGATTTTTTTTATCTTCACTTGTATATCATCGCTCTGTAATTATTTTGATTTGTTCTATGACGCAGCTAGCAAAAATTATTCGCAAAAACAATGATCAGAATCTGTTATTACTTGTGTCACTAGTGCTGATGTTATTTACATGCAGTTATCTGATTTAAATTTATTGATAATGATTCATTTTAATGTTAAGCCATTATTGATATGTCATTTGATTGTAATTTAAATGTTAACTTTTAATTTGTCTATTATTCGATTGTGTTAACATCAAACTTCTTTCAATATTGGTAAAACTTATTTCCTTATCTTCATATTTAAAAAAATATTTATTTAATACAAATTAAATGTATCAATTAGATATATATATAGGAAAATTCAATTTATTAAAAAATATATTTAATTGTATAATTGATAAATTTAATCTGTATCAAAATACCACTATGTTCTGAAAAAAACTGCAACTTCACAATAATAATGTGTTATTTTTAATTAATTTAATTGATTATTTTGTTTTTCCACAAGTGAAGGAGAGAAATTTTATTGTTTAAAGGTGAGTAAGTCAATCTGATGTTGAGGATCCACATTTTACATGTCTCCGAATAAACTGTCGACGAAGATCTGAGACCCTCTTGTGTTACATCTAACAATATATACGAGTATACGTTGTACTAAAGTTTCAAGATTAATAAAATATGAATTAGAAAATCATCCAGAATTCATTGAGAATCGTTACAAGTAAAAAGATTATAGCTTTTAATTGGAAATAATATATGTTTCACTGATTACAGTAAGTGTACATTAATAAAGAATAACACATAAGTTCAAAATGTAAATTAGGAACTAAATTTCAAAATAATATTATTAGCGAATTCTTCGTGTGATTGTCGCACGCACGATCGAGTTTCGAGAATTGGGGCCTTTAATGGTAAACTTACATTACTGTACGTAGGGGCGTATTGGTGAGTATGACGGGGTTGTCGGTGAATGGGAGGGTCGCTACAAGCGTGAAAGGAAGCCTAAAACATCCTTAAACAAAGGGGTTTTATGAAGAGCAAAATTAATTAATGGCAACGCGATCAATAGACAGGACAGGTTAGCGCCCGGACCATTTTTGTAACCTCACGGCAAAATTCAATCTGAAGCCTGCCATCGGCGGAAATAACGACATTCTCAAATGAATTTAGAATAAAAACGATTACGTGAGATTGAAATTCCGATCGTAATATAACATTACCTAAAATGGATAAATTAAGTATATTGCTTTCTTGTCCAACATTCCGAACATAATAAATATAAATTATTTGTTTGATTATGCTTTTGGGGTGTTCAAAAAATGAACATAAGTTAACGCTAAACAGCTTAGTTATAATAACAAATGTTGAGATTTGTAATGTATTGTATATTACTTGTGGCAGGGCTATAGCACATACATTAGTTTGAGTTTAGCCCTGCTCGTAAGAAAATAAATTCCATCAAATTAGACGCAGAAATGTGCGATCATTCCTGGTTGAAGTTGGTTGGAAAAGACGTGAAATTATAAACGCAACTGTAAATAGTTTGTGAGGATCTTATTCTTCTTCGACGGTCCCTCGTTACGAGGACGACGTCTGCCATGGTTAACGATTGTGAGTCCGAGTGTGGCTGAGGAGTCCAATTCTCAAACCGCACCCCCCCACATGTTGTGCACGTGCATCCGCTAGGCAGGGGGTACTGAGTGATGGATCTTCCTTCTTTTCTTTCCTCTTTCTTATTTTTTCGGTAATTACGTCAGCCCTCTTCTGTTCGCAAGTTTCCCCTGCATAATGTACTTTTTGATGCTATTGTTCTCGGTCCAGGGCCGCGGTTTTCCAGTGTTTAGAGTCTATACCACATCTTCTCAGATTCGCCTTCAGGGTGTCTTTGAATCTTTTCCTCAGCCTACCCTGTCTTCTTTTGCTCTGAGATAGTTGCGCAAACATACATTGTTTGGGAAGCCGTCTGTCATCCATACGCACACAGTGACCTGCCGATCGTGGTTGGTGCTTTAGGATCGTAGTTTCGATACTAGGGATGTTAGCCTCTTTCAGGACACTCATGTTTGTTCTGTGCTCTTCCCATTTTATATCTTGTGAGAATAATGCGTCAAAAATAAACCGTTTTGCACAAAAGTTAATCGTTTTGTTAGCGGGCGAGATGATATTGAAGAAGACAATCGTTGTGGAAGATCGTCAACTTTGTCACTGCTGTTCATTTACATAATTGAAAATCTAATAATCTTGCTTATGATTTTATTTTAATTGAACAGATCATTAGTTATAAATATAAAGTGGTAACATATTATATTAATAATAATAAAAATACTGTGCATATACCACTGTTTATTAATAAATCAATACGTTTTAAGGTCCCTTATTTTTGTTTTCACATTAATTCCTAATTAATTACCCACTACTTATATTCAAAGTTCAGTTTTTGTCTATGCTTGCATTTTTAAATTGTATCCTGAAGAAGGGACCATTAGTCTTGAAACATGTTAATTTATTTTTAACAGTTGTATAAACAAAATGTGTTTATTATTATTAACAAAAGTATTACAAGCCGCTATCATCACGATTTAACCATTTTACAGAAAACGTTTAGAAAGTTGGTGACACCGCGTAGAAAAATGTACTAAATTGTATTGAAAATTGAAGCAGGCGATTATTTGATACATTCATTTATTAACTTGATTTTATCGATAACTTTTTGGACACCCTGCGTATTATATCGGACAGAACTTTTTCTTGTTGGTAAGAAAACATGATTCGCATTCAGAAACGAATGGTGCATACTGGAGAATACATAAAATATACAAGAATTCTGTGTTGCTGAGGACTTTGACAGTAAAGTAAATATTTAATTAATTTTCCTTTCTGTTACCGATAACTGACAAATTGCAAGAAATAGCTGGAATCGGAGGACATAAGAGAAGTCTTTATCCAATAATAAATGGATGAGGGTTGAAGAAGAAGCTAAGAGAGTTTAGATAGAATGAATTTTACTTTCTTTTAAAGCACACACATATTCCATAAAATCCGTATTTGTTAAACTCAGGGAAAAATGTAAAATTTTGGTTTATATTATGTTTTTTAAAATTAAATTATGGATATTTAACTTAAGAAAGGAAAGTAATTAATATATTTAAAAAATTCAGTAATATTATATAGTTAGAAATCAATACTACTGAGAAATATATACTAATAGAGAAGAGCCGATATAGTTCTTCAATTAAACGATATAATAAAGATCCTGTGGAGGCAAAATTGTATTTAATTACGAAGCTGTATATAATATTAATTCTAATTGATGACAGTGAGAGAATCAGTAATGGTAGAAAATGCATTTATGAATGGTAGATTCTATGACGGATTGATTAACTAAAATGATAAGAAAAAACTTAAATCAAAATAAGTATTTTTCTTATTTCGCATTTTACAATCGGGGGTCAATTGGATGTCAAATTTAATAACGTTTACAGCCTCGGGTGTTGCACTATGGACCTCACGTTATGAATGCAGTCGGCAAACATGAACAATGTTGCCTGTACGTTACGATAATCATACACTGAATCCTTTGTGGTACAAACGGCGTAGACTGTTAGTACATTTGAAGCGATTCATTGAAATCCATAATTTTAGAAATTTAATGCTTTTGGTTTTGATGATCTCATGAAAAAGTTACATAAATGCGTATGGAGTGAATGCCATAGATATTGACTAAAAGTATAAACGTATAAAATATAGCCTGTGGGAGAATTCACCTCATATTTAAGATAATAATTTAAAGTGTGAAATACATGCGATGGGATAAAATTTTATATAGTTGATTCCTCTCTGCCTACCCCTACGGAATATGGTGACGATAGTAATGCAATGAAATGTGTGATCGATATTTAATTAAATACACGTCCGAGCGTTTAAATGGAAGCGATCGCGCAGTCAATTTCACTTGCTACGGTGTCTGAATTCCATAGATATATACCAAAATATAGGCCATTACCATAAATTTGCTTAATGATATCACATACACAGCAATATGAGCCAACCCCCGTCCGATAGTCGGGTTCACCCCCTTCCGAATTACAGTTAACAAGTCCTTAAGGGCATGTTCTGTTTCAGCCGTACAACGATCTTCAGCTGTAGGTAATCTATGCAAATTAGTACTATTAAGTTCGTATGAAAACTTGATGCACTACAATGTAAGTCCCGAGAGAATTCGTTAATGTTCTTTCGTAACCATCATCGTTTTTCCTCCGCGGGTTTCCTGCTTTTTATTTTTAAATCTTGACTATTACAATTAATCAAACCAGGTTTTTTATCCGCTTAGTTAAAGCTGGGTTCAAATTGGCTAACTGAATTATACAGCCCAAAGCGAAGCTTACTGACAAAAATTATTATTATTAAAGTTGATTGGAGTATAAGTATATTGAGCAAAATAAGAGTATATTATTTTAGAATGCACTCAAAAATTTGAGATTCATGCTTTAAAATGAATAAGCTTTATAGGCTTGCCTTTATAAAAATATGCGACGGGATTAACAGTTTATAGCTAAAAAAGAGCGCTCTCCATAAAGTATTAAAAATACATATCAAACTTTAATTTATGTAAAATTTTAACATGTTTTTTGTGGCTGAAAATAATCGCCGTGAAAGCGGTGAAATTTTCCAAATAAATGACATATCTGATGTGTGACGCCACTAATTCCTCGTTCGTGGGTATTTACTTTGAAAATCTACCATTATGGCTGGTGTCCACGGATTAAACTTTTATGAGATTTTCGACTTGACTATAGAGATAACTTTCGACTTGTACAGGCCACCGTGTACACACAACATCGCAGAGATTCATCATCTCGCTGTTCACTTCACGCCTGTAATACATCAAATGTCAGTAGATTGATTATTCGCCGGTCAGTTGGGTGATTTTGAAACTCCCAGCAGCGGTTATAATAAAATAAATGTTTGTTTAATTTTTCAACATTTATAGTATCAACAGTTGTAAATGACCTTTGTGGGCATGTATCAAGTCGCTGTTAAACGAAATGTTCATTCTTCTGTGAGTTTGTCTTTAGATTAAAATGTTCGCGTGTACTTGGTACCCAACTAAATCTCAGAGATTTGTTTCATTCCGTGGACACGTGGCGTGCTTCCAAAGTCGCGTACATTTAATATAAACCAATAAATAATTCATCCGCGAGACTCCTACAAGAGTTTTCCCTGTATCCAATATTTAACACTAAAGTTACATTGCAGTGTCCATAGTGTCGGTGTAGCTCTCCATTCACCTCGCTTCTCTATTAGGATTTTAATCCGGCTAACTTCGGTCTAAAGTTCTAGCTCCATTAACTAGTACATTAAATCATTGTTTGGCTTGGATTAAAATGCCCAAATTTACAGATTATTGTTTCTCTAATTAAATAATAATTGACCTTGACCATGATCTCATCTTCATGAACTCCCGGCCTCTTAACTATACTCCTCCAATTTTCTCGGCATCCTGCAGATCTTAGGAATGTCACTAGAGAAGTACCTGTTGCCTTTTCCACTTGGTCGGCCCAACGTACGGGAGGTCTTCGTCCTTCGACGTGGCCCACCACAATAAGCTTCTTCAAGCTACATATCTTCCTTTCTCGCAAGCTGATTAAAAAATTGAAGGATTCGTCTCAGGAAAATGAATTTGTCCTCGATCTTCAGTTCTTGCCGAATGGAGACATTCATGCGTCTCGCCGTCCATGGTATGTGCAACATATGTCTCCCACACCACATCTCAAAGGCATCAATCGGGCCTTCAGGGTCCACGATTCCACATGATATAAAAATAAAAATGCACCAGAGACTGTACAAGTCTGACTTGTTGTTTTGAAAATACCGCGGTGTTTTCATATTATGTCAAGTTTGGATATAAAACTCTTCGTTATACTAAGCGTCATTTAATTTCTGGCTGGCAGCAACCGTTGTCAGTGACTACGGACCCAAAATAATTGAAGTCCTTGATAATTTCAAGGTGTGTTCATAGAAGCTGGCTATGTTGATCAATTATATTGTTTTTTCCTTGTTTATCCCAAGGCTCAATTTTCTATCGGTGTATACATTTATAGTTGTATTACTAAATGATTTTTCGAAAAAATCGTTTTAATCATGTTTCATTACACAGACATTGCATACCTCGCTATTGTAACTAATTGTAATGCACGACAAAAATAAATAATAAAAACAAAATTATACGGTAAATATTGATCAAAACTATACAAATATTATTACTTTTTAGCATCCTTTAAACGGCATCTCCAGAAATTTATTTCCACTTCTTTATATTCCCAATAAATTACATAATTCGGTAAAGAAGTATGGAGGAACATCTAGTTTTCACACAACTCTCACAGTATAGATCTCGTCCACGATTCGGTAAGCATTCTTCGGTAATACTATATTTTAATTTTTTTTTTTATTGCAAAGTAAAACACATTTTGCGAATATCAGAGGAACGACTGCCATGATGTATAGCGTTGATGTTCTTTAATTTGCGTATTTAAATTTTTCCCGGTTTGGTAAATGTATATTTTTTTACAACACCTATTTTTGTTTTGGAATTTTGTCGAATTTTTCCTAATTTTTCAATTTTAGTTCAATTTACGCCTGTAAATGGAAAGGACTGCTCTTCCCAAAACTAGTCATGAATATATGTAAATAAAGAGTGGTGACGCAACAAAAAAAAAAGTGTGTGTGTGTAGTACGAAGTGGAAATAAAAATGATATATTTAAAAAATTGAAGTAATCTTTTTGGGTGTTATTAAGCTGTGCTGGCGCTATGTTATTTTGATCAAATTTGATTATATTTTTCTTCATCTTCATTTTACTCTCATTAAGAGTAGTCGTGTTCATGAAACTAAGTTCTAACCAGGTTGGTTCATCGCATTGGTGATCTTCCCCGAGATCTGATTTCTTTCATCCTTCCTTAGATTACCATTTTTTCCATGGTATCCTCATGTCGATGATTAATTCCTCTGTAATCATGATATTTGTTCTGCGGGCTATTATAAAGTTTAGGAGAACACATTCTTATTGTGAAGTTGTAATTATTCTGTAAAAATAAGGTAGATAGATGGCTCTGTCAAATGATGGAATGATTAAATGTATTAATATCAAAAAGGTAACATATGGGGTCGAAAATTGTCGCTAAAAATAATGTCGCTGTAGCTTAGTTGGATAAAGCACCTTCCCCGGTTAGGAAAGAGATCCAGGTTCGAATCCCGGTGGCGCAACAATATTTTTCGATAAAATTGATTTTATATGTAAAATATGATGATGATTTGTAAGCGTTGCAGGCGTATTAAGAGAATCCTTGATTAATATTGTAAATAAACAAATCTTAACGGACACCAGCCAGCAAGATCATGCATCGGGAAGTTTATTTTTTATGTTTACCATTTGGTAAATGACAAGCGCATAAAATACCAAATTTGTATTAGAAAAAACACTGATAAGAGAAATATACAAATTTTGTCGAGACTACACGATAGTCCGTTTCTAAGGATTGAAAAACAATGATTTAATACTCAAAAATAAAGATCTCAGTACCACGTACACGCGTTGAGAGAACGATTTAATTATTTATTTATTATTTAATTATTTAATTTAGAATTGTTTAATCTCGAGAGAAACTCAGAGATTGGTAGTAAGAAATAAAATCTCAGACTTATGTACACTTGTGTTTAATTTGACATATTGATTCAAGACTCGACATGATGCGTACAAACTTTATTTAGAACCATAGATGCCTACAATTATTTATTTTGTAAAGTTAGTCTAACAGAGGCATTAAAAACATGTTTTCTAACTATTGTTTTTTTGACAGATAGATTTTTTTCTGTATATATTTCTAATCGAACACACTTACAATGGTTGTCTTTAAAAAATATAGACATATACAGGGTGATTATTATGTTCCAGGCCAATGTTGTTTTTGAGTAACTAAGAAATGGAACATAATTTTTAAGTTTGGTTTTTATTTGTCGATTTATTTCAATTATGTATGGAATATGACATCGGCCATCTTTTAATCATATTTTTCATAGCATTCTCGCACACTTCGCGTGTTATTTCAACAATTTAATTTCGAATATTGTCTTGCTGCATCGGAATTGTTGTTGACTTATGGGCGAATATCTCTCCTTTCATGTACCCCCACAGAAAATACAATAATTGGGAGCCACCAAATCAGATGATCGAAGAGGTCAGTCGATATCACCAACTTTTGACATTATGCGGCCGAAAAAAAATTCAAGTATAGCTCAGGCCGTGTGTGAGGTGGCATCAACCTATTCAAGCAGGCCCAATCGACTCAATTCGGCAACCAAGAAGTTTTCCAACATGTGACGATAGCGATCACCATTAATAGTTACAGCATTGCCATTATTATCTAGATAAAATGTTGTTGAGGCGATAGATGCTCCATAATAAATTATAATCAACTATTATAAATGCGAACTGACAAATGTCTGCCAAACCAAAATTGCGGCTAAACAAAATCGTCTTGGAACATAATATTCACTCTGTATGTTATATTCGGATTAATTAAATTAAGTTAATAGCTTCTAAAATGTAATAATAGATCATTTGATCAAATTGTATATAAATATAAATAATGTATGGAAAAGTTCCATGTTGGTATCCCGGTGGTAACCAAATATTTTTTCGATATTCTTGATTCATAGTTATTTTATTTGTTATTCATAGTTATTTTAGAAGCCTATAACAGAAAAATCTATATCGATCGTTTCAGTATTATTTGCAAACATATTATTGATAGAATCAGCGTTATCTTTGTAGTCTCATCATAATGGATGGATATAAATGAAACAATGTTATTACTATACTTGAGTTTACTAGCTTGAAACTTGAGTAGTACTGATAAACTCAAATGGACTAATAAAATTGTTTCATTTATATCAATTCATTATTTGCAAAGTTTAAAAAAATTACTCATCCTCAACTGTACGGTCACAAAAATTACATGTCGACATTTTTTAATGATTCACTTAGCAACACAGTAAAACAGCAAACCCGACACATTTCTGGGTTAGTTTACCGTCCACGTTGCATTTTTTACACGTAACGCCAAACGAGGTCAGACGCATGTGAAAGAAATATAAACAAATTTGTATATTTGCTACACGTCTTTTTTAAACAAAGATGGAGGTGGATGAATAAATAATTCATTTTATGATTTTTCAGAATGCATTCGAAAATGTTTAATAATTTAAAAGTTGTTAGTTTCACGGTCGATACCGCCGGTACCTTTGAGAACGGCCGGCTGGTAAGTGCAGTGCTTAAATAATAACAATTTTTATTCATTCCATGTTGTTAATACGTTAGCATTTTTATTTAGGCGAAGTAACCAAAGTGCCAAGGGCGAAAGCGTAAGGTGGCTGAATATTTTTTAAATTTATGGAAGTTGTGCCCGTCGCCAAAACATTTTCAGCTTGCAGGAATACAATGACCCTTTGTAAGGGTCCAGTATTAACCGAAGACGGTTGGTTATGAAATATTTATTACAATGAAAGTATTTTAAGAAGTTTAAAAACTGATTACTATACGCGTAGTTCTTTTAAAAATATTAATTATTTGCATGAAGTAATTGGCTTCGCTTTTTCTTCTTTTTTATCTGTTTTTTTCATGTAGGTATTGACCGCCTCACTGTCAATGGTGGTCTATTTAATTGTGGTACTTCAATAAGACTAGTCACTAATAAAGAAACCATAATATGTATAGCGCTATGTGACTGCACCATCTGCACAAAGTAGTCGGGAAAAAATCAAATGTTTTACGTTTGATTAAAATAATTGCGATCGCAATAAACAATAGGGGCCTGTTGAGTTCTTATCTTAATTGTAATACGGTCGAATGAAGTGAAATTTAATAATTTTAAGAAAATAATAATAAAGGACCGAATCGTTTCGGATTTTATGGTTTTGTTAAACTAACCAACACCGCTTAAGAAATAAGAATATAATGTAGTACAGGTCTTGTATTGTTAGTATTAAATTATTATCCTGGGCGGTAGTGACACGAGCGCGAGACGTATTATTGCCTGGTGCCCTGTTTCGAGTTCCAGTAAACTGATTATGAATAATCATATACCACTCTTTATACTTCCAAAATTAAAAACAAATAAATAATATATATATATTTTTAAAGACAACATATTCTTATTGTGAAGTTGCAACTTTTCGATAAATTAAAGATATACATATACAATTAATTAATCGAAAAAATATTTTTGTTGCCATTGTCGTTTAAATTTGCATTAAAAATTAATAATACTTTACAAAAATATTTCACTTAATCAAAATATATTATGGTGAAACGCAAAGCACTTTTACGTAGAATGCGAGTGCTCGCACATTCCGTTATTTTAAAGTAAATATAATTGAAAACTAAAATATATACATGTAATATTAACAGTATCAACATTAAATATTAAATAATATTACTCGAAAGTTTTCCTAATTGTTAGATTTATTTTAAAAACTATAAATAGTTTGTAAATTATTCGAGTATGACAAGCAAATGATAGATCAAGTGAACCGAATTAATAAAATCAATTTAATAATATTAATTTGATTTTTAAGGGCAGAAAAAAAATGAAATAAAAAAAATATGAATGTGTAATAATATTGTTGAGGAATGAAAAGTAGTTACGTATATAAAACAGAAAAACAAGTATCTACACATCAAAGTGCGCAATATTAATATGTAATTTATATAATTTATAATATAATTTTTCTCGTGAATAGCTTACTTTTTCAACATAAATAATACTTGGAATACAACTTAAAATATTATTATAACTAAATTTATGTATATATGTATAATAAAACATACTATTTGGTAAACATATACGCATTAGCTCATCCAAGGATGTGCAAAAACAAAAACTAAATGCTTGAAATACTCGGTTTACGAATGACGATAAATCTACTTTTTATTAGGAGAACACATTCTTATTGTGAAGTTGTAATTATTCAGGACAGACGGTCTGTGATATTGTGGATAATGCACCTTCCCCGGTTAGGAAAGAGATCCAGGTTCGAATCCTGGTGGCGCAACAACAATATTTTTCGATAAAATTGATTTTATATATATATCTTTCTAATTAATATATTTAATTCATATTTAAAATATCACAGACCGTCTGTTCTGAATAATTACAACTTCACAATAAGAATGTGTTCTCCTAATAATAAAGTTGTATCAATGTGTCCAAAATTTAATAAAAATGAATTGATAATTCTGGCGTCTGCTATCAGTTTACTCAAAGGTATTTGAGATTCTGTAAAAATAAGGTAGATGGCTCTTTCAAATAATGGAACGATTACATGTATTAATATCAAAAACGTAACACATAGGTTCGAAAATTGTCGCTAAAAATATTGTCGCTGTAGCATAGTTGGATAATGCACCTTCCCCTTCCTTCGTATCCCAGTGGCGCAACAACAATATTTTTCGATAAAATTGTTTTTATATGTATATCTTTCTAATTAATATATTTAATTCATATTTAAAATCTACTTTTTTGTAATCTATTTTGATTTTTTTTTTTAATTATGCGAATACTTAATTGGCGCCTACCTAGCTTTCTATCGTTTTTTTGTTTTGACAGAATAATCTTCCTACCGAATTTTTGACAGCGTAATGTATTTCAAAATTAGAACACCTGCGCAGTAAATCTGTTTAATCATTATTATCAAATTATATATGGTTTTTGGATCACAAGGAATTCCACATAAATCTGAACTATTGTAAATGTAACTTTTTGTGAAACTTGTCCTGCAGTTTTGAATGAATGTATGGAGGTAAACGAAAATATGGAAAATGTACTTTTTAAAAATATTCAGTATGTATGCAATGCGCGCCCGTGCTTAAGTGTGTTTTGGTGTCAAAATAGATTTGAGATATAAAAATTTCTAGAACCATATTCAAAATAGCGTCTAGAAACGTATAAAAGAAAGAATTTCGTGTTATTTTTTGCAAAATCACAATGCTTACATCCCTTTCATCTTTCCCTTTGTTGTCCACCTATTCGGAAAAGCTTATTATGTATTATTATATTCACCTTTCACCTTAGGTGGATAATAACGAGCCTTTATACAGCCAGGATAAAAGAGTACACTAGCCCTTAGACCGTCACAGGTAAATTACTTTGTATAAGAACTACTAAAGTTGGGTATCGGCCTAAAGGTTAGGTCATCTTTTATTTTAGCACTGGCAAGGCATAACTGCCATTGCTGGATGTTGCTGCTTGACTCATCGGGTGACCGATACAGTAAGCTAATTGATTTTTTTTTACTGAAAAGTTAGGTAATACTACTAACGTTACCAAATCTACACAAAACAATATGTGAATTATTTTATTTTTATTAATTTTAACGTTTATGTTTTCATATTCACGATTCCGGTGTTAGTTAGGACAATGGATTAATATAGTGTTATGCGCTTATATACAACACCCACATTTGAAGTAAACCTTTTCCCTTTCTAAGTCGATGTGCTCATGACTGAGCCTCATGATTCTCTATTCTACTTCTACAGCGCGAACTATTTGCATGAATTTTTTTATTTTCCGAATACCGCAATCAAATTTCCTAATTATCATGAGGTATGAGATGAATTAACAAAGGACGTGACATATTCGTTAATATTTCAATCATCAAACGCATAATATTATGCCACAGCGGTTTGCCGCGTAGCTCAGTAGAACCATTAAAACTAAATTGTGTTGCTGATATATTAAATATAGGTATATGGAAAACCGATATTTATTTTTCTAGGTACAAAAATAAAATACAAAGTAATTTTCTAGATAGTTTTCTTCATTTTTTAGGGTAAAATATTATTTAGTGAACAAACACAAACGAATATTTTCATACATAAACTAAATATTCCAACGTGGGAGCTGTGTAAATTTGTATGTCTTTCTGTTTAATTGTGTATTCTATGAATATTGAGAAAATATTATAGTTAAAAAAAATTTACAGCGTAAGTCCCTCTCTAAGCACAAGAGTTAATTTTTTTTTTGGCGACGTAAGCTATTCACAAAAATATGTGAATATAAACTTTAGTTTTGTAACAGATTCATGTAACACATATTTTATATGAAATTGTAAAAAAATCAAAAGAAAAATAATATAATATATAATTCAGATACAGGGATCAAAAATAATAATATTAACTATATAAGTAATGGGATATGGCATGTACATACATTTATCAATTAAAAATATTTTGTGAAGTATAATCAAGTAATAAAATTCTTAATAAATATGAAATTTTTTAATTATGACTAAAACATCTACTGCGGTACTACGTACGATACATACTACGATAACAGATAAGTCTGCTCTAGTCAGCTAAGTTGCTTCCCTGCTGATCCTATACCTTTCAGCAACGTTTCACTTCAACCTCCGTACTTGCACTCCACCGCATAATATTATTCGCTTAATTACTCTCTTTTGTAATCGAGACGTAAGTCTGAACACTCGTTGGAGGGCAATCAAATGTTATATCATACTCGTATTGCTCTATGGAGTCGAGGTCTGGACGTTTAAAAGAAGCCACCATTAAAAGACTGGAGGCATTTGAGATATGGTTATATCGATGTATACTAAAGATCTCCTGGGTTGAACATTTTACCAATATAGAGATAGTGAGATGCATTTAAGTTAAGATAATTCATAACTATCAAACGAAGGAAAGCTGCGTTCTCCGCAATGAGAAATCTTTTACAACTCATTATGCAAGGGAAGTAGAAGGAGCAGAAAAATGTTATCTTGGTTATGTAACCTTGAACGCCAGAGGTTTTATACATTTTGCACAAGATAAACCAGTATCTGCAACTTTCCAACTCGCCAACCTTTGTTAGAAGATGGCATATAAAGATGAAGTATTGTTGTTAATACTAATTCATTAAATATAATACTTCTCATGTAAATGCTTTGCTTAAATTGCTCACGTCACCGTTCTATATCATAATATTCATAAGTAAACCAAGATGAAAACAGAAATATACGAATTAGAATGACGAGCCGACTTGAGGGTAGTTTATCATTCCATATACATAATTCCGTTAGAAAAATGTTAAAAAAAAATATACGTTATATAATACATGAGTATAAATTGCATAAAAAATATATTGACGTGAATAAGATCTATTAAGAATAAAAATATATTTTATCATTTTAAAAATAAAAAGTTTCTTGATTTAATTTGACTTAATGTAGGGCAAAATCATGAAATAAATCGAAAAATATTCTGATGGATACATGTCGCCATCTTTTGATATGCTGGTAAAGTTGAGCTCGTTTAACCAGAACGCTTACCAAAATCCTAGCGGAGGTCCATGTAGAAGGCTAAGTGACGAGAGACGAAAGTGGGGAGATGAAATACCCGAGGCGCGGCCAGCGGAGGCTACTGATTCATAGTTGATTTTTTCATAGTTACTAACCTAATTTAAGTTAATATAACCATACCACGTTGTATCTGAAATACCTGATTATACAAGACTTTAAACTAAACTCAGTGCAACAAACGGCCATCCTGCTATGTACGACTACTTTTCATTTGTTTCAGTTCAGTTCTGTTCCAATAAGATTTTTAAACTAGAAGTTAGCAGTGTAATAAAGAAGTAATGCAAATTAGCGCTACAAGAACTTCTTCATTAAATGAACAAATCAAATTCATCAAGTTTTATCGAAACACCAAACCAAAAAACACATTTTTAAATATATTTTTGGGTGTCACAACCATATATCATTAGTGATGGTATTTTGAATACAATTTCAGTAGTTTAAAAAATTTAAAATAAAAAAAAACCAAAATGATATTTCAAATATGAATTAAATATATTAATTATAAAGATATACATATAAAATCAATTCTATCGAAAAATATTGTTGTTGCGCCACCGGGATTCGAACCTGGATCTCTTTCCTAACCGGGGAAGGTGCTTTATCCAACTAAGCTACAGCGACATTATTTTTAGCGACAATTTTCGACCCTATATGTTACCTTTTTGATATTAATACATTTAATCGTTCCATCATTTGACAGAGCCATCTACCTTATTTTTACAGAATCTTAAATACCTTTGAGTAAACTGATAGCAGACGCCAGAATTATCAATTCATTTTTATTAAATTTTGGACACATTGATACACAAAATGAATTGATAATTCTGGCGTCTGCTATCAGTTTACTCAAAGGTATTTGAGATTCTGTAAAAATAAGGTAGATGGCTCTGTCGAATGATGGAACGATTAAATGTATTGATTTCAAAAAAGGTAACATATAGGGTCGAAAAATTGTCGCTAAAAATAATGCCGCTGTAGCTTAGTTGGATAAAGCACCTCCCCCGGTTAGGGAAGAGATCCAGGTTCGAATCCCGGTAGCGCAACAACAATATTTTTCGATAAAATTGATTTTATATGTGTATCTTTATAATTAATATATTTAATTCATATTTAAGAATGTGTTCTCCTAAAAAATGGTATTCGTCGCTAGCGCGCGTCATCCATGAAACATTAAGTGTAATTAAAATATTTAACGGCGGTCATGACGCGGACTGGATAATTATGCACATAAAGGTATCGCAAACTATGCGAAAGGAGCCCAAAAGTCCTCGGCGTGCAATTTCCCCTTCATTCATTATAGATGTCTCGGCGTGACCGCAAAGGGCATTACGCCTGACGCCGAATGTGGGCACTCGGGAGTAAGAAATTATAATTTGGGCACATAATTATTATTTATTCGGTTTCTTGCAAAACAAATTAACGCCTAAACTAAACACAACAAGTGTAACATTCTGAATATAACAGATTGTCCCGCAAGTCTGCAGATTTTATACACAGTACCCGAGAGACTGTTACCATAAAAGAGATTGAAAACAGCGGATTGCAGGCAGCGGATTGCCACCCAGCAAGTTAAGCAAGTAAGTGATTATTATCTGCATGGCTTGGAATAACATACTTTGTGAACATTACTAATAGAAGACACGGATCTCACCTAGCTATCAAAGCTACTTACGGATACAGAGACATTAGTCCATAGATAGCATACGGTTATCAATCAATCAAGCATCAAATAGGGTTATCTGAAGTCCAACAATTTAAAAGTTATTTCAAGTTTCAGTTAAAATAACCATGTAAATTTATTATAACTAACATAATAAATATTTAACATGTGATACTATTTATGAAAATCCACAGAAATGTTTAGGTACATAATTATGTTTAGATGCAGAAGATAAATAAAAAGAAAAAAGAGTGAGAAAGGGTGGAGAGGTTGCAACTATTGTTTATGAGTAGAATTATTGGCCAAAATTGAGATTGTGGTGGTTCATAAAAAGAACCCTTTGAGCGTAGTAAGGCTAATGTTGAAAAAATCAATTTCTGTAAATTTCTCATTATGGTGTGAATTTTGTATGTAAAATGTTCTACTTCTAGGAATGTGGAAGAGTGCGGATTGCCGGGTCGATCTAGATGGTACGTGGAGAGATATTAATTCTAATTGGCTAGGTCTAGTAGTTTGAAGATAAGTATTTGATCAGCACGTGTTCTTCGATATTCTAGGGTTTTCATAATGTGGAAGTTTGCTGCACCTAAATAGGAGTTGAATGATAGCTTAGATCTAACATTAAGATATTAAATAAACCTATTTTGTATTCGTTCTAATCTCGTAATATATATAATATGTTAGCTTATGTGTGAGTTATATTACCACGTCATAGGTATGGCGAAAAATTCAATGTCCAGACATGACAAAATATGGTAACACTGAGTTAAGTATAAAACAACCAAGGTTAGACTTGTGCAGACACTGGTGCATTCTATATTTCAGTATGGTGTGGAATCATGGACTCTAAAGGCAAGAAGAGAAAACGGATTGATGTCTTTGGGATGTGGTGCCAGAGACACATGTCGCGCATACCGTGGACGGCGAGACTAGGGAATCCAAATACCCGGCCAAATTCATTACCCGGTTCCCGGACATTTTTCATAAAAGAACGGGGTACCCAGTTCAGTTCCGGTTCTGGGAAATTTTTTTCCACTATTATAATTATACTGATCCAGAGTTTAGATTTATGTTATATATGTACAATGTATACTAAAATGTTTGATTTCAATATCGCATTCAAATAATATTTAATTAAATATTTTCGTAGAAAGCAATCACTTTATGGTTTGACATATTATATTAAGTAAAATTGTTCGAACACAATATTGAAAGAGTTGTTAATATTTTATTCAATCGAAATAGTCATGTACACTCATATCGTTTAAACTAAAAGGGGATAATAATAGACAGAAGAAAATAACAAATACATTTTATTTTATTACATACATTATACATTTATATTCTATTACATTGTTGCATTACATTACATATATTTATTAAACACATTACATACATTGTAGATGTCAAAGTCTTCCTCTATAAGCCTGTGTCATTCAGCATCCGACATCCTCGTCAAGTTTAAGTAAATATCTCCTTTGGATGAACGGTGTGCATTAGTTTCTCACAATAGACTTGTTGACAATAGAGTTGTGGGTCGGGTGTGTAATGTCTACTGAGGGTGGACTTACGAGTTGAAACGGTTAAAAACAATATTCTCGCGAAAGTGTAAGCATAAATTCCCATATTGCTAATGGATTATATTTCAGTTGCATTTATGATATCGTTTTCTATACTTTCACACCTGAACGCCATGAAAATAATAATATATTAGTGTGACAAAAGATGTTTCATTTAGAAAAAAACAAAATTAAAAATCTATCCGGTTCTTGTTATTTATAAAACACGCGGGTAACCGGTTTTCCGGTTCCTGTTCTACTCGGTTCGGAAGCCCTAAACGAGATGCACGAATGTCTCCAATTTGCAGGAGCTGAATATTAAGGATATACTCTCAATCATTTGCCTAAAATGAATTCTTCAATTTTTAGGCACTTGCGAGAAGTGTAGATAGCTCGGAGAAGCTTGTTGTAGTGGGCAATGTCGAATGATAGAGACCGGTCAAGTGGTAAGGGCAACAAGTACTTGTCTGTTGAGTGAGTAAAAGTGAAGGCACGTAGGAAGGCAAGAGTTCGCGGTGATTACGATTTAGTCATGAGGTACCGACATGGATTATGATGACAATGAACCAAATTTCATGACAATAGGCACCGCATTCATTTTTGTAAAGACAGTTTGCAAATTTCTCACAAATATTAAAATATCTAATGATCCGGATAATCCTATTTGAAATCAATACGTTGCTAGTGATGTCCCCTAACTAATAGAGAACCAATTTAGCTAAGATGACATAAACAAAAGTCGCCAAATTTCATCTATATACATGTGTTAAGTGAAACTTTTTTTTTTCGTTCTGTTTTGAAAAATCGTAACTTCACTCATTCTTTTTTGTCTTCATATGCTGACTTCCGAAGTATTTCCACCCGGTCTTGAGCCATGTTCATGGCAGCGTTTAACACAGATCCTGTTAACTTCTTTATTTGGTCTATCCATCTTGCAGGAGACCGTCCTCTTCTCTAACTGTCCTGCAGTCACAAGCTTCTCTAAACTCATCGTATCTGTGTAGCATAGTTGGATAATGCACCTTCCCCGGTTAGGAAAGAGATCCAGGTTTGAATCCCGGTGGCGCAATAACAATATTTTTCGATAAAATTGATTTTATATGTATATCTTTCTAATTAATATATTTAATTCATATTTAAAATCATTATTATTATTTCTGATTAAGCATTGTTGATTGGACCTTTTTTAGGATGCGCTTTTACCGGAGACGAGAAGTGGATCCTTCATGACAACACTCAATGTAAAAGATGGTGGAACGCATAGTGCACGATGCTGTAAGAATCCTAGTTTAGGCTTTCTTTTGTCTCGTATACATTTGGCAATTTACTATTATAATAAATAAAAATAAAAAACAACGACATTATCAACATTGAAAAACACTAGAGTATTACTAAAAATCAGGTAGTTTTTGTCTGTGTGGGTAGGTGTAATCTATTATTTTTTCTCTAGGTCCAATGTTTATTTATTTATGTATAGACAATTTTAAGCTCTTCAAACATACAGGTTGTACAAAAAATAGATTTTAATTACAACACAAACAAAAGTACATAAATTAAAGTAGAAGTACCTACATGCATAATATAAACGAAGTACAATATAAGTATAGAAGTTATATGTATAATAAATAACAAATTTATCACATAATACAATAATTACGAAACAATTTAGCGGACCAGGTAAATTAATCAGAAAATTTTAATCGAAATCTAATTGCAACGATGTGAGTTATCGTGTCCACAAAGTCCAAAATATCTCACATATATTATATAATATATGCATTTATATATTAACAGCTTTCATTGTGGCATTAATTTGACCACGGGAATTAATTGTGATTTTCGAGCACCATCTTTTCTAATGATGTCATACTTTATTGAGGTTATTAAACATTCCGTTATTAAGTAAACTAGTAATGATTCCGTTTGAAACATTCATGTACACCCCTTTCGAAATACAGTATTTGTATTCGAATAATTGTAATATTAGCAGGTACGTGCCGCGATTAATATTAATGAACTTAAATATACTGCGTTTAGCCTGAATGTTCCACCGACCGACTGTAGGTTTAATATTTTATGAGGCAGTGCATCCCACAAGAAGTGCAGCGGTGCACTCCATGTCGGCAGCCTTAAGAGTTATTGTGCAATTTCCCGGAATATTTCATCCCTACCCTCCGTTTAACACAAAGCCCACATACAGATGACGGCTATTTTCCGAATGACAATAACATTTTGAAAAGGTACAACAGATAGCTGAACCTTTATAATAATTAATTATTTAAGGATTCATCAATAAATTAGTAAATCAATTTATCTTGTATATAAAATGTGAAGGATTTCGTTTTTGTTCTGAGGATACATTTTTTAAAATAGTAAACAAACAAGTATCAGATATTTGAAAATTGGAATAACGTAATAATGCTGTATCGTAGGTAGATAATTATTTAAATAGATGATAATACTTCTGGTATGAATATTGTGTAGGTAAGTAATTATTTATTTTCTTCGTAATTAGTTAACATCGCGTTCGTTTTTACAAGTTACAACATTGAACTATTTTCTTGATATTTCAAGACGTTGGTTATTAGAAATTATTTGTAGTATTAAATTGAGTTAAAGGAAGAAGATCCAGTTCAGAAAAAGAGACGGTTAATATCTATTTTATTGTTTTAATCGTTCACACTCGTAAGACTACTATCAGCATTCGACCGCCAAAAACGATTTTTTTAAATTTTTTAAGTCTTATATTCCATTAGATAGTTGTAATAATATTACTCTTATATTAATAATTTTGATTCAAAGTGGTGATTTTAATATAAAACAAATCAGTTTTATATATATTTTGGATGGTTTTTCAAACAAACTTTACAACAAACGGCGATATAGTAATGGAGACAATATAATGAACTGACTATAGTTCTCTTTAGTTATCATTTATTTACAGATAATCACTATTGTAGTACCAGCCCCGTCGGTCCTTCATGACAGTGGATTGCGATCTCTATGAACTTCAGCTCTCTTGACTATGCTCCGCTCTTCCACATTTTTAGGTATTCTGCAGACTTTAGGGCTGGCAATTAACGCTTCACCAGTTTCCATCATGCTGCATCATGTCTCTATCGGGGCTGCGATCGGGACTCGCCGTTCGTAAGGAACCAGAGGAAGAAGACATGCGGCGCAACGAGCCGTTAGACTCGGACGACCGCGGCTAGCAAGCACGGGCGACTCGAAAATTCTGCAGTACGACCGAGGATGCAATCAGCCAGCTGATGGTGGAGATCCGTCGCAAGGAGCGATACCATCGGCAGCTTGTAAGAGACCTCCAGCGCGACCATATGGAGGCGCTCTCCCAAATACACGGGGTGGGCCAGGCACCGAGAGCGGTCACAGCTGGAGCCGAGGCTGAGGGTGCAGGTAGAGACGCGGCTGATGGTGCTGGCAGAGATGCGGCTGAGGCCGCCACTTGGTACGCGGCCGCAAGAGCGGCTGCCGACGCTGATGTTGATGGATGCAAACCCGCACCGTCGATCACTAGGATGCTTACGAGCACAGTACGACTACGTTTACGGAAAAATGTGTCCGTAACCAACCAAACCAGATAGCCATGATCTCAAAGGCTATCCGGTCATCTCGGGCGGCTGAGAACCCGAGATTTCACCTGGACCAGGACGAGCCCCGGACGACAGCGGTGATTGCGCGACAATTTGCCAATGTTTAGCGGCGATCCACTGGACTGGCCGACATTTAAGATTCAGTATCAGACAGATTATTGAGCGAGTGAAAGTGCGCACAGTGGATCTCACTCAATCACAAAAACAAGGCGTGCCTTTTAAAAATGATAGAGCGAAAACACGCAAACGGCTCGACGCAACAAAAAAAAAAGAAATTATGCGCTCTCAGGAAGAGTCGTTTTGCCATGAGCTCGAGATTCTTCGATGTGGGGAGTGTTTGCTTGCAAATAGCCGATAGCGTAATCAGTCAGCGAGCTTTGATGTTTGTGGCATTATCCGAGTGAGAAACGGCTAAGAGGTGCCGTAGTTTTGGACGGCGCCCGCTTCGTCGATCCGAAAGATGTTGAGCCGTCACTACCATGAGCAGGTGGGACCCGAATACGGAGACAATGGTGGTAGCCATTTGTGAGAACTTCTCAGTGCTGCGATTGATGAAAACCGTACGCAAGGTGGCGTACGATTGCCAGGCGTGCAGAAGGAGGAGGAGTCGCCCACCTACAAGTCAGTTGTCGGCAGGCCCAGTGGCTTGCAGTTACAGGACCGGCATCGCAAATCCAGGAGGGCGACCGGGTGGTCGTGTATGATGAGCGCCAGGGTGCACCGGACGGGCGTGACATCACAGATCACGCTTGGGAATTACGACCCCAGGTGATCCCAGTCGGGCCCATAAGATCAAAGTCCAGACACCCAGATGGAACCAGGGTTGAATGGGAACTCTCAGTTGGATAGCCTCACACGCGCTGTGCGGCAGGCGTGTACGAAAACTTCTCGTTGTGTTTTTAAATTATATGTAATGTATTAACAGTAAAAAGACCTTGACTAGGTTCACCAAGACCTACCTTTGAAGTTGAAGTTGAAATTGGTAGTTGATAGTTGATCGTTGATAGATGCCAGCTCTGCGGATAGAACACTTCTCTTTCGTCTCAAGGTTTGCTCGAGGTTCGACTCAATATATACTTTTATGGTCAGAGAATCGAAATAAAAAGTTTATTTACATTTAGTACGGAATGACATATATTCTGTTAAAAAGTTATGAACAGAACAAAGACAATATAAAAGTGAAATGTTGTGGTGGAGAAAAATAAGATAAAAGGTTTACATGGGAAGATCACATATCGTAATATATAAAATACAATAGAAAAACTTGGTGCTTCTGCGTGTGCGGTATTGAGGCCGTCACATCACACTTAACAAATTATAATGTATCTAGACAGAGTAATAACTTTTTTCTTACTTCTCATAATCGATGACTGATTTATACAAGATTAATTCTGTACATGGATACTGCGGAGACACCGAATGGATATTAAGATCATACTCGACCGAGTCTCATTATTTTAATAAATTGTGGCTTGCCTTATCAAGAAATAATAGAACGAGATGTTTGTTTAACTAGAGCTGGTCGGGTATGGTTGTATTATGTGGGCAAGTTTGATCAGAACTTGCTTGTTGGTAAGTGCTTCGGTTTATAAATAATCTTAATAATAAAATGTTACGGAAAAGTAAAGTGACAAATATTTATACACAACCAAGATTTAAGATAGAAATGAATTGTATTACAAGATAAATAAAGTTTGATGGAGTAATTCGAGGTTATTATAATCTGTACGGTGGTCGAGGAAACGGAAAAAACTGGAGAGATCACTTTCAGTGAGAGCGTGGATGTTTAGATAATAGTTTTAGACACTGGATGATGGACGGTACCATATTTGTAAACGTTGAACATGGTGATGGCGTATCTATTGACACGCGCAGCCTGGAGTCGTCAGGTGGGCAGAGGCAATCTTCCTGGATGAAGCTGATGGAAGGTGTAGGGGATGACTTCTTGATGAATGCGAGGTCTTCCGGAGTAGTTAGGAGAAAGTAGTAGAAAATGTATCTAGAATCCAGGTATTACGGCGGTGTTCACAAAGAGAGGTCAAATTTGTTTAAATGAATGTGAACTTTTTGATAATCTATTACGGCAAAATTCCTATAAGGTTTTGTATATTACAAACGCGATAGGTCGAGTTCACCATTTTGAGATTTTGAAAAGTTCACTGTGACATGCCGAGTAAATTATTATCTCACATAGTTAAGAATATTACAACTGTTAAAAAATATTCTCGAGATAGATGATTTTACCGCGACTGATACATTTTACAAGAAAGGACTGGAAAATACCGTGAACCGATGATCTCTCGGACGCACGCCTCTAGGTCGTAGAGATGTTGATTTTTTCTGCTGGAGAGACTAAGTAGGGGTCGCTTATATAGCCCTTCTAGCAACGGCGTTCAGCAAATTTAGAGAGGGGGAAAAACGAGAACTACAGAACATCTTTAAAATAGGAAAGATTAGGCAGTGATTTCTATACAGCAGGAACTCGTGACGCGCTCATCCTGGTTTTGTTGGAACAGTACGTGTGCCCTTGAATAGTCTATTTTTAGAATGTACTTCCTGTGTACGCGCAATTTTAAACGGTTACCCGGATTAATAATAATAATAAATTAATATTTACCCGGAGTCAATTTTGAAGTTATTTAAAAATGGTTATTATTTTTTTTATAAATTCTTGATTATTTATATCGTAATGGTGGCATGCTGTACACGGAATAGATATTTCTTTTACGAAGATTTAGTAATTTAGGATCAAAGAATTTAGAACACGAGTATATTGATTGTGGCTAAATAATATACGTGACAGGCGCTTGAGGCCACATTGGAGGAGCAGCCGAAACCGGTCATCATCATGGCAACAAGTGAATCCTGCACGGGGAAGTGTATCGCACAGAATTACTCGCCAAAAAGGCGCCAATTAATTGATACGATAAAACACGTGTCAATAATTTAAAGGTGTAATCATCGGCGTGGCGCCAAAAAACTCGTTGGATAGATTTCAGGATAAAACGTTACGGCGGCGGCCTGTCGCCGTGTAGGTACTTGAAAATAAGACTATATGTATTGTTATGAGTCTGAATAAGAACAGAGTATTCTGTAGGCGAGAGGCCATTCTCAATTGTATCATCTTCACATCTTCGTGTTTCATTTCTTTCGACCTCATAGTTATCATCATCATTGCCGGTTGAAAAGAGCTCAGATCGGCGAACAACCCTTGTCTACATTCTTGTTTCTTGTACAGAACATGCCAGGTCTTTCACCTTAAATGTATGATTTTGATAAATACAAAAAAAAGTATCTATCTAAAAAAAATATATTCTGTTCATGTTCTTAATATACGTACATATTATATATTATAAACATCCTTATAAATATACGAAAAGGCGAACAAGCTTCATAATGTAAGAGATATTAACTGTCTCCTTAACTAGACCGAAGTCTGTAGTAAAGGAGACAGGTTCATCCGTTGTCTATCATACAAATATTTTTTATTTTTATCTAAACCAAAAATATTAAGAATGATGAAAACGTAAAATTTTTTTTGATAATATAATTTTTTTTACACATTATGTTATTTTATATAAATAGTTTTTTTTCTGAAGTTTTTATTGAGTCATCTGATTTATTATTAACATTTTTGAAGTAATTTTTTTGTCTGGATTTCTAAATCTTTATACAAATGAAACTCATTAATATAAATGAACATGGCACTCTCCTCCCTCTTATTTTCCTTAATTATAACTAAATTCCGGGCATCTCCGGGAACGGACCGCTAGTATATAATAAAATATAGTTTTATTTAGATCAAATAATGAGTTATTCCAAGCAACAGAAATGTATTATCACTATAAATTAGAAATTAGAAATCATAATATCATAATAATCATAAAAAATTTATTTCGTCGTGATAAAAATCAAATACAATTGAATGTTTACAATATATTTATAAATGTGTTGAATATATACAAAATGTAGAACGTGAAAGCGAAGTTTGGAAATTTTGAGTATTTTCTAACCAAAACACTGCATACAAACTAACTCAAAGCTAATTTCAAGTTTAACCCTCAGTAGCGAAATAATCTTTGTTGCTGGGAATACATTCATCTAAACCTTTTAATGTTTCGGGTTTTCTGCTAACTCATGCGAAAATTGGCACATTTAAAGCAAATCTGTTTTGTACACTAACTTTAGTTAATATTGTCTATGGTAAAACAATGCACAGGTAGTGACGACTGTGTAGGTTTTGAGCATTGAACCATAGATAATAGAATTATATATATATATATACAGGGGCGTGCAGGAGACACAAACTTAGGTTATGCTGTTACCGACGATACTAAGTATATAATAGGAAAGTATAGATTTTTAAAATTTTGATTACAATTCTATCAATTTAAAATTAAAATATAATTATAAATTAATTACTTTAAAACAGGTTCATTCTTTTATTGCTCGGTACCGTACTCTGCTTTAAATTTCGCTAAAAATATTATTAAAATACTATTTCTCCTTCGGACAACGGATTTAAAATGTTTCATTAACAGTATTCAAAACAAAAATTTGAAATAACTAACTTTATACATAATTTTATTTTGACATTTTATTTAATATTTGTAATAATGTAACTTAATAATATCCTGAAAAATCCTTGACATATGATCAATTATAACCTATACATTTTATTTACGTAAACACCAAAATATGGCGTCATATGTTGGAATACATCAAGAACACAAAACATTTAGTTTGTCAATTAATACAAATACGTAGCGATGTTATTCTACGCAGTTTTTTAATTAAGGATTTATCCCTTTCGAAAACAGTAGACTTAAGCACAAATTGTTTGAAATAAGCAGAAAATCTGCAGGCGTCAAGATGCCAACATAAATTCAGTAAAAACATATTTAGTCCAGTACAATTATTATAAGAATAAAAAAAAAAGGTAGATTAATTCAAGACCTGCAAATTACGAACCAAAATGCACATGAAGTTGTTTCAAATGGTTCGCAAATAACCCACGGCTAGACAAAAGTCGTACGTCATAGACAATGTTACGCTAATCCGGGTAATAACGGTTGGAATTTTATAGGGTCTTTTCTTGCACGGTTCTTTTTGCTTGTGTGCAATGCACGCCCTTGTATATATATATAGAACAAATGAGACGCTTGAAATATTGGGAAGGCTTAAGGCGTCATTTTCAAATTTATATTTTAATATAATTTGATTGTATCATTTTTAATTTAATAATATCCAACAATTTAACAGAATATTCATTAAATATGAAAACATAAACATTGCACTAAAAATCTACATAAAAATATGTGTATCTGTTCAAAACAATGACATTCTAAGACACAATTTCGTTTATCACTTATATTAACTTACGTTTTTTTGATATTTCGCACCCTCGAAATTATATGTTGTGAATTTGTCGATTTTATATCGTATTATATTAACTGTTCAAAGGTATTTGGTGAAACTTTGTGAAATTCCATGATTATTTTGTAAATTGAGTTAAAACACTGTTTTATTCCACTTTATTTTATTGTGTTAAACGTTAGAACGTTTTCGGTAACATCTTCCTAATATTAATAATATAATTCAACTAAAATTAAAAACACTTTCAGATAGTAGTATATGGTGCGTTTGGAGTTAACGATGATGGGGATGGGGGTGTGGGTGGAGTTAAAAATAGATAAGAGAGAGGATGTAATGGGCTGTATTTGAATATGTTTTTATTGTTATTTATATCATTTAATATTTCTAAATTTTCTAAATTGTCTAACTTTCGTCCATTGGCGTAACTATATATAAGTTGTATATGACTATTATCAAATGAATGACCATCCATTCTTGCATGCTCAGCCATTTCGGAGTTTAGACTGAAGTTTTTATAGCTTTCTTATGTTCTTCCAATCATTTTCTTATTCTTCTTCCGCTCTGTCCAATATAAAATACGTTACAATCCTTGCAACCCAACTTGTTTTTTTCTTCTTGGGGTATTTTTGATTTATTATCGAGATATATTTTTTGTATAGAAGGCAGGGTTAAATTTTTTATTTTTACAGGAATTTAATAAATCCGTTGTTAGTTTTCCTACATAGATTATTTTTCTCCGTGGCTTTCTTTTGTCGTTGTCTTTTGGTATTATGTGATATAAGTATGTATATATTGATGTAATAATCGCTTTTATAGAGAACTAGCTGAAGTATCCAGCGTTGCCCGGGCTTCATTTAGAAGGATGGGGTTATTTTTTTCGAAATCTCAGGTAAACATTAATTTTTATCTTATTTGGAACATCAAGTGTGCATAATTTTATTAATAAGTACCAAAATTCTATTTTAGAAGGTGGGAAAGGGGGATGGGGGTGATTTTTCGAAATCTCATGTAGAGAGTGATATTCTTCTTATCTTATATTTAGGACTCATAATTACTCTTAAGATTAAGACATTACGCAAGACATACTCACTAAGTCCTTACGTCCCATCCACTACCCTTTTACTCCTTTTCCTCTCACCTATCTCTCGCCTCCCAATCCACTCCCTTTCGCCTCCCTATAGCCTCCCACTCTCCTTCTTTTCCGCTCCCCTCTGGCTCCCCTCCCGCTCCCTTTCTGCACTCCTCCTATTACCTTACCTCTCTTCTTCCTCATGCCTCTCTCTCGCCTCACACTCCCCTCCTGTTCCTCTTCCGCATCCCTCCTGTTTCCCTTCCGCACTCCTCCTACTCCTCTTCCGCACCCTTCCCTCTCCCCACCTGTCCCACCATACTACCGCCATCCCGCTCCCTTTCTGTTCTCTTCCTTCTCGCTTCTCACTCTTCTTCCGCTTCCCTCCCGATATCTTTCCATTCCCCTACAGCATCCCGCACTCTTCTGCACCTTTCCTGCTACTTTACCGCTCCCCTCTCACTGCCTTTCTTCACCCCTCCCGCTCCCCTTCCACTTCCTTCCCGCTACCCTTCCGATCCTTTCCCGCTCCTCTCCCACATAGTTATTCTCCCCTCATGTTTTTCTCTCGCTCCCTTACTACCACCCTCCCGCTCTCCTCCTACTCCCCTCCCGTTCTCCGCCCATTCTCCTCTCGCTCTTCTACAATTGCCCTCACGGTCTTCTTCCGATCTCCTCCTGCTTCCCTCACTTCTCAAAAATTTAATTTCATATTTTTAAAATTTATATTCAAACTATCTGAAGTACCCGTCGTAGTCCGAACTTTACGCAGAGTGAAAAGGCTTCATTTAGTGGGATGGGGATAGTTTTATTTTTCGAAATCAGATGTAGACAGTAGTTTTCCTCTTATTTTGTTACATAGCAATGGCTCTGGAGGCTCATTAAGAGGCGGCAACTTCACTTTTCCATTGGAGTAACACATTCCCACTGGTTCGCATTTATATTTCTTTGCATGACAATGTTTACATACAACATCCATCCGGCACCCTTAATTTTAATGTCCTTTATTTTGGATCTGAATGTCGATTCACAATATTTCATTGTTCCTTTTTATGTCGATTTTGTTGTACACGCAGCACTCTTTCCTCCAAAGTTTCCTTTGACCTAGACGTAGAAGCTCTCATACGCTCCTATCGTAGACGGAGCCTTCTTTGTTGTTGTTCAGTTATTTCTGACGCCCGAATAGTTTTTTCTCTTTTAGCTGCAAAGAATTTCTGACCAATACTCGTTCTTTTCTTCGACGGCATTTCGATACGTATGAATTAATATCCATCCGTCGATAGATTATTTGTTATCTTGAATAATTGAATTTTGCTTTGTTATCGGTTACGTCGTTAACACTGTTCTGGAAGGTTCTACACTGTTCTAAAGAGAAAATGAACACGGCGCTTTTTAGTAACAATTCATTTATTTTACAGTTAAAACGTTTTAAAAAACTCACTCACAGACACTCTTTCTTATATAAATAGCTATTCCACATCCACAATTTCGCGACCGTATATGTTAATGTATTTTAAATAAAAGCAGAGTTGAATCTGCCAAAACAATTTTGAATGTGGAACATCGTCAGTAATAATATCTTATTTTAAACGTCAAGTGTACAAAATTTCACCAAAAAGTACCAAAAATTCTGCTTTGAGGTGTGGGAAAGAGGGATGGGGTGGGTTTTAGAAATCTTATGTAGACAGTGATCTTTCTCTTGTTTTGAAGGTCAAGCGTGCAAGGTTTCATCAAGCTCAGAATAAAACTGTGGATTTGTATTAAAAAAAACCAAACAAGCTTACAGACACTCTTCTTTATATATATAACGATACTGTTACCTGCATTTATTTTATATTGGACAGAGCGGAAGAAAAATAAGAAAATGATTGGAAGAACATAAGAAAGCTATAAAAACTTCAGTCTAAACTCCGAAATGGCTGAGCATGCAAGAATGGATGGTCATTCATTTGATAAAAGTAATTTACAACTTATATATATAGTTGCGCCAAAGGACGAAAGTTAGACATTTTAGAAAATTTAGAAATATTAAATGACATAAATAACAATAAAAACATAAAAACCATTCAAATACAGCTCATTAAATCTTCTCTCTTATCCATTTAAAATCCACCCCAACCCCCATCCCCACCTCCGTTTACTCCAAACACACCATATATCACTATCTGAAAATGTTTTTAATTTTAGTTGAATTATATTATTGATTATGGGAAGATGTTCCCGAAAACGTTCTAACGTTTAACATAATAAAATATAGTGGAATATAACAGTGTTTTAACTCAATATACAAGAATGCACTATATTATTATTAAATATTTATTTTTAATGAATTGCAGAAAATAATTTATATTTCATCGCCATTTCCACTTCACGTCCACTTCATCACCATAGAAGCCAAAATATTACACACGGTGGAAACCAAAATTATTATTATTATTGTTGAAATAGTGTGCCATCTTTCTTTTCATTTTTGTATGGAGCGCGCAGGCTATGCCTTTGAACAGAACACAAATATTTAGTTTAAGAACATACTTACAAGTTTTTAGCTTTGCCATACCACATAAGTATACTGATACTGATCGATCTCTGCAATAGTATGCGATCCTGTTACATATAAGAACATAAGGAACACGTAACATCCTATTATTCTCATTCGCAATAGGTCATGGCCGCACAATACTTTTTTCATGTGGAAGAATGAAGCTCGGGATTGCTCAATACGACATTTAATTTCCGTAATAGGACACCCAGTTTTAATTTATTTTGCATTCCAGGTAGACTATTTTATCTTTTCTATCCAACCCTCTACCCTTTCTTCTACCATCCATTCCATATTGTTTGCTTATGGTCATGTATCGTGCTAAATACCGTATATTTCGTATTTATTTAAACATTCTAGCTGACCACATATTAAAGTGGGTCCATCCACAGCTTGACTTCGACACGGTATTCTAAAATATTTTATAGAGATATATTTAAGTGTGTTTATTTATGCGTGACATGCTACATATAACAGTTAGCATATTTTGTAATGGATTTTTAAGGGAGAATAAAAAGCCTCGTATTGAAAATATGTTTTATTATCGACATTGCGAGTGCCTTGTGCTCGCTGAAGGTTACGGCAGTGCACTAAACACTTAATTTAAGGTCTCACTAGCTTTCTAGTAGACAAAGCTTTTTCATAATGATTTAGATGAATGATACGTAAATTGAAAGACCCAAGAATATATGCAAGTTTTACTGTTAAGTATTGTGAATATCTGCAAAAATATATATATAAAAAATTAAAATGTATATGTATAATATAAAATGTTATTTATTGCGGTCAGATTACAATAAATAATTCAAGTTTTTTTTTAAGATCGGTGACCATTCTGAATATGTATAATACTCTTATTAACAGTAGTTTTAAAAGGCGACGTTGTATTCGAATTGATTCATTATCGACGTAAAATGTAAGTCGAGAAAAATAAAAAAATAAATTATTAATATAATATATACATGAATTGCTTTTATAAATTAAAAATTAAAGTATAAATGAACCTCTGAATACATCAAATGGTGAATAGGAAATAATTTCGTGGATTTAGTAAAAAATGTGAGCACTAAAATGGTTGAGAATCGTAAACTTCTAGGAAGGGAGGTAAATAAAGACGGCTTCACAATAAAATCGCCAAATCTACAACGTCAAACGAGAACGTAACTTCAAGAAATTCGTAGTCAACACTACCCATCTCTTTTCTTGCGATTACCAGGTGTGTGTGCGAAAGAAACAGTATGTTTGTCTCGTTTTAACGCAGGCACAGAACGAGGAATGAAGTGAATTCTGAATTCAGTAAGGTTAAAGTTCGCCTCAAAATGATATCTATGCTGATTTCCGACAAATGAAATTATATAAGAGATTCTATTAAATTCTATCAATTTAATCTTGAAAATCTGACATTTTTCTTGATTTTTTCGAAGGAAAAATAATTGAGATTAAAAAATAATCAAGTTTTGATCAAATACCATCTTTATTATCATTTTTGTACCCTTATCCTAGGATGGTCAAAGTCTCGACACTCGTTGACCAATCAAGAGAAATTCATAAAAATTTCCTAGTGTAATTGTTGTTGTTTATTAGATTAGTCTGGGTCATGTCAGTCCAGCGGGTTTTGGGGTGGTTTGTCGTCCTCTTGACTTCCAACGCGTACTGGATGACTGCAATCGTTCAGCAATCCGAGCGATGTGGCCTGCCCATTTAATTTTATTGGCGTATTGAATTATATCAACCAGGGTTTTGAACCGTTATTTTTTTCACTTCTATTTTCGTTCCGGTTCAATTCCAGTTTTTGTTCCGGAAAAAAAAACGGTTTTTCGGTTTTCGTCTCAGCTCCAGGTGATTAATTTTAATTTTTTTTAAATGTTGTTATTTGTATTAAAAAACCATTTTTTACCATAATTTCGAACACTTTATTCCTTTTTTTTTCATAAGCATACTACACGAAGTGATACAATAATATAAATAATAATAATGAATAATTAATTAAAGGTGTCATAATACTATAATTTAATAAACGAAACAAATTCGTATATGTGAATATACAGGATTACTAGGAATATTTATTTATTATTAAGTGTTAACACATTCTTATTGTGAAGTTGAAATTATTCAGAACAGACGGTCTGTGATGTTTTAAATACGACGCACCTTCCCCGGATTGGAAAAAGAGATCCAGGTTCGAATCTCGGTAGCGCAACAACAATATTTTTCGATTAAATTGATTTCATATGTATATATTTATAGTTAATACATTTAATTAGTATATTTATTTATAATTAAAAAAGGTGAAAGTTACCTCAAATTATTAAAATATCTTCCAACATATTTTCATTAACTTCTTCAATATTAGCAAAATTACTTTGTGGCCACATATTATATAAATAATAAGACAAAACACTTTATTTAAACTACTTATACTTTATGATTTTATTTTTATTTATGGTTGTATTTTTAATTTTAGTATACTTTGATTTCTGAAAAAGATACCATAGGTATCGAAATGTGTTGATTTATTAATAAATAGTGGTTTAAATAAAGTGTTTTGTATAATTGTAATAATAATAATAATAAGTTTCATGTACCGGTAACGTATTATTTATTTTCATTTAAACTATTTCTATTGCCTCGTATAATAATCTTTAAATCAGTGACTCTTTCAATACTAATTTGTGTTGCTGAAGCTCCTAAAACCATCATTGAAATTTTGTATAAATGAGGATATGCATTTTTATTTTCCTCCCAAAATATGTTTTTTCTGTTTAAACTTTGTATATGTTTAAAGTTATTCAATATGAATTTAATGTCCACATCTGTAGAAATAGGGAATATATACCTTTATAGCGAATTCCTGTTTTTTTAAAATTAAATTAAATTTTGCATAAGGAAGGTGGAGGTCACATATTATATCAACACAAAAATCAAATTCTCTTTCACGTAAGACTAGTTGCGACTACGAGAACTGAAGTGGAGAGTAAGATTGTGTTAACGCGTAATAATTGTGTTCGAACATAACGTAACGCGTAACATAATTGTGTTCGAACATGGACCGAACCGAAATAAATCGATATTTTTTTCGGTTCAGCTTCGGTTTTCGTTCTGACAAAAATAACGGTTTTTTCAGTTTTCAGTTCAGTTCCGGTTCTTAGACCTGATATCAATAAATCTTGTATGTTTTTTTATCTACACGAGTCATGTGAGTACTTGCATGTACTCAGAGAAAATAAATTGTGATAAAAATTTGTAAACTTTGTTAATCTAAGCACATATCACTCTAGTGGGACTAGCATGGAACCTACCCCAAAGAGATTATATTCGGAGAGTTGAACTATGTTCTTGTACGGAGAAAGTCAGGTCTTGCAGTATGTGAGAAGGTCATTCGGGTTATTCCGCAATGATCGGACATTTTAGAGAATACACGAATGTAAAGGGGGTTACTTACAATAACACCATAAGTCAATTTTCACAAAACAACTAATTACGTAAAATTTTTTTTCACACAAATTTTGTTTATTTATTAAGGTCGATATTTAAATCGTTTTTTGTTTGTTTAAAAATATTGCGTTGTCATTCTTTGATATGTTTTTAATCGTTTTAAAATCATCAAAGATATATATATATCTCCTTATATATTTTTATTTACTGAATTTACGAGTCTCATGAATACGACCAAGTTTGAATGGATTCATTACTAAATTAAACTGGATTAGATTTAATTTTAGTAGTGGTTAGTTACAGAAACAAAAGTACGGCTAATGTTTCCGTAAAACCAATTTTCAATATTAATATTTTGAGCGGTTTACCACAGATTTATTGCAATTTTTTCGTACGAGCAACTATTCTCACGATATTCGGCTTACAATGTTTCAAGGTAGAGTGGTAGAGGCGTTTTTTAAAAATGGTTTCTTCTGTAGGCCTAATCCATGTTTTACATCAATATAGAAAAAAATATATAATTCTTCGTTTTCATCGCCTTAATCGGGGATTTTACAAAACATTAATGGACCTTAAGAAACTAACAATGTTAAATGATTAATTAAAATGAACTATAAAACACGGATCATAAAAAAAATTAAAACTGACCACAAAATTGTTTTATATATTCCTGTAGTATAGTTTTTTTGCATCGATTCTGTTCGTGAACAGATATCAATAACATCTTGAGATTGATATAATAACCTTCCCCTATCTTTCTGTATGATAAAACTATGGCGAACTGATTTATTGTCGGCAAAGAGACTGTCTATGCATGTCGTGCAATATAACTTCTTAGCAAATTGTCGCACAATGAATCCACCACAATAAGAAATAATTTGCTTAAAAATTTCCGTCAAATTTGTAATTAATAATTCTGATAGATTTTAACTACCTGCCTCATTTAATTCATTTTCTATAAATTACGGTCTATAATTTTCAGTTGTACTAATAATTTTTGCTATTGCTGAAGGACAATTCAAAATCTGTATATTTTTAAGTAGACTACAGTTAGCGCGAAATGAATCTCGTAATTCCAGATGCATTGATATTTTATTTATATATTGTAGTAAACAGTCGTGGCGTTGGATTGTTACACCCACCATGTAACATAATCATTTTCTCATAAATATTTTCTCAATATGATCCTGCTTGTTTTATATAAAGCATCAAATTTCATAATCTGTTCGCGTTCTACTAGATCATTGTAAAGAGACATAGCACTTTCTACAGCTACGGAAAATTCCAAGAACCCTGTTTTCCTTCTCGTATCCATAATTCTTTTATTATTTTTTGACCGTAAGTTTTTTAGATATTAACGAATAAAAAATTTAATTATTCATTTTTATTGTGGGGGTTGATAGGGTTTTGAAAATGAATTCCGATAATTTTTTTAAAATTAAATACATCGAAAAGATTATTATTTTTATAAAATTGACTGTACCGTCTGATATTTAAAAGCAAATAAATTTTATTCACGATTGCAGAATGTTATTATAATTTTTGCACACATATATTCCATTCCATTTGTTGAGCTAATTAATTAAGTTCAATTAAAATAAAAGCAGTTCAAGTATATTAGTTATTTGTATTCAAATAATTGGTTTATTTTCATTATGCCTAATACACGATGATGTATTCTATATTCATTTCTAGTAATTAATTAGTTAAAATTTTTGAATTTAATGCGTTTCTGTGATAAGTGCTGATATTAATGTATGGGCAAAATTAAAACTTCAAAAAATACTTCCTACCGGTGAATTCTATATCGCTTAATGCTTTTGACAGTTTGACAGCATAAGTCAATATTTGGAATAATTAGATCACTTAAAAAGTGCACTTTGTTCTAATAATGTCAGCCAAGAATCACTAACGAAAGGCAAGAGATGACTAATCACTGTGTCCGTACAAATTTCCGCTGATGTTAAAAATCACCGTAATCTTTATATCTTTTTTCTTTTAATTTTTTTCTTCATTCATATTTATTATTATATTAATCTGTGTAACTTTCTAAACTTCGTCTGAACTGAAAACAAATATTTCGAAATCTAAAAAAGATCAAGCCCTAATACCGCATTATTATTGATAATAATTGACATAGTTTTGATTTATAATAATAACAGAAGTCACTTATTATAATTTTTGTAAAATGAGGCGTGCGCTATAATACCTAATTTTATAATCAAATTTAAATTATTTTGTTTAATCTACCTAAGTCGAAATATAAATGAATGCATATATTTAAATATATGCATTTATAAGCCTATTTTTACAAATATATTTTATATGTATGATATTATATCATTTATAAAAACTTGTAAATTATACGACAAATATTAATATTAATATTATTATAATAAACTACTAGCCTGGCAGACGTATCCTTCAGAGACGCAGTACTCTGTTGTCAATCTACTCCAGATTTTAAAAAAAAATCGCTAATTCACTTTGATAAAACCATTAAAAGTGTTTTGATAGAAAAATAAAAAGAAGAGTGAAAGATATAAATATATATGCGTTACACGTTTAAATATCAGCAGAATTTTGAAATTTAAATATTGGGCTATTAATGGCTGAGAAAAGCTACAAAAACAAATGTGATGGGAGACAAACTATTTTCCTGTAAATAATAAAATTATTTGTAAATTCAAAGACGCATTTAAAAATAAACATATTGTGTCATCCTGGACACATTTGTAATTCCCGTATTGATGCTGAATACTATGTAAACAAACTAACAGCCCGCCCGCTACTCCATTTAGTAGAACCTAACCAAACTTAACCTAATATAACTTTATCTAACCTAATTCAACTTAACTTAACCTAGTCTCCAGGTTTTAAAATAACAAATCCATGTCAAAAACATAAAAAGTGATGTGACAGGAAAAGAAGAAGAAGAAGTATAGAAAAAAAAAATGTATATGCGTTACACGTGTATTTATCACCGGAACTTTAAAATTCACAAAACGCGCCAAAATTATCGATAAGAAACACCATTTTATATAGTTGCACATCGACTAAATTAACAAAACACCTTACTTACCTAGTTACCGCTTAAAAGTCGATAAAAGGCACGAAGTCGGCCATCTCTAATAATCAACAAAAATGGCCGATCTGGAGGAGACCATTTTTGTTTTAAATCAATGTCTCTAATCTACCATATAAGCGGCCATTAAATAATGTATTAACATAGATATGCATTTCTTCATCTTACTGCCGTCTTTTGTCGTAACTTAAAACTAAAAAACAATGGCCGCCTGGTATATTTGATTCCGCCATGTTGTTCTGATCATGTGAACTAAATTCAAGCGAATAAAAATTTAGTTTCTTTAGGTTCAAATTACGAAATACAAAATCTTGTAATATTTTTCAATGGTTACGTCCCTGTTTGTTGTTTAATATAATCACGAATACCCGTTAATAATCAATTCATATTATTTACTAAACAAACTTTATTACAAAGTTGAGAAACATAGTGTCATTTTCTTTCAAATCCGCCATATTTATCATCATGTGGACAAATAGCTTGAAACACGTATTTACCACATATGTCAACGTGCAAGATGGCTGTTTTTTGTAAACATTGATTCGAAAACAGAATGGTGTCCATAAAACTTCTGTGGGATCACCATACAAAAATGTCTAGACTATCTGTAAGAATATTAACATCACGAGTTTTTATTTCGGTGGGAACTCCGATTATACAGCATAGTGGATATGCACACTTGTCGGTTCAATTTCACACCGTAAATGAGATGTCCGTTCATGCTATAATCTAAAAATATTTGGTTATTTACTAAGAGATTCGCTTGAGATTTTCTAAACAATATAAAACGTCAAAAATTGCCGATAAAACAGCTAGTTTTTTTAACTCTATAAAAAATGGTTGCGTTGGGTTAATATATTCTTCAAGAAATCAAGTTTTTTCTACATTTAATTTGTATGTAGGTAGGTTACATCGATTTTCATTTTTTTTTTCGCGTTTTTAACATTGATGCAATTGAAATGATGGAAGTTTACAAACATTAGAATAAATTCTGGGTTATTGCTACTTGTCACGTGAATTATAAAAATTAGAATTTGGTCGTAAACTCGCAGAGAAAAGCTCAAAAACACGAAATTTCACTAAATCAAGCTTCACAAAGAAATTAGAAAAAGAAGAATGTTAAAAAAAGTGTGTAACGATACTGTCTATTGGTGACAATAGCCAAAAAAAATAAAAAATATTTTTGCTCTCCAATTCGCAGTTATAAGCTAGAAAAGAAAAAGTTAGGCTAATTAAAAAGTATAAATTTTCAAAAAATCACCATACTAAAAGAGTTGTAACAAATAGAGGAGAAAAAAAAGAATGAAAAGAAAAGAAAATAAAGGTACAGTCAACTTTTAGAAATATGCGAAAAATGTCAGAATGTTGAAAACACGCAGAATTGTTGAGTAATTAACAGATTTATGTGTGACAGAAAAACTTACATTGTTACACGGTAAAATACACCTTGTTTTATTAATATACAGAGATGATATCGTAATAGTATAAGGGGCTCATTACAATACTTATAATTATAATTATCATAACACATTATATTGTTCAATAAAATATTTAATAAAAAACAATTGACAGATTTAAACCCTTTGATACCTTGTCTACAAAGTAACGATAACTTGTGGTGTTTTCATAACTATTACACAAAGACATAAAAGCAAACTTTGACATAAAAATATTATTTCTGACAATGTTTTGTTTATTTCGTGCTCTGTTCATGCCAACCCCTTTCCAGAGATATTCTCTGAAACCTTAGACCGGCAGAGGGGTGTGACACTACCCTTTATTTCGGTTTGTAATATTTTGAGAATTTTCACTTACGTTTGTTTGCCTTTCCACCCGTCATCTGGTTATTTTTGCCCCAATTTTCATGGGATCGGATATTTTTCAAAGACGAGTGTAAATTTACAGTAATGTCATAATTTTAATTTATTTTTTGGGCCCTCAGCTCCCTATTATTTCCATAACATACTGGTGAGAATTTTCTTTTGTTCGTTATGTTAAGAGTTATGGCATGCTTCAAAATATCAAATTATAATAAAAATATCACAATTGAAACCTGGCAAATTAAATACATTTGTATTGAGTTTTGATTTTTAGCGTATATTTTGTATAAAATATATATTTTTAGCACCGTCATTGTAATCTTTGCGTATATTATGTAGAAAATATATATATTTTTATTTTTTATCTTTGTTTTATTAACCACTAAAATGAGTTTAAATACATCTACCGGTTTCGAAAAATACCATTTTCTTCTTCAGGATGTCATAACTAACTAAAACATATATTGTTTCTTTGACTGAATCTATATTTAAAAAATGTATTTTTTTTAGTACCTAACTCAAATCATTACTTAATACAAATTTACTCGAATAATTTTTAGGAAAAAATTTTAGAATGGGACTCGTAGTTAAATTTAGTTGGTTGTTTATAATTTTTTGATTAGTTTTACACGCTTTATTTATCTCCAACGATTCCAAATTATTTAATTTGTGACCAACACCGTAATAAAACAAAGATAAAAAATAAAAATATGAATCTTAACCACAAAGATAACATTGCTGATTTTAAAAGTATAAAATATATATTTTTAGCACCGTCATTGTAATCTTTGCGTATTCAATTTTTTGGTATATCAAGAATTTGCTACCCCTGATTTACGATCATGCTTCAAGATATCAAATGATAATTCTATGTTACGGTACTACGTTAAAAGGTTCATCATTGTTTGTGTCTTTTGTGCAACGATTCATGGGTTCTCTACCTTTTCATTCAATTTGTAACTCTTGTTTAATACAATTCTTAAAGGTTGCGTGCGTAATACAGAGAACTCAGGGTTTTTGCACGGGTATTAATAATTTACTACTTCATATCATAAATAATTGAAAATTTATGATTATCTTAAAGAATATTTTTTAGCTAGATGTGTTTAATAGTCTCTTATATTCAAGACTGATTGATTAATTTATTTCCTCTTCATTCTGGATGTTGTAGAATTCCTCTTGAATGCAATCGTCTCGCTTCACTGAAGTAACCCCAACTTGTTGATTATTTCAGTATGTGTTCTCAGAAAATAGGAAATACCTCACACGCAACTGATATCGATCTTAATTTAATATGGTTTATGTAAAGAGTATATCTGCACAATTGCCAGAATAATGGTAGTATGTCCTCTATAATTGAAGCTGTTCATTGTGTTCAGACTATGAGGAAATGAATGAGACAATTATGTTGCATGGTTTATTCAATAAAAATACTATATTACGCAGATTTAAATACAAATGAAGTAACGCAGTGTTACTCTGCGAGAGATGCTCTTCTCTAGGTTCAACACTACGAAGAAGAGGCTCGCAGACGAAGCTACCGGCGGATCGCCAGGCCAGTTCACTCGTGACGCCAGTGGACGCCGGTGAGACGAATATCAAGGTGTCAATTTAACCTTGTTTTCCTAATATGTCGCTCTGTTTCCAACTCACCATAATATAATTCAAGACAGTTATTCTTTAGAAACGTAACGCTTGGAGTACGCGCATTAATTAAATTATATGCATACATTACGACCTATTTCACTAAAACAAATTAATGACTAAATTCATTTTTCCCATTCTTGATTTGTACCCCTCTCGCATAAACGTTACCTTTCACACCCTAAATAGTTCAATTCAAAGTGTGAAATTAATTTACTTAAATCACGTGTCCAAGAAAATGAAACCCGCCGACAAACAGACTTAGTCAAAAGGACAGAAGGATTGTCTTCGGCGACTTTCGAATACACCACTCCCTTGAGAAAGTGCCGCGCAAGTAACCGGCTGTAGTTTGAACCTTCCAGATCGGCTTAAGTACCAACATTAGAATATTGTCTGCATCATAAAACATTATGCGACCCCCTACACTCCCTTAGTTTCCGCTCCCTGCGCTTTGTTCGGAAGAAAGGGGTTGAAATTCAACCCGTAGATGGTGAAAGTAATTTAGACTGGCGTTTCTGAAAAAATAAACAGAGAATAGAAGAGCGACTCTTAATGACATTAATCCTTTCGATATCTTGCATTGATAAAAATAATATTTTATTGGTATTAGTTATTTCCAATAAATGTGAAAAAATAGATTCTATATTATATTATCTAGTATATTATATAATAATTTTACAAGTTAACCTACAGCCATCAACTTTGAATACTGATGGAGAGAAATCGGTCGAGGAATCAGGCTGCAGAGATGGGATACCTAAGACGAGTAGCGGGAGTGATGTTAAGAGATAAAATCAGAAACGATATCATCCGAAAGGATCATGGGATGAATCCACTGCAGCTCCAAATACAAAAATATCAGCTAAGTTGGCTTAGACATATTCTTCGCATGAGAAACGAAAAATGCCTAAACAGATTTTCTCACCCAGAGACGTAGGACGAACTAGGAGAACATGGAAAGAGCAAATGGAGAGACTGTGTGAAGTAAGAAAGAACTATCAGTGGACCCAAGTAATCGACATATCGCCGGACAGAGAGCGGTGGTAGAGTGATTTCCAAGCGTAGACCCCCGAGCTGATTAGGATAAAGGGAATGAAGAAAAATAATATATAAAATAACTTTGTATATATTTTGAAACAAATGAGATGAATCGTTTAGTTCGTTATGAACAAATATTTAGTTACCATCGGAACTTTCTCTTGCCGGGATTACCATTACCATTACATCATGTTAAATATTTAATCTAATCTAATTTAATTTAATCTTATTTAAGAAAAAGTTTGAGACCCTGTAGTAACTAAATACTTTTTAAAGAATACATTTCTTTTGTATATTTTTCTAAGTGATTCATCTAATTTGTTTTTAATATCAAAGTATATTTTAAAATTGCAACATCATAATAAAAATGTTATTTATTAAAATGTACAACCGTAAAGTTATTTTTCAAACATAAAAAAATAGTTATCATTTTTTAAAATAAAATTTAGGATTAATTTCAAAAGTGACAAATGTTTTTAAATTTTTGGTTAGTTTTATACATTCATGGATTTTAATAAAGATTGATTAGAGAATCAATCCTTTTTTTTGTTTAAACAGTGCCCATTGTTTTCCGTGATGCTTCGAAGCCCTTAAAAAGGTTGTTCGGAGCCACAAGGCTTGGGGTTAAATCGGAAATATTTGCCGAATTGTTTTGATTTATGATCTGCTCCCGAGTCTCCTCTGGAATACTCGGCCTGTTGGGGAAGAGTGACGTGTTATAGCAACTGGAGAACTGATTTTGAGTAGGATACCGTACATCTAACACCTCAAATCGAATTTCAATTTCCCATTCATCATTTTTTTAAATAAACATTTTGAATAACTCTTTACGGACCGGACACAGGTGATGCAATCACCACTGGATTTTTGATACTTCTCTCTCTTTCTTGTATTTAATCACAATATTTTTGTCGGTGTAGCTCTATTCATTTGTATCTATCTAGTTTTCGTTGTAGCAAACATTTTATTAAGATTGATTTTTAACACACTAAAAAAATAAATAATAACATTTTATTTTTTAAATAGACTAATAGGTCAAATAAACAAAGTGAAGGAAGCGTCGTTGTGTACATTTTTTAACATCGAACTCATGGGGTGCATTTTAGATTATTTCACTTCCTATAGTTTTTGAGAACATATTTAAATAAAATAAAACAATTATCAATTGTTTAAAAATGAAAGCATATTGATATGCAGAAAGGTGCTGGCCTATTCCTTAGAGAATTATACTGAGAAGTAATATAATATTTTGTGCATTATATTTTCACTTTACACTTATTTTAATAAAATATATAATTTATCACAAAAGCATTTAATACGTAATTGATTTAGGATATGATTTATTAAAAATACAATTTATTTCTGAATTTCTTATTGGAGTGGCGACAGTTACTTAAGAAAGCCAGGGCCTATACAGGGTTGTTGCTCCAATTTATGATTTGTAAAAACAATAAAACAATATATTCTTAAGTTTAGTAGTATTTATTTTAGTTTAAATATATAAGGATTATGCTATAATAAGGCGGCACTGTACATAAAGTGTCGCGTCTAATTAATTTGAAATACTTAACTTCCAGTAAATTGTTTAGAGGGTTTTTATCAGTATTTTTTTACCCTTCCAATTCATGTATTAATATAAAACACATATGATGTTCATTATAATAAGGTAGTTAGAAAAAGTGTCAAAGTGATTAGCGCTGATGCACTTGTAGTAGTAGATTAGGCGGTCTCTCTAAGGAATTGGAAAAAATTGGAAAAACAGGGTTGTTGCGCTATGACGATGGACAATGCAGTAATATGCGATTACTGGTTGGACGGTGGACTTTCCGAATATTATTTCGAATTTAAACCGGGATGTTTTTCATCTTCCAGAGCCTCTTCTGCTCGCAGTTTTGTCTTGAATTATGAGATGCAGGATCTGATACTTCTCGGGATGTCTCACGATATGGCCAAAATATTGTAATTTCTGGGTTTTTATTGTTTTAAGGATTTCTTTTACCTTTTGTATCCGCAACATCACATCGTCATTCGCAACCCTATCGATCCAGCCGTCGCGCGTCGGTAGATCCGTATCTCAAATGCTTCAAGTCGCTTTAGCATTGTTTTTGTAAATTTTCATGATTCCGTTTCGCATTCAAGTACATATCATTCGCACAATTAAGTTTAGGCCATGGCTGCACAATACTTTCTTAATGCGGAAGAACGCAGTTCGGGCTTGCATGTTTATTATTTAATAGTTAGTTTTCTCGTTGGGATGCCTTAAGCGACAGTCTGGATTGGATCAACACGACAAAATGATCGATTATACAAATACAGGTATACTATTTCTACTGCATTCTTGACCTACTAACAAAAGATTTTAAATAGTGCAAATCTTAGATTTAATTAGATGAGTAACTTTTCCATTCAGCGGATGTTAAAACGTCTTACTTTAATGTAAGGATCCATTTGTTGTCATGATTTAATGTTACTCTAAAAGTGAACGGTAAAGACAACTGACTCAAACGTACGATAAATATATATTTTTTATTTCTGTCTGGCTAGTCTATAGTTATAATAATAATGGATAATTTGTATAGCGCTATTTATTAAAATCAGAACATATTAGACAGGTTATTTTTATATTTATTAAACTAGCTAATACAAATCCCATCTAGTAATTCAGTTAAGATGATATATTTTATAAAAAAATACAATTTTTTGAGGTTATATATTTTTTATTTAGGAGAACACATTCTTACTGTGAAGTTGTAATTATTCAGAACAGACGGTCTGTGATATTTTAAAATGATGAAACGATTAAATGTATTAATATCAAAAAGGTAACATATAGGGTCGAAAATTGTCGCTAAAAATAATGTCGCTGTAGCTTAGTTGGATAAAGCACCTTCCCCGGTTAGGAAAGAGATCCAGGTTCGAATCCCGGTGGCGCAACAACAAAATTTTTCGATAAAATTGATTTTATATGTATATCTTTATAATTAATATATTTAATTCATATTTATATATTTTTATTTTAACAAGACAATTTTTAGGAAAAATGAAAAAAAAATTACATAGCACCCTCAAAACTGCCCCAAAATAACAAAAAAAAAAAACAATATTGATCCCTCAAGTGTCTCTTCATTTCCATACCAAAGTTGGAATGGACTCACCCCTTGAATTGGACCGTAGAATGTAATATCCGACCGGAAGGAACTCAAGTTCCTCTCGCAAAATGGCTGTTTTCCATATGTAACGGTGGTCATTGATATTCAAAAGTCGTTTCTAATTTAAATCAACAAGTGTCGTATGATTTGTTGGCCGAATGTACCGCGCACATTAATATCGTACGCACACTTCGATAGTGTCTCATCTATTATAATATATTTGATGCAGATATTGAACCAAATGAAATCTACCCATCAGCGGAACAGCTGTTATTATTCAATAGCGCAATTAAAAGTACTATTGTAAAATATTAAAAGTGAATTGCAAATAATTCATTTAAACTTTTTACTTTTATTCTTTGTTTTAAGTAAACTTCGCCGACACTTATGAATTTTTAGGATCAGCTTAAAATCTATTATTAAAGAAAATTCCCAACGGAAACGCAAAAGTCATTTTAAATATGAATTAAATATATTAATTATAAAGATATACGTATAAAATCAATTTTATCGAAAAATATTGTTGTTGCGCCACCGGGATTCGAACCTGCATCTCTTTCCTAACCGGGGAAGATGCTTTATCCAACTAAGCTACAGCGACATTATTTTTAGCGACAATTTTCGACCCTATATGTTACCTTTTTGATATTAATACATTTAATCGTTCCATCATCTGAAGTCATTCCCTAATAATCTCTGTCCTTGACTTATCTGCTACCGCTGCACCTCACCTCTCATGCCATAATAAGTACCGGTCATTGAAAATATTATTTTTTATGTGACGTTTTCGCTAATCATTCAATTTTAAAATTGATCAGTTTTAATTTGATGTTTTAAAAAGCTAAATTACGCCAGTTTTTCGAAGACAGTCTAAAATTAATTAAGTTTGAGGTCTCTTTTTACATTTCATACAACGTATTTCATGCGTACAAGATGCTGAATTAAAAACTGATATTATGTACAAGAAATAAAATGTAATTTTTATTAAGAATGTAGGAAGCCATTATTATTATTTAAATGATGATTCAGTACCAACGCAATACAGATATATTGATTTCACACGGACGAAATACCCGAAGAACTGTCAATTAGGTCTGTCAATTTAAAATGAATTAAATTCTATAACATTTTTTGGCGTTTGACTTGTTGCCTCATGCATACATTCGATTCGCGGTTTAATAATTTTTAACTCACAGCACAAGGAAGAAAGAAGATATCGCAGTGATTAAAGTCTTTCAACTGCAGCAAGTTCAGTGCGCTTGAAACATTTGTACGGATAACTACCGTCGCTTCACTCCACTTTGCTCCGCTAACGCTTATTAATTAATCTTACTTTAATCCCGCTCTTACATCTTACTCCTTTTCGCGAGTGTTAGTATACACCCCGCGACGCTTGTATTTGTGGTGTAGAGGAATCAACAAATGAACCAGCATCCGGCAGATGAAAATTAAGTGCTTTCCCTTCTTCCTCATATTTCCACCACAATTCTTAAAACCACCAAAGAGTATGTATGGACACTGAAATTTATTGTTCTCCCATTGAACAATAAATTACTGATGTCTTTACGCACGTGCAAATTTATGGGAAAATGTTAAAAATCGGTTTATTATTAATAACATGAGATATTTATATTGGGGTAGTAGTATCGGGATTTGTCAGGATTACATGATTATTTTGGCACATTTAAAAATAGTATCAAATATGATATTGACTTAAATTTTTTTTTTATGTACATTCATTGAATTCGTGCATATCTATATACGGTACTGTCTAAACCTGTACACAGATAACTTTTGTGAGTTTTTTTAAAAAGCAACATATTGAATTTATTTTGTTAAATTATTAAAATATTCTTCAAAGATGACATCTTTTAGATTTCTGTAGTAATTTTCTAATACCTTCTCGAATGTTGCATCCTCTTTTCTGATTCAATTAAACCTGCCTGTTTCCTTAACGTCATCCGCCCATTCCATTGGGAACCTGTCAGCTGGCTTCAAAGTCTCAATTCCTTCGCCTCAAGACTTTTATACACCATCGGTCATCTCTTCTAGGTACTGTTTCTGACACCAGTATTTATTTAGGGTACATATTACAGGTTGTTACACAATTAAGATATTTTTCATCTAAGTAGAATACTATGACGTGGACGCCTATATGTGACGTGTAATCTTCAGGATAGGACGCCATGTTTGCACACCACCGGCTTGCTCAGAGGTTTGCATGGTGTGCGTGGGTCTGGGCTACAGAATTCAACACAATCTCTTGTCTTTCACTTCAGCCAGCATTCTCAGGGAAAAAATTAAAAGATTATTACAAATTTTATCACTAAGTTTAATACACAGAAACAAAAAAAATAAAATATTAAAATAGAAATCATTAAGCATTACACCATAAATTGTGCATCTCGGCAATTTTGCCACATAAAATAATAAAGTTTACCATTATTTCCAAAACTAGATGAACATAAATTGTCACCTGACGGTTTATCGGGTCAGGTATAATACAGAAATAGCTTGATAAATAGATTGGTTAACACGAGTAGGAAAACCACGAATTTTGAATAAAGTAAAGAAACAAATATGCTACAATAAAATAATATTTGTTTTAAATGAGAATATTAGAAGAAAGATTAATGCTACCATAAAAATAAATCATAACTTTTAAATTCTTCGTACACAATAAAAATGCATTTTTACAACCAGTTTTCGCGTAGTCATTGTCCATTTCTGTAGAGATTCACAGTATTCATTAATTTGGCCAGTCCAAGGTACATATTAAAAATTGTCACTTTTCTTGCCGCATGTCAGGATTATCTGACATTTGGTTCTTCATGGATCGCTTGCGTCTCCCTTGGTTGAAAAAATTCATCTCGTCGAGTACTGTCAGAGGCAGATTAACTTATACCCCTCATCCATTGTACGGGAGAACTCCTTTTCGTAGCATTCCGTGTGTTGTGGCATGACTCCTTCACCGTCATGTCCACGAAATGAGTTGTAACAAAAGGTAACAACAACTTTCCTTTCACAAAATTTAAAAGTGAAAATAACTGGGAACGATATAAGAAAGTAAATGAATAAATGATTGAGGAAGGAATTTAGTGAAGAAAGAATTTAGTGAGTGATAAAAGAAAAAAATGAAGAAGCGACTAAGCAAAGAAAGGGATGCGTCTATCCTAAAATTTCACGTATAATTAGTCAACAGATAAGTTCAAATATAATGCAGGATAACACAGATGTTAAAATATTTCATTGTTCTCACCCTTCCTCACTTAAATGAAGTCACATTTTATGCGATTTATGGATCGGATTTGTCCGTTCGTCTGCAATGCTAGCTGTCACCCGAAAAATATAGTTCCGTTATATTAATTAGATAAGTCAATATTGGTAGAAAGTAGAATGTAGAAAACTTAAAATTTTGATAGGATTCTTTCAGGAAAATTTTTGTGTGATAATTAATTACTTAAAGAATAAACTCGTTCAAATGTAATTGTTGCGTAAGACCAAACCACCCTGTATTTATTCGTGAGAATGTAAGTAGATATTTACAGTTTAACCCCCTTCAATCTGACATACATCCCTGCCCAAAATACCGGCCCTCCCTTTTCGTCCAAAGGTTTTGCTCCATTAAGAACGGAAGCAAAAAATGCAACACACCCACATATTAGTTCTCTAGATAAGAAAACCTTTGTTTAGGATAATGCCGTGGGTTGGAAGTAAGAACCTACCGATTGGGTTTGACTTGTGTTAGAAATCATCATTAATTATTAGCTGGAGGTTTACTAAAATATCTTCTAAACTACACATCCTCGTACTTTATATTAGTTTTATATAAACTATGTAGTTTACTTTTGTATTAATTCGAGTTTGATTGCAGACGATTAAAAACTATATGTTATAGCTGCGAAAATATTTTTTGATGTTAGAAATGAAAAAAAACCCTTTTTTATAGATATCAATGCTTTTTTCGAAATATTTTTTTCATTAAAAAATATGGAGAAAAAGTATGGCATTTTATCTTATTTTTGGACAGTTAAATGGATATTTAAAAGCAATTAAAGGTAATTATGGAAATGATAAGCTGAATATAATCGCGTTAACCTAGAAATTTCAGATAGAATAAGCCGTGCAAATATCACGACGCGAAAGTTCACCATTTGAGAGTTTTACCTGCATCAGATATACATATTAAAAATTTGATATATAAGATAATGTATTAATCTAATATGTATCTGTAACGCTTTATACGAACATTTAAAAGGTAAGTAATCCTTTAAAATATAAATTATGCAATCATTTGTTCTGATATTTTACAAAAAATAAAACAGACAATTCTTTTTTAAATTTAATATTAACATTATATCTTGTCTGAGTACTGTGAACTGAAATTATAATGCTGAAAAATCATTACTATTATTTAGTATTACCCAACCATTTCAAATTTATTTAGCTTTATGAAAATCATTTCATTGTTGAATGTTGAAGCTACGACGCAGCTTTTTATCCCTCAGAGGGGTACTCTGCGTTAATAAGAATTTTTAAACTACAAAAGTTATTGTGCATTCATTAATTTAAAAACTTTGTATATATTTACTTTTATATTGTTATTGTATCTATTTGTAACAATGTATTTTTTTTAAAAACTCGTTTTGTTGAAAATTTTTGTGCGAACATTTAAGTAGGTAGATGAAAAGTAAAAATTTTATGTTTTTTGTACAGGATAAATATTGCGTTTCAGGCCGATTTTGTTTGACCATCATTAAAGATGATTATAATTTATTATGCAGCATCTAACACTACAAAACCATGTAAACATTTCATCTAAATAATAATGGCAGTGATCGCTATAGTCACATGTTGGACAACTTCTTGGTGGCCAAATTGGGTTGATCGAGTCTGCAACACGGTGGTCTGGTTCACGCTGCTGCCAGACGGGTATTATTTTCCCATCCAGGCCAGGCGATGTCTCCATCATGCGGATGAAACGGGGCCCAAAATCTCCCGATTTACCGCGTCCAAAGTGCCTTTCCATTTAGTCCGCCATTTGACGTGCCGTCATTCCAAAGCAGCATTCACACGATGATTCTATAACGTGACAAAATTATTATTATTTATTATAAAATTGAAATGTATTGCTGAAGAAGAATGTTACGCATCACCTAAATAGCACGATGCATGAATTTCTCAATCCTGCACAAACCCAACCACAGCAAGTCTTACTATAACAGTGATCAAAGACTTTTTAACTATCAAAATTCTCATCAGTCAAAAAAAAAGTCAAAAACATCAAAAATTGCCAAATTTTTTTTGATGGTTTAACGTGATTGTTTCTTTGATCTAGTAACAAAGTTTTTCCCTATTTTTTTAAGTAATTGTGACAATTCTGTGTATTTTTGAGCTAGAATCAATTAAACATTTAAATATGGAACATTACAATAATGTAATTCCATAAAGACTTTAAATTGAAATAAATAGTTAAGTTTTTGAAGGGTTTAATAAAAAACAACGCTACCTATTTATTTCTTAATTGCTGACTCACCAAGTAATTATTCACGCTTTTTCTATTTCTTGTACTTCAACTTTAACATAATATCAGATTGTTATGAGTGGTAGAAGCCTGTCTTTATCTTACTCCCTAGGTATTAAAAATACCTTTCAAACTTTCAAACTTTGAAGACCGTAAGTTTGACGTTTCGGAGACGCAACGTTTTAAAAGTTTCATTATTTATTCACAGCAAAACCTTTAAATTCCCGAAGCAACAGACAAACTTCGTTCTTTGATATAATGGCGCTGTAACGCAAAATAGACAGTCGACACCCTACTTTCATCTCACGAAGTTCCGTGACATTTTAGTTGCGCAGAAACTATTTATACAGATTGCTCCTTGCATCGTACATTTCATCGCATTCGATTCCATGTGATAATCGTTTCCGGTATTCGGAATGGACCCACATTTTATGGAGGTGGAATCATAAAAGTCATTATATATGTATACTGTGTGTACCACCTCCAGGGCACAACATTTTAGAGATAGATATATATTAAAAATATGCAGTATTTTAAAGCAGCGTGCCCTTATGTCAACCATGTCAGAGATGTAGGTTAAAATAATAAATTGAATACAATAAATAAAAGGTCACCGAACTTCGAGCATCTAGACTGTTGTTAGATGACTTAGGGCCTGAAGTAAAAATATATAATAGTAATTTACGTAGACCTTAAGATTTGTAAAAAATTAATACAAAAGGGGTGAAAAAGACAGAATTTTCAGGATTATATAAAATTCTTCTGGAAGGCGGTCAAAAAATCCCAATGTGGTGTTGAAAGCAGTAGTATGAAAGTTATTAAGTCAGTAAATGGAGAGATGTTAACGAATGAGGATGAAATAAAAGATAGATGGATGAAATATTTCCAGAAAACGGGTGAGAGTGTAGAGAATGGAAATGAGGAAGCACCTGAGAGGCTCTCTGGGGTAAGTATGAAAGAGGAAAACGATATAAATGCAATAAGTATGAAAGAAATAAAGTGTCCAATAAAACATGTGAAGAATGATAAGGCTGTGGGGTATGATAACGTTGCTGCAGAGTATATAAAGTCTGGTGGCCCATTACTTATCTTGTGGCTTCATACAATGTTTGGAAGAGAGCCACACTCTGTTAGATTGAAGAAGGGCTATCATTATGCCTCTCTACAAAAGCAAAGGGTCGAAAATGGAATGTGGTAACTGTAGGGCTATTAGTCTACTGAGCTCGGTTGGTGAACTGTATGCAAGAATTCTTAATAGAAAGAGCAAGAATAGTGACGAAAGAAAAAAGTATGGAACGTGTAAGGGGCATTTGTGGATGGAAAAGGATGCATGGATCAGATATTTTCTCTACGAGTGATGACAGAAAAGTTTTTGGTGAAAAACCAAAAACTTTTTTGTGCCTTCGTAGATCTACAGAAAGCATATGTTAGAGTTATAAGAGAAAGGTCATGGAATGCACTCTCTGATTACGGGGTGAATAGTAAACTTATTCACGCAATCGCATCCCTATACGAAGGAAGTTCTGTGTGCGTAAGAATCAATGGAGCACTCACACCATGGTTTGACATTACAAAGGGTGTCATGCAGGGTTGTGTAATGTCTCCATGGCTGTTCAACTTGTATATGGATAAATGTGTGAAAGAACTGGAATGTATGAATGTAGAAGCAAAAATGGGCGATTTGATTGTATGCTGTTTATTGTACGCCAAAGATGCAGTACTAATGGCGAATAATGAACAAGAACTACAGAATCTGGTGAGTGGAATGTACGGTGCAGGCAAGGAAAGCGACCTTACTATGAAAGTCAACAAATTGAAAGTGATGGTATTATTGGTGAACGCAAGACACCGTGCAAAATACTTGTAGATAATAAATGTTTGGAACAAGTAGTTGCGTTTGTTGTGCGTTTGTGAAAGGAGGGTGACTGCAGGAAACAAAGTGAACGGCGCACTGAATGGAATAGAGCTAATAGGAACTTGTCAACCGAGGGAAAACTAGTGGTACACAATGGAGTTCTGGTACCAACACTGATGTATGGAAGTGAAGCCTGGAGCTGGAAAAAAGGAACAAAAGTAGACTGAATGCAGTGGAAATGAGATCGATTAGGCATATTTGTGATAAATCTATTTATGACGGAGTAAAGAATGAAGACATAAGGAAATAATGTAAAACTGATGTTAGTATAGTGAGTAAGATTAAAAAAGGATCACTTAGGTGGTTTGGTCATATGGAACGGATGAATGAGGAGAAAATGGTTAGAAAGATATATGACGCAAGTGTTGATGGCACCAGAAATAGAGGACGTCCGCGGAAGACTTGGCACGACCAGGTAAACCAGATAATGGAGGATGGTTCTGTTAGAAGCCTCAACAATCGGTGAGCTTGTATGAGAAGATGTACGAATGTAGATGAGGCGAGAATTGTGTGTCAGGACAGAAGAGTGTGGCGATCTATCCTCTCTGCCTACCCCCGCGGGGAAACGGCGTGATGGTAAGTGAGTAATACAAAAATATTTTTTGTTTTACTTCTTTTCTCATTCATGTCAGAATTGAAATATGTATTATTTATTTAATTAATTAATTTAAAACTGTGAGAACTGTCACCGTGTAAATATATGTGTGTGTGGATGTGTCATGAAAGTGAGTAGATGAGTGGTGGGGGACGAACCTTATAAGAGGCCGTCTCTGGGGGAATAGTTCTCTTCCATCACAGCTTCTTCTGAATAACTAGTCTATCTCTGAATTTATAATTTATATTAATATATAATGTGTTGTAATAAACGTATAATATTGTTACCTGGAAAGACAGAGTTTCACTTACAAGGAATTGGGACTCAAGTAATTAGACAGAAGATAAAACCCCAAGGGAATCTGGTCGTTATCTAAGATTTAATATTTCATGTGTTTCCTGCCCACCTTATTAGATCAAAGTCCGTAACGAGATGGACAGTGTTTTCTCTATATCATTTACATGCGTTTTTTATTATTTGTAAAAGGTTGATTATAGTATCTCAAGCTATATGGATATAGACATAAATATATATATATATACACAAGTTCTGGTCCTGGGTCGCCCTCACAGCTGACTCCAGCTCCAGGGTCTCTCTAGCCATCTATCCACCGCTGTGCCACTCTTTCAGGTCTTCTTCGTCCATAATTGTCCCAGGACAATCTGCTTTTATAGGCTGTGGAATTGGAAGAATTGTTTGTTTACTGCTATAGAAAAGGCTTGCTGTGAATGGATTTGTCGCAGAATTGAGTAATGCGTACGTATATATACATGTGTATGTGTATTTTGTAATCATTATGAACATTTGTTTGTTATCATCAATTCATTTTAATATATTAATTTTAAAAATAGTCGCGATTTTTAAGTAAGTACTGGATTGTTTAAAAAATAAACACATCAGTTTTACAACACTTCACTTTCTTCGGACGCTACACACCTTAAACTACTTCTCAACATAGTCGCCACCATTATTAAGACACTTGTAATAACGGAGTACCAATTTTTGCATACCTTCGTCATAGAACGACGCCGCCTGGGATTAAAACTATGTCTGTACTCCGTCTTGGAGTTCATCATCGTCATCAAAACGCTTGCCACCAAGGAACCGCTTCAGAGGAAGGAAAATATGGAAATCACTTGGCGCCAAATCAGGACACACTTGGAGACGAATGTCAGCTAGTTTCATGTTTTCGTTTCGATTTCGATCCGTTTTACCAATATAAAATGCAGCACCGAAGAAGGAAAATATGAAAATTACTTGGCACCAAATTAGGACACACTTAACAATGAATGTCAGCTAGTTTCATGTTTCGTGCATTCAAGAAACTAATCACGAACCGTTTTTCACAGTCGGCAGGCAGATGTATTGTTTTGAACATTTCAACCCCGCACTACAAGATATGAAAATGTCTGTAACGTTGCATGTGGTGAGTTAACAGATGAATGAGACCATTGCGCATGCGCGAAATCGCAACCGTAGCGCTACACCGGGAATATCCAGTAATGGTACTTACTTAAAAAACGCGCTTTGTATATTAAATCACGAAGATAATGCATTATTAATGAATCAAAGTGTTATCAACATTACTTTTATTTTAAATATGAATTAAATATATTAATTATAAAGATATACATATAAAATCAATTTTATCGAAAAATATTGTTGTTGCGCTACCGGGATTCGAACCTGAATCTCTTCTCTAACCGGGGGAGGTGCTTTATCCAACTAAGCTACAGCGGCATCATTTTTAGCGACAATTTTTCGACCCTATATGTTACCTTTTTTGAAATCAATACATTTAATCGTTCCATCATTTTATATGTATATCTTTATAATTAATATATTTAATTAATATTTAAAATATCACAGACCGTCTGTTCTGAATAATTAAAACTTCACAATAAGAATGTGTTCTCCTAAAAAAAAAAAAAAATTACTTTTATTACTGACGTAAAATATATAATTTTCACAATTCATTGTGATTTGCTTATATTTGCAGATTTTTTCTCATTTAACGAAAAGAATTGTAGGGATTTTCTGCGGTGAAAATGTGCACGAAGTTACAGGTTCGCATGGTCCGAGCACTTCGGCAACAAAATGGAATCGATACAAGTTCCTTCTCATTTGAAATATTCAGTTACCTTGTGCAGAATGGACAGGCCGGTTGAGAGAAAAACTGACGTTGCAGAATTTTCCACTTTGTAAAAGGTAGATATAAATCGCTTTCCCTACTTCATATTTAATAACTTGCATAATTTTAAAATTAGATAAAAGTTAGTTCTCATGAAAATTATATAAACGTAAGCTAGAAATAAATTGAGAGATCTTAATTTATTTAAAATATATATACACTAGTAGTAAACAAAATGCAAAAAATGAAATTTGATAAAATATTAACAATATAAAAATTTAAAATCAATAATTTTTTTATATTTTAATTTAATTTAATTCTTAAGGTAGCGTAATATTTATGTTGATGTAATATTTTTTTAGCGTTCTAGAAAAATTTATTAATCACTCAAATGTTATGCAACTAAAGGTAATTAAATGACACTTTCTACGTAAAATATTGTAACTGACGCATTATTTTTAATTTCAGCATATAGCATATTTCGCATATAGGTACACTATTAATTATTTTATGTGGCGCGTTCACCGGCTTCACCCAAAGTAGAACATGGAATTGGTGAGTACTATGAACAGAATTGGCTATTATATCTCTTACCTGCCTTCAACAGTCATTCTCAAGGGAAAATAAATAAAATAAGAGAGAAATTTACAACATTGTAATTTAGATAAATTATTACACAATAAAAATAATTTAAAAAAAAACGCTAAAGTTATTAAAAGATTTACAAAGAGTTGTTTCGATAAAACTACATCTTAAAACACGAAGTAGCTCCATTCAAAAGCATAAATGGAATTGATTCATCAAGTTTAACCACAGCAAAATAAGTTAACTGTCACTCCTATTAAACTTTACCATCGTTAGGTGGAAAAAATTACCAGCGCTCGAGGAACAATCTTAATGTAACAAATGTTCATTTTTAGCAGATCTCCAGGTCGAGTTCCACTGGACGAGTATTGCTCCACGATGAATATTAAATTTGGGTTATTTATGTAAATTGACTTTGTATACGGCGAGATATCGAAGTAATGGTTTCTCCTCCCATATGTAGATAATTCGAGCGGATGGATTTAAATCATGATTGTTATCTTAACCTGGTCCATAAGCGATCCTCCAGGACTTTCATACTAGCCATCACATAGTTAGATAAAGTGATGAATCGTACGAAAATGGCGTCTCCCTAGCGTGGAGATCCATTGTCAGGAAGGGATTTACATTATTTCTTTTTAAATATGGAATCATATGTCTGTAATGAAAACATTTCATGAGATGCAGACAGCGCTTCTCCTGTTCGTCAACCGAAATGCTTAGAAAAAGCGAAAGAGAAAGAAATAAAAATGCTGCGGTTGCAATGTTACATAAGTTGAGTTACCACATGCAACGTTACAGACATTCACAGATTGTGGCCATCTTGTTGTGAGTGGTTGAAATGTTCAAGACAATAGATCTGCCCGCCGACTGTGAAATACGGTTCGTGATTAGTTTCTTGAATGCACGAAACATAAAACTAGCTAATATTCATTGTTAAGTGTGTCCTAATTTGGTGTCAAGTGATTTTCATCTTTTCCTTCTTCTGTGCTGCATTTTATATTAGTAAAACGGATCGAAATTTTAATATAAGAGTAAAGGAGCATTTGAGATGTTTGAACAATAGTGGGTTTTCAGAATTTTTTAATCATTTGATAGAAAATGGTCATGGTTTTAATAAAAATAGGGATTGTCAATTTTGCATGTTTACGGTGTTGGTCGTAAATTAAATAATTTGAAATCGTTGAAGAAATAAAGCGTTTAAAACTAGACAAAAAACCAACAAAATTTAACTACAAGTCCTATTCTAAAAAAATTATTCCTAAAAAATATTGTTTTTTTATAATAGATTCTGTTAAAGAAACAATAACATATGTTTTTGATTAGTTATTGATTTCCTGAAAAAGAAAATGATATTTTTCGAAACCGGTACATGTATTTTATTTCAATAAGTAAAACAAAGTTAACAAATAAAAATAATGGATTTTAACCAAAAAGTTAATTATGTCAACTTAAAAAAAAATAAATTTGAATTTGAATTATTTTAATGTCGATTTCATGCTCTTATTAGAATGAAAAATGACTTGCTATTGTTTTCTAAAACTGTGTAGCACATCCTGCGATACGAATGAGTGCCTTACATAATAGATACAGAATGCAATCACTTAGGGGATGACTTCACAAATTTTCGGGTGAACCTATCCAATCAAATTTTGAATCGGGGAGGGGACCGTGATTTGCAAAAATCTTTGCTACGAACATAAGTTGTAATAATATAAAGTAGGCGTTGGTTCAATTTCTTAGATTTGTCGATTAAACAGCAAAGGGGGGGTTCCATGGATAAGCTAGGAAGGGAGTTTGTAAAATAAACGAATTTTGTTTTTTTTTAGTTTATACAGATGGCATTGAATTGTTAAAATAAAATAATATAAATATTACCACGTTACGAATTGTATCTATATTTAACTTTGTATAAAACGCTGTGAGTTATTTTCACGTCTACTGGTTTCGATACTAACGTATCTTCGTCAGGACTGTCATACAACTGAACTATTCCATAAAAAATAAAATATAAAAACTTCATCAATTACGGGGCGGGGGCGTAGTCTTGGTAGGAGTGGGGAGGGAATTGACAGGTAGACATTTAAATTTAAATGTTAAATATTAAATAGCGAGTTGTTTATTAAGTTAGGGTTATTAATTATATTAAAAATTCGATGCCGTTTAACACAAATAAACAAAGTTAAATATGGTTACAATTTTAAATTATGTCTAACCACAAAGTTAACGCTACAAATATCAACAATATATTATTACGTATTGCCATGTATATTATTTCGCCACAGTCAATGTACTCGTCTTTTAAATTTTTTGATCCTAAATTACTAAATCTTCGTAAAAGAAACATATTACTTGTACAACATGCCACCACTACGATATAAATAATCAAGAATTTATAAAAAATAATAACCACTTTTAAATAACTTCAAAATTGACTCCGCGCAAATATTAATATTACGCGCAATTTCGTCAGACAATACCGTTAAAATCGCGCGTACACAGGAAGTACATTCTAAAAATAGACTATTAGAGAGCACACGTGCTGTTCCAACAAAACCAGAATGATCGCGTCACGTGTTCTTGCTATATGGAAATCACTGCCTAGTCTTTTTTATTTCGAATGTGTTCTGTAATTTTTGTCTTTTCCTTTCCCCAAGTTTGCTGATCGCCGTTGCTAGGATGGCTGTATAAGCGATCCCCACTTAGTCTCTTGAGCAGAATAAAAATTAACATCTATTCCATCTAGAGGCGCGTCTGGGAGATTATCGGTTCCCGATCTTTTCCGGTCATTCTTGTAAAATGTATCAGTCTTGGTAAAACTATCTATCTCGAGAATATTTTTTAACAGTTGTAATATTCGTAATTATATGAGATAATAATTTACTCAGCATGTCACAGTGAATTTTTCCAAAATCCAAATTTATAAGTTATCCAGTTTATAAGAATTTTGCCGTAATATTTTATCAACAATTTAACATGCAATAGTGAACTACCCGGATTGTACCAAGAAGTGACGTCTCTTTGTGCACCGTCGTTAATACCTAGATTCTAGATACATTTTACACTATTTTATCCATCGCCTAACTGCTCCGGATGACCTCGGATCCACCAAGAAGTCATCCACTACGCCTTCCATCAGCTTCATCCAGGAAGATCGCCTCTGTCCTCTCAACGACGACTGTCAGTAGATACGCCGTTACCATGTTCCACGTTTAAATCTAAAGTACCGTGCGCCCTCTAGTGTTCCACATTTACATAAACCTCCACCTCTTCGAAATCTATACTCTAAACATTCCCACTCTCACTGAAAGTGATCCCTTCAGTTTTCTCCGTTTGAAACTCAATTGACCATGTAAAGTTATCCTCGACCACCGTAGAAATTATAATCTCGAACTACTTCATCATACTTTATTTGTCCTGTAATACATTTTATTTCTATCTTAAATCTTGGTTGTCTATAACTAATTGTCACTTTACATTTCCAAACATTTTATTCGCAATAAGTAATTATAAGCAAGTTCTGATTAAACTTGCCCACATAATAAAACCATACCCGACCATCTCTAGTTCAACAAACATCTCGTTCCGTTATTTCTTGATAAGGCAAGACATATTTCATTATAATAATTAGACTCGGTCGAGTACGATTTTAATATCCGTTCGGTGTCTCCCCAGTGTCCATGTTCAGGCATAGTCTTGTATAAACTAGTCTTCAAATACAAGAAACTATAAAAAAATATTACTCTGTTTAGATATATTATAATTTTGTCAAATGTGATGTGACGGCCTCAATACCGCACACGCAGAAATACCAAGTCCTTATATTGTATTTTCTAAATTACGATGTGATCTTCCAATGTAAACTTTTTACATTATTTTTCGTCACCATAACATTTCAACTCTATACTGTCTTTGTTCTGTTCATAATATTTTAACTAAATATATGTCATTCCGTACTAAATGTACTTAAACCTTTTATTTCGATACCCTGACAACAAAAGCATATATTGAGTCGGACCTCGAGTAAACCTTGAGACGAAAGAGAAGTGTTCTATCCGCTGAGCTGGCAACTAACAACAAACAATTGGCAACTATCAACTGGCAACAACCAACTTCAACTTCAAAGGTAGGTCTTGGAGAACCTAATAAAAGTCTTTCTAGTATTAATAACTGTACATGTATTTAAAAAAAAAACACTAAACTAAAAGTTTTCGTTACAGTATTTCACACACTTAAATTTATAACGTAATGTTAATATAACATAATAATGTTGTATTATACCTATTTTTTTTTTCTTCCCCTATCGAGTCTTTGCCTTCTGAATCTTCCCTCCGTACGCTCCAGTTCTCGTTGATTCTCTTCTAATTCGGAATCCGTAGCAGCCTTACTGCGTCCTTGGAGAGTTATAACTACCATTTGTGTTAAATAAATCATTTAAATAATTCTCATAAGCAAACTTACGGACGACGGTCCACATAATCTACATCACCAGAGTCGGTAGTCGACCTCTGGCCAAAAAATGTGGCGCACGTGTGTCGTGTTACCGCTGGAACGGTACATCAAATATGGTGATTATTATAACGCATGTTTGACACGCCATATTTTGAACTTAGCGGAACTTTATCCATGGCGAAGTGTTAAATACAATATTCACAAACAGCGCAGCTCAAGAACCAAACACTATGAGAACAGGCAACAAACTACCTAAACTATACTAAGAGCGGACAACTTATAGTGATGAAAGGAAGGTGGTGAGGGCGGTAACACGGCAATGATGAAGACAATGTGCGTATTTTCAATGACGTCACCTAAAAAAAAAATTAATTTGTTTATTTATTTAATTAAGGGAATTTTAACAGTATTAATAATCATAATAAACTAATATAACATATAGCACATGAAACTAATTACAAAAATTCATATGGTATGGTCAGGAAAAGTAGTAATGAAGTACACAACATAAGATAATATAGCAGTTTACAATATAATATATAGAAGAAGATAAAAGATAATAGTTTGCAGGTAGAATGATTGGTTCATATTGAAAATGTAGTGGTTCATAAAAAAACTATTTTACCGTAGTAAGGCTGATATTGAAAGAGACAATTTTTGTTAACTTCGTATTATGGTATGTGAATGGTAAATGAATGAGTTTTGTGTGTAAGATATTCTACTTCAAGTAATGTGGAAGAGTACGGAATGCCGCGTCGATCTAGATAGTACGTGGAAGGATATTAATTCTAATTGGCTGGGACAGTCAATATGGCCTTGCAGTAGTTTAAAGATAAGTATTTGGTCAGCACGTGTTCTTCGATATTCTAGGGTTATATTGTGGAAGATTGCTGCATCTAAATAGGAGTTGAATGATAGATTAGATCTAACATTAAGATGCCGAAGAAACCTATTTTGTATTCGTTCTAGTCTCGCAGTGTATATTATCTGCCGTGAGCGTATCGCATTATACTCGTGTCAATACGGTATGTAACCAATTATCGTATTACGACAAAAAATAAATAATAATCATATTATTTTCAATAATTCGAACATGATTTGTGAAAGCCATAAATACAAATTATAAATGATATTCAAAGTTTGACATTTTCAAGTTTAGAACAAAAATCTTCTGACTAAGTCTGTGGTACGTATTACTTACCGCTTCAGAAGTATCAAAATACTTGGTCAATAAACGGTGCAATTGCTTCTATTGCATTTTAGTAATTCGTTTGCGATACCAGGACAAATTCAGACTAGGTTGTACATCTCGTGTTGCACGAAGTAATCTCGAAGACGACTTCAAGTTTCACCATCTAATTCATTTGATGTGATACTTTGCGGGAAAAGAGGATATCGAGTATTGGAAAGGGGAATTAATAAAGATATTTATATGTGGTGAATAAATTCTATTATAGTACATACATTACTGGTAGCGTTGCATTAAGGAGTTATAGAATTTATTGGAATTAATTGCTTCTTCTGGGTTGTACTAGTACGGTAGTAGTATGTGAATAGTTCATAATATACAGTTTACCAAAATGTTTACCACTAAAAATATCTACATGAATAAATTATTCTGGTCCCTATAAAATAGTGTGTGATTCTATTAATTTATTTTCTTTTAACCTGAAACAAAAACGCTAAACATAAAAAGATTTCACACATTAGCAGAGTAAAATAATATACCTGTCGCCACATTATCACCAAATTCTTTACTGTTTATGACTCAATATTCTACTGATTATGTCGGCATCTGATATGCGCTTATAACTTTAAACATTACCCGAATCACCTACTAGCTGCGTCGTTACTGAATCGCTTACTGTTTGTGACTTTACGACTTAACTCTCCATTTACCAGTCATTTATTTTAACATGTAATTCATTTAACACGAAAAATATTTTTGCTGTCAAGGTTTCATCTAAAATGATTTCCACTGGGTTAGGTTGCTCCGAAAATAATTTTGAACCTTCTTTGCTAGGAAATATTTACTCATCTGCTTATATTGAGTCAGGTATTTATTTTGCATTACGTTAATCCTTCAAAATGAGAAAAATAAGAATTACGTGCAATTTTTTTGCATACATTTAAAGTTTGGAGTTGCGCAGCTCAAACAACATACAAAATTAACAAAGCGTGAAGAAATCACTTCTGAACCAACAGCTTGGAAAAGTTTCGGGTCGGAGATGTAAGTCTTAAAGAAGAGAACGGCCTAGGACGTAGTGCTGCCTGTTGAGTTATAAATTAAACTATTTGTTGGCAACAATGCTCCGAAAAGTATCTTCAGATAAACCAAATATTATATTAACGTTTACAGATTGTTGAGGCTTTGCTATTTTATGGCCGCTTCGCAGCCGTGTGGTTAAGACCAGTGTTTTTGGAAATAATAAAACCGTACAGATAGCAATCTATGTAATATCCCATAAGCCCTAGTGCAAGGTTCCATGTTTGCATAAATTGGGATGCAAACAATTATTTTAAAAAAGTTACTGCAGATAATATTAAATTTACAATGAGAACTGTTAGGCATACAAATAATCACACTGTTAACATGTTTTTACCGTATTTATTTCTAAAAGTTCACAATAGGTAATCAAATTGGTCAGGGGACTCGAATTGTAATCAAATGTTTGTATTGTCATTACTTTCGAAAGTTCAATCTAATATATATTAATATTACGTATTTGAACATACACTAGTATCCCATAAAATTAATTACGATAATATTATGTCTGTCTTTATGCAAACAATTTTTAAAAGAAAATGTCCGCCTTGTCAAATACATAATAAAATATGAAGAATTATTTAAAAAAAAATTTATATAACTTAAAATATTCATTCTTGAAGTTTGCCCCATAATCAGCAGGATACCATGTTACCTGTGATGCTGGTATTGAGTGGAAGGAAACAGTTAAATCGGTATTGGAAAAATGAAATGTTTTGAACAGGTCGTATGTAAATAATTCATCTTCCGAATTGTTCTAAATTTGTCGTACTTACATATATTATGTACATTATTCTCATGTGGATAATCTCATTCGCCGGCAGGTATGCTTGTCAATGTCATGTTGGTTATAGATTTGTGTTAGATTACCTATTTTTATTTTATTTTTTGTTAAAGTTTCAGAAATATTATGTCATTTTTATGAATACATTGAACACTTCTTTTATATAATTTCCTTACTTACAGGTTTTAACTGTTTGAAAATCAGAATCTTTGTTTTGTAAACAGTTGGTGTGTTTTGAAAAACTACGTATAACTGAAAATAAAAGAAACAATTACACTTTTTATTATATTCTTCACATAGTTAACAAAAATTATAATTATTTTGTTAAATATTTCATTTTATTTGATTTCCAAGAACTGTTTTTCACAGACGAAGCAAGCAATGTGCTTATAAGCAGTCCGTCATCAAAAAATGAACACCTGTAATCGTTGAAATAACACTTGATGTAAACGAATGGCTTTAAAAAACAATTACACTTATCTAAATATACTACGTCTTGAACCACTTAAGATTATTAACGTAAGTACACATTTCTTGATACAACTTTTCAATGCGATATTTTCAGTAAAAATCGCCCCGCGTATTACTGAAACTACGCCGTGAAAATTTTATATCACAGATAAGAAAAAAAGGTTCTGTGAAATTTAACGAAACGAGTTCAAAGTGATTGAAAAAGCAATCGGCTTTCGCTGTACGACTGTGTTGGTGCTTTCAATGAAGCGCTAGTTAATAATGAGGGGTATTGAGAAAACGAGCCCCATTCAGCCGTCGGCTGATGCTGAAGGTGGCGTGATGGATTGAGGTTCATACGGGAATAGCGCAAATTGTAAACAGCCCAGTCAACTGTTATCAAAACCTACACACCGATACAGCAGACTTGAAAACCATTAAAGCCTTTGTTTAATATATCCCCGCTGTCTACTGTTTACTTAGGGAAACGATAACTAGATAATTAATTGTCCCTGCAAACCTGCAATATTTTAGGAACGATTCATAAGGGATGAAAAGAATTACCTAGAACCTGACATTATTTTAAAATTTAATCAATAATGGCCCGTGTTCAACATTGAGATTTTCGACTCGATGCGCCCATGTCTCAGAGATTCGCCGTCTCGTGTCTTACTTCACACTTGTATGTTGAACGTAATTGTTATTGTCGTCCGCCAGTTGAGTGATTTTAAATATACCCAGCAACAGTTACAACTGAATGTAACTTTACATAAATGTTAGTTTTTAATGACAGTCAATAATAATCATGTTAATAAATAATTGTATGGATAGTAGTGGTTTTAGGTGACATTTGTGTGCACGTGTCAAATTTCGCCGTAAGATTGAACGTCGTGTACATTGGTTTGAGTTTTTAATATTTTTATTGTCTTTTACCCTGCGCTAAGTTGAATATTTATTACAGAAGTCATAAATAAATTATTGTATCAAATTAACAAGTCTTAATCAAAAAGAACTAATAGTCTATTATTGATTCAGAGAAAACATGTAATTGGTTGAATTTATTGATATACTCTAATTTAATGTATTAATTATAAATATATACATATAAAATCAATTTTGTCAAAAAATATTGTTTTTGCGCTATAACACAATTGGTGTGTACTTCCCCGGATTGGAAATAGAGATCCAGGTTCGAATCTCGGTAGCGCAAAAACAATATTTTTCGACAAAATTGATTCTATATGTATATATTTATAATTAACACATTAAATTAGTATTTAAAACATCACAGCCCTATGTTCTGAATAATTATAACTTCACAATAAGAATGTGTTCTCCTTAATAATGATATACTCTAAGTAATGTTTTACATTTGATTAATTGTTTGTTTTCCAAATAAATAAAGATAAAATAAAATAATAAATCTCGTTAAATCGAGTTTAACTCCACATCAAAATCTCAAGACTTGCGCATGGTATTAAGATGTATCTCAACTAAATCTCTGAGATTATTAAATCCTGTCTCATTCCGTGGACACGAATCGTAAGACTGATATTTGAGGTTACAAGGGTGACTCCACCACTTCTGCGTATATTCTGATAAGCGTTTTATGACATGAAATAGTTTTTATTTTACAATTCAAATATGGTTTATACAAATATTAAATTGTTTTATAATCGGTCTACAATAAGTGATTTAATTCAGTATTGAGACGTGTTAACGCGCTGTTGAATAGAAGACTATACATTGTGAAATTAATTTATTTTATATATTTATTTCGTCATCATCATCATCAATATTATCAGCGGTATTATTATCTACTACTGAATAAAAACCTCCCCACTCTTGTGTGTCTATTGTTATTCGGTTCCTCGTATTTCCGTAGAATTTGATGATTTTGTCATCTAATTTTTGATTGACTTTTGATTCCCTTTGGGTACCGCTCGATGGTCATGTCTATTGCCATTTCATTTTCTGGGTGTATTAAATTAAATCAACTAATCTTGTCAGCCTCTTATCCACATTATTTATTTATTAGTACATATAATTTAAAAAAATATCCCATTAATTGTAAAAATAGTTATCAGCCTATTTCTATTACATTATAACTATTAATAACAGTGAGTATTCAATAGATAACATGGATATAGTTGAATAAGTATTAATTTTTAATGAAATCACTTGCGAAGTTCCGATTTTTCAGAACAAACTGGTAGTTATTTGATAATTAAAAAAAATGACATGAATCACTTGAAAAAAAAATAAACATAATTATAATTTTAAATATGAATTAAATATATTAATTATAAAGATATACATATAAAATAAATTTTATCGAAAAATATTGTTGTTGCGCCACCGGGATTCGAACCTGGATCTCTTTCCTAACCGGGGAAGGTGCTTTATTCAACTAAGCTACAGCGACATTATTTTTAGCGACAATTTTCGACCCTATATGTTACCTTTTTGATATTAATACATTTAATCGCTCCATCATTTGACAGAGCCATCTACCTTATTTTTACAGAATCTCAAATACCTTTTGCGAGACATTTAATTCAAGCGAGACATTTAATTCGTTTTTATAAACGGTTATACGAATTAACCAACAGCTGTACTGGTATTCTTAAGCACATATATGTATTCATCTATATCGCCACCTAAGCAGAATACCACATATCATTTAAGAAGTGTGTACTTCACAGGAGAGAGGCAGAACTCGTTTTAAATGATTTTTGTGCAATTACTCAAGTATTACTTACCTTTCTAGAGTTGTAAAGAGGAGCAGATTCTTTCTAAACTGATACTGAACTAAACTTAGGTACGATTCCTTTGACTTGTGCGCAGTTGACAGGGAGGTCACAGATGATGTGTGGTGATTACACTTCTTTGATTTGCACTCCCCTAGCGGACGCTATCGTGAAACTAGTGATATAGAAAAATCAAATCCAATGATATAAATATTTTAATTTGACAAACAATTGAGATGTATGGTGTTACTGGTTACGTGACTATATGCATCATAAATAAATACAAATGTATCTTATCGTAATTGAAAAAAGATAATCTGAAAATCTATCTGAATTTCGTTTTAGCCACAACACAATACTTCATGAAATGTGTAAACAATACGGATTCACTTTATTTGCTGGGTAGGCTATACGCTAAGCGGATTACTTTCCTGTAAACATAACGATGCGTTGGCTGGTAGTGTATGCGTGGGTTAATTAGCTTCTCCTTAGCAGGCTTCGCGGTCTGACTTTGTCAAGAAATGTTGCATATTAAATATAATTTAAAAGACATCTTAGCAAATGCGCGAATGATGTATATTATTACATTTGATGATTGTTTTATTATTATATATTTTTTATAATTCTAAAAAAATTCCATCCATCTTACTAGACATTAAATAAATATTTGATTAACATTAATTTTAAAAATATTAACGAAAATCATCACCATTGGCTGTTTTCTATCCACTGTAGTTACGTATGAAATGATGAGTTTGATAATTTCTCTAGTCCAGCGAGTTTTAGGGTAGTTTGTGGATCTATTGATTTTCCACGGGGACCACTGGATGTCTGCGTTTGTCAAACGATTGTCCGTCCTCCGAGCGACATGGCTTGCCATTTCATTTTCTTGGCGCATTATATTATATCAACTATTCTTATCTGTTCTTTTAACCTTCTTTATTTTAGGTTTAAATAATATAAAATCAATTATTACATCTAAAAAATTTTGAAAAAAAAAATGGCTGCATCATGTCCATTCCCATGGAGTTCCTCGGCCGTTTTACTCCGTCATATACTTATTCTGAAAAAAATATCTAAAACATAGCATATCAAATGTCCAAATATGATCTGCGATGTACTGCTCTTGTTGATTAAATCTGCCGGCAGTGGTGCGTGGAGGGTGAGTCTCTTATATGTTTTTCTTTTGTGCCCTCTCGTTTCCCGGAGGGAGTGCCTCTTCGCTTCCCCTATGCCACCCGGCCTTGTTAATTGTATTATTTTATATTATCTTTATGTTATGTATTATATATATTATTTATTTATTTACTAATAAAGTGAGTCAACCGGAGACAATGAGGGTAAATCTTGTTTTGGCAGCTGTGCGGTATCGCCCTGCCAATATGCGAGGTGCTATCGAACAGCTGCCTAGTAGTATTAAAAAATACCAACCAGGCGGCGAATGAGTAGGACCGAGATAGGAGTTTTGAGCTTATTGCATCGATCCTGGGTAAGCGCTGGGTCCGTCCTCATATCTAATCTGTCGCTGCAAAATTGTAGGCCAGTCTGAAAAACATGGTTTTGAGAAAAACGCAATGGAATAAAAAACGTGACTTACTTGATGTACAGACGTCTTTGATCCCGTCTTTGATCCTTCATATCTCGGTCATTTTTTGCAATTTTTGAAGTAAACACATTAAACTTTCGAAAAATATAACTATTTTTTCGTGTGATGCCCAACATACTTCTTTCCATGTCCTCTTGTGTTACTATAAGTTTTTTACTATACCTTTTCTTTTATTGAAAGTCCATGTTTAACAGCCGTACGTGAGCATTGGAAGTATGCATTGGTTGAATACTTTACGTTTTAGACATAGTGGAAGATCACTTTAGAAGATCATGTCCAGGTATCGAAATGCACTCCTACGAAATGCAGTTTTGTTATGCGAACTGTTCTGTCCTGTTCTGTTCTGTTCTGTCCTAAGCAGTCCATTATTTTCTCTTTGAGACGTTTAAATGTTAGATCCTGCTCTGCCACTGACTTTTGATACTTCCTACAGTCTGTTGTGAAGGTCACCTGGATCGTCTAAAAAAATCACATCATCATCTGCAAAAAGCACATTACTTAAATAGTCAGACATATAAATATATTTCTCCTGCCACTTTAGTTGCCTGAACAATTTTTCGAGAGTTGTTTTTGAACTAAGGACATCTATAATGCCAACATTTTATTAATTATTTTAAGAATTTGAACAAAATAAAAACTACTAAATTCAACAATTGATTTAATATTTATACATAGTTAAGCCTTGTCACTTAATATATACCACTTTTATATTTACTCTAAAAAGTTAGGAGTTAGCATACGAGGTAATTTAATGTTCAACGTGGGAGTAATAAATTCCGGTATACACGATCCACACATGTTGATGTAAATTGTAAATAAAGGCCATTCAATTTTATAATTTTTATACTATAACTTTATTATAAATATATACTTTCAGAACAAACAAACACTTATTTTTGTTATATTTAAGAACTGTGATGTTGAGTAAGCCTCTGTCCTGAACATCATATACAAGTTGTCTATAGGCACTGTGCTCATTATCTGGTGGATGTATTTTTGTCTAGACCTTCTTTGTTTTCTTCCCTAGAAAAGATTATTTTCAGAATATATACAATTTATAGAAAAGATTACAGAAAAGAAACAACGGATTTTAAGCTTGAATTCACTAGAAAAGATTACTTACAGAATAATACGTTATAATTTTTTTTTTTTTTAGACAACCGTTATCTATACAGTTACACGGAATAAACGCATATTTTATAAAATATTAGCATAGAATAAAAGCAGATTTTTCAAGAGATTAATTATAAACTACATTATTAGGCAAAAAGCTCTCGCGGTACATTAATTAGTTACATAATAAGAAGTTAAAAAAAGTAAATTTAAAAAAGTTAAGCATTACTTCGAACACTAAATCTCCTTAATTAAGTAAAAGAACATTAATTCATAAGAAGATTTATGATTTTTAGAGTTTTATACCTTTATCCTATTAAACCTTTGTTTAAATAAGACCTTTTGTCAGCATCATAAAAATGCTCAGGGTCTTTTTTACTATTTGGTTTTTAATAAATTTTTCAATAAATACTTGCATAATTATGCGTGTATACACAATTGTGTTTACACGCCGTTTGACACAAGAGTGAGAAGAGAATAGTGCAGAATGAAGATGACACGAGTGTCGAGACAAAAATGAAAAACAGATAAAGAAGATATTATAAGTTGACCGTGGTAGAGCTTTAGCAATCGATGAGTACGAAAATATAAATGTAAGTATAGTTAGTTGCCAAGAGTTATGTCAGAACAAAAGTATTGTATTATTATTTTTTGTTTGTCCTGTCAGAAATGACTATTTAATGAAATTTTTCCAAGATTTTTACTTCTTACCTCATTCATGTCAGCGTTGACACTTAGTGACTCGGCTCGTAATGTACCTCCACAAGTCTTGGTCCTGAATTGCTTTCACAGCTCTCTTCAGCTAGATGCAACGCATCTTCCGTGGTATTCTTTCAGGTCCTCTTCACTTCAAAGTTGTTCCCAGAATGGTTTCCTTTCTAGGATGCCGCATAATGTGGCAGAATAATTGAATTGGAAGAATCTTTTGTTTACCACTGCTGTAGACAGAGCTTGGATTTGTTGCAAGATTGAGGCACTTCACGGGATACGTAACATCCTTCTCCAGTAATCCTTTTTGAAGGTGTCTATTTTACACTAGTCACTATTGTTGATTGTTCAAGTCTCCGCTATATACGTGAAGATTAGAAAGACAAGAGTGTAAATAAACATAATTCAATAAATAATAAGAAGAAAACATTTTGTTTAAAACTATTATTTATTGATACATCAACATGTTTCGATACCTATGGTATCTTCTTCAGGAAACGATGTATACTCAAATTAATTTTTTTGCAAATATTGAAGAAGAAACATAATTCTAGTTGTTCGCTTGATGGCAGTCTTTCTATTTTCTCGTAATCTGGTTAATAGCTACTTTAGTGAGCTGTAATTTCCTGCTCACTGTCACCAGTGTTCACGATCAGCCTCCCTAAATAAATAGATCTACCTCACTATCCTGCTATTTGGGAAGTTGGTTATGATGCATTTATTTTTGTATTTTTGCATTTATTTATCCAGTATTTTTGTATATTTAGAAGCCGCTATCCCAAGGTATGTATCTACGAAGAGCGACCGACACCTAAGGCAGTCATGAAATTCATTATTTTACGTCGAATGAAGCTGAATATTGTTAAACTTTGTGCGATTTGTGTAAAGAGAATATTAAACCAACTGATACAAAACGATTTTAAGATACACGAATTAGTCGTAATACGTTAGAATATGTTAAATTTTTTTCTGCAAAAGATAGTATTTCTAAGAAAGTCTGAGTTCAGCCAAATCATCAACACAAACATATTAAAAACACAGTTATAAAATCATAAAAAATTGGATAACCATCAAATGATCCTAGGATAATTTATTTATTGCGACCCACCCTAGATGCTTTACATAACAGACCCTCTGACAGGAGTATCTGAGACTTTTACAATATTTTATTTTGGAAGAAAATCACCTTTAATCTTTCTAGTATAAGCGTTTTTACCTCACAATATAAAGATAAGTAGAACAAATAGTAAACTAGACCGTTTTATTATGTACGTGTTTTAACAAAAATAGTGCCTTTAATACCATCAAGAAATGACCAAGTTTCACAAGTCTAGTTGTGGCTTCGTGTCCCAAAAAATTCTTCAGGGAGCTAAATTGAAAAGACGGCTTAAGGTTCCATAACTCTGGTTTCTGGCTGTAGAGGGAAAACAACAACACCCGGGCCAATCGTCTCAAAAGACGTTTACGATATTTAATGATTTTTTTCAAAGATTTAAAAAACGTGTTATTATTTACATTAACATATTTTTTGTTAAATTGAACGGTTTTTTGAAAAATTAATAGCGTTGACTTATTTATTAAATTGCAGCTTTTTTGACAAGTAATGACATTACCATTATTTGTTATATTTCATTGAGCTAGTTACATTTGATAAAGATTTAATGAATAATCGCATTAATTTAAATGAATTAATTAGAGAGATTATTGGTTACCATCACGATACGAACCTGGAACGTAATGCGTTTTGGCGTTACATGTCACTCCTCTACATAGGATTCATATTTACATATTACATATTTCTATTTCATATTACATATCACATATATACATATAACATATTTCTTCTTTGTTGGTGTCTTAAAAAATACAAACACCGCTAGTAATTTCATCATATATTACATTCGAACTTTCTAACTAAAACCTCATTACAAACCCACTATTTCTATTGTTCGATAAGCCTTCGATAATACGCATTGTACGTTAAAAGAGGAACACATTGTTATTATTAATTTATTTAAACATATTTTTAAAAAAATGACACATAGATATATTAATTAATATCACATTCTTATTATTTATAAAATTCACAGGAATGATAAAAATAAAAATGTTACCAATTTTTCATGACAAATTTTACTGGAAGAATCTCCGAAAAAACATAATTCTAAAGTTTCAAATATCACAGTAATTTAATATGCCATTAGAACCATGTTTCATTTAGAACTAGTGTGTTGGTAAATGTATGTGATGGACTTTTAGATCATATTTTTAAATCAGACTTTAATGAAGATAATCCAGACGGTAAATTAAAAAACTATTATTTTATACAATAAAATATTTAAAATCTATTTTTTCAAGTAATCACCTCTTATATTTAAGTCATTATTATACCTATTTACAAGCTTAAAAGTTCCACTATTATCCCACTATTGTTTCACTAGTCGTCTATCATTAATCGATTTAATTGTGCCCAAATTCGTCCTTTTCCGACATTCTGGGTGGAAAATGTTTTAGAAGTGTTGACAAATTACAACATGCAGTTAACATTTGGTTATATGGACGAATGGGACATTAAAGCTTGTGAACAGATATGATAAAAACTGTTTATTTTATTTTTACATTATTTAACTTTGCTTATCTCATTAAGTGGTTATTGTAAACAAAGTTTAAAAATGTATATAATATAAAATGAACATAATAAACCACAAAGTTCAATTTGAAAATATTAAAAATATAAATTTTTTAATATGGATGGTGATTATGTGAAGAAATTGACTGTTAAGATAATGTGTATTTAAAAAAAAATTGGAAATAAAATATTTTTAATATTATTCAATGCTTTTACTTTTAAGATTACTGTCCTGTGTTCAAAAAAATAAAATGATTATTTTGACACCGGACTGTTTAACTTTAACACTAGCAAAAATTAAATAATATTTTATTTCAAGCAGTTATCTAGTGATTTGACTAGGTAACTACTTAAATATTAAATTAAAAGCTGTTAAATCGTTTTTCTGAAAATTATCTTTTGATTTCGATTACTCGTAAGGGGTGGTGCTTATTAAATGTTGTAAGGAAGTAACCAATCATTGGCTATCATTATCGAGTATCTATATTGCTAATAGGGTTTACCGCGGTGAGGGAAAATTAAAGAGAGAAGAATGAAGAAGAGTTTAAGGAGGACTGCTGCCTAAAATCGGTTATGTAGATTACAATTATAGTCGAAATTACGAGTTATAAAACAGGAAAAGCATAAAAAAGTGCCCTTCATTCAACAATGGATGTAGATTGATAGAAGATTATTAAAAAGTAATTAAGAATGATTTTAAATGCACAATTACAAAAAAATGTATCAATTTGAGCTTTCACTTTAAATGATGAAATGATTTTTATAAACTAAAAAATATTCGGATGTATATTACGAGAAAATTTTGTTGAAAGCTGACTGTATATTGTATGTATATTATTAAAATTATCAGTACAGACTACTTGAAATAAAGACGTAAGTATATACGTACATAATCAGAATCAAATTCTCCTTGCATATGCCACATACCCACTTATTTGAAATTTCAAGGGAAATTGACACTTCGCTCCAATGTAATTGATAAGTTTTCTTGAAATTAATCTACAAAGACAATATAAATGAATAATCAAATAAATGATCTATGACACATTTTAATGAAACGACGTTTAATAATACGGGCCCCAGTAACTTTGCAGCTAATCTTTAATCCTCCGGAGCTCATTTATTGACCACAAGAGGTTGGGAAATGTTTCGTCAAGGAAATTCCACCAGCCAAGTTATATCTCAGACAGAGTCATGATTGAATGACTTCAAGTAACATCAGCTCACGCCATAAAAGGGGACCATTCTTTGTAACCTGTGTTTATTACACGATTTAATGGATCGTCCACTTTTGCTGAAACAGGGTACGGTTAGGGTAGTTTTGCAAGTGCGGGCCAATCCTCAGAGGGTGCTTTCAGCTTACGAATACGGGAAGTCTAGTTACATTGTGAAGTTGACTGAAAGTTAATGTTTCCTAGTGTTGATTAGACTAAGAGATGCGGTTTCACTATTAAAACGTGTAGCATAAATGGACGAAGATAATATTATGATTAAATTTAAGATATTTGCACATTTGAAGTTGTGAGCAAAACTTTGTTTTTGAAGCTTGTCAACGGGTTTATCCGATTGTTGCTGCTTGGGCGTGTAAGCAGCGGTTTCGGTTTTACATATTAATATACACTAATATTAAATATTCAGTTTATTTATATGTTTCTACATGAATAACGATAGTTATATATAGTTTAATAATAATAAAGATAATAATTTTATTGTGCAGGATTGAGTGGTTTGTGCAATACTTAATCTGGCAAGAAAAAAACACCATAAAGGATCATAATAATAACGCAATAAAAACAGAAAAAAACCTTTATAAACTTAATAAATATTTAACATAAGTTGTAGGTAGTGGAAAAAAAAAATTATGGTGGTCGCAGGAAACAGGAAGAGGGTGTCTTCAAAATATCTGTTATGATCAGAAAATCCAAATATTCTCACCACGCTTCTCTGTATTGTCCCCTCAATCTTTCCCACAATTACATTTCTGAGGTACGTATTGAATATAAAAATGTGACCTAACCATGACCACTTATCTATTATGGACTTCTTGCACTCAAAACCATTTGCAATTCTCTCGACCCAGTTTTACTATTTCATTTCTTCTCCAGCACCGCCAACTCGAACTTCTCTCTCTTTTGTCTTAAAATAATCTTTGTAATCTTCCAGGTTTGACTTTATAAAATTAAGTACCAGGCTCCAGGTTTTAATGAATTTCTCTTTCACCTTCCTCTTAATGTATGATTTAAACATTTTTTTGTCTTAAAATATTATTTTGCAATTACTTACCTATTTTTTAATATTCAGTGAACACCTTTTCTATATTTTTATTTTTTATCTTTGTTTAATTAACCACTAAAATGAGTTTAAATACATCTACCGGTTTCGAAAAATACCATTTTAGTGGTTAATTAAACAAAGATAAAAAATAAAAATATGAATCTTAACCACAAAGATAACATTGCTTATTTTAAAAGTATAACACCTTTTCTGTTCACCACCTTATTATTAACTGACACTGTGTACTGACTCTTGATTAAGTTAGGTGGGGTTGGCATATATATTTTTAAACAGCTTCGAAAAGTATTAAAAACGTATTTAAAAAAATATTATTTTATATGCGTACGTATCAATCAGAATCCAGAAAATAGTGGCGGTAGATTACAATAAAGATTTTGGCCAAGAGTTTATAAAATGTTGTAATATTTTTAAAACAAATAGTTGTTTATGGCACAAACAACATGAAATGTATAAAAGGTTACTTATAAATAAGGTAGCAAACAAACAAAACTGAAATATTCTATGAAATACCTTTTAAACATGATGCTTGTTACTTCCTGTATATCCGAATGTATTCTCTGCCGCCATGTTTACACAGGGTTGTTTGTTGCACAGTCAGCCGAGTAGGGTTGCCCAAACTTTTTTGATTCGCCCTCCGCCCCTCCACTTTCGCCTGATCGCATGCTTCTCCCTCCCCACCATGCCCAGTGGCTGTGTGTACACGAAATAAAGAGCACCGACTCAACAGTTTTACTGCTGGAATCAAGGTTGTCACTGCCGTTGTGTAGATCGAATTATCATGTTATTTAAAAAGTCATAAGTTTTCACTAGCAGATAAGAAATTGGTTAATTATTTAAGCAGCTTAAACGTTAGCACATAATAACACAACAAGTAAATTTAAACATTGCTCTTAGTTGCGCAACACTGCATAATAAAGCACACACTCATATTTTTATAATAAATGTATGTCATATTTTTATAATTTATCAAATTTGTAACATCAAATGTGCCAGTTAGGAGGAAGATCAAGTGAAATAGATCAAGGAAGAGGTGGGCTGACTATGCGAAAGAAAGCAGGAACAAGATAGAAGAGTATCGGAACTGGAGAAGAAAAGCCATGGATAGAAGTTCAAATCCCACCCTGGGATATATAGCGTGGATGAAGATGAATAAGATATCTGATATTTGGCTGAATTTCGGAGTCCAAGTATTTGGACAAGACTAAATGATGAAATATTTGACGGTTTTCTGCTATGTTGTGCATATTATTCATTATAATATACCACTGTACATGTTTGTCACTATATTCGAACCTGGATCTGTTCCAATTTGGGGAACGTGCATTATTCGATTATGCTATACCAACACATACATGTTACATTTTTCAAATGAATACATCTATCGTTCCATTATATACATAATTTTGTATTTTTTATATTTTTTGAATTCGATTCGAAATAATAGTCTTCCGACCATTGCGCCAACCCTGTTTGACCCCGTCTGTTTACTTACTTTCTTCTTCTGTCATCTAACAGATGCTCGGGGCCGAATGTTACCGAAGTTTTGGCGGGAACCGCAGCGTTTTCGGCAAAAACATTGACCGTAGGCTTCCCCCTCCACAAATGAATCAACGCAAACGTCAGAACAATCCACAGCAAGGGTCATATTGGAGAGCTGCAATGTTCTGCTGTAAAAAACTGAGGAAATTAAAATACCGAGGGGAAGTTTTCGGGTGATAGATTTTTTTTGAGGGTTGATTGTAACCTTCAGGTCAGGTTTAAAAATGAAATTACATTTCTCGTCTTTTCTCTCTTTCTTTTCACGACCATTTTCATAACCCGCGTCCCACAGTTCAGTTTTTCTTAAAATAAGTATCTAAATAATTAAACTTCTTCAATATTAGTAAAAATACTTTGTGGCCACATATTTTATAAATAATAAAATAAAACACTTTGTTTAAATTACTATTTATTGATAAATCAACATGTTTCGATACCTATGGTATCTTCTTTAGGAAACAATGTATACTAAAATTAATAATACAATCATAGATTAAAACAATACTATAAAAGTATAAGTGATGGGTAACTAAGTAGGAATTAATATGAAAACAAATTTAAAAGGTGACTAACCTAAAATATCCAAATCCTTTTTGCAAATTGGTTTTTGAATAAAATCCGGTTTTATCTTATTATTTTATTAATTTACCATTTCCAGTCGGAGTAGGCAGAAAGAATACACAGCTCTCACCTAATCTATGTTCATATATCTTCTCTCTTAAAGGTTCTAATTAGACTATCCTCGTGCCAAATTTCCACTGTTTTTGGTGCCATTAACACTCGCGTCGTACAACATTTTTCAATTCATACCAAGAAATTTCTTTTTCTGACTGAAAAAAAAACGCGATAAAAATCGTAACAGTTGGGGAAACTAACCCCTACACTGCCGAGAAACAGCAATACAATATTTGTATTAAAAGATTGATAGCGCAAACAAAAAAATATAGCGCGCACACAATTTTTAACAATACTTCTTCTTTATGTGCGCCTTCTATCAAAGGTTGATTGATGATTTATCACGTATAAGACCATGTTGATTTATCATGTATATGATCACCAACATTTTGGAAATTGATTAACTTTCTGAGGTTACACAGCCAATATAATCTCTTTCTACCTACACTTTTACTGCCTTCTATCTTCCCTTGCATAATGAGTTCTCATTGCGGAGAATATGTCCGAAGTACGCAAATTTCTTTGATCGTTGTTATTAGTTTTCTTGACTTATTTATGCGTCTTAATATATTTTAATTAGTAATGTGACCCTACTAGTAGCCTTATTAGTAGTATGGTAATGTTTTTACAGCTTCTTCTTTGGTCCTTAAAATTACACAAAAGATTTTTTGTGTGCAGACCTTGATCCAAAACTAGAAAAAACATTGATTATACTCGTATATAAACTTGATACCATAGTCTATTAAGGGAGTAGCTAAGATTATAGAGCGCTGGCTTAGAAAGTGAGAGGTACCGAGATAAATATTCGGAACATTGAATTAATTGATCATTCCAAATTTTGGCAGTTCTCTCTTAGATGCTATATGGTGCACATTCGATGTAATTATTAATCTCTGTTCTCAAATATGTTCTAACACTCCTCAAGTTGACGTGCATTTGGAGACCTGATCGAGGAGGCCTGCATCTTGACTTGTATCCCACGTCGGAGTCGAGCACTCCTGTATTCCGTGTTTTCGATTCCCCAGACTCTGGTCCCCCATTTTCCTGTCACACATTAGTAGAATACCATTCTCTCGTAGCCTACCAAAATTTATAATTTCTCTCCATTCGTAGAAAATATTAGTGTTACGACTGAAATAAAAAAAAATATATAAACAAAACGTCCATATACAAGCAGATTAGGCACTGGATTAGTTCTCTCCTTTCAACATCTGGTGGCAGTGATCCTTAGAAAAGAACTAAGTAGTATAAAAACTAAATACACATAAAGCAAAATACAGTGAAAAGCTCTTATATCACAGTGCCACTTATTAACTGCCAGGTTGGCATTTTTATAAAATCAGGATACATAGAAATCCTCACTATATATAAGGTGTCCAGCGGAAAAATTTCAAGATTAAATTGGAATTGCTCATAAACCATCAGGGTGAGGTAAGTGGGAGAAGTATTGTTCGACGCGCGTGATTTTCTGATTTGCCGGGAGCGCACCGAGCAATATTTAAAATGCAGTGATTCATCAGATTGTGCGCGTCGCGCTCTTTGTACTCACCTTAATATTCGACGAGTGTATGATGGACCGAGCACGCAACTTATCCGATGTGGGTTCAAAAGTTCAGACAAGAAGGGACAATGGTTAATCAAACTCCTCCGAGACCATCAACATCAGCAGCGACACCAGAATATGTGGCTTAAGTTCGACGTAAAATTATGCACAATCCGCGTAAATCAATAAAGAAGATTGCAGTCTTTACTGGAATAAAAAAATGATTGACGAGTTTTTGGTACCACAACTGCAGCCGTTTCCCGGGTTCAACAACAGAATACAATTTCAGCGAGACGGGGCTACTCCACACACAGTTAGTGTTTCAATGGAGAAGCTAAGGGGAATTTTTCCCAATAAATTAATCAGCAAGTACGGAGACCTACCCTGGGCACTTCGGTCACCGGACATTACACCGTGTGATTTTTTTTTTGTGCGGATGCCTTAAGTCGACAGCTAAGTTTACAGGGTTTAAGTTTTCTTGAACAATTCAGGCCCTACAAGAAAATTTCAGCCGTGAAGTTGCTGCCATTGAACCGATGCTTTGCTCTCACGTGTTCGTAAATTTAAGAGTCCGATTGCAGAGTGTCTTGAGAGAAATGGACGATATTTAGACAATATTGTTTATAAAATCTAAAATTTGCATCGTTAAACTCCATTTTGTATAAACAAAATATGAGAATAACATGTAGTTTTTTTAAATTTAATATTAAACTTGTAAATTTTTCGCTGGACACCTTTACCTGTGGTGAGCTGGGCACTGTTCGGATCTGTCGGATTAACACCAAACCAGTAAGAGAGCAACCGTAGCACTCCGCCTGCGGATCGGCTGAGCATGTCGACGAACGCCCCGCTGCACGGGTTGCCTTTCTTCTTCTATTTACCGTGCCTTAGTCATTCAGCAAGCTTTGGTTATCATCATTATGTTTACTGCGGCTCGGAAAAGATCTACAGTAGACTGGCCAAACTATTGTCTCTTTATTGGTTCTTCAGCCACTGTTTGGGACTTATTATTTTGAACGATCTAGTGCTCTATGCCTCCCACCTACCTCCCTTTTTCCCGCGGCTAGCGCGGTCAGTCAATCGACAGCCCTGAATTAGAACGGTTATACGTAATTATCTATTTCGACCTTTGGCAAATTAGTGTATGATAATTTTTTATACAGTCCACTGCTTCCGGATGCGATCGGGAAACCCAGGAGAGGCGAGTTCGGTGAGTCCCTAATTTCTGGCACCTAAGGTGTTCTCTTTCTTGCAGGGCCCCGAATTCAAGTAAATACTTCTCAGGATGTTTCAATACATGTTCAAATTTTTATTTATTTTGTACACATTTATTTTTTAATTTTTCCGAACCATTACATCTTCATTCGTAACTTTATCCTTCCATTTCTAAAATTATTAATTATCATTTCTTTGGTAAGTGTCCGTGGTTTCAATATTGAGAGCACTGTATCTAACGACTCGTATTCATAATACAAGGGTGATTGTTACCTTTCTGCCGAGCGCAATTGTAATCGTTCATTTCAATGTAATCTATATTATTGAATAAATCAAATGTCGTCATGTAAGTACTATCGTTCACGCTACGCAATTATCTCAATTACATTCATTCCTCACTTTTAGCCAAGACGAATATTGAACCGTCCAAATACAAATGAAAGTCTAAAATGCGGAAGCGGGTCGTCATCATCAGCATCACTCACCACATAACATGCATTCTGACTCGGAGATTTAGGTCGCAGAATGAGATTCCTCAAAGGAATAATGGGGAGGATAAAGAATGAGGATTACGCAGGGAAGAACATATTTTAACTATATTCGAGTTTCAGTTACAGTGGCTTATACATGTACTTTGAATGGTCCACCAATTAATCTTCAATTTGACCGAGATGGAGGCTGCCCCGAAAATAGGATCAGAGTGATACGCGCAGAATGGAAAAATAATGATCTTGACTTATTAATTTTAATGAAATCACATTTTACGATTTATCAGGACGTACATATAGTTCCATAATAGTTAAAAGAAATTAAATGAATCACTTAGATAGGTACACATAAAATATCAATTTATTGAAAAAATATACTCACCACCGAGATTAGAAATCGAATATTTTCATTGCCAAACATTCATCGATTATCTTTATTAAGAAATAATCTCAGAGATTTATAGATATATCTCAATACCGCGTACATGTAATTCTGTTCTGAAGATAAACTCGAAGATCACGTTGAAATTGTTAGAAAGAGTCAAAAACTCATAGCATTGTACATGACGTACGTTCTGGCAGCGAGATTTGATACGTGTATGATATGAACGTTACATAAAACTACCATATATCCCTAAAACTATATATTCTGAAAATAATATATATGTCATTAAATATTAACATTAGCATAAAGCGTTAAATTATATACATTTATTGCGTTTTAACTGTTACTGGGGAGATTCAAGATCACCAATTGGATCCAAAGCATTGTGAGCTATAAAGCCGGCGGCTCCAAATCTCCACCGGCTAGTTAAGTGGAGAACATGATATGTAGATACTACGAGGCAAACACTTACCAGAATTCCTTACCTTACCAATAATCTCCCCAATCTGCTTTCGTCCCTCGAGGCTAAACAATTATAACATAATGATACTTAAATAATAAGAAAATAGGTTGTATTAGTGAAAGAAGTTATGTAGATACTACGAGGCAAACACTTACCAGAATTCCTTACCTTACCAATAATCTCCCAAATCTGCTTTCGTCCCTCGAGGCTAAACAGTTATAACATAATGATACTTAAATAATAAGAAAATAGGTTGTATTAGTGAAAGAAGTTATGTTAAATTAACAAGTAAATGTAAAACAAAATACAACCTTAAATTAGCACTAAATGGGTGATGGTCCAAAACAGGATTCTGCGAAGATAACAAATCCACGCAGAATAAACACTACAACGACAATAATAATAAGATTAACACATGGTCGCTCGGTGACGATGTGACGCACGAGTATCCCATTATGTTAACCACCACTTCCACAGTGGTAAAAAATTTTTTTGGTTGTTCAATAACAACAATATCAAGACAATTGACACGAGATGCTCTTCCTCCACATTGAACTCGTTTTTGTAGCTTTCTGGTAGAAGCGTGATGCGTTAAGTGGTATTGACTTGCAGGCCTAGGTCATCCACTTGCAACATCGTCTAACGTTAATTATGGATCTTTCATCCCGGTTCAAGGGGGAAATAAAACATTTCTGCAAATTATTACGAGATTGTAAGAATATCGATGCACTAGTAAATCTAACAACTTTTATTACCCATTTGTTAAACTATAAATTTCATATTTAAATCGCTGTGCGATTTGCAAAGTTGGCCAAGCTGTACGCAAAACGCGTGGGCAGCCGCCTCACTTGACTATTGTGAATGGCCGGAGATCGGTTCTTGACAGCAACCACCGACCACGCACGTGCGAGTGTTGCTATTATCATAATAATTATTTTCCAATGCTCTTTAATTTTTAAATGATATTAGGTGCCTAATAATTAAAATACTGGAACGTACTTTATATTGTTACAGCATCTCATGGTAGCAAAATCTGTATCTCAGAGATTGTCTCGAGTCAAAAATCTCTTTCGTGGACTCAATACATTAAACTATTGTGACACTATATAATGTCGTCAGATTTCATCTAAATATATAGCCCTATTAGTGAGTATATAGCCCTATTAGTGAGATCGTTTGAACCTATTTAACTACAAGGTTTCTCAATGTGATAATATTTTTTTCGATAGACAGTTTTTTGTATCTTTCGAAGTATTCACCGTACAAACTGCATATTTTTTGAGTCGTGGCTGCAGCACTATATATAGCCTTGTTTAAATTCCCAAAGCATCACGGAAGTTATTTATGACTCAACCTAATAATTTGACCATTTTTTTTTTAGTTATCATGGAACTATATTTCATAAAAATATATATATGTATAATTAGTTTCATTAAATGTTTTCTGTTGGTAAAAATGACTGAAAGTCTTGGCACCACCTACTAGGTCCATCATAAAGGTATTACAAATTACAATTCTCAAAAATAGATAATTTTAAATATAATAACAAATGTAGATAGAATCTGATGACGTTGTATAGTGTATTTATAACTTAATTAGTTAAAACTGTTTACCGGCATAATCAGACAGTAACACCGAATAGGATATTTCCGAAAAATATTTTTTTGATAGATAGATTTTGTCTGTGTGTCTTTCGAAATATTTGTAACATTTTAAATATAATGTGATTTTTTCGGCGATGCCTCGTTACGCGGATGACGTCTGACATAGTTTCTTGGGTTGGCCGTGGCAAAGACCTGTGCGTGATATTGTTTAAGGTGTAGGTGATACTGCACAGCACCATCCACATGCACTCTTGTAATAATGAAGAGCTCCGTCGACTGGGATGAGAATTGCCGACAGTGGTGCTCCGAAGACAGGTAAGATCGTGTTTATGTTGTTTTGTCCTTTTCCCTATCTCGGGGGCGTGTTCTTTCTCTCCCTCGGCTCCTTGACCAAAGTAACATACTGACACTGTATAATTCTTTGCAATCTTATATTGCTTACTTTAGATGGTATTTTCTTCTGTTATTCATGTTTATTTTTTAAATATTTATACACTGTTACTTTCCATTTATTTGATTTCTAAATTGATTAATAAATGAAGGTCGAGGACCGTGAGTTTTTGAGAAGGCAGCTGTTCGGTTCCGTCTCGTCACATTGTACGAGACGAAGTTGCACAGCTGCCTATTAGCATTAAAAAATGCGAATCAGGCGGCGAATGACTAGGACCATATAGGAGCTTTTGCTCATAAATACAGGGTACAGCAGGGACTCAGATGCAATGATTAAGTTAATTACTCATTATATTTAATTCATGAATTAGTCGTTCAGTCAATTGTGTTCTGACATCTGATAATTGTCAATTGTCACACATTTATCAATTTTGACAACACTTTTGGGGCTCCTAATTGGTTGCAGCGAAGATTTCTACTTGACTCCTATTGGTTGTAGAGTTTACCAACTCACTTGCACTCGATGTGACATATGTATACGGCTGTCAAATTTACCAACTAATTAGTCTCAATAGTTTGTGAGATTTTTCTGGTCACTCTGTTAAAGATCAGAGTTGCTCTAGGGACTAGTTCTTTAAGCATTAATTAATATTGACGTAAGGATTGAGTCTAAACTCTTGGGGTGGACGCAAACCAACATTATTAATGCTAATTAACTAACCATTTCAAGCGATGTAAAGAAATCTGTTTTGGAACAATTAAGCAAGCATGCAAAAATTTTACCCTCCACTTTGAGCAAAATATTTGAACAGACGAACAAGAGAGGAGGCAAGCTTTCAAAATAATTTTTATTTTTAACTGTATAAAATAATAATTACGTTAGCGTTTTTCTTCAAATTTTTTATATACAATTTATCAATTCATGGATTTTATTCATTTACGCGAGATCTAACTAAAATAAACAGAATTATAAAACTACAATTTTACAGAAATGAAAAACTTCTTATTTTTTCCTTTATCTCGAGGTTAGTTAGAATCTTACCAAACTAAGCAATAAATTCATATATTGCAAATTAGATTTGTTTATTAAAAATGCCTGTTAAATACTTTCAAAGCGAACGGACAAACGAATCTTCAAACATTTTCATTACATTCACGTCGATCCCTCGTTACCGGGGGTCGTGATTTTCATGAACTCTCTAAACTACGATCATATAATTTTTCTTGGCATCATGCAGATCTGTAGGCAGTCACTAGAAAAGTGACTGTTTTTTACACTTGGTCGGACTAACGTGTAGGGAATCTTCCCATGCTTCTCCATTCCTCGACGTGGTCCGCAATAGCAAGTTTCTTCAAGCTAACTCTTCTCCACGCTGGATGCCAAAAAAATTCATCTTGGACAAATGGTTGAGAGTCTATTTTTGATGATCGGTTTTTGCAGATTGTGGGCATTTGTGCACTTCGAATAAATATACTGGATTTTTCGCCCTTTTCGACATTCATATGAGTAAGATTAAAAATGGATCATATATGTGGTTTGGTTATATGGAACGGATGAATGAGGAGAGTGGTAAAAAAAGATATATGACAAAAGTGTTGATGGCACCAGGAGTAGAGGATGTCCGCAAAAAACTTGGCATAACCAGGCAAACCAATTACTGTAAGATGGTGGGTGAAGCGAGAATTGTGTGTCAGGACAGAAAAGTGTGGCGCTCTATCCTCTCTGCCTACACCCGCGAGAAAATGGCGTGATGGTAAGTAAGTACATGACTTTTGTACTTCAACTATTATCGTTTCTTGCCTCAATTTACGCAAACTTTTTGGAACTATCAACTGCCTAAATCGAATAATTATATAAAATGATTTTTTCATATTTGTATTGACGGTTGGCTTCTATATAGTTTATATAGTAAAAAAGCCTATTACATTATGAATACATATTCGTATAAACTGGGTGTGAGTTTTTTGATACATGATTTAGGGCCTGAAGCAAAGTTATAAAATAATAATGCGACAATTTCGTAAATATTTAGTTCGAAATTCAAGGTTCCAGGCTGATGTTATCTCGTTCATCTAAATTATAAGCATTTCTCGGGCTGTGTGTGGTGGCATTGTTCTGTTGAAACAACACGTGTTCGACCCAACTCGGCCACCAATAAGTTTTTACAGCATCGCCTCTTGTATCCTGAAAAAGGGCCCGATAACTCCGCCGGCCTACATGACTCACCATACAGTAACTCTGAGCAGGTGTAAAGGTCATCGGTGTATCAATTGAGGATTTTCAGTGCCCCCATAACGGATGTTTTGTTTATTAACAAAGCCCGCTATGTCGAAATGAACTTCGTCGGGTTTGTGCTTGTTTTAATGTTTCAATAACTTTAACACATTGTTGAAGCGTTAGATGCATTATAATAAATTGTATTTTTATATCACAACTAATTAAAATTGTAGGTGTATAAATTAATCATATATACGAGTAAATATAATATAATGTCTATCTCATGTCGCATAACAACATAAAACAAATCTGTCATTTCTATCACTATATATCGCGTACTTGGAACAGCAACAAATTTACTTTTCTGTATCAAAATTCATACAATAATATATGCGAGGAGAGCGAGAGCTGCGTGTGCTAAGAGTGCTGAGAGGCAATGCTTCTCCGCAGTCTGTGGAGAAGCTCATGCTTTGTCCGTTTGTATCACGGAATCATCTGGTAGAATTGACTTTTTTATATCAAATTTTCTAGCAGTTTAGAAAATATCCAGAAAACATAGTTAGATTGTAGTACATACCACTATAATGTTTTTAGAACACTAATGTGGACTTGAATTCAACTAAAATGTACTCGTATGAGTCTTATTATGCAACGTGCCCGAAATACTGTTTATTTTAATACTCGTAATTATACTATATCATTATTTTTATAAGAATTTCTAACTAAACATCGCCAAAGAAATGAAAATATTAATAGTTAAACCAAAGGCTTGTAGCTGGATGTGGAAAACAAAGAATACACAAGAGTGGCGGTTATCGCGCCAAACAAAATAAATTATTTTTAAATTTGGTAAAATAAATAAAGCGGTTTGTGTCTTTGCTAAATGTTCTAGCTTGCAGTCTAAAATAATAATAATAATATATGGTTATGCACAATATATTTTAAATAATAACTTGAAAATTAAGTAGATAATTAATATTTTACCAAATATTAAACTTTAAAAAATCAATCGATAGGAATCTACGCTACCACGACTGGTGAAACGATGTATCTGGAAATTACAGAATTTGATAAAAAATGTTAGCATATACTTAAAAATGTATCAAATGTATGTAAAAAACTATGTTAGTTACGGAGCAGTTATATATATAATTAAATATATTTGAACTGTTTGTAAAATGGACGAATGCAATTTGACCCTCCGAAAAAGGGAGGGAAAATATACTCACTATTATTAAAAATGAAATTAAAACTATCCATCAATTGTGAAAAATAATAATTTAATCGATTTCGTAGAAATCTCATACAGTAACATTTTCCGTAATGGTACAGGATTAGTACATACTCCTTGCATATTTGCGACTCGTAATTTAATCAGATATCCATCCACAAAATATTGTGAACCAGGTCTAGATTCACACTGTATATTTTTTCTAGATTAACAAATGTAAATAAGAAAATGTTTTATTGTTATTAAAACAAGCAATTGATAACCAAAAAACATTTTCCTATGATAAACAAATAAAGATTTTTAAGCTTTAAATTATGAAAAAATAATAGCCATAAGTATATAGATTTTTAGAGTTTTATATTTTATTATTAATAAACATTTTGCATGAACAGAGTAAAAGGAAGAATCATTTTGTGAGGGGCTGAAAAGCTAAGAGCCCTCTTAAACAGGTGCATAAAAGTAGAATATTATGATAATACGAGAAGGGAGGAGCTTTTTGATATTCTTTATTGTAAATTTTGTGTAAAAGCTCTTGGACATCAGATGCATCAGATCGTTGGTATGTGGACCATAAAAAAATACCTGTAAAATAGAATAAGAAAATACTAAAGGATGAAAAATTCTATAGTGATTATCGTTGCCGATTACAATGAGTTTTTTTTATTTATAATAACTATCTTTTACTTCTAATAACCCACGTTCGCGGAATAAAATACGGTGAGATAGATTTCAGAAATTAAGTTGAGATTAATCTCAGTCTCATTCTCAGAAGGCTCCTGGATGGTTAAAACCCAAATGTTCTGTCTTCTACTATTACTGCTAGAGCTACCACTGAAAATATACAGTAGAACACGTTTAACGTGAAATAATATTCTAGTACCGACGAAATTCCATTTGATTTAATACATTTATTTTCTTTTAACATGTACTGTATGCTGTTTGTGACATTCATTGACTAAGCCGGCATTTTTCAATAAACAATACACACAAAGTTGTAAAAATAACTCCAGTAAAAAAACATTACAGATTTTATATCAAAGGATAATCTACAAGGAATGTAAATTATTGTGTATTAATATACAGGATTGTATTATTTAAGAATTTAAAATAAATTATGTTTGTATTTTTTTTAATGACTTCATATTTTTTTGTAGAGTTGTAATTTCTAAACATGGTACTGTGTTATTAAAAGAAACAATAAATTGAATAAATATGAATTAAATATATTAATTAGAAAGATACACATATAAAATCAATTTTATCGAAAAATATTGTTGCTGCGGCACCGGGATTCGAACATCTCTTTCCATACCGGGGAAGGTGCATTATCCAATTATGCTACATCGACAATATTTTAGCGACAAATTTTCGAACCTATATGTTACGTTTTTGATATTAATACATTTAACTATATTTTTCGATAAAATTGATTTTATATGTATATCTTTCTAATTAATATATTTGATTCATATTTAAAATATCACAGACCGTCTGTTCTGAATAATTACAACTTCATAAAAAAAAAGTGTTATCCTAATTACAATAAATTGATTAAATTAATTTGCATAAATATCAAAAAACCGTGTTCTAAAATTGTAACTTCACAATATAATGTATTTTTTAAAATGTACATATTACGTTGCATCGAAGATTTTATAAATGTATAAAATTACTGATTTAATCCTGGCGTTCCCTAGCATATATTACTCAAATGTTTTTGAGATTCATTGTAATATAATGTTGATTGCTTTTAAAAACATAAATAATTTATACATAATGTAGGTCCCAAATTTGTCGGAAATATAAATGGTTAACGTAGCGAAATGGTAAGGAAAAATGTTCCGGGCTCGTCTCCCGCTAGTAACCAAATATTTTTGCTGTTAATATATTTTTTCTGTAAATTTTTTTAATTGATTCGTTTAAAATAACATTTTTTATCGGCTATATATATTTAGTTAATGCGAGGCGCGTTCTTTAAGTATCAGATTTTTTTTAAAGAAATACAAATTATTTTAACAACACTACTTTCTTCGGACGCTACATACCTTAAACTACTTCTCAACATAATCACCACTATTATTAAGGTACTCGTCATAATGGGGCAACAATTATTGTAAAACTTCGTCATAGAACGACGCCGCCTGGGTTCAAAACCAAGCTGTACTCTTCTTTTGTCATAAAAACGCTTCTCACCAAGGAACCGCTTCAGATGAAGGAAAAATGGAAATCACATGGCGCCAAATCAGAACAAACAGGACACACTTGGCGATGAATGTCAGCTGGTTTAATATTTTCTGCATTCAACAAACGAATCGGACTGTATCTCACAGTCGGCGGGCTGATCTATTGTCTTGAAAACTTCAACCACTTACTACAAGATGGCCACACTTTGTGAATGGCTCTGACGTTGCATGTAGTGAGTCAACAAATGATGGAAACCATTGCGCATGCGCAAAATTGCAACGCAGTGTTACACCGGGAATACTCGACAACGGTACTTACTTAAAAAACGCACCTCGTACTTTATAAGTTATATTAGTTTATGTTTCAAGAATATTTGCTCCATACTTTTATTCTATTGATGCGGACAGGACATAAAAAATAATGTTTTTTTACTTGTCAGACAATTCTAGTAAAAATGAGGTGATTTTATGAACAAATGTTTTTTATGACCATCCAACCCATCGCGTATAATTAATATCGCTGAAGTAATTCATAAGATATACATACATTCTACTTGTTCATAGTTCTTTATTTTAGTTTATTTCGAAGCATAAATCTGAAACGATATTTCGATTGTTTCATTAAAATATATTTTTATTTTGTTTTAAATATACATAAAATAAATACCAACAATATTAACGTGCCTCAAAGTGCTCCAAAGTTGACTTGAATCCAGCGCATGCATTATCACCACCGAACGTCTTTCAGATTTATATTTACCGCGGATCAAGAGTGCAGAAAGCGGTAAGATGAATGAAATATACCACAATACCTCCCCATATTATTCAAATACATGCTCCGACGCTCTTTAAAGCCGAGAGTTGCCCGGATTGACGCTTTTGTTGAGCGAACTAATGCTCACTTTAAGGCGGTGGCGTCATTAGCAGATTACAAAACTAAATACCTCCTAAATTATTATGTGCTCCCGGTGGGGAATTTGCCGTTGTGTAGAAGCCGAAGTTTTGGGGTTTGATGCCAGCAGAGCTGCGTGCTATGTGGGACTTCAATGCTATTGTCATGAACCATTCAAGCGGCTGAAGGGAACACATTATAATTTTAGATATCGAAGATAGGTAGTGTGTATTATTTAATATATCTGTATAGCACGAATCATAGAAAAGGTAAAATATATATTATTAAGGAGAGCACATTCTTATTGTGAAGTTGTATTTATTCAGAACAGACGGTCTGTGATATTTTAAATACTAATTAAATGTATTCATTAGAAAGATATATATATATAATCAATTTTATCGAAAAATATTGTTGTTGCTACCGGGATTCTAACCTGGATCTATCGTATTACTCAAAGGTATTTGAGATTCCGTATAAATAAAGTAGATGGCTTTCAAATAATGGAACGATAGATGTATCAATTTGAAAAGTGTAATATATAGGTTCGAAAATTTGTCGTTAATCCACTGTGTTGGTATAGCATAATTGAATATGTGTTGGTATAGCATAATGCACGTTCCCAGGATTGGAAGAGATCCAGCTTTGTATTTTTCGATAAACTTGATTTTATATGTATATCTTTTTAATTAATACATTTAATTTGTATTTATAATATATATACTTGTAGAATATATGAGAAGCTTGAAACATTTTATCTATGGCTTGTGAAACGGAAAATAGCTTAGTCGTGGTTTCTTTATGAACTGTCAGGCGTAGGCGTTATTTTCACCTTTATATTTTAATGTTTTTGTTGAAAGCATGAATTTGGATTTACAATAAAAAATTTGTTAATTTATTTAATTAATTCCAACAATTCTATAAAACGTGTCAGAAAGAAAATATAATATTTATAAAGTATTATAAAATACGCACTAAAATATAGTCATCTTAACAAACAATTTATAGATATCTGTCGAAAAAATCGTCTTAGGTACAATTTTTTTGTCATTTGGATTAACTTGTGTTTTTTACAACCGCAAGTTATATGTTCTTGAATTAAAATTATTATTATTTCACATTAAAATTATACTTAAACTTACTATTATTATTATTACTTAACCAAAATATTATCCACTACGGAAGCAAAAAGTATCTTCTAAAATTTTTTTTCTTTTAAATTTTATATGAAGTGCGCGGGTCATGGTACGAATTAAATCATATACTTTTATTGTATATTATATACATAAACAGAAAGGTTTATTTGATGCTTTGATTTAAGGTAAATTATTAAATAACAATAAACTCTCGCAGTTTATACGTCATCACACATTTAATAATGTAAGCCATGTGCACGCTTATTTCATATAAATTAATTCTATAATCGTCTGGCGCTTTGTCACTTGACTGGATATCAAAACATATTACTCTCTGGACGCTCCATTCTTTCAAATGACTCAACTGAGCTTTGCGTGTCCAACGTAGGTACCTACTTAACCTACTTCCCATGTGTTTAATAATTTAATTTGATACCTTCGAACTGTTGTGTAAATTTTAAAATATATTTTTCATTGAACTTTCATCTAATTAATAAATAATTTCTATAAACAAAATTTATAATATTAATAATTTATTAAGCTTAGAAAATTTTTAGTAAAATATTAAGGCTGAGGAAATCATTCAAACATATTTTTAGTGATGTTAATACTTATTCATTGGCTCGGGAATGCCTATCTTTCAAAATAAAGGTCGAGACCTTATATTAATATAAAATAAATTAATCAACCTCATAAATTAAACTTATTTGTTTTCTCTCATTACGCACAACGGCAGTTAGAGAGATTATATTAATAGATAGTTTTAAATTAGTTAATTAATTAACTTGATTAATAACGATCTGTTTAATAAAAAATACTTTATAGATGTTTATTTTATAATAAAGGTTCGAATACGTATACAATTGTCGTTAAAAGCCATAATTTCTGGAGCTAGAGTAATGTTGATTTACAATTATTCAATACTAGAGGTGCATTTCATCTGATCCCAGCCACGTCAATAGATCAGAATCCGTATGTTACGTAATAAGAAACGAAATATATCATTTACTTTTATATTTCATCTTCCTTTATTTTTAATTTTAGATATTTTAAATATTCCTTCGATAAATATTTAGCTATTTTACAGTAGATTCAGCCAAGGCTTGACATGGATTACAGGGACATTAAAGAAAAAGACTGACGTATGGTTGCGAAAATTGTAAGCATTGGACGACTCAACGTTGTATGAAAATGTACATGATAGGGTTTACAAGAAGAAACCGAAAGCGCAACCAGGGGACACGTTATACCAGTGCAAGAAATTGATAAAATCACGACATAGCTAAACTGGAAATGGAAAAGTCATCCCTGAAAGACGAACCTAAGAATAACACAATACCACAATAGTATCAAAGAGCTATGAGAAAGTCTTGTATATTGCTAGGTGTATCAGAGTGACCAATGAGTATATTGCTAGGTGTGTCAGAGTGACCAATGAGAATCAGCTTCCGGAGGAAACTTTCCATACAGTGAATTAAAGCAAGCTGCTAATGTATAAATTATAATCTCACAAACTAAATAAGAATAAAAATGGAATTACGTAATTGTACGATTCATTGTTAAATAAAATCTGTTTCTACAAGGTTTATATACTTAGCGGGGAGGAAAACCTAATCAGGGTTAAACCGTACAGGGGTCAGGAAAACGAATAAATTGTTAATTTTATTAATAAGAATGCATGTGTAGGTTTGGAGCACCAGAATGCCGTAGAAATATTGCTGAAAGAAACGATCCTGTAATGTTGGGTTTGGAAATTGTAAAATGAATATTAGAAGTCGGAAATGTGCTTTTCAGGCACTTGTCTAATGACGAGTCTTTTTTTAAAATAAATTCGGGGTATTTTTCAAGGTCTTCACAAAAATGGTAATAAATCCACTTTTACATTTTTCATAGGTTTGTATACTTGTGTTATAAATAAATAATAAATAAAAGTGTTAAAGTGGATTTATTACCATAGTCGCCTTAACTGCCCTTATGGCAGACTGCTGGTGCCACCTCTCAGTGGCCTATAGGAGTTCGATAGCCGACACGCGGAATGGCATGTATGAGACTCGGCGTCCCGCCGCCAGGGGCCCAAAGGAGCTCCACGCGCAAACTGAGCACCGCACTCTCACATAAATCTCCGCTGCTGTGCAACTACATAGTATTGAACAGTCGATAATATTAATAAGTGCTGTGTATAATTTGTGCAATTTCTGACTTGTACCATTAAATGTTTGTAGTTTCAGTGAATAAACTCTAAGATCAAAAGGCACACACCCGCCTTTTAATTATTGAGATATATCTTCCATTATTTTTCTGGACCACGGTCGAAAAAGATATTCCCATCCTAAGGGGTGACGAAGCTATCTTCATAAAGGAAGGAGGCCAAACAATTGTATATTTTAATGAAACGCGTCAAAAATATTTTTTCTATTTTTCATTTCACCTCAGGACCCGTGGCATGAAAACAGCACCAACTCGGATGGCATCCCACCACTCAACCGAACAAGCCAGACAAATGACAGGGTAATTTATGTTCATTCCGAAATGAGCAGCAATTTGAAAATTTTCCCTCCGTATTGAGTGCCTGGCTCGTGTATTTCGGCACTTGGAAACTTTTACGGCAAGGCGGCTCACTGGAGAAATATTGTCAAGCAATACTAATGCGGGTTTGCCATCACAACATGACTTTTTGAAGTTGGAATGAGTTTGCGTTATCTGCAAGATTGTAAGACTGGCTCCTTTGTGTGAGTTCATCGCTTCGTTTCGGGGGTTGTCGAAGGAAACCGGCCACAATGGACTTGCTCGGATCACGTCATGTGGAATTAATGCGGCAGTGTTTGAGGTCCTCGAAAAGTTAAATTGACTCGATTACAATATATGTGTGAAGCTATCCGATAACGTTCAATCGGGTTCATTACTAAGATTTATTTCAAAGGTTAGTAGTACCTTGGGATGCCGTTTGGAATTTCGACCACCTAAATCTCTATAAGCTTCTCAATATACCTATGTGAAATTATAACGCGAGTATGGATGCGTATTCTGACATTAGCAGGACCTAGTTATCGACGAGAGATGACATCAACATTTTAATGAATATGAGTTGTATACCAATACAAAAGAGTATGGCCTTCTATTGTAAATTAGTAAGTTGGTTATAATAATAATAATTATTATTATAATAATGCGTTTATTCCAGCGTGATCGGGTTTTATTTTGAAGACCTTTGAAGAAATTTATGTCATGAAAAGAAAAGCAAAAAAAATATCACACATATATATATATAACAACACCACTTAGTATAATAATGAAATATTAGATTAAGATAGGTTTGAATTATTTTTGTGAAAATGGGATCTTACACAATAATTCTAAAATCAAAATCACAATCCCGGGAATAGAAAATGCTTTTTTTTTTTTTTTTTTACTAATGACACTTTTATTAAAAATGCCATTAAGGACAAATATAACGTATGTAAGATATTTATTATATAAATAATGAAGTAAGGAATCTTTGAAAAAAAAATAACGTGAATAATAATGCAAGACTAACAATACTACTGTGAATCTGAAACAATTTTATTATTATAAATATAATATGCCTAAAGTAATAGCTAACTAAATATTGAGTGTATCATAATTTAATTTTGATTTAATTTTAGTCTTCTTCTTCTTTTTCATCGTGGGCTCATGTTTAGCATCATGATCCCCTGATCTGTCTGTAATTTATCTTTCGGTTCATGCCTCCCAGTCTTGTTGATTTTAACGTATAAAGAGGACTCTGTCAACTATTTTATTTAGCCTATGTATCTTGTAGGAGATCGTCCTCTCGGTCACTTTCCCTCAACTGTCCCTGGTTTCTCACAAGTTCCTCGAGCCTTTATTTGTTCTTCGGCAATACAGCAATTTTATCTCTTGTCCAATGTCCAAAGACTTTAAGGAATCAATCATTATCGTCTCGAACAACGTCTCGAAGGCATCCGGGATGATAATTTTAATATATTAATATCGAAAGTTTTGGGATCCTGGAATCTAATCCCGGCATTCATATACGTACTGTAAATTGAGCCGGGATGCTGGGGAATCTCTGGGGAAGTATGAATAATTAATTTAATTTAGAGCAAAATAAATAAAAAAAACATTATACGACTACTATCAAGATGTAATATATTAAACGAAAATAAGTTTATTAAGGAGAACACATTCTTAATGTAAAGTTGTAATTATTCAAAACATAGGTTTGTGATGTTTTAAATACTATTTTAATCTATTAATTATAAATTATAAAATCAATTTTGTCGAAAAATATTGTTTTCGCGCTACCGGGATTCGAACCTGGATCTCTATTTCCAATCCGGGGAAGTACACTACCAATTGTGTTATAGCGCCAAAGACAAATATCACAGACCTATGTTTTGAATAATTACAACTTCACAATAAGAATGTGTTCCCTTAATAATATAAATTGTATCAATGTGTCCAAAATTTAATAAAAATGAATTGATAATTCTGGTGTCTGCAGTCGGTTTACTCAAAGGTATTTGAGATTCCGTAAAAACAATGTAGATGGCTTTCAAACAATGGAACGACAGATGTATTAATTTGAAAAAAAGTGTAACATATAGGTTCGAAAATTTGTCATAAAAAATACTGGCGCTATAACACAATTGGTAGTGTACTTCCCCGGATTGGAAATAGAGATCCAGGTTCGAATCCCGGTAGCACAAAAACAATATTTTTCGACAAAATTGATTTTATGTGTATATATTTATAATTAATACATTAAATTAGTATTGAAAATAAGGTTTGCCAAATATTAATTCAATTTTTGAAAACAGACGAAATATTAGATAATTGTTCAATTATTTTTTATACAAACAAGATCGATCATATAAAATTAAATAATTCACATAAAAGTCTCGAGGGGGTTAAATATCTCGCGGGGTTAAATATTGTACCTACTTCATGAAGATCGCTGTAATATTAACTCGTTTGGAAATTCAATTATACTCGTGTGGGAGTGTGATCACAATGAATACTCCATACTGACTTATTTTACGAGACCACAAACGTATTCAAAAGAAAAATAAAGGAAAAGGTGATCAACCCCTAACCTTTCCCCCCATTTTCCCATCCCATAATTTATATAATACGGCCAGTATGATTTTCTTAAATGATTAAAATAGGTACATATATTTTTGAAGCTTTTCGACTTACCTAAATTTTGTATATTTATGTAGACATACTTTGTTTGGATTCGCATGTGGTGGAATCACAGGATTAGAAAGAAGTTCAAAATTTATATATATATATATATATATATATATATATGGTAGTTTTGGGGTGACGCAAAGGAAGGAAGATTATATGAATCATAAAATCAGGAAACCGAATGGAGGAAATCGAAAAAAATACGAGCACCACGGCTGGCTTCAGTCTGTAAAGATTTGAACGTGACCAAAGTTGCAGCACAGGACAGAGTAAAGTGGAGCGGAATGATTAGAGTAGTCGGATATGACGAAGACAAGAAATACTCCATTCAATGAAACCAAAAGTGGTTTGAATCGAGTCAAATGGCGGCAATCAATGTCTCGACTAACAGTAACTCTCGAAGAAGGCCAGATTACGCCAAAAATTGCTCAAAGAAGAGCAAAAAAAAACCGCATTATATGTTGTGACGTTACGCAAGAACTGTCACTGTTTTTTTGGTGCGCACTATATTTTACGAATTATATTTTTTAGTTAATGACATACTTGACGTATTGTATCACCGGTGTTTGCCAGTTTCGTGACTTCCGACAAACGATAGGGCCGTGCGTGTAGAATCTTCGACCATCCGGCCTTGTAAAGAAAGTAAATATTATAGAAATATAAATACTCGTGTACCAATGTGTGATGTGTCTGTCGCTAATTTGCATTGTGAATTTTTTTTGTTCTAGAAACTTGAACATGACGTTAACTTATTCGAGGGCATCAATTTTATAATATATCTTAGTACATGACGTTCTTCTATAGGGCACATATTTTGACTTGGCAGTTTTGAATATCCCTTGATTCGCCCGCACCAAGCCAGGATGGTGGCTTATCAGAAATGGAATAACAAAATTGACATGTGGGTCGAAAACTCAGGATCTTCCTAAATTCAGAGAACTAAAATTATCTTACACTGAAGTACCGTGCAATGTAGACAGAATTATAGGCAGACGACGTTTGCATCAGTAAATGATGAAATATTTCACGTTTATTGGTATATTATTTGCTGCACGTGATTAAACTGATATTACACGGGCCATTACTGTCGAATTATTTGCATTATTTTGAATTTAAAGTGATGTTATTTTTTTATTTAAAGTGATTGATAATAAAATATTCACATGTTAAAGCCAGTACTGGTGTGTTATTTCATTGTATTTGAATGCTTAACTTGTATTTAATGCTAGTACGGAATAAGTTTAAGTATAGAAATTTAAGCAAGTACTTTTAAGGTGCAAATTTCTTCCATATGGTGCAATTTCAATTGATTTCTTACTTAATTTACAGTAATCCCTCGACATAAGCGAACTCTGGGCTACGCGGTTTCTGATTTTTTCGTTGGTAACATTACCGCCCGCTATTTCAGTATTTCCCTTGCTGTAATACACATTGGATGCGTTTCGTACGAACTCTACGTGCGCGATTACGACTCTACGATCGACGTAAGTTGAGTTTGTTTTATTATACATTTTCTAAACGAGTAAAAGTAAATTAGAAAAATAACATGATAATTGCAATCCTGGCAGAAGGTTTCAGCTTAATAGAAAAGGACTTACATTTTTTAGAAAACATTCCATAACATAGACTCCAACGAAGAACGGGTCGGGTTATAGCTACAAAGCGTGGAATACAACAATTATTAGCTTTAGGAGAACGCATTCTTATTGTGAAGTTGTAATTATTCAGAACATAGGTCAGTGATATTTTAAATATGAATTAAATATATTAATTATAAAGATATACATATAAAATCAATTTTATCAAAAAATATTGTTGTTGCGCCACCGGGATTCGAACCTGGATCTCTTTCCTAACCGGGAAAGGTATTTGAGATTCTGTAAAAATAAGGTAGATGGCTCTGTCAAATGATGGTACGATTAAATGTATTAATATCAAAAAGGTAACATATAGGGTCGAAAATTGTCGCTAAAAATAATGTCGCTGTAGCTTAGTTGGATAAAGCACCTTCCCCGGTTAGGAAAGAGATCCAGGTTCGAATCCCGGTGGTGCAACAACAATATTTTTCGATAAAATTGATTTTAAATGTATATCTTTATAATTAATATATTTAATTATTAGCTTGTTAAAAAATAGGGTATTCTGTCGTCAGACGAATTTGTTAATTTGTATGATATCGAAATAACTTCTTAATGTAACACATTTAATTTTTATATTATTTTGCATTAATATAAATAAAGTACCTGCTGCAATTTTATCAAATATTTTTCTTCTAAACTAGTGTTTTTGTTAATCCTTGGTTCCAATTAAACAAAATGTAAATGTATTTATTTGCTAAGTTTTACACCAACTACGAATTCGAATTCGACTAAAGTGATTTTATCACGTAGCAGAATTGACAAAATAATAAAATATTTTCCATCAACATTGCCAAATTTAAAATATTTTATAAGATCTGTTTATTAATTAATAAAGTTACATTGATTGGCAATTACTTTGAGATTTATAAATTATATTTGTACAAATATACAAAAAATGATTTTCTTTTTATTTCCACAAGTGATGAAAGCGTATTTTTTTTTTAATAAAAGGTACACGCAAGTGGTGCGGCTCTCACAATGTCTCAGATACACGTATTATACCGCCCCTGCGTAACATATATTTTTTCTTCATATTTTGTAACTATAACAGTGTTCTTTATTTACCTTTAAATTAGCTGTCTGCGTCTCTGAATGATCACAATGTGCTCATTTCATCAAAATTATTTTTTGGTTAATAAATAATTGACAACATTGTTGGAGCGTAATATACAAGAACAAAATAATAAATTCACCATGACGTGATGAAATGAAAATAAAAAGTTGGCCGTTATTTAACTTCGCCGTAAAAATCCCACCCGTTTTAATAATCCCGCTCGGTATGAATTTGTAAATGTTGCAGTTGAAATACTTTTGAATATGTAAGTAGGTGTCGAAATCCACGAACAATGATAAACATTATTATACACCATTACTTACACGATATATGGAGTTGAACCAGCCCCCGACGACCTCTGGGAAATCACCAAACATGGGCGCGCCAGAACGGGTTTGAATTTTTTATGGGGGGCAAATGATTTTTTTTTGGCACGAACAGTGGCGCGGAAACCGGAAAGGTGCGTTTGTCGGGTGATGCGGATTACTGTTTCTAAATTAAAGCGATGTGGAAATGTCGGATTCAATCAATTTTTGAGTAATTATATGTATAATATATGAAGGAAGTACCGCACGTGTATGAATTAATTAAGTTTTTCATCTTATTATTTAAATTTTATACAATATTGCCATAGGGTAATTAAAATTAATATGGATTTAAAATAACAAGATGATATCAATTTTATGTATGTACTCGTACCTAGGTAATAATTATACATTTTTAATTTTCAACTAAGAGAAAGCGATGCTTAGATAGAGAAAGACAGCAAGAATGGTGAGTTCGATAATGAAATGATATTAAACGGATTACGTGGGGAAATTTTGATAGAATGGTAAATCATCAAATCACCAAAGATGAGAACAAACGAAAACTAGTGCGGTTGATGGTTTTTATCATACCAACCGTCTATTTATGTTTGGTGCCAATCATAGGACAGAGGTCAATACTAGTATTAAAATATTAATTTCATACACTTTTGGAAATCATTTACTTTGCACAAATTCATATCGCTTCGTTACGACGTTTGATTTAAAAAAAATGATAGTTATCAGACTCGGATTGAGCTTTTGAGCTTCGGCACGGTTTCGCGTGGTTCCTAGTGTGGCGAGTAGTGGATCTAATTAAAACTTTATTAAACTCCAATAAATAAAATAATCCATTATGAAATGTATTGTGACAACTGAAAACCTATGGACTAGAGCAATGCTTCTCAAACTAGAGGTCCTAGGCCCTCTGAAACTAAAGAGCCGCGAATTATTTATGGATTTGAATGAATTTTTTACTCATATTTATATATTATATTTGATGATTTAAAATTTATATTTTTATCATATTTAAAAAATAATAATTTTTAAAATACTCAGGTCTGCTAGTTCATTATTTTAATTAACTTAATTAATTAAATTAGTTAACTAAATTAAGTGTTTGTGCTGAAATATACAATAACATGTCTCTCAATAAATTGTTTTTATAAGGTGTAGTTGTAGGAAATTTAAAGTATGATTTAAAAAAACATATATTTTACACTATAAGAGGCCACATAGCTCAATACATTACACTAATAACTAGGTTTAAGAAAATCACATAATGTTCTGTGATCCGATCGGGAATTGAATTTAGAACCCCCGGTATGAGAAGCAGCATATTGTCTCCTGGATTACGAGGTTAAATTTTTAATACAAATATACATATAATAATAATTAATCTACCGTTGGTAACTAAAAACTAAAAATAACGGAATTTTTTTTTAAATTTCGGGGGCCATAGTTTGAACAAGTTTGAGATGCACTGGAGTAGAGAACATGGTTACTAAAAGGGTTAGAGGCGATTAAAGAGGGAATATTAAAAGTAACGCATTTTTTATATTATTATCAAACGAATCATTGTTGATTATATTTATTCTACAGTTCTTTATAATTCGAAAACGTAATTGGCTAACGCGTTTCCCGGATGGTTTCCAGGTAGCAACCAAATAGTTTATCGATAAATATATATTTTCTATATATTACTTACTTATTATGAAAAATATTACAGAATTATATTCTGAAATTGCAACTTCACAATAAAATATGTTTTCATTAAAAAAAAAAAAAATTGTTTACGGCAAATTTTATACTCTATATGTTAGAAGAGAGATTATTTTGTATCACATTGTTTTAAATTAATATAATATGATACAAATTTTAACAATTGTGGAAAATTTTAAGCGTTATATTCAGTGTATTGTTACGACGTCCAACGGTATTCCGCTAGTGTTTATTTTGATAATAGAGTAAGTCATTTCAACTTTAATTTTTTTTATTTTCTTATAAGCTGCATGCAAAATTTATATATCGAAATAAATTATAAATCTAGTAAACTAAATCAATTTTGAAACATTGTGTTGTGTGATATATAAATATTTTTTAATTAAATCAAACGCAAATTTATAAAAATTGCGAAACGAAGGAAACATGACTGAGACCACTTTCATAATAATAGGCACAAATATGCAAACTGAATCTTGTATTGAGATACAACAAAATACAGGGCAAGTAAAAATGCGTCGATAAAGACTCGTGTAGTTCCCGGCACATAATAATTGGCCACCAGATTAGGAAAGCCGCAGCGCTCCAGAAAGGTGATCCGATATAAATTCTAATGGGTAGCTTTTCCAGAAATGAGATCCGGCTACCGAACCGGAACCTGGAGTTGATATTCCGCTGGAAAATAACGTAATCTACAGATTTCTTTTTATATCGGTGACAAGCGATAAAAATTTATTCAACGGTATAATAAAAGTGAGCACAGAGGGCATCGATGATATTGAACTTTATTTTTATCGCCCTTACAAGACTGCCAGTCTTGAGATGGACATGTCTAAAATGGGATACTGGAAATTGGGTACCTTCACAACTAGAATGGTTCCGAAGGGTTTCGTGCGTGTAATCTCTAATGACAATGTAAGTCAACCCGAATTTTGATAAAAAAACGTGTAATGCATCACGCTTTGGGGTTACAAAAAACTTGTTTGGGTATCATTAATTAACACGGCAGTTATTTAAATTAACATTTGTATTACACACACGATGAGTTACTATTATAGTTTCAAAAGATACAATCTCTCACATTATCAGATTATTTGATCTATTCGATTAGAATAGATCATTATTTGATCTATTCGATTAGAGGGACGGTACGTAGAAGGGAGGTTTTATTTGGTCCTTCAAGAAAATATAGACAGTAGGGGTGATGTATTAGAGAACATATTGTTATTAATTAGTATTACGTACAGAATAAAAACTGTATTTACAGGTATAAACAGGTGCCGGTTTTTCAATCTTCAAGATATTTTAACTGACCAACACCTGAAGGTTATGTTTTACGTTTTCAGGATTGTACTCCATGAATAAAAGTCAAGTTGTTTCACGTTGGATTTATTCTAAGATATTTACCGGCATCTTAAATAGTCTTACCTACGTGCTATTTATGACGGACGTGAAATAAATAGACCCTTATATTATATACATATATATATATATAGTTAAAGATCTTATCTATTTGTGTTTAAAACATTGTGTAATTTGTGATTCGTTAAAATCTTGTGTGCCTGGTTCTCGTCTGGTGCATTTCGGCTAGTAAAAAAGTGCACATGTGTAACACAACACGTGTTAACTCTGGGGCCTGAGACCTGACCCAAGGGTGCAGTCAAATAATGGTCAATGAAAACAAAAGTGAGAGAAAACCAACTTTTAGAACGGTACATCATCGAGATTTTTTGTTAAACTTAAAACCAACCAGTGTTGTAATTGACGCTACCACATTGCAAAAAATACACTATTACAATCTTTAATCTCAAAAGATTAAACCAAGGTATATAGGTTGCCGCGGTGGTCGAAAGCTCAATCGGAGAATACCAATAGCTCCACCTCCGCCGATATCTCAAACCGCAAAATCAGATGCCTATACTCAAGTTTCATCTCAATCTCAACTCATAGATCATACACAAAATATTATCAGAGTAAACGTTCAAAGACAAAAAGTCTTTCACTGGCGACATGGAGCGCTTGTTCCATTCGAAATAAAATAAACGACATCTGTGAACTTTTTTCAGACAGAAAAATACATAATTAGCGGTAACAGAAACCTGGCACGATGATCATGAGTCAAATTCAATCAAACAACTTCGTAGTAAAGGATTTAAAATTGTTGAAGAGACTAGAAAACCATTAGGGAAAAAAACGGATGTAACGAAAACTTCTCGTTGTGTTTTTGTGACTCCACTACTGAAAAATGCTACACTAAACCCCAAAGACCTCATGAATTATCGACCGGTCTCTAATCTGCCGCGACTCTCAAAAATAATGGAAAAGGTTGTATCATGTCTTAATATGTATTTAACAGAAAATACTTTATTTCCCAAAATGCAATCTGCATACAGACGTCATCATTCTACAGAAACAGGGGTGGTTCGGGTCCTGTCTGACATTATAACACTTACTGACTCGAGGCATCTGGTCCTGCTTGCTTTTTTAGTTATGAGTGCAGCATTTGATACAGTCGATCATCAAATTTTGCTTGAGAGAGTGCAAAAAGCCTATGGAGTAGAAGGAAATGCATATGGTTGGTGCGATTTTAAAATTAAACCTCCCCTACATCTGCTTGTAACATCGGGGTACCTCAGGGATCTTCAAATCTTGCTTGAGAGACTGCATTAAACCTATGGGGTAAATAGAAATGCACACGGTAGGCTTAAATCATATAATTGTAATAGATCGCAATCGGTTCGATTTCAAAATTCAACCTCCCCTACATCTACTTCTAACATTGGAGTACCTTAGGGATCTGTTCTCGGACCACTATTGTATATTTTATATACGAAAGATATAGAGTATATAATAATATCGTCAGGATTAAGACCCCACCGTTATGTAGACGATGCGCAAATTTATTATTAAGCCGGGTGAGACAGGTATTAAAAAGAATAATTTCAAGATGCGTAGTTAAAATAGGCGAGTGGATGTCACAGAATAGACTTACATTGAATCCATCCAAAATAAAATTACTATGGACAGCAACACCTAAAAGGCAAAACTTAATACAGGAATCAATGTCTGCGAATGCTAAATCTGAAGTAAAGTTATTGGGCGTGCACATTGATTAAGATCTTTCAATGAATACACAAATCAGTAAAACTGTTAGTGCATGCTTTTATCAACTGAGATAGATTAAAAGTATTCGGAGACATCATCCTCTTGAGACAGCCCATCTACTTATAAATGCACTTGTGGTGTCACTAGTGGACTATTGTAACAGCATCTATGCTGGCCTGCCAATATTTCAGCTGGATAGATTGCAATCTATTCTAAATGCGGCTGCACGGATAATATATGGAGTTTCCAAATTCTCTCATATAACATCCCTTTTACATCAGCTACATTGGCTCCGATTCCTTGAAAGAGTTGAATTTAAATTGTGCTGGTTGATCTACAAGGCGAAACCACAACATGGCGCCTCTGTATCTTCAAGAACTTTGTATCCCAGACAATTTGAATGGTAGACGTCAAACTCTCATGCCAGCCTCTACTTCAGCTGCAGAAAGGGTTGTAGAACCGACCAACCGTTGTCAGAAGTCTAAATTTAGCGTGGAATTCTTTGCCCTCCGTTATAAGGAACAGTGCATCAGAGACTTTATTTAAGAAGAAACTAAAAACGCACCTTTTCAAAAAATCATTTCCATAAGTGAAAATAACGATTTTTAATTTAAAAAAACAATGATAATTGTAGAACTATAAACAGTTTATCTGTAAAGCGTCCTTGAGGTGAAAGTTTTTATGAATATGGCGCTTTACAAATTATCCATTATTATTATTATTATAAGGACATGTGTTTTTACATACAAAAGACGTGTGAATTAGTAGAATTGTGGGTATGTTCATAATGTTTAAAGTCATCCGAAGTTATTTAAATACATATTAAAATATATATAAACGGAAGCACTTGTTTAATTTTGTTCAGGTTATTGCCACAGGCTTTTTTTATATTTTCATGAAATATTTTTGTTTAATAAAAATATATATTGCCCAGAATTTTACACATTTTTCGTATCTTGAATAAATTCTTTCATAGTAAATATTTCAAGTATTTATTTATTAATCTAACTGATTCAAAAAAAAATTCACGTACCTGGAAATAATATATTGGTTAAATTAGAAGTTGTAATAATATAATAATCAAGAAATTAAAAATCGTTTTTTTTAAAGAAATTATATATTTTTTTCAATTTCATATTTTTTAAAACACACTAAAGGTGTACTTTTATACATTTCTCCACATAATCATCTTATGTATTAAATAATTTATTATATCTATTGTCATTTCCATCTGCGTGACATTTACAATCTATCTTACTTTCGTATATAGCTACAAATTATTAAATTGAAATAATTTTGTGATAACTATATTGATTACTTTAATGTCGACCGGTTCCGATGCCATGATACCTTCGTTACCATGGGAATTACATCTAACAATTTTTAACTCGTAATTTGGATTTATAACTATAATAGGGGACAGCTATATAATTCTGAGGATGTCCATACACCAAAAATGTCTCTTTTTAGATAATAAAATTATATAGCTGTCCTTTTCTGACATGTGTTAGCGCCGTTTAAAATTAATTAATTTATTAGTTATTTGGATATATCCTTCCCTTCTTCTATTCACTATTGTTAACACATGGAAGAAAAAAATATGTCGGAATGATTAAAAGTCTTCCAACTGTAGCAATTTCCAGTGCGCCTGAACTTTTGTACTTTTGTAGTTATACCATCGCTTCACTAGCTAATGTAGTTAATTAATCTACTTTAATCCGCTATATATAATTAATCCTTTTCGCCAGTGTTAGTATGCACTCGCGCGTTTGTATTATGGCGGAGAGGAATCAATAAAGAACCAGCATCTGGCAGACGAAAGTAAGTGCTTCCTTTCTTCCTCATATTTCCACCAACATTATAATACCAATAGTGTTGAAACTAAATGGTTAATGAAAAATAATTAGAAGCATGCAAAATGTATGGAAATTACAATGAATAACGTTGTTCCTTTTCATCTCATGAAATAAAATTGTATAGCCGCCCCCCATTATAGTTATAAATACAAATTGTTTGATTGATAATGCTTACAGGCGAAAGCGTCTCAAATACATTAACGACAATTTCTCTACCTTTATCACACTCATCATACATAGCATGCAAATGTAAGGAGCTAAACGATAGTAAAAATTATTATATACTTTGGTATTGTATTGACCAACTCTTAAAACTGGTCTGAGCAACTCATAATAAACTTTTCGTAAGCTGTCATTCTTTTACAGATGTCTTAGGACTGTTCAAGCGAAACGTACGCTGAGAACATATACATTGCACTCTGCCATTTCTTCATAGCTACGCAATCTTAGGTTGGGGTGAGTTGTGAAAACTGCCCTTAATCAATTCGTAATTACATAAAAATCCATTCTCAGGAATCATCTATAGAAAAACATATAGGTTTCTTGACAATGTATGTTAAAAGATGATTCCTTTACTTTGATCCAATGAAGAGCTTCATCAGTATCCATCTCTAATTATGCTACTCTCATAACTACCCAATCAATAAATACAAAAATTAATTGTTTAGTGGCTATTCCTGTATGTAGGCAATCGGTTGAACAAAATACGATTATGACAACACTTTTGAGGCTTCTAATTGGTTGCAGCGAAGATTTCTACTTGACTTCTATTAGCTGTAGAATTTTACAACCTCTTTAGTGTTTGATGTGACGTATTTATTCGGCTCTCAATTGCCTTGGTATTTGTCGAATTATAATTAAAAACTGGAAGATTTAATTGGTTTAAATATACTCGCCATAAGCATTCAATGTCACGTTTCGATTAAGAAAATGAAATTGAAATTTTTCCTAAATAGAGATCTGTGGAAATGTGCCTATGTTATGGTTAAGGGAAACTTAACTAGCGAGCTTACTAGAGCAACCGGTAGGGGCGGTTAAGGCACTCATAATCATGTAGCAGCAAGAGTATAACTATTATAAGTAACCTGATTTTGATTTCAAGCAACCTTTGGGGGCCGAAGCGTAAAGAGATTTACAGCCGAGCCTTCTGTTTAACGAACATACGGACTAGACGTCCTGGGAATGACCTTTGGGATAACTAGAGGTAAGACTCATAATATGCCCGAAATGGCCTCCCTACAGGCCTTAAATTAAATCATTCTGATGTTTTAGAAACTTAAAATCGTTTTACGCAAAAGCAGGGCAACGTTGGGTAGATTTGAATGCCACAATGTTGTACATCTTCCTTGGCATAGAATGGTGTATTAAACAACTATGTAAAGTAAATTAAAATACTATGATACTAAACACAATATCTAAGTGAGCTTCCTTGCAACAACACAGTATATCACCCAAGATGGCCGACGCTCCATTTATCTAACAACATTTATAAAAACCTATAATTAGTGTTGTTGCTGGGGGGATCTCTATTTATTTTATTTATTCGTTAGTATATATTAATCCTGACAAAGATATAGTAGTATTGAAATGAGTCGACGTCAAAGCTATCAAAGAGGTTTAAACAAAGTTAATTATTAATTCTAATTTAATAATTATAAATGCAGCTATACACTCGTAGTGAGATGTTCATATTGTTTTTTTTTCTTGTAATGTAGAAATGGTCCAGCAGAATATGCAGATTTAATATAGATGAATATTATGACCTCGTTAAGATTTCTCGGCTCAACTCACTACCTACCTCTATCTGCTTCTTGAATTCCCTCGGTCTCTCTCTAGCTCGCAGCGGCACTCGTAGACATTGTTTTAAAATGTGTTTATATCGGTTTATAAACACTACTATTTAGACATCGTCCATGTAAAAAACAGTATCTTTTATATATTTTATATAAAATATCACATTTTTCATATGTAAGTAAAATTGGAAAAGAAATACATGCATTACGTTGAAGTGAAGTGTTAATTTTCTTTGAAGTGTACGAATTAGGTGGACATTTTTTAAATATGAATTAAATATATTAATTATAAAGATATACATATAAAATCAATTTTATCGAAAAATATTGTTGTTGCGCCACCGGGATTTGAACCTGGATCTCTTTCCTAACCGGGGAAGGTGCTTTATCCAACTAAGCTACAGCGACAATATCTTTAGCGACAATTTTCGACCTTATATGTTACCTTTTTGATATTAATACATTTAATCGTTCCATCATTTGACAGAGCCATCTACCTTATTTTTACAGTATCTCAAATACCTTTGAGTAAACTGATAGCAGACGCCAGAATTATCAATTCAACAACTTTATTAACATTTTTTGTTACGAAGATACTCTTTTTAATATGATTTGTCAATAACTGGAATTAAGAAGCAGTAATTTTAGTGATACAAATATTAGGCAGGTAATTACTATTATTTAATATTTACCCACCCAAATTAATTTAAAAGTAAAAAAATCTATCAATTTTTCTTGACTTTTCACGGCTGAAGTTGTAAATAGAGTTTTCAAAAAAAAAAATGAGCCAAGAGGTTAACGATGCTATAAAAATAGAACTACATCAAGAATATTTCGGGATGATCCAAGTTTCGTCTCAACCCTTATCTTGTCTTAATATTATAATATTTTTATTATACAAATATCGCTTGAGAGGCTATTGTAAATATTGTATATTTATATATATATTGGATTATTTATTATTATTAATTATATTATATTAATCATTTATTAATGTATCTTTTTATAGGTTTATTTATAAGGAAACTTTTGTTAATTTATTTTTGTTTAATAGTTAAAAATCAACTATAAATATTTATCAAATCGGGTATTTTAAATTACATTACATTAATCCTTAAGAAAGGTGATTGAAAAATAATATTTTTAGTATTTAAGGCATTATGCATTTCAAAATGTTGACTGAACACGAGGTAAAGAAACCACTTCGGAAGGTTGGTACGTAAGTCTTAAATATGAAAATGTTCAATACCAGTTAAAAAAGACGAATTGAAAGCGTTAGTGGAAAAAAACATACGACAAATATCTAGCACTGATTAATTGAAGATAAATCATCTTGCTTTAAGAATTTTACATTTTCAAGCATTTTGATAACTGTTTACGATAAAAATAAATCAATAACAAAGAAGCAGCAATTCAGCAACAATCTGTTTTGAATTTTGCTTCCAAATTTAAATATTAAAAAAAAAAAAATTGATCCATGCACACCCTTTCACTCACATATATAATCATGTCCAGAGAATACAATTTTAAGAGATTTTCAACATAAGATAATCTCTGAATTTTGCTCCAATGAGATTTTTTGGACGGCCTTTGAGATGTAGTACTGGAGACGCATGTTGCGCTTGGCGTGGTGGCGAAATGCATGAATGTCTTCATTCTGCGGAAACTGAATATAACGGACATACTCTCAACCGTTTTCGAGACGAGAAGATAGCTTGGAGATACTTGTTATGATGGACTACGTCGAAAGATGGTGACGAAGTTTCATGTTTCAATAAACCGTAATTACTATTTCTTACACACGCACTACTTCCCTCATACAGAGGTTCAATTGCATGTATAAGTTTACCACTCATCCCTTTCTCAGACAAGACCTTCCATAATTTTTGTGTTATCACGCATTTTGTAGATCAACAAGGTATATAATACTTGTCCATCGCATATTTTTCTTTCGACGACAATCTTATATTATGTTATTAATAAAATAGGATTGCCTAGTTGGGCAGTGCATTTTAAAATGTGTGTAAAATATGTGTAACGAACTGTCTTTTTTTTTGTAGCTGTACATTGCTTATATGTTATATGTGTCTAAATAAATAAAATATTATTATTGTATTCTATAATTCATATAAATCTATGATTGTTGCATTTTTCTGTGTAAATATTAGATTTTTTACATTGTGTGAATGTTATATATATAGTGAGGTGCTATTGATATTACAAAATTAATTTGAGTCACGAAACAAAACGCGGTTCAATGTAATTACAAAATTATGCAGCGTAATATTAATAACTACATACTTTCTAGTTTCAGATGTTTGAAACTGTTTTTAATTAACGTGACATGGGGCTGTAGAGTTCAGGCCCCACAAAATACTTGTAATAAAATGCAAATTGATACTGCAGGTGAACAACAAATTGGTAGCAGAGCTCTCGGTACTGACTGGCGTTGTGTGCAAACTTTCCGTTCCAAGTTTGGCAAAGTACACTCGAACTGAATCGCGAACAGTGCCGCGCAACACTTTCAAATGGCTCTTCGAAATTAATCAAAATATTTAGCGAGTTCGATTGTTTTATAAAATTACAAAAATTCATAGGCAAGTTCGACTGTTCTTCTAAATTACACGAAGTCATAGGCAAGTTGGATTTTTTCTTTCTTTTGTAATTTCGATAATTTTAATATTATACTTCGTGTGTGTGTAGGTTTTATAAAATTACAAAAATTCATAGGCAAGTTCGACTGTTCTTCTAAATTACACGAAGTCATAGGCAAGTTGGATTTTTTCTTTCTTTTGTAATTTCGATAATTTTAATATTATACTTCGTGTGTGTGTATATTTTCAAAATACGTTATGTTGAATTGAGAATCATAAAAATTATATACGATACTTATTAAAGTTTAGTTTTCAATTCTAATAATGAAAAGTTTATTTTTTAGCAAAACTACATGTAGGTATACACATTTTTGAAATTGGGTAAACTGGATATATATTTTTTGTATTGATATTAAAAAATATTCATAGCACATCATAAAAAAAAAAATGTGAATCAATTACGACAAACAAATATCAATCGAACATATTAATGAAATGATTTAAATGAAAACGTTATCTGCCATCCCCACAACACACATGGCACCTGACAATAGATAATTCCGAGTGTAACCGCTCTAGTGGCGATAATTATTAATCTGATTTAAAATAAATAGGATCGAAAGGTTTTTTAAATGTTGCATCACCTTCTACCAATCTAGCTTTTTTCTGACAGACGACTCTGATTCACAAATACTTGTCAGTAAAAAGATTTGTATACATAATATGTAGTTCACAAAACTATAGATGTTAAGTATTTTTTTCATTAAATGACCCTTCTTGAAACGTCTATTAGATAAACATTAACAAAAGGATTATAAATAATATTTGGATACATTTGGTAGAAATATTTAACACATTCAGGGGGAGTATTATGTTCCAAACCGATGTTGTTTTTGAATAACTAAGAAATTAAACACAATTTTTTAATTATTTTTTTTGGTTTTAATTTATCAATTATTTGGTTTATTAAAATTATGCATGCTTTGGATGCGGTACAAATGCGTGCTCCTTTAACCATATTTTTCATTACATTCTCGCGTGTTATTTCAGCCATTTCATTTTGAATATTGTCCTGTAGCATCGAAATTGTTGTTGGCTTTTTGGTGTAGACTCTTCCTTTCAAGTGAAGAGCCGTGAAATGAGGTGACGAGGAGGCCAGTCGTATCACCACTTTTTGCTTATAGAACGGTTCTGGGTAGAAGGAGGGTCATCATTCACTGTCCAGTAATATACTTTTCCAGCAATACATTTCGAAGACGTCTATTTTACGCGCATCTCTATCGTGGATTGTCCAAGTCTCTGTTGCATACTTGACAATGTAAGAGTTTATATTTTAAAATAATTAAGGGGGGAAAATGCAAGATTAAAATATTAGAAGTCAAGATAAAAATATCATGTTTGACTTCGTTATTGCATGATTCTGTGGTCCTAAAAGACGCATATTCTTGTATTTTAATCTGACAATGCTGATGTAACGAATACAAGATACCGCTCAATTCCACTCCGGTGAGAAATAAAGACTATTTTGCATTGTTGTTAAATGCTATAAAAATACCTGATATCATGTTGGAAAATATTCACAATGGTTGAATAGGCCTGAATAACTTTTAATGGAAGGTAAACATATTATTTGAGTAAATTTATTGTGTAACTTAGCGAGCCGTGCTCCGTTAGTCGCGGCGAATGGAGTTCATGGAATCTCTGAACAGGGTTGCTACCACAGAGACCGACACTAGAAATTAATTTGATTGTATTATGTATAAATATATATGACATTTTTTAATATTATTAAATTTAAATTTTATTTGTTTAAGACGTATAGACATGAAAAAAATTGTTAACTAGACCAAAGTCTATGCGAGAGGCTTAATCAAAAAATGCAAATGCGTGTAATTTTTTTTCACGTGCGTTTTTTTTTGCACGTCATTTATTCCATGGGTACATTTTTCGTTGTATAGTTTATTCCGTGTGCTTTTTTCCTTGTGTAATTTATTCCGTATCTGCTTTTTCCCTGTCATTTATTCCGTATGTACATTTTTTCATACGTATTTTTTGATGTGTGTTTTCTTCCTGTGTAAATTTATCTTGGCACCGTAGAAAGATAATTATTTTCATAAATTTATTGTTATAATAAGCCTTATATCTTCCTAACGCTCTATGATCCTACACCACTAGGCAAGTTGTTGGCTGAAATTGGAAGCAAAGCGCAAAATCCAGGGGAGGCCTGGTGACTTGAGTCCATTCAACGCTGGATGCAGATTAACAGAAGAAGAAGATTACTAGTTAGATATTAATACATTTAATCGTTCCATCATTCGACAGAGCCATCTACCTTATTTTTACAGAATCTCAAATACCTTTGAGTAAACTGATAGCAGACGCCAGAATTATCAATTCATTTTTATTAAATTTTGGACACATTGATACAACTTTATTATTTAGGAGAACACATTCTTATTGTGAAGTTGTAATTATTCAGAACATAGTTTATAATTTATAATTAGTATATTTAATGAATATTTAAAATATCACAGACCGTCTGTTCTGAATAATTACAACTTCACAATAAGAATGTGTTCTCCTAAATAAAATTTATCAAATTTGGATAATATGATGAAATGAAAGAGTCATCTACGGTCCCTAGAAAGAAAATACGTTTTCTTATGATAGCCAGGAAGAAAAGAACATAACACTTTGCTTGGTTCACTTTCGACATCTTCTCAGGCACACTTTTTGATTTCTGAAGCTCCTAACCCGATCTGTATGATCGTGCCAGGTCTTTCGCGGATGTTTTCCGTTCCTGTTGACAAAATATTTTCTTTACCATTTACTCATTCGTACATTACTTATTACCAAAACATCAGGAATTACTAATATAAATATTTCATATCAATACTTCTTAAATTAATGTTTGTCTTTTTTCAATCAAAATTAATTAATATATTCATTTATAATTACAAATTAAAAAAATAACAAATAAAAGAGGTAATATAATATTTCCTTCATTAAATATGTTCATTGATTTCCAGGAGTCTCATCACTGAGATATTGTTTATCATATGCCATGATCCTTTGAAATTATAAATTTAGGTAAAATTACTACTATTATCACTTATATAGTTAAAAAAGACTCCTGCTAAATGATTAATTTTTGTTGCGTTAACAGTCTGTATCCGTACTTTAACTAAATTCAGTATTACAATATTTTTTAGTAATACTAATTCTTGCATTGGAAATAATGAATGAAGTAAAAGGTACTATTTAAAAAATGATCGAAAATAATACTTTTTGAAATAATGGAATGGACCACGGTAATTAATAAATGACTTTTTAAGCAATGTTAAATGATTTTCTAATTATATTACTGTATATCACGTAATCATGTATGTAATACTACTTTTAGTTAGTAAATATTACACACGTTTACATTATTACATTAAATTACATTAAATTACATTAAATTTCATTATTTTTCTTCTTCTTCCACATCACTGCACAGCAGGATTTGGCCTTCTCCACAAGTTCTGACTCTCCTGACTCCTATCTCTGGCCATTCTTCTCCAATTTACGGATAAACCCATCCTGCTCCAGTTCTCTTCCACACAGTTAACTCACCTCTTCCTTGATCTACCTTGGATAGCTTCCATCTGGTCATGATCTTCAGTGTTCTGGCATCTAGCATTCTTTCAACATGGCTAGCAGTCTTTGGGACCTACAAATATTAATCAAAATCTTAAGATTATTTCTTGCTCAATTGAATTTTCAAGCTTTATAGTGTGGGTTCATAAATTATTCTAAGTATTTTGCATTCAAAAACTGCAGTAAATTTCTTTTTTTTGTTGTATTATTGTAAATTTAAAGAATTTCATTACATGAAGCATTATAATAATAATAATAGTAGATAATTTGTATAGCGCCATTTTCTTAAAAACTTTCACCTCAAGGGCGCTTTATACATAGACTGTTTATAGTTCTACCATTATCTTGTTTTTTAAAATTTGTTATTTTCACTTATGAAAATGACTTTTAGAAAAGGTGCGTAATTAGTTTCTTCTTAAATAAAGTCTCTGGTGCACTATTTCTTATGACGAAGGGCAAATAGTTCCACGCTTTTGGGCCTGCCACCGCAAATCCCCGTTCACTAAATTTAGACTTCTGGCAACGGTTGGTCGGTTCTAAAACCCTTCCTGCAGCTGAAGTAGAGGCTGACCCGAGAGTATGACGTCTACCATTCAAATTGTCTGGGATACAAAGTTCTTAAAGATACAGAGGCGCCATGTTTTGTGTCGCCTTGTACATCAACCTGCACAATTTAAATTCAACTCTTTCAGGGAATCGGAGCTAATGAGCTGATGTAAAAGTTTTACCTTCTAGGTGTTGCTGTCCATAGTAATTCTGTTTTGGATGGATTCAATAACTTACTATTTTGTGCAATCCAATCGTCTATTTTATTTACGCATCTTGCAATTTTTATTTTTAATACCTCTGTCTCACCCGGCTTACAGAAAAAATCCTTGGGGTCATAATCCTGACGATATTATTATGTACTCTATATATTTCGTATATAAAATATACAATAGTGGTCCGAGAACAGATCCCTAAGGTACTCCAATGTTAGAAGTAGATGTAGGGGAGGTTGAATTTTGAAATCGAACCGATTGCGATCTATTACAATTATATGATTTAAGCCTACCGTGTGCATTTCCATCTACCCCATAGGTTTAATGCAGTCTCTCAAGCAAGATTTGATGATCGACTGTATCAAATGCAGCACTCATATCTAAAAAAGCAAGCAGGACCAGATACTCCGAGTCAGTAAGTGTTATAATGTCAGACAGGACCCGAACCACCCCTGTTTCTGTAGAATGATGACGTCTGTATGCAGATTTCATTTTGGGAAATAAAGCATTTTCTGTTAAATACATATTAAGACGACATGATCTTTTCCATTATTTTTGGGAGGAGCGACAGATTCGAGACCGGCCGATAATTCATGAGGTCTTCGGGGTCTAGTGTAGCATTTTTCAGTAGTGGAGTCACGTGGGCTATTTTCATAAAGTCTGGAACGCTTGATGTTTGTCACTTTGTTTGTGAAACTGTCAGCAAGGTTGGAAGCACTGGCAGTTGACGAAATTTCCACTCCAACAGATTTGAGAGCTCTCCACAAATTTTTCTGATTTTTCTGATTTTCTCTAATCTTGGAAAACCAATATGCAGATTGTTTTGTTTGCCTGGTTGACCTGTATTTCTTCTGCGCTTCGAGCCAGACTCTTCTATCAGTCTACGAGAGAGTTCGTATGAATCTTCGTTCAAGGCGTCTCAACTCTTTCTTTCTATCCCTAAATTCTTCATCAAACCAGCACTCGGAGCCACGATTGCTCCTAACTTTCGTGGTAACCGGAACATGTTTGTCCAGTATGCGTAATAATGTAGTATTATATATATATACAAGTTGATTAATGTTTTTTGGTGGCGATCGGTATCGCTACGTGTGGTATTCCATCATATGGTTTCATATGATAGAATTGAATGAACAAGACGGTGATCAGAAAGTTCAATATCAATCACATTTACTTTCTTTACAGATTTTATTCTGCTTGTTGCCATTTTCATTATGTTGAATTTCATTAAAATATATAAGCCTCCTTATTGAAAAGAATTGTGAAGATTAATTGCAATGTATTTTTAAAAATTGAGCTATAGTTTAAGGGAGACAAGACGCAGTTTTCGTATTTGGTGCGTTATCATTATAACTGTATGGTTTGTTTAATATCATTCAGTACTTTTTAATAATTTTATTTTTAAAGTTTTTTAAAAGGACACATTTAAAATTCACGTTTATAATTTAAAAATACTTTCTAAAACGTTTTAAAAGATTTTATCATTCAAAGGTTTTATTTAATATTTTTTTACTAATATATATAGAAAGCTTTTAAAAAAAACTCCTATATCATTTTATAAATAAAAAAATACTTTCTAGGATGGTTAAAAATATTGATAAATTTGAAACTTTAAGAACAGAAATATAATAAATTTATATTAAATTTCAAGGTTTAGGTGAAACTTCCAACTATCTTGAAGTAATAAATTTTCTACACAGTGGTTGCAACATTATTAAATCTTAGAACGAAAGGTTCGATTATATAATAGTAGCATGGTTGGTGAATTTTGAGGCATGTTATAAAGATAGAAATATGTACTAAAAGCATTATAAATATATTTTCATTAAAGAATATGGTTTGCAAAATTATTAATCTTCGCAAAATACTTTTGATCGCAGGAAATTTTGATTAATTTTTCATTAATTATTAATGTACATTATGTATAAACTATAATGTAATATAAGGATTACTAGTTGCCCGTAAATAAATGAAATTGTCGATAACGGAGACGTTTAAATATATTGAAATAATATAGGCATTTAAAAAAAAATCTCAATATATAGGTAAATATTATGTTAGAGATCGATGTTGTTTTATTAATCAAAATTTAAAGCGTAGCTCGGGTTATGTGTGAGGCGGCACCATTCAATTGAAACCACATGTATTGCAGGCCCAATCTAAAATTTAACAGCATTGCCTCTTGCATCCTGAAAGAAATAGGGCCTAATGATTCCGCTGGCACACATGACGCACCGTACAGTAACTCAGCGTAATAAAGGTCGTTCGTAAATCAATTGAGGACTTTCAGTACCTCAATAACGGCTGTTTTATTTATTAACAAAACCCGCTAAGCCGAAATGAGCTTCGTCGCTCATATTAATACTTTTTCAAAAGTCGTTTTTGTGTTTGTTTTAGTAACTTTCGCACGTTGTTGAAAAGTTAGATACTCTATAATAAATTGTAATTAAGTACTATCTACAACTACTAAATGCGAACTGATAAATATTTGTCAAACAAAAATGGCCGATAAAAAAAACCGGCCTGGAACATAAAAATCGGTGATAAAGAAATCCTAGTTAAGTGTCAAGACCAAACTGATTATTTTTAAACCTGTGAATTATATTAAGAGAGTGACGTCAAGATCCACGCTGCCGAAATGAGTTATTATGAGTAATATTATTAGACTGAGTGAGAAGCTACTAACATACCCTCGGCATGGAGCCCTAACTTCTACGTATAGAAAGATTTCAATTAAGGTGGCTTGGATACGTCTTGCGAATGCCAGAGAAGCGACTACCAAGATGTATCTTCTTGGTGAATCTGGAGGGAAGGCGACTGGTGGGACTCCTAAGCTGTGAAAGCAAAATAATAACCGATTAGGCCTTGATTGCTCAGCTAGTAGGTGCAGAAGCAGCGCAAGACAGGGGAATATGGAAGCGCCTTGAGTCTTAGAGCCCTCGACTCTCCTAAAATAAGAGGAGTAGGATGATGATTACTAAAAATAACAAAATTAAGTTTACTAGCAAAATTTACAATTTCGAAAAAATCATATTTGAGGGCTAGCGGTAAGAAAATGGATAAAGACAGGGTTCAGAATGAACCGACACAATCCGGAGTACAACACTGTTTTATGGAGTTTTAACAAATATATTTCCATTCCGTAAGATTCTCACAAAAACAGCTCCGTGATGTTTCTTCAATTCAAATTAGGACTTATATTAGTTATTTCGGTTTTAATAGAAATAATGTAGGATTGTAAGCGTGTATTTTTTGATAAAAGTAAGGGTACAATTTTCTCTATTATCGACTGTTCCGATTCGTTAAGTTTTGCATTTCGAGCACTGAGTATAAATAATTGCATCAATATATAATTGACAATAATTTTGAATTCTCGTATTTTTATGTGCTAGCGCCATCTACTGGCGAAGATCGATAACTTTTTATGAAAGATATGTGGATATATTGGGTAAATGTATTTGCACAAAATGCCAATAGCTATAATACTGCTAATTTTGACGTGTTTTCATAAATATTCCACGCTAGTATAGATTTTAATACAATATATATTAGCGCTAGAATAAAATATAAATTAATTAAAAAAAATATTTATGTCCTATATCTGCTGCATCTACTTTAAAAATACTATTAAAGATTCAATAGAGTTCGTGTTATGTCTTGGACCAAATAACTATTGCAAGACAGTCTTCTCACGAATATGTAGTGCTGCCCAGACCGATTCATTTTCATTTCACCTTTATTGCGCCCGTTAATGGATTTCACTTTCATTATTCCAACCTCTTGAGATTCACTAACTATGCAATAATAACCATTTTAGATGCTCTGTTTTTTTTATAAATTATTTAATAAATAGCCTAAATCTAAATATAAGTGAGCACATTTAATAATACATGTATTAGTGTTGGGTACATAGTTAATTAAACCGTTATTGAAATGCAATTCTGATTGTGTTTAATTATATAATTGTCGCGAAGATTTGTAATTGATTATTCGTAATTCTTCGGGTAATAACTGGTACCAATAACAATCACAGTCAATGTTCAATATTCATGTCAGATCCATGGATTGCCGGTCGCCGTGCACGTGTCTAGGTATACCACTATGTAGACAACACAGTTCCTGTCCTATTACCAACCTGTTTCCCTCCCCCTCTATTCCTTAGAGCACGATCTTTTCTGTGTGTTGACTATGATTTTGTGAAGTACATTACATTATTATCGTGTTTTCGGTATCAGACCGCTATCGTGCGTACCGAAATAAGTTTTATATTGTTAATATGTAGTATTTCGTGCAGATCAACGAAATGTGTGTTCCTGAAGACGATAGACCTTTCTTTGGCCAAAGCAAAATTGAAATCCAGATAAAGAAGCACCATTGCAGGTAGGTTGTTTTATTCTTGTGTTTGGTTGGTCCCTGAGTCCCTCCTATCCTGTCCATATACCGAATCCTTTCCATCTGTTCTACATTACAATTATCAACCCCCTTGAGCAAATAGATAATTTTTATGGTAAAAGCGATTTTTTTGAGAAAATCAACTTTAAATCGTTATGTAACTGTAATTGTGTTCAAATGAAACAATTATTGGTAACTGATAACAATAACGGTTACCATCACTAGTGCGTAGTAATTTATTTTATTTCGTATTAGTGCAGTATGCAGTAGTCTCACTAATCCAGTACATTCTGTATAAAACCTGATGGTGTCGGAAAACAAAAAACATGAATAATTATAAATATTTCTACTTTTAGTTAAGATTATATGTATTAAAATTTACTGTATAAATTTTATTTTGAATATAAAAAAATCAGTGTAATTAAAAAAAAAACGAAACATATTTTTCCATTGTTTACCTAAATAATCGTGATAAAAATACGCGAGACATGGTCATCTGGCTCAGATAATGGCCGGATTATGGACGTGCCGGACCTCTGAAGTACCGGTTTAGTGAGATTCTACTGCACTTACTAATACATTGATACTCGTATGTCTATAAGGCAAGGTGCTGCCTGCCCAAAAACTTGCCCGATGTAATCTAATCATGACGTCTTAGCACGTATATATATATTTTTAAAGTTTAAACAACCGCCTTAGAATGGGTTACAGGCCATTATATAAATATTTAATTATTAATAGTCTTTTTCTCCTTTGTTACAATCTTGGCAGAGAAGTCGTGGACGACACTACAGCCCAGCACACACCTATCGGGCGCCACCTGCAGCATTCCTGACAGCTTCCTGATGTGAGATATTGGTTGTAGATTTTACTAGATCCATCCATCCAAGTCAACTCTGCGTTATACCTTCTGATTAAGAAATTATCAACCCCTTTATTTAATTTGTAATTAACAAACTTTAATAATTTTCAACTGAGAATCAAAAATCCATTTGAATTATGTTGCACGGTACGTACTACATGTTTAAATAATATTACAAAACTAGATATTAATATTTTTTATAATCATAATTCAATTAAAATTTCAACAATAAAAATTAAAAATGAACAAAATAATGCAAACTTTCACGTTGACACTTTCACAGAACTTGTTTGCTTTATGTTACAGTGAGACTCTTTGTGATTTTTTTTTCTTCTTAATTCTTATTTATGCGTTGCAAAATATTAGCTCCAAAATATATCTAATTAACCACAAGTTTAAAAACTTTCTCGCAAAAAAATTGGATGTTCTTTTGTTGTTTAGTTAAACGTAAGATGGAATAGAACGCCATTATTTTCTGACCCGGTTTGCTTCTTTGTCTGTTTTACTTCCATGCAGACTCCATGTTTAACTTCCATGCACTCGTAGATAGATATCATTACATATTTTAATCACTATTCTTTCTTCATTCAAACCTTTTATACATCTAAACTATCGTCGCGATCTTCTCTAAATATTAAACTAAATTTTAAATTTCTTTATTATATAATACATATATTTTTATACGCACATCTAAAAATGAATGACAAATAAAATATAAAAATTGAATTCCTGTGATTACTTGTTTCTATTTCTGTTCTTAGATACCCAAAAATTTCAATTTTTCTGATTTTAAAAACTGATCATTAAAATTCAACGGTTTTATTGTTATTTCACATTATTATTTAAATGAAATTTTTATTCAACGATTGAACAAGATTCTTTTTGAAACCATCTTTTCCCAACAACAAAAACAGCTTTCAAAAAGCTGTGTAATATTTGAAATATTAAATGAAATGTCTAAAACAATTTAGTACATTTTCAAAGATGATTGATTTCGTCCGAGGAAGATGGAAATATTTTTTCCCTCACTTGTTAAAAAATATTAAGATGAAATAATTCTTTCAAAAACAACTGGTTCAATTGATTTAATTCTATTATTGTACAAGTGTTTTCATTTTTATTTTTCAATCGATGGCGTAAAGTTTTCATTCTGAATTTGGATGGAGTGAAATTTTTATGATAAGTTTTGAAAAGCCTACATGTAGGCATGCAATAGGTGCTTTATTATTGTTTTTAATACTTTGGGTTTATTTTTTAACCATTTGATCATATTTATTGAAAAAATTAAAATGATTCCCTCACTAACTATTTATCTCTTCCCTCGCCAGTTCAAAACCACCCAGGTATACCAATACTCTACTTATTTTAAATATATGACCGATTGGAACGAAAATTTAAACGCCTAAAATATAATGTGCATTAATGTAAAATTACGTCTTGTACAAAAATTTAATTTTCCAAGAGTACTTTTACTGTTATTGCATATAAATGTGTCATAATTTATCGGATTTATGTTTCCTTGGATAAATGTGTGTAGAATGCCCCTCGTCCCGCAAATAATGTTCCAAACCCCTCTCGTATATGTACACTTCATATCATATCTATTCATTTACCAGTGTATGTTAAAAACAAAGTAATAAATAAATAAATATTTTATTCATGATTTATCGGATTTATGTTTCCTTGGATAAATGTATGTAGAGTGCCCCTCGTCCCGCAAATAATGTTTCAAACCCCTCTCGTCTATGTACACTTCATATCATATCTATTCATTTACCAGTGTATGTTAAAAACAAAGTAATAAATAAATAAATTATTATTTTTTAGGAGAACACATTCTTATTGTGAAGTTGTAATTATTCAGAACAGACGGTCTGTGATATTTTAAATATTAATTAAATATATTAATTATAAAGATATACATATAAAATCAATTTTATCGAAAAATATTGTTGTTGCGCTACCGGGATTCGAACCTTCACAATAAGAATGTGTTCTCCTAAAAAATAATAAAAGTTGTATCAATGTGTCCGAAATTTAATAAAAATGAATTGATAATTCTGGCGTCTACTATCAGATTTACTTAAAGGTTTTTGAGATTCTGTAAAAATAAGGTAGATGGCTCTGTCAAATGATGGAACGATTAAATGTATTGATTTCAAAAAGGTAACATATAGGGTCGAAAAATTGTCGCTAAAAATAATGCCGCTGTAGCTTAGTTGGATAAAGCACCTCCCCCGGTTAGGGAAGAGATCCAGGTTCGAATCCCGGTAGCGCAACAACAATATTTTTCGATAAAATTGATTTTATATGTATATCTTTATAATTAATAATTTAAATTTTAAATAAATAAATAACCATAATGTAAAGTTTGCGTTAAATATTAGGAATATTCGAATTTCGTGCACAATGTCACTAATGTTCGTGATCAGGATGCCCAAATATATTTATTCTTAATCTACATAAAATCTTGCAATTTAGGAAGTTTGTTGTGATGCATTAACATGGTCCGTAACCATTATTTACGTTTTAGAAAAAAACATATCTATGTTAAAAGATAAACTAAAGTTCCTACCTTTGTTTCGCTCCAAGCCAGCGTACCGTGCCGGGATCGCCCCCTTTCAAAGATCGCCCGCATTGGAACAGATGTTTTAAAAAAAGAACACCCAGAAAAATGGAGGGATAAAAAAAACTGCGGAGAAACACGGCGTGTAGGTTTCATGATATTTTCTCATTAGCCGATACCCGGGGGGCACCAGCCAACACCGAAACAATTGCATACGGAAATCGATAAACCAGGTAGCTGGCAAAACAGGTAAAATACACCGAAATGTGGTAACCGCCACTCGTTTAGACCGCTTTAGTGCTGGCGAATGTATTACATTTTTATCAAAATGGTCTGAAGGTTTACTATTTTATAAATGTGTAACATATACTAAAGGGATAAAATAAGTGGATCCGGAATTGATCATCGCGCTTCATAGGTCTCAATTCATTACGATGTAAGTATAATATTATTATCAAAATAAGTCAAAACAAAAAAAATAAGTTTTAACTAAAATTGGCAATTTAATCTTTATTGAAATGTCTGCAATCTGTTACATAAAAAATTGCATTATTAACAAAAATAGTCAAAAACATATTAATATATTAAATTAAAGTTAAACCGTTATTTAAACCATTTTTGATTATGTTTGGTTGTAACGATTATTGGTAACTGAGATTTTATTATTGGAAGTTTAGTTTATAGTGTATCCTCTAAGAATTTAAAATATAATAAGTTATCAATCATCATTATAATCAAACACTGTTAAAGTCACAATAACGGTTTTTAGTTATGGTTTAACCATGAATAAATTGCTGTCATTGTGAAATTTGTGTATCAGAAATAGTCAAATCCTTACATATGAGTATCAATGTTAATCAAATCCATACGATAGTATTAATAATGGTAAAATTCAAAAGTATAGATTAAATTAATTTGTATTTAATGATTTGAAGAATAAAAGAGATATTACATTTATATAATTTAATTTCATAAGATAATTTTCCAGTAAAACAATACAATTATATAAAGTCGTAATAATTTTTGTGCCAAATCCTCTTAAAGTCCTTTTTTGGAAGTGATCCTAATAATTTGAAACGAAGTTAGTCAGCACACATGAAAAAAAGATACCCCAAGATGTTTGCGTAGGTATGTGTATAAGGGGTTGATAATTTTACACATCTGGAACAACCGAAACTATCTAGCTGGAAACTGATGCATCTAGCCTGCAAGCAACTGCAGGGTTGAACATACTAATTCGACGAAATAGACTATTAATTAAAAACTATTAATTCTAATAAAATAAAAAGACTATTAATTCAAAACAATAATAAGACCAGTGGTTATTTATGGTTGCGAAACATGATGAAAGTTCAGTTTTGAATACAGTTTTAATAAAAAAAGAACTGTTACTTGTCTTACACATACGTATCATACCACACCGAATATTGTTAAAATTTTTTGTTCGCTCTGCCTTTACTTGTATTTATATATGTATATTTTTAATTTTGTTGTAAAAATTATATATTCTTATATCTAGTATACAACACTAAGATATAAAAATTATTAAATTATATCGTATATCAAATAGCATTAGGTAAATATATGATAAACATATGAAAAATGATCATTATTAAAGAGAACACATTCTTATTGTAAAGTTGTAATTATTCAGAATATAGGTATGTGATGTTTTAAATACTAATTTAATGTATTAATTATAAATATATACATATAAAATCAATTTTGTCGAAAAATATTGTTTTTGCGCTACCGGGATTCGAACCTGGATCTCTATTTCCGATCCGGGGAAGTACACTACCAATTGTGTTATAGCGCCAGTATTTTTCATGGCAAATTTTCGAATTTATATGTTACACTTTTTCAAATTAATACATCTGTCGTTCCATTATTTTTCTTCAGAGGTACACATACAAGTCAAAACATCATATGAAATTTACGCATTGTATCAACGTTATTTTTAACGCAATTTCCTGACAAATTTTATCTGGCAAGCCTCCGCTAAAACCTAATATACAAATAGTATCTATTTAATAGTATTCAAAAAATATTTTCGATATACTTATAAAACAAAATATACATGTAAAAATATTGCTTTCACTATTATGACGCAGTTATAACTTCACAGCTCTGTTTATACATATGGGTATATGTAAAACGAAGAAGAGGAAAATGTGTAAAACGTACAGCTCGGGCAGAACGGGCATGCTTCCATGTCATAGAGAGATGCCCGGGCAGGCCCCGAGTCTGGTCTAGCTTCAATCGGTACTTACACATTTTTGTGTTCTCGCCGGGTAATGTCCACGGGCCGCAACATGAGAGTTACTTTTGTGTGCAAGGGAGGGTTAATGCACAATGACAACAATTTTAGATCACATTATAAACTATAATTACAATTAAATTTTACATGACTACTCACGCTTCTCGCTATCTTGACATACACAGTTTTCCTATACTCATGTACTTCATATTTCATTTATTCATCTGTTTTTTACACACTAATTCTTCTTGTTATTGACTTTTTGCACACACCAGTGGTCCAGGGGTTAACATTGTAACGTAGTTACATACATTATACATAGTACATACATTAATCCGAGCTGACCGGGGCCAGCGAGGATTAGCTCGCCAAACTCGGAACCGCCACCCAGAGTTTTCCGACGTAAAATTAGCAATAATAGGACCAGTGACGCCCAGCATCTCGTTATGTCTTGTTCAAGCCACGCCTTCCTTTTTTTCCTTTTCTACTCTTCATCTTTGCCAGCTTTTCTCTTTACCTTGCCAGTCGCGATCCGCTCGCCAGAAAAAGTGACATCTCTATCTTGCATCGCGCCATAGATTATTCGCCGAGCAGCGGACTTCTCATTGGCTGATCCGACTATGGTGGGCTCTACAGACAGCGTGAAATTTACATCTTATTGTTTTGGCGGGCTCACACACAGAGATGCGCGCATCCTTAAATCACCTGTGTTAATAAATACATTTAATGAAATAAAAAGTTATTGTTAATTGCGGTATGAATTTTTTGTTGAAATTTACATATGTTTCTAAAATGACTAAAACTCTTTTATTGGAGACGAGAAAGTGTCACAGGAGAAAATTAAAACAATAATTCATTTATTCAAAGTAATTACAAGTACCTATATCACTGAATTTTTTTAAAGAAAAATAGGTTACCTAAATAGCGACTCCTATAGGAGTTCGCTTAAAGTTTAATACGAGAAACATTACATTTATTAAAAATAAAATATGGTTGCTTTCTACTTGACATAATGTACGTGTCTCTTAAAAAAGATGCTTGTAATAAATCTAACGAAAGTAATAAAACAAGAAGAATGTAGCTCAGTTAGAAGAGCATTCTACCGGCTGTAGAAAGGTCTCAGGTTTATGTCATGGTGGCAGTTCTGTTTCTTCGAAGAAAATAATTATTCTTTGTTTTCTTCAGTGACATTTTTTGTATATATACGTAACTAATCTCAACGTAACTAATCTCAACGTAACTAATAAAACCCGAATATATAATTTAATAAAATAAAAATAAAATAATGACGTGTTTAATGACCATGAAATCGAATCTAAATTAATTTGTGAAATAAATAATATTTTATAATAGCGAGGGAGGGAAAAATAATTATAATTAAAGAAATAACTTAAAACAATGTTCATTCGCCCTTAATTGGGGTTGAATAGATGGATAAATACATCGGATTTAGTCCTTAACCGCAAGCCCTTAGTCGTTGTCAGGGGTGAACGGTGTGTTCGTTATTACATTATCGTTCACCATTTATTATCGAAATAATGATTAATAATCAAACTGTTATAATTATATAAACTAAAGTTTATATCTATTTAAATTTTTTTTACAAATCTATTTAATTTTTTTATCTATTTCCGGAGAATGGAGGAGATTAAAGAATCTGAAACTTTTGGAACGGTATACCGCCCCAGAAATCCTGAGGAGACTGGAGACCACAGTGACGCTCCATTGTGACTGCGGTCAGACTTCCGAGTTGTAACGAAAACTTCTAGTTGGTTTTTAAAAATATACAACGTATATTATTAATAGTAAAGCGACCTTGATTAAGTTCACCAAGACCTACATTTGAAGTTGAAGATGAAGTTGGTAGTTGATAGTCGATAGTGGCCAGCTCTGCGGATAGAACACTTCTCTTTCGTCTCAAGGTTTGCTCGAGGTTCGACTCAATATATGCTTTTATGGTCAGGGTATCGAAATAAAAGTTTTATATACATTTAGTACGGATTGACATATATTCAGTAAAAGTATTATTAACAGAACAAAGAGAGTATAGAGTGGGAATGTATTGAAATTGTGGCTCGCCTTATCAAGAAATAACGGAACGAGATGTTTGTTTAACTAGAGATGGTCGGGTATGGTTTTATTATGTGGGCAAGTTTGATCAGAACTTGCTTGTTGGTAAGTGCTTCGGTTTATAAATAATCTTAATAATAAAATGTTATGAAAAAGTGAAGTGACAAATATTTATACACAACCAAGATTTAAGATAGAAATTAATTGTATTACAAGATAAATAAAGCTTGATGGAGTAATTCGAGGTTATTATAATCTGTACGAGGATAACTTTACATTGTCAATTGGGTTCAAACGGAGAAGACTGGAGGGATCACTTTCGGCGAGAGCGTGGGTGTTCAGAGAATAGATTTAGACACTGGAGTATGGACGGTACCATATTTGTAAACGTTGAACATGGTGATGGCGTATCTATTGACACGCGCAGCCTGGAGTCGTCAGGTGGGCAGAGGCAATCTTCCTGGATGAAGCTGATGGAAGGTGTAGGGGATGACTTCTTGATGAATGCGAGGTCTTCCGGAGCAGTTAAGCGATGGAGAAAGTAGTAAAAAATGTATCTAGAATCCAGGTAAAAGGACGTCAAATTTGTTCAAATGAATGTGAATTTTTTGATAATCTATTACGGCAAAATTCCTATAAGGTTTTGTATATTACAAACGCGATAGGTCGAGATCACCACATTGAGATTTTGAAAAGTTCACTGTGACATGTAGAGTAAATTATTATCTCACATAGTTAAGAATATTACAACTGTTAAAAAATATTCTCGAGATAGATGGTTTTATCGCGACTGATACATTTTACAAGAAATGACCGGAAAAGATCGTTAACCGATGATCTCTCGGACGCGCGCCTCTAGATCGTATAGATGTTGATTTTTTTCTGCTGCTGAGACTAAGTGGGGGTCGCTTATATAGCCCTCCTAGCAACGGCGTTCAGCAAATTTGGAGAGGGGGAAAAACGAGAACTACAGCACACCTTTAAAATAGGAAAGATTAGGCAGTGATTTCTATACAGCAGGAGCTCGTGATGCGCTCATCCTGGTTTTATTGGAACAGCACGTGTGCCCTTGAATAGTTTATTTTTAGAATGCAAATCCTGTGTACGCGCGATTTTAAACGGTTGTCTGACGAAAATTTGAAGTTATATAAAATGGTTATTATTTTTTTTATAAAATCTTGATTATTTATATCGTAATAGTGGCATGCTTTATACGGAATAGATGTTTCTTTAATGAAGATTTAGTACTTTAGGATCAACAAATTTAGAATACGATTATATTGACTGTGGCGAAATAATAAACATGACAGAGTCCACGAGGCTGTTGAAGAAGAAGAAGAGTTTTAAGTTTTTACCTTTAATGACCAAGATGTCTGAAATAGATAAATGGGTGTCCTGACAATTGCGCGCCGATAATAGTGCGCTATACAGAAGTAAATGAGGACATTTATTCCCATGTATTTCATTTTTAAAGGTATTTTGAATCAAACTAAAGAATGAAAAGTTATGAAATTTAAACTGTCTATTGAATACATTTTAATGTTTTTGGTTTATATAATACATGATTTTTTCATATTATAAATGTTTTAATTTTTATTGGATTTAAAATACGATACATAAAAATATGTGTCTTCATTTATATTAATTCTAGGGTTCAAAAGCTGCTTACCAAAGTTTTGATTTTGTAGTTTTGTTCTACGCGTTATTATCGGCGCGCATTTGTCTGCGCGCTGTTGTCGGGGTAGCCTGGCGCGCAGTTGTCTGCACGTGGTTGTCGGTGCACAGTGGTCTTGCGCACAATTGTACATAAGTAAGAAGCCGAGGGGACGATCCCCTACAAGATGGATCTTTTTCTTCTCCTAATGCCCTATCCGTTCGACGGATGTTGGCTTTGTTTACTGGGGCCTGAAAAAGCTCTTCAGTATTATCTTAGGCTCTTGCCATGATGTTCTCTGTTTTCCAAGGTCCCGACCTTCAGCAATCTTTCCCTGCATTATGAGGTTCAAGATTTCGTCTCTCCAGGTGAATCATTATATGTCCGAGATATTAACATTTCGAATTTTTATTCTATAAAGAACTTATTTTTATTTATTCGTCCGAACCATAACATATTTACTCGTAACTCAATCCATCCATATTATTTTGAGCATTTTTTTGTAAATCCACATCTCAAATACACAAGATGGATGGATTAATAAATAAATTAAATTAAATTTAAATAGGATCATTGCTTTTGCCTTACACGCAGCTGATGACCAAGCGTAATGTAGGAGGATAGTTAAGGTAGCTAGGGGAGAGGAATGACATTCAGGACCACTACACTTGGGCGTAGTGGTCCTTCTCTATCTACCCATTAATAGCAAATGAAAGAGGGAGAGAGCAGTATAATACGCAGGTAGGCAAAATATAGCATTGCTCTTTATTAAGCGAATAAAATACACTTGAAATACAGCAAAGTCAAGATATTCAAGGTAAGAGGTTTCATCTTCTCTGGGTCATTTATTTTGTACCCGCGCTATATCCAATTCCGTGCAGTATACAGAATGTTTTTCAGGAAATTAAGGATTTAAAAATTACAAAATTATAAATTTTTTGTACATTACACAACACGTATATTTTTTTAACATTCATTTACGGCCCGAGTCTATCCACTAAAGATGTCTGTTAATTCGCAATTCTTTTTCTACCTTTGATGCGGTTAATTCAATGAACAGGCAATCGAACTGAACTTCATTACAGATATTTTCACTAATTGGGTGATTTTTAAAAGTGTTTTTTTTTAAATATAAGTTTTGTTAGAGAAATCATGTTCTTAATCCCGATATAGATCCCTTCCAACTTCTCGAAATATATTTATTTTGCCTAGTCGTCCATCACTTCGGCAATCAGTGCTAATTTGGTCACCGTCCTGTAAGCAATACAATCTGTGTACCTTTATCGAATACGCGCCGGTTATCTACCTATATCGCGAGATACTTTGCAAAGTGGCCGACGGTACCTTCTACAACTACTTCGAGTGTCTTAAAAGTGACTCCTTCAGAGGGATCCTTCAATTGCTGAGCGTGGAGAGAGAGACGGGATTACAAAAGGTCAGTGGTAGTTTTCAAAGTACTGTGTCATCCAGTTTCTACCTCTATATTTTCTTTCATACAGTCCACGAGATAATCTCTAACAAGTTTACAAAATATTTGTTGCATATTTTTGATTTTTCGAACACTTTTCGAATCAACAGTACAATACCCTCAGAATGTAAATAAAATATCATTATAAAGCGTGTACTCAAAATATTTCCCAATTAGAATAATAATGGTAATCAATATATTATGGATATTTTAAAGTGTATGACGAACTCTTATAAGTATATGTATTGTAAATGTGGAAGGTGATCTGGACACAGCGCTGAACGCACCTGCTGAAGCAGTAAATAACCACCACTGTGGGAGGTCACCACAATGCTGAACGCAGTCGGCGCCAGCACGTGCGCATCACCTTCCGCCACCGGTCTCGATTGCATCGTATACTCCTAGTTTAATATTAGCACAAATTCTACCTGCATAGTATAAGTAATAATTGTAAACTTAAATCACTAAATGTAATATTCATTATTAAGTATCAACTGTTTCAATTCCGCTTACACTCCTGACATGAATATCTACTTCTTTATACATGCCAAACCAAGGTGAATACGCGAACACGAATGATAAGCTGAGTTTGGGGGGCGGATTATAATTGACATATCTTATCCTTTTAATCCATATAATACAATGAATCTTCCAAGTGTGTTGTTTATCAAAATTATACTTTTACATAAAAAAATCTATAGTGATGTAATATTCCTCTCAGAATCGGTATTATCCAGTAAAGAAAATATAAAGATGTACTTTAAATATGTCAATAATAATATGAAGGAAAAATGAAGTCTACTTTTTAAAACTTCTACATATTTATTATTTAATAAGAGAATAAGAGATTTTTATTTCTTTAAATTCACCCACAATTACTCATGTACTTGTACTTTAAAACAGTATAATGTAGGAAAAAACAGTCTGAATAATGCGGTGTACCTAATGTATGTATAAAACATATTATTTAATTTACATTTTTTATTGATAGGACTTGATAGACTTGATAGAACTCGCGTTAAAAGGGTTTTTCCTGGCTAAGTATTTTTAATCGAACCAAAAATATTGGTTTTGTTTTTCAAAGTTTAGAAAGCGCGTTCTGTTTTCATATCGGAGGTTTCTAGGATAATGAATGCTTCTCTTTATAAAAACTCTTAACGATTTTGCAATTATATCTACGTCGTTAGCATACGCGAGGAATTGAATTGGATATGATAATTATTTTAAATTTTATGAACAAAATTAATTTTTAAACATCCTGTAAATGAAATAATTTTCTGTAGCAAGATATTCCTGCAATTTTAAAATGAAATGAATGCAATGCTCTCGCAACCACTTGGTATGTTTCGTGTTGTGATAATTATATTAATTTAGACTTTTACAGGGATTTGATTACGCGTTGGGGGGGGGGGGGGAAAGATGGAAGAAAAGTTAGTGAAGATAAACGGAGAATTTCGATACAGGAACCAGCAACTAAGTTCCGGGAATCAAACAATGATATTGTCTGGATTCAGAGAAATTAATGGTGCCAGGTTTATTCCCAAAATATTGTGTGGCTCTCTATTAACGGAAACTGTTAACAATAATTATGATGAAATTTAATAATAATGTTCTACAAATTTGTTTTTTCTTTAACTGACTAAATACAGCCAGTTCTCATTTAACGACCAGTTTCCGTTCCACCGACCTGGTCGTAAAACGAATTAATTGGTAAATAAATTACTCACTGTTTTATTTTATTTTTATGATATATTATATATTTTGTGCGTGAATAAACTAAATATACCACTTATGGTACGTACATACAACTATAAAGAGAAAGTGGGATGTTGGATGTATGGCAAATGTACATGCAATCATTATAGAATATTTCACAAATAATACCATACATACACATTAAACACGCTCTTAAAAAATCATAAAGTTCTCTGACGACTAACTGAACAAATTTATCTGGAACTGTAACGTTCTAAGAGGCCGCCAAGTTAGTTCCATTTTCATAGTAAGGCATTTAGCTTAGTTTGAAAATAGTTAGAATATTTCCTGACATTTATTCTGTGAACGCATATCATTAAAATTTTTATGAATAAAACAATCTGAAATAATGCATTCTCAAGGGTTTCCGACTAGTATAAATATTTAAAATTTTAAGCGTAGCTCGGGCTGTGTGTGAGGTGGCACCATCTTATTAAAACCATATATGTTGCAGGCCTAATCGACTTAATTCGGCCACCAAGAAGTTTTCCTACATGTGACGATAGCGATCACCATTAATGGTTATAGCATTGCCATTATCATTTATATAAAATGTTTTAATGACTTTAACACGTCCTTGAAATCCATAATAATACTCCATAATAAATTGTAATTAAATTACTCTTTATGACTATTAAATATAAATTGACAAATATTTGCCAAACTAAAATGGCGACTAAATAAAACCGGCCTGGAATATAATATTCACCATGTATTTTCAAAATTAATTCTAGTCTCGTATTAGCCACAGGCCATTTGAATTGAAAAAAATATAATACATGAGTTTTGATTGATATTTTTTTATGTAAGAGTCGATCCTGTTCTAAAATATAAAAATATAGTATAAATTTGATTACCTTGTATTATATTTCTGAGAAGGAGATTTCGTTTTATGCTGGGGGAGTTTTATCGGAAAAAGGTTTGGCATTTTATTATAGACATGAGTAACACGTGATATCATTTTTGTTTAACGCCAAGAATATCATTGAGCAATTTGAAAGGCAAACTAGTGTTTGTGTTCACATTGTATTTAAAGAGTATGTTTTTGGTACAATTAATAGGCCGTGTCCACGAATTATAAGAGATTTTCGACTAGAGACAATTTTTGAGATACTGCCTTCGCTCCCATGAGATTATTTGGAGATAACTCTCAACTTTTGTAGTCGATGTGAACATTTCATAATTTAGAGATTCGCCACCACGTGCTTCATTTCACGATAGTTATACGTCAAATAGTGTCATCAGTTTTATAGGTGTAATGGTGTACGGAATAAATGTATGTAATTTATTAGGAGAACACATTCTTATTGTGAAGTTGTAATTATTCAGAACAGACGGTCTGTGATATTTTAAATACTAATTAAATATATTAATTAGAAAGATACACATATAAAATCAATTTTATCGAAAAATATTATTGTTGCGCCAACGGGATTCGAACCTGGATCTCTTTTCTAACCGGGGAAGGTGCATTATCCAACTATGCTACAGCGACATTATTTTTAGCGACAATTTTCGACCCTATATGTTACCTTTTTGATATTAATACATTTAATCGTTCCATCATTTGACAGAGCCATCTACCTTATTTTTACAGATAATAATGTCGCTGTAGCTTAGTTGGATAAAGCACCTTCCCCGGTTAGGAAAGAGATCCAGGTTCGAATCCCGGTGGCGCAACAACAATATTTTTCGATAAAATTTATTTTATATGTATATCTTTATAATTAATATATTTAATTCATATTTAAAATATCACAGACCGTCTGTTCTGAATAATTATAACTTCACAATAAGAATGTGTCCTAAAAAGTATTTAATTTAACTGAACCTAACCCAACTTGAAAATAATTTGAACACTGAAGAAAAATTCGTTCAAATAATGTTTTAATAATATGAACATTTTTAAATTTTATAAATAAAACTTGAAATAACACAAATTAAATGAATCATGTTGTATTAAAAACACCATATAACTATGTTAATAATTAATAATTTCAAAACGAAAATGTGTTTTTATTAAAAATATTAGATATTTCTGATACTACCGCTTCACGTGGAAATCTGAATTCACTAGTGAAAATATCTATACAGAATTGTCTGTAAAGACCTATTAAAATTATTCTACTACAGCACATCATAACATTGTCCCAGCGGATGTTGACTGACAAGTATGAATAATTATGTGAACTGAGCACCTAACTAGACGCGCGCCAGCCAACACAGTACCGCCTATCTACCTAACCAGAACCTGCAAACCAGTTTCTACCACACGCTGTATAATTAATGAAAGATCAATCACGACGGATTCGTGGTACTTTGTAGAGGCGTTAATCATTTCCGAGTCCGTCGGGAATAATTTGATTAGTACCCTGGTCCAAGGCAGCCTCCCTGAAAACACAATATATCACACCCATGGATTGGGTTTCCAAACCGGTTTAAAACGAAACCGGTTAACTGGTTATTTGGGCAATTTATAAAATAATATTGCAAATAAAGAAAAAAACCAAATTCAACCATAAGATTTTTACTATATAATGGTATAGTATTTAACCATAGGTAGATGTTAAATATAACATGTTCCTTTGTTGATGCCGACGGTCGATTAACTATTGTCAAGTTATTAGAGTCATTTTCTAATCACCACTTTATTATAATTAAAATGGATCTCAATGTAAGACAAGTATAAGGTTTATAATATGAGATTTTACAGCTTAAACAACTAACCTAGGATAAGTTATAGGCTAATATATCTTAAACATGTCAGTGTTTTTTTTCCAAAAAACCATACTCAAATTTTTGGATAACCGGTTAACCGGTTTCTTTGAATAACAGAAAACCAGTTTATCAGATTAAGCAGTAAATTGGATATCTTACCTATTAACTTCTCCTATTTAAGAGATAGACTATTTAAGATTTAAGACTGTTGATAGATCTATTTAATTGTGTACCTCTTAACGAACATTTCAAATTTCTCGAGAGTTATTTCCAGATTTGTCTTGATGATTGTATTTTGATGAGATATTAAACATTTGCAGTGCTCTGATATTAACTCGTCTGTACAGATTAAAGTCTAGCGAAACAACCAAGACAAATCTGAATAACTATCAGAGATGGTACACCTGTGATAGTTATTCTGCTTGCACTAAAAAAATAATTTCTAAAAATCTAAAATGGGATTTGTTATTTGATTATATTATTGTAAATGTAGTTCAACTCCTATAGAAAATACTGTAAAAAAAAGTTAATAAACTTTTATTTTATCTTATCTTATTCTTAATTTTTTTAGATCTAAGTGCAGTAGAGCCTCAAAAAATGCTTCAGTTTGCAAACAGAATTTCAGTATATGAATAGGTAGGCAGTCTCAGAACTTACCATGAAAGAACTAGACCAGATTCTTAATGAGCAGAATATTTTTTTCAGAGACTAGTGAACAAATGGAAGATGTTCCTAGGTTTTCGATTTACGAAACGCGCGCGATATGGAGTTTTGTGTTATAATATAATTATAATAATTATTATTATTATGTGTTTATTCCAGCATTATCAGGTTTTTTTTTTAACCCAATTCGCCATAAAGATAATACATATTATGTTATACATTAAAGGTTATGAAATAAATATAATGCTATGAAAAAGAAAACCAAGGAAAATATTAATAAATAAAAAAAAATTAAAAAAAGTAAAAAGTTCACACATATACACACAAAACATAAATATTACATATATAACTACTTCAATCACGGCCATTGTTGTACATGTAGCTATTCTGTAGGCGCTGCCATTCTCTGGTCAGGGAACCAGCTTTCCATGAGAGAGTTGATGCTGAGCTCTAGCCGCAGCTTTACGCCAACAACTCGATGTCTCAGAAGCGAAACGAATCCATATATACGGCCTTCGGTAAACATTGTAGATGCGCTGCAATAACGCGCCAATCAGAACAATATTCTGTATGAGTTGTTGTACTGAATTCGGAGACGGTTATACGTCACTTGCTTGTATTTCGACCAGAGCACGCAGGTACACATGGTGGTGAAGAAGGATTTAAACAGGATGCTCTTCACCTCCTTACTGCATCGGTAGACGCGCCGTGACAGCATATTTGTACGAACGCTCAACTTTCTCCTCTGCCGTTCTATATCATCATCGTCTTGTCCATCGTCATTGAATATATGGCCAAGGTATTTGACCTTATTTTGAACGCTCAATTTTGTCCCGTCCAGCCACACGGGAGGGATATTATCTGGCCCTTTTCCATATTTGAACGCCACTATGGTTAGCTGACATTGTATGAAATATTGTGTTCACTGGCATATGTTTCACATATATTCACATAAAACTTTATCAAATCGTGTTATAAATCTGTTTAATGATAATGTCATGTCTCATTTCCGCAACAATATAAAAAGCATGAAGAGAAAAATATCGTTGGATAGGTTTTTCGTGAGACAGAAATCTGATGGACTTCAAGCAGCCGATGTTTTCATGGAAGGAAAGTCCCCTTCCAAACAATAATACTTTACTATATATTTTATAAGATAAGATTTCAAGAAAGAAGTAGAAAATAATGAAACCAATTTCTAGGGGTCTTCAACTGATTAATACATTTTACATTGATTCTCATAGGAATAATTGTTTTGGTTTTAGAACAATTTTACGGAGTTTATATATACGAGAACAATAATTGTACTATAAATCGGAAGCGTATTTGCATTTGAAATTGTAAACCAAATGATACATTTTATAATTAATAATAATACAAATTAAATGTATTAATTAGAAAGATATACATATGAAATCAATTGTTGTTACCGGGATTCGAACCTGGATTTATTCCTATCCTATCCTAAGATCTGAATAATTATAACTTCACAATAAGAATGTGTTCTACTAAATAATATATAATTTGTATCAATGTGTCCAAAATTTAATAAAAATGAATTATTAATTCTGGCGTATCTTATCAGATCACTCAAAGGTATTTGAGATTCCGTATAAATAAAATAGATGGTTTTCACATAATGGAACGATAGATGTGTCAATTTGAAAAGTGTAACATATAGTTTCGAAAATTTGTCGTCAATGCACTGTGTTGTTGTAGCATAATCGGTTAATGCAATTTTCCTGGATAAGAAGAGATCCCGGTTCGAATCCCGGTAGCAACAACAATATTTTTCAATATAATTGATTTTATATTTATATCTTTCTAATGAATACATTTAATTAGTATTTAAAATATCACAGACCGTCTGTTCTGAATAATTACTACTTCACAATAAGAATGTCTTCTCCTTAATAGTTAATAATAAATTTATTAACTTTGTGTATAAACACTTGAGTATTATTGTTGAACACCAAATCGTTCATATGCCTCGAAAATCGATGAGTATGCATTCAAATATGTACGAATGTGCATGCCTATCTCCGAGGGGAAACGATGCGATGGCAGGTTGGTTAATTAGTTTTTAAACTATCTAATTAAAATGTGATTTAATTAATTTTATAACTTACACAGAAAACATCTATATTACTGGTAGAAAAATCCCATGGTGTCATTAATTATGAACTAAAAATTTGGATTACTTACTGCAAGAATTTTTTTGATGGCATAAATGGTCTTTTACTTTTTTATTTTATTAATATTTTTAATATTTACTGCTGAAAAAATATTGTGGTTAGTCTTTTCATAAAATAATCTTTGTATTTAAACGTGTGAGTTATACATAAAAAATCAACCGGTTTCTGAAAAATACTATTCCTTCAGCAGGGTGATTAAAAAACTAAACATAAACCACAAATTGTTGTCCAATGTTTCAAAAATTCAATTTTCAAAATAATACGACTATGATATTTTAAAAATAATTCAAATACCTGATTGTACTCAGTATAAAATTAGCAATGATGAAATAAAAGATTTATAGTATTTTTGTTAAGTACAAAGTTTCTCATATGATTAAATACGAAGTTTATTGTAATATATAATTGTATTAAAAATATAATAATAATTTTAAATCGATATTGATTCAAATAACATTGTAAATGGCAATAAAATACCCAGATAAGCATCAAAAGATATGTGTTCCTGATATCAAAGCGAGTTTTTTGTAATATCAAACATGGTTGGATAAAAATAATACAAGGTATAAAATTGAAACAAAAAATAAATAATACCTATCCTTTGTCATTGAAGTAATGTACGTCATGCTTTAGTAAATAAAGTAACCTTGAATTATATTCTATTCCCTCTTATAATATAATATAAGTAGTTTATAAATCCATCCTAGGCTGGGTATTAAAGTAAATATGGTATGTATAGTTATACAGTATTTCAAATCTTCTCTGTGTATGTTCTCTGTAAAAAGGACTTAGCAACCTAAATATCTACTTAATTATTTGTGTAGATTCGTCTCATCGTATACATGTGTGTGTATCACTAATATATTAACAATGACGTACTTACGACCAATTAGGGCGGACCCACCGCTTACCCAAGACCGTAGCGATAAGCTCAAGGCGTTACTAGGCAGCCGTTCGATAGCGCTCCGCATATTTACAGGACGATACCGCACAGCTGCTAAAACAAGATTTGCCCTCATTATCCCCGGTTGACTCACTTAATTAGTAAATAAATAAATACTATTTACAATACATGACATAAAGATAATATAAAATCATACAATAATACAATTAACGAGGCCAAGTGAATGGGCACTCCCTTCCGGGAAACGAGACGGCACAAAAGAAAAACATATATAAGCTCACCCTCCATGCACCACTGCCGACAGATTTAACCCACAAGAACAGTACATCGCAGATCATATTTGCAAACCCTCTAGCACATCCTGCCATGCATTCGTCAGAATCACGCAATGCCAGAGGATGTGCTAAGGCGTTTGCCTCAACCGGCTGCAGGTGCACTGTGGGTCCGGGACAAGCCCTAAGCGGGAAGGAGCTTTATATGTTTCATATTTACTGCAAAAACATTGTTTTTGATAATTTTTTATAAAATTACACAACACTAAACAATCTGCCAATTAAAATTGCAATTTTTTGTCTTAATTTAAAATGTGATTTCGAATACTATTGTTTATATGTATATCACAATCTGATTTATTTATATATTTATTTTTAATATATGTTTATTTTATTAATTTTAGCACACTCACTTTACTATATTACCGCAAGGTGGTACGGTACTACTAGCCATAAAAACTCATGGTACTTTCTGACTACGTGCAACAGCGACTCTTCACTTCACTTCACGTACTGACGTTGACCATAACGACAGCTTTCGAGTCGCCTTTGATTTGCGATACACAGTTCGGGCGCTTCGATTTAAACTGTAAAATTTTATAATACGTTTACTTCAAATAAGTATCTAATTTTAATCAGTATTATTTGACTGCCATTTACATCTAAATCACTATACACAGTCAAAATATTCCATACGCTTTGCAAAACAAATAGGAAGGTAACAGATGAACTATGGGACAGTCGAAACTAACGCCTAAAATCGAAGGTCTTCAATACTTTGTTTATCTAGTTAAGCCGTGATTCCGCGAACGCTCTCTGTTCCTGATGCTTTCAACACACCCCTCAAATATTTTCTTTACTACCCTCTCCCAGCTCATACGTTCCGTATGACCAAACTATCTCATCGACCCTATCTATCGCTCCTAATTTTTTTTCATAACTCTACTTTATAGTGTTATATAAAAATCTGATAAGCGAGAGAGCGTTAATTGTTAGAAGATTCATAAAAAAAGTGAACGAAATAAATTTCTCAAATTGCCGACAGACAGCTGATTTCAATAATTATTTCCTGTTGCATGTTACATATTCTAATGGTCAAACGCGACGTCAGCCATCAAAATACCGAATTTGTAACATTTGAGACTTGGGTAGATATAATGGTGCAAGTTTATTGTAAGGCAGACCACAATTCGGTGTTGACGGGGTATTCGCCCGCGGGGGAAGTTCTAGGTATTACCAAATCTGCCCGGCAGCCTTAATGACTCGTAATATGACAGGCAGGTTTATAACTTTCCGTACGATAATTCTCACTGCATCTGCGAAATTGAAAGTTGAAGTAAATAATCACACAACAATTTGGTCTTACTTGACTGAAAGTAAAAGTTCTTTTTCCAGCATCTACGAATACATTAAATTTCTAAACAATTGAAATATGAAAATAAATTAAGATAAAAATGTGAGACGGATCACGAAAAACGATTGGAATTTATAAGACGATTTGTCTTATCCAAAATACATAATATTAAAAATAAACAAGCTGTTCGTTTGGAATCGTCTTTTTACTGTGAAATTATTAAACAAACGCAATAAATACATAACAATCAATCATTTTAAACAAAAGCATTTGCGAATCTGTCACAATAATTTTGAATGTGATTTTATCGAAATATTTACAATACAAATAATGTTACAAGTGTTTATAAAATTGTTAATTGCAAATAAATTAAAATATTTCTTGATCATTTCTATTTTATATTTAAATAATATTTTTTGGTTACTATGATTCGACTATTGTGCAATTTAATTTAAAAAAATCATTAAATTTTTGTTTTTTACATTTAAACTACTTAAACTTTACGTTTATTGGAAACTTACATAAAATATTATAATAATACGTTTAAACTTATATTTGTAACATCATATGATTTAAGATTCTTTAATTATACTTACACTTTTAGCATTAAAAAAGATTTCTTTCAAAAGTATAACAGATTAAGCAATTGTACGCTAAAATTTAAAAAAACCATCGTAGGGTTACAATGGTTAATTATTTTATTATAATATAATATTTTTTCGTTAAAAATATACATGATCAAAATATCATTAAAAATGTTTTCAACACTACACTTCCTATTAACCGGACTGCATGGCATGTATTGAGACATCTAATAAGTCTATATATTTAAAAAAAAAGATATTTTCTCTAATTTTTTTTGTGAGTTATTATTATTAATTTATGTCATATATATTATATTATATACATAACTTATATGTATATATATGTTTCGTACGGGAAACAAGAACTGTTTTAGGGTGGTTTGTGTTTCCGGACAGCCCTGGCTCCGGCCACGACTCTACTATTGCAGCCTGGGTTTGTATTGTAACGTAAAATGAGGGGGGGTGTATGGTGAGGCGCGTGAAGCGCACTGATTCCATCCCACCCCCGGAAATCCACGCATTCCACCTCAACGAGGTGAACGCGCTTTTCTCGATTAATGCAGCCGAGCGGTGATCGGTCTGCTGGCGCGCCGTTACACAATACACGCCAACTCGTCTCCTCACATAGGTTGCTGATATTCGGGATAGGAACCGGGAAGGTTGTCAAAGAGAAGTCTGGTTGTATAATTTCATATATTGTAAACACACAAATAACTTACAAGCTATAACTTAATTGACTAAATTATTCTAATACTTAAAAGCTATCTTACAAATAATCTAAATCTAGGCTTAATCTAAACCAGCCATCCTCGGGGTCAATGGCTCCTGGATCCCCGCCACGCGGTACCCGGTGCCGTCCCTCGACCCCTCCTGATGCTGTGTGAGTACCGGACAGCCGTCACCGAACGGTATCCCTCCGAGCGTGATACGTCCACCTGAGCGCCCTACCTGCTCCTGCAGCCCTCCTCCCTACTCCCGGCTGCTCCGTGGGCTCTTGATACGCTGGATAGGCGTATCCACCAGAGCGGCCCACACTTTCGACAGCTTCTGCAGAGCTTGTGTCTCACAGACACATAGGCTGTCATCAGCCTCAGCATCGTCCTCGATGCTCCGTAGGTCTGAGCACCATCGCCGCGCGGACTCCATCCGTGCGGGATACCTTATTGCCAGCGTGCCCCACCTACCAGCAGTCCTTCTCCCTACTCTGACTGCACCGTGAGCTCTGGGTGTAACACACCCTCCTGAGTGGCCCACACACTCAACAGCTTCTGGCAAAGCTACTGCGTCTGACAGACGCACAGGCTGTGCATAGCCTCAGCACCTTCTGTGACGGTAGCCTCCGAGCGCCCCGCAAGGCGGATCCACGGCGCCCTCCTCCAATCCTTCATGATGCTCTGTGGGTACTGGTTACAAGGTGACCTCCTGAGCGCCCCACCTGCTCGGGTCCTTACGGACGTCGCCAGCCTTAGCCTTGATGCCGAGGCACCTCGAGCTTTCGGAGTCAGCGTTGTCGGGGCTAAAGCCCTTATTGTGCTGACTCGATAGCCCTCCGCTACCTCCAGTTGGAGATATCGGCCGCGGATGACCCTCCTCCTCCGGTCTCTTCCGCTACAACCGATAGAACGTCTCAGAGTCCAGCGACTCACCCCCACCTCGTCTCCTCGGGTTCGTCCGGTATACCAGTTATGACTATAACTAGGGTCCAGCGACTCCCCCCATCTCGTCTCCTCGGGTTCGTCCGGTATACCAGTTATGACTATAACCAGGGTCCAGCGACTCCCCCCCATCTCGTCTCCTCGGGTTCGTCCGGTATACCAGTTATGACTATAACCAGGGTCCAGCGACTCCCCCCCATCTCGTCTCCTCGGGTTCGTCCGGTATACCAGTTATGACTAAAACCAGGGTCCAGCGACTCCCCCCCACCTTGTCTGCCTTCTCTAGGATTTGCTGGGCCTTATATACCCAATTTATGGGTTCCATCTCTTTCTCACTCAAGGGCAACCCTTAGGGAGAGATGTCCTTTTCCCACTTATTGCTTTTAATAGCATGTCAGCTTTCTCCTCTGTCGGCCTTCACTCGATCCCAATTCCTGGTAAAAATGTCAATATTTAGCGAGGCCAGATTTCTAAAAGAATAACATCCCTTTAACTGCCGAGGTCGTCGGGGCATGTTTTAACGGTCTTTCAAACATGGGCTGTTGTGTGCGGCCTCGCACACCAAATGACGATCCCAACGATTTCTCTTTTACCAGGAATTTTAGATCTTGCAAACTTTTGTTACAGTATGGTCCAAGCGTGCTTCTGTTTGGCCTTAAGTGCCCGCTGGACGGCGCGTATGATACATGATTCTTTGTCCAACTGGGGCTCGAGTGGGAGGATGAAACATGTATCCAATCCTGTTGCGACTCCGGCCGCGGCTCTGCTCTTGTGGGTCCGACTGAGGCCGTCTGGGGTTGCAAAGCCCTAGCACGCTCTTTATGGTTGTGTCCATCCAATGTACCATGGGTATGGCACTCATCCAACATGATTCGTGCCTCCAAGCCGTTTTCCGCTGGAACAATCTTTAACCTGTAGTCAAATGTTATTTCTCTGGCTATTGTAGGTGCAATCCCTGTTCCTTCCTTTTCATTGGCGATGCGCGCCTTCTTGCGTGTTTTCGCCCACTCTTTCTTATGTGCAGCGCATTGTCTTTTTGCATGAGTGAAAGCCACTGTCTATCTTCTGTGGGGTGCTCGCATTCATGGTGTGAGTGAAAGCCATTGCATTTGGTTTCACTCCTTCGTTTGGCAGCGTAGCGAGATACCCTGTCTGCTCTCTAGTTCAATCACGTAATGGTGATATACCTCATCTTTGCGAGTAAGCGAGAGCGCTTATCTGCGCTTCTGCTCGTGGCACATCGTACCGTCGCCGAACTTGTAGCTAGCAGGGATATCGTGGGTTTTTTATTCGTTTATTCTCATTACTGCCCGCGATATCTCATATGTTACGAAGTGGGGCGATCCCCGTGATTTATTAATTAAATATTAAAGGTATAACCATTACACGAAATTCAATCTGTTCGAATGGCATTTTTGAATATACATAGCGTCTATCTACGGGAGATCACCTCATAATATTTCCGCAATTACTGGTTTCCCGGGTTCGTGGGAACCTCGGGATTCATTATCGTTTGGGTGGTCCTTTTCAGGGGCCCTTTTCAGGGCCGCATACCGGCGTAGCTCTCGTGAGCGAGATCCTGTGCGGCACAATATATATATATAAGGAAAAATCGGGATAACCGAAAAAAATCATAATTGACAGTGAAAGACATGTACATACAGTATGAATAATTTTTATTTGTCTGGATTTACATATAGCTTCAATTTTAAAATATTTTTTATTAAGAAATTCAATTATCGATTTTTGCTCAAAGCTAGCTGTTGCGAAAATAATGGACCAAATATTGGCTGTCTACATGATCGTCTTTGTATGAACCACATAAAAATACACTCTTCAACTTCTTAATTTCCTGTTTTTTTCATAACTTGACGCTCTGATGTTCTATTTTCTGACATTAAACAATTAGTAAACTTTATAATTTTTTCACTTGATTTTTTTATATCTGAGATCGTTGACGTTCCAACACCATATTTATTAGACAATGAACGTCCCGAGTCACCGAGTTTCAAAGCAATGATTATATCCAATTTGTCTTTTAATGATAATACAACACGTTTTTTTTTCGATGACATATTAAAAATAAATATTTAAATACTGCTCCAAATGGTTTGATTGATATCTATAACCAGCGGTTCATGTAACAACGCGTATTGTATCATCACAGAGGGTCCACACAGATCAGTGCCATTGAAATATGTAATTTAAATATAAATTATTTATGAATATTTTAAATTATATTTTTATTACGACGCAAAATGCATTAAAGAGTATTGTATTTTGAACAATTTGGATAATCGAAAATCCGGATAATCGAGGTCCGAATAATCGAGGTTCTACTGTATGTATATTATATATAAGTTATACACTAAATATGACTTATTTAAAACTATAACTTAGATAGGACCATTACACTTACAAGCATTATAAGAAAAACGGTGACCATTAAATACATTTTCCGTGTGCCGCAAAATTGCCTTAATACGGAAAATTCTTGCGTATATAAAATATATTTTCTTATATTCTTGAAGCCGAGATTACGGAAAAAATAATAGTGTTATTAATCATATAATGTGGGTAATTTTTAGGACATATTACCAATTTTCGACGTTTTAAAAATACTTTATTTTTTAAAGAATTTATTTACATTTGGTATGTTTATATCCATTTTATTACATCATATAATCAAAACATAACAACAAATCAGTCAGTTTAAACAATTCATTTTATGTTTACAAGTGAGACACGCTATTATTGATAAGCCATTTTTTTATCATTCCTTTCAAATTGGGAGAAAGCGTTGTTTTTACTTACATGCTTTGAGACTTCTGCTACTATTTATAATCATTATATCAAAAAAGGAATAATTTATTACTAAATTATATTTATATCGATCTTATTAATTGCTAAAGTTTTTGAATGTCGAATTTGCGCTGTCGAATTTTCGTTAAAAATGCCGAAAATATATGTTTTCACGGATATTTAATCTAAAATATGAATTAATATTGAACTGATTTACAGAATTAGTATATTAAATAAATAAGATGTTTTTAATGATTTTAAGAGAAAACAATGTTTTATTGAATAAAGTAAACATTGACGCAATGAAATATTTCGCTTATATATATAACACTGTTGTCTTTTAAACACTAGCTGTCGTTTAATAAATACTACGCAAGGATGAAACAAATAACTTAAAATACGGCTACGTGGTGTTTTAAAACATTAAGATAAAACAAAACTACAAAGATTGCTCTGACATAATAAATTTAAATTTAGAACATTGATTTAAGCAACCATCTCAATATATTTAGGTACTTTGTCTGATTTTATAATATATTATTTAATTTTAGATTAATTTAATATATTTATATAGAAAAACGTGGAAATAACTAGATACGAGTTATTTATAACACTTGTATCGAATGCGAGAAAATCAACAATTTTATTGTCATCTCTTTATATTCAAACTTTCCTCTCTCGCATGATTTACGTAACAATTAATGTCATCCATTATTTCTCTGATGAACTATTAGTCTCATTTTGAAAGTGTGTATTTCGCGCAGAATTTCTCGAATTTCAAACTAGAAAAATGAAAGCACGTAATTTTTGGGCTTAAGTGATGGAGTGTCAAGTTGAGAAAACCGAACATTTTCGACACATATCGCCTTTAATCGAGATTAAAATGGTCTCCAGGAGCTCAACTGGGAAATTCTGCCTCATCCATATTACAGTCCCGACCTCACCCCTTCAAATTATCACATTTTTTAGTCGCTCTCCAATCAAACGCGCGGTGTTACGTTCAACAACGACGATGACCTCATAAATTGGCTCGATAACTATTTCGATACCAGACCAGACAATTTTTATAGAAAAGCATCGATAAATTAGTTGAAAAATGTGATGAAGTCCTGAATAATAATTTTTGTTTAAAAGTTAATTATATAATAAATATTTGAACAAAACCGTAAAGACTCGTTAGACAACCCGATTATTAACATATTTCATTGGAATCTGTTAAATTTTAAAAGACACGAATACAATATTGGGGATTTATTTATTTTGCGGAATTAATACAATTTATGTTTTATTTTCATCGGCTATATTTTACTCAGTTTACTGTATTTTTTACCGTTACTTTAAAATTATATTTCTTTTATTTATAATTTACGTTAATTTTCTTCAGTTTTCCAAATATTAGAATTATGTTTTATGTAAAAAAGACTTATATGTACTATGTAATATTTTCACTAAAATAGGTTTTTTAAATATGTTAACTAAGTTTACTTAATTGTTTATATAATATTTTTATTCATTTTATTGTTATTTTATAATAATTTGTTGGAACCGTAATTGTATTTATATTATTGTATTTTTACTATTTATTAATACCACTACGTATCGTGTATATTTTATAAATGTATAATTAATTATTGTTTTCAACAAATTAGATGAATTGAATCTGATCAACAGAAGTAGATAAATCGAATCAAAGCAGAATCGCGTCCTTTATACAAAATTAATGAGAAAAATTATTTCCAGTTTTGAAGATTACATGTAATCTTCAAAACAAGAATTCATATAATATGTTCCTCGTAAATAAAATGATGATTGAATGCTTTATATTAAATTATTTTAAGAGAAGCGTGAATTCAGACAATTTCATGCTGCTTCTGACAACAGGAGGCACCTTATTTCAAACCTTAAGATCTGCGACACAAAGCCCCTATTGAAGAATCCCGCATTGTTTGATCTCGATAGAATAATAAGTTTGTTTTGAGCATTTCATTGAACAGTTCACCTTGTCCGTCGCCTTTCACCTAGACCTACCATCGCATAGACTTGCTGTCCTATCAAATGTCTGAAAAGCTGTCAAATAAACTTTGAACTCAAACTGGTCATGTTTCTGGACAAAGGTTGAATAGTTTCTATTCAGTTGCATCTGAGATAGAACAGCGGGTACAATATTAGGGCAATTCAGACACAACTAAAGTGTTAAGGGGATACCGAGTAGATATTGATTAGCTTCTTTGTGGCTTTCTGATCAGTTATATGATCAGATCAGATACCGGATTGAAAAATGGTTTTATTCACTGTAAAATACCAAGAATATAAATACTTTAAGCAATGTACATCGAAATTTAGTTTTCAAAAATCTACTGTACACCTGGTAAATACTATTAACCATGATATATAAAATATTTAAGGATCACTAATCAAAATTAGTATATATCCTTATCAAAAAAATACGGGATGATTTGATTGAAATAATCAATTTTAAGGAAAACACTTTTGTTGTGAAGTTTCATTTTCAGAACATAGGTTCTGTTATTTTTAATGCAAATTAAATATACCAACCCGAAAGATATACAGAAAAAATCTATGTGTTAAAAAAATAATTAGTTACTGAATAACTCTCTAGTTGATTAATTTGGTTTGTATTGAAACAATAATAATAATAATATATATATATATACGACAAACATATGAAGGAATAAGAGCTGATGGAATTTAGGATATTTAATTAAATAATATTTGTACCTCGTCCAATATGACTAACACTATATTGCTTAATGTATGTGCAATATAAGTCATAATAAAACCACTTTTGTAGTTGCATAAATAATGATTAATATTTGGCAAATGTAGACTTAATAATTGGCCATATAATAATATACGTTTTAAAAATTATGTTAAGTAAAATTTTTACTGATTTCGCTCAACTTTTATGCATGGCAAATTGTATTCGTTTTTGTGAGTAGCACATGAGAAATTAGTATTTTCATTAAACATGTGGAGGTCTATGGGCCTCTACTCTTATCGTCACCGCCCGGCGTTACTGAATGTACATTGCAGATATGGGTACGTGAAAGTAAACTCCCGACAGCAGTACGGACAAAAGTGTTAATAGTAAGTAGTTTTTCCATCATATAACCTGCTCTGGTTATATATACACAATACATTCTGCGATCATCAATCGGACACGTGAGTGGTGAATGAATATTGGGACACTACTATTCACACATTAAGCAGTTTCATTATTTACAGAACTTGCCAAATTCTTCTGATTTGCATCAACATATACCAACACGCACATTTTTGCATGGTCCTTACATTACACACGTTCATTCAACAGGTTTATATAATCCACTATAAGAGGTGAGACAGCCGTCTCAGATCTTCACCGACAGCTTCATCGGAGAACCATGAGAAGTATGGATCTCCAGCCTCAAAATTACTTACTTATCTTTTCAAAATATTTTTTACATTCATCACTCGTGGAAATTATAAAGGCTGCTCGTTTCCTAGAAAAAAAAAGTTACACAATGCAGTTTAGTTTAAGCACAAATATTTATCACATATGTGCACTCGTATTTATATTTACCCTTTATACAAAGCTGGCTAATCCAGGATTTATTTATACAATGCAGCGCGCACGGCCTTCACCGGCCGCTTGTCTCACTAGATTTTTACGAAAACGTCAAATTTGCTATCTTATAACACCCAACGCTACCATTGGTCAACGCGTAATATCTGTTTTGCCATTGTGAAATAAAAATGTGGCGTACATTTAAAAATAAATAAGCGACGTTCATTTCGTTACGTCACAATATTCACAATACTTTAACTAACATTTCCTCACACGCATCTGTCGATATCTCAATCCCCAAAAACAGGGCAATTAAAATCGGTTAAGACATCATTTATTTTGTTACAGCCTTGTTCAACCATACATTCTTGAATCGTTTATTACTACGCTACCAAAAAATAACATTCTAAATGTTGTAATTGTTGAATGTTTCTATTGTTAATAGCTGTGTTTTTCTTGATACCATAATCGTCGTTTTCTTAGTGAAAATTTAACATTTCTCGTAATTGATATTCAGTTATTACCACTATCGGAAAATCTAAACAAGTGTATTTATTATCTGTACTTTTATGGAAAAATTGAAGTAATATGACAGGTAGGTAGAACGAGATGGAGATCCCATAGAGACGAAGCTATTTTTATATTATATTGGAAATTTGGAAGTATGGGTATTACATGGCTCACCACCTGTCTTCGGGTGCCTTAAGTTATCACTTTACGCTAAGTGAAGTTCACCAATTCTACCCACAATTAACCTCTACATCTATCAAATTTTTGGAAGTTGTATATATGTTACCATGTAGGAGTATTTCAAGTACAACATTGCTAACGTCGTCTATGGTTTTTTGAAATTTAATATTCATTCCTCTGGAACGGCACAGATGTCACTAATAAGAATCTTTATTTTTATTAGAATTATGAAAGCTATATTATTTTTCTGTACATTGTAGGAGTTGATCCATCTACTAGGTGAGGCTGGACGTTCGTCACCGGTAAAACAGGGTAGAGCATGAAATTTACGTGAGTTAGACTCAAGATTTAGATCACTTACTCACCTCTTACTTCATCTGCTGGTCATCATCGGAGGAATGTGTAATTGGTTTCCAGAATGAAAGCCGACTTTAACATTAAATAAAATTAATATTTATTTAATATAACTTTTCAAAGATCCAATATTGATGAAATTCATGTTAAATTAAGCTCAACAATAAAATCATATTAGGTATAAATCAAAATAACTATAAAATTCCATACTACAATAAAATATACAAATTCACGAGTTTGTTGGAGAACGTCCCTGAGCGTTAATCAAACTTGTCTGGCATCAGCACGGTCTTCTAGCCCCATTCAAGGCCTTAATCAGGTCCTGGGATCCGATATGAATATAAATATAAAAAATTGGTTGTCTGTAAAGTCGGTTTACGGACGATAGTTTAACGTGACAACGTCATAAGAAAACATTGATGAAATGATTGCATACTTTTATGAATAAAATGGAATCATTTTTATTGAATTATCATTATTTTGTATGGATACGAAGAAGGAGTGAAATGAAATCGCAGCTGTAGCTTGTGCAGAAGTTCTGGATGCTGCAATACGCTGCCTGTACTCACGTTGTCTCTGCGCGTTCGATTTTGGAGCAGCGATTGTTGGCCCAGCGAATGGCGTTGCAGACGTGGATGCGGTAGCATCTTGCACCTCCATGGGTACATTACTCCTTGACGATAGTGGGAGATCCGTGAGATTCACAGGTTCGTCAGGTTGGTCTGCCATGGTGTGACTTTAGGCGGTTCTGCGAAAGAAATCGTTGATAATTTATTGTTAAAAGTATATTTGTTATACGTTAATCAGATTTTTAATATGCAAGAATTAATTACCTTTATTGCCGCAATTGTTGTTGTATTGTTGTAATATAAACAATGAAAACCACATTGACATTTCACTTCACTTTATAAACAGTTGTAAACAGATCACGTGTAGGTACTGTAGGTGTATAAGTTGTGTGCTGCCGCTGTCTCTTTTCTACTCAGACGCATCGACCAATCGAGTGGAAGAGAGATAGATGCGGCACAATCCGAACGGTAGGCCGATCGTGCCTCTCTATCGCTTATCCGCGCTCTCGCTCGCACGCTTGCCTTCGGCGTAACGCGACAAACGGGACAATGAGTCATGTTTTTTCGTGCGTGCAGCGGGCGTTCATCGATTTATAAGACGTTGTCACGTCAAAAAAATAATATATATTTAAACAACAGAAATAATACACTCCACGCAATAAAAAATAATAATTATAATATATTTTTGATGTAAAAAATTCAAACAATTCAATATTCGCTTAATATGTTAATCTAGCTCAAAAATTTAGAAATAACTAATAAAGCTGCGCAAGTGTCTCACATAATTGATAGCAAAAATTATCACAAATGAATACGAACTAAAAGCAATACTCGTCTCGCTTGTGTCGCGTGGTGTTCTAAGTACACGTCATCGTTTTGAGCGACGTGCTGCCAAATGTTTTCGACCACACAGCTCTAATGTTTGAAACTGACTGACACGCAAAAAAATCACTTAATTAATTTAAAATTGAAGCTTAATCTTTTACTTGTTTTAAGACTGGTATTTTAACAACAAAAAAATATGTTTTAACTTATTTTTTGTCGGTCTGCGTCCAGTATTAAAAATTGGCCTCCATTTTTACACAGTTCTCTGAACAGTGGCTAAACCAAAAAAAATTGATCATAATGCAGAATGGAATAGAGGCAAATTATACGAATATTATTAGTACACAGTTTTATTTATTTATTTAAAATTTCAATACATTTGTTATGGTCGCATCTCACGTGTGACGTTCACGTATTACGAATATTATTTTCGGCGCGAATTTTAAATTACTATTTACTATTATTTAAATATTGCTGTGCGGGTCGCGCGCCGGGGTAATGCATGCCCCTCCTCACCCCGCTCCTAACATGTATCCACAGTGGACGAAGGGTCGCTACCCCCTCCCCCGCGCATCGCCGGGTGGGTTTTGCCTGGCCGAAAGGACTCTCTCTCGCTCCACGCCTGTCGAACGCACCGGACCTGCTCCGAGGTGACGCCGGCCGCCAGCTAGCTGCATACCAACCGCCATTTTCTTTTGCCTTGAAACGAAGCCTCCAGGAAGCTGCGATGTGCCTCCAAGAAGGCATCCGAGGACCCCGCCTATATACGAGGCAAGTGGCGGATATTCCTGCCGCTCACAACGGAGGGCCAGAGGCCGCCCACCACGAGACGACCGAATGCGGCCATGGAGACCACGTGGCGGGCGAGGCTGCTAAGACCGCGTCCTTGAACGGGACCAGGGGCGGGCCACACGTGGCCATGTAATCGGCCACAAATGGGAAGAGACTAAAGTGAGTGGAAAAACAATTGAACAATACGTGCTCCCCCGTTAATTAAGGTTAGATATAAGTAGCAATAAGAATTTTCCTTTTTTTTTTTGCATTATTATTGTGTTGTAAATAAACGTGTGAATTTGTATATAGAACTCTTGTTAATTTAATTTAGCCTCCCGCCACCTCCTTGTGATTCACATTTAATATTGATTACGCAACGACCACAACGTTCCGTTCATATCACATTCAATGTTTCATGTATTCCCTGCCCACCTCACTAGATCAGAACTCGTATTGCAAAGACAGTGTTTTCTCTGTATCATTTACAAGAGGTTGGCTACAGTGGTTCAAGCAATACGGATATAGATATATACACTGTTGAACTTACTTACTTACCATCACACCGTTTCCCCGCGGGGGTAAGCAGAGATAATAGAACGCCCACACTCTTCTGTCCTGACACACAATTCTCGCCTCATCCACATTCATACATCTTCTCATACAAACTCGCCGATTATTGTGGCTTTTAACAGAATCATCTTCCAGTATCTGGTTTACCTGGACATGCAAAGTCTTCTGCGGACGTCCTCTACTTCTGGTGCTATCAACACTTGCGTTATATATCTTTCTTACCATTCTCTCCTCATTCATTCGTTCCATATGACCAAACCACCTAAGTGATCCTTTCTTAATCTTAATAAAATAAAGTAAGTACAGCAGTTATGATCGATCATTAAGGCTGTATATACAAGGTAATGAACATGATGTATAAAAAAATATAAATAAAAGTAGAGTAAATTCATAGATATATTTAGTTACAGAAACTCAAACAAAAAGAATGTAGATAAATAAAAACTTATCTACCAATCACCTCATAATATGAGTCAACAGTAACTCCGAATACTCTCGACTCACCTCTATTAGTCATTTGGTTATTTATCCTTTCCGTACAGGTAGAGATATTTGATTTCATTCATTTTTGTTTGCAGTGAGGAGTCTAAGAGCCAGGAATACACTGTCTATTAAACGATAAGAAGTAATTGGTCTTCTGTCTTTTATAATATTCACACTTTCGTGAGAAAAAAACCAAGTACAAGCAAACAGTAGTTTAGTCATTCGAAACTGGAAAAAATTCTTGCCTCACTTTGTGGCGATGGTTTGTTCCTTAAGTCGACATATTAATGGGGTACCACTGAGATTGATACTATTAAAAATGCTTTCATGCGTTTTCGTAATACAAGTAAGAGATGATTTTTAACATTTTATAATTATGGTGGATTTTAAAAATTATTAGTTCACGTTAGCGCTGAAAAACGACCAACAAACAATGTATTGTATACTGATTTTGGGTTTCTATATAACATGAGTTTTCTATATATTCTGACGCTAAAGCATTGCTTCCAATCAAAATGCTAGAATTAGAAAATATATTAATACATGTATTGAAGCCATAAACATTGGACTCTTTTTTCGTTTATTATTCAATATTTTATTATGTAAAAAGGGTCATGAAAACAAATGGTCCAAGTCAGCCTCGCTATATGACAAATGGTAAAAGTATTGAATTTTGAATGTTTAAGTTAGTAAAATTTCAGCGTGACAGACGGTGGCGAATATTCAAACGTTTTCGGTGTATTTCCTAAATTATTTATGTCAGTACAGTAGTGTAATAACGTAATCCTGTTTGGAATTCAGCCAATTGAGACAAAATACCTAGTAAATGTCGAGAGGGTCATATTCGGAAGAAAGGTCAGTAAGGTGGACTAAACACGTAATATAATTTTTAGAAATTAAAATAAAAATAATTGTGGGAATGATTTAGTTTTGTTTTAAAGTATAATAAATCCAATAGACAATTTATTATTAAGGAGAACACATTCTTATTGTGAAGTTGTAATTATTCAGATCATAGGTCTGTGATGTTTAAAATACTAATTTAATGTATTAATTATAAATATATACATATAAAATCAATTTTGTCGAAAAATACTGTTTTTGCGCTATCTCGGTAGCGATAGATTGTATATGTATAATATATATTTATAATTAATGCATTAAATTAGTATTTAAGGTAATTTATTAACTAAATTATATCAGAGGAATTGAGACGGCATCTTTGCCTTAACAAAGAAAACTAGAACATGTTTTAAGAAATTGTTATTTTAACTGAAAATATTATTTTCCGTATTTAATGTAATTTTTTTTTGCAGAGTTTGGACCGACGAGCTTCGAATGCAGTTGATTTTATCCCAATCGCACCATAAATAGTGAAGTTATTGATGATCGAACATTTAGTTGTTGTGTTCTCAGTCACTCCGTCTGACGAACATGCGATCGACGCTAGAGTTAAACGCGTAATGTCGTATACCATCGGTGGAATATGTACTTGTATAGCGCGAGTTACAATTATATTTGTAGTTATTTGTCAATCGGGAGAGGCACATTACCACCAATATTATTAACTTGGTGTTAGTTTTGAGAATTTTTATGCCAAATGCCATGTACTAGCTGGGAATTATCTTCAGATTCAAATCTTAACAGATGTAAGCAGTGTTAGATTGAAGACTGATCTCAACAAAATATCAGAAAATCTGTCTCATTGTGTCATCGGTGTATTATGTTCCTTAAATGTCTAAGTTAATAGAAAATAGAATAGTGATATATAACTAAGTTAACCATTTAGGATCATACTAGTTTATGTGTTTTTTGAAAATAATGTACACCGATATGTTAGTTTGTGTCAATTTAGTTGAATGTGCCGCTAACGTGTCTGTTAAAAGCAATGTTATTTTTATATTATTTAATCAAAATATTTATGTTTCTTGTAGTTCGGTAATAATATGCTGACAAATTTATGCTCGTAATTAAATGGCAATCTAATTAATATTGTTTGTTCGTAATACAAAGGTTTTAAATATCTAAATCACGTATTATAAATTTGTATTCTGTTAGTGTAGCGGTAACAGATATGACGCCAAATACATACCATACACACAACATACATCGTTCGCGATATTCTTATACACATTAATTAACGCATGCCCGTCTAGGACTTCTAAACTGATTTAAACGAATCTGTTTTATTAACCATTACCATACCATGCTAAAAAATACTCTACGCAGCCATGCTGTCAACTCGTGTTACTGCAAGAAATTTGAGTTTTTTTAACGCTTTAAATGGATTTAAAATAGTTAATGTCACAGTTACTATAATAATAATAAGAAATAATAAATATAATAATTAAATACGTTCATTTTATTTTCAAATATTATTCTTGAAACGCATTCGACAAAAGAGCCATCTAACATGATCTTCATCTATATCTCTCATCATTAAAATTAATGTGTGATTTTTTTCACGTAGTAAAAGTGGTATTTTTAACGCAGATAGCATGCAACGAAACCATTTTATATAGCATTGAATTCAAAAATGATTCTTTTTATTATGATTCGCTTTAGATAATTGGTTTTCTACTACTCATTACTAAGTGAAAATTATTTTTTTAGGACTAGGTAAAATGTAAGTTTTACATTGTGCATATTTATAGAAATACGATTTAATTGGCTTGGTAGACCTATGTTACTGCATGGCTAGGGAAAGGTTAAGGATGATTTTTAAACCCATCCGATGACGTCACCTTTAAATAGTGCAACATTACTTTACTGTGATTAAAACCTTTAATCAGGCCTATTCTCAAAATTGAAATATTGAAATGAAGGTGATTGTTACATCAACCCTCAAAAATAGACAGATAGTTTTGACAGATTATGGTACGTTTATCTCCCTCACTCCCTCACTCTCTCTCCCTCTCTCTCATTCAAATATAACACTATTTTTGAGGGTTGGTGTAACAATCACCTTCATTTCAATATTGCAATTTTGAGAATAGGCCTGATTATTTGCTTTGCAAACGATTGTTAGGTACACAAAATCATGTCAGAATAATTACAGTAAATTTAAATAATTATTTAAAGTACATCACCAAAACAATGTTCTAATTATTACATTTTTGACAATAGATTTCTTGGTTTATTATTTTGAAAAAATAACATTAATGTAACATTTCAACGAATACTTCTTTCTAACGTTTTCTCTAACGCATTATTGTAAATAAAACTTTATTTTAGAAGCTGTGAGATGAGATGTAGATTTTTGTATTCTGTAAACAAGTAGATATAGTTTTAACATATTACATTATATCAGTAATTAAGACTTGTTCTATATAATTGACTACATTTCAGTCATTATTGTTAAATTACTTTTTTTGAACAATTAATTTTTTGCTTTAAATGTTTTACATTTTAAAAACATATTTATGGCAATCTAATAAACCTCTGAGTTGGTATATAAATACGCGGTCGGTTATATAACTTAACTGGCCTAATATAAGTATTCAGCTCATTTGATTTACTTGGATGGCCATTATTTGTTTCTTCGTAAACCCACTAGATTCGCATTCATGAAGCATTAACAGCCTCACTGCCGTATATATTGCAGAACTGAATTATGGTATGCCTGGATAGCTTTTTGGACCCAAAAAAGTTCTGCATCATGAAGAAGGCAAGTTCCCTCTCTTCGAAAAATCAATTTGTCTGAGAGAACGTACAAATTTGAGATTACAGATGTAGTTCAAAAAATCTGCTAGGTCATTTTGCGAGGGCCTGGACACATCTGTCGAAGAGATGATTGACCTAGTGTGAAGGACTTCTAGTGATAGAATAAGTGTTGAGTTTCTCTAAGCTCTTTGAAGTGATTATAATAGTGGTGGTTGAAAAGAGCTAAAGACTGAAAATAGGAGAGATCTTTGGGAGAGACTTAAATCTAGTAGATTATGACGTTGCATTCACTTATTAAAATATTTTCTGGTGATCTTGAATATCTCAGTATTATATATATACACAATATTATTTTTATTGAATATAGACATACTATATAGATAAGGAAACTAAGATGGGCTGGCCACATTCAAGATATCCTAGGAAAATCCGGCAGAAACAAGAACCACTAGGCAGCCTAACAATCACATGAATGTTAACAATCCAGGGAAGAAAGATTGCAGCTATCAGACAGGAGAGCTTTGGCTTAGGAAAGGGTTGCCGAAAGAACTTTTGTATTGTCGGTAACATAAAGGATGACATCATTTGGATACAAAACATTATCCAACTGACGAAATTGAGATAAACGCATGAAATTTTAAAATAGATAATTATAAAGACATACATATAAAATCAATTTGTCGAAAAAATATTGTTGTTGCTACCGGGTGTTAGAATGCGAAATTACCTAAAACAATATTTTGTTCAAAGATACAAAAGCACTTAGTCGAAGTAAAGGACGGACGGTAATAAAAACTCGGTATTGTTAGACGCAGGTGTACAGACGCAGCGAGGGTAAAGAAGTGCGGCGAACGTGACTTAAGTCACGTGGGAAAATACACCTTAAAGGATGCATCACCATAGTTGAGCAGTCTGGACAAATTCTCCGCCGGGAGAAGTGGCTCCACTAAAGATATCGTCTCTAAAAATATCAAGCAAGCGCTTTATAGATTGTAATTCCGGGAAAAATTTAAACTGTGCGCCTCGAGTTTAAGCTTAGACTGTGATGTTCTCTGCGTTTAATCGTTGATCTGAAAGTATCAAAAAGAGTCCCGCTGGGTCTATAAAAAGTTGATAAATATAATTGGTGTAGTGAGAACAGACTGTCGCTATAGCATATGAATATAGCGTGCAGAGTCCCGGTTTGCATGGATAATTGGGCATCGTCTTGTCATCCACTACAAGCCTGAACTCCGTCACCCTACGCTGGAACCGCAAGGAGCTGATCACACTTCATCTCCAGGATCCAGGACCATCCTAAAAGGTAATCCCTTACGTGAGGGACCTGAATAATCTACATCAGACAAGCGTTAACATAGACAATTTGGCAGAGAAATTAATGCTGGCATGATGAACACAAATGTTTAATGTTAATTTTATTGTAATTATTTTTGAATAGCTTTATTTATAAGTATTAAAGTAAATGGCTCATTTTCCACTTTTAACACATGCAAGTATCTTATAAAATAGATTATAAATTTTCTTATATAAAAATATTCTTTCATTTCATAACCATTTGACTTGTCAATATTTAAAATAAAAGAACCAGTTAGGCTAGATGCCTCCCCCTAAACATGAAGCCGAGGAAGAAAGAAGAAATTACCTAACACGGGATTCGAACTTGGATCTCTTCCTATCCGGGGAAATGCATTAATCTATTATGCTACATCAATACAGTAAGTTGACGACAAATTTTCGAACTTATATGTTGTATATTCAAATTGATACATCTGTCGTTACAATATTTTTTTGATAAATTGATTTTATATGTATTTATTTATAATTAATGCAATTAATTTGTTATTGTAAGTTGTATGTTAATGATCTACATAGCAATTGAGAGAGGAGGTCTGAAAGTTTCGAATCGCACTGCTAGATCGCTCATAGTTGCGCAAATGGCCGCTAGAGTGCTTGCTTGTGAGTAAAAAGGCTACTATGCAGCACAAATACAAGAAATGAATACCTCCAAATACAAATAAAACTCCAAATACTGCAAATTAATTGGAAAATAATAATGAAATTTACAATGGTAATGGTAATAAATATCCACATTAACATTAAGATATTATAAAATATAATATCATAATTCCGGGAAATTTGATTAAAAATCCTAGCATTTTGTTGGATTTGGTTACAGCACCTTTCAGCTGATTATGAAATATCGATAATTCTCTATCTATTGAATGTCACAAGCCCTGGATTAAATTTTTCCTTTATGAGACATGATCATGTTTCGTAGGCAAATTACATTTTTGAAATATTTTGGTGTCTTCATTTTGTATAAAAAAATAATTAATTTGATCATTTTCTAAGCCAAGAAAATAAATGGATTCAATAGGTATGCGCTAATAAAGAATAAACTAAATATCATGAGATAAAAATGTTACTGGATGCTTATCAAATAAATAAAGAGATTGAAAAGAATATATAAAAAAAAACGTTTTTTCCTTTCTCATCCATTGTCCATTTGAATAGACATAAACAGAAAAATATTTTCTAAGCTTTTAGGTAGGAAATTTTTTTTCAAGTTTCATATTAAATAAATTTAAAAAAACCTTAATGTTATTCTCATATTTAAATTTATACAAAATGGAGTTTAACGATGCGGATTTTACGTTTTATAAACAATATTGTCTAAATGCTATCCATTTCTCCCAAGACACTCTTGCAATTGGACTTTTAAATTTGCGAACACGCGAGAGCAAAGCGTCAGTTCAATGGCAGATATTTTCTTGTAGGGCCTGAATTGTTCGAGGATTGTCGATGTAAACTCTGTCTCTGTCCGGTTATCGAGGTGCCCAGGATATGTCTCCGTACTTGCTGATTAATTTATTGGGAAAAATTCCCCTCAAGTTCTCCATTGAAACTCTAGCTGTGTGTGGAGTGACCCCGTCTTGCTGAAATTGTGTTCTGTTGTTGAACCCGTTGAAACAGCTACAGTTGCGGTACCAAAAACTCGTCGATCATTCGGCAATACACCTCAGCGGTGACTATTTCTCACTGGTTAAAAAAATAAGAGCCAATTATCCCTAACTGTCAGGTGACAGTGTGGTATGCATAAATTGTACTCCACACTGTCGTTTTTGAATAATGCAAATGTTTTTGATTGCGTTTCCTTGGATTATCAGGATACCAGTATCTCGTGTTCTGTTTATTAACTTAGTCATTGATATGAAAAAGTACTTCGTCAGTAAACAATACCTTTCCAAGCATTCGTGCTGTTCCAAAACGTTCCAGCATCTTTTTTGCGTAGAGAATAGAATTTCGTTGAGAAACTGCTGACGTTGATGGTCCCGGAAGAGTTTGGTTAACCATTGTTCCTTTTTGTCTGAACTTTTGAACCCGACACCAGATAAGTTGCGCGCTCGGCCCATCACTTACTCGTCGAATATTAAAGTGAGTACGAAAAACGCGCTACCGACCAGTGACTCATTGCGACTGGCAAATCAGCAAATCACGCGCGTCGAACAATATCCCTCCCGCTTACCCCACCCTGATGGTTTACGAGCAATTACAATTTAATCGTGAAATTTTTCTTCTGAACACCCTGTATTAAGGTTTTGAAATACCCGATTGTATTTTTTCATCGTGTTGGTATTATCACGTCAGACAAAAAACGTCCGTTCCGATTTTTCTCTATAACGCGCTATCTATAATATTTTGCGATTATCTATGTAAGCTGTGTCAGGAAATTTTTTTAAAATACCAAGACAAATCGTTTAGATATAAATATTGTTTGTATTCACTAGAATTAATGGTTGAGAATAGCCACGTGAACAAGAACCAATAAAGAATAATTTTACTGATGACTATGACCCCGAGTCGTAGGATTTGTGATGATGTCTTATACCTCTTAAATTATTAATGCTTTGCCTAATTATTATATTTGATGGGAATGCTCCATTTCTTATTTTAATTATCTTTGTTGTTATTTAAAAATATGTATTTTTATATGGATGTATGATATAAAACTGAAATTTTTTATCCGTACCGTTTAAGGGAATTATCCTTTTCTTTTATATTAGAAAGATAATCCGATCGGTTTTAAAAGAAAGGATTCCTTGGAGTACCGTGTCATTTCAGAAAAAATCGGATAACTTATTCATAAGATGCGAGATTACCTTTAGCGATATCAAAAATAAAGTCATTTACGATGTTTGCGTTTCTGATATCGGTAGTATAAAACACGGTTTATCTTATTAAACCCGATAGGTTAATTGAATTTAATTTACCTGACTAAGTTAAACTTCCAACGACATGTGGAAATAAATTAATTAGAAAATCATTGAAATATATCACATTTGATATGGAAAGTGATCCGTTTCAAATGTATATAAAAGTGAAATTTTCCATTCCACCCGCGAGGGAATTCGCGGGCGGTTCCATGGCGCAGATGGAAAATTCAAAACCTAGCCAGGGACTAAATTAATTAAGTTTAAATAATAAATATATGAGAGATATTTCCAGTTCAAAACTGCAAGGTTTAGTTTCGTTTATAGTTTACACACTCAGCGCAGAAGCAAGGTGTTTATAAAACGTATTATTCAGAATTTTTTTATTGCGGCAATTGAATGAAGAGTTTATTTAGTGTATTTCTGTGTTACGAACGAGCAGAAGCAGCCCGATAGAGATGATATGACGTATAATATTTATTTTGTAATATAATATATTTGTTATTAAACAAATAATAGATATATCTCATAGAGACGAAGCTATTTTTTATTAATGGAAAAATATGGAAGTATGGGTAATCACAGGGCTTACGACCTATCTTGGGCTGGCTTAAGTGATCACTTTACACGACGTAACGTTCACCATTCCACCCAATCAACCTCCATATCTATCAAATTTTTGAAAGTTGTATATATGTTAATATGTGGAATCACTTCCAATACCACTACACTGTCGCCATCTATGGACTAAATTTGATATTCATTTTTCTTGAAACAACATATATGTCACAATGAGAATTTAATTATTTTTTAGTTAAAAAAATTGATAGATATGGAGATTGATTGGGTGGAATTGTGAGCGTTACATTGTGTAAAGTGATTACTTAAGCCAGCCGAAGACAGGTCGTAAGCCCTGTAATTACCCATATATTTCCATTAAATATAATAAAAAATAGCTTCGTCTCTATGAGATATCTATTATTTGTTTAATAACAGTGTCTTTGTAGGTGAAAATCTAGTAATTGTGTGTTCTTGGACGTATTAAAATATTGCTAATATACTTGAATTTGGTATGAAAACAATGTAAATTATACAACTATTGTAAATCTTTTGATTTGATGACACCAGCAACTTTTTGGTCTCTAAATAATTCATTATTGATAAGTGTCTAATTTTAAATATATTGTTATTGTGACATACTTGCAATTCTTTTAATTACACTTATGCACACACTCTTGATCTCATAAGTTGTATTCTAGTTTAATAGTTTTTAATCAGGTTATTAGTTAGGATTAACATGATCACACCTGAGTAAATTTTATGTAGTCTGGTTTAATTACAATGTTATTTGCATATGGCTGCAGAAGAACCGATAGGATGGACAAGACTTAGTCTGCACCTGGTTCTGACCAGGCTCCGCGTGCTACTCATCACGATTGCTTCAATAGTTTTAAAAACGTAATTTATCTAAAAAAATTAAATATTAATTTAGTTCAATTTATTATCCAATGATGACATTATTTTAATTCAACGTTATTTTTGTTAAAATTTAAAAAAAACATTTTTATAAAGCAGTTATTTTTATTAAAATCCATACTAAAGAAATAAATAGTCACAAGATTTTACCCCTAGCGAAAAAATTATAATCTGAATCATAGTTGTAAAATGTATTATTATTCAAATTTAATAAATAACTACACTAGCGGCATTAACTGTGAACACGTTCGCCGCAGGGGTAGGCAGAGAGAATAGAGCGCCACACTCTCCTCTCATGAATCACAATTATCGCCTCATCCACATTCATACATCTTCTCAAATAAGCTCGCCGATTGTTGAGGCTTCTAACAGAACCATTCTCCACTATCTGGTTTACCTGGTCGTGCCAAGTCTTCCGCGGACGTCCTCTATTTCTGATGCCATCAACACTTGCGTCATATATCTTTCTTACCATTCTCTCCTCATTCATCCGTTCCATATGACCAAACCACCTAAGTGATCCTTTCTTAATCTTACTCACTATACTAACATCAGCTTTACATTCTTTCCTTATTTCTTCATTCTTTACTCTGTCATAAATAGATTTGCCACATATACGCCGAAGTGATCTCATTTCCACTGCATTCAGTCTACTTTCGTTTCTTTTCTGCCAGCTTCAGGCCTCACTTCCGTACGTCAGTGTTGGTACCAGGATTCCATTGTGCACCGTTAGTCTTGCCTCGGTTCCTTTTAATTATTAGCAAATTACAAAGTACTATTTATATCTATTAAAAATGAATATGAATCATATATATATGAATTAAAAATACTGTTGTTGCGCCACCGAGATTCGAACTTGGATCTCTTTCCTAACAGGGGAAGGTGCTTTATCCAACTAAGCTACAGCGACATCATTTTTAGCGATAATTTTCGACCCCATATGTTACCTTTTTGATATTAATACATTTAATCGTTCCATCATTCGACAGAGCCATCTACCTTATTTTTACAGAATCTCAAATACCTTTGAGTAAACTGATAGCAGACGCCAGAATTATCAATTCGTTTTTATTAAATTTTGGACACATTTTAAATATGAATTTAATATATTAATTATAAAGATATACATATAAAATCAATTTTATCCCGAATTAATTCGAATAATTCGAATCCCGGTGGCGCAACAACAGTATTTTTCGATAAAATTGATTTTATATGTATATCTTTATAATTAATATATTTAATTCATATTTAAAATATCACAGACCTATGTTCTGAATAATTACAACTTCACAATAAGAATGTGTTCTCCTAAATATAATAAAAAATATTAAAAATGATTTAAAAAAAATATCGGGTATAAGCGCCCTACGTACACAATTTCTGAATTTTGGTAAATTTTTTTTAGGACCTAATCTTGCTCAATTTCGATCAATCACAGTTAGTGTGGGATTGTTGCGTGCTTCAATCAGGAGAGTGTTAGTAGCCATTATTGGTAGTTTCATTACATTTTTATTCAGCCATCGTCTTGGCAGAGTGAGGATGTGTGTACCGTGAATTGAAGTGCTGAAAAGTGCTAATATTGAAAAAAATGTGATTTTTAAATAGCATTCACTAAACTATTTCTTAGTGCTTTGGAAAGGTGGCGTGGTGCTTCATCATGCCGAAAGTACGTACAAGATGGTTCTACTGCACCTAGATTTCATCTACTATTTAAAAAATCCCTTACTGCAATAATCAGCTAGATTTTATCTATGTGTATGTGTAATTTTTACTTTTTTCTGAGGCGAGAAATAATGAAGTTCTGGTACTCTTTGTTTTTCTGAAGAAATTAGTGCAGATATTGTGCATTTAGTGCTTATCGCGAGTGCGTTTAAACTAATTAAATTTTCCAGTTTTTAATTGTACTTCGACAAATACCAAGTCAATTGATAGCCGAATAAATATGTTACGTCGAGCATGAGTAAGGTTGCCAATAGGAGTCAAGTTGAAATCTTCGCTGCAACCAATTAGGAGCCCCGAAAGTGATGTCATAATCGACTTTTGTTCAACCAATTGCCTATGTACAGGAATGGACTGGAAAGATTGAAAAATGAATGTGACAAGTGCAACTGGTAACATATGTCAGGTGTCAAAAGACAATTGACCGAATGGCTTATTCATGAATTAAATATAATAAGTAAGTAGTTTCGTTTAAATGATGCATTATGCTCTAGGGTCGCATCTGAGTCCTTGTGCATATTCGGAAAAGTCTGCAAAATAACAGAGATGTCCAGTCATCTCCGACCACTTTTGATATTGGACCAAGCTCTCCATTACTCCAAGAGTGCGAGTGGGAGGTACTGTGAAATATCACCTATACTTTAAACAATTTCATACACACGCCTCTGCCATGGCCAACCCATGAAACCATGGCAGGCGTCATCCTCGTGACGAAAGACAGCAGAAGAAGATTAGAATGGTATTTTTTCAAGTGATGACTGATAATGATTTTTAGAAAATTTAATTTAAGTTAAAATAATTTTATACATTGTAATGCCATTATGACACCGTTTTTATGATTTTTTTTATAAAAAAAATAATACGTACGTATTTTATATAATTTTCACATTTCTACGACCATGTTTAAGAAAGATTGTAATTTTCACTTCAGTTTAAATATAGTATTTTTTATTACTAAAGCTATTTTTCAAAGCAAACAATAACTTATCTTATGTTAGATTAGATCTAGAACTGTTGATGCTGAGTATTTACACATGCAACTCCAACCCCTGCGACTAAACTATGGCTCTATCACCGTAATTAATAAGGCACACAGTAACAAAGAAACGAGCCCATCCCTTCATCACTTAAAATGACTATTTCGCCTCGCAAAATTACATCTTGGGGGTGCTTAAGATATCTAGATCGAAAGATTGGGTCATTTATACGACTCCGTACCTTGTCGGTTAGTCGATGCCAGTTCTGTTGACTCCTAGCCAGGCCTTTCGCAGTTCTCGAGCAAAAAGTCCTCCAACTCATGAAGGACCCTCAAAGCACTCTGGTACTCTGCGTAGACCAAACACCACGGTAGTATATGGTCGTTGCTAGGCAAGTGACGTCACTCACTCGCCCATTCACTCTCTCTGCTATTAGGGGCTTTAGCTCCCATCGATTGTATTTAGCTTTCTTGGCTCTATTAGTTCGTTCGCGACAGCGCTATTGAGGGTCTGGACCCTCTCGTTGTGTCTCCTGCGAAACTCTCTCTCTCAAGGTTATGGTTCTCGTCGGCAAAGTGTTGATGCGCACCTTCTGGTAGGCCATATAATCTCTATCTCGTATTCCGTTTCGTTTGAGCACGAGAAAACCCAGTCAGTCGAGAGGTGTAACCCATGTGACTGAGCTTACTCTCTCCCATCAACGGACTCGTGCGATCGATTTGTATGATTTTTTTTTATATCTATGTTTGTACAAAAGTAATTATTCGCAAGTATCCTCCCCTTACACCTTCGTACTTGTCGCTGCAAGATCGGGTGATCATAAGCAGCTTGAGCAAGGGGATAATTAGAGTTGCGAAGGCGTTGAAGCCTAGGCATTCTATTTGAGGGTACGGAAAGTGAGAACGAGGGAAGGCCTAAGCCTCCTTTGATCACTGGGACATGAAAATACCCTACTGGTACGTCCTTAGGAAAGCAAGCATAGCCATCCACAGATCGCATTGCGTCGCGTCTTTCTGTCAAGCCTTTTCAACAATTCCGCCGTAATAAGTGACTAATGTGCGAAGTTTCTGCTGCGGTTTGAGTGAACCCTTGGTTATCCTCTCAAGATTTTCAGTTAACACCGCGTTTCTGTTTCCAACTATAAACAAAACTGAGGTATTTCCAGGTCTCAAGAATTGGGGTCAATTATAGAGTTTCTCTGCTCACACACAACAGAGTCTCCATCATTTTCACCTTCTTCTCTCGAACCGAAGCCGCATTGTCCAACTTTTTCTTGCGTTCAATGTGGTCAAGTTGTGACTAAATGACTCAATTGATAGCTGCAAGCCTGCAGATGTAGAGACAAACAGGCAGACGCCATCTGCGAAAGCCAGCGCTGTACATCTTTGGCTTCCCAACTCAAAGTCGACTTGGTAAGGAAGTTCCCTTATGACTGTGTCAATGATAACATTGAACAGGAAAGGGGATAGCGGATCATCTTGTCTTACGCTGTGCTGGACTGAGAGGGGCTGGGAAGTGACCCCTCCAACTTACAGTTCAGTCAAGACATCATCATATAGGGCCTTCACGTAACTTAAGAAACGTGAAGGAATATCTAGTTAATTTTTCGCCCGTGCTGTTAGAGTTTATAAATGTACGTTGGCGCTCTCCCTAACTTCCTAGCCAGTGTTACAAAAATTTAAACCTCTTCTTTCTCTTAAAATTACCTCGATCACCGATCGATGCCCTTAAGAAGGTGGTTGTGAGACAACTAAGGGCAGGGTCGGACGTACATGATGTGGTTAATTCTTTTTATGATGATGGTACTGTTCCGTAGGTTACCATATGTGCCCCATGGGCGATGTTTATTAAAAATGCTACCAAAACAATTATGCCTAATACTCTTACACACTAACATGAGCTTATACACTAAATACAATTTTTACATATCAACAAGAGTTTCTGGTGACAGAATGGTGGTCTCAAAAGAAACATGCACTCAAATAAAGTAATGATCTCAGAGAACGGTTGCCACTAACAAAAAGAAATGCGGTGTGAAATCCATAGGTGACTTACCCGGGGAGGCGGTGCCATCTCAGAAAGCTGGTTTGGTCCCTGGCCAAATAGGCGAGGTGTAGCGGTTGGCGGGCTTCTGAGAGGCACGCGCAGCCATGAGGAGAATATCGCTATGTGAATCTTGGACCCGAACGCCAGGTTTAAGCACAACGAGGCAAGCGCTATTCCTATCAGACGGTGCGTGTAACGGCAAGGATATTGTACTGTTTTTTTTAAATTATTTCGTAAGTATCCGCGCCACCACTATCTATTTAGAGCGATACGTTTCCACGCTAAAGATACGTCTACCCGTGATCCTTGACCTAGCGTGACTGGCCTTTTACTTTTTGACCAGCACGCGCATCCGTGCTTAGGCACGTGATTGAATCGCGCCTGCGCAACAGAGCTCAGATCGTTCAGACATTTAAGCGCTGATAGTTATAATTTGTTTCCTAACAACAGTTCTTTATAAAATTAACACAGGACTACTGATATAATAGTTACGGGCCTGAAACATAATGGCCCTTAAGTCTCAACTTTCTTTAGAATGAAGACAGTCCTTGCTCGTTTAAGACCTTGCGGGATCTTACCCGTTAATAAAAGGAGATTATGGACGATCCTGATGATCGACGACGGGGTCTTTTCACAATGTCTTGCGGTAATTCCTTCGGGACCCGCAGCGGAAGACACGCAGACTCTAGCTTCAAGATCCTCGTCCGCCAGCACTGGCTCGGTCATCAAGCCGCTAAGAAATTCAGTGGCTGGCGGAAGACTGAGATCATCTTGGTAGAGAACACTAGACTACCCAAAAATGAGATCTCATACCTCCAAAAATGCTTCTAAGAAGGGGTTTCAACCTTTTCTCTCTCGTCCTCCAGAACTTATCTTGCGCCTATGCTAGGCACAATTGCCCATCTAGCATGCGTTCGACGGTACTCACGACGTCGTCTATCATGCCTCTCCTATCTTCTGCTTCTTCTATCCTCATTGTTTGCCTCCGGTTGATTGTTTCGTGGACGATTTCTTGGCGAAAGTACCGTCGGGGAAAGACTTTTAAGAGCCATTCCATAAGAGGCTTCTTTATATCATTCCCAGACAAAGCTTGCTCTACTATACCAGCAAGCTCTGTACTCCGGTATCTCAAAACTTGCTGCAGTTTGTCGAGAAGACGACTGAGATAATGAATCAAACTCCGGAACACATCTTGTGGCGTTGGGTAATAATGAGGGATGTTCGTGATCGCATGATTGGAGGCTTAACTTAACTGGGAAAACGCGGACCTGATCAATATTGCAAGGAATCTCTAAGGATCTGTAGGAATTTCATCAAAATGTGGACTATGAGATGGGGTATAAGATCGTGTCAGCGAGAACGCGGACACTTCACTTTTCATAAGTCAAATTCTTAAAACAAACAAAATCGTGCGTAACTACATTGGCCTGTACCGTATGTGACGTGACTCATATAAGGTGTTCAGCAGAAAAATGTCAGATTAAATTAAAATTGCTCGTAAACCATCAGGGTGAGGTAAGTGGGAGGGGTATTGTTCGATGCGCGTGATTTGCGAGATTGCCAGTCGCAATGAGTCACTGGTCTGTAGCGCACTGCGCGGTTGCGATTGAGCTATATTTAAAGTGTACTTTATTGTACTCATTTTAATATTCGACGAGTAAGTGATGTGCTGAGCACGCAACTTATCTGGTGTAAGGCTTAAAAGTTGAAACAGAGGAACAATGGTTAACCAAACTCTTCCTGGATCATCAACGTCAGCAGCGACGCCAGACTCAAGTTCGACGTAAATTATGCGCAATCCGCGTAAATCGATAAGAAAAATTTCTTTACTGGAATAAAAAAATCACCAGTGCACGTTATTTTGAAAAATAAACTACAGTTTCACCCATATAAACTGCAAATCGTGTAGTTTTTCAACGAAAAGGACTATTCTTTACATGAAACCTTAGCAATAACGATGCTGGAACGTTTTAGAACAGCACAAACGCTTGAAAACATTGTTTATTGACGAAGCACATTTTCATATCGATGGCTATGTCAATAAACAGAACATGAGACACTGGTGTCCCGACACAACCCAAGGGAACGCCATCAAAAATGTTTGCATTTTCCAAAAATGACAGTGTGGTGTGCAATTTCTGACCGATTCGGCTAATTTGATCAATTATATACTTTAAGAATTGTTAATAATGTATAATATGTAAGAATGTAAGAAACAAATTAAATTCGTCCTTATTTTTTTATTCAGCGAGAGACAGTCACTGCTGACGTGTATTGCCAAATGATCGACAAGTTTTTGCTACCGCAACTGCAGCGGTTTCCCGGGTCCAACAGCAGAACACTATTTCAGTAAAACGGGATCACTCTACACATATCTAGAGTTTCAATGGAGAAGCTGAGGGGAATTTTTCCCAATAAATAAATTAGCAAGTACGGAGTCATACTCTGGGCACCTCGGTCACCGGACCTTACACCGTGCTACTTTTTTTGTGGGGATATCTTAAGTCGAGAGTTATATTGTCGTCGATATTAAATTGGAAAAATTTTTGCTGGACATCATTTACATCATTATGTTTCATCCAAGTCCTGTCATGGGAGAGTATACTTGATAGTTAGCTCTTTAATGGCTGTCTTGTACTCACTGGTTTCTTTACTTACGTACATAACACTTGATTATCTATTTGTTTGTAATGTTGTTATATACCTGTATTTAAAAAAATATATATAAAGATAGCACTTAAAAGAGCGCAGGATGGTTTTAATAAAAATCATTGTTCATTTTCGCAGTCTCTTAAATTAACTTTTGTTTTTTCTTATCTTCTTTTGTATTTATTTATTGTACATTTCGCGTTTCTGTAGTACCGTGTGTGGAACCGATAAAAGAAGTTGAAACATCTACAACGGTTTCGAGAGAGGGTGGGTCTTCCTCTTATAGCGGCCCCTTTAAATAAGATATTGTCGAATCGCCTCTGTTTCGTCTTCGCCACTAAGGGTTAGTGCGCGGAACTCTGGGTGATTCACATCTACGATTGCTCTGTGCAGAGCAATCGCATACCCCGGTGAGAGCCTCAGTTGCCTGAGTTCCGTGATAGACCGGGAGTATTGCGTGACTTTCAACCTAAGAGCTTTATTCATATGGTAGGCGGCCCCTTCACTGAGAACTTCGGCCTGCGCACTACACCAGGCCATAACCTTGTCGTCGGTATAACTTCCAAGGGAACCGGGTGTGACGAGGGGCGGTTGTGCATCAGCATCTATTTCCGCTGGTGCTCTAGGCTCAGACTTCGTTGCTTCGACCTTGTGTACTGCTCAACACAATTTTTATAAGCGGGGTTCTGCTTCATTTACTTGTTTGCTTCAATTGCATTTGGGTTGGTTCGATTGACTTGTAAGCAGCATCGGCATACCCAAAGTATTGCATTCATTTACGAGCAGTAAGGATTCTACTCTGGCATACAGCTCTTGGCTCCGTACACTCTGTTCTCTCGTGGCTCCGTAGATTTTTCAATTAATGATTAGAGAAAAACCACATTCCAATTGACTGGAGAAGGGTTGTTATTATGCCTCTGTACAAATACAAATGGTCCCGTATGGAATTGAAGTAAAAGTGTATATAGTTTAAAATATATCAATGTATTACATTTGTAAATTGGCATTAAGATAATATTTGTTATTAGCTTAATGTCATTGATTTAGTGCTAGTGGCTACACTGTTTGTCTGTCAAAAATACTGTTCTAAGTTATCAGATATTGAGCATTGGTTATATAAATCATAATACATTTTGCTAAATACAAGTAAGAACTTTTATTGAATCTTAGGACCAGACACATAATCCTATAAAGTGGTTAAATACAAATACAGAGTTGTATGTTGTGACAACGTAAAATACGTTCGAGGTTAGGTTAACCACGCCGGATTGAAAATACGTTGAAGAAGATCTTGTTCTGGTGATTGAGCAAGGAAGAAAGCAAAATTAAAGGAAACCAGAGCATGATTAAGCTGAAACAAGCTAGAAATTGGAACATTTGGAAATTTCAAACAACGATATTGTTACGTGGACAAGGTTACTTGGACAAAGTTGAAGGTAGGAGGATAAAATCTGAACTTGCTTCAGAACGAACCGATTATTGAGTCCAAAGATGCCAAGGCTCGGACATGGTTGGTTACAAGAATGACGGAAGATGTCATGTTGCACCTAATTTCCTGTGCGACTGCTTCTGAGATGTGGAGGTAACTTCAAAATATATACGAGCAGAAAATGTAAAGAAGTCTTAATATTTTTTTAATATAAATATGAAAACGACATGTCATTGTTCCTAACAAAGATTTAGGGTGCAAAACCAGTTAAAATAGCTGGGTGAAAATCTCTCCGATAAGTCTGTAATAATGAAGGTTTTAATGTCGCTATCGGACGAATACAGACATTTTGTCTCAACATGGGAGTCAGGTCCAGACAAAAAGCAGACTTTCGACAATTTAGTGGCCAGATTGTTAGTGGGAGAAGAAAGGATGAAAGAGAGGAATTTCCAGTTTTCCAGTTATGACATTTAATAATAATAATAGTGAAGCCGATTTGCGGTATAGGGTGGCTAGCATTTCCGATGTATGCATGGAGAGTACCATTATGAAGAGAAATGAAGAGAGAAATAGCGCACGTGAAATACAGCTAAACAGTTTTTAATTTGTTATTAGAGGTTTTTATGTTTCAGGTTACATGTGTTTAGTATCTTTGTGGACATTAATTAACAAGAAAGACATAATATTTAGAAAGAAATATAACATATTATATGCAAGCGTAGTAAAGTACGTCTACCTGAGATATGGAAAAAATTTTTTTGGTTTATTTACAAATTATTGAATCATATAACCAAAGGTTTATAGCCTACCATTAACCATTCCCTTACGGTGTTAAAATAAAAACGCGCGTTCCGGTGCTGTAAAGTCAGTGTACATATTAACTTTTGCGATTTTTAAGTCGGATAAATATTAATATTTAATATTTATTACTTATATTAATCATTAAAATAACAGTTGGTATATCAATTATGGTGTAAAAGTGCTAAAAATGAGAAAAAACATTGATCATCACGAACGACAGGATAAAGTCACATAAAACACTAACTCGGCCTGCGCACGCTCTGCCACTAAAGTTACTATCGGCATCCGGCCCCCGCACCCCGCACACTGCGCCTTCCGCACCACACCGCATGTACACATACACGTACTGACAAATTCACGTCAGGTTCTTCGAGAAAATATTTTATATTGTTGCGTATAGTAAAAAGTCATATATTGTAATTATTTTATCCATGATATAAATGTATTACGAAAGAATACTTAAAATATGAATTATGTCTTTAGTACACGTACAAAGATATTCACATAATTAGAGGCAATGCTAAATCAGAATATGTTATTTGGTTTTAAGAAATCTTTATAAATACGTGTATTGTTTTTATAAAGTTTTCTATTGTCCATGTTACTGAAGAGTTAGTTTATCAAGTATTTAAGTAGTGCATATAATAATTATTACATTTATGAAAGCTTTTAACTTTCAATAGAAGTAACCATTGAATGGCTTTCAAAACTTCTCTATTATATTTCCTAGCCCATACAATCTGTGACGATCGCTGTTGCATACAGAACGATTTTCAATGCAATAATAATAATTATACCTTGGAGCTGGTACCCTACTGCAGATATTATGCGAAATCCGTCGGCGGTAACCGTTAAATAATAATTAATGAAGAGCTTCCTTGAGAATTTGTGGAGACTAGCTTTGATTATTGAGCAGTTTTTGGTACCCAGATTTGGTCACATTCAAAGGCAGTATTCATGTATTTTAAACATTGCTGCAATTGAAAGTAACGCCCCACCACATTCCCATAACTGCTTTAAGAGCTGGTGCTCTTATATAATTTCTCTTTGCAAAGCATCTCGATTAAAATTACAAAGTAAAATTTTAGTGGGTAATATCTTAAGTTAAATATAACGGAAAAAATAATTATATTTTTAATATTTAACGCAAATATACGTTGTGGTTCATTTTAATAATAAAAAATTTCCATTAATTTTGGATCATTTAGACAGTTTCCACAACTTTTGTCATCGTAACAATTTAATTCAGGTAATAAATTTAATTTGAAAATATAATAATATTTTGACACACAATTTTAGTTACTTTTTTTATCATCCTGATATAGGTATTTTCCGAAACCGGTTGGTGAATATTCTAATAATTAGTTATATATAAATATGACAAGTGTGTACATATTTTCAATAATTTTAGTGCAGTATCAGATAGGAGAACAGTACAGTGAACACATGCTCCCTTAATGGGAATGGTAAAAACAAGCAAGAATGGTAATTCGCGGTTTTGAAATCACAATCCAGAATCTTATGTGAACCTACCACGAAACATTAGACCGGCATTTTATACAAATAATAGTATAGGAAATTTACTCATAAATTCTAAAGACAAAGATGATAAATTTAACAATTCTGGTGTCTATAAACTTAGTTGCAAGGATTGTGCTGCATTTTATATTGGTAAAACGGGTAGAAATTTTAATATAAGAGTAAGGGAGCATTTGAGATGTTTGAACAATAGTGGGTTTTCAGAATTTTCTAATCATTTGATAGAAAATGGTCATGATTTTGATAAAAAATTGGGATTGTCAATTTTGCATATAAACGGTGTTGGTCACAAATTAAATAATTTGGAATCGTTGGAGATAAATAAAGCGTGTAAAACTAATCAAAAAATTATAAACAACCAACTAAATTTAACTACGAGTCCCATTCTAAAATTTTTTCCTAAAAATTATTCGAGTAAATTTGTATTAAGTAATGATTTGAGTTGGATACTAAAAAAAAAAAAAAAATTTTTTTAAAATAGATTTTTTAAAAATAGATTCTGTCAAAGAAACAATATATGTTTTAGTTAGTTATGACATCCTGAAGAAGAAAATGGTATTTTTCGAAACCGGTAGATGTATTTAAACTCATTTTAGTGGTTAATAAAACAAAGATAAAAAATAAAAATATGAATCTTAACCACAAAGATAACATTGCTGATTTTAAAAGTACAATAAGAATGTGTTCTCCTAAATATGAATTAAATATATCTTTCTAATTAATATATTTAATTCATATTTAAAATATCACAGACCTATGTTCTGAATGATTACAACTTCACAATAAGAATCTGTTCTCTTAATATATGTATTTATATCTGTCGTTTCAAATTTATTCGTACGTGAATTTTTTATACACGATTTCCCCCGCATTCAGTCTACTTTCGGATTTATAATTTCACCAGTAGTCGCGCTTCGGTTGACAAATTCACTTTTGGCGATAACTGTGTCCAGAAAACCGTTCACTTTGTTTCCCGCAGTCACCCCCTTTCGATATCTGTCTCAGCTTTTAAGTCACTAAGTTGGTAAACATAATTCTCAAGTTCACATCACTCATTTACTTGTTCTATGAGTTCATAACTTATTAGGAGTTCATACATCACATAAATTATATTAATCTCTCTTATGTTATTTATTGAAAGGAACTTTTTGTGAACTTTATTGCATTAAATAACTCCAAAAATAAAAATTGAGTGATTTATCTAATCTTTGATTTATTTCTTCTCATTTTTATCTTTTGTCTGCAATATTGTCGTCCTTCTCTATGTATCGGGTTAATAAAAGCTATTATATATAAGCTTACGGCTAAACCTCTGAGTTAACAATAGGTATTATATTATATTATGTATAAGCAGCAGACTTTCACTGATAGCTCGACGTAATTTTCCACACAAACTAACGGATGAACTGAAAAATAATTTATTAATAAATATATGATTCAATAAAACTAAACATATAATTGCAAACTTAACACATTTTACTTTGGCGTCTCTTAATCTAATGACTCACTTGTTGACTAGAAAACCTAAAAATCCAATTGACATATCTTTTCGATTGAGATTTACGATTTATAAAATTTACATTTCAGTTCTCACCCATGTATCTAAATTCTGGATACTCAGTAATAAATATGAAATATGAAAGTACTAAGCAAGCACTCTACCGACATATTATTCCCCCATTAGATTGTGGCGTCAAAAGTATGCTGATTTTTATGATAGAATACATTGTTAAGGAGAACACATTCTTATAGTGAAGTTGTAATTATTCAGAAAATAGGTCTGTGATATGTCTTTAAATACTAATTTAATGTATTATTTATAAAGATAACCATATAAAAATAATACATTTTATTAGTATTTTAGAATATACTGAATTGATTTAAAAAAATTACTTTATTACTTTTAATTCAAATTAAATTAATCATTTAGGAGAACACATTCTTATTGTGAAGTTGTAATTATTCAGAACATAGGTCTGTGATATTTTTAAATATGAATTAAATATATTAATTATAAAGATAAACATATAAAATTTTATTTTATTTTATATAAAAATATCACAGACCTATGTTCTGAATAATTACAACTTCACAATAAGAATGTGTTCTCCTAAATAATAAAGTTGTATCAATGTGTCCAAAAATTTAATAAAAATGAATTGATAATTCTGGCGTCTGCTATCAGTTTACTCAAAGGTATTTGAGATTCTGTAAAAATAAGGTAGATGGCTCTGTCAAATGATGGAACGATTAAGTGTATTAATATCAAAAAAGGTAACATATAGGGTCGAAAATTGTCGCTAAAAATAATGTCGCTGTAGCTTAGTTGGATAAAGCACCTTCCCCGGTTAGGAAAGAGATCCAGGTTCGAATCCCGGTGGCGCAACAACAATATTTTTCGATAAAATTGATTTTATATGTATATGTTTATAATTAATATATTTAATTCATATTTAAATTAATCAACTCAAAAGATATACGGAAAAATTTATTTATCGATAAAATATTTTAGTTTCTATCAGCATACGAGCCTAGATCGTTTCTTATCCGAGGAAATGCATTACCATTCCATTATATCAATCATGTACATTTTCGACTAATTTTTTAACTCATATTTTGTAGATATTTAAAATTTATACATCTATAAATTCCAATTTTAAAAGCAATTAACTATATATTGCGATGATTTCCAAATACCTTTGAGTAATAATAATAATGTGTTTATTCCAGCGTGATCAGGTTTTTTTTTAACCCGATTCGCCATAAAGATAATACATATTCAGGCCTATTCTCAAAATTGCAATATTGAAATAAAGGTGATTGTTACACCAACCATCAAAAATAGTGTTATATTTGAATGAGAGAGAGGGAGAGAGAGTGAGGGAGTGAGGGAGATAAACGTACCGTAATCTGTCAAAACTATCTATCTATTTTTGAGGGTTGGTGTAACAATCACCTTCATTTCAATATTGCAATTTTGAGAATAGGCCTGAGTATGTTATACATTAAAGGTTATGGAATCAATATAATGCTATGAAAAAGAAAACCAAGGAAAATATTAATAAATAAACAATTTAATAAAAAGTAATAAGTTCACACATATATACACACAAAATATAAATATTACATATATAACTATTTCAGTCACAGCCATTATTGTATCTGTAGCTATTCTGTAGGCGTTGCCATTCTCTGGTCAGGGAACCAGCTTTCCATGAGAGCGCCGCTTACACTAGAGAGTTGGTGCTGAGCTCCAGCCGCAGATTTACGCTCGCAACTCGATGTCTCAGAAGCGGAACGGATCCATGTATACGTCCTTCGGTAAACATTGTAGATGTGCTGCAATAACGCGCTAATCCGAACAGTATTCTGTATGAGTTGTTGTACTGAATTCGGAGACGGTTATACGTCACTTGCTTGTATTTCGACCAGAGCTTGCAGGTATACATGCTGGTGAAGAACGATTTAAACAGGATGCTCTTCACCTGCTTACTGCATGTAATATATGATAGAAGATATCAGAATTTGTGTAAATTCTCTTACAGTAAAAATGCTAAATCTCTTAATATTAATTTGTCCTTAAATATATTGTATATTAAAACTATAATTTATAAGAGCATTTTAAAATTATGTTATTTTTACGTATAAAACAGTGATATCATAAATATTATTTCAACTCCCATTACCTATTAGAATTAATATAATTAAAAAAACATCGAAGTAAAAACTCTTTTTTTGATTATATAACAAAAATAAGATATTTAAAAATAAATATTATAAAGTACATTGATAAATTCATGCAAAATCATTTTTATTTACTATACTGAACAATTGATTTCTATCAGGGATAAAACGCTAATCAGCAGATTCCTAAAAAATATATTACTAATAGCAAAAAAGGTCTGTCATATAACAGCGTACATCCAAATTTATTCCTCGAGTTTGTGTATTTCATGGTAGGCACTGGAGAAATATTATGAGATTTTATGGTACATTTCAAGACATTCGTCTAATATGTCCAGAAGTGCCCCAAGGCTGTACCTGCACCCTCACCTAAATAAAATATTATTCTGGCAGTAGAGCCTTTACCGGTTTGAAAATAAATGAATACAAACATAAGTTTAAACAAGGATCCTTTGATGTAACAAATAATTTAGTTTCAAATTTAAGGCCTCAGGGCAATTTAAGTATCGATTCAGATGGGTATAATATCACGCATGGCTAAAGTAAACTAATTCACATGATTAAAAAAATCTATTTAGTTCGTGATGACATTTTGTCGTTGTGTGATATATAATATAGTCATATATTTGAGACTGATATCAATACTATTGATTTTTTTTTTTTTAGGAGAACACATTCTTATTGTGAAGTTATAATTATTCAGAACAGACGGTCTGTGATATTTTAAATATGAATTAAATATATTAATTAGAAAGATATACATATTACTATCAGTTTACTCAAAGGTATTTGAGATTCTGTAAAAATAAGGTAGATGGCTCTGTCAAATGATGGAACGATTAAATGTATTAATATCAAAAAGGTAACATATGGGGTCGAAAATTGTCGCTGTAGCTTAGTTGGATAAAGCACCTTCCCCGGTTAGGAAAGAGATCCAGGTTCGAATCCCGGTGGCGCAATAACAATATTTTTCGATAAAATTGATTTTATATGTATATCTTTATAATTAATATATTTAATTCATATTTAAAAAATACTATTGAATTGAATTTTTTAAATTATTTAATTTCAGAGAGAAATTGTAGTCGTCTACGATTTTTTTATTGTTAGACAGTGTTCGGTATTTATGGATCGCCAGACGCCCCACCCCCTCTCATTTCTTACCACAGAGCACGACTTTTTTGTGTGTTATCTATGAACTGTCAAGAAATGTCAACGTACTATGTGCTCTTTACACTGGTCTGATTGCACAATAATTGTTGCTATTGTGTTTCGGTTTTCTCACGCCTACTATTGTGTTTATAGTGCTTAGTGTAAATCAGCGAAGTTGTTTGTGAAGTTCAGAAATACTGTGACTATAGCAGAGAAAATCCAGGTAAGTCGTGCTTCCTGGTTGGTCCTTGGGCTCTTATTGTTCTATCCCTATACACAATTACTACCACCATTCCTACATCCCATTATTTCCCCACCACTGTGTTCAGAAAATACACATACACAAATGAGACTTGTCTCTCCTCTCGAAACTCGTGCCCCAACTTTCTTTCACTGAATTATGAGATTCAGAATCTAATATATTTATCTGGATGTATCATTATATGTCCGAGGTATTGAAGTTTTCGAATTTTTGATGTTTTAATTTTTTCTTTTATTCATCCGAACCACAACATCTTCATTCGTAACTCTATCCATCCAGTTTATTTTAAGCATTTTTCTTTAGATCTACATCTCAAATGGTTCAAGCCGCTTAATCATTTCTTTGATTGCCATAAAATAATACTGAGAAAACATTGAATTTGACCATTGGTATTCCTAATCTAAGGTTGAGATATCTTTTTCATGCTGTGTTACGTTGCGATCTGGTTCCGACTCAGTCCGTGGGTATGTGTGCGCGTGTAATGTCGGAAAGGCTGGCTCGGATGGATGGAAATGGTATCAAGCAGAAAAATCCTGGATTTAACACATTATACATATTTTATTTACAGGAAGCACAAGAAATGCCCGACACAAATTTTTAAACGAACTGTCCAAATCGCATCTCCGGTTTACACCAAACGTTCTTCCGCACAACCTCGCCGCTGATTAGACCGACGAGGAGGCACATGACAGGATTTCGATTTCACAAATTATTACTCAATCAGTTGGGTTATAGTGACGGCCGTCCTCCAGTCGACCCTCGCCCAGATCAAAGTTCCGTCAGCTTTTAACGTTGTCAAGTGGAGGCTATTTTGCATGAGACCGAGTTGAAAGGCTTCGCTCCGTTACACGGCTCCTTGCCGGCAACCTCTCTACAGGTCCAGGTACGCGATCGCTCCTTTACGCGGGTGAAACGGGGGCCGTACTCTTCCGATCACCGCGTGGAAACCCTCCTTGTTAAGATTCTTCGCCTCATCACCACGGCACCCTCAGCCAAAGTCTCCCGCCAATCACTGCTCAAGCTCAAGTCGGTTGAACAGATAGCCGCGGTTTGCCGCGTGAATTCAAACGTCACAGCAGATAAAGGTTGCACGAGCGTATAAATTATTTCATGTATAAAATCCAGGTGTACAATACTATTGTATTATGGAGGGCTATCGCCTCCATGCTCGTCATCCAGAAAGAATATGAACGCGAGCAGCAAGGTGGTAACTACACCCCAACTTCCGCCATTCCGCCAAAGACGCAGGGTACTGGTTGGTATCTGGATGGGTCGAATCGCTACTATTTTCTATAGACGTCTCCCATGCGGCAGCTCTAGAAGCCGCCTACGATCTCAGTTCGCGCTTCTAATGTTAGTCTCAACCTTAAATAAATTGAGTGTTTCTGTTCATTATCCTGCTTCCTGTCACACATTCATATCTACGTACGTTCTCATATATATCACACACAATACACTTCGCGATGTAACGAAAAGTTTTCCCTATCAAATGTTTAATTCAGGACAGGTTATTAATTTTAGACAGACCTTTGATTAGGTTTTCGAGCTCCTACCTTTGAAGTTGCTAGCTCAGGTGGTAGAGCAGTTTTCTTTCGTACAAGTTTGCTCGGAGTCCGACTCAATATATGATTTTGTGGTCAGGGTATCGAAATAAAAGGTTTATGTACAGTTAGTACAGAATGACATATATAAAATTAAAGTATCATGAACAGAACAAGGACAGTATAGCGTTGAAATGTTTTTGGCGACGGAAAATAATGTTAAAAATTTATAAAGGAACACATAGCATAATTTAGAAAACTCAATGTAAGGAATTGGTATTTCTGCGTGTGCGGTATTGAGGCCGTCACATCACACTTGACAAAATTATAATATACATCAACAGAATCTACGTGTTGTCTTTGATTAACTGGAGAGTAATAATTTTTGGTAAGTTTATTTTAATTGAAGACTGGTTTATATAAAGTTATACCAGAACATGGACACCGGGGAGATACCGAACGGATATTAAAATCATACTCGACCGGGTCTAATTATTCTAATAAAATGAGGGTTGCCTTATCAGAAAAAAGAATGTTTGCCTAACTAGAGATGGTAGGATATGGTTTAATTATGTGGGCAAGTTTGATCGGAACTTGCTTGTTGGTAAGTAACAGTGCTCGTAAATTATAATCGAGGTTATTATAATTTATAAGGTGGTCGAGGATAATTTTACACTGTGAATTGGTTATCTAGAATTTTCAAACGGAGAAAACTAGAGGAATCACTGTCGGCGAGAGTTGGAATGTTCAGAGTAAAGATTTAGAAGAGGTGGAAGTTTATGGTAAATGCGGAACACTGGGAGGCACACGATACCTTGGTTTTAGACGTGGAACATGGTGACGGCGTATCTAATGAAAAAGACTCTGGACAAAGACGATCTTCCTGGATCAACGAAGCTGATGAAAGGCGTCTAGGATGGTGGTTCTTGGTGGATGCGGAGTCATCAGGAGCAATTAGGCGATGGAGAAAGTAGTATAAAATGTATCGAAAATCTAGTTAGTAGCGGCGGTATTCACAAGGAGACGTCACATCTCCGTACAATCCGGGTAGTTTGCTGGTGCATATTAAATTATCGATGGTACATTATGGCAAAAATTCATATTAACTTTTGTATATTGCAAACGCGATAAGTGGAGGTAACTACCTCGGACTTCGGATAAGTTCACTGCGACATGCCGAATAAGTTATTATCGCACATAGTTAGGAATATTTCAACTATTAAAAAAAATTCTTGAGATAGATTGTTTTAACGAGACTGATATATTTTAAAAGAATGACTGGAAAACATCGTTAACCGATAATATCACGGACGCGCCTCTAAGTCGAATAGATATTGATTTTTTCTGCTGAGGAGACTAAGTGGAGGTCGCTTATATACCCTTACTAGCAGTGGCCATCACCAAATATGGGGAGGGGGAATGACAAGAATTAAAGAAGATCTCTAAAATACATACGGCTACGCTGGTTGTTTCGACGGTTGACGCTTCTGATGATGTTGATGTTTCTGGTTTTATTGGAATAGCACGTGTGCACTCGGATAATCTATTTTTAGACGGTACTTACTTTTTTCGCGCGTCTTTATCGGTATTGTCTGACGAAATTTGCACGTAATATTAATATTTGCTCCGAGTCAATTTGGAAGTTATTTAAAATGATTATTATTTTCTATAAATTCTTGATTATTTATATCGTAATGGTGGCACGTTGTACAAGGAATAGATGTTTCTTTTACGAAGATTTAGTAATTTAGGATGAATGAATTTAAAAGACGAGTACCTTGACTAAGGCGAAATTATATACGTGACAGCGATATAAAATACACGAGAGTATTGATTGCATATTGGAGCAATTCTCTCACACAATTAAAAACCCTCTGATCGCTCCATACGAGTCTAATACTTACATCACTCCATTGTGACACACAAACCATTCCTCATAGTACTTAAAGACATTTTAAAGACGTTCATATGTCTACAACATATTATGTACTTGTCTTTAACATGAACAAAGTAAAAATAAAAGTGAGTAAATACTCGACATTCTCTTTGCTGTAAAAGAGCTGTTTAGGTAAGAAAATATCTGCCATGCTAATTAATTCCACATTTATAATTTGATACCTTCAGAGATCGCTTCTCAGCAACTCTCTCAAAGATCTTGCGTATCCAAGACCGCAAACATCGGTTGCTAACTTTTCTTCGGGACTATTATCGCATTTGATGTGCCCCCAGTGATATTTGTTTTTGGGTCCTCTGCCAAAACCACGTAAAGTTGGTGACTCGAACAACTTACAACCTCTTTTTCATAAACGGTTGAAATTTTATTTTGTTTGGCTTCAAACGGGATTAAATTCTCAATTCAAATGAATTGAGCGTACCTTAATTTTTGTGTTACCTAAAAACTGGGTAAACTCACAATTTATTATTTAATATTAATTTAAAGCTTAATTTAAATCTATTAAAATTATTTCAGGAAAAGATAAAGGAGACTAATTAATGTACTAAACTATACTTGGAGGAGAATAATTACTAAAACATATAAAATATTTAAAAAAAAATTGGTTGTATGATATTGAATGGAATTTGAGATTGATAAGAAGGTGATTGTGAATGAATAATTTGTATATATTATATATATATATACATACAATAAACACATATACAGGGTGTCCCAGATACTGTACTTCAAATGGAAAAACGGTTAAGGGATATCACTAGCAACCCATTGTGTGTCAAATAGAGTTAATCGATATTCAACTGTTTAGAAATTATGATTTTCAAGAAAATTTCAACCTGTATGGCTGTATACCAAAATGGAAGCTGTACCATAAATATTAAACTTATCGTTTTGAAATTTGGCACAAGTATATTGTTATAATGTAGGTATTGTATAAGTTATTAGATTTTTGTTTAACGCTAATTAAAAAAAAATTTTTTTTTGGCCAATGATCACAAAAGTTTGAATTCTTTTAAACAGTTAAATTTGGGATGATCCTATAAACCTTCTACCTGCTCACTTTACCCCATTTTCACGATATAAATGTTAATTATTTTGAATGTCATTTATTCAAAATTTTGCATAGTTTCTCTTCAGAACCCTACACAAAATAGAGGAATTCTATCCCATGTCTCTACCCCTATCGCTTGATATAATATGTAAATAAATAGTGTAGTATATTAAATGTCATACAAACTTTGATCGGTTGCACTCTAGGACTCTGATGAAAATATCATTATCTCAACCCACTCCTACGGATACACCCTCCTCTTCCTGCCTGTACCAAATTTTGCGTATATTCGCAAATTGATAATGGAACTACAGAGAAGCCTACGGTTACGTCTGTAGTGACGAGAGAAAAATTTGCACCAAGTACCAATCAAGAACTTTGACCCAAGTCCGGAAATAGTATATAACTTGTGAACCTAGACCCACATAATATTCTTCCCCTTCTAATGACCATTCTCGTGGGCTTATTTTTAATATCTTAGTACCTACCGACAAAATTAGTAAACTGCCCCAGTAAGCATTCTAGTCTCGCGTATTCCACGATGAACAACAAGATATCCGCTTCCGTTTTGAATCCCCTTCCGCATTCATTCTGCTCCGCGAGGTCTAAGCGCTAACAGTCTCCGATGTTGAATTCCTGAATTCCGTTAAACAACTTGGCCCGATCTAAAGAGCCATAGTTTGGAATAATCCATCGTAATCTGATTTACCATTTTATTATGTAAATTATCATTATCGCGAGTGCTATCTTATTATTGAAGTGAACCTGATCGCCATTACGTGTTGTCGTTGACGATCTAATTACCGTTTAATCACTCAGAACTCGCGATATTCACAGCATCTCAATGTGCTAGGCGTCTTTGTAAAATCTTGAGGACATTCGACAATCCCACCGAAATCCTGGTGCCGATTGCATCAGCCGACGCGCTCCATTATATTGCATCATTGTCTCATAATTCTCCACAACTCTTTAACATGTACTACGGACCCTTGCTAGCCGCTTCTGCTGCCGACTGTGCCCTGACTGATCATTTCCACATTCCTGTTGGTATCGCCACGTGTACCTTGCAGCCTCTATGTAGGCAGTATCCGTCTATCTGCAGGTTTATTATATCATATAAAGCCCAAAAGGTATTTATTGAACTATTAATCCACGTAAAATCAGTGAGTGATTTGGCCCACGAGGCGTCTTAACCGTCACCGCCATACAGGCTCGGTGACCATTTTAGTATCTGTGAAACATCTAGGTTAAGGAGTTTAAGCAAGCCCGCCTCCTGTAAGGCGCATATATGGTCATTTTGTAATTAATCTGCATTTTAATTAAGTCTCATTCTTTACATGTCATTTTGTCCGTATTCCGATTCATGTTTTTGTCTAACTTGTCTTAAATAAATATAATATCTTTTATTGGAATGTCCCCAACTGATTGACATTGATCCACAGGCCGATTATAGATAAGATATCTTACAATACCACTGAGCTAGATCCGAAGGAGATACACATTAAACTTATCATAACCTCAAATTGAACATAAATATCATTCTACAAATAGTCTGCTTACACCATATAATGCTCTAATTAACTCCTCCTATTCCGATTTTAGTTTATCCTCCTACCCCTCTTCCTTTTCTCTCTTTAAAATGTCAATCTTTCAACTTAAGTTTACAACTCATCCTGAAGAAGAGAAAATTGTTCTAGAAACATGTAGATCTTATATCTAATAAAGTAGTGTAAACAAAGTTATTTGACTTTCATTCATTAACTATGTCACCGCAAAGTACCTTCAGAAGAACTGATATTTAGAAAACTAATATATGAGTGAATAAAATCTCTCTGTTCTGTTATAATATTAAATGATTGAATGGAAATAATGAGGGTATTTCATGCTCTTCAAATACGATAAATAGCGCCGCATATTAATAATGGATATTACCTGTACTGTACTGTACATCGCAAATCTCCGCTCATCTTTCCTTTCTACTCAAAGGCCTGTTTGAATTGTGGTCTGGATCAGGTCGTGCTGTCCTTGTTCACGACCATATTATCGGACATTGTGGTACGTCTGGTTTGTCGGCCTGATCGAGGCAATCCATTAAGAGCCGGAACGATTCATCTCCGACGCTATGGTGCATTGTATTTGTGTTGGTTACGGATATGACATCGGCGAGATCGTTTGCCGTGCCAGTGTGAATTTGATCTTCTACCCCAACTATGCCACCGGGGGTAGATTATTTAATTAATATTAGTTAATGAGTTCGTAATCACCCACTCAATTTTGTGACTATTGATGATCTAACTAAATAAATTAGATATAGAGGATAGAGCGCCACACTCAATTATACTAACATACAATTCTCGTCTCATCCACATTCATGCATTGGTTCTCATACAAGCTCGCCAATTATTGAGGCTTCTAACAGGGGACCATCTTCCAGTATCTGGTTTACCTGGTTGTGCCAAGTAGTCAGCGGACGTCTTCTACTTCCTCCTATTTCTGGTATAATCAACACTTGAGTCATATCTATTTTTTACCATTCTCTCATCATTCATCCGTTCCATATGATCAAACCACCTAAGTGATTCTTTCCTAATCTTCTTTTCCTTATTTCTTAATTATTTACTCTGTCATATATAGATCTGACACATATGCCTGAGTGATCTCATTTCCACTGCATTCAGTCAACTTTCGTTCCTCTTCTATCAGGCTTCATTTACCATCCATTGTGTGTCGGTAGTTTTACCTCGGTTGATAAGTTTTCGTTAGATATAATTCCGTTCAAAGCGCCGTTCACTTTACTCCCTACAGTCACCCTCCTTTCGATATCTTTCTCAGCCTTTCCTTTTCTATCAAACATACATCCTAAATACACAAACGCATCAACTTGTTCCAAAAATTCATTACTTACAAGTATTTTGCACGGTGTCTCGCTGTCCTACTTCTCAAATATCATCATTTTTGACTTGTTGACATACATAATAAGGTCGTTTTTCTTGCATACATCGTACGTTCTACTCAGTAGACTAGTAATTCTTGTTGATTATTCGCCGTTAGTGCTGTTAGTACAATCTGATGCCCCATTCGTGCATTCCAGTTACTGTTGTATTTTAAATATGAATTAAATATATTAATTAGAAAGATATACATATAAAATCAATTTTATCGAAAAATATTGTTGTTGCGCCACCGGGATTCGAACCTGGATCTTTTTCCTAACCGGGAAAGGTGCTTTATCCAACTAAGTTACAGCGACATTATTTTTAGCGACAATTTTCGACCTTATATGTTACCTTTTTGATATTAATACATTTAATCGCTCCATCATTTGACAGAGCCATCTACCTTATTTTTACAGAATCTCAAATACCTTTGAGTAAACTGATAGCAGTTGTAAAGTAAACTTTAGAGTAAACTGTTGTATTTACTGTGTTTTTGCTGTATTGATTATTTGATTCTACTTTTTTTACAGAAGCTTGCAAATTGGAGCCTAGCCACAAAAAAGTATACAGTAAATAAATAAAAAGTAGAACTGATTGAAATTCATATTCGTTATTCATTTTAAGGTAAAAATATTGTAATACATTATTTCGATACGAGTAGACAACAAAATAAATAAATAATGACTGTTTTCACTTAATTACATACCTAACTTTTATTTGAAAACAGAGGGAACATGTTGTTTACGTACTTAGTATTCTTTCATTATCTGTGATCTTGTGTGGGTTTTCGGAGCTTCGAGAGACTGAAGTGTTTATTTTCTTTACCACTAAAACAGGCATGTGGAGAGGTCTAGTGAATTAAACAGATGAAAAAACGTATATAGCTTTATGCTTAATTATAAATGGTCCGTGTTCACGGGATGAGACACGATGAGATAAATCTCAGAGATTTAGTTAATATTTAAATTTCATCACCATGTACGCGTGTTGATATTATGATCTAGAGACATTTTAATCAGAGATCACCGCTTTATATTAGTATAACCACCCGTGTATCGGGATTCAATTTAACAGCAAGACTCAACAAGCACAAGCACCTAGAACTATGAATGAATTTTGAAAGTTATAGAATATTTCCTGTTTTAACGAAACGGAACATGAACGGTCAATAGATTAACATTTGATATTTGAGGCAAGAAGAATCTAACGAGAGCATAAATAAATATGAAAAATAAAAAAAACTATTCTGCCATCTATTACAAATTTCCATATATAATAAGTGAGCATACTAGTTGTAGAGTCAAAAACCTCTATTTTGTATTTTTTTAAATGTTATATCTGTTTTATTCTCATGGATATTTTAAACGCAGCGTTAATTTATTAATAATCAAACTTAGATCTTTTTGATGGAAATTGATCTTTTATATTTGGTGTTTGTTAGCTGCAAAGTTAGTTGTTATTGCCCACCGCCTTCATTTATATTAAGCCTCGACCAATAAAAGTCTTTTCTGAAATTTAAATGGCCGGCAGTATATAAACTAGCTTATTTTTGAATGAAGGCGATCATAGGGGTTTTCACTCAAAATAATAAATATGTTGTTCTTCAGTTTTTCAAGCATTTGCAACTAGTATTCGCATACAACAAATACGCAATTGTTGTGGAAAGTCTGAGTCTCGATACGTAGCTACGATACCTTCAAATCAGGTTAATCTGATAAACCAATTCGTGGTCCAGTGCGAAGGATTGCTCTAGAACATGACCAAAGTTCACTCTTGATACTATTGTGCTCACTGGTAGATTTGTTCTCTTTTTGTACATCTCTTAATGCTTTATTTCTATATTTAAAACGTCGATAAGATGTTGCAGGATATTTAAAAAAATAAGTTTATTGTGAACAATTAACAATTAATATATTTATTTATTTTAACTTTTATTATATTGTTAATTTTAATACCAGAAATCAGTTTTTGGTGGGTTCGTAAAAACTCTTAAAATGTGTGCAGTTAATAAAATAAAAGCCTATAAATGCATGTCTGTCATATGTCGCTTCGGCGATATATATATATATATATATACGGAGCTGGCGTCTATTTTGGGTTAGATCGCTTTTTTGTTTGGTTTCTAGGCCGACGTTTTGGCACGGTAACACGTACAATTGTCAAGGCATAAGTAGAATATAAGGATAGAAAAGAATTACGTACATATGTAACGTTTTTTTTCACATTTTTTATGTATCTTGGTAAGATTAAGAGGCAACTTTCATTTTTCCAGTTTGAATTTCGAGATATTTTTGCATTTTGCATACCCTTTCAAAATGAGACTAATAGTTAATTCCTTTACAATATCAAGTAAACATAAAAGTACGTTATTTTTTACGTAAATATTGCGAGAGTGAAAGGTATCAATAGAAAAAGACGAGTATATAATTGTTGGTTTTCTTAAATTCCTAGGTAATAAATCAGAAAATAGCGATTTCTTCAACATTCATAATACATATGTGTTGCCATTTGAAATTATCAAGCGAAAATTAAATAATTTGTTAAAGTTCTCACCTAAGAATTGTTATGTTTATACTATGAAGAATTATTATGTTTATGATAAAAACCATTGTTTGTGTCGATAAGCATATGATTATAAAATATTACAATTTTGCCCCGATTTATAAGGAAAAAATTTAAGTAAATTCATACTGATAAATAATATTGATAACTTTTGAAGCAGCTGTATTTGTGAAGAGAAAACTATTTATGCTAATATTATATAATAATCATACTCCGGTTGTAATAAAAAAAACTGTTTTTTTTAAAAATTATTTATTTATTGTTTTAATACATTACATATATATTTAATATTAAAATATAAATGATAATATGACAAAAGTATTATTATCCACCGTTAAATAATTAGTTGTTCATTGAGCATATTATCGTTCTTCAGAATTTCGTTGTTTTTTTCTTTATACGTATTCAAAACAAAATTTGATTCGCACATATTACACTTTAAACTGAATTTAGGAATAAAACTTTATGTTCTTTCACATATTAAATATTCGTTCATGTGCACCCATACATCAATCTGTGGGAGAAAATTTAATTAATTTGAGAAAATAATTGGTGTATGTCGACCACTTTTTTGCCATCCAATTTAGGAAGTTCACACGAGTCCACACATTCAATGCTCAGTTCGGGAATATCCTGAAAATAATTTATAATATTATTATTATTTAGTTATCAGTATTTTTATGTCTAAAATATTAAAATATGTTTTTATTCATTTATATGACTGTAACAAAAACATTTGTATCAATCAGACAGGTCTGTCATGTATAATTCTTTTGATAAAATTATTTATCTTTAAGGATATGTATTTCCAATAAAAAATAATTTATCTGCACTACATACTATATGTATATTAAAGTATGTAAATTATATTGTTAAATCAAATAAATAATTATTATAGAAATGGTAAAAATTATCAACTTACATTACATTTAAAATTTTGTTAGAACATTTCCTAGAGCGTGTCAATGGATACTTTTTGACCTAAGGAATCTTGAGTCACAGGAGGCTTTAATTTCAATAATGTATATAATAATATATTATTGACTTTTAATGAGAACCAAATCCAACAAAAAAAATGCGGGTTTGCAAATTTCACGTTGAATCTTGTCAATGAATGGATTTCATGCGCTGGCCGCGCATGAATTAACCGTCATGCGTTAGCCGCGCATGCGCTGTCAGATTCTTAAATGCTTTGATCAGTTGACGTATGTTTTATGTTGAAATGTCAAAATTATAATCTGTTTTCGTATAAAAACAGCTCAAAATGATACAATTTACAAAACTAAGCAATTGGTATTGAGAATAAGTTTAATATTCATTCATATTGTCGTCAAAATTTGTATTAAAATGTGTTTTATAGTCAAATTTAATTAAAATCTAACGGAGCGCGGATTTCACGACTGCCGTGGCCGGTTTAAACGGCATACTAATAGTGTGAGATATAATTAATAATATCGTATTTCATAAGATTGGATATATATTAAATAAAAAAAATGATTATTGTGTTTCTGATATTAAACTTAGTTTTAAATAGTAGTTGAAGCCTCAAAGCGTATGAGTAAATATAGTATATTATTTAAAAACGTATGTTTTTACTAAAACAAAGTATTTAAAAAACGTCAAAAATTCATCAAATATACTGCAAATTGAATGATTTGATGACTCTATTCATTTTTAACATTTTGCTAATTTGGTTTCCTACAGATTTGTCTTCGTAGTCTTGGCTTTAAGATTATAAGAAAATATATTTTGTTTATACATTAATTTAGCGTATTGATTCAATTTTGTACCATGACTAAAATGCATTTAATGGTAGCTGTCTTTCTTATAATATTTGTATCGTCTTAATTATGGCAAATAACATTCAGTTTATTAGTTTTATATTAATGTAAAGATCCAATCTAAGTAATAATTGAAAAAAAGTCAAATCTATTGAATAACTTCTGATATAAATGAATAATAAAACCTCACATTTTCGTAAAAAATGTGAAAATATTAATTATTATTGCAAGTCGCGCCTTAAGTGCTTTTTGTGTTTTTATAAATTCTGGTGATAGATAAAATTTTTGTTTAGCTATATACAATAACTTACCGGACCATCTCGTCAAATATCGTACATTTAATCAATTTTATCATAATTTAAAAGATAATTCAAAATCACCCGTCCAATAAAAGTCTAAAAATAAATAGTAATGATAATCACTAATTTAATTTTAAAAAATTGATTGAATTTTTGGTAGACTTAAAATTTCGGAGAATACTGATTTTAAGTAATGAATAAATGATTTGTTGTTGGGTATAGACTATTCATTGTTTCACTTTCTTGCCGATTTCAGTGAAATCATATAATTTTAAGATCATTATACAAGGTATAAACATTTTTGAATGTCACAATATTATTATACTGAACCCACGCTTCATTTCGTTAGTGGAAAGGTTGATATTCTAATGCTTTACCGAAAAGCACTCCATTTAATAAATCACAAGAATTGTAGGTAAATTTACCGTATGTATGTATTTAAACATGTGTAGCGCCTAATTCCAAACCCCCCTAAAACGGATTTCGGATAATTTGAGTTAAATATGCAATGAATTCGAACTGTAAATCGGGATCGATAGGATCGAAATTAACGAATTGCGCGATCTTCGGGTCGCACGTCCCGCAGAAAAAAATACGACAATTCGACACCGCAAGGTATGGAAGGAAAGTAGAGAAACCGTGGTACATGATGAGGTCGGTGAGAGGATAAGGGTTCTAGTCGAATTGAATCGAATGTCGGGAACCGGGGTTTGGAAGAACTGCTCGCCTTACTTCGTCAACTCTACAGTCGCCGCCGAGATCACACAAATGGCACGCGGATGAGTCAATATTCAATCGCAATTAAATACGGCAATGTCACAAGTTCACACACGGCACACAAACAACAAACAATACGTGATAAAAACACAATATTACCAAATACAGTACTGGTGCATTGGAGCTGAAATGTCCACACCGCGAATGCTACCGCGATGCCGAGATTGAACAAATATCGGTCAAGTTGACGTCTGCTGACGTCAAAGTCACAATTCATACTGACAAGACGAGCATGAGAAAATGTATGGATGGGAATTGTGTCAATAACAACGGTTGCGGCTGATTCGAAAAGACGCGCCAAAAGTTTGTTTACGAATTCAGAACATGCAGTTTTATAGATTTTTTTGTCAGTTACATGCAGACCACATTGTTTCTCGCAATAGCCGCTTAAATCCGTTAGTTAGTTAAGTAATCCAGGGTCAATTCCAAAATACCCCAAAGCGGACAGAGTATAGATTGCTATTTCCCCTAATATGAAATCAGCCAATCACGACACTTGTTGATGATTAAGTGATCTAAGATCTAGTAGAAGAAACATATATTATATAGAAAAAATTAAATCACAGAAGTTTCTCTTTAAAAAATTATGATGTTAAAACAAACATTTAATATATCTGTTTTCAAAATATACGTTTTCATCCATAACTCAAAAACACAAAGTCTTTTTAGGGGGCTTTGGAATTAGGTGCTACAAGTATTGTACTGCGTATTATATTATATTTTAATAACGCAGGCATATAACGTACCAAATACTCAATATTATTTGAAATATGACTTGGAAGAAAGAAACGATAGATAAAGAACCTTTAACTGGTAAACACATTTATATTTATTTATGGTAGCTAAATATAATAATCTTATCTTGGGCACACCAATTCAATTATAAATAGCATAAGAATAATAAAAATATTCAGTTAAGTTAAAAAAACATTTATGGGTTTTTGTATTCAACTGTTGGAAATTTATATCTTTATGTATTTATATATCAAACTTTTGATAGAATGCCTTGACAATGGCACGTGTTTCCTTAAATAAACTATTTACGAAAAACTCGCCCTAACTTAGAAGAGACACCAGTTCCATATACTTAAAACCTTAAATTAAACACACAAACATATACATATTGGTTCTTCACAAGGAAATGGTTTGAACATTTTGAAGTCAATCCAACTGTTTAGAATGTACGCAACTTTATTTAAATATATTATATATACATATGAAGCTGTTGAGATTTTGCACATACAGCTTGGTAAATAATTCTAAAGGAATACGGTCTTTTACCATTATATTTTGTTTTGTTTACATTAATTTTCATTTCAGGCCACATTTAAAGCAAGATTACACTGATATTTTTTGAAACATTATTTTATAAATGGTGTTCCAAACTTAAACGTTATTTTAAATGTAGCTTTACTTTTTATACTTGACAATTAGAAGCATTATTTATAACACCTGTTAAATAGAAGCTTTACCATTGATAAAAATGAGATGAAACACGAAATTATGAAAATTCACTTTTTTGAAATTTTGAAAATTTTGCAGTGCTTTTGGTTAATACGAAGCGTTTTATCGTTCAGCTCTTATTGATTTAATAAAAATTTAACGTTTACTGAAAACATGTATATTGCTGAAAGACTTGCCGGAAGTCCAGATGTATCAATAAAAATATGTGAAAAGTAATTAGGCCACTTCATGTATGGAATTTTAGACTGTATTTCGTTTAATGATTGAAGGCTAGTAAATTTTAATTGGTGTAAGAATTAAAGTCTGCAGACCGCGTTGACGGTTGAGGTTGGATCATCCTTTATACACTCAGTTTCTAAATATTTGAATTTACCATGTGAAGTTGGTCCAGTAGTATGTGTGTGTAAATATGCAGAGAAAGACTCGGTATTGGGCGGGGATGCAGGGTCTGGGGGCGGAGCGTGATTGATTGATGACGCTCCATGCGGGGAACAAATCGTAATTTAATTGATGAATAAATAAATGTCCCCGACGGACGCCACTGCGATTAAAATAAGACCATTAGGCTGCAAGTGGCACGTGTTGGTGTGAAAAAATATATGAAATATGTTACGTTCATGGATTTTTAATTGCACCATCAAATAATAGAACAAACATACCTTTTTCGTTTAAAATCATGGATATTCGCAAAATCTCTTAAGGGCACTCTTTCATTTTTACAGTTTAAAAGTAAAGAGAATTACATATGCTTTCAAGATGAGGCCGATAGTTAATTTTTTACAAGTGTAATAAATTATTAATGACGTTATTTGTTACGAATGAGGAAGGTTTGAATAAAAATAATTTTTTTTTAGGAGAACACATTCTTATTGTGAAGTTGTAATTATTCAGAACAGACGGTCTGTGATATTTTAAATATGAATTAAATATATTAATTATAAAGATATCTTTCCTTAGATACCTATGTTCTGAATAATTAGAACTTCACAATAAGAATGTGTTCTCCTAAATAATAAAGTTGTATCAATGTGTCCAAAATTTAATAAAAAATGAATTGATAATTCTGGCGTCTGCTATCAGTTTACTCAAAGGTATTTGAGATTCTGTAAAAATAAGGTAGATGGCTCTGTCAAATGATGGAACGATTAAATGTATTAATATCAAAAAGGTAACATATAGGGTCGAAAATTGTCGCTAAAAATGATGTCGCTGTAGCTTAGTTGGATAAAGCACCTTCCCCGGTTAGGAAAGAGATCCAGGTTCGAATCCCGGTGGCGCAACAACAATATTTTTCGATAAAATTGATTTTATATGTATATCTTTATAATTAATATATTTAATTCATATTTAAAAATAAAATTGTTGATTTTCTCGCATTCGATAAAAGATCGAGACTATTATACGTTTTTTCATAATAATATAACCATTGAAATAAAAATGTATGTTATAATTTGAATTAATCAATCAAAAATTAAATAATTTGTCAAAGTACCCAATTCATGTATATGAATATGTTTTGAAATCATACAAAGTACCTACATATATTTAGATGGTCGCTTAAATATAAAATTATTTTGTCAGATGTCAGATTTTAGTGGTTTTGTTGCGAGTTGTTTGTTTCATCCTTGCATAGTATTTACGAAACAACAGCTAGTGTTTAAAAAATAACAGCGTTATATATAAACGAAATATTTCATTGCGACTTACATAAAAATAACGCACATAAAATGTTTATTTAGTTAAAAAAAACGTTGTTTTTCTTAAAATCAGTGTAAAATCGTCTAATTTACGTAACTTGCATCTTATTATGTGAAGAAATACAATATTACTTCAAATTTTAGCTAAAATATGCGTGCAAATACATCTTATCGACATTTTTAACCAAAAATTACGTACGTCTGTCATAGCCGAATAACTTTAATAAATCATTAAAATTATCGACCTTTATAACTCTATTAATTTGTAATATTTGTTAATTTGTCTTAATCAAGATTTATCTCCATAATCTTAGATTTAAGATCATAAGAAAATATATTTCGTTTATGCAAAATTTTTCCATATAAAGACAATTTTGTGGCACGTGGAAAATGTATCTAATGGTCGCGGTCTTTCTTATAATGCTTGTATTATCTTAATTATGGCAAATAATATTCAGTTTAATAGTTTAAAAAAAGTACATAACTTTTGATATAAATGAATAATAAAAACCCACATTTTTGTAAAAAACGCAAAAATTTGAATTATTATAGAAAGTGGCGCCTTAAAAATAAAATAAGATACGTATTTTTTTTTTCTTTCCTCCTTCATGTCAGTGTTGACATATAGTAGCCTCAATTAGATGAGACTTCGCTCATAATACATCTCCATAAGTTAATGTCCTGGGTCGCCCTCACAGCTAACTCTGGGGTCTCTCCAGGGACGTTACGTATCTATCCACTCTTCTAGGTCTTCTTCAGCCCTAAATTATGCCGAGGATATTTTTCTTTTTTAGGATGTTACTTCGATGTATAATGTGACCGAAGAAATAGAAGAATTTTTTTTTCACTGCTGTATAGGGCTTGCTTTGTTCAGATTTATTGCAGGATTGAGGTATTCGTGCGTCATGTTACGCTACTCCTTCTCCAGCAATATTGTAAATTGACACCGTTCTGCTCGGATCTGTGCTCATCACAATGTTCATTATTATTTATTTATTCCAAATAAATTATTCAATTTAAGTTTGACGGGTAGTGACGCCTTTTATCTCTCCAAATACATGCAAGTATGGATATTATGTTCCAGGCCGATTTTGTTTGGTCGCTATTTTGATTTGGCAGATATTTGTCAGTTCGTATGTATTAGTCATAGAGAATAGTTGATTATAATTTATTATTGAGCATCTAACGTGTTGAAATCATGAAAACATTTTATCTAAATAATAATGGCAATACCGTAACAATTAATGGTGGACAAATTGGGTCGATTCGGCCTGCAACATTTATGATTTCAACAGGACGGAGCCACTTCACACACAGCCCGAGCTACGTTTGAAATTGTGCGAGAAATTTGGCTTCCTCGATCATCTGATTTGACGGCTCGGTACTTGAAAGAAAAGGTCTACGCCAATAAAACAACAACAATTCCGATGCTGCAGGATAATATTTGAAATGATATTGCTGAAATATACGCAAAGTGTTCGAGAATGTTATGAAAAATAAGATTAAAAGAGCACGCATTTGTGCTGCTACTGCCAGAGGCGGCTACTTGGTCAATGTTATATTTTGTACATAATTGTAATAAATCATGTAATTGATAAAAATAAAAATAAATATAAAATAGTATTTTATTTCTTATTTATTTAAAAACATCATCGGCCTGGAAGATAATATTCATCCTGTACAAAACTTGTCAAAATTCTTATCTTCTCCACATTCCTTTGTGCTGTTGGAACATTAAACTTTAGAAAAGAATAAGGTCGTTTTGTTACTAGACGTTGGAGGATATATCAAGGATACTTCATTTACTTCAATAATTAGATATCCTCTGAAAAATTATTTGAATTAACGTGGTCATTGGAAAATGAGGGCAGACATACCGAGAGAAAATTTCCACCAGTCTGTTAGTATTCCAATGCTCTCGGAAATACAGGCCACTGGGAATTGAGTTGAATTAAAAAATTAAGTGGAACATTCGCAATGGCTTGAAAATATATATATTTTTATGAACAGCGGCTATCCCTTCGACAGTGAGTTTGAATTATGAAACATTGTTTTAAAATCCAAATATGTATTTGTCACGTTTAGATCAGACTGACCGGGCATCATCAGCACTTACAAATTACTGGTTCTTATCGGGTGAACTTCATCGTCTATAGGGGATGTTGGATTACACAATGATATTCAATTTTGTTCACTTAGCAACTATAATTCAACAATAACAACTTTTACAACCCACCCACACTTATCGTGGTATATGTATACGATTTTTATCCTTGTTCTAAATTTCCATGTTTCACTATACTTTCTGATTTTTCAAGAACCTTTTCTTCTTTGAGTAATCATGTAGACCTGGGTATTGTAGAGCCGAGCCTGGATCAGCTCCCGGAACCCGGATCCACCGTCTCTGAAATTGCTAGCCAAAGGCACGCCGCCATCACAGAATTTTGCCAGCATAACACGCCGCCATCTCCCCAGAATATCGTCAAGAACGCCCAGCCTCTCTAATAGTGGCCTTTATGAGCCTCGGCTTCCATCTTGCACCTTTTTTTGCCGTCTTGGCCGGCGCTCTTCCTTCGACCATTCGAGTCCTGATTGCTCTCCAACTTGCTTCGTGCTTTGCTCTCATTAGCCGATCAGCAGGCTTCACATTGGCTAGACTGCGGCAGGTTCTATAGACAGAAGAACATTTCACACGCAATGTTTTAAGTAAGCCTTCATACGTGGACGCATGCATCATGACGTCACAGTATTTTTAATTGTTGTATTATTATTAATCATTTTATGCTTTCAGTTTATTCGAAGTTGTTCCAAATTCTATATTAGAAAAATTCTGTCGCGTAAGATAGAACCACCGCATCCGTAGATACATTTTACACGGGTTTGGGTTAACTTACTGAATGTCAACATTCCGACAACCGATTTCCCGGTACATCAATTCCCCGATTTTCCCTCTTGGATAAAAGTAATATGATCGATGTTAGGGAGCATATTTCCTGGCAATTGATAATCAATGCTGGATCATTTCATGGTGACAGATGATCCGTAGGGTGGATCCCGGGTGCATCAGACACGGGATTTCGTTGCGGAGGATTGCAAATCGGATCAAAATGAAATGGTCGCCATTCACGGAGTCACGGAGTTCGAGGTTAAGCGATCCTTTCTTATCTCATGTAATGTTGTCGCAAGCCTGTGCTGGAAGAAGTCATAACACTCGTATCACCCCTATGATGTTAATTTATTCATATATTTCATGGGAATAATAATAATGTTGTATTTTCAAAGAGTTATTCTTTGTGGTAACATATTTTAGGTTAGCCATAGTTTATTGATAAATTATCCAATTTTTGTTCGACGAATCATCATCGAACACATGTTAATTAAATTATACTTAAATGGTTATCGATGTAGTATGTTGATCGATTATTCTCAAGTTTTTGTACAAACTTTGATTGTTGAATGAATTCTCTGTTTCTTCTTCTTCTTTCAAATAAGCAATCCACCCTTCAAGAGTGACTTGTGCCATTAAACAAGTCTAAACATTATTTTATAGAAAGCAGTACAACAATACTATAGAACAGGGAACATTGTATCACAAGTCAATACCATTGACATTCAGGAAATTTGCTATTATATAGCTTAAATGAGGCAAGTTGAAGGAAAGAAGATGACACAAGTTCACCGGAAGTTGAAAATCATTATTGACAAGATCATTATAAAAAAACCAGTGATCCGCAATGGACAAATTCTCTGTTTATACCGAAGACATATTTGTATTCATCGCTCCAGGGTATTAACAATAAATTTTCCCAGCTTAGGACGAAGGTAGAATGAGACAGATCAAAGTAGGTATGCATCTATGAGATGTAGAATCCACCGTTCTTATGTTTTCCTCTGACTAACCGATGGGGAGGATAGGACGTCAGTCTATACCATAATAATTTTAATGAAAATATTTGTATATTTTAATGAAAATATACAAATGCATAACGTAAGCTAAATAAAACCATCAAACATTTGGAGGTCTTTGTCTCCACAGCCATCATTACCGCTGACAACCCTTGAACGTATCTCGTATTTACCGGTGCGTAAAACCACTCCTAACCTGCTCCTAACAACCACAAAAACGTACAAATACATAACGTAAGCTAAATAAAACCATCAAACATGTGGAGGTTTTTCGTCTCCACAACCATCATTACCTCTGACAACCCTTAAACGTACCTCATATTTATCGGTGCGTAAAACCACTCCTAACCTGCTCCTAACAACAACAAAAACACACCCGGTACCGACGTCGGAATAATTAAGCGACAACAATAACCATGCAATCAGCAGCCGTTTTCAATCTTTTTTGATACGGTATATTATCCCACGGTTATTTTTGTTTCCTCTAAAGATATATTGTCCTATATATAAAAAAAAATTAAGGCCATGTTGACATTCTTAGCTAACTTCACATTTCCGGGAAACTTATGGATTTATAAACAATTGGATTAGAAATAAATATGGGATTTGACATTAGTTGTATTACATTAGTGCTGCCAATCAGTTGAAAGGTGTACAGGAGGATTTCACGCCAACCACATGATATTGATTTAAAAATACGCCCGGCGACTTGGTAATTAATGTGATTATTAGTAAATATTTGTTAAAACTTGTTGAATTTGTTCCACGCGTAGAACCCTTTCAATTAATTAAATACACGTTATACTTACTACTTATACATAATTATTAGATACATGTAGGTTTTTCATTCACGTGGGTATTACAAAAATAAAATACAATTGTACTGTCAATTAAGGTTTAAGTTATTCTAGATAGAAAGAAAATTTTTAGTATTATCCGTTTAATAAATGAATTATAATTGCGCCGTAACTTTTAAGTCTGTGTAAATAATAAAAATGATCTCTAAGTAGATATAAAACTGAAATTTGTATTTTTGTTTTTAGATAAATTATTATGTATGTAGTGACTATTATCTTATACATAAAACTGCCATTCTGTTCGTCACGAATGAAAGTTGAATGGAAAATTCATTTAATTTTCATTCAAGAGTCAAATTCCTTTGAAAGTGAATATATGATCTTTTATTAAGGAGAACACGTTGTAATTATTCAGAATATAGGTCTATGATGTTTTTAATAAAAACAAAACGTATTAATTAGAAAGATAAGATAAGAAAGATAGAAAGAAAACAAGGGTTGTTTTCCGATCTCAACTTCTCTCAACCGGCGATGATGATGATGATAATGAGGTCGAAAGAAATGAAACACAAAAGATGTTCAATATAAGCACACTACGGCGACAAAATGGAGAATTCCTGCCGCAGCAGAATACTCCTGTTTTTATTCAAATTCATAACAATACATACAGTCATTTGCAAGTACATACGTAAAACGGTGACAGCCCGCCGCTTGAGACGTTCTTCTAAGACGTTTTTGTTTTCCTAAATCTATTCTACGGGTTTTTTGGCGCTGCGCCGATGACTACACCTTGAAATTATTAACACGTGTCTTATCATATTTATTAATACGGCGCCTGCTCGGCGAGAAATTCCTGTGCGATATAATCTGCATTGAACCAAATTAGCAAAATAATAAAAATTACTAGATTTTTAAAACATTCAATTTGCATTACATATGATCAATTTTATAAGTTTTTAAAATTCTTTGTTTTAGTGAAAATATACGTTTTTACAAAATATTTTGTATTACTTATATGATTTGAGGCTTTAGTTACTATTTATAATTATGTTTGATATCAAAAACGTAATAGTTTCGTATTAAATAATATTAATATCGATTCCAATAATGTGTATTTTTATTTTCTTTATTAGCTTCAGATCGCCATGTCTAGACCGCGCTCTCGTAATTTTCGTTATAAGATGTAAAAAATATATGGTTTCACGTATATTTTAACCATGATTTGAATTAGTATTGAATTTATTCACAACATTAGTAGCAAATTTAATAAATTAGATGTTTTTTTTTTACTGATTTTAAGGGTAAATAACGTTTTCTTGAACAATGTAAACATTTAATGTACGTTATTTTTATGTATGTCGCAATTCAATATTTCGTTTATATGTAACACTGTTACATTTTAAATACAAGCTGTCTGTTTCATAAATAGTATGTAATTATTAAACAGACATAACACCAAAACGCCAATGTGGCGTTTTAAATCGATAATATTAAACAAAATAATAAATTGAAACTGTCATAATAATTTTAAATTTAGAACATTGATTTTGGCGACTATCTAAATATATGTAGGTACTTTGTCTGATCACAAAAAATATTTATAGTACATATTAATGTATTGAGAATACCTCTCAATAAATTATTAAATTTTCGATGCATTAATTCAAATGACAACATTCATTCATAACATATTTCATTCCATACGTCAATATGGAAAATACTGGAAGATACGAGTTATTTTTGACACTTGTACTGAATGCGAGAAAATCAACATTTTTATTGTCGCCTCTTTTTATTCAAACCTTCTCTCGCGTGATTTACGTAACAATTAACATCATTAATTATTTCTCCAATACTTTTAAGAATTTAACAATTTACCTCGTCTTGAAAGCATATCTAATTCGTGTAGAATTTTTTGTATATCAAACCAGAAAAATGATAGCTCCCCTTTAATTTTTTACTCTATCTTAAATGAATTTGCCACATGTACGATATTATTTTCACTGCATTATTTCTTTATTCATAAACTGGAAAATTTTACAACACCAATCTAGACTGTTTCTCTTCCTGTCTAAAATACTAAATTACAACACCGAGATCTTATTACTAACATGGATATATACTTTATGGCACAGGCTCAATTAAAAAACAAAATGAAAACTCGTGGTCAATAGTCACATGAACGTGAAATACATACTTACCATAAACATAATTAAATTTTAACGCTAAGGATTGTCACATGATAATCATATGATAGATTATACTTCGTTTACCTTTGAACTCACATGCTTCGGTACTTATGCGCGGTAGTTTTAAATAGATTGTTCATTCTCCTCAATTGCCAATTTGCAACATAACTTTTATTTTCATCCTTTAAAGGTTTTTAAATGCCATAAACAAGTGTATTCTGTATTATATTTTTCTTTAAACTGCCTTTAAATGATTATATTTTACAATTAACACCTTAATATCATACCAGGACTATATATCAGGGTCATTAATGATCTATTGATAATCTGTACATAAAAAAATAAAAATAAAATTCAATACATTTTCGTTTCTCTTCTCTAGCAGCGACGATTTTTTTGGTACATTGGTAAGAAGTTTGGCTAGTGACCAAGTACATTGCGTAAACATATTTATGATTTAAAATAAATAAGTGAAGCTTTACTTACTCGATGAATATCGAATATATAAAACATTAAACAAATTTGTGTTAATTATTTTAAAAATATAATGTAATCAGGTTATGGACAGAATAAAGGTTTATTAAGATGCATTTTTCCCTTTAACAATTTATTTAGAATGTGTTTGGATATCATGTTCATTAATAATTAAAAGTGTGTAACTAAGTACTTGCAAAATTCAGAAAACATGCGCTTAATTTTTGCCCATTATAATGAAATATTAATACGTATATGTACATATATATATATATATACGTAAATTTTCGGATGGTTGCAAAAGAGGAAAAATACATAAGGGATGGAAACAAAGCTGGTTTAGGGGTGAATAACTGATTTGGGCGGGAAGTTGGATTATTGGGATTCGATTCTGAATCGGGAGATAACATAAAATAGGTTTTATTTTGTTCCGTTTATTTTTTCCTTGAGATATTATTTGATTAATTTTTTCCAATATTTTAATTATTGTTTTTTGTATATATTTTACACGATTCTGGTATACTTTGATTTACTTCTGGGTCGATAATGGTTCTAACACAAAACGTAAGCAACTGAATGGTGCAATCTGGCAGCGGATGCAAATTACAAAGGACGTCTGTGAATTCATGAATACGATGTCATTAATTTGAATACGTGCGAAGTATCATATATTAATTATTAGGATTTAGTCAATGAATGGATTTTTATGACATACTGTACTTGGAAATAGTGGAGTATATTTAATTATTATATATTGTAAATAGTGCACTATTGTAGAAAATAAAATAATTAAAGTTTTTTTATTCCAGACGAAGTACTGTACAATGTGACGATGAAAACATTGAACTAAATAAATAAAAATAATAATTGACAATAAGAATCAAGTTTTACGAATAATAACGGCAATAATTAGAATAATACAACAGATAAAAAATATATTGTAAATTTAATATTTTTATTATTATTATAGCTTATTAAGGATAAAGGTAAATTCAAAATATTTAATCATCAGATATACTTTTTTTTTACGAGTATTACATTGATTTAAAATTTTTAATCTGATGTGTTTATTTAATTTTAAGTACAAATGATAGATTTCTAGTGCCTGAACGAATGCATGAAAGTGAAGTCTGTAAATAGGATACAGATACAATGTAGTGAATACAGTAAAAATACGGTTGAAATACTTATGTGAAAGTTCGATATATGCTTGAATGAACAGTTTAAATCTTTTCTCAGCGTAATAAAAAGTATTTAGAAAGGTTGCACATATAGTCGCTCAGGCATATGTGAAATATCAATATGTGATAAAGATTACAATGGTCGCAAATATTGCCGGTCAGGCTAATGTGAAAGATCAAATCACGGCGGAATGAACAATTCAGATTTGTTTAGAGCATAGACAATAATATTTACAATAGGCATATGGAACGTATACGTGAAGAAAGTATTGCAAAAACAATACATGAAGTGACACCTTGCCGTGATTAATCTGATATTGAAAGATGGCACTGTTAATAGAAACAATAACACTAGTAAGTAAATATAGAAAAGTGTTGCCCATCCCTGCTGAGAAAAGACGTGACGGTGGATGAGCTAGGTATATCTATATATTTTAGGAGAACACATTCTTATTGTGAAGTTGTAATTATTCAGAACAGACGGTCTGTGATATTTTAAATATTCATTAAATATATTAATTAGAAAGATATACATATGATTTTATATGTATATCTTTATAATTAATATATTTAATTCATATTTAAAATATCACAGACCTATGTTCTGAATAATTACAACTTCACAATAAGAATGTGTTCTCCTAAATAATAAAGTTGTATCAATGTGTCCAAAATTTAATAAAAATGAATTGATAATTCTGGCGTCTGCTATCAGTTTACTCAAAGGTATTTGAGATTATGTAAAAATAAGGTAGATGGCTCTGTCAAATGATGGAACGATTAAATGTATTAATATCAAAAAGGTAACATATAGGGTCGAAAATTGTCGCTAAAAATAATGTCGCTGTAGCTTAGTTGGATAAAGCACCTTCCCCGGTTAGGAAAGAGATCCAGGTTCGAATCCCGGTGGCGCAACAACAATATTTTTCGACAAAATTGATTTTATATGTATATCATTCTAATTAATAGATTTAATTCATATCTATATACATATAATTTCATTTATGTGTTTTACACATTCAGGGTGAATATTATGTTCTAGGCTGATTTTGTTTGGCAAACATTAGTCAGTTCGCATTTTGTTCGCAGTCGTATAGAGTAGTTGATTACAATTTATTATGGAGAATCTAACGCCTCAACAACATGTTGAATTCGTTAAAACATTTTATGTAAATAATAATGGCAATGCAGTAGCCATTAATGATGATCGCTATTGTTACATGTTGGAAAACTTCTTGGTGTCCGAATTGACACGTCAAAAAGTGGGGATATCGACTGGCGTCCTTGATCACGTGATTTGAAGGTTCCTGATTATTTTATATGGGGGTACGTTATGTTTGTTTCTTTCTTTCTTCAAAGAATCCATGTTTTCACCTCCACTTAAAGATAAGGTAAAAGTATCAAATAAATAAATAAAAATACTAATAATGACAGTTGTAACAGCCCTTAGGGAAATTATCACGTAATACTATTACAGTTGGATTTGATTTGGTCATTATTTGAACTTATGAAATTAGATATAATTAGATTTTATGAAAGGTAAAATAACCCTTTGAATGTCAAACAACTAGATCCATCTCGTTCTTAAGTATTGGTAATTTATAATCAAATTTTGTAAATACCCAGTTTTACGCCTAAGTGAACAGAAATATAAGATAATCTTGGCCAGGTATACTACGAGTATAATAAATCATCTGAAAATAATTGACCATTTTTTTTCAAATATAATAATTACAATATTATTTTTAAATAATTGTTTTTTTGGTGAAATATTAATTAAATGTATTGTCGGGGGTGTTATGAGGATCTTACACCTCCACCGACGGATTCAGCTGAGAGCGTAAGATTTGTGGGTCACTTTCCTCAGTATCACTTACTCACCTTTTGTCACGAAGTTTTACAAGCACCGCTTGTTCAATTTTATTATTTTGTTAAATATGAGTAAATGTGAAGATAGCTTATAACTACTATCATGAAATAAATTTAGTTATAACAAAATCTGTATATTATAATATTAAAATGAATAAAATTATGATTAGAATTTTTTTTATTAGTTATCAATTTATTATACAAAAGTTCTTAATTCTTCGACAATGTATAGATTTTTTTTGATCCACCTTCCATGTAAATTGCATCGTAATATTTTGCGGTAAATCTTTTATCTTGTGGGTTCATGAGCTCAAATTAATGGCTACCGCAACATTGGTCCAAAGTTTTGTACCTCCATATTCTTGCTGGTTCAACTACATGGAGATCTTACAATACCATTATCCTACGCAATTCTGCTTGTATAATTAAATTGGCCTTGATGCCACAGAACCGCCATCCAAATTATGGCATAATATGCCATAAGTAAAAAAGGAAATTGCACGTTTCTAGAATATAAGAATTTCACAATGCCAATCAGGGACGCACACACCACACACAGGGGCACGAGAATTATGTAACCAATTAAAATTACCCTTTTTACAAGACCGTATGATTAAAGATTTACATTTTAATTCTAAAAATTCTGTTTATTGGAATACCATGCGGATGGCGCGCACTATAAATAAGTAGACAGCACCTGCGTAAAGTCAAAATGTTTTATTATTTATTTGTTTTTAGTTACCAAACAATTTTTATTCTGGTTTAAAATTTTATAACTACTTAATTTTATTATTTGAATTTTTTTCCTTATTTTTATTTAAAATTTTAAGCCTTCTCTTCCCGTCATATCTTCAAGTACAAATTAGAATTTACATAGAATGTACAATTATGTATTAATAAATTCATTTACATTTATTGCGCTGGAACTTGAGACGCTCAGTTGAGTACAAGGTTAATCGATTTCTACAATCATCACGGTAATTTGGGGCTATGAACCAACCAGATTCCAAACCTCCACCACTCAAACCACATCACTCCAGTCTGGAATCTGCAATCTATCAGCATCTTTCCTTACTGTATCCGCCCATCTCATTTCTGGACGACCTAATAGTCGACCTCCGGCCGGGGTTCCCGCGAGACCTAACATATGTCTAAGAGTCTGTGACGTGGAAAAATAGATTACCTCTCTGGACTCTAGGATCAAAAAAAATATCGACAATAAATTAATGGAAAAAGAATTTTAAAAGGATTTATTTTTATTAAGCCTAAGATAATGTTGATAGATAAAATTGTGGTTTTTGGTGATTATTGTTAGTTGATCGACTATCGGCAATGGCTATCACCAAAAAAAAAAAAGAGACTTCAGAAACTTACAGAAAGTTATGAGGCGTAACAATTTAACACAAACGTTTTTGTTTCGTCGTTTATTTCGGAGTAAAGCTCGATACACAAAGTCGGGTAATTTAAGTTCACAATAGAAATGTAAGAAAATAGTCAGGCCAAGTTTCCTGAAGCCCTCTGTCGACAGTACAGAGAAACTTGATTCTCCATTTATCGGCGGTGGACCAAAGCTCACTCATACACCATCGAGTCTTTAGATTGGCTTTTGAGCTGTAGGTGTCGCCCCCTGTCTGCCCCAGTATGATTAAAAGATTGTCTCTTAAAAATATATCATATACGTGTGATGATCAGGTAAAACGTGGAGAATAATTTAAAACCACGTGAGTTAATATATGCATCATCATTTCTGAGTGGCCTGGTGTTCTAGTTCCCTCGTAGATGTTTTGAAGAGTTCTAGAGTTCGCAACGTGGCCATACTATCTGTCTTTTCAGTTTCATAACTATCTTTATTTTTATACTTTTAAAATCAGCAATGTTATCTTTGTGGTTAAGATTTTTTTTTTTAAATAGATTTTTTAAAAATAGATTCTGTCAAAGAAAAAATACATGTTTTAGTTAGTTATGACACCCTGAAGAAGAAAATGGTATTTTTCGAAACCGGTAGATGTATTTAAACTCATTTTAGTGGTTAATAAAACAAAGATAAAAAATAAAAATATGTCTTTATTTTGGCTAGTTTGAAGATCTCGCAAAGTTTTGAGTTACTACAAAATATAGAGAAGATTTTCCAAAGGTTTTAGAATGTTCGAGACTCAAATCCCACTAGCGGCTATTCTACTTATCAGCTTTACGCTTTTTACCTAGTTTGAAGAGTTATGCTATGATAATATAATTTTTTTTATAAAAGAATAGTTACCAAAACAATGATCTCTATAAAATAACTTTAGAAATAAATTGTGTGGAAGGTAATACTGTTTGAACCTCGTTGGGTCAACAGATGATTAATAGTACAGTGGTTATAGCGTTCTGCTATTAATTAAGTTAATAAGAAATATACAATTTTGTTTTCCTTACATTTTAACGGGAACTTGTCAACCAAGCCAAAACTAGCGGTACATAATCGAGTTCTGGTACCGACACTGATGTATGGAAGTAAGTATACGTAGCAGATCTATTTATGAAAGAGTAAAGAATGAAGAAATAAGGAAAGATTGTAAAGTTGATCTTCGTATAGTGAGTAAGATTAAAAAAGGATCACTTAAGCGGTTTGGTCATATGAAATGGATGAATGAGGAAAGAATAGTAAGAAAGATATATGACGCAAGTGTTGATGGCACTAGAAGTAAAGGTCGTCCGCGGAAGATTTGGCACGACTAGGTAAACCAGATACTGGAGAATGGTTCTGTTAGAAGCCTCAATAATTGGCAAGGTTGTATGAGAATAATGAATGTAGATGAGGCGAGATTTGTGTGTCAGGACAGAAGAGTGTGGCGCTTTATCCTCTTTGCCTAGCCTTGTGGACTAACGGCTTGATGGTAAGTTAATTAGTTAGCTAGATTTAAAACGATTTTATATATATTACAAATAAAAAAAATCAATTGGACAGATGCAGAGTATCGTATCTAGAGAAGTGATTACTGGAAACCACAATTAAGTATTCATAAACACAAATACAGATTAACCAAATAATAATTGAAAATAAACCTAATTATTGATAAAATATATATTAAATCAATATTACAAAGTTTATTTAAGCAAAAAAGATAAACATAAATAACATTTAGTTAAAAATATTTTAAATTGAAAACAGTCACACCTTTTTGATGAGCCTATAGTTTATGGGATATGTATTATATAATACCAAAAGATTCCCTTCTTCTGATCTGTAACATAAAACCAAGATCATCACTAACAGTATCAGATGTCATTCTTCTTCGATATTGATCTTCTTTAAAGTAACAACGTTCTGTGTAATAAATAATTTTATAAACACGTTAAATAACAAAATTAAACTCCCGCTTTTCTAAAAAAAGTAAATAATACTCAAAAGCAAATTTATACATATCACTAAAAATTTGCATGAGAAGTATGTTTTAAAATTTCTAGAAAGTTCGTATCCACACGAACTAATTAAGTTCATACAATGATAAAGTTACATCATCTTACGCTGTTACGCTGACCTGAGTTGAAACCATATTCGTTGGACTATGAATAGAAACTCCGCAAAATTTTCATACATTATATAGACTGACACGGCACGAGATTCCAAAACTCGGTTCCAAGTTTGCTTAATGTTTCCGCAATAACACGAGGTAGAAGGTACCGAGATGGCTTTAAGCAATACGTTGATTACAAATGGCCTTTTCAAGTAAATCTCCCTTTAAAACAGATCAGCCGAAATATTGTAAAATAAATGTGTGTAAATAATATAACGAGCTTTGCCAACCAATGGCGGAGTCTGTTAATACTTTACATCGAAAATTAATTTTAAATTAATTATTGTATCATGCAAATATGATTTTTTACACTTCCAGTATGGATAAAAAGAACAGTATTTTTATTTATTATCATTGTTTTATTAACCACTAAAATGAGTTTAAATACATCTACCGGTTTCGAAAAATACCATTTTCTTCTTCAGGATGTCATAACTAACTAAAACATATTTTTTAGTACCTAACTCAAATCATTACTTAATACAAATTTACTCGAATAATTTTTAGGAAAAATTTTAGAATGGGACTCGTAGTTAAATTTAGTTGGTTGTTTATAATTTTTTGATTAGTTTTACACGCTTTATTTATCTCCAACGATTCCAAATTATTTAATTTGTGACCAACACCGTTTATATGCAAAATTGACAATCCCAATTTTTTATCAAAATCATGACCATTTTCTATCAAATGATTAGCAAATTCTGAAAACCCACTATTGTTCAAACATCTCAAATGCTCCCTTACTCTTATATTAAAATTTCTACCCGTTTTACCAATATAAAATGCAGCACAATCCTTGCAACTAAGTTTATAGACACCAGAATTGTTAAATTTATCATCTTTGTCTTTAGAATTTATGAGTAAATTTCCTATACTATTATTTGTATAAAATGCCGGTCTAATGTTTCGTGGTAGGTGTTTTGATATTTGATATATATTGATTAAAATACAAAAAAAGAACAGTGTTTTAGTACAAACACATTGTAACACACTTTTGGCACTCTGTGATATTAATGCGAAAAGGTTATTGTCACATGTCCGCGTCCATGTTCTTATCCTCGATCCATTTCTAATCCGATCAAGAGATCCAGTATGGATTTTGATTTTGAAATTGAGTTTTCACCCGACTACAGCAATATTGTTCACGTTGTGAATGATTCATCTCCGGTACTATGGTGCACTGGATTTAGTGATTTGATTTAGATTTTTGTATATATATAGTTTTGTGAATTATGTGTGCGTTGGATAAAGTCCCCGGTTTCATCAGGAGCGGAGATAATTGGACATCCTCGCGTATTGCAACATGGTGTGTGTTCAGTATTAATGACATATCCATAGATCGCTAATATCCGTGGGCATGTGGATACTCCATTATGGTACTTTAACTATCTGCCACACCTCCCGCCCCCTCCCTTCCCTCAGAGCATGACTTTTTCTGTGTATTTGTCTATAACTTATCAAGGACAATGGATGCTGCTATGTGGTGGACACCAACTTGAAGAAGTTGTAAAGTTTACTTGTTGCTAGTGTATTTAGTTTCACGCGTTTGCGTACTGAAACCGCTATTGTGGATCACAGTACTTCGTGCTGAATATCGAAGAAGGTTCCTGAAGTTCAGGAGCTGTGACTACATGAGAAAAAATCCAGGCGAGTCGTGTTTCTTCCTGATTGGTCCTCGAGTCTTGTCCTGTCTCTATACCTAATTCCCATCATACTTCCTACATATCGTTTCCCCATTGTGTAAACAGTGTGGTTTTGGCGGCGGCTTTCAATTAATAAATAAATAGTAAAAAATTACCGTTAAATAATATACAGCTGGAAATTTACTGTCAAGCAAATCACCACAGTAATTAATTTACCTCCAAACTCATTGTGTAGCGATGAGTAGTTTGTTCGGTCGGGAGTTCAGGCCTCGAGCCAGGAGACCAGCATGTTATGCTTTCATAGCACAAGCGTTCAGCTTAGTTTGAAAATAGTAAGAATATTAATGTGATATGTATTCATGTACGTAAGTCTATTCGTATTTTAAAATACATTAATCAACGTGTATGTATTATGCATACTGCTATTGATAAATCATTTTAAAATTGTTTTAAAATTATATTTAATAATCGAGAATAAAAATGCACGTGACAGGCAATACCGCGTTTCCTCGAAAATATGACCTACCTCGAAAGTAAGACCTACTAGGAAAATAAGACCTAATAAATAATTAAATTAAATCAAAAGTTGACGTGTTTTTCACAAGTTTGACCCGCTCTGTTGCACGTGCCAATGACCTATTTTTAGCTCCATTCGACTTCCGTTTGTTTACATTTTTGCACTGATTCAGTTGAGATTGGGAAACGAAGTAGTAGGAACGTATGCTGTTGACGTTATTTTTTGGCATTTATACTGTTCGTTTCGGCTGTTTTGTAAGTGTTAAATAAAATCACGTTTTATTTTAATTATAAATTTAGACCCAATAATATTTTTTCTCCTAGACAAATGAGTGCAAAAATAAAAAGTTATTCCATCGAATAAAAGAAAAGAATCACAGAATAAAAACCTTATAGATTTCTGCAAGGAAAAGATGTTGGATCTACGATTGGTTCGTAAATGGCGAGCAGAGTATGATAATCTCAGCAAGCAGGCGGAGGAGGGAAATGATAAGAAACGCAAGTTAGGATTTCAATCGTCATTTTCAGAACTAGAAGATATCACCTATTATTGGATCGCGAACAGATGATCAAGAGCTTTAGTTGTACGCAGAGCGGATATTCAAGCATTTGCTATTGCAACAGCACCGTATTTGGATATATCCCCATAGATATTCAAAGCATCACAAGGTTGGTTGGATAATATCTTTCAGCGATATGAGCTTTCTTTGCGAAGAACGACAACACTGTTCAAATTAGAAGACGTCGAAGTGATAAAACGTACACTTGCATTCAAGCACTTTGTTGATACCATCGACTTTCCTCAATATAATTGCTATGGATGAAACTTCAGTATAATTGCAAAAGTCAAGAGAGACAAAATACAAAAGGTTTCAGGAATTTATGTTCTTGAAACGGAAAAAGCATGTATTATTTCGCCACAGCCAATATACTTGTGTTTTAAATTCTTTGATCCTAAATTACTAAATCTTCGTAAAAGAAATATCTATTACGTGGACAGCATGCCACCATTACGATATAAAGAATCTAGAATTTATAAAAAAATAATAACCATTTTTAAATAACTTCAAAATTGACTCCGCGTAAATATTAATATTACGCGCAATTTCGTCAGACAAAACCATTAAAATTGCGCGTACACAGGAAGTAGATTCTAAAAATAGACTATTCAAGGGCACACGTGCTGTTTCAATAAAACCAGAATGATCACGTCACGAGTTCCGGCTGTATGGAAATGACTGCCTAGTCTTTTCTATTTCGAATGTGTTCTGTAGTTCTCGTCTTTCCCTCTCACCAAATTTGCTGATCGCCGTTGCTAAAATGGCTATATAAGCGACCCCCACTTAGTCTCCTGAGCAGAAAAAAATCAACATCTATACGATCTAGAGGCGCGCGTCCGAGAGGTTTACGATCTTTTCCAGTAATTTATTGTAAAATATATCAGTTGCGGTAAAAAAATCTATCTCGAGAATATTTTTTAACAGATGTAATATTCGTATCTATGTGAGATAATAATTTACACGTTAATACCTAGATTCTAGATACATTTTATACTACTTTCTCCATCGCCTAACTGCTCCAGAAGACCTTGTATCCACCAAGAAGTCATCCCCTACGCCTTCCATCAGCTTATCCAGGAAGATCGCCTCTGCCCACCTGACGACTCCAGGCTGCGCATGTCAATAGATACGCCGTCAAGATGTTCGACATTTAAAAATAAGGTACGGTACGTCCTCCAGTGTTCCGTATTTACATAAACCTCCAATTCTCCGAAATCTATACTCTGAACATTCACGCTCTCGCCGAAAGTGATCCCTCCAGTTTTCTCCGTTTGAACCCAATTGAAAATGTAAAGTTATCGTCGACCACCGAAAAAATTATAATAACCTCGAATTACTTCATCAAACTTTGTTTGTCATGTAATACATTTTATGGTATTGGTTGTCTATAACTATTTGTCTCTTTACCTCTCCATAACATTTAATTATTAAGATTATTTATAAACCGGAGCACTTACCAACAAGGAAGTTCTGATTAAACTTGCCCACATAATAAAACCATTCCCTACCAGCTTAAACAAACATCTCGTTCCGTTAGTTCTTAATAAGCCATGCCTCAATTTACAAGAATAATTAGACTCAGTCGAGTATGATCTTAATATCCATTCGGTGTCTCTGCAGTATCCATGTTAGAATGCGAAATTACCTAAAATAATATTTTGTTCAAGGATACAAACTGACACTTAGTCGAAATAAGGGACGGAGGATAATAAAACCAAGTATTGTTAAACGCAGGTGTACCGACACTGCGTGGCTACAGTCACATTACATTTCCATAACATTTTATTATGAAGATTCTTTATAAACCGGAGCACTTACCAACAAGCAAGTTCTGATCAAACTTGCCCACATAATAAAACCATACCCGACCAGCTCTAGTGAAACAAACATCTCGTTCCGTTATTTTTTGATAACGCAAGCCACAATTTATTAAAATAATTAGACTCGGTCGAGTATGATTTTAATATCCGTTCGGTGTCTCCCCAGTATCCATGTGCAGGCATAATCTTGTATAAATCAGTCTTCAATTCCAAGAAACTATAAAAAATTATTACTCTGTTTAGATATATTATAATTTTGTCAAGTGTGATTTGACGGCCTCAATACCGCACACGCAGAAACACCAAGTCCTTATATTGTATTTTATAAATTACGATATGTGATCTTCCTATGTAAACTTTTTATCTTATTTTTCTTCTTTTCCTTTTTTTCGTCTTTTTTCCGTTCATAATATTTTTACTGAATATATGTCATTCTGTACTAAATGTACATAAACCTTTTATTTCGACACCCAGACCATAAAAGCTTATATTAAGTCGAGTAAATCTTGAGACGAAAGAGAAGTGTTTTATCTGCAGAGCTGGCAACTATCAACTATCAACTTCAACTTCAAAGGTAGGTCTTGGTGAACCTAATCGAGGTCTTTCTAGTATTAATAACTGTACTTGCATATTTTTTAAAACACAACTAAAAGTTTTCAATACACTGTTATTAGACAATGGGTTGATTTAATTCTGCTATCTATTCTTCGAGGTTCTCAAAGAGCTCTTTTGGTGTGGGATTCGGCCAGCACTCTTCGTGCCAAAGACATGACACCGTTCAAGGATTATTTGCGGATTGAAGTTAATGATTACATCGAACATAAATTGGAAAGAAACCAACGTTGAAACTTTATTAAGCCAAACCTGACAGAAATCGTGAAATGAGTAAAAAAATTATGGAATAAAATTACCGTAAATTGTGTTGCCAATGCACTTCGTGTAGGATATTTGGACAATAAGTGTTCCTTCGAAGAAAGTTATATCGCTAAACACGAGAGATTTGGTCCATGTATTCTAGAAGAGATCCATTAGCAAGAAATACAGTCTGGCGTTCGGGGTTTGATGTGTTATGACGCCGTCCCAGAAGAGGATGAAACTTGAGGTTTAATAAAGTAACGTGTTTTGTACTTTTGGTTTTCCTCACAAAAGTAGAACCTACATCGAAAAAAGGACCTAGTTTGTGTTTTGGCTATGAAATCAATATAAGACCGGGTCTTATTTTCGAGGAAGCACGGTATATAAATATATATATATATATATATATGATTCAATAAGCTATACTAATTCGATTATAAATAAAAATCAAGTATTACATTAATCAATAATAAATCAAACACGATTTATTCGGTTCTATTTAATTTTTCCTAATAATAAATGATTGTTTCGGCTGTCTGGGCCATTATCAACCTGGATAGTTGAAATGATTGTCCAATTATTTGGAAAAATTAAATACAACCAAAAAATCGTATTTGATTTATTGTGTTGATTAACAATAGAATTCTATACAATGAATATTGTATGTATTAAAAAAATAAAAGAATCAGATTTAACCACAATATGTGTGCTGTTTCGACGGTTAAAATTAAAGTATTAAATCACTGTAGTCTGTAGTTTGTTGTATTCGAAATATTTTTTTTGTAATGTAATGTATTGCCCTTAAATCTAAAACACAATCGTAGACTGAATTTTTCAAATCGGGCCTCCATTCCAGTGGTCGCAAAATGTTAGTGACGTCGGCTAGTCACTCCACACGAAGCAATAGACGTGTTGTCGTAGTTGACTTGGTATTGGATGAAGGTAAAATTATTATTTCCATTATACAGGGTGCGGCATTACCGACTAAGTGATTAGGACGAGTCAATGCTCGGGCGGTTGTAGAGGGAGGCAGGTGCACGTGGTCTCTCTCTGTTCAATCGGTGACCCCATTTTAGTATCCAATATGGTTTGGACCGGAGCACATCGGGGCGTTGCCGTGTATTTGAAAACAACCGATCTGTGATCGCGACGCTAAGAGCTGGTTGAAATTTTGACAAATTTCTTTATTTGAGTATATCTGAAAGAAAATGTATTTAAATGTCGCCAGAGCTATAAGAACGGATTATTGAAGAAGTTAACGCCATACACTGCGAAATGTTTGAACAAGCTGTATAAAACTTCAGAGGTCGTCTCCAAAGTGTGTTGCTGCTAACGGTCACCATCCTGAGGACTTTATTTTCAAAACTTAATGATTATAAATAATATGTACTACTTCGAAAATAAAAACATTGCGTCTCACCTTGCATGATTCAAAAAAAGTCTAAAAATACAGTAATAATGACCTAATGCAGTCAGTCACTCAGAAAATATATGTAGCCGAATGTAAAGCTGGTCTCAGCGTAGTAAAAAGGATTAAAAAAGGATCACTTAGGTGGTTTGGTCGAATGTGGAACGAATAAGTAAATGATGAGAGAAAGACATATGACGCGAGTGTTGATGGCACCAGAAATAGAAGACATCCGTGGAAGACTGTTGGCAATATCAGGTAAGTCTGACACTAAAAAAACGTCTTGTCAAAAGCCTCAACAGTCGACAATCATTCTTAAAAAGATCTACGAATATGGATGAAGCGAGCGTTCTATGTCAAGACTGAAATGTATATTATCTCTGCCCACTCTTACGCGGAAACGACGTGATGATGAGTTTATCAGATATTTAGTTCGGAAAGTTATAAAGTAAATAATATTTTATTATTCTTAGTACCTTTGTATTAGGTGGATTTGATGTAACAACTGGTATTGTTCACCATCCCTAAGGGTGGCGTTAAACTGGTCGTGTAACTTGCCGGCCAGCCTTCCGGTCTCGGGCCCGATATTTGATTAAGCAGTGTTTGAGTTGTCTCTAGTTAACAGGTGTAAGGTTGCTGGGTTGTAGGTAATTTAGAGGCAGGTATAAGAAAGAAAAATACTATCTCTCGGAACTATTTTAAAGTGAAATTTATTACTGCTAAAATGCGGGTTTAAGTATTGGAACAAATGTGGAAATACCAATAGGTATTTTACGTTGTTACAGGCCGCGTTAGATGTTAACCTATAATTATATTAAATTTATATACTCGCAAGTATATAAGTGTGGAAAGGTTTTGTTTATAGGTCCGAGATAAAAAATTTTCGAGTTTAAAATATGTAAACTGTGTTAAAAATAGAATTATTCAATTTAAATGAGTATATCTATCAAATTCTGCGACAATATTGTAAAATGTAGGTACTTTCTTAAAAAATGTATGCCGCTGAACACGCGCATTCTAAATGCTTTTGATATGGATATTTTGATTGAATTAATTAAATAATATATACATATATCCAGTTAAATATTATGAGGTGTGGAGCCGGAGGCCATCTCACTTGACTAGCACAGTAGTAAGCATGAAAAATGTGAGTCTTAGATAATAATTTGCACTGCATTTGTCACTTGAGAAAAAATAATAATTAAGAGTAATAATACTAATATAATGTATTAAGTATAAATATATACATATAAAATCAATTTTGTCGAAAAATATTGTTTTTTCGCTACCGGAATAATTCTAAATAATTACAACTTCACAATAAGAATGTGTTCTCCTTTAAGAGTAATAAAATAAAATGGTAGAGATGCTTGTAATAAAATAATTTTAAAGTAAAATTAACAAGTTTTAATATAACTAAACTGACGTGTGCAACGAAAACTTTTAGTTAGTGTTATTTTTTAAATGCATGTTAGAAAGACCTTGATTAGGCTCTCCAGGACCAACCTTTGAAGATGAAGTTGCTTGTTGCCAGTTGATAGATGTCAATTGTTTGTTATTAGTTGCCAACTCAGCGGATAGAACACTTCTCTTTCGTCTCAGGGTGTACTCGAGGTCTAACTCAATATATGCTTTTGTGGTCAGGGTATCGAAATAAAAGGTATTTGTACATTTAGTACAGAATTACATATATTCAAGTTGAAATATTATGAACAGGACAAAGACAGTATAGAGTTGAAATGTTATGGTGATGAAAAATAATGTAAAAAATTTACATAGGAAGATCACATCGTAATTTAGAAAATACAATATAAGGACTTGGTGTTTCTGCGTGTGCGGTATTGAGGCCGTCACATCACATTTGAAAAATTATAATATATCTAAACAGAGTAATAATTTTTTCTAGTTTCTTATAATTGAAGACTAATTTATACAAGATTATGCCTGAACATGGACACTGGGGAGACACCGAACGGATATTAAAATCATGCTCGACCGAGTCTAATTATTATAATAGAATATGGCTTGCCTTATCAAGAAATAACGGAACGAGATGTTTGTTTAACTAGAGATGGTCGGGTATGGTTTTATTATGTGGGCAAGATTGATCAGAACTCGCTTGTTGGTAAGTAATAGTGCTCCGGTTTATAAATAATTTTTAATAATAAAATGTTATGGAAATGTAATGTGACAAATAGTTATAGACAATCAAGTTTTAAGATAGAAATAAAATGTATTACATGACAAATAAAGTTTGATGAAGTAATTCGAGGTTATTATAATTTCTACGGTGGTCGAAGATAACTTTACATTGTCAATTGGGTTTCAAACGGAGATTACTGGAGAGATCACTTTCGGCGAGAGCGTGAATGTTCAGAGTATAAATTTCGAAGAGGTGGAGGTTTATGTAAATGCGGAACACTGGAGGGCGCACGGTACCTTAGTTTTAAACGTGGAATATGGTGACGGCGTATCTACTGACACGCGTAGCCTGGAGTCGTCAGGGGGGCAGAGGCGATCTTCCTGGATGAAGCTGATGGAAGGCGTAGGGGATGACTTCTTGGTGGATGCATGTTCTTCTAGAAAGTAGTATAAAATGTATCTAGAATCTAGGTTTTAACGGCGGTGTTCACAAAAAGACGTCACTTTTTGGTATAATCCGGGTAGTTCACTATTGCATGTGAAATTATTGATAATATATTGCGGCAAAACTCTTATAAGCTTTTGTATATTACTAACGCGATAGGTCGAGGTAACTATTTTGGAATTTGGAAAAGTTCACTGTGACATGCCGAGTAAATTATTATCTCACATAGTTGCGAATATTACAATCGTTAAAAAATATTCTCGAGATAGATTGTTTTACCGAGACTGATACATTTTACAAGAATGACTGGAAAAGATCGGGAACCGATAATCACGGACGCGCCTCCCTCTAGGTGGAATAGATGTTGATTTTTTCTGCTGAGGAGACTAAGTGGGGGTCGCTTATATAGTCATCCTAGCAACGGCGATCAGTAAATTTGGAGAGAGGAAAATACCGAAATTACAGAACACATTCGAAATACATAAGACTAGGCAGTGGTTTCCATACAGCAGGAACTCGTGACGCGATCATTCTGGTTTTGTTGGAACAGCACGTGTGCACTCGAATAATCTATTTTTAGAATGTACTTCCTGTGTACGCGCGATTTTAACGGTATTGTCTGACGAAATTTGCGCGTAATATTAATATTTGCGCGGAGTCAATTTTGAAGTTATTTAAAAATGGTTATTATTTTTTTTATAAATTCTTGATTATTTATATCGTAATGGTGGCATGTTGTACAAAGAAAATATGTTATTTTTACAAATATTTGTTAATTTAGGATCAAAGAATTTAAAAGATGAGTACATTGACTGTGGCGAAATAATATACATGACACGTGGTGAAATTGGATGATACAGAAAAATAGGGCAGTATACATCAATCAAACAAAAACATCATTGTTTACAAACCAAGTTACTGTCTTAGTTACAAAACTACGAAACAAAGCGCGACTTTATGTGATTCATGGCAGTTTACGGTATCAATCCAGCTCGTCTAACTTCAAATTAATGGCCTGGTGGGACCAAACCCCCCACCAGACTGAGACTGTCTAATATTGCGGGTCTCTATATCTAATCCAATGTGGCACTTGGTCACTTGATCCGATAGTCCACCAATTAGAAGACTGATACATGTCCTGGTATCGAACACTTTTACGCCAGCAGTCCACTCTCGCCGAGGCATGGTGAGAGGAGCCGAGCACGAGAATGTACTGCAGACTCGTGTCGACACTGGTCGTCTCGTGCCATCTCGCTTCGCCTCGCACGCCTCGCCTCGCTCCGACCGGAATGGAGCGTGGACGAGGCGAGTAGCCTCGGCGAGAGTAAACTGCTGGCATTAGACTTTAAATGATTCCTCGCCGCAGCCGAGTAGTCGGTGTAAACACTGCCGCTCAGCTGGGCCATCAGTACTCGTTTCAAGCGGGAGAAGTGACCCCCACTTTGCGTCCGCCCGCCGACTTAGGCTTAGGCTACAATGCAGTATTTAGTTATCCCATTGTAGAAAAATTATCCCATATAATACTTCCCTATTTATAACGTAACAATATATTTAAAAAGATCATTAATATTTTTTTTTAAATAAGATCACTAATCGTATTAATTAATAACGCCTTTGTGGTACGTTATTTATTAAATAAACTAAACTTTGTGTTATACACACAACACACCCTCTGATCAAAAAGTGTAATAGTAATAGTTATCATTTAATCTCTTGACCCCAGAGTAATTAATAATTATGCGAGTGTCTGTCGCACATCGTAAGTATATGCGTATTTTATATATGTAGTGCATTTGTTCTTAATACTAATAAATATCTTGTTTTATAACATTGTAACTAGATTTAATAAATTAATAGTTTAAATATAAAAGCGACGATGACCCAAAATAAAATATCACATTCTTGTTCTCTCCGACTTTCATTTATTCAGTTCATTACAGAATTTCCTAAATTAAATAAAATAAAAGTAATTCTGTAACGGAAGACAAAAATTCCTTTGACATTATTTTTTGCTACGAAGGTCTCAAGATTTTTGCAGTAGCTGTGTTAAAATAAGTTTGTAGAAAGATGGGGAACTCATAACTACTGATGAAAAATATATAATTGATTGAATTCATAAAAGTTTCCAAATATAATTATTTTTATTTCTTCATCAATCAACCCAATATTACTTATATTTATATAGGTTTAAGAAAATATATAAAGACCATTACATTAAGTGCTTAAAAAATAATAAGAGATATATTATATATTTAATTTGTGGTTTTTAAGGGTCGAGTATAGGTAATATTAGAGAGAAAGTTTCTTGGTTATCCCGCGTCTGTTGGTCTTAAGAAGGACCATAGTTATCCCAACGTTTCGGGTAAATCTCATTACCCATCTTCAGGTAATGCCTTAAAATGGTCGCGAGACACGTCCTCTTAGGCCGACAGTTCAACGCTAAGTGAGTTAAGCTTAACTTTACTTTGTATTGTGTATTATGTTGTGAATGCGCCGTCTCTTATCATTGGCGATAATGATGATGGAATTCATTTTCTGCTCATTTTCAGGAATTTTATTTCAGCAGTACTGATCTCAAGTCCTATTTCTCTATTCTACGTTGTGATGTTATCAAGATGATTATAATGAAATATATGATATTTTAAATATGAATTAAATATATTATTTATAAAGATATACATATAAAATCAATTTAATCGAAAAATATTGTTGTTGCGCCACCGGGATTCGATCCTGGATCTCTTCCCTAACCGGGGGAGGTGCTTTATCCAACTAAGCTACAGCGAAATTATTTTTAGCGACAATTTTTCGACCCTATATGTTACCTTTTTGATATTAATACATTTAATCGTTCCATCATTTGACAGGTTCGAATCCCGGTGGCGCAACAACAATATTTTTCGATAAAATTGATTTTATATGTATATCTTTATAATTAATATATTTAATGAATATTTAAAATATCACAGACCGTCTGTTCTGAATAATTACAACTTCACAATAAGAATGTGTTCTCCTAAAAAATATATGATAACCTATTTTAAATTACATACAACTAAATCTGAATCTCGGACAACACCGGGTAGGGACGTTAGTTACAAATAAATATCTATAAATGAATGAATCACACTATTCCACCCGCTTCCAGCGTCCGACCTCGTTCAGGCGTTGTATTTGCATACGACCACGCAGTCTCCACCTCCGCTTCAGCAGCTTCGCTCGCCCACCGGATCCGGTCCGACCGACATTTTAATTTAGCGAGGAATTCTACCACACTAGTTAATTTGTTAACAAGATTAGCAAGTTGCCAGATTAGGCCGCACGGCAGAACTTTTCTTGTAACGCGCGACAAATTGCGCCGGTAATCCGATTTCTGGTCGCGAGATCTGGCGGCGAGCTCACCGCTCCCAGACCGCTCGCCGAGTCATAAATCTAAACTTCGTTCAACTTATAACGTTTAAAATTCTCCCTTCCAATGAAAGCAACAGTGATTAATTAAGATTTTTTAAGCTGTGCGATTCTCCTTGAAGATTATCTAAATCTCACTTTGTTAAGAGTGAAAATAATACCAGAAATTCTGGTCGATTCTCTAACTTATAAAGTGGACAGAGGCGGACTGGGCCGGCGGGATGCTGAAAAAATTTGGATGCCTTTATTTTACCTAAATAATAACGATGTATGCCAAATTAGGTCCATTTAAAGAAAGAGTAAAATATTGTCACGTTCAATAATATAAAATTCCAAATTTTGAAAGGTATATAATACACACGGGCCGGCGGTAGGTGGCGGGGAAGAGGAGAGGAGAATACCTTTATTTTGCGAACGATCTTAAAACTATGCAAAGTTTGAAACGTACAGCATTAAATGTAAAACACATTTATGTGGGTAGCCAAGGGGAGGGGAGTTCAGATTTATCGCCCTGTTTTAAAATACGTGTTAAAAAAATATAAAAAATTGGTTGTAAAAATGTTTAAAAATGATGCCAATCATAGGAAAAAAACCTTAAAATATTTTAAACTAAATAAAAATTGGAATACTCCATTTCCCCCCACCTTAAAAATACCGCTTTTCCCGATGGAAAGAGATCAATAAAATATTTATAATTAAGAGGGGAAAAAATAATATTTGAACTGATAATACTTCACATATTGACGAACCCAATAATTGAAAAAACATTATGCAGTGGAATCTCGGTTTACGAATTCAATTCGTCCCGTAAAACTGTTCCAAAACCGAGAAACAATTATTTCCATAAGAATTAATGTAAAATATATTAATCTGTTTAAGACTCCAGGAAAATGGCCCTTTGTTTTCTACTTCTTTCTCAAAATTCTATAAAAGCAATAAAAAAAACATGGTGTTAAGTAAAGAATTGGAAGTCAAAACAAACTTTATTTGAACTTATCTCACAAAATATATAGTAAAGTGTTAATGTTTGGAAAGGGATTCTCCTTCCATGAAAACATCGTGTTTCATCAGGTTTCTGTCTCACGAAAAACCTATCCAACGACATTTTTCTCTTTTTGCTGTTTATAATGTTGCAGAAATGAGACATGACATTATCATTAAACAGATTTATAACACGATTTGACAAAGTTTTATCAGGGTGATATTTTTTAACAAAACTCCACATCGCACACATTTCGCGAATAGAGGACCTAGGATCATCTTCCATTCATTCACCAGTCTCTGAAAATAATATTTCCTCCGGGTTTGCTGCTCATTAAAAAGCTATTCCAGCTCTTCCGTAGTGAATTCTGAGACTGTCTGCCTGTTCGTAAACTGAAGCATTTTTTCATCAAAATGATTTTTTCGTAAAAAAAGTCGTTCGTAAACCGAGGTTGCACTGTAATACACATATTACATACCTTTCTGTATATTTCTTGTTTTTTACGATATGAGTGTAGAACCCTCACATCATTAGTTATAAATATGAATTAAATATGTTAATTATAAAGATATACATATAAAATCAATTTTATCGAAAAATATTGTTGTTGCGCCACCGGGATTCGAACCTGGATCTCTTTCCTAACCGGGGAAGGTGCTTTATCCAACTAAGCTACAGCGACATTATTTTTAGCGACAATTTTTCGACCCTATATGTTACCTTTTTGATATTAATACATTTAATCGTTCCATCATTTGACAGAGCCATCTACCTTATTTTTACAGAATCTCAAATACCTTTGAGTAAACTGATAGCAGACGCCAGAATTATCAATTCATTTTTATTAAATTTTGGACACATTGATACAACTTTATTATTTTAGGAGAACACATTCTTATTGTGAAGTTGTAATTATTGTGAACAGACCTATGTTCTGAATAGTTACAACTTCACAATAAGAATGTGTTCTCCTAAAAAAAAATCATTAATTATATTTTGAAATTGTAAAATATGGACATAATAATATGTTTTTTAAATGATATAAATATGTAAATGTTTTTATTGTTTACCCACAACTATTATGCATATATTAGGCTTTTTAACAATCGTTAACTCATATAGTTTGTATATTTATTTAGTCGTACATAACTAGAGAGACTAACATTAAGTTAATAATTTCAAAATTACTATTTGCACCTGTTTTAAATTTGGTCCGAAAATGTTTCTCTTCATCAAAGTATTAGAAATTCTATCACAGTTGAAAAGACGAACGGGGCGGTGTTTTGTGGAAACAAAGTTTTAAGCTTTTTAGAAATCCTCGGTCTGTTATTGCAAACTTTTGTTTACAAAAGGACAAAAAGGAATCGAAAATCATTTTGCGGGCCTTCCGATAAATCCGCGGTGTGAGAATCATTTGGTTTGCAAATATATATTATTTGAAGTTTTTTTTTATATTTACACACATATATATATATAAAATTTATAACGTTGCAAAAAAAGGTCACTATTTATTTTTAATGTACGTCACGTTGTCTATTCACTCTAGAAACACAGCTATTATGCATTGACCAATCGCGGCGTGACGTATTTTAAGATGGCTGAATTTGACATTTCCGTAAAGAGGCCAGCGACTGACGCGCGATCAGGCTGCCGGCCTGGGGCGCACGCTATACACATTGCACTTTTATTCACTTAGTCATAATGCTATTATATAATTGAAAGATATAAGAAATGAGTAATTATTATAATAAGATTACAAAAATACTGAAAAGTTCATCTTTCAGAAGCACACCTTTGATTCAAACAACAAAGTAACATTGGGGAGATTAACGAACTGATCACTCACCCCCTTTTTAAACCGTATTTTCTAATGGAAAATGTTAAATGTATTTATTTGTCAATGTATACTTATTCGGTATAAGTCTCGTTTTTGAATGATTGCTAATATAAAAAGAACGTATTATTGCGAATTACGAAAATGAGGTACGAAGCTATTTTTTATTATATTTAATGGAAAATATATAGAAGTATGGATAATTACATATATTTTTTATTAGGAGATAAACACCTTATTATGAATGAATCTCATTAATCTGGTTTAAAATTAAAAATAAATGCAATAATTTATTTTAAAAACAAGCCAATTTTCACTCTGGTGCATATTTAAATTATTAGGTAGCGAAGACTGCTATTGGTCGTATCGTAATATAAATGATAGTGATCTCTGATATATTCATTATTATTAGAATAATGACATTTGGTTTATTCTCATCATCTGACTTGAATTATTGTTAATTTAAGGCATTTATTTTTATAAAGGACATTTAAATTTCTAGTAACCTCATCAAATATGATTGTATTATGTACCTCTGTATGTAAATATATTAAATATTTCGATTAATTTTGTACCTTTAGAATACAAACTATAAAAATAACTCATCTCCAGAATGTACGCTGTTTTATGGATATTTATATAAATTTTTCACTCAATTCACTGCTTTTATGTATTTACTACATAATTTAGTTTATTTTTAAATGCATTGATAATTTTGATAGAACTTATTCTATTAATAATAACAGATTACAATCAGCCTTGATATGATTACAAAAATGTACACTATATTATTAGAAATTCTAAATTATAAAAATTTAACAGAAAATTTTTATTTTTACAAAATAATACCTCAAATTCTGAATGTGAATGTGAAAAACCAATGTGTTATCAGTTTTCCTAGGTTTAAAATATGTCTTTAAGAACATATTTTTATTGTGAAGTTTCATTTACAGAACATAATTCTGGGATTTTAAATACAAATTAAATTAATCAACCAGAGTATAATTTAGATTTTTTTCTATTTCATTAATTTAATTTGTATTAAAATGTATTTTGACAAATCCATAATATTTTTACAGATAAACTCAATACTATTTCAAGAATGTGAAGGTTGGCGTCACGTTCACGTCAATAGCATGAAAGATGAGTTTATTTTCCAATACATTAGTTACAAAAAGCTTTCAGATAAATTTTTTTCATGAAACTCTGTTGGTCGAGTATTTAAGTTCTTAATTATTTTTTTAAATTATTATGTATCATTTATTTATGTATTTAAATTTTCAGAATTTTACTGTGATATTTTATACAAAGTTGAGAACAATTTGTGTCCTGTTTTTTGGTTAAGTATATATTAGTGGATTATGTAATTTTTATAAGTGGTTTTTTAACCGAATTCTTTCTGTAACATATTATAAATTTGTATATTCTGGCATCAACATGTTAACGTTCTTTTCAATAAAGGAAATACAAATTTAAAACTGCGTAGTATAATAATTTAATACAATAATTGAATTGATTAATATATAGATAACGTGAGATTAGAATCATTTATATTTTCTATTAATTTTATATTCTACCTTATACATTGTGTAATTCAGTTATATATGGACACAGTTGTTCGTATCCACCTAACACTGGAATACAAACATTCCCCAAGCGATGAGTAACTCGAGCAAAAGGGGTCGTACTATTTCCCTTTCAATGCAGAGAAATATTTACGTTTCACCGAAGTAGTCGAGGCGCAAAGTGGCACCTCTCAAAAATTGCCATCGTAAGTGGCTGTGAAACTTTTATCGGCTTTACAGAACTTTTTAGTACAGCTCAGCATGGTTCTGGTCACTTTTCTTGGAGAGTTCTTCGATAGACACTTGCGGAAAAAAACAGACCATTTTTTGAGTGCTGTGCGCGGAATATGTATCGCTCATGGAATACGGGAGTGTGATTTATACTTGAGGAACAATGACACAAAATTATGAAATAATTTTTATTAAAAAAAAATTAGATGTATCACTTTGAAAGATGCATAGAAAAAAAATATAATTGTAAGAAATAGAAATTCTACCAAATACGGGACTAACCTTCTTAATTTCGAGGCTTTCGTCTCCACAATTACAATGCACGATTCTTAATAATTTTCACATCAAAAACATAATTTATTTTTTAGTTTCCGCTGCTTCACCATAGGTTTTAAAAGTTTGCGCTTGAATGAAACAAATAAGGCCGTAATCTTCATATAAGTTATAAAGTTATAGTAACCAAAATACTGACCAAAAATGCACTTTAAAAAAATGATATTAATATAAACACGACTCATTTATTTATTTATTTATTCAGAAAACAAAATCTGCATTTTCCACTTAACCTAATATTTTATACTTTCCTCTTCATAGTTCTTCGTTCCATATGACAAAAACATCTATGCGACCCTTTTTGAATTATTTTTACTGTATGCCTGACATAAATAACAAAATATACATATTTTAAATGTACGTATTTTTTTAATGATTATTGTATAAGTATAAGTATAGTACATATAATGTATAAAGTAACTAAAAAATATTTAGGAGAACACATTCTTATTGTGAAGTTGTAATTATTCAGAACATAGGTCTGTGATATTTTAAATATGAATTAAATGTATTAATTAGAAAGATATACATATAAAATCAATTTTATCGAAAAATATTGTTGTTGCGCCTTCATCCAGGTTCAAATCCCGGTGGCGCAACAACAATATTTTTCGATAAAATTGATTTTATATGTATATCTTTATAATTAATTAATTAAATTCATATTTAAAATATCACAGACCTATGTTCTGAATAATTACAACTTCACAATAAGAATGTGTTCTCCTAAATAATAAAGTTGTATCAATGTGTCCAAAATTTAATAAAAATGAATTGATATTTCTGGCGTCTGCTATCAGTTTACTCAAAGGTATTTGAGATTCTGTAAAAATAAGGTAGATGGCTCTGTCAAATGATGGAACGATTAAATGTATTAATATCAAAAAGGTAACATATAGGGTCGAAAATTGTCGCTAAAAATGATGTCGCTGTAGCTTAGTTGGATAAAGCACCTTCCCCGGTTAGGAAAGAGATCCAGGTTCGAATCCCGGTGGCGCAACAACAATATTTTTCGATTAAATTGATTTTATATGTATATCTTTATAATTAATATATTTAATTCATATTTAAAAAATATTGTACATTTCAAACGATCGCAGAGTTAAATCAGGAAGTTGATTTATAATTACCGTCATATATGACTTAATATAATATTTAATATAATAAGGAAGACCATGGAATTAATTCCGGACTAATATCAATCAAAACAATTTTAAAAGTAAATACACTGCCTGCACATAATTATTAATTTAAATCAATAAGGAATGTTTTAAGAACCACTTTAATTAACTTGACGACAACAGCTTTGGATGCTATTGTATGATCGTCGGGACGGACGCACGCTATATAATCCAAAAACAATTTGGACATGTTACATTGTCTACACATTCGTGACATCGGATTAAAGTGCGCGACTTTGATACGGTATCGAGTCTGAACGGTTCATGCTTCCTCAATGAGCTTTACTGGCTGTCCATTAGCTTATTGCAATATTCTTTATACGATCCACATGACTAAACCAACTCATCGACTATTTTTAATTCTATCTACTATGCTACAAACAGAGCTACATTAATCTCACTCTAACGTATATTGTTTTTTCATACACGCGTCTGAAGCATTTCCACTGTATTTAGTCATTTTTTCCAGGCTTCATTTTCATGCGTCAATATTGGCACCAAAACTTCGTCCAGGTTTTTTTTCGCGTAGTGCTATTTATTTTAATTAAACTATGAAAAATGTGTACAAGATTTTCCTTTTTAAAATTTTCGGTAAAAGTAAATTTCAATATGTCTGGAATATGGTTTTCCGATTTTCAGTTTGAGTCCCGAAAAATGGTTTTATTAACGCACAAACATCTAGACTTTAGACTTTGGCAGCTTTTCAGCTGTCGACATAAAACCATTGATATTTTTAATAATCTAGACCTAATGTTGTATAGTATTTTTAAACTTAATTATTCGTAGCAAATATAATGTTATTATTGAAATTATTTGATACTATTTTTCTTAACAAATGAACTTTTTAAAACTCATTAGGTTAATTCACAAACGAGGTCGATTAATTTAATAGTATGGCTGTGACCGAGTCAAAATAAGACGTTCTTTGTAAGACAACATCATATTTTTACTTAATAAGTTTTTCGGGGTTATATAATTTATAATTTTATTTTTCTTTCAGATTATAATTATAATAATATGCCTGAAAAAAATATAACAGCGCAAACAATGTATTGAATTTTAATTCGAATATTTGAAGATCTCTTTCAAAACTAGCCTGTTTTGGCCTTGATTTTTTGAAACGAAAGTTCGTTAAGAATCTTCCATAAAGTAGAAGATCCCACTCATGTGGTATCCAGGAAAATATTCAACTTATATAGCAGAGCGTGATAGTGGAAATACAGGAACAGTTACGGGCGACAGGTATAGTTAAATGTTGTGGTATTTTGTCAGTGACTAAATGCACTTGTGGTAACAGAAAGATGGGATAACTGCTCATTCAGCTACAGAATCAGGAAAATTATCGAAAAAATAATAATTTCTGGTAATTCTACTTTTATTTATTATCTTTGTTTTATTAACTACCTAACCGGTAGGTGTATTTAAACTCAATTTAGTGGTTAATAAAAAAAAGATAATAAATAAAAATATGAATTTTAACTACAAAGTTAATATTGCTAATTTTAAAAGTATAATTCAACTTTTCATTGGCCAGTGAGTTCCTCTAATATCACAGCTCTAGATTTATTTTTGTGAAGGTATTTAAAAGAGCAAGTGCTCATCAATAAGCCTCGATCTCTTCTTGAGTTTATTATCAATATTCGTGGAGAAATTTGAACGATATTATCAGACATTTCACTTGCAATCGTCGTTGAAAGAGCTCTCATTTGTAAACATGAAATAGGTTGTTTGCAAGATATTATTTTTATATGTTTAAGTGAAAAAATATCCGCGCTGCATCAAATATCATGTAAAAAATGAATAAAAATAAATAAAACACATTAAGCTATTTAATTTATAATTGAACTTTGGACCCACGGGTACTCACATACTTACATCATTAATAAATATATATAATAATCCAAGGTGTATTTATGTTCTGTAATGCAACCTATCGAGTGACATAAGGTCAATGATCTTCTTTTTAGAGATTCAAAATGTTTGCTTTCTTAGAGCATGCACACACACTGAGGGCAAAACAGTCTAACGACAGCTCGCCACCAACTGCCATACATTCTCATAGCCTTCGCCATCACGATAGAAAGTCGTCCGAACTCTTTATCGATACTATTCGCAGATATGTACCAATTTCAAATACGTTGTATATAATTTTACTATTTTAAATAAAGAACTCAACAAGAACATAAAAACTTACATTAACATTAACAACCACCGAAGTTTTTTCTGAGTTGGAAAAAAATATTGAAAAATCATCAAAAAATTATAATCCCGCCCGCAGCTGTCTGGAGACCGATCCACCACTTCTTTCACGGCAACCCTCCAGACGAGTTCATTAACCAACGCTTTACGTTGTAGAACATTTACTAATTATACTTGTATCTGTAATTGTGTTTCAATTGTCAATAAACATCCATCTATTATAAGTAGTTTTTATCTTCTTCTTCGGGATGTCATAACTAACTAAAGCATATATTATTGTTTCTTTTCCAGAATCTATTAAAAAAAAAAAAAATAGTGGGTTTTCAGAATTTTCTAATTATTTGATAGAAAATGGTCATGGTTTTGATAAAAAATTGGGATTGTCAATTTTGCATATAAACGGTGTTGGTCACAAATTAAATAATTTGGAATCACTGGAGATAAATAAAGCGTGTAAAACTAATAAAAAAATTATAAACAACCAACTAAATTTAACTACGAGTCCCATTCTAAAATTTTGAGAAAAAAGAAGAAAATGGTATTTTTCGAAACCGGTAGATGTATTTAAACTCAATTTAGTGGTTAATAAAACAAAGATAATAAATAAAAATAAGTAGTTTTTAATTGTTAATCCTGCTCTGGATGCAATAAAATGGGGCATTCATTTACTCTAAACTACATCCTTTTGATCCATTAACATTTTGATAAAACACAAACATCACATTAAACATTACATATTTTTCCTATGTTCGATATTTACGACTGGTCCACGAATCGCCGATCGTCGTGCGCGTGTATGAATGCTCCATTATGTTTACTATACCTATCTGTCCCCCCTCCCCTCCCCATCTCGTATACCTCAGAGCACGACTTTTTATGTGTGTGTTGTCTATGAACTTTGAACTGTCAAGAAGTGTTATCATCCTACTACGAGCTCATTACACTGTTCTGTTTCTTGAAGTTCAGGAGAGTTGTGACTGCAGCAGAGAAAATCCAGGTAAGTCGTGCTTCCAGGTTGGTCCTTCTATCCTGTCCCTAAACCAAATTCCTACCATTCTTTCTACATCTAGTTTCTCCACCCCCTTGTGTAAATACCCTATATAAATATTTATTTTTAATAATTATCAACAAGATTAATTAATCATAATTTAATATTGAAAGGAAGCAATTTACCTAACAAAATATCTAAGTAGTTTGAGGTTATTCAGAATATTGTAATTTGACATAGACTCAGATATAAAACAGTTTTTCTAATAATTAGTTCTGCCAAAATTAGGATAAAATAAATTGTATCAATGTGTCCAAAATTTAATAAAAATGAATTGATAATTCTGGCGTCTGCTATCAGTTTACTCAAAGGTATTTGAGATTCTGTAAAAATAAGGTAGATGGCTCTGTCAAATGATGGAACGATTAAATGTATTAATATCAAAAAAAGGTAACATATAGCGTCGAAAATTGTCGCTAAAAATAGTGTCGCTGTAGCTTAGTTGGATAAAGCACCTTCCCCGGTTAAGAAAGAGATCCAGGTTCGAATCCCGGTGGCGCAACAACAATATTTTTCGATAAAATTGATTTTATATGTATATCTTTATAATTGATATATTTAAATCATATTTAATCATAATTTAATATTGAAAGGAAGCAATTTACCTTTCAAAATATCTAAGTAGTTTGAGGAATTTACAATATTGTAATTTGACATAGACTCTGATATAAAATATTTTTTCTAATAATTAGTTCTGCCAAAATTAGGATAAAATAAATTGTTTGAATACGTTGGGTATGTGGGACAGAATACATCTATTTGCTCATAGGGTGAGTCGACCTAGTTATTTAAAATTTTAAAAAGATAACGCCGATCTTGTACGCTTCATTAATACTGAAGGGATTTTATGGTATCGCTCGCTTTCTGTACAGGGTTTAAACTCTAAACGAGAATGGAAATATAAGATGTTAAAACAATTATGTTAGATATTTGCTAGTGGGCAGAATATTTTGAACGATTGAAGTACTCCGAATATTTTTTGTATAATTTCAAATATTTTTACTTGGCATACATTTTAAGAAGAAGAATTGGTCGAAGTTATGCAGAAATACCAGAGAAAACCGAAGTCGAGACAGAAGCAAATTGTTAAAAATGTGAAAAACCAAATCTACACAAATTTTATGTTTTTACATTTAAAATAATAAATAACGTATGTGTTCAAAATTTCGTATTAATTGTAAGGAGACTCAACAGTTACAATTTTTATACAGGTGAATATTTTGTTCCAAGCCGATGTGTGTTTTTGAATGACTATAAATTAAAAATTATTTTTTTAGTTTGGTTATCATTTATCGATTATTTGGTTTATTACAATTATGCATGGAATATGACATCGACCAGAAGTGGTCTCCTCTGGCAGCGGCATAAAAGCTTTCTCTTTTAACCATATTTTATTCCATTATTTAGATAAAATATTTTAGTAACTTTAACACGTTGTTGAGACGTTAGACGTTCAATAATAAATTGTAATAAACTATTCTCTATGACTACAAAATACAAACTGACAAATATTTTCCAACTCAAAATTGCGGCCATACAAAATCGGCCTGAAACATAATATTCACTGTATAAAGCGGCCTGGCAGTTTTGTGCAGATTATGTGCATCCCATTAAAACAATACTCGTATATCATTTTTAACACAATTATAGACTAGCTCATATACGCACTAAAATATTCATTTATTAAAACCGCACATATATTTTATTTTATTTAAAGCTTCCATCCTATATCGAGCCACATGTTTGTATTCGTATAAATAATAAAATATATGTAATGTTTAGCTGTGTATTTTTTTGATGAATAAAATATGTAATATTTAGTTTTAATACGTAAACTTAATTAATATTAAAAAAATTGTTCAATCTTGTTTGTTGGTCGACACTGGTAAGGCAAATGTTAGGTTCGTGACTAGGTTAGTAGCAAACGAGCGAGTTATGTTGAATAGACTCTTGCAGTGAGTGGTCAAATAACACGACATGAGAATGGTGTGGAATTTTCCGTTAGGGAAAAATGACTTGGTTAGATTCTAACTGTCTCAAGGCCTTGGTAAATAATTTTTTAAAAATTTTCCTTGAATAATTTTTAATAAATGATTTTTTAGGAGAACACATTCTTATTGTGAAGTTGTAATTATTCAGAACAGATTTATCTATCAGATTTACTTAAAGGTATTTTGAGATTCTGTAAAAATAAGGTAGATGGCTCTGTTAAATGATGGAACGATTAAATGTATTGAATTCAAAAAGGTAACATATAAAGTCGAAAAATTGTCGCTAAAAATAATGCTGCTGTAGCTTAGTTGGATAAAGCACCTCCCCCGGTTAGGGAAGAGATCCAGGTTCGAATCCCGGTAGCGCAACAACAATATTTTTCGATAAAATTGATTTTATATGTATATCTTTATAATTAATATATTTAATTCATATTTATAATAAATGATTAATTGATTTTAATCGTACTTTTATTGTACAATTTTCATAATTATCATCATCCACATTTTTCTATCCTTAATCTAGGAAGATCGGGAGTCCAAAGTCTAATATGGCGCTTCCATCTTCTCCTGTCATGAGCCGCTTCGGTACTTGTTGACCAGTAAAGTTTCAATCTGTATTCAGAGTTTTTGTTTTGTCTCGGGCGACCTAAGTTAAGGACCTGCCCTCCAGAGTTTGCTAAAAAGATATTTTATATCTTGGTAATCGTTGCTTTGGGATTTTAACATTTAAGTTACTTTAATTGGGATTTTTCTATTTGTAAAAGTAGAAACTAAATGCCGAGGGTCTCCCTTATATTGGTACTTCCCACTCGTTCTAATAATGTGGTACGTGAAATTACTTAATGAGAAATAGTTATATTTATACATAAATAACCTTTCTGCCTTAGCATTTGGTTCAGGGTGGAGGCATTTAGCTTAAATGGTTCTTTTTTGAGAATACGCAAGTCAAAAACAAAAATTAGAGTAGACTTTTTCTATGTGATTTAAGTTCGATACGCTCTTTTCTCTACTTTTCTAAGGTGAAAAGTATTTATTTAAAAATTAATAATTAACATCTGTATAGGAGCGCGCACATTCTCAGGTATGTGGCCCATGTGACTCAAGTTCTGAAATAATGGCTAGACAGTGGAGTTAGATCAGATTATTTATCTCTTGGGGCTATAGGTATAAACCTAAATATATATATTGATCAAACTGTAACAGAAGAACGAGAGATATTGAACTTATTAAATATGATGAAGGACTGAGACGATTCCTAAATGTAATTTACAAAATCTGTTTGCTGTCCGCTCTTAGCGTGAACAATAATAAATATGTAACAATTTCCAAAAATGTCTGGAGGCGTCAGGTAGCTGTCACAATAATAGTTAAAATTAATCTACCAAGACAACACTCTGCAGATATTATTTAATCTTGCATAAAGTACACATTTGAAAATGCACGCGAGTGCTGATCAGTCTATATAAAGGTGTGATTTTTAGAGGTTTTTTTTCGAATTGGCAACATTTTTTCCGATTTAACAGCTAACAGCTGATTTGTACTCAGTTTGGTTTGCCATTTTACCATTGATTTCCACCAGAATAACGCTTGCAAATTTATTTCAAAAATTGTGGTTCAGTTCGCGAAATTTAGCGTGCGCTACGCGTCCATTTTACGGTCGACATAATCGTCCATCCGAACAAGTAATTCGAATAACCATGGATTGCTTTTGCACCACGCATACTCTAATTGATAGTACGCATCCGCAAAGACATAGTATAGTGCGCACCGAAGAAGCTATTGCTGCAGTGGAGCGTAGTATTGAGGAGGACCCAATTGAGTCGATTAGCCATCGCTCATAGCAATTTTTCGACTTTTTCGTTCCCCAATTGAATGGCGTTAATGTGAAAGACCTGTGGTTTCAACAAGACTGCGCAACATGCTACACAGCGCGCGCAACAATCAATTTATTGAAGAAAACATTCGATGAGCGCATAATTTCGCGTAATAGACCTGTGAATTGGCCTCCAAGATCGTGTGTTTTAACACCTTTGGATTATTTTCTATAGAGATATATGAAGTCGCTAGTCTAAGCCGATAAACCAGAGACAATAGTCGACTTGAAAGCCAACATTTGTCGCGTTATTGCCGTTATACGTCCCCAACTGCTCCAAAAAGTGGTCGAAAAATGGACTTCCAGATTGCACTATATTCGAACCAGCGCATATATGCGAAATTATATTTAAACTGTAATGGCATAAAATTACGAGTATCTTTCCAATAAAGCTAATACCATGGCAATTAGAACAATTTTTATGTATTTTATTTCATTTTAAAGTTCTATTCTGTACCTCTAAAAAAAACACCCTTTATTTTCTTTAAATGGCACAATGAACAAGGTGCCTACAGTATACCAGTGTTTACCACTTGTAGAACAGTTACCGGTCAACAGGACCTTCCGACGGTAGTGAAAAATTTCGAGAATTTCGTAGAATCTTGTAGATCAACAAGTTAATACGTGTGATAGATATTAGTACTTTATCTTCACGGCGGTTCACGATCTTTTTATACATAACGAAATATAGATTGGTGTTGATGATATGAAGATATCGTAGTCCGGCGCGATGACTCGACAATGAATAATCCAGGTTAAAATTACGACCTGGGAGAGTTATATCAGCGCACTTCGAACTCGTGGAGTAGAGACACGTCGTGGTAATTGTTTACGGATTCAGAGGTCGGAGTTCCGCTCGGCTATTGTGATGACCGCCAAACTGGAACTGAATTGTGAATTCCGATCTGCTCAACGCCGGAGAGTTTCGCGATGCGGGGGGAAAGTACGGTAAGAGCGAAGTACAGTTCGTACGGTGACTAGATCTTTCACGTTATAGAATAAAATACAAAATTATTGTTGTCTCCGTTATTTTGCTTAAGAGTGAGTTTAGAAACTACATATTTCTCTATTATTCAGAATGTTATCGAACGCGCAGCCGGCACCAGGGATCTTATTACAGATTAAATGAACGCGTAGGACATTACCTTTATCTCGTATATTTTTCGCGAGAGGAAGAGCATAAGATCTAGATCTTACTATTTCTTCAGGTATGAAGAATATGATTATTTCCGTTAATTTCCGCAGTATTCAGATCAAAATTCGAAATGTGCACGCTTGTAGAATATTGATGAATGTTTTAACACTTTAAATTTAGTTACAGGACAAACGTAAGAAACATTTGGAATGAATATGGATTTGGAGAAGATTTTATAAATCTCTCGAGAATAAAATATTGGTCCATCACGCGAGCCTGAAGTTGCCAAATGTAAACGTAAACTATTATATATATTAAATCTATTCTAACTGAAGATGATGGTCCTTCACGTAATGGATTACCTTTAGCAGTAGTAAAATAGATTTTATTATAGAAACAACAACATATGTTTTTGATTAGTTATTAACATCCTGAAGAAGAACATGATAGATGTATTTTAATTCAATAAGTGGTTAGTAAAACAAAGTTAACAAGTAAAAATATAATTTAATTTGTATTAAAAATACCACAGAACTATGTTCTAAAAATGCAACTTCATAGCAAAAAATGTATTTTGCGTAAAATATTTTTTCAATTGATAGATTTTTTTCAGTATATTTTTTTAATTGATTTATTTGTCTTGTATTAGTGTTATGTATTTAATACATTTTGTATTGTATGTTCTGTTAAAGTTGTGTATTCTTTCCTCAATTGAATTACTTCATGTTTGAGAAATTATAAATTGTCCATATAACAATGTATGATCAGTTAGGACAGTTCGTCGCTCGGGATGTGAAGGAGCTACCGCAGCGATAAGGTGGTGTCGTATTGCACCGCACTGGCCATACATTGTTCCTCGCCAACTCGGTGACGTGGCACATTTAAAATGTATTCGTAGACACATGCACACAAAATTTATCGTTTCGAGTGTATCGAAGAGATGGCGACACCGCTCGACAGAAACTGATTCACAAAATGAGACCGCAGTGTAGATATTATCTCGTCACACCCAACGCTTATCGTTCGGAGCTTGGTCTATTATTTGTATATACTGCATTGGACCGAGGCTGCGAATAAACCAGCCAACCAATTTTTGAAACGGATGAAAGTCCGTACTAATCGTGTGTTATGTTGAGGTTAGGTGTTAAAGAAAGCGAAAATGATGCTGCTTAATGATTAGATGGAGTCCTGGGACGGGATGGATCGCGGATGAAGTATTGAAGATGTGATATCAAATAAGATAATAAAACATTTCATAAATATGAATTTAATATATTAATTAGAAAGATATACATATAAAATCAATTATATCGAAAAATATTGTTATTGCGCCACCGGGATTCGAACTTGGATCTTTTTCCTAACCGGGGAAGGTGCATTATCCAACTATGCTACAGCGACAATATTTTTAGCGACAATTTGAGGTTGCGAAGTTGTAATTAAGTTACAATAAGGATGTGTTCTCCTAATAATAAAGTTGTATCAATGTGTCCAAAATTTAATATAAATGAATTGATAATTCTAGCGTCTGCTATCAGTTTACTCAAAGGTATTTGAGATTCTGTAAAAATAAGGTAGATGGCTCTTTCAAATAATGGAACGATTAAATGTATTAATATCAAAAAGGTAACATATGGGTTCGAAAATTAATAACAATATTTTTCGATAAAATTGATTTTATATGTATATCTTTCTAATTAATATATTAAATTCATATTTAAAATACCACAGAGCTATGTTCTGAATAATTGCAACTTCACTATAAGAATGTGTTCTCCTAAAAACATTTCATGTTCTTGTAAAATCTCTAGCATTTTAGTATAAACTCTAAATAAGCTGTCAACAATTACGTATGTATTATAAAAGACAAAGGCGTAATTATCTTAAATGGAAAATATGGAACACAACAAAAAATGTTCAATACGTACATTTTAACAATATCTACTTATAGGTACATTATTCAATTGAAAAACTAATAATTATAATAACAGACAATTAGATACTTATAAAATACAACATAACAATTTAAACATCGATATAAAATTTGTATTGACCCAACACATAAAACCTTAATACAGGGTGTTCAGAAGAAAAATTTCAAGATTAAATTGTAATTGCCCGTAAACCATCAGGTTGAGGTAAGTGGGAGGGGTATTGTTTTAGGCGCGTGATTTGCGGATTTGCCAGTCGCAATGAGTCACTGGTCGAGAGAGCACCGCGCGTTCGCGGTTGAGCAATATTTAAAGTGCGGTGGTTCATTGGTTCATGCGCGTCGCGCATTTATACTCACTTTAATATTCGACGAGTAAGTGATAGGCCGAGCACGCAACTTATCCGGCGTTGGGTTTAAAAGTTCAGACAAGAAGGGACAATGGTTAACTAAACTCCTACGGGAACACCAACGTCAGCAGCGACGCCAGAAAATGTGGTTCAAGTTCGACGTGAAATTATGCGCAATCCGCGTAAATCGATAAAGAAGATTGCAGCCTGTACTGGAATAAAAAAATCAACAGTGCACGTTATTTTGAAAAATAAGCTACAGTTTCACCCATGCAAACTGCAAATCGTACAGCTTCTCAACGAAACTAACTATTCTTTACGTGAAACCTTAGCAAAAACGATGCTGGAACGTTTTGGAACAGCATAAATGCTTGGGAAGGTATTGTTTACTGACGAAGTACATTTTTATATCTATGACTATGTTAATAAATAGAACATGAGATAATGGTTTCTTGATAATCCAAGAGAACGCTATTAAAAACATTTGCATTGTTAAAAACGACACTGTTACCTGACAGTTAGGGATAACTGGCTCTTATTTTTTTAACTAGTGAAAAATAGTCACTGCTGAGGTATATTGCCGAATGATCGACAAGTTTTTGGTACCGCAACTGCTGTTGTTTCAATTGGTTTAACAACAGAACACTATTTCAGCAAAACGGGGCCACTCTACACAATGGAGAAGCTGAGGGGAATTTTTCCAAATAAATTAATTAGCATGTACGGAGACATACACTAGGCACCTCGGTTACCTTACACCGTGCGATTTTTTTTGTGGAGATACCTTAAGTCGAGAGTTTACAGCAACAGTCCTCGAAAAATTCAAGCTCTACTAGAAAATATCCGCCGTGAAGTTGCTGCCATTGAACCAACGCTTTGCTCTCGCGTGTTCGCAAATTTAAGAGACCGATTGCAAGAGTGTCTTGAGAAAAATGGACGACATTTAGACGATATTGTTTATAAAACGTTAAATTAGCATCGTTAAACTCCATTTTGTATAAATAAAATATGAGAATAACATTGTAAGTTTTTTTATTATTTAATATTAAACTTGAAAACTTTCCGCTGGACACCATATACATATATATTATATTATTGGTGTAAGCATATTAAATTGAATGTCTGTATATCTGTCTGTTTTCTATACATACGACCGTACGCAAAACATGGGGACCATCCCCTCTCCTCCCCCACCTTACAATATAAATGTGTATTATATTGAATACCATCCATTCCAAATTTTGCATAGTTACATTTTAGGACCAACGCAAAACGTAAGTATTCTCCTTCCATCCCCTGGTCACTACATCCCTCTACACTACATAAGTATGTATTATATTGAATGCCACTCATCACAAATTAGAACCCTGACAAAGATATAGTAACACAAGGCGCTCGTAAAAACTTGTTTAAATTAAAAAGAATTATGAGGTCGAGTTTCTATCTCGTTACTTTTCGCATGCTAAACTAGTACTCTATTATACTGCTATTGAACAATTTATACCATGATGCTAAGTTGTCACACAAGTAAACAATACTCATTTTGTGTTAAATTAACTTTTTTTATTAAATAGAGATGCATACCCGAAATATTATTACTATTTTCAAACTCAACTTAATGCTTGTGCTACGAAAATAGGAGTAATTTGATAGCCTCTTAGAACGAGGCTCAATTCCCCGACAACTAGATAACTAGGCGGATATCGTAACCAATATACCACGTTTAATGCATTGATTAATATTTTTTATATACTTACCTTATTATGTACACATTTTAATACAAATATATAATTTTATTTATAAAAAAAGTCATCCCTGTAGATCTTTGTAATAAACAATAAACCTGAATTAGGATGGTAATAATATTACGTATTTAACTGAATTTACGAATATATTTTTCGAACTAAAGAAATTGTGTACAGTGGTGGTATGGTGTGACTTAATTATTTTTATTTGCATGTATATACTGCCACGAAATTATACATATATTCGTTTGGCTTCACCACGTGCATACAACAAACACAACGTTTCGGCGCATTGCACAAGTTTTGCCTTTGTTCGAAGATTGTTTTGTTTTGTATGTTTCCGATAGTTGAATTGATCATTGTCGAGTTTGGTGACCGCGCTGGGTAACTTTACGGTATGCATGATATATTCCTTACAGCATCAGGATTGTTCTTCAGCAGTACTATCTTATTAGGCAATACAAATTGTAAATTAGGCGGTTGAACGAACACAGCTGGATTTAGTAAGTTATCTAAATCGATGACAATTCTCTTTGTTGCGTAATGGCATAGATGCCGGAAGAAACAGGATTCGGAAGGAAGTTCCACTTATCACAATCCGTTCTCCTGGCACCTCCAAAGTGGACTGTGACACTATCTCCTGGTCAGGTCTTGACTTCTTCAGATTGCACAATATGGTCACGTAGACACACTTCTCACTCTTTGTTATACTGCGAAATCTTTTTGTTACCGTACCGGTTCAGGGTCGCCGATCGACTGACCCGGCGGCAGGTAAGGAATGGGGGGGGGAGGTGGAAGGCACAGTACATCATCCTCGCTCAAGCACAAATATGTCCCAAGCACTCTTATATTTTAACAAACTAGACGCATGACGATTTTGGAATATAACCAGATATAATATTTTTAAAATATAGAAATAGAATGAATACTTTTTGGAAGTTGACACTTGAAAACCATTACGTAGACAGTATGTCATTACAAAATGGAGATCCAATATACGAATCTAAAAGTATAGTATTATTTTCAACGACCACTCCGCTATGAACAGAGTGTCCTGTAAGCAGTGGTCCAAATGAAAACCATCGATAGCTGAGACCATGCCCTATCAGAATAACCCATCATAGGTCTAATGAATGTCACACGGTTTTCGAAATATATGAACTTTTGAATAAATGGTACCCTTTGTTACTTTTTTAATGTCATTTCCAAAACTTAAGAATTTATGGTTTTCCTATGAAATATGTCACAATTTTTTAAAAACCAAAAACCATTTTGATAGGAAAAAATGTGAATTCGGACCATTTAACATTTTTAATTCTGATGGGGCATGATTTTAGCTACAGATGGTTTGCGTTTGTACCACTAATTACAGGACACCCTATATAAGTGGTTTAAAGATCATGTTATTGAAATTGATTATGAGTACAACAAATGTTTTACTACTTTTATTACAATTGTTGCTTATTTTTCTGGCAAAAATATTATCAATTAAATGGTTCGTTCCGTTTCAAAATCCAATTCATTAGATTTTAGCAGAAATTTAGAGTAATGTTATTTTATGCATTTAAAATGACTTATTATTATTACTTATTACTTATTTTTTTCATTAATTGACATGGCAGTTGTTTTAAGGTGGTTTTAAATATATAACTAAAGTTTGTATTGTACACTCTTTGAGTTTTTTGGTTACTTTATTTTGTTTCTTTGTATTTCGTTGGTTTCTAAGTTTATTGGGTACTGGGTGGAGAAGTTATACTTTATGGCTAACGAGAGAATAATTAGGTTAGGTAAATTGTATGATAAGAAAGTTATTATTTGTAGGCAAGGGGATTTTTTTTAGAGGTTTAATCTATTTATTTTTTTGTCACATTTTCCATAAATTATTTAAAAAATTATATTAAATAGTAACGAAAAAAACGTGTGTACTACATCGTCCTCTTTTTTCATTCGAAATCGCGTTTATATAATAGAGATATTTTTAATTTTACGATTAATTTTACTGATAAAAGTGAACATTTTCCCTTGTGACTCACCAGGGACTTCATTTACCTAACCTCCATTAGCCTGGACCCGAAATTATTAGCGGAAAATCAAATCGACGCAGAATTAGTGAAAAAGGATCAATGTAACCCGCACCACGAAGTACGGATGATACGCCCCTGCTTACACACAACATGTTGCTAACCAACCTTGTTGCTTCCATTTACTGCTACGAATGCACCTGGTTGACAGTGCGAACAAATTAGTTGCACTTTTCTGTTGCGCGCATAAAAAATTACAAAATTAGAAGAAAACACAAGAGACTGGAATATGTGGAAGATATAAACTGGAGGGCTTTAATTAAAAGAAGATTAAAAATGTACTTTACATTAATTTTAAATGCATAATTAAAAAACTAAAATAAATAAATGATGGAACGATTAAATGTATTAATATCAAAAAGGTAACATATAGGGTCGAAAATTGTCGCTAAAAATATTGTCGCTGTAGCTTAGTTGGATAAAGCACCTTCCCCGGTTAGGAAATAGATCCAGGTTCGAATCCCGGTGGCGCAACGACAATATTTTTAGATAAAATTGATTTTATATGTATATCTTTATAATTAATATATTTAATTCATATGCTATTAGTTTACTCAAAGGTATTTGAGATTCTGTAAAAATAAGGTAGATGGCTCTGTCAAATAATGGAACGATTAAATGTATTAATATCAAAAAGATAACATATAGGGTCGAAAATTGTCGCTGTAGCTTAGTTGGGTAAAGCACCTTCCCCGGTTAGGAAAGAGATCCAGGTTCGAATCCCGGTGGCTTTATATGTATATCTTTATAATTAATATATTTAATTCATATTTAAAATAAATTAACTAAAAAGAATAAATCTATTTATCGGAAAAATATTTGGTTGCTACCGGGATTGGAACCTAAACTTTATCCTATCCGAGAAAATACGTTAACGTTTGCGCTATACCAACCAATTAAGTTCTTGACAAATTATGAACTTAGTAGTTCTGTAGTTCTTTATAATTGAAACATAAATTTTTAAAATAATCAAATATTTTATCGATAAATAGATTTTTTCTGTGTATTTTTCTAGTTGATCAACTTTATTTGTATTTAAAATATCACCAAACTGAAATTGAATTCAAAAATTGCAACTCCAGAACGAAAATGTGTTTCCATTAAAAAAAACTCTTAACTTAAAAATAATAGTCTTTAAGCATGAATTTTCACATTAACTGTTAAAATGATTTTCATAAAGCAAATAAATTCGGTAAGGCAGATAAAAAATTTGTTTTGTTACTAAAATATTACAGCGATATGGCCCGTGTCCACGAATACATTATTTTAAACGAATATAATTTAAATACTAATTTAATGTATTTGAGATTCCGTAAAAAAAATGTAGATGGCTTTCAAATAATGGAACGACAGATGTATTAATTTGAAAAAGTTTAACATATAGGTTCGAAAATTTGTCATGTAAAATACTGGCGCTATAACTCAATTGGTAGTGTACTTCCCCGGATTGGAAATAGAGATCCTTGTTCGAATCCAGGAAGCGCAAAAACAATATTTTTAGACAAATTTGATTTTATATGTGTATATTTATAATTAATACATTAAATTAGTATTTAAAACATCTCAGACCTATGCTCTGAATAATTACAACTTCACAATAAGAATGTGTTCTCTTTAAGAATATAATTTAAGTTGTGAAATATATATTTTTAATATGATTAACAAAATCGTGCAAGAATACAAGACACCAAAAAAACCTGTCTACATTAGAAGGCGTTATTATTTATGGAAAACGAATTAAAACATTTTCGGAATTTATTTATTTCTATTAAACTTATTTAAATCTATAATTATTAAACATACATAGTTTAAACTTAAGGGATTTTAATGTTCCGGTGAAACTTTGTATCAAGAAATATTAAAAATTGTCGATGTTCAAATTCATATTGTATTTAAATTATCTTTCATATGCACACGAGAGTAGCAATGCTTACACTTGAAATTTTCAATAGAGCTCAAGCAGAAAATATATATTTTTCTCTACAAGTAGTTCTTATTCAATGGTCATCGTTCCTTTGATGTGGAGGTTCACATAAGACTTGGATCTCCGTTCTTCGATTCAAAGAGTTACCTCTTTAAGAATAATATATAAATGCCTTCATCCTAAACTGGGAAAAAATTATAATAATACCTGGAGGTGATAAATAAAAGATCTTTAAAAGGTCTTTGATAAAAGTAAGACAAATAATTAAGAAAAATATAAGATTACAAGAAATAAAACAAATCCAGACTACAAATCCTCATCTCGTCAGATTGGGCGCGGGCATTACATCACGTTTTGGCCTGCAGCATCCAGGCCGACGCGATCAGATTCGTAGACGTGATTTGTTGTAGATTATCATGATAAAATTTGTCGCCTTCAGTGAGGCGACTAACTCCAAGGTAAATATAAAGTTGAAATTGAAGTAAAAAACAGAGGTATGCACCAGTGGCATAAACCAGAGGTAAAAACCAGAGGTTAAGCCCAGAGGGAAACGTCTTGTTTCCTGTAAAGATCATTTACCATGCGATTAGCTTAACAAGTTAACATAAAATTATGCACTAGTGATTGAACAATAAAAAAATTCTTATCCTCTAGGTAGAGTGAATCACACACGGCTACATTTTAGTTTGACAGGTCTGGCGACGGTTTGAAAACAAACCATAGATTTCAAGCGTTTTTATAAGCTTAGACAGCGAATGTGATACCAACCCGAGGGTAACTATTTGTGAAATGTCAAGGTGCTTGACAAAAATAAGTGACAGAGCAATTGTGTACGCGACCCCTATTTATAACGTCACAATGTGTATAGTATATATCGTGACTTGTTAACATAAAAAAACGTCAATAATACTGTCTATTATTGGCTTACAGCAGACGATAGAGAAATAACACAACCTAACCTGCATTCAAAGATTCCATATAAACATGCAGAGTCAGAAGAATATGGTGAGTGCTTCATTACAATCCATTTCAGTTCCTTCATATATGCTGGGTTACCATTACCACATCTTACCCGATACGCATCTAATATCGTATTTGGAAACCATACGCGAGAAAGATACTTCGTGACGTTTTAGACATATCTTTAAATGCGACGTCTCTGATGTTCTGATAATAGTATTTAATAAAAGTTGACCAGACTTCAAAGGTCGTTCAGTTCACGGTTCCACTGTTGGAAAAACAGTAGATCAGAAATCATCATTGGCTTAAGCGGAATTGAATTAAATCTTTACCTCACTTATCTCCATGATATACATTTTTTGGTTATCATACGCGCGCCATTGCCTTTACGAATATATTTCATAAAGTAATGTACCGTTTGAAAAAAATTTAATAGAGCTTTACTATACAATAACTGAATAGAAAATGAAAACGCAGCATCCCTTTATATAATATGACAGTTTGTAAAAAATATCTCATTAGTCAGTTCGAAAAAAAATGTTAACGTAGTACAGAAATGCATAAGCTTTATGAAATATGATGCAGTTACCTTTACAGAATTCTTAAATGACTAAAACTTTTAAATGGAGATATAAATGCTTTATGGAAGCCCCTACTTTTCTGCTTAGTATGACGCATTATTGTTTCATGTAGAGAATTAAAAAAAACACACATTTTTTTCCTTCGTCAAAACCATAAAGGAAAATATACGTTAAAAAAATATTTATTTCATACCCTTTTCAAATGCCTACAAATATTTTTATTTACAAATATGTTAAAGTGCGAATGTGATACTTGATTATAAAACTTACCAAAATGGAATAAACATTTTTTTTACAAAAATCTCATGTTATTAATTAAAACAGAATTTTGTAATACTTACTTAGTGTTAGATTTTTATAACTTATTTATGGATCGTGGGTCGCCGTGCCCGCGCATGTGAACATTACATATGTAGATCGGTGGTTCTGGTCTATAACCTATTCGCTACTCCCTTCCCAGGATAACAAGTGCACGATCTTTTCTGTGGTGTGTTCTCTATGGTTTTGGAGTTGAACTGAGTGGAGCTGAAAGTAGCGTTGACTGCCGTCAAGTTCGTCCTGCCATGTGATAACGAATTGTTGGCTTGTGAATTATCGTGCTGTCGTGTGAGGCTATTATTTGTTTGTGTGTAATTAGTTTTTCGCTATCGTGCGAACCAATTTAGTGCTGTACATCTTGCTATTGTTTGAAACTTTCGCGCGATTACCGAAAGTGTTTGTCCAATTAGACGTCGTGCTGAACAATATTGTAAATGTCAACCAAGTGGAAGAAGATCCAGATATCGAAAGGAGCATTTCACAGGTGGGTCGTGTTGTATGGTTCTGGGTGGTCCATCAGCCGCCCCCTGTTCCATATTCCTGTCCTTCTCCAGAATTTCTGCCACCCTTCATGCATCAAATATTTTCCCAGCACCTCGTTCAGACAATTAGTGCAATAAAATATTTAGAATACGAAACAATCATACAATTAAAGATTGTACTGTAAAAAATACCAAAATTAACCAATAACGTAACAACACGTAGTAAATGATACTTTTATACTGTATGGTTTGAACTTCAAATAATGTATAAATTCTCAATAAAAGTATGCACTAATTGATCAAATACAATAATCGTTTATCGTGTTCGATGAAACTTTTAATACTGTGCTTTAAAGCTAAACGCGGGAGCCAGTCAAATATTTGTTCAATCCATTGATTTCGAATTTAATTCCACAATATTGTTTAATGTGTGTATTAGTCTGTATAATTTGAATAACGCCATTTTGTACTATAGTCGACCAAATGTTGATGTATGATACACGTGAGTCCTCGGTTAACATATGTTAGAGTTTCTTCTTTCTCCCTCGGCTTCATATTCAGGGAGGAGGCATTTAGTCTAACTGGTTCTTTTTTAAATATCGTCAAGTCAAATGATTATGAAATGAAATTACAAAATGCCATTGTATACAAGATAGTTTATTATCTATATTATAAGATGTGTTAAAAGTGGAAAATGAGCAATTTACTTTAATACTTATAAATAAAGCTATTCAAAAATAATTACAATAAAATTAACATTAAACATTTGTGTTCATCATGCCAGCATTAATTTATCTGCCAAACTGTCTATGTTAACGCTTGTCTGATGTAGATTATTCAGGTCACTCACGTAAGGGATTACCTCTCAGGATGGTCCTGGATCCTGGACGTGAAGTGTGGCCAGCTGCTTGTGGTGCCAGTGTAAGGTGACGGAGTTCAGGCTTGTAGTTGATTGACCACCAGACGATGCCCAATTATCCAGGCAAACCGGGACTCTGGTCGCGATGTTCTTATGCTATATTTGCGTGCCTTATAGGATACCGTCTGCCCTGATAGCGACAGTTTGTTCTCGCTACACAAAATTATGTTAATCAACCTTTTTTTATAGATCCACCGGGATCCTTTTGATACTTTCACATTAACGATTAAACGCAAAAAACATGACAGTCTAAGCTTAAACTCAAGGCGCATTGTTTAAATTTTCCCTGGAATCACAATTTATAAGGCGCTTGCTTAATATTTCAGAGACGACATTGATTTTATTTTCTAATTGAAAATTAGATCCCGTCTTTGTGGAGCGAGTTCTCTTGGCCGAGATTTGGTGAAGACTGCCCGCATAAGGTGATGCATTACATGCATTTATGGTGCATTTGCCTACCTGATTTTGGTCACGTACGCCTCATTCCTTATCGCAGTACCCACGCTGTGTCGGTGCACCTGCGCCTAACAATACCGAGTTTTATTACCCTCCGTCCCCTACTTTGACTAAGTGTTTATGTATTCTTGAACAAAATATTATTTTGGGTAATTACGCATTCTAACATATAGTCTATTAAAAACAGCAAACTTTTTTATCAATATAAATGTCTGAGATCCTGGCTGAATGGTTCATGGGATCACTCACAAGAGATCAAAATCGTACTAGTCTATTAGTTGTTAAGTAGAGACATTAATTTAGATCTAGCATGATTGGTTTGTTGGTGTCGGGCCTCGCATTTGAGGGTCTTCTCGGAATTCTCACTTAGTTGTGAGTGTTATCTTTATCACGCTATAATGTAGATACATGAATAAATAATAACAATTATCAAATTAATAAAAGCGGCATATTCCGGTCACATTCCCCAGAATTGAGAAAAAATAACTCATTCATCTTCTTCGGTTGTCTCCCGCTGTGAGGATGACGTCTGCTATGGTTTATCTGATGTGAGTTCTCGCGTAGCTGAAACTCCCTGTCCTCAAACCATATACCCTACAACTAAATACTACAATCACAATACTCTAAGTATTTGAAAGAAATATTATATATTATCATATCTTTTAGAAATGTCAAAGAAAACGGAATGTAGCGTTGGTGTCTTGACCAGAAACATTACTTCTTGAGGTTTCGGTGGATGAATGATGGGCGACCCTCGAAATGGCTGCTCAATAATACACCTGAAAGAAGATGAATTGTAATTGTAATCTAAGATGAAAATAAGAGAATTGAGGCACATACGAAACTTTTTTCAGTAGAAAAATGCTGTACGTAATGTACTTGACAGCGTTGTACCATTAGGTGGAAATGAAAACTGATTGTATTATATGAAAGTTGTGTTTAAAATTAAAAGAACGAAGAATACATATCACTCTCTTAGTAGATTTTTATAAAACAAAAAATGTAAGAGTATGTATATTAATTTCATTACTTTCAAAGTGATGTTTGACAGAGTTCAATGTGCTGTACAGCGTTGTTCTACTCACATCTGTAGGAGTTTTTTAGCAGCAACGGCTACTTCTCTCTTACAAATTTGTGGTTGAGCAGCATCTTTCATTATTTTTCTCTTGATATCTCTAATTTAACATGTTATTTTTATTTTTTATTTATTTATTTAATTTTTCGAACATCATTCAGTGAGAGAACCACATCGGACAAGTCCGCCATCATGGATGCTTTATAGCGTTGTTCTACCATTGAGCATATTTCAACTCCGTCAACATCATCAGCATTGTAAAGAAAAATTACAAAAAATATAAACATATGTCGATCACAGATGCAGACAACATACATTTATCTTCATTATTAAAGATAAACAATAATTTTACACTTTTAAAATTAGTAATATAACTTTGTGGTTAAAATTCATATTTTTATTTATTATCTTTGTTTTATTAACCACTTAATTGAGTTTAAATACATCTACCGGTTTCGAAAAATACCATTTTCTTCTTCAGGATGTCATAACTAACTAAAGCATATATTATTGTTTCTTTTCTAGAATCTATTTTTAAAAAATCTATTTTTAAAAAAAAATTTGAGATGTTTGAACAATAGTGGGTTTTCAGAATTTGCTAATCATTTGATAGAAAATGGTCATGGTTTTGATAAAAAATTGGGATTGTCAATTTTGCATATAAACGGTGTCGGTCACAAATGAAATAATTTGGAATCGTTGGAGATAAATAAAGCGTGTAAAACTAATCAAAAAATTATAAACAACCAACTAAATTTAACCACGTGTCCCACTAAACTAAACTAAAAAATTTTCCTAAAAATTATTCGAGTAAATTTGTATTAAGTAATGATTTGAATTAGGTACTAAAAAAAATTTTTTTTTTTTTTTAAAATAGATTCTGGCAAAGACACAATAATATATGTTTTAGTTAGTTATAACATCCTGAAGAAGAAAATGGTATTTTTCGAAACCGGTAGATGTATTTAAACTCAATTTAGTGGTTAATAAAACAAAGATAATAAATAAAAATATACAATAATTTGTTTACTGCTATTTGTGATGAAGATACCTGCTATTAAAAAAAATTGCTCCGACGTAGGCTATTTCTTGATTTAATTACATTGTTTACCAGTTGCCACATTTTAATTCACTTGATCATTCAATGCATTCCCAGAGGACGAACAATTTCAAATTTATGAACATATAATATATCAACATTACACCCACACACCACTGCTTGGTCAACATTTTACAGTGATACGTTTGTATTTTACTATGCATCGTATAGGGTAAAAGTCAGAAGTTGGGACGGAGTGTCTGCTACACTCCTGGGAACCCGTCATCAATTGTCACCAGTCCAGGAAGTACTTGGAAGTGTCCGAGTTCGCCGAAGATTTATTAATATTTTGTTCGTTCAGGAAGTGGTTTACGCGGTTTACTTTTTAGGTTTATTTGTAATAATATTAATATAATTTGATATACATATATGTCTAAGGACAATTTTAATGGTTATTATGTTAACTCATATTAATATACGATTATAGTATAGTGTAATGTAAAGGTTTTTTTTCTGGATTTGTAAATTCGGCGAATAATTTTTTTATTTAAATTTATTTTACACTTATTTTATTATACATATATTATATATACATAATTTACTAATTTAATTTTTTTTTACACAAAATTACTCAACTCAATAGAGAAATCAATACTCGTGTTTGAAATGGGGAGTATTTAAATTTAAAATTTAAAAAATGTTATACCTCGATAGGCGTAATGGTGTTGAGAAGCAGTAGTTTTAAATTTGGAAATTTCTAAGTTGCCACGCGATCTTACTTATATATATATATTTATTATATATATTATACTTTTGTGTCTCTTTGTGAACACCGCCGTAATACCTAGATTCTAGATACAATTTCTACTACTTTCTCCATCGCTTAACCAAAGACCTGTGGAAGACCTCGCATTCACCAAGAAGTCATCCCCTACGCCTTCCATCAGCTCCATCTGATCATCACCTGACGACTCCAGGCTGCGCGTGTCATTAGATACGCCGTCACCATGTTCTCATTTAAAACTAAGGTACCGTGCGCCCTCCAGTGTTCCGCATTTACATAAACCTACAACTCTTCGAAATTTATATTCTGAACATTCCCGCTCTCGCAGAAAGTGATCCCTCCAGTTTTCTCCGTTTGAACCCAATTGACAATGTAAAGTTATCCTCGACCACCATATAGATTATAATAACCTCGAATTACTCCATCAACCTTTATTTGTCTTGTAATACATTTCATTTCTATCGTAAATCTTGATTGTCTATAACTATTTGTCTCTTTATCTCTCCATAACATTTAATTATTAAGATTATTTATAAACCGGAGCACTTACCAACAAGCAAGTTCTGATCAAACTTGCCCACATAATAAAATCATACCCAACCAGCTCTAGTTAAACAAACATCTTGTTCCGTTACTTTTTAATAAGCCATGCCTCAATTTACAAGAATAATTAGACTCGGTCGAGTATGATATTAATATCCATTCGGTGTCTCCGCAGTATCCATGTTAGAATGCAAAATTATCCAATATAATATTTTGTTCAAAGATACAAAAACACTTAGTCGAAGTAAGGGACGGAGAGTAATAAAACCAAGTATTTTTAAACGCACGTGTACCGACACAGCGTGGGTACAGCAATAAAGAATTCGGCAGAAATGCACCATAAGGGATGCATCACCTTAGGCGGGCTGTCTTCCCATATTCTTGACCGGGAGAACTGGCTCCATAAAGACGAGATTTTATTTTCAATTAGAAAATATAATTAATGTCGTCTCTAAAAGTATCAAGAAAGCGTTTTATAGATTGTAATTCCGAGGAAAATTTAAACTGTGCGACTCGAGTTTAAGCTTCGACTGTGATGTACTCTGCGTTTAATCGTAAATGTGAAAGTATCAAAAAAGGTCCCGCTGGATCTAAAAAATGTTGATCAATATAATTTGGTGTAGTGAGAACAGACTGTCGCTATTGCATAAAAAAATCGCGTCCAGAGTCCCGGTTTGCCTGGATAAGTGGGCATCATTTTGTGGTCAATCATCTACAAGCCTGAACTCCGTCACCCTACGTTGGCACCACAAGCAGTTGGCTGCACTTCACGTCCAGGATCCAGGACTATCCTAAGAGGTAATCCCTTACGTGAGGGACTTGAATAATCTACATCAGACAAGCGTCAACATAGACAATTTGGCAGAGAACTTAATGCTGCCACGATGAACACACAAATTTAATGTTAATTTCAATATAATTATGATAGAAAAGCCTTATTAATACGTGTTCAAGTAAACTGCTCATTTTACACTTTTAATATATGCAAGTATCATAAAATATAAATAATAAACTTATAAAAAAATATTCTTTCATTTCATAACCTTTTGACTTGACAATATTTAAAAAAGGAACCAGTTAGGCTAGATAGGAATAGATTAGGCCCCCCCCTCCCCTCCTGAATATGAAGCCGAGGCAGAAAAAATAAAGAACCTAACATACCAACTTATCGTGAGAAGTTATTCCTACTATTTTATTAATGGAAAAGCCCAAATATTTTGTCTTCAGAGCATTAAGCGTTAGTAGATTTTTGTTAAGCGATGTTGTATTTAAATTGAACCCATTTTGAGCCTTTTCTACTACCTTTTCCAAGTAGTACCGTGTCATCTGCAAAATAAATTATTTTGCCATTTTCTATGTTGGAGTTACACATCTCATTAAAAAATATTTAAAACAGTATTGGACCCGAAACACTTCCTTGAGGTTGTTCCGTACAGGAAACAAGAACTGTAAATGTAGGGGTGGTTCGCCGGTTCGCTCTGGTAGCTCGGATGAAGATTGTCTGCAGCGTGGTGCAGCGGTCCAGGGGGGTCCAAAATCTTGTCCAGTGTAGCAGCCGATGTCAGGGTGAATTTCCAGGTCCGTGTCCAAAGTCGATGCCAAGTCAGGAAGCCAGAAGATCCAATAGTCAAAGTAGTAGCAGGGTCGAAAGATGAGTAGAATAAAAGACGAGATTTGCTTATCAAGGTCCAGTGGTGCAGGAAGCGAGAGTAGAAACGAGAGTGCTCTTTGCAGCCACTGGACCATTATTTATTTAACATGTAACAATACCACGAGCGCTACAGGCTCCAGGAGATCTCCTCCAATCAAAATGCCGGATCCGTCCCCCTGCCGCCCCGCTGCGGTCCAGCGCAGCCACCCCCTGGCGGCGAGATCTCGAAACTTTGTTCATTTTTCTCGCCGCACAGTTGAGGACGGCAGACTCCGAATTTCTCCGGCATTTCTTCTCTCCTCTTTACAATTTCACTTTCTCAGGCACCGCGAGTATTTTATCTTATAGTCTTTATTGCTCCTCGCGATGCCTGATAAGTCTTATCCGGGGCGATGGCCCGGGGAATTAATTATCGCACCTCAAACTTGGAAAACTCGTTTTCAATGCCTAAATGATTTTTGAGGTGCATAATATTATCGCCGGGCGATCGCCCCTTCCATTCTCTTTTTATTAAATAATGCATTATACATAAAACAATTTTCTAAATCTAGTTATTCAGGGAAATATGTGTGGCATAGTCTGCGCGCCGGCGGGGGCGGAGTCTCGCAGCGGCCCGCTACCCCCTCCACTCGGCGGTCCGTTGGCGCAGTGGCGGGGAGAATCCAGTGGCGCGGGGTGCCGGGCGGAATGTTTTGTGACGCGGAAAAAATGGCCTCTTTTGTCCATACATTTCTCGGGCCACTTTCTACCGCGTCCGTGGTCCGCAATGCTGTGCGGAACAGAGGTTCTCCGTAAGATATTTTGTGTGCGTTACTGCAATATTCGCCTTATTTGAATATCTGCATTCTGTTACTCAAGTAATATTCAAACCATGCCAACGCTGTTCCCCCAATTTCCAAAACCGATAACTTATGTAGCAGAAGTGCATGAGATGCAGTATAGAAAGCTTTGGCTAGGTCCAGAAAGATACCTATACACCGTTTTTTCTTGTCTAGTTGTGTCACCAAGAATTTTGTTAGTTGACATATTGCATCGCAATGATAAAAATATATAACATAATTTTGTTTTTATTTTTCTTAAACCTCCTAAGATGAGTGTTGAAGGATGTTTCTGCAGTCCACATTGAATCTGTATGAAAGTAGTATTAAATTAAATTAGTAGTAAAAATTTCAAGTACTTAATATATTTTGAAAAATTGAAAGAATATTAATAGATATGTATTTTTCATGAACGTTTAAAATATTTTAAAACAAATATAGCGAAAATGTAAATACACTTTTTTACTCCTAAGATGAGTGTTGAAGGATGTTTCTGCAGTCCACATTGAATCTGTATGAAAGTAGTATTAAATTAAATTAGTAGTAAAAATTTCAAGTACTTAATATATTTTGAAAAATTGAAAGAATATTAATAGATATGTATTTTTCATGAACGGTTAAAATATTTTAAAACAAATATAGCGAAAATGTAAATACACTTTTTTACTCTCGCAAACAAAATGATTTGTTTATACCATTATATAACTTACTTTTGGAGCGAATTGTTTTAGAAAATTTCATGAGATTTTTCAATAGAATAATATTTGACATTTAAAAAAAATACTTTTTAAAAATAAATTATTAAATAAAAATGGCCATTGACTGATAGATTATTGAAGAAAGTACAATTATCTTATTTTACATATACTTTTTCCACGTTGGTCGCCCATGACTAAGGATCTGGATATTCATCAAGAATATCAAGTTCCTTAACCCGCCTGATTATGCTTCTCCACTTTTCTCGGTATCGTGCAGATCTTGGGACTTTTACATGAGATGTGCATATTTTTTTTCAACATGGTCATTTCAACGGATTGGGGATCTTCTATTTATTTTCCGTCCTTCGACGCGGCCCACCACTACAAGCCTCTCCAGCTATTTTTACTCTAACAAGACGCCAAAAAAATGAAAAATTCATAGTAGGAAAATGGTTGAGAGTCTATACTTGATCTTCAGCTTCCGCAAAATAGAGACATTCTTGTGTCTCGCCATCCACGGTGTGCGCAACGTGTGTCCCCAGCACCACATCTAAAAGGCATCAATCCGTCTTCACTACTTTGCCCAGAATGCGCCAGAGACTGCGCACTATATATTTCCATGTGGTCGCCTATTTGTGACGGGTAATCGTCAGAATAGGACGCCATGTTTGCACACCACTGGCTTGCTCAGAGGTTTGCATGATGTACGTGGGTTTTTGGTTACAGAATTCAACATAATCTCTTGCCTTTCACTTCAGCCAGCATTCTCAGGGAAAAATAAAAATATTATTACAAATTTTATCACTAAGTTTAATACAAGAAACAAGAAAAATAAAATATAAAAAAATAGAAATCATTAATCATTACACCATAAATTGTGATTTAATGAAAGAGTCGATCTCGGCAATTTTGCCACATAAAATAATAAAGTTTACCATTTTTTCCAAAACTAAATGAACATAAATTGTCAGGTACAAAACATAAATAACTTATTAAATAGATTGGTTAACACGAGTAAAAAAACCACGAGTTTTAAATAAAATAAAGAAACAAATATGCTATAATGGAAAAATATTTGGTTTAAATGAGAATTTTAGAAGAAAGATTAATACTACATAAAAAAAAATCTGACTTTAAATTCTTCGTACACAATAAAAATGCATTTTTAAAACCAGTATTCGCGTAGTCATTGTCCATTTCTGCAGAGATTCACAGTCTTCATCAATTTAGTCAGTCAACGGTACACATTAAAAATTGTCACTTATCTTGCCGCACGTCAAGAAAAACTGGATTATCTGATATTTGGTTCTTCTTGAATCGCTTGCGTCACCTTTGGTTGAAAAAATTCATTTCGTCGAGTACTGGAACTCATTCCCCTCACCCACTGTACGGGAGAAATCCTTCCCGCTGTATTCCGTGTGTTGTGGCATGACTCCTTCATCGTCATGTTCACGACATAAGTTGTGACAAAAGACTACAACAACTTTCCTTTCACAAAATTTTAAAGTGAAAATAACTGGGCACGATATGAGTCAGTGAATGAATGAATCACTGATGAAAATAATTTAGTGTAGAAAGAATTTTGTGAGTAATAAAGGAAAAAAATAATGAAAGGACTAAGCAGAGAAAAATCGAAGCATAGAAAGGTTTAAGTAGGGAAAAGATCTAAGTAGAGAAAAGGGATGCGTCGATCCTGAAATTTCACATATAATTAGTCAATAGTTCAGTTCAAATATGATGCAGGACAACGCAGATGTTAAAATATTATATTGTTCTCACCCTTCCTCATTTATATAAAGTCACATTCTAGCTGATTTATGGATCGGATCCGTTCGTCCGTTGTCAATGCTAGCTGTCACGCGAAAAAACGTCGCCCGAAATTCTCTCCCCGCGCGGGCTGTGTTGCCAACATGAGATTGTTAATTTGACACATTTCGCGCGCGGTAGGTACCAGATTTAACGTTATAATATATATATATATATATTAGGAGAACACATTCTTATTGTGAAGTTGTAATTATTCAGAATGTAGGTCTGTGATATTTTAAATATGAATTAAATATATAGAAAGACATACATGAAAAATTAATTTTATCGAAAAATATTGTTGTTGCACCACCGGAATTTGAACCTGGATCGAGATTGAAAAAATATCGAGGTTCGAATACCGGTGGCACAACAACAATATTTTTAGATAAAATTGATTTTATATGTATATCTTTCTAATTTATATATTTAATTCATATTTTAATATATATATAAATACATATTGTAAAGAGTCTTCAACGAATCTTAGTTAAAAATAATTGAAAAATTACATAAAACAGCAGTTAAGACTATGATGCGATGCAAAAGTAAACAAGAAATCGAATCTAATATTTTAATTTTAAATAGTCTTACTTAAATTAATATTAATCACATTTAAACCAATTGTGGCACACCGGTGCAATAATTATTTGGATTAGCATATTATTATTTTAAATTTGAAATAAATGATCAAATTCAAGCATTTCAATAATAATTCTGTTATTTTCATAAACGAATACCTGAATACCACTAATTATTATTTTGATAATTATTACGAGCCGCACATGCAAATATATGCGTCACAATAGTTGTGAATTATTTATATCTGCATCGGTAGTGAAATAAATTTAAAAAATATATTCATAATATTTTTATAATGTAGTGCTTTTTATAATTAAACATGCATTGCACTGTAGAAATTTTCAAATCATTTAATAGAAACGGCTCATACTATTGATAAAAAGTCACGATTGTCTATTTTGGTAATAAATTAAAAATATATTAAATATAACAAATATTTTTTTTTTTTAAAAGTTAATTTTTCGTTAGTTATATTATGAGAATGTAAGAAAATCATAAATATATCATAATATTGTGTTAAAAATTTGTCAATAATTTAAAAGATAGAATACTCGATGCAAAATTTATAAAATAAGACTAGATATATGTCTCAAATTTCCGAATCCCAGTGATAACCAAATATTTTTCAGATAGATTGGTTTATTTTCTGTGTATCTTTCTAATTTGTAGCTTGTTGGTCTAGTGGTTAAGACGCTTCATAGCGCAAGCGTTTAGCTTAGTTTGAGAATAGTAAGAATATTGATGTGACATGTAATCCGTGTACCCATCTCTATTTAAAAAAATATATATATTTAATTTATTTTAAAGCATTCATCTCTAACAAGGACTCCAAAGTATTATATTTGTACGTAGAAGATATACAAATTAAAAAGAACTTATTTATACACACAAAACCATCCGTTTTTTGATTTTATCATGGCTCAAGTTTCTCAATTTTAAGGTGTCACCAACGCTGTGCAGAAAGGTTATCCAATTATTGGAAATAATTTCAAAAAAGGAATCATTCTTAGAAATGTGATCCTTGATTTAAATTTGACTATGGTTATTACAAGGAGTGTATTTTAAATGGGAAGAAATATCCACACCTAAATTGTATTCATAAATCTATCAAAATTATTACAAATAAGTATATATGGAAATTTGATTCCGTTTCTAAAGTTATTTTGGTGTTTTTGACGTTTGATTTAATTAATGTAATAATTAAACAAACAAACTACAAGTTTTTATTCATTTTAGAGAGTATTCTAAATTATTCACATAAATTTAAATTAATGTTGTTCCCATCAGAAAGGAGGTCATTTTCAGAGTGAACGAATAAATTACTCTACATGAAAAAAATGGATGGATTTTCTTACTGGTTTTTTCCGAACTCGGATAGGTGTCCAGCATCCGTTGATTTGTTGAAATCAAAACATCTCCTTTTCTCAAACATTCGTATGTGCTACAATATTTGTCTTTTAGTTGCATGAATAACTATTCTTTGAAAATCTTGCGTTGCGGGTGACGTTATCCAAATTTAAATGTTATATATATAATTTAAGATGACATCCACAATTTAAACACATTAGCTGACATTCAAAAATTATCTCCGAGTCGTTAAAAGTATTATATTATATCAGCAGTTTTTTCCGAAATATATAATTCATTATTATTAATTTAGCTATGTTGATTTTTTTAACAATATTACTTGTTTTCATTTAGATTTAATTGATAATTACTTTTATCATGTTCAAACTATGTATTAACAGGTAACATATTGTATTTATTAAGACGTTGACCGCCAAAGGATTTCATAAATCCCTAAAAAATTATTTATTAATCTGTTATAATTAAAATAAAACAATACAATAATTAGGTTTTTTTAGCTCTACAACTTTTGTAAAAAGCATGTGCTTGTTCAGAGAAGGGGATTACATATTAATAATTATTGTTTACAATAACAAGCTTATAAAATACAATAAATTAATAGCAACGTTATAAAAATATTATAAATTTCAGGTACATATTTAACTCTCAAGTATTTTTTGATAGCATTTATTATTTCTTTGTTATTATTGATCTTTCTGATGTTTACGGGTAAGCTATTAATTTTTTTTTCTAGGTACGTATAGTGATGTTGTGCAAATGATGTGTTAATTTAGTTACGATTTTCAGTAATAAAATGATATTTTTCTTTTTCTTTTAATATTTGAATAATAGAATAAAATAATAGTAGATCACAAAATGTAACTTTAATTATGATTCATAATTAAAGTAAATACATTTTCCAAAATAAATTAATAATAGTGTTTGAGTTTCTTTAGATTTACCGAATTGATGAAAATAATATCAGTTTATAATATTATTAATTAAAAATCATCAACGTTTGAAGCTAAGGGTCATATCGGTCTAAGACTGATTGCACAAATATTTCCAGGTATTCCTGTATCGAACGAAATTTCTCAAATCTGTATCATTGTATCTGTTCCATATTCGTAAATTATTATTTTTTATAGGTGAACACATATACTTTGTTAAAATGAAAAATAACCCAAAACAATATTTTGTTCAAGGCCACGAAAGCACTTAGCCAAAGTAAGGGACGGACAGTCATAAAAACTCGGTACTGTTAGATGCAGGTGGACCACCGACACAGCTTGGGTGCAGCGGCGAATACAGCGGCTGTAATCCAGCAAATATGAGTAGAGTCACGTCCGCAAAATGTATCTTGAGGTATGCATCGCCATAGACGAGCAGTCCCCTGATATTCTCCGCCGTGGGAAGTGGCTCCGGCCGAGTCCCCTGATATTCTCCGCCGAGAAGTGGCTCCGTCTAAGGCGATATTTCATTTTCAATTCGAAAATAAAATCAAAATAGTCTCTAAAAATATCAAGTAAACGCTTGCTATAGCTATAGATTGTAATTTCGGGAAAGTTTAAACTGTGCGCCTCGAGTTTAAGCTTAGACTGTGATGTTCTCCGCGTTTAATCGTAAATGAGCAAGTATCAAAAAGTTGATGAATATAATCGGTGTAGCGAGAACAGACTGTCGCTATAGCATCACAATATCGTGTCCAGAGTCCCGGTTTGCCTGGATAATTGGGCATCATCTCGTCATCGTCTTACAAGCCTGAACTCCGTCACCTTATGCTGGCACCACAAGGAGCTGACCACACTTCACGTCCAGGATCCAGGACCATCCTACAAGGTAATCCCTTACGTGAGGGACCTGAATAATCAACATAAGAAAAGCGTCAATATAGACCATTTGGCAGAGAAATGAATGCTGGCATGATGAACACAAATATTTAATCTTCATTTAATTGTCATCATTTTTGAATTGCCTCATTTATAAGTTTTAAAGTAAATTGCTCATTTTCCACTTTCAACACATGCAAGTAATTAAAATATAGATTATAAATTTTCTTACATAAAAATATTCTTTTATTTCATAACCATTTGACTTGTGAATATTTGAAACGAACCAATTAGGCTAGATGCCTCCCCCCTGAACATGAAGCCGAGGCAGAAAGAAGATGTTACCTAACAACTTCCATACTTGAATCAAAATGATTATTATTAAATGTAGTGACCAGTTTTTTTGTTTGTTCCTACCCCTTAGCTTATTCCTAAACCAGTAAACATTGTTTCTTTGGCTCAACTGGTTGCTTTTCGAGGAGAGGAAGTGTTTTCATGTGATTATTTGTGTTGGATCATTACTTCATGTGCCGCTGTGATTTTGAAGTGTTGTGAACGTGAAATTCATCAGAGTTTGTGTGCTGTGGCAGTTTCATACATTGGGTGAACTTCCGGAAGATCATGGAGATGACGTCATTAACCAGATAAGTCGAGCTGTCCTTTGGTCACCCTGGTCCGCTATCGAATGATTTCTTCATCCCTGATTATTCCCGCATTCCGATTCCCTATTTCTTATCTTCCCATCCTGTCCGACTCCATCATCACCCCCCACTTCTGATCGGTGACTTGCTGCGGTCACATTATTATCTATATCTTTCTATAATTTGTATCTGTATCTTTCTTACTTGTATGTGCCCATGTCATTCTTATGGTAGAGGTAGATAAATTGTATCAAATTTTATCCAAATTTAAAAAAATGGGTTAATTAATTAATTCTAGCGACTCCTGGAGAGTTTTACTCAAAAGTATTTGAGATTCACCACAATATAAATTAATGAAATAATAGATGTACCAATTCAAAATATGTCGAAAATATATTCGATTGCTATAGCGGTGAACGCGCTTCCCCATATATGAAGAGTTCCAGATTCCATATCCTGGTAGCAACTAAATATTTTGTCTATAGATAGATTTGTTCTGTACATCATTCTATTTGATACCTTCAATTTATTTGAATAATCTTGTAATTTGTCTGCTTCGCAATTTATTCATGAGTGTTTTAAAATTGGTTTATTCAAAGCATTAAATCTATTTTAATTTAATCAACATGTTCGTAAATTGGGTGTATTTTAGATTATAATATAATATATTCTTGTCAAAGTTGTCCCTATATTATAGCTGCAACTTTTTACGAAAATTTATTTTATTTGTGAAGTTCGGACATTTTTGAACATAGTTCCTTAATAATTAAAATTAATCATTTAGAAATATACACAGAAAAATTAATATGTCGAAAAAATATAACATAACCAGAACACGATCTTTTCTGTGGTTATGTTCTCTATGACATTTTGTATTTATTGTATTTTATATCTTCGAAATGAAAGTAGCGTTTATCATTTTGGGTTCGTTGATTGCCGCTATATTCGTCCTGGCGTGTGGAAACGAATTGTAGGTTTGAAGTATCGTCCTGCTATGTAGGGCTGATATTGTACTATTTGTGTATAACCGGTTTCTCGCTACCAATAGCTGTACATTGGGCTATTGTGAATGGTGTTTATTTGACACCGACGTGTATGTTCAAGAGTGCTTCATGCTGACCAGCGGAGTACGTATCCAGGAGCAAGAAGACCTGAGGATCCAGTGGAAGAAGATTCAGATGCCGAAAGGAGCATTTCACAGGTGGGTCGAGTTTTCTGGTCCTGGGTGGTTCTTCAGCCTCCCCTTTTTCCGAATTTCTTCCACCCATCTTGCATCTCTTATTTCCCTATCCCTTAGTTCAGATTTTACCTAATAGTAGCGAGTACATCAATTGAGAGAGAGATTCTAATTTGATTTCGATTGAAGGATTCCATTTATAATTTATATTGCATCCCAGGTGCACAAAATTACAAAGCGAATAGCGAATATTTTGATTCAAGCGAATGTGATACAAATTCGCCGCAGTAATTTTCGCGTCATGTTTGGAAATGAGAATTTCGATAAATTTGCGGGGCTAGCATTCCTACATTAGCGGTGCGCAGTCGGATCACAATGGCCATTTTCCTTTTGGCATTTTGCACGGAAATTTCCAACTAATTTGAACATGTTTATGGTCGTACACATTCCTGCCGAGCCATATGATTAGCCTGTATCGATGATGCTACCCCATTCGATATGTTGACAGTAAACGCGACCTGGAAGATTAGTGTTGTGAATTATTTGAAAGTAGGTACTTGCGTAATATGCTGAAATTAGAAGATTATTTCAGCATGTTAAAAATATGTAGATTTTTAGAATTCATGTATTAGAAATGTGATGTGTTTTTAGTTTGGAACTGGTGTGTTATCAATTTGTAGGTGAAAGTATGTCACCAAATAATAATGATGTGTGGCCCGAAACATACTCAGATTGCTGATAGAATAAAATAAGTATAATATATGTTGAGGAGGGAATCAGGAGGTCGAGCTGCAAAGGGTTATCTGCTTCAGAAGTCAGTCGTTCTAAGTAAGAGAATGACAGACAGTAGTGATATAATAGGTAAATATAAAATAAAAAATACATCTACTCACGGTTTATACTGAATTTATTTTAATTAAGTTAGAATGGTTGTGATAATCGAGTTGAAAAGAAGAGATACTATCGCAATACAACATGAAAACCGTTGATAGATGGCCATTGGGCATAAACGGCTGCCAGTGCCGTGGCATGTTTTAATTGTTTTAATTGTAATGTGGCGCTATATCCTCTTTGTCAATCCCCGTGGGGAAACGGAGCGATGGTAAGTTGGTTAGTTTAGTATTTACGCACTTGTAAGATAACATAAATCTGTAAAAAATACATTTATCATTTGTTAAAGAAATAGTGAAACTGAGAAGACTTTTCTTACTATCATTTATAGGTTTAAAGTAGAATACTGTGTTCTTGACGGTGCAACACTTCCTGTGTAACTCTGTCCAGGACTTTATGCAGATGTTGCTTGTAGATGTCTACATTCGTCTTGGTTATTGTGAATAATAATGTGACCTATCCATTAATTCATTTAACTTTTTATGGAATAATATATTATTATCAAATAAAATGAGCAATTAAAACAAGTGAAAAACTTCAAATACTTATCGAATAGAACACATGACAAGTCAAAGGTTAATTGATATAAAAACCAGATTAGTAATGGCAAAACAAGCATTTGATGAAACAAAGTAATTTTCAAGTCACAAAAAGACGGTAAAACAAATTTTGGTAACTTTGGAAAGTATTACCAGATACCTCAGGTGTGCTATCCTTTAATTAAGGATTAATTTATTGGTCCAGATTTCTTGTAATTAAAACTCAGTATGTTCGAGTAACAATATTTAGTTTATTACAACAACGTATTTACAGTAATTATAAATTACACTCTTCAAAGATAGACAAGTTACTCAGGAGGATCCGTGATGGAAAAGACCCGGTCCCCTAGTTATAATGTTTTACCCCCACCACTCATCTACTCACTCTCCTGACACACACACATACACACATATAAAGTAATAGTTCTCACATCCCTCCCCACTTAACACAATCACCCTCTCATATGTCACGCCCTTCTGACGCTGGTGGCTGCGACGATGGTGACACCCGGGGCAGGAGTCCTTCCTCTTCTCTAGGTTGCGCCAGGGTTGCATCTGGAAATAGAAAAAAATACTCCGTTAGCCAGAGCGACCGCTATAGGTCCAACCCGGCGAGGCTCAGCCTGATATCGGACCAAGAAACCCTTTTATTTTTGATATGATTTATGTGTCTTTTCCAAAGTTGGTGTGTATCCTCCACTCTCACTAAATACACCAATCCTTTTCCAAATCTCTCCCTTAACCCAGAAAACTCTGTTTACTGCTCTATAATCTTTTACATAGCACCCTTGTCCAACTATCAACGCCTCTCTCTCTCTCCCTCCAAGATATCGAGATTGTCTTTCTTTCATATTTCTAGAATTTTTAATACCTGAACTCTTCAGTTTCCTCATACTTGGAGAACATTAATTTGGCATATAATAGTCGAATACTGACAGTAACTGTCTACCTAACATCAGTACCGCTGGCTCAAATCCTGATGATGCATGTGGTGCATTCCTCAAATCTACCAAGAAGTTCTCCAATTGATCCCCATAATTAGTTGGAAATCTCCCATTCACAATAACTTTTTTTTGCCGGATTTAACAGTATTTTCTTATACAGAGCTACAGACAAGTGTCTAAACATTAGTTGTTCAATCATTTAAGCGTTATGTTTTTAAATTGAACCGATCAAGTGGCAATTCACAGATTATTACAGATCACAATATACGTTACTCACAATGTTACAAAGTAATAAAAATAAATTATATTGCTATATGTTAGTAAAACTTTATTTATGCAATTTATAAATATTAGCCAGTCTTATGCCTTCATAAATATATATTTTTAATGAATTACTCGAGGTATTTTGCATGTATTATAATATTATATATAGATTTTTAATTGTTTTTTTTATCATGACGCCTATTTCAAATAGCAAATTATTATACAATTGGTGGTGTAAATACTTTGTCATGATAAATTTATTTTACGTTTACCTATATTTTATTAAAAGGTTAAAAAACATGATAAACTATCAGCAGTGCACTCGTTAATCCCGTTAAAAAGAAATATTTAAAAAAAAAGTTTATTACAAGTGGTTTGAATGGGCTGGAGTGTCAAGGATTTTGATTATGAACATCTGATTAAATGTATGTAACATAATGTGTCTAATAATATGCGCCAAATCAACACTCATTGCGGTACAAAATTCCTTAACGCTTAATACCACATTTAGGTAGGCTGAAATTCTAATATATTTTTCTCAACTAATAATTAACTTTTTTATTCGAAATAAGTACTAAATATGAATTAAATATATTAATTAGAAAGATATACATATAAAATCAATTTTATCGAAAAATATTATTGTTGCGCCACCGGGATTCGAACCTGGATCTCTTTCCTAACCGGGGAAGGTGCTTTATCCAACTAAGCTACAGCGACATCATTTTTAGCGACAATTTTCGATCATATATGTTACCTTTTTGATATTAATACATTTAATCGTTCCATCATTTGACAGAGCCATCTACCTTATTTTTACAGAATCTCAAATACCTTTGAGTGAACTGATAGCAGACGCCAGAATTATCAATTCATTTTTATTAAATTTTGGACATATTGATACAACTTTATTATTTAGGAGAACATATTCTTATTGTGAAGTTGTAATTATTCAGAACATAGGTCTGTGATATTTAAATATGAATTAACTATATTAATTATAAAGATATACATATAAAATCAATTTTATCGAAAAATATTACAACTTCACAATAAGAATGTGTTCTCCTAAGAAATAAGTACTATTAAAATTATCATATTTTTTACTTTACTATACCTATTATATTACCGATGGTATAAAAAGTTCGTCCGGTGATAACAAATATTGACTGGTCGAGTTTATTTCGTGCGGCACTCATTTGTCAAGTTTTTAAAATTATTTTTATTGTTTTAAGTGATACAAAACTGCTGAATGCCTAACATCAAAACTCTCAGATTTGTGCGTGGTTTTGATTCAACTAACGCCTTTTGTTGCATATTACCGTCTCCATTTTCAAGTCTCTCGTTCTCAGCGCGAAATTTTTGCAACCATATTAAAATCATCGTTTAGTTTACGAGCAGTTTTTGATACTTTAACCCTGTTTTGAGTACAGCTTTTATTTACTTATCATTAATTAAATAGCCCAATTTGAAGTAAAAATATTAACAAAAGCATAATCGATATTACTAAAATACAGACCAAAAAATCACTATAAAATAATGTTAATATTAACACGATAAAATGACACTTTTATTACAAAAAAGTTTAGAATTCAGAAAAAAAAATTATTATATACAATCCTAATAACAACATTTAATAAAAATTATTAACTTTAAACGTTTTGAAAATACTTCATAATTTTTTGTAACTTTAATTATAAATTTAGACCCTCGTTATTCGTTTCACTAATTTTTATTATAAACACGTTCAAAGTGTATCCAGAACTATGTTGAGCTTTGCTAGGGTCGACAGACCTTACGTGGTGGTTTGAACAGGTGGGGGGGAGTGTCTAGCTTATGTGGTCGAATGTTGAAACTCCCTGCTACTACAAGTTCAGAGTTTGACGTATTTAGATTGGCGTAATCAATTCCCTTATATACAAACACATTTGTTAACGATACACGTTACTACAATCTGTACATATTTTCTTAATTACTTACAGTCGACAGAAGTTTATTGTTACACAGTTACAGTTTAGAAAATATGCAATAAAAAGTGTGCACTGAGAAACGTTTGCTAGAGATCTTGACGGAAAGGTAGCCGCGAGAGTTCGGACGGTTGCCAGTGCATGTTATTGGCACATGTCATTTGCGTCGGTAACGGACGTGTTTTTGCGGCTGATGAGAGCCTAGTTTTACACCCAGGTATCTGAAGAGTGCGTTCAGGGCATGATGATGATTGCGGAGGCGATGAACCTCAACAAAAATGTAATATTTTGTTTAAATTTCAAGAATATATTTCATTAAAATGTTGTAAATATTGAAAAAAATACATTTCATATATTTTTATCATTTAAAATATATTATTAGCAATAATAAAATAAATGGTATCTTTTCATTACAATGTCTGTGATTTTCTGCAGGCGTTCCATTATTATGATGAGAAATTCACAGTGTATTGGATAAATATAAATACAAACATTTATTATTTTCCTAACATTTTCATTCATCAATTATTTTCATTGCATAGGCGAGAGATAGCCAATCTTCGACAATGTTATTTATTGTATTATAGTATAAATGTTTGCCATCAAAATAATGCATTTTCATTTTCCAGTGCTTTATTCTCTGGAAAATATTTATTCTAATAGTTTCACCCAAATTATTATTCTGTAATTGTACATATTTTATTAATAAAAACACAACTTATTAAGTCTGTAATAAGCCTATAAGTAAGATTGTATACTTCGCTCTTTTCTCAAATACATAATTAAACTCGCTGTGATCTGACTTGTGATGATCTTCGGTAATTTCTCCTACTTAAATTAAATAATAATAACTTAATGTATCCGTCGCCAGTGTGAAGATTTTGATTATTTCTCTAAGGTCGATGTTTCAATAATATAAATGGGAATTTGGGCCCCGATGGCCTTCGTAATCCGCGTAGATAGCTTCTACAAAACCATAATATTATTTTGGTCAAATAATCATCTGATGGTTAGGAATATTCCCCGTGTTAAGTCCGTAGTAATCCTAGTTCTTTTAACCCGCGTTTGCAATTATCAAATATCTAAAGTTTACAAATATCCAAATATAATAATCGTTCAAATACCTATAGAACAATTGTTAAAATAAATATACCGACTATCTTTTAATATCCGATTAAATAACGGAAAAACCTCCGATCATGCGGTATGATACCCGAGCGCACTCGTTATAACATTAATTTTACTAGTTTTCAATTTATTACATTCAATTTCGAAACATCATTTAGCGAGTATGTAAACAAATGAATCTCGGCGCGAGCCAATTATCATTAAGTTGGGAATGTATTATTCAGAGCTGAAATGTAAGAGTGTGGAAGAAATAATACATAGGTCACCAACCTTGTCGTAGGCTTGTCCTCGTGACTGTAGCCGCTTTGTGGTGTCGCCTAGCAGTTCAAAGATTATGGGGACTGTAAAACAACATGCTAAGTGCCTGCCTCGCCAGGCAAATACGTTCTGTGATTAAGATAAATTTGCCAGACATCAGGGTTTGAGTACGCTCAAGTATCCCGGTCTCCAAATCAGGTACTCGTGCACCTGTTGGTTTAGGTCTACGAATTCTTGACCCCTGAGGTCTACACCCACGTGTTCAAAAAGTTAATGATGATGATGATAATGATCCAAAGATTTAATTTGACCGATGTCACAGGGAACAATATCATTTCCCAGGACTCGTCCAGGATGCATGGCCAAGGTCCTTGTATCTCCAATACGCTGCTGTTCAGTATCGGTAGGAAAATGGCCAATATGTGGCCGCGTCAACCACTGAAAATAATTATTTGTGATTGCTCATACACCACGACAGTATGATTCTCAGGAAAATTGCCGTTATTACTGTGGGCGCGTCTGAAAACATACGTCATATGATAGCGATGTCCGAAGAAAAGTTTAGTTTATCTGCAGGATGATCCTCGGTATCTCGAGCAATGCATCTCGAACGGAGCCAGGAACATATGGTTAGGATTGTTATCACTGCATGCTGGTGCGTGTGTGGGTTTGTGGGTTGCCGACGTGTCGGCGTAATTGCAGATCGTTTCAGGAACACTGGGACCTTTAGAGATCCTGATATCATCCTCCTCATATAGCTGAAGTACGAGTACCACGGTGACCCCACAGGAACCATCTCGATGCAACACAGTGCGGACTAAACTGTTTACGCCAGGTTATATATCGAAATAAAGCTCATGAACGGTAAACACACGTCGGGTTAGCCTGTAGCCTTATGCACCCTCCGCAGATCGATGATGTTCAATAACCCTTTCATTTTGGCTATAACTACCAAACTAATATAACCGTAGATAGTCCGTTCACACTTCATGCCACCGAATGACTCTGTTCAGCCTCCAAAAGCACATTTTCCTTCAAATCAATCATCTTAGAAAAATTAAAATACACATAGGCGGTGAAAGGTGGTAGAATGAAACACCGGGTTCCAGCTTGATAACCAAAGAGATAATTGTATAAATAATTTCGTGAATAAATATAGAGTCTCACTTGTGAGATGTGTCGTAAAGTAAAATGTTCTACAATGGTAGTGAGTTGTTAGCACAATGTCAATAATAAAGATCAGTATGATTTTCATACGCATGCAATCGTGCGTTTTCAAAGTAAATAAACACACAAAGGTTCTCGGATAAATTCTATCATTTCTACCTACTAGCTGTTACTTCGGTTCAAAATGTATTTTATATAATGTACTCTATAATGCCCACGTAGAGGCTGTGAGTTTAATGGTGCCGGCAGCGTGAACCAAAGGCATGTAGTGGGATTTATAAATTTTCCTAGACTTCTACGGATAAGTAAACACATAAATAATTACGTACATAGGCGAATGATTATTTACATGGTCAATAAGCAGTTAATAATAAATGTTAAATATGAATTAAATATATTAATTATAAAGATATATAGAAAAATATTGTTGTTGCGCCACCAGGATTCTAACCTGGATCTCTTTCCTAACCGGGGAAGGTGCTTTATCCAACTAAGCTACAGTGACATTATTTTTAGCAACAACTTTCGACCCTATATGTTACCTTTTTTTTTTTTTTTGATATTAATACATTTAATCGTTCCATCATTTGACAGAGCCAAAATGTAACCAAACAAACTTATAGGTGTGTGCCTCAAATTAATAAAATAGGACAGTAATTAAATAAAGTCAAATTTCAAGTAGTCTAGCGACTACACTAGCCCATATTTATAATAATTAATTACACGAAGATCCGATCACACTTCAGTAATAGTTAGCGGTTTTAATTATATATATAAGCATGCAAAAAATAAACTTAGTATTTTGGCGGATCTGGAGCACAGCATCTTCTCTAAATCTAGGCAGCCCTCTGGGCAACACTCGCGGATTTAAATTAGAACACAACCACCGTGAATCTGGCAACCCTCTCAGTTTCACTTTTAATCGACAGCGGGGTAAGTATCGAAATGAAATCAGATTTCGTACCCCGAACAACGCTACGTATACGTTTTTTTCCCAGTTCAAAATCGACTCGAGCCAAGACGTCCTCCTCGCCTGCTCTAAGAACGACTGTCTACTTTCCCTGTTTCAAAGCGATTCCTCGATTTTTCGGTTCAAAAGCGACTCCCCCCTCGCGCCAAGACGTCCTCCTCGCCTGCTCTAAGAACGTCTGTCTACTTTCCCTGTTTCAAAGCGATTCCTCGATTTTCCGGTTCAAAATCGACTCCCCCCTTGCGCCAAGACGTCCTCCTCGCCTGCTCTAAGAACGACTGTCTACTTTCCCTGTTTCAAAGCGAATCCCCGATTTTCCGGTTCAAAATCGACTCCCCCCTCGTGCCAAGACGTCCTCCTCGCCTGCTCTAAAAACGTCTGTCTACTTTCCCTGTTTCAAAGCGATTCCTCGATTTTCCGGTTCAAAATCGACTCCCCCCTCGCGCCAAGACGTCCTCCTCGCCTGCTCTAAGAACGACTGTCTACTTTCCCTGTTTCAAAGCGATTCCTCGATTTTTCGGTTCAAAAGCGACTCCCCCCTCGCGCCAAGACGTCCTCCTCGCCTGCTCTAAGAACGACTGTCTACTTTCCCTGTTTCAAAGCGATTCCTCGATTTTCCGGTTCAAAATCGACTCCCCCCTCGCGCCAAGACGTCCTCCTCGCCTGCTCTAAGAACGACTGTCTACTTTCCCTGTTTCAAAGCGACTCCCCGGAGAAGTGTTCCCAACCCCCGACCCGCTGTATTCCACCACCCCGCTGTTGATACGGGCGCAATATCAGTAACTATTTGTAAATCTAAGTGAATCATCACAGACTCATAGTCTAGATCCGGTAAGTACTGATGGCTTCAAGTTGGTTAGTAAAGGGTGTTTTTTTTATGGGTGCAGAACTTTAAAATAAAATAAAATTGTTCGTGGTATTGGCTTTATTAGAAAGATAATTTTCTGCTATTAGTGTTTAAATGTAACTTAGCGCGTATGGGCACCGCAGCTGGATTGAATAAAGCGCAATCTGAAAGTTCAATTTTCGAACATTTATCAAAGTAGCTGGAGCCGTATATCGGCAATAACGCGACGAATATTGGCTTCCAAGTCGTCTATCGTCTCTGGTTTATCGGCGTAGGCTAGCGACTTCACAAATCCTTACAGAAAAGAATTCACATCTTGGAGACCAAATAACAGATCCATTACGCGAAATTATGTGCTCATCGAACGTTTCTTTCAATAAATTGATTGTGGCGCGCGCTGTGTGACACGTTACGCTGTCTTGTTGAAACCACAGGTCTTCTACATTAATGTCATTCAATTGGAGAACCAAAAAGTCAGTAATCATGGATCTATAGCACTCCAATGACTGCAACATTCTGGCAAGCATTATTTTTGAAGAAACAACAGCTTCTTCGGTGCGCACTGTACGACGTCTCTGCGGATGTGTATTATCAATTAAAGTATGCGTGGTGTGAAAACGAGCCATGGTTATTCGAATTACTTGCTTGTATGGATGATTATGTCGACCGTAAAATGGACGTGGCGCACGGTAAGTTTCACGAACTGAACCACGATGTTTGAAATAAATTTTCACAATTTGCAAGCGTTATTCTGACATAAATCTATTCATGGTAAAATGGCAAAGCAAACTGCTGTCAGCTATCAAATTAGCTGTTGCGGGAAAAAGCGTTTGCCAAATCGAAAAAAAACCCTCTAAAAAACACCCTTTACATCTAGCTTACCGCAAGAGATAACCACCATAAATGTCCCACGTTTGGTGCACTATCAAAGGATTTCCTCTCTTTGAGCAGACATCACTGCGTGAATACGTTGAAAATTGCTTTAATTTCATCAAATATTGACGGAAACTTCAGGTCACCACTGACCACGTCTTTTGATTGGATATTGGAATTATTGATTATATTCACTAGGGGTAAAATAAAAATTTGTAAACTGAGTATTGCATTAGTATTTTCACTAAAGTTCCACCACGAGCCATCACCCATTCACAGAATAGCTGCTGATGTATTTTTACTCTTTTATTAGTCGGTCTCCATTTATTCATTCGTGCTGTTCGGTGTTTACATTTAAAAGTCGCAACTCGAATCAATTAATTATTTTATTATACGTAGATTTTTTATCTTGAGAGTCGATGAAAAATGTTAGTCCATCGATTGAATGAAATAAAAAATGTCACTCTATTGACTGATGAGTGAATTTGAATCTCCCCGACAGCTGTTAAAACTTTTTAATAAATGCATACTGCTCGTCGAACTTTCTAGTATCCAAGCTACATCAATTGATATATGTCTATATATATAAGTAGGGGATCTATGCCGAGGGTTCTACGCCTTATCGCGGTTCTTTACAATTGGTCAAATAATGTTACAAATGCTATTTTCCTAAAATATCTAATATATTTGATGGTACAATTAACAATAAATAGAGGATGACGTATTTGAAAATGATTATCTGGCAGTAATGGCAGTTTTACAATTGATAACTGTTTTGGTAAACATGTCTGTATGTTGTGACGTGGTAATCGTCAGGATAGGGCGCCATGCTTTCACACCGCCGGCTTGCTCAGAGGTTCACATGATGGGCGTGACTCTTTGCTTACAAAATTTACCATAATGTCTAGCCTGTCACTTCAGCCATCATACCTAAATCAACTGATTATTGCAGTAATAGTGTGATAAAACACTTGACTCTTTGATATGTGAAAATCTTCACTTAAGAAATAACATTACACAAATTAATCACCTGACAAGTTTGTCAGGTTAAATGTAGCAAAAAATCATTTCATAAATTGGTTCAACACGAGCAGAAAGTTATTAATTTTACATTAAAAAATCAAAGAAAATAAATAAGACTACAATACTCTCAATATTATCATTACATTAAAAATTATTTTACAACCGTACACGCGAAGTAAATGTCCATTGCACAGAGATACACAGTCTTCATCCAGATTTTTACTTGTCCGAGGTACCTGTAATTACTTGCATCTCTGACTGTCCAGAACATCAGAAATGCTTGGTCATCTTCTTGCGTTTTAGCTCGCTATGAATTTCTTGCGTCATATTCTGTTGTAAAATTATCCCGTCGTGTACTGACTGGCGGCAGAGATCAAATCGTATCCCTTCCTTCATTCTTCAGGAGAAATCTTTCTTGAAGTAGAAAGTATTGTCGTGGCATGACCACTTTCCCGTCATGTCAGAAGAAGTTGTTTAAGAAGAAGGTAACAATAACAATGGAGGCATCTCTTCTTCTTCTCTTCGCAGATACGTCTTTGTTGTTTTTACATCGGACTAACGCCCGCGCACATGAATACCTGTCTACAGAAAAAGAAACGGTAGCCAGAATTATTTTACATGCGCGGCCAGTGTTGCCAATTGGTGAATGCCAATTCCCAACCTATCTCGTGCGCGGTAGGTACCAAATATAACGTAAAAACGTATATCAATTTTAAATTCAGTTAAAAAATAAAGTTTTTCCCAATATTATAGATTAAATAATATTCTTGATCTCATTCTCCATGAGAATCCATATTTAATGACCATATGTTAAAGTGGGCCTCATGAATGAAGCGTAAACACCAATTGTTTATAATCGTATCGATTTTAAATAGGTTCAACCTATCGACCCTTACCATTACTATTGAAAGACAAATGTTATATCGCATAGAATTGCGAGGTCGCAGCAGAGGCGCCATATAATTAATATGATAGGACACGTGTCAGTAATCTAAAAATGTGATCATCGGTGTGGCGCCAAAAAACCAGTGGAATGGATTTCAGGAAAACAATGACTATTATTCTTAGTAAAATATACTTGCAAATATGACAATATGTATTGTTATGAATCTGAATAAAAACAGGGTATTCTGCAGGTGGGAAGCTATTCTCGATTGTGTCATATCGTCGTAATGTATCGATATTGATATATTTTGTTTTTCATTTCTTTAGACCTCATAATTATCATCTTCGCCGGTCTACATTTCTTGTTTCCTGTATAGAACAAATGTATTATCATTATTGCGTAGTTTAATTTTATTTTCAAATGTATTAAAGTTTTTCATTTAGTTTTATAAATAATAATTATTATTAAACAAATAATTAAATGAAATAGAAAAATTTCTGGCATCTCCTAGCGTATATGACTAAGATGATCTCAATAAAAGGTTACAGCTTTTAAAAAATTGAGTAATAGATTTATCAATTTGAAATAGCTACAACATATAAGTTCGAAAATTTGTCGTCAATTTATTATGTTGATATGGTGTAATGGTCAGCGCGTTTCTCTAGATAGGAAAAGTTCCTGGTTCGAATACCGGTGGCAACTAAAATATTTTTTCGATAAATTTATTTTATCTGTATGTCTTTCTTTCTATCTTTTAATTTGTACATTAATTACATACATACATTTAATACATTTAATTTGTATTAAAAAACCACAGAAATATGTTTTAAAAAAACTACAGCTCCATAATAATACGTGCTTCGCGTGATTATGGTCTAGTGGTTACGATACGCGCCTAGTGATCTAGTGGTTGAGGAATCGAGCCTCGTTCCAGGTGGCCATCAAGTTAGTTTTATTTTCATAGAATAAGCGTTTAGCTTAGTTTGAAAAAAGTAAGAATACTGATGTGATACGTATATCGTGTACGCATCTCTATTTAAAAAAAATAAAATAATAATGTGTCTTCTTTAATAAAATATTACACTTTTTAATACATTTTCAGTGTTAGTATATCATTATTTTTAGATAATTTAGTAAGTCAAATATGAAAACGGACGTAAAAAGTATTACTGAATGTAAAACAGTTTGAACAGTTTATATGCCATGGGGTAATTTTTAAAGAATTATTAATATTAAACGAAATCAAATGTATTAAATTGGAAGTTTTGTGAAAAATTAAAAATTTTTGTTTAGATTTTTAATGTCAAAATTAAAACTTTTTAAACGAATTATTTAATTGTAAAATCCGTGTTCCAGGATTACAGTATTGCGTTGTAATTATTGTTTTAAAAGTAATTTACAAAAAAATATCTTATTTTGTATATCCACCTAATAAGTCTCTAGAAATGGAGGTCTCAAGAAATGAAGCCGAGATCTAAAGGAGAATTAGTACGGTTTAGTCTGCCAAGTTGAAGTTGAAACTAATTTGGAAGAACCGCACCTTTCCATTTCAAAGAACATATGGACATGTGTGAAAATAAAACACTTGTCTTTTATTTTACTCGCTTAATTTACTTGAGACGCATTTCGCCTTATAAAGACATTATCAATCTAACAAATTAACTCAACAACATGTATTTATAACTATAATGGGGGACAGCTATACAATTTTATTTGCATGAGATGAAAAGGGACAATATTATTCATTGGAATTTTGAGGATTCCCATACATTTAGAATATTTCTAATTATTCCAAGTAACCTAGTAAGTTAAAAGTGTAGAATCAAGTGTTTTATTTTTATATATGTGATTATGGAGTTTTACAAACTTATCTCGGATACAGAAAATGTGGACCTTGAGATGGAAAGAAATAAACATGCTCATCTTCGATGTGACCTTTATTGGCGTCGTATAATACATATATACTGAAAGATGAATCATTTGATGCAATAAAAAAGACAGTAAAAGTGGCGAACTCAATAAAGTAATGACATTTAACAAACTGCGAAGGAAAAATTGAAAAATTGGTTCTTTACCATGCCAACCATCATATGTACGTTTTTGGCACCCATTCTAGTAAATGCGTGCTAGTTGGTTCTGTGGTTAAGACACTTGCTTAGTAATCCAGTGGTCAGGTGTTCGAGCCCCATTCCAGGAGATCAGCAAGATAGACTTATTTTCATAGAACGAGCGTTTAGCTTGGTTTGAAAATAATAATAAATTGATGTGTATAAAATTTAGTAAATCCTGCTTTACCAGGATAATAGTAGAATATAACATTTTTATTTCAAATTTAAAAATAAAGTTTTTTACATGTAAAGGAAGACGAATTCAGAATGCAGGTTTTAAATCTGCGTTAACACGGTTCACGATGATATTTCAGTGTAAATTGTAAACAAGTCAATTTTTATCAAAGAATTCGCATTACTACGAAAAAGCGTTAACTATAAATATTAAAAAAAATAAGACACTTGATGGAACAGCAAATCAGATATTTATTTTACTGCCAAAATCCTTAGCAACCACAGACTACCAAATATATAGATATGAACAAACGCAATTTCCTTGTTTCAATATTTTCATTTTGGTTTCACCCACGTGATCACTTTAATACCACTTACGTAATCAAATAAATCCGCTACAATTTAAAAAAAAAAGACTCAATTGAAGCTAAATTTCAACGCTGACAATATAATATGCATTCATGTAAAAAATTCGTTCTGTTTACACAAAGATTTAATTTTCGAAGAGTGAATACTTTTACTGTTGCATAAATGTGTCATAAACTATTTTATTTATGTTTCCACAAAGAACGTGTATAGAATGCCACTCGTCTCGCAACTATTGTTCCAATCCCCTCTCCTATATATAAACTTTATTTCATGTCTATTCATTTATTAGTCTGTGATGTGACACGTATTTCGTGTAAGCAGCTCTATTAAATATATATTATAAATACGTACATTTTTAAAATAAATAATTTTTATAATTGTAATCTATAATACAAAACACATACTTTACTGTTCTGTACATCATTAAATAAATATAAAGATATCTTATACACAAAGCTAACAATTTTTTTTTTTTTTTAATAATATTATTTTGTATTGTCAAGTTTTACGCAATTCACTACGGGTTTATAAACTGTTTTTGACATTTCTATCAAAAATCTAACGTGAAAACAAAAATACTGGAAATTTTGGAATTGAAATTGAAATATTCCCGGTCGGCCGATGTGGAAATTCGGATGCATTGAAAAGTTTTAAATTTTTTTTTGTAATTTTTTTAGAACCGTCGCGTGGGGGATTTTGTCTCCAGTCGTGAGCACAAAGAGATGTCGGGGCCGACCGAATGATTCACCTGCACCAGTCAGCGCTGTGGACCATCGCTCCAGGAGAGAGATGAACATATTCACGTCGGAAAAGGGACAAGTGCTATTATTTGTTCACGACGAGGGTTCCATTTGAGAGCTGCCGCTTGGTGCAGAAAGAAAAATATAAATTATGAAAATTAATATTGAAAATGTAATTATTTTGTGTACGATTGAAGAACTATCACACCATAGAATCATTTTTCAATCATTCAATGTAAATTACGAAATTTAATGGCTGTTTATTATAATACAGTAAAATACTAGTGTAGCAGACAGGGCACCGAATCAAATGTTTTTACATTGGTAGCAAAATCCTCAGCAACATTTTTGTAAAAATGTAACACATTCTGAAGAATGAAAATAAAACAAATAATTAAATAATAATAATGATTCTTATTATTATTTAATAGGAACTTGTTAACCGAGGCAAAATTAGTGGTACACAATGGAGTCCTGGTACCGACACTGATGTATGGAAGTGAGGCCTGGAGCTGGCGAAAGAGTAACGAAAGTAGACTGAATGCAGTGGAAATGAGATCGCTTAGGCGTATGTGTGGCAGATCCATTTATGACAGAGTAAAGAATGAAGAAACAAGGAAAGAATGTAAAGCTGATCTTAGATAGCGAGTAAAATTAAGAAAGGATCACTAATGTGGTTTGGTCATATGGAACGGATGAATGAGGGGAGAATGGTAAGGAAGATATATGAAGCATGTGTTGACGGCACCGGAAATAGAGGACGTCCGCGGAAGACTTGGTACGACCAGGTAAACCAGATACTGGAAGATGGTCTTGTTAGAAGCCTCAATAATCGGCGAACTTATATGAGAAGATGTATGAATGTGGATGAGGTGAGAACTGTATGCCAGGACAGAAGAGTGTAGCGCCTTCTCGACCTTTTCTCTCAGTGATCTTCTCTGCTTACCCCCGCGGAGAAACGGCGTAAAGCGGTGAACGGTGGATAGTTAGTAGTTTGACTTCTGTGTGCGTGCTCTCTTTCTTAGGTACAGGTCACAGGTCCGCACCATTTATTGCACTCGCGGCGAGCTTTTATTTATTGCATTTGCAGTCACAATATTAACTTTTTATAGTACATTTTTCGTCAAATATTTCAATTAAAAAATATTATATTTTATTTTTTAGGAGAACACATTCTTATTGTGAAGTTGTAATAATTCAGAACAGACGGTCTGTGATATTTTAAATATGAATTAAATATATTAATTAGAAAGATATACATATAAAATCAATTTTATCGAAAAATATTGTTTTTGCGTCACCGGGATTCAAAGGTATTTGAGATTCTGTAAAAATAAGGTAGATGGCTCTGTCAAATGATGGAACGATTAAATGTATTAATATCAAAAAGGTAACATATAGGGTCGAAAATTGTCGCTAAAAATAATGTCGCTGTAGCTTAGTCGGATAAAGCACCTTCCCCGGTTAGGAAAGAGATCCAGGTTTGAATCCCGGTGGCGCAACAACAATATTTTTCGATAAAATTGATTTTATATGTATATCTTTATAATTAATATATTTAATTCATATTTAGAATTTATTTATATTTGTAATACCTGTCGTGAGTCTATTTTAAAAATCTGAGTACCTACCCTCGTAAATAATCAAAACACCACGCGAACGCTTAGTCCAGTGATTCCCAAAGTAGTCTATATCGATCCCCAGGGGTCTATGATAACCTGCAAGGGGTCAAAATTTGGGGGTCCATGAAATGAAAATGGGGGTCCACGATAGTGGATCTCAACATACACTGATAGTACCTATTTACTTACATTACATACATTATTTATAAAAGTACCTATGAAGTAAAAAAAATATTATATATGTTTATAAAATTGTGTAAGTTGTAGGATGTAGGCATTCTCTTTGTGGTTTAAGTTTTTAACACTAAACTTCACTACAATTAGAAATTTACAAAAAATCAATATCAGGTAAGTAGTGGGTCTACCAAAAATAAAAAAACATGGCAAGGGGTCTACGACACAAAAAAGTTTGGGAACCTCTGGCCTAGTCACTCGTTCCATGCAAACCATACATTTCCGTTTCCCACATTTTCCATACGCAGATCCGCCCCGAATACCGTTGAACTCGGCCCGAGCTCCGTCCCGCTACCAGTTAAATTTCCAATCTAGAGTTTCATGAGTTGTAAGATATTTATTTCGGACGTAAATCCTTTATTGTTGACCGTATCTGTTAGTGATCTAACATCTGTGTATCGCTAGTTCCAGATAATTTTTTTTTCATACTGTTCGTGTGTAAACTTGTTCAACGGCCCCATGCGCACGCCATCTTCCATCACGCTCCGTGAATCATCGTACCTAATCTCCGCCGCAGAGCATCATCGGAATATCATGTAGTAGATCTGTATTCTTCCATCCCTCGGAGATATTCACACACAATATTTCAGCTGCCGCTCGCAACGAAACCACGTGTAATTCAATTACCACGCGCCCGACGGCGACCGCTTTAATAATTCGCCATCGCCTCCTGTATCTTCTCATCGTCTCCATGCCTGCACTTCTGTTGGAAGTAACTCCTTCATCCACCAAAGGTCTGCAACCAGTCCCATCCTGCCCGCCATCCCTTCATTATCTCTCGCTCTCCGGACCTATGTACAGGTTCACCTATCTAGACATCTAAAATGTGATTCTCAGTGTACGCTATGCGGTATTTATTAAGCTGTTTTTATACATACTTATAATTCGCCTTGTGTGATCAGCTCCGCTGATTCAAAGTGAAATCCGCCCAGCGGAGCATACCAGTGATAATATCGCCAATTGATTATGGACATGGAGATCTAACCTCACTTGAACTAATATACATTACACTTAGATCTGCGCCTTTGCATAAATTGCCTGCATAACCTGCATTTCTTGTTATTTCTGGTATTTCATGTAAAGCATCCTTGTGAACCGATACTTTGATTAAAAAAATAAAATCTTAACATCTTTCATTGAAGTGTTCTCCTCGAAGTTGACTTTGATTCCCACTGCCCACCATTGAGACGGAGAATCCGTGCTCATTTCTAGCTAGCCGGAACAACGGAAGCATAAATATCTGTATAAGAAATACTCTCTTCTTACTTACCGTTCATATTTTAGTTATTATAAGACTATATATTTAACTTTTATGACACATAAATATTGTAATTTATCAATACTTTGTTAATATGTGCTTTATGGAAGTAATAATAACCTGTATATATTTTGAACTTTAGCGTTATACACTCAGACTTTTAATTAATTTGTAATCAGAGTAGGTATGTAAGAAGAATTAAATTAAGAAAATATGAATCCACCCCTGAATTTTTCTACATAAAATATTAACAAAATTTACTAAGAATTAAAATAAAAAATATTATATTACGATAGATCAAATATGAATAAAACGTTATAACTGGGCTAGGAATATCGTCAGACAAATATTTATTTATGATTAATTTACCATAAATTCTATTTATGCACAAGGTATGAATTACACGTATCTGGTATAATTGTTCCCTCTCCCTCTGCTTGACTAGCACAGTCACGTGACTTTAACTTTACTAATACTAGTTTATGGAGATGCAAATGTCAACCAAATCAACCGCTGTCTCTGTTCCCACCAGTTTATGATGGTGGACTGACATTTTTTAAACTACTAGAGAAGAATGAAATGAAAATACTTACTAATGATGTCTTGAAGAGAGAGCGTGAAAATAATAAACACAATTAAAAATCTAATAAAACAATGTATAGGATACATTTTTAGACATAGTGCACACTTCTAAAATATAATTGAGGAATGCTTACATAAAAACATATCCACAAAATAAATATTACGGCGAATGCAGACAGCCACAGACAACACGTATGAAAATAAAAATATTTGTTTTTTTAGCTCTACTTGTTTAATTTCGTGAGACACGTTTCGACTTATGAGGGCATTATCAATTTAACCATATTATAAATGATCTATTGATATGGTGACGCCTTCAATAATAATTGAAATTTTAGGGTTTTAGGGATAGAGACGCATGGCGAACATAGCACCGATAAGAACACAGTTCTGAACGATGAATATATTTCTTAGAGGCGTTGGTCAGTATAACAAAACCCTGATAAAACCCCGCGTAAACCAAGCACAATGATCCAGTCTTTTCTTGGGAATGTTTTACCTATTCAGATGTATATTTGTATGTGAATATCACATTGTATGATCATTTAATATTATAGATGGAATGAACAGGTAAATCAGATACTAGAAAATGGTTCAGTTAGAAGCCTCAATAATGGACGAGCTTGTATAACAAGATATATAATGAGGCAAGAATTGTGTGTCACGACAGAAGAGTATGGCGCTCTATCCTCGCTGCCTACATCTACGGGAAAACGGCGTGATGGTTAGTTAGTTATTTAACTAGTTATAAATAAGATGTTCATTTTGTGATGGTAATAATTTTATTCGGGCAAAAAAAAATTCATTATATTCTGATTATTTTGTGCAGATGATGCAGTTGCAAATATAAATTACGATTTCCATAATGTTTCATTTATAAATACATACATACATATATTATATGTATACAAATAAATATTACAATATTTTAGCTCTTCTACACTAGAACAATTCACTGCACAAAATTCTGCCATACCCTTTAATGATACTGATAGGTTATAAAAAATTTAATGGCAAGAAACGATTATTGTATTAGGAAGTCGCGCTCCCGTTGCACAAGACTAAGAAAGTAAAACGACACATATTTATGTCCTGAATCGAAAAAACGAAGATGAATGATGAACGCAGAATGAACTCAGTGAACACAGAAGGAAAGAGGACACAAGGAAATGATGAAAAGCCGAGATGAATGCAACAGACCGAATGGTTCAGTCATATGGAGCGTATGATTGATGAAAGAGTAATCAGACAGATATTAGGGTGCGTGATTACGGCTCGCAAGATACACCGAGAGTGGTGATGAAAGTGTGTATTTAGTTATTTTGTACATTAGTAGATTGTACCGACATACCTGTTCCGTACAGGAAACAAGAAAACAAGTGTGGTTCGCCGATCTCCGCTTCTCTCAACAGGTGATGATGTTGATGAGATAAGAAGAAATCAAACACACAAGTTTATTATTTCTAGGGACACTGCGGTCAGAGAATGATTTCCTGGTCGCAGTCAACCTGCTTTTATATCACTTTGGACAATGACGGTATTATTTAATTCATTAAACAGTTAAGCATTCATGCATTCATGATCATACTTAAACACGTGATGTGCTGATTAGGCAAGTCTCAATAATTTTTATCGTTCCATTTGTTTCCACAAGGCACTAAAACAGGCGTCAGAAAGACGCTGTTGTGAACAGTGTCACTTATTGTTTGGAGCAGTCGCTGCAAAATGCAGCGACTTTCCATTCGCACGCATTTTGGCGCCAATTCCATAATTAAAGATTTGATTTTAATACTTTATGGTTGCTTTGGCTACGTGTTTATCAAAACCCCTCATTACAGCTGTTCATGGATAAATTAATTTGCACTTTGGCGCCTGTATTGCGGCCTTGGTTTGTTTGTTATCAAACATTCCAGGCGAGGATAGCGTGAGAATTCAATCCTGTTCAATATAATATCTTTTCCGTCGCTGACGGCGTATCTCGCGCCTAATGGACGCGCCTCTTGGACACTCTTATTTAAGATGAATATGGTTTTGTACAATATTTATTTGGTACGACCGAACTGAAAAATTTTGCAAAAGAAAAATGTAAAAGTATGTGTACGAAAGAAAGATTATGTCGAGTGGATGATAATTCAATAACTTAAAACCACCATTCGTGTTCAGATTTTTATGTATTCAACTTGACGTGGAGAATGTGTTTTGGTAAAAAAAAGTACCGTAACTTCACCCAACTATGGTCCTAAGGCACAACTATGGTCCAAACAGTCGTACGTATGAAAAACCTGATATATGAAATATGAGCGATATCTAGTGAGAAGTTGAACTACTCAATGAAAGAGCATAAATGTAATATTATTGTTACGGCATTAGATTATACATTTCCCGCCCTTTTCTTCAGTTATCAACTGCCATTGGGTGGTTAACTGAGCCACTTAATTTTGTCAGCTTCAAACTTTCTTGGCCACCTGTTATCACAACAAGCTGTTATGTGTTGTCGCTGGTGTATATGACAGGTAATTTATTTAATAAATACTAAAAAACTAGTAATTTCACTTTTATTGTAAAAATCTAAAAAAGGAGGAAGACTTTATACGCCATATAGAGACAGAAGTATGGATCGTACTCTGATCCCAATGTCACAGACCCAGATCCAAGTGCTGTTACAGACTCCTTCATAAAATATATCGAAATGGAAAGAAAACAAGCAGTAGAACAAACATCCATATAGAGGAGAAATAAAAAGCTTGATATTGAGCCAAGTAAAAGTATTTTAGCAGAAGATATTAAAATATTACATTACCAAAGACCTCAAACACTAGAATTTGTTCAAGTAAAAATAAAGTTTCTCGTAAGGCGAAGGCAGTAGTAGAAAGTTCTATTAAGGAAGATGAAAGCGATAGATATTCCCTGCAAGAGAGAAATTTGTAGTGATTATTTACGAGGAAGAATATTAGCCTGGACGAGTTACCACAGGGGTGGACTATGTAACTTGTATAAAATGTATTACAAGATCTGGCAACTTATGGAAGTGGCCAGACAAATAAGATTGCATTTTCATTAAACTATACATAAGTAAGTTAAAGCAGAGAAGAGAGCTTTTCCAAGTGTCTGAGGTCGAGGGCCATGGTGATGGTAAACCAAGAAAATAAACAAATTCGTGATATATCTGAGAATGTTTGATTTTTAATAAGAATACATTTACCTTGATTTTGATTTAGTTTTTATCTAGATTTAATTTGATTTAAATAGTATTCATTTATTAAAGTAGTGTTAAAATGAATAAATAAATACTTTTTATTACAGACTTCATCATATCTGTATTTTAATTTAAAGATTATTGACTTTTCTATAGTATAGTTGTAAAACAATCTCTCAACTAAGGTTCTTTATCGATTTATGAAAAGAAATATTCGATAGACTATAGTTGTGTGCTTGATAACACAACTATAGTCCAACAGTTTACCAAAAGAAATAAATATATATAAGCTACATATAGATTAATAAAATACTTTAATATCATGTCTGGTCTTTCTGGATGTAATATCAGAAAAAAAAATCTTTTGAAAAGCTTTATTTTAAACGCTGTAACAAAATCTCTAAAAAATAGCGTATTATCAGATTACAATATGATCCATATAATTTATTAAAAATATATATATAGATGCGTACACGGAATACATGTCACATCAATATTCTTTTTATTTTCAAACTAAGCCAAACGCTTGTACTATGAAAATAGGATTAACGTGCTGGTGTCCTGGAACGAGGCGCGAACCCCAGACCACTAGATCACTAGGCCATCGTCTTAACCACTACATCAACAAGCTAGTCATTAACACATGCTCTAGATAGAGCTCGGTAGATAAGTGACGAGTGATGCGTGCGTCGCTGAGTTATACACTCCCGCCCGTGATGGATGTCGTGAAGTATGTTTTGGAATCGACAGATGCCACTCTGGGTCCAGCTCACCCAAACGGCACCACACTCGCCTTCTGATCCAGTGACTACTAAATTAGTGATATTTTTAATACTATAAGCACTTATTTGGAAAAATAGTACGAAAACCGATGTGAGATGCATTCGATGTATGAATCGTTGATAAAAAATACACCATGTTCATATTTCTTTCCCAACATATATCAAGAATAAATATTTTTCGTCTTGTATCGAAATCGATTTCTACAAATTACTGGGTGTTTTTTAAAAATATTTAACATGCCGATTTTATTTTTGATTATCTGAATTCTTAATTAAATATCTTTTAAAATCTACCAATTTCAATCTTCTTAAAATATTATTAATTATGGAACATTACATCAGATAAATGGCTGCCTCTAGATTCTGCACAATTATGAGCTATTTCAATCACACTTCGTTTTGATAGTTTAATTAATTTTTTGAAAAGCAACATTCGTTTTAGTTGTTTTATTACCGTAGAAAAAGATCCCTGGATAGATAAATATCCTGGTTCGAATCCTGGCGGCAACCAAAATATTTTTTCGTCAATATTGATTTTATCTGTATATATTCTAATTGATGCACTTAATTTGTATTATTCGGATCTAAATTGCACGACTTTCAAATCACAACTGATAGCGACACTACAATAAACAAATTTGGCTGCTACATAAAAACACGTTGTGAAAGACTACACCTGCAATTTTCAGCAAAGTCATGTACCAATTTTTTTGATTAGATACGTGCCTGAATCATTTTAAGATTTTCCGTAAAATAAGACAGCAGCAAACTTTGAATTACTGCGCTAATTCGAACTCGAGAATTTAGATACATTTTATAATTTATTTTATTTATTAAGAGATGTAGGAATTGTTTTAGAATTTGTTTGCGATCCGTGTACCGCGACGTTGTATTGATTAAATTTTCTACCGAGATGGAGCTTTATTTCGTAATTTAGTTTACTGAAATCTAATAAATCGCAAGGAATGTGATTTTGTCTTGTTTAGTGACGCGGGTACACGTATGCGTGACGTCAGAAATTAAACTGTGTTTGTCTTGAATTATTCACTTGACTTAATAATCAATTTATAAGGCAATGATATAAATTGAGGTAAAGAACTCTACTAAACAAAAAATAACATTCATAATAATGACGAAAGTGAAGAAATTAATCTTTATTACCAATAAAATGTATTAATTAGAAAGATATACAGAAAAAATCTATTTATCGAAAAAAAAAAAAATGGTTGCTACTGGGTTTGGAACCTGGATCTTTTCGTAACCGAAGAAATGTGTTACCATTCCACTACATCAACCGATTACGTTTGATGACAGCTTTGCAACTTATAATCTATATGTTTTTATAATTTTAAATATGAATTAAATATATTAATTATAAAGATATACATATAAAATCAATTTTATCGAAAAATATTGTTGTTGCGCTACCGGGATTCGAACCTGGATATCTTCCCTAACCGGGGGAGGTGCTTTATCCAACTAAGCTACAGCGGCATTATTTTTAGCGACAATTTTTCGACCCTATATGTTACCTTTTTGAAATCAATACATTTAATCGTTCCATCATTTGACAGAGCCATCTACCTTATTTTTACAGAATCTCAAAATACCTTTAAGTAAATCTGATAGTAGACGCCAGAATTATCAATTCATTTTTATTAAATTTTGGACACATTGATACAACTTTATTATTTTTTAGGAGAACACATTCTTATTGTGAAGTTGTAATTATTCAGAACATAGAACAAAAAATAATGCCGCTGTAGCTTAGTTGGATAAAGCACCTCCTCCGGTTAGGGAAGAGATCCAGGTTCGAATCCCGGTAGCGCAACAACAATATTTTTCGATAAAATTGATTTTATATGTATATCTTTATAATGAATATATTTAATTCATATTTAAAATATCACAGACCGTCTGTTCTGAATAATTACAACTTCACAATAAGAATGTGTTCTAAAAAAAAAAAAAAATGTTTTTATAATTGATTCATCTTGTTGTGAAGTATTTATTTTTAACTTCCTTATATGGCCATGTAACTTGTAATCGGTTCGTTTAGTCCACGCGGCGTTAATAAATGTAATATATAAAAAAAAAAACTAATTTGAGAATGTCTTATTTTTAAAAGCACAGGTTGGTCGGGTCGAATGACGCAGATAGCTCTTTTCTTGTACGTCATCAATCCCCGAGAACTCGCCGCTGACTACCTACGAGGTAGCATCGTCTCATATTCTCAAATCAAACTGGATGAAAGGTGTTAATAATCAGCGTCCGCGGGCCAATTTTATAACTGTTTCGAAGTTATTATTATACCATATCTCTTATGGGTATTTAATATTGTATCTAGAGGTGTGGTGATGAAATAACAATGATGGTGTTATCTCGCGTTTAATATCTACTTCGCTATTCCCGGCATAATTCAATCTCTGATGGACGATGGAGAACCTTGTTCTTTGTTCATGACGTCTTGTTTGGCCATTGTTGCGGCTCCCCGTCAGACTATGCAGAATAACTTCTTCCTCTTCTACAGTCGTTCCGTCAGGATGCCAATCTGGGATAGTGTACATCATTATAAAGGTCAGCTATTCTTTACCTTTTAAAATCTGTTATCATATAAATTTCCCGATCTTCATCGTTTCAACATTCGACATTCAAGATATTGTACGTATAAGGTTATGTGGTCTTAGCCCACTCTTATTTTCTTATGGTTCTTTTGTAAATTAAAATTCTAAGAATCTTCATATGATATTATTAAAAGTATCTAATGAAGTCAGTATTGTACAGTTAACCCTTGGATGATTTTCTGGGTATCTCTCAATTTCATCATTTAAAGAGTACATCTAGTCTAACGTCCGCTTTTTATTCAGAATTAAAATCCTAATGGATTTTGATCCACTTTATAGGGATTTTAGATATAAAATGAATCTAATCTTTTTATCAACAGGCTTGCCTATTTGGGCAATGCATTAAAAAAATCTATATGTAATAAAGTGTTTTTTTAGTTATACAGCATATATTATTTGTGTCTAAGAAATCATAAATAAATAAAATAATAGGTGTGTACTGTATGTTATACATAGGATAATGAATTTTTGTTTAAACAATGTCTTTAGACAAAATGAACTGGTCGTTTATACGACCCTTCCATTTATCTAAACACCAATATAAAAATGTATAGACCTTTTTTAGAACACTTTGTATGATTGAACATGATTATTTTAGTGTTTGAAAAAATTCTGGAAGGGATTTGGAATTAGTTATACGGATTCTTAATGCACACCTTCTTTTTATGTATAGTTACAATTATTGATATTTCCGTAAGATGTTATTATCTGCGTTCGTTGTACTTTTATGGTAAAACTTTATTTTGGTTTAAACAATAATTGGTATTTAAGCAAAATATTGTCCCCGTTCTTTTATATTTGATTGAATCCATTTCTTGCATTTCCTTATTTTTATAATTTATGTTTTTCTACCATGATGTGTTATTTATTTAATAAAAATTCCCCTGTTCTGCTATAACATAAGAATCTGCCTAATAAGCCTGAGAATCTAAGAGCAATTTTCAGAGCTTCAGGCGTGGTAAATATGTAAGTATATTGGATCTCATCAGATCAGTATGGTATCATATAATGGTAACCTATAAATAGTAGAAGAAGTGGTCTAAATATGAGCTACCACTTTTAATATTGAGATTTTTCCTTCAAATATAGAGAAGTCAACACTATTTGGTTTCTATTTGATAATTTAGTATTTAAAAAATATCTCAACTTTTATTGGAATACAAATAAGGCTTTCAGTTTTTTAAGAAAAAATAACTTGTAAAAACTAGTTTTTTGATGCTAGTATTTTATTATTAAGGAGTGCATATTCTTATTGTGAAGATGTAATTATTCAGAACATAGGTCTGTGATATTTTATATATTAATAAGTATTTAGTATTTTATTGATAAACTTATTTTATGACATATTTTACCCTACACATTAGTACATATTGATTGAAAATTTTATTACTGAAATACACAGAACAAAAAAAAAATTACAAAAATCACAAATGTATGCGTCATTTTTAATTCCACAGAACTATGTTCTGAAATTGCAACTTCACAACTAAAATGTATTTTCATTAGAAAAGTAACCCATTTCGATGATTTTTAAGTGGAGATTTTTTTTCATATTAAATAACAATTGTGTTCTTGACTGTGCAATGCTCATCTGCTGTATTTATTTGTTGGGCAAGCTTTTGTTTGCTTTCTTCTGTCTTTAATCTCAAATAAAGATTTGACGTATACATTGTACGAGTACCTAAGAATGTGTAAAAATGTCTACTTCGATTTTATAAGTTATATCTACGAATGTGATTTTCTATGTTATGTCTAAGAATTTTCGAACATGCAAATGTGACTTTTCAAACATGTGAATTCCTAAAATGATTTTCAATTTAATATTAATGGGTACTAAATAAAATAGACAGTCACCATGATAGCGAGTATGACGTATTTGTTTGGTCAATTGCAAAAAATTTCAATTATTTGGGGATGGATTCAAAATTCGCGACTCGGCGGACAGTCGTATTGTTTAATACATTATCTCAAGCTATTCAATTATAACACTTTGAAATTATCAGAAATGATTTTTACAAAGGCATAATAATCTAATTATAACCAACTAAAAGGTCGAGAAAAATTATTAAAAAAATCGAGCCACCAAAACAATTTACCGAAAAGGATCGGTTGAATCCATTTTATTAACGTCCAGAGTCATTGTGGTATTTAAATTGATATATTTTTAATTATGCAACTTTTGATAATGAGATTCATTCTACGCTACTGCTCTTGATACTGTGGTACCTTTCAATATTTAATTTTAAATACGAATTTGACGGCATAATGCGGTGTGTCCGTGATTAAAACTGGTTGGTTATAATAGGTGTCTTGCTGTATCTGAACTGGTGGGGGGCTTGGAGGGGTGTGGGGAGGAGGTAAAGGGGTGTATTTACATTCAATGAACCTACCTGCAAAAAGAGAAAATTAAAATTATTTTCTTTTCGCCAACATGGTTAGAACAAAATTTTCAGTATCGGTTTTTGAACTGTATGTATTCGTACAAAGTATATATTATTGGATAACTATTTAGTTTTATTATAATGTAAATATTTAAAAAATTTAGTGATTTTAAATAATTTTTTAGACTCATTTTCCAATTTGTCGGTCACTTGCCCACAGGGAAAATAATAACCAGAAAAACTGATAGTGCAGATAATAATGATTGAGAAACGTCAAAGAGATCAACATGTCACAACTCAGACGTCACGATTCTCTGGATGCAGGAAAGGTTGTAAGAATTTGGTATAGAGACAGAACAATAAGGGATCAATGACCAACCAGGAAGTACGACTTACCTGAATTTTCTCTGTAGTAGTCACAGCTCTCCTGAACTTCACACGAAGTACTCTGAACACAATAGTAGTTTCGGAATGCGCCACGAGAAATCCGAAAGACCCAATAGCAACAGTAACAGCATATAGCACACTCCTTGACAAATCATACGTCATAGATAACACACAGAAAAAGTTATGCTCTGTGATAATGATAAGGGAGGGGGAGGGGGATAGATAGGTATAGTAAACCTAATGGAGCATCCACACGCGCACGGCCGGTTCTCTACAAATACCGAACACTTATCCTAATCATATAATATTCTTAAAATTAGTAAAATAAAAATGTAACTTACCTTTCCCGCGACACACTAGCTACTTGGCGACATATTAAATTTAGGGTATCACTACTTTTGCGGTGATAATTATTATTAGCTTGCTTTTAAATAACTGACTTAAGCCTGATATCTTGCATTGAAGCATTTGAGATATGAATCTACAGAAGAATGGCCATAATAAGCTGGATAAAAAAAGTTACCAATGAAGATGTTATGGTTCGGATGAATTAAGAAAAATAAGTATTTTAAACAATAAAAATTCGAAAACTTCAATATCTCGGACACGTAATGAGATATCCGGAGAAGTACGAGCATCTTATAATGCAGGGAAAGGTTGTTAGAAGTCGAAGCCCTGGAAGAAGAAGAACATCATGGCTGAAGAATCTGAGGCAATGGTTTGGCCAGCCTACTGTGAGCCGCAGCAAACAAAGTAATAGCCAACGTCCGTTGAACGTATAGGGCATAAGAAGAAGAAGATCTTGCATAAATATTGCGTTATGTTAATCAAGCAGTTATTTGATAAATGCCTGATATTCAAATACTTGTCTCTATGAAATGTTATTTATTTAGATAATAAGTATTTTTCTTATTAAATAGCTACTCGATGAACGTCAATAAACAGCAAATAAATAAAATTTTATTACATAGATTGCTGATTTATTACTATTAACAAAAAAAATCTGAAGTAAATGGTTTTGTCGGTTTGTTTAAAACAGGGAATTATGTTTTCTTGTAAAATGTGATATAAAAAAAGTCGAAAAAAATTTGGAAGGGATGAAATTATTTGAAAAATTTTGTATATATGTGTGTTTTTGTATTCAGTATATATGTAAACTTAATTTTATTCATAAAAAAACTACAAACACAATAAAATAATCAATAAGTATTTCATCAAACAGTTTAAATTTGTTTAATAGATTTATAATATCGTATGCTTTTTACACAGATAATAATATTATATATCCTTATGAAGGTTATTTTTTTAGAGGTTTAGAACTTTAGAATCAAATAAAATACAAAAATCGTGGTAATGGCCATGGTATTAGCTTCATTAGAAATATAATTTTATGCCTTTAGTGTTTAAATATAATTTCGCGGATATGGGCACCAATTTTCGACCACTTTTTGGAGCAGCTGAGAAGGCAAATATTGGCTTCCAAGTCGTCTATTGTCTCTGGTTTATCGGCGTAGACTAGCGACTTCACATATACCCACAGAAAATAATCCAAAGGTGTTAAAACATATGATCTTGGAGGCAAAATCATAGGTCCGTTACGCGAAATTATGCGTTCATCGAATGTTCCCTTCAATAAATTAATTGTGGCGCGCGCTGTGTGACATGTTGCGCCGTCTTATTGAAACCACAGCTCTTCGACATTAATGCAATTCAATTGGGGAACGAAAAAGTCAGTAATCATGGATATATCGTGCTCTTTATGGCGAATCGACTCATGCGGGTCCTCCTCAATACTACGCTCCACTACAGCAACAGTTTCTTCGGTGCGTACTGGACGACGTCTCTGCGGATGCATTTTATCAATTAGAGTATGCATGGTGCGAAAAAGATCCCTGGTTATTCGAATTACTTATAATATATCGACCGTAAAATAGACGTAGCACATGGTAAGTTTTGCGTACTGAACCACGATTGTACAATTTGCAAGCGTTGTTCTGGCGTAAGTCTATTCATGGTAAAATGGCAAACCAAACTGAGCACAAATTAGCTGTCAGCTATCAAATTGGCTGTCGCTAAAAAAAATGTTGCCAATTCGAAAAAAACCTTAATGTACATATTATTAAATTTAATTAAATTTTAACTCTCTAGTCCCGGGAATTGAATAAAGTCATAAAGAATCCCTAACCATTACGCGTTTTTCGACATTAAATTATAGTGTTTAAGCCCCGTCCTATGACGTAAAAAACGTGAAAAAAATGGTTGGTGCGGTAGAGAACAACAGCTGTACGTCTAGTTTGCGTTTGTTTTTCATGATGATTTACTATTACAACATTTTTTCAATGCAGCCTGAATTGAAATGTTCCAGTTTTTTAAATATTTAACAGAACATTTCATCATTTACTCTTTTGAAAAAATGTACCTTCAGAATCAAAGCCACACGTTTAAAAAAAAAAATCACTTTAAATTAATAAAATGTATGAATTTCCCGTTTAATTTTCATTTGTGACGAACATAAGGACATTGTGGTTTTATTTACAAGATATATGATTACATAATATAAATACAAATGGAGTGCTTGATGTCAAGCAACTACTTTTTAGACAATATTTTCTACGAGACACCACAAATATTACCATCATAAATCATTGCCATGGCACAAGAAGCAACGTGCTATAATCTACTCTACCAAAAATGAAAACTATATTCGGTCAATCATGCCAGCTTCCTCACACACTCTTTGTGCAATGGATTTGAATGAGTAAGTGAAATTAATAAGAACACGGCTAATAAATATTACTAAATATTCTAACATAAAAGATAAAATATTTTTTCCTCCTTTTTAAAAATAAATGAGCTATTTCTTCATATACAGTATATGTATTCGGAGCTACCGAGTATTTTAATCTATAATTGATAAACAAAAATGTATTTTTGTTTACCTACGTTAGTTACTGTAAGAACTAAGAATTGCAATATTGGTATTGAACGCGTAATGGCCCGTGTTCACGAATGCGATTTTTAAGAGATTTTAGACTCAAGATAATTTCTGAGATTAATTATTTCATATTTATAATTTTAAATATAACGGATGAATCTATCTTCTTTGGTAATATAGACTTCGGTTTCGTGAAGGATACAGTAAACAACTCTTATGTGCATATCAGAAAATTAAAAAAATAATAAAAAATAAACTGTCAGCTATCAAAGTCTATGTGTACACACTATATAGTAGAGATTATCGCCTCACTTCACACTTACGTCAAACGTCGATTGTTATTATCGTTCATCAGTGGATGATTTTGGATGATGTTGTCCCCAGGAGTAATTAAAATTTTAATAAATTTTAAAAATGTTTGTAATTCAACGCTCTATATCATTGATTAATGAATATGTATGATTTTTCAGAATATGTGATCTGTACAAAATATATATTACGTACGGATCCACGGCAGTTTTAGGTGACATTTGTAAGCGCGTGTTGAATCTCTTTGTCTCGTGTACACTAATAATTAATATAAACGATAATGATAATATAAACACCGCCATTTTTGTATAAATATATGTATAATGTTTAGTCTTACACTACATTTAAAAAATTTAAAATAAAAAATTGCTAATTAGACCTGTGAAAATGATTTTATAATAATGCAATTTTAGTATTTTTTTAAATAAAACATAAACGCATAATTTCTTATGACGGAGCATGAAACACTTTGTCTGTTCAATGAACCTTTTTTTTGCTAGTCGGTTCTACAACCTTTCATGTGGCTGAAGTAGAGGCTCACATGAAAGTTTGACGCCTACCATTTAAGTTGTTTGGGATGCAGAGTTATTTAAAATGTTATACATAGCCTAGTATATCAACCAACATAAATTATATTTTACTCTTTCAGGGAAACGGAGCCAATGACTTAACTTGAGTTGAGTTTTTCTCCCGTCTTCCAATCTCGAGATAATTTTTTTTCCAGATAATAATCTCAACACGCTTACATGGTATTGAGATGAATCTCAATGAGATTATCTCATCATGGGCATGGGTCTTAACGAAGACAAATCCCCTTCTTCCACCCTGAACGCAGATTATGAAGCCATCTCCGCCGGAGTAATTAATGAAAAATAAATATTTATGTATTAACGTGCGTCGAAATGAGAATCTTGATACAGTGACAGATTTCATTCCAATGTAGAACAATCTACCGAGGCTCATAACAATAACGCAGGGGCCTGGCGGTGTGCGCGGAAATTGGCCAAATTCAGAGGAAAGCCTCCACCTTGGCGGGAGGGCCGGCGCATCTGAGCGCGTCCCTGTGTCGGCTGTAAGTTTCTCCAACGACAAGGCAGTTTGGGTTGAGTTTAATAAGGAGTGGGATTGTTATCCGAGCGGAGTATTTAATTCAGCAGTTCTATGAGCAATTATTCTCACTCCTCGAGCAGCGGCTGGAGGGAAGGTGGCAAGGGTGGGGTGGGGGCAAATTGTATATTCACCCTTTCCGCGCCATCCATCTGAAGAGACGCGCATCATATTGAAAGACGGAAGATTTAGAAAGGGAGAACAGTCGTCAGCTATTCTCCAACGGTTCGGATCCTAGATGCATGAATGTCGGGAGACTTCCAACTCTCTCATTTAAAATTTTCATTCCGCAATCAATTAGATCTTTTATTTTATTTTTAACATACACAGTATAAGTAGGTCAATAACGGCTTCAAATTAAATTAATTTTCTTAGATATAAATAATATTGCTTTCTTGATTACGTGTCGTGGTATTATAGAAAATTTACAGAAATAAAATTAAGAGTGACCGGGTACCGGCAGCTATATATACTGTAATGTATCTAGAGTTTTTTTTTTTTTAAAAGTGATTAAATCCTTAAATAATTTAAACAAGTGCATAAACACACAGTAAAAGTGAATTCTAACTTATATCCTTAAAGTTCGTTCATTGACTATTTGAAAGGGTTATTAATTGAGATAAATCAATCGCGGCCGCGGAGAAAAGCAAATGAACGTTATTGACGACAGCCAACAGAGCGAAAAAAAATACAATGTTATCAGGTGTAGTTTAATACTCACATAAAAACATTATTAAAATACGTAAGTACTTGTTTAGAATATCATTTTTAAAGTAGTTCATGTCCATTGAAATTAGTAATGGATGAGAGAGAGTAAAATAATCTTGAGCGAATAAAGAATGAACAAATTAGTCGTAAATATAGAGCAATTTTTAATGTAGTTGATATAGTCATGTGCTGTCACGACTATTTTTGAAGGTATCAGCAACATATTATGTCTTTAGGAGAACACATTCTTATTGTGAAGTTGTAATTATTCAGAACAGACGGTCTGTGATATTTTAAATATGAATTTAATATATTAATTATAAAGATATACATATAATTTTTTTTTATCGAAAAATATTGTTGTTGCGCCACCGGGATTCGAACCTGGATCTCTTTCCTAACCGGGGAAGGTGCTTTATCCAACTAAGCTACAGCGACATTATTTTTAGCTACAATTTTCTACCCTATATGTTACCTTTTTGATATTAATACATTTAATCGTTCCATCATTTGACAGAGCCATCTAAATTATTTTTACAGAATCTAAAATACCTTTGAGTAAAGTAAGTAAGAGTAAAGTAAATAATTACAACTTCACAATAAGAATGTGTTCTCCTAAATAATAAAGTTGTATCAATGTGTCCAAAATTTAATAAAAATGAATTGATAATTCTGGCGTCTGCTATCAGTTTACTTAAAGGTATTTGAGATTCTGTAAAAATAAGGTAGATGGCTCTGTCAAATGATGGAACGATTAAATGTATTAATATCAAAAAGGTAACATATAGGGTCGAAAATTGTAGCTAAAAATAATGTCGCTGTAGCTTAGTTGGATAAAGCACCTTCCCCGGTTAGGAAAGAGATCCAGGTTCGAATCCCGGTGGCGCAACAACAATATTTTTCGATAAAATTGATTTTATATGTATATCTTTATAATTAATATATTTAATTCATATTTAACATATTATGTCGTCCGTGTAAGATCTGGTATGATCATAAACGAAATTTTTGAGAACGGTCCTCTTAAAAACTCCACCTACCGAAGAACGGGTATGACAAGATGTAAGAAAGTGGACGAGGAAAGAATGGTGTACCAAGATAAAAAAGTATTGCGTTCTTATCATTAGCAGAGGTACAGATATATGCGTAAATCTGTTTTTTTTAATCACAACTTTGTTATATTTTCGTCGTGATTAGCACGATAACTCTGGGTGACATTGACACAATAACCCTAGATTAATAATGGCATAACTATACTCTGACTAATCTAGGATTACTCAACTGACCAGAGATATTTATAATTGTATATTTCTGGAGATAGCCACGGATGAATCATGCCATGGTTGACTAGACATATCCACTTTCGGTAGCTTTGCGATTTTGATTTTTTAGGATAAAAATACATGTTCTGATATATAGAAACGTGTTATAATCGTTATCATATCAAATATTCTGAATCTCATTCCAAGGTGTAAAATCAATTTTTTGAAATATGTAAAAATCATGTGTTGGGTTAGGTAACAAAATATGTAACATATTTTATACAAATTAAAAAAATATATATATTTCTTCACATCGCACGTGCATAAAGTACGCCAGTAGGTACTGAGCCTCCTAAAAAAAGCTTATTGGTGCATTGCAGTGCCTGAGATATGCTTGGTGTGGGGCAAATTTTTAAACTTTGGGCATTATCAAATAACTTATTCGTCTTGTCTTTTTGTAATTCTTTTATGCATGATTTTTGATGCTCCAAGAACTAAACAAATTAAAAATTATTAATCAACGAAATAATATGTCGTTGACATTAAAGTTCGTATTGCAAGAAGAAGTGTATTTGTGAATAACAATTTTTTTTTGTAGGCAGATTTAAACGATAGCTGATGCAATACACTGAAATGAAGTGTTAATTGCTATTGTAGTACAATTTAGTTGATAGTTTTGTTCAGTAGGTACATCTTTTAAATTGATTTCTAGCACAGGCTAGTACATGAACAGACATGATATGAACATTCTACACACATTCTTGGTGGAAACATAAATCGGAGAGATTATAACACATTTACGCAACAGTAGAAGTATTTGCGTTAGTTCATGTTTATATATTTGGTGGTCTGTGATTTGTAACTACTATCATTATTTTTTTGAATTTTTAAATATCTGATGATCTACACATCAAGAAGAGATTCTGAATCATTTGCCTTAGATGAATCCTTCAATTTTTTGGATATATTTCAATAAGAGAATATAACTCGGAGAAGTTTATGTGATGTGCCACATTGAATGTCAGAGAGTAAGAGGAAGATCCCGTTAGTCCGATCAAGTGGATAAAGCAACGAAAACCTCTCTGATAAGAGCCCTAAGATCCGAAAGACACCGAGAAAAGTGAAGGAGCATATAGTCAAGAGTACGAGGGACTGACGTGGATAATTATCATTATTTTCAGGTTAAAGAATTTTTTTTTTGTTTTCATGTTGAATTGAACCGTCTAGCTCTCAATCTCTCGGTAACTGACAAAAATCTAGCAAAGTATTCAAGACAATACTAGATAACTCATATATACCCACACAAAAAAAAAGTATCTAGAATGTTAATTTATATCTAGTACCTATAATTATTTGATCACATTGTTCTTATTATAGTTTACTGTAAAAGGCACTATAAAATGACAATAAATCAAATAATATCTAACCATAAAAGTAACTACTTTGGTAAGAAAGCTATAAAAACAAAAACAGTACCAACTTATTTAATAAATGAGATTTTTACTACAAATACTGATTTAATAATTATACATACAATTATACAAAACATGTTTTCATAATGTCATCAATATATTTATATTCAATATCCTGTATCCGTAAAATAAATATGAAATAATATCCATTTTGCAGATGGATTCAATTAAAATAATAAAGGGGTTAATAAGTTGATTTTGCGTAGACTAAAAATAAACCGCACTGCTTAAATCAATATTACGTTGGTCAATATATTACCAGTGCAACGCGAAACTTTGTAGTAATAATTATTTAATTTTACAAATATTTAATATCTCTACAATTAAATCGACTCTATGATTTTTACAACATGCTGGGTAAATATTAATTGTATGTGTTTTCAATATAAAGTAAATTTTAATAGGTTTTTTTTCCAATTTTCCTATAACAAGGAGAAGTTTTCTGTCTAAAGATTGTTTTTGAAGGCAGATTTGAAATAAAACTGATGCATTACACCAGAGTAAAGTGTTGATTGTCATTGTAGTATGTTTTATATGTATTTGTGATTCTTTTGTTCTGATGGTATTTTTTAAACGATAAGGAAACGACTTGATTTCTACTGTCAGAAATTTTAAAATTAGAAATTGTTTGTAGATTTTACAAATTCATATTATAATGACAACTATATTTATCAATATATTGTATTATATGATAATAAGGGAACTACATATCAAGAGGAGCTTAACACGAATCGTTAAATTTTTTGACATCATGCAAAATAGGAAAAGATTTTATTAATTTTTTTCTGTATATCTTTCTTGCTTAAATTATCTATATTAAAAAATATCACGGAACTGTGTTCTGAAATTGTAACTTCACATCGAAAATGTGTTTTCATGAAAAATATATAAGTTACATCAAACTTAATTAAAATGCATTTAATTTTGACGTGTCCTGGCATGTATTTTCTCAAAAGTATTAAAGATTAATATTATGATTTTCTAACGGGATGAATCCAGGTGTTAATATTTATTTGACAGTTCTAACTTTCCCTTTTAATCAGATGTGCCCCATTCCTTTTCTGTAATTGTGCAGAACATCAGGCTTCAGCGAGCCTCGCTAAGTGTAATGCGCCCAAAGTGCGCGAGGCTTGGAGTGCTGCAATCGTGGGGCGTACTTTAAGGGAATTTATTTGTTGGCGTGACATGTCTGACTCGCTTTCAAAACAAAGGAAATTAGCATACTTTTGAAAATACGTAAGGATTTGCTGCTAATTAATAAACGTGATATGTAGTACCTGGGTGAGACTATTTATCGGACTACTTGTTCTTTTACCTTGTTCACTGAGCGAACACGGTAGTGATTATTATTTTATTTGCAGTAGTTCAAGACGCGTGTTATAAATGGGAAGATTGTGAATAACCTGCACTGAGCAGATGATACGGTACTTCTAGCAAACACCATTGAAGATCTACTAAACCTCTGCTAAATCAAGTAGGGAAAAGTACATAATACAACTAAAACAAAATATATGACAAAAGAGATGTTGACAATTGTTCGATCATTATAATTTATTTATGTATCGCCGGTCGCCGCACGCGCATTCGAACATAACATACATAGATCGCCGGTCGCCGCACGCGCATTCGAACATAACATACATAGATCGCCGGTCGCCGCACGCGCATTCGAACATAACATACATAGATCGCCGGTCGCCGCACGCGCATTCGAACATAACATACATAGATCGCCGGTCGCCGCACGCGCATTCAAACATAACATACATAGATCGTCGTGTTTTGCTGAGTTTGAATATTGTACCTTTGAACTAAAAGTAGCGTTTACCATTCGACTTGCCGTGTGGTAACGAAGTGTTGGCTTATGAATTATCGTTTTGCTGTATGGGGCTGATATTTGTTTGTGTGTAATCAGTTTATCGTTACCGTGCGATCCGATTTAGTACTGTACCTCTTGCTATTGTGCATGGTGTTGTTTGACATCGCCGAAAGTGTATGTCCGAGTATACTTCGTGCTGAACAACGTTGTAAGTGTCCTGGAGCTAAAAGATCTGTGGATCCAGTGGAAGAAGATCCAGATATCGAAAGTAGCGTTTCATAGGTGGGTCGTGTTTTCTGGTTCTGGGTGGTCCTTCAGCCGCCCCTTGTTCTCTATTCCTGTTCCTCTCCCAAATACTTTCCACTTATATTTCATTCTATTATTTACGCACACTCTCGTTCAGTTAACAATAAAAGTCTACATATTTCCAATAGTATACCTGGTTTGCTATGTGAATGAAAGATGGAATCATTTTTTTTTTATGGAGTGGAAGAAAGGATATTTATCGAAGAAAAGATTTATAAAAGAAAACTCAAAATAATCTGGATGGATTGAGTTACGAATGCAGATTTTGTGATTATTAAGGAGAACATATTCTTATTATGAAGTTGTAATTATTCAGAACATAGATCTGTGATGTTTTAAATACTAATTTTAATGTATATATTTGTAATTAATACATTAAAATGAGTATTTAGAAGATTTTGTGGTTCAGATTAATAAAGAAAAATATGTATTTAAAACTACATATCGGAGATGTAATGAGACATCCAGAGAAATATGAGATCTTGCACCTTATAATGCAGCGAAAGATTGCAAAGAAACCTGGAAGTGGCCCTGGAAGAAGGATAATATCATGGTTGAAGAACCTAAGACAATGGTTTGGCCAGTCTACTATGGAGCTTTGCCGGGCCGTAGTAAATAATGTGATGATTGTCAAAGTCTATTGAACGGATTAGATACGACTAGAAGAAGCTTATAATAGTAATCAGCCAGGATGTTTCCCGTTCTATAAATACTCTTCTGCTAGCAATTTTGCCTAAAATAATGAGATGCAGGACCTGCTACTTTTTTCACGTGTCATGTCACGTGACGTTACCGAAATATTGTACATTTTATTTTTTCGGGTGTCTACTGTATTTATTTTCCTTTTAAATTCGATTCAACACATACAACAATCTAATATCTCAACACATACAACAATCTAATTTATCAACACATACAACAATCTAATATCTCAGCACATACTACAATTTAAATTTCAGGATTTCAAGATTTGTAATATCTGCTGGTACAACATGCACGGTTTTATTCCAGTATCAAAAAACGACGCAATATTTCCAACTTTTGTGTAGAGTTATTACGTTTTTTAATTTTCTTGAAATTTCGCCACTGATTTTTATTTTGAAATAAAAAATTCCGGTGTAAAAAGTATCCTTAAAGTTACATTTTTAATAAAATTAATTAAGAATGAATAAAAACAATTTTTATATTTACAGTACTTGAATGTTTCTAAGTGTTCGAGCAATATAGACAAAGTTGTTTGTAACTCTGGATATCCAAGCGTGTAAACCGAGGGAATACGCTATTTGTTTAATCTTAAAGAGCATGAATACCGATTAGATTATCAGTCTTAAGTTTTTGATGCAACGCATATCAAGTCAATCCTAATATATACAATAATCATTAATAGCAAATCATGCAAACATTATAATATAAAACATTATATTCATTTAAAAATATATAGTTTCTAAAAAAACAGTATGATTAGTAATTTAATAAATAAACTTGTAGTAATAATATTGTTCTAGTGAATTCCTTCGAAAGCATGTTATTCCCAAGTTTCCTATCGATAATATGAATGTCAGTATAGGTAGAAAAACCACCACTGATATGGTATTACGGATGCTGTTTCTCTGCTTGTTATGGATTGAATTGTTCTTCTTTTGTACTCCGATCTTGGGTCTGGATGCGCAGGCTTGATCTCCGCAAATTGTTTCGACCGGCCGAAACAATTAAATACCGGAGTTGATTAACAGGTCCTTATCTGGCGGAGTATCGACTGCGATTGTCGCACCGACCGTAGTTCGACAACGATTTTCAGGTCGCAGAAAGCGGCGACCTCCACACTACATAAACCAATCACACCAAAAACAAAAAAGACAGGGGTGCCAGTTGAAGGAATAAGAAAGTGCGTAAACATATGTATTTAACCACTTTGTATTTGAGTATTACTTATATTAAAAACCAACTGTCTTTAATATTATATAAAACTAATATGTTTAAAAACATGGTTTATTATATAAATTTAATTATGTAAACATATTAATTAATGATATTTTAAATATGAATTAAATATATTAATTATAAAGATATACATATAAAATCAATTTTATCGTAAAATATTGTTATTGCGCCACCGGGATTCGAACCTGGATCTCTTTCCTAACCGGGGAAGGTGCTTTATCCAACTAAGCTACAGCGACATTATTTTTAGCGACAATTTTCGACCCTATATGATATAAAATGATGGAACGATTAAATGTATTAATATCAAAAAGGTAACATATAGGGTCGAAAATTGTCGCTAAAAATAATGTCGCTGTAGCTTAGTTGGATAAAGCACCTTCCCCGGTTAGGAAAGAGATCCAGGTTCGAATCCCGGTGGCGAAACAACAATATTTTACGATAAAATTGATTTTATATGTATATCTTTATAATTAATATATTTAATGAATATTTAAAATATCACAGACCGTCTGTTCTGAATAATTACAACTTCACAATAAGAATGTGTTCTCCTAAATAATTAATGATATGTTAAATAACATATTAAAGTATACGTGATAAAAATGATCGAATTTGTGAAATTCTACAACTCGAAGAAAGGTAATTTTCTATTTCAGTCTTTGAAACGTAATTTTTTGGTTAAGTACGCTTTATTATCAATGCTTTAATATTGTTATATTATCCACTGTATAAAATATGTTTCTAATGATGTATACTACACCCTTATCGTTAACAAAAACCTATATTTCGCCGTCGCGGCCACATTTACTCCTAATTCTCCGAGAATCTAAGAGCGGATTTCACGACGGCAGCCCATAACAGCGCGCTTTCAATGATGTGTTTTTTTTATCAAAGACAAACAGCACGGTCCTAGCTAGCAAACAAGTGTGTTTTTTATCTAATCGTTGGCGGAGATCTTTTTCCATAATTCCCGCCGCACAAATGCCGTAATTTATTCTGTGTGCTTAAGAAATTAATTCAAGATGGGGATTGCGAAGAGAATAAACAAAATTTAAATGGCGGAAGATGTGAGATTGCGCACGTTACGCTTTTACAGATAGGATCAAGAAGGAAGAAACGTCTTAAAGGTCTGGCTTCTCAATGGGGAATTAAAATCCTCTTTTCATTCAATGCTTAGACTGCGATTATGTCAGTTTTATTTTGGGTCAATGTATTAATCCTGGATCCTTGTTAATCTCCCTTAATGAGCGTCTCAGTTTCTCTCTCTCTGATCAATCGTTTCTAGAGTTGCCACGATCGTGCTAGAACATTTCATTAAACTAATTAGTATGTGGTAGAAAACATGTAAATTTTTAAGAAGTAAACTATTCATTTATCAATTTACATTTCGCTAAGTATTAACATTATTTAACACGGTTTGATATAAATAAGTAGTTCATCATACATAATAAGATTTTTATTATTTATCTTGTGTGTAGTGTATTTCATATGTAAGACCAAATAAGCAAAAAGTAAAATGTAAATTTAATAAAAATAAACGGTATATGTTAGTAGTAAAATAATTACTGTTTTATTTTCTTATTTTAGTACGGCCATCGGCGGTCTGTGGATCTGTTATAAATAAATACGAAACCATTATCATTGGAAAATCCTGATTTTTCAATATTAATTATAAAAAAAACATATGCAGCTACACAAGTAGCATGGAATATATATAAAACAGAAATTGATAGAATTAATTTAATAGAAAAAAAAAATTAAATCAACTAAATAAAACAATAACATTTTTGTTTAACACATAAATAATAGTATGTTTATAATGTAATAGAACATATAAATTCAAGTCAATTTACAATGTTGATTTTCTGTGTGGTTGAAAACATTTTGTCAGTTCAAGCTGGGGTATGTATTCGGAATAACGCGCGACGCGGGCGGGTAAGTAGTGCGTTTAGCTCATATACGTACGTTTAAGATAGGTTTTGCGAAACACATACAAAGCTCAATTTGATATTTATAAATTTTTCCGCTCAGTGGTTCTAGTAATTTTTTATAACTTTAAAAATATATATTTTCATTAATTAATGGTCATTTATTGTTAATTAGTATTTTATATGGTTTGAATCAGATTGTATTAGTTATTAAGAGAACATATTCTTATTGTGAAGTTGTAATTATTCAGAACAGACGGTCTGTGATATAAGGTAGATGGCTCTTTCAAATAATGGAACGATTAAATGTATTAATATCAAAAAGGTAACATATGGGTTTTGAAAATTGTCGCTAAAATATTGTCGCTGTAGCATAGTTGGATAATGCACCTTCCCCGGTTAGGAAAGAGATCCAGGTTCGAATCCCGGTGGCGCAACAACAATATTTTTCGATGAAATTGATTTCATATGTATATTTTTCTAATTAATATATTTAATTCATATTTATTTTATATTAGTTATAATTAGACACAATTCTTCAGACATTATTTATAAATATGAATAACTATCAACGATCAACGAACGTGGATAAGGGGATGTATGAATATGGATGAGGCGAGAAATGTGCGTCAAGACAGCAGCGTGCGGCTTTTCATTATCGCTGTCCGCCTCCGGGTCAAAAAGTTAATAAGTAACTGAATTACTATGAGTATCAAATTCCATGCTTGAACTGAATGACCGGGAAGCTATAAATTGAACTTAAATCCTATAAGAATTGATAGAGTGAAATGTTTCGGTCGAATCTGTTGATAATTTGGTTGTTTTGGTGCACCTTGTACCAAATTTGTAGCCCGCCCAACAGACATAGGTTTTGTTTGTTTTCTCCAGCAAATAACCCAAACACACTAAATGGAGACAAATCTCCAAAGTTTATTCAGATTAACCCGGTTTTTGTGTATTTGTGTTTTCCTTAACATTGGCGTTATCTCATTTTATGGCGTGAATTCTAAAACATTAAATAAAATGTGAAAAATTTTCAACGCATTATTCTGCTTATTTAAAAAATGTTTATCGAATGTTCGATTGTTTCATTGCAATAAAATATCAAAATATGAGGAAAATTAATGCACTACTCAAGGATGTTTTTTTTATTATATAAATAAATATTTGAAAACATCTTTAACTTGAAAGAGAAATAAAAGTTAATAAAATGAAAGTAAATATGAATTAAATATATTAATTATAAAGATATACATATAAAATCAATTTTATCGAAAAATATTGTTGTTGCGCCACCGTGATTCGAACCTGGATCTCTTTCCTAACCGGGGAAGGTGCTTTATCCAACTAAGCTACAGCGACATTATTTTTAGCGACAATTTTCGACCCCATATGTTACCTTTTTGATATTAATACATTTAATCGTTCCATCATTTGACAGAGCCATCTACCTTATTTTTACAGAATCTCAAATACCTTTGAGTAAACTGATAGCAGACGCCAGAATTATCAATTCATTTTTATTCAATTTTGGACACATTGATACAACTTTATTATTTAAGAGAGCACATTCTTCAAGAATGTGTTCTCCTAAAAAAATGAAAGTACTTAAAAAATGTTTAAAAATTTATTAATTCTAAATATTTTTGTAAATAAAGCGAATCGATGACGAATCAAATGAAGTAAATCTGTTTCTATTTTACAATTTTGTTACATTTTTTACTTGTAAAATATTGGTTGTTTTCACATATTATTTTCTTCTCAATTAATACATTTTTATTACCGATTCTTATTTGTCTGAAATTTACGTAACTATTTTTATAGGTGCGTGGAAATATAGCTTAATTTGGTTGTACCTACATACCCACAAAATCTAAGACATGAATATTTAAATATATATCATATATGTCAAGCAATATAATAATAACATGTATAAAATATCTATAACGAATCAAAAAAGTAATTATAACATGACAAACTATAATCGCACTAACAAATTACCGCATTTACGTATTTTTTTGCTGAATTTAATCAGATAGTAATGTAATTAACGAGATCAAACATATTTCGATAAAAATGATAACGGTCACATGTAATTAGAACACCCACAAAATAAAATGGTTTGCTGAAAATTTTCTGAAAAACACCATTTACTGAAAATTAGAATAGCAAACAAAACACCGAGTCAAAGGCGGCTAAAAATTGTGGTACAAGTAATTAATGAACTTTTAAAACTGGGTATATTAATCGTTTAATTCATTAATAATTGAAAACGAAAAGAAAGAATTAGGTACAAATAAACTGAAAACATAAACGCAATAAATTAAATAACGTTATATTTCTTTGTGAGTGTTGCAAAACTTTATTTCAAAAAGAAAAATCGTAAGAAATAAAATGTGACTAAATTAATTTTTATGTTTTCTATTTTAAGTTATTTATAGATGTATTGTTTGTTCCCCTAGAATTGGTTATAATTATTTTTATATAAATAATACAATTCTATAATAGTTAGTACTAGTGAAATATGATACAATATATTTTAAGGAGAATGTATTTTTATTGTGATGTTGCATTTTCAGAATATAGTTCTGTGGTATTTTTAATGCAAATTAAATTAATCAACTACAATGATTATTTATTGAAAAAATATTTATCAACTGAATATTTCTAAATAATATTTTTTTGTATATCTTTGTTGATTAATTTAATTTGTATTCAAATAAATATACTTTGGACATTTGGTGTAGCAATTTTCACAGTTACAGAGTAGGGTAACTAAAGTTTCTGTTAGTGAATGTTTCAAACTAATAGAGAACCAATAAGGATATCAGACAACAAAATTGATTTTGTACAGAAGTATATATATACTTCAAACTTCAAACAATATAACTGGAGGATGGAGTCAAGAGAGTGAAATAAAGACACGCATTCTTTAAAGCCTTCTTACCACAACATTTGAAGATTAAATACTACAGACACTGCGTACTACCCATACTCTTATTACCATCAATATTATACATAAAATAAAAATTATCCAAATAAATAACAATGGTGTGACCGACGCAAGTCACCCATCACAAATGATGGTGATGGAATCGGAACGGGATGGAACAGAAGGGGACACGAATAGATGGGTAGATGGATAAAGTGGGGAATGGAATAGAGAATTGTAAATGAGGGAATGATGGGATGAGGGTAAGGGAATCCTTCAATAGCGGACCAGGATGGATTACGGGATAAGGAGGACAGCTCGACTCATCTGATGATGTTGATCTCTAGCTTGTCCTGAAGTTCACTTCCAAAACTTGAACGGCTCGAACCGGCGATTCTGATGAATCCACCGTACACTGTTTACTGAATTCAACAAACACCAATCTTATATTATTCCACTGCATCCAACGAATGGTTAAGGGAGAACACCGTTTCCTTTCCAAAATCTTGATGAATTTCACATATACAAAAACGAACTAGTCGTGTAGGGGAACAGATGAAGACTGATTGGGATGAGCTAAGGGGTAGGAAGAAAACTCAAACTGGTGAGAGATCTTGGAGAGATCAAACTTCACCTAACGTTTAAATTTGCTAGAAAACAAAAGATGCTAGATGCATAAAAATTTTGCACACATGGCAACGGTCTGGATATAACTATTGAAGAGATGATGATCGATAAGGAAAAAGGTCCTAGAGTGAAGTCCGATCATTGGATAAGGCTTGTATCTAGCATTCAAGACACACTGGTTAGAATGTTGTTTGTTACGTATAAAAGAAGACTGTATCATTGTTCTGTCTACAAACAAAATCAATACATTAAAACTGGAGAAATTAATAAAAACGATGTGCGTAATGTTAGAGAATACAACTTTACTAATGTTATTAATTACATGTCCTTTTTTCTTTGCTGAAGTGTTGATGTGAATGGAAACATATACAGGGAGTACATCATATAGTCAACGATTACGGGGCCTGCTCTTCTCCTGAGCGAAATTCTTTCTCCCTTTGGTCTCAGCTCCTAAATATACAATCGTATGTGATTTTATGAGTAAGATGATGAAACATGCGTGATCAGCTAATTTGATATCTGTATTCAATTCAATCAAAATTTAAATACAAATCCGATCGCTACGGAGAAGAATTTCTAGATAGATTATCAGAGAATTATTGAATTTTTCAGAACAATTTCTCGGAACCTGAAAGCAGTGCATTTAGAACTATTTGAATTAAATCGTACATTCTTACTTTTACGCAGTATTCTCTTTAGAGTAGGCAGAGAGGATATTACACATAAGATAGCAACATTTGTGTGTCTCGCAGTCTACGGGGCTTGTAGCATCCGCCTCCAGCACCACATATCAAAGGTGTCCAACATGTTCATTTCCTTCTTTCTTAATGTCCATGTCTCCATTCCATTAATTTAGGTTCTTTTTAAGATTAACCGATTTCTCCATATTTTCGTCAGACCAGTCATCGCTGATTTTTCCATTCAAATTGTCTTCGGATTTCTATTTCACATCCTCCATGTTTTTAAATGAGAGTACCTAGGTATATAAACTAGCTAATATTTTTGTAGTCCCTTAAGGAATTATTTCTAGTGAGAGTTTCAAATCGATCGAGGATGAGGACTTTCATTTTGTTTTTTTTTTATATCTAGTTCTAGTTTACTGCTCCAGTAGAAGTATGTAGGAGATCTTTGTTTCAATCATCAATTCGATCAATGTTTTATTTAAACGTCGTTTGGCGTAGGTTAATTGATTAATTGATTTAATTCACAAACTGTGCTCTACTATTGTGCAGTCGTATAGAATAAATTGTGCATTTCACCATACATTTTATATTATTTGAGTGTTATTACTTTATAACGGGATTCGTCTCGCTCGACTAGGTATAGGGTGGCCGTTTCAATAACTCTAATTTGCTAATTTGCTACTTCGTTGATTTCGTCTTCACGGAATGAATTTAGACCAAAGAAAGATTTAATTTTCAAATGTAATTCAATATATTAATTTTGGTGTATTGAATCAAACAATTAAGCTGTTTATTTATTTTAAATTAAACAGAATTTAAACAAGCGGACTTTAAATAAATAATTAATTAGTTAAATAATTTATTTATTTAGTGTAGTATAGTTCAGTTTATACGAGTATACAATTCAATTTAGTATAGTTCATAGTATATATACAGTTTTCTGCAGTGTGCAGTTTTCTGAGCTATTCTGCGGTTTTTAGCGGATTTTTTTCACCCCTCTGGGTAACATTTTGTGTTCTATTGCAGGGTGCGTTACTAGACCTGATGTCGCTTATGTATTAAATAATACATAATACATATTGGATGCATTCGCACAGTACATGATTTAGAAAGAAACCGAGCTAGTGAATTATAGTAAAAAATAAATTTGATTAAAATCTCGCGTGAGACCGGGATGGATGGCGGAATGATGCAATCTACAATTTATACTCGTAATTCTTACATCTGTTTGTAATCTATTAACAACATAGACCACCAACTATATAGACATGAACTAACAAATGGACAAATGTGTGTAGAATATTCTTTTGTCCCGCAAATATTGTTCCAAACTTATCTCCTATATATACACTTCGGATCATGTTTATTCATTTACTGTCTGTAATTGATACTATTAACTTCCACCTGCGTCGAATAATTTCTGAGATATAGGCGTTTAAATTCTGACTGATTTTTGTGACAGTCAGATTTTTAAACATGCATATTTCGAACCAATTTTAAAGAAGTATTCATGTAAAAAATTAAGGTAAAATACCGAAGATAATTTTGTAAATTTTTGAATCAGAAAAGGCTTTACTCGCTCGTTAGAAACTACCCGAACTCGATCGACCCGGCGTGGCAGCCCTGGCGCCCGGCGGTTTGGCGGGGCAAGTGTGCGCGCCCCCGAAACACACCACCCCTTGCATATTATCATAATATCAATATCAGATGTCACAATACCTATGTTCCTTTTCCCATTAGGTTGAATAAATCTTCCCGCGTTTTCTCTCGGAGTAGGAAACATTTAATATTAAAGGTCTATTATATTCGACGCGGAATATGTACTGTCAATTTCGCGTCGCGTCGTAAATGGTGTAACCCGCCAGCTACTATTGAAAAATAATATTTTTCTATTATACTAAGCGATATAAATGAGTTCTTCCGAGGAGTTATGGTAGGATATAAAGAACACACGTTTATCTTTTTACGTATTTTTTCCGATGGCAGGACGCGATGTGCGATTTGTTGTGATCCTTAATAAAAATAATATTTTATTTTTCTATTTCTGCTCACGTTCATCAACTGTTGAATAAAGACCCCTCTTTACATACCCATATGCTGTCTGTTGAACCGTCCAGCGAGTTAGGGGCGGGCAATTAAGTGATTCGTGCTCTTAATACAATTACGATCACGGGGAATTTGTCACACAAAGCAAGACTAGAGATGCGTAATGGAATTCTGGTGCGAACACTAATGTATGGAAGTGAAGCCTGGAACTGACAAAAAAAAACGAATGTGATGGATATGCAGTAGTTTAGGTACACATGTAGAAAATCTGTGTATATAATGAACCGATGAGCAAATGTAGAGCTGTTTGTATAGAATGAAAGGGACGCTGAGACGGTGACAAGAAAATATGAGGCGAGTGTTGATGGGAACGGAAACAGAATATATACGCGAAAGACCTGGCTTGTTCAGATAAACCAAATACTAGGGAAAGGCTCTGTTAAAAGCTTCAGAAAACCTTGAAACAATTGAGAAGATGAATGAAAGTGGACGAGGCAAGAGTGTGACATTTTATCATATCTGCCTACCCTTGTGGGGAAACAGTGTGATAATAAGTTAATTATGAAGTCCACCATTATGACCCTAGTTCATAGATTTTAATGATAATTCAGACATTGTTTTAATTATCATTTATTTAATCAATTAATTAATTAAAAACCCCAAAACATTCAATGTTTCATGTGTTTTCTGATCACCGTAATGGTTTTTAATTTTGTATCATTTGTAATAGATTGGTTACAGTGGCTGCCTCCAGCAATATGGATATAGATATGTATACTGCTGGACATGGAACAAAAATATTAAAAACAGAAATGTACAGTGAATACAATATTTATAATAACTAAATCATCGAGGCTTTAAATACATGCTATTAAACATGATTAAAAAATTAAAAGTACAGCAAATTCATAAATACATCAATTAAAAAAACTCTAACAATAAGAATTCACCAGTCGCCTCATAATATTTGTCAAGTGTTATTAGCCATCTGTGTGTATTAGCCATCTGACTTTTAATGCTTAGGAGCCAGGAATACATGAAAGCATTGGTTAAAAGTTGTTCGTATTTTCATTAAAAGTTGTTAACATTACAAGCCAAGAGAAGATGCATACAATGGATCAAGTAACAAGTGACAGATATTGTCTAATATTTAATATTAATATTGAGTAGATTTTTATTATATACAATTGTATTTGAATACACCCCTTTGAATAGAATGAGTGTTAGCGTTGTATTGAATAGATTATCTCATATAAAATAATGTCTCCTCGATTGAAAGAATTATAAGACAGTGGTAAAAATATTCCTATTATTATAAAACAATTCAATAATGTGCACCATCAGTAATCATACTTTTCTGTTTGATAACATTTTTCATATCAAATTATTCCATTTCCAATTTATTTTACATGTGATAAGACGAAAAAGTACAAATAGTACCTTCGTGGTTACAGTTCACTGGCAAAAAAGAAGGAATGCAAGTATATTATAATATTATATTTATGTGTGACATTTTAAAATAGCCTTTGTTAGAAAATGTGGCTCAATGTTGTTTATTGCTTAGGTAGGTACTAAGAATGTTTTTTTTTTTTTTGGTAGTTTTTAGGGATAAGAATATATTTTATTTTAAATGCAGATTTGATGATTATGGGTACTGAATAAAATATGTAGTTATGATAATAAGTTTGGTCACTTTTTCAATAGCTACATATTTTTCTGAGATTACTATAGGACGGTTGGGGGGAGGGGGTGAAATTGATGTGTAAACAACAAAATATATAAATCAAAAATGTAATAAGTTATTTAAAAGTAACCGTTGAATTTCAGATGCCTTATTTGAGCTCAATGGATTCATAGCTGTACCCCTAACCGTTTGACGCACTTTCTCTGTGATACCTTAAATATTGCTACAATTATTTGTTTAATATAAAAACACCAAATTCTTAAATCGCATAGTATAGTTGTATGACCAAGTCTAAAATACAAAATTTTACTCTTATTTCACTGCTGCTGTAGATACCAACTCCATTAGTCGTTACTGTTTAATAATGTATTGTCTAAAGACCCAGGGGAGGATTTTTATATTACCTGGGGTAGGTACTCGGAACGAAATGAGAATCAGCCTGAGGATTTGACTTTTGCTTTTCGTAAATCTGAGATATGCCCAACGCAAAGACTCCGTTCGCTTATACCTTCGTAAGTCGAAGTCAAAGGGAAACAGAAATTTTCCTTGGCAATTCTATCACGACGCATAGCTATCTAGGACGAGGGATGAATTTAACGCATTGCATTGATTAAAATGTTTTGTATTTTGCGACACAGGTTTTAAGACCTTGAAATCTCTAATCTTCTTGTAAAATAGAAGAGAAATATATAATATAAATTTTAAATATTGTACTTACTTCTATTTTTAGGACGGTTATTTATTTACAAATTAATAGCTTAATTGAGGCTTTTAGACAAGCTATAATAATATATGTATATTTTTAAACTACTATGAGCACAGTTAAAAAAAAACATAATAATTAAAATAATAACAAATAACAGCGCTTTATTATCAATCAAGGCAAGATTAGTGGTACACAATGAAGTCCTGGTACCAATACTGATGTATACATGTGAAGACTGGAGCTAGCACAAGAGGAATGAAGTACACCTAAAGCAGTGGAAATGAGATCACTTTGACTTACACGTGGCAAATCAAATTAAAGAGTAAGTGAAGAATAAATTGAAATAATGTAAGTTGGTCAGCGCATAGTGAATAGTATTAAAAAATAGTCGCTTAGGTGGTTTGGTCATCTTGAACGAATACATGATGAGAGAATGGTAAGAAACATATTTGTACCAGTACTAGAATATGGTCCCTGGTTAGAAGCCTCAATAATGCAATGAAAATATGTGTGGATGTGGATGAGGCGAGAGACAGGATGAGACAGATGTCAGGACAGAATAGGGTGGCGCTCCACTCTCTCTCTGCTTTTCTTGCGGAGAAACGGCGTGATGGTAAGTTAGTTGGTTAAATACATGAAGAATATTAAATGCAATATGTAAATTTTACAACATTTATAAAATATAAAAACATTATACTAATTAAGAACCACCTAGATCAAAAATAACTTTGTATCTTACAGCTGACTTCAGGGTCTCTTCAGTTAGATACAATACATCTATTCACCGTCAAGCTGTCCACGAGATACGTAATATTCTTCTCCAGCGATATATTTCAAAAGCGTATATTTTACGCTTGTCGCTATTGTGAACTGTCCAAGTCTTCGCTGTATACATGCAGATTGTAAAGACAAAAATGTACAGTTTAAAATAGTTGGTAATAAATAGTTAACGATTTATTGGAATTTGAATGGATTGAATCACCAATGAAAACATAAAAAAATAAAATGTATTACCTTTGGCCAAGATTTTAAATCAGTTTATCTGTTTTATTATATAAATTATACGTTAAACGCATATTAAATGTATGAACAAGTTGTTGTTATTCATACATATTGTTGCAAATTTAATTAAGACTAACTTGGTGGTTTCCTAGAACGGTGCTCGAACTCCCGACTTCTTGGCCGACCGATTACTAGGCAAGGGTTTTCTTACCACTAGACCAACAATTGCGTTCATTCTTAAAATTATTGTTGAATTTCTTTTAATATCATTAAATTTCAACAAGAGTAACTAATTACTCGATTTAATATTATACATTAATATAATATATATATATAAAGTGTTATTTAGATCTTTCTTATACATATGGTTTAAGTTCTAATGCTTTTATTTTACAAACTTTGCTGAATAATTTAATATAATAATTATTTTTTAGATCTCTGTAGGACCTAATAACCTGTTAATAATCTGTCCACTTAAAATAAAATAGACCGCAAAATAGGGGAAATTGGCAGATCGTCGAGACTTTGAGCCCCCAACCCTCTTAGTATAAGGGGACGAAAGTGATGAAGAAGATGATAAAGTAGATAGATTTAGCAGCACATTATTACGTACCACTTAATGTACAGGTGTGCAACTGACATTAATAAGCCAACTCATTTTATACACCATTTACTTAGATGGCTATTTTTATTGATAATATTTTTTAGGTAAAATAAAAAGGAACAATAAAATCGGAAAATAAATTTTACTTTCCAATACAGAAGAGCGGTGGCAATAAAATTATAGTATGATACACGATGCTGATAAAATCGATTATTCAATTAAAAATCATTTAATTTACAGTAGGTACGGAAAATGATGTCCTAATTGAAGAAAACTTTGTGATTGCAGTTAACAGAGCATAGAGATAAAGTATTCAAGTGTTGTAGGATATGTGATATCCTCCTATAAAATTCAACAGGAATTATACCAAAAAGAAGATCAAAATGCAGACAGAGTAGTAATATAAGTTTTTAATTCATAATAGAGACATAAATAGGTATCTGAACCTTTTAATGGAGTGTAGTTTACATCTTGACTTGAAGTAGATAGAATTTAAATACGATAGTTTAGTATAAAATAAAATAAAAATATGTATATAAGAGTAGATATGATTCTATTATAAACTTTGATAAATATGTATTGACAATTTAATTTATTTTAAATATACACGTCTTGCTTTTGACGAAATAATTTAATAAAAAAATAGTTTTTAGCCAAACAAAATTCTGGCAATATGTCAGATATTCGTGACGTCAGAGAAAATTTGCTGATACAACAAGTTTCGAAGTAATTTTAAACGTATGTACGCATGCTTTCTTTTTGTACTTTGGATAAATTTTCAACATCTTAGGGAATAATGAAAAAAGTTTTCGTATAATGTTAAGCCCTGAAAGCTTGAATGTCTTCACGTAAAAAAGGAATTTGGCCATCTCACAGACGTTTTACATCGTGGAAGGGTGCGACGACCCACGAGCCCGTCCGGCTCATTTGAAAACTGTACCCAGCAAAACAACCGCAGCAAAGCCGTACAAAATGAAAGTCTGAATAATTTGCATTTCGTATCGGATATCAAGAAATAAAAATAAAAATAAAGAGGTGAAAGACTTTAACAATAAAAATTATCTAAAGACGTTTTGTATTTATTTTAATTTTACGCTTCAAACTAGATAGCTTATTCATCAAGTCAAATCAGTCATCAAAATTAAAATATATACACATTTTTATGATCATAATCAATCTGTGTCTCCACTACTAGATACAGGCTTCCCATAATAATCACTAATTCTATCAACCCTACAACTATTATCAGATTTTTCACTCCGATACTTTCTTTTCTGTAACCAGCCTATTGCCACTTGAGCATGCAGGTTTTTAAGTTATACCTATTATTTTCGTTCACAAAATATTTTTTTGAGTCACAATTGAATAACGCTTTGTATGTAATTACATACAATTATCATAATAATGTAACTATACAATTAATGCCGACGAAAATGCGCCACGAAACTTATTACGTCATTAAGACTGTCGCCGTCCCATCATTTCGGTAAATTGAACAAGTTAATTTAATTAATAAAATCTCAAAATATTCACAGAAATTTCACTAAGCACGCGCGTTCTCGACGTTTTACGATCAATGCACTTCGTTTTTTAAAAATGTAAAGCGTACGAATTTACAAATATCACGTTGATTGATAGATATCGTTTGGAATAATTTCAATTTTATTATAATGAAGAACGAATAATGGAATAACATTGCGATCAATTATCGTTTTAGATATCTTTCGCACTTAGAAAGTGAGACGCCAAACTTTGTAGAGCTATTATCGAATGGAGATCGATATAATAATTTTGATAAGCTTTTCCTTTCCTTTCCTCAAGGTATTATTTTATTATGCCGTCGAATTTAAAACCGAGCTACTATAAATACATCGTAAACGACATGCGGAAGAATCGTTCTTTTTCAGTTTCTGGTACACTACACATATATGAAAAGATTAAAAATTATTGTGTACAGGTGGTCAAAATCAGTTAGTATTTTGAAGGAAAAATAAAAAGTGTAATCAAACTATATCAACATATTAGGTATCTATATCATTGTCATCATTATCAGCAGTTTTTATCCACGGCTAGATGAAGACCTCCCCAAGCGTCTCCCATTTTTATCTGTCCGAATTTTATGATTTCGTCAGACCTTGTTGAGAGTATATATTTTGCAGCCATAAACGAGCACTAAAAGTATGCATTGATTGGTTACTTAATGTTTTAAGCATAGTGGAAAATAATATTCAAACGTCTGAATCCAGTCGGGCCCAGCTATGTTCTGCAAAGAATTTCATCAAATGTGCTATGGAAATTTGTTGTCTTAAAGAGGTAATATCCTGATTTAGCAGGATTGTACTAATTGTAATAAACAAGATCTATTACTTATTGCATAATTTTTGTTCGAGCGGTGGTCCTAACTTTTGTAACTCTTCGTTCTCGAACTCGTTTGGCATAATTCTGCTTTAGGTATTATTAACTTACACGACAATTGATGCATATTACAAGTTTTGGTGGATTCGAGATTTTCAAATACATTGGTGTGAAAGCGTTTCCGAGAGTGGTATCTGTGGTGTGTTGATATTTTACGTAAGTATTATTTTTATATTTATTATAAATTTATTTATTGTAAATTTTTTTAAAGTAGTTGCGATTAAAGTCTGTATTTTATTCTTGTTAATATTTATCTTTATTGATTTCTGTATATATAAATGTTGATTTATTACAGTAGTTACAAGGCGCGTTTTTTAAGTAAGTACCGGAATGTTTTTTAAAAAAAACATTACATTATTTTTTATACTTTACTTTGTTCGGACGTTACTTTAAACTTTAAACTATTTCTCAACATAGTCGCCACCATTATTAAGGCACTTGTCATAACGGGGCACCAATTTTTGTATACCTTCGTCATAGAACGACGCTGCCTGGGATGAAAACCATGTCTGTACTTCGTTTTTGAGTTCATCATCGTCATCAAAACGCTTGCCACCAAGGAACCGCTTCAGATGAAGGAAAATATGGAAATCACTTGGCGCAAATTCAGGACAAAACGGGTCATATTTGGTGATGAATGTCAGCTGGTTTCATGTTTCGTGTATTCAAGAAATGAATCACGGACCGTATTTCAAAGTTTTTTTAAATTAAGTTTTTTCACAGAAACTTATAGCGTCCATTTTAGAATGGGTTTTAAACATTGATGTTCTATAGTACAAAAATATTTGAGTTTTAAATCTTTTTTATTTTTTAAATAGAGATGCGTACACGGAGTACGTGTCATATAAATATTTTTACGATTATCAAACAAAGTTAAATGCTTGTGCTATGAAAATACTATTAATTTGCTGATCTCTTGGGATGAGGCTCGAACCCCTGACCACTGAATCACTAGGTGAATGTCTTGACTGCAGAACCAACGAGTAGGATTATTTATATGCATATTTCTCCGTTTTATTTGAAATTCGAGTTTTTAATATTGGAAAGTCGTATGGAATTTTAAGATCTGGATACTATATGGTACTACATCATCTGTTACGATACGATCTATATTATATATGGGTGAGGCTTAAAGGACTGAAGGCTAACGAGCTTCTCAATAAGTTACATATTACATTACATTAGTACATTACATTACATTGTTTACTGTATCGTGTATTTTGTTATGCATGTATCTATATTGATGAATAAATGTGTGTCAGATTTAGTCATTATTAAATACAATTTCGGCTGAGTTTCGGTTTTTAGCAATGACGCCATCTAGATTATACTAATAAATGTAATATATGCTTAGTTCTGGCAATTTATATAAATATATGATCTTAAATAATACTACAAATACAAAGCATAGATAAGTAACGGCTTAACGGTTCATAGACAACCAACTACGATACATAGTGTGAAGTATTTTTGGTGTCCCTTGGTAGCTACCCACGTAACTTTTTTATACAGTAAATAAATTTAATCTATAACCCTTTCAAAATTTTCCTTGAAAAAATATTTTTTTTACTACAATCATACAAGGGAGATTAAGGAAACAAGAAATTGTTTGATAAATATTTTTTCTCCTTATTTTATAGAAGTAACATTGATATGTAACAAGACGTTTTATAATGTATAAAACTAAAAATGATTTTATAACTCTGAAGCTGTTATCTATAATGGGTATTACATAATTCATATAAAATTAAATCTTTTTACAGATAGATAATAAAATTATATTTAGGAGAACACATTCTTATTGTGAAGTTGTAATTATTCAGAACAGACGGTCTGTGATATTTTAAATATTCATTAAATATATTAATTAGAAAGATATACATAATTATATATATAGATAATTCTGGCGTTTACTATCAGTTTACTCAAAGGTATTTGAGATTCTGTAAAAATAAGGTAGATGGCTCTGTCAAATGATGGAACGATTAAATATATTAATATCAAAAAGGTAACATATAGGGTCTAAAATTGTCGCTAAAAATAATGTCGCTGTAGCTTAGTTGGATAAAGCACCTTCCCCGGTTAGGTAAGAGATCCAGGTTCGAATCCCGGTGGCGCAACAACAATATTTTTCGATAAAATTGATTTTATATGTATATCTTTATAATTAATATATATAATTCATATTTAAAATAATATTATAGTTCACTAACTTGTTTCATGGAGTCACCTTGTTGTTTAGTAGTCATTTTATTTAATTTTTCACACCATAGATAGCAAAAGTAGTATCGCTAAATAAAAATATAAGTATAAAAGTTTAATATAAAATAATATTTCTTACGGATCATACCTGTAAACACGAGAATTTGCATCTAAACATAGTAATCATTATTATGTGCACAGGTCTAAAGGGGTTAACTCAAAACGTTGTGTGATAATGAATTTCTTGTGCGGCGACCAAATTTGAATAGTAATGTTTTTTTTAATCTTTCTCATACTATTTTTTTTTATCAGACATCAACTTAAGGGATAAAATAGAAAACGAATTGTTAATTTTCATTTTTTTAATAATTATTTTGTGCATATTTAAAATGTTAAGAAGTAAATACACATACAAAAGAATTATCCAAATAAAAAAAATATTTTGACTACACTTCCTGCCTCTGCTGCTGTAAAATAATTTTCTACAACAGCGTAATAAATAAAAATCACAATCCTATCGCTTTGAAGTAGACCAGAGTCGATTAGGGCATAGAATATGAACGTACCTGAAGTGCGACTGGTTGTCTGTACATGTATGTTTTTTGCACCCGTGATATCGACTATCCCAAAAACAAACGCTTTACTATTCTGCCTGCTCAGTGAAGAGAGGAAAAACGAATTGTGTTTTGAAAAATAATATTATATTAAACTAGTGGTATATCATGATGAGGACAAGAGCTTTATGTCTAACGCTTTTTAATGCCGTGATATTTAACGATAATTGGTTTCTGAGACTGAACGATGATTGGTAACTAAGTTTAACTGTTGAAAGTTTACTTTCTAGTGTAGCAGTCATTGCTCGAAGAATTACGTATTATTAATTTAATTAATAATTTAAACGATTTACAAATCATCGTTACAATCGGACATAATAACAGTAAAAATAACGATTTAACAATCAGTTAACGATAATAAGAAAACTGATACATTACATTAGAGTAAAGTGTCAATATCTTATAATATCGAATAAGAAATAAGAATTGTTGTTCAAAAGTACATTTTTCAAAAATATATATTTTTAAATAGAGATGCGTGTCACATTAATATTCTAGCTCTTTTTAAACTAAGCTAAGCTTGTGCTATGGAAAATAGGACTAATTTGGTGGTCTCTTGAAACGAGAATGTCTTAAACCTAAAACCCGCTGGATTGATGAAATCATCATTTTGTAGAATGTGTGGCAGAAAATAACAATGGACCAAAAAGAATAGGAGATATTTGGGGTGGCTTTTATCCAGTTGTGGATAGAAAATAGTTAATAATTTGATGAAATTTTAAAATTAGAATTGTTTCTGGTTTTTATACCTTCGTAGTATTATAATCTGAAGGTACTCAATATTTTAATAATATAAACATTATAATATAAACGATAGACTTAATTACGTTTAACAATGTTGTGGCCAGGGGGAATAATCGCATAAGTCAAATTGTGTTTCTGATCACATAAGTAGGACTTTTATTTTTATTCTCCCCTATGTCTGCAGCAATTTATTTAGTATGGTGAAGAATATCCATATTACTTGTCTTGCGTGTTTTGCGCTGGAAAAAAAATCGTCTTTCCGAATTTATTTAGCGTTATTAAAATAGTTAAACCTAATTTTTAAAGTTTTAACTTAAACTTTCTAATCGTCTTTTTTGCCGATTTGCGTCTAGTTTTGAATATAGATCTCGATTTTCTTGTTTTCGATATCTATTGTCTCTTCTGGTAACAGTATTGGTGGTCAGGCTAAGATTTAATAAATGTATAATTAATATTAGAATATGTCCAAGAACACACAATTACTGGATTTTCACCTACAAAGGCACTGTTATTAAACAAATGATAGATATCTCATTTTTTATTATTATTAATTTTCCACTAAATATTGCTTCATCTCTATGAGATATTTATTATTTGTTTAACAGTGCTTTTATAGGTGAAAATCCAGTAATTGTGTGTTCTTGGACATATTCAAATATTGATAACATACTGATCAAAATAAGAAAATGTATAAAATTGAAAAATATTGATTTTTCAGGCGTATTCTAGTATGATGTGTAAAAATATTGTTTTAAATAATTATAAAAAATAAATTAGATTCTCATTACGACATATATGCAGTTGCAAGGAAATGAATTATCGAATTTAGTCCATGGTAGCGATAGTGTAGAGGTATTCGAAGCGAGTCCACATATTAACATAAACATACATAACTTTCAAAAATTGAGAAAAAATGTAAGTTGATGGGTGAGAATGGTGAACGTTATATTTATATAAAGTGATCACTTAAGCCAGCCGAAGACAGATCGTAAGCCCTGTAATTATCCATACTTCCATATATTTTCCTTTAAATATAATAAAAAATAGCGTCGTCTCTCTGAGTATCTATTATTTGTTTAATGTGTAATTAATTTAATTACCGAAACCACCTTTGAGTGTGTACTTTTCCCTTTTTACTGGTTGCTGTAGAACATTTGTTCTCACCGTTATGAATTGGAAACATTTGTTTTTTTTATTGTTTTCTTTGAGCTAGTGAAGAGTCAAGCGATGTGTAATTCAAGCTATTTGAATTCGAGCAATAACTACTCGTACACAACACTCGAGTACATATTTGTGATTTCTTTTGTAGATATTATTTTCGCAAGCTTTGTTCAACCATGGTATGTAATATCCGTTTTCATAGAATTCTGAAAACGTTCAGTGGCCTTTCAGACACTTCGTATTGAATTTAACATTTTTATGCCCATCTACTGATATTACCTGCCTTAAAAAATCCACACAATACGGCGGCCGGTGATAAAATACATACATTTACAGGATGGATCGCTTGGAAACAGCTCGCGGTTTAGTTCTTTGTTATTGTGTGAGGGCTGCCAACCACACCGCAGGGTATCGGAGAAAATACAATGATTAACTTCTCAGACAGTGGAAATTTAAAAAAAAATCGAGGTCAACTTTACGTCTGAGCGCACGCGCGCGCGCGCGCTTGTGTGTGTGTATGTGTGTCACGTGTACAATTCACTAGAAAGGAATGAATGAAATTTTAATACAATTATTTTTTACATTTTAAAATTGAATTTATTAGAAAACGATAAGTATGTGCAAGGTATGCATTTTTTTCCTTTCAATGTTTTAATTGACATTAGATAATATCACAAATATACAAATTTTAAAAATAAATCAATGCGAAGGTAATTTGAACATAATTATATTTTTTGATTTAAGATGGATAATTAACTTTATAATAAATTTAAATATATTGTATAATATGTCTCAATGTACCTAGACAACTTGATTAAATATGTCCTTGTAAAAATTGAGTTGCGTACATAGATGGCATGTCATATCAGTATTATTCTTTCTTTTTTTATACTAAAAAAGTGCTTTGAAAATAGCTATGTCTAAAAGATTCGAAAGTAAGGTTTTGTATAACAAGCTATATGAGTATTAGAAGCGAGAACTGATGATTTTAATATAATGTTCATATAAATAGTTTTAATTTTAGTATGAAAGTTTTTACATTATGTACTTAGGATAACATTATGATTTTAAATTTAATGTGAGTATAGGTATTACTTAATTAAATGTAAGCAAATCCAATTAAAAAATTGATTTGTATTTTGTTTATTGTGTTTTTCAGAAGGACGTAGAATATTATAGAAATAAATGGTTCTGAACTTAGATCTAATTACCTACCTCTTTAGAGATAAAAAAAATATTTATTCAGTATTTTTATAAAACTTGCTAAATACTATATATTTTTTAAATCTTAGAATTCAATGTAAAATAATAAATATTTTTAAATTCACCATTAAATATCTATTTAAAGTTTTTCTATGATTTGTATTGTATATGGTAGTTAATGTTTGCGTGTACAGCTAGAGTGGATTGCATTTGTGAATGTGGAACAGTGCTTATGATAGTTGGGTTTATTTACAGATTGAATTTAAACTATTTGTTATATTGTTAAAAATATGAGTTAAATATAGTTCACTAAAGGCAGCACCGAGGTGTGTGCGAGTAGATGTATCCGAGGAGCTGGCCAGGAGAAGAGTGGTCGGTTCTAGGTTTCCTCAGATTGGTTGCGGCGCAACGTATTGTTGTCTGGTTTTCGGCGGGTACCAGTTGAAGTATATGGCAGTCAGATAAATGTTTACGTGGCCGTGTCTGTAGCAGTACCACCACAGGGACTATGACAATAATTCAAATTATGGAATATATATGAAAAGCAATTCTGATAAACGGTTTATCATAATTTATTGTAATTTGTATAATCGTTTGCACATTTTTAGTAAATTAAGATAAAATAAACGCATTTTTTATTTGAGTTTATTTATTGTCTTTAAGCATTACATTTCAGACTAATTTTCATTTAGCAATATTTTGTTTCGTAATCCTTCATGTAGCATCATATTTTAATAGAAAATTAATGTATTATTTAATCTCCAGAAAGAATAACGCGATAACATTAGACCGAGATTGTATTTCTTTTGTCTGCCATTGACAACCCTAAACTATTGGGAATAGTGGGCACGGGGGGGGTGGGTAAGCCCTTGGCGCAGGATGAAGCTTTCTTGTAGGGATCAAAGCTTACTCCACCCTCGAAATACTGTCTCCGGGTCTACCGTGAGGTTTGCAACCATTTCTGAGCCCTTTTGTCACGGGGTGTAATTTTTACATGCCGTGTAGGTAATTTCAAAATATTACAATGAACATTTTTCAATGCACAGCGTGCTTAAGAATATAATGTAATTTATGTTATAAGCATAACATTATATTATATAACATAATATTTTAAATATGAATTAAATATATTAATTATAAAGATATACATATAAAATCAATTTTATCGAAAAATATTGTTGTTGCGCCACCGGGATTCGAACCTGGATCTCTTTCCTAACCGGGGAAGGTGCTTTATCCAACTAAGCTACAGCGACATTATTTTTAGCGACAATTTTCGACTATATATGTTACCTTTTTGATATTAATACATTTAATCGTTCCATCATTTGACAGAGCCATCTACCTTATTTTTACAGAATCTCAAATACCTTTGAGTAAACTGATAGCAGACGCCAGAATTATCAATTCATTTTTATTAAATATTTTTTAAAATATCACAGACCTATGTTCTGAATAATTACAACTTCACAATAAGAATGTGTTCTCCTAAATAACATAATATTAAACAATTATATATATATTTTTTAATCTACATCACGTTTTACTTGGATATCAAACATAAGTGATTAAATTACAAGAATACATTAAATTGTATCTTGATATATAAATACTTAAAAAACATTTAAACTGTGTAGTAGTCAAGTGTATTATGATATGATATTATGTATTACAGTATATATATATATATATAATATTGAAATATATTGGAAACTAAATATTTTATGGTTTAATAAAACGTACGGCGGCTGATAGAGATAGAATTTCTGTCACATTTTCATAGCTTCAATGTTTTCATCTGAGCTTCGGTCACAGTGATGTGTAGATCTTTGTATGTCATATATACTCGTACAACTCTTTCATTTTTGAGATGTCAAATGGTGAATAAAAATTATGCGCAATCTTCTTCAGTACCCTTCCATAATATTAATCTTGAGACCTTAACAACCTTTTCGGATTCCTTCAAAAAATTAAGCCTCAATCTAAATACAGCAAATACCAAAGTTCTGCGTCAACCTGCAGTTTGAACACAAACGAGCCTCTGTAATATTAGTGTTATGGGACACCCTATCGAGAGTGTATAATACTTCTCATTCTAGGTAGTTATATATCATAAGAGGCTAACATTGACATAGAAATCTAGAACAGAATTCCACGTGTAAGCTGCGTATTTAGAAAATTGCTTTCACTTGTGTTTGATAACGACGAGCTGCTCAAAAGCATCAGATTAGTCTATTGTGTTGTATTGTCCGCACTGCTATATGGTTGCAAATCATAGGTGCTATATAGCTGCAACCAAAAGACTCTCGAGAAGTATCTTCTTCCTAAACAAGTTGTCCGAGACACGGTGGACCGAGAAAAAGATTAAAAGATACCCTGAAAGAAGAAAATATAGACCCGTCACTTCATAGAATGTTTTCACTGTTAATTGGTGTAATGCTCCATTTTGTAATGGCATACTGTCTACATGATAGCTATCAAGTATCAATTTCCATGAAACGCCGCTAGTAAAATGGTTGCGATCTCAAAGGGCCTCTTGTTGGAACACCTATTATTATATTCTGCCTATTACATGCAGTGTTAGTAGCTAGGTAATTAGGAGGTCCGATGTATGCATGGAGAGTGAACTGAGAGATGAATGTTACTAAATAAATATGTACGTTGGAGACCTGAACGCGCCTTACAGTACCTGGCTGTCAATCCAGGCACTTGACAATCATGCCTTGACCCACAGAAATGCAGATGTCGAGACGGGCACCTCATCGAAGCTAGCGAAAGTCAGCCATTTCTCCGCAGCCCGTCTTTCCAGTAACAGCTCAAGCGAGCATCTCCCGTTACGAAGTTTACGTTTACAAATTAACTTTATACTCGTGTAATTTTAGTTGTGAACCTACAATAGTCCTATTTTAATTTAATACTTTGATTTATTTGAAACATATATTTACTCGCACGATTCACATTCATATACATTAACACGCGGGAAACTTGAAAAGCCTTCAGTCTTACCATGTACAAAACCTTCTGATCCGGCTTGCATGACCTTCAAACGTCAGTCACTCCATCAGAGTGACTCTACAACAAAGATCACACATTCGACTCATATCACGAGATAAACCTCGCCTTTACATGTAGGTACATACTTAACAATTAATTATTATTATATTAAAAATTGAAACTCTTCCAATAAATAATAAAGAAAGAAGGCTGCGATTGCTTTTAATTCAAAGCTATAAGGAGCAAGATAGGGAGTCGGAATGTTACATCTGGACCGATAGGAAGTTGGAATGTTGCGTCTGGAGCGATAGAAAGTCGGAATGTTGCGTATGGACCGATAGGAAGTTGGAATGTTGTCTCTGGACCGATAGGAAGTTGGAATGTTGCGTCTTAGGAATCCATCATCCCTTAGCAGGATACAACGTAATGTGATTGGATAATATTATAAGAGAGTTATCAGGAAAATAATGGATATTGTATGAAGTATAGACAACACTGGAAGAAAAACCTGGGAAAAATAAGATCTTTATACAGCCAGATAGAGCAATTATAATATACTGCTGGTTTAAAATAAATTTGAAAATATTTTCAAAAAAATGCGTTACATAAGTGTGTTGCTTATTTTTTTCAATGCGTCATTTTAATTAATGTTAGAAAAATAAAATACATTTGTGAATCTCCAGAGTACCGAAATCGCGTTAAGTGCCAACATCGTTCGCTCCATTAGCCGCGTCATTTACTTCGGGCAGGACGAGAAACGTGTTGAATATTTAACCAGCAGACTTTTTACTCCGGTTAAACTTTTATCGGAGGTGAGCTGGGCGAAAGGTGGAAACAAAAAAAGTCGTGAATGAGACGGAAAAGAGAACAATGTAAAGTAGTGTTGATCAATAAATAATAAACCCGGATACAAAGGAGCGGGACAAAGGAGAAAAGAGGATACTGTCGCAGTGTCCCTCGAGACGCCTCCTCCAAATCACACTGTAATAGAGAAAAATTTCCAGAAAGAACTCATCCAGACCTTGAGGGCGAAATTAAAAATTTGAATCGAGATATTTGCGACATTAAACTTAACCATATTTTTCCAATCATTTTAATAGACCACATTCACATTGACTTACAGAAAACTAACTGAAAACCTGTAATTTTTAAAAACATTCAGTATTCCATTAAAATCTTTCTCCTTCTGGGTAGATGTGCTCATGATTGAGCGCTTGCATCCACTCTTCGCGATCTCAGGCCTTGATTAATACGACGCGACAGTTCGAGATACGACCGTGGTCTCTGCTCATCTTACTGGAGATTGATCTCTCGCCCTCCGTTTTTGTGTTCACCAATTTTTCCAGTTTATCTCTATCTCTTCTAGCAATATGCCCAAAGTATGAAATAATTATTTTTCTGCATGTTGTGAAAGATCTTTCTTTAACGCTGAGTTCCCGAAACGGGTTACGAACCTGGGACCCAATAAATAATAAAATAATATAACAATAATAACCTAGGCAAATTAAATAAATATAACTATGTAATATTATCAAAATATGTATTTTTAGAAATATATATAATATAACAAATACAAATTAAATTAATCAACTAGAATATTTAGTTACTCTCGGGATACGAATATGGACCTCTTCCTATCTCCCATTATTATTTTGATAGATATATTTTTCTAGTTGATTAATTTAATTTTTATTAAATACCACAGAACTGATAATTTAGCTTTGCAACATAAATGTATTTTCCTTAAGATATTATATTTTTTGTCATTTAATATTTGTAATGAATTTAAATAAATTAGCGTTTTCACTTTCTGAAATAGTAAAAACGTAAATCAAAGAATATAGTAAGTTAAATCTTTATAAAAAGAGAAGCAAATGCATATTCTGATATATGAAACAAGAATAGATACGTAAATTGACTTTTATAATTGATTTGATTTAATTATTTACACAAAATAATTTAATCAAACCAAACTGTATTGTTCCATAAAATACACAAATATCAAAGATTCTGATATACGAGGCGTATTTCAAGAGTAAAACAGGATACATAACACCTTTCTGGGAAACCGGAAATAAAACAAATTTAAACAAACTTTCAAGGACAACAAAATATATTCATGTAAATGGTTTACAACTTGAATTACCCAACGCTAACTGATTCAGTCTTCAAAACAACATGCCGACTTAATATCAATAGCACAATAGAGCTCAAACTATACATTATACAAGGTAGCTAATAGTGAAACAAAACACAAGGACATTGAATTACCTAAAATACAATAAACACATTAACAAAAAAACAAAAATACCAAGAAACTAACAAAACATTTTAATATCATTTGTATTCTGTAAGTAATATTGATGATTTTATTTGAATTTAAATTCTTTTAATACTTAAGAATAATATTAAAAATGATTATTTTTTGGCTAAAGATATGGTTTAACGGCCTCGTATTCAATACTGCGTTTTTTATTTATTAAAATGATTAAAAGTAAACAATTTTGTCAATGATAGGTACATGGTTTTGAGTTGCTATATAAAAAATGAACAGTTTTTTTTGTAAAATATAACAGGTATGATTCAAAATTATTTTAGGTATTTAAACCATAATTCAGTGAAAATTTTTAAATTTTAATTTGAAAAAATATCAGTTCCATGGTTTAGTTTACATTTCGAAATTACAGCTAGAATATAAATAAGATAATCGATCAATTGTTTACTTACATAAGCGTTTGTTCCTTTTTCCAATTTTTTCCAATTCCTTAGAGTCTACGATACTCTGAGTACTCTACATGCGGCTAGACCGCCTAATCTACAACTACAAGTGCATCAGCGCTAATCACTTTGACACTTTTACAAACTACCTTATTATTATAAACATCATAAGTGTTTTATATTAATACATGAATTGGAAGGGTAAAAAATTACTGATAAAAAACCCTCTAAACAATTTACTGGAAGTTAAGTATTTCAAATTAATTAGGCGCGACACTTTATGTACAGTGCCGCCTTATTCTAGCATAATCCTTAAATATTTAAACTAAAATAAATACTACTAGACTTAAAAATATATTGTTTTTATTATTTTACATATCATCAATTGGAGAGTTCTCTCGACGCTGTCCGCTTCTGTGTGCAGCTCAGTCCGGAGGATCGAGCGCGTTGCTTCGCCGCAGGAAATAGTGCCTGGGCAATCTATATTTGTATCTGAAAGGCATTAAGCTGATGTTGTGCTCGTACGAGCCGAGGTTCCGGATGAGAGGATTATCTTGAGAAGGATGGGAGCAAGATTTGTGGAAGCTTGCTGATAATTTATCAAAGCATTGTGTGATAGTGTTCACCTTGTGCCGGTGGTGTAGTCGCGTCAAATTTGTTTTGGGTGAGGTGTTGTGGATGATTTTAAGCGATTTGTTTTGTATGACTTGGAGTTGCGTGTATTTCGATTTGTGTATGCTGCTGAAGGCAGGCGCTGCGTAGGTGATAGTAGGCAGAACCATACTGTGGTATAATATTGACTTGTTGTGAGTGGATAGCGGGCCAGTCCTGTTGAAGATCGGACGGAGCGCACCAATTGCTTGGTTCGCTTTCTGGCGTGTGTTCGTCACGTGACGTGTCCAATTCAAGCGACGGTCGAGTGTCAGTCCGAGGTATTTCACCTCGGTCAGCCACTCAACCTCACTTTCATTGATTAAGATTTTCACCCTCGGCGTCGCCTTCATGATGCGGTTCGTTAATAGAATAGTCTCGGTCTTGTCCTCGTTCAGTTTCAGCTTCCACTGGCGGTAATACACCACCATTAGGGTTAACGCCCTCTGGAGCTGTCTGGCGGCCAAGTCCGGGCACCTGGAAGTGGCAAATAGCGCGGTGTCGTCAGCGAAGACGGCGCGCGAGCAGTTCTGTAATGTAGGAGTATCAAAAGTATAAATGTTAAACAAATGGGGACCGAGCAGACTGCCTTGAGGCACACCCATGGGTATGTCTCGGTCGGATGAAAACTCTCCTCTCACCGAGACCGTAAAGGTACGGCCCGTCAGATATGAATTTATGATCTCGATCAGGTACCGTGGCACTCCGATCGCGATCAGCTTGAAAATTAATCCGTCAATCCAAACGGTGTCGAATGCCTTCGCGAGGTCCAAGAGCGCCATCGCTGTGCTCTTGTTCCAATTGAAGCCGATCGACACTTGCTCGACCACCCGGACCAGCTGTTGGGTCGTACTGTGTCCAGTTCTAAATCCGAACTGGTCGTCGGGAATAGTGCCTTTGCTTGAAGTATACGACACCAGACCGGTGAGTATTACTTTTTCTAATATTTTACTCAGAGTAGTGAGGAGGCTGATCGGTCGGTAGTTGAGAGGGCAAGAGCGGTCCTTCTTTGCTTTCGCAAAAGGAAGGACATTGGCCTTTTTCCACTGATCGGGAAAGTATCCCAGCAGTAATGAAGCGTTAAAATTTTTTGTCAAATGCACTATGGCCCTCTGAGGGAGGTGCTTCAATAGAATAGTCATCGGTATCGTTTTCAGAGGGCGGTGCCGCTCTAAAATCCCGGAGCGCGTCGGATACGAGCTTCTCAGTATCGGCGTCACCGATTCCGTCGGTGACCTTGTAGGTATTCTCAAAGCCGTCCGCCAAGGCGTCGGCTTTTTCTGAATCAGAAAGCGCGGGCTGAGAGCGCCCCGGTACGATAAGTGGTGGGATGACGGTTTTCTTTCGTCTGATGGCCTGGGCCATTCTCCAGAGAGAATTGTCCGCAGTAGTCAGCGAATTTAATTTTTTCTCCCAGAAAGTGTTGCGCAGTTGTTTGATTTTAAATTTAATTTCTTTCATCTGATGGCTGTAAAGTGTTTTGTGGTCGGGGTTTGTTCCTTTTTCATGAAACAAACGCTTATTTAAATGTTAAATAAAACTTGAAAATAGTAAGAATGTTGTGATGGCAATTAGGTACCTTAACCAAAAATACGACAACCAATAATATAAGATTACTGTTGAGTCTTCGTTCTAGATGTAGAAGCGTAGGTCATCTCCTAGATGGACCCAGAAAGTGTTGCAGGAAGCAGCTTGAAGCGGAGGTCAGATGATGGAGAGAAGTGGGACACGTAAGAGAGCCCTTTATCTTACAATGGATATACAGTTTATGTATGAAGCGACCTTGTGGTGAAAGTTTTTACTGGCGTGGTACTAATTATCCGATATTATTATTATTATGAGGCATACCAGCTATCAGTAGCGTAAATAAAAAATATTGGCCTCAGTGCAAAATGGAAAGACCCCATAAATATGTGTTGTATACGATATCAGAATATAATACTACGCAATTTTATCCGTTAAGTAGTAAAAACAAAATTGGTCTCTTATCTCCTATAATAAACACTTTCATGACAAAAATTAATAAAAGCTGGATTTAGGTCCATAGGAGTATGTATATGCATCTGCAAATGAAAAAATCATTGTTTCGCTTTACGGCGATTTTCGTATTACGGAGATGGACCTGGTTCTAGTATTTAACCAGATATTTTGGTATAATATCGATAATTTTTCACGTATTTTAATAATAACCAAGACTTATATCATTTTAGAATTCCATTTCTTACTGTGGTGTACTTTAAAAATTCAACATTAGCGCTGGGGAAAGTATCGATGCCAAATAGGGCACGAACTTTTGAGCTGGCGGCATTGGTGTAACTACGCCACTGTAAGCTGTTGAAGATTCAAATAATCAATAATACAAGTTTCAACATAAATGATGATGTGCTTTCTGGGGGCTTGTATTACCCTCATATGCATTTCGATTTGTTCCATTTAAGTTCACACACAAAGGAGCGGGGATGCAGAATAAAGCTGATCTTACGCAGGATGCTCCACCACATCCTCGTTAGTATCGCGCCGTGCATTGTTATGTTAAGCATTTCTCAAGATATTCAACACTTGATATGTTCAGATACTTTGTGTAGCATAACGTACATATTATCGTTGCGTATAAAATATTCATATTAATTCTCAGTTCCGTTGTTAAGCATTTCTCAAGATATTCAGCACTTGATGTGTTCAGATACTTTGTGTAGCATAACGTACATATTATCGTTGCGTATAAAATATTCATATTAATTCTCACTTCCGTTGTTAAGCATTTTTCAAGATATTCAACACTTGATGTGTTCAGATACTTTGTGTAGCATAACGTACATATTATCGTTGCGTATAAAATATTCATATTAATTCTCACTTCCGTTGTTAAGCATTTTTCAAGATATTCAACACTTGATGTGTTCAGATACTTTGTGTAGCATAACGTACATATTATCGTTGCGTATAAAATATTCATATTAATTCTCAGTTCCGTTGTTAAGCATTTCTCAAGATATTCAGCACTTGATGTGTTCAGATACTTTGTGTACCATAACGTACATATTATCGTTGCGTATAAAATATTCATATTAATTCTCACTTCCGTTGTTAAGCATTTTTCAAGATATTCAACACTTGATATGTTCAGATACTTTGTGTAGCATAACGTACATATTATCGTTGCGTATAAAATATTCATATTAATTCTCACTTCCGTTGTTAAGCATTTTTCAAGATATTCAACACTTGATGTGTTCAGATACTTTGTGTAGCATAACGTACATATTATCGTTGCGTATAAAATATTCATATTAATTCTCAGTTCCGTTGTTAAGCATTTTTCAAGATATTCAACACTTGGTGTATTCAGATACTTTGTGTAGCATAACGTAAATATTATCGTTGAGTATAAAATATTCATATTAATTCTCACTTCCGTTGTTAAGCATTTTTCAAGATATTCAACACTTGATGTGTTCAGATACTTTGTGTAGCATAACGTACATATTATCGTTGCGTATAAAATATTCATATTAATTCTCAGTTCCGTTGTTAAGCATTTATCAAGATATTCAGCACTTGATGTGTTCAGATACTTTGTGTAGCATAACGTACATATTATCGTTGCGTATAAAATATTCATATTAATTCTCACTTCCGTTGTTAAGCATTTCTCAAGATATTCAACACTTGATATGTTCAGATACTTTGTGTAGCATAACGTACATATTATCGTTGCGTATAAAATATTCATATTAATTCTCAGTTCCGTTGTTAAGCATTTTTCAAGATATTCAACACTTGATGTGTTCAGATACTTTGTGTAGCATAACGTACATATTATCGTTGCGTATAAAATATTCATATTAATTCTCACTTCCGTTGTTAAGCATTTTTCAAGATATTCAACACTTGATGTGTTCAGATACTTTGTGTAGCATAACGTACATATTATCGTTGCGTATAAAATATTCATATTAATTCTCAGTTCCGTTGTTAAGCATTTCTCAAGATATTCAGCACTTGATGTGTTCAGATACTTTGTGTAGCATAACGTACATATTATCGTTGCGTATAAAATATTCATATTAATTCTCAGTTCCGTTGTTAAGCATTTTTCAAGATATTCAACACTTGATGTGTTCAGATACTTTGTGTAACATAACGTACATATTATCGTTGCGTATAAAATATTCATATTAATTCTCAGTTCCGTTGTTAAGCATTTTTCAAGATATTCAACACTTGATGTGTTCAGATACTTTGTGTAACATAACGTACATATTATCGTTGCGCATAAAATATTTATATTAATTCTCAGTTCCACACAACTCACAATTCAACTTCATACCTATAAAGTAAAGTTTAGTTGCGGTTAGATTTTATTGTACTTAATAAATAATTTCTTTATTATTCATATGACAAAGCAAACTCTGATAATGTTTCGATGTGTGAATAATATATAAAATTTTAGGACAACAGGAATATAATAATATATTCCAGATATTAAAATGTTTTTTTTAAATTTTACATTATTGATAAAAAAATACAGAAAGCTGGTCATTTTTTGGAGAGGTAAGCGATTCACTAAAATATGTAACGTTAGTTTTGTAACTCATATATTAAATAAAATTGTAAAAATTTCCAAATAATTAAAAATAAATATATATACATATTAAATCATTCTCTCAATGTTAAGGCGTATTTTTTACATTAAGACAGGCGCTTTCAATAATAATTCAAATTATCGCGATTTTTAGGAAAATGTGGGTTTTTATTATTCATTTATATCAGAAGTTATACACTAGAATTCACTTTTCTTAATCTATTACTTAGATAGTACTTTTATACTAATTTAAAACTAATTAACTGAATAAATATATTAGTGAGGGTTAAAACGTTATTTAAATCGTTACTGTGACTGTGATTGAGTTCGATTGTAACTGAATACTCGCAATTCTTTGAGAAATCCCTGGTACACTATGTTAGGTTATTTCTTCTTTCTGCCTCGGCTTCATGTTCAGGGGAGAGGCATCTAGCCTAACTGGTTCTTTTTTAAATATTGACTAGTCAAATCAAATGGTTATGAAATGAAAGAATATTTTTATATAAGAAAATTTATTATCTGTATTTTTTGATACTTGCATGTGTTAAATGTGAAAAATAAGCAATTTGCTTGAACACGTATTAATAAGGCTATTCTGACATAAATATATTGAAATTAACATTGAATATGTGTGTTCATCATGCCAGCATAAAGTTCTCTACCAAATTATCTATGTTGAAGCTTGTCTGATGTAGATTATGCAGGTCCCTCATGTAAGGGATTACCTCTTAGGATGGTCCTGGATCCTGGACGTGAAGTGTGGTCAGCTCCTTGTGGTGCCAGCGTAGGGTGACGGAGTTCAGGCTTGTAGTTGATTGACCACAAGACGATGCCCAATTATCCAGGCAAACCGGGACTCTGGACGCGATGTTCTTTTAAAATAGCGACAGTCTGTTCTCGCTACACCAAATAATATTGATCAACTTTTTATAGGTCCACCGGGACCCTTTTTAATACTTTCACATCAACGATTAAACGCAGAGTACATCACAGTCTAAGCTTAAACTTGAGGCGCACAGTTTAAATTTTCCCCGGAATCACAATGTATAAAGCGCTTGCTTGATATTTCAGAGACGATATTGATTTTATTTTCTAATTGAAAATAAAATCCCGTCTTTGTGGAGCGAGTTCTCTCGGCCGAGATGTTGGGAAAACTGCTCCGCCTAAGGTGATGCATCCCTTATGGTGCATTTGCCGACTTGACTTTGGTCACGTACGCCAGTCTTTCTTCCTTATTGCAGTACCCACGCTGTGTCGATGCACCTGCGTCCAACAATTCCAAGTTTTATTAGCCTCCGTCCCTTACTTCGACTAAGTGTTTTTGTATCCTTGAACAAAACATTGTTTTGGGTAATTTAGCATTCTAACAACTAGAAAGAAAACCTCCAATGTTTAAATCTTATTTACCATCTCCAATATGTATTTTGTAAGTTATATACAAACATAATAAAAAAAAATGTTTGTATATAAGATTTCGATATAGTGCTTATAAAATTTAATATCTAAATATTTATGAAAAATATACATATATATTTTTTGATAATTTTAATAGCTACACTTCAAGTAATCAAATATCATGTAAATAAAAAATAAAAACGTTTAGTAGGTACATACCTATTTCATATGTGTTATACAAAAATACCTCATTTTATTTTGGAAGGGTTTGAACGTGCATATATAAACAAACTAAATAGAGTTGTATCACAAAAAAATCTCAATGCTTTGATAAATCTTACAAAAAATAGCGTGTATCTCGAGTATTCAATCTTTGAGTATAAAGATTTGAATAACAAATCCCCTGGCTACCAAAATTCCCAGCAACCTGTTAAAATATGACGGAGAAAAACGTCTAAGAGTACTCCATACAGCCATCTAAAAGGTACACAGAGACAATCCCAACTGATTGGGAACTCAGAGTCATTTGCCCGCTCATAAGAAGGGTGCCGTCTTGGAAAGCGGAACCCACGGTGGGTAAGTCTCATAAATATTTCAGACATATTTATAATAAGAAGAAATTGATTTTTCTTTATTAACCCTGCTACAAATTTCTTTTCTGTTTGTTAGAAGATGTCAAAAAATAGGCATGTACATAATCTGTCAGCAATCGTAAAGTATGCATATATTATGCGAACATAAAATATTAATAAATAAAAAATATACGTCAGACGCGTTAACGAATCTGTTTCAATCACACGCTACCAAATAAATAGACATAAACTAACGTAAATTCCTTGTTCTAAAATTTTTATTTTAGTGGCAAACACGTGATTATTTTGGTGCCACTAACGCAATCTAAGAGATCCGCGACTTATTTTAAAATATGACTCCAATGGAATGAAAATTTTAACGCTGACAATATAATATGCATTAAGGGCGAGCATTCATTTTTCCAGTTTGAAATTCGAGAAATTATACATGAATTAGATATTCTTTCAAGGTGACACTAATAGTTAAATTATTATAAGTATCAGTACAAATAATTAATGACGTTATTTGTCACATAAATCATACGAGAGAGGAAGGTTTGAATAGAAAGAGACGACAATAAAATTGTTGATTTTCTCGCATTCGATACAAGTAACTCGTGTTATTAGTATTTTCCATCTATTTTCATATTGATATATGGAATTCAATAGAATGAAATAAAATGTGTGTTGTCATTTGAATTAATCAATCGAAAATTAAATCATTTATTGGATACCTAAGTCGTATGTATGAATATGTTTTGAAATCAGATAAACTACATACATTTATTTAAATGGTCGCTTAAATCAAGTTAGCAATTTTTATGACGGCTTCAATTTATTATTTTGTTTAATATTATCGGTTTAAAACGTTGCCATTTTGGTGATATGTCTGTTTCATATTTATAAACTATTTATGAAACAGATAGGTTTGTTTAAAATGCAACAGTGTTGTATATAAACGAAATATTTAATTCCGACTTACATAAAAATAACATACATAAAATGTTTACTTTGTTCAAGAAAACGTTGTTTTCCCTTAAAATTAGTAAAAAGACGTCTAATTTATGAAATTTGCTTCATTTGTAATAAGGTTGTGAATAAGTTCAATATTAATTCATAATGTGAATAGAAAATGCGTGAAAAACATATATTATCGGAATTTTTAAACGAAAATAATGACAGCGCGGACTCGACTACCGTCACGGCCGGATTGAGCGGCGTATTGAAATTTGATCGACAATTAAAATTATCGTATTTTATAAGACTCAAAATATATAAGCTGATTATTATGTTTTTGATATAATTAATATTTTAAATAGTAGCTGAAGCCTCGAAATATGTGAGTAAATAAAATATAATATTTAAAAACGTGTGTTTTCAATAAAACAAAGTATTTTAAAACGTCAAATATTGGTAATATGTCTAGCAAATTGAATGATTTATAGCACTATTCATTTTTAACATTTTATCTCAATTGAGATTTGTCTCCGTAATCTTAGAGTAAAGATTATGAGACAATATATTTCGTTTATACAATACTTTACCAAAATTAAAATAATTTTGCAGCATACGGAAAATGCATCTAACGGTTTTTCTTATAATGCTTGTATTGTCTTGATTGTGGCAAAAAACATTCAGTTTATTAGTTTTAAATGAGTATAAAAGTACTATCTACTTAGATAGATTAAAAAAGTGAATTCCAGTGTATAACTTCTAATATAAATGAAAAATAAAAACCCACATTTTCTTAAAAATCGCGAAAATTTTAATTATTATTGAAGGCGCCTTGTTAATGTAAAAAATACGTACTATTAAAATGAGCAATATTAACTTTGTGGTTGAAATTCATATTTTTATTTATTATCTTTGTTTTATTAACCACTAAATTGAGTTTAAATACATCTACCGGTTTCGAAAAATACCATTTTATAAACAATGATATATGTTTTAGTTAGTTATGACATCCTGAAGAAGAATATGGTATTTTTCGAAACCGGTAGATGTATTTAAACTCAATTTAGTTGTTAATAAAACAAAGACAATAAATAAAAAATACGCCTTGAAATTGAGAGAAAGATTTAATTTTAGAAGAGTAAATACTTTTACTGTTGCATGGGTGTGTCATAATCTATTGGATTTGTGTTTGGTTGGATAAATGTGTATGGAATGCCCATAGTCCCGCAAATAATGTTCCTAACACCTCTCCTATACATATATATACACTTCACATTATGCCTATTCATCTACTAGCGTGTGGTTTTGATGTATTTTTAAAAATTAAAAATAAACAAATTAATTATATTTTCATTACGCTAATTTAATGAATTCAAATCCTGTGATGTTAGATTTTATTTTTAAAATTTTTATGATGTGCGAAAATATTTATAGACCTCGCGAACGAAATCACAAGCCGACCTCGACGTTCTGTCAATCAGAGTAATTTCCAAACATTCAGAGTGACGAGCAGGAATAATAACGAGAGTAGCGGATTGACATTATTGGAAGCGTTTCATTAGGGGGCGCTCGCGCTCGCGGACGGAATCGAACCGAAGGAAGGCGTAAAGTTTGAAGGGCTGTCAAATTTAGTGCCGGAATAAAAGTGGCAGCCTTTCTGCACGGACAGAGCCGTCTAGGGGATGGCAGATCTGAAATAGTTCATATATTCTGTTTCAAATATATATACTCGAGTATAATGTATTTCTTCGCTTTTATGTGAAAGTAAATCAAAAATACTGGTTACAATTAAAGAAGGCTATCACAACTATTCCAACTCAGATAAAATTAATATGTAAATCTCTTGAATATATAGTGACTTTTCATCCTAAGTTAACGTGTATTAGGTAGAAGAAATAAAATTATATATAAATATATTTACCTTGTTTAAGTACCGTTATCGCAATTGTTTACAATTGACTTCCAACGTTCGTTATTCGTCCTTTTCCACATCCAAAGAAATCCGGTGGTTAGGAGGTAAAAAAGTTAGCCAATCTTATAGAAAGAGCAACATTATTATTAAAAATCATTCTTCGAAGAGTGACTATTGACAGCGAGATCATAAAAATACGGCGGATGTGGAATAATGGGCCCTTTTATATTGTTAGCAATATACGGAAGAGTAAGGTCAATTACTTCAATTTCCTAAATTCACACATACATAATCATATGGAAAGACAAAACTATAAATAAATATATTAATTAGAAATATATACATATAAACTCAATTTTATCGAAAAAATTTTTTGTTGTGCCACCGGGATTCGAACCTGGATCTCTTTCTTAACCGGGGAAGGTGCATTATCCAACTATGCTACAGCGACAATATTTTTAGCGACAAATTTTCGAAACTATATGTAACCTTTTTGATATTAATACATTTAATCGTTCCATTATTTGAAAGAGCTCTCTACCTTATTTTTACATAATCTCAAATACCTTTGAGTAATCTGATAGTGGACGCCAGAATTATCAATTCATTTTTATAAAATTTTGAACACATTGATACAACTTTATTATTAATAGAACACAATCGTATTGTGTAGTTGTAATTATTCAGAACATAGGTCTGTGATATTTTAAATATGAATTAAATATATTAATTAGAAAGATAAACATATAAAATCAATTTTATGGAAAAATAATATTGTTGCGCCAATATTTTTTAAATAATATTCGATAAAATTGATTTTATATGTATATCTTTCTAATTAATATATTTAATTCATATTTAAAATATCACAGAACTATGTTTTGAATAATTACAACTTCACAATAAGAATGCGTTCTCCTAATAAAACTATAAATGGAAATTACAAGCACATGTAGATATTAAATACATTTAAAAGTTTTCAAAACATCAAAAATAACTCTAAAAAATAAAATTATTAAACATGTACACATCATTTTACTTCTATGATTTTACCAAAATTACAATTACTTATTTTTATCTGATTATTAACCATTTCTAATATTTTTCTTCTTATAGAAATTCTATTAATAATTTAGCATATTATGCCCACTTGAGTCTATTACTTAGATCAATCGGTTTTATTAAGACAGTATAAAAAACTAAATCTAAACCTATAATATTATAAATGTATATCTCTATAATTAATACATTTAAAATATCACAGACCGTCTGTTCTGAATAATTACAACTGCACAATAAGAATGTGTTCTCCTTAGTAATAAAATATTATATTTTGCTTCAATTGATTATATAAGTGAATTTTTAAAAAAAAAGTATTATTAATGTTGTTCATAAATGTCGGTAAAAAATACATATTAGTATGAAATGTCGTGAGAGTTGTGGGAAAATGACCTGAATGATCTATGTTTCTGAACGGTTTGTATTAAATGATAAACTCAAGCGGATACTTGAATATATACAGATATATATTACAGCGGTTTCTACTTGCCAGGATATACAAAAAAATCTGGAAGCATGTTTACATTATCATTTTTAAGCACTTGGTCAAAAAAACTGACGTTAATATAGAAAAAATAAAAAATTTATGCTGTGTTTGAATATACACTAGACACATTAGCGTGCAAATACTGTGAATAAAACGGGTAAAAAATATTATAAAGACACTGAACAATTGCGTAAAGTTGATATGCGCACATCACGTGACTTGTGCGCTCCAACTCGGTAAATAATAATAATAAATTGAAAAGCAGCTTAAACGTAAAACGAGGTAGTAAATAACATATGTTATTTATTAAAGTGTATAATCAAAAAGTTACTCAAGTAATAAGTGTAATTAATAAATAGCTTATTATAAGATTTTTATGTACAATTTCACATAAACCTTGTTTTATACTTTTAAAATCAGCAATGTTATCTTTGTGGTTAAGATTCATATTTTTATTTATTATCTTTGTTTTATTAACCACTAAAATTAGTTTAAATACATCTACCGGTTTCGAAAAATACCATTTTCTTCTTCAGGATGTCATAACTAACTAAAACATATATTGTTTCTTTGGCAGAATCTATTTTTTAGAAAATCTATTTTTAAAAAATTTTTTTTTTTTTTTTCATTCATTACTTAATATAAATTTACTCGAATAATTTTTAAGAAAAAATTTTAGAATGGGACTCGTAGTAAATTTAGTTGGTTGTTTATAATTTTTTGATTAGTTTTACACGCTTTATTTATCTCCAACGATTCCAAATTATTTAATTTGTGACCAACACCGTTTATATGCAAAATTGACAATCCCAATTTTTTATCAAAATCATGACCATTTTCTATCAAATGATTAGCAAATTCTGAAAACCCACTATTGTTCAAACATATCAAATGCTCCCTTACTCTTATATTAAAATTTCTACCCGTTTTACCAATATAAAATGCAGCACAATCCTTGCAACTAAGTTTATAGACACCAGAATTGTTAAACTTATCATCTTTGTCTTTAGAATTTATGAGTAAATTTCCTATACTATTATTTGTATAAAATACCGGTCTAATGTTTCGTGGTAGGTGTTTAGATATTTGATTCGAAAAGTTATTTATGTATAAAATCGTACGACAATAATCATTACTATCATTATGTTTTATCTGTGATTTATATAAAAATTGATTAAATGTTTTAGTTAGTTATGACATCCTGAAGAAGAAAATGGTATTTTTCGAAACCGGTAGATGTATTTAAACTCATTTTAGTGGTTAATTAAACAAAGATAATAAATAAAAATATAAACCTTTTTTGTTTATTTTACATGTAATTATGTTGAAGTTTCATTGTAAAAATGTGATTTTTATAATAAAAAGAAGTTGTGCCTACACAGCACATGAAAATTATGGAAGACAACCACAGCTGGGTAAAGTCTTGGATCTTTTAGTATTATTTTTATTATCTTTAGAATAATGATTAATGATTTAAGTTCTGTGGAATGGGTTCTTCCTAAACTCATTATCTCGCATTGTGTGAGATGAAAAATGTACTTCGTTGTAACTTCATAGAACTAGCATATAAAATACACAGATGGCGTGTATGGATTTTGTCACGTACAAGTAAAATGGTCACCTGATCGCATAAATATATTTGTATATCATGCAATATCATTTATCAAAGTCACATTCATTTTCATGTCTAACCAATACAATTTAAAAATATAATCATAGATGAGTACAGTAGAAATGGTAGTTGACTATTTTTATTGTAATGATTATATTATTAATAATCATGAAAATTAGACGCCCGCTGAAGACTTGGCATGACCATGGTCCTGTTAGAAGCCTCAATAATGACCGAGTTTGTATGAGAAGATGTATGAATGTGGATGAGGCGAGTGTGGCGCTCTATCCTCTCTGCCTACCCCCGCGGGAAAACGGCGTGATGGTAAGTAATTAAATCATGAAAATTTTAGCCATTGACAAAAATAAATAGTTTAATTTTAATTAATTAAATCACATACTACGTTACGTTTTTTCAGAACATAGTTCTATGATAATTAAAAGAGAAGAAAAAAGATTTAGAAAAATTATCTCCGGGTCCCGAACCCACAATCTTTTATTGCCGGTATAACTGATTAACAGTTAAAAAAATATGTAGATAAAATTTGTCGTCTTATGCGTATATAGGACATCATAAATAAATCGGTTAATGCTCTCTCTCAGCATTATAAAATTCCGGGGCTTAGTTTCGTTGGAGATTTTATCTTTACGATACATAGATTTTTCTGTTTTATACCTATAAATTGATTTTAATATTGTTTATCATTTTACCCTATCATATGCGCGTTAGACGGGATATTCTTGCAGAGTTGACTTCTTTAACCATTAGCTTCCTTAATGTAACCGCAAGGCAGCAGCAGCTCTGCTTTGTTGGCGACACGATTCGGGTTCATCAACACGTGGCATTTTATACGATTAAAATATAGCCTGATAGCGTACAATGACATACAACTGTCTTCCTGGCAGCTCCTGTTACCAACTTCACTCTGAACGTAAAACGTTACCGGATGTTAGTTAAAGGCATTTCCAAGACTCAGTAAGTGCTGTAAGGGCTGTTTGTAAGAGGCTGGTTTAAATGTTAGTTTGCATAATCGCTCGCAGACAATGCAAGTTCTCATGAATAAGAAAAACTTTATCTACACCTCATCGTTTCTTATAAATATCATGTATATGATTATAGATTTTTAGATTTTGTCACATTCCAGAATATTCGAGCAATTCTGTCTGGTGATTTGAATACATTTATATATTATCGTAACGTCCAAATTCTATTTCTATTGACCTTTGGTCTTGGATGTAGATCTTTATACCTGATAGTTGTTAAGATTTACACCAGTATAGGTATATGTAAACTTAAAAGCTGTACACAACAGTACAGCTGTGTACATTCTAAAAAAATGTACGTAACTTTAGGTTCCATTACTTCTCCCTGCATATAATTCAAAAAGAGATATGTCGGTAAATGGAATAGAACAGTAAATATTTTAATGGAACACAAAGGATAAAGGAGCAGCTTGGCCTGCAAGCACATCAATCTCATCCTAGCATTGCGGGAAGTGTTGTCTAAAATAAGTCTCTCGTACTGCAGCTGCCCTCATAAGCTTCTCTATAACGTTTAACAAATGTGAAGAGAAATTGCACAATAAAAATAATGAAGGTTATTAGAAGGAATGAAGAAAGAAGAGGATGATTTTTAGGACTGGACTTGGAAGCAGTAAGAATTGGGAAATCTAAAAGATTAGAGTAGAAGATTTCAGAAGTAAGGAACGCTAGACTTGTAATAATCTCGTTAGACTTTGCATCAGTTCTTTGGACTCGGATAATACCAGGAGCTCTCAATCCTGGTTAGATAAGAGTTGTCAGCTGAATCATACTAGTGATGAGCTCAAAATCACAAACCGATAGTCAATCACTTTTTTGTTTAAAATTATATTGATTTTCTGACGCCGCCGTTTAAATCGATTATCACTTGAATCAGCGCCATCTACAGGATTTTCCGTAATTTGATTAGCGCCATCTGTTGGAATCTGTTTTTTGTTGGTAATGTATATGCTGTTTTGTTCAAATGCTTTTTTAAATTTTGCAGGTATGTGTATGTATGTACAATAATTTTCTACTAACTATTCTGATTATTTATGCTAGAATATGTTTTTTACGCAAGTAAAGTTTTTTTTAAAAATTATTTCGTATAGTGTGATATTCACAGTTTTCAATCACTGATATTATCGAATACCAATCACAATCACACCAGTGAGTCAAGAGTAGCATTTTTTCTCATCATTAGTTCATACTCGTACGTTTGTGTGCTGTCTTCGTTCTGCTGACCAAGTTGCGGTATGTTGATTTATACTATGCAAAATGTATAAGCGTCGACATACTTTTATTTTAAATTTTTAATGAAAACAAATTTACCATTACTGCTTTGAGTAAATCCCGATAGGAGACAACATAATTTAATTAATTAATTCGGTTCGAAAATTTCTCGTTAACTTAATATGTTGACATGGTGTAATGGTCAGCGCACTTCCCCGGATAGGAAGGGTTCCTGGTTCTAATCCCGGTGGCAACAATATATTTTTAGAATAAATTAATTTTATCTGTATATCCTACTAATTGATACATTTAATTTGTATTAAAGATCTATTAATATTTTGTTCAAATAAATATTGTTATTGAAAACCGAACAGATGTCATTACTATTAGATATTTCCTATTTTTTGAACAAACAAGTCCAATTTTACAGAGGCGGTCCTGGATTCAGATTCGTCGCGGTATACATAATATACATCTGTGAATTCTCTTTCTACTGTCAGATGACAATTGAAGCTTACTGCTACTGTCATATGTCAGTCCTTCCGGATGGAAGAATGTCCTATTCGGAAGTAGAAATAAAATTTGGCGCCATTTACCGCTGCAAGTGAGCTCAAAATATGACGGGTTCTGCAGCCGCCACTTAAGCCAATATTATTTCATTCATGCCTCAATGTATTATATACAGCAAGTAACACACAAAAAGGTGTTAAAAGTATTTGAGGAATATTTGGTATTTATTTGATTTTATTTTTATTATCACGAAAGGCGATGCTTTGGAAAATCGTTTAAATAAAACGTGATATCATTAATACTTTAGTCTTAATTTATTTGTTAAAAACGGACATATATTATAATAATAAAATATAAATATATAATGCTATATTAAAGTCTATATCTATCACATAATATTTAAAATACTAATTAAATGTATTAATGATAAAGATATACATATAAAATCAATTTTATCGAAAAATATTGTTATTGCGCTACCGGAATTCGATCCTGGATCTCTTTTTCCAATCCGGGGAAGGTGCATTACCAACTATACTACAGCACTAGTAATTTTGACGACAAATTTTTGAACCTATATGTTATACTTTTTCAAATGAATACATCTGTCGTTCCATTATTTGAAAGCTATATAGATTAAATAAGCCATATAAGATTTTGATAAAATGCTCTCTGATATTTCTGTATATATGTGATATAGATTTGTGTTTTGGCGTTAAAAGTTTATTTTACCTCTACTAATATAGGTTTTATGGTCGATATTTTTAAATTCTTATATCAACTAAGCTTATTACACAATTTTATTAACCCTTCATAGACGAGAATATTTTTTTATTAATAAATAATGTAATACAAATTAAATGTATCAAATAGAAAGATATACAGAAAAAATCAATTTATTGAAAAAATATGTTGGTTTCTACCGGGATTCAAACCAGGATCTTTTCCTATCCGGGGAATTGCTTTACCATTACGCCACATCAACCGTGTAAAATGACGACAATTTTTCAAACCTATATGCTGCAACTTTTTGAAATTGATGCATCTGTTATTCCATTTTTAAAAAGTTTCATATTGCGAAATATACGCTAGGAGATACCCGAAATTTAATTAATAAATTTCTATTAAATTTGTATAAACTTTAATAGGTCTAAAAGTCGTGTGACCATATGAACACGCTAGTCCTTACAGGTCACTTGTGGCAGTGCGCGGAAAAATATTAAGATAAACTATTTTCAATTCATAGCAACATCATTCATAAGCACAGCGAGGTTTTCGGTCAAAATATTACCCGAATCAAACCAATTAGTCATAATCATAAATAATCAGTGGTATTGTTGTCAATTATGCTAAGAAGCTGGCCCCCGATAACATCCAGGTTTTTCCAGTCCCAGGACTCTCCGTTATACTTCAAGCAGGGCACATAAAAACCAACTGAGATGATAGGAAGAAGAGTAGTTTAAAATCGAAACAATTAGTGGAATGCGAAATATATTTATTTTGTATTAAATTTTGCAAAATATATGATATACAAACCCACATCACATTTTTTACATCTGGTTCTTACGAGAGAGGTATTCGGTACCATCTTTTATTGCCTATAGTAGGTCCAACTAAGTGATAATAAATATACAGGTAATGCAGATCTGGAAATATCCTACTTTCTAAATAAATAGAAAAAGCTGACTTTTTAACACTTTTATATCTTGTCAGATTAGTATTGGCAATTTGTTTCTTAAAATCTAAGTTGGGAATATTTTTCACCGCCTTTCGATATAATGTCCAGGCATTGTTTACAGCCACATCAACATACCGAATGAAAATTGGCTACCACCATTTCTTTCCTCATACGGAAATGTGACATCTTCCAACGTCTTCAACTATCCTATCGGTCCCTCCCATATGTTTGTTATAATTATGAGAAATAGTCAGGTCTTTTTTATTGGTACGAATACCTTCTCAGCTGATTTACAGGAGCGACGCCACATGTGGTCGAATTGTTGAATTATCCAATTATACATCCACCGACAAACCAAATTCAATCTGCCTTTTCGTAATATCAAAATAAAAAATATTTAGCATCATTTTCGGATTAAACCATTATTATGGAAGATTTATTCGTATAAGTAAAATAAATAAATTGAAAGTATAAAAAAATATAGTTACGTTTGTGGCTTGTCAAAAAAATTATAAAAGTCGATAATTTGTTCGAAACAGTTGTCGGTCACGTGTCTCGTGAATTACTGTCCTATCATCAATTGTCATAAAAAAATTGCTGTATTTAGGTAAAAGAAGGGTGGTTAGTTTTACAATGACGTTTGCCGTTACTATACGATATCTTTCGTTTTTGAAGGGTTGAAGGTACTTACTGAGAGCTGGATGTTTAGTAAGTAGGTAAAATAATTAGTCAGTTTCTGTAACAACAATTTACGAAAAAAAAACTGATTTTCAATAATGATTGTAAATACAAATGAAATTACATAATCAATTAGAAATCTATCTATCGAAAAAATATTTGGTTCCTATCAGAAAACGAAACCGAGACTTTTCCTATCCGAGATAATGCAACTTTACTATGAAATATGTATTCATTAGAAAAAAATATCATTTTGGATTTTAAAATTTTGTACTTATTTTTTTTGTTAAGATACTGATGAAATAATTGACCATAAAAAACCCACGTTCTGCTGTGAAATCTGCACAGATCAAACACCCTCGACGTCAATTGAAACCCTGTCTGTCATGTGTAACATATTTTCTATCTGCTCAAATCAAATCCATTTCTCTGACTGACAGCCTGACGTATTCAAGATTCTAGGGCACATTTCTTTATTTTGAGAAATATTATTTAATAATTATGTATCAATGTGCAGAGATACTATTATATTTTGTACTTAGTAGTTTAAAAGTTTTTGAATGAAAATCAATTTTGAAATATTTTACCAACATTTTTTTAATTAGAAACCTTTATTATTGATTTGGCTTATTGAAAGACATGGTTTTGGTTTATATTCTCATAATGGGGGTTTCAGGTTCTATTTCCGGTGAGATCACAATATACCTATATGATTTTCTCAAGCTTGGGTATGTTTGTGATGTGTTTTCTCGCAGTAATTGGGACAAAGTGTTAAAAAATGAAAATAAAAAAATATTTTTATTTTTATTCGTTATCCTGTTTGTTGTATTTTTTCAGATTGCGGTTTTCCTAATAAAAATGTCAATGATGCCATTAAAACAATACATTTTGTTATCTGCTGGAATACAGGCGTATGTTCAGTTCGACGAATTCCTTTTGTATGTACACTTACAATTTGTATTCATATTCTTAATAAATGCCAAATAAAAAACCTCTTTTAGTATCATTTAAAAGCAAAAAAAAGGAAGACATTTACACCACGGAGCACTGTTAGTCGTGCGAACTACAATAACAATAACAAACGCACCCTTAGCGAGCGAATCCACGGGAAATATCAAGACTTTGTATAGTCACTTTAGTGCTTACATTTCTCGCCAGAGGCGGTCTTGGGGGATCTTCTATAAATACTGATAATTAATATTCATAGCCACCCGTATAATTTCAATTGAGGTGATGGATTACATTCGGGGCTATTATATTTCCGGCAAGCAGGCAGCTATCAGCGTATCTTTAGGGATACGAAATGGGACCAAAATGTATTTCGCTTCTTTTTTCATTTTATCAGCGTTCAAATAAAGCCTTTATTGTGCAACCCCAGTCTGTTGCAGGTCCAATGCTTTTATAATTTTCATTATAAACAAAACACAGTTTTGTTCATTTAATTTCAATTCGTGTAGAGCTATGTTTGTTCAGTTCAAAATAATTATTAACGCTGTCGGTATTGTTTATTTAACCTGCGTAAACATTGTTCAGACAATCTGGTACATCGAGTTATTTTAAAGTAAATCAATTATTGCAAAATTGTTATCAGTGGATACTGTGCTATTTTATGTATCCTTTTTTAATTATGAATAACCATTGTGGATTTCACATATTCATATGAAGGTTCTATTAAATGACATATGTTCACCGAATTCTGTGAAAGTTAATGTAGCATATTTTATTAATTACTCTTACATGGGAGCAAATACGTTAAAAGATTATGAAGAATAAGAACAAAAAAGTGTAAAAGATGAAAAAAAATATTCAAAATATAAGTATCATAAAAATTGGTTTTCCATATAAAACACGAAGATATATAGAAGACGACTTATTAGACGCAGTATACTTTTATCAATCTCCAGAAGTTTTAAAAACGTAAATAGTGCCTAAAATCACAGAGAAAATAATGTGTCCACGGGATATCTTTTTAATTCAAATAATAAGCAATGCGCCTGTGGAAGACTAATCACCAACGCAAGATTGCGTTAAAAAGGCGCCAGACATTTATACTCATAAAAAATATTTATTCTTTATAAAATTGGCTTTTCTAGATAAAAAAAGATACGATAAAGACTTGTAAGACAGACGCAGTACACTTTTGTTAATCTTTAAATATGTGTTTGATCACTGTTGTCACATGTTGGAAAACTTTTTGGTAACTGAATTGAGTCGATTGGGTCTGCAACATATGTGGTTTCAATAGGACGGAGCCATCTCACACACAGCCCGAGCTACGCTTGAAATTTCAAAAAGTGGTGATATCGATCACCTGATTTGATGGCTCTCGACTATTTTATTATTATATTATTTATACTATTCGAAATTAAATTGCTAAAATAATATGCGAAGTATAAAAGATCACGCATTTGTGTTGCTGCTAGAGGTGGCCACTTGGCTAATGTCATATTCAATATATTATTGTAATAAATCAAATGATCAATTAATAAAAACTAAATTAAAAAATTGTGTTTGATTTCTTAGTTATTTTAAACCAGCTCCTGAGATAATGTTTAACTTTGTCCATCAATAAATATATATCCAGCTTTGGAGAATCACTGATGAAGATGATCAAAAATATAAGTCAATAAATAAATGTATTGTCGGGATTCGATCGTGCACTGCTATATTCGAATAGATAGAGTTTAATTGACGGTCTTTGTACTAATGGCTGACATATTTAGTAGATCCGTTAGTTTGATTCTGAGTGACGAAAAATATGTTTTTGAAATGAAGGTGAAAATTAAATACAATGTACTCGTAAATGTTATAGTTTTCACAAATTTTAAATTGTATTTTATTGCACCTAAAGCCTACTAACTATATATATTTATTATTATATATAAGATATGATCTCTGATGAGATAAGAAAATACAAACTGCACGGATACTGAAAATATACTCAGCACAATTATCAGTAGTTCAAAATAGTGTAATACCTTTTTACTAGAGTGCCTCAATAGTTTTCATATAATATTTATGATTAAACTTACTACATCTTTAGCTCATTTTTTAAAAATATATTGTTGATTTTTATAGCTTTTTGCTAATCTAATTGTTAATTGAAGTTTTCAATATACCCAAAATTTAATTTTATCCAAAATATTAAGCCCTACTTAATCAGCAATTTTGACTAAAACCAAAATTCTACAAATCATTATAACGCTAATTTGCACGATATGATCTTTATAATGTTGCATTATGAAAAATATAACCCAGGGAATTTTATTTTTATTTATTACTTTATGTTTATTAAAAAGTATGCATTTTTTAACGTTAATTTTAATTTTTTTATAGTTTTTTTATTATTTTAAAGCCAGTACGGTTAGTGTGGTTCTATTTTCTCTGCCTACAGCTGCGAGAATATTCTCTCAGCTCACCCCCGCAGAACGTCACGATGGTAAGACTGTTAGTTACATATATAATTTTAAAGGATGCCCAAAGTTTAGATTTTTTCATCTAGGTCTTGTCCGGTCATCGAACGTTAGCGATCATGTTATCGTGACTGATAAATGCAGGAATCAATATTTTTATGGACGTTAAGATACGGCCAAAATACTCTTGATGGATAATAAAATTATTGACATAATAGATGTGACACGGTAGCGATTGGTAGAGGACCGAAGAGAGTGGCAGGGACAGAGGTATGGGGAAGCCTACAATCAGTAATGGATCGACAATAGCTGATGATAATGATACTCATTAATAATACAATTTTATTTCTGTATTTTCATCATTCCTTGACTGTGATAAAATTCGTGTGTTACTTAAAACATCATCTGAATATTCTACTTTTAAGCTTATCGTTAACCTGGAAAAATATTCAATTAAATTTTTTTTTATTTTCATTAACGTTGTGATCGTGGATTTTTCATAACTGGTCCCACCGAGTATAGGAGAGCGGTATCATTAGAAAGAACCATAAAAATATAATTAAAATTTAATAATGTACCTTTCACATTTATGTCCGGCGCAGTGATAATAACAAAAAATCTTTATTAAAATTACCGTTAAAATAATATGCAAAAAAACTAGTCTTCAGGTTTTGAAACAAATAAATCGTCCATATATTTAGAAATCAAACTATAGACAGAGATATGTATTATTATAATAGCAGTTACTTGGAGTAGCTAGCATTATCAGTCGTTCTACTGTGTTTGTTTTAATCTTGGAGTATAGGTAGGGCTAACTGTAATCTTCCCTTACTGGTTAAGGGAATCTGTTGCTTAATCATTACCCTCCGAGAGAACCGGTTAAATATGCAGATCAAATGCACTATACTGCTTCAAATTTGTCGGGGTGGGTTAAATTTATTCACTTTAATTAGCGATATAATTTGTGTATGCATGAAATGAGAATTAATGTTTATTATTTAATGATAATAGCACGGAAGATAAAATAATCTTAATATTATTTTTAAATTAAAATATTGTATCATTTAACGTGTGTTTGTAGAATCTTATTATTCTCCTCGAATGCGTCCATTGCTGAACATCGACTTCTATCTTTGTCTGCCACTCATTCTTTCGTCTGATATCAAACTAGACATTTAATACTTTTTATATTCATAGATCTACAGTATGTAATTTTGATACAAGTATGTATTATGTATATAAGAGTGAAGATTTTAAGAATATTGTATTGTGGATAAAGATTTATACTCTATTGTAGATATATAATATTATCGGGAGACAGATCGGATGGAAAAGTGGATTCTGGATTAAGAGTAGGTTCAGGCAGAAAAGTTTATACACATAATGTGATATATAAATGACTTATTTATTAATTAATTTATACATTTGGGGTAAATATTTAAGAAAAATTAATTATTTTGGAAAATCTACTTACCTATTATTATATCATTCTTTATAGAAAACATTATATTTAATATCTATTTGAATTTCTGTCATCACATTGCCTGGCGTGAGACTGTGAAAATCTAATTAAGGATTAGACATAACGATATTACATAATATTCGTGTAATGGAATCCCATTAATATTCTAGGGGAATTTTGATGTGAAGTTACCGTCGCGATCATGGAAATTCGTAACGATTAGTTTATCGACAGAAATCCATTTTTTAGACATAAACTATTATTAGTAGTGTTATTATATTGGTTTTGGGATATCAAATATAAATGTATAAATTATTTATTACTCCAAAAAATACATAAATTGAAGATAAGTTTTTCAGTAATGTATAAGAAAAAAATAATAATACGGGAGTTAAATTCAAATCATTTACTAAATAATCTAAGCTTTTTAATTTTTATTTTACACATAATAGTTGTTGGGTTGAATTAAAAGCAAAGCACAAGAGATAGGAACTGAGGTACTTGTCCTCTCTGCCTGCTTCCACGAAGAGATGACTTAACGGTCACAGAGTTAGGGATCGGCTATGTTTTTTGGATTATTTTAAAATTTAAGATATGAACAAATAAAATCTATAAATTTTTATTAATTTTTAAAAGTTTATTAATTTTTATGTAGAACTATGAAAACTACACAACAATAACTTTATATAATATTTTTAATTAAAAAATATTAAATATCACTTCGATAGCTCTAGCTATGTATAAATAAAAAGGTTGATAAGGTATTCAAATTTAGGTGTTTTTAAAAATATTATAAAGTATGCCACACGATTATGTTTTATTAAAACTTATTATCAGAGTTAAATACTCTAATTTTATAATATAAATATTTCTTATAATATCAGTTGAGAATAAGGTTGCAATTTTTTTTATGGCTAGCTCAAAATAATGTTTTTGGATAATATCTATGAGTTTCGTTTGTGTTATTCAAATAAAATTCCCACATTTGTTCTGGCTAAAACTGATGTAAGGAAAACATAATTTATCTACTGTATTATTATTAAAAATATTATAATTAAATTGCTGGAACGAGTTGCTCCGTGCACTTATTAATAAAAGTATCAACGGGATATTTTTAATTAAATTACCCCACCAGCTGACAATAGTGTATTTGCAGACAATCCAACTCCCTTGCTGCTCTTCCCATCCCCCTCTTTTCTCGGTACTCCACAATATTGCACTTTCACTCTTACAGCCTTCTTATTCCGAACTCGTCTTCGCAAATTCAACAGAAAGCAACTGGACAACTCGACAAAATTGCGTAATTCATTTCATATTTAAAAAAATATTATTCACTTTATATACTTCACTTTTCTACTTTGTGTTGTGATTTTAGTGAGTATATAAAATTATATTGTTTACTTTTGAAGACAGCGCGTAGTGCTGATCCAGACTCCTAAAATATATTATTTTACCTGCAAGATATTTGGTAGAACAGCGTTTTTTTTTTGTAAGAAGTTGGAAATATTTTACATTAAATGGTTTAACCTTTTATCAAGGTGGTAAATATCACTTTTCATTTCTCTCGTACTTAGTATAAGGTTTCGCGTAGAAAAGTCTTTACTACGGCTTGCTCGTTGATTTATTAACCTCATAATACTATTTCTTCATAAAGGTACTTTTGCTTTTGAGAAAATAGCTTATTTTATATTCTGTCAAGATGCAGGAAAATAATCATTAGATATACAACCTTTTACAGGTAAACGGGTACCGCATCATGTACTTGGGAACAACGTATTTTTGAAGGTACTACGCTACCAGCAAGCAAAACCTGAAGTTTTGAGAGAACTAACTTGATTTTAAAACATGCTAAAACTATTCTTTTCATTTTATATTTTTATGTTCAAATTCTCCTTTAACATTAACGTAGTCGCTGTTTATTCGGTGTTTTATAATTCCCGTTTTACGTAATTTGAAACCTTATTTTCTATTAAATTCTTGTACTAACTAAATTGTTTCCGCGTAAGAGTAGCAGAATGCATAAAATGTCACACTCTTCTGTCCTGGCACACCATTCTTGCCTCATCCATTTTCATACATCTTTTATTCAGTTGTTGATGCTGTTAATATGACTGTTCTCCAATATTTGGATTATTTGATCATGTTAGTTCTTTTGCAGACGCCCTCTGTCTTCAATCTTCGCCTCACATATTTTATTTACCATTCTCTTCTCGCTTATATATTCCGTATGACCAAATAAACCCACATGCATTCTTAATTTTGATTTTTATCTAACCTAAGCGAACGCATTTCCACTACATTTTGTCAACTTTAAGTTGTTTTGCCAATTCAAGATTTTGACGTCGGCACCAAAACTACATTTAAAGTCGATTTTTTTATATTTTAATGTATTTATAATATGTACCTGTATACGATACCTATACAAATTGGCAGTGATCAGAAAAACGCAAATTGTTGGATAGTATTGGAAGCAAAACAAAGATAGGACTATATTCAACACAAGACGGTAGAAGAAATGACTAAAAAGTGAAAAGGAACCTAAGAAGAAGAAGAATTTTGAATGCACATAAACTTTTGTATCTTAAAAATGCCATTAATGCAGTGAGCTTGTCTTAGAATGGGTTAAAGGCCATAGCTTGAACCTTAAATATATCTGATGAATAAAGCTAAATATTTTCGATAGATGAGAGAGGTTGAGAGATGCGTTGTATCTGAAATTGTGACTTATAGAAGTACATTACGAGCCGTGCTTCATCTGACTGAGGTATATAAATTATATGTCAATACCAGCGGCATGCATTAAGTATTTAAAGAAATTGTGTTTAACCAGAATTTCTGCTAAATAAATCATAATAAAATATATATCTTGTAAAATTCTTATCACAATTATTATCATATTATTTAGATTTTAATATATCGTAATATTCTGACAGATAAACATTTAATTTATCTTTATTTTATAAAATATATAGTTACGTATAGTTTATTTCAATGTGCATACTGCAGATGCCTGCTAAATATTAACATAAAGGATGAAAGAAGATGTAAATGTCATAATAATTACCAAAAAATGTTTTATCACTCTTATCGACCTGTCAGCATAAATATTCGTATGTGTCATATGTTTTCTGTATACTCCATAATATTTTAGAATGTTTATTTATATAGGTAAGTATTACCTACTTATCATAACGATTCTCCATTTTCAGGAAGCGGTAAAATTCCAGGATTCCCTGGAGGCTTTACTTTATGAAGGTATGTTATAATCAGAAGAATTAACAATACTGAATAATGAACTACCTCCGTACTTAGGTCCATTATTCGTGTTCGTGATATTAAAATATTCAGCATGATTTAACAGTAACTGACGTGATCAAAATAAATAATAATGCTGAATTTTGCATCAACTTTTAAATCTTTTTTGACGCCATTTCTATTATTTATGACATTTCAGTGTCAAAGTTTTAACTAATTTAAAATTCTCTGTATACAAATAATGAAATCTACATAATGTCGAATAAATTACAGTAATTAATTTAAACTACCATTTTACCCGCCTAAGAAGCGGTAATTAGATACATTGTTGGAATAGAAAGTGAACAAGAAAAAGATGCGGCAGAAATACTGCAGTATTTACAATCAGAATTTTTAAATATGAATTAAATATATTAATTATAAAGATATACATATAAAATCAATTTTATCGAAAAACATTGTTGTTGCGCCACCGGGATTCGAACCTGAATCTCTTTCCTAACCGGGAAAGGTGCTTTATCCAACTAAGCTACAGCGACATTATTTTTAGCGACAATTTTCGACCCTATATGTTACCTTTCTGATATTAATACATTTAATCGTTCCATCATTTGACAGAGCCATCTACCTTATTTTTACAGAATCTCAAATACCTTTGAGTAAACTGATAGCAGACGCCAGAATTATCAATTCATTTTTATTAAATTTGGACACATTGATACAACTTTATTATTTAGGAGAACACATAATTTTTTACTTAAAATTGCTTAACTTCACAAAAAAAACATAAAAACAGGTATGACAAAAAAATGTTACATATATACATTGCGAAATACACACACATTTCTTGATTTTTATTATATCAAAATGATTAATACTACTCTGATATAAATATTGTATAATACTTCACGTTGGAACATTTTGTGAGCATATTAACTAAGTTGGACTACTGAAATATGTAGAATTTTGAAGGTGTATTATATACATACTTATATTTTATTTCGCTTCTGTAGGAAGAATTTCCATACTGGTGTAAGTTCTGAGTGCTTTTTTATTCCCTTCGTAAATAAGATGCGATGTTTTTAAAATCTAAAGTTTTATTAATACATCAATAAAAGTTATCATGCGCTCAAAAACCAACAAAGTTGTGTAACATTTTCACTGTAGCATTATTGGATATGAAGAAAGTTAAATCTAAGATTTTTGTCAATATCATAGGAGCCTTTTATTAATTAAGTTATTTAGTAATATTTACTATCTTTATGCAAATTATTAAAATACGATAGTTTGTAATTAATTCCTACACAAAAAATGATTCAGTATACTTTACAAGTGAATGATAGTATACTTTAAAGTGAATAGAGAAAATGATTAAAACTAAATTCATGGATTTACAGATCTTAAAACAATATTTCGAAAAAAATCAGACATAAAAGATTAAAATAATATTTATACTCAAAATAAGTTTAAAAGGGAAATGATAGATACTCTTGATTACGTAAAATAATGGAGTTTTATAATAAAAAATCAATACTATGAATTTTATAATCTTTTGATGTTAAGACTTAGATGTTTGTTTTAAAATTATAACTTATAGATTAAAATGTGTTTTATTTCAATATTGTTTTTTTTACATATCCAAGATAACGGTCAATCTATGAACATCGAAAGTATAGAATTAAGTGCGAAGGGAGATATCATTCATGGTGAGTATTATTTATTAGGTAAAGCAAAATGATTAACTAATTAAATTTTATAATTATTATTACAGAATATTTTTCGAAAACGCAGAACATTACATTTAGGCGACAAGGGAGTATGCTTACAATTTTGTTAATGGAATTTTATGATTTTTACTATTTGCACTTCCCCTACGCTAATCCACACCCTACCACAACCCCCTCGACTTAGTTCCATTGAGTGCAATTTTAAGGCAATTTTGAACGCAACAATATTCATTGTTAGATCCCTAATCTAATAAATATACCAGACATGGATGACAGATATGTGTGAGGCTCTGATGAATATTTATTTCTCAGTATTTAATTAAACTAAAGGCGCGTGATAAAATTTTCGATCTGCTTTAAAAACCGATATAGTGCACGCATTGGGAGAAGTATTTGGAAGAATATATTTTTTTTTAACAAAAATAAATATATTTACATGGACTTTTGTACCATTTTGTTTCACAATTGAGATTATCAGGTAATATTTAACAAATATCTGTAGATATACAATTTGAAATAATTTTGATGTCAACCGATTTCGATACCATCGGACATCGGTCGTCAGAACAATAAAGAACATACGTTTTTGGGAATCCTTACTATCATTATTTCCTTCATATTATGACGTACAAAATTTTATGTTTCCTTTAAGTTGTCTGCATAATTAAATCGATTTGTATTAATTATATTCATTTGATACATTCTTATTTTGTTAACATTAAAATTAATTTTATTTAATAATTTAGATTTTCATAGTTTGGATTAATACTTATGATATATGATTACTGTTCTTCATGAACATTATAGAGATGAAGATAATCTATATTATAACAGAGCTACGTATACATTTTATCCCATGTTGCAACATGTTAGCTTATTTTATTAAGAAATCCGCTAGATGGCAGTACAGATTAGCAAAAAATAAGAATAAATATTAATTTAAAATCTTTCCGCGTTGTGCAATATATTTCACTGGAAAGTTTTTGCGACGGATATATTTGGCGCTGGGGCGTAGAGGGGTTGTTTTATTTTATATATATTCGATGCATATACATTATGGTACGAAAATATATGTCTGTTGTCTAATATCATTTTGGTATAGCAGTTCAAAATGGTTTTACACAAAATAATGTTTTCACTTGAGATTTTGAGTTAATTTTTTTTACCTGTCCATATAACATTTAATTTATTAAAGTTTACTATATCAATAAATTTAAGATAGCTCTAGATATGTATATGTATATAGCAGTTTTACTCACTGAAAATAAAAACAAAGTACATTATATGGTAAATTGTTAAAGTAATGTAATAAGGGATTTCTGCATTGGAATATAGATTGTATGGAAGCCCTGGCCAAAATTCCCCCCCAGGGTTTAGCAGCAAGAAATACGCGATGGCCGATTGCTTATCTGCTAGTTATTGTGATTAAGGCCTATTACAAATTAAAGTCAGTATAATTAATTTATTAAATAAGAAGCTTGGAGGTCTTTGCCAACATCTGTAGATAATATAGTACAGATTGTTAAATCGTGCATCATTTTATATAAATAAATTTACTTAACTTATTCAATTAACTATTATAACTTCATAACTTCGGAGCTAATGTGTCCAAAAATACGTATATAAGGTTAAAATAAGTAGAAATACATTTATTGTACTTGCTACTATCTAAGAAGGCTAAAATATGTATTTGTGAATTTTGTAAACCATAACGTTTCTGTCAAAAATATTTTAGGTCCTCATAATTAATATTTTTTATAAGTAAGTAAAAATAATAAACACCTGTAACAAATGCTGCATATTATTTTATACTCTAAGTAATTATTTGACCATTAAAAATTCATAATACAACAGTTTTTGCGCAGAGAACAGAAATAGGGGTGATTAAATGTTTTACAAAAATGTTCAAAACTAATGGAGTAAGTAACCTCCGATGTCGAGGTGATCAACTTAAAATATAATATTTCATTAATTATAAAATATTTTTATGTTTCATGTACACTATTTTGAACCTTACTTTATATAATAATATTTGTAATTTTCAAATTTTAAATTAATGCAAAGTTTGTCGCAAGCCATCTCATTTTACAGGTATTTATTTATTTAAAAAAAGTTACACCATCATTAGGTATACCAAAGGTAGACAAAGCAAGACAAAGAACCGAAATATGCACATACTGATGCGGACGGTCCTTAATGGCTCGCAAAAAAATATGTGTTGCCAGAATAAAAGACTAAGAATTGAAAATTGCCAAATAAATATATTTTTATCATTGTGTGATTACCCACCGATGAATATTTTCTTTCAAATTATTGCGTAATTTATAAATATTTAATTTAATTTGGTTATTAAAATGTAAATTATTTTTTTTTCCGGAATGAATATATAAAATTAGATAAAATTATTCAATATCAAATAAAATCCCTGCGTGTCTGCTTCAAAAAATAGTTAACACCGAAATAATAAATGAGTCTTCTTCTTCTTCAACGGTTTCACGGGACTCGGAAGTCTCATGACCGCAGTCACAACGGAGCGCCATACATTGCTTGATATCCCTTCCGTAGTTCTCGTCCCCGAAGATCCAAGTTTTTTAAATTCTTCCATTCTTCGATTAGGTTAAATCTTGTGGAATACTTTATTTTAGAATACCCGTAATCTTCATGCTCGTAAATAGCGATAGGATTTATACAGTTTCATCTGTTAAGCAAAATAAGAATGGTCTCTTAATTTTATCCTGCTATTTATATCTTTTTGGATATTATTATTCCTTATTACATTTATACATATTTAAAATAGTATTTTATCATGAATGGTAGTAACGCCCTCATCAAGCTCTTTAGGTGAAAGTTTTTACAATATACAAATTATCTATTATTATTATTATTATTTATAATGATGGCGTCTGCGTTTTGGCAGTATAAATCTCTAATCCTTTTTCATTACTGCGTGTTATGAGTATTACTTCAAAGAATTTTCGTAATAAATCTCTCCACAATTATAAGTTTGTTTTTCAATGAGACTAGATTGGTTTTAATAAAACTGCGTTTTAATAATAAATATTTAATAGCTAAATTTTTTATACGCAGAAGACATAATTATGTAAAAATCAATGCATTTGAGATGTGTTATGAATTGATCTGCAAACGATTTATAACAATTATCTAGGTTGATAGTGTTATAAATGACAATGCGGTGATTCATACACGAAAGAAAAAATAGATCCTTATAACCATTTAGGTCGTGTCATGTGATATCAGGAAAATAACAGATCCTGTATCTCTTCATTCAAGTAAAATTGTAAGGTTTGGTTTTATCTTCAAAACCAACATCACTATCTTTATAGACTAAATATTTCAACTAATACGTGTTACCAGTACTTCCTCCGAGTAAACCCTCACCGTGAATGTCATACATGAATTAAAAGATACCCAAAGAGCTATGGATGGGGTAGTATGGATGCATGTAGTATCTCTGAGAGTTCGAGTATCTAACATACAAAATCGGCAGAGAATCAAGATAAGCTGCTGCCAAAAAAATCTGCATTCTCAAGTGGCAATAGACTGGATATGCTTGTTGAAGATCCAGGAATCACATTGATATAAGAAGTATTGGCAGTCCTCAAGCTCCGTGGAGCGACGATATCAGAAGAATGACGGACAACAGCTGGATGAGAAGGCCTGAAGACATAAATTCTTGAGAGAGGCCTAGGTTGATGATGTTGAATAGAAGCATAGTATAGGTATGAGGAGACTGATTAGCTTTTTCATTCATAAGAAAATATCAATTTTTTCAAAATGTTACATATAATTTTCCTATATTAATACTTGCGAGTATAATCAAAGTATATTATTGAAAAAATCGGCATTAACTTTATCGAGTTTCATTCATTATATTAATACATACTATTTGATTATAATTTAAAACAATTCACTTTGATTAAACACCACATTTTTATGCTATCACTAGCCGGTATCGGAACTACTGTTCCTTCTTCAGGGTGTATTAACTATAGTACACCCTGAATATACTAATATAGCGTTACAGAATATGAGCAATCATAAATTTGGTGGGGGTGAGTGACTGGAAGGGGGGAGAGGTAAAGAAACAGATGATGAGACTGTAGGTTAGATTTTTTTTATTGTTTATTATGCATTCATTATTATTTATAGACTTCTTGATTTCTAGGACCTCTAAGTTATCTAAACGTTAACCTTCATTATACATTTGGAGAATATTGACTGATTACAAATTTGGAAAAACTATTATTATTTAAGCATATAATATAGCATATAATTTTTAAAAAAATTTAAATATTATTTTTTGTATAAATAAGTATTTTAATGGTAGTAAGGAGAGTTTATGAGCATTGGATTAAAAAAATATTTATAATTTTTATAAATAATGTAGTGGTTAAACAAAGTGAATTGTTTTTAATTATATTTATAATGAATTACTGCGAAGTTATAGCAGAATACAACAATATCATAATATTTAAGATTGTTCCTAACGATACTTTTATCTTACATATATTGAAAATGTATACTGTGTTTCACTCGCATTATACCAGACGTGATCAAGGTAAGAACGGGGCAAAGAAAACATGGTTCTGTTTAATTTTGGAAGGCTTTGTAATTTCGATATCTGTCAACTGATCATTGTTCCCACCATTATTGTCACCCTCTGTTCCTATTGTAGACTTATCACAATCTTTCTGCTCGAAAAGTCAGTGTGTCATCGCAACAATGTCGAAAAGTGTCTCCTTAAGAGTCATAATGTTCGAACCGAGTTTTAATTTTCTTTCGTCATCTGCTTCAAGTTTTTTTTTCCTGGATACTAACTGCGAAAATGTAATTTAATTAAAAAAAAATATACCCTTAGCTGTGTTGATGTTCACATTAAAATGGACTCATAATCCAGATATCATCAAGGATATTTGAGATTTATTGCGATTGAAATGGTGGTCACTTCCAATGTGAAATAATATATGTCAAACAAATAATGTAACATTATCCTCGAATACCTAAATCAGGTGGCTACTGGTTTGAGTCCTGGTGTTAACTGTATTTTTTCAATACATAGATTTTTTCTGTGTATCTTACTAAACGATTCATAAAATTTGTTTAGTAATAAATTTAATCCATATAAATTCACTCAAAAAAATTGATACTGTATTCCTAATGTATTTTTACTGTAAATGTTAGGAAGCACTTTAGAGGTCCTATATCCGATATTTTTTCTCTTTTTTATGTGGCCCTAGGCGCCCGGTTGGAGTGGGAGTTAGGCGGATGCGTTAAATGCTTAATTTAGTTAATACGAATTTTTTGAAATAATCCTTATTTTATTCATGGGAAAAAAATGAAAGTTCTGAATATATTCTGCTTTAATTAACAAGAATCTGCGGAAATTATTATAATACCGGCATCTACAAAATAGCGTTTTAATACATTATTCCAAAATCCATATTGTTACAAAAAAAACCAATTTAATTATCTAATACAAATTAAATGCATCAATTGGAAAGATATACATACAGACAAATTCAATTTATCGAAACTAATTTTTAGCTGCCACCGGGATTTGAAGCCAGGATCTTTTCCTATCCGGGAAAGTACGATAAACTAATTACACTATGTCAGCCTCGTAACTAGGTGACAAGTTTTCGAACTTATATGTTGCAGCTATTTCAAATTGATACACCTTACATTATATTTATTTAAAAGCTGTAACCTTTTTATTGCGAATACCTTTGCGAAATGTTCGCCAGCAGATACCGGGTAGAAGATCCAGGTTCAAATTCCGGTAGCAACAAAAATATTTTTTCGATAAATTGATTTTTCAAATTTTATAAATATCACAAACCTATGCTCTGAAAAATAGCAACTTCACCTTAGAAATAATAAGGAATATACCGATATGGCCAATAATCAATCTATGTACTTGATTCTCCCAATAACGCGTGTAATGGTAGTGTACAGCGTGATTTTAGAAATATGGTAATATTAACGCATTGTTGAACACAGTACAACGACTGTAAGGTTTAATAATTTTACATCACAATCTTTATAAAGTAAAAAATTTCATATAAAAAATATTTTTAATAAAAAAAATTATAGGTAATAATAATTCTAGAAAATAACTATATGCATAAGGGTTATAAGGGATGATAACCAAAATACATTTGGGGTGGAAAAAATAAAATTTCATACATATAATTTTTAGCGCATTTGGCAACTTGTATTACTGTTACTTGGCCAACCGCAGAACGTCGTTAAAAATTGTAGCTTTTGTTTCGTGCTTGTTTTGTTAAGTCTATTTTTATTCTTACTTGACAGCCCCAAATCATTTTGTGGAATCATTTGATTTTTTGTGGGAGAATAATGTAGGAAGGGCCATTTTGCTTAATTGATTTTTTTATAAATAAAACATCGGTACATACATAGACCAGTAAATAAATATACATGAAATAAAGTGGTGTACATATAGAAGAAGGGATCGGAGCATTAGTAGCGGGATGAGGGGCATTATACACATATTCTTTATGGAAACATAAATCCGATAGTTTATGACATATTTATGCAATAGTAAAAGTATTTACTATTCGAATGCTTAATCTTTGCGTAAACAAGACGTATTTTTTACATTAATGTATATTATATTTACAGAGTTTCAATTTTCGTTCCAAACGAGACATATTTTTAAAAAATGTCGCGGATTTATTTTACGTGGGTGACACCAAAATGAAAATATTGAAACAAGGAATTTTCGTTAGTTCATATCTATATATTTGATAGACTGTGGGTACATACAACAAAACATCAGCTGCTCGCGTTTTGCCGATAATAATTGGCAGTAACGTTACTTCGGTACATACATAAACATTCATGTTCATGTTACAAAGATTGCAAATAATTATTTGTCAGTAATGTGTTGTGTGCATGGATTGAAATATAAATTAACTATGTAATTCTTCTGTTGAAATCAAATGCCGTATTGAACATACTTGTGTAACCTTATCTGTAGTCATGATCTTCATCTTTAATTACAAAGTCAAAGGTTCAGATGTTTTGTACTTTTTATGGAATTTAAAATTTAGGCATTATTATAAAATGAATTAGGCTGGATGGATAGAGTTACAGATATAGATGTTATGGTTCGGATGAATAAAGAAAAATAAGTATTATAAATAATATTTAAAAACTTCAATATCTCGAACTTATGATAAGATATCCAAAGAAGTATCAGAAATTGTATCTCATAGCGCAGGAAAAGATTTCTGAAAGTCGGGGTCCTGGAAGAAGTATAATATCACCGATTTTTTTACGTGGGACCAGTGGCTGACCCTACCACTATCCCGAAGGAGCAGTTGTCAACATCTCAGTTTCTCTCAACAAAATATTACGATTGTAAATTGTGAAGCTACATTTATCTTGTTTTTTCAAGTTGAGGGATGCTGCAAGGTCTTGCAAAGAGCAAGACTTGGCTGGTAAACCAGTGGATTTTCTCTCTCCCTTGGTCACGTTGGAGGTCTGCCGGATTGTGGTTTCGAATCCGTGAATCATCATTCTTCCATGTTTTGTTGTTCCTCATGAAAGGTGTGTGATATGCTCGTCATACTATTTTCCTGTCACCAGGTATTACATTAATAGCTTGATTAGAAAAATGTGTACACTTGTCGTAGCTTTATATTATTATTATTTTCTTATTTTATATTCTTTATTTTTGTTATTTATTTATTAGAAACTATATAATACATATGTTTAATATGTTTGGTTTGTGCTCGTCTCACTAGAAAATTCAGTCTTGAAACGGGCATAGTCTAAAATAAATTGTAAACATAAATTAGTTTATTAGTATCAGACCGAAATTAACATTAACCTCTTATAAACACACCTTAAATATCATACATTCAGTGTATGTATAAAAAGCAATTACAATGTGAACTTTCAATAAATTATTTTTAGGAAATTTGCGACAACAATTATTACAGGTTTGATCAATATGTTTGGGTGAGTGCACCGATACTAGTTCTACCCATATTACGGAACCACGTTTTTATTTCCAGTTTCATGTTACCAGAACAATTCAATTGATAATAATAGTGGAGTATACAAGATTAATTATAAGAACTGTCATCTTATATTGGACAAACTGGAAGGAAAATACATACACGAATAGAAGAACAGTACAAGAGGATAAAGATCTTCAGCATAAACTCAGAGATGGCAGACCATGCAAGATTAGAGGGTCATCGTTTTGCCCATGGCAACGTAGAAATACTACATATATGCAAAAAGAGGAGAAAATTAGACATTCTTAAAAGTATATAGATTAATATTAACAATAAAAATGTACTTAACATACAAACATCTCCTATTACATCTCCTCTCCTGTCCAAATTAGCCCCGCCCACAACCAATTTCACTTTTCACCGAAACCCCCCTCTCCCCATCACCGACTTCATATCGTCCCCCTCCCCACCCCATGTAATTGATAGTCTATCTTCTAGTTTTAAGATTTTGTTTATTACTGAAGATGACGCAGAAAGCGTCGAAAACGTTTTAATTATTTAATTTAAGTGTAGTGTGAAGTAAACAATGTTGTGTTTTATTTTAATAATTAATAATTGTTTTCAATAAGTAAAAAAAATGTTAAATGTTAATTACAAATTTAACCACGAAAGTTTCGAAATATTAATTCAAGCGAGTGAAATCTTTCAGCATCCTATTAAATAGTTTAGGTCTAAAATATTAGTGGTTCCTTTGTTATATTTTACTATGTGGATTATCTTTCGACGTCTATACATCATAATATTGTATTGTTATTTATACTAACGCACTGTTATTTAAAAATAAAAATTGAATCCACTTAAAAATAATAGAACATCACGGCTAAAAAACTTGAGACAGTTTGGCCAGTATATCCAATAAGACAGCCAATGTCCGTCTAAGAGTAATGTGTTATTAAATAGAATTGACCTTTCAATCGAAGTTTATCTCGAGTATTCAATGGATGGTAGTAATGTGTAGGGTACTGCCAATTCAATTATTGGGCAAACCTATTTTTTTTTTGCTCAGCAGTTTAGTACTGTTGAAAAATTGTATTAAAACGTGTATTTTGTACAATTCAGACAGTGTTTGACTTGGCGTCTACTATATCCTAACGTGAATAGACCTACGATATTTGAGCTGCTTTATTGCTTTACTCCAGGCATTTCAATGGATTCACTGTCAGGAGCAATGTTGCCGCTAAACCTGTAACGCAATTCTGGGATAATTAAAATATAAATTACTTGGAATAATATTATTTTTGAAACCACGTCATGGATTATATCGAAATGTTTTTGGATCAAGGTACATCCATTTAAACAGCACGTCTTTTAAACATTTATTTAAATGACTCACACTAAAATAAGAAATATTAAAATGTACATTTGTTATTAATAAAATATTAATTAAAATAGATTTATTTCTAGAAGAACACATTCTTATTGTGAGGTTGTAATTATTCAGAACATAGGTCTGTGATATTTTATTACAGACCTATGTATGACGTCTGCTATCAGTTTACCCAAAGGTATTTGAGATTGTGTAAAAAAGAAGGTAGATGGCTCTTTCAAATAATGGAACGATTAAATGTATTAATATCAAAAAGGTAACATATAGGTTCGAAAATTGTCGCTAAAAATATTGTCGCTGTAACATAGTTGGATAATGCACCTTCCCTGGTTAGGAAAGAGATCTAGGTTCGAATCCCGGTGGCGCAACAACAATATTTTTCGATAGAATTGATTTTATATCTTTATAATAAATATATTTAATTCATATTTAAAAGATTTATTTGTACTTAAAAATTCCAATATACATTATCGATAATCTATAAATGGGTCATAATTTGCGGTAATATAACGTTATGAGTTAAAATCTCGGCGGTGACTGCATTTTTTTGCTATATAGATTTTTTCAATTTGTCTATTTAGTTTTGTAATTGGGTAATGATAAAGTTAATACGTACTTTATATGAAAAGTATTTTTTTTCAAAAGGCAGTTAATTTAATTAATCAAAATAATTTATCGTATTTGGTATGACAGTTCACAATCTAATATACAAACATATATCAAATAATGAATCAAGGGCTTGTATTGAATTTTGTATCATTTAAAACTATAACTTACGAGTATTGTTTCAATAAAGTTAACTATTTGTGGTATTTTTAAGTACTTAAATGTTTGTATGTTAATTTATGTAGATGTATGTCAGATGTAAAGATGATAATTTTTTAGAGTTATGTCATTTTAGTATATTCATATTTTAATTTACAAACATTCTCTTACCAATATATCAACTATTTAAAGGTCTTTGGTATTATTACGCAAGAATGTTATTTTAAAAATTAGTAGTAAATAAATAATCATAATTTTTTTCTGTTTTTTAAACATTTTCTTTAAATATATGTGCAATGTAATATGATAATAGTTTTTATAATAATTTTTTATGTTATGTAAAACTTTAAATAAGGATATCAAAAAAAGAAAATACGTACATATTATACTTGAAACACATGAGTGGATTTTAGCATTTATATTATAAATATACTTCTCATAGATTGGTGATAAGGTTATATATGAAATTTATGCGATACAAAGACATTGATAAAAGTTAAAATAAATTTGAATTATGGTGAATTGTGGTGATCACGTTGACCAACAGATTGGGTAAATTTATAAGTACTGATACCCATAACATTGATAGCGTCATTGATGATTAATGTGGTCGAGGAAACATTTGTCACCAATTATGAGGGTAGCAATCTGTAAACTGTGAAAGTATGTCACCGGTATTGCAGGTGCAAGATGTGAGTTGTGATTGATGTATGATACTACTATACAAGCAAGGGAGTGGTCTGTGATGTAGGTAAGATGACTTAATGATGGCAAATAATGCGTGTTGTTTGTTTTGAGATAAAGATGATATCAGAAAGTTGAGATATGAATGGTAGGTCACCATCGAAATACTATTCGGTATTCATATGTAGGTATATCGCTAAAGCAAAATTAATAACGTGTATTGAGTCTTGGTACTGGGTGAGATGATTACAAACAGTAATGGGTGAAAATATAAATAGGATTTAAATGAATTACACTGAATTAATACTAATAACGCATATGAATGATTGTTTAACAGTACTATTTTTGGAAAATGAAGCTGAGAAGAAAATAATTCTAATAATTCACAACAAAGCAATGAGAACTATTTTTATAAATAATAAATAAATGACGGTTAAACAAAAAAATATACAAAATGTTCTAGTATTGATATACAAAATTAAAAAATCGATTTTTGTCATCAAACATGAATAAAAATATAATTTTGAGGTCTACACTAATCTTACGAGAAGTAGGTGGGATTTTAGATTTCCACAAACAAATCTGGCAGGAACACAAAATAGTTCATACTGTGAAGGTTTCAAATTGTTCAATGAACTGCCAGCAGATCTGAAGGAAGCAACTAGTCTTGCTACTTTTCGTAGGTTAAGTGCAGAATATGTAGTATCTAAGTTTAATAACTGATCATTATTTAAGTGTTTTCTTTTGTATTTATTATCTCTTTACCTAATGCTAATTGATATAATTAAATAATTTATTTATGTTAGTGTTGCATACATATAGATGTAAGAATATTGTAATTTTTAAAACTAAATAAAAAATATACATACACATAATAGTTGTATGCGGTAGACAGAGTAAAATCCGAAAACTGCTGATAGGTCCAAGGCTTGGAAGGAAATGGCGTGGTGGTTGGCCCGCGCGCAAATTGCGGAACCATTGGGTACGCTCAGGTCTGACTATAATTGACTGACGTCTCGTAGCGTAGCTTGACTATGCTGAAACGTTCATCTGCACCGCTTGTTGCTCAGGACGAATCGTTATATTATAGAAGCGATAGGTTGAAAGCAATGGCGATGACAGGACATAAGACCGGTTCCTTTATGGACTATATCCAGATATTCTAAAGACTACATTATTAACAACAGTAAACGGATTTCGTGTTAATAACAATGTTACAATTTTGTGAATCTGTTTAAAGGTTGTTATCAAATTATAAAATTGTGTTGTAAATATTTTAATGCAGGAATTATTTTGAGACGTAAGGAATCAATTATTTGTTTATACATACATAATGAGTAAATAATTTGAAGCTGATCTTAGAATAGTGAGTAAGATTGGATCATATATGTGGTTTGATCATATGGAACGGATGAATGAGGACAGAAGGATAAGAAATATATTTAACGCAAGAGTTAATGGCACTAGAAGTAGAGGACGTCCGCGGAAGCTTGGCACAACCAGGTAAACTAGATACTGGAGGATGGTTATGTTAGAAGCCTTAATAATCTGCGATATGAGAAGATGTATGATTATGGATGAGGCGAGAATTGTGTCAGGATAGAATAGTGTGGCACTCTCTTCTCTCTGCCTACTCCCGCGAAGAAACGGCGTGATGGTAAGTTAGTTAGTTACATACGTACCTACCTTTATCTCTAAATGTAATTTCAGTTAGATTTAGAAATATTGATAGTATTAATAGAGGTTAAATATCGAACAATAGTAAATATATTTTTTAAAAACAATAGTACTTTGGTAACGTTTTAATCTGCCGTAAAATTGCCATGCAGTTTGATATATGTATATATATATATATGTGATAAAGTTGAAATAAAAAAAAACTGTCGTACCATAACCAATTAAATACTATTACTAATCCGTTTATTGGCTTATTGATGAATCCTTCTGGATGGCAAAAGCGTGCTGTTGTAAAGTTTTCGTTCAAACTATTTGAAAATCCTATGCCCAAATGTGTTTTTAGACTTTGTATGTTATGGTTATATGTGCGTGTGGAAATGTTGTTTCGAGTAGTATTGAAGTATATCTGTACACGTAATTTATAAAAGAATAATTTGTCTTGTATCAAAAACACCGACTTTATTAAATACTTTATCTGATCGTGTTACAATTTGGGTTTTGAGAATAATCTTTAAAATAATTTTCTGAGTTACGGAGTCATAATCACTCCTACCCATGCAATTACACTATAACTGATAAAACTATGAAAATAGGCATGAGTATCGGGTTATGCCTGATATTTTTCGGATATTGCTGGAGCCAACACCACTCGCGTTTTCAACTATTCTTATCATATTCTACACACATATTCATTCTAAATAATGAAGTAACTCGTTTTGCTGCATTGCGCTTTGTATTTGCTTCAAATTTATTTATACTTCACTATATCGTTAATGGATTTGCTACATTTATTACAATGTTTCAATTTTCTTTTGCCAGCTCCAGGATTTAATCTATTATGTATCTCATTTAAAAAAAACTCGGAGAGAGAATGCTTAAATAGTTTCCATCTTAGAATTGAATGTAAAACAGATTTTAGCATTCTTAATTAGATTAGGAAAAGCTCGCTCACTTGGTAGTTCGGATATATTAAGTGTGAGTTTAAGCAGCGAAATGTTGATGATGAGTACGTTGTATAGGGTGTTCAGCAGAAAAATTCAAGATTAAATTGTAATTGCTCGTAAACCATCAGGGTGAGGTAAGTGGGAGGGGTATTGTTCGACGCGCGTGATTTGCGGAATTGCCAGTCGTAATGAGTCACTGGTCGGGGGCGCACCGCGCGTTCGCGGTTGAGCAATATTTAAAGTGTGGTGATTCATTGGATCGTGCGCGTCGCGCTTTTTGTACTCACTTTAATATTAGACGAGTAAGCACGCAACTTATCCGGTGTTGGGTTCATAGCCTAACTCCTCCGAGACCATCAACGTCAGCAGCGACGCCAGAATATGTGGCTCAAGTTCGACGTGAAATTATGCGCAATCCGCGTAAATCGATAAGGAAGATTGCGAGCTGTACTGGCACAAAAAATCAACAGTGCACGTTATTTTGAAAAACAAACTACAGTTTCGCTCATACAAACTGCAAGTTTCTCAACGAAAATGACTATTCTTTACATGAAACCATAGCGAGAACGATGCTGGAACGTTTTGCATTGTCAAAAAACGACAGTGTGGTGTGCAAATTCTGCCCGAGGGATAATTGGCTATTATTTTTTTAACCAGCGAGAGGCAGTCACTGCTGACGTGTATTGGCGAATGATCGACGAGTTTTTGGTACCGCAACTGCAGCTGTTTCCCGGGTTCAATAACAAAACACAATTTTAGCAAGGCGGGGCCACTCTACACACAGCTAGAGTTTCAATGGAGAAGCTGGGGGGAATTTTTCCCAATAAATTAATCAGCAAGTACGGAAATCTACCCTGGGCACCTCGGTCACCGGATCTTACACCGTGCGAGTTTTTTTATGGGGATACCTTAAGTCGAGAGTTTACAGCAACAATACTCGAACAATTCAGGCTCTACAAGAAAATATCCGCCGTGAAGTTGCTGCCATTGAACCGACGCTTTGCTCTCGCGTGTTTGCAAATTTAAAAGTACGATTGCAAGAGTGTCTTGAGAGAAATGGACGGCATTTAGACGATGTTGTTTATAAAACGTTAAATTATCATCGTTAAACTCCATTTTGTATAAATAAAATATAAGAATAGCATTATAGTTTTATTAAATTTAATATAAAACTTAAAAATGTTCCGCTGGACACCCTTTAGATAGCATCAGCGATGGAATCCGTAAAAGATTTGTCATCATCAAATTTAGTAAACAAGATATTAAAGAAAATGTGATGATGAAAATGTACAAATGGGGATGATGTATGCAAGTGTGCCAGGAAGTATTTGTGTGCACGTCAGTGTTTTGGGCCGCAAAGCCTGCGCGCTCCCATTCTTGGTCTAGTGGTTTTCTTGATCAGATGTACTGATTTATTATTGAATATAATATCTAATATTATATATTTTTTAAATGTATATCGATTTTTTTCCTTCTTTCTCTTATTAATTTTCTAAATACGGTTGGTAATGAAAGAAGTAGGCATAGTATATAGATACGATTAGAGTAAATATGCCAAGTATATTATCAAATATTTGAAAGTGTGTGTAAAGAAAATTAACTACAGAGGTAAGCACGAAACAATTTGGATTAAAATGGATTAGAATGACGCATACAGTACACACATACCTTTGCCGACTTAAGAGATCAAAGTCTCATTGAGAGATCATTGTAGACACAGCCTATTAAGATGGATTAATATCCAAATTGATAACTCAGAGTAATATTGAATTTTTAAAATCCAGATCCAAATCTAAAATTATGAATTTTCCAGAAATTTTTGGTATTAGATAGCTATTTAAATGTAATGTGCAAGATATTACAACTGGAGTTGAAAAACTCAAACCAATATCTAAAATAAATGGTTAAATTCGTAAAAGCTTGATACAAATGAAAAAAAATTTCGCTCAGTATTTTCTGAATTGGGTAGATACCTACACAGGTGGGCAATGTGATTTCACCTGCATCACTGATGTAACAGAATATTGGTGGGGGGTCGAGCTAGCGGAGAGGGGGAAGGGGATCATAAAGCGACGAAGGGGGGGACGATAAAGCAACAGGAAGGGAGAAAAATCCCTATCAAACAAAACACGAAATCAAGCACCGTGGACAATAGTAAAAATGAACATTTCCGGTGTATCGCGTCGCGTTGTGCGTTGTATCTAGTTTTGATTTTTTAACAAAGCACCCCGTGGCTACGCGCTGTACGCGTCTCGCCTCGACGCCGTCCGCATTAAGCCCGTTTACACGTGCGCGCGCATGGGCGCCGGGTACTTCTGTTTAGTTAGCCTTCGTACTCTAGCCGGGTCGTCGTGTGATGCCAACGGGCTAACGGCTCTCTCGCGGGTCGTGCAATCTCGGGAATGAAATAATTTGATTAAAACACATTATTTTGGGACATTTTGGGTTTCGCACTATTAGAACACTGGACTTGAGAATTTAGTGGAGGGGAAAAAAAAACATCGTCATGAATTTTTAAATGTTTTCGAAGTTGGGAAAAGTGTTTACCCCGAGACTGAATTAACCGCATTTCCGATATTTTTATTATTACGTTAATTATTGTGAAAATGAAAGGTGCTCGGGAGGTGTTTAATTTTTAATTAGAATTTTTTGTGAATTTTAATAAGAAAACAATTTTTTACTGGGACTTTTTTCCTTCGCCTTCTGAAAATGTATTAATATTGCAAATGAACACTTTATTTTACAGAAAACTTAGTAATTGAGTTAATTAAATATTTGTGATTGTGTGTGTTTGTTTGGACCAGTACCAGCTTGTTCAAGATTCCTTTGGTAAGATTTTAAATTTACTTTTTTTTTATATTTGTACTTTTTATGTTATTAAAAAAACAATTTAAATCAAAGATAATTGTAGGTAAATGTATAAACATTATGTGGCGTTCTATCCTCACTAATTTATGTATGAAAATATCATCATATATAATTCTACTGATATTTTTTTCAAAATATATATCTATAAATAATGTTAATAAAAATAATTTTCATGTAACTATTTAAAAAATATATATTTTTATGTTTATCATAAAAATAATGTTGACTTAAAATAACACTGAAAATGATTGATATACAAATTCTAAGAATTCATATAAATTCTTTACTTAAAAAAATATACCAAAAATAGCAAGCATTTAAAATCCAAAAAATATGTACAATGTTGTAATTTTACAAGAGTTTTTTTCACCCTACATCATCCCGCGATACTTGATTTTTCCAGGTTGATTTCAAAACCAAAACTATTCAGCGCTAGAACCGAATATAAGGTGAGGGGATAGATTAAGATATAATTTACAAATAATATAAATAAATAAATATTTTTATTGTAATACGATAACGAGAAAGCAATAATTATTAAATACTACTTTGAACACCCGAATAAAAGATGGCTTATTTGAATATCATTGTTCTTCAAATATTAAAACTTACAAATTTGATTGTCGCTGCGGTTCCTACAATGATGGTTAAAAGGCACCAAATGACTTCATATTAAATTGAATGCTTATTAAAGGTTCTATTTGATGCTTTACAAACCTTTAATCATTAATGTGTAACTGTATTAAACTGGTAAATTATCATATGAAACAGCAACATAATAAGAAATAATAATAATTACGCACTAGATTACCAACATGATTCAGCAGCTTTGGTATTAATATAAAGCAGAGATACTATGACGCTTATCCAGCATCCGCACATGATTGATCGGTTGAATGAAAACGAATCTCTTAAATCTAATCTTAAATGCGAATTGATTAGCCTAGATCTTGCAAGAGTCAGTGTTAATGATTTTTTCACAAATAATAAATGACAACCCGTCTCAACACAGATTTTTCTAGTGAGACGGGCACAGTCCAATCACAATTATATATATGATAAGTAAATAAATAAACATAATTTAATTTTATAAAGTGGTCTTTTAAAAAGGTTATAACTAATCAGCATCATCATCGTATGCCTCCCCAACTTTTTCCAAGCTTCCCTGTTGCTGATGTTATGGATCCACTGTTCGTACGTTATTAGTCCAGAGGGTCTTTGTATTTCGTCTTCCAATCGGATGCTTTATTATTTTCTCATCTTGTCAAATACTCCGCTCACTATTATTATAGCTTTGCCACCTGGTGTCCTACGTCTTCGAGTTCGGTTTGGCTATGTTTATTCGTCTAGTGTTCCATTTATTTGTCTTTCGTTCCATTAATTTGTCTTTCGTTCCATTCATTTGTCTTTCGTTCCATTCATTTGTCTTTAGTTTAATTAATTTGTCTTTCGTTCACTTAGCGAAATATGCAATACAGATATCTCCGTGGTCTTGAGATGTGTTGATAGGCTACGTCGAGCATTGTTATCATGACTTCAATACATCAGGACCGGTAGTATGTATTTCTTAAAGGCTTTCTTAGTGTGTCGTGACATGATTGATGTGAAGATAATTTTGAGGTTTCCAAAGCTTGTCCAGCTGAGTACTTGTTCGCTTCTTGACTTCAAACAAGCGTATATTTTTATTGAATGACACGCCTTGACCAAGGTATATGTATTCGTTGACGTATTCAATTTACTTTGTGCTGACTCTAGTTTGTAGAAGATTTCCCAGGTTGATCATCAATATCACATTGTTAGAGATCATCGTTATATTATTGTAGTATTATAATAAATAAATGATACGTATAATAGATTTATATATTAAAAATTATTTATCACGTATAAATACAACACGTTATATATGTATCAATAGTTAGCTCAATACATTTTGTAAGTATTGATAATATGTACATTATTTTAGGAATCACATTTGCTTGCTTATATACGATGATCGCATTAATTTGATTGATTCTGTGTACGTGCGTTCACGGCAGTTCATTATCGACTCCCACTCACACAGACACAAAACCAGTTAGTACAATTTAAACAAAAAAATACACCCCGAAGAGTAAAGTTCCATCATTTGTTCGAAAACAGATTTTTTGGACGTTCTTTTCTCTCCGAGAAATAAGTTTCCTTTAGAAGGAAAGAAAATAATCGGACATTGTTTTTTTCCAGAATATACAAGTTTATTAAGACTTTATAAACAATAAAAAGATCGTTCCAAATGAAATAAAAGAAGATTTTTTTGATATCACTTTGAATCAAAATATTCATTTTGATTTTAAGTTATATCTTGCATAATTATTTTAATAATGACAGAAATTTAGCAAAGTTATAAAATATACAATATACATAAATATAATTACGTACGTTCCAATATATATATATTTGATGGTTATAAATAGGTATGGTATATCTAGTAAGCTACAGGTAGCCTTTTGTGATGTTTTTAAAGACAATTTTGGACCACCAAATAGAAAATGAAGTTAACTGATAATATATTGAATTTAACGGCTATTTCCAGAACCTATGTTAATCAAATATAATAATCAATTCTTCCCCTTTTCTAAGTCCACTTAACCTTGAATCCCTTTCTTTCTTTTTATTTCTACGCTTTCATAAATAAATATAATGTATAATAATAACGTATAGATAACTGCATATCATATATGGAATAACATTTTAAGAAAACATCTAAATCCATTATTTTACGGAATTGCACTTATACATGTTGAGAGGATAGTCTGCTATATTTTTTATCTTGATATTGACTGAAATTTTATACACGCATATAACATGTAACTATTCGTTACCTATTACCAACATTGAACTATACAAACCACATATTAATACTAGCTGAAATATTAATATAAAAATACTATTCAAATAACATTTTTTTAAATTAAATATACAAATATGTAAATTTTTGATAGAGACGTATTTCAACAATAATATATTTTGCATAGATATATATTTACTTTTGTTAATCAACTGTACTTAATACATTAACGTACACAATACACGTATCATCATTTTTTGTCTATTACCTCCACCCCTATACTCTAAACACGACCTTTTTCTGTGGTGTTCTTTATGGTTTTGAAGCAATTGAAAGGTTTGAGTTGACGTACGTACGTAGTTGGTACGCTAGGCTTTGAAAACTGTGAATTATCGTCCTGCTGTGTGGGACTGATAGTGTACCGTTTGTGTGTCTAGTTTCTCGCTGTGCGTGCCGAAACCTGTACATCTTGGCGTGGTGCGTGTCGTCCTACTACTTTGTGCTATAAACGAAGTGTGGTTTCCTGAAGCCAAAAGACCTGTGGCTCCAGCGGAAGAAAAACATTAAAATACCTAAAGAATCAATTCTCGGGTGGGTCGTGTTTCTTCCCGGTTCTGGTTGGTCCTTCAGCCCCCTGTTTCCTATTCCTGTCTATTTCCCGTAATTTCCTCCACCTTTACTATATTCTGTATTTCTCCAACTTCTTGTTCAAACAGCTTTCAAAAGCACATTAACAAAACTTTTGTAGTTTAAAAATCAGGATTATTTTCATCAGGCTTTCATAAATTCGGAAAAGTGGGTAGTATGATTATTGTTTAGAACTAATAGATGTATATCTTGACAGTAGTTAATCGCCATCGTCATAAGGTTATACAAATTAACATGTCGCCCTTGAAGTAATTACCAATAACTAAAAAATATTATGTAAAAAAACCGGCTAATCAAATAAATATTTTGATAGTTCTAGGTCAGAATAATGAATAAATACATATTGATAAATTATAAAGATATACATAAAAAAATAATTATATCGAAAAATATTGTTGTTGCTATCGGGATTAAAACTTGGATCTCTTTCCGATCCGGTGAAGGTGCATTAACCGACTATGCTGCAGCAGACAGTACTTTTGACGACAAATTTTCGAACCCATATGTTACTCACATATATTTGTATATCTTTCTAATTAATATATTTAATTCATATTTAAAATATCATAGACCTATGTTCTGAATAATTACAACTTCACAATAAGAATGTGTTTATGAATAATGCTCGCGCTCTATACATAAAAGAAGAGACTAAATCTCTGAAATAAATTTTAAATGAAATGCCAGATGATATAAGAAAGGAGGAAATCTACACAGACTCTAAATTAAACTAAGCAAATATGTGCAAGATAAGTTATTGTAACAAGAAAAATATTGATAATATTTATATTAGAGTACATGTATGTTATTTATTGTATATATTAATAATAAATATATATAATAAATAACGTTCTATTATTCACTTGGTCCATAACATACATAATACATAAATGATATTACCTCTTTGTTTATCTAAGTAGTATGATTGAGATTTATTATCATAACTTTATGTTCTTTGAGAAGCAATAACAAATCTTGTACCATATTGTATAGAAAAATAAAAATATTCCCCATAAATGAAATGAACATATACTTATACAAGTAGTAATAAAAAAGTCATTACCGATAGATAACTTTGCGGTTAGTTAGACTTGAGGCTTCAGGTAAAGTTCTTTGACGTTAAATTTTCAAAATACAACTTTTTTGATTGATTGGTTAATAGGGAAAAACTTTTGTAAGCGTAACATTTTTTTAATTCTTACGTGTATTTTTTAATACTTTAATACTGTTAAATTATCTCCCGAAGCGCCGTTTAATAATTAACTAACTTCCTTATAAATTATTATTGGATGGACCATCAAAGACATGATTGATATTATAATGTCTTTCGTTAGTTTGAATTTCCCGTTCACTTCATTCACTTCAATCTATCACAGCCAACAGAGTTATTGATGGAATCAAGAGAAATTTAAAAGTAATTATCGACTAGCATAGTATGCAGTCCATATAAAATAAAGATGCACATTTTTAAATTTGCAATCAATTTAAAAAGTAATGCAATTTATATGTATCGATTTTAAAAAATGTACGTATACGGATCGTACAAATCTTTCATAAAAATCCTTGCTACACAGGATGTAACCAACTTAGTCTATAATATTTTATCGTCGGATACCTATCTAAATTCTGTGTCGAATATGTTCAAGTAATATTTTTTTAGAAAATATGGACAACTAATCAGATAATATGGATACACGATTAACCGATTAACTAAATTAAATCACATTTCACAATAAAAAGCCGCATTAAATACAACAATACCGCCCCGATATAGCAACTGATGGGTCGGAGTGGACTGTCAAAACTGTTATTTATCCAACGCTACATCATGACGTAAAGAGATAAAAATAAATGATTTCAACTTTATAATTAAATTATTGTTTCTACAATACTACCTCAGTCAAATTTTTGTCGAAATCTGTTTTTATATTTTTGAGATAAAATATTTGTTTTCAGTTCGCGCGAAGTACACAACATTTAACAGAGATCTGTTCATTATATTAATATATATCTGTAAAACAATCTTAAGAAAATATCAAAATAAACTGAAAAATTTAGCGAAAAATGCTTTTATGAGATAAAGATCCATTCTTCATTTACTTTTATATAAACATTTATATAAAACAAGATCAATATGTAGTAGATGTAAGAAATTATTTACGACTAATAAAATATGTATATATATATACAATACATCTATAATAATACAATGTGAAAATTAACAAAATATAAAAAATGTTAAGAAATTGATCAGATTAGAATTTGGGAAAGATGTCAAATACATAATTATTTTATAATTTTGAAGACCTTTAAGCCATTTTAGAACCTCTTTTTGTACACATTTATATTTGCTGCTAATTAAATTGATTTTGGTAGTTGGTTATACAGTCTAGGAGCAATTTGGAGATCTTTAAAATATTTTTTATTTATTATCCACTAAATTGAGTTTAAATACAATATTAATATTCTAGACACCTAAATAAAATATATATATTAATATTGCATTTAAACTCAATTTAGTGGTTAATAAAACAAAGATAATAAATAAAAAATATGAATTTTAACCACAAAGTTAATATTGCTAATTTTAAAAGTATATCTTTAAAATAACATTATGTCATGCACAGTCTCGTTTAGTTTATGTTAAAATAATTTTTTTTTTTTTAAACTTTATTAAGTAAATTGTTGGTGTAGTGGTCAAGACGTTAGCGTAGTCATCTAGTGGTCAGAGGTTTGCGCCTCGTTCCAGGACACTAGTAAGTTAGTCCTATTTTCATAGCACAAGCGTCTAGCTTAGTTTGAAAACAGTAAGATAATGACGTAAATATAAGAGCACATTAATTATCGAGTGAAGGTAAAAAGTGAATTGAATAAAATTGTAATTAAAACGTTTGGCATTGGATGTTGGTTGACAAAACAGCCTAAAATTAATCGAATGGTATCTAGAATAGGAGTACTTTAATGGAATCGCAATGTATTGTTGTGACGAAACTGTGTCATATATTTTTGCAAACAATGAGCTTCGTTTTAATCCAAGTATAGGATCCTGCCGATATCTCAGAAACCATTGTTTTAGAAGGGTCTACTTGTAAGGCTTAATTGTGAATTTGGCTTCAACGGGGGAACCAATTTAAGTAACGTTCGCCCATAATATAAACGTTCTGAATACCGACGGAGAAGTAACCGATAAAACTACTTGACTAACTGCAGTATTTGGGTCTCCAACATTGAAAAATTGCGAAGTGAGACTTCTACTCGATTCGTGTATCGGTAGCTAACTTTCTTGCTAATTGAAAGGTCCAGGGTTTGACATGAAAACCCATATTCTGATCTTTTTCATCTTAAGGGACATTCCGTTGTAGCTCTTTCTCTGCTTCTCTTTAGTAACTGGCTAGTAATCAGTATCCACGGACAACCGCTTCTTCTTCCTTCTATCTTCCCTTTCTGGTTACATATGTGTCATGCCGAGGGATATGTAGTTCGCAGTCTTAATACAACATCTTGAAGGCATCGAGTTTATTCATTTATTTCCTTCTCCATGTTTCGACTCCATACGGAGAACACCAAGGCCAGAGATGGAATGGTTTATATACATTTTCGACATCTTCGACTTGGCAGATTGTTGGACATTCTCCCCCAGTACCACATTTTGAAGGTTTTCAGTTTATCTTCTGGTTTCAGCTTTTAAATACATATACTTCTTTATTCCAAGTACATAAGATTTTTTGTAATTGTTACATTTGTTTTGCTACTGAAGTAGTAGTACCTAGTAGGTGGATAATTGTGAATTATTATTTTGCTATAGCTACTTTTTTTATACAACCTTCGTGGTACCTACAATATACTAGAATTTAAGATTTTACTAAAACTGATCTGAGTTACACGTTATAAAGAGATTTTTAATCAGATTTGTTTATATTTAATTGATAAATTTTCAAACAGTTTGTACACACCTGACGGGCAAAGAGATAACAATATCCAGGTTAGGTAATAAAACAATTTAACATTACGATAACCATTAGTCTGTTTGACAAAGGGCTATAATTCTGTTTATTTATTATCCGTTATTTTCGGATAAACACTATACAAATATTGGTCAAGTAAAATAATTATTTAAAACGAACGCAATAGGAATGCTTATGCAAATAATGATATAAATGATAATATGTATTATTAAAAATCTTAATTTGACGAAAATATCAATTTTTGCCGGCTGTGACCAGAATTTAATGATACTTGAACGGAAAGGTAAACTCCGATACTAAGTAATTTGAATTCTTATGGAATGTATAATGTAAGTATAGTTATTCGAGAAGGATAGAAAGAACGCATATATTTCTTGCATAAGATACTTACACGATGGCGTTGAATGTTTTTCTGGGACTGAAGCAAAGGAAGAAAGGTAAATGTGTATATTTTCTATAAAGAAACAAATCAAATATATCTGTGAAACTTGGATCGCAACTCAAATCTTGGCAATAATTTAAAAATATATATTGTACAAATTAAATAATACTTAATAAAATTGACAACGCGGATATTCTTATATCATATTCAATTTAATTTATAATTATACATAAAAAAGATATTCAATTAAAATTAAAAGTAAAAATGGTTAATTTAAGGTTACGAAAACAAACTCACTCACAAAAATAAAATTATAACTCAGAAATCTGCTCTAGAGTTGGTTGGGTTGAGTTAATATGTTAGTATAGCTTATTTCAAGCTATTATATACAAATGCAAATTGTGATTAAATTGAATTAAATAAAACAGTAGGTACAATGAGTCTGATTTATAACATTAGCAGTGGCGTGCAGTAAGTATATATTTAAGTTATGCTGTTACCATTAATATTATACAATCATATATAATATATGTACTATCGTTTAATCAACGTCTCTGGACAAAATAAATCTATTGTTTATTCCACCCTATCATGTATTTATTTATAATTTTAGAGTAGTGTTAATAGTGTTTTTAAAGTTCAAGTTTTAACGTAAAATAATACTTTTTTACCCATATAAAAATGTTTGGACATTTTTAAGAACATTTTCTATAACTAAACATGATTAATTTATTGTTTGAAAATATTTCACGTATTATATATATAGGAAATAATTATTTTTATTAAAGGTTAACGTAGGAAATAGTTATGCCGATTGCTTTTTGTTTTTCTCAAATAAAAAACCAATCCATGCACCAAATTTAAACAACAGTCATGAAATCAACTGGTTAAAAACAGTAAGATAGTAGAAGAGGAAGTAGACACTTCAATGATTTGCACGGAGTTGTATCCCTTTCTAATGATATTATATTAATAAACAGCATAGGTAACGACTCCATACAAAACGGATCAACTGAAAGGAATTTTCAATTCAGTAAATAGTTATTTATATGACTTAAGTAATTCACTAGCTTAAAGACAGAACTGAGTAATGTAAATAGCACGACGCGGCGAATAAAAAAAAAGCGTCATGAGTATAGCGCTCAGTTGCGGTGATTTTTTAGAACTAAGCAATAAAAGTCACTACAGGTGCACAGATGGCACTAATTGAAAAACAATGTTTTCGTTAATGTTAATCCAATTTTTCAATTAATATTTGTTTCCCAGAATTTTTAGTTAAGAACAGCTTTTTTGCTTGTATGCACTGCACGCCCTTGATCATTAGTTGAATTAAAAAATATATTGTCTTGATTGAATACGCGTCCCTGTGTGCACCACCTAAACGAGAATAAACAAAGAGGTCAAGACGCGTGTGTGCCCACTATACTCCCGCCGATGAATGTTTTTTTATATTTGTCAATTCACGGTTTTTACATGTTAATTCTGTACGATAGATATTTTTAAAATGTTTTTTCGAATCTCAATAAATTTTAGATTTAAATATACGTAAACACTAAACAATTTCCTGTGTTGCTTGCGGAGAAAATAGTTACGATAAAACATTTATACTTTAATTTTGTCATACTTTTTCCATGTCATTTCAAATTCTTACACACGCACATCATTCGTTTAGGTTACCGACATTAAGCTCCATCAGAATAGCATATCTTTGTTCACGCTAGGCATATTGTGATCTTCCTCTACTTATCCAGTTAACTTGCCTCACATATCATTTTGGTTATCATCACATACACAAGATCCATATGTCATAACCGTCGTTGGAGTTATATCTATAATATATTCTTAGGAGAACACATTCTTATTGTGAAGTTGTAATTATTCAGAACAGACGGTCTGTGATATTTTAAATATGAATTAAATATATTAATTAGAAAGATATACATATAAAATCAATTACATCGAAAAATATTGTCGTTGCGCCACCGGGATTCATAGTTGGATAATGCACCTTCGCCGGTTAGGAAAGAGATCCAGGTTCGAATGCCGGTGGCGCAACAACAATATTTTTCGATGAAATTGATTTAATATGTATATCTTTCTAACTAATATATTTAATTCATATTTATAATATATTCACTTCACCAGAAAACTGATACAGTAGTATATATTTTTTTATTAATCATTTATTATTATTACTCTTCTTTATTACTAATATATTACTCGTGTAATCACTTATGAGCACATGATTGTAATCATGAGTGATTACTAATTATAGGATTAAGGGTTCTGATCTTCGGTAATTTTAGTATCCGTTAATCAAGATATTTTATATCAACCATTTGATGTGCAGATATAATGCTTCGGTAATACAATCTTATTAGACATTAACCTTAATCGTAATACCCTTCCATAATACATAAACTCAGTAGAGAATTCTAAGAAATAACCCAACTTTGAAATGTATATAGGATAAATAATTATAATATTACTATCAGATAAACCAATAAGATTAAGCAATATATATAGATAAATAAATAAATATTATATTACTAGCTGCTAGGCCCTGCGGCCAATAGTGGCCGCTATCGTCGATTGCTTGCTGCTAGGCCCAGGCGGGTGGCTAGTGGCATACGGCTATATGGCTGCTAACAAATTATATTTTAGATTCTCAAAAATAAACATAACTTCCTTCTCAGTGAACTATACATGAAAGAGAGTACTTATTCTAAAGTCGTTTTTTTTGTGAGACATTTAAAGTTACGAAAATTTTACCTTAAAACATAATAATAATTGATATCATCTTAGTAGTCGACTGTACTAATAGCTTCGCTTACGTATCTGGACTGTATGTACAGTAAATCTATCCGCAACCTTCTCTAGGCTGTTTATACCCGGTGCGGTCAGCGGAGAATAAATCAGCTTAATGTGTTACATTCAGGATTATAAAATATAATTAATAATTCTCATTTGAATTAATGGTCTCCCCCTCGAATCCGTTCTTGAAATAATGTATATGTATAGCCCTAAGAGACGCAACTTGTTTACTGAATGGTCGCCCGCGAAGAGAAATATTGAACATTATATTAACTTTGTTATATTGCGAATAATGACACTAAATTCATTATGTTGGAGATTTAGCGATTTTTACTACGTATATCGTTTCTTTGATACAATAAAATAAATAAATGTACAAACACCAAAGATACAAATAAATAATATTTTTTCTAAAATAACCTGATCTGCCACCGAGATATATAAAAGTCTCGGGTTGAAGTCCTGGTAAGGTTATTTTTGAATAAAATTTATCCTTCGCAATTTTTCGATGTCATATTTTTTTGATTGATTGAATTATTTCTTTTGCCTTCGTTTTTCATGGAAAGATGTGCAAGAAAATACAAGAAATATATTGATGAGAGAAATGACAAGAATTGATATAATATATTATTCGCCAAGGAAATGAAATGGCAATGATAAGTCATATCGCTCGGAAGATAGACAATCGTTGGACGAACGCACTCATCCAGCCGTATCCGAGGGTCATCAGGAAGTTGACAACCACCCTAAAACCCACTAGATTGACGAAATATTGAATGGCGTTCCGTATTCCTTCTAGATAGATTAATGCATTAAGTACTACTAACATGTACAACGTTAGTGATCAGATTTTATTTGGCTACGCTTATATTTTACAACATTTCTGTAACCTTTAATATATTATTTTATTATGGCCCGTGTCCACGGTGATATCTCAATGAGATCTCTGAGTGCATCATTTTAATGCGCGCGCAAAACATATGGGCTAATGATTCATAAATCACTTCTCGCTGTACTCTGTACTGTTCTTCATTTCATCTAGAGTCAAATTTCCTACAGAAATGTCATCTGTGGATATGAGCCATTTAAACAATTATATAAGGGATGATTTGGGCTAGGTTTTAATGTAAATGATTGAAAAACGAAATATTATTTTTATCTGATTTAAACAATTGCCAGGAATTGTTATTGGAACTATTTATTTGATGAATAAGAATTAGAAACAAAATGGAATTTTACAGAAAACAGTTGCTTGATAAATAAAAAAAATAGAGTTCTCACTTCAAAACATATATTCAAGATTTAGTTTGATGACAATCTATAAAGTAATAATAATGTTACGGGCTCGAGTCACGGTGGTGAGTTAAGGTCTTATTTTATCGATAGATTTTGTCTTAATTATAAATAATTGTTTCAAAATATAATTAGAGCTGCAAATGTTAACATAAAAGTACCACGCTAGAATATTTTGCAATATTGTAGGATATTTTATATTCTTTACGTACAAAGTTTATCAATTACCTATTCCAGCCGGTTAGGCCACAATACTCGAGGGAAATTATTTACGTTTACAAATTTCACCATATATTTTAGCATTATTCTCTCACAGGAGACTTACATGTTTAAAACGATCTATTTCATCTGTCGGGAGACTTCGAGAGAGTAATAGAAAAGGAAAATTAAGGAAGTTATTAGTTCACAAACAACAAATGTAATGAACTATGGACAATGTTTGTGTGGGTCCGACATTACTTTAAGTCATTATTTCCATTACTTTTTTCAACTAAATTATACAGCCTTAACGTATCCAAAGTTCTTCTAAAAGTACCCGCTAGTAAAAATTAACTTTTAACTATTTGTTTTTAGTTTCATCATAAATTCTTCGTAAAGATATTTTTTTGTAAAAATTTCACAATTGTAATATCAGTTTCTCGTAAGTTTAGTCTACGTTTTTTATATGATACACTTAATACTTGCGAAAAATTCACCACTCTTGGAAAATTCTAAAGAATTTTTAGTTTTTTTTATAATTTGCAAAAGGTACTTATTTAAATTTAAGAATTTATTTATTTTCTATCCCAAATTGACAATAATACAGGAGATGAAAGAATTACAATTACGTGATATTATGCTTAATGAGTCTCAACTTGGACATAATGCAATTTTGGCTATTGACAACATTTGTAGTGCAATGAATAGGGATGTAATAAAATTAAGATATTGTTAAAAGCGGTTTTAAAAAATTCGTTTGGTGTATTTTTATATTGAGGATTTATTGAGGGCTGGTGATTATGATGTTAATATTGTCATTTTAGAAGATCTAAAGAAAAAGGTACAAGAGATCGCAAAAATAAAAATATCCAAAATACAGCCAGCAACAGTCTAAAGATATTTCAAATAAATATGAAGTATGTTTAAGTGTATGGTATTGGTGATTCACAAATTATCTGAGGTAAATCTCGAACAACGCATCCCAATATTCCAAATATTATTGCTTCGGGAGCAGTCTGATTCTTTTTGAGACGTGTTATTACAGAAAATAAGACGTGGATCCTTTATGCTAACACTTTACCTAAAAACTGTATTAATTGCTACCGGGATATTTAAAAAAATATTTTAATTGCTACCGGTATTCAAACCTAGACCTTTTCTTATCCGAACGAAAAATTACGCTATATCAACAAGGTACGTTTGTAACATATTTTTAAACTGTACCTTATTTAAATTGATTAATCTGTTATTCCATTTTTCTTTATATTATTCTGCGCATATATCCAACATTAAATGAAACGTTAAAAAAATGAAATTATTACCAGCTATGTAGTTACCAACATAAGAGTTAAATTTCTTTACAGCATCATTGCAATGTTATTATTATTTGAATATTATCTAATAGTAGTTTTATTTGTTAATTTTATTGAAATATTGAAACCATCTTTTGGGACGTACAAGTTTCCCTATTAATTTTCATTTGTAAAGAACAGAATGACATTAAGGTTTTATCTAATAGATTTTATTTTTAGGTTTATATGCTTATATATAATAGTAATTTCATTCTATCTTCTTCTGAAATGACCCTTTCTTCCGATGATGATGGAAATCACCATTTCTATTTGAATTTTAGAGGCAATAGCTCTGAATAAATGACTGAACTACAATGGAACTAGTCTCGTAAGTTCTCAAACCAGGGGATGTAAATTATTCCTTCACGGCGTCTTTTCAGTATGACTTATAATATATAAATAAATTAATACATTTATGTAAGATATACTTATACAAATAAATTGATAAGCAATTAAATTAATGACTATATTAGATAAAAATAAATATTTTTTGTAAATATGCACAAATACGTAAAGTACGCCTGCTTTTATTTTTGTAAATACACAAAGATTCTGATGCAAATGTTAAGATTTTAGTGGAATCCAGTTGATTCTAGTCTTGCCATAGTTGTATTTTCTCGGATATAGACTGACCAGATACAATACACTCTTAAATTTATTTTACTGCTATTAGAAAATACACATAGATATTTGAGGATGTTAGAATGCGAAATTACCCAAAATAATATATTGTTCAAGGATACAAAAGCACTTAGTCGAAATAAGGGACGGAGGCTAATAAAACCAAGTATTGTTAGATGCAGGTGTACAGACACAGCGTGGGTACAGCAATAAAAAATGCGGTTAACGTGACTAAAGTCACGTAGGCAAATGCACCTTAAGGGATGCATCACCTTAGGCGGATCAGTCTTCCCATATTCTCGGCCGAGAGAACTGGCTCCATAAAGACGAGATTTTATTTTCAATTAGAAAATAAAATGAATGTCGTCTCTAAAAGTATCAAGCAAACGCTTTATAGATTGTATTTCCGGGGAAAATTTAAACTGTGCGCCTCGAGTTTAAGCTTAGACTGTGATGTACTCTGCGTTTAATCGTAAATGTGAAAGTATCAAAAAGCGTCCCGATGGATCTATAAAAAGTTGATAAATTTAATTGGTGTAGCGAGAACAGACTGTCGCTATTGCATAAGAACATCGCGTCCAGAGTCCCGGTTTGCCTGGATAATTGGGCATTGTCTTGTGGTCAATCAACTACAAGCCTGAACTCTGTCACCTTACGCTAGCACCACCAGCAGTTGGCCGCACTTCACGTCCAGGATCCAGGACCATCCTAAGAGGTAATCCTTTACGTGAGGGACCTGCATAATCTACATCAGACAAGCGTCAACATAGACAATTTGGCAGAGAACTTAATGCTGGCATGATGGACACACATATTTAATGTTGATTTCAATATAATTATGTTAGAATAGCCTTATTAATTAGTGTTCAAGTAAATTGTTCATTTTCCATTTTTAACACATGCAAGAATCATAAGATATAGATTATAAATTTTCTTATAAAAAAAAATTTCTTTCATTTCATAACCATTTGACTTGTCAATATTCAAAAAAAGAACCAGTTAAGCTAGATGCCTCTCCCCTGAACATGAAGCCGAGGCAGAATGAAGATATTACCTAACAAGGATTATAAATTTCTAATGTGGGATCCAAGATCAATTCTCAAGTGGCTTAATATATCAATTAATTAACAACGTTTCATAGAAAAAAAAATTAGGTGCCGTAAATTTTGGTTATAGATGTATTTGCGTGATTAAAGACCCATATCCTCGATGATCTCTTAATGAGAACTTTAGAGATATCTGAAAGTCAGTGAAGGTACGTGTGTACTAGATGCATCATTCTTATTATGAGATGGGTGATGATTCATAAATCATAATATAAATAAATAAATGCTGAACTGTCCTTTATGAGAATTAAAGTAGAATCTCAAAGAGAAATCTCATTCCCGGACATGAGCTTTTCAACACACTGGAAAACATTAATGTTTGTATATATATTTTAAAATATATCATGCAGTCAGTCCATGCATTTCAATTTCTCTTTATGTTGATGTGCATGCTTTATGATGTTATGATGCATCCTGGTCTTCTATTCTGCTTCTTCAGCGCGAACTGCTTGCTTCCGCAATTTGCGACTCACAGTCCACGGTACGCGCTGCATACGACGCCAAATACGTCCAAATATATAATATTTTGAAATATTGACGAATACTATTGAATTAACGAGCGCATTTGTTTAAAGAAAGTGTATTTAATTTGTAAAGCATATCAATTTAAGATTTAAATAGAACGATAATAATTAATCTTGTTACTATTAGCATAATTTCAATATTTTACCCATCTTTATCAGTATGTATGAAAAATATATTTTATACTTCATGAATGTGAAAAGTTGTTCAGTTTTATGGGAATTCCATATTATTTATTGTACTTTGATTAATTAAAAGTCAATGAAACAAAAACAAATCTATTTAAATTTATACATTATTATTGTGATATTGTAGTTTTTTCAGAACATAGTTCTGTGATATTTTAATACAAATTAAATGCACCAATTAGAAAGACATGCATACTGATAAATTTATCGATTTATTGAAAAGATATTTTAGCTGTCACCAAGATTTGAACCAGGAACTCTTCCTATTCGGGGAAGCGCGCTGACCAATTATCGTCAATGTCAGTCACTCTAGTAAATTGACGGCAATTTAGATAGTAGTTCAAATATTTTTTCGATAAATTGATTTTATCTGTATAATATTTTAAAATATATTTATATTTTAAAGTATATCTTTGTAATTGATGAATTTAATTTGTATTAAAAATAAAACTATATATATATATACTATATTAATCTGCTTTTAAATAATCAAAAAGTGCACAAAATTACGTTAAAATTGGTATTATTTAAGTGGTACTATGCCAGTGTACAGTACCATGTAAAATTTACCCAAACTGCAGGTTACCGCATTTTAGCAAAATTGTTCCACAGCAAAGATACAACGACACGATATACGCTAAACAAGATGCAGTGCGTTTTAATCAAGCGTTGCAACGGAAACTCTAAATTATTTTCACGTATAAACAAAATGAATTTGGTACTGTTTTAAATACACGTAATATCGCCGTACATATTGTTAATTTATGTGATTAAATTTAACACTTGAATTGATAATATATACGGTAAATAGTTATAATGTCGTGCTAAAGATTTGTTATTTTTTTGTTAATAATATTTCAGATAGAAATAATTTTATGTTTGTATGCTAAATAAAGTCCTTGAAACCCGCAGTAATGTCTTGTGCGATTCAATAAAACTATTTATTTTTATGGATTTAGAATCTTCTAAATCACAGCTTCTCAATATATTTACAATAATTGATGTTTGATTTGAGAATGAATATAATTTAGGTTATCTTAAATTGTATAAATAAAAGATATAAGTTTAATTAATCTGAATGATGTGGTAGATTAAACTTGAATTATATAAACTAGAAAAATTGGTATGGCCAAGTCGGCCATGTCGTAGTTGACAAATAATTTTATGATGTCGTGTTGGCGTCAAATGCTGCATATATGGACTACAAAACGAAGTAAAGTCTCCGTTCTTCAGGAAGTCCGCACTAATTAAAGACTTTTCATCACATGGACGAGTAGAATTTTTTAATGCTTAGGAGATGTTCCCAGAAGATATGGAGGTATCCTGGATAAATTGAAGATCACGAAAAATGTACAAGAAATTGAATAAAATGGACAGACCATCTCCGAGATATGACAGGAACATCGCTACACGTCGCGCTAAACAAAGTCCAAGATAGAGAAGAGTAGAGATAAGTAGTTTGCGTTTTAGAAGTAGAATTGAAGATTACGTTTTAATAAACAACAACTTGAAATGTAAAAGAATAGTTTGAGGTTTTCAATTTGAAAAATGATCATGATGTAGAGAATTATATGAAGAAGTTAGGTAAAATAACCTACCTACATTATATTTCTATCAAAAGTATTACTATATTCCAATTACAATTTATACATTTTTGACAATAGAAGTTGAAAAATGTATCAGAAAAATGAATGTATGTAAAAACGTCGCTTATTCATTTATTTCGTATATTTTAAAGGAAATTGATGATTCGCTCCAATGTAAATTTTCTTTCAAATTTCCCTATACACGACAAACCGAATGAGATTGGGATTTTGTATATAAGTATCATTATTTAATATGATGGACAGAAATATTTAAAGACACGATTTATCTGTAATAAATAGTTGTAAATTTCAATTGATTACTGAAAATCACCCCATAAGGGTTAATAATCCGGAGAAGCTGATGACTAGAAACTAGTGATGAGCTAAACCGTTATTTTAACCGTTATTGTGACTGTGATTGTGAAATTTGTGTTTGATTGTAACGATGATAAGTAACTGATTATTCGTAATTCAGCGAGCAATCACTGATATACTGAAAACTAAACCTCTAACAGTAAAATATCAGTTACCAATCATCGTTATAAAAGAAATACCAAACGCGCAATCAGTCACAATAACGTTTAGCTCATCACTACTAGAAACCAGATGACTGGATGGTGACTGGAAACCAGTCAAAGAAAATTAAGCTACAACTCGTGGGTCACGATCTTCAGTAATAAGGGAAAGTAGATGAAAATATTACCCATTTAATGACCCGTGTCTATAAATGAGATATTTAAGAAATTTTTGACTCGAAACAATCTCAGAAATATGGATTATGCTCGCTTGAGATTTTTTGGAGACAACTCTCATCTTTCTTAGTACCCATGTATACACTATGTCTGTAAAATTAATTGTTTCACGCCTTATTACACTCTTGTCATACTTTCACCAAACGTCAAATGTCATTGTCGTTCATCAGTTAAGTGATTTTAAATTTCTCCAGTAGTGGTTAGTAAAATGAATAAATATTAGTAACACTATGCTCGATATTAATGTTTATATATGACGTCTATATATAAAGGGATCCATTGCGGTTTTAGGTAATGTTTGAGAGCACGTGTTGAAACTTTCTATCAATGTCAAGCTCTGAACTCTGATGTTTTTGTTGAGATCAAAAACTCAACACGCATACATGGTATTGAGATGTATCTCAACTAAATCTCTGAGGTTATCTCATCGTATCTCCGGGCCTTAATTAAACTTCACTAAAAATAAATAGTGATTGGAAATCAACTGATAACATATTTTATTTTCTGATAAGATTTTTACCACATATTCACAAACCGCTCCCATACCTTCATTAATTAACTCCGTCGGTTGATTAAAACCAATTATAAGCTTTATTAAACTAATCTAAAACCATTATTATTAAGGCTTTCTCGTTAGAGTAGTGAACAAGCAAATGTTCACGAAAATCCCACATAGGTTGCAGAAATTGCCACATCGGCTTAAAATTCAGCTTCCAACACACTAACGTCCATTTCGCATACAACCCCTTAATGTTGCCAGCTAAAAAATATTATGGCACGAAAAGGGGAAACTTCGATCAGGCAACATCCCACGGAAAATACTAAAATATTGAAGAAAAAATACCATGTTCCGCTACACTGGGCTTTCTAATCATCTATTATTTTTATTTTAACAATGAAAATAATTTTTGTAACATTTGAAGCAACAAGTTTGCGGTTAGGAACTTCAATAACAAATATAAAATAACGTTTTATATTGACTTGGGTTATATATATTTATCACCAGAATGTTCGGAAAAACTTGTTTTGTGAAGAAATTTTCGTTGTCCCTAAGTTGTTGACATAAAACTGACGAAGGAACAGACTTGATAATTTTTACTAATTGTATGATATTAATTTTTATACTCCACGTTTATGATTTTAATGACGATAAAATCTAATACGAAATTCGTATGCATATTCGTTATCATTGCGTTTGGTGTCTTTACTATAATGTACATATGTAGAATGTATGTATAAACAAAGTAGTAAATATGCGTTAATTTATGACTTGACCACGTTTGTCGGGCATTATACATAATGCTGCATAGTTTACGGGCAATATAACTAACCCCGCAATGTATCTCAACAACCTAAAGTTCTGTTATTATCTTGGTCTATGACATCTATTGAAAACTGCGTAAAACACAATAATAAACATATATAATTATGTGCCATACAGAACGTTCATTAGATATTCCACTAACTAATAAGGACACGGATATGTATTATTTGCAGCATTTAACAGAGAGATGGAAAAAATAAAATTTCAGATGTATATATATCAAGTATCAATTTTTAAGCATACCAGTTTGATTGTCGACTATGTTTGAAAAATAAACGAATAATATAACTGTAATTAATATTTGGTGTAGTGTTTAATCACATTTAACTATCAAAATGCATTATATAATGGTCAGTGTCCATGAATGAGATTTTTAAGAGATTTTCGACTAGAGTCTGAGATACTGATTTCTCTCCGATGAGATTCTTTAGGGACAACTCTCGGCTTTCATAATCTACGTGTACACAAAATGTCTCAGATATTTGTTGTTTTGCGCCTCACTTCACGTTCGTCAAATGTCATTATCGTTCGTTAATTGGGTATTTTGAAGTTTCCCAGCAATAGTTAAAACGAAATAAATGTTAATGTTATTGAATTATGTCTAAATTTAAGAATATAATTCATTAAGAGATCAATGTTGATTTTAAGTAACGTCTTGTACACTGTTAATCTCCAGATCAACATATGTTGTATGATGCATGTCAACTAAATCTCTGAGATTATCGGAACACGGGCCCTAAAGACCATCCTCTATAGGGATGATTTTAGAAAAAGCGACATGTGTCTGAGACAGAGTTAAAGTGATCGATACCATTTTTGAACACCGGTACACTAAATAATTCGTGATCCCTCGGTGATTACGTTGAATGGTTTCAATTTATTTTCAATATGTAGAATGGTGCTTTTCGAATGTTATTAATGAGTTGAAGTAGACTTAACTGGTGATATATCTCACTGCGCTTGATGAAACGAGACCGTAGGCTGGTGATGGTTGTGACTCCAAATATTGAGTCTACACTTATAAAAAATAATTCTTATTGCTCAAAATTGTATAATTTCATGTCATATTTTAATATACAGTTTTTAACACAAATATATTGATGGAAAAAAAAGTAATTTTAATATTTAGAGCTTTTTACAAAACGAAGAAAAATCACTTTCCAGAGATTTGGGGCCATGCATAATATATATTAAATAATCTATGCAAATTGATTAAGGATTGACTGTATTGTTGTTAATCATTTCAAATTACACTACGAGAAGTTACTTACGTTAATGGAATCAATGATCAAATTTGTCAGTAAGAAGTACTTGTAAAATATACTACAGTATGGAAGGCAACCCGGTTATTCATGAAATACATTTTAATATTTCAGAAGTCTTTGATTTCTATATATTTTTTGATACAATTAGTAGTTCTGTAAAATTCTTCATTTTAATGCAATGTATTATTATACAGGAGACTCACTGTAAATTTAGTTTATAAGGGAAAATTCATTAAATTATAAACATTTCGTTTTATTTTTATTACAGGATAAATAATTGAATCTTTTTATACTCAAATGATGTTTATTTAATTATATTCTTAACAAAATACATTTAATATAAAATAAATTTTAATTAGAAAGATATACATATAAAATCAATTTTATCGAAAAATATTGTTGTTGCGCCACCGGGATTCGAACCTGGATCTCTTTCCTAACCGGGGAAGGTGCATTATCCAACTATGCGACAATACTTAAAATATTTAAAATATCACAGACCGTCTGTTCTAAATAATTACAACTTATTACTATATTAAAATAATGATTTTAATGTGAAGATCTATTTGTTTTGATTTTATTAACAATACGGACGTGGCATGTATTTTGAGTACAATTTTTTATTGAATTAAATAAAAATATTGGATTATTACAAATACAAGAACTGTGTGTTTTAAAATAATAGGTGGGTGTTGTTTTGAATAAATTTTCAAATCAAACGTTAATGTTTTTTTAAATATAAATATGTTATTTAACTTTTAACAATTCGCTATGGAATATGTGGATGTAGCCGCAATTGGATCTAATAATATTTATCAAAACAGATCGTCTCTTGTGAATACTCAAAGAAAACTTCTTGATTTGTTTTTGGTTTAAATCATCTCCCTCCAGAGTCCACATGTGTAATCGAAAATTTTGAAACGTAGTACACAGATTTTATAAAGTCTAACAGTCCAAGAATCTTGTTAAGTCGTGAAATCTGTGGTTTCAGCAGGTCGGTGCCATATTGCACACGGCCAGCGCTACGATGAAAATTCTGGCCGTATAATGTCAACATTTGGTGATATCAGTAGGCCGCCTCGTTCTATTTCTTTAGGGCTACATGAAGAAGAAGGTCTACGATAATAAGCCAGCAACAAATCAACAGCTAAAAGCCAACATTCATCAAGAAGTCAAACAAATAATCCAGGAAGTTCGTCAAAATGCATTGATTGAAAAAGTTCGTATGCGTGCGCGGTGCCTAGAAGCTATAATTGTATATAACAACGTATCTATCGGTATTTTTTCAGGACTTCTTCGACCCAAAGTTATGCCCAGGTTAATCTTATTTTATAGGTTTTCACTTTGACGCATAATGTAGCCAAAGATTTGAAGAATCTTTTCTTCACCGTTGTAGATGCAGCTTGCTGTGATTGGATTTGTTACAGGGTCGAGGCATTCGTGCATCGTGCTGTTCACAAGACACGAATCACCCTTCTTCAGCAATATATTCGGAAGGCATATATTTTCTGCTAGTCGCTATTCAAGTCTCCGCTACATACACGAATATTGAAAAAAAAAAAGAGTGTGAACCAACGAATAAATAAATAAATAATCTATTTAAAAAAAATTATTTCATTTGACAAGTTTTCAAAAATAACGCCTGATACATAAAAAAAACGAATTTAAAGAAAAACTATTGGAAAACATAACTCAAAAATATTCTCAAGTTTTCACAGCTGTTTTTCAGAATCTTCAGTTTTTAGGACTAGTATGCAGTGTGTCTTTGAACCCTCAGTAGGCGAGATATATCACTTTTTTTAAATTTTGTTCACGTCACTATTAAAAATAGTCAGATTTCTCAGAAAACTACTGCTAGATCAACGACGGATCGAGACCCCTATAATGGAAATATTTATAGGCTCGACTGCCAAGACAGCGACGTAGTGTACATGGGACAAACAGCGCGCAGAATCTCCATAAAGGCTGATGAGCATGAACGGGCATGCAAACTCGGCCATCCAGGAAAATTGGTACTGGCTGAGCACTTAATAGATACTGGCCACTATTTTGTCCTGGTGACATGAGCCCTGATAATAGATCTTACATTGGCCATATAGTTAGAAGGTACACGGCAGAATGGCCCAGATTCTATATAAAAACTGCATGAAACATGCCTCAAAAAGGGCGAATTATTCCACATCGAAGTGATTCAGACTATAATTAGTTTTCGTACAACTGAGTTTCCTTTTATCCGTGTATTTAAGGGTATTTTTTATATAAATTAAGCATACATATTTAAATAACATTTTATCTCTTCTATTCGCGAAAAAGAAAGTAAATCTTGATAAGAGAAAATTGTATGGTACAATAAATCACGTTAAATACACTTTACTTTTAAAATTATTATACAATTGAGTTCTCTGATAAACCTACCCCCGATAAATTCGCAAACCTTTAAGAATCATATCTCAATTTGTATGATTTTCATTTCATGAAAAAAATCTTCATGTGGGCGATACGAGAAAGTTAAAAAAAAATCTACTACCATATGTCTACTCGTCCTGTTTAATATTCAGCAGAGCTTAAAGTGCTTTTCCAATTTCATTCAAACAGAAACTCGGCGTGCCAAAGCTTACATCGCCACTTAAACTAGTGCCGAATCGGCCCGCTATTTTTTATTCGGCGAACGTCCAAGCCAGATGTATTCTGAGGGTTGGATGTGCTGTGTACGGGAGTGTTGTGAGAGAATATACCTATATTTGCAAGGAAACATCAGCGTATCTGGGTAAATATTACCTTTACCTAAAATACCCGAATAAAAAAAGAAATACAGCTTCAGATACATTTCCTAATATTATTTTTAGGGTCTGGTCCGGAATTCCAAAAAACAAGTAAAATATTATGTCTTTCTGTTTATTTTTAATAATATTCATCTATCGTCTAAATCTACAATTTTTAGAACCATTCTTTCATCTGAATTAAAATATTTTTATAATCTTATTTATTTACTTGATTCATTTTAAAACACATGTATGAATTTTAGCATTATTATGATGTAATATATTAATTACATAACTCAAAAAACACTGGAGGCCGCGTCATTGTATAATATATATTTAGCCAAGACGAATGCAAAAATGTACGCTAATATCGACACATATTTCAAAAATGCATGCAGACTTGCAGAGAATATTGTGAAGTTGTAATTATCAGAACATAGGTGTGTGATATTTTAAATACAAATTAAATGTATTAATTAGAAAAATATACATATATTATTTGAAAGTCATCTACTTTATTTTTACGATAGATGTATTAATTTTAAAAGTGTAACATGTAGGTTTGAAAATTTATCGTCTAAACAATATGTAGGTATAGCATAATCGGTAAATCGGCGATTGGAAGAGATCTAGGTTCGAATCCCGGTAGCAACAAAAATATTTTCCGATAACATTGATTTTATATGTATATCATTCTAATTAAAACATTTTATTTGTATTTAAGATAGTTAATTTAATACTTTTTTTTTAAATACTAATTTAATGTATTAATTATAAATATATACATATAAAATCAAGTTTGTTGAAAAATATGTTGAATTCGAACCTAGATCTCTATTTCCAAACCGGGAAAGTACACTACCAATTGTGTTATAGCGCCAGTATTTTTTATGACAAATTTTCGAACCTATATGATCAGTTATGAAAAAATAAGCCGTGTCTTTTATGCTAGTATATCTATATACTAATATATATTTGAATCTTTCAGATCCATAACCCACACTTGTGGATATTCAATCAAATTGCCAAAAGTGTTTAAAACACACTGAGAATCCTCATGATTTTCAAATTTTGTTTAATGTTCAAATGAAATATTCACTGAAATTAAGAGGAATCTAAGCCTCCGCAATATCACAAAACAATATTGATATTAAAATCATACTTTCTACTAAAAAAAATTGTGTAGATGAGATATTAATAATATGTAATAGTGAAAGCATTATTTATGTCATGATTTTGGGAATAATTAATTTTCAATAGAATATTTGCAATACATTTTATATTTCATTGAGCAATAATGTACATTCATGTAGTTGAACTACGTATGAAAGTTGGGGGTGTATACGTTACGTAAGACTATTTGCTATAAAAACACAAACAAAATCACAAAATCAAATTTGATATAAGTTGGTACTTTTGATCAAAGAAATTCAAACTACTACTCAATCAATTACGCAACATCCATCGTCTTGGCATTAGAAACAAAACTTAAAACTCGAAAGCGAGTTTACCCGCTTTTACAAAATGGATTAGAACTCGCGTCGGAAAAAATAAACAATTTACTTGAGCCACACAGAGTCGGAATCATTTATATCTAACTTTTTTAGTTGTTTTGTAACTCTTGTTATATATTTTATGTTTCTTTTCTAGCGGCTGATTTCAGCTTCTATTTTTGTTTTTTTCTTCTTATTCTCACCGCAGTTATGATTTTCACGATTTCATTACATTGTTAATTTAAAATATAACATTTTTAAATATGAATTAAATATATTAATTATAAAAATATACATATAAAATCAATTTTATCGAAAAATATTGTTGTTGCGCCACCTCTTTCCTAACCGAGGAAGGTGCTTTATCCAACTAAGCTACAGCGACATTATTTTTAGCGACAATTTTTCGACCCTATATGTTCTGAATAATTACAACTTCACAATAAGAATGTGTTCTCCTAAAAATATAACATTTTTGATATTTTTATATACTTTCACGGTTCAGTTATTCAAAATTATTATTAGTTATATTTAAAATAATACTCTTTTGTAAAATATACTAAGTATTATCAGGTAACTGTGTTATCTTAAAATAAAAAGATATAATAAGTATTTTTATTTTTATTGTACTATAAATACTAGCAGTGATAATGTTTGTCTTGTTTGATCACTGATTGGATCTGGTCTGTTCCGGTTGCATCTGCTTGTTGCACATGAAAGGAGATATTTTTCCTTTGGTCACAAATGGTCCCCAGGTTAAAGAATAAAAAGAGATGTTTCTCCTTTGAACACTTTATTGCTTCCAATTGTAATACAATATCTTAATAGCACGATAGATGTCGCCTTGTGTCAACAAATAATTGGTCTAACACGTCTTATTTAATATAAATTAACACAATCTATTAAAGGCAAGTGTAAAATTCCATTGAAAATGGATATATGACCTTCATCTAAATAGTTCACAATATGAAATTATTTTGAAAGATTTTATAATTTGTGAAGATAAAGATTAATCCAAATAATGTATTTCAAAAACAGAGTGTATCAAAGAATTATATTCAACCAATCAACCAAGTCTACAGTAATGTCAGGCTTCTGTGAAAATGAACAACATCACGACCGAGTTGCGTGTTAGCAAAATAATTCGACAGGGGGACACAATCTTGCCAAAGCTCTTCAAAGCCTCGTTGGTATATAAACAGCTTAGCTGGGAAAACAAGGGTATATCGAGACTTTTCTGCGAAAACGTACTTGAAGATGATGTACTCTTAATAGTTCATAACTTGTGTGATCTGCAAAGTCATTTACAAGATCTGGCAGTCAAACCTGTTTTGATATCATGTCAGATGTAGTCCAGTTTAAAAAGGTTCAGTTTTATATTAGAATGAGGCTCGAACCCTCGATCACTGGTTCACCAGGCGAGTGTCTTAACCAAAATACTAATTAGTATTTTGTACAATATGCAGGATAATAATTATTTTATATTTTGGGCATGTTGCTAGAAAAAATTGAGAAATTTGTGATCACAGGAATGTACAAGAGAGGTTTATATTCAATAAGATGGACATACATGACTGGAGCCTCACTGCACGTCATTTACGCTGTGGAAATCGAATACAAGACCACGATACTTAGTCATGAGCATATCTCATAGTCATGAAAGATATTTGATGTTTTCAAAAGGGTGAGTTTCAAAAAAAATTATGAGATAAAAAGCAAGAAGTTTAACCAATATATAAATATATATTTGTCAGGAAAGTATATACTGGGTGAATATTATGTTTCAGGCCGATTTTGTTTGGCCGCCATTTTGGTTTGACAAATATTTGTCAGATCGCGTTTAGTAGTCGTAGAGAGTAGTCGATTATTTATTACGGAGTATCTAACGCCTCAACAAGGTGATGAAGTCATTACAAATTGTAACCATTAATGCTGATTGCCATCGCCACATGTTGGAAAACTTCTTTGTGAACGAATTGGGTCGATTAGATCTACAACACATGTGGTTTCTACAGGACGGTGCCATCTCATACAAAACCCGAGCTACGCTTGAAATTTTGCGAGAAATTTTTCCCGGCCGCATAATGTCAAAAAGTGGTGATATCGACTGGTCTCCTCGATCACCTCATTTGACGGCTCCCGACTATTTTTTGAAATTTCACAAAATTTCAATTTATACAAATTTTATATTTTATATTTATATTTCAATTTCACAAAAATTTCAACGTAACGGGACAATATTTGAAATGAAATTGATGAAATAACACGCAGAATGTACGAGAATGTTATGAAAAATATGATTAAAAGAGCACGCATTTGCGCCGCTACCAGAGGCGGCCACTTGGCCAATGTCGTATTCCATACATAATTGTAATAAATAAAGTAATCGGTAAATAAATACCGAATTAAAAAATTAAGTTCAATTTCTTAGTTATTTAAAAACAACATCGGTCTGGAACATAATATTCACCCGTATTACAATATTATATAAAGAAGTTAACCACCAGATAAAGTAATTCACTGATGATACCTATATGAATATAGTGCTCGATGCTGATAGAGAGCAAAGAAACTCAATAACTATTGAGTAAACCAGTGATGGCAAAGCTTTTGGGCTCGGCGTGTCACAAAATTTCAGAAAATCTAACTCAACTTTGCTAGCGTGTCACCCCCCCCCCCCCCCCACACACAAATTTATTTTTATTTTTAATTGAAATTAACTGGAAAGAAATATGGAACCCATAGTGTTTGATTTTTTATGTCAATTAGTTAATTGTTTACTTCACAAAGTGAGACCTAAAAGAGATACATATGTAATATGTACGTAGTGATGGTAGACGTCTGGTGGCGGGACACGTGTTATTTGATAACTCTGATATTAGTGAACGCTCGCATGTCGCCCAAAACGCTGTGGCGTATCACCTTTGGCACGCGTGTCATATGTTTGCCATCACTGGACTAAACTATATTATTATAAATATAAAAATACGGTGAATGAAGCAAAATCTCTGTAGCTTATCCATATTGTACTTTTAAAAGTGCGATTTTGATTCTTATCTTGAATTGACTGCCGTTATTTACAGTACTGCCTCCCCTCTATCATTTTCTTATTAGTAAAATCGTAACTGCTGCTCAGATAACCGCGGATATTAATGCTGTTGCGATTTCAAATCAATCGTAATATTATTAATAAATATCAAAAATAAATTCATATATTTATGACCCGCGTACATCAATCAGATAGATCACGATCATTGGTTTTAAATACAAAAACCTTGTTTCTTATTACTAAGAACCGTTTAGTAGTATATGCAATAATAATTCCTTAATAAACCTTCTAGTTGGCAACACAATATCATAACATTTTTTATGAGAAATCAGTAGTTCTGTAAGTAATCGGTACTAACCAACATTTCCTTGACAAAGAAACATAAGTATACCTCAGAAGTAATACATTGTATTATTGTGTTATACTTACGGCTTAAACCAAACAGTTTTTATACATCTGTGCCGCTGTGCCTACTATTTGGCTATAAAAAGAGACATTTTATAGGGAGATTTTTCTCAGCTAAAAAACGTTACACAAAATACCTTTTAATTTTTTTTTTGTTATTGCATAAAACACTTAGATTAGTTTTAGTGTTCCTGTGAGACACATTCATCAAAGGTCGTGTGCCTATATGTTTGGAGATGCAAAGGGTTGAGTTGGAAAAGGGTTGTATATCAGGACACAAAAGTGCCGCGTTATGTCCTTTATTCTACTCCTGCGACAACACGCGAAGGGTAGTCAATTTAATAATTCAAGCTGAGTTCTCTTTCCTTGAAAAAATCTTTATTCCATTCTGAAAGGCGTTATGAAGAAAACTTAACTGTCTGAAATTATGACTTCATTGTTGAATTTTGTTATTCAATTTTTTGTAGAGATTAGTGGAGATAATACAAAATTAATGAATGAATATCGTTTTCTAAGAACTGCGATTAAATTGCAACAGTAATTATAATCGTGAATATAGAAAGTTTATTTACAAAACAATTTCTATCAATTTTTCTGGGCTAATCTGCCATGAATATCTGACCTTTCTGGCCGACATTTCCAGTGCTCAGTATAATAAAATAATGATGCGAAGATACCTTGGAGTCAACTGTGAGGGCATCCGACGATCGAGTCTTATGGAGGTACATTATTGAGGCCAGTATATGTTAATACTGACATGAAGGAAGAAAGAGTTACGAAGAGAGAGAAAATAATTAGTCGAATTTTTTTTTTTTTTTTACATGTTCCCCTGTGTACATGCCCTTTTGACAGTCTATAATCACAACTGATATTTGTCAGTTCGCCTTAACATAATCATCCATCCTTTCTAATACATACTTTAATATACCACGATTCTAAAGTATTCTTACCTTCAAATCTTTGATATTAATCACAAATTTCTAATTCACTAACCCCGTAAATACGAGTAGACTGCATCCTTTGTAAACATCAAACGTTAATATTAAATTTCATAATCTAACCTAAAGTAGATTTATACAAAAAGGATGCTGGAGCGACGGAAGTTTTCGTGGAATATTTATAAAAAAGCGGGAAATAATCGTTCTTAAGAATATTCAAGCGTAAAGATTTTATTTCTCGCCGAAGAAAAAATAATACATCTTAAAGAATTTCAGATCTTAACGAAAAGGAAAATATTTGGAAACGTGTTTTTGATGTTGCCACAAAGTAGGAAAATAATGTGCCTATTAATAAGTATGAAAATATTTAAATTACTAGATATGAACATATATATACAATATATTTTTCTTGTGTGTCAGGGCAAAAGAGTGTGGCACTACATATTTTCTGCCTACCTCCGCGGGGGAATGACGTTGCTTCAAGACACTTTCGTTATCCAATCTAGGAAATTCCGACATATTTCATTCGTTGCGATTCGTTTAATTTGTTTAAGCCTAATACTACCATTGGATTATATAAACCATTTAATAAGATAATCAAATGTTTTTAATAAATTTTATTGAACTATATTAAAATAATTAATGCCATAAATAATTTTTTTATTTTTTATATATTATGTAATTAAGACGACCAATGAATAAAAATAGCATTAACTTATACCTTCTATCAACTGATAGCATTTTTTGTTTGAAGTGTGTATAGGTTTTATTTCTTCTATACTAAATATTTTTAAGTTGTCCTAATAATTTTTATAATAACTTCTATTAATCCTGTAATGATAATTATTATTACTTCAGTTTCAAGTAATTTTTATAAAACTCATATAGCTATTTAACAGTTGCATAAAATTATTTTATATGAGTCAGTTTAGTTTTAAAAGGTATAATAAAAACATATTATCAATATCTGTTTTATATGTACTGCTGGATGAAGGCCTCCCCATTTATATAAATACATATTTATATGGGTAGCTTTAATACATTTTGATTCACATAGGGTCTCCCTCAGCTGATGCGCTCATGACTGAGCATCGCTGAGATTCTCTATTTTGCTTCCTCAGAGCAAACTGCTCGCCTTCCCTATTTGCGATCTTGGGCCTTGTTTAATAAGACGTGAATATCGAGGCTCCGATCATTTCTCGGACTTGGTCTGTGCATATTATTAGAGATCGACCTCTCACCCTCTGGCCTTGTACGTTGCCGGCGATCACCAGTTTCTCTGTCTCTTCTAGCAAAATGCCCAAAGCTTGAAATAATTCTTTAGGAGAACACATTCTTATTGTGAAGTTGTAATTATTCAGAACATAGGTCTGTGATATTTTAAATATGAATTAAATATATTAATTATAAAAATATACATATAAAATCAATTTCATCGAAAAATATTGTTGTTGCGCCACCGGGATTCGAACCTGGATCTCTTTCCTAACCGGGGAAGGTGATTTATCCAACTAAGCTACAGCGACATCATTTTTTTTTCACAATAAGAATGTGTTCTCCTAAATAATAAAGTTGTATCAATGTGTCCAAAATTTAATAAAAATGAATTGATAATTCTGGCGTCTGCTATCAGTTTACTCAAAGGTATTTGAGATTCTGTAAAAATAAGGTAGATGGCTCTGTCAAATGATGGAACGATTAAATGTATTAATATCAACAAAAAAAAAGGTAACATATGGCGTCGAAAATCGTCGCTAAAAATGATGTTGCTGTAGCTTAGTTGGATAAAGCACCTTCCCCGGTTAGGAAAGAGATCCAGGTTCGAATCCCGGTGGCGCAACAACAATATTTTTCAGTAAAATTGATTTTATATGTATATCTTTATATTTAATTCATATTGAAATGATTATTTTTCTGCATGTTGTAGAGAGCCTTTCTTTAATGCGGAGTTGCTGGAGAATGAGGACATTCGTTTGCTCGCAGTTCATAGTACATGCAGAATCATATCTTAACAGATTCAGCATGTTTCTACCTTTCGAAGTCAGGGTCCATGTTTCGACCTAGGGCACCAATGGATGTAGCGATGTAGCCTGCCCGTTGTCATTTGCTTATCCTGGCGTATTTCATGGCCACTCTTGGCTGTTTTCTTATTTACACGTTTCATCAAATCATATCTTATCTTTCCATGTCCCTGGAACATGGCAATATAGATATACAACATGGATCAACCCGTTTTTCCCCACACACTGCGCCGCGCCGCGCCGCGTCGCTTGCGCTCCTGTTGAGCGCCCGCGTAGGCGCGGCTATAAGCGTTGGCATACATTTCATCACATTAAAAAATGAAAAATCTTTACAAAGACGAGAACGGAATAGATATAAAGATAAAAAAACTACAAATCATATGTAAATACTCATTTCGTCTTTTGAAATTGTTTCTACGCACTAAAGTATTTTTCTCATATTTTATTGCAGACAGAACTCGCATCCCCTGCGTTAATAAATAAAAATTACCATATGAGACTTGGTAAAAAATACAACATATTTTCCATTGCGGGTAAGCCCTTAAGGCCCGTCCGCCCGGGCGACGTGAGCGGCGAATCTGGCAAATAAACAAGGGCTCCCGAGGAAAAAGGGGATACGGTTCCCGGGGGTGGGCTCTCAGACGGTATCCGAGAAAGTACCCTTTTGGTAATTTGAGTATTGCCTCGATTGATAACTTACGCTGACTAGACGGGCAAGTTTCCGTTTCCAGTAGTAGATGGTAGTACATGGAAGTTTCATGGGCGTGCTAAAAGGGAAAAGGGCAGCGGGGGCTGGCGGGGCGGAGTGGGTAATTAGTTTTCACCATTTAGACTAATACAAGGGATTACTTAAATTTATGGTAGCCCCCCCATCTGTCGGCTGCGGCGCGGCTTTGTTATTTTAACCCCCAATGAGAAAAGTTGTTACGCCCCTGTGTAGTTTATTTTTATTTTTAAGGTCACAAAGAATCTTGTACACCTGAAATAGCGGCTTTATTTCATTTAGTTCTTTGTTTTTACACGCTTTATTTTACAATATAATTCTCTGAAGAATGCACGTATTTTAAGTAAATACTATATTCCAACTGGATTTTTTATTGGATAGTTCGCGGCTTTATAAAACTATTAAAAAAATCACCTAGAAATGTCCCTATTTTAAAGTGATCCTTTATATTTTTTCGTTTGCACATTTATTCTGAATTATTGTACTAATGAAATATCAAAGTTAAAAATTGTGGCCTTAAAATCACAGTTCTTTATTAGAAAATCTAAGGGAATAAATTCTTTGATAAAAGAATGACAACAAAACATAAAGAAAACACAATCAAATCAAATTTAAAAAATTGATCGAATTGTTTTAAAATTAAAATATTCAATCAAAATTTTCGTCGTGATATATATTTTTACAGACTTATTAAGTAAAAATAAATATAGGTACATATTTGAGTTTTTAATTTAAAAAAAGAGTTGGTACTCTTTGTAAGCATTTGCAAATAATTTTCATCCCTTTATGCGTAGGCAACGGCGAAATCCCGAGAGCATTAAAAAACGTTAAATTGATACGTTTGCGGGGTGGAAAAAAGTAGAAATATGTAATGAAATATGATTTATTTATGTGATATTCGGAATGACGTCCCTCAAAGGAGCATCGAAGTCATCCTTGCTACAGTCCAATGAGGACTATTTGAATAACATGACGATTTTGTGATGGGGGAAAGGTGATTGCCATTATATTTCTCCGTCCACATGGGGTAAATTCACATACGCGGGCGTAATAGAACAATCGCAGGTGCAAGTTTGCCCACGTTCACCCCATTCGATAAAGTTTTAGTAATACTTACTTCACCAAATTCGCAGCACCAAATTTACATTTGGTAATAGAAAATAAAATATATAAATTAATATATTTCAATTCAAATTTTGAATATAATTTTTATGCAAAACTATTGATGAAACACACCACATGTCTCAAAGATGTATTTATATTGTTATAAGATATTATAAAAAATGTTATTGTGAGTGTTTATCTAGAATTTTGTATAAGTATACAAAACATGTAAAATACTTGTATTTTAATACATACTTTGAAAAAACGTGTCACAAATAAACTACCCTAATGTCATTCTGTTCGTCACAAATAAATATTTAATGTGAGATTTATACACATATTTTATTGAAGACATGTTGTTTGAAAGTTTAAATAAGATATTTTGATTTAAATTATTTTCTCTAAAAAATTAACCAAAGAATTTATATTCTATCCATATATAAAAAAACTGTAACATTGCAATGCTGCTTTAAGGTGATTAAAATTAATATTGATTTAAAATAACAAGGTGTTTTAAATTTTATGTTGGTACGTATCGCCTAGGTAATAATTATAATAAATTAATTTTCTTTTATTTAGCTTATGATTAATTTGATATGGAAGATGATCCTGTTCAGAAAATGCGATGCTTAGATAAAGAAAGACAGTATGACAGACAAATGACGAGTTCAATAAAGTAATAACATTAAACGGACTGACTAGAGAAAATGTCGATATAATGGTAAATCGTCACGCGCAAGAACGATGGGAACTAACGCAAAGAAGAGAGTAAACGCAAAGGTTTAAACACTAGTCAAAATGTTAAACCTTAGTTGTTAAATTTAAAGTTCTCCTAGTAATTAATTCCATATTTAAAAATAATTCATTATTTAATTAATGAAAGGTAATAATGCTTTAAGAAGCCGGACGTAAATATATATACATACGCATACGTCCTAGAGTACATAATAAACTTTCTCAAAAATGTTCAAATTTAATGAAATTTTTGATGAACTATGAACTAATTAATTATATTACAAACTCAAGTTACAAAGTTACATATACATTTATTTCAAGGGAGAGTTTAGGCCATGGGTAAGAGGTAGGGTACCTGTGTTTTGTGCAGGGTCCTAAAGAGTAATTGCAAAATTTGATTTAAATCGGTCAAAGCGTGTGCGATTTTTATAAAACAGACCGACATTCAGTATATATCATGCATAATATTTTATTTTTATTTTTTGTCTTCAGATAATTAACAGGTTATAATGGCTCAGTTAGATAGTGCAAGTATTTTGTTTCATTAATAAGAAACAATCTTTAAGTGGTATTAATTTTGATAGAAAACAATATTATAACATATTGTATATTATTTGAATTATACATAACGTGTATTTCGTGAAACGCTATCTTGTGTATGCATTTACGAGTTATTTTGAATATATCTGTAATAAAAATATATACATTAGCCAGCAGCCGGGTAAGGTTTAGCAAAACGTCCACAACCCCCGCCATCTCTCGCGGTGAACCAACACAGACAGAATATTTGCCGGGATAATAGATTGAAAGAAAACAAATTTATTATTCGCCCCAACCAGCGCGATTCGGAAATGATGGATTTCCCCGTAATTCGTCAACTTAATTATTGACTTGGATTTTCAGATTTCATCAGAAATTCATGAAATAACATCACGGGATTCAAAACGGTGAAACAGCGCCCGGCGGAAACAGCCGACGCTCGGTACTTTTATTTTTTCCTTTGCAAATAAATGAATAACGAGGAATTTTATTATCCCGCGATTTGAATACGAGGGCTAGGGCCTCGTCTGGACTTCGGCAACCCGTGTTTGCATAATGTATGATTTGCTACACAATACGCATCTTGAAGATATTAATTTGAGTTAAAAATTATACACATAAAAATATTAAAATAAATATAACGATGTTTATAATTAGTCGTTTCTGTTTTAGTTTACGTCATATATAAGCCCATTATTATGAAAGTGGTTTAAGTCATGTTTCTTTCGTTTCTATTGCGTTTGAATTGATAAAAAAATATTTTTATATTACACAACACAATGTTTCATAAATTATTTAGTCTACTTAGCTATTTACGTAGCTTATAAGAAAATAAAAAAATTGAAAGGACTTACTTCATTATCAAAATAAACATTAGCAGAATACCGTTGAACGTCGTAACAATACATGGAATATAACGCTTCAAATCTTCCACAATTGTTACAATTTGCATTATATTATATTAATTTAAAACAATGTGACGCGAAATAATTGATAAATTAATTTTTTTCAATTTCTTGACTTACACCACTTTCATAATAATGTGCACATATCCTTTAATTTAATAATAACATCAACATGACAATTTTTTCGTATGTACGAGATGTGCAATTTTATTCCCGGAATCGTCGGTATGGTTCAGTACGTGGTTCCTCCATATCGTAATTTAATCACAATCACGTATTTATTTGTATTTGAACTAATACGTGCGTAAATTTTAAGCTAACCCTGCTAATAATCTGCGTGTGCACTTTAGAAAAATTAAAAAAAAAATTTGAGTAGTCACAGTGCACCTGCTATAAGAGACATTCTGGTCAAAAAACGATTAGCCAATCAGATACAGTTGTTAGTTAGCTATTGGGAAGGTAACAAATATCTGTGTGTGCACTTTGGCGTTAAAAATAAATTTAGAGCAGTCACAGTGCGCCTACTGCAAGAGAATTTCCGGTTAAAAAACGATTAGCCTATCAGATCGATCACCTGTGATTTTTGGCTATTTAAAAAATTAAAAGCTGCGCTGAAGGGATGAAGATTTTCTAATATAATTGATATCCAACCGAATTTGAGGTAGCTGCTCAACGGTATTCTGGAAAATGAGTTCCAGATTTGCATCCAGAAATAGGAACGACTGTTAGGTTATTTCTTCATTCAGCCTCGGCTTCATGTTCAGGGGGGAAGCATCTAGCTTAACTGGTTCTTTTTTTAAATATTGACAAGTCAAATGGTTATAAAATGAAAGAAATTTTTTTTTATAAGAAAATTTATAATCTATATTGTTCCGTACAGGAAACAAGAACTGTGTACGTGTAGGGTGATTCGCCGGTTCGTTCTGGTGTATCGGATGAGATTGTCTGCAGCGTGGTGCAGCGGTCCAGGGGGGTCCAAAATCTTATCCAGTGTAGCAGCCAAGTCGTGATATTTTCCGGGTCCGTGATCCAAAGTCGTTGCAAAGTCAGGAAGCCAGAAGATTCGGTGGTAGTGGTGATAGCAGGGGTCCAATGATGATAAATGAAAGACGAAATTTGCTTTTTCTAAGTCCAGCGGTGCAAGAAGCGAGAGTAGAAACGAGAGTGCAAACGAGAGAGAGTGATTTCTGCAGCCGCTGGACCATTATTTATTTAACTTAAACATTCGAGTGAATGCAACACGCTCCGAGGAGATCTTAACCAATCACAATGCCGGATCCGTCCCCCTGCCGCCCCGCTGCGGTCCAGCGCAGCCACCCCCTGGCGGCGAGATCTTGAAACTTGGTTCATTTTTCTCGCCGCCAGATTGGAGACGGCAGACTTCGGATTTCTCCGGCATTTCCTCTCTCCTTCCCAAAGTTCGACTTTTTCAGGCACCGCGAGTATTTTATCTCATAGTCTTTATTTCTCCTCGCGATGCCTGATAAGTCTCACCCGGGGCGAAGGCCCGGGGAATTAATTATCGCACCTTAAACTTAGAAAACTCATTTATACTATCGGAACGATTTTTAAGATGCGTAATATTATCTCCGGGCGATCGCCCCTCTCATTCTCTTTTTATTCATGTATCCTATATCTAGAACATAATTCCCTAACTCTAGTTATGTCATTTTTAAGAATAATACATTTTTCTCCTGCGCGCTGGCGGGGGCGGAGTCTCGCAGCGGCCCGCTTCCCCCTCCACTCGGCGGTCCGTTGACGCAGCGGCGTAGGGAATCCAGCGGCGTAGGGTGCCGGGCGGAATGTTCCTGTGACGCGGAAAAGCCGCTGTTTGTTCATTTTTCGGGCCACTTTCTGTCACATCCGTAGCTTATGAAAAGCTGTGCGGAACATATATCTTATGATTCTTGCATGTCTTAAAAGTGGAAAATGAACAATTTACTTGAACACTAATTAATAAGGCTATTTTAACATAATTATATTGAAATCAACATTAAATATCTATGTTCATCATACCAGCATTAAGTTCTCTGCCAAATTACCATGTTGACGCTTGTATGATGTAGATTATGCAGGTCCCTCACGTAAAGGATTACCTCTTAGGATGGTCCTGGATCCTGGACGTGAAGTGCGGCCAACTGCTGGTGGTGCTAGCGTAAGGTGACGGAGTTCAGGCTTGTAGTTAATTGACTACAAGACGATGCCCAATTATCCAGGCAAACCGGGACTTTGGACGCGATGTTCTTATGCAATAGCGACAGTCTGTTCTCGCTACACTAATTATATTTATCAACTTTTTATAGATTCACCGGAATCTTTTTTGATATTTTCACATCAACGATTAAACGCAGAGTACATCACAGTCTAAGCTTACACTCAAGGCGCACAATTTAAATTTTCCCCGGAATTACAATCTATAAAACGCTTGCTTGATACTTTTAGAGACGACATTGATTCTATTTTTTAATTGAAAATAAAAATCTCGTTTTTATGGAGCCAGTTCTCCCGGTGGAGAATTTGGGAAGACTGCCCGCCTAAGGTGATGCTTTGCTTATGGTGCATTTGCCTACGTGACTTTAGTCACGTCCGCAAAATTCGGTACACCTACGTTTAACAATACTTGGTTTTATTATCCTCCATCCCTTACTTCGACTAAGTGTTTTTGTATCCTTGAACATATTGAGTAATTTCGCATTCTAACACGATGTCTAAATCAGTGATACAAGTAGGTACATGCACAAGAAGAGTACTTTCAAGGCGATAGTAAACACCAATGCTCAGTTTGAAACGAGTATTTTTAAATGTGCATTCCGGGAATTAACTTGTCACACCTCTTGTGTAATATTTTTACCCCGGTTAAATTTATCATGGAAACTGAATTAGAAAATTTGGTTACTTTTTTATATACCTGTGTTCTACTAGCGCATCCAAAAAAATTTTTTGGAATCAAAATGGTTTTAGTGGTGACGAATATGGATCACGATACCTTTGTCTTGCTAAGCGAAAACACTACCATTATGTTAATTATTTAATATATTTTACTAGAATAAATGTTTTATTTATTTATTCTTAATATAGTGCATACATAAGTATGTTTTATATACGATCTAAATGTTCCGTTTTATTAAAACTTATCTTGCACATATTTGCTTAGTTTCATTTTGAATCTATGTAGTTTCTCCTCTTTTCTTATATCTTCTGGTATGTCATTAAATATCTTCATCGCACTGTACATCATCGATTTCTGAGATTTAGCCTTCTTCTTGAATAGCAGTCTCAGTCTATCTTTTCCTCTTGTATGATGCTCGTGCTCATGTTGATTTGCATAATTTTTTTATTATAAATTCATCCGATATTTTCTTAGTGAGAATTTTACGATTAGTTAATAACATTGAAATAAATTTTCTGCTTAAAGGTCATCATATTCAAATCTTTCAGCATTGCACTAATTCGAGTATATTAATTTTCTCTAAGAATTATTCTCAAAGCTTATTTTGAAGTATTGATAATAGCTAAAAATAAAATGCTGCTGCCGTAGTTGGTGTGAGGAATAATAACCGAGTGTATACTATTACATCGCATTACCTTCTCGGTAATGCAATGTCTAGAATTCCTGCCTGACACGAGGAGGATCAGGGTTCGTTTCTCCCACACGGGGATTTTAAAATATTTAATGATTTGTTTTTTCGACCCGGCAAACATATTCCATGCAAGGGAGGAAGGTATGATAGATGTGACGCGTTTTTAAAATTAATCGTCATTATTATTCATTAAAAAGATTAAAACTTTCTCACTTTTTAAGATGTGTAGAATTCATATAAATGTTTTTATTATTTAATAAAAATATAATATACTTTATTAATAATATTAAAACTGTTTACTGCCGGGAATGATGACCAAAGTGGTCTCTTTGAAAACGGACTCAAACGGCCGTTCACAGAGAAAGGTCAACTTAGTACAGTTTTTACGAATCGTAGAGAATCATATTACTATTCCGAAATAAAACATAAACCAGAAAAAATTGATTTACTACACTTTTTTACGAGATATGCGAAAATAATTTAATTTGATTTTTAAGTACTCCAGTTTCGAGATATATGGAATAGTAATGGAGTTTAATTTAAACTCGATACCTGTTGCAGTAAGTAGATCTTTGTTCTAATAATTGCATTCCGTGGCACTTCGCAAACTCTTCACCTCTTGAAAACATACTCTTTGAAATTAATTCATCTCAGGAAGCAATATTCTTTTAGATTTTCATGATGATCATAGCAAAAATATTGGTTTATGAGTGTTTTCGAATTGGAAATGGACTTGCAAACTCTGAATAAAGATTTCAGATTTTTTAACTTTGATTTCTACCAATGTAATTTGTTTACAGTAAATGTTGACATAATGTACATTACCATTTTATCTTCTAAATATGAGCGTGATTTAATATGTGTTTTTACTGAACTCAATTTGTTGATATTTTTACATCGTATCCTACATTTCTACAAAAACGGATTTATGTATATTTTTATATATTAACTCTAATAAAAAATTTAACAGAGCTAATATAAAAGGCAAGCAAATGCGTGAAGTTGAGAAAAAAAAATCTATAAATTTGGTAACATAAAGTGGTAGTTTATTATCTGCATAGTTCGCATAAAATTCATGTACATCATTTTAACGTAGTTAGGTTAATTTTCTAGTACTTCAACATATCTAGCTCCATACTAAGTAAAATACATAAAATAGTACGTTTATGTTACAGTGAATGTCCAGTTCGAATGCATTAAACAATTGATTTACTACTCAGTATCAATGAACCTGTATTTGTTCACAAATGGATGATCGGCGACGACCGTGACAGCGTCGATAGTGTCATTTGTGTCTGTGAAGTGTTTGCTTAAACGGCTGGGTCTGTGAAACGCGAGCAGGGCATGAAGCAATTTTTTTAAATATCTATGGATAAATGTTTTTACTTTTATATATTCAATAACAGTACGTAAATATATATTCAATTTGAAATGAAGCGTACACTGTCTTTATTACGAGTCATTATATTCACCTATATTTAACCATTATTTAATATAAATTTAACGTCTACACACTGATTTTCGTGTAGTGTGCTGTTTTTTTAATTTAAAATACAATTGCATTATTTATTGCCTTTACATATTTCTCGATTATTATATTAAACTGTAATTTTATTTTTCTTGTTTCATAATTGTAAACGATCTCCTAAACGCGAGATTTTTCTCGCGTTAAAAAATTAAATCGCGATAAAAAATTAGTACGTTAATTAAAAATAATATTATATGCTTAATGATTTATACACGGTATTGTAACAAAATAAATTCATTAAAATAAATATATACTTCTAAAAAAATGAGCATACGTCAACTGTGAGAGTCGTTCTATGTCACTCAGTGATACATATATTCCCGCAGTAATTTTTAGAAATTGTTTTCGGTTTGCCATATCGCACATTTTATGCAAAAAGATTGCACTTTTTATTTTTGTATCAATTCCAAAAATATTGATCGGCAAATAAATTACTTATTTGGAAATAAAATAATTAAAAATGAGTAAATAAATATAATTACATACAAAGCTTTGACATCGACCTCTTCTCCATTTGGTTGGAGCTCAGTGTTTGGCTGGATACGGTCTACTCAACCACATGCGTGTTTTTTTCTCATCTCATACATAATTAACTGTCATACTTCGTACATTTTTCGTTGAATGAGACAATTTAAATCCCCTCAAAAAGTAACATTCCGCGGAACCGTTTATTTAGAATGAGTGCTGTGGTATGTATCATGTAAAATTTTTATAATACGAAGAATTTTTATAAGAACTGCTTTGTGCTGAAAAGCGTTCTATTTGTGAGGCTAAAGACCGTGAAATGAAGCGGTACGGCATTGTACAATAATTATACAAATAGCAATACTAATTGTATATTTGAGGGTATTAGTTGCAATTTTAGCAACCTCCTTATTTTTATAATTGGTGGAAAAACATGATTAAATGATGGTAGCTTGAATAAAAATATATTTATTAATGCACAAATTATTATAATCTATAATACTGTAATCTGGTTTAAAATATAAAATAAATGCAATATCGTCTTCAAAATCTAGTTCCCATTAAAATTTCATAGCAGCGAAGACTCTCATTGGTTAAATCCAAATTTAATTCGGGCGGGTAAAAACAACTTACTTTGCAACTAACACTGATTTTAAACGACCAGTTTACATCAAAAAGAGGTAAGTTTAATTGTTAATAAATTAACACAATAGGTAAATGTTATATGAGAAGGCAGTGGCATTTACATGTAAAAAATTCTAATCACTTATTAATGTTAAAAGAATGGTTTGTTTCCAAAAGATGACTAGCAAATATTGGCATATGGGTTTTCAGTTAGATAAATTAGAAATTATAGAAATAAGAATCAGTGTTAACAGTAAATAAAGAATCATAAATAACCTAATTCTATTTGAAAATAGTTCCTAATTAGTTACCCATCACTTAAAATTATAGTTTTGTTTTTTGTCTACGCTTGTATTTTTAAATTTAGTATTCATATATCGTTTCCTGAAGAAGAGACCATTGGTCTTGAAACATATTGACTTATCAACAAATAGTGGTTTAAACAAGGTGTTTTTTCTTATTATTTATAAAAATAGATCATTTATGTTGTGTAGTATTTGTGTTTAATTTCACTAGAAATATTAAACAGCGTTACTTCCAACTGATCTCTTCCCAACAGGATCATATATTGGGTCCATATTTGTATTATTGTTCGATTGGTGAATGATTTCCAATTTGTTTTAAGTTTCGAAGCTAAGAATATATTGAAACATTGATATAATATCGTTTTTGCTCTTACTGGCATTATTGCTTGTCTGGCATGCAGTTGAACCCGTTGTCTTGTGTTGGAACGGATTTATTACTTGATGGGTATTATTACGTATTACATTCAATAAGCATATAGATTTGTCTTATATCTACATCGTTATTTTCTTTAAAAAAAGATCAGATGAATTTCTAAAACGAAGACCATTGCGAAACTACTGTTTTAAAGAAAGATTGTTTTTAAATATCATATTGATGTCTATTATTAGCCATTTCTCTCCATTATTGGATTTATAAGATTTTTGTCTTTGAAGACATTATCTTAGCTTTGGCTCGTGCATTCTATTCAGTCCTTTCCATACAGCTCAACCACCAAAATCTTACTATTTTAGAAAATCTTAAGAAATTTAACATTAAACAAAGTATATAGCTCATTATAGTAGTTTTGTTATAGTATATATTTTTTAAACTGGCTCAAAGAGATACGCCACAATTTTTTTCTTTCAAATACATCCAGTGCATGTTTTTTCTTTTAAATCTGTACCTACGTCTCAGACGCATATATAAGAACTAGTCTAATAAGTATTTTGTATACGAACATTTGGGTTTCTGGATAGCAGTCGGTATTTTATTTTAATTTGGAAAACGATTCGCTCTTACTATTTTGGATCTCTTCTGTAGTATTATTATTATTTATTATTAGGAAAATAAAATACTTGAATTTTTATACCGTTTCAAAGTTGTTTGGTGTAACCAACTACCAAATATTTTGTCTTGTTGATTTACTACCAAATCCATATTTTTACCGAACGTTCAAGGTTTATTAATGTATTTTTTAGAGCCTCGTGGTTTTTTTGCTACAGTGTCAAACTCTTCCGCGTAAGCCAAAAATTGTCGAATATCGTTCCCATTTCGAAATTATACTGAAAATTAAAAAAACTCAGATTTATTTCACAGACACGCCCGCTTGGTTTAGTTGTAGGATGGTCACTCACGAGCAAAAGCAGCGTGTAAATTCTATTTTTCATATCTGTGGAAAACAATCCTTTGATCTATTGCTTTCATTTATTGTTCTTTGATTCCGTCGTTGTTCACATGATGCATGACAACCATTTACGTTCTTTTGTGCATCTCGTTACCTTCATTCGTTGATATTCCTACGGAGTAAACACGCCGTACAAAATTAAATATTAACTTTTCTGTACGGCGGGGGACAAGTCATATGCAGGATCCTGCTTCAGAAATCTATGTTATTTTTAATATAGACTCCGACAGCCACTGGGAATTGAGTGGCTTTTGGTTCAAATACTTTACATTCGCAAAGGTAAACCCCGCTGCATGGCTGAATAAAGCTCCCGGAGAAATATTTGGTAGCAGTAAATAATATTTTGATAAAAAAATGAACGATTTTGACTTGAACGCGTAGAAAAAATGTGATGGTTTGGATGTTTCTAGTTGATTTTTTGTCTTGATGTATGCTACAATTAAAAGATAACTTGTCAACATATAAATGTTATTATGGTATTTCGTTGCATGTCTAAAAATATTTTTTTGGTAAATTTTAATAACTTACACACTAACTAGCAGTAAGCAATCGGTCTCACCGTTATTTTACAATGTTGAAAATATGATTTATCATCAAAAAAGGGCAGGTGGTCTATCACAGTACAAAATAACTTTGCCAACGCAAATATGTACATAGTCAGACATTATGCAATTGATTGAAATTATAACTTGCCACCTGGTGGCAGATGATAAATTTTTGATCTCGCTGCCCTAGCGACGATTATTATTCGCCTGCTTTAAATAATCAAAAAGAGCCAAACAGTTTGAGTCTTAGATAAGTATCACTTATTCTTAGGCAAGTTGTTTTCTGACAGATAACAGGTATTCAAAAGTATCCCAGTACAAAGATTTGAAAACATAATTTATGAAACTCTACATGAAAGGTTTTTTTCCCATTCAATGGACCCTTTTAAAAGACATATCAGATAAAAATATATCATATTTTGCTCATTTGGTATACGAATCTACAATTTCATTAGATTCGATAGAAACGTTACTTTGTTGTTTTTTGTTTGCTGGCAATAGAGACTGACTACCATTACACATGTTTTTGATAAATATAAAAAAAGGTTGTTCAGATTAACCTTCAAAATCAACCGAGAACTAGAGCCCTTCCGAATATGGTGAAAGACAAGATTTCAATTAGGCGATGCCTTTAATAAACAATGATTTTTATCTTCTCCACTTCGCGGGTAAATATCTCGTTTGTAAGTTAGTTCATAAACTATACAATTATGTTAAAGATACTTAAATCAATATTTGAATGTGTTTTCCGTGAAAATTTTGGTACATTATTTGAGAATTTGGTGAACAATTTGGTGAAAAAGTATACAGCACTTCTGGTTTTATTTCTCAGGTGCTGATTTTTTCAATCTTCTGGGTATTTAACTGACTGATAATGATTTGTAGAGAAATGCGTATAGATTATGTATTTAAGATTTCAGGATGAACTGCGTCAATAAAAACTCAAGTTGTATCACGTTGGATTTATTCAAGAGAACTGGTTACAATATTATATATTGTAACCAGTTCTCCGGTATATAATACCGGTGTCTTATATAGGCAGATTTTCTGCCTACGTGTTATTTACTCTTATACTTTATGTGGCGGACGTGATATAGATATGTACACAATGACATATATTTTTACATATTAGTGAGAATTAGTCGGAAATAACACGTGCAGGCGTTTTTTTTTACCGTTAAATGTGGTCCACAGGAAATGTTGTCCATGAGGTATCATGTACTAATTTGTTTGTAGGTAGATGAACCATGTGCATTGATTCTCGGATAATATTGTTATCCACGTTCGTAATTCCATATATGGTGTATTTAAAAACTCTTACATGATAAAAAGAAACCTAGGACAAAATCAAATATATCTTGATGTACCCTTACAGAGCCTGACCAGGGGTGGCGAAAGAAGGTGTTTTAATTTATTTTGTAATATTGAGAGGGCGCAACACTGTTGGCGGCCCGAGTGGCCCACAATAACAAAGAACTTTGAAAAAAAAGTAAATCGATATTTTTCAGAAATATTCTCTGGGGACACCTCTACGGGTCGTTTATTTTCATACGCGAAGACGTAACAGCATCTTTACACGGGGATTGAATTCGTTCTTATTAAAAGCACAAAAGGTTATTTAAGCTCCGTGATAACAGACTGAATGGAATCATGAATTCATAATAAAATAGGCCCCAAGTTTTTATAAGCCTCGCATTCTATATAAAAGGCATCGGGGAGCTTATTTTTTTATTCTGGATTTGAATATTGGAGTGAGCGTGCTAAATCTCCATGTCTCACCTCCAAAAAGCAGACATCAACTTATTTCTCAAGAACCTTTTTTTATGCTGGGTGAAATAACCGCCAAACAGCGAAATCCAATATATTAGGCTAACACTATAGAATTATCGGAGAAAATTCTGAGATTGCTTTTATATTTTAACGTAATTTTAGAATGATTTTCTTTCATTCAAGGTTTAATTTGATAAAAACAATTATTTTACATGGGACATCTCGTGTTACACAAAACAATAAAGTTTCATTATAAATTTAAGAGATATTGTTTTAATTTACGAAAATAACTACCTATAATCAATATAAGTATTTAACTAGTATTAATATCATTCATTCGTACCATTAAATATTCTCTAATAGGTTTAGCAGATGTTTGAGATATTTCTCATTTCACAACATAGTGCAGTAATTAATTGGTTAACCTATCGATACTAACATTTGTGTATTTTTTTAGTAAATCTGTAAATAATGTACATTTATTGATTTTATTTATTTGCAGGGTTGGCATTTGAAAAGCGTGATTTTTATTACAATTATTGGAATAACTTCGTGGTACAATAATACAAATTTACGTTTCTTTTCAAAGTACGTTGCACAGTCTTCTACTACTACTACTTCTAGATTTTTTCAAAATGAAAATTTGTAAAAAAACCATACTAGAAAATGGCTTCATTCAATATATATAATGCATTTGAAATCAAAATAATTGGATGAAAAAAAATAAAAGGATGACGATGACGATGACAATAATATGATGGAAAATACAGAGTTAATATGAACATTATAAATAAAAATAAACGATAATTAATATATATGATTAATTTTAAGTCAGATTACAAACCCACCCCAAAATTTTTCAATATTAAAGAATACCACAGGCAAAGCCATTATGCTTATAAAGGACGTCCTAATAAGAGGTGTCATTTTAATTTTTAAATTAAACGCATTATTCCTTAGAAAAGTGCGAATATTTATATTTGAACATAACATAACAATAAACAATGTCCGCTACGACTGTTTGAACACTTTCACTCTTTCGATAATATTATTTATAAAATTTTCGCATAATTACAACTCTATTGATTGGGGCAGACTTTTCCCTTCGCGAAATCTAACAAAAAATCCGACGGCGTTTCATTGCACGATCTTGATGGGCAATTATGGTCGCCAAAACGAGAGATGATATGCCTTGGAAACTTTTTATGGTCTCGTAGGTTAACTCTTGCTGAAAACTGAAATCTGTAACTGATATAATGAAGTATTGTTACTGATGGAAAAACGAAGTGTTTAAGAAGTCAGCATCTGTGTCCATGTTTTCATTCAAGATGCACTATTGTCATTATTATGTATAGAATAAATACTGTACTTCTTCTTCTTCTTCTTCTTATTCGTTTTCAAGTGCTGGTTTTTCAATATTCATAATATTTTCACTAACTGATACTGATTATAGAGAGATACGTGCAGGTTATATATTAAGCTTTCAGAATGTTCTCCTAGAATTAAAACTCGGTACGTTTTATCACGTTAGATTTATTCTAAAGTACTGTAAGTAAATCATTTACAGAAGTCTTATATAGGCAGAATTTCAGTCTACGTGCTATTTACTAAGGTATGTTGGGCGTAATATGTATAAGGAAATGTGCTTTAATATATAAAATAAGGTAAGAATTGGTAAGATGTTCGGCATTTAGGTGTTCTTTTTTTCCGTTAAATACGGCATACTAAAAATTTTGTATACGTGGCCTTATGCACTTTTTAGATTGTAGGTGCACATACATCGATTCTCAGTTAGTTCGTAACAGTCATTATATTTATGAAATTGAGTCGGCGTGCTAAAACTTTTATGTTAAATTTACAGTTATGGTACGAGATGGTTATATATGCTGAAAGTTCATACAGTCTGCGAAAAGTTCTTGCAATATTTTCCTCTTTAAACTGTAACTATGAGATATGTGTCCACTAAATGTCAAAATATCTGTGAAATATCTAGAAAAAATGGCGTTTAATTCGAAATGACACCTCCCATTGGGACACCCGCTATTTGGGACAACATTTTTCCTGACAAAACCAGGTACTCTTAACACGCTCCTGCCGAAAAGGTCATACAACAAAGGAATTATCTACAACAGAATTAATGTCGTCGGCGTTTCTGGAGTTTTACGGTGCTTGAAAATTTTACTACTTTGTAAGAAAATTAATAAAACAGGATAGGGATTTGATTTCTTGGAAGGTACTATAATCATTATTTAAACAAATTTTACTAATTTTATTACTATTCTAAAAGATGTTTTATTTATGAAATAAATTTTAGAATAGACTACTTTGAATTATTCAGTATACAGAGTGTTTTAAATGCATTATTTTTAATACAGGTATAAAACATAAACCCCCATTGAAACGGATTGGACGAAGAGGATCTTGGCCAGGAGAATTTTTTACCCGACATTACTCGACTTAACTTTCCCTTTATGTTAAAAAAAAAGATAGAACTACCGAAGAAGAATTTATGAATAGAGTTAAATGAAAATCTCTCTAGAGCGCGAAGTTCAATGCTTGAACGATGCAAAAAATACGACGAATTTTCATATTTTTGCTTGGTATTTCATAGTATATCAATATTCCTAGTTATGCGCGATTCGTTTAGAACACTTAAGTAATAATTTTAACAAATGTATTTATTTAAGTTTTCCGTTGCCACTAGTTTAGGGATCTGTTGTCTCCTCGAGGTCTCATGGTTTCCTTAAGAAAGTTTACTTCCTCTTAAGGACGTTGTGCCAAACATAATCTCAGACAATGCCTAATATTATATATAATTTATTTATTTTATACAGAGTATTAACAGTTTAATGATTCAATATAAGTAGAAGAACCTCTTAAATGAAACCCATTAAAAATGTTCATCACATGAGTTTACTATAATCCGCCTTCCCACTATAGGTATGAATTGACAAATAAATATAATATATATGAGACCCCTCCTGCAACAACAATACATATCATCCAAAATGACTGACGTTTCATCTATCTAATAACATTTGTAAACACCGATATACAGTGTTGTTGTAGGGGGGGGGTCTCATTTATAATACATATATATATAAATGAGACCTTACAGTATATATCTGAATAAATTACAATACAAAATTCACGAAAAGAACATAAAAATATTTATAAAAAAATATTTACCACCAACATATAAAACATAATTTTAAAGCTTTCATAGTTCTAATCTTAAGTAATCATAAATAAATAAAAAAAATCGTGATCTTGGAAACCCAAGATGTTATCTGACATTTTAGTCAAAATTGACTTGTTACTAATACGTAATATTTCCTTGTAGTTTAGGAGACAACTAGAAAACAAAGTTATATTTTAGTAACAATTGTAATATTTTTAGAAAAATAGTTTTTGATTTGAATACAATTAAAATGTCTTATAAAATAATAACATACACAAAATCGTCAGAAATCAGTATACTTTATTCTTCTAAATTATACTGCGACATTTTTACAAAAAACCACCCCGTGGGCGATGATCCAAACTCCTCCAAAGAAATCGAAACATTATTATTAAAAACTTTGAAGCTCAACTTTTTAGTTTCATGTAAATGTCAAACGATACATTGTTATCGCAAGAGCGTGTTATCGTAAAATATTAGAGATATGCTTCCTTTGATAACCTTCTTTCAAAGAGTTGGACTTACTGAGAAAATAACATATATATTAGTATATAAATATTGTAAACCGATAAGCAATATGTATGTTAGGATAGAAATGGTGTACAGTGTTCTTTCACCTCAAAAAAAAAAGATTGTACGAATTTTTGTTGTACTAGTTAGAAGCAAAATTGATTCAAGTTAAAAATGTAATTCGTAAGTTTTAAGGATTAATATTTTCGAAATACGAGAAAATGGATAGTGGAGGAACAGAAGGAACCAGGAACTGCTGCAGGAAGTTTTGTATGATGAACCAGTTATCGTGGCAATACTATAAATTGCTCGACTACGCTGGGCTAGAAATGTCCAAAGAATGTCCACTCTAAGGTACTCACATTTGGCAATGCATCAGCAACCTCAAGAGACGCGATTGCGGAGACCTTGATGAAGAAGAGTTAAAGAAGTCAAGAATCGCTAGTACTCCGCAACTGGAGCACTAGCAATTCTTGACTTTATTCAATTCCCGGGACTCGAGAGTACAGTCCCGGGAATTCCCGGAAATCGAGACAGAAAATTTTATTTATATCAATATGTTTTATGTACATTAGCTATCATTATATAATATATTATCTGTATTAAACAGAATAAAAATTATTTGAAAAATAATAATTATTAATTTTTTAAATGAAATTAAGCTTGCATTTATAAATTGGATACAAAAATCAAATACATCTACAAAAATTACAAAATACAAATATTTTTTTTAAATATACGAAAAATCAAAATAGATAAAGAAACAAATCGGAAGACAACAATATATATAATTGATCAAAATAAATGACAAACTGAAGTTCCCTAATGACTTTTTTCAAATAATTTAATCTCATATAAATTTTGTTTCGTCAAAAGATGACACGATTTTATTTTAAATATTTACAAGGAAACATTATCCCTTGTTAGAACAAACCGACAGAACTATTCTCTTCAGAATCTTTATAGCTAACAATATACAAGAATCAGCATACGTGTACCGCTCTCCGCTCGCTGTTCGTCGCCAGGTCGCTGTCTGCTGTACCGCAATGGACAGCAAACTAAAATATTTTTTCAATAAATAGATTTTTTCTGTATATATTTCTAGTTGATTTAATTAATTTGTATAATTAAACTTGTTTAAAATAAAAAATATCAAGTAAACTCAGAGTCAGAGGTTATTTTTTTATTAAACACCCAAGACTTGAGACAGCAAAAAAACATTCCCGTAAATTTATTCCCGGGATGTCTTGACGCAGAATCTCTATGAAGAACTACTTATGAAGATAGACGACGGTGATCATTTGAGAAGGGAATGGTCCACGACTCGTGGCCATGTGATGACGTATTCACTTTCTTTTTAACAATTATCGGGTTATTCGCGCTGTCACCACCATAATACAAAATACAACACTTGAAAGCATTTAATATTTTAATGTTTTCGATGTTAAAAATTCATTGGTGTCTACATGTGTAAATAATCTGGCCACTTTATGACGTCACAACGCAACAAAGCGTACTTAATAACACAACAAAGCTTAAAAACATAACAAAAAGAACTTAATGTGGGTGTATGATATGTGTAACGAGAGACTGTTTTTATGAGCTTCAACCCTTTATTCGTTGTCGCTTTGGTGGTGAAAATTTTTGCAAACTTGTTGTATTTGATAAAATATAATCAAATAATATTTTACAAAATTTAACCTATGCATATAAGGTTTTAATAATGTACGTAATGTGAAGTTTGCACGTTATAATTAAAATATTAATTTAATGTCAGTAGTAAAATATTACTAAGACATTAAAATATAATCTTAATTTATGTTTTATAACTAATAAATAATATCCCACGGTAAATAGTTAAAAAATCTGCTTTGAGACATTTACTAAAATGTAATCTTATTTGTTAAAACTAAATAAATAATATAATTTTAATGTCATTGAAGTCATTTATTAATATCAATGTTATTATTAGATAACATGTCAGAATGCGAATTACTCAAAATAATATTTTGTTCAAGGATACAAAAACACTTAGTCGAAGTAAGGGACGGAGAGTAATAAAACCAAGTATTGTTAGACGCAGGTGGACCGACACAGCGGGGTACAGCAATAAGAAAGCGGCGTACGTGACTAAAGTCACGTCGGCAAAATGAACCATAAGGGATGCATCACCTTAGGCGGGCAGTCTGGACAGAACGGGACAGCCGGGAGAACTGGCTCCACAAAGACGGGATTTTATTTTCAATTAGAAAATAGAATCAATGTCGCCTCTGAAATATCAAGCAAGCGCTTTATAGATTGTAATTCCGGGGAAAATTTAAACTGTGCGCCTTAAGTTTAAGCTTAGACTGTGATGTACTCTGCGTTTAATCGTTGATGTGAAAGTATCAAAAAGGGTCCCGGTGGATCTATAAAAAGTTGATCAATATAATTTGGTGTAGCGAGAACAGACTGTCGCTATTGCATAAGAACATCGCGTCCAGAGTTCCGATTTGCCTGGATAATTGAAATCCATCACCCTACGTTGGCACCACAAGGAGCTGACGACACTTCACGTCCAGGATCCAGGATCATCTTAAGAGGTAATCCCTTACGTGAGGGACCTGCATAATCTACATTAGACAAGCATAGACAATTTGGTAGAGAACTTTATGCTGGCATGATGAACACAAATATTTAATGTTAATTTAATTGTAATTATTTTTGAATAGCCTTATCAATAAGTATTAAAGTAAAATGCTCATTTTCCACTTTTAACACATGCAATATCATAAAATATAGATAATAAATTTTCTTATATAAAAATATTCTTTCATTTCATAACTATTTGACTTGTCAATATTTAAAAAATAACCAGTAAGGCTAGATACCTCCCTCCTGAACATGAAGCTGGGGCAGAAAGAAGAAATAACCTAACAAACATGAAAATATTTTTAGTTCTAAGTTATACTCTTATTTTATTTCATTCTTATTAATATTTTTTTGTATATAAGCGTTAACATAAACGTAGATATTTTCTTAGATGTCCTTATATGAGTGCGTTTTAGAAGTGAAGTCATTAATTACAAAGTCCTTGTTAACGAATGTCGAATATTACCTGTGATACTTCCAATACTTCCGTCACGATGTAGACCGTTCTCATTTTGGCTGATCTTTCACCTGGTCGCATCGGGCGGATGGCGCGGAGTTTCATTTGGAGTCTCAAAGGGTCAACACGCACGTGGTCGCGCCGAGATAGATTACCGCCATGCTTTAACGTTATTCGGACCTGGAAACCGAATTCGCCAGCATCTGACCACCTTCGAGAGATTGAAATCAAGGTAATGCTAGATTTTTCCGTCCTTATACCTTTCTTAACCCAAATCGGGTTGCATTAAACAAACAATAATTAGAATTGATATATTTTTTTATTTAGGAGAACACATTCTTATTGTGAAGTTGTAATTATTCAGAACATAGCTCTGTGATATTTTAAATATTAATTAAATATATTAATTATAAAGATATACATATAAATTCAATTTTATCGAAAAATATTGTTGTTGCGCCACCGGGATTCGAACCTGGATCTCTTTCCTAACCGGGGAAGGTGCTTTATCCAACTAAGCTACAGCGACGATTATGTTCTGAATAATTACAACTTCACAATAAGAATGTGTTCTCCTAAATAATAAAGTTGTATCAATGTGTCCAAAATTTAATAAAAATGAATTGATAATTCTGGCGTCTGCTATCAGTTTACTCAAAGGTATTTGAGATTCTGTAAAAATAAGGTAGATGGCTCTGTCAAATGATGGAACGATTAAATGTATTAATATCAAAAAGGTAACATATAGGGTCGAAAATTGTCGCTAAAAATAATGTCGCTGTAGCTTAGTTGAATAAAGTACCTTCCCCGGTTAGGAAAGAGATCCAGGTTCGAATCCCGGTGGCGCAATTGCTTTTTGATTTCTTGACGTTGGGACCAACCTATAAAGAACAAATTAGTTTAAACAAAGCTTGTAAATAACACGGACGTGTCGAAACCAGTAGCACATTCAGTACAAAATAAGTAACAAATATGCATTGAATAAACTCTTCAAAACAAAATGACTAGAAATTGATACATAGTTAATTTTAGAGCTACCAGTGTATTCCTCAATGAATGCATTTAAAGGCTACCTATCTCTCTTTTGCTAGTATTCATACTACCTATCTCTGTAAAAATAAGGTAGATGGCTCTGTCAAATGATGGAACGATTAAATGTATTAATATCAAAAAGGTAACATATAGGGTCGAAAATTGTCGCTAAAAATAATGTCGCTGTAGCTTAGTTGGATAAAGCACCTTCCCCGGTTAGGAAAGAGATCCAGGTTCGAATCCCGGTGGCGCAATTGCTTTTTGATTTCTTGACGTTGGGACCAACCTATAAAGAACAAATTAGTTTAAACAAAGCTTGTAAATAACACGGACGTGTCGAAACCAGTAGCACATTCAGTACAAAATAAGTAACAAATATGCATTGAATAAACTCTTCAAAACAAAATGACTAGAAATTGATACATAGTTAATTTTAGAGCTACCAGTGTATTCCTCAATGAATGCATTTAAAGGCTACCTATCTCTCTTTTGCTAGTATTCATACTACCTATCTCTGTAAAAATAAGGTAGATGGCTCTGTCAAATGATGGAACGATTAAATGTATTAATATCAAAAAGGTAACATATAGGGTCGAAAATTGTCGCTAAAAATAATGTCGCTGTAGCTTAGTTGGATAAAGCACCTTCCCCGGTTAGGAAAGAGATCCAGGTTCGAATCCCGGTGGCGCAACAACAATATTTTTCAGTAAAATTGATTTTATATGTATATCTTTATAATTAATATATTTAATTCATATTTAGAATTGATATAGGTCACAACGGGGTCTATTTTCCACTTGTCCTCAAAATGCTGGTGACCTCTTGAACAATGCTAGCTAAATATGAAACTGATCAGTACATATTCAAATAATCAGTCGATTCGCTACGTATTACAGTGATAAGATAAGGCATAGAACAATATTAGCACTTGGGTGCACAAACATTTTTCTTCATCTAAAAACTCTACGATGCTGTTTGGTCCATGTTCCTTGTATGAATAAGAAACATGGCAGTTGAGGTCTTTAAAGTATGGTGCTACAGAAGAATGGACAGATTTAGTAACATAATGCAGTACTATAAAATCTGCACAAGAAACGAGAAATATTAAATATTTTTAATCTATAATTCACGGAGCATCCTACAAACATTATACAAGAAAAAGTAGAAAGCAAACAGTGGTTGAATAAAAAATATTGCCCTAGTTGCAAAACATTCGAAAGTCAACCTGTTTCATCAGGATAATATACTTTAATATACTTTAATACAAGATAAATCTATGTTTGCAATATTTAATAATATGTTGCTATATTTTGACAGCTTATTTAATATGCACATACAAAATATTTCAAAGAAAATTATTGTATAAATATAATAAAAATAATGTAATTTGAACATACTAAGTTGGTTTACATTTTTTCATGCTGTGATGAGACTCCAATATGATATCAGTTAATGTCTAAATAGAATTTTCTCCACATAATCTTAATATTACAGAACATATTGATATATGTTATTACAAACGTAAAAATACATCAATTCAAAAAAAAAAAAGAATATATTTAATATTTCGCCTAGATTGGCTATACGCCTTTCAATAAAGAATTTTGTTTTTTTATCGCGAAAAAAAATAAACTTCTTAAGTACTGTTTTGTATGAGAAGTACTTTAGCAAAGTATTATTATTTAGTATTTCAGATGTTTTTCATATATTTGATTTCTGAAAAGTATTGTTTATTCTGATTTATATTACTGGAGGATTATCGTCACTTACATAATACGATATATTCATTTAAATATTATCTTTAAAAGTCGATAAAATAAATAAGTCGTGATATATGTTTGATTCTAACTCAATTTCGTTCTTCCCACTTATTAGTACTAATAATGACGTATGTAAATATATATTGTATTGTCTCAGGCGTGATAGACATGATACGCCATCTCCTGGCTCGCCGAACTAACATCATAAAAATAAGTGCAGGAAGAAGCTGAAAGTAGACGACAAAGGATAAATAGGAATGGCCGTCATTAAAATAGGATTTTCGTGCATTAGATAGACACGAGCCAAACAAAAATAAAATGACAAACAAGTAGTGCATCTATAAGGATGTTGGAAGTGTGTTGAATCATAACGATTTTAATGAGAATGACGATCTGCCTTCATAGCCGGTTCATCATTTCGATAATCTCATTAAAATCCTTTTAATTCAACCCCTATTCAATAGCTACAAAATTGGCGACCCCGACGTAATCACTGTCTGTGTGAGACATACAGAAACAATATCAGTTATGTCAACAAAAGTAAATATGTAGTTTGTAGAGAAATCTTTTTATATTTCAGTGATAAAATTTGTTGGTTAACGAATAAACACGGCAATGCTCATCTCTAGAAAGACAAGAAATAGCAGTTTTTCGAATTCGAATCAGAATGCCACATAATCCAATTTTTTTAAATGACGGTCATACCAATTTATATTATATCTCGTATTCGTGTAAGTCTCCGTATCGAACTACTTGCATCAAACTTGGCAGTGTACGATTAAAACAAAGCTGGCAGTTTTCGAATATGGGAAAGAAAAATAGCAGTGGCCATTAAAAAATGACTTTTTTGAAATTAAAACTGATTCAAAATATTAACTCAAAGTTCTCTTATTTTATAAACATATTTTTTTTAGCATATAACAGAACAGGGCGAATTTTAAATGTTTTTTCGTAATTACTAAGAATTAAAGTTAATAAACATTAATTCGAGCTAAAAAAATGTTCAGGTTCTATTTAAAATGTGTATAAGTTCATTAATAAAATGACGCTATCGAGTACAATTTATTTTATTAAACTTTGTGTAAATTTGTCGATTTCGCGAAATGAAATATCACCATAACTGAAAATTTAATCTCTTCAAAGCAAACACACCAGCGAGTTGTTTGGTGTTGCGTAAGGGTTTATTGCTATTTCATTTTTTTATTGTGATAAATTAGCAACTGAAATAAAGGCATTTCCAGAATCATCCGTCTTCATTAGGGTGAACAGTGCGTCACCAATTATACACTTTAATTAGTGGGGAATAGACACATCTGTATATATATATATATATCTTTAATCTCCGCGGGAGCCACCTCGTTAAAATCAGTGACGGCACCGTGCGTCTTTAATTAGGGCATGTCATAATTATTTAAAGAATTATTTGCAGACGGAAAATTTGGTTTCAATTTCATTTCAGTTTAAGAAAAGACGCAATGTAATGTCCATTTCTTAAATTTATATATAAGAATGCTAATACTGATTAAACAATATTCTATTGTAGTTTCCTTTAAAAAAGTTTCATTTTTTCGATTCGTCTGTGATTCAGTATATTGTTAACATTTTTGTGTTCATGTTTTTTGCATTCCTAAAACATTTAAACATAATCCAAGCCAAGTATAAAAAATCCGTTCTGATACTATCCACGACAATCGGTTAGCTTTATTTATGTGTTTTTAATTTTTTTCTTCAGGTTTAATATTAACGGCGTTGCGTATTTATACATTTTTTGCATAGCGGCAATTTTAAAACAACATTAAATTAAGCTAATTGACAAATTTAGCTAAGATATCTTACCAGATCAATTTTAGAGAAAAGTTAGAAATCAGTTTAAATTTTGTGGTCACCTGACCATGAGACTCTCTGCAATGTATAGTATTTCTATCCAAATCCATATCTAAATACAAAATAATAAAAATTTCGGGCATACGCAGTGTATGCATTGTTAATATTCCCAATAGTCTAGACTTATCAATAGAAAAAGCAATGATTGCACATTTTTAAAAATAACTTATTAAAAAATAACATTACAAGTTCTTAAAATATTGTGTCATTTAAAAAAATCTGTTAATTTTTTTTTCGTGTAAGCATTTTTTACATACTTGATTTAACTATAAAAAATTCTATTACAAATTTTCTTCACACCTCAAGATGTATTCACACACTGCTTAAATCCTGCCGACCTTCAGCGCAGAGAAAGCCTTGAATCGACTACTTTATAAGTTACTTGTATCTTTTTCACGGGTTGCTATGGTATTTTTTACATATGTATACTATTGAAGGATTTACCCGTAAGTAAGCCTTTTTCCACCCCTTTAGAATCCCGAGCTACGGATCCGCACACAGCATTTCAACCCTTCTATACATTTACATCTTGCGAATGCGAAACCTGCTGGATGACTCCCATTGACAAAAAATTGTCTCTCTTTGATGTTGTCTTTGTACTCCTGCTAATGAACTTGTAACAATTTTTTCATAAAATTTTATTTTTAAATATGTCATCACTCTGCTTATTTGTCAATAGTAAAAATATATTTAAAACACTATAAAATTAAAATAATTTGAATTAAAATCAATTGTCAGTGTGCTCGAGAATAATTATGTAGATGAAGTATCATTTTTTAAACTAAATCACATATTTGATTTTCAAGTGTGATAGTCTGAAGTTATGATTTTGGAATATAGTTTTTTGATAATCAATAAATAATGAGATGAATCAAAATATATCCAAAAAAAAACACATGATTCCAACAAAAAAAAAAAATTCCTAACATAAAAATAACATACATAAATTAAAATGTAACGCTACTTTACGATTTATTAATTAAGATCACTTTACGGTTTATTAACTAAGCAGTCTACCGGCAATATAAAACTTCAGTGGAAACTATAATTTTTTAAACAGAATTTTTATGGGTGTCTTTCTAAGTGTTTTATTTAGATATAAAAATATTTCTTACTTCTTCTTTATATTCATATTAATTTCAATGATATTTTGTCCATTGTGAGTCAAAAAGTAGTTGCCATGCAACCGGTGACCAACCGTGTTCTTAAAAAGAATCTATTTAAATTCTCGGTATAATGATATCAAATTAGATCAAGCGCTGGACTTACTCAGTTGAAACCATTTTGAAGATTGGTAGAAGACTGGGTGGCCGTAATAAACTGAGGGTCTGTAGGTACTTCAATACCACCCATCTCGTCCCCCACAAATCATCGATCAAATCTGATCAATGATCGAATTTGACCGTCATATGTGGGTGACGGGATGCATCGTCAGTGACTTGAATTTTTGAATATTTTATTGCAAAAGGAAAATCTGTGTCCGTCAATTGTACAAAGTTAATAATCAGACATATTTAATTGCTCGTGCTTGGGCGACCCTTGTGATTCATCATTCTTACAACCATTATTATAATCATTATTTTAAGACCTGAATCAATCATTGCTCTTTTCCCTCACAAAATCTACCACCCTAGGCGTGACATGGACCTACCGTAATGCGGGCGGGTCCATTGCATGGGATTGTGTTTAAAATATATATACCGTCACAGTCTTAAGGTGTATTGATTTTGACGTAAGGGTTGGTTCCAAAATAATTGATATTATTATCGTAAAGAAGAAAGATATTGCTAAATGAATTATTTTTTAATTTTGGCGCTATTTTTAAACAATGTTGTATTGTTTATTTATTCGTCGGGGAGAGAGAAGTATTTTACATTTCAAAAAGGGGAAATAAGAAATTCTTTATAAAGAGTTCCTTGTATACAATATCTACTGACAATTTAAATTTTTTGTTTGTTTTACCTTTCTTTTGCATACACTAACCTAACTGTATATTTAAATAATTTATTATATTTAATTTCGTATAACAAATCACTACCATTTAAATAATAATTTACATCTTAAATATAAATTAATCATTTCTACTTGCCCTTTTTAGGTGTTATAAATTATATGTAATTATTTTCATGTATAGAAAAATTTACATTAATGACAACTTTGTCTTGCCATTAAAAACTTTAACTAAACTTAAGTTAAACTTTTTTTTTTAAATACTTGTTCTTGTATAGGTTATATAAACATTTGCTGGCTATAATAATTCAAAGTTTTAATAATATTGATGAAATGGGATATTTAATATTTAGTTTTAGCCCACAAGAATAGAATCTTAGAGTGCGTGCACACAGATGAAACTTTGCTCTTGAGTGTTAGAGGTTTTACATTTAGGTACACGTCGGTTTGCATTAGATGGTCTTACTGAGTACAAAATACATTAAACATTGCAATACAACTCACTCCTTGCTAGCTTTGAACGTGAATTTCACAACAAAAGTTTCATTCGTGTATGCGCCATTTATGATATGTTTGTCGGTAAAGATCAGTGTGTACCATTTATGTCATTTTAGTATACGTACAAAAGTGGTCTAGGAGATAAATCTCTTCCGTGTACATGTGCCATTGAAGTCTGGTTCTCTAGACGTGTCGAAAAAATAAAGAGTTAGTTTGTTGAAATCAGCGCTAAGTAATTTATTTATATATTGTATTATATATGTACAGCAAATTCTGATCGATTTGTTGATTTATATCTTTAGTGAAATTTTATTGAATTAATTATTTTTACATACTTGGAGTTGAATAAAATTAAATAGTATAATATATATGCTCTTTAATTCAATGATGTACTTAATTTGTAATAATATATTTGTTTATCTTATTAATGCAAAGTGTTGTCAGATATATTTATTGAAATAATTTATATTCATAATTGTTATATACAGTCTCGTCTACTATGACCTTATAATTGTTTTTAATTTTGATAACTTAGAGACTGACGCGCTTAACTACATTATTTAGATTTTAATACTGTCTAATTTAGTTGAAATCAAATTTTTGATTTAATTGAAATTTAATGGAAATTGATTTAATTGAAATTTAATGGAAATTGATTTAATTGAAATTTAATGGAAATTGATTTAATTGAAATTTAATGGAAATTGATTTAATTGAAATTAAAAGTCGTCGGATTAAATTTTCCAGCTACAATAATATACATTAATTCTTTAGGATTGTGTTAATAAGTATTTTTTTTAACTATATTTTTAAATTGTTTTAAGATAACTATGTAATGTCTGTTCAATGAAATTTCTTCATAGCTACTCGATTACTTTCATCTTCACTGCATCGGCTGCTTTGACTTGTCCAGCAACAACTATTATCGTAAATGATTATACAGTGACAATTTTCAACAAAGTTAGAACTAATTGTAAGCAAACCACCTTCTGTTTGGAGTTGGATGGACCACCCCGATCATTAAAGGGGTTGGCGCCGACCAACTCAGTATTACACGAAGGACTGGGGGGAAACAGAACCTTTAAGAGCTCGTGTAGTGTATATATATATACAGTTAAATGAAAATTTGTTGTAGACATCCCCTAATATTATTAATTCACTTAATGTTGAAAATTTTATCATTCGCTTATTAATTGTATTGTCATTTTTTTTTAAATATGACCTTAGCCGCTTACTTGATCGGCAGTTTTACTCATTTTATTGCAGCACTCTCTTGTTTTACTTCTTATTCGATAATAGTTGAGTACGCGTGGGTCATTATTGTAAAGTTTTATGATAAACAATTGATGTAATAAAATTTAACTATATATATAATAATGTATTTTTAAGACTTGGGTAAGGCTAAAGATCTAATCCTAATAAAAATAGCAAGAGTGAGTACAAGTTAAAAGAAAAAACTTATTCCTATAGAGAAATTACAGAAAAAATAAAAACTCTTGTGTTTCTGTTAAAAATATTTAGAAAAAAATAGACAATATCGCTCAAATGAAAAAGAAAATGAGGTCAAAAAGATTTATACCACATGGTCAGAGAATACTTACGAAATAGTAAAGGAATAATGTGATAAACAAAGCATAAAAATAAAATAGGTTTTTTTTTGACGCTGAAATATTCGATAAGATATTTTGAATTTCGACTTGTTTATTTTTATTTGTAGAAATGATGCATCCAGCCAGTGCTAAAATCTTTACGGTAATAATAACAGAATGTTTAAAATTTACAAAGTAATATTCTAGACGTTCATAAAATAAAGAAATAGAAGAACGGCTTATTTAAGAATGCAAAGTCAGACAAATATGCCCAAGGTATTCAGAACAACCTCTGATCTGGATTGTTACGATGCTAAAAAATCTGAGAAAGTGTATTTTCAAATGCGTTATAAACCAATAAAATCTCTACATCGTTATGAGTATATTATACTATAAATGATTAAATGGTAGAACCCAGGTGTAAATACATTTTTTGTATGTAACATTATTATTATAATACTTCTTTAAATTACACATTTTTAACCCAGTTTAAATGCTCGGTTATAAAGTTATCACGTTAAATAATAATAAGTGCGATTTCAATATAGTTATATTTGATTAATATTATTTTAATACATTTGTATCATAAGTGCTATTGTACATTACGTTCAGAAGTATTTTTATCAAGTGTAATATAATATGAGTTAAATTATTCAGGATTTTGTATTGCTCGCCAAGTTTTGTCACCGTAAATACTGTGCAGCGCCGAAAGTTTTCGAGTCAAAATGAAAAATGATTATTACCCAACTTCCAAACAATTCGTAAGCCTCCGTGTAACTTTGCTTCGTGCGGGCATAAATTACTTGTCCGTTTTCCGCAACCCTTGCGCGGGTGTGCGAACAGGGGATCGAATCCGACTGATGTACACAGGACCTGTTGATTAAAACGGCTGGCAAATAGGATTATACGAGAGAATGAGCACAGAGCCGAGCAAATATATTCCCAAGTACAGGGTGCCAGCTAATTGCTTGTATGACGGAACGAGTTACGATACGCTTCTGTAATCGAAGCCTGAAAGTATTCATCTCAATTACAACACTTTTAATTAAGTGTTAATGGCCTTTGATGTATTTTATTCCACTTGTAAATTATGCCTTGATATTTGTAGTGCTATTTATAATATAACATTTATTTATTTTATTTCGTAAACAAACAGATCTTTGATAATATAATTTGAATATGTATATAGTAAATAAAATATTTAATAAATTCACATAACATCCATAATAATTATTCTCAGTTGTCAAAATACGTACTGTACTCGAATATTTTAGTTTTCTTAGATACATAATAAAAAAATAAATAGAGCATTATATCAGCAATAGTTTCGGTAAAATGTTTGAGAGATTACGTAGAATATGATCAAAATGATCTAAAAATATAGTTCGGTTAGTTTTAGCCGGGTTTATAATTGATTTATATAAAAATGTTAAGATATTGAACTAACAATAGGCAGGCTACATAGGTCAGCTAATTGGTGGACGAATGCAGTCATATGGTACCCAAGAGGAATGAAGGAGCAGACGAGCTGCCCTGAAGCCAGCTGGACTGCTGAAATCATCAAACATAACAATAGATGTGTCGTTTAATTTCAGGCTCACAGCTACCGTCTTAGTAATTATGAACCCGACGTAATTGAAGCATATGTTGGTGAAAGCTGATTATATTGATCAATGATCAATATCATTGTTTTTTCCTTGTTCATCTCGAGACCCAATTTTCTACGTTCTTCAATAATGGAACCGATTAGTGCAGCCATTTCTTATTCTGACCAGAAGAGCGGTATACTAAGACAGAAGACTCTGGCTTTCTTTCCTCTATGCCTTACCCTGCAGGAAACGACTCGATGGTAAGTTAGTTATTGAGTTTTTAAATAAGAAAATTTTATTCTAGAATCTTCTTCTTTATGAATAACATAACAATCTCATTTTTAGACTAAGTACCTCACCTTTATGGTATTTCTAAGAATTTTTCAACATTAAATATTTTTGGGAAATGTCTCGGAAAAGCTGTCAGATATTTCAAAACTTTAGTCCTTTTACGTTTACATGCAGAATAAAAGTACTTATTACGTATGTGCGTATTTACATATATATGTATTATATATTGCATTTGAGAATACTGAGTGCTTACAGCATTTGATTATATTACAATAATATACATATTAAGAGAACATTTGTAATATATATACAAGACCCAAATTTAATCACAATTTCAATAAGCTAAATGAAGATTATATACTTTTGAATAAATACGCATCTTATTATCTTATTGTGAAATGGCAATTTTAGAAAATAGATATATGAAATTTAAAACATTGAAAGTTAATACCTTTAAAAAATTAAATATTTGATATAACATTTCTAAGCCTCGAATTTGTTGTAAACTGAAATGATTAACGAAGCTCAATGATAATGCTTTAACTCGCCAAGAAAAAATTACGGGTTTGTATATTTTTCGATTGATAGATTTTTCTGTATATATTTCTAATTGATTCTTATAATTTAGTAATAAAAAAGATTAGTTTATGCATATAAGGTAAACTCTATATTTGTTATTAGGAGAACACATTCTTTAATAATCTATTTCTTATAACTATGGATAGTGAGTTCATATTCAAGGGATTGGAATGCCAATAAAATGTAATATTTTAATAGTTTTTGACATGTTGACACCGCCTATTGTGATAGAATAGTCGTTGAACGTATATGGTGGACAGACAAATCAAATCAAGGTGCTGTACGCATAGTCTTGAGAGCGTAAGCAGAGTTTCTCTCGAGACCAAATTTAATTTTCTTATAGTGAAGTGAAGTGTATTTGTTCATACTTAAATTAACTTTCCTATAGGGTTTTTCTATTGATACACAAGATTCTGATATTCATAGACTATGCCAATGTAAAAGGGTTGTACCAGCATTACAAAATTTTGCTGAGGTACACAACTATGCACTTACATAAATAAATCAATTAGAAATATATACAGAAAATATCTATCCATCGAAAAAATATTCTGTCTTGGTTGTTTTATTGTCCTTGAGATAATCCTGTTTCATAATGAAGTCTTCATCGGCGCTATTGAATGTTAGAAATAAATGTAATTATATTAAGGTTAGTGATGGTTTGGACATTATGTAGGAAATGTAGTGAAGATGGAAGGTATTACGAGTTTATTGTATAGCCAATAATATGAATTGTAAAGATGTGTTGAGGGTAGAGGGGTTAGAATCGACGCCAAAGTATAATGAAACGTAGATCATGCAGAATAAGGTGTACGACTGTGAAGTAATCATACGGTCAGTAGTCGCGTGGTGTGTACTTAATAATTATAACTAAAAATACAGATTTTTTCAATAACTCCCAAGGCACCAGACGTTATCATTAATACCTTGATGTTCGAAGGATAAACAATTGATGTATCGTAGCAAAAGTATTTGATATTTTTATCTCAATGCCTCTCCGGGAAAACGCCATGACGATACATATACAATTCCCTAGTTTTAGCTTAGCTAAAAACAATATGTGGGTGTAACCTTCACCTATATATGTCGGCGCTCACCAAATACAATTAAACACTAATGTAGAAGTAAATGCTTTCCATTTCGAACCCTTTGGAAATCTGACGTTCTAATGCGATATTGAGGGGAAACTGATTATATTACAAATCCTTCAAAACCTCCCATTCTTTTCGTTTCGGCCTTTTTATTTGATTGTTTTTCTCAATGAATATTCAATACAGTATTAAAAATTTTAAATTTTTAAATTACAAAATTTCTAAAATATTTTTAAGCAATCAGTGGTCACGTAGCCAGTACAAATCGATTAATTTGCAAGAGTAGCAAAAATATCTGTATAAAAATTGAGTAATTAATTTTATTTTTAAAATTGATTTGAAATAAAAATGTTTTTTTAAGGATGAGTTATTACGAAATTTTAGATTTTATATTTCTATTGAAAATATTTGATTTAAAATTTTGTTTTTTCTTTGGGCAGATTTTATCAGTAATAAACTGGGTCTACGTTGAAGGGGGGTATGCATGCAAAAAACACAACGGAACTAAATATTTTATTGAAAATATCTGATATTCATTCTTATTGTTATGCAACTGAGTAATGTATACACCTTACGTATGTTACAATTTTGCTCTCAAGAAAGTGTTGACATTGTTAAATGAGATAAGTCTCAGACATATTTCACTGGTTGTATTATGGTTTGACTCAGGTCTGCAAAGCGATACCAACTTCAAGTCAAGGTGATAACGAATTATCAGATATTTTATGACATTATTTGTTTTTTTTCTCATATTAAATACATAGATTTAAAGATTTAAATATGTACTACAAAAATCACTTATAGATTTTAATGAAGGATATAAAAAAATAACTTCGGAATGTATTGGTTTTGCTATATTTTACATCCAAAATAAAAACACGGTATTTTAAAAATATGTTTGTAATTTTTTTATTAAAAAATATGAATTATGCGAAGTCATTGCATACACAATTATCAGCTGATATATGTACTGAGTTATTAATTTACGTTTGTGTATGGATTTCAACAAAACAACACTTTTAGTGACATACTGTGTCCTTAATTTATGTTTATATTTGAATTTCCTTCAACTCTCACGAATCGAATTTTCACACGTTTAATTAAGAATAAATGTATTTTTCATGTGTGATAAACTATTCATTCATTTTGAACGCAGTATTGCATTATTATTTAACAGGAGTGATCGAGTACCATCAGTGTTGTATACACGGTCTTGAGAGCGTAAGCAGAGATTCTTTTGAGACAAAATTTAATTTTCTTATAGTGAAATGAAGTGTGTTTGTTCATACTTAAATTAATTTCCCTATTGGCTTTTCTATTGACATATAGGATCCCGATATACATCGACTATACAAATGTAAAATTGTTATACCAATATTACAACACACAACTGTGCACTTAAATGAATCAATAAGAAAGATGTACAGAAAACATCTATCTATCGAAAATATATTCTGTTTTTATAGATTGTTAGGTAACTTCTTCTTTCTGCCACGGCTTCATGTTAGCTTAATTTGTTCGTTTTAAATATTAACAAGTCAAATGGTTATGAAATGAAAGAATATTTTTATGTAAGAAAATTTATAATCTATATTTCAATTACATGCATGTGTTGAAAGTGGAAAGTGAGTAATTTACTTTAAAACTTATAAATAAGGCTATTCAAAAATGATTACAATTAAATTACGATTAAATATTTGTGTTCATCATGCCAGTATTGATTTCTCTGCCAAATTGTCTATATTGACGCTTTTCTGATGGCCTATGGCGATGCATACCTCAAGGTGCATTTTGCGGACGTGACTCTACTCATGTTTGCTGGATTACCACCGCTGTATTCGCCGCTGCACCCAAGCTGTGTCGGTGGTCCACCTGCATCTAACAGTACCGAGTTTTTATGACTGTCCTTCCCTTACTTTGGCTAAGTGCTTTTGAAGCCTTAAACAAAATATTGTTTTGAGTTATTTTGTATTTTAACAAGATACAGGATGAATATTATGTTCCAGGCCGATATTGTTTTTGAATAACCAAGAAAATAAACATAATTTTTTAATTTGATTATTATTTATCGATTACATGGTTTATTATAATTATATTTGGAATATGAAATTGGCCAGGTGACCGCTTCTGGTACCGGCACAAATAAGTGCTCTTTTAACCATATTTTTAAGTAATTCTCGCACACATGCCGTGTTATTTCAGAAATTTCATTTGGAATATTGTCCTGTGGCATCGGAATTGTTGTTGGCTTATTTGTGTTGTCCGTTCCTTTTAAGTACTCTGAAAATAGTTGAAAGCTGTCAAATCAGGTGATCGAGGAGGTCAGTCGATATCACCCCTTTTTACATTATGCAGCATTATGCTCAGGCTGTGACTCTGACTCACTGACTCACTGTTTGAGGAATGTCAGCTTCTTGATATTCGACAACTCTATGTAAAAAGGCTGATACTCTATTTTCATTCCAACAAAGAACTTCATCAATATCCATCTCATAGTTATGTTATGAGAGCAAAAAATAATAGGATCACCGTGAAGTCTAAAAAATTGTGGATGATAATTATGTTAATATGTGTTTATTATGAGAGTAATTAATTAAATATTCATTATATTACTTTTTTACCATTCCACTGTCGATATTTTTCTCATCTTTCATATTTTTACACTTCTATCAAATTGATAACATTTTGACATCATCATTATTCTTGATTTGTAATACAAATAGTAACTATGGTCAGGACACGTCCTAATTATGTATTCTGTATTATACAATCCATATAATGATAAGATTTTTTTTATAGTCGTGTATTTCATATATATGCATTATTTAAGTGAAATTTTCGCAACCTTATTTCAGTTCAACTTTACACCCTTTTTAATACTTATTTTTGATAATTTACTAGTTATTATTATACATTTTACACATTTTATTTTTATTGCTAGCCTCACTGCACGATACTTATGTCAAACAACTCCACGTAAAATGAGCATTTTAATATGAGATCCGCCCCATAATATCATATACACACTTCTGGAGCACAAACATCATTATTACAAAAGGAAAATATATTTACTTAAATATAGATATATCTATATATCACTTATATATATATTGTTACAGTGCCTTTGGGCCCTAGAGGATAGGAAGCCAAAGAGGTCGTCACCGATATAACTCAGTCTGGGTCCTCAAGTGTATGTGTGTGCTCTGGTGTCGCCTGCTACTTCGGATGGGATGATAATGGATTTAAAGGCAACTCTGCTTTTCACATTACATATTTTATTCAGAAAACACAATTAATACCAATATTGAATGCACGTCAAATGTTCTTGAAATCTTCTTTCTTCGGGTCATCTTTCCTTTGAGGAAGTCACTTAAGTTTATCTATTTGCCAACATCAGCCGCGGCTGTAGGATGCCTATGCAGCTGAGAACTCCAGCGCCAGGATTCATCTCTTGCTTCAGGAGATAGATTGGACACCATCCCGTCTCAGCCATGTCCACAATGCCCAACCATCGGTCATCGCTCGCATGTCACCTCTTTCCTCGTTGCAGCGGGGTCTCTCCTAAACCCGCGGGTGAAGTAGGCCCATACATCTCTGGGTACACCGCGGTGATCCCACTCTTAATCGACACCATCTCTCGACACCGTATTCCCCTGGAGAGCGGCTCCACCGACCCGCTGCCCTCTTTTTGAGCGTTCCCACCAAAAAGTGAGTCGGATTCTCGTCCCTGATTCGTCTATTTTGACAGCCAATAATCACAAGTTGGCAAAGTAGACTACCTAGACTACGGCGCGCAAATTCAAATATTACAATATATAAAAGGTATATATGTCTTCACTTAAAGTAGTAAAGATGTACCTACTATTCTTATTTAATTATAAAATATTGCAATAGAATGTATTATGGTTTGAAAATAATGCAGTAAAATATATAAAATAAGTACCATTTACCACATAATGTAAATTTACATTTGAAAATATTTGGAGTTTATCCTCACATAATAAAATATTCTACTATCTGAGACCTTTCATTTGAGGTATCATTCATAATGTTGCAAAAAATGCTCAGTTTTAATTTGCTATACTTATCTATATTTACATTTTATAAAATAAGTTTATCGCAATCTGCCGTTTGATATAAATTCTTTTTGGTCCGAAACGCCTTTCTTAATAACGTTCGATTGTGATTGTGCGTCAGATTTTTGATCAGCTATCTTGGTAGTATTTGGTGCCACGTGTAGGTTTGAAGTATCGTCTAATGTCTGTATCTCCTATTTCACAGAAGCAACAATATCAACCACTTTATTATTCCATCCCTGCGAAGTAATCTTGCACCCGAAACAAATATTTCCAGAACCACTTAGGGCCATTAAGGTGGCAAAGGTAATTCACATCACTGAAACACAATGACTTTAAGTGAAAAACAAATAAAAAAATATATTTATATAAAAAAAACGTAAAGGTTGTGGTAAAAGTAAGTTGTCAATCACAAAAATTTTAAGAATTACAAAATAATGTTAAATTAAAAGTAATTAAATTGGTAATATAATGAATGAAAGTACTCTTCTCTGTTCATTATTATTCGTTACCACGTACTTCTAGAGAATATGATAATTTTGTATTGAGGATAAAAAATGACGCACATCCGAAAAAATTGTTGGATGGAGTGCTTTTGGACGTTTGATTGTCAAAAATTATGTAGTATAAGAGTGTCTAAGATGAAAATTAACTCGCCTACATTAAGAAGACTTATGTATATGTTTGAAAAATATAATATAAAATTGTTGGATGGAGTGCTTTTGGACGTTTGATTGTCAAAATTTCATGTAGTATAAGAGTGTCTAAGATGAAAATTAACTCGCCTACATTAAGAAGACTTATGTATATGTTTGAAAAATATCATTTATAAAAAGTATAATGAGAAAAAAATCTGTCTAGGTATCTGTTATTATTATTATTTGTTTGAATTATTTTGAAAATACCACGAGAATTTTTGTTCGATTTGGGAAGGTGTTTCCCCCGGGGTAATTTACGTACCTTTCAGCCTTCTCTCTTACAGGTGGAACGTGGATCCCTAAAGATATGTGTACTACAGGTTTAGAAATGCTGGCGCGTGATATCGTTATAAATAAATAGCTAAAGAGCAGGACGTAAATTTAATCGTTTGTTTATGATTTTAAAAATAAAAAGCTAATTTATTATTACTGCAAGTGATAAAAAAATAATATAACTTTAGCAGCGCCACCCCAATATTATATATAAATATAATTATCACATATCCTCTGTTATTGGATTCAATGAAACTAGACAACATTTCAAATGGAGTAGACAACATTTCAAAACTGTTGCAAAACTACTTTTGTTACACGGAATTCACACACACCAGCCCGTGTCACCGCGTAACCGCAACGTTATCTAGCAATTGTAACTCTTGAAACGTTACACAGTGCTATGTTAATTTACAATAATAATAATAAAAAAATAGTGTATTTGAAATATTATATTAAATATGAATTAAATATATTAATTATAAAGATATACATATAAAATCAATTTTATCGAAAAATATTGTTGTTGCGCCAGACCTATGTTCTGAATAATTACAACTTCACAATAAGAATGTGTTCTCCTAAAATAATAAAGTTGTATCAATGTGTCCAAAAATGTAATAAAAATTAATTGATAATCCTGGCGTCTGCTATCAGTTTACTCAAAGGTATTTGAGATTCGGTAAAAATAAGGTAGATGGCTCTGTCAAATGATGGAACGATTAAATGTATTAATATCAAAAAGGTAACATATAGGGTCGAAAATTGTCGCTAAAAATAATCTGTAGCTTAGTTGGATAAAGCACCTTCCCCGGTTAGGAAAGAGATCCAGGTTCGAATCCCGGTGGCGCTACAACAATATTTTTCGATAAAATTGATTTTATATGTATATCTTTATAATTAATATATTTAATTCATATTTAAAATATCACAGACCGTCTGTTCTGAATAATTACAACTTCACAATAAGAATGTGTTCTCCTAAATAATAAAGAAATATTATATGTAAATGCAAGCGTGTTAATGGAAGACTTGTACGCTTTTTATTAAAATAAACTTTTTTTTTATTATTTTCAATTTATATATGTCGATTATTGATTAACTATTTTAGTATTTAAGTTCTTCAAAAAGTTAAGGTCATACAAGTTTTAATAGTTTTAACAATTACAGGTTTTAGAGTACTATCTCGATAGATAAGCGAAAGAAGCAAGGATGATTATCGCATTTTGCGTATTGCATTATTTTACGAATATCTTAAAAATACATGTTTAATTAAAGCATAAAAAGCCACAAGTTAATAAACCAAGTAAGTGACGATACTATTGTGTCTAGTATGTATTTGAAAATAAATACACTTCAGAAAATACCAATGAAAATACTGCAGATCGAATATCTAGCCCGCCTTGCGGTTTCTAAGCCGATAAAGCCATATAAAATGAGTCAAGTATCAACAAAAAATCCTCAACACAATCGATCTTTCGACATGGTATTGCAAGGCGACAATTTGCTGGCTGGAATCATATAATTCCGCAGAAATATATGGCAGCAAATAACAAAGGACCATTCAGCAGTAGATAGAAAAGAAAATAATGGATAGAAAATAATCTTCTTCTTCCACGACATCCCAGGATGCGATATGGTCACGAGTGCTCCTATCCCTGGCCATTTTTCTCCAGTTCCCGAGCTCTCCCATACTACTCCAGTCTTCTTTCACACAGTCAGCCCATTTTTTCCTTGATCTGTTTCTAGGTCGCTTCTGCTGGTACTATTTATATTGTCATAATATTTGGTGCCCTGTCATCTGGCATTTTTTTAACATTATTAGCCCATCGCAGTCTTTGGGATATACAGAATCTTACGGTTTTTTCAAGCTCATGATTAATTTCTCTAAGTTAAGTAGTGTAAGTACATACATATTTAGTAGTATTTTGCGTTCAAAAATTGGTAATTTATTTTCTACGTTTTGGGTTAGGCACCACGTTTTGCAACAATATGTGACTATTATTGTTTTATATATTAGCAGTTTGATTCGTTACTCGTATTTTTGACCCCAGCAGTTTTTTACAGACATGAAAGCTTCGAATAGAAAATAATGATGAAGTACACGTCGCATCAGCCAGGAACGTTGGCTAGAGAGATTGAAGACACAGGGCAGAAAAATCCAGAAAACTCTAAACAATAGACAATTTAGAGGAAAATATTCATCAGCCATCGACTGGGACTGAACTTTATAAAATGTACACTTTTACTTGATTTTTGCGATGTACGTAAGATATTTCTCTTAATGGAATGTGTATAGGTTTATTTTTTGCGTAAGCCATCAAAAGTCACACGATTTGTCATGCACCGTCAATTTATCTAACTTTTGTTAATTTTGAATTAAATTATACAAACTGTACAAATTAGTCTGTTAGTCTTTTTAGTACAGATAAACTAGGCAGACTTATCTAATAAACCAACAATGTCACAAAATGATTTTAACTCATCTCATAACTAGTTTATGTCTTGTATTCTGGATAATTGAATAATTTACGTTATTTACTTTTGTTTTATGCTTCTTAACATAACTTAACTAGTGGCCCGAAAATATATAATATTGAAGATCTTCAAAAAATATTCGATTAAATATCTGTTTATTAATTCCACTATAATATTAGACTACATTTATCATTTTTTTTTTTAATAACGCAAAGGGATGTTTTCTGGTCGAGGATGCTTGGGTATTATGCAAAAAATTTCCAGATTTCATCAAACCATCATTTTACAGACGTTCCAATCCGTGAAAAATTCTTTTGAACATTTAGGGAAATACTTTATGAAAAAATGTTGAATTTATTACATTATGTTAACTGTTGTAATTTTCATGATTAAAACCCACACATTAATAGTATATATTAGATATAAAACTAAGAAATCTGATATTTTATAAATCTATTAAATAATACATATATTGTTACGAAAAATATTTCCTTCCCTTTTTTCGTAACTTATTGCTCAGCGAGAACACCATGAGACACTTGGCAGAGTTTATGACATTCCATGACGTATTGGTTTGTCGTTAAATTAGGATAGTATCACTGCCCCGAGGGCCACCAAAAGGATAGCTTCAATAAAATAATGAGTACATATTACTTAAACGCCTCTTGGGCGATGTATAATGATAAACATTAACAACACAATTGAGCCTAATATTCTTACAGACTAACAAGAGCTTATACATTAAATAATTTTCATATACACATACAAGGGTTCTTGATTACAGAATTGTGGTATCGAAAAAAACCATGTGCTAAAGTACGGTTGATCTCGGTTAACGGTTGCTACTAAAATAAATGCTAGACTTACTCGGGGAGGTGGCACCATTCCAGACAGCTGGTCCGGTCCCTGGTTAAGTTGGCGAGGTGACGGTCGACGGGAGACGAACAACAGCCGCAGCGATGGAGAAAATATCTCGATGTCAATTTTGGTAACGAACGCTAGGTGTAGACACAATGGGGTAAGCGCTGTTCTTATCAGGTCCGGCGCGTAACGGCGAGGATATTGTGTTAGTTTCTTTTAGTGATTTGTAAGTATCTACGCCACCATTATGTATTGAGAGGGATACGCATTCACGCCGAAGATGCGTGTACCCACAATCCTTGACCTCGCGTCACTGCCCTTTCACTTTCTTTAACGGGCGCGCTCGTGCTTGGGCACGTGACTGAATCGCACCTGCGCAACAGCGCGATCGTCGAGACATCTGAGAGCTGATGGTTAAAACTGTTTCATGACAATATATATATTACGCAATGATGCAATGAGATTGTAAAACTTTATTTTTATCTATGAATGTTTACGTCTCAAAAAAATTTAATAAATGTATACTTACATATACAACCAATGAGATTTTAATCTCTGAGGGTCAGTGAAGATACCTAAGCCGAGAATGTATGAAATCCGTGAGAAAAACACACGCGATGATGGCTTAGATCTATTCGCATTGAATTCTGTTCTGTTCTTTGAGGGAAATCTCATCCATGGATATGGGTCATAGTAAAAGTATCAAATAAATACAACTATAATACGACTTATATTACTTGCTTTAAAATCCATCTTCTTTCCAATCTTCACCAGCTTGTATGGTAGAAACATATTTTTTCGATTAATAGATTTGTTCTGTACATCTATCTAGTTGATTAATTTAATTTGTATTTAAAAAATTATAAAATATCTTTAAGGAATAAACTATGTATCTATAATCTGCACGAAATAGAGAAACAGAAAACGTTGTGTCCGTGTGGTATTCAGGACAGGGACTGTCTGTATTATTTTTAACCGGACAGTAATTGATGTTATAATTCTCGGCAGGTAATGGGAACTTCTTCCGCGCAGGCTGGATAACAAACACAATACACGCACTTCGGCGTCAATACATACAAAGAAGAAAAATATTTTTTTTTTATGTCGAAGACGAGCATGGTGGAGTTGGTTTTCAGACCATGAATATCCCATTGTATTTTCCGGACTGTGCTATTGTGCCCGAGGCTAATTTCCAATTTTACTTCAGCCTTTTCTCGCTGCCGAACGGACCACAATTTTTCTACTGTGTAAACATATAGGGTGTAACACAACAGGTTCGGCCGGAACTAGGCCAGGTGAAACATCCTTCGATCCGCCTTTAATAAAGTTTTGGCAACGCAAATGCAACGCGTCAGAAATGTCCGAAGTATAATATTTTTTATTAAAGCGGAACATTTATTTATTTAAATGTTTATTTTTCTTCTCTTTCATCTTAAGAACGTGACCAGAGAGTAATCGTGGTCTTTAAGATTATTTCACAATGAGACTTTGATCTCCGAGAGTCGATAAATGAGTGCGTCATTCTTATCTGTCAGCAAAATAAATGCATTGATGATTTATATAACGTTTCTATACTGTTATATAAAAATCTATACTGTTCTTTACGCGTACTCCGAGATCCGAATCTCCGAGATATCCGAATCTCATCCGTGAACATGGACCATTAATAACTCCGCAGGCGAGTTGCCACACTGCAGAATAAATTATTTGGGGACATTTTATTAAAGTGATGTCTACGGATATATGTCACACATGTATTGTATTTTTATTGAAAACTAGGATTTACCAACTCTTGTGACAAAAATCAAACCCCCCATCATTTATGGTACTTTCTTGGGGAGAATCTGTGGTGATCTAACCTTCCAATCTATCTTATCCATAAGTTTTCTACGTCTTCTTGCGCTTGGTTCTTTCCACGATTTTTTGTTTGGTTTGTTTAAAGTATTTAAAAACACTCTGTACACAATTGAAGACAGACGTTGCAGTAATAAGTTCTTGGAAGATAGATAGATTTACATATGAGAGAATATATATTATATTGTGATAGGATATCACTATGACCGCTAAATGCAGGGACCATACACGTGACCTATGTGTTTATATCAGTTGTATTTATTTAGAAGAGAATCTTTATATAAAGGTGGATAATTTTGCGGTAAAATTATGATAAATTATGATAATTCTTAGGTCAGACACACGTCTTTGTCTACTGAAGTGGGTAGCTTATGGACGTTTAAACATATAAAAATGGTACAAAATTAAATAAAATAAAATACGATGGAATGATAAAAGTCCGGAGAGAAAATTTAAATGGTAATCTTTTCTAGATTTATCTCATTTTATACAATGCTGTTAAAGGAAAAGTATTTGTAAACAATTATCTTGTGAATATTAAACAAAAAAATACGCCACATTTTCCACATAAATGTACATCGATTCAGTTGCTTTCTTCTGTAGCAGAAAAATCTACGACAGCCTGTATACCGGAAAATCCTACGGCGGAAAAATCGGGTTCCAATTTCAAAAGGAATCCAAGATACATTATTATCTATTTAAATTACACAGCGAGGCTTAAGGCTTTGTTGAAATTCCGCCTCAAAAACAGCCCTTGTTTTCAGGGAATGTTTTGTTTTATCCGCGTAACGGGAAGTCTGCGAAGTATAAACCATCTTGTTTTGTTTTCGATTTAAGACGAATGGATTTATTTTTTCACCCTAAAGAAAATTTGTGCCAATTATTGCCTTCTTCCCTGTTTTGCATTATTGCATTATTTTAAAACAAATAACGACTTACAAAGTTTGCGCTAAAATGTTCTTTAGAAACGGTTCTACGGTTTGATGAAATGAGTTTTTCTTTTCAATTCCTCAGCTTCATTTCAGAGATCTGCTATTAACATGTTACTTATGAACTAGTATCCGTTAACGACATTATCTAGTTTGCTTAATTTATCAATTTTTATCAAGAAGGGAAGTATAATTATACGAAAATAAATGGAAAAAAAATGACGGTGATTTAGCTATTGACACATTATGTTATTATTATATGATGCACAATAATATTTTCTGTACCAAAAGTAACATTTGATTATAATTGGATTAAATGACATATCATAGAGTAATTTTGGAATCCGCTTGATCCAAGATCAATTCTAGCGGGGTCCTTTGTATATCTAATCGCAGTGAATTTTTTTTAAAGACTGCACAGCAACATTTTAATAAAATCGCATATTAATATATCGATAGCCTTTTATCCCACTTTAATTTAAAAAAAGTATTTCTCTAAAATTGCAATCAACTATTTCATAGAAAACATTTGTTAAACTATTCAAAGGAAATTAAAGAATAATTTATGCCGTGTATTAAGTATTATACCTGTATACAAATATAGGGTGAAAACATTTTAAACGCGATTTCAACTATACATCGCTGATCTCTGAACTTACTTATTTTAAACATGATGTATAAAATATTTGTAAATAATATATTGTTGCTTAATATGTGAATTTCTTACTAGTTTTTAGCTCTAAATTTCACATGCTCAACATGAAAATATCTTACTACTTTCAAACTGTAAATTTTATATGCTCAACATGTAAATTTGTAACTATTTTTAAACTACGTTTAAGCATCCTGTGTTATTATAATAGGCTTATCTTATGACTACCGGAAGCGGAATCTCAACGAGTTCCTTTGGTATTTTAACCACATATCATAAATGCTTTAATATTTTAAGAAATTATATTAATTTTTAATGTCAGCCATTGTTAAGTTTTCGCAAAAATATAAAATATTTCATAATTTTGACAAGACAAATCTAATCCATCGAATAAATAAATAGATGTAACATTGAAAACTCTTGTTGTGGACACGTCAAACTAAACACATAAACACACAGATTGTATAATGGCGATCTCTCTATTTGGAGTACACATCTGAATTTTTTGTTGCGTCTACTCGATAAAATGTTTAAGAGACGGACGCGCAGTGCTCAAAGGCAAACGATGAATTCTCTTCCCAATCTACAAGTGTTTTCACAACTGGCAGTGTAACTTAATTCGATGAATAACGTTTGCGTTTCCGAGCTGGTTATTACGTACCCCCAAATTTATTATTGGTTTTCTAAAGTAATTTGAATATAGTACCTTGACCGAAAGGTTCGAATGTGATAATTGAATAATACAATTATTCACACATGCGCAATCAATACACAATCCTTTACAAATGATACGAATAACGAAATGGTGTAAAGTAAATAAAATTGCGGGATATCACCCCTATCGGTTGGGATGCGTCGTTATTTTTGTACCTTGATTATATATGTAGGTATACATCATATATACGTATATATTCTACAATTGTATTCATGAGGCAAAAAGTGACATGTTGGTGAATATACATGTGAGGTGTCGGTAAACAGTATGTATTACATTAGTCATTCTACTCTGTATTAATTTTGGTAGTTAATTATTTTACCCTGCGTACAAAAGACAATGAACCCCTGTTATGTGCAGAATAAGACGGTATTTTCTTGTTTTCGTATTTTCTCAGGTGCTGATGTTTTCAATTTCCTCGATATTTTAATGTGTGAATAATGATTTGTCAAGAGATGCGAGAAGGTTATGTATTAATCAAAACTCCATTAATAATATCACAAGTTGTTTCACGTCGGGCTTATTCAAGAAAATTAGATATAAAATATTTATAAGCATCTTATATACGAGCTATTTACTAGGGTATGAAGGATGTAATATGTATAAAAACACATAGTGTTTTACATATAAAATAACGTGGGAATTAGTTGTATATATTGCTCACAGGTGTCGTTTTTTCCATTAACTGTGGCACACAGGAAATGTTGTACACGGAGATTTATGTATTTGTTAGTTTGTAGGTAGATGCACGTACATACATTCTCGGTTATCCACGTTCGTAACATATAACGTAACTATTGACTACTCTCTATTGTTTACGCGACTTTCGAAGCGAGTTTTGTTCGTGTAGAAATTAATGGAGCAGTAGGGGTGTCGTGGGAAGATTGGCGGAGGACCGAAAAAAGTGGCATAGCATTGACAAGGGCTAATGATAACATTTTGTAAATCTCAACACTAAAATAATCACAATACAAAATAAATAAAATGATATCGACATTTTCAAACCCAATTTTAAGAAAGCCAGTCGTATTTTAAACATAACAACATGATCGTTGAATAATTGAGTGCGTTACCAGAGGGATTTTGAATATTTATTATATTAAATATTATATTTTGTATTTTTTACTAGTCAGTACTGTAAATAATCAGAAATTCTTTTTTATCATGGAAGACACAAAAATACCATTCAATAACAACAAAATATTAATACTTGTTCCTTAACACCATAAATACTGTATCAAGAGTTTTGGATCCTGCAGGATTATAAATATTGTATATCCTTCCTCGGGTAGGCTAAAAGCTAACAAATTATTTATTACAACGGAAACCGAACGAAATTTCGGAGAGCATTTGGTAATGTACGTGAAACCCGGTTAAGAGCACAAAATTCTAACATTTTTGTTAGTTTAATGTACTAGTTTTTTGCGGAGTTAATACTGACTACTTAGTTATTCATAAGGATTTAATTCTATATTTATTACAAACATTTTAAAAGTCGCTAAAATTGGACGTCTGGTGTGTCATTCTACATTACAAATTCATGAAATATAAATTATTGTAGTTTTTCTGCACAATCAAAAACCTGTCGATGTTCAAAGTAGATATATTAATGAATTCATATTTCCACTTAACTAACAAACCATTACGCCGTTTACCTGTGGTTTGGTCCTGACACACAATTCAATTCTCGCCTCATCCACATTCATACATCTTCTCATACAAGCTCGTCGATTATTGACTTATAGATATCGTATAATATATATTATACGATAATTATCTTGTATGTTGCATCATCACCAAATATGATTTGAACCGAGCCTTAGGTGCTGACGTAGGTGTGCTTTTTTATTTCAAATATATTAAAAATATATTTTCCATATAAACTATTGCAAGGGAATCAAAAATTGAATGTGATCATTATAAGTGCGATCTTTTGAAATACTGTCAAAGGCGCTCTCTCCGCCGCTAGAATAAAATGCGAACCGCAGCTGCCTTTCATTCGAGTCCCAATCAATCGTCAATCATTAGAGAATTTCAATTGAAAAGACTCATCGAGATTTATTCACTGCAATAAAAAGGTTTTTATAGTGATTCTTTGATGATTCGTCGAAATTGTACCACGCACTTTTCAAAGTGATCACATCTAAGGTAAAACTGGGGATATGCGATACAAAAAAAAAACATTTTATACCCTCCAAGTAATTTAGTTTAAATAAAAAAAACTCTTAACAGTCTGAACTCTGCATTATGGATACCTTTTGTTAAACGCGATACTCATTAATACAGCGTCTATTACTAAGGACAGATATATTACTAATTTACCATCCAAGCCGTTTCTCCGCGGGGATAGACTTATAAAATAGACCACGCGACATTATTCTATCTTGACACACAACTATCAGCTTATCTCATGTTCATGCCCATCGGGTACTGACCATCTTCCAGTATCTGGTTTACACTGTCATACCAATTTTTCCACTACTTTCTTACATTATTATTCTTATTTCTTTTTCATTATTTTCACATGATCAAACAATATAAGGAACCATTTTTAATCTTGTTTTCTATTTTAATATCATCTTTACATTCAAATTAGCCAATTCTTTAATCTAACATTAATGGATTTTCTTGTTTCAGACGGTGTAAGATAGTCATTTTTTGTGTTTTTATTCTGTGCATTATTTGTTATACAATTAAAACTCGTATCGTTTATTACATTTATCACCATTTACCACACTCATCTGTTGACCTAATGTATTACGCACTACTAAATTTGACTGCTGTACACGTTGTACTATATTATTCTACTTTTTTTCCTTGTTTCCAGATTTTACATTCATATACACTTCAATATTACATCAGCTGAAAAGTTTACATTAGAAATTACTGCTTTCACTTAATTTCCTGGAGTCGCCTTCCTTAAGTTTCCTTCCTTTTTATATCAGCCTTCTATAAACCAGTATTAATATAAATAATGAATTCATTTAGTTAAACTTGAAAAATATAAACTTATTAGTAACAAGTGATCATTGTTTATATTTATATATTGAATTAATAAATTTAATATAAAGTATATAAAATATAAAAATTATAGCTAACCAAAATAAACGTTTTTTATAAATATTTGATGATATTTTGGATATCGAAAACTGAATAAAAATAATACAAATTAAATTAATCAACTAGAAAAGACATACAGAATAAATCAATTTATCAAAAAAATATTTTAGTTGCTACCGGGATTCGAACCTGGACCATTTCCTATCCGTGCCTATATTTTTTAAATATATATACCAAACCGATAGCAGTGACTGATACTTAAATATTTTTATGTGCACCTTTTGGTTTAATCTAAAAATATTAAATTTTTTATTTAAAAATGTCACTGTTGCCACGTAATTGAAATTATTAAAAACGACCTCTTAACTCAAAACCCTAGTTATACATCCAGCCCTAAAAATCGGCATCACGGGTTAGATCGACAGGAATTATTGGGATTACAAAAAAAGTTAACCTGCCATTTAAACAGACGCGGGGCAAACTTTACATCTGAAAACAAGTTTAACGTATTATAAACTCTACGAAAATTTTCATACCTTAAACAGGCATTTATTCACATTTTATAAAAATATAAATAGATAAATAAAATTAGTTTTAAATAATCATGTCATTTTTTAAGTAGTAGAATTGGATATTAATAGTTTAACGAGTAAACGTTTCAGTTTGTCGAAGATTTATAATCGCGGGCGATCTGTTTATGAAATATGAATAAAATATATTAATTAGAAAGATATACATATAAAATCAATTTTATCGAAAAATATTGTTGTTGCACCACCGGGACTCGAACCTAGATCTCTTTCCAAACCGGGGAAGGTGCATTATACAACTATGCTACAGCGACAATATTTTTAGCTACAAATTTTCGAACCTATTCGAATCCCGGTGGCGCAACAACAATATTTTTAGATAAAATTGATTTTATATGTATATCTTTCTGATTAAAATATTTAATTAATATTTAAAATATCACAGACCGTCTGTTCTGAATAATTACAACTTCACAATAAGAATGTGTTTTCCTAATGATCTATTAATATCTCGTATCTCCAGGAATGCTTATTTTACAGGAGAGACAACAAATATCCACAACCATTATGTTTTGCTAAATTATTTGTTTATATATAAAACACATATACCAGTATATAATCACTAGAGTTTCACTAAATAAATAACAGTTATCTCATAGAGACGAAGCTGTTTTTATTATATTTAATGGAAAATATATATAAATATGGGGTAATTACAGGGCTTACGCGACATATCTTCGGCGGGTTTAAGTGATCACTTTGTATATATATAAATATAACGTTCACCAATTGTCGCCCCTCAATCTCTACATATATCAAATTTTTTAAAGTCGTATATATGTTAGTAGGTGGTCTCGCTTCGATTACCACTACACCATAGCCATCTATGGACCAAATTTGCTAATTTTTTTTTTTTACATTTACAGTTTTACTGTTTATTGTCAACCGATTTCAGAATAATAAGAGAGTTTTATACTACCCTGAGAAATGAACAGAGGTTCCGAAGTAGGTTGGTGTTAAATAATAAAAAATAAAAGTTATGTACAACGTTATTTTATATTAACAATTTAATTATTGATCTAGACATTTTACATCTGTTACAGATGTGTAAGTAAAAATTAATATTTGTCTTAAAATTGATAATATTTATTGACTACCTTTAACTATTTATTAAAAGCAGAGTGATTTCTTAAACTATATCAACCGTATTATTCTTGTTAAATTAGGTATTTCTGTAATCTTTATTATAATGTTTTTTAAATTACTCTGAACCTGGTGCATAATTAATTATCACACTGTGTTCTGAATTAATAAAATGTAAATTCATTTAAAATTGAATTATTTAGTTTATATTTACCACCTATATACAGAGTTAGTACGCAATAAAATCAATTTAATTCTTACTGTGAATTAATTTAATAACCGTAAACATTTTCAAAGTAAACATACTAATGTTGCATTATCTCTAATCCTTAAATACAACAGGAACATGAAGGTAAGTTCGAACCATTCCGGAGGTATTGAAGTGAGTGAAATACAATCCATAATCCTTTTGGTTAATCTATAAAGCTTATAATACTTTATTTAAATCAACCCCTGCGACACAGATGCTACCCGTTCGTTCTGCGGCTTTGTGGTTCGTTGTTCTTGTCTCGGGGGAGCAAGTTGTTTGTATACACGGCTAAAACTTTTTCTATAGATTAATTTGAAAAATGGCCGAAATTCAATACTTCGCTAGCCACATTTACTTGAGGGGTGTGTGGTCTGCAAAAAATTAGTTTTGTTTTCATTTAAAACATGCATACAAAAAATATGCTGACCAAATTGAATACTCGCAAAAAATATATGAATATTCAAAACGAATATACTTTTTACTGTTAATCAATCAAAGTTATAATAAAATCATTTATGTAGATTTAGTTTTGGAATATAAACTTGCTTTATTAAAATATTAAGGATTCGATCCCCGCTACGCCAATATTTAACTTTTATAAATTTTACCAACTAAATAAAAAAATAATCATTTAAAATGGTTAGAAAGATTTGTAATAAAAAATAATAAATTTTATATCTAAACATTATTTATTGAGGAAAATTGAGTAAAACTCTGATAGTTTGTAAATATAATAAATATATAATATAAAATAATAGATATTACATTAAATTATTTGATATTACAGTTAAAATGTTCATATTATGTGGAATACATAATTATTATATTATTCTACTAGTAATGTTATATTTATTTTCGTCTATAAGACAAAATATATAAAGCTATCAAATTATTGGGAAGAACCGAATACCATTCGTTCGTGTGACAGGCGCGCATACTAACCATTGCACTGCCGCGATTGAGACACGAATGAGAAAATACAAATATCTTAAGCTCTTTATTAATAAGCTGTTTATTAATTAAGGTGATTAAAGTTTATCAGCTACAACTATTTTTAAATAAAATACAATATTCGTATTAGAATTTTAAATTCAGAATGTATTTATAAATAATAAAGCATTTAATTTTCCAAAAAGAAATCAGAATTATATACTTATATGATAATTTGACACCACAGTCTGAGGGAATATGAATATGGTACAATACTTGTGTAGCGAATGTGAGAAATTGGGGTTCGACACTCGACGCTTCCAAAATCGTTCATTTTAAAAATGTTTTGGAAGCATGTGGTATCGATCCTGCCTCCTGTACATCTGAAAATAATACGCAAGGTAGAAATGAGAGATATAAAAGTATTGCAAATTTTTCTAACGTATTATTTCTAATGTATCATTTCTAACGCAATTTTCGTGACAAATTTTACTTATATGACAGGCTGAACTTTTTTTTTCATAGTGTATTCCAACATTTGATTTCAACGTCATTCCGTATTTCGGTGTTTGCGTAGATACAATTTAGTGGCTATAATTTATTATCTGTCAAGTGAGCGAATTTGCATTTTTCGGGATGTTATTAAGTTAGATTATTACCAATATTAAATTAAATGTTTGAGTTTCGAACGTGCTAATTTGTAAAACTAGTTATTCTACTAAATGTTTTTGAGCACTGTTAATAAAACATTTTAAATCCGTTGTCCGAAAGAGAAAACGTAGAAAATATTTTAAGCGAAATCGAAAGCAGAGTATGGTACCGAGCAATAAAATAACTTGTCCTATTTAAATAAATAAATTTACAATTATATTTTATATTAAAATTGATAGAATTGTTCTCAAAATTAGAAAATAAATCTAACTTATTTTTGTAATAGCACTGTACGCTACTGCCTACATAAATATGTGATTATTCACTATAAATTTATTTTGAGATGTAACAATCATAAATACCTACATAATCGAAAATCTAATACATTTTCTTTAATAAAAAAGGAAAGTACAATTCATAATCTTGGAATGCAATTTTATTACATTTCATTGTAACTGTTAAATTATTGTTTCGAGATATGGAAATTAATGTCAAAGTGGTAAAATTTTTTTTTTTTGGTCGATTTTGAATAATTCGTCATCAGAAATTTAAAATATAACAAAAGCAGGACTTCACTTGCTTTCATTCATATTATTCATGTCCAGCTGCAAGTGCTTTACAATATTTCATATGATCTTAGATGAAATAACTTGGATACACGCTGCTGATGCTGGTGAACTGACTGCTGAAATGAAATTTCTCAGTGAAGCTGGACGACAAATTTTTTAAATTGAAATGAAACTGTGAAAGGCGGTGTTGATATACCAGAGTAGGTGGGGATTGAACATGAGGGAATTTAACGAAGTATTATATGGTCATAAATCATCATCATCAACATTGTTGACTCTACAACCCATGTATGTGACGCATGGCAAGGTAAAAAGTTCTAAGAGCACAGTAAACAGCATGCTGGGGGAAAATTTTCACGGCGGATAACACAAACGAATCAGAAAGGAGAAATCTTTGCTAAGGTCACAGACCAGTAAATTAATAGATACAAAATAAAGTATACATAGAGGAGAGGGGTTCGGAACATTACTTGCGGGACGAGGGACATCATACACACATTATTCGTGGAAACATAAATATGATAATTTATGACACATTTATGCAACAGTAAAAGTATTTACTCTTCGAAAATTAAATCTAAAAACAAGATGTATTTTTTACATTAATGCATTATATTGTCAGCGTTTAAATTTTAGTTATAATCGAGTCATGTATTTAAAAAAAGTTGCGGAGGTATTTGATCGAGTAAGTGGTACCAAAATGATTACGTGAGTGATACCAAAATGAAAATATTGAAAAAAAGAATTTCCGTTAGTTCATGTCTATATATTTAGTAGTCAATGGCTAAAGTGGAAATCAACCAGCTATATATTTTTCTTAGACTCTAAGGGCGGAAAATACGGCTGTGCATTCGCAGAAGCGGTTAAAGTTGTGATTGCGATTGGCGATATGCAGTAGTGGTGATTATTTTTTTGTTTATTTTATGAAACAACTCTTAGACATTTTAAAAATTGATTGAGACTATGAGTGAGAGGACATCTGTTAACATTTTAGATTATGAATGTTTAAAAAGATAAAATAAGTTTTATGGTTAGTTATTTCACAGTACGTTTGTCACTTTATTTTAAATATGTCAACATTAAATTGTTTCGTCTATTAATTTATTATAATGTTGTTGTAAGTTGATATATAATGCAAATGAGCTACTCGAATTCATGTGGTAGCTTTAAGAATGACTTTGAATATATATCAAATATGCGAATATATAAAGAAACATCGTAGAGTACGTATATTTATTAATTTTTTAGTCGAAAGACGTCGCCAAGAGATGCACCCTCTAATGCGCAAACTGCATTTAAAAAACACGACCCTGTGTCACAGTAAATAAATTTCGTGTTTCATGGCTTGCCGGCGAGATTAGGTACTCCCGCCGAAATCGCGTATAGCTTAGGGTTCGCCATTTCATAATTCGTTTTAATTTTTTATGACGTACGGGCAACCCCTGCGCGCAATATTGCCGGAGCCGGGTCGTAATTTGGCGCAGGGAGGCGGCACAAGGGATGGCGGCGGGGCGAGGGTGGTTTACACACGTACGCGAATAATATTAATGCAATTTGTTATCCTTTGATAGGGATGATGTTTATTTATTGCATCTGTTCCGCGGTATCGGGGCGGTGATGCACGGTAATGGATCCGGGAGACGCGTCGCACCAGCAAAATTGAGAAACTGTACATATGGGACAATAACAAATAAGTATATTATAAAGCCGACGCCTTTTACGTTTGTTCTTATATGAAAGGGGTTAACAAAATGTCGTATGACTCAATTTTGTAGTGTAATAACGACAGGGTTCTGTTTGGTCCCCATAATTTAATAATAACTACAGCACTATGAGTTTACCACGTGGCGATAGATCACGATACAAGTTTGACGTTGCAGCAAACACAGCTAGCGCCATCAGCGGGCTGTAACGCCCTGTTGAACAAAAAACCTTATCTGCCAAATCTACACCTGACAACATCGTTTACTTCATCTTGTACTTTGCTCTCCGTTTGGTAAATATTCATACATGCGCTATCTATTGTAAGCCTTGAGTTAATAAATTCAGCGTATCTCAAGTCAGTACTGTGTTTCTCAAACTAAGGTGAATATTGAAGAAAATACATGACATAGATGGAGACGAGGATTAAAATCCTTTTGATTAAACATATTTAATACCTTCATAAGATAGGCAGATTTGAATATACAGTGTGTCCCAAAAGTGTTTTGGGACACACAGTTTTGGTTCATTCGCTGCATAATGGTGCGGAGGGTATGCCGATCGCTAGTCACGTCCTTGAGAATTCAGTCGCTATGGAGCGTGTCCTTACCACTTGTTCGTAAAACTTTCCCTGGAAAATTGATATCCCGACGACGTGATATAAACTGGCCTCTATGTAGCCCCGACTTGACACCAATGTACTTTTTCCTATGGGGCTACCTTAAATGAAAGGTATGCAGCAACAATCCCTCTCTGGACCAATTAAAAGGAAATGTCCGAGAAGAAATGGCAGCGATCACGGAGAATGCGTGCCGAGCAGTTCTCAGAAATTTTGCCTATCTTTTAGAAAGAGTACCAGCGAAATAACGGATCACATTTAGAAAACATAATTTTTAAGAAATAATTTCCCAGGGACTGTACTTAAATTCAAAACAAACATATTTTTATTAAACGTATCCATTATTTTATTACAGAATTTTTATTATCAAAAATACTTTTGGGACTCCTTGTACTTATAGTATTCTATATTAGTGCATATAATTCACAAATTGTTTTAACATAAAATAATAATGTAACCATTAATTAGCAATTAATTGTATTCATACGATAAGTTCTGTAAGTAAAGTTACATCGAAGCCAAACATTACACACAAGCACGATAAAATACAATACATTCCGTCGGTAATATGAACGGCCGTAAGAAGGTTCAGACCTGAACAGGCAAGAGCAATAAATCGAATTAAATTTTGTATTACACGATAAAAAAGATACCGTAGGGTGTCTCTTTTATTGAATAGGGGATAGGTGTGGTAGAAAAATTGAACAATATACCTACTGTGTACCGACTGAATTGTACAACAATTGTAAATATTCCTTTACAAATAGAAATGCACTAGATAGCTCAATAAAGTAATTGAATATTTATAATTTGCTATTGAATGTAATTTTATTAGGAAAACACATTCTTATTGTGAAGTTGTAATTATTCAGTACAGACGGTCTGTGATATTTTAAATATTAATTAAATATATTAATTAGAAAGATATACATATAAAATCAATTTTATCGAAAAATATTATTATTGCGCCACCGGGATTCGAACCTGGATCTTTTTCCTAACCGAGGAAGGTGCATTATCCAACTATGCTACAGCGACAATATTTTTAGCGACAAATTTTCGAACCTATATGTTACCATTTTTAAATTTTTTTCAAAAATTTAATATAAATAAATGGATTATTTTGGCATCTGTTATCAGTTATCAGGTATTTTAAATTCTGTAAAAATAAGGCTCTTTCAAATAATGGAACGATTAAATGTATTAATATCAAAAACATATAGGTTCGAAAATTTGTTGCTACGAGTATAAATATTATCGCTGTAACATAGTTGGATAATGCACCTTCCCCGGTTAGGAAAGAGATCCAGGTTCGAATCCCGGTGGCGCAACAACAAAATTGATTTTATATGTACATCTTTTTAATTAATATATTTAATTCATATTTAGAATGTAATTTTGTTTAAAATTGGCTGTCGAAAATTAAATTGTAATTTGTTTAATTTAAAATATAATTTTCTTTCATCTATGTAGTGCAGGCATCTACCCGTTTGTTTGGTCTTCGCAATGATAATATTTATGAACCAACAAATCCATGTTATTATTATTTAATTATATTTTTCAATAGACATAACTACTACAAATATAATAACATGGTTATTATATTCAGGTGCAGGTCTACTCATATTGGATAGTGTTGGATCAGCATATATTTTATTCACATCTTTATTTTCAGGCTAGAATTTTATTTATAAGATAAAACGACACATATACCGAATATTTTATTAATATAAATTATTTACAATTTTGTTTTTAACCACTTTTATGGGTTAAATTTAATACGCGGCAGTTTTGGAAAAAAAATTATCCTTCATTAGGATGTCAAATAATCATCACATCTTTCATCATCGTAATAATTTAAATAGGGACTTTTTAAAAAAAATAATTAATAACAGTAGAATAATTTGACATTAGGTTTTAGTTAGTTTATTTGACATCCTGATTAAGGAAAAGGTATTTTACAAAACCGGTTATTGTATTAAATTTAACTCATAAAAGTGGTTAATATCAAAGTTATAAATAATTTATATTAAAGTGAATTACCACAACGTAAAGTATTCAATAAATATTAGGAATATTTTTTGAATAAATGGCGGCATGTACATATGTCACAAAAATAAAAGTATAGCAGGTACTAGTCTCCGCCCACTTCTACTTGAGTGTGTAGTGACTAGCCAACGTGTGTAACATTAATTTTATGACATTAAACATTAAAATATATTATTTTAATGCAAATAAACTATGTATTGTAGATGTCTTTAACGTAACCTCATGGCTGCATATTATTTATAAAGAGTTAGTGCTAGAAATTATATCAGTAAATAAATATATATATCTTCAAATTGGTAGTTTGGTTTTCAAAATAACTTAAATAATACTTTTTATTGTCGTTAATAATGTGTCACACTAAAATATGTATTTAGTTACATGGATTATTTATTTAGTAAATAAATGCATACTGAGCATAAAATAAATTTCTTATTATGGTAAAAATGATTAGTTAAAAAATATTCTAATGAGAAATGTTAAAAAATGCTTCAGAAAACGTCAGAGTGCCCTACTTGAGCATGGGCGTGCGAGCCAGGATTAAGGGGTTGGGCTCAGGTAAAGTGAAAGGGTCCTGAATCAAAAATGGAACCAATCCTTCTCGATCGTGCTCCGAAAGCGATCGGAGTATTTTTCCTGCGAACAATCTACTTTTTTATTAAAACGATTCCACGCCAGCCAAAAATCTCCTATAATTGAACTTTATACGTCTGTATCCTGGGTAGCGAGACTCTAATACATCTATTAGTTCTGAATAGCCTGGAAGCAGATTTTCACACGGATTATTTCCTTTATAACCTCATTTAACTATATTTTTATTATTGTTCATAAAAACAAAACCATGTAACTTACTTTTTATCTTTTCGGGATCGTTAGAGTAAATCCAAGCTATAGAAGTGAATGTATTTTTTCTTTTATGTACATGGTGTCTAATGATACCCCGGAGCATTTTGAAAGCATAAAAAGAGACAGCTCTGCTGAAAGTGCGCGTCCAGAAATAACAAGGCTTCAAAAATACGATGAAAGAATATCGAATTATTCAATAATTTTATCTCTATTAAATACTATTCTCAAACAGAAAATACTGTTATTTCATTGTATGTATACAAATCCTCTCAAAAGAACTCATTTTAACCGATTTATACGGATTAGTTCAATATGTACGAAGCATTGTATATAAATATTGTGTTTGCGTACAATTTCCGATCACATATGCCACTATAATGACTGTTTAATCCGACATATTGTAGGGGAGGCTACACACGTTATTTTTTATTAAGAACATTTGCATTATGTCCGATTTAAACATCCCCTGTGAGCTATCGATGACGACGAGCAAAAGGCTCATTTATTTGTTTTGGGTTGATATAGCGGCTGTGGCAGATCTAGTAAATGTGTAAATAAGTCGGATTGTCTTACTGTATTTTTTTCAATGAATTATTTTACATCCGAAAAGCCAGTTACCCAAATAATAGAACTCGGGAGCGAAGGGTCGAATTAGTAACCTAATATTGATGCAAGGGCGCATTTGGCCTGACGGTAGTGAATAATGTAGGCCCAAGGTAGATTGGGGGAACAACACCCTTTCGGATTAACTGACTTATATACAATATATTTATTATTTACACTATCAAAAGGATTATTACCATATACACAATGAATATACAAATCTGTGAATCTCAAGTGTTAATTATTTAATTATTTTTTTATTTCAAAATAATCAACTAACTTACCATTACTTCATTTTCTCGTAGATGTATTTAGGAAGGGTAAAACGCTACATTCTTCTCACCTAAAATACCAATCTGACATATATTAAAATATAATTATACTTATGTATAAGTTTGATTGGAAATATATTAATTACAAATAAATAAGCAGAATAAAATTATGATAGGTATTATAAAATTGTTTTCCAAAAATTAATTCAACGTAATATTTATTGAAAAAAGTATCAACTACGGTTGCTTAGTCTTTTGTGAAACAAAATAATACTTAGGTACGACAATACATATTAATATTATGCAATGTTTAAAGAGCTGTGATGGACTATGACAGAAAATTGTAAATTTGAGTTAGTAAATAGTGATGAGTATCTTAAATGTAAATGTAATTTATACAGTAAATATTTGTCTACCCTTGAAAATATATCACCATCTCCAGACTATTAAAATATATTTAAAAGGTAAATTACACGAAAACTACTTTTTAAAATAATTTAAGTGTTTTATGATTTCAATCACTGTGAAAATGTTTTATATTAAACTTCTTATTTATCTTTCATACTTTTTATACATTTCTATTTCCTTTGCTTACTTCAGTTATTTTTTTTAAAGTTTTATAAATTATTTTCATTGCATGCAGAAATAGGATTACGAAGGTCCTGGCGGAACCAGCTAAATTAGACCCTGGAAGATAGTTCTATTAATAACCTCAATAATCAACAGTCATGTGGGTAAATGGGATGAGCATCGTATACCAGGATAGAGTGTGGCACAATTCCATCTGCCTGCTGCCATGCTTTATGAACACGTGACATTATGTTAGTTACCATACTTATTACCCAGCCAGTATGTTATCTAGTTATTCGATAATGATTGTGGTATCACACACTTTTAATGTGATCGCTTTTTCAATAAGGATCACGTGATTCAGCGATTCAGAGATATCTGAAAGATTACAATGCCGTAATGTCATCTTATCACTTTTGGTCAAAAACTTGTTGTGTCAAAAACCAAATATTCGTTATATTATATTTACGAAACATGAACTGGAATGAGCATGGTGTTTCTCTTTGTGATGGCATATTACAGTAGAAGGAAGCTCTATGAGATGAGTTACCAGTATGGCTACTGGAGGCACTAGACGTCACAGGCCGGCCGCGGGAGCCCGACCCAGTAATTCTGCTCTCGAGCTCTGCAGTCAGCGGTTGATCGGTAAAAGCATGCTGTCCCAGCTTTCAATAGCGTTACCTCGCGGGAGTTCATAAATACATTTTACTGTAACTCGCAAGTGTTCAATTACTTATTTTACTTTGCCTTATTTGGCAATAGTTTTATACAGATTGTAGCACCCAGAATAAAACAGCTTAAGTCAATTGCTTTTTGAATATGAATTAAATATATTAATTATAAAGATATACAATTCTATCGAAAAATATTGTTGTTGCGCCACCGGGATTCGAACCTGGATCTCTTTCCTAACCGGGGAAGGCGTCTGCTATCAGTTTACTCAAAGGTATTTGAGATTCTGTAAAAATAAGGTAGATGGCTCTGTCAAATGATGGAACGATTAAATGTATTAATATCAAAAAGGTAACATATAGGGTCGAAAATTGTCGCTAAAAATAATGTCGCTGTAGCTTAATTGGATAAAGCACCTTCCCCGGTTAGGAAAGAGATCCAGGTTCGAATCCCGGTGGCGCAATTGCTTTTTGATTTCTTGACGTTGGGACCAACCTATAAAGAACAAATTAGTTTAAACAAAGCTTGTAAACAACACGGACGTGTCGAAACCGGTAGCACATTCAGTACAAAATAAGTAACAAATATGCATTGAATAAACTCTTCAAAACAAAATGACTAGAAATTGATACATAGTTAATTTTAGAGCTACCAGTGTATTCCTCAATGAATGCATTTAAAGGCTACCTATCTCTCTTTTGCTAGTATTCATACTACCTATCTCTGCGATGAGATGTCTTGATGGTGAGTAAGTTACTAGCTAGCTTAGTTAATAATCACATTCAAAAAGGTTGAGGAATTTTCACATATATTTTATTTTTAATGCCCATAAATAAATACAAAATAAAGTTGTCGCCGTACTGGTCAATTTAATTTAGTGACTTTCAAATACAAACATTTTATACGAATGATATGGAAACATTTACAACAATGTCTGCCTTTTGATTCTTTACAATTCCTTTGAAACATTCGTACAGAAAGTTGAGGGGAAGGGAAAAACCTACGACTTTTAAATGTCAAATTCCATTGTTAAGTAAAGTTTGGGATGTGAGCTCTGTACTCAGCTCTACCGAACTTAATTGAAAACTCTGGGATCTTAATCAAATCACGTTGATTACTTTGCGAATTCAAAAGACTGTTTGCGCTTAAAGTACTAAATGTAGTGTTACATTGGTATTCCTTAAACTCTTTGAACTTACCTAACTACCTATATTTGTCTTTTTATTGTATTGATGTATAATACATATTTTATATTTTTGTTCAACTAAATGAGTTTTTGTTCAACTAAACACATCGATGAAGTTTCCATTAATTAAAAAAAAACTCTCGGATAAACAAACATGAACTTTTATATAATATATCTTCAGGTTATAACAGTTTAAAAAAATCAAAGAAAAAAAAAACATACATGATTTTGTAACTATACAACTGAGGATTATTAAATGAAACTATACAACTGTCATTTTTAGTGCTTTTCACGCGTAAAATTTATTCCTACTACATAATTTCCTCCAAACGCAGCATCTTAAAATTCTTTTAACACATAACAGCATTAATATTATATTCTCACTTAGTTAAAAAAATCTTTTATTAATAGCAAAAATTATTAAGTGTTTAAATATAAATTCATGTTAATTATTTTATTCTATTCTACTTATGGATTTTATAATAATGTATGTAAAATGTATTTATTTTATATTTTATTTTTTTATTTTAGGGTGTTTAAACATATAAATTTAACATCTTTACAACAATATTACTTGGTAAAAAATACTCAGGTTTTCTGGGGTATTCTGCTGTGTCTCTTAAAGTGACTTCATTAAGTGTAATAAAAAATGACAATTGTATCTATATGTATTGTATATCTATTGTAATAGATTTAAAAAAATGTATTTTAGTTTCAATAATTCCAACCCCCATTTAAAATTATAACGATTGAGAAAACATCATAAATAAATATTCCTTTTAATGTAATAAAATATATTTATATATTGACTATCACAGAACGCCTTCTGCCGAATCTCTTTGAAAACTCGCCCTTTAATTGCAACCACCTATAAAAAAAATTCACATTGTTTTTATTAATTCGAGTAATTTTGGTTAATTTTAGATAGGTACATCGGCATTTTACGGTGATTTTCTAATATATTTGCGTACTTTTTCGCATATATTGTTTCAGAATGTAATTTAATATATTTTTAAAATGTGTATAAAGCCCATAGATGTCCCTTGCGGTCGTAAATGTGTAATGTAATTACACTTTTGTGGTGTTTTGTTTAAAAATTTGGTTTATTTTACCCCAGTATGTAACCGGCCGTAATCTGGCAAAGTGGAACTTTTTTCATTTGTTTATTAAACAAACGATTATAAAAAAGTTATAACAGTTATTAAAGTATCACTAAACATAAACTAACTTATAAAAGAGCTTACAGCAGGTATGTTAAAATATCACATACATTTATTGAGATTTTTTTTTTTTGACAAATAATTAATAATCGTATTCATCAGCAATATTAGAATATATACAAGAGCACGCAGTTAACAATAATAAATATATCATAGAGATTTATTAATGGGTGAGAATGGTAAACGTTATATTTGTATAAAGTTATCACTTAAGCCAGCCGAAGACAGGTCGTAAGCCTAATAATTACCCATACTTGCATATTTTTCCATAAAATATAATAAAAAAATAGCTTCGTCTCTATGAGATATCTATTATTTATTAAATAATTTATCATTGAGTGTGATCAAAATATATTAATAATTAGTGGTTATTAAATATAGTGGAAAATAAAACTTGAGATTGATATATGAAAGGTTTAGGCAAAAGTTAAAAAAATTAAAAATTGAAAAGTACAACTAAAAGAATACATTTTCTGCGTAGTAACTTCTAGAAATAAATATTACATTGATTTGTTTTTTGTTTAGCGTGGGAAGCAACAGAGACTGATTTTTACTAATTAGTTCTGCGAATTCACCAAGCAATTTAATATTTTAAAAATACATTTTTCAATTATGAAAACAGGACATTTATACATAGTTCATATAATATGTTTTTTGGAGAATTTGTGAAATACTTTGCAACTGTGTTATCCATCATAAATTTATATGTTACTATAATAATACAATATATATAGGCATCATTATCAAGTATTATCAACGTAGTCATTCAATAGTATCCAAAAAGAATTAAGGGGTTGAATTCGCTGAATTCTGAGTAATACACGGCAGGGAGCATCAATTAACTGGAAAAAGTTATCAACATCTGGATAGGATATAAATGTTATTAGAAATAAATTTTTAAAATTAATTGTACAAATAAATAAATCATTTAATGAACACAATTTACTTCTTAATTTTATCATTACATGCATTTAGAATTTATGTTTAAATAAACATTATCCAGTAAATAAAAAACATTAAATAACCTACATACCCAGTTGTACCATAATCCTGCAGGAGGTTATAAATAATATATTTTTTTACGATATCGTGTCTTGTCGTTACGGGGATAGTTTCATCATAAAACCCTCCCTTTGTAAACATAGCGATCTCTTCATCACTTAAAAGGACGAAGCGATATACGATGGTCATACGGAAGGATATAGGGCCGGCGCAAATAATTCGGGCGGTCCGGTCATAAAATATATTATCTTATATTCATTATTTTTATTTGTTTTCTTTGTTTTATTAACCACTTATTGAGTTAAAATACATCTACTAGTTTCGAAAAATACAATTTTCTTCTTTAGGATGTCAATACTAATTAAAAATATGTTGTTTTTTTTACCAGAATCCATTTTATTTTGATTAGTATTGATATCCTGAAGAAGAAAATGGTATTTTTCGAAACCGGTTAATGTATTTAAACTCAATAAGTGGTTAATAATACAAAGTAAACAAATAAAAATAATGATTTCAAGATAAATTCACTATTTTTAGGTAGCGACAAATGAGTATGCAGTCTTTTTGATCACCTACACAGTATGTCGGATTCTGCAAGATGACATCTGCCTTTATGTTAGCGTGATTGGTTGAAAAGAATTTGGCGCTATTTGAAAATTAACCTATCTAGATTTATCGACTATTGAAAATAAGTATATATGAAAATATGGTAGATTTTTAAACGATTTGTTATTGAATTTGGCTATATTTTAAAATCGTATAATGTCAAACACTTTTAAAAGATCAAATTTGTTTTTGTTTTTGAAAATTACCTCCGGTATAAAAAAATTATAAAAATTTATATATTAAATTATACCGCCACCATACCACATAGGTGACAATTAATCAAAATATGCAAGTCGTGCTAAGATCATTATCATTCGGGTACTGCTTTCTTGAAGGTTCCAGTTATTTGAGTACCAGATTATAGGGAGTAGACTGTATCTACAAAGATATAACAAGTATTTTAAAAGCTTAATAATTCTCATTTAAAAACTTAAAAATACATATTTTACACGAAGAATGGCAGTTCAAAATCTTGAAGTCAATAATTATTATTAATTAACGATAAAAATGGAACGGAAAATTATGAAATTTCCAGTCAACTGTATTTAATAAACAGATATTAACTCATTTAATTCGTGTTTTCTACAATAGATTAAAAAAAGGATAAATTTTTCTTTTACAAACAATATCGGTGAAAGTATAGACGATTATTACGAACAAATATTTTTTAATTCATTCGGGTGCTTTTAAAGTATTTTTAAATATTTTTTTTATATAAATGTGATTTTGACGCTCCTATTGTTTTAGCACCCCGGGCAGATACTCATTCAGTCCGAAGTTTAAGGCTTCACTGCTAATACATTCATGTGTTGAAGGATGATGTGCGTGTGTTTGAAACTAGTTTCAGGATTAGACGTCAAACGAGCGCGGGCGCTCCGCTATGTAAGTTTTAGATGTGTGCGTTATCCGCTTGTCCACTATACACATACAGACAATGTATGATCGGTGGCTGGATTGTGGGGTGTTTTAAGGGCAATATTTATTATGACAACGTGACGTCATGAATTGAAAAATACTCTAAAGATAAATAACGGTGTTGGGTTATCATGCAGTATATTGTTTGTTGGTGATCGAGGCTATCTGATTTGATTATTTTTTTCGCAAACAATTTGTAAAAAAATGTTTAGCAATATTATGTACTCATATCATACTTTGCTAATAATAATAATGCATTTATTCCAGCGTGATCATTATTTTTTTTAACCCGATTCGCCATAAAGATAATACATTAAAGTTACGAAAGAAATATAATGTTATGATAAAGAAAACCAGAGAAAATATAAATACTTCAGTCACAGCCATTATTGTATCTGTAGCTATTCTGTAGGCGTTCCCATTCTCTAGCTTTCCATGAGAGCGCCGTTTGCTGAGCTCTAGCCGCAGCTTTACGCCCGCAACTCGATGTCTCAGAAGCGGAACGAATCCATACATACGGCCTTCGGTAAACATTGTAGATGCGCTGCAATAATGCGCCAATCCAAACAGTTTTCTGTATGAGTTGTTGTGCTGAATTCGGAGACGGTTATACGTCACTTGCTTGTATTTCGACCAGAGCTCGCAAGTGTACATGCTGGTGAAGAACGATTTAAACAGGATCCTCTTCACTTCCTTACTGCATCGGTAGGAACGCCGTGACAGCTTATTTGCACGAACGCTCAACTGTCTCCTCTGCCGTTTTATGTCATCATCGTTTTGTTTTTTTCATTGAATATATGGCCAAGGTATTTGATCTTATTTTGAACGCTCAATTTCTAATGCATATTATAAAAATTATATTGTTGCTGAGAAAAATAAATAATCTCCGTGACAGAACGTACATAATTCTTTATAAGGCGTCGCATAGGCAGAGGTACTTCGTCTATCAAGATTTGTAAAAATTGTTGCCGTGGCAGGGGGGGGGGTCTCATTTATCTACATATGTTTTTCTAGGAACGTGAAAGTCACCTAATAACAAAGGAGCATTATTGTAAAAATTCTTTCAACGCATCATATGTATTCAGACCCGCATCAATGTAGAATATGAGGCCTAGGATGCTTCAAAAATACTTGGTCTCCGGCTCATTTTGTGGTATTATTTCACTTACGAGTTCCGTCAGTGTTAAATGGATCGTTAAAGATAAGCTTTTGGGCGCAAAGTATGGACATATCTAATTTAAAAATTTAAAAGATAGTAACCACTTGCAGATGAAGTGCAGTCTTCGGCCTACCAGAGAGACTTGACCCGAGTAAAAGATCTGTGAAGAAGGTTTTTTTATTTGATTTTTAAGTTAAGTGACGACAATTATGTTGATGAAAATGAGTATATTAAAAAGAAATTCGTGGTTATACAGTATGAATTCATATTCCAAATCAATAATAATATATTTTTTAATAATATGTATTTTATATAGATGTTTTACTAATGTTCTTAAAATGAGTTTCAAAAATAAATACACAATATTATTAATTAATTTATTTTATTTTAAAATTCCGAAATAATACCTCGGAAAATATCCTTTTCTACATCAGGATGACAAAAAACTAACTAAAACCACATGTCAAAATGTAAAGTGGTTTAAAAAGCAAAGTTAATAAATTATTAATTATTAAAATGAATAACCGCAACGCGCGTTTGCGTTAGATATTAAAAATACAAAATAGTAAATGAAATCACGTATTTTCTACGTCTCCAAATAAAAACTGCCGAAAATAAGGACGGACGACTTCACAGAGAGTGCTTTGCAAATGTAAAATCCAGGGAAAATAAAAGTGGTTCTTCAATCTATTATTGCCTTAAAGTACGGATCGTTTACTGGTTGCATTTATTCGTTTTAAAAATATACATTTTACTAACAGATGTGAAACTGCGGTATCCATAATACTAATATTATTCAACCAAGTGTTTCATCTTACCTCGTAATTCTTCTTCTGTCTCTGCTACTTTTGTCCGGAATTTTTTAAAATTATGCAGGTTTTTAGATTCGGAGAAGTTGAATATTATGAATTTTACATATAAAACTTTTGCGTTGGTTAGAGCCATGTTCAAAAATTGCAACTTCACAATAAATTTTGTTTTCATTAAAAATTTTATAAATTAATCAATTTTATTGAAAGAAAACGTATTGCAATATAAAAATTTAATTAAATACTGGAAAGAATACAATATTTTATTAGAATAAGAAAATGTATAAAGACATACTCAACACTCTCATCAGTTTTATGAAGGAAATATTGAAAAGTTTATCTAGAAAGACTGTCTAAAGGAAACTACAAACTTATTTTTGGTGATTATACTCACGCTTTGCATATATTTCAATAATTTTTTTTTAAATCAAAATATCTTTTTAATCATATTTAATTTTTCTTTTCTCTACATGAATCATCTTCTCATCTCTTAAAATATATTAATTTTTTCTTCAAAATATTGTTATCATTACTTCAATATAAACAATATATAACATTTGCTGAATCTGCAATTCTTCTAAAGAAATTATGTAAATGTCGCGCATGTTGGTCTAGCGGTAACACACTCACCAAGTGATGAAGTTGTCAGGGGTTCGAGTTTCTTTTCAAAAGTGCAGCAGTTAGTCTTATTTTTATAGCGCAATAGATTAATTTGAAAATGAGTAAGAATATTGATATGACACTACAGTATTTTTTTTTAATTTTGTGCGCAACATGAACTACCTTTACCTCAATATAAAGGTATCTCTCTTAAAGGTCATCATTCATCGCTTATTCTCTGTTGATAATCCAATCTTTCTTGTCTCATCGGCCCAGCAGGCTGGGGACACTCCAAGAATATTTTATTTCATGGCTCTCTGGGCTACCCTAGATTTTTAGACGAGACATTCTGGCCAAATTTCGGCACCTTAAATGACGCACTGGTTAAAGACTTTTGTATTGAGACGTGGAATTTCAGCAATTTAATTTCTCTGCTGTTGCCTGTCTTAATTGTATGCATCGGTTGACTATTTTGGTGACATTTGATGTCTTAGCTGTCTAACTTGGCCAAACTATATAAACTCAAATCGTGCAGTTGTTAATTGATATTTATTTATATTTTTATTAAATATATATTAGTTGTATCAGAGTTTATCCAAATTTAATACAATTTATTGATTTTTTTGATTGGTATTTGGGTTTCATTTCAATATAAAATTAATTGTTTTTAAAAATGAATAATAGAAGTATCAATTATAAAACAAGACTACAGAATGAAAGTTCTAAATTTGTTAAAAATGTAATCGGTTAATACGGTGTAATAATAAAATATGTTTTCTGTATAAATCCTATAATTTCTCATATATTCCTATAAACGAAGAGAGAAAAAGTTATATTCATATTTCTAATACATCTGTTTACAGTTTTTACATCTGACCAGTCTTATCAAAGACACATGTGCTCTATAAAAATGTATTTTATGAATTGATACTCACCTAAAAAGTATTATATATATTATATTTGAATACTTCATGATTTACTTCTGTGTCTTCTCTTTCACAAGAATGTTATCCCTAAATCCCCTTTAAATTTAACTTAATAAAAAAAGATAATTAAAATATAACCGTTAGAGGTTTATTTTCAATGAATAAAAGAATAAAAAATTGGCATTTCGGGCCAATATTGGCTCGATAGAATTTCAAATTTGAATAAACCATTCAAATCAATCGCAAAACTCAACAATAGGGAATCTTTCAAATATATTCAACGTCCTGCATATGATTATATTATGTATTCAAAGTCAATTGTCTAGTCCTGAATGTAGGATACAAAAAAATATTCGCTGACGATGTCTGTTTTGTATTTGGCCAAAACATTCTCCCAATTCTTGGCATTCTCTTCACTCTGCCTTGGAGAGTATTAGCCTGACAGAGGAATGTGATGGTCATCTCGTGTTTTGTGAAACCCGACCTTTTTCTGTATAATTCGATACTCTAAAACACTCTTGCTTACTCGCTGTTTGCCGGTAGCATTTTGAGTATTTAAACTAATCAAAAGTATACGGTAATATTACTGCCAAGTTATTAAAAAATATTTAGTTAGTTTAGCTGTTTACAAATATATAATAACTATCAATTTTATTATTTTTAATAAATTTTAATAATACAACTAACTTTATTGCCGTATAAAAATAAAGTTATAATATCATATATAAAAATAAAGTTATAATTATTTAATATTTAAAGTTAGTCCTATTATTAAAATTTATATTTAATTATTCATAAAACAACAAACGTTGACAAAAAATATTTTACAAATCTATTGGTGCCGATATTGAATTGTAAATATTGAGAACTGTAAACAATAGCTAAATATTCATAATGTTTCCATATGTATCTTATCTTAACTCGTCTCCCCCTCACTTTTTTTTTTTTTTTTATAAAAGTGTAATCTCAGAAAAACGTATGACAAAAAGTGAAAAACACAATTCGTATCAAGGTTACACACATTTCAGAAAATTTACATTTTCGAAAAGCCACAACACTCACATATTCAAAAATCAAATTATATCCTTCCACGTCCCAGTAGATGAATAAAGTTATTATTTGTTAATTCAGTTCCTAAAAGTTGTCTAAGTATTTTAATTTATAAAATAGTATTAGGTCATCACATAAATGAGGCATTTTTGAACAAGTTTTATTTTTCAAAATTTAAATAAACAAAGTTCTTTTTTTTTTTTTTTATACTCTCCTACATTTTCTACAATGCTCTTCCATCTTTATGGTAGACTTGCAAGGCTTCTCTTCCAAAAATTTTCTGTCCGTGACGAAAAATACTTCTCCAGTACTGTTCTGACCTCGTCTACAGAATTCATATTTTTTTCCATCCAAATGATTTTGAAGACTGCGGAATAAATAAAAATCAGATAAAGCAATATCCGGCAAATATATTTGGTAGGGCATCGTTTCCAAAAAAGGTTCATTCTTGAGACAGACATTAAAGAAGAGCACATATTCACTCTCTTTTTGTTTGTGAGGATCCCATTGACCCAATTTGCTGACATTTTCGATGGCCTGCAGGTGTTGATTGACCAAATCTATGCTTCTATGCTAGTTATAATGGGATATTGTTCTACCAGAGTTTACAGATTTTCCAGAACGAGGCTCGTCTTCTAGTTCTTCGTTCTTCGTTACTGGCTCGGAATATATGGAACCACCATTGACACTGGCTTACGCTTTTGTCCGATCCCCATATATTGCATTAATATTCCTCGCACTTTCCGTTGCGTTGTTGTTGCCTTTATAGAACTGATAAAGAAAAAAATTATAATCACTTTCATTATAATCGTGAAGAAATAACAGTTAATATTGAATTGCACTTTTCAAAACTTGTACTAAGAATGAGTTATAAGAATAATGATGCAGGTACTTTATTCCATCCATCTCCGATGTAATGGAAATAACCACATTTTTTATGGGATATTAATAAATATTTCTAATAAATGAAATTTTTAAATGTCAAAAATCCACGTAATCAATTTTTATCCTTCTTTTCAAGTGAACTATATAACTAACACACATACACGCGATGTACACAACGTAACCATGATTGATTTTTATATAAATCTTTTTGCGAAAATGATTTTTCTTTAGAGTACATGGGAGACGAGTGATTTAAAAAATAGCTTCTGAAGCAAAGTGCAGCTAACTTCGTTAAGTGTAACCTTCACTTAGGAGCGTAATTCATGGCTTGAAACTTTTACTAGGGAACCTTAGAAAGAATGAAAAAAAATACTTTGTGTGTTCCAAAAGTAACAGTTTGTTTAAATGGGTAATAATTAAAGTAATTACCTGGAAATGAATTATTTTCATTAAATTTAATAATAATATAGCTTTTTTGACTCTATTGAGCTGACCCGATGTGATACTTTTCTTAAATTTATGTTTGTTAGGTTGTCGTCGTGTCGATTCGTACCAAAAAGATTACTGTTTTAGTACAAATTTTCAGATAATGACAATATGAATGGACGTTTTTGTTTACTGTTTTGAAAAAATGGACAATAAAGTCACAAATCCATAATTCCAATTAAATGGACATTTTAATCTAGTGATGGTTTAATCGTTCTTAAAACCGTTATCGTGACTGATTATGTTCGAATATAACGTATTGATTAATTATTCTTAGAGTAATGACTGGCACACTTGAAAATAAACCTCCAACAGACAAATCTTAATAAATAATAAATATCTCATAGAAACAAAGCTATAATGGAATAATATATATAAATATGGGGGGTAATTACAGGGCTTACTAGGCTTAAGTGATTTCTTTATATATATACAACGATCACCAATTCTCTCCATATTTATCAAATTTTTGGAAGATGTATATACGTTATTACATAGCCTCTATGATATATTTGATTTTTATCTAATAACAGTGCTTTTATAGGTAAATCTTAGTTACCAATCATCACAATCACAGCTGTGTTTACCATCCTAACTTGATTCCAAAGAAATTTATCAATTTCCTAAGTCTGACACACTTAAACATATTAGGATTTTGTATATAAGATATTCAACTACCTCTTCAAGTGGATATACATATATATAATGCGAAATGCATAAAATCCTCAGTTAATTACTTTCACGGAAGAGATAACTTATCCCAAAAGAAGACGGAACGCTCAGGGTAAGCACTGAACTATATCCACGTCTCCAATTCCACTCGTGAACTGCATAATTCACCCACCTGAGACGCTGACTCGGGGCCGATTTGAATATTTTTAGCGTTTACGACGTATTGAAGTTTCATAACAATGACAAACAATGGTATTGGCGAGACAAAAGCCAACTTCGTTTCTTCACGTACGAGCGTGCATGACTTGTTTTCAATTTTCCCAAATGCGTTTTTCTCAGTTTTATATTCACATAAAAGAGGGGGCGTTCGTTCGGACCACAAGTTTCAAGATTGGCGTCGGGTCGAGCAGACCGCGACAGGACGGTTTTTTTCTGCTTTCAATTTTGTGGCTTATTATAATTTTGTTTTATACTTCAGTCATTTATTACAAGTATATTTTGTGTATTTGGAAAGTGTGTACGTTACTAGGAACGGTAAAGCTGAGAAAAATGTTAAAAAGAGAGTGACTGCTGGAAAATTGAATTGTTAAAGTGTAATTATCGACAATTATAAATGGCCAACAGAGGCGCGGTGTGTAAAAAATATTATACGATAGAGTGAATAATATACAAATTAGGAGCGGATGTATTTTCATTTCGATGAAATTAAAAAAGGGTCTCGTCTCTGAGATGGTTTAGACATGTGAAATGTGTGAGCGAAAAGACGATTGTAAATAAAGTATACGAGGCTAGTGTTGAAGGCAACATAGACAGAAAAAAAAATTAAAAACACCAGGCGATCAGCAAAAAAACCGATATTGGAGGCCCTGTCACTAGGACCTTCTTTTTCCTTATATATTTTCCTTAGCACTGTGGTTAATTTTAGTACTTGTTAATTAATATTTTTAAGTTTGTCAATAAAACTCTTCTCACTTTAATTTTTCAATGCTTACCTGAAAATATTATTGGTACTGATATATGCCATAAAGTATTTTTTTATGTTTAATAATGTACTAAAAGTATAATGACTTTATTAGTGGCTTTATATCCTCTTATGAGTACGTTTATAAATATTACGTGTATTTAAACAACTGCTCTCAAATCCATCATTATTTGACAGCGGATTAGGCTAGGGGTTGCACATGCTCACTACCCTAATGGAAATTAAGCGATGTAAAGTGCGGTAACACCCACCGACTTTAATGACGTGCGGTCAAAACCAAGGAAGTCCTGAGTGGAAGGTAATATTGCAAAGTACAGGTACGAAGCTATAATTTTGTAATACATCCAAGCTTTAGAAGAACCTTGCATTCACATCTTTAATTAATATTTTATATTTGTTATTTCGACACAATTTTCATTTTCATTGGTGGATTGTTACGGTTTAATGTGAGGATTTCGTGAAATCCATTTGATTAATTTATATTACTATCATCATTATATTATAAGTACAAAATAAGTATTTCGAAGGCTTTGCAGGAAAGGAATGTACAAGGTCAAGTGCACATTCTGAGAGTCAAATTAGAACAATAACAATGCGCAACAGATATGCATAGTATAATGTTATAATTTTACCAATGTTATAAAATACCAGGTGCGAGCATTTTGTACATTAAAGTAATCTATATATAACTATATGTTTTGGGAAACATATAGTTAATATTTATGCGACAAATATTATGATACATTAAAATCTGAATAATACGATAATAATTGTGATTGAAATATTACGATATACATATTTAATTTATATTTATTTCTCAGAAATTTTAATTACGGTAACCCGGTTAACGGACGACTTATCACAGGTTTCCAAGAATCAGAGCGATTCTAGATTACTGATTACCTAAACTAGAGACTTGGTCTGTCTCTTTAAGGGATAGTTTATTATGGGATTAGAAAAACTTGCACTCAAGAAAAACATAACAAATGGTTTGATGTCATTTGCATGAGGAGTGTCCGTTTTCAGGATCAATAATCATTGTAATACACATTATTTTAAAATGAAGTGTTACATTCCAATAGACGCCATCTCATCTTTGGATATTCGGTTGATACCTCACCTAGCCTAACTTAATATAAGGTTATTACAATGTAAAAAATGGGGTACTAAACTCGTTCTTGGTGTAACATTGCATTTTTCATATTTGATTTTTATTTCAAATTGTAACCAATATTTACGAGGATAAAGTTTTTTGTTTATTGATTTTTTTGCGTTATTCTAGCTTAGTTCAATGAATAAAAATAACGGTCTTTGAATTTTGAATTAGTTCTCAAAGCCATATAGTAGCATGGGCTGCAGTAATTACTGGCCGGTACAGATACTTGGCACACATCGGTATCGATCCAGAAGCAAATATGGCTGAGATAATCCGTGAATCATTTTTATCTTCATGACCGAATATTCAGGAGTGTGAGAATTTGATATTCACCGTAATATATAGTTGATTGCTTTGAAAATTGGAATAGTAGATCAATTGGAAATATTACAGAACTATGGCGTTGAATGAAGAACGCGCTTCCCTGGATAGAAAGAAGTCCAGGTTCGACCTGGTAGCAACTAAATATTTTTTTTGTATATCTTTCTAGTTGACTCATTCATGATGGTGTTGGAAAACAAGTTTTATAATCCTATAAACTTTTACAATACCTTAAGGTGAGATAAGAAAAAAATTCGTACTAAATGAGTTGATTTTGAACAAAACGTGTTTTTATAGAGGAAGTCCAATTGGGTCACGTACCATTTTTTGTTCCACCGAATTCCTATCGGTTCTCAGTGTTTCTGGTCTCGCGAAGCTTAAGGCGAGCGCCGACAGTCCGTTTATTGTTGCCTCGCTCGGTCGTAAAAGGCCAAGGAATCCGCCGCCCATAAATACTTCAACCACAAACAATAACCGGCCACACTCGGGCCCAGGTGGGGCGATGTGTCCGATACGCGAACTATTCACCCTTTCAGTGGCGCGCCCCCCTCGGCGGGTTTAGCACCTCTGTGCCGATTTCTAGTATGAGAGGGCAGAAAATATAACCCTATATACTTGATATAAATCATCAAAAAAATATTTTTAGAATAATATACGGCTCTATTCAACCACCTATCTCAACTCGAGCCTGATTCCACAAGACTAAATTAAACAAGAGACTGACGTCAATGATTTTCCGAATACGGTTAGGTCATTGTTTATTCCATTTTCACCTTTCTAAAAGTAATTTATTTAATTTTACAAATTGTGAATGCCAACAGGAAGAGAACGATTTGAACCATCTATATGTTGACTTCCCTATAATGTTTGTTTATCGTATCTTCCTCAGGATCTATCTAAACTTAAAAATCCTTTTTCAACTAGTATAAAACTGTTTCTTTCGAACTGCTTCTTTCAAACTGTTATGGAATACTAAACAATTTTCTGAAAATAACTATTCAACTGTGGTTGTGTATTCAACTGGCAGTGATGCTCTCTACAGTTGAGTTTGCTCTGATGGAGGAGCCATCATCTCTGCGCTCCTATCGGGGGTGGTACGTTTAGCTTTTCCTCGATTTTTTTAAAATTCAATATAGTTCTGACTAGTGATGGTCAGATCGTTATAGTACCTGTGATTGTGTTCGATTGTAACGATGATTGGTAACTGATTAATTGTAATTCTTTGAGCAATGACCGACACACCAGAAAGTAAACACTCGGTTACCAATCATAGTCACAATCAGTCACAATAACGATTTACCATCACTAATGCTGACTACTACTGAGAGTTTTAGATTTATATGAACTATATGATAATTGTTATCAAAACAGACCTGGAAAAGGTATAAAAGTGGTTAGTTTACTGGACCACAACGATTTTGTCAAGAAATGGATGGTGTTCTGTAGTGACAGCTATCATGGAATTTCGAGTTGATCAAAAAGCTTGCAAATATGGATTAAATTCTGCGGCTCTGTAGTCTAAAGGGTAATCATAAGCTGACTGATGCAATCAAATCTCTGGTATAATTCAACAAATTAAATAGATTTACTCATTTAAAGTAATTTGATTAAATCCGGTGTGTATGGTAGTTAAAGTTCTGTTACACGTTAATCAACAGTACTTATATTTTGATTGAATTGTACTCTAAAGATTGTATTCTATAAAGGAATTGGTAATATATGTATAGCCTTCAGTAAAAATATTTTGCAAAATTAAAAAAAAATGCATCAATTAATTCACAAATTATTTATTGTTAATGTAATGAAGATGAATTAATGCCTATATTAGAATCATTCTTGATGCAATTAATGTCAAGCTTTTGGCTCCATAGATCACCGGTTTGATTTTCACTCTATGTCATATTTTCCACCGATTTTATCACCTCACATGTCTGGATCATAAATCATTTTTAGAATTCCCACGTATGCTGTGAGCTCTATACAAAGGCAGTAAAAAACATTTATATGCGTGTTAGGAATTTGGCTGAATAAAACCATTTTCGGCCATTGGATATTTCTGAAAAATTCCATCAGCTCTCCTCTGTAGATATTTCATCAGTGTGTTAATTTTTTTTATGCCTATTGTTTTTTGATGCATGGAATCAAAAGTTGGACGCTTTTGTACATGAGCAGCATTTTATCAAAATTTACATTATTATAATATTCATAGCATTATCTAACTAAAATACTTAAATCTCTGGCGTCTTCTAGCGAATATTTCTCAAAGGAATTCGCAATAAAAAGGTGATAGCTTTGAAATAAATGGAATGTAGCATGTAGCAATTTGAAATAGCTGCAACATGTAAGTTCGAATTTTTTTTGATTATTTACGAGGCTGACGTGGTGAAATTGGTTATCGCACTTCCTCGAATAGGAAGAGATCCTGGTTTAAATCCTGGTGGCAGCTAAAATATTTTATCGATAAATTAAGTTTATCTGTATTATACTGTATTCAAATTGATGCATTTAATTTGTACTAAATAAATTTTTGTATTTACACTTATTTTTCCTTCTTCATGTCATTATTGACATGTCTTAATTAGATAAAATTCGGATCGTAATTCACTTCCACAAGTTCTGGTACTGGAATGCTCTAACAGCTAACTTCAGTCTCTTCAGCCAGATGCAATGTATTTATTTACCATTACGATACTCTTCTAGATCTTCGTCGGCCTAAGATAATCTCATTTTCTAAGCTTAATACGCGTAATATTGCCAAAAAATTAGAAGAATCTTTTGTTCAGTGTTGTATACAAGACTTGCTGTAGTTGGATTTATTGTAGGTTTGAAGCACGAGAGCGCCGTGCAGTCCACGGGATGCGTAACATTATTTTCCAACAATACATTTCGAAGGTATCTATTTTACGCTTGTCGCTATCGCTAACCGTCGAGGTCTCCGCTAAATACATGAAGATTGGAAAAATAATAGTGTGTATGTGGTGGTTCTGCTCGCACCTTGCAGACATAGCTGTCTAATAAATTACTCAACAGCCAGACAGTCTGACTAGTACCCACCAAACCAGACAACAATGCGTCGAGCCGCAACCAGTCCGAGCAAGCCTAGAACCGACCACACTTTTCCTGGCCTGGAGACGCGGACACCAAACCCAGAATTTTATTAAGCTACCGTGGATGACGTTTTTAACAAGTTCTCTCTTTAAATATAACTTATTTTGTACTTTTAAATCTAACTGCTACCTGTACTTTATAGTATGTTCCTACTGCGAACCGCAAATAAACCAAACAATAAAACCCAAGGTATTGTATTCTTTATTTAACACGTCCGAGATGTCATCCTTCCTTACACATTCTTTAATTGGCTGGTATGACCTGAATCAGCCTAGTATTCGTCATTATATCTTGAATACCCACACACCTAGCCAAAGTGCGAACCGACATAATTTTAGTTACTTGCTTTTTGTCACTATTTTATATATTCTCGTAAGTTAGTTCATTGTATTTACACACAACTGCTGTTCTATTTTTTGAAGCCGTTTTTAGGGCGACCAGTCTCTTAGACGTGTTGCTCTAAATGAGCATGCTCAAGCCCAACTAAAGAGCTACAGCTGATAGATTTATGGCTATCACTGATAGTCTACATAAATCGATCTACTTGGCTGACATGGACCATAAGAAAATAAAATCTGAGTCTTCAACGGTGGAATCATTAATTTAAATTTAATATTAGCAAACGGAGACTGGTTATTGATTTGTTGAAGTTCAGTTTAGCTGGTAAAGTAATTCATTTGAAAGAAACACACGAGAAAGATAGATATACACGAAGCCATTGCAAGATAAATTAAGATGCAACTAACGTAAGTAAAATACGCATTGACCCGAAAGTCGTAGCAATACTCAATCGGGAAGAGTATACTAAGTTTTGCTGCTTCTCGTGTGAATAGGAAAGTCGAACGAAGAGCAGAAATTTTTTGGTGTAAAATCCCTTTTGACTCCAAAATAGTGGATAAAGGTGGATTCTTAGTCAAATTCAGAATCCGTACCGTTGAATATATAAAGTTTAGACATTTTTCCCAAGGGACATTTTTTTAAACACTACTTTATAACAATATTTAGAAACAGTTTGCTTAATTTACATTACTTATTTATTAATGTAAAATATGTTTAATGGTAAAGGCTTAATTAAACTGTGATTAAATCAGCTAATAAGCGACAAACAATATTTAAAATATTGAAAAGATGAAAAATTAATGAGAATTGAAAAAATCTTGTTCCATTAATATTTAAATACGGTATTCCATAAAAAAACTCTTACGAGTATGTAATTCATAATTAATATTATTTATCGAGGTTTTGATATTTTTTTCCGGGTTGACAAAAACATTAATTACATAAGAAAATGTTTATAACATTCACATTGCAGACTTTTTTACATACTAAAATTAGCGCAGCGGTTCACAGATGGTTGTACGATAAAAATTTTGTGGGATGAAGTTTGTATAGGATATGGTGGCCGACGTGGAAGTGCTGGTGGTGGATGGGGGTGGATGCATAGTAGGTTCTTTTTTGCTGTTGTGTTACGCATATTAGGAATCGTGGTATTTATACATTGGTTTCGGGTCACGCGAGGGTTGATAGGGTAGTACTGGGAGGGGGAATGTTTTTTTTAGGTATGGTGAATGGTGAACAAGTCGTTTTTCACTTGGGGTTGTGGTTGGGGGATTGAATTGGTTTGGCGGATTGTGTGTTTGGCTTGTTAACTTGGTGGGGAAAGGGGTTTATGAGGTTTGTTCGGGGTTCTTAGGTTCAGGGGCATTGAGTGGGGTTTGGTGGAGGAGTGGTAGGTTTAATGTGACATGGACACTTTTTTTTGTTGGCAGGGGGATTTTTAGTAGGTCTATTGCTGCGGATGTTTTTTGAGTGGGGGGGGGTCGTTTGTTGTATGTTTTTATTAGGCGTGTTGGGGGAGTTGTGTGAGGGATGTTTATGGATAATTTTGGGGGGCTGGGATGGGTGTCACGTTAGTCGGGTACCTGTGGCGTGTGGGGGGTGAGGATTGTAGGGGTGGCGATTGTGGGTGAGGGTAAGGGGAGGGGGCGGGGGTTGGTATGTTTTGTGAAGGACAGGGTTTAGTGGGGGATGTTGTGATGTGTGGTAGTTGCAGGGGGTGAAGGTAATTGGGGGGTTTTGGTCTTAGTGTAAGGTTTAGTTTTGGGGGACTGGGAGTTGTATGTGAAGCGGAGTGCGGTATACAGTTAGGGGATGCTGAGTGTGTGTATGAAGGTGTGTATCTTAGTTAGGATTTTTTGGATTGAGGATTTGGTGTATGGGGAGAAAGACACTTGTAGCGTCTGTTTATGAGATGCATTTTTATTGGGAGTAGTATTTTGTGGTTGTGGAGTAGTTTATGTATGTTCACACTATTCGCGTGTAGTGGAAGTTGTAATTATTCAGAACATACGGTCTGTGATGTTTTAAATACTAATTAAATGTATTAATTATAAAGATATACATTTAATTAGTATTTAATAATGTATATGTATATAATGTTTTCTGTAAATTATATATGGCATCTTGGAACGAGGCTCGAATTCCCAATTACTTGATCACTAGGCGGGGACTTATCACTAGATCAACAAGCTACTAAGACCTTTGAGAAGTATATAATGTGTTTAGCTAGTTTGGTATATTGTGAAGAGATTTTACTAGATCTACTAGTTATTCCTGCATTTCTATAATCCTACTTTATTATTCAAATAGATTAGTTAGAATTTAAAATAACACACCTAATTGAGAAACTAATGTTTTAGCTACCCTTGCATTTTCACGGCGTCTACCTAAATTCATGAATGATGTAACGCCACCGTCGACATGGCCTCTTAAGAGTGGTTTTACACCCGGATGGAATCTCTATTAGAGGCAACAACGCTATCGGCTTCAACCCCAAAGTCTAAAGGGTTGCCGTGAACAAGTACTTGGTTAGTTACTTGTCACGAGGCTTTGTCGGTGAATTTCCTAGGGCGTAAAAAGTGTACTACCATATTTCATTCTGCCTCGTGAATATTTTATCTCTAAAAACAGTAGAGGTTGAAAAATGATCGATTGTCTTCACAATACTAACAATATATTTTATTGGGTAAAATGTAAATTGAAAATAAATAAAAATGACACATATTTATGGATTATTAAATTAATTATAAAATTGATAATACAATTTTAATCCATTTTTTGTAATATACTTTGTATATTTTCGTAAATCTGATTGAATATTAACAAAATAATGTAATAAACTACATTTTGACTTACAAAAATATTATAAATAATTACATATATAGACATTAAAAATATATACAACGTTGGTAGATTAGACATACATATTACACATAGATGAATAGAGACATTGGAACAAAAGACAAAAGAGAATAATAAGAATTAAAAATATAGAATATAAATTTTAATGACAAAATTTGCAGATTTATATAAAAATATATGTGAATATGTGCATAAGTGAATCCTTAGCCAATTTATCAAACAGTCCTACAATAGTTACAAAATTGTATTTACGATCTCTTTTTATTTTCGGTTTCACAATCTGATACATACATAAATGAAATAAAAATATTCATTAAAAATTTAATTATATATTGATATTTATAGATTACTGTATATTAGTTATATATAAGTATATTTACAGTCTCTACGGTTGCATGAATATATTGTGGATCAAGTATGTAAATATTATACAATATATATTTTATTCGATGTTTCCAATACAAAAACGGGCCTAACAAACCCCTTGACTGCCATTCGGTGAACCATTGACCAGTGCATAAAATGCACATTATATTGAGAATGTTTTTTGCATAATTTATTGGTTTAATGCCATCAGATATAACCAATACACGCAAATACAACTGAAACGAATAAATCGTATACATACTGCAAAATTTATATGTAATTTAAATTAATTATTTTTATTCTTATTAGCTAAAAAACTCAAAAGTTGTAAGGTACTGTGTCGTATACATAATACACTTATGTGTCGATACAAAGTTTTTGTTTCATTATTTTTTTGTTTATTATAAATGAAAAAAATATTTTAAATGTCATACAGAGTACATGTTATATATAATTAACTAAATTAATTTTTGGAACAATGTTTGGCATCTTGGAAGAGAATTCCGGTTCAAAATTTTGAATTAGCCATGGTCAAAAATACTGATCATATTTTTATTTGTTTTTGATTTCACTTTAGTGCAATAAAATAAGTTGCAGCTTTTCTAAAATAAAGTCTTGCGCAAGATTTACGGCTAAATACAATAAAGTAACCGGAGAATGAAGGCAATTCATGAACATGCAACATCGAGAAAGGTCCACCACACCGCCTTAGATATCCCGATGTGACTGCTGTGGGCAGAATATGGAGTGAGATAAGATGAGTTCTCAAATACAAGCTAACAGGAAGGAGACCAAGACTAGAAATGGCGGATAATATCAAGACAGCCCTGCAAGAGGTACACGGGTGTCCTGCGGATTACACGATGGTGGCGATGTTAAGGGATTAATGAATGGAATTCCGAGTCCTATGAGGTCGATGAAGGAAAAGAAGATTAGTATTTATTATACTAGTCATATAAATAGTAAAAGTTTTAAGAGTATACAATAAATATCAAGTGTAGAATAATAAAAAATGTATCCAATGCGCCCTCCAATACCTGGCTTTCAATTCAGGCACTTGGCAGCCATATCAGTACGCCTGGTAACCACAGAAATGCAGATACAGAAGCTAGCGAAGGTCAGCACTCCTCCGTAGACCGTCTTTCTAGTAACACCTCAAATAGGCATCTTCCATTACGAACTTCACGTGTACTCGTATACTGAATACACGAACCGACCTACAATAAACGCCAACTCTTGTAAGTCCTGTTTTAATTACATACCTTGCTCTAGTCACAACATATAAACTCACCCACACCAACCGAATTCATCCACACGCGTGAGACTTGAGAGAGATAGGTCCTTTAGCACCAGGTATAAAAACTTCTGATCCGACTTGTATAACCTACAAACGTCAGTCACACTCCATCCGAGTGACTCGACAACTCAGATCACACATTTCGACACATATCACAAGATAATAATCGCCCCTACACGTTTATTAATAATTTAAAGAAAACATATACGAGCTAATGATTGAATTTATTAATATACTTGTATTACTGTTTTGATGAAATGTGTTTTATAAATAAAATTAAACATCACAACATTCTTCGGAGTTGAGTTTTCCCTTCAAAATTATATGCAAAATTTTTGGAAAAAAAAACTGGTAAAGACCAGCTGCCTTTTTGGTGGTCATAAAATGTTTTAAATACAAACAAAATCTGTCTGGTTGAGTTATTTATAGTCCGTAGGCTTAAATATTTCTTACTGAAATTCCTGAAGAACGATTTCGTTAGCCGTAATTCATTTGCGGAATTGTAGCAAGTGTTTCAATAATAATAATTCTCAACCGGAAAACGGTTCTGAGTATCGCAGAAATTAGAATATTAAAGTTTTCAGTGGCAGTACAATCTAATGTTCTTGAGAATTAATGATCAGTTATCAATGTGTCTATCTACGCAATATTTTAAGAAGGTACTCAGGTGATAACTTTGATTTAAACCTTTTACAACATTTTTTGAAGTCAAACATCTTGTATCCCATAATTATTAACATGGTGCAAAGTCTGATGATGTAACAACAACAATGCCCCCAACATCAAGACTAACATTTTTAAATGTATCTCATTGTTATAAATCCATAAATTCCCACGAAATGAAAGATATATCAAATATGAATTAAATATATTAATTATAAAGATATACATATAAAATCAATTTTATCGAAAAATATTGTTGTTGCGCTACCGGGATTCGGACCTGGACCTCTTCCCTAACCGGGGGAGGTGCTTTATCCAACTAAGCTACAGCGGCATTATTTTTAGCGACAATTTTTCGACCCTATATGTTACCTTTTTTGAAATTAATACATTTAATCTAAAATAATTTAATTTAATAATTTAATTTAAAAAAAAAAAAAAAAGATATATCGTCTAGGTTAAAATTGTTTTTCAATATTCCTAAGTGGACCTTTCTCAATCCTGATCAGCTTTTTGATTTGTCGTCATTATATTACACTACTATTGTAATGGTGTTTACCACATATCAAATGATTCAGCATATGCAGTGCCTAATTCCAAAACCCCCTAAACGACTTTATGTATTTTTGAGTTATGGATGAAAACGTATATTTTGAAAGCAAATATACTAAATGTTTGTTTTTATATCAGCATTTTTTATAGAGACAATTCTGTAATGTAAAACTATTTTTTTCAAACGTTGTGATTGGGTGGTTTCATTTTAGGGGGAATTGGATTTAGAACATGCAATATAAATATATTTTTGTGGTTTTGCGAGAAACAACGTGTTCTGCATGCAGCTGATAAAAAAATCTACAAAACTTCACATTCAACTCAAACCCGTTTTAAGGGGTTTTGGAATTAGGCGCTACATATATACTTTCTTATTTTCACTGACCTCAGTCGACTTTCTCTTTAACCAGCTCTAGGCCTCATTTTCATATACAAATAGTAACAGGATTCTATTTTCTATTACGAACTTCGAAATGTACCTTTGCTTTAAACATTTATCCCCTACCAACAGTACACCCGATACTGTATCCACTCTATCCTGTCTACCTATACGGGAAACAGCGAGATGATACATTAGTTAGTTGCGGTTAGTCATGGAACATTCTTTATCGGTCGCACTTTTAATAGCTAAAATAAGTATATAATCATCAGGCATTTTATCACTAGATTATAAATACTAATTTAATGTACTAATTATAAATATATACATATAAAAACAATTTTGTCGAAAAATATTGTTTTTGCGCTACCGGGATTCGAACCTGGATCTCTATTTCCAATCCGAGGAAGTACACTACCAGTTGTGCTATAGCGCCAGTATTTTTCATGACAAATTTTCGAATCTATATGTTACACATTTTCAAATTAATACATCTGTCGTTCCATTATTTTTGAAAGCCATCTACATTGTTTTTACGGAATCACAAATACCTTTGAGTAAACCGACTGCAGACGCCAGATTATAATGAATACATTAAGGTAGTATTTAAAACATCACAGACCGTCTGTTCTGAATAATTACAACTTCACAATAATAATGTGTTCTCCTTAATACTTGATTATATATTAAAAAATATTGCTCTCTAGACTTTTTTCTAATGAATCGAGTAAGATTTACATATCCGACCCAAGTAATAGTCACCTACTCCCCAGAATTCCATAATGTAGGTATTAAACAATTATTTTACGTATATTTGAAATATGATTATTTTCTAGTCATTTTTGATGAGCTTTCACATAGTAATATATAATTTCAGTCCATCCGTGTGCCATGATAACATACAACTAAAAAAATGCAAAGTCTATTCCATAACGTAAATGTGCGGTTATCATTTCTTACAAATGAAATTATTTTAATGTATGTGAAAGTTGTAAAAAAATTATAACTGTTAACAGGTAGTTCTAAATGATGAACCCGGTTATTTATAAATAATGTAAAAAAAATTCCGATAATATTATAATATGAAGGGTACAAGGAAGAAATTTGCATTATCACTCAAATATAGTTTCAATATCGATATCTCAGCCAATTATTGCTATAATAAAAATAAAATGAATTACGAGTTTTTAAGTTATTATCAATATATGTATTATTATTAATTTGTTATATGTTTTTCGAGTCCGAGTATCAAAAAGATTCATACAATGAGCTGTTTATTTCAACAAACTTAAAATAAACAAACAAAACAAAGTTTACATATGTATGTAAATTGTGTATAACTTTATCAATTCATGTCTGTAAATAAAAAGCATTTGATTTTTTCTTATTGGCGAATTGTGCGCAGTTTCTATGCAAGTTTGTATTTGTCGCCAATGTTTGAATGGGGTGAATTAGGGAACCTTTTTATTTGGTGCCTAGCTTCTTGGTAACATAAAACGTCCGCAGCGAGCACAGCGGTTAATGGCCGAACGGGCTCCGCAATAGGCCACAGTCTCGCGTTACGAACACACAAAAGGCCACACGGCTATTACAGATTACGGCCCGGCATCAAAACGCACACCCTTCCGCAAGTAGCAGTGACGGCTCTTATAAGAGTTACAGATACTATTTAAAAAAGAAACTTGATTTAAATAATTCAAATATTATTCCGAAGCACAAAACAAAAGTGTAGACTTATTGAATATTTAATATGGAGCAGATTATACGTTTATAAACGAATTTCTCATCTCTCTTTCTCTTGGTTAACGTACTCATGACTGAGCAAAGCGGGACTCTATTTTGTTTCTAAAGCATGGATTGTTAGCTTCCACTCTTGGGTCACGATCATGGGTCTGTTTAGCTTGGTCTGTTCATTTTATTGGAGATCGATTTCTCGCTCTTCGCCCTTATATATTTCCCATGATCACCAGTTTCTCTAGGCTATCTCCATATTTTCTAGCTACATGCCCAGAATATGAAATAATAATTTTTCTACGTGTTATATCTACACACATTTATATATAACCTTTTTTTAGTGCGGAGTTCCTGTAGAATCGTTCATCTCGTAGTCCACGTTATACGTAGCATACAACGCCAATACCACATCTCGAAGGCATCGAGCATGTTCCTTTCTTTTATTCTTAGAGTCCACGTTTTGATCCCACATGGAAAACACCAATAGTACTTTTATGTTTCGTGAAATGGAGCGATTAATTCTAATTATCAACTCCAACATGGCAGATTTGGCCTATCTCTCATATCCCATGCACTTTAATAACCCGTGTCCACAGATTATATTTTTATGAGATTTTATACTGAAATAAAGATTATGCTTCGGAGGCAACTCTCGGCTTTCGTAGTCCACCACTGTGTCTTGGAGATTCGCCGACTTGCGCCTCACCTCATTGCTGTATGTCAAAGTCGTTCGTCAGTTGAGCCATTTGTAATCTAACCGGTAGCGGTTAAAATGGAATAAATGTAATTTAAAGCTTTACATAAATCTTCATATTTAATGACTCATATCTAATTTATCAGAAAAGATAGTTGTAGAGATTTATGGCGGTTTTAGGTATCGTTTTTCGCTCGCTGTCAGATTGAACATCGTGTACACTGGCTTGCATTTTTGTATCTTTATAGCAATCTCAAGCTGTTCCCTGAGTTTATCTCTATATCAAAATCGTATATTGTACATCAGTTGAATCAGTGAATGGTGAATTTGCATAAGATAAATCGGAATAAATATTTTTAATTGAATGCCTTCTGTTTGTGTAACTTAACTGTAATCTTAAAAAGTTGTATATATCTATGGTTCTAGATGACTTGTCATGTTTCACTCAATTTTATGTTGCTAGTTTTTGTCTCTTTTCACCAATATTAAGCTGATCTCTCAGTATATCTCCAGATTAAAACCTCAACATGTGTTCATGATACTGCGAGTCTTATTCCGTGAGTACAGACCATTTTAAAATGCTCTTATATATATAATTGTAATTCTAAATCTATGCATTGATCATAGCGTAAGACGTAAGGGTGAAACGTGACAGGCTACAAAAAAATCTGATAAAGAGTTCCGATTCTATAGTTTGACTTCGGTAGGTCATTTCAAGACTGCGCTTGAAATGCGATAGATCAAGTTAACTGGCGCCAATTATTTTTCGCTGGAATGTCAGTTTGCAACTGACCTACGACCACCACGACTATTACAAGACCAAAGCGAAGAAGTATAGAAAAATGAAATTTATTGTCTTGAAGAACATCGTGCAATTGTAAGTAGAAGAAACCCCTTCAATGCATATATATAGCAGATACATAAATGTACAAAAATTATGTTTTTTGGTTATCCTGCGTCTGTTGATCCTGAGAAAGACAATTGTTGTCCCAATTTTTCAAGTAAATTACACTACCTATCTTCAGAGGATGCCTTATCGGTAAAGTTGCACTATGTTTTTCCAAACCACATATTTAATGTAATATTTCACATCATAGAATTTCTAGAAGTCAAATAATAAGTCCTAATTGTACAAAGTATGTATTATTAACTGCATCTAGCGCTAAACTGCCAATCTTAAAATACGTATTTCATGATCGTTGCAGAGTGACACTTCACTAAGAATAAAAAAGATAGAAGGCAGCAGAAAATCACGTATGTACTATGTTTAATGCAATAATTATATTGGATCATCTAGTTCATTTATCAGCATAACACCCGAACAATACATAAATATTTACTGTTTTCGAACTGTTTGTAGAACTCCATAATCACATATGTGAAAATAAAACACTTGTTTTTTGATTCTACTAGTTTAATTTATTTGAGACGCGCTTCGCCATGTAAGAGCATTATAAATCTAACAATTTTAAATCAACAATTTGTGTTTATTGTAATCTGCTAATGTTGTCCCTTTTCATCTCATGTAAATAAATATTATGACTGTCCCCCATTAATGTTATAAATCCAAATTACGAGTTCAAATTGTTAGTCAATAGTAATAGTAAATAGTTAGAAAAGCGTCTCAAATAAATTTGACGTGTAGAATCAAAAAACAAGTGTTTTATTTTCACATAAATTAGTGTTAAAAATAAATGCCCCTTAAAACATATTTATTATATTAAAGTGCGTTTTTTTTTAAGAGTTTTAGTGACACAATGTTTAAATCAATATTAGTGTTCAAAATATCGGAGAACATTTATGCCCTGACATATTTTTTTAAGCGCCACTGGTCGGGAGCCGATGTGAAGGACTCATTTTTTACATGTTGTCCCCCCTAAACGCACCCCTTTTAAGCAGTCAAGTGTTTGCACGCGGTCGTTTGAGGGTTGGGCCGGTGATTCAGGAAACTAGTCGACTAATCTATATATTTTTATTTATAAGGGATAAATTTCGGCATTTCAGGGGCAGATGATTTTGTATTCGCGCGAGACAAATATATCGAGAAAAATTATTAAATTGAAAAAACATTTTCGATTACCTTACGAGAAAAACACTTTTTGTTTATATTTAAAATAAACTGTTTTATTTTGGAACATATTAATTCTGCATTATTATAATTTTGGTAATTATTTTTATGAAACGTATGTTTTTTACACTTATAAGACGATATCTAAATGATCATGATTTATCATTAAAAAAGTTTAGTTTGTTGAATAGCCCTGGATTTTAGTGGCTGATAAATTAAAAAATAAATATATTAACACTTTACGAACACTCAAGAACGTATTCTAGAGGTAGTTGAATGACAACATCTAGCAATATATATATTTTGTCAAACCATAATGTATCTACCTATTTACAACGTATTAAAAAAAACATTTTATTATATTATGTAACCTACAAATATAAAATATGAATTAATGACCAAATAAATGTATTTACCTGTATGCTTACTACTTATATACATAAATATTGTTTTTAAATTATATTGCAAAAAATGATTATTATTTTTCATGAATAACGAATAGATGAAAATATAATATATACTCGTTTAACCTTGAAACATCAAAGAATCATCTGATATTTTGAACAAAATTGACTTTTTTGTACCGATATACTTACTTACTTATCATCACGCCTTTTCTCAGGGGGGTTAAGCAGATAAGATAGAGTACGACACAATTCTCGCTTCATCCACATTCATACATTTTGTCATACAAAGTTATTGTGTCTTCTAACAGGACTATTTTTTAATGTCTGGGTTACTCGGTCATGTCAAGTCTTTCGCGGACGTCCTCTATTTCTGGTGCCATCAACAATTGCGTCATATGTCTTTCTATTTTTATTTATTATCTTTGTTTTATTAACCACTAAATTAGTTAAATTAAACCATTAAATTTAGTGGTTAATAAAACAAAGATAATAAATAAAAATATGAATTTTAACCACAAAGATAATATTGCTAATTTTAAAACATATGACCAAACCACCTAAGTGATCTTTTCTTAACCTTACTCACTATACTAAGATTAGCTTTACAATCTTTCTTATTTCTTCATTCTTTACTCTGTCATAAATATAATGTAATTGTACCGATATTCTTACAATAATTTTCTTTTTAGAACTCTGCATACATGGTACCATTTTTATAAAAAAAAATTTCATGGATGGTGTACCAGACCCCGATCGAAAAATTATTATTCAAAACTTGAAGCTCAATATCTCAGTTCGATGTGAATGTCGTTATAAAGTTATTTCCGTTCTCTTCTTGTAAGGTGGTAACTAGAAGAGGAGGATTACCTTACATAGTTAATAAAAAAAAGGTAATTAATTTTTTTTTAAATATAACAATTATAAGGGAGATTCTTAGGTTGGTTATGTGCGATAAATAAATGAGAAGATAATTGTAAGAAAGTTGTACAAAGCGAGTGTTGATGATGTCAGTAATAGAGACGTGCGTGAAAGATCGGACTCGACCGGGTATACCGGGTACTGGAAGACGATCCTGATGAAAGCTACGACACTCGACAAGCACGCATGAGATCATATACGAATGTGTGTGAGGTGAGAGTGACGTGCCAGTGCGCGTCGTGCCTTACCCTACATAAAAACCACATGATAGTACTATAATTAGTAATTTAGTTAAATAAAAGTATACGTAAAACTGTGTAATATCCCTTTAATTCATTATATTATACAGTGTTATAATATTAAATCGCAATTGGTACAAGTTTATTCTGAACTTGTGGTTTTTTCCGGGAATTACATTAATTTATAATATTATATTTCCTTTCATAAAAAATATAATTATTTTCACTTACTGTTTATATTTCGTATGAACGTTTAGTTTAAAGCAGTATTTACGAACTGTAAAACCAATTTCCCAGATATGTTGAATGATTTATATTTATAAGTACTCCTTAGTATTCAAAACAACTACATGCATTGCCTTTCAATTGATGTAATTCAAATCCCATTCTGTAGATTTTCTCATGCTGGATCATTTGGCATGCTACATGCACACTTTATGATATGAATTTCCAAAGTTGTGCGCGGAAAAACTATTTATAAGATTAGAAAATGAAATCGGTAAATTTTCCGATTTAATATTTTAAAATAAGAATTTTTCTATAACATCTTAGATATTCATTTGATCTCGAAGTAGGTCGACATGTTAAAGAAACACTTAGATAATCAGCTGTCTTGCATCAGAACCTTTCAGGAAAATGTATTGCATGATCACTTATCTTAATGCTGGCAATGATGAGTAGATGGAAAAATGTACTTTATTTTAGAATGCACTTTACTATGAAATATTAACTTTTAATAAAATCACATTTTATTTTGAAATAGCTATTTTAGAACGTAAATATATATAACGATATTAATAATTAATATGCAACAAATTAGAAATATGCTCGTAGATGTACACAAAAAAATCTATCTATTAAAGAATACATTGTTACCACCAGGACTCGTCCTTATACAGTGCGTTAAATTGTATAAGGCTAGCGTGGCGTTATCGACAGAATAATGTTTATTGTTCAAGTCCTGATAATAATTGTATACTATCTATTATCTTTTTAAGCGATTAATCTTACTTGTTTTATATAAATGCTAATAAGTACAATTTTAATATTATTAGGAATTGTTTTTTTTAAGTAGGCACAAAACAGGAATTAAGAATCTCTTCTTTTTCTCGGCATGTTTGTCTATAAAAATTTTTTAAATCTTCCTTTTTTATATTTTTATATAATACTTAAAAAAATGTTAGTAAAAGAATGAAAACATAATTGTAGTAACTAATTTAAATAGATTTACGTAATCATTAGAGTAAGTAATTGTAATTGTAATAAAATTAAGTATTTCTGTCTATTATTATAACACAAGAAGTCTTTATACAAAACCATTATATTTAATGTATAAATATTTATATACGGGGATTCTATAACACCATTCAGATTTCTATAAAAATGGTGAGAGAGCTAATTCAATTTTGCGTGAATGGCGAAAGCAAACTTTTTTTTATATTATAAAGTAACTTTAGAAATGGAAATCTTATTCAATTCTCGTGTTTACAAAATCCAAAATTTAATATTGGGTTAAAGTTTAACTTGAGGCACTAAAACATTTGTCTTTTATCAAATATGTCTCTTGGAAAGTTAGAATTAGTTTGGCGTATTTTGTACGAAAGAACGAACTGTAAAAAAAAATATTGAGAAAAGTGTAGAAGAAAATTATTTGCTTTTCACACAATCATATTGGGAACCAGTTTAAACCAATATCAACTTTGCACTAAAGGGGAAAAAAGTACTAGGTGTTTTTCAAAGATTTTGAAAATATCGTTCAAGTATCGTACATGTATATTTTGGAATATTTCTAGTTGTAACTTGTCAAAAGTTTTAAATAACTGACTTTTAAACTTTGCGAACAGCTACACATAAGTAAAACATTTAACATTATCAGACTTGTTAGAAGATTATATCTTATAGCCATGGATGAAATCTTATCATAATATATCTTAGGCTATACAAATAATTTATCATGGATTAATTCTGATTAAATATTAGAGATGCGTGTACCGAATACGTGTCACTTCAATAATCTATTTTCAAACTGAGTCGAATGTCTGAACTGACGCGCCGGACTCTTGGAATGATGTTCGAATCCCCGACCACTGGATCAATATTTTAACCACTACATTGACAAATTGATTGAAGATCTAATGATTTCACCTGAATCTCGATGATTACAATATTCAGCGTGATTATTTATTTTTAATAATTTAGATGTACATTTGAAAATAATTAAAATGTATATATAATGTTCTGTGTATAGTTTTCTGCGCTAATCTGTCGAGTCGTAATAGTCCGTAAAGGTCGAGTATGTCTGGCCGACGTTTCGGATCCCATTGCAGGGTCCAACATCAGCACCGATATGATGTATATAAGAACGTTATATATAATGTACCACTGTTCTATTGACATATTTCTTATTTCAACACTTTGATACTTTACTTCTATTATACACAAATCATAAATTTCTTATTTGTATCCAATCATTCAATCGGTAGATATTTATTTTGTACATTGCTGAATTTTTCGTCATCTTATGCATTGATGAATTATTTGAATGCATTTACGTGCCATAAGATCGTTAGGTGTCTAATAAATAAATACATTGATATTGTAAATAATTGTTTCTATCATCAACTATCATCAAATATAATTATTATAACTTATGTTGCATTTTAGGTTGAAGCATACTATTTTATTTAAAAGAATTTGTAATTTTCGAAATTCTTCTTCTTGATTTAATTTTAATACACGATTAAGCTTACAAAGTTTATTGAAAAATTCGTTCATTATCGTTATAGAGCGACACTCCGCATTTATCTCCAATGTTTGGGGTATGTGTCCATTTGGGGTGTAGCCGGGATACCCCTTTGTTTAAAACTCATTTAAATTTGTTCCCGTTACCCTTACAATTTACTGAGCAACTTTGCTCCTGTTCGACTAGCGTAACAGGTTATGGTTGATATCAAAATTTGTCTTTGATCAATGACGGGGAATAATAACGATGGACATAAATCAGTCACTTTACGCATTCCAGAAACTGGAGATGTTTACAAGAGATTCCTCTGGGCCCTGAACAATTGTAAATGATACATTCCTGTGCTAATTAGGGCCCCGGGCGACACCTGATATATATTTCTACTTATTTTCAGTGCCGCTGGCATATTTATGCTCGAGCTTCTATTTTCAAAAGCATTTTGATTTGCGACTATCGAATCTTTTCTCCGTAGTAAAGATAGTAAACACTTAATAATACAAATCAAATTAATCAATTAGAAGTAAATCTCATTATCCATTATCAGGAGATGCCTTCAGAACTTGACACTTGTCGCACAAACAAATAACAATAATAATATTTTAATACAAATTAAATGGATCAATTAGAAATATATACAGAAAAAATCTTTCTTTTGACAAAATATTTAGTTGCTACCGAGGTGGACCTCTTCCCATTGGAAGAAGGGCGTTCTCCGATTTCGCTACAACAATCAAATACATTATCGACAAATTTTGAACTTATATTCTGTAATTTTTTAAATTGATACATCTATTATTCCATTTTTCGGTAGCAACTAAATATTTTTTCGATAGATAGATTTTTTCTGTAGGTATATCTTTCTAATTGATTTATTTAATTTGTATGAAAATACTATAAAACTGTTCTGAAAATGTAACTTTATAGCATACAATGTGTTTTACTTAATTAACTTAATAATAATTTCAAAAGAAAAATAATAGATTTGTGTAACGTTCAGATTATTTTTATATCATTCTAATTATTCATATTATATAATTAATATTTGTTAATAATTATTTTTATGTTTTTGTGTTACTCAATATGCTTTCTAACTTTTATACATATTATATTTCATTGTCAATGCATAATCTATCTGTAGAATTTATAGGCTACAGTGGGTAGTATTATAGTAAACTCACGTGATGAGGATTTTTAATATGTTTACGTAGCATATTTTTTAAGAATTATTATTTATTCTACATTGTTGTATCATTAAACTGGCAAAGCTCTATATAACATAAAATAAAAAGTACGGTAGCAAAATATAATATCTTGGAAGGAAATTAGATATTCAAAATTTTTTTGAAACCACACAGGAAAATGCGACGTAGAAACCGTGAACTGCAAGCAATCGAGGCATCTATTTTGCTCTGTCGGACGTGTCCAAAGAATGCCTCCAATGAGAAGGCAAATATTCTCAATGAATATGAAATAATTAGGAAGGTAAGCAGTGTAAATTAGTTCACTGTTCGCTCGTGATGTGAAAGCAAATGAAACTTTAGGTAGTTCGTATTTCAAAAGTTGAGCATGTGGCAAATGCAGAAATATTTCTGTAGAAAAAAATTCTACCACTGTGAGAGCTTCATACGTTTATTTATATGTATGTATTTTGTAATATACATAATAGACATTTTTTAAATTGAGTCACAAAAAAGTTTTTTTATGAATAAAATAATATTTAGAAAGAAAATACTTCCATTTTGGAAAGAATCAAGCTACTTATAATTGAAATAGACTTGCTGATGGTAATTTATTATGTTTTAAGGAATTATTATTTTTATGGCTAAAATGTTCATTTCATAATTAAATTTAATATGATATGTTGGATACCCTGTTAATGCTACGCCTTTAATAAAAACCTGGGCTTGATATTATACCTGGCAGAATATATTAAGTATCGCTGGTTTGAGGCAGGTGCAAAGAGTGCAGCCACACCTAGCTCGTATAAGCGTTACACACTCACATTTATTATTTTAATTCACAGACGGAACTTATTTTTTATTGATTCGCTAAAAACATACTTTACAAATGGAGCAACTCTTCGAATAATATGATTTAAAAAACATACTACTGCTACGCCACATTTGAACAAAAATACTTCCGATACTTAGCATAGATTCTAAAACAAAACAATAATCCATCACCGGCGTTATTCAAAAATAAAGTTGATAAAGGCTGCGACACAATGAGGAAGAGTTTTTTCATGTCAGAGTAATTTGAAAGGGAAGGATAGTTGTTTATTGTGCTACGACTATCTGCATAGGCTTTGTGTGTATTTTTTTGTCAACGATATCTCTTTTCTTTTTGTTCATTCTTCAGAAATTTACTTATTTTCTGTCAACTAAACTGCTTTTAAAACTTGCACTAGCGTAAGTGAGAAATCGCCAAAGTATTTGCTATAAAAAAAATACATAAATACATACAAAACAAAAAATATCATAACACTTTGACGATTGAGGGTAATATCAATTGTACATATGAACATTCTTATTATACGTAGGTGTGTACTACACTTCGCAACAAGCGCAAATAGTCGCCACGTGCCATCATACAACGTTGTACGCTTTACCGAGAGATTTTTATTTAGCCAAAATACTAACCGCAATATAATCTGTCGCAAAGCGGCATTGCAGTTATGTATCGCGTCATATCATCGTAACTTTTATTTACGAATTTTAGACTGCATTCATACTTTTCATATATATATGATTATTTATTGATAGAATTGAAAAAATTCCGCATAATGTACTAAATATGTTATATGGGAATGCTGGTCGTGGTCGCGTAGCGTTCGTTGTTGTAGACCACCACCTAATAAGTAAGATTATTTAATATGCACTCGTGCATATATGTAATGAAAGCGTGTGTATTAGATTCATACTTTTTTTTGATTATGTGTTATTATTATTAATTAACTCTGGTTTGTTGATGTCTATATACATTGTTAACAATTATTTATATTAATGGTATTTACGACGTGTGACGTGCGATGCGCATTTTTGCCGGAAGAAGTATTAGTTAAATTGTCAGTTTTCTACCTTTTAGGCATAGATCAGTCCAATATATCTTCGGAATAGTAATTAATAAAAATCTTAAGATTATTTACTGTTGTTTCTTTATATTTTCAAAACCCCTTGACCCTTAAGGCACATATCAAAGAATACGATTTCTGTCAGAGATTTGACTTGAGTTTACACAAATGAAAGTGTCGAGTTAAAAAAATTAGAAAGTTAAATCATCACCGTGTAAGTATTGCATGCAGATTAGAATGACACATCCAGCGCCTACGAACTTTTACTTGACGACTATCAAAGATTAAAGTGTCATTGAGAGACCATCGTAAAAACGGGCCTTTAAGAATACATCATCTGTCGAGACATGTTTAATAAAGAAACAAGGTTCGAAAATATGTTTAACAATGTTGAATGAATTAAGAACTTTTGTAATATTAAATGTCTGAAATGTATTTTTCATAAATTAATATAAGAATAGACACTTTAAATGAAATATCGAGTGTACTAATTGTCTTTAATTCTAACATGCTCTATTTTTATAAACAGAGAAACGAGACTTCCTGAGACACATTACCTATATCGTAAATATTATATGAATAAATATGATTATAATCTCGATTTCTCTTAATTTAACCGTTGTCAATTCACTATACCAAATTCACACGCCAATCATTCCTGCTTGCATTCAGCAGCATGGCGACGTTTATCTTCCCGGACATTTAAGGGGTTGTTACCTCCATCAACCCTTATAAAAGGTGAAAAAAGTATTAAGTAACACCCATTTTCACTAAGCGTTCCCGACACGTCCGGCCTAGCAGAAATAATGCCATCACTAAACAGTTGGGTAATAGGGCCTTTACGACCCCATAAACCTTGTAGCAGAATCGTCAAATACAGCTGAAGGGTTCGATAGACACTTGACCGTGAGTCCGATTTAACCCAACCTCTCTCTCGGTGTCTTGAAATATATCCGCCTTATCGGAACTTTGTCGATCGTTTTAAGTGGTGTACAGGCCTTATAATCTACTCCATGAGATTTTTTCTCGTGTGCGTATGATACGGAGTATGCAATTTTAGATTATATAAAAAATGTATCCTTTACGATTGTTGGCTGTATTTTATTTACCATATTGATTGAAATAATAAGTAACTAGGTTTTTGTTATCAGCCCGGCTATTGAAACAAGACTTATTTTATTTACAGATTTTTTATTGTTATAAACTAGCAATAAAAACAAGATTATTAAGGTACCACAAACAGTTGGCAGTATTTGATAAGAGATGTAAATATCACAAGCTTCAATAATTGAATGTACAAATGTCAAGATAAATGTTTTATAACGGGAACGATTTTGGTCTTGCAGATAGATATATCCCAATATTCCATGTTTTAATATAAGAGATGCTGTTCTGAATCAAATATACATCTGATTTTAATACTCAGCCATTCTGTGTCAAACCTAAAATTTATTATTTTTTCCGTCTTGAACCTTTATTTTTTATAGTTTGTTTTGCCTATTTTTTAATTTCTATTTTTATATATATATATATATTTCATGCTACTTGTGTAGCTGGTCATGTGTTTTTTATTATATTTTATACCAAATCTATTTTGTTAAAGCCCATAATAGCGTTAATAAATAAATAACGGTGGTCTAATAAGAGGTAAGCGATTTTAAAATTGACGTCAATTTCTTAGCGGTGTTTTTAGAAGTTAACACTCGACAGTTATTTTGTAAACAGTGCATCATTACAAAATAGAGAGCAACATGGTCCAGAAACAATTATTTATTGCGCATGCATATTATAAAAGTAACCTGTCAATTGTTGATAATTAAAGAAGAATTTTTATTTAGGAGAACACATTCTTATTGTGAAGTTGTAATTATTCAGAACACAGGTCTGTGATATTTTAAATATGAATTAAATATATTAATTAGAAAGATATACATATAAAATCAATTTTATCGAAAAATATTGTTGTTGCGCCACCGGGATTCGAACCTGGATCTCTTTACTAACCGGGGAAGGTGCTTTATCCAACTAAGCTACAGCGACAATATTTTTAGCGACAATTTTCAACCCTATATGTTACCTTTTTGATATTAATACATTTAATCGTTCCATCATTTGACATTTTGGTCGCTATTTGGCACGTGTTAAACAAACAGTCCTGCATTTAAGGGAAGCATTGGAAGAAAAGCTCTCTGTGAAATACGAAAACCTATATATCTGCAAACGAGATGAAAACATTGAAGTTGTGAAAGCATCTCCGTCGTCCATTGTGCGCCACAACTGAACTCCTCGAACATCACATTACATCGAGTTTTGTTGAAATATATTAATTTCCATGCATATAAAATCGATTTGTCCCAACAATTGATGCCGACAGATCATTCAGTAACCTTTTGTCGGAACACCATTTACTTTTCGCCTATCCCATTCCTATTAAAGTTGCAATAAAAAGGATATAAAAAAGATAGTAAACAAGTAAGAGAGAGTATTGATCAATAAATATAGATCGATCTTGTGATGTAACAAAATTGGACGTATTCAATAAAATTCTGCCCAAATGAAAGAAAAGACGCTCTGAAACCGATACAATATTATTTTTAATATGTAACGCAAACATGTTTTTGGTTATTCATTATATATTTAATAATTTATTAATTTTGATTTCTAAATCGCTACGACTTAATTATATTCACCAACCGATTTCAGAAAATACCTTTTCCTTTATCAGGATGACAAAAAAACTAAGTCAAAGAGTATTTAAGATGTCTTAACAATCATGGTTTGTCAGAATATTCGAAATATTTATTGGAAAATGGTGTCAATTATTATTATTATTACTATATACATATAAACAATGTTGGTCTTAAATTGCGCGTAATTGAAAGCAAAGCGTGAAAAATTAACTAAAATATTAAAAATAACCAACTAAATTTAAAAACAATTTTTTTTACAATAATTTTGAATTATTAAGACAATTTACACATTTTTTATCATAGTAATAATTTAACAAGATTTTAAACATAAGACTTTAACATATGTTTTTAGTTAGTTTTTTATCATCCTGCTGAAGGAAATGGTTGATGAACATCATAAATTTAAACTGGTATAAACAAAGTTAATCAAAAATTAATTAAATATATAATATTAATTTATTAAATTTGGATTATTTATTCTGCTGTAGAATAAATAATTTTATAACAAAATCTAGTGAACATAGAAACAGAAACAAACTCTTAGATATATGCTTATGTGAAATTTATACAGATAAAATCCCAAAACGCGTTATGGTAAATGATCTGTATTATCCAAATACATATCCGTATGAATGAAAATATTTTATAAAAATTACAAATATTATCGTCCATCCATTTGGCCAATTCGAAAACGATTCACGTATGGTAATTTTATTTCCTGTGTCATTTCAAAAATCACCAAACAGATTACATTCTCGCAGTGAAATATTGACGGGAATATTGCCAAACGCGGTGCCTTGCTCGACGCCACAAACACTAGGTAATTTTCAAGCATCGGAAAATGTGGAAATTGAAAATCAAACTACCCCGATCGAGGGCGTCTCTTGACCAATCATTGGACTCATAAATAAATGTATGGGCTATAAAATCGATTTGACATTTTTCGAACGAATGGCGGTTGCCTGTCCAACTGTCAATTTATGGTACTTTATTCCAATTTACGGATCGGCCATAATGGAAGTCTACCGGTTATTTGACAGTCTCAGAGTCGGCGGGGGAGCGAACTGACGATTATAAATGAGATTTAGTGGAGGGAAGTAAAACACCTCAAAGTTTCTTACGTTGCACGCACCCTTTCTTCTTTCTTGGCGCAGTTTTTGATAATAGAATAAATACATATATGACGTGCAGTTTCATCTGTCGTAAGAAGAAGACAATCATGCTAAATGAGTAATGTACAATTTGTTAAAAAAATAACCTATTTGAATATTCTGACTTGGGTTTTCGTAGTCGCTTATCCACTTAAACAAAGTCAGTACATCATAATTTATATTAGTTAAAATTCATTCATAAATTCAGTTTAAAATATAAAATATTTTTTGAATGAATAATTTATTTATTTATTAGACTTTATTGAGATACATGTTTTTGTTGTAACATAGGTGAATATAAAATGTAATAATATAATATAATAAATATAAGATAAACTTATTTCAATTATATTACTTTTAAGTACACGTGGTTTATTGTATGGGATTGAGTAGACTCCACCTCTGATATATACAGCATTGTCCTGGCTACTTTGCTAGACTGCTGTCTGTGTTAAAGTACCCTTTTTTTTCGTGCTGGCGTGGTGTTATTTAATTCAAATTAAAAAGATAAAGCTTCGACAGAAATTTAAAAATATAGAGAAAAAAATAATGTTGTGAGAGTGTTGTAAAACTACAGTGAATTATTAGTGTAGGTTCTGCATTGTGATTATATTGGAATATTGAACAGCGATGCTTCTGATTGATTCGTATCCAAATCAATAATATATTGGGTCCATATGTATATAATCTTATTAATATGAATATTATTATGAATATTTTATATAAAGAAAAATAATAGCGTTTAAAAATTTGCATATAATAAATAAACAGTATATAATAAATAATATAAATATGTAAATAATAATTAATATATATGCCCATTATTATAAAGGTGGTCTAAGTCATGTTTTTTTTCATTTCGACATATTTAAAGCATTGCGTTTGAATTGATTAAAAAATATTTTTATATTACACAACACAATGTTTAAAATTTTATTTAGTTTACTAGATTTATAATTTAATTCGACATATAAATTTTGCATGTAGCTTATAAGGAAATAAAAAAATATTAAGGTTGAAATGACTTACTCTATTATCAAAATAAATACTAGCGGAGAACCGTTGAACGTCGTAACAATACACTGAATATAACGCTTTAAATTTTTCGCAATTGTTACAATTTGCATCATATTTAAAACAATATGACGCGAAATAATTGATATACTCAATGCTGTTAACTCATTCAAAATTTATCATTGAAAAGAGCGTCCGATAAGTTAATACTATCTCACTAAAGTTATTTAATACGACTATAGTTTTATAAGACATCTCAATATAATGTTGACATCTCGCCCAATTTGCAAGTGACACATTTTTGCATGCATTTTCCACTTTTCAGAAGAATTAGATTCTTGCCTAAATGTTCAAGCAAAACTGCTGGGTTTAAAACGGGTATATGATGAATGTTGTAAGCTTATAGTTGGTCTCCACATATATATACACATTTCAGAAAGGAAGCCTCTCTGTTATACCTCGTCTGTTGGTACTAACACGGACAATTGTTGCCCCAACGTTTCGAGTTTATATCATTACCCATCATCAGAAGATGCTTTATCTTAGAACCCGACATTTATTGCACAAACAAATAACAATAATATATTAATATAAATTAAATTAACCAAGTAGAAAAATATTCAGATTTTTTTTTTAATATCGAATACATTATCGAGAAATTTTGAACTTATATTCTGTAATACTTCAAATTGTCATGTACATCTATAATTCAATTTTTTGGTAACATTAAATATTTTTTTGATATAAAGTTTTTCTGTATATATTTCTAATTGATTAATTTAATTTGTATAAAAATACAACAGAATTATGTTAAAAAATGAAACTTCAGAGTAAAAAATGTTATTTTTATTTGTTAACTTTGTTTAATTAACCACTTGTTGAGTTTAAATACATCTGCCGGTTTCGAAAAATATTATTTTCTTCTCCAGGATGTCAATACTAATCAAAATATGTTATTTCTTTACCAGAATATATTTTTAAAAAACGATAATTATTTAATAAATAAATTTAGTAACTAACTCAAATTGTTACTCAATATAAATTTATTCGAATAATTTTTAGGAAAAAATTTTAGAACGAGACTCGCAGTTAAATTTGTTTATCATCTTTGTCTTTAGAATTTATGAGTAAATTTCCTATATTATTATATGTATTAAATGCCGGTCTAATGTTTCGTGGTAGGTGTTTAGATATTTGATTCTAAAAGTTATTAATGTATAAAATCCTACGCCAATAATCATTATTATCATTATATTTTATCTGTGATTTATACAAAAATTGATTATTATATTATTTAATTTTTTTTTTTTAAATAGTGTCTTTTAAATCTGTATAATACCCGTTATTAATTGCTATTTTCTATAATTGTATTCAATTCGATATTAAAATTGGATATTGACATAAGAATATTAACTAAACGATGTATCATGGAGTGGAACCCTGAAGGCTTGTGTGATAATGGATGATTAGATTCACTATGTATGATAATATCTGTAAAAGTTGGTTTTATAAAAATGTTGAATTCAATTTTATTATTAAATCCAAAAAATTTAGGTCGAATTATTTTCCATTTCTAATGTAAATTATATTTTATTATTAAATGAATTAATGAAATTAAAAATGTTGTTAGTTGACGTTGCGAACCTGACCAAATACATAATATATCATCCGCATACCTTTTTTACAACAAAATTTTTTTTAATAAAGGAGAATCACAATCAAAAGTATTCCTCTCCAAATTGTCTATAAAATGCTATAAGTGGACATGTGGGTGCTCTCATAGGAAGACCCTCTGTTTGATTGTACATTATATTATTAAATTGAAAATAATTTTGGTTGATACAAAGGTTTAACAAACGACATAGATCTTTTACCAAATTATTAGGTAAATTAGATGAATTTAATAAATCATAAATTAAAATATTACTTTCATCTTCCCAACAAGTTTAACATTGTTGGGAAGATCCATATCCTTTAACATATCCACTAATTGCAACGAATAATAAAGTTAACAAATAAAAATAATAAATTTTAACCACAAATTTTGCTGATTTCAAAAGTAGTAAAAATGTGTTCTTATTAATAATATTTCATCTTACAGAATTACCTGAAGCCAAACATTAGGCTGTAAGTATTCTGATTGTACAAAGTAAATATTAGTGATTTTACTTAGCGCTAAACTACCGGCCTAAAAATATGGATTTCACGATTATTTTAGAGAACAACACTAACTTGGAGTGCGTGCGTAAGATTTAATATTTAGTAATAGCATGCACTATGACTAAAGAAAATAGTTTTATAAATACAAATTAAATGTATTAATTAGAAAAATATAGCACAGACCTAAGTTCTGAATAATTACAACTTCACAATAAAAGTGTGTTCTCCTTAATAAAGAAAAAGTCTTTAATCGGTACATTCTTCTTATACTTACATCTAGACCCTTTTCCTAATTTAAAAGCTCCAGACGATACATTAAAAGACGAAAGGAAGAAGTACGCAGGAAATCACTAGAAAAGATAGACATAGAATCGCGTGAGATAGAGTTGATTACTAAAAAGTATTAGGTAATGGCAATAGGTGAAAAATTTCAAGATGTATCGATTATTTACGAACAAAGAATATTCTTGAATGGTATCCATTAGATAAAAAATGATCTAAAGGACGCTCACAGTCTCGATGGCATATGGCGAAGAACCGAAGAAAGATACTCAGTACTGGGAATGCCTTCATCCAGCAGTAGATGATTGATGATAACGATGATGATATTATGTACATCAATGTTTATCCAAAAAAGTTCGTTTTATTTTTCAAGTCAATTATGTAAATAATCATATATCAAAATATTTTTTAATATTTCAAAATTTTCAAGAGAATTGTAAAATAAACGGTTTGAAACATTGTCTAGAGATGATTGCCATTTATAGCAATTTTTCAGACTATTTTACATATTCCATGTGTGCAGGGCTGTGAATAAACTCTAGAATAAAGCTGGGTCGTCTAAATAAAAAGACGACTCGGTGCACCCCTTAACCCTTCGAGGGAAAATAATATTGCAGACTATTTTACATAACCAATAATAACTGCTGGATAACAGGCGGAGTAGTTACAATGTACATGTGTAAAGTAAAAAAATCTGAAAAATATATTAAATATGAATTAAATATATTAATTATAAAGATATACATATAAAATCAATTTTATCGAAAAATATTGTTGTTGCGCCATCGGGATTCGAACCTGGATCTCTTTCCTAACCGGGGAAGGTGCTTTATCCAACTAAGCTACAGCGACATTATTTTTAGCTACAATTTTCGACCCTATATGTTACCTTTTTGATATTAATACATTTAATCGTTCCATCATTTGACAGAGCCATCTACCTTATTTTTACAGAATCTCAAATACCTTTGAGTAAACTGATAGCAGACGCCAGAATTATCAATTCATTTTTATTAAATTTAACAACAATATTTTTCGATAAAATTGATTTTATATGTATATCTTTATAATTAATATATTTAATTGATATTTAAAATATCACAGACTTATGTTCTGAATAATTACAACTTCACAATAAGAATGTGAATATTTCGAAAATGCAATCGATAAATGTAAATAAATGTTTTTATTTAAATCTTAAAATAAGATGTATCTTTGGACGGTTTTAGAAAATCGAATTTGGCATTTACAACAAAAATGAGAAAGAAATATTATAATAGTCATTAGCTAAATATCTCAACGTTCATAAAAACAAGAAATCATCAGTGGAGAGGGTGGATGAATAGCAAACACCGAAGTAACTGCTGAATACCAGACGAACAGGACCTTTGCAAGACCAAGCTATGAGCTAAGACGGAGTGACAATGTCCTCAAAGACATACTTGTCTTAAGGTCCAAAAGATGAACATTAATGGAGGAAAAATCTCCAGGAGGCCAAAACCCTTAGTATGTTGTAGAGCCAAAAATTATTATGATAATGATTTTTATATCACTGAGCCAGGTTTTGATATTATATATAGCTAATAAAATTACAAATGAGTGGGCTATTTGTAAGAATAGACGACAAATAAAGTATTTCATTTGTGTCTTGCGTATTCAATATCATTAAAAGTTTCCCCGATTTTCGATATGTTATGAGTATTATTAGGTTGGAGTAAAAATATTTTTTAATGAAAACACATTTTTATTATGAAGTTGCATTTCCAGAACATAGTTCTGTGGTATTTTTAATACAAACTAAATTAATAAATTAGAAATACATACAAACAAAAATTGTTAATCGAAAAAAAATTGTCACCATCTACGAAAAATAATTAAACATTATATATTATGTCGATAGTATTTCATTCTGAATTACTGCACAGTAAGAAAGTGTTAACATATATATTTATAAATAATTTAAGTGCCGTATAGAATAGTTGCAAATTAAATATATAAATTTAAGTGCTTTATAAGTTGAAATATTATAGTTGTAAATTTTGTATAATTCAAGTTTTAAAAACACTAAAGTTCTTTTAAAGAATCTGATTTCTAGATAGATACACTAACTGTACTACTACGGCAGCAGATGCGAGGTATACAGGTATGACGGTACTTATAATTAATGTTTTAACGCCCACTCAAAGCTTTATAGAATAACAATTTGATGATAAATTTAAAGAAGTTTATTGAAAATCTTAATCCTTATATTCATCATTATAAGTCATTCAATAAATTTATTAAAAAATATATTCTCCGTATGTATGTTACTCATTTCATGATTTTATAAATATGTACATATTGATAATAAAGATAACCTTTACTATAAGAAACCTTCAAGTAATACAGATATTCATTCTAGGAAGCTCTAGTCTTTCTAAGTACATAATACGAGTCATCTGAAAGTTGATGTCCTTTATCCCACGTCACCCATAAGGGTTCATTCAAGTCCTTCTCAAGTCTGCTAGCCCCATTTAGAGTTCCTGGTAGATCCAATCAGAATCTTCCCAAAAATCCGTTAGAAACTCACGACTAGCAAGTCCACACCCGGTTTCAGTCCTGAAAAAATAAATTTGGTGAAGTATCTGAATAATATTTTAGTTTGTAGATCTTTATCCACAGTATAAGAAGTCCACCAGGGATGGGCGTTTGATTTTTGAGAGGTAGAAATTAAATATCAAAAGATTTTTTGATTTTATTTTGAGATATTTCTTTATATCTGGTATTGCCGCAATAATAATGAAATCAATAGAATGGAACGGAAACAATTTCAAGACATTATATTACGTGGAAAATTTATGCATACTGTCAAAAATTATTTTTTTCATTGTAATAATTGTTATAAATTATTTAACTGTAGTGTATTCATGATTCCAGGTGCTATTACAGACTATGTAAAGTATTTTCAAGAACGGATTCATACCCTGGTTCATCTTTTGGTAATAATTGCAAAGGAACCACTAGTCGCTAAGAGCTGAATAGCTTAGTTACTTTTGTATAGTGATCTAGAATGAGGACGTGCCGAACATTACGGTAGTGTAAAGTAGTATCCCACTATACTTGTGACTTGCAAATGTTTGCAAATGAAGCAACAGGAGGCAACGTATTATTGACACGAAATAAACATAATTTAAACACGTTGCTACTTAAGATTAGTTTTATAAAGCTTTAAGAATTATCCAGAATTTTCGTATTCGCGTGGGTAATTTAAGATAAATTGTATCTTCATTATTCATGTACTTACTAAATGTTTTGAATCTTGCTTGAGGGTAGTTTAACCCCCTGGCTTAAAAAAGTACAATAATCGGAAAACATTAGAGATAAACACGTTTAAAGGGTTAATACCAGTCTCTCACTCTTCGGGTTATTTATACAAGTTGAGATGTAAATGCGGCAAAGCCTTTCTCACTTCTTCCAACTGTAGATACCTTGGGATCTCCCCCTTCTAAAATGCCCCAAGTAAGAGCAGCTTCACAATCGAAAGACTACGGAACTTAAAATGGTAAGAGTTATTAGTTGGGAAAAAATAAAAAATGTTATGACTATTAAAACAATTTTTATACTCTTCAATGGCAGGACCATTTACAATCAATATGAATAATTTCCATTTCTTTACGAGTCTATAATGTGATATGATTTTGATAGTTAACATGAAAATATAAATTACGAATAATATTTTTGGAATTTTTAAATTGTGATTTTGGAATGAATTAAATACATCTTAATTTTTAAATGTTCCGGAAAATGTCACAATTATTATTATTAAATATTAAAAATATCTAACCACTAAGTTAATACGACCATTTTTTTTTAACAAAATGAAGTATACACTTTTATTAAGAAAAACACATTTTTGTTGTGAAGTTTCATTTTCAAAACATAGTTATGTGGTATTTAATACAAATTAAATTAATCAAAGTAAAGTAAGTATAAGTTGCTTTTAAAATCGGATTAGGAGATGTATCAATTGGAAATATTGCATAATATAAGTTTAAAAATGAATGCGATTGCTATACCAAAAGTCGAGAACGCGCTTTCCCGGATTGGTAAAGGTCCAGGTTAGAATCCTGGTAGCAACAAAATGTTTTTTATAGGTTTTTTCTGTATATCTTTCTAGTGAGTCATTTAATTTGTATATACTTTTGACTTTATTCTATTGACAAACCTTAAATATTACACCATTTATCTATAAAATCCCAAAGAAGAATCCCGAATTTGGGTGGGGTCCATGTATTATGTTAGGGAAGGCGGCGGGGATTGTTGGATGAAAATAATTAATCTGAAAAAAATCTTGAATGTAAGAAAGAGAAAACGTTCGTTCGGCAAAATATTTGCGTGAATCGCTCGGAGACTAGGCTTGTTCTCATGCGCTTATACTACCGCTTTAGATTATTATTTTATCAATTTCATATAATAATGATAAAAATTATAATATAAGAAATATTACAACATATTTTCTGTTTTTATAAGTTCATTTTATACATATTTTCATTTCAACAAATAATGTCTTATATTTCATTAATTTGTGAAAATACGTATGTCATTAATTTTTTTTCCTTTGTTTATATTTAATTACCTCTTTGCGTTTTTGTAAAAATATCTCAATTTGATTTTTGTGTCACGGATTTTTATTTGATATAATTTAACATACAAATAAGATAACATTCATTTTATAAACGAGAATTCTGCGTTGTAAAATAAGTGAATTAAAATACTGTACCCTTTACATGTTTATACTGAAACGCTTTCGAATAATATAAAATAAACTGTATTTACAAATGTTCATTATTAATGAAAACACATTTTTATTGCGAAGTTGCAATTTTAGAACATGGTTCTGTGGTATTTTTTAAAATAAAAATTAAATCAATTAGATAGGTATACAGAATATAAGATCTATATTTGTCATAAATGTAATCGAAATATTTTTTTTGATAATTAGATTTTTTCTGATTGATTAATTAAATTTGTGTTAGCAAATGTTTATACTACAACGCTTTCGCATAATACTTAAAAAAATGGATTAACAAATTTAAAATAAATTCTGACAACTTTGAAAAGAAAACATACATTTGTAACTACACAAACTCTAATCCTTCCAAATTCGTATAATTTCAAACGTATTTCTATTCTGTCATCTTACATCGATAACTCCATACCGATTAAAATGGAATAACAATAAATATGTTATCCGATGACTGATATTTTTTTTTCTAATGCATCATCACGCAATCATTAAATATTAAGAAAGGTGTTTCAAACATCATAAATTAGTTTCCTTCAGAAGTCATTTCTCACGCCACGACGTACTCGAAGCTATCTTAAAACATAAGTGATTTGAAACACACTTTTAAAAAGCTCAAAGAAAACAGCTTCGCTAAAAAAGTTTCACAATAACAAGTCGTAAAACCTCCGTCAGAGCCTCCCCGAAAAATCAGTCCCAACAAACGGTAGTAAATCAAGCGGGGGTGGGACACGCTAAAAAAGATAACTTATTTTATTTTCCTCTTCATCGAATCGTATTAATTGTAACGAAGTTTATCGGCTTTGCAAGGAAACGGATGGACTAAAGCGAACCTCCGCCCACCCCTATCTTCCTTCCTGACGAGAATTGTTCTCGGCTCCGAGGGTATTTCCTGTAAGGGGGTAAACTAAGCCTTTGTTCAAGGGATGAGAGTTTAGGAGACGCCGCAAACTGATTTGAATTCGGAGACTTTGAAAATGTTGGCAACTTTCGTTGGGTAGATAAGATTGAATAACGCCATAGCGGCTTCCTTAAAAATGTACGTCTTCGTGTTTTTGCACTTAAATAAAAAATATAATGTGATGTGTTGAACGTTATAAATGGGAACGCTATGATATAAAAAATATGTAAATGAAGTCACTTTTAGACTTTTAATATATGAAAATATAAATCAAAATGTATGAGATGATATTATTTAAAAACATATATATGAAATTTTTGATTATTTCTCAGGTGGGACCGGAACATATTTCGTTTTTGGTATTTTGAAAAAGAATTTTCAATAATGTGAAAGTATATTTTCACGGTTACGGCTGTCTTGGAAATGATAATATTTTATATATTTATCACCTACATAAATCTAAGGAAATTCATGAATTCACTCTTCAGCAATATATAATAGAGTAGACTGAGAAAATAAATTTACTGACATGCTTAAAAATATATCAACGTAAGTAGATAACCTATTCAACAAGTGGCGTCCTTTCTGTGGATGTACAAAGTGCTTTATAAATGAAAAACTATCCTTATCGTTTACATTAGTTATGTACCAATAAGAAAATCTATTACGTTAGTTCAAACATTGCATTTTCATACACGTAATTTAAAAAATATAATCATATAATGATTTTTATTAGTACCTAATTCAAAAAAAAATCTGTCAAAAAAAAAATTATTTCATGGTTTAGAGAACCTGCACAATTACTTGTATTTATATAATAATTCATATAGTTGGACATACGAAACGGATCTGTTATTTTGCTTTGTCAGCTGAGGGTTAAACTTAAGGTTCTAATACAGGTTTAACTGGGGTGTTTAGTCTGTACCAGTATATTTGGTTAATGTTCTATAATGTATTTTTGTATACTTTACTGATTATGAATACAATATTAGCAATACTTTCGACATGCATATACTTATTCGACTTTAATACTCATGTATGGTATATATACAATTTGAATACTTATAATTATATGGTATATGCTTATAAATAAATAAATGATACAATTTTTATTTTGTTGTTTATCTAAAGCTGCTTTGTTATTGTCTGAGATTTAATAAATTTGTTTATTTTGACATATATAAGAATATTATAAGTCAATTTTAATGTTATCATTTTATTATTTTTATGCATTTATTATCATTGTTTGTTCTCCAAATTAAATAACGCTGGATATCGAAAAAATTAACATCAATGTCTAATACGACTGATAAATATCGTAGATTAATTTGGTAGTTACTTCGTGGTGTAACATTTTAATTTAAAAATATATATAATTATTATTTTCACTTATACTGTCAAGTACACACACACACAATTTTTTGAGTTAAATATTTCATTAAACCTTCTTTAAATTTCTGTAGCAGCGGTGCGAGTCGAGGTAAAAAACTCCGCTAGTCTAATTTTTCACTAAACTAAACTTTGTACTGCACACTCATTGAGTTATTTAATCACTTATGTAGTTTCGAGAATCAGATATAATTTTTTTTAAATGTTGTACCACAAAGTGACTGTCAATTAATGGCACCGCTATTCAGTCACTCTGTCGTCTTAACTTCGAAGCTGTGTCTACCCTTTACTATTCAAAGAGCAAATTTTTATCATCACGATTACATGTCCGATGCACCCGCTGTTGTATTGTACATATCTGTAACATCAAATTATTGTATATGCAATATATTCACACGTCTGGTTGTTCACGGAATCTTCAACTTGTGCCTTTAACACTACCTCAAACACATAAATCTTTTTTCCTTTTGAATCTCAGAGTTCATGACTCTACCCTTACAGGAATATTGTAAACGCGAGGGCTTGAATGATCCAAATTTTAGTTGTCTTAGTTACGCTACTATAGCCTAAATAATCATTGTATTGTATTACAAAATAATGTTCGGAGAGTTTTGTAGTTGGCACAGAATTACTTGAGGTTAAATGGCTACATAATGCATAGTAAGTTATTTAAATAACCTTATAGAAGTTGTGTTTTAATAGTAAATAATCTTTGATCCTTATACCAAGTTTTAATAATATACATAATAAATATTTGCGTATATTTGGTTAGGCTTCATAGGCAGACTACTAACATATTTTTAATCAAAAACTTCTGCGACAATCTGTGTGTTTGCTTACAGGAGGGGAGTTTATATCAGAACGGAAGAAAAGTAAGCTTAGCTTTTTTAAGGCAATTTCCATGACGACCGCACTCCCGAGCCAGGGAAAACTTTTATCCTGGAACGTACCTGGTGTTCCCCGCGTATAGCTTTTGCAGAAAGCGTTTCGAATTATTCCGTATTTGATAGTAAAGTAAAGAAAACATTTAAAGCTAAATAGGTATTTTGTGTTCCTTTAAAAGTATTTGTTATCTAGAAGAATTGTTTTTATTAATACAATTGTATCGATTACGCAATTATATCGTGTTTCATAAGCTATTTAAAATCAATGCTATATATAATCGGAGTGATTATTTTTTTATTTATACGATGTAAACCCAGAACTCTCACAAACTTCACTTTTCTTGGTTCATAGACGAGAAATTTCACACACACTCCTGTCATATAAGCGGTGCCGTCAGCACGCCGCGTCGGAATATTCAATTTTAGGGGTAAATTATTTTAATATTATTTAAGTACTTTTGCACTCACTTATTCATAATTCTGACCATAAATTTGCATCATGAAAATCTCTTTATTGTAAAATAATGCATATTTCCTTCCTGGGAGAGCCACTGTCTAGGCAAAGGCTCATTCAAAATGGCGTAATCCACTACTAATTCTATTTTTCATTTATACGTTAACCAATTTGCAATTCTGCTTGATGTAACGTGGAGAAAAGTATTGTGTGTGGACGAACCATGATGCAGACATTCTACAAATCACGCATCTTTCTGCTCCATTTGAATTATTGTCGTCACTAGAATTTGCCTAGAAGCCTTCCTATAATTTAGTCTACTTTTGTTGAACTGTAATTTAATTGCTGTTTATTATTTATTTTTTCCAATATTTAATTTTGCATTAACATTTAAAGAGAGGATGAGTTTATTGTTGCTTTTCTATTATAACTGAAACGATTGAAGTAAATCATTTATTGAGATGTGATTTCTGTTTCAATTTAAATTCAATTCGTTTTTATATAACAACGATGCTTGAATTCTGAATTGATTAAAATAGGAATTATTATTTACGAATATTATAATATCCCAGTGTTGCAATGTCATTAATTTACGAATAAAGATATGTACAGTGTTTCTTATATTAAATTATACATATTACCTTATTGAACTAAATCCTCTTTCATTGCTGGAATTTCACATTTTCATTCTAATCATAATCACTTGACACTAGTTATTTATTCTGATTAGTATATATTTTTTCCCCGAGAGATGATTATTGAGTAACAACAGTGTGGTAAGTATGTGACACTGATGCTCGCCACTAATCTGACCTGTGGAGGATAGAACGTCAGCCTACGCCTCATAATATATATATTGAACCGAACTGAATCATCGATCTAGGTTTCCTCAAGAAAATATAGAAAACGCGATCTAACCTAGAAGTAACAATAGTTACACGTACATACATATTATTTGATTAAAAAATATGTTCATGTATGATTCATAGATATACCCTTTGTAATATGAATTTAAATAATATTTATATATATCTAAAATTATTTTCCGCCTTTTTTACATAAATCAAAGATATATATTTTATTATTGAAGTATTACTGAAAATTGGATGAATATTATTGTAGAAAAGAGAGTAGAATTTAAAATATCACTTGATATTTTATTTAGTGTGTAAAATAATATATTTACTTCCTTAAGCAATCATATATATAAATATATATATACCTATTCGATAACGAAATTACGTAAAATAAATCAATTAAAATACAAATTATATTAATCAATTAGAAAGATAAACAGAAAAAATATATCGATCGAAAAAATATTTAGTTGCTACCGGGATTGCAACTTCATAGTAAATAATATGTTACATAATATGAAATATTATTTAAATAATAAGACAAAATACTTTGTTGAAATCACTATTATTGATTATTTAATGATAACTATGTTATCTTCTCCAGGAAACAACTAAAATTAAAAATACAAGCTTAGATAAAAACAAAACTATAAAGTGGTGGGTAACTAAGTAGGAACTAATATGAAATTTAAAAGGAGACTATTTGCAAAGAGGATTTGGTTAATTATAATATCTAACTTGCCCATTTAGGGGGACGTGAGTTGTTTTTTTTTTCGAAATCAGATGTATATTTAATTACAGTAATTTTTCTATTATTTTGAACGTCAATTGTGCAAAATTTCATTAAGAAGTACCAAAATTCTGCTTTAGGGGTAGGAAAGGGGGATGGGGGTGGTTTTTTGAAATCTAATTTAAACGGTGACCTTCCTATTGTTTTGAAGGTCAAGTGTGTAAAATTTAATCGAAATTGGAATGAAACTAGATTTGTATGTATGATAGATTGTGGATTTTTGGCCCTTCTTTTGTATAACTACGTTAATTTTATCATGACATATATGTTATTATAATTATTTTATATCCTTGTTTATTGATATTTCTGGTTTAGATTGATAATAATTGTTTCACATACGTATTGTTAGGTATAAGGGATACATAGCTTAGATATAGGTCTAGTTAAGGAGACAGAGACATGTCTTATTTATTTGTATATGTGTAATATTGTTTAATATATATATAATTTATGATTATATGAATATTTTGATGCGAAAAACAATTAAAAACGATGTAAGCACGCGCGTTTGACGTGAAGCTTTCTTCAGTTTTTTCATTTGAATTTTAATTATTCATGTGTAATATTTTTTCCTTGTATTGTTATATCATTCTTGTTTAGATCTAGGCTAAGAAATTTCAATTAAAAAATTAAAAATAATAATATATACGCATTTGCGGAACAAATAAAGAAGAACGATAATAAAAATATATTTTCTGGGATTCGTTCGTTCCGTAGGTCGGCTGACCCATCCTTTATTATAAAGTGTAGTTTGCGAATGTTGCACGCGTTCCCATACAAGGCATATCCAAACACACCATTTTGACAAACAAAATGGTCAAATAAAACGTGGTCTGTGCTTTTATTTTGTGAGCCAACGTTTCACTTTCTAGTGTGTGTACGTGACAAGGAGGTCGCCACCGTATGGCGACGACATTTCAACGGGGAGCCGTGGGCGCCTTGCCTCGGCCCTTTGAACTACGTGGCGTGTGTTTGGTTATGTAAAATGTTGTAAAGGTAAATAACCCAAGGATGGTTTTATTTCTTGGCTCTCTGGAGACAACCGGATTCGCCGGTTTTTGCCATTAGGTCGACTAAGCAATATGTCCTGAAATGTTGGAGGCTTCGAAAAATTTTAAAATGCTAGTAAATTGAGAAATAATGCCTACTTGTTAAATGTCACAAGTTAGTTAACACTCCAAGCCTTAAACGTGATTACACACAATTTTAGATCTTGCAGAAATGAGATTCTACATGAATTTATGATAAATATTTATTATAGTTGCCGCCGACTTGAACCCGCGTTCGAGACCTGGTGTTAATTAAATATTTTTTGCTGTATATCGATTCATCTAATTTGTTTAAATTTTCAAAGAACTATCTGTGATCTTAAATTGCTATATCACGATAAAAACACACAGGATGCTTTTTTTAGAGGTTTGTTTTTCGAATTGCTTACACTTTTTCCAGTGACAGACAATTTGACAGCTGACAGCTGATTTGTGTGCTCGGTATGATTTGCTATTATACCACGCTTGCAAATTGTGCATATTTATTTCGAAAATCGTGGCTCAGTTCGCGAAACTTACCTTGCGCTTCGTACATTTTACGGTAGACATAATCGTCCATCCGAGCAAGTAATTCGAATAACTATGCATCGTTTTCGCACCAAGCATACTCTAATTGATAATACGCATCGCACGAGAAGCTGTTGTTGCAGTGGAGCGTAGTATTGATGAGGATTCGAATGAGTCGATTCGCCATCGAGAGCGCTATAGATTCATGATTACTGCCTTTTTGGTTTTACATTTTTCAGTTTCAGTAATGTACCTGTGAATTAGTCACCAATATCGTGTGAATTAACATATTTGGATTATTTTCTATAGAGATATGTGAAGTCGCTAGTCTACGCCAATAAAAAAGAGACGATAGACGATTTGGAAGCTAACATTCGTCCCGTTATTGCCGATATACGTCCACAGCAGCTCCAAAAAGTGGTCGAAAATTGGGCTTCCAGATTGCCCTTTATTCGAGCCAGCTGCGGTGCTCATATGCGCGAAATCATATTTAAACACTAATGGCATAAAATTATATTTTCATTAATTTCAAAACTATGGCCGTTACTACAATTTTTATGTTTTATTTCATTTTAAAGTTCTATGCATCTAAAAAAACACAATTTATAAAATCTGTATTCAAGAATTTAAAAAAAGCTAAATGACACATATTATAAAAATAATATAAACACTATAAAATTAAGAATAATCTATTATTTTAATTAATTAAAAGGAAGTACAACGTGTTAAAAAGTGAGTTGTAACATTATTTGTATTCGGTACCTATGTAAGGGAAGCTGGACTTCTCATCGATCGTAATTATTGGTTGATTCTTTTATTCCCGTAACCTTAAGCTGGAAATCCCTTCTCAGGGAGGCTGCAGAAGATGGTCGTTAAAATAACCAACCTTATTTTTATGGGATAATTGTTGGAACAATTATTAATGATTACTAATCTGCACTATTTTATTATATTTGGCATAAGAGTGTTTTGCAATATTAGCAGAAAAGCAATCGGCGATTATTACTGCTATGCCGTTAGCTCAACTAGTGCTTCAGTAGAATCTGTATTTCAATGCGGAAATTCCTTATATATTGCTTTCCAATTCCAATTCCTTAGAGTCTACGATACTCTGAGTACTCTACATGCGGCTAGACCGCCAAATCTACTACTACAAGTGCATCAGCGCTAATCACTTTGACACTTTTTCTAACTACCTTATTATAATAAACATCATATGTGTTTTATATTAATACATGAATTGGAAGGGTAAAAAAATTCTGATAAAAAACCCTCTAAACAATTTACTGGTAGTTAAATATTTCAAATTAATTAGGCGCGACACTTTATGTACAGTGCCGCCTTATTCTAGCATAATCCTTATTTATTTAAACTAAAATAAATACTACTAAACTTAAAAATATATTGTTTTATTGTTTTTACAGATCATAAATTGGAGGTTATATATTGCTTTAATAATACACCATGTTATATACTTTGTCTTTGTTTCCAATAAGAAAAAAAAAAGTACACCTATAGCTATCTTAAATTGATATGATAATCGTCATAATGTTATTAAAGGCATAAACATGTAGGATATAGTGAACTTAAAGAAATGAAATAATATTGAAAGGTAAAAAAAAACTGAAATATCAAGTGAAATAAAACCATTTTGAACCGAAATGCTAAAATTATTGAGTAATCATATCCAAGAATTACTCATTTAATAAACTTTCCACTACGTCCAGCAAGTATTAATATCGCGACGTAATTTATTTATCTACTTTAAACAGCGACACCTACTGGAGATCTTAATCACTGTCATATATTGCGCAATGCAGAAAGATTGAAAATGAATATAATATTCATTATTATTTATTGCTAATCTATACTGCCATCTAGCGGACATCTAAAGACAATGGATTACACTAACATTAGATACAATGGATATGAAGCGCAATTATAATATAGATGTTTAAAAATATCTATTATATTAATTTTGTCCCTTTTCACACTTATTAGTTCTAATTACCGTAATGATAATAAAAAAATGATCTGATTTTGTTTTCAGAAAATCTGGTTGGTTTAATTATGATTCATGCTTTTTCTTGGCTTCTGGGCTCGTCCGTGTGCACGATAATTTTTAACGAGACTTTGATCTCTGAGTGACGCTAAAGGTACGTGTTTATTGGATGCATAATTCTAATCTAAACGTATTGACTGATGATTCATAAATGGCTTCGGAGTATACTCCACACCGTTATTTATAAACTCGAGTCGAATCCCATTCGTGGACACGGGCCATTAGATACACATTATAATATAAAATAAATAGTTATTTTATTTCAGCAATAATAATTTCCTGTTTCATTATTTTTATCGTGTTAAAATTCTCTTCGTTGAAATTAGTGATAAAGTTTATTAAGACAGTTTATAAATCCAAGACCTCACTTTAGATATTTATTTGAGTTGAATCAAATACTTAATCGTTTTATTTTTATTGTGCACAATTTCATAAAATTTATGGTCCTAGTTTATTTTGTCAGTAAAAAATGAATTAAATAATAATTTAAATCGTTCTACAATTTTTCTGTAATAAATATGACATAATATACTTTGTTATAAGTTTTTAATTATATAGAGTTTTCTTTAGATAATATATATTTTTTTAAATTTCCGTTTTTACCCATCAAAATTTTCGCCCGGAAAAAATATCTACGCAGATTTTTTTTTTGTTATTACTTATTTCCACATATTATTAACAAAACTTCAGTTATCAGTTTGACCTCGATAATACGAAATTAAATTCATGTTCATAATCTGACTCATTTTTATTATAATTTGTTTGAATTATTATTTATTATCCCAATTATTAATTTATTGACTGACTTATCAAAATTAAAGTTCCTCAAAAATATTGTGCATAGTTTTTATGAAGCATATCTTTATAGTCGACATTCTTAAATTCACGAGTTTTCATTCTTCATTATGCACACTCATTACTTTAAATAATATTTTAAAACCTTTTTTAATGTACAGCCCTTTAAATAGCATGAAAAATATGTGACGAAAAAATTACCAAACAGATCCATTACATTTTTTCTGACTCGATTACTTAAAAAAAATTTAGCGCGTGATAATTTCAACCTTATTTTGATTAAAATAATTTAATCGTTACTAAGTAAAATAATTCAAAATATCTAAGTTTCACGGATGTAAAAATCTACATATATCCATTGTTTCTTGAAACCAATATCCCAATTTTTTATATTTACGATAGCATCGACATTTTTACCATTTTTTATACTAACTAACGTATGCTAGGAACAAAAGGTCGCTTGGTGGATTCCCAGGACGAAGCTCGAACCTCCGACATTTGGTTACTAAGGCGAGCATCTAAACGCTAGTTTTACATCGGTACTTAAGCAGTATTAAATATTTATTAAAATAAATAATTAATTGTATCAATTAAATAGATATACAAAAAAATCTACATATAGAATAAACATTTGGTTACCACTGGAACTTGAATACATAATTACCACACCCTGGCAGTATGTAATATTTATAATAATATATATATAATATCCTATTCCTATCTTTTCCCTGGATAGAAAATGTTCCGGGTTCGTGCTCGGAGGCAACGTAATATTTTTTACATAGATAGATTTGTTCTGTATCTATTCGATTAATTCAAATTATTATTCTGTGTTTTGAAAATGCAAATTCACAGTAATAATGTTTTTTCATTAAAAATATTTATTATGTTATTTACTTTTCTCGGTGTTCATATTTTGAATATTTCGTATTCATTCACAAACGAGTTTCGGATACAAATTTATTAAAAAGTGTAATATTTATAAAACGAACAAACGCCAAATATATTTAAAGTAAATTCTTTTTATATGTTTATCATTAATATTTTTGTACCTCTTACCCTTTTCGGTATAAAAGGTAAAAATTGTCCTTGTGGGGTCCCCACTAGAGGGTCCGCATCTCTAAATGTCTCCCCCGGTGAAATATTGGTACAGTATGTGACACCTTCATTCATTTGTCAGTGTCTCTATAGATGGGATACTTACCTAAAGGTTGCGGTTCAAAAAAACTATTCCAACGCGCGCGGAAAATGTTAGATATTATTCATGATTCACAGGAACAATTTTTCTTGTGAAAACCCCTTAAAATAAGTTCCGTTACCTTTTTGTAGCGATGATAATCTTTTATAATGTCAGTGTGAAAACATATTGAGGAATCACGGTTCTTTGTTTAATAAACTTGTGTACTTTCATTCCATCCGTCTTCCCAGGAGGGATAAGAAACACAAACATTTTTTTTTAATACATAAAATTGTAATTAAACATTTATCTTTTATCATCATCCACGTCAATATCTCAAGACTTCAGGATCTCATTAGAAAATAACCTTTTTTCAATTTTGTTAGTCCAATGGGTGGGAAATATTCTTCTTCGTCTTTAGACATGGCCTTTTTAATGAGGCAAAATTTCCAACAAATCGCCTTTGTCCTTGATGTTCAGCTCCTGAAGAATGTAGACATTGTGCGTGACGTCATCTATGGTATGAGCGATAAGTGTCTCCAGCACCACATCTCAAAGGCATCAATACATCTTCTCTTTCTGTCTACTGGAATACGACGGATCAATTTCTTTAGCGTGTTCGTGTCCTTCTTACTTGTCTTATCAATGGCAACAAACAATATAAAATTATCAATTTCTCCATCTCTTCTGACAACATGTTCACGGAATGAAAAAATTATTTCTTGCGTGTTGTGGAGAGCTTTTTTCTAGTACGGAGTTTCTGAAGGATGGGGACAACTATTATATGCAGAATGCAACACCAATAGCACATCATGAAGGTATCGAGCATGTTCCTTTCTTCTTTCTTCTCAGGGTCCATGTTTCGACTCTGCACATAACTATGAAGAAAACTCACTGCTTTGAGACAACGCACGCACTTTTACGTTTTCTGAAATAGCGCGTTTTATTCATTAATCCATAGTCCATTGTTGACTTGGTCACACTAATTCTCCTTCTATAACATGTATATAATTTAAATACTAGTAACTTTTATTCGTAATCAGAACAGTGGTTAAACCTTGCTTTACTACACTGTAAATAAATGTTCTAGAATTCACAAGCCTGTATCGTTGTAAGATAACTGGAAAGTTATGTAGATTGATAAAATATGTAAAATTTATCTATACAAAATCTTCTGAGATATAATCACATTATTAATGAAGAGGTACTAAGATGTATAAATCAGTCAAGATAACTAATAACAGGCATTAAATTAAAATAAAATATGCATAGATATATAATCTCTTACAAATCAACGGGCAAGGGAAGTTAAAAGGCTGCAAAAGTGTCGGTAGGAAGAAATTGGCTGTGTAACCTCAAAAAGTAGCTCAATAATCAAAATGCTGGTGGTCTTTCATATACGTACATTGTACTGTACTAGAACATGGTCGCCAACTTTCAATAGAAGACGACATACGAAGAAGGATATACTTTGAAAATATCTAATCGTGAAATCTATTTGATGATTGAACACCACTATAAGTAGTGATGTAAAAAAATCAGAATTTACAATCACGAAGGAGTGGCAAGCTAACGTGACTTAATAATGAACGATGGTTAATAAATTCGGAAATAAAAGAAGCAAATCTAGAATGGTTGAAATATTAATATTTAAAAATATGCTATTTAAACATGTTTAACTCGAACCTGTTTACGGACTTCCATACCTTTTCAAAAGCTATTTCCTATTTTTACCCATTCCACGGATGACGCGAACCCCACCTTGACACAGGGCAGTTCTATCGTGTGATAAAAATGTTGAATAAATGTTACAAAAGTAATAACAGCACTTTAGTGCATTGTTTGACTGAACTATTTGGAGGGGTGGCTTTATTGAAAGAATGAGACAAGCCCGAGGGTGGTAAAAAATTCCTGAACGTTTTAACAATTCAAATAAGTAAATATAGGTACCTCACAAAAAAATTGTACTAAAAACGATCTTCGCGATACAAGTAATAAAAGCCAAAATGTACAAAAATCCATGTATATTGCTGCTATAATGTTACGTTGGTATGCTGTAAAAAATGTGTGCTTTTGATATCGTGCCTATGTAAATGAAAAAAATGAATGGGGTAGTCCTTACCAAGCTATTGTCCCAATAAGAACCAGACTTGAATTTTGTATGACTTTGTTCTAGTTTTTTTTACGTGTACCTTACTGTTCCTTTATTACACACCATTTCTACAAGTGAATCGCTTTATCTGCGTCAGTTCTTCTTATCTTTGAATTTTTATTCCACTCTAATGTATTAATATTCATTTTTTTATTTGGAGGCACGTTCACTACAGCATGTCTCAAAAGGCAGTGTTTTTCTAAAACAGCTTTTCGTATTATCTAAATTAAGGATCTGACACCACTCAAATTTATGAATATTAATAAACATAATAATTAAAACTTATTTTGTCAATTAGTGCTACGTAGTTGATGGCATGGATAATTGGGAATGAAAACATAGGTATCGAGTAATATATTATTATATTAATAGAAAATTTTAACAAAAAAATGTGTGGATGGCATTTGTCAATGTCTATCGTATCAATATTTTTGAATAATAATTACATGTATGAATACAGAGAGACTAGAATATAATATATATATAGAATATTATAAAAGTAACTCCTATCTTTCCAAAATAAATATCAGGACAATACTTATTATTTTTACCACTTTTATATGAAAGAACTATGTTCTCGTTGATGGAAGGCTCGCCATGCATCTCTGTCCAGGACACCATCCTTCGATTTGTCTCTAATGGACCTCTTCTCATTTTATACATACTCACGCACCACATCTTAAATGCTTTCAACTATTTCTCTCTTTCTGGTTAATCGTCCAGGTTTCACATTAGAAAAGTGCTAGGCTCCAGATATAGGTTTTGATTTCTTTTGTCTTGTGATAGTTTTGTACAATTATTAACTATGTTAATCCATAAAAATGTGATACATAAGGTTTTTCTCCAATAACATCGATAATATCGATATAAAAAATACATGTATGTGTATAATTTTGATAAAATAAATTTTTTTAGCGATGTGGTTACACATCAAATCATATTTCAATGATTTTCTTCAAACAATTCCCCTTTAATAACGATATCCCAAATGTGAATAATGGGAATTATCGAAATAAGAAACCATCAAAGAAAGTGTTGCTTGCTATGTAAAATGTAACCTATTAAAATAGATCCGTCATATAATACATTGATTGTCCAGGAGGAAATGGTACATTATTTATATAGGAAAGAGCATTGTATGTTTTAAGGCCTATATTCTTGCCTTTGGAGAATTCGAAAGTTCATGATCGATATGCCATAAGTGTGACATAAGTGCTGACACCACTTATGTTATGAGTAAAACATAGTACTCCGTCTTCGTAATGGTCAAGTATTATATATATATATATATTTACACATATCCTTCACAATATAATGCATAAATAACTTTTAACAACATATTATATTAAATATTTCATTTCTTTCTTACAGATTTCATTTGACATCTCTAATTGAAGTATTCAGAGGAAGTCAGGTATGTAAAACAATTTATTGACATATTTTTTCAAATTATCTTGCATACTAACTAACTAACTTACCATCATGTTGTTTTTTCCGCTAGGGTAGGCAGAGACAATAGAGCGCCCACTTTTTTGTATGGACATATAATTCTCGCCTCTTCTCATACAAGCTCGTCGATTGTTGATGCTTCTGACAGAACCATCTTCCAGTATCTGGTTTACCCGATTACGTTAAGTCTTCCACGAACGTTCACTATTTCTGGTGCCATCAACACTTACGTCTTATATCTCTCTTACTATTCTCTCCTCATTCATCTGTTCCATACAAGCAAACTACCTAAGCGATCACTTTTTATTTATCATAGCCTTACATTTCTAATCTTCTTAATTATTCTAATTTCTTAACTATTTACTCTGTTATAAATAGATCTGGCACATGCACGCATCAGATCTCATTTCCACTGCATTCAGTCTATTTTCGTTTCTCCTCTGTCAGCTCCTTTCTTTGTTAACTTATATATTATATTTAAAGGATTTAAAAATGTACTTTTTGTCATTATATAATAATATCTAGCAGTAGCTCGAAAGTTTGAAGATTTAATATATTATGTAAGGGTTATTATCAAAATACCTCAATATATATATATTGAAGTTTATCATTCAGTAAAAGAGTTTTACAACAAATGTATATTAATAACTTATTTAAATTTTAAATATTTGCAAAATTATTTTGTGGCAACATATTATATAAATGATAAGAAAAAACACTTTGTTTTAAACCACTATTTATTGATACATAAACATGTTTCGATACCTATCTGGTATGTTCTTCAGGAAACAATGTATACTAAAATTAAAAATACAAGCATTATAAATAACAAAATTTTATTTGCATATAGTCACCTACTAAATTAGTTTTACAGTAGTTCTTAATTATTACCCACCACTCATACTTTTATAGTTGTGTTTTTATCTATTATTACGTTATATTTGGTACTTACCGCGCACGAGATAGGTTGGGAATTAGCATTCACCAATTGGCAACACTGGTCGTGTAAGGAAAAAAATTCTGGCTACCGCTTTTTTTCTGTTGAGAGGTCTTGACGTGCACGGGCGTTAGTCCGATGTAAAAACAACGAAGATGTGACTTCGTATAAGTGAAGAAGAGATGGAGGTATCTCTTCTTCTTCTTAGTTATTTTTTTGTTATCTTCTTCTTAAACTACTTCTTCTGACATGACGGGAAAGTGGTCATGCCACGACAATAGAACGACGACGACGACCACGACGAAGGATTTCTCCTGAAGAATGAAGGAAGGGGTACGGTTTGATCTCTGCCATAATTAATAATAATAATAATTTTAACGACCGAAGATGATGCAAGAAATTTATGGCGAGCTAAAATGCAAGATGATGACCCACCTGACGTTCTGGCCAGTCAGATACAAGTAATTGCGGGTACCTCGGACATGAAAATCTGGATGAAGACTGTGGATCTCTGTGCAATGGATATTTACTTCGCGTGTAATGGTTGAAAAATAATTTTTGATGTAATTGATAATATTGAGAGTATTGTAGTCTTATTTTTTTCTTTTCATTTTGAAATTTAAAATTGATAACTTTCTGCTCGTGTTGAAACAATTTGTATGATTTTATTGCTACATTTAACCTGAAAAACTGGTCAGGTGATACATTTGTGTAATGCTATTTCTTAGGTAAAGATTTTCACATTTCAAAGAGTCAAGTGTTTTTATCACACTATTACTTGTACAATAATCTGTTGGTATTCAAATGGTAATAACATTTTATTATTTTTATTGAGGCAAAAAAAATGCCAATCTAATCTTTTCGTCTAGTAATTATTCATGTTTTTTTGTATTAAATTAGGTGATAAAATTTATAATAATCTTTTATTTTTCCCTGAGTATGATGGCTGAAGTGATAGGCAAGACATTATGGTAAATTCTGTAACCAAAGACCCATGCCCATCATGTGAACCTCTGAGCAAGCCGGTGGTGTGAAAGCATGGCGTCCTATCTTGACGATTACCAGTCACGTATAGGCGACCACGTCACACTATGCTTTTGTTTCCAGTAGAAGACACCATAGGTATCGAAACACGTTGATGTATCAATAAACAGTGGTTTTAAACAAAGTATTTTTCTTATTATTTATTTCGGTTAATGATTGGTTGTATAATACGACACCTCTATATTAAATTTCACTCACGATCATTTGCTACAGAGCATCCGGATCCAACGCTGACTGTACAAACATTCTTCAATCGTTCGTCTCCAACCAAACTTCTTCAGTTCGAAACCTGCAATCTATCTGCATCATTCTTCACTGTATCCGCCCAACCCATTCTTGAGCAGCCTCGTGATCAAGTTCCGGCCGGAATTCTCTCAAAAACCTTTTGAAGAGTCCCAGAGTTCTCGCTTCTCACAATGGCTCAGTTCACGTTAGTCTCCTCGATTATGTAACTGTCATTATTTTAGGCTGTTTGAAATTTTTAAAAAGCTCTGATCGTGAACTAAAAGCGTATTAAAATATGTTATGGAATTAATTTTCGTTAAAAATAATGACTACAAATAATTAAAATTTAATCTTGCACTTTAAACCTATTTAAAACTACGACACTACGTGTGACTGAAACTGACCAATTTTGAGGTGATAATGATATATGTTTTATTAAATAAACAAATTCATTAAAAAATATACAAGCACGCATAAATAATTGTTGACAAAATGTTAATCGAACGATAATTTTTTCTGACGTCATAAAAGCATGTCACGCAAAATTGTTGAGTTCAGTTGACTCAGCTCAACACAAAAACTGTGTTTTGTAGCGAATTTAGAAAATATTACAAACATATTTTTGATTTTAATATAAATAGTTTATTTGAATGAATTATTTAATACTTTTAAAATTAGCAATATTAACTTTGGGGTTAAAATTCATATTTTTATTTATTATATTTGTTTTATATTGTGCTGCATTTTATATTGGTAAAACAGCTAGAAATTTTAATATAAGAGTAAGGGAGTATTTGAGATGTTTGAACAATAGTGGGTTTTCAGAATTTTCTAATCATTTGTTAGAAAATGGTCATGGTTTTGTTAAAAAATTGGGATTATCAATTTTGTATATAAACAGTGTTGGTCACAAATTAAATAATTTGGAATCGTTGGAGATAAATAAAGCATGTAAAACTAATCAAAAAATTATAAACAACCAACTAAATTTAACTACGAGTCCCATTCTAAATTTTTTTCCTAAAGTAAATTTGTATTAAGTAACAATTTGAGTTAGGAACTAAATTTATTTTTTAAATAATTGTTTTTTTTAAAATAGATTCTAGTATAGAAACAATAATATATGTTTTTAGTTAGTTATGACATCCTGAAGAAGAAAATGGTATTTTTAGAAACCGGTAGATGTATTTAAACTCAATTTAGTGGTTAATAAAACAAAGATAATAAATAAAAATATGATTTATTTAATCACCAGCTTTAAAATCACCAGCTGTGAATCAATCACAGATTCTTAGAGCAGATCGTTCCTTCTTCTAGACAATGCTAAATAACTATAAAATCAAAGAATAACAGCCGTTTATTACTCGTAGTTAAAATGTGTAAACACATGTATACTGTCTAAATCATAAAAAATTAAACCAGTCAAAAGAATTGTATGCCTAAGCACCTTGCAATAACAATGGAAAGAAATTTAAAAAATCCGTGGATGCGCAGGGATTATAATTTGTCCTGAAAATCAAAACAAAATCAACAATTTGCACAGATTTATCAAACGACAAGTTAAATAAATATACAACGGGACTGGAACACAACTCAAATAATTCCTAAGCAAGCCTATGTTAGAAATAAGCCAAAATTAATTAATTTGTAATTAAAATTCTTGTCTGTTAAGTTTAAAAATAAAAGAAATGTAATTCCAGTTTAATAAAAAGTTAGTTTCTCCATTCTGTGCTGGTTTTCATTTAATTTATTATCGCGACGCAAATATTTTTATGGATAATATAAAATGCTGATTGTTTTCATAACTAAAGTTAAATACGGGGGAGATAATGATGTGGTCGCCTGGGATTGTTCTTTTTGCTTAACCGTTGATTTTCAGCATCATAGTCAATGGTGCAATATGCACGGTGTAGGCTCTGGCCTCTTCAAGTAAGCTTCATCCCTCAAATGTACCCTCCACTGTTCTTTTCTAGTTCACAAACCGACTGCATGAGTGTCCTGGGTAATACCATTCAACCACTGCAGCTTGGTACTTTCAGCACTCATTCGGCCAGTAGATTTTGCATCAAATACTTTTTCGCTTGTTGTTTTGATTGTATTCGTTGATCGTGATCAACCTACCTTAGCCATGCTATATTGATAACTTGTAGTTGTAGCATATACGTACACACCCTGTTTTCATTTTTGGCACAAAATATTCTTCTTAAAATCGTTCATCCAAATACCAGCAGTGAATTTTCACAATTCTTACCCAGCAATCAAAACCAGAAATCTGTATTTGTAAATCTGAATTTTAGTGTTCTGGGTGAAGTTTTCACATGCTTTTGGATGTCAAACTAATATTAATTGGCTACCTGTATCCTTTTTATAATTTCTGTGCTTATGTCGTTATTAGAAATGACAATCTTCATTTCTAGAAATATAAAATTACTTGTTTTTTAAAACTATCGATTATTGTTAAGTTACTTTAGTTGAATTAATTTGTGTTCACAACCAATCAAAAAAACTCAGAATATCATAAATATGTCAAACTATTTAATAAAATAAATTCCACATAAAATAATGGCAAAATTTTAATTTTCGATTGGCTCATTGAGTACACGAATATACAATATACATTAGCCACTCACTAGAAACTCTTTACTGTGAAAAAAATATTGACATGTCTAACATTATATTTTGACGCAGGTAGACCCCGATTCAAATTTTGATGAACTCTGTTTCTCTGGTGGATACAAAGTGTTCACAAGGGATGAACTAAAATTAAATTAGTATATTGATTTAAATTAATATTAATAATTTTATAAAAAATTAACATAGCGGTAATTTTATTACAAATATAACTAAATTAAGTCAGATGCATGACAAAAATATAAAAAATATTTTTATACAGTTAGCGATAATAATTTTTAAAGAGAACAAATTCTTGTTGTGAAGATGTAATTTTTCATTGTAGTTTTATTTAATCTGTATATCTTTACAATTGATACATTTCATTTGTATCAGTAATAATAATGACAGCTTAAAAATAAAACACAAGAAATCTATAACATACCTACAAGCTACGAAATTTATTTATTTTTTTAACTTTATTTAGAACCTTTGAGAACCATTTAAAATTTCACAAAGCTTCTAGAAACTCTTCCAAAACTTTAAATTGTCTCAGTTTCTAAAACCCTTTACCTCTCTTCCAAGTTCAACCATGATAATGGGCTCTGTACCTTTTACTGTACCATTAGAATATTTCATCTTGCCAGACATTGAATTGTTCTTGTGCTAGTCTTTATTATAATTATGAATATTTATAACGAGAACGTGAACTTGAATCAGGTAAATCAGATACTGGAAGTCATGTTAGAAGCCTTAAAAATCAATGAACTTGCATGGTAAGTTGTATAAATATGGATGAGTACAGAACATAATGTCAGGACAGAAGAGTGTGGCGCACTACCCTCTCTGACTACTCCCGCGGGGAAACGATGATGGTAAGTTAGTTAATTAATATTTAAGATAAATAATATTTGTTAAAAACACCCTGTGAATATGGCATTGTGTTTAAATATAGCATTACACGTAATTTATAATGGTACGAATATGGGTCTACTAAACAGAATTTTTAATATTTTTCTCCTTTACCGGGGAAGTTTAATTTTTTTTTATACGATTGGTATGACGAAGCGAGATTTTAAAAATTTGGCTTTTGCAAGCAATGGAAGCAAACAAATCAAAACAAAAGACAATTTGAATTTGCGAGCGGCGACATTTTGTTTTCTGCACCAAACGAAAGGAGATTTATCATTGCCCACTGATCTTTATTTGTTCTATTCTCTTTTACTCTTTCCCTTCAAACACCGCACGGCTTCCGAAGAGGAGATTACTTTGGTAAAGACCGCGTCATTGCTAGCGTGTACGGCTCAAGCGCAAATGTTCGTAACATTGTTTTTTTTTTCAAAGACACTATTACATTATGTTTCAATTGTTAGTTTACTGTATTGTTCCGCCATTATTACTTTCCGATTCTGCGGAACTCAAAGCGCACAAGAATATACATATGTTTTAATAATTGTTGAGGCAAAACACATTATCTTAAATACCAACATTAAGAATTCATCACATGGTTTTTTTTACGCGTAATTTTGTTCTATCCTTAAAAATGCTACACATCATTATCTAGTAAACTGAATTAGTATAATCAAACACTATTCTTCTTTATTCAAGTTAACGAGATAAACAAAAAGCACTTCACATATTTCAGACACGTATGTATATTGTATGACTCCTATAAAATGCTCCGAAATTTTGTTTTATACGCGTTATTTCGTATAAGTTCTGGGAGAGCCTTCGATAAAATATATTATAGTTAAAATATAAACATATTTGACTGTATATTTTTTATAAGTATTCATAGATGTCTTCGAAATCTTTTTGAAATAAAAGTGAAAATAAAACACTGTCATAAATTGAGAGTAAAAAAGTGGTACAAAAACTTTCTAATGAACTATTTTTAAAGCAGTTTTAGTGACAAAATTTTACTTCAGGAAACTATGAAAAAACAATCAAACTTTAAAAATATATGTATTTAAATAAAAACATATTTTACTGTGAAGTTGCATTTTCAAAACGTAGTTCTGTGATTTAAAAAAAATTGATCAAATCTACCTATCGAAAAATATTTGGTTACCAAAGAATATAATTTGTTCATAATACGTTTAGGATACGAACTCGCAACTTTTTCCATCCGGGAAAATTAGTTTATTATACCGTTTCACCACGTTAACTATTAATGTTTCAGAAAAATTGGTGTCTTTATTATATTTCAAATTATACTTTTAAAATCAGCAATGTTATCTTTGTGATTAAGATTCATATTTTTATTTATTATCTTTGTTTTATTTTAGAAATTTTAATATAATAGTAAGGGAGTATTTGAGATGTTTGAACAATAGTGGGTTTTCAGAATTTTCTAATCATTTGTTAGAAAATGGTCATGGTTTTGATAAAAAATTGGGATTATCAATTTTGCATATAAACAGTGTTGGTCACAAATTAAATAATTTGTAATCGTTGGAGATAAATAAAGCGTGTAAAACTAATCAAAAAATTATAAACAACCAACTAAATTTAACTACGAGTCACATTCTAAAAATTTTTCCTAAAAATTATTCGAGTAAATTTGTATTAAGTAATGATTTGAGTTAGGTACTAAAAAAACAAATTTTTAAAAATAGATTTTTTAAAAATAGATTCTGTCAAAGAAACAATATACGTTTTAGTTAGTTATGACATCCTGAAGAAGAAAATGGTATTTTTCGAAACCGGTAGATATATTTAAACTCATTTTAGTGGTTAATAAAACAAAAATAATAAATAAAAATATATTTCAAATTGTTCACTAATTTGTCTTAAAAATATTTTCAATCAATATACAAAATGGGAAATCGCAAACAAGTTTCATTTAGTTCTAAGTACACAGTCATTTAATTAATTGTTTTTCTATTTAGCTAGTTTTACTTTTATACTATGTATTATAGCGTTAAATCCTGGTCCTCGGTTTTCTATTGATAGTATTAGATCATGTCACTCTAGTAAGACAGATCACCGGGCATACCACCAACATAAAACTCAGGGCTACTAATCGAAGGATATAAAACACGCGCAAATACATAGTACAGCACGTTTAACTTAGTTTGAAAACACATAAAACGTTGATGTGCCATGTATTTCGACTGCGGATTTCTATTTTATTTATATAAATACATTTTATAAAGTTAATAAACATATATTATCTTAAATATGAATTAAATATATTAATTATAAAGATATACATATAAAATCAATATTATCGAAAAATATTGTTGTTGCGCCACCGGGATTCGAACCTGGATCTCTTCCCTAACCGGGGGAAGTGCTTTATCCAACTAAGCTACAGCGACATTATTTTTAGCGACAATTTTTCGACCTTATATGTTACCTTTTTGATATCAATACATTTAATCGTTCCATCATTTGACAGAGCCATCTACCTTATTTTTACAGAATCTCAAATACCTTTGAATTGATAATTGAATTGATAAAAATGAATTGATAATTCTAGCGTCTACTATCAGATTCACTCATAGGTATTTGAGATTCTGTAAAATTAAGGTAGATGGCTCTGTCAAATGATGGAACGATTAAATGTATTGATATCAAAAAGGTAACATATAAGGTCGAATAATTGTCGCTAAAAATAATGTCGCTGTAGCTTAGTTGGATAAAGCACCTCCCCCGGTTAGGGAAGAGATCCAGGTTCGAATCCCGGTGGCGCAACAACAATATTTTTCGATAAAATTGATTTTATGTGTATATCTTTATAATTAATATATTTAATTCATATTTAAAATATCACAGACCTATGTTCTGAATAATTACAACTTCACAATAAGAATGTGTTCTCCTAAAAAAATATATATATATATATATATATATATTATCTTAAATTGCAGTAATTGTTAGAGATATTCATTGAAAATAATTCTACCAATATATTTGAATACCCCGAAGAAAATTACTGAAAATTATTAAGAAATTACATTGGCGTATGTTTTGCATGTATTAAATTTTTTTTTTTTTTTTAATAAAATGAAAAAATCCATTTCAAGATAAGTATTTAATCGAATGTGATTTGGAAAGTATAAAAAAATGATTGAATTATAAAAATATTCCGTCTTACATCTATTTATAAATGTTTACGGAAATCACACCCATAAAAAAAGAAAATTGAAACATTTCGGTTTCAGAACACTTCCGGCTATTTATCGAGTTACCTGTCGATGTTTTCGACATGGCGGCATTGTGTTATAGAAGATAGAAAGTATAGAAAAATTTTCAGCGTAATGAAATACGCAGCAGAAACACTGTTTTCTTGCAATTTTAATGATTTTCAAAAGAATACCTCTTCAAATTTATTTTTAATCTTATTATTAATAATAAACTTAGTCGTGAACACCGTGTGTTCATAATATGGATTGTTTTGAAATTTTCTTCTCTGAAAATAAAATTTCTTTATGAATTTATTTCTATTACGATGTGTTGTTATTGTCACAATTAGTTGTTTTATAAAAGTTCTGGTTGGTCTTTGAAAATTATGATTTTTACGTGTGCATAGGAAATTAAAAATCCATAAGTCCATCCATTATTTTGTTTTATGTGATGATATTTCAGTCCGATATCAACCTTTATAGTAGGCAATATTAAGGAGTTTAATCTTTATCCAGGAAATCAACTAAATTAGTTCATATATTCCACTTAAAGCTAGTTTAAAAAAAAAGTATATTATGTATTTAACACATTAACACAAATTATTTAAATACAAAAACATTGGAAATATTGGAATTACATTTCCTCATATAAAAGTCTCTGACCAGTGGGTTTTCGTAATTTTTATTTTTATCAAATCATTAGTATCTGCAAACAAACTAATGTACCAAACATGATGTTTCAATCGACTGTACATATAATGGTGCGTGCAGTCAGTACATTAAAACAAGCTGTACGTAACTATATGTTTCGTAATATGAAGCAAAATTAAATATTTATTTGACAGAATATTATGATATATTAAAATCAAAATTAAATAACAATAAAAATGATAAGAATATTACAAGATACATTTTTTCCGAATTATTTCGCTGCAATTCTAATAGTTAAGTACAACTTATTTCAATGTATTGATTGTATATCCGCTGATAATGAACTACCAAAAAACATACATCAATGCTAACCGAACAAAGAAAGCGTCAGAATAAAAAGAGAGAAAAGGAAAAATGTATATTGTAATCCTAGTTTGAGGAAGAATGAGTCAAAACTAGATGAAAAACTGCCTGAAAGAATGTTAACTTAAAAAAACAAGGTGTTGTTGTTACTGTGGTGCTAATAACGAAATTCCACAGGGACAATGATATTAGCGCAGAGATACAAAGGGTTTATTTTATGGTATTAAGAACAGATAGTCCAGTTGATAACGTATTGCCTATAGTGTACCAGTATATATTTAGTAAAATACCAACCGCCCAGACAGACGCCTTAAAATAATAAACTTTTATAATGTAATTCTGAATCTTTACACCTTCAGTACATTTTAGAGTTGAGTTTGAAGAGGTTTGATGATTGTGTTGTATCAGAAAGTTTAGACTGTGAGAGTAAAGACTGCCTCAAAAGTCAACTTTACACTCTTGCTCGTGTATGTCGGGTGAGGTTGTACAGTTCGAACTGACACGTGTACTTACTATTTACACTGAATTTATTGAAGCAAAGTTATAAGAATATACTGGAAGGGAACGCGACTGTCGGTTTTGGCATCGGAAAGAGAGTGAGCGATCTGGCCGGTGGCGCTGCGTTCTGCCCTGCGCGTTGCAGCGTCTTGCTGATATGACTTTTGGCTTGATATCACTGGGTAAGTACAAGGCACGCTCAGCAGCTCTGCAGGTGCTCGGAATCGCTCACCACATCTAAAATATTAATTATTTTTAACTGTTAATAAAATTTTCCAAGGATTTATTTATTTATTTTGAAATCTTGGAATCGTTGAAAATGATTTACTAGTATTTAATCCTGTTTGAGTAAGGTTGCTATGGCGCGTTAACTCGCTCATGGTATTTACAAGATAACCATAAAGTATAAACCAAATATATTTAATTAATGTGCAATAGTTATGCGATAACCCTTGAATGGTTAACGATGGTTGGTAAATGTAATATTCATATTTAGAGTTAGCGAGTGGCGAGTAAACAGCGCTATACGAGAACATAAGCCTCCAATCATTAAATTACACTTAACACTTGACGTGTTTGTGGTCTAGTGGTTACGATACTCATCTAGTGATCTAGTGATCGGGGATTTAAGCCCCGTTCCAAGAGGTCATCAAGTTAGTCCTATTTTCATAGCACAAGCGTTTAGCTTAGTTTGAAAATATTAAGAATATTGATGAATACTAAAGAATACAAAAAATCCAAGAATACAAAGCTATAATATAAAACTCATATTATTTCACTGCTTGCATGGCGCAATTAATTTGTGTTATTTTTTAAACGCGGTGCTCGGGAGTTTCCCGAAAATATTTTATCTTCGTAAGATCAGACTTTTCTGTGGATGAACAAAAACCTTATTCCTGCGTTGAAAAATTCAGATGATTAACATTAATTAATTATTTTAACTCCGTTTTCACAACACGGAAAGCTTTTCACTTTAATGGACATTTTCACTCATATTATTATTTTTTTAATTACACTCCATCTCGCGGCTCTGCCGGAGTTACGCGAATTGTAAAAGCTTGTGAAAATTATTCAGCATGTTGATCTTTTGCTTTTCAGAATGTCCAAATTTAAATGAAGAAATCCATCTTCTTGGACAACTACAACACATTTTTTGAAAGCTTACATTTACGCAATTTTGACAAACTAATTTATCAAGAATAAATGTACTTTGTTTAATTCCAAGAAACTTACAAAAAGCAAATGTTTGCGGTACGTTGAAGAAATAATCTGACAAATAAAAATAATTTGAACACGGTAAACATTTAAAATAATTTTTTACTCTTTGTATTTCTGAATTCATTCTTTTGCAGACAGGGTGGATCTATTCGGTAGCGTTAAAGTTTTTTAGCTATCTGAATTTACTAACCTAAAAGAAATACTCTATAGATTGAAAAAATTTTCAAATAAATATTTAAGCTCATAATTTGGAATCGACAAAGAATGGGGGTTCGAATTCCATTTGTGGTCATCCAAGTTCACAAGAGCTCAAAAATATTAATATTTACAAAAACATTATAAAATATTGCCGCATTAGTATTGAAACTGTTTTACGTAACCGTACATAATTATTAGAGTTACGAATGCAAGAAACTGCGGTTGCGATGTTGCGCATGCGAAATGGTTTCCTCCATATGTTGACTCACCACATACAACGTTAGAGACATTCACATAGTGTGGCCATCTTGTAGGGTTGTGAGTGGTTGAAATGTATAAGACAATTGATCAGCCAGCCAACTGTGAGATACGGTCCGTGATTCATTTCTTGAATGCACGAAATATTAAACCAGTTGACATTCATCGCCTAGTGTGTCCATTTGATTTGGCGCTAAGTGATTTCCATTTTTTCTATTTCCATTTGAAGTGGTTCCTTGGTGGCAAGCACTCTGATGATTGATGATGAACTCAAAGACGGAGTACAGATATGGTTATCATTCCAAGCGGCGTCGTCCTATGATGAAAGTATACCAACATTGGTGGCCCTTAATGATAAGTGCCTTAATAATGGCGGCGAGTATGTTGAGAAGTAGTTTAAGGTGTATAGCGTCCGATGAAAGTAAAGTGTTTTAAAATTGATGTTACGTTTCTTTAAAAACAAATTCCTGCAGGTACTTACTTATAAACACGCTTCATATATGCAATAGAAAATGTAGCAAAAGGCATTTATTTTTTGTTAATTGATATCATTACAAAAATGACTATTTAAATAGGAATAAACTCAACATCTACATTTTCTTAATTATATTTCCAAATCTTCCTACTGGATATTACCTGTATTTTTAACCTGAAAAATAGGTTTTATGGCAGCGACCAACTAAAGCTATTGGCTTTATTGGAAAGATAATTTGATGCCATTAGTGTTTAAATATGATTTTGCGCATATGTAGCTCGTATAAAGCGCAATCTGGAAGTCCAATTTTCGACCACTTTTTGGAGCAGCTATAGCGCTCACCATTGAACGTAAAATTTTGACCGGCATCATTTTTGAAGCAACAACAGTTTCTTCGATGCGAACTGTACGACATCTTTGCGGATGCGTATTATCAATTATAGTATGCGTGGTGCGAAAATGAGCCATGGTTATTCGAATTACATGCTCGGATGGACGATTATATCGATCGTAAAATTGGCGTACGCACGGTAAATTTCGCGTACTGAATCAGGATTTATAAAATAAATTTACACAATTTGCAAGCATTATTTTGGCGTAAGTCTATTCATGGTAAAATGGCAAACCAAACTGAGCACAAATCAGCTATCAGCTGTCAAATTGGCTGTCGCTGTAAAAAGTGTTGTTAATTCTAAAAACAATCCTCTAAATAAAACATTTTTATATTTTAATTTTGTCATTATATTTAACGTCTTTTTTATCCAATGATTTCTTACCTACTTCAGAACTTAATTAAGCAAACATTATTTTTATTTATTTTGTAAATTAAATAAAATTAATTTAGTTCAATATTGAACTACCTAATATTAATTTTCATTGTTATTTTCAAGATGTATCTTGAACGATTCTAATCTATTTCACTCTTTCTAGAATACTATACTAATACTATAAGAAAATTATAACATTTTTGCTAAATAGTTTACTAAAAATAATATTTTTTATATAGTTGTTTTATATACTTGCAGAAATTATGATATGAGAATTTAAGATATCTAAATAGCAATAACTATTCTGAATTTTCCAATCAACTTTTGAAAACAAACCATTATTTTGACATTAATGGTTTGGCTATGGGTTTACAGTTAAATAAATATAAATTTAGTAATATATATAAATTTATAAATAAGAAGTATTAATAGTAAATTAAACATTATAAATAACCGAATTCCTTCTGAAAATAGTTTCCTTTTAAATTTATTTTCACAGTGGTTCCTAACAAGTTACTCATCACTTATTTTTATTGTTTTATTTTATGTCTATGCTTGTGTTTTTAATTTTAGTATAGAACTTCTATCCTGATGAAGGGATCATTGGTATTGAAACGTGTTGATAAACCAATATGCAATGGTTTAAACAGTGTTTTTCCTTCTTATGTATTATATAAAAATAATTATTAATAATTTTGACATAAAAGATGACGTCATATTATCATTTTTTAATAAATACATTTTGTTGCCCAAAATTAATAAACTTTGGGTATTCTGTCATCAAAGTGTTAATGATCTGAAAACCAAATTACTAATTTTACTTGTTAAAATAAAATCAATCTGGCTAATGGGTTTTAATTCTGAAATAGCAATAAAGTAACCCTTCTTATAAAACACACGTTGCTTTAATTTAAGGTTTCCTTTGCGCAGACGGTTCGTTTGGTATTCCGCTCGCGGTTCGGCGACATTTTTCCGCTGGCTTTGTATTAGGGTAGAGTACATTAGGTATGGAAAAGCTGGAGGGAAAGGTAATGTTAAATGCACTTTAATAGTTTTTCTTCTGCCATCACTTCCAACCTTTGTATAGAGGGCATACAACAAAACGAGCGAACAATACCACAAAATATATTATTGCTTTGAAAAAAATATTTTTATAATTGTTTCAAGGTTTGATGATTTCCATATCTTATTTGTGTCATAATTGATGTAAATGGTGACCCTCCTCTAACCCAGGACCGTTTTAAGAGTATAAATAAAAATAAAATTGGTTTCGCAATCCATGGTACACGCAAAGTGCGACGCCAACATCACATCTCCGAGGCATTATTTTAGATGATGATATTCTAACTAATAATGTGAAGATGTTATTACAAAATATAATTTAATACGAAATACGAGTAATCCGTATAAATAGCTCCATTTTTTTTAAATTAGCTTATTTACAGAAAACAGTACTCTTTTAATTAATTAAATTTAAAATTTAACAATAAACTGACTTAAACAGAATATAATATTTTTGCTTAGTAATGTTTGTTAAAGTGCATGTTAGTTCTTAAATTTGATCAATATAAGTATAATAATTCATACAAATGTATTTCAGATTAGGTATGTTAAATAATTATTTATAATCTTTTATGTTTATTTCAAAACCTACATAAGAAATCAGATCATTGGTATTTGAGGATTCATAAAATAGTCTAGTTCAGTATTATAGTGGTGTACAGTATTGCCCACAGATCAGAAAATGATTAGACATGAAATAAAGTGTACATATAGGAGAGGGGGTTTGGAACATTAGTTGTGGAACGAGACGAACGGAACGAAACATAAATCCGATAGTTTGACACATTTGTGCAACTATGAAAGTGGTTACTCTTTGAAAATTAAATTTTTTTGTAAACACGACGTATTTTTTACATTAATGCATATTATATTGTCAGCGCTTAAATTTTCGTTACAATCTAGAAAAAAAAAGTCACGGAGCTATTTGATTACATAAGTAGTACTAAAGTGATCACGTGGATGACACCAAACATAACATATTGGGACAAGGAATTTGCATTAGTTCATGTTTATATATTTGGTGGTCTATGGTGTTGTCCAAAGAGCAAAATGAATAATTATGTTGATTATGCTGAGATTTGAGAACCCACCAATGAAACCAATTAAATTTTTGGGCTAAGCATCTTAAGAAATTTGGGAAGAAAAAAAAAATATAAGTTTCATCTTCCAGGTCGGTTGTTTACGAATGAGTTCGTGATGTCTATGAACTCCCGCCCACTTTTCTCGGTATGCTGTAGATCCGAGGGCCGTCACCGGATAAGTGTCTGTTGCATTGTTTACTTGGTCGGTTCAACGGGTGTGGGATTTTCTTCTGAATTTCAGTCTTTCGACGTGGCCTGTCACAATAAGCCTCTCGCAAGATAAGATTCTGCCCTTAATGTTCAGTTTCTGTAGAATGGAGACATTCATGCGTCTTGTCCACGCAAAATTTATCTCCAGCACTACATCTAAATACAAATAAATTTAAATTGGAGCCTAAAATCATTCGTTGTGAAAATTTTAATTAGTTAAAATAATATTTATTTTTATACAACAAGATATGTATTTCTTCCTGTTTGTGTTATTTAAGTGTAAAAATAGATGAATACATTTTATAAGGTGGGTACCAGAATAAGGCAGTAAAAAAAATAAAGAAATCATTATTTTCACCAATGTTTTCCTATGAAATATAAATAATTATTCCTGATTAGCAAAATATTTTTCATTTAGATTACAGCATTACAAATAATTCCTTTTACAAAGCCCTTAATGATAATTGCCTCATTCGTTATAATTATTACACCACTTTTTTCATTTTAAACCATCCATTTATATTTATTTGATTAATTATTATTTTAGATGTAATTAATTTGAGTTTTGTTAACATTACCACCAAAAGCCTTAGTTTTCTGAATTTTTAATAATCAAAAAGATGAAATGTTTTAACTGCCCGCTAATAAATCTTCCCGGTTTCATTAAGAATATGAAAATGAAAACATTTTATAATATACGTAATATATTTTATTTAAAAAATCTTATTATATTTTTCTGCGTTATATAATCGGGGGATTAAAGAATGGAATGTAAAAATACGAAACTTTAGATAAAAATATATTTAATAATCCCATCGCAAATTGAGATACACGGTATTGGATTGTTGACATGGTCTACAAACCATAAATGTTTGGCAGATACTGTCGTATCGTTCAGACATGAGATCCTCATTCTAACTACTTGTTATTGGGTTTGCTATTAGCTAGACTTAAATATTATATAAATATTACGTATCTTACAATATCTCATAAGGTAACATTTAGTGGATTACATTTTTTGATCATGATCAGAAAACCCCAAAATCACCATCTGTTAAAATGTTTATTTAGTTTAATGTATTTTGTGAACACGAAATCTCCCGCAGTTCTTATTAAATTTCGATTAACCTTTTCTGAAAAAATTGACCTTGTAAATATTTCGGTTAGTTAAAAATCTAGTCCGATCTTATTTCAAAAAGGCAGATATTAAAAAAAATACATAATTTACAGGATGACTATAGCGTAATTGGTAAAACGGAGATAACTATATAGTTTTTCGATAGACAGATTTTATGCAAATATATTTAATAGTAAATTATTTAATTTGATTTAATTACATTAAAATAATAAAGTGAAATTCGCAAAATGTTTTAATTTACGGAAAAATAAACGATTAATATATTTTTCAATATTAGCAAAATTACTTTGTGGCCACATATTATGTAAATAATGAGACAAAACACTTTGTTTAAACCACTATTTATTGATAAATCAACACATTTCTATAACTATGGCATCTTCTTCAGGAAACAATGTATTCTAAAATTGAAAATACAAGCATAGTTTTGTTTTCTTTGTATTACTTACTTTATATATTTACTTTATACTTGTATTTTTAAATTTAGTTTCCTTTTTTCCTGAAGAAGATACCACAGGTATCTAAACATGTTGATTTTCAAAAAATTGAAACAATGTGTTTTGTTTGATCATTTAGATTTGAATAATGTTGAAGTCTACAACTAACAGTATCATGAGAACTGGAGACAGTCTCTATTTTGTGGCTCACTGAACGAGAATGCAAGAATCAAACTTTACCCCACTAAATATCAGTAGCTACCTAATGTAATCTTGAACACTGAACTAGAGCAGTATCAACCGATACCGTTTTCGTATACATAACTAGAGTAGCCAGAATATGTGATTTTATTATTATCGTCAATTATTAATATCTCATCTATATACGAGGGGCAAGTAAAAAATAAGGTTCCTACATTTTTTTCAGGTATAAGGTATTTTTTATTGCAATAAATAAGTAAACCATCTGAAAGCTTGTACTTTATTCTATTTTTCTACATAGTCTCCTGATTTTTCTATGCATTTTTCCTGACGAGTTATCCACTTCTGAAAACCCGCTTCGAAGAATTCCGCCGCTAGGCCGCCGATGAACTTGGTGACCGCTTCTTTCACCTCTTCATCTGTATTGAAGCGTTGTCCACCCAAGTGTTGCTTCAATTTCGGAAACAAGTGGAAGTCGCTGGGAGCAAGATCAGGGCTGTAGGGGGCATGGTCAAGCAATTTCCAGCCGAATTTGTCCAGTAGGGCGGTGGTCTGTCGAGAGACATGCGGGCGAGCGTTGTCGTGGTGCAGCCTAACGCCCTTGGTCAGCCTTCCTCTCCGGCGATTTTGGATGGCTCTTTTGAGTTTTGTCAATGTCTCGCAGTACCTGTCCGAATTGATGGTGGTCCCTTTAGGCATAAACTCGGTCAGCAAGACGCCTTTTCGGTCCCAAAACACCGTAGCCATCACTTTCCCTGCGGAAAGCGTCTGCTTAAACTTTTTCGGCCTAGGCGATTCAGGATGGCGCCATTGTTTGGACTGTTCTTTTGTTTCTGGAGTGACGTAGTGACACCACGTTTCATCTCCCGTAATAATGGAGTCCAAGAATTCTTCGGTATTCTCGGCGCATTCTCGAAGAAACCCCTCGGCACACTTGACACGATTGTCTTTGTGGGTTTCTGAAAGCATGTGTGGGACCCACCGCGCGCACACCTTGCGATAACCAAGTTTATCGGTCAAAATGTTGTCGATGGTTTTTTCACAAACCTCAGGAACCTGGACAGCAAGCTCCCGAAGCGTTACTCTCCGATCTTCGAGGAGAATGCGCTCAATCTTCGCCACGACTTCGTCCGACACCGATGGCCTCCCACTCCTTTGCTCGTCGTGGACGTCTGTGCGTCCTTCGGAGAACTCCCTGCACCATTTGCGGACGTGTTGGACGCTGATGCAAGCTGTGCCATAAACTTCTTCCAACTGTCGATGAATTTCAACAGGTTTAAGCTTCTTCGCGTTTAAAAATCGAATCACCGAACGGATTTCACACCTGGCGGTAACGGCGATGGCGGGTTCCATAGCGGATGGCTGTCAGGCCTTTACTGAGCGTCGCAGCGTTTGCTCCCGGTAGTGGGGATGTAGTTAAGGGACCAACAATCAAGGCGGTGTTGCCGGATTTCGCCTAGCATCTCGCGTGGCGAGTGTACAGCGTAAGGAACCTTATTTTTTACTTGGCCCTCGTATATAAAATAATTTTACTTATTTTGAAATCTGTCAGCATAAAATATGGGGATTTAAAATGTAGGTATTGAAACAAAATTTTAATTACTTTTTATGTATAAATATAATAAGAGAAAAATAAAGGTGGGTGAATGTACAATTAAATTTGTATAATAAAATCGTTTGAACTAAATAAAATATTTAGCGTAAAACATTTTATTTGCTTTTTCTTACATTTAATAGCAGCTTATATAATATAATAATTGGATAAAAAATATTGATATTAATAATTATTCATTCGTTTTTACTTCCCGAAGGACCGATATGTACTTAAATATGAACAGATTTACTGCGCAAGAGTTCTAATTTTGAAATACATGACTCTCAAAGTAAAAACTCTGTAGAAAGCTAGTTAGGCGCCCATTAGGTAGAGTCAGACTAAGTTTGCGCTTTAAAAAATCTATCCAGAAACGCATTTGGGGAAGGGGTGTGGCCTAATCCAGTGTGTCACCAATCAGCCCTCATTTTAATTAGTCACTTCTTGTTCTTCAAGGAGTTTGTGTGCTCTGTACGTTTCCGATTGATCTCATTATTGTCATATAGTGGCCTCAATCAGATTATACTCGGCTCGCAGTGCACCTCCACAAGTCCCTGTCCTAGTCCCTCACAGCTGCCTCCAGGATCTATCCAGTTACATGTGCTGCATCTAGGATAATCTCTTTTCACTCGTAATGTGACCGAGAAATTCGGAAAATCGTTTATTTACGCCTGTAGTAGGATAGGGCTTGCTGTAGGATTTGTTGCGGGGTTGAAGCATTATAAGCAATTGTGAAGCATAATAAAAAAATCGATTGATTTTAAAATACATTCACAGACAAATTGGTTATTTACCGTTATATTAGCTAGTATTAGCTTTAGTATTGCAATAAAATATTTAGATATTTTCAAGTAGTAACATATTGTTTTTAAATCTCATTGGATGACCTTTCCAGCATGTTTATAAAAAAAGGTTTGAAATATCGTATTTTTATTTAAAATCATATCTAGATTTTAAAAGCGTATCTATGTGTAGTCCTCAGACAAAAGCATTATTTGTTTTTAAGTAGATAGTTCAAATACGATTCAAACAAAAACGTATTATAACGTTCTCTGTTTCCGATTATTATCAAAAGTAAATTTACATCTAAAAAATATATTTCAATATTATTTCAACTTAAACAAGTGAAATGTTTCTCAAAAGTGGGTCTTTTTATATATTTGTTTGATAAAAATGTTAGATAAAAAAACTTCGTGTAATTATATAAATTAATTATTAAAAATTGCCCATTGTTATCATGTAATTTAATTATCGAATCATGTAGTAGCTACTCGATTACTGGAAGGTATTAATTAATTACTTTTATATTTAGTATTTTAATGATTTTACCTAAATTTCTATACTATTTTATCCATATTACTAAAGATATAAAAAATAATTTATTTTATTTGATCTGACATTTGAATAAATGTCTATATATTTAATAAAAATACAAAATAATTAAGATAATAATAATAAAGAGAAGACCGTTGATGGGAAACAATAATATACAAAATATAATAGGTGATATAAATTAAATTATTTTCAGGAAGAGTGATAATTTTTTTTATAAAAATTAACCATAGCGTATCGAATACACCGTTATAAAAACTAAACAATATTATTTAATTATTATAATAATAATTCTGTTATACAAAGAATTTATTTCTATTTTAAAGGCTTTGACAATTATACGAACATTTCTTCTTCCACGTACTACAGCGAAATTAGCAAAAATGACATTGGAAGACAAATTACTATGCGAGTGTTCTACAGATTGTTAATACGAATAATAGTCGCTATTTTCACATTTTATGACAGTTTCTAAAATAAATTACTAAGTGGAATTTTTCACAAATACTTTCTTCTGATATTGATGATGAATTTCTGATTGTTTATGAAGACGTCCTGCTAGATTTTAAGGACACATGGGGTCCACGGGTTAGCGCGTACGTATGAATTCGTCTAAAATATCCATCCAGCTTTCTGAACACAAGATTTGTAAAAAAACTTAAAGTATATTTTACATCCAAGTACCACCCGTCTACCTACGTAAGACAGTTACAACAAATCTTAGTTCAAGGGAAGATTTATTGGTGTTTTGAACGAGGTATTACCCGTCTTTCTTGGTACATTTTTGTTATTCAAGGGTACATTTCACAGCATCAGTGTTAATAATGAACTAGCTGAGTATGCTTTAAAATGCTTATTAAAGAATGTTCGATAGTTAACTTCAAAACAGATTAAAAGCTTCAGTTTCGAAGTTTTATTTAGATTAAGATAGAAAATTTCAATTTTATTTCTTTTGAAAACAAATAAATTAATCATTTTCCCAAATCGTCATCATTATGTAATATATAAATGTTAATTTTTAAAATTAAATCACATTTCATTTGTAATGTTGCGATTTTATCGGAACGTAGTTCCTCAATAATTTTAAAAAAAAGTCACCTAGATAGACAATGCTGTGTTCTGAAAACTTTCAACTTCACAAAGAAAATGAGATTTCATTTAAATATTCATATGTGTTTAATTTAAGGTTTCCGCAAGCACTAGTGTATACAACTGGCGTCTCGTTTAGGTTAGATCACACTCTTACATACAAGATATCTTATACACAAAGAGCGCGTTCTAACCCAGAATAGACGCCAGTTGTATATATATATCGCACATCTAGATCAAAACTAAGACAACTAAAAAAAAATACGGATACTCTCTCATATACGCAACTAACTTAGCCTCAGTTCTCGAATAATGCTATTTTAGGATACATTTATGACCTAAACTGTTATTTAGTTTCATAACTTTAGTAACAAAAAACGGAAAAAGATGTTTTTATTTTTTCGTCTACTGAAAAATGACTTTTTGAGTTTTCGTAGTTTTGATTTAGGTGTGCGATATATATAATTGGTTTAATAAAATAGGCTGGAAGTTCTGGCGCCATCTAACAGGCACTAGTGAAAGGTATATGAGAAACATTGCCATAAAACAATGACAACGGGAAAAAGTAGATGTCTCACTAAAAAAGTAAGTAATACAGATCAAAATTAGACGATATTCTAAAGGGTTTCTTTGGCGTAATTAATAAAGCAGTCTACCAGGAACAGAAAGTTTCGAGTACAAGTCCTGGTACTAACTATATTTTTTCAATAGATATTTTTTTCTTTATAATTTACATATTTTTTAAGATTTTTTCATATTAAAACATTTTGTATTAAATATTACTATGTTTAATATATTATATAACTGAATTACCTTGTGTATGTGAGATATAAATACATTTTATTTTATATTAATTTAAAAAAAGGTAAAATTATTATTAAAGGTAATATTATCTGGCAATATGTCTCTAAAATGATCATAATACAAGGCCTTTACCTTCATACACATAGCTGTGGGGTCACAAAGTAATCTTGAGCCCACTGAGCCCTTAAGAGCCTCAGGTGTTGCTTTGTGGACTTCAGGGGTACCGCCACGAAATTACAGTAGGCGTACGTAAATCAGCTCTCAGCAAATGATTTGTTGTTATGTTCACAATATTCTCGCTTTGTCAAATATTTTAGCTCCCAACTTTCTCATCTTACCAAATTTATATTAAAAATAATATATAATTTAATAATAATATCAAAATGAGCAGATTTTCTTCGCAGATGAAGCTAGGTTGGGGCTTATCAGGTTAAAAGATTTAGTATTTAATGTGAAGTGATGCTAATGGAAGATAATATAGGTTATGAGATATCAGAAGGTTATGTGTGAGCGTTCGAGTGCCCTCCAAGTAAATTACACTAGGCGTATACCTGTTCGTTTGAATTATAATGCACAAAGTGCGTGTGCGAGTATGTGTGATCAGATCAAGACGAACGATAAAATACCACTTACAATATGTCGATTTATTGAAGCTTGAAACACTATTACGGATACAAGTATAAGCAGTAAATGTACTACAACATGAAGTACTACTACTTAATAAACTCGTTTAGAAAGCTGCCGCGAGAGAAGTAAGGCGCTAGTGTCGGCTCCCTGGGTGGTTGCGGACGCTTGTATTGTTGTCTGTTTTTCGGTCGGTATCGGCGTAATTTTAAGGTTAATGAGAGACTCATTTTGTTCCTAGATATTTGCAAGGCGCGTTTAGGATGTGGAGGCGATAGACCTTAACATGCGCTTCCATTATTGAAATAATTTGTTTTTATTTGACTTCTCAGTTTGCTCTTGTCATTTTTTGAATTTAGTAGACCTATCTGAGATGATCGATGATCTTACTCCCAGTGAATACCAACTTCTTCGGACTCTTTCCATTTTTTATTGTAAAATGTATTCTTTTGCAGTCGAGAATATTTATTTAATATGTTCAAAATCTTGAAGACTGCAGTAATTCGATCGTTTCATGGTTCAATATTTACGCAGCATAGAACACAAATACCACATCTCGAAAGCATCCTATAATACATATATATATTTATTTTAAATACAACTCGTTTTTAATATAAAAGTTAAGTAAACAAATATATTATTCAGGCAGTTAGAAGGGTTTTTCAAAATGATACATTTTAAATTATTAAATTGTCCTCTTTCGGACAGCTGCGTAACTTACACTTTTTGTTAAAGCAGCTCCTAAAAAAATAAAAACATTAATCTCTTCAAAGTTGTTCACAGCATCAAATAATGAATGAATTCCTGATTTACGTACTAGCTAAATAGATCACACGTTAAGGTCTTACTTCTACAAAAAGTTAGGTTTTTAGGTCTAGCCACATTTCAGACAGTCTAGCCCATTGGTGGTACAGTTTACAGTATCTTATTCTTCTTCTTTGAACTCAAATCCATAACTGCAATTACATCCCTTGACAACACCGCTGTAGTTTAGTATACTATAAGCGAGTTTGGCCGATTAGTTGGCCAAATCAGACTGATAGATTAGGATATTTTGGATATAAAAAACGCGTGTGTGTTTTTTTATGTGCACAGCTTGCTGAAAAGGAATGAATTTAATATGATTACATTTATTTTTAACATTTTCAATTTAATTTGTTAGATAATTAGAAAACAGTTGCTTGGCATTATAATTTGTGTTAGGTATGTATTATTTTTTAATAAAAAAATTTTAAGCTTATATTTAATTTTAATTGTTGGTAATAAATTATTAAAAATACTAAGGAGAAAACATTATTGTTGTGATGTTGCAGTTTTTACAGAACATAGTTCTGTGGTATTTTAATAGAAAACTTAACGTAAATATAGGTTCGAATCCCGGTAGCAACAAAAATATTTTTTCAATACATTTAATTTTTCTGTATATCTTTTTAATTTATACATTTAATTTATATTATTAAAGAGATTATTTACTTATCTACCGCGATGTGAAAAGACATTTAAATTTTTAAGCAAGTCAGCGCCGTTGCTTCTCAAACTGTGAATTTTTAACAACCAGCATTTCAAAAGCTAAAGAATATCTTCAAGGCCAAAATACAACAATCTCTAAAGACCAAAGGCGTGTTTCTAAGACTAATGTATGAAGCCTCGACCCTTACTGTCAATATCATATATGATATAAAATTTGTCCAAAGTGCAATAGGAAGGGTTTGAAATATCTTTGAAAGATCAAGTGCCTAACGAACAAATTCTAATAACGGATATTATCCAAATAGTTTGAATGTTCAGTGGCGATGGGCTGTCGAAGAGATGATGGGGAGAAAGGAAGGTTCTAGAATGGAAACCTTACACTCGTTGAATGAGTATTGGCTGACCTCAAACTCAATAGAGCGATGTCGAGTGGCAGGCAACAGAGAAGACATAAATAATTGACGATTCTCGGAAGAGGCGATCTTATCCCAGCAGTAGAGAAATACAAGCCCATAACCACAATAATGAAGACAACGATGAATTTCTACAAAAAGTATCGAACCGTAAGTTTATCATTTGTGGTTACTGAGTACAATATAAACAGTAACAAGTGTAATGTATTTGATTGGTTACTTTATCGTCACATTTTTTCTATCACGATATTTTTGTTGCTAAGATGTTTATGTATCAAAAGACTCCACGCGTAAACGAGTTTCAGCGGGATTTAACTGAATTTTTAAATCGTTCGAAAACGTTATACTTTTGGTGATTTTTTCGTTATTAGAAACGGCGTGATGGTGATTGTATGTAATGGATGTGCCGCAAGAGCTACTGTCTATGGTGATAAAACTCTTTATTAGTTCGTAACCCGCGTTTATTAGTTTTTTTTACCGCTCCCATCTTATGTTTGCTGTATAAATAACTTGAATTCCACAGTGGCTCGGTTTTTAAATGGAGCATAAAACTTGATTTTATCTTCTTTTTTAACTTAAAACTTCGATCTAGCGACAGTTTATATCCATTTTCATTTTCAACGGTTTAATTTTTTTTTTGCCAGTATTGCATCTACTACAAGAATGGTGATTTCATATTTGAAGTGAAATTCATAGAAAATTCTCACACAAAAATTATACATTGAGATGATAATGCATCATTGCGAGGTTTGTTTACACCTTTATACAGGTGAATATTATGTTCCAGGCCGATTTTGTTTAACCATCATTTTGGTTTGGCAAACATTTGTATATTTACATTTAATAGTCATAGAAAATAATTGATTACAATTTATTATAAAGTATCTAACGCCTCAACAACGTGTTAAAGTCATTAAAACATTTTATCTAAATAATAATGGCATTAATGGTAATCGTTATCGTCACATGTTGGGAAACTTCTTGGTGTTCGTATTGGGTCGATTGGGCCAGAAACACATATGGTTTCAATAGGACGATGCCACCTCATACACAGCCTAAGCTACTTGAAATTGTGCGAGAATTTTTTTCCGGCCGCATAATGTCTAAAAGTGGTGATATCGACTGGCCTCCTCGTTCACATGATTTGACGGCTCCCAACTATTTTCTGTAGTGATGCTTGAAAGGAAAGATGTACGCCAAGAAGCCAATAACAGTTCTGATGCTACAGGATAATATTCGAAATAAAATTGCTGAAATAACACGCGAAGTGTGCGAAAATGTTACGAAAATTATGGTTAAAAGAGCTAATATTATATTCCATACATAATTATAACAAACCAAGTAATCGATAAATATAAACCAAATTAAAAAAAATTGTTTTATTTCCTAGGTATTTAAAAACAACATCAGCCTGGAACATACTATTCAACCCGTATCAGAGTACGTGGAGAGTTATTGTTTATTATTTTGATAAATTAGAGATTATAATGCATCACTTGCACTTATGTATTTTTTAAATTCCATCGATGAATTCAAAACTAATACAAAATAGAAGAATTTCAACATTAAATTAAAATCATAAAAATAAAAATACTCAACCATGAGACACAAAGATATGTTTTAAGAAGATATTAATGTATTCTGTAATCATGGTCGACGTAAACATCTTTCTCGTAAGATATTTTTACAAACCTTGAAATTGTCAAGGAGATTACTTATACCGGTCTATTATCAAACGATGCAAGAGTACGGCAAGATATTATATATCTAGATAGATTTTCTCGACTTGCTCGTGGTATATCTAAATAACTAAGTTTAGGCTTGTGAAGTCGCTGATATATTCAATATATCCTGATGTTGTGAAATCGTGTACTTGTGATGCAAGAGAAAGAAGGTGGATTGATGCTTATGTTGCGTATGTTGCGCATACTGTAGGTAGCAAAATAACTATGGATATGTATCACCTCTACAACCATATCTACTGCCGACAATCTTGAACGCATCTTACATTTAGCAGTATGTAAACCAGCACTCTTGACAGCCTCACAGACATGTCAGGTAACGCCGTCGGGTGCCAATAATATGCGCCCGCAACGATCCGGGAGGCCGGTTCCTGGGCGCTACGCCTCTCGCTGTTGTCTTCCAGTGAAGTCCTCCAGTAAATGCTCTTCTGTGTAGAATTCTTACTGTTTATTTCTAAACTGTGATTAATCAACCCTGGTCTAGTCACACACACACACACACAGTACATCTTACAAATCATTATCAAACGAACATGTGAATACTGGGTGAAGTATATACCCAGTCTACATATTCATACAACATATGTAATTATCAACAAAATACATTTTTCCTAAACTGGTGACAGTAATTCATATCTCTATATCTTGCAAAAACTACACAAAAACGATAGTCTCAATTATTTGCCTGAAGCGAATCATCCAATTCAATCAAGTGGAAAAACAACAGCCTCTTTTCTGGTGATATCTGAGAGGTGCAAAAAAGTTGAAGCACTAAGATCAAAAAGGTTAGACTTCATGAATAATTATTTATTTAAAACGCTTGGTATGTAATCGAGCAGTGTGAATATTACATTTAACAAAAATAATTAATTGAAAAAATAATGGATGATTGAAAAACTCGGTATGATGGGTAAATGTTGAGGGCGGGGGCTAAAAAAGATTAACCAAACGATTCCAAGTTGGTTATTTTGTTCTTCATAAGGTAGACACGTTTTATAGCCGCCCTTCTTTTTCCATATAAAACCTTTAATATATAAAATTAGATCAATATGTTATAATGAATGTGTATGTACATGAAAACCTCGTTAAACGCGATTAGTTTAGCCTGTAATTATCCCACGATAAGTAAAATCACGTAAATCTAATACAATAAATAATGTGATTAATTAACCACGATATCATCGTCATCCACGTCGGTTCCTCATGAAGATTTCCGTCTACTTCCACCCTCTTCTCGGTATCCACTATGTTTCCCCACTTTTATTGGCATCCTGCGCAGATCTTAGGGCTGTCCAGAAAAGTACCTGTTCCACTTTGTCGGTCCAATGTGTGGGGAATCTTCCTCTTACTTCTCATCTTTCGACATGGCCCACCACAATAAGCTTCTCTAAGCTATCTTTCATTCTCCAAAAAATGTATAGATTAGTCTCAAGAAAATTATTGAGATACCATGATACTAATTATGATATAGAGCTACATATAAAGTATACCATCAATATAATTAAAATATAATCCACATGTGCAGAATGAAAATTACCACTAACCTTGATTGACAGTAGCTGTTTCTCTGGCGTCGTGGTTTGGTCTGATGTATTGTTCTTCTTATCTCTGTTTATTATTGTGACCGACCAAAATGCACATTTACGAAGCTACTTAGTAGGAGATGTTTTCTACCAACCGCAAATGACCTCCGACTGTGGTTTTAATGCGATCCTCCAGTCTCCGAAAGCGGCAATATTTACGCTACATAAATGACTCACATCAATAAACAGTAAAAATTAGGGGGTGCCAGTCGAAGAAACAGAAGGTGCGTAAACACCAAGCATTTTATTTATCTTCTTCTTCTTTCATGGCTCTACATCTCAGGGTGGGATTTCGCTTCCTCCACAAGTGCTCTCCACCGACTCCCATCCCTGGATAATCTTGTCCCATTCCCAAACCCTCCCATCCTGCTCCAGTCCTTTTTCACACAGTCAGCCTACGTCTTCATTGACCTGACTCTAGTTCGTTTCCACCTAGGGTATCCACTTGGTCATGATCTTTGGTGCCTTGTTATCTGGCATTTTTTGGCAGTCCATGCATAGTATTTTAACACAGAAATAGCGTTATGTACATTAATGAGAATTTTACATCACAGTATAACAAAGATATAGATTGATACTTGACGCCTCCAAGGTGAGGTGTCTGATATCGATTCAGCTAAAAGTGAAAACCATTTTTTATTTGGGTATGTATTGTCGGATAAGAATGAAAAGTGGCCAAGTGAAATTTAATCAATTTGAGGACAATGAAGTTTTTTTTTCTGCTCGTTTTAATTTTTTGTTTATGTATTTAGGATTAAATATATAGATATTTATTTACCATTTATAAATGTTAGAAACCATTATTTTATAATTACTCCACTATTTTAATGATTCAATTGTACATTTTTTTAGTTAGCCAAAATGCTTAAAAAATTCGCGGATATGAAGATATATATAAATTATCATTAATTCATTTTTCCAGTGGTAAAAGATGATAAAAAGTACACTTTGCCATTAAAAACTCAATTAGGCAAAAACGTCAGTTATCCACTTTTCGATATTCTGTGTTAAAATGTTTTCAGTTCATTTCAATTACGTTGAAATTAATTTACTCTGCTGAAAGTTGCCTCGTGTCATTTAAAACTACGTCACGTTTGCTTTTACAGTGACACTTACCAAATGGAGCAATTGTATCATACCCTTCATAAAAAATCGGTCGCGCTCGGTCAATTTCCAAGCACGTAATAGTTCCACGTACAACTTATAAATAAAAACCACGTGTTATCAAATGGCACCCCGTAATAAAATTGCCGTACTTCAAAATCACTTCTCCACAAGTACATTTCTTTTTTGTGTAATATAACCGGGAAGAATGTTTTCATTTAATCAAAAAATTTATCGTTATAGTCAGATTACGGCGAGACACGTCAATCAGTGTGGTTAAGTTTATATCCAATAATGAAAATTTCAATCACGTCCAAAAAGATTTTTATAGCTATGAAGAAAAGTTTGGCGAGAAAGTGAGTAGCGTGGAATCAAAACTAACAGTATCAAAAAGTACTGTACTTGAGTATTAAAAACATTAATTAAAATTATGTTGGTGTTAATACCAACATAAATTTAAATAGTCAATCAAATTTAGTTCAGTCTCTAGTGTATTTAATATTTTTGTTTGATGTGGAATCGTGGATTCTGAAGGCAAGGGAGAGAAGATGGATAGATACCATGTACGGGGACGAAGAGAAATAGGGAGAACCCCACTCGTTAGACTGACCCAAGTGCAAAAAGCAACAGGTACTTTTCTAGTGGTAGCCCTCAGATCTGCAGCATACCGAGAAGCGTGGAGGAGTATAAAAAGAGGAGGAATCCATGGAAACCATGATTGTCTTGAGTCGAAAATCTCTGAAAAATTTAATTCGTGGATATGGGCCGCGATGAGGAATTTAAACAAAATGAGGGAGCTATATCGATAAGAATAAATGCAATTTAAAATGCAAAAGATTGTTTTAAAAAATTAAATGAATGTACCTGTTTATTCAAAAATGTGACATGTCTTTCATCTGCAATAAACAAAATATATTATGAATCGATTAACTTTCCTGGAGGCTACGATTGAAAGAGAAAAATAATCAATTTCATCAGACAATACGACACAGGTGGGTAATATGGCGTCATGACTCTAATGGGGGGTCATTGGTGGGGGTTGTTAATGGTCTTCCAATATTAATCAACTTTGATCGACGTGTAATAAAATTATGAAGCGTTAAAATAAATATTTATAGTTTTTGGTGCTAAGCTACATATTGTTTAATTATTTATAAATAATTGATCACATTATACAACATTGTAGTAAAGTTTTATTCGACCTAAACTCCAATTATTAATTGGTATTTAATACTTTATTAAATGTGTAGGATAATTAGTGTGATTATTTTTTTTTCTTGTTATATTGTGAGTCTATGTATTATAAGTTTATTACCGTAAGTATGATCATACTGTAAAAATCTTTTGGAAGAATATGAAACTGCTTACAGCTGAATATGATCTCTTGCGGTATTTAAAAGTTAATTTCAATTTATCTACTGCTCAGTTTTAAAATTTGAATATACCAATAGATTCGTTATTCAACGTGTGACGGGAATCGGCAAAAAAGGGAGATTATTTTGTCTCATTCGCGGTGAACCACTTATATCGACAATGTTAAGAGACAGAAAGGGCCAGGACCTATAAATAAAGAATTTAAGAGTACACAACTGAGGCTAACTTTACTACAACGTCTAGTGTCGCCGCGGATATGCCGTTCACGAGTAGTTTGAATCCGAGTCTTATTTCTAAAACCTCTATGGACATGTCCAATCATCACGCGATGGTGTATTCATGTTAACCCTGTAGCCCGGAAGCATATTTTTGTGTATTATAATATACATAACTTTGAAAATGTATTATAATATAAGTCAATTATTTTTTATATCGGAGACACACGTAATTTAAAGAATTTCAGTAAAATGTCAAGGGCCATTGAAAGTACGACAAAGCCAAAAATATAAAAATTTCATAATATGCGTGAAACTCTGCAAGTAATACCTTGAGGCCGACGCTTAAATGGAAAATGAGATTACGTGTCACTGACATTGTTAGAAAATAATAAAAGTTAAGATGAAATAACAAACTTCCTCTACTTATTTTGTCAACTTTTCCGAAACAATTTTGAAAACATTTCACAAATTCAACTTTTAGAAACATCTCGCACATATTCAACTCAACTTACATACAACAAACTTTGTACGTAATAAACAAAATCTGGTGGCGGTAAGATGGCACAAACAAAACAATTCTCTTACGAGCTTTTCAAATGCCGCGTGCATGTATTGTAGCGGATGACGCATGCCGCGGTGTCGAAACGACCGTTCCCTGGTTCCACTAGGAAGTTTGCAAGTAGTTGTTTGGAAGTTAAAACACTGAACGCAAGGTAGAGCCTTCGATCAAATAATAAAAAGAATGTCGAACCGATGACTGGTTGCGATATTGCACTTCGAGGGATTATATTTTCAAAATTAATTTAATCACATTACGATTTGAAAAACTAGAAAGAAAAATAACTAAAAATAATAGTAATTCTTAAAGGTTTTTTCCATAATATTTACAGCACTTAATTTGAGAAAATCAATGAGATTTCTCTTGGAGCGAGTAAATATAAATGCGAAATTTAGCGTCAAGTTATGAATCATTATCGCACGTGTTTCACTCTCGGATTAGAATGACGCATTTAGTACATACATAACATGACTCTCAGAGATCAAAGTCTCATTGAGAGATCACCGTCGATACGGTCCATTAATACAACATTGAATTGTTACTAATGAAGAATAATTGACCTTAAGCATAACATTATTTTACTTCATTTCGTTTTTTTTTAAATCTCATGACATTTGTTGAGTGCCTTGTAAAGTTTTTAAAATTAATTCTACACCAACTTTTATTTGAAGTCTAATTGAATAAATAAACATCAGAATTAATAAAAACATTTTAAAAGTCGAATTCACCCCCTTTTAATTTTCCATATTTCCATATTCTATATATACTATTTTTTATTACTCGTAACCAATAACTCTTAATAACAAATTATTCTTTAAATTTTTTTTTTTTTTTTTTAGGAGAACACATTCTTATTGTATATTACTGGATCTTAGTTGGATAAAGCACCTCCCCCGGTTAGGGAGGAGATCCAGGTTCGAATCCCGGTAGCAACAACAATATTTTTCGATAAAATTGATTTTATATGTGTATCTTTATAATTAATATATTTAATTCATATTTAAAATATCACAGACCTATGTTCTGAATAATTACAACTTCACAATAAGAATGTGTTCTCCTAAAAAATAATAAAGTTGTATCAATGTGTCCAAAATTTAATAAAAATGAATTGATAATTCTGGCGTCTACTATCAGATTTACTTAAAGGTATTTGAGATTCTGTAAAAATAAGGTAGATGGCTCTATCAAATGATGGAACGATTAAATGTATTGATTTAAAAAAAAAGGTAACATATAAGGTCGAAAAATTGTCGCTAAAAATAATGCCGCTGTAGCTTAGTTGGATAAAGCACCTCCCCCGGTTAGGGAAGAGATCCAGGTTCGAATCCCGGTAGCGCAACAACAATATTTTTCGATAAAATTGATTTTATATGTGTATCTTTATAATTAATATATTTAATTCATATTTATTCTTTAAATATTGTATAAAAGCGATAGATGTAAATAAATTATCGAAATAAACAAAATAGTTAATAGGATTATTTACGTATTTCAGAATAGCCACCACAATTTTTCTTCCCTCACCTAAATTATGAGCATTGGAAGGTTCTATTGTTTTTCCCATATACTCGTATATATCAAATGCATAGTAGTAATCTGAAGAAGCCTTCGTACAAGACTAGTAAACCAATTTTATTTTCTATTTGTGAATATACATTTAACAATAATGCTTCCCTATGTTCGGAATAATTTGTTTGTTGATTTATAAAATAGACTATTATACCAAAGTGTTTAAAATAAATAATAATTTTGTGCTAGAAATACGATCTTATAAATTAATTTGCATTATCCTCATTTAGAAATTAATACATTTTTTTCACAGAACAATCCATTGTGATATCTGGCATACAATAAATATTCTAAAAATGTTCTAATAATTTCCATTGCCAATATTCATTTTTAAAAATAATTCAGTAAATTCATTATATGATATCTGTTTTTTTATTTTCAAAACTAGGTAGCTATTTGTCCTTCGCATTTTCCTCAGCATTGAAGATGAAGATTGGGATAAAAATGTTAAAGCCAACCTTTTAGAGTGAATTTCCAAAATTCCTGCTGTATCCATCACATACATATACAACTGCTTAGATTTAATTTTTATTTTATAATTTCCAGAGCATTAACAGTTCAATGACACAATAATACATAAAAATGTTGGTATATATTGTAATTCAAAATACAGTCATTAAACCTTTTACAAATGCTCATCACATGCGTTTATCATATCAACTAAGATCTATAAAATTAATGTTGCAGCATTTGCTTTTGAATGATTAATAATATATAAGTACCAATTTTTGTTTGACTTTTTTTAGGATTTGAGAATAGATTTTGGGGATTAAGGTATTTCTATATATTTTAAAATATTTATTTTTTGACGGCGATTATCATCTTATTTACTGTTTCCAAGGTAAGTTTGTAGAATTCCTTAATCATGTTTGAAGTTTGAAATGTAACATACTGTCATATGTGAAAATAAAATACTTGATTTATGATTCTACTCATTTATTTTACTTGAGATGCGTTTCTCTTTGTAAGGGCATTAACAACCCCCACAAAAACAAGTGTTTTATTTTCACATGTGAGATTATAATCATATTTTGTAAATAAGCGGCCTGCGGTCATACTTCGTCCGATTAAAACATTTTTTTATTTCAAAATTGTGGACTGACATTTTCTGAATAACGACATTAAATTGTATATTGTTTCAAAATAAGATAAATGAATGTACTTACTTAAATGAATTTATGAAAGATATTATGTAGGTTTATTTAAAAAAAAAAGATTTCTCAAACAAAACTTCTTGGTTCAAAAATTTTGATAATTCTGATTTGCTTTATCTTTATTATGATTTTCTACATGATTAACAATAATCCTACATTGTAGAAAAATAGCTCGAGTCTCCCTTGTGTTTACTCTAAAAGCGTGTGTAAGGGTGTAATTAGAAGGGGTATGGGGGTAAGGGCGCCATTAAAACCGGCATCACATAACACATGTACAACGTATTTGTTATTCACGCCATATTAACCCCACTGCTTCCGTTTCGAATGTGTACTTTCGTTCACCAACATCCCCGCATTCAAATTTTACCCGTTATAACGACGTTAAAGTTCAGCAGCTCTTGTGTTTCATCCCAACATGTTATCGATATCAGTTTTTTTTTCCTTTTCGAATGTCTCGATTCAACTGTTTTCTGAAACACCTCCGTATCCTATTCCAATCTTTCCATACTTTGTACCTATTCTTATAAACCTAATGATGCAGACGATGAAAACTGTACACAAGAACCGTATCAAATTATTGTTTTTGGTATTCTTATCTTGTTACTTACAATTATTTTACGTGTCTGTAACAATAATTTTACATTTGTATTTTTTGAAACATATTTTTATTTTGAAGTTGCAATTTCAGAATATACTTCTGTGATATTGTAAAACAAATACAGTAGGAATGATATATAGACAAAATGTTTGGTTTCCACCGGGATATGAACTCTGATCTTTTCCTATCCAGTTATCATTTTGCCATGTCAACCATTTATTTTTCCGACAAACATGGAACCTATATTATGAAGGCAATATAATTAGGGCATGCCTAGACCAGATATTGAATGAGAGTGTTCACGAGGAAGATGTATGAAGGTGAACAGAGCAAGAATGATATATCATCATAGAAGAGTGCGGCGTTCTATTCCCTCTATCGATGCGGAAAAATAGCGAGATTATAAGTAAGTTCGTAGCTTCTTCCTTATATTTCTTCTTTTAGCTGGAACATATGGTTGCCACAAAACACTTCCATTAATTGCGGTCCGCCACCAGCCATTTTGCGTCCTACCCAATTCATTACCATGTTCCACAGTTACGCCGAGTATTTGTTTTAACTAGAAATATTGGATTCTAATTCAATGAGTTTTATTCTCATAAATAATATTGCGAATCGTTCGCAAAAATGCGTAGAATCACATGGTTTTTCTCTGATTAATATAAGTATTTTTAGGTGTATGTTTGTAATGTAATGTAAAGACTGCAGTCTATTTAAAACAACAAAAATCAACCATATGGAGTCTATAGTGCATTAAATAGGTATATCTGTTTGGTGTGGATTCGTTGACTCTGAAGGCAAGGGAGAGAAAGCATATTGATGGCTTTAAAATGTGGCGCTGAAAACACAGTCCGCAAGCAGCCAGATAAATGTCGCTATTCTACAGGAACCAAAAACTGCCTTCAATTTTAGGGTATCTTGCGAGAAAGACCGATAGCTTGGAGAAGCTTGTCAAATGATGGAAAGCGAGAGTTTTTTACACTTGGACACATTCACTTTTGTGGTAGTGGTCCACAGATCTGTAAGGTGCCGAGAAAAATAGATGATCCTAGTCATAAGGACGGAACTTAATGAAGACCATAATATTCACGAGGGACTGCCGTAGGTGATGCATTACGGAATAAACTAATTATGTACTTGTCCATTAAATTGTGTTCTTACATAAATGAATTATTATACAAACAAATTTATAACAAGTAACCGAGGCGGTTAAGCATTCATTCATATAAAAATTATGTTTTCTGTAGTATTACATAACACCCTTATCAAATACGCTATTATATTGTCAAGACCGAAAAGCTAATGAGAAGAATTGTTACACAAACAAATGTATAAACACCCCGTTTAGATTCCCCCTTACTTCATTTCCGACATTATCTACGGGGATGTTTAAACTTTATGAAATTCGGTGTAAGTATTTTTCCCCAAAATAATACTTATCTAATTAGCAATTTTATTTCTGATGGAATTTCTGTCCGTACATTTCCGTGCAAACAACCTTTTAGGCAGCCTTATCCAGGATTTGAAGTGCTAAATCCGTGTACTGTTGTGGGAATAGGTACCTTCATTATATTTATGTTTAACTAGCAAACGTATCGCTCCAGGCACGCGACGATGGGTAACAATCTTATATTCCTTTTATTTACTTTCATAACTGCGATTAATTTTTTTTATGATAGAGAGTATTAAATACATGAATATATATATTCATAAGTGTATTATATGTTTCATCACAATTATCATCCACCGTTTTTATCCATTGCTGGATGACGTGTCTCCATTGTTAATGCTGTCATGTACTCCCGCTGAGTTTGATGATTTCATCAGTTCGGTTTATTTAAGGGCGAATTTTTGAACCTTTGATTCCTTTCGGGTACCTGATTTGTCCAACGATAGTCCGTCTTCCAAGCAATGTGGCCTGCTCATTAACATTTCATTTTCTTGACGCACTTATTATATTATATTGAATACTCGTGTACGTTCTATTATAGATACATTTATTTTTCTTTGAAATATTTATATATTTCGATCTGCACTTACAAAATAGTACGGATTAAAGAAATCCGATTGGTAAAGCTTACGTCATTCCGTATTTGATCTTGAGCTGGTTTGACTGCTACCGCTCCGCCTGACTTATATCTCTAGTTAACCTTTACCATACTGTGATATAAAATAACAATATGCAGCCATGTTGTCAATTCATCTAACCGTGAGAGATTAGAGTTTTTCAGCCTCTAAAATGTGAAAAATGCTTTTATTAGCTTAAGTGACTTTAACATTATTAATGCCATAAATTGAATCTAAATATTAAATATGAAAAAAGGATTAATATAATATTCGGAGCATTCATCAAGTCCTATGTAACCTTCTTTCTTATCTCTCTTTATTTAATTAGTTAGAGGTGATTGTTATTCTTTTCACTGTGAAATAAATGTGTGATCTCTTTCTGTCGTACCACAAGTGACATTTTTGCCAACGTATCAATTTTAAAATGGATTTATTTGAAAAATAATTATTTTAGTACGATTCGCTTTACATAATTGGTTTTATTTTTAAGCGTAAATGTTTTCCTTAGTATTACCTAAAATAAAAATATTTTGCTGCTTGTATTTATCGAAATATTGAGGTAGTACACCTGTGTTACTGCATGGTTTGGAATGGGTTAACAACATTGATTCTAGATAGGTACTTGAATTTAAAAAATGTTTTTTTTCCATCTAGTATCGAATTGTTAAAATTACAACTCTTAAGTATGTTGATAAACAATATTTTGAAATTTATACAAAATTATATTTTAAATCGATTAAATTGAATAAATAATAATAAAAATATAATTAAAAAGTAAACTAAAATGTTTAAGCAATAAATTAAAAATGTAATTTGTAAAAGTTACAACATTTAACATAAAAACGATTGATTGTAATACGTTCTTAATTATCTGGAATTATGTCATTTCGTACGAGAGCAATATTTTTATACATTTTCTCCCGCTTTTTTATAACATCTACGGACGGATATTTACGAATATAAATAGGAATATAAATTTGGGGAATCAATCGTCCGGGGGATCAATTGACCGATGGATCAACTGTCCGATGGATTAAGTATTCGAGAGATCAACTGTCGGAGGCAACAACTGTCGGGGAATCAACTGTCGGGGGATCAACTATCGGGGGATCAACTGACGGGAGGATCAAACGTCAAGGAATCCAAAACTGGGTCTATTTAATAATTTAACAATGTACCAATTACGACAAAACTTTATAGTGAAACATCAACTCTTAAATAAAATCGATTCCCAGTGACGAATCAGCACATATATGATCGACGATTTTCAACTTGACAAAGATATCATATTTAAAAAGTTGACTTTTATTAAACTCGAAAATTGATTGACATGCAAAAATAACATCATTAAAAATACCCCAATATAATTCACATTAATCTGATATTATACAAGATACTAAATCATTGCGGATTGACGTGATTTTACTGGATTCTAAATTAACAAATTTCACATGCCAATATGTCATTTTTAATATAAATCAAAACACAGCGGCGTGATTCATGCCATCGATAAATATACACTAGAAAAAGGTTTGGGTTAAAACAAATGAGAAGTACACTAAGTAGCAATAATATTACGTGGAGTTGATCGAAGACCGCTTCTGCGGGAATTTTTCGACAACAATAATAATTCAACAAATAAAATGATCGTGTATTCTAGAATCTATGACAGGAGAAATCGTTTCTACGGATCCATCCGATGTGTAACCCTAATTCACGTATCATATATGACGCTGCCAACATCCTTAATTTGGGCCAGCAGTCGCCGTAAAGCAATCTGCTTCCAATAATTCTCACAAGAAGCGTCTTAAATTACAGCATATTTCCTTCTCCCTAACCAGAAAGGATATATCAAATTTCTTTAATTTAATTTATTTTAAATATCAAAGTGATAGTCACAAAAATATACTTTTTATTTTTTAGGAGAACACATTCTTATTGTGAAGTTGTAATTATTCAGAACAGACGGTCTGTGATATTTTAAATATTCATTAAATATATTAATTATAAAGATATACGTATAAAATCAATTTTATCGAAAAATATTGTTGTGGCGCCACCGGGATTCGATCCTGGATCTCTTTCCTAACCGGGGAAGGTGCTTTATCCAACGAAGCTACAGCGACATTATTTTTAGCGACAATTTTCGACCATATATGTTACCTTTTTGATATTAATACATTTAATCGTTCCATCATTTGACAGAGCCATTGGATAAAGCACCTTCCCCGGTTAGTAAAGAGATACAGGTTCGAATCCCGGTGGCGCAACAACAATATTTTTCGATAAAATTGATTTTATATGTATATCTTTATAATTAATATATTTAATTCATATTTACAAAAATATACTCCTGGAGGTGATTATTTTATAACGTGATAATATATGTATAAACAGTGAAAAGATATCTCTGTAAACCTTTAACTACTTCTACTTCTAAATATTTTGTCAACAAAGATATCAAGAAATTGAACTATAAAATTACGAAATAATTAATATCCTACTTTGAGTGCACATATCAATTTTAGAACATGGTTCTGCGACAATTAATATAAATAAGAATGTATAGTTCACAATAAAAATGTTTTCATTAAAATAAATATTTTATCAATGATATTCCAGATTTAATAAAATGGATATCAGCATTCTGGCGTATATTACTCATACCTTTTTTTATATAGAGTTATAAGTCTTTTTCATTGTGTGCTCAAAACTGAGCGTCGTGGTATTCTGAAATATCTGGAACTTGATGCATTTTTCGTCTTTATTCCTCCCAGTCTTGAGCCATGTTGACCATAGCGAACCCTGTTAACTCATGAAGATGCTTTCTCCTGCTCGCTTTCCCTCACGATAACGAACTCCTCAAGACAATATGTTCAAAGCATGTATCAATTATTCTCCTGCGTGTTGTCGAGAGTCCTATAATTCTTAACTCTAGGAGGATAAGACAGTTGTGTCCTGGTCCCTTGCTGTCCACGGAATACAGAGCATCCGTCTCCAGCACCGGTATAATTTACATACGTTATTCTAATATTTAAAGTTGACATTTACAAGTTATGTGGTTAACGTAGCGAAATTGTTATCACAGTTCCTCGGCAAAAAAACGTTCCCCGATGATCATTAATTTTTTTTTAATATGTGGTAGTAACCATAGATTACTTACTTACCATCGCACTGTAGGAAGAGAGGATAGAGCGTTACACTCTTGTGTCCAGACACACAATTCAGGCTTCATCCACATTCATTCATCTTCTCAAACAAGCTCGTCAGTTATTGTGGCTCCTAACAGGACTGTCTTCCAGTATCTGGTTTACCTGGTTTGACAAGTCTTTCGCGAATGTTCTCTATTTGTGGTGCCATCAACACTTGCGTCTTATATATTTCTTATCATTATCTCCTCATTCATCCGTTCCATATGACCAAACCATCTGAGTGACAGTAAATAAATACATAGTACGTACATGGTAACAATACATAAATTATTTCTGTATATTTTTCTTATTGATTTATTTAATTTTTTGTTTATTCATATAACGAAAATTTAATGCAATCTGTAAATTCAGGGTAAGTAAGCTTCACTACTTTCTACAATATTACCTCTTTTAAACCGAAGATGGGCAGCTAACCACATATATAGTTTTGATCAGAGTTAAAAAATAATTATGGAAAAAATCTTTGTCCAGACATATTTTCGTGCATTTTGATTTTCGAAAATAAATTGTAACGAAAACTTTTAGTTGGATATTTTATAAATGCATGTACATGTAGAAAGACTTTCATTGGTTCTCCAAGACCTATCTGGTAGTAGCCAGCTTAGCGGATAGAACTCTTGCGTCTCAAGGTTTACTCGAGGTCCGACTCAATATATGCTTTTGTGGTCAGGGTATCGAAATAAAAGGTATATGTACATTTAGTACGGAATGACATATATTTAGTTAAAATATTATGAACAAAACAATGACAGTATAGAGTTGAAATATTATGGTGACGTAAAATAAGGTAAAAAGTTTATATAGGAAGATCACATATCGTAATTTAAAAAATACAATATAAGGACTTGGTATTTCTGCGTGTGCGGTATTGAGGTCATCACATCACACTTGACAAAATTACAATATATCTAAACAGAGTAATATTTTTTTATAGTTTCTTGTAATTGAAGACTGGTTTATACAAGATTATACCTGAACACGGACACTAGGGAGACACCGAACGGATATTAAAATCATACTCGACCGAGTCTAATTATTATAATAGAATATGGCTTGCCTTATCAAGAAGTAACGGAACGAGATGTTTGTTTAACTAGAGATGGTCAGGTATGGTTTTATTATGTGGGGAAGTTTGATCAGAACTTGCTTGTTGGTAAGTAACAGTGCTCATGTTTATAAATATTTTTTAATAATAAAATGTTATGGAAATATAAAGTGACAAATAGTTATAGACAACCAAAATTTAAGATTGAAATAAAATATATTACAGGACAAATAAAGTATGATGAAGTAATTCGAGGTTATTATAATTTCTACGGTGGTCGAAGATAACTTTACATTGTCAATTGGGTTTCAAACGGAGATTACTGGAGGGATCACTTTCGGCGAGAGCGTGAATGTTCAGAGTATAGATTTCGAAGAGGTGGCGGTTTATGTAAATGCGGAACACTGGAGGGCGCACGGTACTTTAGTTTTAAACGTGGAATATGGTGACGGCGTATCTACTGACACGCGCAGCCTGGAGTCGTCGGGGGGGCAGAGACGATCTGCCTGGATGAAGCTGATGGAAGGCATAGGGGATGACTTCTTGGTGGATGCGAGGTCTTCAGGAGCAGTTAGGCGATAAAGTAGTATAAAATGTATATAGAATCTAGGTATTAACGGCGATGTTCACAAAGAGACGTCACTTCTTGGTACAACCCGGGTAATTCACTATTGCATGTGAAATTGTTGATAATATATTACGGAAAAATTCTTATAAGCTTTTGTATATTATAAACGCGATAGGTCGAGGTAACTACCTTGGATTTTGGAAAAGTTTGGTGTGACATGCAGAGTAAATTATTATTTCTAATAGTTACGAATATTACAACTGTTAAAAAATATTCATGAGATAGATTGTTTAACCAAGACTGATAGATTTTACAAGAATGAACGGAAAAGATCGTGAACCGATAATCTCCCGGACGCGCCTCTAGGTTGAATAGATGTTGATTTTTTTCTGCTTAGGAGACTAAGTGGTGGTCGCTTATATAGCCATCCTAGTAACGGCGATCAGCAAATTTGGGGAGAGGGATAGACGAAAATTACAGAACAATTTCGAAATAGAAAAGACTAGGCAGTGGTTTCCATACAGCAGAAACTCGTGACGCGATCATTCTGGTTTTTTTGGAACAGCACGTGTACACTCAAATAATCTATTTTTAGACTGTACTTCCTGTGTACGCGCGATTTTAATGGTATTGTCCAACGAAATTTGCACGTTTTATTAATATTTGCGCGGAGTCAATTTTGAAGTTATTTAAAAATGGTTATTATTTTTATAAATTCTTGATTATTTATATCGTGATAGTGGCATGTTGTACAAGGAATAGATGTTTCTTTTACGAAGATTTAGTAATTTAAGATTAAATAATTTAAAATGCCAGTACATTGACTGTGGCGAAATCATACATGATACGATACATGACAAAATCCTCTTTCTGACTCGAAATACAGTTTCTGGAAACGTCTCTTTGATCTGTTGAAATAATAACAAAAGCGTCTTTGACATTCTCCTTGTTAACAGCATGTTTGTTATTTTTTGAAACTGTTACAGTTTCAAATATTCAAATAGGTAGAATCGTTTCACTAACACTGAACTCACAAAACGGCAAAGATTTCTTCGATTTTTGTGAGTTTAAAAATCACAAAATACAGACTATGTCGATATAAATACAATTATCAAATTGGTTATCGGGATTTCTGATACAAATTTAAGTCATTTTTTTATTAAGTACACAAACACCACTTTTACCAAAAAAATTTGGTTTAAATAATGTTTACTTCTCATTGAAAATCATTAACCCGTAAGTATAAATTTTTAATAATTATTTATTTTGTAGAAAAACAAACAGTACATAAATTTAATCGTTAAATCAATCATTTGATTCCTATAGAAATATATCATATGTGTGTATTTATAATTACACATTTTTTAGAAAATATCACTTATTTACAAAGTAGAAATTTTATATAAAATAATTTTAGATACAATTTGTCTTTTGGAAATAAAAATTACCACCGGAACTCGAACCCACGAAAACAAACACTCGAAAGGTAACCATATGGCATGACTGACATGATAATGTAATGAAAATAATAATTGTAAACATTATTTCATAAATAAATAAAAAAAATAATAAAACTGAAATATATATGTACAATGTAAGCGAATAATAATAAATTTAATTTCACAAAATTATGAATGTTCGAAAATAATTATTTTTGTGAGAAGATACAAAATTTTCGTACGGAAACCTACTATTTGGGTCTTATTATGGATAAAAATTATCAAAATAATCGCACACTACTAAAGTGTGCAATAAAATAAGGACAGTACTCGAATATATATACTTAAAAATATATTATCCTATTTTTAGGAGAATCTGTAATTTTAAATGGAATTGTAGTATATTATTTTTGTTATTTAGTTATTTTTTTACGTACAACAGATAATATTTCTTCAAATTAGAATCCTAAGTGAATAAGAAAATAATATATAAATGTTCAACAAAAATGATAGCCACTAGAATTTGTTAAAAAAATTAAATGTGATTATTATAGAGACGTGTACAAAATATATACCTGTAATTAAACCCTGTTTCAAAGATCTTAAATGCATTACCCCTAAAATAAGAAATTTCAAGACAATTTCAGATTTAAAAAAATACTTTAAATAATTATTTAATTCTAAATTATTATTAATTCTAAATATTTATTTAATTGTATTATTAAATTAATATTTAGAATTTTTCAATATATATAAAAGTAATATGTTGATAGCAAATGACAGATAATTATATGGTAAGTTAAAATATAACAGATGAATAATAATAACACACGCTTCATAATCGCTAATAAACAAAATCAGTCCGAAGTCAAAATTTTTGTTGCGCATGCGCGCCAATTCAAATCATCAATCTTGGTCACTTGATCGTTAATAATAATTGTTTAATTCTAACAGCATATTATAATGTTAGTGTGATATTTTGAAACATTGTATCTTCTTAAATATTATTGGTCGATGTAACCAGTCTGCTCAGTCGAATGTCTTTCCAGACCTTGAAATTATCAAGGACTTTAATTATCTCGAGTCTATAATTACTAACGAAGATAATTTTCAACTAAAATCATGGTTATGGCGAAAAGTTCTATGCTCATACTTGATATAGATAAGATATTAATGAGATATAGAAATACCGCGCAACATACAAAATAACCATCGTCAGGTTTGTGCTATATCTGATATACTCAATATTTCTGTTGGCGTAGAATCGTGGATTCTGAAAACTGCGCATACCGTGTACACCAATATACACACATGTTTTCTTTCTACAGGATAGACACTCAACCATTTGTCCAAGATGAATTATTGTCTTTTTTGGACATCTTGCGAGAAAATAAAATAGGTCGGAAAGGCTTGTTGTGGTGTTTCCCCTTGCATTAGACCGATCAAGTAGAAAATGCAACAGGTGCTTGTTTGGTAATTGCCCTTAGATCTGCGAGATGTCAAGCAAAGTAAAGGCGTATAGTCACGAGAATCAAAGTGATGTACTTAAATAAATTAATTAAAAAAACCAAAAAAATCTACTTAACACTACGCCGCGCCTATGACTGGCTGCATTAATACCAGTAATTTTTATTGCACGTAATATATGCAAGTGTTTACAAGTACATTGCGAGAAATTTTAGTTATTATTTATCGACAATAGTGATAATTGAACACTTTAAACGTCTTCCGTGTATCAGGGTGGTAAAGAATATTCTGGTGACCCCTAGAATTTCAAATAAATAGATTTGAAAATTTAATGTTTTCTGTGGTTGTATATATGTAAATTTGATAATATTAATACTTACTAGATATTATGTTTGTTACGATACATTTGAAAGGTTTATTTTATTAGGTTTGAAAGTGGCTAGAAAGTTTGCATGCAATTTGTTCACCAGCATTGTTATCTATTCTACTCTGAAAAAAACTCACTTTAAGCAGCATGTTAAATGTAAACACTAACAAGACAGAAAAACGAAACCTTTCTTGGAAATTACGTTTTTGAATGTTAATTAATTATTTATGTTGTAATATTAATTATATAATATTTATATTAATTGTGTTATGTAAATTATAATATTGACCAAACCCATCAACTTTATAAAGAAGCTCGTTGAATAATGTGATACAATCGGGTGGCTACAATAACGATGCTACAACGAAAATTATTAAAATGTACAATTACCAATAAAAACTGCCTCAACGCACCGCGTTGGAAAATACCATTGACTGAGACATGTCGATGTATCGGGGACTTCTCTATGACTTTAAATATTTATCTTTATTAAGAAGATTTATGTATAATATTTTTTTAAAGATATATAATTAAAATAATTTTGCAGCTGTATTTATGATTTTTTTTTTTTTTTTTGTTAAAATTGTTGTGTTGAATAGTATCTTTGCTTTAGGTTGTTAGCCTAAAAATCAGTATCTGTAAATATATATATTTAAATGGAATTTATAAGAAATGAGGTTCCACAACAAATTGCATTGTTCTAGAATACCCCACAATGTTATCATATGTTCAACTGTAGTTTAATCAAGTAATTCTGATTTTTTTAAGACAATCCTCGTTTTATCATAAATCAAAGGTAATTATAAAAAAATGTTATCTTTACAACGTAATTAGATTATCCTCTACTTTCATTCTGTCTTAACACTATTGTGAACTCCAACAAAACAACTTATATTAAAATACCAAACAAGGTACAACAGATTTATTTATCTTACAACTACCGAAAATGGCGTTAACATGTTTTAAAATGAAACGGCCTCGTAAATAATATTTAAGATTGGCTCGATTTGTTTTTTATGTCATCATAAAGATTTTTGACTGATATAATTATTACGAATTATTTAGGATATTCTAAATCATCGTCAGTTAAATTCATTCACCCGTCTATCAATACAAAGTTGCAATATCAATTTTAAATAAGTCATTCATTTTATTTTATATCTTGGAAATTCTTCGATTGAAGTCCATTGTTTTAACCTTTTCGTTTGGTTACAGTTTTTTTCATATCTCGTATTGAAATATATATAATACATAAATAAATTGCAATTTAGAAGTCAGTTTTTGTATAGTTAAAAGTGTATTTGTATGTTTTAGTTACGTAGTAATAGTTTCTGTTGTAAAGGTTTTAAATATAAACACATAATTAGTAATTTTTTTTTTATGAACTTCTATTACATATTTCTAACTAATCACGTAAACATGAAAACGCTTTATAAAAACTATTAATTCTCACTTTCCGAATTCATCTTTTGAAGTATTAAGTTTTCCTGATGCAAAGGTGTCATCTAATGAATTTAAAACACCAAAATATAAATAATAAAGGTAACTTTGAATCACTTCACCGCAATTCATCATAAATTGATAATTTATTAATATCCAATCAGTAATATAATGATGGATCTAACTACATGGCACCTATTAAAACTGAGTTTCCTTAGTTAATAAATCAGTCAATCAATCTACCGACTCCCTTTAATCAAATAATCAAAGAACTTTGACTTTCTTGATGATAAAACGATGTACACAAAACAGTTTTCACTATATTTAACTACGCGGACTTGGATTATATGTTTAAATCTCAGATATTTTACAATTTTAACATATTTGAGATTTATACATATAAGCCAAGTCTGCGCAGTGATTTTAAGGTCAGTATGCAGATCCCTATCCGCTTCTGAAACAATTACGAGTATATTATTTTATCAACGACTTTTGATAGATCTCAACATTTGATAGCCAATTCTTCTTCTTAGTTGCTATTTTTTTTTAGTCTATCGTGAGGATTGCAATCCTTTACGGTGTACTAAAATAAATAGAAGTATTTCTATTTTTATTTATTATCTTTGTTTTATTAACCACTTAATTGAGTTAAAATACATCTACTGGTTTCGAAAAATACCATTTTCTTCTTAAGGATATCATAACTAACTAAAACATATATTATTTTTTCTTTACCAGAATCTATTTTCAAAAAATCTATTTTAAAAAAAATCAGCGTTATGCTATTCTTCTGTTTACATTTTTTTCTCCTGGTTTTCTCCGTCTTTTCATACATTATGAGAGTATAAACTACGATAGAAACGTAGGTAATGGTAAAATGTCATCGTTTAATATTGAATTATTTTTTCTTCTTCATGTCATTATTGACATATAGTGGCGAATCAGATGAGATTCGGATCGTTATGCCCCGATCCCTGGACATCCTCACAGCTAACTCCAGGGTTTCTCCAGGTCTTTTTCGACTCAAGGTTATGCCCAAAATCCTTTTCTAGGCTGTCACTTTGACACATAATGTGGCCAAAGAATTGGAATAATATTTGGTTCACTGTTGTAGATAAGGCTTCTTGTGGTTAGATTTGTTGCAGAATTGAAGAATTCGTGTTGTCCCCCTTTAACATCATCTCCAGCAAAATTTTTGAAAGAGTCTATTTTATTTACGCTCGGCACTATTACAGACTTTCCAGGGTTCCGCTACATACATGAATTAAGATAAGAGTGCGAACCAGCGTAACTTTAGTTGTTTGCTTTATATCACACGTTGTACATTTATTATAAATAATATTGACACGTTTCATAGTACCGGTTGTGACCATGCGTGTTAAAACATCAGATTCAGAAACCAGAATTCTGTTAGTGTAATATTTTCATTAAATATGTAGTTCTTGAATAATTAAATGGCATGCAGTCACATCGCAGATTGTATGAAATATAAAAGAAAAGTTTGTTGGTTCTTAAAATTTGGATTGTTATTTTTGTACTCTTTTTGTTAGGGGAAATTAATTTGAAAATATTATTTCTGTGTGGGACTGTGGAAGTTTTTTTGGTCCAAGCTGTGTTTGACAACACATTTTCTTTGCTGCGTTTGACACTACGTTACGACATGACGATTTAGGGCGCTGCGGGCATTATAATTATTTTTTTCCATCTAAATTACTGGAATTTATTTAAATCTGACTGATTCGCGATAATATTAAAAAAATGATAATTAGTAAGTTTTTAATTGGAAAAATTAATAGTTTCATGTTTCATAATCACTGTAAATGGTCTATGATTAAAACATGAAAGACATTTTAAAGTTGGAAGTTTAGAGTAATTTTCCAGACTTGATCTTCTTATATATATATACTTGAGTTTAAAATTATAATAATCATATTTTTAAATAGTAAATTATATATTTCTTTAATGTCAAGATATAATAGTTAAGTCGTAGACAAGGAATTGGTCACATTTCAATTTACTAAAACGTTTCTCGTTCAATAAAAGTATAAAGTTATACATACCATGATCGATATTTAATTGAATTTTCATTTAATACAAACAACAGATCACTAAGAAACTGTTAAACGTTTAGAATTGAAACTAATCAAACAATCTTGCAGACTATAATCCCATTCTACGAATGAGTAGGTTATAAATATGTTAATATGGATAATATCTATAATATTTTACTTATGTACAAAAGTTTTTACGTGTCATTTTTTCATAAAACTTTGTATAAATATGTTAGTGATGGAAATAATGGAAGATAGGAAGGCACATACTTTTTCGGTCTGACGGATGCTGGATCAATTGTTATTCTCCTCTTCCACTAATAGCACACGCAACGCAGAATATGTAAACAAGCACTGTTAACACTCGCGTAAGAGATTGTTTTGGTGAAATAGCGGGAATTAAAGTTAATATAGATTTTAAGCGTTAGCGGTTAGTTATTATACGACGGTAGTTAATCTGTAAGGTTTAAAATGTACACAGTTCTAAACGCACACTGGGGTCTTTCGAGAGTCTTGGTTGCAGCGACCTCTTCTTTCTTTCGCTTAACGACAGGTTAAGAAAAGAAAGGGAAGAAGATACGCAGATTTAATTAAGATAATCGCGCATACACGATGTGCGTATATGAGTGCGTTGAACGGCGTTAACAGTTGGTATTGTGAACAAATGTATATACTTATTATTAGGAGAACACATTCTTATTGTGAAGTTGTAATTTTTCAGAACATAGGTCTGTGATATTTTAAATATGAATTAAATATATTAATTTGAAAGATATAGGTTGTTGCGCAACCGCGATTCGAACCTGGATATCTTTCCAAACCGGGGAAGGTGCATTATCCAACTATACTATAGGAAAAATATTTAGAGCGACAAATTTTCGAACCGTTTTGATATTAATACATTTAATCGTTCCATTATTTGAACGAGCCATCTGCCTTATTTTTACGGAATCTCAAACACCTTTGAGTAATCTGATAGCAGAATAGATTCGAATCCCGTTGGCATAACAACAATATTTTTCGATAAAATTGATTTTATATGTAATATCTTGCAAATTAATATATTTATATAATTATTATATATTTGTTTCACATTTCGATCATTTTAAATTTAAGGGTATTTTTTTAAATATGTACCTAATTTATAATGACTACAAGATTAGTATACTTACTATAGGCAAATTGTAATTCACGCATGTAGTGTATATTTGTAAGTGGTCTGATGATCTTACTGTTACATTTAAAAAATGTGTATGATCTGTCATCAAAATGTGATACTCTGTATAATAAACAAATAAAAAATTCAACGTCCAAGATAATATCTTAGTTTACTGTGTATAAACTATTATGCAATCTACACATTTACCATATTATGAGCGATACGATAAATTTCACCTTCTATGTTCATATATGAGAGAACAGGTGTTAGAAGTGTGCAGTAAAATGGGAAAATAACTTTTCAATGCTGGAAAATTGTTAGTGATAACTCTTTGCATTATCCAGTTTTCAGATATTTCGCACAAATAAAAGTACGCACTTGTACGCAAAGTAAAATTTTAATTAATAAACACAGATATAGATGCACACTCTATATTCCTTTATTCGGTCGCTGTGGGCTTACAAATTTATGATGACTTCGTTTCAGTATATTTTTAAACATTCTATATTCTTATTAACAATTATATTGTATTTTTATTTATTATCTTTGTTTTATTAACCACTAAAATGAGTTTAAATACATCTACCGGTTTCGAAAAATACCATTTTCTTCTTCAAGATGTTATAACTAACTAAAACATATATATACAATTTCAATATTGAATTGAATACAGTTAAAAAAATAGCAGTTAATAACGGGTATAATACAGGTTTGATAGACACTATTTTAAAAAATAAATTAAAAGAATATAATAATCAATTTTTATATAAATCACAGATAAAACATAATGATAATAATGATTATTGGCGTAGGATTTTATACATAAATAACTTTTCGAATCAAATATCTAAACACCTACCACGAAACATTAGACCGGTATTTTATACAAATAATAGTATAGGAAATTTACTCTTAAATTCTATAGACAAAGATGATAAATTTAACAATTCTGATGTCTATAAACTTAGTTGCAAGGATTGTGCTGCATTTTATATTGGTAAAACGGGTAGAAATTTTAATATAAGTGTAAGGGAGCATTTGAGATGTTTGAACAATAGTAGGTTTTCAGAATTTGCTAATCATTTGATAGAAAATGGTCATGATTTTGATAAAAAATTGGGATTGTCAATTTTGCATATAAATGGTGTTGGTCACAAATTAAATAATTTGGAATCGTTGGAGATAAATAAAGCGTGTAAAACTAATCAAAAAATTATAAACAACCAACTAAATTTAACTACGAGTCCCATTCTAAAATTTTTTCCTAAAAATTATTCGAGTAAATTTGTATTAAGTTATGATTTGAGTTAAGTACTAAAATTTTTTTTTTTTTTTTAATATTTTTAGAATAATATATGTATTAATTAGAAAAAAGTGCAGTATACTTGTATTAGTTCGAAAATTTGTTGTCAACTTACTACGTTGGTGTGGTATAATCGGTTAACTCATTTCAAGATAGGAAACGATCCAGATTCGAATATTATTTGGATAAATTGAATTTTATTATATATCTGTCTAATTAATACATTTAGTTTGTGTTATACTTATTTTCATTTATTGACAGTGAGAAATATAAATTTAAAAAAATGATAAATTACGCTTTCATAGAGTTATTGTACCGTTGGTTTCGTGCACCTGCCGTCATCTAAGCAAGAATGTTTTTATCCTTGGAGCACACTTATCGGCGTATACTCTCTTACTCTTAGCGTACCGTGGTTTAATGATGCGCGTCATTAAATTTTATATAGGGGCAAGACTCTGCAATTTTGCTGTAAAACGTACGACAATCGAGGGGATTTATACCGACATTGTGCTGTGCATTTGGAGGGATTTGAGCCACAAATAAATACAAAATATTAAACCATTTAGTTTCATTTAAACAACTTTAATATTTAATATTTTTAATAGTTTCGTAGAAAGCAATCACTTTGTATGAAACCACAAAATTTATTATTATTTTATTTCATAATTAAAGTTTGGAATCTGTAGGTGCTTTTACTTTAATTGGAATCGCTAAATAAATTATGACTAGTCTGGGAAGATATGGGAAAATTAATGCATATCTTAGTCAAAAAGAATAAAAATTCGTCTAATGAAATCTACAATACTATGGATTATCCACAGCATTGTACGGAATAAAAACATAGACATTACAGAAGAAGGAAATAAATATGTTGGATATGGTATGTAGTGCTGAGATGGAAGCTGTGTATCCCGTAGACCATGGGATGCACAAATGTCTATATCCTCTAATGTACGACATGATGAGAAGAATTCTTTAATACTTTGGACATGAAATAACAAAAGTAACGATGGGAGTTTCGAAGGGCTCATAATCACAGTGATAGTTGATGAAAGGCAAGCAAGGAAGTGGCCTCTGTAAACGCTCAAGACAGGGGGGAATGGAGACATATTGTGAATCAAGTTTCAGACATATAAGGGGATCATAACACTCAACGTTGAACACTTAATTAAGAATAAGAAGTGTATATGAGAAGGTGGCCACTGTGAGCTTTAATATTACAAGATTTTCAAACATAAGTAAATAAAATCAGCATGATTTTAATATTAAAAAATAAATAAATCCAGTTCACAAGACAAACCTACCTGCACTAAATAAACTAACGCACAACTACAAAAACAAGATATTCAAATATGTGTGACTCATTTAATCCCTATTTATATTCAACTCACAAAAAGGTTTTTGATACAACTCGATTTTGAAGTTTTACTATCCACAAATGCGGGACCTCTATTGAAATCCGGCTTTGCAATTCATGGATAACGTTGATAAAATTATTTAGCAGTCATGACTGCACTTGTTAAAAAGATTTTGGTAACCGTATGATATTCAGATCCTTGACTTCTTTGAATCAGACTGCAGCGTTTTGTTCCAAACTCAAACCGAAGCCATTTGAAAACTTTTCCCTTTGTCTTGGTGCTCTCAGTCGACTGATTGAATTACTTACGTTGGGTATATTGTTTAAAACACAATCAACATTTTTATTGAAAACTTGTGGATTCATTAAAATATTTTTTAATTGTTTTCGTCAACTGATTTATATATAATAATTCATTTTATTGTAACGTTACGTTTTTCTTTAAATATAGCTACTTGATAATTAACGCCAATATGATGTTTCTTTAGAAAGATACTGAATAAACCTTGCAAATGGAAAAAAAGGCATATATTTTTTAAAATACTAATTAAATGTATTAATTATAAATATATACATATAAAATCAATTTTGTCGCAAAATATTATTTTTGCGCTACCGGGATTCGAACCTGGATCTCTATTTCCAATCCGGGGAAGTACACTACCAATTGTGTTATAGCGCCAGTAATTTATTAATGTATTAATTTGAAAAAGTGTAACATATAGGTTCGAAAATTTGTCATGAAAAATACTGGCGCTATAACACAATTGGTAGTGTACTTCCCCGGATTGGAAATAGAGATCCAGGTTCGAATCCCGGTAGCGCAAAAACAATATTTTTCGACAAAATTGATTTTATATGTATATATTTATAATTAATACATTAAATTAGTATTTAAAACATCACATACCTATGTTCTGAATAATTACAACTTCACAATAAGAATGTGTTCTCCTTAATAATATTTTTTTCTCTTTGGATGCGACCATTTTTTCAAATAAAATTCTCTAAAACCTTTGAGCAATAGATAGATTTTTTTGTGCATTATTGTGACTCTATCAATTTGTTTAATTACGTTGAAAAATAAATTTAGTAATTGAATACACATATTTTATTCAAAAAATATCCATAATATGAATAATCAATATAATGTATTTTTTGAATTCGTAAGTTTAGTACTCGTATAATATGTAAACTGCATAAAAATATAACACATAAATGTATCATAGTTTTTTATTGTTTAATGCTGATCGGGTTCGCAGTAATCACTACTTTGTTAGAGTAGTTTCAAATTGAACAAAAAAATTATTTATGTTTTTGTGATGTATCTATTGAACGAATGCGAGACGCGAGCAAGGTTAGTAAGAATGATGCGCGTGAAAGAGATAAAGGTATCGCGCCGCGGTCTGCGTGGTCTTTTGCCTCCGAACCGTTGAACGGATGACATATATTATTGACTTGTACAGAATCGTACAGAGGATTAAGATTAAATACTGTTGTTACAAGAACTTACTTAAGAAGAAGGTTACACTATACGGTTTTGACACATAAATCTTGCCTCATCCAAATTTATACATCTCATACAAGCATATCTCTTGATGATCTATTTTTGGTTCTACTAACACTCATTTTAGTATATCTTACTCATCATTCTATCATCATTCATCCCTTTTCTAAGTGAAAACCGTTTCTTATTTATAAAATATTAATTTCATAATTTCACTCGACTAATAAAACAGCTCTCTACTTTCGATAAGTAGGTAATATTTATATTTAATTTATGTTGCCAAAATGAGTCTACTGAGATGGGCTGGAGGGATTGCCATAAAATACAAGATGATAAATTAATACGTTTGAGGCAGCTTCAAAGTTGCCCTTATCCAAAAAAGGAGAGGTGAGATCATGTTAACAGAAGGGAAAATAATCACCCATTGAAAGTACCACTAAACATCGAAATTGGTCGGAAACAGCCGTGGAAGACCATTAACAACATAAATGTCAACGATTCTAAAATATACGACACCTGACAGGCTTGACTACTCATTGCAAGATACTTGCGGATCCAGAGAAGAACTACAAAAGCCCAAAATAATGGGAAAAACTATGAAAAAAGAAAAATACATTATATTCAATTTAAATACATTATACATTTATATTTTTATTTAAAGTGACGGTCTTAAATAATTGAATTTGCTGCATACTTCATAGTAGACAGATAATGAATAAAATAATACAAAAAGCTACTGAACAGCTAATTACATTGAGATTTTAAACAAAGGAACAAAATTTAGTCTAATTAATTACGTAAAATAATTATTAGCCCTTTCGAGACAATTTTTTTTTTGCTTTTAACGTAAATATTTAATCAGGACAGGCATAACAAGACATTCTTTTCTCTTTTAGTGAGTTTTTCCTTTAATTTTGCCGTGAACGTCATGCTTTGAGATCGCTTCTGATATCAGCCCTGAAAATAATTCTTTGTTCATTAATGAAAAAAATGACGTTAATTGTACTATTTGTTTTTTGATTGAAAAGTAATTTCACACCGTTAATACTTAAATTAAAAAAATTCTTACACATTTTTTACTTCATTATTAAACTTAGGTATTCAATAACAAAACAATAAAATACAATAAAAATGTCTTCTACTTCAATAATTGTTTCCTATTTTCTTGGCAAAGGATTGATTTTACGGATAAAAAAGTCGCGTTTCTGCAATGCTATCCACAACGGCAACAAGTTTATTCAAATCGTCGTAGACTCTGCGCACTTGCCAATTTTTAATTTTTAAGAGAGCGATTAACGTGGTTGTCTAGGTACGAGAAGATTGAAGATAAAAAGCAGCCGAACGATATCTTACTTTCTCATTAATTATGCTTGTGTTATCGGATTTGAACAATTTTCGAATTTTACTTTAACAATCGTTCCTTCCCCATTACGATCGCGAAAAAACTACATTATTTTTCGAAGTGATGAAGCATTGTTTTATTGACATGTATTTTTATTATATGAAATTAAAGTATTAGTAATTTTTTTTTAACAAATTGATATATTTGACAAATTCGAAGGGCTTCGGTAAACCGACCTTTAAGTATATACCAACCATTGTCACTTCATAATTGATAAGGAGGTCGGAGATAGGAAAGATCAAGAGTAAGATTACAACTTTATTAACATTCAATTCTTGGCAATGGCAATTTCTAGACTAATATGTGTAAAAATGAAAACGTACATACCCAAATATATATTATAAAGATGACAGATTTTCTATAAATATTAACTGAGGCAGACACAAGCGAAATTCGATCCTCAAAGTTTGATATGCTTACCTCTTGACTAAACCAAAGTAGATTGATATCATATGTACAATTTTTTTCTTCCACTCGCAGATCTTCTTAAGAATCATTATTTAATTTGTAGAGGATTTTTTCTATAGCCCTTAATCAATGACAAATTTATACAATAGATGGCGCTAAACTTGGTTATTTGTTGTGTCTACATTGAAATGGGGGTTGGTTTAGTTTTTTTTTAAATATATAGTATAGTAAAGGATCTTCATTTACATTTTCTAATGAAAATTGGCGATTGCAGTATTTATATTGGTGAATAAAAATAAGATATATTTTGCCGTATTGGAAACATTACTAATTGTAATAATTAATTTTGTACCGAGTTGATGTAGATATACAGTCACTCAGGTGTACGTGTGGAAAATCTGCGTGCATTGGAATATTTATTCCTTCTTGAACTTCCAACATACGTTTCATGCACCACATCTCTGATACGTCTATCTTCCTGCACTCTTATCGCCTCAAGGCCTATGTTTCAGACCCATACAGAAATATCGGGGAATTACGCTTTTAAAATAGTTTTACAGTAGTACACTATTTACTGATTGCACGCCTGTCTGTAATGATATTCCACTAAATACATTTATTATTTCATAACATACCCGCTACAAAAGCTTTGTTCATCAATGGGACACTAATATTCCAGCTCGTTTTCAAATAGACAAACGAATATTTGCCGTGACAAGAATTCTAATGGTTAGCATAGAAACACATTTTGTTTGTGGACTTTATCCAATGAAATTCTTTTTTCATCATCCTCATTATCAGGTGTTTTCTAATCATTGCCGGATGAAGGCGTTTTCAAGCGTCTCACTCTACCTGTCCATTCTTAAAGCCAGTATCCACGGAAGGAGACACGAAGAGATAATCTCAAAGTTTTAGTTGAAATACATATCAATACCATGTACACGTATTGAGATTTTGATCTGGACGTAAACACATACATACGTCATCTAAAATTATCATAGATCCATTAAAAAGTTATTCTTCCTGTCGTGTATATCGTCCTGTTATGAAAATTTGTTGTCGTAAGTAAATCTAATTATTGACTTTTTCAAGCTGGGTTCCATTAACATAAACGACTATAATCTTTTAGTCTTTAATCTTAATCTTTTAGTCTTTAATCTTTGAATCATTCTCTGCCTCTGACTTCCAATAGGTCTTGAGTTTTATTTTGAAGGTCGTCTGGATCATTTATATATCATCTGCAAAACGTAGATGGTTTAAATACTCGCCACTTACGCGATGCCTGTCTTCTTCTAGTCTAGTCTCCTGAATTGATTTCGAGAATAGTCGTAAATAATTTAGGTGAAATTACATCACCTGTTTTGTTTTCGAACAATAATATCACAGATTCGATTAAAATTAATTAAGTCTGGGGAAATTGTATTAACGCGGCGCGCCGGAAAAATTAACACCACACGTTAAATCAAATCAAGTAACATAACTATATAAGTCGAAGGGTGCATTCAAAAGTGCTTTGTGCAGAACTTTTAATGATTGCATTCAATATTGCCCTTTTTATTTATACGAGTATTTATTAAATGATTTTTTTACATTTATTTATTTATTTGTTTAATAATGGTACAACACACTACATGCATAAACAATTTGGATCGGTTTACAAAAATCGAATAATAAGTAAAATATCGGCATAATTTATTTTTAAAAAATTGATGGAAATCAAAATGAGCACTATATACGAAGAAGACACAGAATGAGATTTCCATTTAGTAAAATAGCCGAATATCAAAAATCTTTGATATACAGAATAACAAAGATTTAAAAGAAAATGTGAATACAAATGAAATATGTCAACTTGAAAGATATACAGAAAAAATCAATTTATCGAATAAATATTGCCACAAATCTCAAATATCTTTGAGTAATGTACGCTAGGAGATGCCAGAAATTAAATCAATTCACTTTTTATTATATGTTTTTAAGGAGAATACATTATTATTGTGAAATAATAATAATAATAATGTGTTTTCCTTAAAAATGAAAAATACAATTAAAAAAAAGTGATATGTAGGTATATATAGTCTAGGTAGGTTTAAAAAATTGTATATATTTTATGTTTATATTAGAATATAATGAATACATAATATTGTTAATAAAATTAGGCATACTTGGCACCATTTATGTACTGTTCTGTGTTTAGGGAGCAAATGTGACGCTCTGTAGCGTAAAGGTTAAGAGAATAATAAAATGCTTCTGTACTGTATTTTCTTAATTACATTACGGTATCGATAAATAAGGGCAGTTAATCCGTTCCAAAAGCGGTTCATCCCTCTGTGCAGAGTGACCTCGCAGGGCGTGCAACAGATGTCCTCCGCCCGCCCCGGAGGGCCGGGCCCGCCCGCGGCCGCCGCTTGATCCTTGCCCATTGTTACCCGCTTGTTACAACCCCTGAGCCGTCGTCACACAATTACGCCCTAAGAATTATTAATGCCTTCAGCTTATTCTCTAATCCTCCCCAGAGCGGCGGGCTCACCTCCCGTTTCGCACTGCTATTTGGTCGTTTTTATTTTTCATTTCTCTCGGTTGTATTTTTCGGCAATTAAACGAAACCCGTCATGGACAGTGAAAAATATATCTTCATTGTTAAATACGGGTACGTCTTATTTGAAATTCGGGGAAACACGTACAGAATGCTCGCCGGGCGGAATTCTTCTGGTGTTTGCGCCTTATTTTCCGCGCGTGCCGACAACGTATTTGTTTGGGAACTTAACGGGTCCCTGAATTTTAAACAGGGGGCATTATTTCTGAGTAATTAATTCATAACTGCTAAGGCTTTGGGTCATTTGTTTCTGGTACCATTTAAGAAGACAAGAAAATATTCAAAATTTACGCATACAATGTGATGTCATCAGGCTGTTTAGAATATTGAATGCTACCGCATCATTAATGTCATATTTTGTATACTTTCATGTTTTTAATATTTTACATTAATCTATTTAATATACTTTAAGAAAATACATTTTAATTTTATAACATATGATATTTGAAACAAAATAGATAGAGATATACAGAAAAATCATTTTTTTTAAATAATATTTGGTTGCCACTGAGATACGAACTAAAGACTACAGGTTAAGTCTCAAATTTTTAGAAATCATAAATGGTTAACATAGCGAATTTGATATTTCAGTTGCCAGCAACGTTTGTATTTCGATAGTAATAAAAAAAATATATAGATAGTATTTTCCTGTACATCTTTCTAATTGAATCAATTTTGTTTTCACTTCACTGAATTCGGATTGTTTAATAACATATATATATATTGTGACATTTCGAATTAACGCGCCAAGACCCAGAGCGCCATCTACTGAAGCGAGTAGGCGCGGCCGGTAGAGTGAGGTAGGTTGGAGGAAGTAGCGGGGACTTTGGTGCAAGTGTCCGAGTGGAGAGGTGCGTGAGGCGAGCGCCGAGCGGCGCTCCGCCGAAAATATAGTATTGGCGACGGAGATCGACAAAGTTAGAGAGGTAATTGGGCCTTGTTCTGCCTGTGAAAATCGAGGAAGGAGGGACTCTCCGCGGGAACGAGCGTGCAATGGAAGCGGGACGAACACTGTCCACTCCGCAACGTCAAGATAGAGCCTTTTGGAAGCCTTCAGAAGTCGAGAGATGTTTAGGTCCGGCTTCGTAGCGATCCAGGACCCCGGCTGCCTCATCACACCATGGCAGCCAAGTGTGATTCGAGTAACATTTCAACCTCAAACCTAACCATAAACATAGTGGCAGTTTCGTAACCAATAGCGTCCACACTCAGTGGATGGAACGAAGGCGTGATGATGATGCTCGTGCTCACAATGTCGGGTTTTATTTATACGATGTGATTAAATTGTTCTTCGTATTATAAAGTGTTTTGAATTGTTCAGACCTTCACCATCCATCTGAGACAGGCATTCCGACACCACTCTTTATCAACCCACAGACTAAGTCTAGCTGGTGACGTGGTGCGCTGGCATTCTACCCACCGGTGTCAGCGCGCTACGTAACAATATATATATTTAAATCTCATATTCCATATTAGAATTATAGGTAACTTCTTTTAATTGACTATGTATATATTGATTAATATACTATGTCTGATATAAGTCAGTTGAATATAGCTATATACGGCAATAAAAAGATCTCTGGATCAATTACTTTCTCATTTTTTTAATTATCTAGGGACAGTATTATATTCTCAGAAATCGCTACTTTACGAAGAAAAAGTTATTTTAGTACCATCAATTGTGCAAAATCTTCGTTGTTATTTATTCTTTTATCCATTTTTTTTCCTTAGTAAATATTAGTTTCGTATATACATAAATATAATTTTGTAATAGTTTTCTCATTTCCATTGTTTTATCCCTAGAAAACTTTTCTATCATTAGTTAAGCCTTTGTTGGTCACAAGTTCGCTGCTTTTACTTAAGCATCATATTTAAGTATTATAAAAAAAAAACTGGTGTTTCAACTCTAAAACGCCTAAACGTACATAGTATCGTTAAAAATATATCAGCTGCACGTCTAGTTTGTGTTTGTCCCCATATTTTTTGCACTGGATGATTTACCATTCGGTCTATGTTTTCCTTTAGCAAATTTAATGTGGTTCCTTTATTGAGCTCCCCATTTTTGCTGTCTTTATCTATCTAATGTTTATCTGAACGAGATCATCTTCCATATTAATGAAACATCACAAACTAAACACCACTTTTTATTATCTAACGTCAAACGAGTCGAACAAAAAAAAGAAAGAAAAATTTTAATTTAAAAAATCAGTACTTATGAAAAAAAATACTATTCATCAATAATTTAATTATTACCTACTAATACAAATCACATTACAACAGCGTTGAAATGTCATAATTTTCAAACATTTGTATATTATTTTGAAAAAAATGTACCTTCAGAACAAAAAGGTCATATTAACAAATTTGATACTTCTCTTCATTAATGAATTTATTATTTGTGATGAACAGGCATAAGAGTTTTATTTATAAGTAGAGAATAAATAATCATCCGGACAAATAAATCTAATGTATTATCGTTAAGAGTGTTTTATAAAACCCATACTAAAATAAATTATTTAAATACTGCCTTCCACTGTACATTAAAACTTTTGCTTCACAAAAAAAAAACTCGTAAACTAAATATAATATCAAATTTCGTTAATAATTTTCACAGTTTTTCGTGAAAAGGACACAAAAAGAGTCGTAAACTTCTCAAACCGCTCTAAGAAAAAGCAAGCTGTTAAATGCCCCGGAGTACCGAGCAGAATCCTAATGGCCCCACGACCGGCGAATAGTTGTAATCGGCAAAAAATTCGGAAATTCACTAGAAGTTTCTTTTAAAAAAAATTACCGTAAAACCATCAGCAAATGCCAAAATGACTCACTTTTCTCGCGAAATTATTCAAATGACTAGTGTTTAAGTGAAGACTGATGTCAGCGCTATAAGTGTTTTGGTTTCTCAACAAGATTTCACAACGGCATTCATATTTTATATTTTAATGCTGGCTCATGTTTATTTATTTATTCATTATACGCTTTACTGATGAATTTCATAGTATTTTATTGTAAAATTAATTGAATTTAAATACTAACACCAATTAGTAAGTGATTATACATACAATAAATTATACATCAACTTTGTATTTTAATACAGGGAGTTTAATATATACACCAAACGGTTACATACACCGGTTAAATGTATTGTATAATTAATTATTATTATTGTTTAACAACTACAATGTATTTGAGTTAAATTTAAAAAATATGATAGGTTTAATCTGAGAAATATTTTATTTAAAGAAGATGATATCTTTTTACTGAAATAAAAATTGAGGTGTTACTGAAGAATGTCTTACAGAACAAATCTGATGTAACTAATATAACTGACATCTCAGCTGAGAGAGCAGTGTAACAGAAAGGTCCCGGGTTGATTTCTCAGTGGCACCTCTATCTTTTCGAAATAAACAGCAAATTTGAATTTAGAATTTTATTTCTAAACTCTTTTGTTATCGCCGTGCTCTCATACAATGATTATAATAATATTTTATTAATTGACCCATTTTGAAATAAACACCTGTTTTTATTATTAGGTAGTTATTATAATTATTATTGTTGACAGAAAGCATCATAAATTCAACATTACAATAAAAATTTGACAATTAAATTCGAAATCATATTTCCATATAAAATAAAATTATTTTTACGATATTCAACTCTTTGTTAAAGTAAGGCTTTTATATGTTAGATTGTCACTATCCTTATAACATGTAGTTAGTACCGGTAACAGTTCGTGATTGTTGTGTATACATCGTGTCGACTGTCCACTGGCTTGTCAGTGGTTGACATGAGATTTGTGAGTCCTCACACGCAATGACTGCATATTAACCTCCTGCTACCGTACTTTGCTTCTGTTCTTGACTGAGGAACATTTATTAATTAACACATGAGAGAGACAAATGAGAGAGACGTTTTGCTGTTAAATTAACAATTAGTTTAAGTCTTATAAATACATAATTACAATCAGGTATGGCCTGTAACACAATTTGGATATAACTTAGTCTAGGGACACACAATAGATGATCTTTCTAAATTTCACTCATTGATAGGCGGTGGTATTTAACCTCCAAATAATAATGTTAAATTCACGAAATAACCCATTCAGCAATTCCCAAATATCATAAATAACACACAAACAAAAGGCAAGACATCAATTCTTCACAGATTGTCTCGATAACAATGGATTTTACGTTATTTATAACATAAGTTTTACCATATAGGGCCCGAACCAGAGCGACCAATAAGCAGACGCAAATAAACAACGGATACTGCTCAAGCAACTGACGTCACTTCTCGGCAGGCCGTCCTATCACCAACATCGCCTTTCAACCGCATCTCCAGCGAGCTACTCTAGAGTTCAACCGCGTTTTTAAATTGTATTAATTCATGCTCTCATATATATACCCTGCTCTTCTTACAACAGGCACTCTACACTGCGATATACAACCAATACGCGTGAAACAACAAGAGGTTAGGAGCTTCTGTCTCATAGCATCAAAACCTTCTGATACAATCTCGAATCTATTCCGGAATCGTTTTGAGAGTTATTTACTCTCGTTTCGATTCCACTCAACAAATAAATATTTTACAAAATCTTCAAAGCTTTTTTGGAATATAAGTTAGAACAGTCAGTTACTAAAACTAAAAGTTAGCACAACTGATTGTAAAGATTAATCATATCATATGACACGGCGTCGCCTTCCCAGGTTTGGCCAAAACCGCGTCTGTGACAGGAGTGGTCCGTCTTAAGGCTACAGACCCTACCGGTCACTTACCGACGTTAAGTTGTCGCGAACTAAACATTGCTGTGATTCAAACTGTGGCGCTTTATTCAAATGTCACCCGGGGTACTTATTTACAATATGACAACATACTATTACGGTTCATTGAATTTGGTTAATATAGTATAATAAGGGTTAGCTGTCCTCTGTGTGGGTTCCCGTTATCCGGACATTCACCCAGACTTTATTTCTTGATCGTGTTACTTTAATGAAAATGCCAATATTATATCCGTTTGGTTTGATATATTTTGAACCTTCGCGATTAACACATACTATGCGGTGGTGGGTCAGATTTGACCCGGGTGTTTGTAAAAATATGAATTACGCTACAAATATTCGCTTAATGCTGTTTCCCTTCTAGCTAATATTTTATTAAATATTTCCAAATAATTTGAGATACAAATAAATGTTATCGGACGAGATTTAAATGAGTTATTGATAAAAATGTGAAAAAACACTAAAAAATTAGTCGCTTTTACGGGATTGAAACTCAGCGCTTACACCGAAATTTATATTATCAACATTTTGAGCGGGTAGACAAAGGATACCAGGTATGCGTCCATGTATTTGTTTTGACTTATTTTCGTCTGGCGGCCCCTAGACAATATCAGTAATATAACTATTTGAGGGGCATTGCGCTTACCTATAAGTTTTATGATACTACCTGTTCGGGTTCCGACGATAAGATCACATGCTCAGTGGATGTTTGTATTTTGGCTGTGTAGGGCGTCTATTGATGCGTGAGAATATATACATTATTCGTAATATTTTTTAATATTTATCTTTAATTTTTTACCAGAAACATTACGGCACATCATGTCATTTCATTAAATCATATTTAAAAATGAAATATCTATAAAAAATCTCCCACAAAACGGTTGAAAAACTGAAAACTTGAGGTGGGTCTAAAATGACCCACCACCGCCAGTCGTGTTTTGTTTTGACCCACCGCGCAGTAAGTGTTAATTTCACCGATAAAACACATGTTACGAAAATTATTACCTCCTCTTCTTCGTAAACTCACTGCCCAGCGAAAACATAATAAGACAACATGGCAGAGTTGGACGTTCATGACGTATTGGTCTGTTATTAACCGTTCCCAAACCATGCAGTAACACTGGTCTACCATGATATTAAGCCGCTAATATTTTGGTAAATACATGTAAGATACAATTCATATTTTAGATAATCTTAAAGAAAATATTAGCGCTTAGGAATGACTAGTGAAAAACCAATTATGAAAAGGGAATCGTACAAACCATTTATTTTTTCATTCGATCCTTTGTAAAATTAATACCTTGGTAAAAATATAATTTGTGATATGAAAGACAAAGATCACACACTATTTTCACAGTGAAAAGAACAACAAACATACAAATATAATTGTCTTTTTCTTACAAATTAAACGAAGAGAGATACGAAGGAAGGATAGTTTGTATAGAACTTAATGAATGCTCTAAATTATGTTATTAATCATTTTTTCAAAACTGAATGCTCAATATTTAAAGTAAATTCGTGCCATTAAAGCCGTTTAAGCTAATAAAATTTTTTTTTCTGTTATTTACGGTAACACGAGTTGACAGCATGGCTGCGTTCGGGTATTTTATATCATGGTATGGTAAAGGTTAAACAGGATGGTATCATTGCCCTGAGAGCCACCAAAAGGGTAAACTTCAATGAAATAATGGAGATGCTACTTAGAGGCTTCATGGGCGATGTTTATTGAGAAATGCGCACAATCATTAATGACATGACTATGTGAGATTTTACATGGAGTTATAGACATAACAAACAGAGATTCCTCATGGAGTTATAGACATGGCAATGAGAGATTCCTCATGGAGTTATAGACATAACAAACAGAGATTCCTCATGGAGTTATAGACATGATAATGAGATTTCACATGGTTGAGAAAAATTAGAGGGGTTCGATTATTTCATGTGGGAATCGCCCCCGTGGGCCTTCCTGAGTTTGCTGAAGGAACTTTGGGAGAGATTAGGGTAAAAATTCAAGATTGTACTCACGATCGGTTGATGTTGGATGCCGTCTTTGTATCCCGAGTCACTTTTTTGGCCGAAACGCATATAATCTTTGGGGGCGCGTTGAGCGAGGGTCAAAAGCGCGAGGGTCAATTTAATCACGCACGCCTATTAGGACGGGCCTATACTGGACGTCTAGTTATTGCGTAGACTTATATGCTAAACTGACGTTTTTATGTATTGACAGACGAAACACTAACCGCTCTTTTGCATTTGTGTTTATAGATATTCTGACACACAATCTTTGAAGCATTCAAATTGAGAAATATTTTGTTTGTAAAAAGTAACTTTAAACACATTCTTATTTAATGTTCAGGACTAAAAGGGTACATTTCAATCTAATGCTTGTTTCATATGAAATTTTCACTTCACTCGGATCAGTTAAATTCCTTTCAATTTTTCTAATAAAAGGGCGTTAGGTACAAAACTAAAGTTTTATTTAAATTTTAAATTCAAATATATTAAGTATACCACTGAGGTGGATCATATAGTTTATTATAATTGGACAACTACTCTAAGGCTTTCACAGCTATTCAGAATCTTTTGTGAAAAGTTTTCTAGGCTATTCTGCCGAATGTCTCTGGAAGATAGGCTACAATTTAAAAAAATAGTTCCACTATCGTAAGTCTGGAAATGTTAGAGCCATGTCCATTAAATAATATGGACCATGATCAAAGTATAACAATGTATTTACAAATAAACGGGATTGTCTTCAATAAAAAGGAAGGGTCCCACACTATCCCCAAATCGTTTTGAGAGTTGTTTACTCTCGTTTCGATTTCACTCAACAAAGCAACGCGTGTAATATTTTATAAAATCATAAAAGCTTGTTTTTGGACTATATTTTAAAGTTAGAGCAGTTAGTTAAGTTCCGGCAGTGAGTTACTAAAACCTTATGGCGCCCCTTCATATTCACTTTTTTTTCCTTTTCTTTATTATTACAGAGCCATACCTGTACAATTTGACATGAGACTCGTTATCATATTAAATTCAGAAAGCAACCAAAGAGAAGCTATAGAAATCATGCACCCCCAAAAGAGGTGGGTAGACGTCAAATTTATGTGTTGCAGTCGCAAAACTCGGTCACAGTCCGGCCGGCAGAAATTCACCCTGTCCAGGTCGCAAGATATGCGAGGGAGAGCCAGTAGAATGGTCCGTTAGGTCTCTCTAGCCACCGCTCTTCTAGGCATCGTCCATCCAAACAACCCCCAGTGGGAGACTCACACCCTAATAAATCCCGGAAAAGTCCGAGATTCCTTTCATTTCTTAATAGGTCATCATTCCGGGGGATCCGATGACCTATTCTATATTCAATCATGATCTCATGTGCATCATTCATAATCATACAGTCCCAGAGGATGTACTCCGGCATCTGCATTTGCCTCACCTGAGCGCAAATTGCCTTCAATAATAAATATTTACGTAGCTTTGATGGAAATATGTTGGTAAAGTTGCATAGAAAGGTTATATGTCTGGTTCAAACGCCAAGGAATTTTGTGAACATTTAGGATGCCAGCTGAGAAATACTTATAATATAGTTTCCTAATAAGCTACCAATCCTTGGGTTTACTCAGTATTTATTAATTTTGATGATTGCATTCTCCATTTATTTACATTTATATTTCAAACCTAAGTATATATCAGAAACTATACATTGAAAAAAGGCTGACCAAGAAACCTCTGGTATTTTCTATTGCATAGTAGTGTTAAATGAAGAGGAATCGTGACTTCTAAGAAAGAAAAAGATGAATATGCTAGACTTGTTCGAGTTGTGTTGAAAGAGAATGCAGTATATTCCGTAGACCACACGGTCTACATTTATTATATTCCGTAGACCACACACACGATCATCTCCAACCTCTAGAAATCAAAAATAGAAAAATACCAAATAGAAAAATTGTTCGTTTAATTTGATTGAAAAAGCATATTAAATATATATTTATAAATTTTATAATTTTAGTGTTAGTCATACACAAGAAAATGGTGAATTGAATATACCTCGTACCTACAGAAAAACATAAACTCGAATTTCTCGCCTTACTAATTAATAATTGTTGAAAGTTCTTTTGAGGATTCCGAGAAAAAATATTTTTGTGACAGGCCTCTTAAGATTCCTTTATTTTAAGAAATGTAAAAAAGCTTTAAAGGGAGTCCGGTAATTAAGATTTAATCAGATTTATTCATAATTAAAAGCAACACGTGCTAAAATTGTTTAGAGTTTTTTTTACATTTACTATAGAGGTATGCTGATTGTAAATAGTTTCTGGCTTTAGATTATTGACCTTTAGATAAATACGTTTTCATTCAACCAAAAAATGAATGAATAAAAATTTCTTAGTAAATTTTTCAAACATTTTTTATGATATTATTGTATATTGTTATAAAAATTCAACGAAGTAAAGACTAATTTTTATTTTAAATAAATTAACTTCCTGACCCAGTAATGAATAAAAATATAAGAGCTATTTAAATTACTCACCAAATTAAGTGAAAAATATTCGTATATTAAATTATCTTCATCGCTTTTTTATTTATCTATAAATAAACGGAAATAACTATAGTCTAGTAGCAAGTTGAGTTATTCGGAACGTTTCATCACGTTAATGTTAATGTTATTTTTAAATGCATTTGTCAACTTATATTTTAATAACATCGCCATCAATTTTATTATCATTCTTACTTCAAATTGGGCATTTATTATAGTATAGAATTAAAGATGGAAACAAATAAGAGTAATTTTTTATATGAGCTCAAAACGGGTGGTAAAGTAATAGTAACTTCTGTACATTGAACGAAGCTTTTGGCATGGGTTATAAACGTACGGTGCAATGGTGATTCTCAAAATTTCGTTCTAGGAAAGAGAGTCTAGCTAATAAAGAAAGTCGTGGAGGTCATTCTTAGTGTGGTGTTAATTGAATCAGAACTATGCACAAGTCATTCAACAGTTCTGGAGCACTTAGAGTAGCTATAAAAATCAAAAATACTTAACAAATAAGTGCTGCCTTAAAAATTGAACGACAGTCAAAACAAAATACGTTTGTTCTACGCTGCAGGCGCTTGTTGAGCTACGAAGCATCGCCTCATCCATTACATTCACAAGACATCTCGTCAACAAATTATCACACGTTTAAGCATTTTGACAGTTTCTTAAATTGTAAGGTCTTGTGCATTTCGAGATTCTATCAACTTAGACACAAATATAGTGTTAGAATAAATATTGCTGCCTATTGTCATGTGTATTATTTCGCCACAGCCAATGTACTCGTTATTTAATTTTTTTGATCCTAAATTACTAAATCTTCGTAAAAGAAACATCTATTATTTGTACAACATGCCACCACTACGATATATATAATCAAGAATTTATAAAAAGTAATAACCACTTTTAAATAATTTCAAAATTGACTCCTCGGAAATATTAATATTACGCGCAATTTTGTCAGACAATACCGTAAAAATCGCGCGTACACAGGAAGTACATTCTAAAAATAGACTATTCGAGTGCACACATGCTGTTCCAACAAAACCTGAAAGAGCGCGTCACGAGTTCCTGCAGAAACACCAAGTCATTATATTGTATTTTCTAAATTACGATATGTGATCTACCTATGTAAATTTTTTACATTATTTTTCGTCACTATAACATTTCAACTCTATACTGTCTTTGTTCTGTTCATAATATTTTATCTAAATATATGTCATTCCGTACTAAATATACATAACCTTTTATTTCGTTACCCTGACCATAAAAGCATATATTAAGTCGAACCTCGAATAAACCTTGAGACGAAAGAGAAGTGTTCTACCTGCTGAGCTGGCAACTAACAACAAACAATTGGCAACTATCAACTGGCAACAACCAACATAATAAATAGGTAGGTCTTGGAGAACCTAATCAAGGTCTTTCTAGTACTAATAACTACATGCATTTTAAAAACACCAACTAAAAGTTTTCGTTACACTATCTAATGAAATATCTACATTTGATATTCGATATTTAAAAAAAATACATTTATAATTTACAATTATTTATATTTATTACGTCTGTGTACGTTTAAGTATGTTAGTGACTTATTTTTATAATTCTGTCAATGTTCAATTATCTGGTCTGTTTTAGTCAGTCCAAAAATAATTTGAATTCATTGAAAATAAGTTGCGATTGCCGGGGTATTTTTGTAAAATGTTTATGTATTTTGTGTAATGCGTAGTATTTTATTTCGCCATTAGCAAGCTTGTGTATAAGTTTTAGAGTTTCAATTTTTGTTATATTTGGTAGACTGTTTCAATATGTATCAGCTAGTACAAATTGTAAACCATTTCCAGTATTTAATTTGGATTTCCTTAAAGTATATATAAGTTTGTCTTATTTATAGTCCGGCAGAAATGTTTCTTGTATTCTATTTTATTTTTGATATATGCCATCAAATTTTTTATAATATTTGTACTGTATTCGTGACTTTTAAGAAACAAACCAGTCGGTTCGGTTATTGATTAAATTCTATTTATGATCAGTCCCAGGTATATTTTGTGTGTAATATTATATTTTACAGTTCCAGTTTAAAAAATTAACTATATTTTTGCACTTTTCTAAATACAGCGGCTTCCATAAATTAAAGTAAAATAAAAATGTTCGGTTGTTTCCGTGCAAATTATGGTTGCGTATTTATATTAAAGACAATTTGCATGTTTAATGATGGGCATCAGGTGTTCCGGACTGGAAGCTTACAAGTTTTGTGTATCTATGCAGCAGTCTTTCAAACTCAATTTCTCAGGAGCGGACTGCGGTACAGTTACAAATTTAATTTAACGGAATATTGCTAAAGTTTGGGAAACATTCATTCATTACAATTACAAAAATATGAATATTATTTTTCTTTATTAATTAACTTTGCAGTCTTATATTTCCGTGCGAGCAATGGAGAGAAATTGAAATTGTCAAAACGTGTCACGGAAAATAATACTTAATCATTAAAATTACAGCTGCGGATTAAAAGAATAAAGGTGTCGACATCCGAAAGTAATTGAGATAAAATATTATTTCATTTTTAATATTTTAATAACTCAAAAACGTGATGTCCGGCTTTAGGGATGATTGTCGTAATTTTTCAACCCGCATATTATCACTGGGTATACATATTCTATATTATACGTCTTTATACTTTTGTTTTACATGTAAAATTTAATATAATGAAACGAATAACTAATGATTAGGTACAACATATTGAAAAATTAATTTCTTCATGATTTATGTATGTATAAATAACAGAGTTAAAAATATTATTGCGATAATGTAAGATGATAAAAACCAATTCACTTCAAATTTACTACAAAACTACTATTGGTAACTTCTTTTATGGAACTTATCTACCTTAATAAATGAAAAATAAATACTTATTTTTCAATTCTGCCGCCGTATGGCGCCGTGAATCCATAGTACAGCATACATTTAATACGCCATCTTTAACAATAACGCTTATTTTCTTTGTTACCCAGCAAGTATTATATCCATATCAACTAAAGAACTGCGTAGAATACCTTCATCAGACAAAATCTCCACGCAACTAGCCAGCTTGTATAATAAAATAGGAGATAGAGAACTCAATATATAGCGATTGAATTTGTAACTCAATTAGATAAGTTTAAAATATTATTAAAGCTTGACTAATTTTTGAAGTGACGTTGTATGTTATGAATTTGATTAAATTTAGAGCTGGCTTCCATTGTTTTACAATGACCTAAATAAAAATGCGGACCAAGTATCCAAGTAGATACGTGCAACGAAAGTTTGTTTTTAATTAAATTTCACCAGCTAAAGTAATTCCCGAGAACATCATGTTCGCGGTGACAAGCCAGATGATTGAGGCGAGTCGCAGTTAAATACGAAGCCAGATCTGACACAAGTTTAGATATTCGAACGCTAGTTGATGAGTCTCAATTATTATTGTGATTAAGGCTACCCATTGTATAAAACATTACAAGTAAATTTAATAATTAAATAATTTTATTGTTAAAATGGGTGTTTCTTAGTTGAAAACTATCCGAATGATAAACAGTGGAAAAATATTGCTTTTGTTATTTGAAAAACAAAAAATATGAAAACATCCACAGACTACCAAATATATAGACATGAACTAACGCAAACTTCTAGTTTCAATATTTGTATTTTGGTATCACCCACGTGATCATTTAAGTACCACTTAGGCAATAAAATAGCTCCGAAACTTTTTTTTAATATATGACTCGATTGGAACGAAAAATAATATTCGAAGAGTAAATACTTTTACTGTTGCATAAATGTGTCATAAACTATAGGATTTATGTTTCCACAAATAATGTTTGCAGAATTCCTCTCATCCCGCAACTAATGTTCCAAACCCCTCTCCCATATGTACACTTTATTTCATGTCTATTCATTTACTGATCTGTGGAAAATATTAATGAAACTATAGGGGTTGTTAATACATGTGTCATCGGTGTAGGTGTTAGCGGTATATTATAGCAATAATGTTATTGTGAAATAAAGTGTGGTTCATGTCAAAATGTTGCGGTGTATGTGATTATCAGATGGATTTATGAGTGCATGCCTGGGCCCTATATCTCACAGCTGTCCACTATGTTCAGGTGTCACGGAGTACATGTATGTGTAGATGTAGCTAGAGTAGGTGAAACAAATAACAAATAATAAGTAACTTACAGTTGATGTCGTTTATTCAAAATACATGCACAAGTCGTTTAATCAAGACAGTTGCTTTATTCCAGATACATAGACACAGTATGAACGTGAAGCGTCTACTGGTTGATAGTCTGGTTAAGAAGCCGGCTGAGAGAGAAGTTACTGGTTATGGTTGGCTCCCTGCGCGATGACTGCTGTCTGTTTGAGGGTCGGTACGCCTGTGTCTTTAAGGTTGATACGAGCTTGGTTTACTAATCAGGTAATTGTGAGGCGCGTTCAGGGCCTCCACAAAACAAATAAAATATAAGAGAAAAACAACAAAAAAGGAACAACTAAACAGTCTGCAAAAAAATAATAACTAATTTTGCATCGTACCGTTTTACTGCGGGTAAGTAGTACCATACTTTTCTGTCCAGATACGTAACTCACACCCCATCCACATTCATATATTTTCTCATGCGAGCTCATCGATTTATGACGCTTCTAACATGATCATATTCCAATAACTAGTTTACCTGGTACTCTATTGCTGGTGCTATCAACAGTCATCATCATATATTTTTCTTACCATTTTCTCTTCTTTCCTTATGACTGAAGATCGTAATATCCATGAACTCCCATCACTCGTATCATGGCTATTACCAGAGAAGTGCCTGTTGCATTTTCCACTCGATCAATTCAACAGGTAGGGGATCTTCCTCATTCTTTTCATCCTTCGACGTGACCCGCTACAACAAGTTTCTTCAAGCTATCTTTCCTTCTCACAAGACGCTGAAAAAATTGAAGAATCCGTCTCAGGCTGCAGTTTGAGAGTCTCTTCTTGATCTTCAGTTCCTGAGGACTGGAGACATTCGTGCATCTCGCCATCCATGGTATGCTCAACGTGTGTCTCCAATACCAAATCTCACCATATAAATCCGTCTTCTCTCATACCATATAAAAATCAATTTTTACTTTATCGTAAATAAATTTGGCATGTACCTACTGCCTAAGTGATCTCCTTTCCACTAAATTTAATCTACTTTCGTTCGTCTTCTGCCAGCTCAAGGCTTTATTTCCATACATCAATCTTAGTATCAGAACTTCATTATGTCAAATAGGTAATCGCTCGTTTTCTCAAAGTATTAGAATATTTTCTATCAAAATTGGATGAAGAAAACTCCTTTGCAATTTGGTTGGAACTAGCTATATACCTGTATACTTTTCTCATTTCTTTTGTGATCTGATGTTGAGAACAGAAAATTTTTTCAATTTTAAAATGATTTTTTAACAAGTCAATAGCCACTTTTTCGTTCAGCTTAAAGAAAATACTGGCCAGTATCATAAAAATATCCGATAAAAAAATTCCCATGATGGCATTTAGAGCAAATCTAAGCTTAAAATCTTCTGCCCACCGCAGAGATCGATAAAGGTTATCAAGTCTCAGTGCGGTTCATTGTATCAAATGGTTAATAAGTAGGTTAGATAAAGAGGTTTTCAAAGACATAAAAATAAATATATGAATTTATTAAATGTCTTTGAAAACCTATTTTTCTATAAATGTATATATATCTACCTATATTATGTGTACGAAATTGAACACTTGTTTATATAATCCTACACGTTTTGATTGATCTAAACTAAATTTTACATAGTTTTTCTTTGGGACCCTCAGAAGTCACCCCTCCCCGGCTCCACAACCCTTTCACATACAGTCGTTACATTGAAGGTCACTCGTTTGTACACAATACAATAATAATAAGAAAATAAAGTCACCTCAGCGCATCACTTTGAACACTTAACCCTCCTATTATTACTCGTTAAGACGTGCACCCTAAAGATTTATGATTTAATAAATATGAATATATTTTGAAACTATGTAATTAAAAGTTATTAAAATATTAAAAGCATTATCAATTAAAAAAACCATTTGTCTACAATAAGCAATAAGATTTATAAAACTAAAATAAAAAAATAAAAATTTCTTTTGATATATATAAAAATAAATCTTAAACCAAAAGATTGGTTAGCCTTAGCGATTTTGAGTAATTTCGTATATTTTTTCCCTGAATAATAAGCATTTATTTTATTTAAAAGAGAACACAAAAAATAAAAAATATATATTACTCAAAGGTATTCGCAATAAAAGGTGATAACTTTTAAAATAAAAATAGATGTATCAATTTGAAATAGCTGCATCATATAAGTTCGAAAATTTGTCGTCAATTGTCTGACATTGTGTAATTGGTCGGTGCACTTCCCTGGATAGGAAGGGTTTAAATCCCGGTGGCAGTTAAAATATTTTTTTGATAAATTAATTTTATCTGTATGTGTATCTTTCTAATTGATGCATGTAGTTTGTATTGTAGTTATTTTATTCTTTAGTACATACTAAAGGTAACTTTTTGTATTCCAGAAATACAGTCCACACGCAGAAGTCTTTGCAAGTCACCACCACGAGACGTAAATAAAGGTAATAATGTTTTGTTAATTTATTCTTTAATTATATTTTATTAAATGAAATACGCTTATTCACAGATTTGCTCAATATAAATGGCATAAATTTTTATTGAGTTCAGTTCATTAATTTGTTGTTATTCAAGAAAATACGTAACAATGAATATTATTTTTATTATCAATGGTGTAACAGCCCGAAGTGGATCTGTTCTCCGTCAGCCTTAAGTTCATGATGCAACCACATCTTGGGTCGTCCAATATCTTGTCAGCCTTTTGCTTCTTCGCTGGTTATAAACTACGTTGAACGTGATCAGCCCACCACAACCGTGCTACCTTAATAACATGGACAATGTAGGGTAAACCAAATTGTGCGTCGAATTCGAGGTTCTATCATATACGCCACATCCCTTCCCCAACTTGGCTCTAAATCGTGACCTTTGAAAAACAAAATATCATCAAGATAAATCAAACTGAGAATTGAACGACAAATCTTTGACTACAAATTTTCATATCATTCAGTGGAGTTTGGTTCACCACCCATGAGGTGAAATTTTTGCAAAAATGTTGGTGTATAATTTGGACTAATAAGTTAACTGGTTCCTTATTTCGGCCACGTTATTCAAATCAATAGTTGTTTGTTCTAAAAAATATTACAATCCCTACTAAAATGTAACTTTGTTTCCTTGTTATCTTCTAAACTGCTACTAATTTGAAATGTTTGTAGCACAGTTGTTCGATCTTTATGATGTATGAATCGCCAATCGCCATGTCGCGTGCACATGAATGCGACATATAGAAGGGTTCCTTTCCGTTAGCTACCCCCGCCCACTATACCCAGAATACGACCTTTTTCTGTGGTTTTGTTTTCTATGGTTTTGGAGGAGTTGAAGTTGAAGTTTGATGGTAATCGTTGGCTATCGGGTGGGTTGACTGCCGCCAAGTTCTTCCCGCCGTGTGGGAAAGAATTGCTGACTTGTGAAGAATCGTCCTGCTATGTGGAATTGATAGTGTACTGCTTGTGTGCAATCGGTTCCTGACATATCCTGACGGTTCCTGTATAGAAATATAAGGTCGGTCATCGTACGCTTACTGATAATATTAACAATTTAAGGAGATAATCATAATCGATATTCTCAGATCGTATATTTAATTAAAAATGATATTGTGCATAATGCGTGTCATCCCACTTAGCAGTGTCACCGATGTATGGTTTCCTGGACCCAGAAGACCTGTGGATCCAGTGGAAAAAGAACATCCATATACCTAAATAAGCATTTCTCAGGTGGATCGTGTTTCTTCCTGGTTCCGGTTGGTCCTTCAGACCTCCTGATTCCTATTCCAGTCCGTCTCCCAAATTACTTCCACTCTTCTTATACCCCGTATTTCTCTAACTCTCTTGTCTATACAACAGTTTTAAAAATAAAATGAATGTATGAAGTTTGATACATATAAGTTAATTTTTACCAAAATGCCAGATAAAATTTCGTTGTTACATGATCATGAAATACCCTTCTTAGAATCTTACCTTTGAAGTCCTGTGATGAATTTTTATCTTTATTACCAGGTACTCAGCATTCAGATCCACACGTGAGAACTGGCCTCAAGAGTGTTTTGTAAATCTGAATTGTATATTTCCGGGTCAGCGAGTAGGTCTTTATATGGTTTCGGATGCTAAAGTAACATTTGTTGGTTTGTATTTTTATTGTAACATCTGTATCTGTGTTGTTATTGGCAAGAAAAAATGATAAAAATGTAAATATGATGTACGATTCTTCTGTAGAAATCAATTACTGCTTTGAGTTGGCTCCACATGAAAAAGATATTTTGCAATCATGACCTAAACCTTAGATTACGCATGAAAATTATTATAAAACCCTTTTTTATGAACTTGAAGTATTTTAGATTTGGATCTACTGAAGAATGCTCAAAATAAGCTAAATGGATAGAGCTACGAATAAATATGTTATATTTCGGTAGAATAAAAAAAAAGTATTTAATTAGAAGTAATATAAATCCGAAAACTGCCATACTTCGGACATGTAATGAAAAATCATAAGTATCATATCTTACATCTTATAATGTAGGGAGAAAATATTTTAGAAAATCCGTAAATCACTGAAAGAAGAGCATCATGGCTGAAATACCTGATGCAATGGTAACCCAGTCTACTATTGAACATTTGTTATTAATGATTTACGTACTAGCCTTTAACATGACCTAATAGGCTGAAGTCAGATAACATCAGACAAGAGACAGAGCGCTATGAAAAGCAAGAAAAGTGAGGCCTATATGTATTCAGTTTTGGACGAAAATTGGCAGAATTAAGAAGAATAAAAATAAAAGTTTAAAAATTAGGCTTAATGCAACAGATAAAAGGCTGCAGCTTAAATTATTTTAATTAAGTTTAATAAATTCAAAAATGCAGGTGCCTGAATATAATTGACAATTTTTAACATTTAGAAATCATTCATAATATTATTAATATTAAAATACAAATCAAAAAACAATCTTAAATTTAATATCCGCTTAATTTGTATTTCAAAGGAAATTAACACTTCACTTCGGTGTAACGTATCTGTTTCTTTTAAATATGCCTACAGATATAAAACTGTGCTTTATTTATACGCAGTTTTAATGAATAAGCAATATGCACAATAGTAATCATAGTTCATCGAAAAATATCAAATAATAATGTAGGCGTAAATACATATACGTAGCTCTCAATATTGTTAGAACAACATACTGGGTAATCCACACTTCCAAAAGTCTAATCTCTTAATTCCGCCCTATAAACCATCTCACTTCGTGTGCAGAGGTAGAGGTTAATAATTGAGTACTGTAAGATATCTCGAAGAGCTTATTAAAACTTAGTGCGTCGTATATCGTGTCAGAGAAAACGCCGGATGATTAAATATGTATGTAATTTCATAAATAATGTATACATCTCAGTGTCGGGATACTCACACGAACCTTCTAAAAATAAAGCAAGAAATAAAACCGACGCCAATAAATACAGTTACGAGACTTCATGTTTTTATTTGTAACAATGTTGCCTGGGTGAAACACATGTGTAGGTGTGACTGGATTATATATGTTCAATTATTTAGTTAATCCTCGGGCCGATATATCGGCTTTTCAAAAAGACCTATTTAAAATAAATGTCGGTATTTTAAAAAAGTATTCATGTCAAGAAATAAAAATATTTTAATTTTATAAATAATTTTCTTATGTAGGTACTCTATAGTCCGTTCGTTATAATTAATGGAGAAATTCATACATTTTATGGAAGAGAATTCAAATTCCTTTGAAAGTGTATATAAGATATTATTTTTGTTTACAAATACTGGGGAATATTATGTGCCAGGCCGATGTTCTTATTGAATAACTAAAAAAAAAATACAATTTTTTAATTTGGTTTTTATTTATCGATTATTTGGCTTATTACAATTATGTGTGTACAAATACGTGCTCTTTTAACAATGTTTTTCATAACATTTTCGCACACTCGGCGTGTTATATCAGCTGTTACATCGAATATTATCTTGTTGGCTTATACCTTTCCTTTCAAGTGCCTTCGCAGAAAATTGTCGGGAGCAGTCAAAATAAGTAATCGATATCATCACTTTTTGACATTATGCGGCTGGGAAAATTTTTTCGCGAAATTTCAAGCGTTGCTCGGACTGTGTGTATAGTGGCACTGTCCTGTTAAAACCGCACGTGTTGCAGGCCCAATTGACTCAATTCGGCCACCAAGCAGTTTCCCAACATGTGACGATAGCGATCACCATTAATAGTTACAGCATTATTCCTTGCATCCTAAAAAAAATAGGGCCCAATGATACCATAGTAACTCTAGGTGAGTATAAAGGTCGTTGCTATATCAATTGAGGATTTTCAGTTCCTAGATGATTGTTATTAACAAAATCCGAAAACAAAGCAATGTCGAAATGAGCATCTTTGCTCATGACGATTTTTTCCAAAAGTCAAATGATACTCTATAATAATTTGTAATCGTGTACTCTCTAGGAATACTAAATTCGAACTGAAAAATGTCTGCCAAACCAAAATGGCGTCCAAATAAAATTTGCCTGGAACATAGTATTCACCCTGTAGTAAACAAAGAAATGTACTGTCAGATGTAATATTTGAAGAAATTGAAACATTGTAAGGTGATTTAATAAGAATTAAGAATAATAAGATTATAATTAGATACCTAGGTATCTACGGTATCTTAAATACGGTAAATTAAAAACGTCATTTTTCTTAACGTTAGATTAGTGTTGAAATATTTATTATAGTATGTAGTATTTAATTTGTGATGTTTTATGAATATTGAATACGATCCAGTTCATAAAAAGCGACGCTTATAAAGAAAACACTTTACAAGGATATAAAAATTTGGTTGCATCATAAATGATGATTAAAATAATCTTCATAAAAAATACACAAAAGACTTGTTTTTGTAAAATATTACGTTTAATTGAAAAACACAATTTAATATGAAATTTCTTAAGATGTTTCTGATATAAATCAGAAGGTAGGTACTAAAAATGTTAATATTTCATCATAGGAATTATCAACAATGATCACCAAACAAACAAAAACCTAGATGGGATACAGCATAAATACAGCAAAATAGGTTTCTAAAAATAATCATTACAAATGTTTGTTATACCCAACTGTTCAAAAATATTTCACGTTACAAATATTTTTAATATTTATAAGACAACTGTATAGCAATATATTATAAGGCGTACTAACAGGAACGATGGTATAGTTAATTTAAAAACATGTTTTAGGTATATTAGACCAACAGCCAACAATTTCTAGATAACAGTTTCCGTCATATATCACTGAATATATATGTAAGAATTTTTATTGAAATGGATCATCGTCAAATGTTAATATATTTTTAAAATCTTCTCCTGTTTCTTGTACATTTATTTCTTACAAAAAATATTACCATTTAAGTATTATATAAGTAACAGAAAATAGATACTGAAGAAAAATGTATACAAATTTCTCATAAACTTTTTAGCGTTTTTTTTTAAATGTTTGATATTTTCTGAATTCTTAAATTAACCATTAAAAATAGATTACACATGGCAGACCCCTTAATTATTATTAAATTAAATTAAATTATTAAAAAAATATTCATCAGTTAAAATAAATAAAATAAAAGTGTGACAGATAGAGATACTTACCACTACACTGACGGGAAACTTTCATGTAAGAAACTTTTACAGAGGTAACTATTTTTTAAATTAAACGTTATATTAGAATGAAAATTTAAGAAAACAATAATAAAAATGCAAATTACAAAATAATCAGAGTGATTATTGACATCACGGTGTACTTACTAGGAGAAGATTTTGAACACGCTCGAAAAGGAAAAATCTGAAAATAAAACATACTGTAGAAGCGAGAGAGAGACTCGCTGAATGTTCTATTTTTAAAAACAGAAATATGATTTTCTCTCGATATCGACTAGGTTCACCATACTTTAATACTTTAACTTTAATAATGATAGACTAGAGATTTATTTTTTTATGCTGTCTGCTTCTATAAAATTTTATATTCTTCGTAACTTGTCTGTACGAACAAAAATATATGAATAATAAGTATTGTGTGTGCTTAATAATTTAAAAAAATTCAGCTTTATAAGAATAGTTTTTCTGATAATTTCACGTTTATTGTTTCGATAAATCAGTAATACTAAGTACTTTTCTATTAATAATTATATAAACATTATTTATTTTAATATAAATGATTTAAAACTTTGTTTTTAACCACTTTGTGAGTTCAATTTAATACACCAACCGGTTTCGGAAAATACCATTTCCTTCGTCGGGATGTGAAAAATAAAATCATGAAAAAATTTACAATAATTTTGTATCATCAAGTCAATTTCCGCACCTTTCATCTTCATAACAATTTAAGTTATGTACTAGATTTATTTTTGAACAAATATTTTTTTTTTTATTAATTTAATTTAATTTTTCATGACAAATGGTGTATTTAATTTAACTCATAAAGTAGTTAAAAACAAAGTTTTAAATAATTCATAATAATTATTATTAATTGGTAGATATTTTCTTAACAGAGATTTATTTAATAGGTGATAAAAATAATAATACGAAATTTACATGTTCGAAAGGCCACAATATTCACGGGTATGATAATTAAAATATGTGTTATATTCTCATGTTTCGGTAGATATGCATAGTATGCAATATACTTATATAACTTATTCAAATGCAAATTCAGTACCTATTTGGTACCCACCTAAAAAATTGAAATAATACACGTCTAATACCTACCTACACAAATTACAATACTAAGCAACCATTTTCTAACAAAACCAATTTTAAGAAAACTTTAAGAAAATTAAATTGAATTCCTTCCTTCCCTGTAGACTGTACACGGAGTACACACGTGCGCAAAGTTTATACATACTTATTTTATATACTCGTTTTTTTATCCTAATATTTTTTCACCGATTTAAGTCTATAAATTATAGAGCATGTCAATAAGAAAGACTAATTACAAAATATATGAAATATAACGAAAGTGATGTATTGCATAACTGATTTTTATGAAATAAGAATAAATTTGCCCAGCGATTCATTTTCGGGATTATTCTGTTTACTTTGTACACATGTGTGTAAAATATTACTGTGTATAACTTAATAAATTTGTTGCTATTTTAAAAAAAAGATAATGACTTCACTTACAGTCAAATCGCAAAATCTACCACTTAAATGATATGTTAAAATTATACGAATATTGTACAACGGTTTATATATTGAATGGAGTGAAATATGCAGAGATTCATGGGAATTTTAACGCATGAATTGTGACTGGCGAAAGATAAAATTATCATCAGAGACGCCAGAAATAAAATAGGTAAAAACGTATCATGTTTTAAATAAATAAATAAATAAATAATATTAGTGTTAATCGAAGAGATATCATTTTATAATAGTAATTTAGCATTCTAGGTAGGAGAAAAAATAGCGTAGACTAGTATTGTAAAACTTGGTGTGATGTAGGGTCGGAGATCAGTGATCGGACAGAGATATTTAAGTATATTTGTGAAAGTATTGAAAGACCAGTTTATTTGTATATATTTTGTTGACTCGGTAAGTTTGTATTATCATAAAATGCATAATATGCTGACTTCATTTCAACGAAGTTTTGAAAAATTTCTGTTTTTTTCTGGTCTCTGCTATTTTTTAAAAATAAATATTTATTGTTTGCGCTTTAAATTATAAAAGAACTATGCTTTATGAAAAATTGTTATAAGACGTGAACTTCATATAAAAATGAAATATTTCGTTAAATGATGCAGTTATTAAAATGGTCTGGAATTCCTGGCACCACCAAGCAGAATACGTTTAAAATATAAACTGAGAAATATACATTTTATGGACATGGTATCACAGAAGTGACGCTCAAAACAAAACTCAGAATATCAAGATTGATGTAGCTCAGCCGGGAATCTACCGGAAATATAAAGATCCTAATGATAATGTTTTTTTTTTGTAAGAAAAATATTTTTTTGGTTTATAAATAAATGTACATTGTCGAAGTGACTAGAAAAAAACTAGATTATTTAAAAAAAATATTATTTTTACTAAATGTTACTGCAAATCTTGAATAAGTTTTCTGTTCCGCTACTTGAAAATGTCTGGATTTTCTTCCAAACTACGGACAGCCTTCCTCGGTGTTTCTGGTTGAATTGCAGCAATTTGGTCCCTAATATTGTATCTTGAAATGTTCAGGGACTGCGCTATCCCACAGCTGCGGAACAGATACAAGGACAGAAACAAGGAAATTGAAAATATTTTTTATGCAGGACGAAACTCTTTCGCACATTCGCTGAGAAGTTTTAACAAATCAGTATTAAAAGAAAACAACCCCAAAATATTGATTTTTGAGATATACAGTATCATATAATCAATTGTTAAAATGTCTCTGACTTGTTTTGAATAGAAACTAAAGAAAGTAAAATGTGTCTATGAGTTATTTTAAATATGTTTTTCTTATTTAAGTTCCGCATTCTATCGAAAATTGGAGACATCTTATGCAAGATGTATAACATCTATAGTATTTTGGACATTGAGCTACTTTCATTTGCAGTCAACATAACCTCTTTCCATTTACGTTCTTCTACCTAATGTCTTCTCGTACATAATAAGTTGTTAGAGATCATATTTTTTTATTTCAGAGAATGTGTCTGAAGTTTGATAGTTCTCTTGACTTATTCATACGCCTTCATTAGAAAGTGGTTAATGTGGTTTAGCGTACACCGATACAGCCTCATCTCAAATGCCTTCAGTCTTTTAATGGTGGCTCTTATAACACCCAGACTCCATGGAGCAGCACGGGTAAACATGGCATCTTATAGCCATCCAACGGGTGCTCACTCTTATGATTCGGCTGCAGAAGAGATTATTCATTATTAAAAGAGTACTTCTTACCATCTTAATTCTTATTCTGATTTAAAAGTCTAAGTTCTAAGTCCACCACCTTATTCAGTAGCCAAGGTAAATAATATTTTCTTCCTTTTTTTACATGCGTACATTTTCAACTTTTTGTCTACTGATAAATATGACCATTGATTTCTGAATGTTCATTTTCAGTTCGTAGGCTTTATTGACCTCATTCACAATTTTCTGATAAAAGAGAAAATTGTAACTAAATTTTTTTATATTCATGGTTAAGTCTTGAATATTTAAAAAAAATCGTCTTTTCTTTTTTAAGTGACTTTGGTTAATAAAACTATGTTCAGATAAATCGCAAGTAAAACGTAAGTTTAAAATAATATTATTAAAACTTTATAATGTAATCGATAAATATGGGATAATTACACATTCCACCTTTCGATACTGATATTTTGAATCGAGTCACTTGCTACTCCGCTCTGCCCTGCAATGACAGCAGCCTCAGTCAATAACTAAAAAGTTTAGATATTTGACTGGGCTATGATTTTTTTTCAAAAATTTGTGTACAGTGTGTATTAAGAATTATTAATTTATAATATGATGTTATTAAACAAATGTAAATTGAGAAATAAAATGTATATTATACTGATCTTTCAGACAGTGAAAATAATGATAATATGAGCTTATACTAACATTTGATGACAACTTAATTCTCCTGAAAAAGTTTAGTGATAATTGTGATCATTTATCATAATTTTTACAGGACCTTGAAAAAATAATACAGTGTAGGTACAACGTGGATTGTTTTATTATTGTATTATCAATTCAAAAGACACCTCGAAGGTGGTCAGGAGATAGTGGCCACACACAGGTCCAACCAATATATATTTTTCTTCTTCCACGGCACTACATCCCAGGGTGGGGTTTGGGGTCTTCCACAGGCTATCCCTGGCCATTCAACGCCGACTGCCGACCAATACATATATACATAAAAATAGCCATTATAAATATTTATGTCAGTGTTCTCACTGTCAATTTAATGGTTCTTGTGATATTATATTTATTATATTCTCTGCTTATATTAATGCATCTAACAGTTTCAATTTAGTCTCCCTCTGTGTCTATCTATTTTATGTTTTCAGCTGGTTGCAAATTCGTTTAGTAATTAATTTGATCGACTTTTGCGATGGTGATGAAAATCCCAGGAGACATGACGAAGAAAATAACTGGATAGTGCACTATGGTGGTGGCCCGCTGATAGATTCATCTATCGCACTTTATACTTTGAAACCTTTGTAATTATTATTTACGTTATATAATTATTAATATAATTGACGTGTTGTTGGAATAAAGACTCGTTAAGGTCACCAATAGAAATTATTTGTGTCAGATGAACCTACTTTGTGTTTTCATGTAGAGCTAGAGCGAGTAGATTATTGCAATAAAACAGTATTTATGATTGTATGTTATATTATAAAAAGGTATAAGATAAACGTAGTACACTGTGCTGAGGTGCGAGTAGATATATCGGAGGAGTTAGCCAGGAGAAGAGTGGTCGGTTGTAGGCTTGATAGGACTGGTTGCGGCGCGACACATTGTTGTCTAGCTTGGTGGGTACCAGTCGGTACTGTATGGCTGTTGAGTAATTTCTTATGAGGCCATATCTGTGGGGCATGAGCCACCATAATGTGAACAAGAGGCACCCCAAGACGCATGCTTAGATCATCATGTTCATGAAGGAGATAATAGTTTTACATATCTGGACTCTAACTTGAACATGATAAATATGACAACTGATGAATTGAAGATCCGACATATAGCTAGAAATGGAAGCTTCTATGCATGTAAAAAACTGCTCGGGTCGAAAATACTGAGTCAACGAAGCAAACTGCTAATATACAAAATTATATAAGACTAGTAGTCACTTATGCTATAAAACATGGTTCCTAGCCTAAATCGAAGAAAAAAAATTAGTAGTTTATGAGCGTAAAATATTAAGGAAAATTTATGAATCTATACTAGAAAATCGAACTTACTTAAATTAATTGTGCAAGAAATAATTGTAAGAATCTGTACGACCAAAGTCCATGACCAAGTGAATACCCCAGTGCAAGCGACCTTGAGGTAGGTGAAGAAAGAGATTGGCTGACTGTGTGGAAGAGGACTGGAGCAGGGTTGGAGGGTTCGGGAACTGAGTCGGTGGAGAGCATTTGTGGAGTAAGCTAAACCCCACCCTGGGATGTAATGCCTTGGAAGAAGAAGATAAAATTGTATTAAATACGATGATTAACGAAAATAAGACTAGTAAAGTTGATTGCTTTCAAATAATGAAATGACAAATGTATCAATTTGAAAGTGCAACATATACATAAATTCGAATTGTCGTTATCTTACTATGGTGCCGTGGGTAATAGGTTAGCGCACTTTCCTGAATAGTAAAGAAATTTTTTTTTAGATAAATTAATTTTCTGTATATCTTTCTAATTGATACATTTAATTTGAATTAAAAAGAATAATGTTTTGAAAGTTAATTCAGGATATTTTATATCTTCGGCAGTTTTTTTTAGCATCATCACTATTGGCTTTATAGTTCTCGGTGAGTCATGACATCCTCGAGAATATTCTTGCAGTGTCATTAAAAGCCATTCCCAGTCCCAACTTTCTAAGATATATAGGTATGTATTTGAAGATATTATGGCACCATCTCAGCATTGGCTTTCCCAAGGTCCTGCATCCTGTTGATATTGTATTCAGCTTGTTTGGTGATTGGTCTTCACATGACCCTACTACAGAAGACTTTCTATTGTAATAAACATTGAGAGGTTTATCGCGTAGGGGTGGTTATGGCTGTGGAATATAATTGACTGTGATTGTATCAGAAGGTATTGTGAATGGTAAGACTGAAGCCCCTATCTATCTTCTAGTCTCGCGCGTGTTAGTGCATGTCACAGCGTATATGGTGTGCGTTTGTTATTATTTATGTAGTGTCTAGAGAAAGGCATATACGAGTATTAAGTTAAATGCGCGTACGAAGTTGAAAACGTCTATGAAAGGACAGTCTACGGAGAAGTGGTCGCTAGCTTCGTGGACTCGTCCGTCTCAATGTACTGGCATCTGCTTATTGGTCAGTTTGATTCCGCCCTATAAGGCTATTAGGTGAGGTCCTATATGGCCATGTATGTGGGGCGCGTGCAGGATCTTCAAAATCGCATTATACAAAATATAGAGCTTGTACGCGTTTACGTCAAAATTCATTTTCTAAAACCAGCTTTAAGTAGTGTCAAAAATTTCAAACTCATTTTTCTTAGCCAGTATCCACGTTTCAGACGCATATGTATCTAAGAATTGTTCTGATAGCCACTTTGTAAACAACTTTTGGTCGCAGCTGAAAATAACACACTTTGAGTGATCTTGTTATAAATTAATTTAATATTACTGTATCGTTAAATTTTATTTTCATCCCTAATTTCACTTATAATATCATCGCTGGTCTTATATAAATTATTTATGGGTAGTTTAGGTCTATTAATTTTATAATAAACTTAAATAAGTGTGCTTTTCTTGGGTAATTAGAGTAGTGAATGTTATTAACTGCTAGTTGGACGATTGTATTAAATAAAATATATCTTATGATACACATAAAAGTACAGAATAGTTATTATAATTTGAAATATACCGATTGATATATTTCAAAATATAATAACAGTACTTTGATATTTATGATTTTTCTTAATAGCCCACTGAAAGAGCTCATAGTCAATATAGTAATGGTTTCGGTATTATAATAAAATAATGAATTGGTATTACATTTTAAAATGGATATACACCGAGTTTGTTCATTTTATTATGAAATTTATTTTGTGTTAAATACTACATTCAGTTTACTGAAATACTTATTGGATAGTCTTTTATTTCATATGTATTATGTTGCTAGAATTTATGATTAATATTTTGTTCAACTTGAAAGAACTGATACCCACCGTTGAATTTGGAAATGAAAAATAATATAAAACACATTTTCGCAATTGTTGAGAAAACTAAATATTCTAAAAACAATAGTAATATAAACATGTTTGTAAAACCAAGAAAGATTAAAGTTGTACTCTGATAATTTAAAACGCTTTCTAAAAGCCGTGTGATTAAAAATTTTTCAAAGAAAGAGATTTTTCCCGAGCTGAAGTCGTTATTGGACTCTGAAGCCTCCCGTGCATACTAATCATTGAGATTATGCGGTGTTTATTTTGTAAACACTTCATCTGATGGCTGGCGTACTTTTTAGTTTATATATTCAGTATTAACGTATTACAAAAATTGTTGCACTTATAAATATTAAATAGAAATAAAAAAACATGCATCTTTATTAATCCTCTAAAGGGATGATTTAAAAAGGATTTTAAAATTAGTTAGTTATTTTATTCAAAAGCGTTTCCTTCTCTTTCATATTACTTTAAGTTAAATAATCAAATATCATGAATAATAAATGAAAAATTAAGATACTTTATAGGAAGGTGGGATTATAAGTGGTATTTTCGTTGACGGCAAAAGACGAATGAGAACCCTCGTGTTGTCCTCAACCCGAATAGGAGAGGGTTGAAAAACATGAAATAATTTATGAAAGACTGAAAATACTTTGGTATAATATTTATTTTAATTAATTTCACTGCCATTTAGAAACTTATATGTATTTACTTATTTTTACTGTCAGCAACATCAACCTTGATGATGGACACTGTAATGTGAAGTATGTTGGAAACGAGAATTATGAGAATTTACAACATAGAATATTATATTAATTGGAATGAATATAGAAAGATTTTATTGAAACAAATTTTGTTTTTTACAAACTACAGTGTTTCATTTTAAGTCTAGTTTCTTTTTACAATTGATCAAAATGTATAAATTTATTGTGTGGTAGTTTATATTTTTATTTTTATAGCGCTAAGGCATAGTGACATTGGTCAGTTAAATACACAGTTCAATTCAATTCTGAGAGCAGGGAATGCATAGATTTGGCAGAAATTCGCGATGTGCTTCCTAACAATGTATTTTAAAATTACTTTTACCTTTACAATAAGTATGCATGTCATGGTGTGGTCGGTCTAAAAGATAGCCTAAATTGTATTGGTCGGTTTTGAGCAAAATGTGATTTTATCATTATTGATTTGTATTAAAACCGAAAGAAAATATTATTATATGAGATAGTCGTTTTGTTTTTCTTTTATAAAAATATATAGTTTTAAAATACAAATAAATCGTAAGTAATTTTGTTTAGCTATTGTTTGCTCAAGTAATCATTTAAATATAAATATATATATTTTAAATGTATCAATGACAAAGCTAATACTAAAATAATTTATATATTAATTTCAAAACCAAGTTAAGTAGAAATATTCCACAATTCGATGACTAAATAATACAAAAATTTATCTACAATACTTCAAGTTATTTTAATGATTGAAAATTTATTTTTAGCGAACTAAAAATATTTAGTAAAATTTTAACAGATACTATACATTTAATTTCCTCTTTTAAATAATTTGTAAATTTAATAACGACAAATCAGATGATGTGTTAATTTATTAGCCTTGTACTCATGAAGTACGTTTAAAATTATTGCACTTCCTATAGTTCTTGGAAAAATATTTTTTTATGTTACGGATAGAACCGTTTGTTCTGAATATACGTGTATATTTAACTCAAAAATGCATTTTTTGTAGATAAGTGTTGTTTGTGTGATTAAGCAATTGAAATTATTTCTAAATTTTTTGTATTAATAATTTTTCGTATTCCTAAAATCCAAGATGTGGAAACAGATAAATTAGTTTATTAAAATACGATGTTGACCCTAGATGAGACATTCACCTTTAATAATAAATAGGTCTCAGAAAGTAAATTTATGTAATATGAGTGTTACAAGCCACTCTCACAAAGTGACGAGACAAAATATTTATCTTGGTACCAGAATACAATCTAGACCTTGGGACGTTGCTAAATTTCGTTAGGTCCATTATTTTTAATAGATTTTCACTGTTTATTTAACAACAAAAACGTGTCAGTAAACAAACACCCGATATCTTGCTATCAAATGATATAAATAATTTTGAAATTTTCAATATCAATTTTTCTAAAGAAAAAATGTACAATTGTGTTTTTTACATTAAGCGATTAGTAATTTAAATTGCCATTACGAGTTTCGAAGAAATATTAATATTTTGAAAAATTTCACACGTTTGTAATTTTATTATTTGTTTTGTATTTAGTTATTTGTTTTTTGTATAAAAAAAAGAATCGCTGGATGTAGTTGGATGCAGAAGCAGAAGATAAAAGGAATGAAGGAGAATAAGTTTACAAAATGTTCGCATTCCAGTACATGGGGGTATATGATGGTTTAAGCTCTCTTGCTTCGAAAACAGTCCAGGATCCGTCGCCATCTGCACCCCTTTACTTTAGTCACTAAACAATTATTATAATTTTCAACTACAAGAAAAGCAGAATAGCCGCTCGAAGGGCCTAATATCAACAGCTTTTATGTTAGTGTGTTTCATATTAAATTTTAAATTGAATATATATTTGCGTAGTATTATAAATGCATACATATGGTACATAAAAGTAATCATAACCTAGAAATATACGAGGCGCGTTTTTTAAGTAAGTACTGGAATATTTTTACTAAAGAAACTTCATTTTTTACAATAGTTTTGCATTCAGATGAAGTAAAATATGGAAATCGCTTGGCGCCAAATCAGGACGCACTTGGCGATGAATATCAGTCAGCTAGTTTCACGTTTCGTGCATTCAAGAAACGAACCACGGATCGTATCTCACAGTCGGCGGGCTGATCTATTGTTTTGAACATTTAAACCACTCACTACAAGATGGCCACACAATGTGAATTTTTCTAACGTTGCATGTTGTGAGTGAGATAAAGGAAACTATTGCTCATGCGCAACACCTCTGGGAATATCCGACAACGGTACTAACTTAAAAAAACGCGCCTCGTGCATTCAAGAAACGAACCACGGATCGTATCTCACAGTCGGCGTGCTGATCTATCGTTTTGAACATTTAAACCACTCACTACAAGATGGCCATACAATGTGAATTTTTCTAACGTTGCATGTTGTGAGTGAGATAAAGGAAACTATTGCTCATGCGCAACACCTCTGGGAATATCCGGCAACGGTACTTACTCAAAAAAACGCGCCTCGTGCATAATCGAGTAATCATAACCAAATCACGGAAGTTCTTGACAAATATCAGGTCGCACTCTTAGTTTATCATTTGAAATTGAATGTATTTGCGTATCGTAATATAAATATATAAAAGACAAAAAAAAAAAAATATGTAATATTAAATACACGTTCGACATACGTACGTACGAGACATACAATCTCGCAACTTTGGTGTTTTTCCTTTCCAGTGATGCATTGTTAAAGCGACATATTACGATGTCATATGTTATCATAATACCCTTGCCTGAAGTCTCAGTATAAATAGCATTTCATTGGGTTTACACAGATATCTGCTGTGACTGCTATGCTGACTATGACACACGATATTGTGCTTTAAATTCACATTCGGCATACCTTGTGTTCTACTATTTCCGCGATTCTGAATGCGATCTATTAAAAGGGTATTCGTGTCGTCACTATATATCAAGCAAACTGCGGCGTCTATTACGGACTCTGAATGAATTATTTTCTAAAATAGGCCACGAATTACAACATGACTTTGTTCATTCTTTCATGAGTTCACCGCAGATTTATGTTACAAACGTTCCCAATATATCTTGAACCGAATGTTAATGAGCATTGATTGATTTATTATCTAAAAGAGGCTACGAATTAATATTTTGACTGACCAAAATAATACATTTATCACCATTCACAATAAAATAATATATCCTTCCAAGTGAATGTAATTGTACATTACTAGAATCTACCCCAATACCTATGAGACAGTGACTTGCTACAAGTCTTTAGTATGTTATTATACAACTTTAATGAAAACACTTTTTAATTTTTTTTTAAGTAGTAGAAATAAAAACAGCAGTACTATAATTTAATAAAATCATAAGTCAGTATGCACAAGGTAAATAAATAAATTAATAATAATACGTTTATTTCAACGTAATCGGGTTATTTGTTCAAAATTCGATTATCCAAAAAGCTACTAAATAATATTTTCGTTAAAAAAGAAACGAAATGAAGAATATGATATTGGTACATACGTACTTATGATTTAAATAGGAAATTCTAAATATAAATATGAAAATTGTTAATTATTAATAATTAAAGTACAATACCTATATGCTGAAATTAATTAACTATTGCCATTGTATTATAACACAAATAGCATTAACTGCTCAAGTACAGAAAACGCTCCATTAGACGTTAGGTTTCTCATTTAACATTTCAGAGTTTTAGTAAGCTTATATGTATATTCTCGTTACCATTGTTCACGATCGAATTCAATAAATAATAAAAATTATATTAGATACAAATATGTAATCTCCAGACTGCAAACAGAATTGAATTTCAAATAAAGGCAAAAGATATATATATATTTTTTAATCATTCCTTATAGTGTAATATCCATATGTAATATGAATATTTTTTCAAGAATATTTCAATAAATTGATTTAGGAGCAAAAATTTCAACCAAAATTTATGAGTAAAAAATAATTGAAAAAACCGGGATGTTCATAAATTTAAAAATATTTGATAATACACTCCACTCCACCGACGAAGCTTCGAGATAACCCTCCAACGGCGAGGATTAAAACACTTTTTAAAATACTAAAAAAACATCAGTAGGCATATTATAAAGCATACATAAATAATCAATAAAACCAAAAAAATAATATATTATACATGACATTAAGGTAACATTGGATTGGTCACCAAAATAGGCTTATGCCTGTGTGTCTTCTGATCACTCTCACTCTGAAAAAGCACATTGTGTTAAAAATTACGAAAAATGTGTGTTTTTTTAACGCAGGTAAATTATGGTGTATTATCTAATATTCATCCCTCTGGGGGTTAAGCCGAGGCTTCGACACTTCGTTTGCGTCGCGGCGCTTAAAGTAAACGAACATTTCGGCCAATTACCCCTTGAATAAGATAGGGCACGACCCCGCCATCTCGCTAGGTGGGGCGGGACGCGCCGCCTCGTGTATTTGTCTAACGTTGCCATAAGTACCCACAATACAATTATTCCACACGGCAACGGAGAAAGTTTACAGGCACATAAAAATCAGAGGAACTAATTAAAATGCAGATTTGATAAGACAAAATGTAACAAGCTCTTTTTTAATCATATTTGTATTATTACCTATTGTTTGCCACAGCATTCGTGTACAAGATAATATTTTGAAGTTTTTGTTGTATACATATGCATATCAAGATGGAAGAAAATTGGAACATGAAGGAAGAACTCAACATGACTTCTTGTCTGGATTTCTTCATTCACAATGACCATAGATCTTCTAAATTCGTTGCTGCACACAAAATATTAAGAACGCACACTTTGCATAGACTTCGAAACGAATAAGTGTCTCCATTTTTTAGGGACTCTGACTTCTAAAGAAAGGTTCTTCACAACATGCAGCAAGAGAATTCTTCCATTCTTTGGGCATGGTGCTAGAAGAGTTGGGGATATCTGGGAGAAATTGATAAACACAGAATAGCTGATGACCCTTAAGATGTAAATTTGTTTTCCGAGTGCTTTTTTGAAGTCTATGATAGCGTGAATAATTATGTTCAGATTAAATTTGATAATTATACATTTAGCGAAGGTAATAAGATCAAATTTCTGGATCCAAACAAATCTCTTGGATCTGATAATGTGCCCACAATTTTTCTCATCGAGTGTATCTCGGTATTGTCAAGTCCATTAACAAAACTTTTTAACCTCTCACTGAGAACTGGAACTTTTCCTGATCGATGGAAATACAGTGTTTTATCCCCTATTTACAAAAAAGGTGATAAATCTGATGTCTCCAACTATACGCCAATTTGTCATACACCATACCTAAATTATTTGAATCAGTGTTACAAACTAAACTTGACACCGAAATAAATAAAGTTATTTCACCAGCTCAGAATGGATCAACACTTACTAATCTTATGATACATCAGCATCGACTAGTTGAAACTATTAATAATAATCTTCAGCCTGATACTGTATATACAGATTTTAGCAAAGAATTGGACAAGGTTTCTCGTATTATACTCATCCATAAATTAAAAACCCTGGGTTTCACTGGAAATATTTTAAAATAATTTTAATGTTACCTATCGTCCAGTATACTATGTGTGAAAATCTTTGCTTATACATCGACTCAATTTGAGGCTTCTAGTGGTGTTCTTCAAGGTTCACAATTAGGGCCAGCTTTATTTTTATTATTTATTAACGATATTGTTGGTACATTTGATAAAGTCGACATATTGTTATTTGCCGATGGTATTAAGGTATCCAGAACAATTGAGTCGATAAATGACTGTCTTATTCTTCAATCTAACCTTAATAAATTACATGAATGGTGTACACACAACAAACTTTTTTTAAATATTGATAAATGCCAATCTATAACGTTTTGCAGAATAAAAAAACCCATTGTTTTTTATTACAGCGTTACTCTTAAAAAGTATCTCAAATAAAAGATCTTGGCATATTATTTGTAGAAAAACTATCTAACTGTTGAAAACATTAACGAAATCATGAATAAAGCTATGAAATGTATTGATTTTGTATTAAGAATGGTGAAAGATATCAATCCACTTAAATCGCTTAAATTTTTATAGATTGCTGTAGTTCGTAGCAATTTAGAATTCGACTAAACTATTTGGTCTCCATTCTATAAAGTGCACGAATTAAAATTAGAAAGGGTTCAGCATAAATTATTAAGATGTATTAACTTCAAACTGTGTATGCCCGTTGAACAATTGAATTATAATTTTCTAATGAGCACTCTTAATTTAACTAACTTGTCGTGTAGAAGAACTTTAAGTGATTTATTATGTTTATTTAAAATAGTAAATTGCATACTGGACGCCCCTAATTTAACTGCACTAATTGTATATCATAATCCTACGCAGAGTACCAGGTCGTCGGTGCTGTTCCATGTAAATTCATCATATACTAACTTTTAAAGGAATGCACCCACACTAAGATTTCAGAAGCTTAGGAATGATTTTGGTCTTGTAGATATATTCCGATATTCAATGTTTTAGTACCGGGTAAGTACACTACAAATTTGACACAATTGGTAGTGTACTTCCCCGGAATGGAAATAGAGATCCAGGTTCGAATCCCGGTAGCGCAAAAACAATATTTTTCGACAAAATTGATTTTATATGTATATATTTATAATTAATACATTAAATTAGTATTTAAAAAAATATTATTTACCTCTGGAATTCAAACCCGGAGTATTCTCTTGCTCGTATTATTTTTGTAAGCTTATCATTTGTATGCTATAAAAATATTAAACTAACTTGGTGGCCGGCTGGGGCAGGATAATTTTTACAAAACAATTAAGTATGAATAGCTAAAAATGTTTATAGACAAATTAGGTTAATAAAATAGAAAACCTATTTGTCGAAAAAATCCGGTATGTATTATTTACATAACGATAAAGTCGATAGCTTTTAAATATATGTCTCATTTTAAAAAGTCTATAAATATATATTTGTGTAACGGAATGCAATGAGTAGAGCATTCTCCCGGAGAGGTTATTCTATTTTGTATATTCATCTTATTTATTTTAAATATCATAGAGCTATGTTTTAAAATTGCAATTTCACATTAAAATATGTAAATATTATTTTAATCCAATATATCGATTTTCAGGTATTCGTAAATTAAACTTTCCTAAATGTAAATTACTTAATATTTTGCTCCAAAACAGCGTAGCGGATAAGCGTTTTAAAATATCACCGGTTATTTGACAGCACACTTGATGTCAGGGATTCCGCCCGCATCGTGCGATTTTGACGTTGCATCGTAATGTATAAAGGTGTCCTTTACACGTTAATTTAACAGTAATCCTGAATAGAATGCATTTTCATTCGCCCTAGTTAGAAAGTACCATTCATTGGTGAAGTATTTTTCAAATATTATTAATACTTCTTAAGTAAAACATGTAAGTATATATTTTTGAACCGGTTGCTGATGGACTAGGCACATGCTTGTGTTCCAACAGCTGAAAACAAATACCATTAATAAAATAATATAATAATAATGTTTCAGGCTATTGAATATCAAATTTAGTTCATAGATGGCAATGGTATAGTGGTACTCGAAGTGTTTTCACATATTAACACATATACAACTTACTAAGGAGAATACATTCTTATTGTAAAGTTGTAATTATTCGAAACATTGTATTTATTGATTTAATTTGTAATCGTCTCTATGAGATATCTATTATTTGTTGAATATAATAAGTTATCCTAATAATGTAGAACGTAAAATAATTGAATTGATTTATATATTTTTAAATGAAAGCAATTTTTATTGTGAGGTTACAATTTATAAAATAGTTCTATGATATTTAAAACAAATAATATCGTATAATTACTCTATCAAATTCAGTGTACATTTAAATAATTATTCTGCTTTCCTCCTTCATGTCAGTATTATTGACATGCAGTGGATTCAATCAGATGAAACTAGATTAAAAATGCACCTCTACAAATCCTAGTTCTGTGTTGCCATCACAGCTGACTCCAGGGTCTCCTAGCGCAACGCATTTACTCACCCGTGTGGCTCTCTTTCAGATCATTTTTGGTTCAAAGTTGCAGAATAATCTCATTTTCTAAGCTGTTATTTTGACGCATAATGTGGTTGAAGAATTGGAAGAATCTTTTGTTCACTGCTGTAGATAGGGATTGCTGTAGTTAGATTTGTTGCAGGATTGAGGGAGTCGTGCATCGCGCTATCCACGGGATACGTAACTTCAGCAAGCCTCTGCTGCATACATGAAAATTGAAAAGAAAACAGTGTGAACCAACATAATTTTAGCTACTTGGTTTTTGTCACTGTCTTAAATGATTTACATGGCGTAATGCTAACGCATTTTCCCGGTAAAGTTCCGATTCCGTATCTCGGTGATAACTAAATATATTTTCAAGACAAATTATAGATATCATATAGAGACGGAAGCCATTATTTATATTATATGGAAAGTAAGGAAGTATTGGTATTACAGGGCTTACGACCTGTAACATAACACCTTCGTCTCTCTGAGATGTATATAATTAGTTTTAAATATGAATTAAATATATTAATTATAAAGATATACATATAAAATCAATTTTATCGAAAAATATTGTTGTTGCGCCACCGGGATTCGAACCTGGATATCTTTCCTAACCGGGGAAGGTGCTTTATCCAACTAAGCTACAGCGACAATATTTTTAGCACCTTCCCCGGTTAGGAAAGAGATCCAGGTTCGAATCCCGGTGGCGCAACAACAATATTTTTCGATAAAATTGATTTTATATGTATATCTTATTGGAAATAAAGATCCAGTTTCGAATCCCGGTAGCGCAAAAACAATATTTTTCGATAAAATTGATTTTATATGTATATCTTTATAATTAATATATTTAATTCATATTTAAAATATCACAGACCTGTGTTCTAAATAATTACAACTTCACAATAATAATGTGTTCTCCTAAATATATAATTAGTCTTAATAACAATACCTTTGGAGGTAAAAATGGAGGTAATTGTGTATTCTTGGACATACTAAAATATTGTTAAAATATATTTTCGACAGATAGATTTTTTCTATTTATCTATATAATTAATTCATCTAATCTGTTAAAAAAAATATTAGATACTGTCATTATTTTATTAAATTACTAGATCTGAACTCCCCTTTCTAAACATAATTTTCTTCTAAAAAGGTGAATCCTACATCGAAACACACGAACTGTTCAAATTGATTTGATTATTTATGTTTTCTTCCGTGTAATTACCTGATTCAGATTATTGTCAATTTGATTACTAAGGAAGGAAGTAAGATATACCTATATGCCAGACCAACGATGGTAACCTTTTAAATAAAGAAACTTTTGAATATAGAATTATATTTATTTATTGATTGATTGATTTTTCTTTGAAAGAATAAATAAGTCGTCTCTTCAGTAGACGATAGTCTTCAACTTTTTTCCGCAAACTGAAAGATAATGGCGCCATTTGAAGCTTTCTCATTTCCAAAACCCATTTGTATAATATTATGACATTGGCACGCGTCAGTTATACTCTTTTTGATGTATCGTGGCTTTATGATAAATTTATTTAGTTTTTGAGGAAACAAAACTGAAAACAAATCACACCGAGACATTTTTTTTATTGATATATATAATGGCTCCATATTAAATAAATTTAGAAGTGAACATAAACAATTGGCAAAAAAGAAAAAGAATAAATGAAGTTACAGATGTTTTCGGCACAATTGCAACATTAATATTTACCTTTAAGTGCTTGTTATCTGGTCAAACTTGTCAAAGTAGATAATCGAGTAAAAAAGGATCATCGATTTTTAACTACAGAACTTAAAGCTACTTACGACTTGCACTATACAATACAAAACAATACAACTATAACTCATTTACTAACAAAAACGCAAATATTAGTTCGCACCTGAATAATTGACTTAGTAACTAACTCCTCATTGAATTAATTATCGATTAACACACACATAGAAATAACACACGTGTACATATATTAAAGTACATTAGTATTATATTGTAGGATACAAGATAACATTTTCCAAATATCTGTAGGTAATTGAACGGATAAACCAAACATGGGCTAACCATAACACGTGTGGGGTATTCAAATCCACTGCCATTATCGCTGTCCCCAGTTGACCGACGACACCGGCGATATCTATACCAGGTGATCAGGCTTCCGCTAAGAGAAGTAGCGCTCAATCTTGCCCGATGACAGTATCAGCTCCGCCGGTCGTTGAGACTGAGACCAAGCTAGTTCGCTTTGCTAACTCTTCAAGCTCACTAACTTTCGTTGGTCTATATTATTTTGTCTTGAAGAAGGTTGGGTCCAACCGAAACTAGTTGATGTTTGTATATATATATACTAAAGTGGTTTAAAACTAAATATGATATCATTTAATTATAATGCCAAGCCACTTATATATATTTGTTTAACGCGACATGGATGGACGGATATGTAATATATTATACATTTATATAAATAGTTCGTAGAAAAAAAATTGTGTTTTCGGGTTTATATCATCAAGTGGATTTCTTTTTTATATCGTGTCCGAATCAATACATTTTAGTTTGTGATGCAGATTCTTATTATTTATCGTGTGTATATTCTCATCACAAACACTTCATACTAACGTTTCTTCTTCCACTTCGTAAAATCGTTAGAAACGGTAATTTTCACGTGTTTTCAAGTGGATAACATTGCGGATTGTTTGATTTTACAATACTGCGAAATTTGTTATCGAACTTGTGAACCATCAATCATACTTTAATGTTGGCACTTGCCAATAGTTGCCACATTATTTTACGTAAAAGAGAAATTAATTATTTATTTTATTTTAGAGAAAAGAGCAGTTAATATATTAAATAACAAATAATAATAGAAAGACATTCAGAAAAAATCTATTGAAAAAGTAATTTGGTCACTATTGAGATATAATACAATATATTTATAATTTATTTATTTTGTTATTATAAAAATAACACTGGACATTGATCTTAAATTTTAACTTTACAATAAAAATGTGTTTTCATTAAATATTTAAAAAATGTATCAATGTTTATTTATATTTAATAAAGCCAATTGATTTAATCCTGGCATCACCTAGTGTGTATAACACAAAGGTATTTGGGATTCATTGCAAAGTTGAATGCTTTTAAAAATGGAATATAAGTTTAATATTTGTCGAAAACGTAATCGGTTGATAAAACGGAGTGGCAATGCGTTTCTCAGAATAGGAAAAGTTCCGGGTTCATATCACCGGTTATTTTTTCTGTATATCTTTCAAATTGATTTATTTAATTAGTTTTTTAAAAAAAATACCACAGAATCATGTTGTGAAACCGCAAAATCACAACAAAAACGTGTTTTCATTTAAAAAAATCTCAAAAATTACTTGTCGTATTTTAGTTAGACCACCATAGTAGGCGGATTCAAAATTTGGATATTTGCATCCCACTTATGTCTAGTACAAAACAAATTACTCCAAACTTGCTACGTTCATGGTTTATGAAAGGTTATAATACATTATCTCAGCTCTGTTGAACTGGCGGCCAAAGTAATGGGTGGCCTGCGGGCAATATTAATTTAAAATGCTGAATTTCATTTTAACTTTAACATAAAAAATGCTTTATTCCTGAAAAGAGGCGGATTAAATAAAAATCTCGAAAGTGCACAACGCTTGGTCTGGTGAATAGCGGGACTTGTTTATTTTCTGCTGATGATTGAAAACACACATTTTTTTGTTATTTAATTATCAAAAAATAAATAACACAAGTTGGAAAACCTTTGAGTTGATTGCAAGTAATGACGTGTAAAAATAAGTAAACATAACGTTCAAGAGTAAGAAGAATTCAATGCGATGTTGGGTGTGCACTCATTATCGAAATTTTGTGATATATCTAAAAATATATTAATTTTAATGTATTCTTTATTCAATCCTAATTATATTGAATTTATTATAAATTTTTCTTAGTTGCACTTTAGGACCCTGAGGAAAATATATCTAATCGCAAAAATCTTCCGGACATCTTACGCTCCCCCCGCCTGGATCAAATATTGTATATCATTACTCTTTAGGACCTGCGCAAACTGCAAGCCTCCCTTTCAACCCTATGATCGCAAATTTTAAATAATTAATTAATTTATCACAGACTGGATCACAGAGGCGAAGTCAAGGGATGTATAACGCTTCGTTGTGACTGCGGTCATAGACTGTCATAGAAAAAATAAGATTTAATTTGTCAATTAGGTTAGTTAGTGTATGTAGAAAGAATGGATTGTCAAACTTGTCTGTACTAACACACCACTACCCTCATATATTGTACATTCATATATCTTCTCACGCAAGTTCGTCGATTATTCATCCTTGTAATATGACCACCTTTCAGTTTTCTGTATATGATTTACCAAGTCGAGCCAAATCTTCCTCTGATTTTCTCTGTTACTAGTTCTTTTAAGTTTATAAAAGGTTAGTGTTTTGCATGTTTTACCACGATCAAATAAGTATTATGCGTATCGCCAGGTATGGGATCATCATATTTAGGTGTTTTAATTGCGTTGAAGAAAGTGTGGACTATGACGCTGATAAGAAGGTTGTTAGCGCGGGACTGTGCACCCTACATACTCAGTTCTCCACTATGTTCGAGTGATCGCGGAGTATGAGGAATATGAATGATGGCAGATTAGAGCAGGTTACAAGAAGATAAAGTATTTAAGATTGACACTAGATTGAGGCTGATCTAAAGTTTGTGGTCGGGAAGACAGCAGCTAGGCGATCTTTCCAATGGTTGCCGCTTGATATTATTATGGAATGTAGCCTGTCGACGGTACCAGGAGTGTTTATGGCTATTGAGAGACTGGCTTAACACCAAGGTAACTGTGGGGCTTGTTTGGTGCCTCCATAAGTCATATATCTCATATGCTGTTCTCTCTTTCAAACATTACTTGTAATTCGTTAACGTGACTAAACCACCTAAGCATATTTTTTAATATCAGATTTGCGTTATTTATTCATTCTTTAATTTATCATAGCTAGATATATTATTCATGTAGTAAATCCATTTATGATACATAATTTGTCTCCATTATTTTTAGAATCAGCGTATAGTTTTTATTGTTTCGTTCTAGTTCTCTTACGTCCAATACAGATAATTCAGTGTATGGTTAGTCCGGTGCGCACTGGAACAGCTTTTTATTGATTACTCTTATTAGAGCCTATTGTACTCCGGCAAGAGATACCGGTACAGTTTTTGCCGCTCCAACCCATCCAATCTGTTCGTAATTAATTGTTATCTGCCCTAATGCATGGTGTTCAGCTTTAGTTGTTTATATTCAAGGACTATACAAATATCGAATAAATATATGTGTCTAATAAAGGTATGTGAAAAACCTTCGTATAGTCATAAAAAAATACTTTATTAAGAAGAACACATTTCTATTATATAGTTGTAATTATTCAGAACGTAGGTCTGTGATATTTTTTAAAATACAAATTAAATGTTTTAATTAAAAAGATATACATTTAAAATCAATTTTATCGAAAAATATTGTTATTGCGCCACCGGGATTCGAACCTGGATCTCTTTCCAAACCGAGGAAGGTGTATTTGAGATTTCGTAAAAATAAGGTTGATGGCTCTTTCAAATAATGGAACGGTTAAATGTAATAATATCCAAAAGTTACCATACAGGTTCGAAAATTTGTCGCTGAAAGCATCATCGCTGTAGCATAGTTGAATAATGCTCCTTCCCCGGCTTGAAAAGAGATCCAGGTTCGAATCCCGGTGGCGCAACAACAATATTTTTTGATAAAATTGATTTTATATGTATATCTTTCTAATTAATATATTTAATTCATATTTAAAATATCACAGACTTATGTTCTGAATAATTACAACTTTATAATAAGAATGTGTTCTCCTAATAAAACTAAAAAGATAGCAGAAAAATCTTTTTATCGATTCAATATTTTAGTTGCTATCGGGATATTTAAAATATGTTTTCTATAAATAGATTTCTTCTGTATATCTTTCTAGTTGATTAACTATTTGAATAAAAATACCACAGAATCTTGTTCTGAAATTGCAACTTTACATCAAAAATTTATTCTGCTTAAAAACAAATTATTTTATTTTGATCTCATATACATGTATCACACAACTCCTGTAAAGTACTTATGTACTGTATAGTATGTTTATCTTATTTACCCTGTCTTACTTTGCATTCAGATCATTGTATTTTATTTTAGTCTCTTCATACATTATTATAATTGTATGTATTGACAAAATAGATAATACTAGAAAGATAAGTGAGTAGTTTCTGGAATTAAAATAAGATCCTGCTTTTTTAACGCAGTTCTACGTCTTACCCGAGAATAAAAATAATTTCTATGTTATAATACTAGAAAATACTTATAGTATGATTTTTCATTTATTTGAGAATCGATAAGCAATACAAACACGCGGTACAGAGGGTGGCTCCGTGTATTGTGCCCGACCGCGGACTAACCGCGAATCAACCGCTTTGAGGTCGGGTTACGAAAGGACCGATTGCAATGTCTCATCAGAGGAACATTGATATGACAAACAATGCTCAAATCCGGCATACGGGCGATGCAAACATTAACAGTAATTGTCGCCAAATCAGTTAATGGAATGAAAGGCTGAATTATCTACAGGGTGTCACTCTAAACGTGGCGTCATTCGAACCCAAAATTATATTTAATTAATTTCATTTTTTGGCAAATAATTTTCACACAGATATTTTTCAAATAATGGGGGTATCTAGTGCTGTATTACTTAGTACAGTATACTACGCATTAGACCCCTTCAGTTGTAGGTATTATGCGGGTAAAGACCGACATTCTATCCTCATCACTGGCTAGTCAGTGGAGAACATAAGAACAGCGAATTATTCACCTCAAAAACGCATACCAACCCTGATCCGTCATATTCTGTCTTCGTTCTAAACTGGAAAAAATTATTTTTAATACCCTGGAGTGATAAATAAAAATATGTTTTCAGTATAAACAGAAAATCTTTTACAAATAAACAGGTTTAAAATTATAATGTAAATGAATACAAAACAATTAGATTAATATTAATAAAAGATAAGATAAATTGATTTGCTAAGATGAATACAAAGATGCAGAGTTAAATAATAGAGATTCGAATCAAAATAAAATCATGAAAATCCTGTTGGGTCGACCATGAATACAAAGCTCTCCAGTGTAGCAAGGTGATAACAAGATTCTGAAATAACAAAAGATGTAGTAACGGGCAGTAGATCGTTCTACATCGTTCTTGTGGGCCAGATGTCGTCGGTTTCAAACCTGGTTTCTCTAATCATCCCAGCCGAAGCCTAGCGGTGACGCCATCATCACGTTGTCATACCCAAGTCGACGAAAAAAGTAATGGTAGAATAAGGTAGGTAGAAAGAATCCTCGTTCCATGGCCAGTAGTTGGATAGCGATAAATATGCTGCAGGCGAAAGAAGGGAAACATCTTCATGAAAAGATCAAAATAAACTACAGTAAATCGTGCACTAGTTATTGAATAATAATGAAAACGTTTACCCTTAGGTTACATCTCGGATCCTCTTAAATATGGCTTTGCCTTCCGAAACCGGCAACGGCTGCGTATTGTGACAGCTCTCGTTCCTCTCGCCAAGCGAAAATTAACCCAAAACCATAGATTACGACCGATTATACATATGTGAAGATCGCGCGTATTGCCAACCTCAGAGCGTTCTTCATAATTACAAATGTAGTTGACATTAAAAATAATGATGGAGCGATTTAGAGGATGACATCAATTTGTAATGTCATAGTATACGTAAAAGTCTGACCTGAATCACACGTTTCCAGGTGTTGAGATGTCAAATGAAATAATAATTCTAAGATTGAGACTCATAATCAAGTTGTTTATTTCATTAAACCTTTTAGAATTGAAATAAGTTACGTTTGTCTTGTTTCAATTTGAAAGTAATGAATTTCAAGAGATCAACTACAAAATGCGCAGCTTGGCGCTGGTCTTCTAAAACATATCTGGTCCTCAGGAGCTTCGTCGAGAGAAAATACCTCGTGCTTCACCGGCTCCAAAGATCTCCATTCTTCCCATTCTGGGTCACCGACGATGGGCGCCGCTTGATGCACTAACGTCCTCGGTAATGCCTGTCACGTGTGCCGGTAGATGGCGACAGAAGTTCTTATGACACCCCATGGTTTCCTTAGCAGTGAAAATACTATGAAAAATTTTCTCGATAACCATTTTTAAATATGACCTGTTCCAAGTTTATAATAATAATAGTTTATTTACTATTCTACAGTATTTTTTTTTCAAATGTAGCAAACAATAAAGGATTCGTATATTCATTTGATGTGGAATATAGACCCTAAAATAATATAGTGTAATATATAAAATATGTACTTTTTATCACATTGGCTACATAATATTGAAAATAGTCCAATTTTTCATTGATTCAGAGTTTATTCTCATTCAACAAAATAGTATAGAATTTATGAAAATAAAACACTTAATTTTTTGATTCCACTCATTTAACTTATTCTATATCTTATGTTACTCGTTGTTAGAATGCAAAATTACCCAAAATAATACTTTGGTGTTCAAGGATACATAAAAATTTAGTCGAAGTAAGGGACGGGTATAATAAAACTAGGTATTGTTAGACGCAGGTGCACCGACACAGCGTGGTTACAGCGATAAGGAATGAAGACTGGCGTACGTGACCAATGTCAGGTCGGCAAATGCACAATAGGGGATGCATTTCTTTATGCGGGCCAGTCTACACCAAATTTCGGCAGGGAGAACTCCCTCCACAAAGACGGGATCTAATTTTTAAGTAGAAAATAAAATCAATATCGTCTCTGAAATATTAAGCAAGCGCTTTATAAATTGTGATTCCCGTGAAAGTTTAAACCGTGCGTCTCGAGTTTAAGCTTAGACTATGATGTTCTCTGCGTTTAATCGTTGATATGAAAGTATCAAAAGGGTCCCGGTGGATCTATAAAAAAGTTCGATCAACATAATTTGGTGTAGCGAAAAGAGACTGTCGCTATCAGGGCAGACGATATCCTATACATTTGAGTTCATGGCATGCAAATATTGCATAAGAACATCGCGTCCAGAGTCCTGGTTTATCTGGATAATTGGGCATCGTCTGGTGGTCAATCTATTTCAAGCCTGAACTCCATCACCCTACGCTGGCACCACACCTCATCGGCAGCTGCCCACACTTCACGTCCAGGATCCAGGACCATCATCTACACGTGGAAGGCGTCTCCTGAGAGGTAATCTCTTACGTGAGGGATCTGCATAATCTAAATCAGACGTGCATCAACATAAACAATTTAGTAGGTAACTTTATGCTGGCATAATGGACATACATATTTAATGTTAATCTCAATGTAATTATTTTTAAATTGCCTTATTAATAAGTATTCACATAAAATGCTTACTTTCCACTTTTAATAAACTTTCTTGTATACAATGGCATTATTCTTTCATTTCATAATAATTTCACAATATTTAAAAAAGAACCAGTTAGGCTAGATGCCTCCTTCATGATTAAGAAGCTGAGGCAGAAAGAAGAAACTCTAACATCGTATCTGTAGGTATATTATTGTAAGTATTTTTCAGAGATCCAGATTATACATAGTTGGAAACAAAATTGCTGAGGTTTCTGATGAATGAGCTTTGTTCGTCGGAGCTGCAAACCCTTCCAAGTAATTTTCTTATAGAAACACTAATTTTAGAGTGCCTTAGTATCAATAAAATACGTAGCAAACATTAATAATATCCAAAAGAGCGATATTTTATCTCAACCAAAAATCAAATTACAGAAAACGGATAACGCCACAAACAATAAGTTTTGCTGGGTTTACCGTTTGAAATCAATTGAGCGGTATTTCGACGAAATAATTCTAGAGCTATGGGTAGAAATAATAATACATGTTTGGCTACTAGGGAGATATTTGACAAGCTTCAATGACCATGAAAGTTTATCGTTTTGACACAACGCAAAAGCTTTTTTTATACATAGCTATATCTAGTAACACCCTGTTTATTTTTGTTTTTTTTTTACTTATATTAATATGAGATAATAAATATATTTATTTTGGTTTTGTACACAATTTTCATCACATGTATTATAGTATATGGACAATCTATATTACAGTATAGCAAATAATTATATTTTTAATAATTATACTTTGTTTAAACCACTATTTATTAATTATTATACATGTTTCGATACCTATGGTATCATTTTCAGGAAAAAATATATACTGAAATTAAAAATACAAGCTTAGATAAAAACAAAACTATAAAATGGTGAATAAGTGAGAACTAATATGAAAACAAATTTAAAAGGTGACTATTTGCAAAGAGGATTTGGTTATTTATAATATTAAGCTTGCTATTAACACTTTTTCTTATTTCCAAAATTTCAAATCTATCTAACAGTAAATCTCTAGTATTTGTATGTATAATTTCTAAACCCTTATTAATATCAAAGTAATGGTTGGTTTCCAAAAGATGATTGGTAAATTCTGAATAGTTATTGTTATTGGGCCTATAGTTTTATCTATATAAAAATAATAGCAATCATTGCAAATTAATTAGTAGATCCCCGATTTTTTTTAAATATCGTACTTTTCCTTGTTATTTAATATAATTTTTTTTAATTTGTTATTAGTGTAAAAAGCTGGTTGTATAGAGTTTGGAATATTTTTTATAATTGAATATGAAGTTAGATTATTTAAAAACTCTATTTTTCTCCACTGGTTTCCACTATCAATAATAGGTGGGTAAACATATGATTTGATAATTTCTTTCTTGTACTTATTCTTTAACAAATTATCTATTAATTTAATATTATAACCATTATTAATTGTAATTTGTTTAATAATGTTAATTCTATGTTGGAGTTATTAAGTATTTTGCAAATATTGAAGAAGTAATTATAATTTTATGTTTACTGTATACTTGTATCATTTTAGTTAATTACATATTATTATGTATCATACGTAAACTTAAATCAAAGATTTCTACCAAAGTATATATTTCAAATAAATATGTAGCGGAGATCATCATAATTATTTTCATTTCCTTATCTTAGCAGAGTTGGGTCCCAGTCACGATAACATGCTCACCTGTCTTATGTCGCTTCGATACTTATTGACCAATCTGTTTTCATATGCTACCCCAAGATACTTGTCAAGAAGGTGCATCTTGGTAGATGTTCCTCTGTCATTGCCAAGAAGTATCCAAGCTACCCTAGTTAGGACATTTCTAAATGTAAAAGTAGGTCTCTATGCTGAGGATCTTATATCAGTGCTTCTCATTCGGTCTAGTATCGTGACTTCTATTACAATCCTAAAATACCTATTAAATAGCTTTTTTTTTAAAGGAGAACACATTTATTATAGCGAAGTTGCAATTTTTTCGAAACATAGTTCTGTGGTATTTATTATAGGTACAAATTAAATGAATCAATAACAGATATATCAATTTGAAAGAGCTGTTCGAAAATGTTTTGTTAACTTACTCGGTTGGTGTGGTGAAACTGGATAACGCATTTTCCCGGATAGGAAAAGGTCCAGGTTCGAATCCCAGTAGCAACTAAAATATTTTTTCGATAAATTATTTTTTTCTGTATATCTTTCTAGCTTATGCATGCTTATTTTTCTAGGATAATTGTTTTCTATACATCTTTTCACGTTTTCCATTCTGTTGCTAGTGCGGAAAGATCTTTACATTTTTACAAGTTTTTTGATTTTAAATTTTAATAGTTTTGAATCTTTGTGTTAGTCTTCATTGTAACCAGTATTTTAGTGTAACTTTCTTGAAAATAGTCTTGACTTCAAGATTTTCAGTCAATATCTAACAGCCTAATCGAGAAAGATAGTTAAGATACTTCTGCAATGGTATGACTGGTATCCTGAAGAAGATGAAAGAAAGGATGCCGCAGTAGACGAGTCATATAATGAGCACGCAAAACCTTTTTAGACAGGTCAATAGAATAGAAGACCGAGATGGGCGGATAATGTTAGACGTAAAACGTAGGCGAGCCCCTATTACTCTAGACCACAATAGTGATATTAGGGGATGGATGGTACTCTACAATGACTGTAGTTAAAAACTTCCAAGACCCATGAGACCGTTAGAGAAGAAGAAGAAGATTTTCATGTTAATGTGGAGAAATATTAAACATAAGAATTTTTGTTGAAGCCCTAAATATCTTCGATAGTTTAGCTGATTCTCTTACAGCCTTTGTTTCCAAGGGCACATTAACAAATTTCTCAAGGGAGGCATAACATTGTAAAGTTTTGAATTCTGTGATGTACGTCTCGTAAGTGTAACAGTAGTAATGGGGTGTCGTGACGCCGTAGTCGTCCGTTAAGGAGCTACGCCGCTCCGCACAGCTACGACTTAGGCCCATTAAAGTGCGACGAGGCCGCTACGGCGATGACAATACTTCACACTAGATTCGCGCTGTTTTAAGTAGGATGCATCACTTCGCATCACCAAGATAGAGAACTAAATAAAAATAAAATTCTCTCTAGTTTTTCCATTAAGCCCTTCAATAGTAATTCAAATTTTTTCGTTTTTTACAGACATGTGTTTTTTTATTATTTATTTACATCAGAAGTTATACGCTAGATTTGACTTATTTTTAAACTATTTTAAACTTATTTAAAACTAATAAACTGAATATTTTTTGCCATAATTTAGACAATACAAGCATTACAAAAAAAACCGCGATCATTAAATGCATATTCCGTGTGCTACAATATTGTGTTAATATGGTAAATTATTGCATAAACGAAATATATTTTCTTATAACCTTGGAGCCAAGATTACGGAGACAAATTAACAGGACATATTACCAATTTTAGCCGTTTTTAAAATACTTTGTTCTAGTGAAAACAAACGTTTTAAAATAATATATTCTATTTTCTCACATGCTTTGAAGCTTCAGCTACTATTTAAAACTATGTTACACATCAAAAACACAATATTCAGTTTTCAAATAATATTTATTCAGTCTTATAAAATATAATAATTTTGATTGTCCATCAAACTTTCAATACTATCAATTCGCGCTGTCATTATTTTCATTTAAAAATGCCAAAAATATATGTTTTCATGCATATTTTACCCACTGTATGAATTAATACTGAACTTATTCACAACATTAGTTACAAATTTCATAAATTAGATGTTTTTTTATTGATCTCAAGGGAAAACACCGTTTTCTTGAACAAAGTTAACATTTTATGTACGTTATTTTTATGTATGTCGCAATTAAATATTTCGTTTATGTATAACACTATTGCATTTTAAACAAAAGCTATCTGTTTCATAAAAAATATGTAATTATGAAACAGACATATCATCAAAACGCCAACGTGGCGTTTTACATTGACAATATTAAACCAAATAATAAATTGAAGCTGTTATAATAATTCTAAATTTAGTACATTGATTTAAGCGATCATCTAAATATGTGTGAAATATGAATTAGGTACCAAATAAATGATTTAATTTTCGATTGATTAATTCAAATGACAGCACACATTTTTATTTCATTCCATATGATTTCATATACCAATATGAAAAAAAGTGTTAAATACACCCGACACAAGTTATATTTAAAACTTGTATGGAATGAAAGAAAATCAATAATTTTATTGTCGTCTCTTTCTGTTCAAACCTTCCTCTCTCGCATGATTTACATTACAGATAACGACATTAATTATTTATCTGATACTTATAATAATTTAACTTATAGCGTCATCTTGAAAGCATATCTAATTCGTGTATAATTTCTCGAATTTCAAACTGGAAAAATGAAAACTCGCCCTTAAGACGTTCTATTTTTCACATTTGCAGGGTTAGAGAATATATATTTTTAGAAAGAGTTTATTCTTCTTTATTTTACTCTCATTAGTATAAACTATATATTACAAGTATGTACATATATTATATACTATAAAGAAGTTAAAATTTACCTGATACTATGGAAATAAAAATACAATACGAAGCATTTTTGAATACGTGCTATTTTTTTCTATAAGAAAAATATTAAAGTATCAAAATAGACTATTCTATGACCAACGTTTCGAATCCCATTGTATAGTCCATTATTACCGGTAACATCCTTGGTGATAGACCCAGAAATGATATCCAAAATCCAGTGATCCGAATGGTCGTGAAAACCTGAGAAACTGTTTAATAACTGGATACTATATTTAGATAAATTGATTATTATACAAATAATAATTCAATATTAAGTTTGTTCAGGTTTTTAAGATGGTAGTTACTTCCAAGTATTTTATTTACCTGTTACAAAATACAGAATACAACATCCATTCCATTAATAAGTTTCCATTGAAACATTTTTCTATGGGTTTTCAATGAAATAGCTCGGTGGAACTTACTTTACTGATGCTTGATACTTCAAATAAATACATTAAACACGTATCCAATACTTGCACATTAGCCATACGAAAATTGTTTTTTTCGCCTCACCCATGAATACGAAGGCTCAGATGCGGAATAATTTTACATTTAATCTCAGTTTTTTTTAAAAATCAGGATTAATAGTTACTTTCCGACATATTTAAATGAAGAAGTTGTGCTTTTGCCTCTCAACATCAAGTTGGCTGAGTGCACACTAGTGTCACCATATTTCGTCTGGTTTTACTACAGTGTGGAGTGTCTAGTCGGCGTCACTTTATTTTTGACAACTTGAAACTGATTTTTAAATTTCACAGCGGAATTGTAACATGTATTTTAGATATTAAAATTGTGTTGTAAAAGAGAATTATATTATATTTATCGATACTCGCATAAAATACGTCAGAACTGTCAGGAATTTTCAGAACTAAAAACAAATATTGCAATATCTCGCTTGAATCAAATAAAAACTAATATCGCTTCAATAGCTCAATCTTGTCAATAATAATTAATCACTTTTGAAAATAAAATGAACCGCGTGGTATAATAATTTAATCATAAAATTTATTTCATGGATTTTTATCTATCTATGTCCTGATGTAGTGCTGATTATTGTATAATAGTCGTTAGTTAAGATTTTACATTTTTGACATTCTGCTGTCAGTTAATATTTTGGAGAAAAAAATGAAAACACATGTTGCGGATCGCGCTAATGCATCACGACAATCTTCTCAACAGCACGATGTGAGGTAGTTAAAGAGGCAATTTTTTGAGTGCGCTGATGCGTCAAAATGGCAGTTATCCTCGGCGTAACTTAAGACTAAAGAGATCCTGGAAGAGTGCTACAACGGTGGATAGATGCAGTGCACCTGGAGTCAGTTGTTAGATGACACTTGCGGAGGTGTATTACGTGCCGAGTCGAAAGTAAAAATGAATCCAAAACGCCAAAATTATTTACCTGAGCAATGTAGTAAAAGTATCACTATTGGATCAAGTGAGAATTAGAGTTATGTGTCACGGAGCCTGCTTACGAATGCAAGAGGAACGACCACCGACATGTATATTATTGAGAGCTCTGGAGAGAAAACGGCCAGTAGGTTACCTGAAACTAAACTGGAAAGTAGCTTCAAGGCCCAAGGTAATCCTGTCACATTCATCTCATTCATTTGATTGTCGTGGTAAAATTTTTAAATTTTATCAAAATTATTGACTTTCATCTTCAGTGGAGATGCATTACGAGACGTATCCCATCTACTTAAGGCCACTGCAAATCAATACAATCATGATGGAAAAGAGAAGAAAAATTGTCTAGTTAAACGTTTCACATATACCTACCTTATCATCCTTCCATTCAACGCTCGTCTCGGGTTTGCTTAAATATGTTAAAAAATAAAATACAAATATTTTCATTTAATTTTCTAAAAATTGTGACACATTTTCCGGTATTTTTCTCCACACGGGAAACTTTGTGCGGTATAACAGCGTCAGGTGTCCGTAGGCGTCTTGTTCGTATTGAGGTTGTGCCTCTCTCCCCACTTCTGTTCACCCGGCCTGTGAACTTGTTCCCTACACCCGGACCATTTTAAAGGGGATGCCGGGGTCAGATGACACATTTTGCAAAGATGTTTCGGTACACCGTGTGGCTGGTGTGAGTTACTAAGTTCGTTAAATTTCTCCGCCCGGGGGTGGTTTCGGCGGAACCTCCCCCCGGCTTTGATGAAAAATGGAACAAGTGAAATTACTGTCACTTTTAATTTGTTTGCACATTAGTTGAGCTAATAGGTAATTAAAGTGTATGTTCATCAATATTATTGAGTGTTGTAACATAATATATTCATTGAAATACGAATTAGGTTGTTGGAATTTTTTTTATTGTACTTAGTTAAATTATTATTACGTGTGTAGTAATAGTTTTTGCATTTATTTTATTTTTATTGAATGATATTTAATACTTAATTTGAGAAGCGGAATGAACTTTTAGATAATTAATGTTTGGAACTTGTAAATGAGTTTATATATTTGGGAAGAGTAAGGGAGCATTTAAAATGTTTGAATAATAGTGGGTTTACAGAATTTTCTAATTATTTGTTAGAAAATGGTTATGGTATGGATAAAAATTTAGGATTATCTATTTTGCATGTAAACGGTGTTGGTCATAAATTAAATAATTTGGAATCGTTGGAGATAAATAAAGCATCTTAAACTAATCAAACATTATAAACAACCAACTTAATTTAACTGCAAGTCCTATTCTAAAGTTTTTCCCTAAAAATTGTTCTAGTAATTTTGTATCATCAAGTAACGATTAAAGTTAAGTACTAAATTTGTTTTTAAAGTTATTATTGTTTTCTAAAAATAGATTCTATTAAAGAAACATTAACATATGTTTTTGAAGAAGAAAATAATATATTTCTAAACCTGTAGATGTATTTTAAATCATTGAGTGGTTAATAAAACAAAGTTAATAATTTAAAATAAAAAATACATATAACGTAAATGTTGTAAAACTTTGTAAATATTTAAAACCCTGCTATTCAAAACAAAGCTTTGATGCAATAATCCTCTTATACTCCCGCTGCTTAGTATTATTCTTTGTACTGAAATTTGTATGTAGGAATATATATTTTTTATAGTAAGTACTGTATCGAATATTTTAATAATATGAACATTACAAACGATCTTGTGTAGTATGTCTAACAGTACGTGGCTAATGCTAAAAGCTCGCCAAGTAACAGATTTTTAAAAAAAGTAAAAGTAAGTGAAAATTACCTTTAATAATAATAATACTAACCTACTAATAAATATTTAATACAAATTAAATGCATCAATTAGAAAGATATTCATACAGATAAACTCAATTTACCAAAAAAATATTTTAGCTGCAGGCGGGATTTGAACCAGCATCTCTTCCATTCCGGGGAAGTGCGTTATATTACGTCAGCTTTGTAAATAGTCGACAAATTTTCGAACTTATGTGTTGCAGTTATTTCATCATTAGTAATGTGCATTAAAAAAAAATTTCTTCTTCTTTTTCTGTCGATCTGCGTCCAATATTAAATAAAGCCCTCCATTATATGTTTTTTACAGGTCCCTGTCTGTTGCGTTTTGTTTCCGATTTTGCCCAACAAGTCGCCTGATGTTATTTGAAAAGCGCGTCTTGATGAGTTTAAGGCTATTAGAATATATTTTTTCTTACAACGTGGTTTACCGAAACTTTCCAGGGTACTGTAGTTATACCATAAAAAAATACATTCACTAGTAAGCGAGCTACAATATAATATTGTCAAATAAACAACAATATTGTACTTTCACAACAGTGAGAGAAAAATGACAGATCACGCAAAGATGAATTGTTTATCTGGACGGTTTAACCCTACTCGAACAATGTATATTCCATAAATTGTATCCTAGACTTCATAAAATATTTATAGTATTATGGTGAATAATAATACATATTATTAGGTACACAAATAGCTAGCTAGCTAGCACTAAGCGTGAAGGGCTTACAATGTCACCGTACAAAGAATATAGGAGTTAATATTGAATGAAGGCAATGCGAGACGTCCTATAAATCGATGAAATTTTTATTACAATACTTTTTGCTTGACAAATGAAAATATGTCTAGTTAGTCACATTATGGATTTAGTCATTTTTAACATTATGTTAATATAATTGTAATAAAAAATAAGAAGACCAAATTTATATATGAAAAAATAATTATTATTTTCAGTAACAAATGATATTATGAGATATGCTTATTTTGTGTATTTATATTATGTACTTATATATATATATAAATCAAAAAAGGAATAGGCGACAAGCCATGTGTATAATTGCATAAAATGTCATAGTATTTTACAACACCAATCTTATTAAACAGGTCCGAATAATGTTTATATACTCGTATGAAGAAATCGCCTGTAGAGATAGCCCTCACAATCGTTTAGCGTAATATAATTATTTTGATGAATTAAGTACAATTTATTCATAATATTCATTACTCAAATATACGGGCAAATATATGTATAAAAATTAGCATGAAAATTAATTTCATTATACAGGGATACATTAATGTAATTTTTATCTAATATTAAACATCAAAATAAAAGGTGTCCCAACAAGAGCGGAACGTTTAAATTTGGCGCCATTTTTGCTGTTGTGCTTTAAGAGTCAAACCATTATGACAGTTTGGTGGTAGAACAAAAAATGGTTAACAATGGTTAAAAAAAACATAAACAACAATAACAACAAAAAAAGAAAAAGAAAAAAGATTCACCTGGAGAAAGAGCTGTTTTCTCCAAAACTAGAAGAGGAAATAACTTTTCGTAGTTAATTATGCAAATTCAAATTCAACCAACAATATTACAACTCCAAAAAAAAATAATTTAATGTTCCTGGTAATTTGTTAACTTTTATCACAAATTATCAGAAACTCTTGGACACACATTATAAACTTTCGGTTAGTTTGCCTTCATTTCAACCTAGCTAACTACAATACTTTCCACATCGTGTTTGTGTTCTGCGAACATTTCGTTTTTTGTTGTTGTTAACTACTCAATGGAAAACATAGAAGAGGTAATTAAAAATTTCCATACAAGCACATTGCAAAGTGTCTTTTCATCAACTCCTGTGATGCTATTTTAAACCTACCACTGTAAATTCACAATAGGACCTATTTATTTCTTGAATGTTAGAGTTATTTAATCATTTCAAATATGTCAAGTTTTTTACAAGTCTAGTAGGCAGATTTTATTTTTTAATTTTTAAAATTACGTATGTACATTAATAAATATGATGCTTGTAAATTAAATTATTAAATATATTTTTGAGAATAAATGTGCATGTATTATCATCTACTATTAAATATTATGTTGTAATATTTATCAATATTTTGCATAGTTATTCGTTAGGATCCTGAACAAACAAAAGACGCCCTCCCTCTTCCCTTGGCTACCCTCTCCACACCATAATTACATGTTGAATGACAACTATTCCAAATTTTACTCACTTGAACTGACGATATCTCGCCTTCTCTCTGGATGAACCTTATTTTGCGTACATCGACCTCTTTATGATCCATGCAAAACCATCCCATCCCTTACCACATATTTTAAATATTTCAAAAAAAGGTTTAATAACTTGTCCATATCTTCTTAAGCGTTCGTACGAATAAGGAGATGAACAGCATATTTTTCAAATCGTTGTTTGCTAGCAAGTATGTATCTATGTACGTGCAAGCTCTGGTCAAAATACAAGAAAATGACGTACAACGGTATACGAATTCAGTATAACAACTCATACAGAATACTGTTCGGGTTGAGGTGTTATTGTAGCGCATCTAAAATGTTTGCTAAAGGCCGTGTGGATGGATTCGTTCCGCTTGAGACATCGAGTTGCGGGCGTAAAGCTGCGGCTGGAGCTCAGCACCAACTCTCTAGTGCAAGCGGCGCTCTCGTGAAAGGCTAGCTCCCTGGTCAGAGAATGGCATCATATATTATATTTTTATAATCGTTACTGATTTATTTTTATTTTTGCGAGTTTATTCTTTTTTTTTTCTTTTCTTTAACATATTATGTATGTATTAATTATGTGGTGAATCGGTGAACCACGAACCCAGTTATATTGGAATAAATACATTATTATTATACAACCTGTAAATACGCCAATGGAAATATGTTTTTTTTTAATACTAAAAATATTATTACAAAAGCAAAAAGGACACCGCTGGTTACAGGGCGCATTAAGGAAATGAGCTGAAACCAACGGAAAATTATTCTCCTTAAAATATTATTTCTTCTTTCAGGTGAAAAAAAGTTTTTGCAGTGAGAAAAATGTAGGCTCTCCGCGGGATTTGGTATTCTCAGAAGAGCATCTTCCATCCTGCTCAAAGATTTATTCCTTACTTTTGCCGGGATCCCTACAGGGTACTGTTTAACCCTCCGATTGCATTAACTCCACCATTCGTGCGTTTCTTCCTCACATAACAATTATTCATATTGTGGACTCCCATACATTTCCCCCGCAACGGACGCAAAATACTGGCCGAGGTGTAGTGTTCTCACGAGGGCCCGAGGGGCAACAGGGAAGGGAAACAAATGCATTAGAAACAGTAAATTTGGCAGAATGCTGAAGTTCATTTCAAACCGTTTGCCAAGCAAGCAATGTTGAATGTTTGTTAATTTTATTTTTAAGGTTTGGGATCTTAAAAGGGTGTGAGTATTATAAAAATAATTAATTCCCTAAAAAATAAAAATAATAATACATTTTAGACTTATTTTATATTTTATTTTTTTATTTTATTTATTAATTTGTAATAATTACAATGATATAATACAATGCAGAGAAGAAGATTACATATTAATGATTATTGTTTACCATAACTAGCTTATAATAAATAAAATGCACTATTTATGACAACGATATAAAAATATTATGAATTTCGGTTAATCTTTAAAGTATTTTTTTATAGCATTGATTATTTATTTGTTATCATTAATATAATATAATAAATAGTATTTTGGCTGAAGTTTTCTTTCAAAATGTATCATATTTACATATTTACACACATTGCCCAACTAGGCAAGCCTGTTTTAGGGCAAATTGATAAACTAATATATTTTATAAAACCAAAACTCATCGAATGCAAATCACAGTAAGATCGAAAACATACATAGCATATAATGTGAAAAGTAGTTATACAAGTTATTTCATTATGTATCTGCTCTTTCTAATTGCAACAACCAATTTTAAATATCTTTTTTAAAAGTCTTAATTCAGTTAAATTTTTAATTTTATTTTCAATACACGTAGTATTTTTAATTCAGACTTATTCCATGGAAAAAAGGTATCATCTTTATACTTGCAATAAATTTCAAAAACTTTTGAATAATACATGCTAGATGACGCAAGGATTACTTAATCCGTTTTATTTAATCAAAAAATCTTTGACACTACATTTATACATTTTATAAAGAAAGGGTTAACGCATTCTCCCAGATAGAGAAAGTTCTTGGTTCGTGTCCCGGTCGTAACAAAATATTTTTTCTGTGTATCTAATTGATTCATTTAATTAATTTTAAATATCTAAGAATTGATTAATGTTCTCAGCTCTGCCCTCGTTTAGACCACTAATATTTTTTTTGACCTTAATAATCTGAAATGTATGCAATAATTATTACTTCTTTCATATAAATGAACTGTGTTGTTGACTACATAATTCTCAACTTGGAGGAAAAGTTACGTCACCAATATGGAAATGTAGGTTAATAATTTAGAGGTTACTAACTGTGGATTAATGTTTATGAGGGTGTGTACTGTTATGTATGTTAACTCCAGACCGAAAGGATGTGATGCCTGATGAATATGATGCGATTTGTGTGAGGTATTCTATGCCCCAATGATCACCGTAATTCCCACGAGCTTGTATCGCGGAGTGTATTTTGTGTTGAAATGCGAGAATGTGTATGGATATGAATATGTGATAGGTTATAAAAATAGAAACTACTTATGAATGCACTGAATTTAATGTGAAGTTAAAATATACAAAGATAGAAGTTCCTGCTGGTGCGCGAACTGAGATTGCAGGCGGCTTTGGTGCTGTTGCTTAGGAGACGTCGAATATAGAGTGCTGCTGGCCTCGTTTGTATTGTTACATGCCGTCGTCGGTACTCAACGTCTTTATGGCTGGTAGGATTGCGTTACGAGTACCGTCTTGTGGGGGCGTTCAGCATCGCTGCGCGGTATTGAGGACACCAGAATTGATACATTTATCATCTTGGTCTTTAGAATTTATGAGTAATTTTCTTATATTATTATTTGAATAAATGCCGGTCCAATGTTTCGTGGTAGGTGTTTAGATATTTGATTCGAAAATTTCGAAAAATCCTATGCCAATAATCATTATTATCATTATGTTTTATCTGTGATTTATATAAAAATTGACTTATATATTATTTTAATTAATTTTTTAACATTTTGTCTTAAATCTGTATTATACCCGTCAATGTAAATATTATTGTGAACAAAAAAGACGATGCGCAATTGCGTTTGGTTGACCTACTTAATTTATTTTTTAATTTTTATTTATTTATCTGTTATAATTACAATGATACAATACAATAATAAGTTTGTGTTTTGTTACAAGTTATGAACAAAATAAAATGTCTAACTACCATTTATTTTATCAACCTACAGGAGCTGTCGTTGTAGACTATTATTGAATCGTGAGAATCTTAATTGTGTTATTGAGTCACTCGGATGGAGCGATCGACGGTTGATGTTATGCGTTTCGGATCAGAAGGTTTTGTACATGGTGAGACTGAAGGCCCTAACTCTCTTCTAGTATCACGGATGTTGGTGCATGTTGCAGTGTATATGAATGTGCGTATGAGTATTTTTTCTGTGTCTAGAGCAAGGTATTTAAATTAAATAGAACTTACAAAAGTTATTGCGGGATGATTAATAATTGCAGGTACTACGAGTATAAAGTTAATAACGTGAATAAAGTCGACGGAAGGACGGTCTGCGGAGAAGTGGCTGGCTAGCCCCTAGGATTCGTCCTTTACGATGTATTGAAATAAATCGTAATATATTGTATATTTTTGCCATACTCCTGTAAAAAATACTTAACAAAAATCTCGTAATATATAATATAAAATAAAAAAATCATATTACCATTATACTATACATTACTACCCATTAAAATATATTTTTACTATTTTACATGGTTTGACCAAAGAGGCTTCTATCTTATTTAAAACATTATCTTAACGAAACCCATATACAAAATTATTTTTAAAATTAGTCTGCCTGATTGTTAAACTTTCATGAACGTTCTCTAACAATGTGTAGTTGAAGTTTTCACGTTAATTCTAAATAATGGCTTTACAACTTTGGGAAGATTATTAAGAACGAAGAATTGAGACATTTGTCAGTGAAATAGTTTTACAATATAAAAAACGGACAGTGCCAGGCAAATATAATGTTAAATTTTGAAGAAAATCGTTGTGTAGAAAAGTTATTATTCAAACAATTATTTATCTCATAATTCTGTTTTGCTGGAGTTCAAAAATACTATTTGGTTTTGAAAAGTTTTGTTTCATTTGCTTTGAAATTTTTAGTGACTTCTAAACGAAAATCACCACCTTGCAATTGATGAAAATACAACGTGTTTGAAAATGATTATCGGGTAATAATGGAAATCTTACAATTGATAACTACTCTTGAAGTTATGAGTGTTTGTTTTTATTAATAGCGTATCAATTTTAAGGTTCCGTGACGTTTGATCACCGACGTTTGATCCCCCGACAATGATCTCCCGACAGTTGATCCCTCCGACAGATGATCCTTCGGACACTTGATCCCTCGGACAGTTGATCTCTTTGTCAATTGATCCCCCGGACGATTAATTCTCCAAAGCTTCTTCAAGTACCTATTTATATTTGTAAATACCAGCATCCGTGAATGTTATAAACAGGGTGGAAAAAAATTTATACAAATATTGCTCTCGTACGAAATTACATATAAATCCAGATAATTAAGAATGTTTTGACTTTAACGAATTGTGATAAACCATTATTACTTTTTATTAATATTAATTAGAAAAATTACTTTGTGGCCTCATTTTATATAAATAATAAATCTAAATACTCTGTTTAAACCACTATTTATTGATTATTCAACATGTATTGATACCTATGGTATCTTCTTCAGGAAACAATGTATACTTAAATTAAAAATACAAGCATAAATAAAAACAAAACTATAAATAAATAGGAACTAATATTAAAACAAATTTAAAAGGTGACTATTTGCAAAGAGGATTTGGTTATTTATGATATATACTAAGCTAAATATTTATTAGTAATATTTTAATATGTCCAAGAACACACAATTACGGGATTTTCAAAAAGTTTCAGGGAAATCAATTATCAAATTTAGTCCATAGATGACGATAGTGTAGTGCTACTTGAAGCGAGTCCACATATTAACATATATACAACTTTCAAAAATTTGATAGATTTGGAAATTGATGGGTGAGAATGGTGAACGTTTTATTTATATAAAGTGATCACTTAAACCAGCCGAAGACAGGTTTCATATGTTTTCCATTAAATATAAAAAAAATAACTTTGTCTCTATGAGATATCTATTATTTCTTTAAATATTTATTGTTTCCTGAAGAAGATACCATAGGTATCGAAACATGTTGAATGGTCAATAAATAGTGGTTTAAACAAAGTATTTTGATTTATTATTTAAACAATTTTTAATTTATTATTTCAACTTTTCAGTTCAGTTTTTAACTTTACTTGCATTTTAATTTAATATTATTAACTTAAAATATAGTGTGAACAATTATAGGTCCATAATTTATTTAAATCATTTGTCGGGGAATCAAATGTCGGTGCACCCGATTTGAAAATCTTCATCCTGGCTAGAAAATGAGTTATAAATGGCTATATGTCAATTACAAAGTGGCTGTTAAGCTTTCGAATACCTCAATATTTCAATATTGAAATTATATCCCAGCGTTCAAAATCTGCCATCGTTGTATCATAACTTGATTAGAAACTTTTCAATAGATGTGTGCACGGCTTCAAAGAATATAACTCAATGTATCCAATTGAACTGGAAAATATATTTTATTTATCATAAACATTTGGAAGTAGGTAATTATAATTTTGGCTTGTAATTAAACACAAAATATATAAATATTATAGTTGTCTGTGGTATTTTGACATTTTTTCTTGAAATGTTACTTAATTATTTAATCTCCCTAACCTCGACGTAAATCCTTATTTTGAGATTTGTTTCCAACTGGTAGGCAGCAAAGGGACTAGGTTTATTATAATAAAATATATTGTATAATTTCATAGAAGCCAAACAATACCAAAAATTGTTATTAAGAATTAACTAAGTAATTAATTTATTACAATATATTTTATACATTTTGTACATATCTAGGTGTGTTTAATACAAGAAAACATAATTCTATTAATTTATTTCTCTAAAATTCTTTTCAATTAATATTATATTATATTTAATACTATTTGAAATTTAAAGCCCAAAATATGATTTTGAGAGTTATTCATAAGAAACGCTTTCACTATCCTTCAAATAGACTTTTCAAAGAATATCACGTTAGACTGTCTTGGTATACTAAAATACTTTTAACGTCATAAATAATATTACCAGAAAATTACGAACCCTCAATTAACAAGGACACAGGCTAACTATTACTATCTCGTGCCAAAACTACACAAAACTTTTGCACAAAGATTCCATTTATTTCTAGCACCAAAAATATACAAATGTCTAAATGCAAACGTGAAAAATTGCATCCTTAGTCTTGCATATTTTTTTACGAAAAGTGCAGTTCCGGTTCCACGAAATGGGGAGAAATTACACCCATGAACTTTTAAAGGTCTAAACTTGAGATTAAAACTGCTACAACATTATATTAAATTAGCTAATTTCATCTTGTTTTACTCTTTATATATATTTTTTATATGCTATCTAATTTTATTTTGTTCTACTCTTTATATATATATATAATTTTTTAATTTTTTTTTACATTGAACATTGGTCTTACTTTGAGTTTTACGTTTTAATTGAAAGTTATTTAATTGCATCTTGCTTTACTCTTTACATATACTATATATTATACATTGAACAATGCATTTACGTTAAGTTTTAACTGTACTAAGAATCAAATAAATAAATAATAATTATTATTAAAAATTATTATTATTTGACCAACAATAAGAGCACGGATATTAAAAAATAATTTACAATATTTACAGTATTATTCAATACTTTCATTACCAAGTCTATTAGCTAAACTAAAATAATTTCTACTTCTATCTAGGGTTTTCTGAGGCATTGTTCAATGTATCTTCGACCTTTCTGTTCGTTATTTCGTATCTTATTGTAACGAAAGCTTTTAGTTGTGTTTTTGCAATGTATGTTATTAACAGTCGAAAGACCTTGAATAGGTTCACCAAGACCTACCTTTGAAGTTTAAGTTGGTAGTTGATAGTTGATAGTTTCCAGCTCTGCGGATAGAACACTTCTCTTTCGTCTCAAGGTTTGCTCGAGGTTCGACTCAATATATGCTTTTAAATTAATTTTTTCAAATTAATGTACATTTAGTACGGAATGACATATATTCAGAAAAAGTATTATGAACAGAACAATGACAGTATAGAGTGGGAATGTTATGGTGACGAAAAATAGTGTAAAAAGTTTACATAGGAAGATCACATATCGTAATTTATAAAATACAATATAAGGACTTGGTGTTCCTGCGCGTGCGGTATTGAGGCTGTCACATCACACTTGACAAAATTACCATATATCTAAACAGAGTAATAATTTTTCCTAGTTTTTTGGAATTGAAGAATGAATTATACAAGATTATGCCTGCACATGGATGCTGGGGAGACACCGAACGGATATTAAAATCATACTCGACCGAGTCTAATTATTTTAATAAATTGTGGCTTGCCTTATCAAGAAATAAGGGAACGAGATGTTTGTTTCACTGGAGCTGGTCGGGTATAGTTTTATTATGTGGGCAAGTTTGATCAGAACTCGCTTGTTGGTAGGTGCTCCGTTTTATAAATAATCTAAATAATAAAATGTTATGGAAATAAGTGGCAAATAGTTATAGACAACCAATACTATAAAATGTATTACATGACAAACAAAGTTTGATGAAGTAATTCGAGGTTATTATAATTTTTTCGGTGGTCGAGGATAACTTTACATTTTCTCTTGGGTTCAAACGGAGAAAACTGGAGGGATCACTTTCGGCGAGATTGTGAATGTTCAGAATATAGATTTAGATACTGGAGGACACCTTATTTTTAAACGTCAAATATGGTGACGGCGTATCTATTGACACGCGCAGCCTGGAGTCGTCAGGTGGGCAGAGGCCTGATGGAAGGTGTAAGGGATGACTTCTTGGTGGATGTGAGGTCTTCTGGAGCAGTTAGGCAATGGAGAAAATTGTATAAAATGTATCTAGAATCTAGGTTTTAACGACGGTGTTCACAAAGAGACGTCAAATTTATTCAAACGAATGTGAAATTATTGATAATATCTTACGGAAAAATTCTCATAAGGTTTTGTATATTACAAACGCGATAGGTCGAGGTCACTACTTTGGAATTTTGGAAAAGTTTACTGTGACATGCCGAGTAAATTATTATTTCACATAGATAAGAATATTACAACTGTTCAAAATTTTTCTCGAGATATATTGTTTTACCGCGACTGATATATTTTATAAGAAATGACCGGAAAAGATCGTGAACCGATGATCTCTCGGACGCGCGCCTCTAGGTCGTATAGATGTTGATTTTTTTCTGCTCAGGAGACTAAGTGGGGGTCGGTTATATAGCCATTCTAGCAACGACGATCAGCAAATTTGGAGAGAGGGAAAGACGAGAACTACAGAACACATTCGAAATAGGAAAGACTAGGCAGTGATTTCTATACAGCAGGAACTCATGACGCGCTCATCCTGGCTTTGTTGAAACAGCACGTGTGCCCTTGAATAGTCTATTTTTAGAATTTATTTCCTGTGTACGCGCAATTTTAATTTTTTTGTCTGACGAAATTGCGCGTAATATTAATATTTACGCGGAGTCAATTTTGAAGTTATTTAAAAATGGTTATTATATTTTTTAATAAATTCTTGATTATTTATAGTGTAATGGTGGCACGCCGTACACGGAATAGATGTTTCTTTTACGAATATTTAGTAATTTAGGATCAAAGAATTTAGAACCCGAGTATATTGACTGTGGTGAAATAATATACATGACAAAGGTCTATCATCAGGACCGAAGTCTCTGATCAACAGTCTAGTTTCAGCTTCACACGATAACCCTGTAATAGAATCCGATACGTTGGTTCGAGAGGTTGAAGACACGTGGCAGATTAGCCAAAAAGATTCTGTACAGTCGTGAAATATGAGAATATTTAATCATCACTTCTATCGTAAGTTGGCGACTAAGTTGTACTTTGCTGATTTATCTTATGTATGTCGTATAAGATCTTCGGCTTGAATATTGAGCTACTTTCTAAGGTTACGCATTATCTCATCCTTTCTACGTCTCTGCTGCCTTCTATCTTCCCTGCATACTGATTTGTAAGATGTAATTTTTCTCATTACAAAAAATACGTTCAAAGTATGCAGCTTTCCTTCATTTGATAGTTGTCATTAATTATTTATGCGTCTTAGTGCCGGTTGTATGATCAGTGGTAAGTTTTTATTATGGTGAAAAAGTTAATAAAGTTTTTTTTTTTTGCGAAAACGGGTTGTTGGATCTTTGGTAAAAAAATATTTACTTCTCGAAAGTACGACCAGTATTAAACTAATTTTATTCGTCGATATCCTATAGTATAGTCATCAATAGTCAGTTGAAAACAGCAGACTCTTCACAGCTGTTTCAAAAGTCATTCGTCACATTAATACTTTGAATGCTGCAGCATACAATGAATCGTTGAGAGTTCGACGGTGATCTCGCTGTTTAATTTATATAACCGAATATTTATCGCCAGCAAAGTGACAGATTTCGAACGTCAGGATGAATAAGCCATAGATAAAGCATAAAAGATAATGTATTTGATGACTATTCGAATTATCACATTGCGGGATTAACTGACAGTAGTACATTTGACGTACCAACAACTCGCAAACTTTTTTTTACCACGGGCTATGATAAAAAGTTACTATAGTAAAAATTTGCCATGATCAAAATTTACTACTGATCACACTACTACCCCTATTATATATACAACCACATCTCAAATACCTCCAGCCTTTTACTGTCTAGACTTCGACTACATAGAGCTTTTATATATATATATCTATAAAAATTAATTAGTTAATTGAATTGAATTTTTTTATACTTACGTATATATTTAATTATAAACTTTTATTTGCAAACAAAATGTTTTAAATTTTATCCTCAAAACTAGTAAAACCCAGTGAGGCTAGCATACAGGGTGTAACAGACCTAGTCCACAATACTTTATAGGTGGATACCTGAATAAATTATGAGTCGAAAATATTCAAGCGATATGTGCTTAATCTCAACTATGTCAGAGATATAAGCATTTCAAAAAAATTGTAACTATGCAGTTATTTCGATTAATTTAAATATGTTATTTATTCTGAATTATATATTGAATATAAAAAATTAAAGGCTGTCGAGTTTCGAGCACCTATACTATTTTTTGTTAGATGATTTAGGGTCTGAAGTAAATATATAGATTTATAATTGAAGAAATTTGAAAATATTTATTTCGAAGTACGTAGACTTTAGTTTAACACGATTTTGTAAAAAAATCAAAAAATAATATTTTCCGTAACAGTGCAGAATTTGCACATAACCCGTGAACATTTTCGACTCGTAATTTAGTCAGGTACCACCCATAAAGTATTGTGGACTAGGCCTTTACATCCTGTATGTTAGCCTCACTGGGTTTTACCAGTTTAGAGGACAAAATTTAAAACGTTTTGTTTGTAAATACTAGTTTATAATTAAATATCTACATAAGTATAAAAAAAATCATTTCAATTCAATTAACAAATTGTTTTTAAAATTCTCTTAAAAGTCATAAAATTATTTATCATTTTAAAAATAAAATCATTCAAATTATGTAGATTATTCACATTTTTCACAAAAATCTCAGCTTGATATAGCTGGTTGCGCCCTGCATAAACTACGTTCAATTGTTCATAATATATGAGTGTTTGTAATGTATAAAAAAATTAATAATTAATCCTAAAAATGTATTTATTATAAGAATTACATAAGTAAGAAGTAATAGACAATTTGCCCATTACACTATTTATCATCGTGGATTGGAAATAGGGATAGCGAATCTAAAAAGTAGGTTTTAGTTTTTCAAAAAACTAGTACCTACTTTTTAAACTAGTTCCTCCCTAAATGGACGTGGAATATTTTCAGAACTTGTTAACGTGGATAACAATTAATGCGATTTTTCACAAACTCTACATAACCCTCTTTAATGTCACGTTTTTTATTTGTTTTATAACATTTGAAGGTGATCGCTTTATTAGCTTTTAGTTTTTCATGACAAGGACCTAATAATTTTTCAATTTGGATAATTATTTGCCGTATTGAGTTTCTGTTCAAATAACAAAATTGTTTACCGGGAAAATGGAGTATATTTTCGATTCTGATAAAATGCAATGGCGTTACCAATTAAAATTATTACCAGTATTTTCTTGTTATTTTAGCTTGATTTATTATTCTGACCTAATAATAATGTTACTCTAAAGAAGCGAAAGCAACTTCAAAAAGTATAGAATTTGTTTAGAGATGTCTTTAGCACTGATATCCAAAAGAAAATTCGTTAATATTTTACTGCGTAATATTGCTTTTATGTATTTTATTCAGAATCAAATAAATAGTAGGGATAAAAGTCAATATTTCTGATATAATTTCAAAATTTGACTACGACAAATTGATGAAACATGTGATAGGAAAACCCTGGGCCCTGAAGCTACTTTCTCTCCGAAGTGCCAAGACAATACACGTTATTCCTTCCTCTGGTATTGAAGAGTCTCCCTTACACCGGTAATTCTTACTCGGTCCAATAATTATACTCCTGCTACTTCCTTCAGGTAACTCATGTTGACATCTTGGATTCTTGGTCTAACTTTCTCCGTAATGATATATATTTTCTTCTTCTTCCTTCTTGTCAGTATTGCCATATAGTAATTAACGTACACAAGTCCCGCTTCTGCTCACCTTCACAGCTGACTGCTGGCATCTTTTCATCGCTGTGGTATTCTTCAGCCCTGTCACGTTCCTGTTCACTGTCTTTTTATATTCTCGTGAGTTGATTCATAGCAACTTTAGATGGTTGTATGTCTTGGTCCATTGACTAATGAGATTTATTTTATTTCTCTTCAACTTATATACCTACATAGGACAATGAGTTATTTTTATTTTATTTTATGTATAGATTCATATGTACTTTTCTATATGATATTCCTATACAGAATTGTATTAAATACAGCATATCTCTGTATTATTAAATTGAACGTTGTACTATCTAGGCACTTACTTTGGATTGGAAGCCACATATTAAATTACATTTTTCAGTAAGCTGATTTCCTATCTCACACAATATTGTAAATCAAAGATGTGATTTAAGTTTTCTACAAATTTAACATTTCTACAGTATTTTTGAAAAAATATGTTCAATGGTAGATTTTTGTGCATTGATTATTTATTTTGTCAGGACTACGTTCATTATCATTTTTTCTAGTCAATAGAAGCATAATCACCAGATACTGATATAGACCCCAAATTCGATCCTGAACAATAAATAAATAGATAATAATATTCAAATTTATATATAGATTTCTATGTATCGAAATAATAAAATCATCACCAAAACTCGGAATCAGATATAAAGCTTTAACCAATGACGCTACAACCTGTAGTTAATACAACGACGTCGTCAAATATAATCTTCATGTATTTGCTAAGTGAGATATAGTGAGATAGTTTTTTCCTGTTAGGTTGTATGAAAGTGTATCTTTACAAATAAGATGTAATTTCCTTAACAATTATAATATTTAGTTAGGTACGTTAATATATTCTGTTAATAAAACGGTTGAGTTATAACAAACAAGCTATTGTAATTTTGTTGTTTTCTAAAATATTTTATGATTATATAAATTATTTATATTCAACTACCTACTTGTTATTATTTTTGGGTTATTTTTTGTAGGTATCCATTTTGCTTATCTAGAAAAAATGCCCATCAAAACTGGCCACATTATTTTATTTCATTCAAACATATGTCATATAAATATCTAGATTACTGAAAAATATTACAAGCATTAGAGGTTTAGAATAACAATATATTTGATTATTTGAAAAACACTTTTCTCAACGAGCAACGATGTTTACAAAATTAGATCTACGCGGGAGCGGATATTTTGAGCTATGGGGGGACTTTATTTTCCCCAAAGTTCTAGAGTGCAACTGAGAAAATATTAGAATTAATGGCACTCAATTTAACTCATATCTGGGATTGGGTAGGGTGGGGGAAACGGTGCCTGTATTTGGCGCAGGGTTCTAAAGGATAACTAAGCTCAATTTACTTTAGTTAGATCGAACATTGGGTGTGGAATTGTACAAAGATCAGACAGACATATAGTTTGTTGGTCTAGTTGTTAAAGCGCTGGTCTAGTGATCTAATGGTACGGGGTTCGCGCGACCAGCAAGTTAGTCCTATTTTCATAGTACAAGCGTACAGCTTAGATTGAAGATAGTAAGAATATTGATGTGACATGTATTCCGTGTACGCATCTCTATTAAAATAAAAATGCATATATTTGTATAGAAATATCATTATAAATAAACTGCACTATTGAAATAAGACAAATCATAAGAAAATAATGGTTTTTCCTTTAAGCAATGTAGAAGTTAATGGAACTTAAAAATTAATTAAGTTAATGTATGTTCTTACCTAAAAATGTACGACTATATTTGTATTTTATAACATTTTTATTAAAATTTTCTACAGTCTGATGCCAACCCAATAGAATTCCATAATAATGCGAATATAATGAAAATATGATATTTTGCTTCAGCTTATATTGAAAAACAAGGAGCTTAAAAATTCTAATGTTCGCAAATTTATGTTACTACAAGTTAAAATGTTATATTCATAATGAGATTTATGCTAATTAAATATTTTCGTATCTTGTATAAACAAATACCTTGGTGTATAAGAATAGACGTCACGCGCAATGTTATTTCTAATGACCTTCTAATGAAAGTAAACCTCTAGAATTTATGGTAATCGTGAGAAGAATGAAAGAAAGACAATACGGGATAGAAAATTTAATACCGTGTACTTAAAACCTATTTAAAACTGGATACTTAAAAAAAATTCTTAGGTACATTTCAAACATTTAGATAAAATTAAAAACAAACTTAATAGTATAACATTACATACGTATACTTCCACTGGCGTTATTTGATACTTCGTATTTCTGAATTTCTTTTGTTGCTGTTTAAATATGAAAAAATAAGTGAACATAATATGGTGTTGGCATAAGACACCCCCGAGATGGTATTCTTATTTAAAGAAATGTAATTAATTTTTTTATTTACTGAAACACTCTGCAGGAAAATTATTACGCAGACTCCACATTAAAATGAAACCTTAAACAGAACAATATTATTCTTCACGTGAATAAAGACCGTAGTATTCCGTGCTTTTCAGAGCTATAAAATAATAAAAATATTTCAAACTAGATTATCCTCCGTCTCGCCTAAAAATGAGATGGCTGGAGTTACCGCCCCGCGTGCAATGGCGGCAAACAGTTTATTTGCCATAAACAAAAATGACTTTAACATTTCGGCACACAACTTTTCCCGTTACATTTGTGGGGAATTTTGACGCTTTGTGTGTTTATAATATTGTGAATTTCCCGCGCAAATGGAATGAAACGGAACGACACGAATATGAGTCAGGAGTCACGAGTATTTCTGAAAAACTTTGGAAACTTCTGTAAAATGATATAATAAGTTTTATACATTATATTCCCGGCATTAGTAACTTTCAGATGTATTTAGAAAGACGTGCGAGCTACTACTGCTAAATAATTAAGTTCTACTCCGGTACATTGAATTACATCATTAAAATCACATTAAATCCATTAACAAAATAATCCTGAAAACACCTAACATACAGCAAGTGAACATTTTTTTATAGAATTTGTATTTATATAAAATGTTACTCAAAGCTGATGATACCATAAAGATAGTATAGCAATGTACCTATTTTTCAATAACACGTTTTATTTAAAATCTTCCTTACGTAAATACTCTATTTATATTTTTTCTTTATTCGAACCAATCAAAAAGTAAGGTTTTTGGTACAATGCGTAAAAGAATTAATGATGTAATTTTTATTTTTAACTTTGTTTTATTAACCACTCATTGAGTAAAAATACATCTACCGGTTTCAAAAAATATCAATTTCTTCTTCAGGATATCCATAATTAATAAAGAACATATGTATTATTGTTTCTTTAACAAAATCTATTTTTAAAAAACAATAATTATTTATAAAATAAATTTAGTACCTAACTCAAATTGTTACATGATAATACAGAATTTCTAGAAAATAGGAAAAAAATTTAGAATGAGACTCGTAGATAAATTTAGTTGGTTAATTTTTTGATTAGTTTTATTTATCTTTATTTATCTCCAACGATTCCAAATTATTAAATTTATGACTAACACCGTTTACATGAAAAATTGACAATCCCAATTTTTTATCGAAACCATGACCATTTTCTATCAAATGATTAAAAAATTCTGAAAATTCACTATTGTTCAAACATCTCAAAAAAATAAGTTAATGATGTTTTAATATTATTATTCTATTACATAAAATCTATCAATACAAATTTGAGTACTTAGTTTATTAGGACCGTTAGTTTGTTAATGGCAGTGATAATTTTTTCAAATAATATTGATATACGATATTTAAAGACGTAGTATATGATCAGCTAAATTACGTTGGTAAAACTATGATCAATTTGGGGAATATTTGAACAACCCTTAATATGATCCCGATCCTGTCATTCTTTTGTAACGTCGTGAATTCACCATGGGATGATTGATTAAAGGCATTGTTGAATACAAGTCCAATAGGGTACAGGAGATTTGGATGTCCAAAGCTAAGATGGAGTGACAACACTTTTTAAAGACATATATCTGTCCTTGAAATTCAGAACTGGAGACAAATAGTTTGTATGGATCAATGGAGGAGGCCAAGATCCACCGGCAGATGGAGCCAATAGAGATGATGACAATACTGCAGCATAGATTTTATAAAATATTATCTTACACATTTACTTCATTTGCTATGTTTTGTTTATGGTGAAAAAATCATAGCGATGTAGACATCGTGACTAAGAAAATATATATATATTTTTTTTTAGGAGGGTGAGTTTAAGAAATTCTATACGATGTTGAATACTATGAAAATTGTATGCGAATGTAAAATAATAGTATGATGTAAATATATATTTATACATGCATGTAAGAGAAATAATAAAATACAAGCCTATGTTCCATTCAGACAATTCATACGAGGATGAGTCAAGTAACAAAAATCTGTTTACATAGAAATGGAATTACAAGTATTGAACGATTAATTTTCCTATGTATACATATACTTAGTTTATTGTGCAATTCTCTAAGGTGCTAAGATAATGTAAAAGGTGGGTCTAATGTTCTAAAATACCTCGCAAAACACAATTTTATATAATACTATTAGATACCATATTCGATAGCATTAGAAATAAGAGAGTTTCTAAAACTGTACAATGAAATTATAAGTATATAGATATCGTATTGTATGGTGTATATATATATATATGTAAGTGTGCACATGATATATATATATTTAATTTAGAATATTTTTGTTATTAAAAAAATATATATATTTTTAGTTATATTTATTTATTTTATATTTTGTATTCTAAAATAAAATTATCTTTTAAGTATAATGTATATACGTAACACCACATCTGCTACAACACTGTATATCGTTGTTGGGCAGATCTGAGTTATGATTACATTTTATATATTATTAGGCATCGAATGGTATGTTAATCAACCATATTAAATAAATAAAAATACTATTAAATAAAATTGATCTTCCCTACGACAACACTGTATATCATTCAAGATGGTCGATGTTCTGTCTATCTATCTTGTATGATCCGATATACACTATTGTTGCAGGGGGAATATCACATATGTATATCGAATTGAACATCTATCTATCTGTCCTACAACAAATTTTAGTCAATTGCACTGTAAGGTCCCGAGGTAACTAATCACTCTATTTACTCTTCCTTTGCCTGGACCAAACTTTACGGACCACATAACCTCTATTTTGGATTTAAAATAAATTAGAATCCCGGGCAACGCCGGATATGGACCGCTAGTACGTTATAAAGTTTTTAAATAGCTTTCCATTCGGTGTTATTTGTTGAGAAAATAACTTTCTGAGAAATTAGTTGAGAAGTTATGCAGCGATCAAATAGTTAATACGGACATAAATTACTTGCAATTTTTAATGAAATTTCTTTCTAGGAATTTTTTAAAGTTTCATAAAATATACAGAAAATCTGTATGACTATTTATTTCATATTTAACATTCCTTTAAGATACGTAGGGCAGTAAATAAGCTCGTTATATATTTATATAATCTCCTTGATGAAATAGTTTCTCTGATTTTTCAAGCAGACAAAGAGAATAGATGGTGAAAAGATGTTGAAATCATTTGAATGGAATGAGATCATATTTCATATTTGACATAAGGTGCTGAATTGAAGGATTTCGGACAAATACTTTGAAGAGAATGACACGATAACAAAAACTCAAAGATGCTAATAAGATGTTCACAAAATGAAAAAAAATGTTAATTATTTTTTTAATTAGACTTTTTTGTTGGTAACAATAATTATATCAAATTGTAATATTGAAAAATTAAATAAAAACCAATTGTGTCGTGTCGATATATTCTCGATGTCAATTTTGTGTTCATCTCTATCCGTTTCCGTGATAAAATGGATAAAACTTGTTGCTCTCATGAATTATGTGTTATTTTACATTTTTTCCACATTAATCAATTTACTCGATTTTGGACTTACGGTTGTATTGAATAGAGGCGTCAATTTTTATTTGATCATTTACATAATATAATACTTTATTTTCAGTATTTTATTAAAAAAATAAACTACAGTTTTATTAATTCATTAATGCCGGGTTTAGAATCAAGATTAAATAAAATAAACAATTGATATTTCAATTCTAAATATAATATTTGTAGTAACCTAATTCAATAAAAAATCATGATAGAAAATACTAAACTATACTAAAAAATAATGCACAGATAATAGCCAAAGCTTATCCTTTTTCATAAATGAGACTACACAAAAAAAATCATTTAATTTCCAAAACCCATATTATTTCTTTGTAGTTTTATTCTTGAAAAAGCTGATTTGACCTACATATAGTTACTGTAATATAAATTGTTGACGCCATTTGATGCAATCGGTGTTGACTGTTGTTGGTGAAAGTTTTCAGCAGAACTTTTTTGCAGTGTGAGTGCAATATTTTTTGCTCTACGTATAACTTCTAAACTTTTTGTGTATATTCGAACCATTTGGAGTTAACAAAGTAATAAACAATTTTTATTTATTTATCCTTACCTAAGTGGGCTTTTATATTATTACATTATTTATTTTAAAATATAAATATTGTCTTATTACTAATACAGTTAAAATTACACCTTTTTTCATAACATAGATTTTTCATCTTAATCTCATTTCACTGAATTAAATATAGTCATTAATATTACAAGTAGAACAAAAACTATTAATTTTTAAAAAAAAGAAGTTAAATTAAAGAGAACACATTATTGTGAAGTTGCAGATTTTTCATAATATAGTTCTGTGATATTTTAATACAAATTAAATATTTAAAATATATATATGTTAAAACACTAAAAGGTTCAAATACCCTAATCAATTCGGTTACTGTTTCAATACAGCACAAAGAAACATTACAGGTATATTTTAGCATTGATTTAAAGTAAAAATCGAAATTCATTCCGAGCCTGTGAAATCGTGTTGGCGAGTTATAATATAATACGCTCGTATTTAATAATTTATTTTTGAAATATTGACAATATTTCAGTTCTAATGACAAATACTTCGAGTAGGCACTCAGTACGAAATGACGTCAGTCAAGTTGAGGACATTTATTATTATTTAATATTTTAATCACTCGAATTTCGCACTCCAAATTAGTTAAATTAAGAAAAATTAAATAATCGATTTGATCTACGGATAATTAAAAATTTATAAACCCTTAACATTTTTTCTGAACCCTTTCAAATTTTAGCATTATAGAATGGGGATCAAATTATTGTATTAGATGATCCTCAATATAAAGTACCTCTAGGATTAATTATTTAGTACCATGATATGAAATACATTCGACTCAGCACTATATTTCTAAAGCACTGTCTTTCCTCGTCTCTTTTTATTCATCGGGCGAAATACTTTTATATTGCGTAACTTGTTTGCTGTTTGTTGGTCCGTCTATCGCTGTGACCAGCCCACTCAAATCTTTTATGTTATCGCAGTAATGCACATACCAGCTCGGTGTATCCACACTCCATTAAATAAACATTTGTTTGCATTCCCAACTACAGGCTGCACCTGCAAGCATTCTGCGCTCTCGCGAATTCCCAGCCACCCCCTTATATAAATAATAAATAATCAAATTAGTCTCGTGTCCAGTTACTTGTATGAGGCTTTGTACAGATGGACTGCGATAACCGGTAGGGGCGGGGGTAGATTGGTGCGATGTTCTCAATATTTGCAGAGAGGGAAGATAAGAAAAAATAATCCAGACATCGCATCAAGTTGGCAAATGGGAATCGAGAGGGTTGAAAAAAAATCAATTAAATAAAAATGACACGTTAAATAGAATTATATATTAATTTAAAACAGCTTAATTTTATGTACGACATAGCTACGTTAATTATATTATAATACGTCACATAATTTTACATTTAATTTATATAAACTAAAATTATATAAAACTACTAGAGTTTTATTATTTATGTTCAACGGTCAGCGCACTTTCCCGTATAGGAAGGATTCCTGGTTGGAATTCCGGTGGCAACAAAATATTTTTTCGATAAATTGATTTTGTATCTATATATCTTTCTAATTGATACATTTAATTTATGTGAAATAATGATAGAGGATAAACGTTTAAAACAATATAATTGGAAAGTATGTTTGAAAAACATGAATATCGAAAGAAGGGTGACTACAGAGAATAAAGTGAACGGTGCTCTTAATACAGTAATTGCTAATGAAATCTTGTCAGAGGTAAAATTAATGGAGCATAATAGTATCTTAGTTCCAACTCTAAAAGATAAATTAAAATAGCCTGAATGCAATAAAGTTGTTCTTGCGTGTTTGTCGTAAATACATTTATGTGTTTAACTTCATTTTTTTTTGTTTTTAGTTTACATTATTTATACTTACTGTTAATTCAATCTTCACTTGTGAACTTCAGTGTTGATACCACAGCTCTATTATGTCTTGGATGATAATTTTACATTTTTAATTATTGCGTTCAATGCACATTAATTTACCACAACCATCCTCTCTTTTACATCAGTTTTAAATTAGCATTTCTCATACACAAAGTATTCCCACAATAATTCGTCCGTTGTTATACGTCCTTCTTTCGAGAAAGGATATCATCAGAAAACCCACTAGTTGTCATTTGATAATTAACATTCATTCCACAATACATTCCTTGACTTCATATTACAATCCCCTCAACAGACTAATTCAGATATCGTCATGAAAGTAGAAAAAGTAAATAATATTGTCTCCTGCATTTTTATATTGATTTTAATTATATTTGATAATATTCGTATAAGCCTCGATTATTAAAGAAAAGTATTTCGTGGAACTTTTCATTTAGATAGTTCTTAAAACAAATTCATTCAACGTAAAACTTTGTCCTTTAAATAATAAATTTTATTAAGGGTTTTGTAAGAGGATTATAATAATATTGCGAAATAATATATTGTTAAAGTCGAGGGAGAAATAATCACCTGATTAGTTTTGCCTAAAACTTTTGAAATAGTAACTACAGTGGTTCAAAATGCGGAATATTTTTTATATATAATATTATTAAAGTTCACTTTGAACATAAGAGCATTTATTAGTCTGTAAGGTATCGCGGGTTTCAGTCGCTACCGCCTGTATATGCGCCTAACATAGAATATAAGTTATATATGCGATCATTTTATTTAAATTCAGTAGGGGAAAACGTACGAGCGAAGAGAGTATGGAAAAAAAAATATATAAGGTGAATGTTGAGGGTATCCGCATGACCAGATAAACCAAACACTCAAGGATAACCCTATTTGAAGCTTCACACATGACTAGCGTGCTTGGGAAGAAGTATGAAAGTGGATGAGGCAAGAGTAGCGTGCCAGGATAGAAGAATATGGCGGTCTATCCTCTATGCTTACCCTTGTTGAGAAACGACGTGATGGTAAGTTAGTTAGAACGATAAAGTTTAACTAAAAATATATATTTAATTATATTTAACTTTATTTTTAACCACTTTATAAGTTAAACTTAATACACCAACCGGTTTCAGAAAATACCATTTTCTTCATCAGTATTTTTTTAAGTTTGACAAATAACTCTAGTACCTAACTGAAATTGTTTCGATGTGGAAATTGACTTAATGATACAAAATTATAGAAAACAAATGTATACTTGTGGTTAAATTTTGTTTATTATAATATTTTGGTTAAATTTACGCGCATTACTTATTTCCAATGATTATAAATTATTCAATTTAAGACCAACATTGTTTATATGTAAAACAGACAATTCCAATTTTTTATCAAAAGCATCATCATTTTCAAATAAATTATTGGAAAATTCTGAAAAAAAATTGTATTAAAATGAATAAAAACCACAATGTAAAGCTTTCAAAAAATATTAGATTTATATATATTATGCACTATACTGGATATTCACTAAATTCGAGTTCTTTTCTGAAAAATGTTTTTTTTATAGCTTCTAAATGTATTTTTTCAACAATTGCTGTTTATTTTACTATCCTGTTAAGTCTGGAGAAAAAAGAAACCATTTTAAATCTTCGATTGAAGTGCGAACATATTCTGGACAAAAGGCTACAGTTTTTGCACTAGCTGAACCATCATGAAAAAATCACTTTCGTGCACTGAAATTCGTTCTTGTAAGTTTCGTGAAATTCTCAATTTGATCATCCTTTTCCAACTAGTTCAAAGTTTGCTTTTATGTCTTTTTAACTGGTTAAACTGTGTTTGGAGATCAACTGATTTATGGACTGCGAGGCTACCTAGAATTCACCTGACTCCCGAAATCTGGTTGAGCAATAAAAATTGTTGAAGTTTTATAAGGTAATAAAATAATAGATTTTTTTTTTTAATTATTATCCATCTTACCTTAATTTCAATATTGGTAACGAATGCATTCAAACCCCCTGTACAGTGAACAGACTACTTAAGAAACCCCCGTAGTTCAAAAGGCAAGACTGGCTTCTCACAACGGGGGTTCCGAGTTCGATTCCTGATGAGGTTACAATACAGCACGCTACAGTTACATGTTACGAATTTCTGTAATTTAGATTTTTACTAATTTGAGTTTAAGGGGAAGATTAAATAATTATCATGAGAAATTTGCCAGATATCAAAATTAATATAGAATTCTTTTTCTATTTGCGGAACTCTTACAAACATCTGTGAAACCTAATTGAAGAAAAAATAAAGATATTCCATATTACATGCAGAAATTTACCCTACTGAAGACCAGACAGTTAAACCCAGAGGGATGCCAGATAGTCAAGAGATGTCCCGAAGTATTCAAACACTACCCTATTTAATAAGAGAATGACAGAAATAGATATTTGATGAAATATATATATATTTAAAAAAATTATTTCCATATGTTCAAAAAACAATTTTATATTTTAAAAACAAAGATAATATAAGACTATAAACAGTTTATATATAAAACGTCCTTGGGGTAATTTTTTTTATGAAAATAACACAATAAAAAATATTATTATTTATCAGTTTATTGAAGACACTTTTAGTGTAAATATACATACAAACTTGAAATTAATATACATAATCGTATTTATCTTTTCGTTTCATTAACGTGAGAGCAGGCAGAGTAGAGAAATACAAATTTACCAGAAATTTACGTATGAAAGAAAGAAAAGTATATAATACTTAGACAAAAATAAAAGTGTACATAACTGTATAAGGGAGGGAACAGTAATAAATAAAGAGGCTTTAGAAATTGACGATTGCGTGCATGAAGATGCATGTTAGTACGATTATCTGGACGAAGCTCTGCTATTCTTGCTCATATACATAATAAAATAAGTATGACGGGATTTGTCGCAAAATGACATCTACCCAAGCATTGAATAACTGAACTTTTGCAAGCAAAACAAAATTTCATGAACATAAAATCTTGTACATCCTGAAGAAGGAACGGTGATTTCGAAATCGAATGGTGTTAGCAAAAATAAAGTGGTGTTTAAACAAATAGAGTTGTTTTTAGTTATATTTATAATTATATATATATATTTATAAAATTAATTACCACAAGGTTATAGCGAAATATAAAAGTATAAAAAAAAATCACTTTAATTATTATTATTATTTTGAAAAATTGTAAATAAGTGGCAGGAAAATTATATATATTTTTAAATGATTTTGAAATTAATGTTACCAAAGCATTTTAAATTTATATCTAAACAAATACAATAAATATATGAATTTTAAATGAATCTAAGAGAAGTCAAAAGTTGAAAGAAACAGTGAAAGTAACACGACAACGACACATCTTCACCCATCACAATCTTAATGTCATTCTAAAATTATTTATTGACCTATTGATATTCTGTATATTCTATCTATACATAACCAAATTAAATGAAACTGTTAGTATAATATGTTATTGATGTACTCTTTGAGACTCGCTATTTTAGATACTTAATATGGCTACATTAACATTTAAAATGTAACCTTTATCGTGTTACCTTATTACGTAACCAATTACCCGTGTACGGAACGAAGAACCAATCAATGAATAGTTTGATACGACTATGGGTAAAATACTTCTGGCAACTTGCAGTGTTAAAATATAATAATTTCTTTAGGGAATATCTTTTTAGAATTGCAAGCGTCCTGTCATCCCTATTTACCAATTGTTATATATTTTAATTTCAATTTAAATGTGAAATACATTTGAACGAAGCGTGAAAGTTTTATTTTAAATATAAATTATATTGTGTAACTGTGTGGATAATAAAAATCAGAAATAACAAAAGCAAAATTATTAACAGTAAGCACGCGAATTTAAAGAGTATAACGGTATTTATTATGGTGAGGTTCAAATATGGAATTTTTTGAATCACCTACCAGCTCCCAATACTCGTAACACGTTCACAGTTTTCAAATTACTCGACCACAAGAATAAGTTAATAAATTAGATTTTACTGAAGAGTATTAAGTTACGTGATTGTAATATATTCTTGGTTAATAAACCTATTTAATTAACTTGATATAGACAAATAACATTTGTTACCGTTCTTGCCCCCATTGATTTCACAAATATTTTGTTATTATTTTTTTTTTAATTTTCGCTAATTGAACTTTGTGGTGTATTATGTTTATGTAGAACAATTACTCATTAAGTGGTTAATTATAAACAAAGCTTAAAGTTAAACTTTTTTGATGTGTAGCTGACGCCCTCTCAAAAAATTTCTAGACAAGAATAATTTCAGAAAATATGTGACAATAACCAAACAAATAAAAATATATGACACATAAATGACTCTTAACCGTGCATTAATTTTATTCAGTACTCATCAACAACGTCAAATTTTCGTCATGACAAATAGAACTAACTTGATGGCTTTCTGGAACGAGGCTCAAGCCCCCGACCACTAAATCATTACGCGAGTATTGTAACCACTAGACCACAAGCACAATTATAATAACTTTATACAATTTAAACGTATCAATTATTGTAGAAAGATATACAGATAAAATTAATTTATCGAAAAAAATATTTTTGTTGTTACCGGGATTCGAACCTGGATCCATTTCTATCCGGAGAAATGCGTTAACAGATTACACTTCACCAACATAGTAAGTTGACGACAAATTTTAATTAATACATTTAAATTGTATTAAAATATCACAGAACTATGTTCTGAAAAATTATAATGTGTTCTCCATAATAAATACGATAACTCTTTATAATATTTTCCATCTATACATATTTCACAGTATTTAGGCAAGATAAGCGTTGTATATATAAATGAATTGTACTTAATAATTGTGTAGACAAAAAACAAATTTACATAAATAGCGTTTGTTGTGATTGCGGAACTAATTTATATGTGTGTATTTTTTTAGTAGAAATAGGATTCTTACACGAATTTTCCATCACCAAATATACTGCGCGTGATTAGTTTAAAAAAAGTATTTTTTATACAATATTAGAATCAATCAGAAGATTCACTTACTGCAGATTAAATGAAATCAAGAAAAAATCATGAATCTTGTGAATTCTCATTCAGACCCTCTTTTGACCTACATTCTTAAGACACTCAGCCTACATATAATCTGACGACTTGTATTTACATTCACCTATAGGATTTTTTTTCTGGTGTTAATTGCTAATTGTTTTTTTTGCATCTTAAAAAATAATTTGAGTTTAGAGGCAACAAAATTATCCAGGGTACAAACGTCGCACGGCAGAAATAATTAAGGTTATAAATTTTGTGTGACGGTAATGCTGAGTCCTGAAAAAGTCACTCACATCGTCGCTGCAGCACTTAATTAAATTGTTTACTGCTGTCGAACGAGTTTTAAAATAGAAGGAATTGAATAGTTTTTAGATACAAATCAAATGTTTCAATTTGGAATAATAGTTTATCAATTTGAAAAAACTACAACGTACAAAAAAAAAAGTCATCAACTTATTGTGTTGGTGTGGTGTAATCAGTTAACGAATACATCCAGATAGGAAAGGATCCATGTTTGAATTCATATAATTATAATATTTTTTTCGATAACTTGAATTTTCTTGTATATCTTTCAAATTGATGCATTTAATTCATATTAAAATACCACAGAACCGTTCTGAAAAACTGCAACTTCACAATAATATGTTATCTTTAATTAATAATCAATAGTATTTGCATAAATGTTAAAAAATCAAATAGATAATGTATTGGCATTCGAATGCCAACTTTTTTTAAAAAAAGGGTAGGCGTTTTTTCATTACATCTGGTCTTTAGTATTAGTATTCACATTATCTGAAAATTGTGTATGTAAAGGTGTTATTTTAGAGGTTTGTTTTTCGATTTGGCAACACTTTTAACTATTAATGGTGATCGCTATAGTAACATGTTGGAAAACATCTTGGTGGCCAAATTGAGTCGATTAGGGCAGCAACACATGCAGTTTCAACTTTACACACAGCCCGAGCTACGCTTGAAATTTTGCGAGATTTTTTCCCGGACGCAAAATGTCAAAAAGTGATGATATCGATCACCTGATTTGACAGATCCCAACTATTTTCTATGGAGATATTTGAAAGGAAAGATTAACGCTAATAAGCCAACAACAATCAGATGGTATAGGATAATATTCGAAATAAAAATGCTGAAATAGCACGCCAAGTGTGCGAGAATGTTATGAAAAATATGGTTAAAGGAGCACGCATTTGTGCCGCTGCCAGAGGCATCCACTTAGCCGACATAATATTTCATTCATATTTGTAATAAACCAAATAATTGATAAATAAAAACCAATTTATAAATTGTGATTCATTTTTTAGTTTCCTGTATGTCGAGATGATAAAATAGTAAATTAAAATCGTATGTAAAATAACATCGTTCAATTGTGGTCTGTAATGCCAAAATCGCTCTCGAAACGTGCTCGAAGTTCATCAAAGGAAATTCAAGACGTATTAATTACAGATTAAATCTTTCGATAATCATTCGAGAACGTTCCATTTCCACCGGCGAGTGCAGAAACACGAGTTCGACTTAATTCCGCTATGTTTATGGTACAGACATCGAGCCAGTCGGCAATCCGCAAACGCCGCACTCGACCATCTAACGTGATGTACGTTATTCAACCGCCATAATGGTACATTATGTATAATAATTAATTATCAATGCCGTTCTATTTTGAGAATGTAGGTATCTGATTGAGTTTTTGTTTGCGTTCATTGGTTAAGTTAAGGTGTACTGATTACAGATGTACAACTTTCCATTATTTGATAGTAAATATTATTTTTAATGTTGATAAACATTTGAATTTCAAATAGTATTTGTGAAAATATATAATCAACAAAAATCAAGATTGAAAACCATACATTTTTAAAATGATCCAAATAAAATTTTGATCTCGTCGCTGCTACTGAATATCCAATTAGAAATTCAAATATTAATTTGAAAGCAAAAATTAAAAATTTATAGTTTTTTGTGGAAAACAATTTCACAGAACACAGAGAATATTAAATCATAAAAATTCACCACATTAAATATATAAAAGTTTCGGACGTATTATAAAAGTCAACTCATCATTTCATGTATTCTGCCTTGACCACGCGGTGGATCACTCGGGAAAACTGTCGGTTTTAGATTATAAAAAAACACGAAATTGATTACATAATTGAATATTTAAATATTTATGTTATTAATAGTAATGTTGCTTGATTGTTGAATAATCTTAGAATACATTAAAAACAAATATAATTCGGATCATTTACGTCTCTGAAAGTGCAATACAGTAAAACATGCTACACTTATTTACGAGCTTTGCGTGCAAAGATTTCGTTACAGTTACTTCAACATTCGTAATGAGATATGTAATCAAATAAATCCTCCGTCTACATGGTAAATGGACAGTTTTATTTATCGTATTACATGCGCACTCAACATAATAGAAGCAAGCTCACTAAAAAATTAAAAAGCTTTCACGGAAGGTTCACGTGAATTAATAAATAATAACCTAAGTATATATCATTGAATTCTTTAAAAATTTATCTTAAATATATCATCATCATCAACGTCAGTCCTCACTATGCTCTTCCACTTTTCTCGGCATCCTGCAGATCTTAGTACTATCACTAGAGAAGTGTTTATTGCCTTTTCTATTTGGTCGGTTCGGTCGGTTTGAGAATGTGTTCACCTTAAATATATATAAGTTGTATCAAAGTTTATCCAAATTTAATAAAAAAGAATTGATTTAATATTTTGCGTTTACTTGCATATATTAATCAAAGGTATTTGATATTTGACGTAATTAAAGGTGACGTGACACAATGTATTGTAAATAATAATTATATGATACTTAAATAGAAAGTGTATAATATTTAATACATACATCATTAACTTTGTTTTTAAGCACTGTATCTTTATTATATTTCAAAAAATACATTTAACGTCACCACTTTTGCATTTCAATAATGTTGGTCTTAAATCTTTAATAATTATTTATAATAATTTTAATTTCCTTTATGTCCATTTCCACATCCTTCATCATAACATTTTTAGTTAGAACTAGTTAGAATTTTTTTTGTTTTTGAATTATTTAGTCTATTTTTTTTTCTAATTGAATTTAACAACGTAAGAATAATAATAATGATAAATATATATTTTTACAAACCGGTTTGTGAATATAATGAACTAACAGATCAAAATGAATACCCGCCACGTGATTGCGTTGAATATTAACAATAAGCAATATTCGTTACATACACATGAAATGTTGGCAGTCGTGAGAACACTTGATCGCCGCACCTAGTAGTCGGTTTCCATTTCATTAACCATTTTACAAAATGTACATTGTATTCCCGGGTTTTCTATTGATAATATGGTCACGTATGCAGAATGAAAATTACCACTAACCTTGATTGACAGTAACTGTTTCTCTGGCATCGTAGGTTGGTCCGATGCATTGTTCTTCTTATCTCTGGATATTATTCCGACCAACTGAAATGCGCACTCCCGGAGCTACTTAATAAGAGATGTTTTTCTGACGAGGTACCAACCTCAATTGAGCTCCGACCGTGGTTTGACAGCGATCCTTCTGTCTCCGAATGCGGCAACATTCACACTACATAAATGACTCATACCGATTAAAAAAAAAAGAAAACAGTGGTGCCAGTCGAAGGAACAAAAGGTGCATATTATCACACTGATTATTAAAGTACATCAACTAATGTAATATATTCACGGTTTACGTAAAAATACACACACAAAAAAATCAAGTGAGTACAATTTGTACTTTCAAGCTCGTGTGTAAATATCGCGAGTACTCGTGTGTAGAGTTCACCGGAAAGAAAGGAATGAAATTATATTACATTTTAATTTTGACATTTTAAAATTTTATTTTTAGAAAACGTTTGGTTAACATTGTACTTTGTGTACGCAGGTACTGGGAGAGTATTATTTTATAATTAAAATTTTTACGTAGGCACCTGCCCCACATAGGTAAATCACAAAGAATCTCTTTATCTACCTATCGTAACGTGGAATTCCATGTTTTATTTCTTCAACACGCGAGTGTTTCTAACCTGAATTTCTAAAAAGTATCAAAATAATCGTTTGACATTAACGTTTGAGTTTTTGTTTATTCATTTTTGCTGGGAAGTTGTAATTTCAAAACATAGTTATGTGATTTTTTTAAATGTAAATAAAATTGATTATTAAGATATGCAGATAAGATATTTCATTTGCTACCTAGGTGCGAACCCAAATTGCATCCAAATTTAACAAAATGAATTAATTTAAATCTAGCTTCTCCTAGTGTGCATTACTCAAAGATATTTAAAATCATTGTAATGTTAAGTTGATTGCTTTTAAAATTGTAAGAATATTATAATAAACAAAAAATATATATTCATTATTTGTTAAGAGTTTATTTTTCTGAGCTTTCTATAGAACGACATTTTTTTAAACTAAAATATTTATACATCAAAAATGAGTAATTAATACTTAATGGTACTAATTAAATTTAATAATCTGATCGGCTATGTTAATTATATCGCATTGTTCATAATCAAGCGCCCAGACCGCGATGAAAAGGGATTAGTTTCAGAACGCCCATGCGAACACACCATCCCCGATGTGTGAGGCTTCCGACGGTATGTTTCAATTAATATGTCGCCTAATTAAATATTGATGATTTTCCATCGCACGGAGGCACAGGGGCGGAAGGTCGCAAGCGCTAATTCGCGGTGTACTTTACAGGGATGTGGTCGATTGTAAGGGCAGTAAACAGGTGTAACGTCAAATATCGTGTAACGTCGTGTGCTGGCAAAACCGTAATTTAGAGAGAAATTTTAAATAGGATATTATAATAGATAATTCAATAGCGAGTGTGGTTAGCAACCGCATTTCATTTTCAGTTATGAAACCCGATACTTAAGTTAATTAGTTTAGTTATGATTGTGGCGCTGGTAGACGTGACGCAGGTCAATACTTAGAACACCACATCCGGTAGTCATTAATGATGAAATTGTTTAAAAAAATTATAAAGTGTATATGAGATAGGAAATAGGACCCTTTCAAGACATATACAGGCAAGTGAAAGTCAGGTCAGAGACGAACAAAATATCTTTATCAAAATCGTGGTAAAATTGTAAAGATGGAACATACAGAGCACATGATTACGGAACGTTGTATCATCCATATTGGTGACATTTGGAGACGCTTCATAGTTCTGTTTTCAAGTGGAGAAGAACTTATTTTTGAAAATATTAGGAGAAATCTAAGGCGTTTATATTTTTGTTTTCAAGTGGAGTGGGATGGCCAAGAACAGAGACGCCCAGTATCGAGTTGTACATTAGGCAAAGACTCTCAATTTGTCATGAAGCCATGGAGAAGTAATATTTACTGGTATTTGCAGACTTGGAGGTGGGTTTTAATTTTTTTTTTTTGCAGCATAAATAGTACATATGAAAAATAAAGGTAATTGTTTTACTAGACGTAGTCTGTTCTGAAGCAATTACCTGTACAGTTTTTAATAGTTTTAAATGTTAAGAGGTAAGTAAGTATAATGAGTGAGTTATAAAAAGTTATGTGAAAAAAAGTATAATCAGAAGTTATAAAAAGATATTGAAAAAAAGTTATGAAAATATTATTTTCAGTAATATACAATAGTCGGTGACAATAATGTGTGAGTAGTTAGGTTAGCACAAATGACAAATGTTTAATTTTGCTTTCTACCCACATCAAGCAAACACTTTGTTATTTTTGGTTTGAAGTCATTAATCACTTTAGACCCTTTAAGGTCCTAGTGACAATTTATTAATATAAACAGCACAAAATAAGAAAATACGTTGAGCGAATTTTGTATTAAATTTTGGCACTGAGTAGTATTCTACGGCTTTGCTCTTGGTTTCCTTTGGATCGGATCGAGGAAGTAACATTTTTTTTTTTTAAAGTAGTTTTAAGATTGTTTTGGTAAAACAGTTGTCTATATCCAAAACTTGAAAGGATTTAAAGAGTTCTTCAGGATTATGTCTAAATGCCACTTGTTTATTACTTTGATGACACATTTCTGAGCCTTAAATGCTTCTAAGGTTTATTAAAAAATGCAAAAAACACAAACATAAACAAACTATTGAATTATTTAAATAATATGTGTAAAGTCACTGATCAAATAAACGTATAAAATAAATTAAATATGGAACTATAATAAAGGAAACGTAACTAAAAAAATAAATTTTTCAATGAATTTTTTGCATACCTTCACGAAATACAAGAAAATAAATTAATTGGTGGCTATATCAAATAAGAGTGTTCATTCATTAACAAGGAACGATATAAGTCAAAATTTCACAACTATTTTTTAACGCATAATTACCGAATCGTATTGATTTAGAAATATACTAAATACTCACTTATATAACAATGTAATCTAGTGAATTTTTGAACATTATTATTAGTACTACATTACATATTACATGTCTTTATAAAAAAAATACATGTATTAATAGTAAGGATGAATTAAAATCATTCAAAGGTTCCAAAAAGTTTCTAACTACAGTTAGCCAAACTGAAGTTTCTCACCGAATTACAAGAAACATTAAACTATTTCGAATAAGCAAAATATGTTTTTGCTATAATCCTTGATGAAAGATTAACTTAAGAAAGGGATCAAAGTACGATACAACTAATACAGAGCGAAGGGGATTGTAAGACTCGGAGCGCATTCTGTTTCAGAGTTGAAAACTTTACGATGCAACGGTAACGAAATCACCCTAATAAGCAAACCCGCAGGAAGTCGCAATTAATATGAAACTAATTAAATTATCTGCGGATGAGACAAATCGCAACCGACTAGCAGCGGCAACACGTACAGGCAGTAGAGAAAAAAAAACCCAGTTAATTTCAATTTATGTTACTTAACGTATTAGGGTCTCGCAATTTTGAACTTTATATCCCAACTATAAAATCGGAATTGCCCCGCGGGCCGCGCTCCAGTTGTTTTCCTTTCCATCTGCAGCTCCCAATTCGCAGCGCCAATGTGGAATTTTCGCCAGTTTCTCGTTCTTTCTTTTGCCGGAAACAATTTCGTATTAGGGGAGCAAAATGGCGCGGAGCAAAAAGTTACCGAGCAATAAGGAACGGTTCGGTGTCTGCGGCGGCGCTCCGCACGTGTTGAGTACTCCGGCAGCCATTTCGTATGTATAAGGCACTTTTCTTTTACCTGGCAACTTATTTATTTATTGCGGCATCCACTATTTGGATTGCAAGTTAAAAATGAATAAAGTCATTCTCTTGCCTTTTACGGCTACGGCAATAATAATAGTAATAATTGAAACAGTCATTTATGTATTTCAGTATAAGAAGTTTTGTTCCATGACTTTCTTAATATTAAAAATTAGGGCACTTGCAGGGTGAGCATGTTCCAAGTGAAACAAATATCTTGGCATTTTCATTGACATTTTGTATTTTTATTTACATTTCAAACAATGAATTCATCAAAAATGAGCAAAAAATCTTGTATTTTTTTATAGAGTTCGACGATAAACAATGAATAGCGTCTTGGCAATCAATAAATATACCTGTTTTATATTATTACATATATAAATCATGCAACATACTCACAAAATACTAGGCATTCCTTAAGAGCTAGTAACACTAATGAGACTCACATTATTGGAATCTAAAATAGTTGTAAATGTTGAGAATGAGCTAACGGATAGGTACATACAGTTGAAATTGAATCCGACTGGGTGATGCATTCTCTACCATGGTATTTAATGTTATGTTACGAGTCGATATAAACAAATAATTATCGATCAGCTGCCACCCTGAAAAAGAAAGTGGAAAAATTTGGACTACATGTAAATGCCTCAAAAACAAAGTACATGGACAGTACACGTCAACAAGAGGCATCCCAAGATGTGTAAATCAGATGTATATGAAGAAGTTGATAGTTTTACATATCTGGGCTCTAACTTGAACACGGTAAATAATAAAACTGATTAATTAAAGATCAGACTTCTAACGAAGAAATAGAAGCTTCTGCGCGTGAAAATAACGCCTCGAAAATACTAAATCATCGAAACAAACCGCCGATATATAAAACTATAGTAAGATCACTAGTCACTTATGGTTGTGAAGCGTGGTGCGTAACCCAAATCGAAGAGAACAAATTAGCTTAGAACTTACTTATCATCACGCCGCGGGGGTAGGCAAGAAGATAGAGCGCCACACTCTTCTGTCCTGACACAATTCTCGCCTCATCCACATGCATACATCATCTCACACAAGCTTTCCAATTATTATGGCTTCTAACGGGACCATCTTCCAGTATCTAGATTACCTGGTCGTGTCAAGTCTTTAGAATGGAACTTGCAGAATAAAAGTAAGAATTAGCACGAAAATGTAATTAAACAAGAAATAATGATAAGATTATATAGGTCTTAAAGACTGCAATGGGCTGACCATCTCGAAAGAATGTCAGATAACAGCGTACAAAAAATCATGACCAAGTAGATACCTCAGTGGAAGCGACCTAGAGGCTGGCCAAGGAAGATGTGGGCTGACTGTGTGGAAAAGGACTGGAGCAGGATGGGAAATATAATAAATAAAAATCGGCAGTTGTACGGCAAAGAAATCTACCGAAAAAAACGTTTTTTTAATTTTAATATTGATTATATTGCTGTATTACTACATCATTTAAAAAAAAACTTTATTCTAATACACATTACTTCTATACACTTAGTTTTAATAATAGAATATTATTTTGTTATGTAATAAAACATTAATAAATTCAATAACATAAAAAAAACATTTTTTTTCAATAGATCCATTTGCCATATAACCACCGATATATTTATACATTCTCGACGTCAAATTATAATTAATTGAATTTCATTTGAAAAATAATTACGAACAGTAAATTTATTAATAAAGATCTTAAGATGTTTAACATGTATTTTCATGTCTCAGTCATCTTGATTTATTGAAATGTCGTTTTATAATTTATTTATTTCCATCAACGCCCTTGTGGGCTTTTACATAAGAATATATTTTTTATTCAATTTAAATATAGCGGTATATTTTTAATTGAAATTTCAATATAACAGTTTAACTATAACATAAAAAATAAAAACTAAGAATAATTTACATACGAATGTATCTTCAGGTCAAGTATGCTCCAGCAACGAAAAAACTCATCGATATTCAATTTGTCACCAAGCCGATGCATCCGCGATATTGGCAAGTTAACAGCTTAATTATTTATATGTGTACCTACAAAAAACACTTCATGTTATCTCGTTTGAGTTGGTACTTTGTACGAAACCATTTGTATCAACTCGGGGCAGTTCAACATGCTATTGATCATTTTTTATACTATATCGCTCACATTTCTTCTCCAAGCTATTTGTATTTTCTATCGGAATATGCAATTTAAAACTGATAAATATTAGAAATTTATGTTGCACTCTTTCGATTTTTATAATATGTGAGCTATAGTAAGGAGACCAGAGTGGAGTTGAATTCCAGCCTACTTCTTACAATAGATGTATATAAAGTTGTTAGAGAGCGGAGCGAGTTAAAGTTTTTGGCTGTCCTTAATACAAATCCCAAGGATCTATCTAATCTCCTTGTTGCAAATTTCGTTTTAAAATGAATAAAATAAATTAATATCCAGATTTAAATTAACGATGCAAAATAATGTGTCTGTATAAAATTTCGGTACAATTTATTGAAGAGTGGGTCATGAAATTACTATGAAAAAAATATATAATAAAATATTCTTATGAATATTATTTTAATATCTTTCACCGTGAGGCGTTCTATTTCTGCGCCACTTTACCAAGAGTATTTCACGCTTGCTTTAAATAATTCACAATTCAAATTTTAATGTGCCTCTCCCCCCTCCCCTCCTCTAGCCATCAAAGTGACACTGAGAAAATTCATCTTATTTGATCCGAAGGTACTCCTCATGAATATTAAACAGATTAACGCAACGGGTGAATTCAAATGCATTATATGTGCGTAGTAACTTCAATGCCATGCTGTTAGTATCATATCACCCTCCCGGTAGTTCTAACGGAGGTAAAATAAATATTTAATAATGACAGGTTTTTTTAAAATTAGGTGATATAAAAATAAGTCTTTCAGGAAACACAAATACTTTTATAAATTGTTTATTTTTTATTTCAAACAAGACAAAGACACTTTAATTATATTTTGGTTTATAAATAATTTGGTTCATGGAACAACGTCCAAAGTCAAAAGAAAAATAATTTATGTATCTAGAACGCTATAAATGATATAAGTAAAACTATTAAACGCAGTATTTACAAATAATAGTATCGCAAACAAATTACGCAAAAAATTTAAAGCAAACTAAAGCAGACTTGTCTACCAAGAAAATATGTAACAAAGTTTTTGCATTCCATCCTTCTGTGATTTATCATTTACAAGCACACATTACTTAGAAATAATTAGTTAATCATATTATAAGTAGTTAAAAATACGTAAATTTAATTCAATATAGCTTTGGTAAATAAATTATGTTAACAACTAATATATTTATTTATCCAATAATGTTTACACTCAAAATACTTTGTTAAAAAATTAAATACTTGTAACAAATATTATAACGATGTAAAATTTAATGATCACGCCCGCTACTTACTTTATTGAAACAACGAGAGTGACGAAATCAGGAGATGCAATGAAAGTGTAGAATATAATCCAGTTTAAAGTCATGGACTCATTGTAAATGACATAAAAGTAGCCTGTAACGTGCTTTTTTTGAATTTATTTTAGATACCTGAAAAGATCGATATTGACGAAAGATTTTTTTAATATACAATACTAATATATGTAGTAATATTAACATTTTATTATAATGGTGAACGCATTGGAATTATGGAATGCCATTTTATATTAGATTGGTTGGAAAATAATTGTGGATTATAACCTCCAAATACATTATAACAAGTTTATTGATTCCAGTGGTGTAAAATTTCGGTGGTGGTGTTTGTTTAAACCACTATTTATTGATAAATCAACATGTTTTGATACCTATGGTATCTTCCTCAGGAAAAAATGTATACTACAATTAATAATGCAAGTATAGATAAAAATTAACTATAAAAGTATAAGTGGTAGGTAAGTAATAAGAAGCTACTGCGAAAACAAATTTAAAATGTGACTATTTGCAAAAAGGATTTGTTATTGACAATTTTTATCATTTCTAAAATTTCAAATTTATCTAACTGTAAATCCATAGTATTTATATGTATAATTTATAAACCCTTGTTAATGTCAAAAGATGACTGGCGAATTCAGATTAGTTATTGCTATTTATATAATTTATTTTACAGTGTTTTCTAATTAGTTTACCCACCACTTGTTTTTACCTATGCTTGCATTTTTAATTTTAGTATACATTATTTCCTAAAGAAGATACTATAGGTAATAATTATAAGTTATATTACCGTCTAACTGTATAGAATGTACTGTTTGCCGAGAATGTTTTCACATCAAAAAACGTTAATCTCTTTGACACTTGACATTTTCAATACGCCTTGCACTCCGCCGGATGAAATAAAAGGAATCGCGACGCCATTAGTTAACATCACACGGGACGCGCGGCCTCCGCATCACGATCGTGATCCTTCGGCTCCCGCAGTATATTATCGATCTTGGGACATAAAACTCCGGACCAGGGGCACGCCGGAATGTGCCCGGGCGGAGGCTGCCGCCCGCAGGAAGTGGCTCGGGTAAATAACACGTCTTTTGCGGTCCATATTTATTCCCGTATCACGGCAGCCCGTGCTCTGTGGCAGGGTTGTTTTTCGTTTGGCGAAATATCCCCGCGATAAATCATTCTTAATCCGCCCGTTTTTCAATTGGAGATATTTACGGGAGTTATTAAAATAATTTGAATTTATTCTCGCTTCACACGCGGCCGACTACCGCCGGCGAGTGTGTGAGGGTAGAGATAATTTGTTGCGATTACGGAGACGGCTGTTATGGAATGGGGAAAAATGCCATACGTAGCAGTAGATTTTGTGTTATTGTACCCTGCCGACTCAAATTAAGTCGCATGGAGACAATAAGATTAGGATACGTTGCGTGATATCATATCATATGTTTAGAGAAAACGAAAAACAGTTTTATTACAAATGACTAATAGGCAACAATAGTTTCAGAGATACAAAAGCAAAACTACCCTTTTGTCAGTATTACCCTTATATCGCTTTACGCTGAACAAAGATTGCAATGGTGCAAAAAGCGTTTCGTCCGTGTGTCTTTAAACGTTTTATTTCGTTTTAGTTACTCCCGATCTTAAAAACCAATTATCGTGTGAGTTTAATCTTTGTAACAATAATATAATTAATTTTTCAGTAATTGATTGATAATTCTGGCGTCTGCTATCAGTTTACTCAAAGGTATTTGAGATTCTGTAAAAATAAGGTAGATGGCTCTGTCGAATGATGGAACGATTAAATGTATTAATATCAAAAAGGTAACATATAGGGTCGAAAATTGTTGCTAATAATAATGTCGCTGTAGCTTAGTTGGATAAAGCACCTTCCCCGGTTAGGAAAGAGATCCAGGTTTGATTCCCGGTGGCGCAATAACAATATTTTTCGATAAAATTGATTTTATATGTATATCTTTATAATTAATATATTTAATTCATATTTAAAATTAGAATTCAATACTTAACTCAAAACCGATATTTGACCAGTAAGAAATTGTTTATTATCGTTGTCATTTTTGTATAATTCTTTTAATTAGCTCGTACAAGTTCATTATTATTAATAAATCATAACTTTTTATTGGTTTCTCCAAGTTTTCATCATTCAGTTAAAAAATAATACTTTTAATTTACTTATTTAGTATTAATTTCATCATAATCAACATCTCCTTATCATAGGAGGGTCGAAGGCACTTACGTATTTACCTGTATTGTGCCGCTTCGGTACTAGTTGCCCTGTTAAGGCTCAATCTATCTTCATACAATATTATTTACCATTTATAGGAGAGGACCTCTTCTTCTTTCCATGCGTTCGCATCACCTTAATTGCAATTTTTATATATGTAGAAGTATAGGAGTCCATGGCGAAGATCTCCCTTATGTCGGTACTTCACACTCGATTCAATAATGTAACTCCTGCTGCTCCCCTGTGATAACTCATTTGGGCAGCCTGGATTATTGACCTTACTCTTTCCGTAAGAATCCATATTTGGTGACATATATTAAAGTGGACCTTTACACTGCTTTAAAAGCAGTCACCTTGGTTTTTACACTTAACTTGGATTCCTTTTTCATAGTAATAATTTTAATAAACAAATTCGTATAAACCACCGTTTACTAACTATCTAAGAATTTAAGAATTCTGTATTAACGATAATGATAATGTATTATCTATACGCAAAGTACTCTCACATCTGAAGTAGAATTTTAACAATAATAATATAAACCACATTTATTTTATGCACCCTAAATAACATTGTTAACAACTCCTGCCACAAAACTGCTACATTTTAAGGTGAAGTCTATGTTGCCCGCGCAAGGGATGAAACGAGTAGGCGTAAGAAGACCTGAATTTCTAAAAACTAAGTTGAAAAATCGTCACGCACTTGTTCTAGTTTCAATGCTCATCGTGTTTCTCTGCCGTAAAGTGGAGCACAAAAAGCAGAATGGGAAAAAAATAACACACCGCAATGTGTCCGATCGAGACAATGCGGGCGGAAATGGAGCGATACACGCGAGCACGGCATTAGACGCGGACTCCCGCAGACTCCGATCGTCGCAGCATAAATCTCTCTCCGGAGAATTAGAGAATTAACAGGTTAGGTGCATACCCCGCTAGGGGTGGGATAGGGGTTGGGGTTGATCGGAGCGTGTCTCGTCTAGTCCGAAAATATTTCTCGATCTCGACTGGGGCGCCATTTCCTGGATCGTGCAGTTAATTTCCGCTGCGAGCCGCCCGCCCGCGCTCCACCTCCACCTCCTACCCTTCGGCCACTCATTTGAATAAAATTCTACTTTATCATTTCCCGGCGATTCGTTTTTGTTCGGCCGCCCCATTACTTATTTATGTTTCTGTTGACCATACGCACAGCTTAATTTATTTAGCACCTTCGGCCATTTTCTACGGGCGCCCCGAGGGGGTGAATTATAAATGAAAGGCGGTGCGGTGCGGTAAAAAGCGCGGGTCTCCACCGGAAGGACAACAAGGGCGCAGTACTTGACCGACAGCCTGAGTGCTTTGATTATTATACAACAGGTGATAACATTGAAATACACATTTGTTATATTATCTCAAAAAAGTATACTAAAAATAATTTTTAAAAACTGGCCAGTGTTTTTTTTAATGATTTTCCTCTTTTAAATGTGTCTTCTCTGTATAAAAACAGGGTTATTATAATGCATTTTTTAAATAAATAAAAATAAAAAACCGCAATATTTATCAAGCTAGGAGTAAAACTAATAAGCATATATTTCAAACAGAGATATGAATCATACTTTGCTACTGGAGTATTATACAACCAACTACCAAAATAATTAATAGGAAATGTTAATGAATATAAAAAAGAGGGGCTAAAATAGATGAAAGGTCATAGTCTCTATTTTTAAGTAATGTATACAAAAAACACTAAAATCTTTTCGAAACACTGGCGAGCTTCATCCACACTGAAAACAAGTATTACAAAATCTCGAAAATCTAATAACAGATTTCCCACTAATAATACATTATCGTCGATACTAATTTAAGTGGTTACGATTCTTAATAATATTCTAATAGTAGTATATATTATATTGAAAATAGAAATGTATAGTTTACAAGGATTATGCTTAACATTTCTGGCTACTAATTACAAAATAAAGTTTAGTGAATTAGTCAGGGTAACGCGGATTTACTAATTAAATAAAGTGTTTCCACGGCACGACTCACAAAATGGGCGGTACGCCGAATACACGTGTGCTAAGTGAAATTTTGAATTAAAAATCTTTTAAGGTTAAACATATTTTTGGAGACATGTATAAATATATATTTTAATTTTAAATCATAAAACGCGTCATGCTCTCAGTCGCTACCGCCCTGAACAAACATCTGGTATAGACTGGCAGGTACAAGAGTAGGAACAGAAACGGTGGCAATGTGACTGAACAATTTCTATTACCGTGAATTTATTTAAGTGTGAGATGTTGGTGCCGGCAGTGATTTTTGTTTACATATTTTTAATGATCGCATCGTCACCATCATCATCATAGCATCTGCCTGTCTCTTCACTCCTGGATATATGTAGATCTCCGCCAATGCTCTCTGCCTTCAGATCATCTTATCCATTTATTTCATCTAGAGCTTGAGGATAAATTAACTCAATTCAATATAATAACTTCTTAGATTATTTTCAAACAGTCATTTATTATTGAATATTTAAAACAGTACATATAGAAAGAAGAAGACAACTATTGTTTTATCTTTATTATAAGTCAGATAATATATCGAAAGAAATATAATTTGAATTAAAATTCAATTTTGTCAATAGATATTATTTTTAATACGGTCTTATACAATAGTTTTCTTGGTAATACTCGAAAATTCCATGGAAAACAAATCGTTCAATATTAATTACAGACTGATAATGTTCAAAATGAAATTGAATGTAGTGTTTTAGTATCTAGGATTGTATTTTTTAAAGGCAGAGATTAATTTTCTTATTTTTGTTAAATCGGTGGACCTTTTTTGTATTTTATTTATGAACTTATTGCTAGTTATGTCTTTGTATTCAGTAAATAATTAATTTTCTCTTAAATATGAAATAAATATATTAATTAGAAAGATATACATATAAAATCAATTTTATTGAAAAATATTGTTGTTGCGCCACCGGGATTCGAACCTGGATCTCTTTCCTAACCGGGGAAGGTGCATTATCCAACTATGCTACAGCGACAATATTTTTAGCGACAATTTTCGAACCTATATGTTACATTTTTGATATTAATACATTTAATCGTTCCATTATTTGAAAGAGCCATCCACCTTATTTTTACAGAATCTCAAATACCTTTGATAGCAGACGCCAGAATTATCAATTCATTTTTATTAAATTTTGGACACATTGATACAACTTTTATTATTATGTATTTTATATTATAATATAATACACACGTACATATATTTCTCATATATTTTTTGAAATACTGCACACTCTTATATACAATTGTATTTAATTTTGAAGTGAAATAATTTAATAAAAACATACATTCTAATTTTTGATTCTTTGGTCTTGCTTATTGTCGGGGGCTGCTCGTCAGTATATTATTTATAGGGTATTATGTATTAGAATTTCACATAGAATGATATTTTTTCTTAGTTGCTAGCTCAGCGGAGATTGAATGAGATGTTAATATCTATAAGGGTCAGTGAATAGTATCAATCAAATGTGGGCTCTCCAGTGAAAAGAATAATTATTGACAAACAACGTTTATTCACAAACAAACAAGTTAATTTAACAGTAATGAAATATTCTTAATTAAATGAGATGGCATGATTCATATACTAGATTTACAATTTTACTTATGACAACAAATATATACACCTTACAATAGTCGGCAAATTGTGTGACTTCTAGAGAATTGTTTTCAATAAATAATAATGCTTTAAATACTGCGATTCGTATAGTCGCCTCGTGGGTTTATTCACTTACTACATTTAGGACAAGTTATAATGTTCACATAAATAACTTGTGGAATTTAATCAAAAAACCTGTGAATGCAGCGGAGATTACCTGCACAAAGATTACTGGAGATATGATGCGGGAGGAGACCTGGTGGTGGATGCCATTCAGGAAATTCAGGAATAAAAGGCGGAGAGGTGAGTCCTTGGCAGAAGATGAGAGCACAAGTCCCTTACATGGAAGTATGTAAGCTAGGCGGGAAGTCTGGATGAAGTGTTTTACATTGAATTTCGAATACGTGCGTTCATGATGCAAAGGGGCATCCGGAATATAGCGTGATGGAAGGATGTTATATCGAGTGCTACATAAAATGTTGATACACTATGTGGTCGTGATAATACTCGGCGTATGGTGAGAAGTAGAATTGTCCCGATATTTTGTGCGCTGTCGTTTTTTACTATGTTTCTGTCCGAACGACCATGCGGAGCACAAGGTGATGTTAGATCAACAAAAAGTAACGTAATATATTCGGGAATATTATTACAACGCACTTCACAAATGGATCGGAGTATATACATCGATGTTTACTCGGATATATGGTAAATAACGATGGATTACTTTCAATATTTGAGTCGGACCGTTGCGAATTGAGCCGCCAGAGACTGTTGCCGTATCGGGGTCCCGGAGGTCTCTGGAAGGATGGAGGACGCGTGCAGAACCGGACATTTGGTTCGGGAGAGCGCTTCTACGCAATTCCGTATGGCTACATGCAAAGTAAGTTAATAGTGTGCGGTTTAAGTACTGTAAATAAAAAGAGACTCACGACTTTATGTTGCTCGAACTGCTTGCATCCACTCTGCCGTGTTGCATCACGTAGATCCGGTCACTTCTCAAACTCGGTTTGGCCGTCCTGTTGTAGATCGAGCTCTCGTATTTCGACCTTGTATATTTCTATTCATCATTAATTTTTCTAGATTATCTTCATATATTTTATCGTACGTAAGAATTATTTTGATGTATCATATAAAGAGCCTTTCTTGAGTTGTTATGAAACAGTTTTAACCATCAGCGTTCAGATGTCTGGACGATCGCGCTGTTGCGCAGGCGCAAATCAGTCACGTGCCCAAGTACGAGCGCGCCCGTTGAAGAAAGTCAAAGGGCAGTGACGCGAGGTCAAGGATTGTGGGTACACGCATCTTCGGCGTGAATGCGTATCCATCTTAATACATAATGATGGCGCAAATTCTTACAAATCACCAAAAGAAACCGACACAACATCCTCGCCGTTGCGCGTCGGACCTGATAAGAACAGCGCTTACCACGTTGTGTCTACACCCAGCGTTCGTTACCAAAATTGACATCGAGATATTTTCTCCACCGCTGCGGCTGTCGTTCGTCTCCCGTCGACCGTCGCCTCGCCAACTTGGCCAGGGACCGGACCAGCTGTCTGGAATAGTGCCACCTCCCCGAGTAAGTCGCCTATGGATTTCAACCAGTATTTCTTTTAGTGGCAACCGTTAACCGAGATTAACCGTATTTTAGTACATGTTTTTTTTCGATACCACAATTCTGTAATCAAGAACCCTTGTATGTGTATATGGAAATTATTTCATGTATAAGCTCTTGTTAGTCTGTAAGAATATTAGGCTCAATTGTTTTGTTAACGTTTATCGTTAAACATCGCCCAAGAGGCTTTTAAGTAATATGTACTTATTCTTTTATTGAAGCTATCCTTTCGGTGGCCCTCGTGGCAGTAATACCATCCTGAGTTAACGACAAATCAATACATCATGTATATCATTAACCGTGCCGAGTGTCTCATGGTGTTCTCGCTGAGCAATAAGTTACGAGAAAAGGGACGGAAATATTGTTCGTAACAGAATAAGAAGTTCCTGAAGAATGGAGACATTCATCTGTCTAGCAGTTAAAAATACACAGATATATATGTTTTTTGAGATTAACATTTCCACGTAAATAGAAAACTGACCTCTTCATAATCACCATGAACTTAAATTGCGATCTATTCTTAATATCTTTGTCTTGTTTATGTTCATTTCTTGTGACATTTTGTCTTCCGAAAATAAATAATAAGATAAAATAAATAATTATGTAATGATTTGAGTAAGGTACTAAAAACAAAAAAAAAATATTTTTTAAAATAGATTTTTTAAAAATAAATTCTGGCAAAGAAACAATAATATATGTTTTAGTTAGTTATGACATCCTGAAGAAGAAAATGGCATTTTTCGAAACCGGTAGATGTATTTAAACTCAATTTAGTGGTTAATAAAACAATAATATATGTTTTAGTTAGTTATGACATCCTGAAGAAGAAAATGGCATTTTTCGAAACCGGTAGATGTATTTAAACTCAATTTAGTGGTTAATAAAACAAAGATAATAAATAAAAATATAAATTTTAACCACAAAGTTAATATTGCTAATTTTAAAAGTATAATTTAGATCCTGATAATATTACAATTTCACGTATTACAACTGTGTTGCCGTGTGACATGTGCAACTGTCAATATATATTTGTGCTATATCGTTGTACTGTACATATGGACGGATGAACGAAAGTAAAAGTATAACATTATTTATATTGTATTACATGTATTTTATATATACTTTATACGATTTTGAATAAGATTACTGTCATCTAGTCCAGTCTAGTTAGACCACTGGAATCAAGTAAGAATAATATCCCATATAAACATAAAGACTACGCAAAGGTACGCCCAACGTATTCCGTGTGCTAGATGACAAACTTCAGCAAACGTTAAAGTAATACGCAAATAATGAGATTCTATAAAAAATCATTCCGAAATCTGAATCTCATCACATCGAATTTCATTCATTCAATAATGTATTTTACATTATTGTTCAGGACATCACCTCATCTATGAACCATAATAGGTATAATAATAACTTTCGAAATAGTTGTCAAACCAATTTCTAAAGACATCGGCGTTGTTGAACGACGCCGCGCATTTTATTGGAGAGCGACCAAATAAGGTGATAATTTGACGGAGCGAGGTCAAGAGTGTATGCTGGATGTGGCAGAATTTCCATCTTGAGCTCCTGGATGACCACTTTAACTTTGATTAAAGGCGAAAAAAAGTATGAATTAAGTAAAAATGTTCGGTTTTCTCAACTTAATACTGCATTCATTAAGCCCAAAATTTTTGATACAAATAAGATAAATACCAAAAAAAAAATGGGGAAAGTAAGGGGATACAATTTAAATAATAACACATTCATACAAGTAAATACTATCACAATTAAATAACAAAAACATAGTAAAAAAATGATATATGGCTTAAAATATCTTATCTACAGTGGAGAATTAAAATACTCGCAGACTACCAGAAAAATCTTGATTTTTCTCTGAAATCCTCCTATTTTTTGTTATATATTAGACAAGAACGAGTGTCTGGTGGCCGGAACAGTTGAGTAAAAATAAAATTTGTTACTAAAATTGTATAGCTAATGAAATTGTTAGTGCATTTCGGCCAGTTATTTACGAAAACTGGTAAATCATTTAATCAATATTCACACCCACTTATATTAAACGTTGAATACAATGGTTCATTAACTAAACTTAATAAATTATATAAATAAAACAATAACGTAATAAGATATTTTCTCTTTTTTTCCAATTATTGAAGATTTTCGTTATAAACGTTTGAACAAATAATGTAACATGGTAATAACAAATTAATAAATCATTGAGAAAAAAAAAAGGTTTTAATAATATATATTCAAATGACTGCGGTCTGTTTGTGCAACAAATTACTATAAATTGCTCTACTTGAGAATTACAGGCGTTTTGGGCAGAGAAGTAACATCGCGAAATGCCTAAAATAATATATTATATTTGAATACAGACGAATGAGAAGCTGAAATGATCTAATTATATAGAATGTTCCGTACAGGAAACAAGAACTGTATTTGTAGGGTGGTTCGCCGGTTCGCTCTGGTAGCTCGGATGAAGATTATCTGCAGCGTGGTGCAGCGGTCCAGGGGGGTCCAAAAATCTCGTCCAGTGTAGCAGCCAAGTCGTGTGAATTTCCAGGTCCGTGATCCAAAGTCGTTGCAAAGTCAGGAAGCCAGAAGATTCGGTGGTAGTGATGATAGCAGAGGTCCAATGATGAGAGAAATGAAAAGTCGTAATTTGCTTTGTTCTAGTCCAGTGGTGCGAGAGACGAATGAGACGAGAGTGCTCTTTGCAGCCACTGGACCATTATTTATTTAACATATTGTAATCCTACGAGCGCCACGGGCTCCAGGAGATCTCCTCCAATCAGAATGCCGGATCCGTCCCCCTGCCGCCCCGCTGCGGTCCAGCGCAGCCACCCCCTGGCGGCGAGATCTCGAAACTTTGTTCATTTTTCTCGCCGTGAAGGAGAGGACGGCAGATTCTGGATTTCTCCGGCATTCCTTCTCTCCTCTTTACATTTTTACTTTCTCAGGCACCGCGAGTATTTTTTCTTATAGTCTTTATTGCTCCTCGCGATGCCTGATAAGTCTCATCCGGGGCGATGGCCCGGGGAATTAATTATCGCACCTCAAACTTGGAAAACTCGTTTTCAATACCTGAATGATTTTTGAGGTGCATAATATTATCGCCGGGCGATCGCCCCTTCCATTCTCTATTTATTAACCTAACATCTTTATAACATATAATTTTCTACAACTAGTTATTCGTAAAACTAAATGCGGCATAGTCTGCGCGCCGGCGGGGGCGGAGTCTCGCAGCGGCCCGCTACCCCCTCCACTCGGCGGTCTGTTGACACAGTGGCGGGGAAAATCCAGTGGCGCGGAATGCCGGGCGGAATGTTTTTGTGACGCGGAATTGAATACGATTACTGTCATCTATGACGTCCTCACTTTTTCTGAAAATTGGTGTCCAGTATAGTTAGACCACTGTAATCAAGTAAGAATAATATCCCATATAAACATAAAGACTACGCTAAGGTACGCCCAACGTATTCCGTGTGCCAGATGACAAACTTCAGCAAACGTTAAAGTAATACGCAAACAATGAGATTCTATGAAAAATCATTCCGAAATCTGAATCTCATCACATCGAATTTCATTCATTCAATAATGTATTTTACATTATTGTTCAGGACATCACCTCATCTATGAACCATAATAGGTATAATAATAACTTTCGAAATAGTTGTCAAACCAATTTCTAAAGACATCGGCGTTGTTGAACGACGCCGCGCATTTTATTGGAGAGCGACCAAATAAGGTGATAATTTGACGGAGCGAGGTCAAGAGTGTATGCTGGATGTGGCAGAATTTCCATCTTGAGCTCCTGGATGACCACTTTAACTTTGATTAAAGGCGAAAAAAAGTATGAATTAAGTAAAAATGTTCGGTTTTCTCAACTTAATACTGCATTCATTAAGCCCAAAATTTTTGATACAAATAAGATAAATACCAAAAAAAAAATGGGGAAAGTAAGGGGATACAATTTAAATAATAACACATTCATACAAGTAAATACTATCACAATTAAATAACAAAAACATAGTAAAAAAATGATATATGGCTTAAAATATCTTATCTACAGTGGAGAATTAAAATACTCGCAGACTACCAGAAAAATCTTGATTTTTCTCTGAAATCCTCCTATTTTTTGTTATATATTAGACAAGAACGAGTGTCTGGTGGCCGGAACAGTTGAGTAAAAATAAAATTTGTTACTAAAATTGTATAGCTAATGAAATTGTTAGTGCATTTCGGCCAGTTATTTACGAAAACTGGTAAATCATTTAATCAATATTCACACCCACTTATATTAAACGTTGAATACAATGGTTCATTAACTAAACTTAATAAATTATATAAATAAAACAATAACGTAATAAGATATTTTCTCTTTTTTTCCAATTATTGAAGATTTTCGTTATAAACGTTTGAACAAATAATGTAACATGGTAATAACAAATTAATAAATCATTGAGAAAAAAAAAAGGTTTTAATAATATATATTCAAATGACTGCGGTCTGTTTGTGCAACAAATTACTATAAATTGCTCTACTTGAGAATTACAGGCGTTTTGGGCAGAGAAGTAACATCGCGAAATGCCTAAAATAATATATTATATTTGAATACAGACGAATGAGAAGCTGAAATGATCTAATTATATAGAATGTTCCGTACAGGAAACAAGAACTGTATTTGTAGGGTGGTTCGCCGGTTCGCTCTGGTAGCTCGGATGAAGATTATCTGCAGCGTGGTGCAGCGGTCCAGGGGGGTCCAAAAATCTCGTCCAGTGTAGCAGCCAAGTCGTGTGAATTTCCAGGTCCGTGATCCAAAGTCGTTGCAAAGTCAGGAAGCCAGAAGATTCGGTGGTAGTGATGATAGCAGAGGTCCAATGATGAGAGAAATGAAAAGTCGTAATTTGCTTTGTTCTAGTCCAGTGGTGCGAGAGACGAATGAGACGAGAGTGCTCTTTGCAGCCACTGGACCATTATTTATTTAACATATTGTAATCCTACGAGCGCCACGGGCTCCAGGAGATCTCCTCCAATCAGAATGCCGGATCCGTCCCCCTGCCGCCCCGCTGCGGTCCAGCGCAGCCACCCCCTGGCGGCGAGATCTCGAAACTTTGTTCATTTTTCTCGCCGTGAAGGAGAGGACGGCAGATTCTGGATTTCTCCGGCATTCCTTCTCTCCTCTTTACATTTTTACTTTCTCAGGCACCGCGAGTATTTTTTCTTATAGTCTTTATTGCTCCTCGCGATGCCTGATAAGTCTCATCCGGGGCGATGGCCCGGGGAATTAATTATCGCACCTCAAACTTGGAAAACTCGTTTTCAATACCTGAATGATTTTTGAGGTGCATAATATTATCGCCGGGCGATCGCCCCTTCCATTCTCTATTTATTAACCTAACATCTTTATAACATATAATTTTCTACAACTAGTTATTCGTAAAACTAAATGCGGCATAGTCTGCGCGCCGGCGGGGGCGGAGTCTCGCAGCGGCCCGCTACCCCCTCCACTCGGCGGTCTGTTGACACAGTGGCGGGGAAAATCCAGTGGCGCGGAATGCCGGGCGGAATGTTTTTGTGACGCGGAAAAAATGGCCTTGTTGTCCATACATTTCTCGGCCACTTTCTACCGCGTCCGTGGTCCGCGATGCTGTGCGGAACACTCCCCCCGTGTGGCTCCGCCGCACTCCTCAGGCAGCACAGCTATTCGTCGCATTTATTCCGCCTGGGACCCGGGTCTCCGGGTCGGCAGGAGGATTACTTCGTGGCGGGCGGGTCGTAGTCTCCCGCCGCCGTCCAGCTTGGCCTCAAGCGCCCGCCGCACGGCGCGTATGAGGCACTCTCTTTCCCGGATTTCTCCTACTGTGGCAGGAGCTGAATCCGTATTTTTTCGAATCCCGTCCGGAGCGACACGCGCCTTCCTGCGCGCTCTCCTACGCGGTCTCGTTCCGCGCCTCCGTGCGGGAGTGAGATCCACGGTCTGGGTTCTCACTCGCTCTTGCGCTCTCGGCGCTTCCGTGTCCCGAGTGAGAGCCACGACGCTCGCTCCCACCGCCAGTGGAGCAATAGCGCCTTCCTGCTCTCCTCGTATGTCGGCCGTATCATTTGCGGTGTCCCTTAACACATGAGCGAGAGCTGTGATCTCCGCTCTCGCTCGCACCGCGCTCGATGTCCCCGGCCCGTCACTTCTCGCCTGCGCTGGGCGAGCTCGGGTCTCGGACGGCTCTCCGCTCGCGGTTGAGTCCGACGGCTCGCTCACTTCCAGGCAGGTCCCATACGCGGTCGCATATGCCGGGTCTCGACCGCATCGCTTCTCGATGCCGGCCAGCCGGCTTACCGCGCACTGTCGATCATTATGTAGACCGGCGTCGCTCCGCTTGCACAGGAGCCCTGTCTCCCAGCGGCCGCTAGGTGACTGGCGCGTAGTTGCTGCCATTATCTCGGTGGCCCGGGCATCCTCTGTATTTACCCGGGCTGCGGCGGTCACCCCCAGTGAATCCACCGCGTAGGGCCGTCGTACCAGCGCCTCCAGGCGGGTATCGGCGGCCGGGCTCGGCATTCTGGCGAGTGTCAAAATGGTGGCGCTCGCCTCGACTTCATGCGGCGCCGCGGTGCCGTGTACGGTCCACCCCAGGGCCGTACGGGACAGGATCCTCGACTCGTGCGCCGCCTTCACCTCTCGGGTGACAATAAGGTGCGCGTGATCCTGCCCGATTAATAACTGCGGCATAATCTTCTTTGCAGCCTCCCGGCCCGCGCGCGCCCCTCTCTCCCGGGCCGGCATCGTCCATTGTGCGGGCAGCGCTAGCCCGCGCACGGTACTCGCCCTCAGCGAGTACTCGCCGCCGTCACCCGCCACTGTCAAGTGTACTGTCTGCGAGCGGGCATCCGATGCACACATCCCGCTCGCCCCGCGAATCCGGAGTTCACGTACCGGTCCTCGGGCCCCCACGGCACTGGCCACTTTGGCATCGATTAATGTCACCGTCGATCCCTCGTCCAAGAGTGCGTGCACATTCACTTGCCCGCGGGGTCCTCGAATTCTCACTGGAACCATTTTTAACAGAATCGATGGATTCTCGTCCCAGGTATTCGCCACAATGTCCGCGCTTGATGTAGCGCTCTCTGCCCCCCCCGGGGGCGCGTTCGATGCCGCGGCCGGCGCCGCTGCGCGCAGCGCCCCGTGTAGCATCTTGTGGTGCGGCGCGCGGCACCCACCCACACCGCATCGCTTCTCCCGGCACTGTTGATACCGGTGCCCCGCGTTCAAACATATGAAACAGACGTGGCTGTCCCGCACTATCGGCCACCGGTCCGTCTTCGTTTGCCGGGCGAAGTCCACACAATCGGCGAGACCGTGTTTGGCCGACTGACACATCGAGCACCATACACGTTTATGAAGTGTCTCCTCGCCGAATGCACCCGCGCTTGAATACTTGCGGCCCGAGCCTGCGCTCGCCTCGGCGGGCGCATTCGTGTCGGGCTCGCTATCCCCCTCACTAGTGGCGTACACTTGGGCGCTCCGGCGCCCTTTCTGTGCGTGCGCCGCCGGCTCCAGGCACCCGGTATGCGGTGCCTCCGCCGTCAGCTCGGTCAGCCAGGCGGAGAAGTCGTGCACAGTGACTTCTTTCGTCATGCCGCGGCGCTCGCCCATCCAAAACATTTTATAACATGTTGGCATCTTGCCAACCATTTCTGTCAGCAGCTGCGCTGATGCCAGCTGCTTGCCGTTGCAATTTTCCACAGTGGCCACCACGTTCCTCACGGCGACCGCATACTCCACGATCGCCTCAGTGGTGGCCGTGTCGGCGAGGCGGGGATGGCGCCTCACTCGTTCCAGCATGCAGTCCACGATCTTGTCTGGCCGGCCGTACCACCTCTCTAATATGGCCATGATCTCGGGTACATTGCGGGGCTCAATCAGGAGCGCCGCAACCGATTCTCGGGCCCGCCCTTTCAGGGCTCTCTGTAGGCGCAGCAGATTTTCGGCAGCCGACAGGTCGCACAGAACTGTGGACTGATCGTACTGCGCCTTGAAGGTCGGCCAGTCTAGCGGGTCACCGCTGAACGGCGGCAAGTCCTTTGCCACCGCTTGCCGCGCAATGAAGGCGTTCATGCGCGGTTCGTCCTGGCCCGAGTGTGTCCTCGGGCTCTCTCCGATCCTTGCTGACCGGATCGCATCGGAGATGGCGCTTGCCACCATTGTCATCGGGTCCCGCTGGTCGCGAACCCACTCCCTCGTGAATGATGTAGTACCGTGCGCCGCGGCCCCCTCCGGCGGCGGTGTCTGCATGGTGTCATCCGAGTGAGCCCGCGGAATCCTGCCCGTGGTCCCGATGCCTCCGATGTCTGGCGGGAAGACCGCCTGCTGGCCCCCAGCCGGCGGCGCGGTCCGTCCCGTTCCTGGCGCCGCGGATTGTGCGGCGCTCGGTCCTGCTGCCCAGGCGGTTCCCGGCGCGGCGGGCCATGCTGCGCTCGGTCCTGCGCTTGGTGCTGCGTCCAGTGTAGCGGCCCTTCTCAGGGCCGCTGAATCGTGGTGCTCAACTGCCCTTCTCAGGGCCGCCGAATCGGGGTGCTCAACTGCCCTTCTCAGGGCCGCCGAATCGGGGTGCTCAACTGCCCTTCTCAGGGCCGCCGAATCGGGGTGCTCAACTGCCCTTCTCAGGGCCGCCGAATCGGGGTGCTCCACTGCCCCTCTCAGGGCCGCCGAATCGGGGTGCTCAACTGCCCTTCTCAGGGCCGCCGAATCGGGGTGCTCCACTGCCCCTCTCAGGGCCGCCGATTCGGGATGCGTGGCGGCTCCGGCCGCCACTCTGCCGAGATTCTCGGCGCCGACCGTGACTGCCTGTGCTCGGAGTAGCGCCTCGCCGTGGTCACGCTGCAGCTCTTTGATCAGGCGACGATGCTGTCGCTCACTCCGACGGAGTTCCGCTCTCAGCTGGCGGATGGTATCCTCGGTCACGGTCGTAGATGACTCTCGTTGCGAGCCTCGGTCATCCTCAGACTGGGGTGCGTCTGAGTCCGATGGCTCGTGTCTCTGCTCCTCGGTCTCCATCATCTTTTCCTGCTCCTCGGCGTGTCCCGATCGTAATCCAGATCGAGACATGATGTGGAATATCTGCTAGTTGCAGAGCGAAGCAGCAATCCGGTGTCGAAGGACCACTTGTTCCGTACAGGAAACAAGAACTGTATTTGTAGGGTGGTTCGCCGGTTCGCTCTGGTAGCTCGGATGAAGATTATCTGCAGCGTGGTGCAGCGGTCCAGGGGGGTCCAAAAATCTCGTCCAGTGTAGCAGCCAAGTCGTGTGAATTTCCAGGTCCGTGATCCAAAGTCGTTGCAAAGTCAGGAAGCCAGAAGATTCGGTGGTAGTGATGATAGCAGAGGTCCAATGATGAGAGAAATGAAAAGTCGTAATTTGCTTTGTTCTAGTCCAGTGGTGCGAGAGACGAATGAGACGAGAGTGCTCTTTGCAGCCACTGGACCATTATTTATTTAACATATTGTAATCCTACGAGCGCCACGGGCTCCAGGAGATCTCCTCCAATCAGAATGCCGGATCCGTCCCCCTGCCGCCCCGCTGCGGTCCAGCGCAGCCACCCCCTGGCGGCGAGATCTCGAAACTTTGTTCATTTTTCTCGCCGTGAAGGAGAGGACGGCAGATTCTGGATTTCTCCGGCATTCCTTCTCTCCTCTTTACATTTTTACTTTCTCAGGCACCGCGAGTATTTTTTCTTATAGTCTTTATTGCTCCTCGCGATGCCTGATAAGTCTCATCCGGGGCGATGGCCCGGGGAATTAATTATCGCACCTCAAACTTGGAAAACTCGTTTTCAATACCTGAATGATTTTTGAGGTGCATAATATTATCGCCGGGCGATCGCCCCTTCCATTCTCTATTTATTAACCTAACATCTTTATAACATATAATTTTCTACAACTAGTTATTCGTAAAACTAAATGCGGCATAGTCTGCGCGCCGGCGGGGGCGGAGTCTCGCAGCGGCCCGCTACCCCCTCCACTCGGCGGTCTGTTGACACAGTGGCGGGGAAAATCCAGTGGCGCGGAATGCCGGGCGGAATGTTTTTGTGACGCGGAATTGAATACGATTACTGTCATCTATGACGTCCTCACTTTTTCTGAAAATTGGTGTCCAGTATAGTTAGACCACTGTAATCAAGTAAGAATAATATCCCATATAAACATAAAGACTACGCTAAGGTACGCCCAACGTATTCCGTGTGCCAGATGACAAACTTCAGCAAACGTTAAAGTAATACGCAAACAATGAGATTCTATGAAAAATCATTCCGAAATCTGAATCTCATCACATCGAATTTCATTCATTCAATAATGTATTTTACATTATTGTTCAGGACATCACCTCATCTATGAACCATAATAGGTATAATAATAACTTTCGAAATAGTTGTCAAACCAATTTCTAAAGACATCGGCGTTGTTGAACGACGCCGCGCATTTTATTGGAGAGCGACCAAATAAGGTGATAATTTGACGGAGCGAGGTCAAGAGTGTATGCTGGATGTGGCAGAATTTCCATCTTGAGCTCCTGGATGACCACTTTAACTTTGATTAAAGGCGAAAAAAAGTATGAATTAAGTAAAAATGTTCGGTTTTCTCAACTTAATACTGCATTCATTAAGCCCAAAATTTTTGATACAAATAAGATAAATACCAAAAAAAAAATGGGGAAAGTAAGGGGATACAATTTAAATAATAACACATTCATACAAGTAAATACTATCACAATTAAATAACAAAAACATAGTAAAAAAATGATATATGGCTTAAAATATCTTATCTACAGTGGAGAATTAAAATACTCGCAGACTACCAGAAAAATCTTGATTTTTCTCTGAAATCCTCCTATTTTTTGTTATATATTAGACAAGAACGAGTGTCTGGTGGCCGGAACAGTTGAGTAAAAATAAAATTTGTTACTAAAATTGTATAGCTAATGAAATTGTTAGTGCATTTCGGCCAGTTATTTACGAAAACTGGTAAATCATTTAATCAATATTCACACCCACTTATATTAAACGTTGAATACAATGGTTCATTAACTAAACTTAATAAATTATATAAATAAAACAATAACGTAATAAGATATTTTCTCTTTTTTTCCAATTATTGAAGATTTTCGTTATAAACGTTTGAACAAATAATGTAACATGGTAATAACAAATTAATAAATCATTGAGAAAAAAAAAAGGTTTTAATAATATATATTCAAATGACTGCGGTCTGTTTGTGCAACAAATTACTATAAATTGCTCTACTTGAGAATTACAGGCGTTTTGGGCAGAGAAGTAACATCGCGAAATGCCTAAAATAATATATTATATTTGAATACAGACGAATGAGAAGCTGAAATGATCTAATTATATAGAATAATCGTGAAACAGTCAGCAATGAAGGAAGCGATCGTCTTTTTCCAATTCTTGAGGTATTTCCTCCCTAGAAATGTTTAAATATCGTTCATCATTTATCCAATAGAAGTACTTGGTCTTGTTTAAGCGGAAAAAAGCCAAGTTGAAAACATCTTGCTTCCCCGCTTGCACAGCTTCAAAAGAATCGGCTTTCTTCTCCAGCGAGAGTTTTCCGAATGAAATATTATAATCACCTTCTTCTATGTTTTTCGTTTCCGAAGAGCGATTCTCAAAGGCTTATAATGGAAAACAGCGGCGGAAATGATACAGCACCGAACGGAATGAACAAAATGCGAATTTTTCAAGAAAATCTCGAAATATTCTCTTTATTGAGTCTTGTTTGTATATTTGATTTTAGATATCACGTTTATGTTATTCTGATGTTGAGATTCCATTCTGTTGATGTATTCAGGGTTGGAATTTGGGGATACAAAACTAGGCATTCGCGAATCCTCACTTTTCAGTTGGGAATTTTCCGAGCGTCGAAAATGTTTTATCACTCAAAACAGATACAATTCCAATACAAAAATCAATGTTTCGAGAAGCGTGTAAACCGGTTTAGTTAACAAATAATACTACAAGATCCTAAAAGATATTTGATTATATGTTTCTTCGGTAAACAAATTTTTGCCCGCGAATTGGGCGTGACGCTTGTCTAGATTTCGAGAGGTCGATGGTTCTATCCTCGTCAATGATTACAAATTAAATTAATTAATTAGAAAGATATAGAGAAAATATCTATTTATCCAAAAAAAATTTTGTCCCTACTGTTATTCGGAATGTGGACCTGAAACGTGTTAACATTCCACTAAATCAATAGATTATGTTTATGATAAATTTATAACTTAAATTCTGTATATTTTTACCATTATACACACTTCACAACAAAAATGTATTTTCATTATAATTCTATGATATCATTATCAGACATTTTTTATCCACTGCTGAATGAAGACCTCCCAAATTGTCTCTGTCCACTGTCCAAGTAGACCAGATATAGGAGTTGGAGAACCTTTGTGTCCTGACGATATATTTAAAAAAAAAAAGTTTATATATTCAAATGATACCATTGTTAGTTTTTTCAAAGTTAATTTTCTGTTTATATATTATCAATTAAATAATAACTATATATGAAACTATTACACTACAAATAAAGTTGAGTAATGTACCTACTGTAAATAAAATGATATTAAACTGTAAGTTTGAAAGTGTAATAGTTTAGCCGGTCATTATTTACCTTCAAAAGTAATAAGTTGTCAACAAAGACACGCAGTTGATTAGTTGGGATTGCACAAACACCATCGCACAATATACTGCCCTGACCACAGTTGATTTATGACTCTCGGTATTGTGGCCCAAGTTGATAGTCCGAACTTTAGAGGTTAATGTTTAACCCCGGCAATCTAAAGTTTGACCGATGCCTTTGTTCATTAGAAAGTACACGCGTGTTCCGGACATTGGGATTATTTGTTAGACGTCACTATGAAAATTCCTTTTGACTAAAATGTTATCCATATTATATTAACAGTTTTATATATGATATAATATACGAGGGCGAGTCAAAAATGATCTACACACTTTCAAGGTTGTCATACTACCTTATGTGCATGCATGCTTAGAGTTGGTAAGACTGCGATCACGTGTTTGAAATTTGATCCCGATCGTGCCATTTGCCTTCCAGCTATGACAATGTAAACATGTCCGCTCCGCTATCAGTTTGCACCAAGGAGGAATAACGAGCAGTGATCTGATTTCTCTGATCGGAGGGTGTGAAAGGTGCTGAAATTGCTTGGTAGACTTTCATCACAATACGGGTACAGTGATTTATCACGTAAAAGTATTTTTTTAACATTGACATCGTTCATGGTTCTGCACATCAAATCATTCACACAGAGCTTGGCATTGTACAACGAAAAATGAGGATATTTTTTGACTTGCCTCGTATATTTATTCAGCGGCTGCTCATGTATATTTGTAACAAAGCCTGCGTTAAAACTGCGTCTTCTCACTTTTCTCTCTTTATCTCTTGGTCGATGAGCTCATGACTGCAGTCGAAGTCTGGCGATGTCTCAGACTTTTGACCATACGTCCATGTTATTGAAGATCATTCTCTAGCTTTCATCCTTGTATATTCCTATCTTGTACAGGCTATCTCCATTTATTTTAGTAGCATGTTCAAAGCACAAAGGAATCAATTACCTGCATGATGTGGAGAGCCTCTCTTTAGAACGGAATTTCTATGAAGAATTGAAACATTTGTTCGTCCCGTAGTCCATGGTAAACCTTCCTTCCTTTTCCTTTTTTCCTTCGCAGGGTCCATGTTTCGACTCCATACAGAGTTGTGAAGAAAACCACGGTTTCCTCACCAGAATCAATATCGCGCGCATCCAAAAAATCTTTCGGCGTATTTTCATACATCCTAAATAAGTGCTCTGCTATCTTAGCTACTCTTCTAATATACTGTGGTACATAATTATCATATATTTATATAATGGTATTTTTTTGTATAAAAATTGAATGTATCGATTTATATTTAAGCTTGTACATTCTTAACATAAAAATGAAATATTAAGATTTAATTGTATTAAATAAAATATTATAAATATGTAATAACATTAGTATTTTCATACATATATGTTATTATTATTTTTTTAAATAGAACGGAATACATGTCACATTAATATTCTCACTATTTTCGAATTAACCTTTACCATACCATGCTAAAAATATCATACGCAGCCACGCTGTCATCTAGGGTTACTGCAAGAAATTTGAGTTTTTTTAACACTTTAAATGGGAATAAAATGCTTTTACAAGCTTAAATGACCTTAAAATAGTTAATGTCACAGTTAATATAAATATAATAAGAAATAATTAAATACGATCATTTTATTCTCAAACATTATTCTTGTAACGCATTCGTCAAAAGATTGATGAAAAGACTCATGATTAAAATAAATGTGTGATCTTTTCCACGTAGTAAAAGTGGTATTTTTAAGGCAGATAGCATGCAACGTATCAATTGTATATAGCATTGAATTCAAAAATGATCTTTTTCTTATGATTCGCTTTATATAATTGGTATTTCACTACTCATTTCTAAGTGCAAATGATTTTTTTTAGGACTAGGTAAAATGTAAGTTTTACATTGTGCATATTTATAGAAATACGATTTAATTGGCTCAGTAGACTAATGTTACTGCATGGCTAGGGAAGGGTTAAGCACAACGCTTGTACTATGAAAGTAGGACTAATTTGGTGGTGTCCTGGAATGAGGCGCAAACCCCGCATCTTAACCACTACACCAGCATCTTAACCACTACACCAACAAGCTACTCGCATATTCCATTGTTAATGCACAATCTATACCCAGTGTAGTATCTATAAACTACGGAGGGTAGTCACATTGTAGTACACACACGTGATGAGCATTTTTGGTTTAATTGTCAAATTTTTAATGTAGCTCAGCTTTAATGTAACCTATATTGTAATATTAAATAATAAGTAATAATATTTTTATTTATTATCTTTGTTTTATTAACCACTAAAATGAGTTTAAATACATCTACCGGTTTCGAAAAATACCATTTTTTTCTTCAGGATGTCATAACTAACATATATTGTTTCTTTGACAGAATCTATTTTAAAAAAATCTATTTTTAAAAAAAAAAAAATTTTTTTAGTACCTAACTCAAATCATTACTTAATTCAAAACAAAGATAATAAATAAAAATATGAATCTTAACCACAAAGAAAACAGTGCTGATTTTAAAAGTATAATAAGTAATAATACAAAATATTTTTAAATCCCCGGCATTTTTGTGGTAAGTGTACCCTTCTATCACGCGTGGCCTTCGGTCCCCGCCAGTAAGATTTTGATTATATTTTTTTAACTAAATTGGCGAATATTTTTACAAAACAGTAAAAGACATTCTACTAAGAGGTGATATTTAATGCATATTTTTCACTCACTTTATATATCATAACAAAAATGCACCTGAAGACAGTAGTGTGGAAATATCCATCATTAAATGTAACAACCCGTACACATCCAGTATGTTACATTCTTCCAACGCTAATTGCCAGAAGGCTTACTCGCTTAACCATGTAGCCAGGTTTAGAGCGAATGCGTGCAGATGAAAAATTTCATCTAAAGCTCTTTCACAAACCAGAAGTTAGTGGCTGCTTTACACTTTAATTGAAACTGTGTTATGCCAAATTTAAACCATAATAACAGAGAATCATTAAACTACATCACTACATCACTACTTAACTAATTAACGAAATAACCGGTGACCGGAACATTGTTCGCCCACAATTATTCTCAGCCACGATAGTTCGCGGTCACAGATGTGCCCATTATTATGAAAGTGGTCTAAGTCAATAAATTGAAAAAAAAGAGTTTATCAATTATTTCGCGTCACATTGTTTTAAATTAATATAATATAATGCAAATTGTAACAGTTGTAAAAATTTGAAGCGTTATATGCAGTGTATTGTTACGACGTTCAACGGTACTCCGCTAGTGTTTATTTTGATAACAGAGTAAGTTATTTCAACCTTAAATTTTTTTATATCCTTATAAGTTACATGCAAAATTTATATGTTGAAATAAATTGTAAATCAAATAGATTAAATAAACTTTAAAAAATTGTGTTGTGTAATATAAAAATATTTTTTAATCAATTCAAACGCACACCTTTTAATACCTCGAAACGAAAGAAATATGACTTTCATTATGGTGGGCTCAGTTGTTATCCCATAATAATTCTTCACGTGGAAAATTATTCGCCAAATATTTAAATAAAACTTATTTTTGATAAATATATATGACTGTTTTAATTTATTAAAGCTTTTTGTTTTTTAACTGATTTGTCCAAAGTGGTTATTTGTTTCAACTTCTTATTTTTATAGAGGTTAGATTAGGTTAAATTGATTAATTTGAACGTTAGATGAAGAATAGGTGTCTTATTTCACGCACCTTACTGCCGTTCTACCTTTTTTTATAAATACATATCTACGGCGAATAATTGTTCGGTTACAATTGCAACCATCAATCCAAGGCAGAGATGATAAAACGTCACATTATATTCTTGCTCTGTTAGCCATCAGGTTTTGATTTTTGAAGCTTCATATTAAGATAGAAGTTCCATGTTTTTCAATATCTGGTTACGCCAAGTCTTTCGCTGGTATCTTATATTTCTCTAATATTTACGTGATTTATATTCTTTACTTCACTCTTTTGCATACAAACATTTTTGTCCCATTTGGTCACTAGTGTTGGTACTAGTACTTCACTATGTATCGCTAGTTTCACTCCAGACTACTAACTTCTATTAAGGATAACCCCAGAACTAAGTCAATAATCTCTGACAAATATGTTGTTTCTAGATTATTATACTTGTTTTTATAGTCAATATAGTTTTCATTACCTTATCAGTAATATATTTTTGTACATAAGTAGCCAGTTTTCTATTACAATTCCATTGTGATTCCACCTAATTATTTTTTTAATCGCACTTATAATATTAAAATATATTAAATACATACTAAATAATAATTCTACATAAAACCTGTTTAATTAAGATGAATTCACATGTATCCATTATAACGTGACTTCTTGGGTAAATAATTGTTATAAATAAACCTCTTTAGTTCCCAACAGGAAGTTGAATCAAAAACACATTGAAACAATTGAACATTTCAATGATTTTAATTCAATTTATTAAGGAAATAAACACTGAAAAAATATGTTGGACCTACATAAGATAATTACTGTGAAAATTATTTATACAATGAATACATTAAAAAAATTTGAACAAATGACAAAAAAATAATTAAATAAAAATGTATCTGTTGAAGCAAAATGTCTAGTTTAATCTTAATGGCGCTACATTCCAAGGATACTCAATCGCAATCTCTCCAACTTCTATTCCTGGCCATTCTTCTCCAATACTTGGACCTTTCTATATATAACAATCATCTTCTACTTCACTTCTTCCTTGATCTGACTCCGTCGCGTCCGCTGAATTATCCACATAGTCTTAATGTTCGGTGTTCTGCAGTCCGGCGTTCTTATTACATGGCCAGCCCATTACGGTCTTGGGACTTACAGAATCATACAATTGTTTTTTGCTTAATTAAATAATCGAGGTCGCGGTTCACTTTTATGTTTTATGTAACATCAGTTAACAGTAGATCCATAACCATTACATATAACTTTGCATTCAAATACCGAAATAACATTTATTATATTTTATTTTCATTTTGTCACGTTTCATAACCACAAGTGATCACTGATTTTATTCTTGTTTTATATACTGGCAGATTGCTTCAGCGACTCCCAGCAGCCGCTTACAGGCAATGAAGCATCTTATAAAAACAAACAAAATATAGTATAATCCGATGTTCTTTCAAATTATACAATTTTTTTTTAAAGTTGTTTTATAATTTCATGATTGTTTTAACAATTAAATTGTCAGTGATTTATGTATGCTTATAAGTATTCTATATTATATTATAAAAACGTTTGAAAAATAAAAATATCTCAGGAATCATTTACTATAATATAATAGTTTTCGAGATACTATTTATAAAATCAATATAAAATTATTTAATTAATATAGATTATAATATGTACTTCGTAAGTGTACCACTATTTAATCAATATAATATATCTAATTTAGTGTATTAATTATAAATATATACATATAAAATCAATTTTATCGAAAAATATTGTTTTTGCGCTACCGGGATACGAATGTATATATTTATAATTAATACATTAAATTAGTATTTAAAACTTCACAGACCTATGTTCTGAATAATTACAACTTCACAATAAGAATGTGTTCTCCTTAATAATAAATCTCATGTGATCAAGTACGTTTATATCGTAATAATTTGAAGCATCGCCTCAACAATGGCACGTGTTAAAATATCGGCCAAAGTTTGCTCAGTGAAACCATCTACACCAATTCCATACATAATTACTCGCGGAAACCTTCAATTAAATATTTAAATATAAATCTATTCAGACAATTATACTAGGAGGAGGAAGGTATTTCTAAAAATGTTGAGTATTTAAACTATCTAAGTTTTAATAATGATATTTTAATCTTCTCAGACGATCCAGATGACTTTAAAAATAAAATGCGTGGCCTGTCATAAGTCTGTGGCAGAGTGGGATTTTAAACTTAATATCTCGAAGGCTAAAGTAATGCTATTATATATATATATAAAATAGACAATAATATTCTAGAATTATAACTATAAATGCATTGAAGTGTATTCTTCCATTATAAGCAGATTTTTCCCTTTTTTATTTACTTTTTAAAATATAATTTTTTTATGAAATATATACTGTTGTCTGAATACAATTAATTTAAAATCCATAAATATATAAAAGTTTTACTCGTGTATATAAATATAAATACATAATATACCAATTTCATAATAGAAGAAAAATATCTCAGATCATTTTTCAGACTAAGCCCCGGTAAAGATGTTTTGCGGGACAGAGAACATTAAAGACTTCATATTTTTGTTTATTAAATTACGTACCTTCTTTGGAATCACCCAATACTCTGAGAAAATAAATAAAGAGCCCAGTCTCGATATTGTTCTACCACATGAATTCAGACTCAGGTAACGTGTAAAATTGACAACACCTATATCCCAGTGCTAGGCGGAAACTATTTTGAAGACGTTTTATTAAATATAAATATGGTAAAAGTTCTAAAACAGAATAATATGCAAATGCACTCCTGAAAGAGAATATTACTATACTTTATCGAGTAAGGTAGAAAAGAATGTAAAACTGAGGATAAGATTTACTTAGAAATTACAAAAATGAATCGTAATTTATTTATATGCAAAATTGACAATCCCAATTTTTTTATCAAAAACATGATCATTTTCTATCAAATGATTAGAAATTCTGAAAACCACTATTTTTCAAACATCTCAAATGCTCCATTACTCTTATATTGAAATTTCTACCCGTTTTACCAATATGAAATGCAGCATAATCCTTGCAACTAAGTTTATAGACACCAGAATTGTTATATTTATCATCTTTGTCTTTAGAATTTGAGTAAATTTCCCATATTATTATTTGTTTAAAATGCCGGTCTAATATTTCGTGGTCAGTGTTTAGATATTTGATTCAAAAAAATATTTAAGTATAAAATCCTACGCCAATAATCATTATTATCATTAATATATTCTTTTAATTTATTTTTTATAATAATGTCTATCAAACCTGTATTTTACCTATTATTAACTTCTATTTTTTTAATTTGTATTCAATTCAATATGTAAATTGGATATTGACATATGAATATTTATTTTAACCACAAAGTTAATTTTGCTAATTTCAAAAGTAAATTGATAAAATTGATTTATACAATATAAACGAGTGCATCAGACATGTGTTGTATAATATTGGTACAATGTTTATGTATGTAGACGTACATCATGCTATATATTTCAATTTGCATATAACAGCACAAAAATCAAATTTATTCTTAATTATAATTATATTATAATAATTAATAATATAATATATTAGCTAGTGAGACCCGGCTGTATGCATGGTAAAACTATTACAAACATTATATTAGGCGAGTGTTGATGACACCAAAAATAACGGAAATCAGATACTCAAAGATGGTCCGGTTAAAAGTCTTAACAATCGACGAAAAGATGTATGAATGTAGATGAAACGAGAGTTATGTGTTAGTATAGAAAAATATGGCGCTCTATTTTCTCTGCTTACTGTTGCACGGAAATGGAAGGGACAGTGTAAAACAAACATTTTATTGTGTATATAGTTGGTGACTCACAAAAATTATATTATGTTTTTAGTTTTAGTAAATTATCTTTACTGGTTTTATTTATAATAAATAAACTAAGGTGTTGAAAATACTGTTATCAACACTTTTTTTTCATGTAGTCGACAGAGTTTTTAACGTTAAAAAAATTACATTTTTTTTGATTTGTAGATCGAAAAAGTAAAAATGTCGAATGTAATGTTTGAATAAATCAGTCGGAAATTGTATTTCACCATGACACATGAAACCGATAAACTGATGAAGTCACAGGGCAAAGTTCGTATCACACTTTTTGTTTTGTTCAATGAAAATTTCAAATCGAATGTGACAACGGCAGAGATGACTGAATATTGTATCAAAGCAATATTTTACTGTGGAAAACAATAACGCCAAAGTTTTGGTCGCATCACGATATCATATTATCTATTATTTAAGACAAGGCCATGGACACAATATGTTATTTTAATTAGAATTGGTGCTTTCTATCTAACGTTTCTTGAATTTGGTTCGCGTATCATCGCTGTACATTTTCTTTTACATTCGCGTTTTCGTCTCGCAGTCCATGGTATACGCAGATCACGATGCCAAAACCATATCTCGAAAGTTTTGAGCATGTTATTTTTTTCCTTATCAGGGTTCATATTTAAACTCCATACATAACTACGTAGGGCATTAACCAGTCTGACTTTTATTTTTAACTGGGCGTGACTCCTGGTGAAGCGGAAGAGGTGTCGTCGGAAAGCGATCGGGCCAGACTGAGACAACTGTTTTTTGATGCGGTCTGCGTTCTCAATCTAAGTGTTGCTCGCGTCGTCCGTCCATTATTGTTCCATAAATCGCCTGCCATATTCCGGAAGTTTTGCCTGGGCAGTCAGGCAAAACTTACCAACAAATTCTCCCTTCATCTGGGCTGAGGACGCCAGGCAACTCAACTCGCCTCAGCTCCTGAGAGCTGCCATCCTCTTGATTCTCGCTCCTTCATCTCATCACGGTCCGCACGCCGAACAACAGACCGCGCGACCTGCTCTTCCCAGACATATCTCTCTTGGTATATATGCTCTCCGCTTAGTGGTCATTTAATTCGCCAACAAAGAGATCGTGGGTGCACAAACTCATCTGTTTCTATTTACTAAGGTGGTGCTCACACCTGGGAACGGCGTATTTCTCATGTGACAACATATAAAGAATAATCTAGATACTAAAAACTGCATTCATCAAATAATTAAATATAATATCTAATCGAATCTTGTCTTAACATACGACGCTCTAGGCGACTAGATATCAAATTAAGAAAAAAATTGTAATAATAAGAAATATAGAATTAATTTGTTCGTTCTTTACTCTAATAAATAAATGCTCGTTACAAATAAGCCAAAAACACCGCTAACTAATGACAACTAACATAGAACATAGAGTTATTAATGATCAAATATTTGAGAAGAAACTGTTTTTTTTTTGAGTAATCTTTATTTTCGCGGAGAGATATTAAGGAAAGTCACGAATGCTGGCAAAATTCCAATTCCACATCGCATTATTCGTTTCAATCTGTCAAAGTGAGTCCTTAAAACCTTCGAAATATTTCGTACGCGAGCTTTTGGATATTGACTGAATGATAAATAAGAAATACCTCGAACATTAATTATTTTCATGGGTTCGCGAGTAAGATAAGTAAAGCGATTAATAATGAATTTACCTCCCTATCATTTGAACTCACTGTCTGCAAACATTCGGCTTCCCGTGGAGGTATTAGTTCATCCGTGCGGCAAACGAGGGATGGTTTCTTATTTAAAATGTACCCTTTTAGCTTTGTGAGCGCTCGCACCACTGTGGACGTTCGTCCCTCTAACGGGTACTCCATAACCCACTCGAGTATTACCCGAGCTTGTGGAGTCTGAGTGTTGTAATAATTGATGAGGTCAGTAACAAAAGATTTCTGATGGTTAGACGGTGCGCGTTGAACCGGAAAGTGTTTGATTGGCGAGAGAGACTTTTGTTTGTCTGTACAGACGTAATTGCGTCAATAATTTGTTTTGTATCTATATCAATTGATGCCAAACAATCTGATTATTAAATCGTTATCTGAGTGAACGGTCTGCGCCTTAGAGTTTTCGTAAATGGTAGAAAACCTACAAATGCAAAAAATAATGGATATATAATTTACAATGTACTTTAATATAATGTTATTATTTATTAAGCATTAAATAGAGATGCGTACACGGAATACGTGTAATAAATATTCTTACTTTTTTTAAACTAGGCTAAACTCTTGGACTATGAAAATAAGACTAACTTGATGATCTCCCGGAATGATGCTCGAACCTCTGACCACTGGATCACTAGGCGAGTGAATTAACCGCTAGACCAGCCAGCACACCATTTAAAAATAACCACCATAATTAACTTGACTAGATGTTTGCTAAAATTTTCCTGGGTTAACCACATAATCAATAAACTAATTATAACAAGCAAACGAAAGAAAGCTGCATACTCCGGAGACGTTTTCACCAATGATCTCTATATATATATATATGATGTCTTACAACTCATTATACAGAGAAACATAAACGATTGCCAAAACATAGGTAGAAATAGATGTTTCAATGTCTATTTTTATACATCTTGCACATCATACTGTAACTTAGTCACTAACCTTCGATAGAAGACCCTTTTTGTAAGAAAATTTGAAAGGAAACTGATGCATTACTTCGGAGTGAAGTGTTAATTTCTGTTAAAATATAAATTAGGTGAATATGTGACCTTTCGTTCTGAATGTACATTTTTAAGTAAAAAAACGAACGACTTCATTTCTACGATCTGAAATTCCGATATTAAAATTTAACAACATAATATTATTATTAAGGAGAACACATTCTTATTGTGAAGTTGTAATTTTTCAGAACATGGGTCTGTGATGTTTTAAATACTAATTCAATGTATTAATTATAAATATATACATATAAAATCAATTTTGTCAAAAATGTTGTTTTTTGCGCTACCGGGATTCAAACCTGGATCTCTATTTCTATCCGGGGACTGGACCACCAATTGTGTTATAGCGCCAGTATTTTTCATGACTAATTTTCGAACTTATATGTTTCTCTTTTTCAAATTAATACATCTGTCGTTTCATCATTTGAAAGCTATCTGGATTTTTTTTACGGAATCTCAAATACCTTTGGGTGAACTGACTGCAGACGCCAGAATTATCAATTCATTTTTATTAAATTTTCACAATTGGTAGTGTACTTCCCCGGATTGGAAATAGAGATCCAGGTATGAATCTCGATAGCGCAAAAAACAATATTTTTCGATAAAATTGATTTTATATGTATATATTTATAATTAAAATCATTTAAATATACTTTTTCTTTTTATATTGTTCTGTGTCCAGTGTTGAATGTAAGCCTAACCATCACATCTTCCTAGAACGGGTAAAAAGCTAAATATACATATATAAAAGGTAGTAAGATAAACTAAATAAGAATACATTATTGTATTTTTTGAGACGTGTGAAAATTTTTAATATTCGGTTTAATTTTTTCATGTCCTGCCATTTTTCTTTCATCTGAATGACAACACTGTCAGGAATCATTTTTAGTCTATGCTTGAACCATCAAAGTAAACCTTTTTTTATTTTATTCACTTCCCTCACCATAGATTTTAATTATTTCCTCTCTCCATTCACCACATTTGCCACTGCATTATTTCGTCGGCCTCCAAACATTATTTAATATAATCATACTTTTAATTCTTCAGCAGATTTTTTTAACGCAGAACTGTTCGTAAATCTCGTTTAAAAAACTTTTAAAATGAGGTTTTAAAAATGTGTTAAATCTGTTAAAAAATCACAAATCTAAGATATGGCGGTAATTTCGTACAAAATTATTTTGAAAAAATCCTAATAAAATATCGTTAAAATGTGGCTGTGAAATGAATTAATAACCATTCCAAATATTGATAGCGGTAACTTTGTGATTAACGTTTAAATTAATTGAACAAAAAATTTCCTTACTTCAGGTAATTTTTAGTCTAAATGTTAATTAATAACAAATTATTAACTCTGAGTAAAATTATAGGTATCTTTGCATATAAAACGTAAATGTTTGCTAACTCATTTTGTAGGTTGAGGCATAATATATAATGGAGTATCCCAGAATTATTAGGTTTATATTAAAGTACATAAAGTAAGCATTAAAATGAACATATTACTTTCACGGAGATAGATAATTTAATAAATTTACGTTACTACTGTGTACACTGACCAAAATATTATATGCTAATTGAAAAATATTGAAATTTCAGAACATAGTTCTATGTAATTTTCAATAAAAATGAAATAAGTCAACTATAAAGGTATAAAATATCAGAAAACGCGTTATATCAAACAATTACATTTTCGACAAATTTTGAACATATATTCTGTAGTTCTTTATAATTGATACTATTTGGGACATATATTTATTTGTGAAAATACATATTTATTCTTGAACAAAAATAATGTACTGTGCCTTCCCCCCTTCCATCCCGTCCCGGCCTCGCCGCGCAACCAGTCGATTGACGACCTTAAACCAGTGGGGTTATACGTGAACCGAAAGAATTACAATATTATACTAATTTGAGACTTTGCGTCTATACAGTGTCGGAACTTGTCGTCGTCTATAAGAAACTTTGACGAAATAGCGAATAAAAATACAGTCCACATTTTGGAGATGTCTGCAGAATCTGGATTATGGTGAGTGCCTATTCCTTCCGTATCCCGAATTCTTCCGGCATCCATGCTTGTACGCAATAGATACACTATTATTCCATTTTTAAAAAATAAATTCTGAGAATTATTCTAGTTAATTGATTTAATTTGTATTAAGTGGCCAGTTAGGGCTGGCTCGCTATTCTCCAAAACAATACATCCAAATTTATTCACCACAAAACAGAAACAGTAGCAAAAACACGCCCGGTACAGACGCAAACAACATGTTCCAATAATCCGGGAACATCCGGGAAGGTGACTCCAGAGCGCCACTCCCCTCGCGACTGCCTTCCTGTCAAGAACTTTAGCAAACGCCACTTGGTGTAATCTTATTATTGCATATTTTCTAAACTGTTACTATGCTTAATAATAAACGGTGTCAACTGTAAATAGTTGTTCTTCTTAAACCTGCTCTGATCACACACAAAATAACACTTGAATGCTGGGTAAAGTATATGGGGACACAGGCGCTCACACTCATAGCCTTGTTATTCTTACAACATACGTATCGATTCATAACATTCAATCTTAACCGGTACTCTCACATATCTTCATAAACCCAACCCTTCCCCTCACACCATAGAAAATGCAAATTAAATAAGCTTTTTCGATTTTAATATTACCCCGGCGGCCTTGGCCTCAGAGCGACCCCGCCAAAAATGAGGAATTCCCGTAGACAAACTCCAAATTCGCTAATCTGTTCAAGATGTTTTGCAGGACACGGGCGATATCTGGATCAGTGTTTACCGCATAATAAAAACTATTATATTAATGTTAGTACTTACTTAATTCGCCGTTCCACAAATTAATTTACGAACTTTAATTCATTACGTTATGATACACAAGTACTATATTTTATTACATCACAATATATGTAAATGTATAATATATATAATACTGTATTATTGTGAGATGTCTAGAGTCGCTGGCACGTGAGTGATGTTGACAGCTTCTAACCGGCTGAAAGCGAGTTTCAGCAGATTGTAAGGGATGCTGCACAAACACAAAAACAATTTTCAAACATAGCTGTTTATAGAATACGATTATATCAGAGAAATCAAAGTTATTCATACATGCATTTCACTATATCAGTTGTTCTATTACAGTTCTTGTTATTAAATTTTGGATAAACTTTGATACAACTAATACATTTCGAATAATAGATGTATTACTTTTGTACCTTATTCATTGTATGCTCAATGCTGAGCGTCGTGGTCCCAAGAAATATCTGGAACTTGTAACAGGAACAGGAACAGTTGAATTCACGAGACTTATAATTTATTATGTCATGTATGTTTCGAGTATGTAAGAATCATTTCCTGCACGTTGTCTAAAGTCTTCCTGTGATCCTTTACTCCTGGAGAATAGACAGTCCATGGGATACATAGCATCTGTCTCCAACACCACACCTGAAAGGCATCCAACATATTTATTTCCATCATTTTTAAAGACCCTGTTTCTATTCCATGGAGATATATGGAGAATTCCAAAGATTTTTTTTATTTTTAGGTTGAATTGATTTCTTCAAATAATATTTTACTTTTACTTTTACTGTATATTTTATTTTTGTTACCAAATTTTTAGTTAAATGTCGAAATACGCTTTTTTATATACATATAATTAATTAACCTCAAATAAATAAATAAAATAAAATCTTTGAAATTTGAGTGTTTATTATTTTAAATTTCAAGTTTATTCAAGATACGTAACCTAATGCGCACTATCGCATCTGAAACGTGTCGGACAAAGCGTTTTTTACCCGAGGTTCGCAAACAAACCGGGGGTTTGAATGACCCTTGTGTAGATATAGATAAACTGTGGGAAACTGAATAATTATCAATTTTAATGCACAGTCATGTAGCGGGGACAAAAAACGACGCGCATGCGTCAATACGAAAATAATCTTCAAGCAAAAAATTCACGAAGCCCTTTAAACAAAATATTGATTATTATTTTCGAACTAGCGGTTCGTGATGGCGGAGGGGGTGAAGGGATAAGGTTACTCGTGCAAAATTTATTCGTGGGAGGAAGACGGTAAGATGTTCGGGACGGTGGGGTGAGGTGGTTACGTTTTCTTCAGGGTTCCAGAGTGCAATTGAGAAAAATTTGAAATCGATGGCTTTTAATATTTCAATTACTTTTTTATGTTAAGTTTAGGAAGAGTCTATGTAACTCACAGGCTTTACTATCTAATAGTACTGATGGGATTATGGGAAGGATCGTTGAATTATTCACGCCATTAAAAGATCTGGATTATATAATTGATAAAACACAAATTTTGACGTGCAGGTGTTTTGAAGCCTAATGCCATGTCATATCTTATCTTATGAACATAACTATATTTCCACGCTCATTATGTTCACGGTGAAATTAAAATTAGCTGCAAAATTACACAATTTATTGCCAGAATACAAATACAAACATTAAAAGTTTATTATTACTATTACCTATTGCTGTTGTCAGGCACTATGGCGGGTATTACTGGCTTGGGTATTGCTTTGGCAATTGATAAAATGGGCACCATGTTATGCCGTTTAATCCTTGTATGATTGTCTAGTGAAAAAAAATGGACAAACTAAGTGTAACATCGGGTGGGCATCCTTACTGCGATCCGTAAGCAAACTACTGACAAATTAACCAAATTATGTATTATTATTATTATTTGACCAAATATTGGCTGCCTTATTTATCTGACGTTGGCAACGTGTAAATGGAGTAGGCGTTTTATATGCTTAAAATATTAAGCGATCGAACTTTTTTATTTTTGAAGTTATGTAATTCTTTTAAAGATACTATACTCTTTTAAAACTGTACTCTAAAAGTAAAAATATTCTAGTCTCTGCATCAGATCTAATTTGAGTTGGTCGAAGTGAAATTTTTTTTTTAAATACATTATTGTATTATTCAACTAAATGCAGGGAATAATCTATACATTTAATTGTTTATCAAATTAATATCGAATATCTACATAAAATAAGTTAAAGCTTTAGATTAGTTTTCAATACATTTAAGAGTATTCTGCTGGCTTCGCTGAAATAACTTATCTTTAGTGTACTCTTTTCAAAACTAAAATAGAGTTATACTTTTAAAATTAGCAATATTAACTTTGTGGTTAAAATTCATATTTTTATTTATTATATTTGTTTTATTAACCACTTAATTGAGTTTAAATAGGATGTATTTAAACTCAATTAAGTGGTTAATAAAACAAAGATAATAAATAAAAATATAAAATAAAGTTTTTATAAAAATTATATGGGGAAGATAAAATAGAATAAAGTATGATACACGAACGAGTCTAAATAAAATTCCCCTAACTACGTAAGACGTTTTTCTAATTATTTTGAAGCGTGAAACTTATATTGTTGCGTGTCATAGGTGTAGGTAAATACAGAAAAATATTATCTTTATGTACCTTTTGATGAAGATTCATAATTAATGTCACAGACCAGTTAATGAATAAACATGAAATAAAGTGTGCATATAGGAGAGGGGTCGGGAACATTAGTTGGGCATTTTAAATACATTCTCGGTGGAAACATAAATCCAACAGTTGATGACACATCTATACAACAGTAAAAGTATTTACTCTTCGAAAATTAAATCTTAGTATAAACAAGACGTATTTCTTATATTAATGTATATTATATTGGCAGCCTTTAAATGTATGTACCAATCGACTGATATTTAAAAAAAAAAGTTGCGGGACATGAAATTTGCGTTAGTTCATGTCTACATATTTGGTGGTTTGTGTTTAACATTCTATATTCTGTGAATAAAACGTCAATGTCATAAAACTCTTAAGCGCTTCAATTCTACATTTCAATTATAAAATAAAACAATATATGTTTTTCTATTCCGAAAAAGATATCGAAAGGAGGGTGACTGCAGAGAACAAAGTGAACGGCGCTTTAAATGGAATTATAGCTAATGGGAACTTATCAACCGAGGAAAGACTACCGTACATAATGCAGTCGTGGTACCGATACTGATCTATGGAAGTGTGACCTGGAGCTGGCAGAAGAGGAATGAAAGTAGACTGAATGCAGTAGAAATAAGATTACTTGGGCATATATGTAACAGATCTATTTATGATAGATTAAGAAATTAATAAATAAGGAAATAATGTAAAGCTGATCTTAGTATAGTATGTATGTACAAGGATCACTTATGTGGTTCGGTAATATGGAACGAATGAATGAGGAGAGAATGGAAAGAAAGATTATGATGCAAGTGTTGATGACACCATAAATAGAGAACGTCCGTGGAATACTTGACATGACCAGGGTAACCAGATACTATAAGATAGTCCTGTTAGAATCATGTAGTAATCGGAGCTTACATGAGAAGATATCGGAGAAGTACGGTACCACGAAAAGCCTGCCAAAACTAAATTCGACAGATGCTTTCTTAAAGGAATACTGTCAACAAACAAAATACATCCTATAAAAAATATAACCTATTTACTATTAAGATGTCTAGAATATACATAAATATTACTAGTATAGAAAATATTATATATTATACATTAAAAAGGATTTTATTCGCACTGTCCGCACGAACTTTACGACGGTTAAACTACGTTGTGAATAAGACCTGTTACAAATTCAACAGGGTGTTAATATGTTTATCTCTTTCAATCTCCACCACCGCGCGCGCGTGACGTGGCATTTAAAAATGTTCCATTCAAAAAAAATCTACGTAAAAGAGTAAAGATGTATCGCGTCAAATTATATTATATTCAGCGGAGCGCGTAACCCCCGCCGAGCGATCGGGGTAGTTGCCTCACCCCCCTCCCCGCCAACCCCTCGGCATTAACCCCTGTAATTAATTCCATTTTCACAAAATTTGATTTGCACCCCCCGACGCCCCCTTGTTCCCTGGTCCCGGGAGCGGAGATGAAACGGCTACAATCAGATTTCGCTTTCAATAAAACGGTCTGATTCTTTTTGAGTATTGAAAAAAGTTTTAACACTTAGGTCCACCGGTATTTCACACCTCGCTGATCATTCATTTGAGACTTTAAAGACTTGCGGTCTAAGAAGTAAGCCCGAGCCTGGATTGCCGGCAAAATTGATTATGTGCCGTTGTATAATTTTATTTAATATATTACATAGGTATAATATTAAAATAACATCATTTTATGTATATAATTAATATTTTAAAGCAGTTTTATGACGTTATTTAAGTACTCCCTTTTTAAAACTGCAATTTATACCACATTAACACAAACTAAACTAAAAAATAATAATAACCAACGTGGAACGTCAAGAAAAATTGTTTGGTGTCTTAACATTTAAAAACGATGATTATGAATAGAAAAGAAAAACATTTCTAACAAGTTCAAAAACATTTTGTGATGAAAAAATAAAAACAAATTAACTAATATTACTAAATATGAATTAAATATATTAATTATAAAGATATACATATAAAATCCATTTATCGAAATATATTATTGTTGCGCCAACGGGATTCGAACCTGGATCTCTTTCCTAACCGGGGAACGTGCATTATCCAACTATGCTACAGCGACAATATTTTTAGCGACAATTTTCGAACCTATATGTTACCTTTTTGATATTAATACATTTAATCGTTCCATTATTTGAAAGAGTCATCCACCTTATTATTACAGAATCTCAAATACCTTTGAGTAAACTGACGTTCTGAATAATTACAACTTCACAATAAGAATGTGTTCTCCTAGAAATATTACTGTTTATCAAGTCCAATTTTAAAATTTCTGACAAAATTTATAATCTTTAATGTTAAAAACAAAGAGGGCACATATTGAACTGATTGACTCGTCACTCCAATATAATATATTAGTTTCCTTCCATATTTTCCTACTTGTGACACTCAAGTTTTAATGAATGTTTATTATTTTTTATTATTTTTTTATTTTTTATCAAGATGTGTTAAAAACCACCTGTTTTCCATACAAGGACCATAATGATAATTCTAGTGGGAATATGTTAAAGGACTGTTTTAATTTTCCTATAACTAGAATATTTTTAAAAGTTATATTTTAAACTATTATTTATTTTTAAGAGCACATTATTATTGTTAAGTTGCAGTTTTTTAAAACATAGTTATGTGATATTTTTAACACAAATTAATCGTATCAATTAGAAAGATACATAGATAAAATCAATTTACAGAAAAAGTATTTTTTGTTTCCACCGAGATTCGAACCAAGAACGGAGAGTGCGCTGACCATTACACCATGTCAACATAGTAAATTAACGATAAATTTTCGAAACTATATGTTTTGACATATTAACAACAAATTGATACATCTGTAATTCCATTTTTTGAAAGCAATTTACTTCACATTTACAGAGAATCTCAAATAGCTTTTAGTAAAACCCGATAGAAGATGCCAAAATGAATTAATTATTTATCGGTGATTCTGCCAGTTATTTTTTTTATTAAGTCGGTGATAACTGAAAAAAAACCGCTATCTCAAATTACACATTAGAATGCACTGAATTATGATATTCAGTTAATAATGTTTTATTATTTAAATGTTACATAGATGACTGAATGGGTACATGTAGTTTATACTCTTGAATGGCGACTAAAGGAAATATAAGTTATGTAACAATTATTCTGTGTACCATTACATCGGCTAGAAAGATTAGATGTATACGACAAATAACCCCAGAAAACTGTACAAAAGAGATTCTGAACAGCCATGAAAACCTACGAACATTTAAATGTAACAATTATACTATCAAATTGATTAACAAATACATTTAATAAACCAATCGGCTCCAATGGTGTATTGTTTCATACGTGTAAAGGTTCGTTAGGTAAAGGTACTGGAATTTGTCTGTTCAAAACAATATTTAATTTCGATGTTTATTATCGATACTAATCAAACAATTAATTACTTTTGAATTAAAGCATGCCATTTGTACATGCGCTATTCCATTGCATTAGTTTAATATTCAAATAGTGAGACTCTTGAAGGAATATAAGTTTTTGGAATCATTTTATTTCATATAAGTGACTGACTGGTCACATTTATGTACAACTAATTAAGTTTTTTCTTTTGCTATAATTTGAATAATATGTTATACAAAAGTTGAGCTATTTTTATATTTATGTACAAATATCATTTCATTGACTCATTTTTTTTAACAATTATTTTTTAAGGTGCTAATAAGTGATCAGATTATAAATTAAATAAATCTAACTTTATCCATTAGCTATTTTGACTTCTATCTATCATCTAAAACTTTTTAATGAGGTCCCAATGAATAAGTTTTATCAAATTCGGAGATACTGACAGTAGCCGCGCATCGGTGCCATCAATCAGTGCGTAGTATAAACAATCGATGATAGCCAAATGCTTTCTAATACGTACATATATTATTTTATCATGTATGTTTGATTCATAATAGAATTTTTATGTCAGTTGTATCTTATTTCTAAATATACTGGTTTAATAGAAATTTATATTCTTTTAAGTGAAACTTTTTTAGCCGCGATATAATAAATTCAAATGATCAAAGGTCACAGTCACACGGATTAGAAGCGGCAATGGATTATTTAAAATATCTGTTGAAATGTTCTACAGAAATAGTGTTTCCGGTTTAAAAATTCGCGTCGATTATCCTTGTAATATTATGAAATTTTTCAACCTGTGCCCGCATAATTTATTGCGCTCGCTGCGAGCGAGATTGCAGTTGCGAACGTAGTCATAATTTGTTATTTAATTAGTACATTTCGATTAAAATAATTTATTATTTTCATTTTTTTACTTTGTTTCATTAGCCACTTATTGAGTTTAAATACATCTACTGGTTTCGAAAAATACCATTTTCTACTTCAGGATGTCAATAATAAATAAAAACACATGTTGTTTCTTTACCAGAATCCATTTTTAAAAAACAATAATTATTTAAAAAATAAATTTAGTACCTAACTCCAATTGTTACTTAATACAAATTTACTCGAATAATTTTTAGGAAAAAATTTTAAAATATGACTAGTAGTTAAATTTAGTTAGTTGTTTATAAATTTTGATTAGTTTACACGTTTTATTTATCTCCAACGATTCCAATTTTTTAAATTTATGACTAACACCGTTTACATGCCGGTAAAACCAAAACCGGTAGATGTATTTAAACCCAATATAAGTGGTTAATGAAACATAGTTAAAAAAAAATAATGAATTTTAACCACAATGTTAATTTTGCTAACTTTAAAAGTAAAATAATATATATTTGCACGAATTTTCTCGAACCTGTTAATTGAAGGGAGAACTCACCATTATTACTATTTCTAATTCTATACATTTCGTATTAACATTTGCCCGCAATGCTCGTTTATATCTTTATTTTTTTTTTAATTCTAAAATTGAATACAGAGAGATTAAAGGCACATCGCTAGAGAAAATGAATAAATCATCTATAGTAAGACAATTTTTTTTTTGTTTAGATATTCTAATTTATATTTAAATATTATTTATAATGACTACTTAATGAATAATTTTAAAACACCAACCCGTTTCGGAAAATATCATTTCCTTCTTCAGGATATCAAAACAAACTTATTGATTTCTATTTAGGTATCACCTAACACACAAATTAATAAAATAATCTAAATTATTTATGAAACAATGCATAATATGCAGTTTTGCATCATAGTTTAGTTATATAAGTTTATAAATTTATATTCTATATTGAATAGATACGAGTATTGTTGTTTATCAATATTTTGTTAATTTGTTTGTTAATATTTTTTAGTGGCTAAGCATTGCGTACTCTTAGTAAACTACTCGAAAAAAAAATTAAGCAATTCAGATTCATTTGATTATTATTATTATTTGTTCATAAGCATGGTTCATAATCTGCTCAGATATCTATTTGGTATTTGTAGACCATTGTACGAAATATACAGACACAATCCAATCTGTATAAAAAAGGGTTGTCCGATCTCTATCTCCTGGATCGTCCCATCCCTTAATGATAATGTCCAACGACTATTAGGCTTTATATCCGATACCTTGACAAAACGACTAGATCTTTACAACTATATCTGTAATTAAATACAATATGTAATAATTTAAAGTCGATCAATAAAATATACGAAAATGTTGCCTTTTTTGATAGAAATTTTAAATATTTTTATTTGTTTCAAAGAAATTGTTTTTCTAATAAATATGTATAATATACAAATTAAATTAATCAGCTAGAATGATATACAGATGAAATATATTTATCAAAACTACAGCAATCGATTACGATTACGAGAAATTTAGACCATATATCTGTATATTTTTCTAATTGACACATTTATTATTCCATTTTTAAAGGCAATCAACTTTATATATTTTATTTTAATATATAATATAATTTGCTTGTATGACAAAGTTACTATTTGATATGTGCTGTAGAGTCATAGACACTGAAGGAGAGAATATAGATTGATGCCTTTGAGATGTGGTGCTGGAGACACATATTGCGCATACCATGGACGGCGAAATGCACAAAGATCTCCATTCTGCATGAATCGAAGATCAAGGATAGATTTGCAACTATTTTCCTGAAATTAATCCTTAAAATTTTTGGGCATCTTCCGAGAACGGAGACAGCTTGGAGAAGCTTGTTGTGGTGAGCCACGTCGAATGACGAAGAGGAAGAGGAAGGTCCCCCAAAAGTTAGAGCGAGCGAGTAGAAAAGGCAACCGGCACTTCTCTCGTGATAGCCCTAAGATCTGCAGGATGCCGAGAAAGTGGAAGTTTCATTATATTCTCAGTCGTGAGGGACCATAGTGAATGATGTGCAAATGAGTCTAATGAATCAAATATTTTTTTATTATTTACTTATTTTTGACATGCAGTAAGATCGTTTATCGTTGTAATGGCAATATACTCTTTTGCCATATAATATTTTGAACCCAAAAATTTACCAAATTATAACAACTATCTTGGTGTTTTTTAATCTTCATATAAGTGTACAAATTTTCAGTGTCTTTCAATGAAGGGCAAATGAGTTTCTCTAGTACTTACAAATTCGAATATTTCATTATTTTGAAATTAAAAAATAAGTTTATTTATGTTTTATTTTGAATGGATCTAATCCATTACCATCATTATAAACCCTACAATGGCTTTCAGCAAAATTCTTATCCATCGGTTCCTGGTAGTCGCTTGTCAATTAATTTTCCTCGTGTTGGTATAGTCCACTACTACATCATCATACAAGCGTAATTTGCAAAATAAAAGGTATTTGCTGGTTCCTGGTCTTCCGTGTGATATATTCTTAAGATCAGAATCTTCCTAACCCAGCATCATCCAGTACTTTTATTGATTAGACCATGCTGACCTCTTCATGCAGTGCGCAAAAGTCAACGTTATAACGTCTTTGCCAAGTTAATAATGATAAAAATATTATTTTAGATGCACCCGTGGTAATGAAATTCTACTAAATATATTTTTCCCCACCTATGCGTTCCACGTTCGTTATCCACAACCGTTCCGCGTGGCATGTTAAAATATTTTATTTGCCGTGACAAAAAAATAATATTTCAACGCATTGCGGAATTAAAAAATGTACGTAGTTTTATTTGAATTTGCTTTAAGAAAGTTTTGTTTGCAAACACGTAAAATATGGATATAGTATTTTATCATATTTATGACATGTAACAAGATATTAACGTCATCGTAAATGTAATGGCTAATGGCAAGATATTAAACCAGCTTAAGTGCCAAGAATTTATTAAAGCTTAAGCTGTGGTAAGGCTAACTCCTAAAAACATTTGTGCAGAATACCTACATATGTTGTTATAATTTATAATTTTAACCTTTTCTCATCGATTATGTAAACTGAGTTGACATTGCCTCTAATTATGTGAATAACTCTGTAAAAATACTAAATACAGGGTTAATATTTAAGGTATTCCTCGGTAATATATTTAGGTATTGGTTTAAATAATTACAATATATAAGTATATATCACACGCAACATTATAAAATGTTTTCTCTGAGAACCTGACGTGAATTTGTCAATACGTGTTGTGGCAGAGCGTGCGTTGAACGAGGTAGACGTGTCTTATGAGTCTGTATGCTGTCGTTAGTGATTATCTATATTTTTTCTCATTTTAGCACTTTTACACTATAATTGATATATATTCACGTATATATATATATATATTAACTATTATATAATAAATATAAGTAATAAATATATTCATATTTATCAGACTTAAAAATCCAAAAAGTCTACATGTAAATTGAGTTTCTATTTTAGCACCGTAAGTAAAAGGTTAAAATAAATTTATTCCCTTAGTTATCAAATTTTATGAATTTAACATAGTGATCAAATTTAAAAAATCTTATTAATATCATTTCTGTTATTCCTTTCGTCACTGAATCAGATCCAAAAGAATCAGATAGATTTCATCTCGATGTGTAAATGTATTTTGTAAGTCTTTAAACAGTGCCGTCATTTTGAAGCAAAATGGTGGATCAGGCTCATTAACGAATTTAGCCGATATACCTACCGGATTAATTGATCAGTATCATTAAAATCAGATAAGAACTACACCAATTATCGTATCTACAAAATTTGTTGTTTGTATATGTTACGTACTTGTCTTCTAAGTACGTCTTCAGTGTACACCTCGTAATGTGAAGGTCCAAGAAATAGAATTTGTAACAATTATACATTTATTACAATACAATACAATTTAATACAAGGTATATCACTAGTATAGGTCAAACGAATAAGCCGATGAACACGCAGAGAAAGAGACCGCGCCTTGCCATGTTCCGCTCTTTATGGCCTCGCACACATGCACGCCGGCGGTGCGGCACTCACACACACAACCATACAATCCCAAGGACATCACACTCTCTCCCTTCTTAATTGTAACCCCATTTCATGCCTCACTCAGCTACTCTAGGTATTTTCCGTGGACGATGGCTGGGATGATCACGATGCCAGGAGCCCGAGGTAGGTCTGTTCCCTGCGAAGTACCCTGTCCAGCATCTGAAACAGAAAACTTATGTTAAGTCTTCCATCGACTCTCGGGCTGGTCTGGCCCGTCAGGAGTTAGCCTGCAGCTTCAGCCTGCGACCGAACCCACTTCTTATTCATCAAAACCATGTTACCTTCTTGCATTTGATTTGGTTCAGATGACGCTTCCAAATCTGGTATGTGCCATTAATTCGTACCAAGTACCGCGCGGAACAAACTTTATTATTTTTTCAGACAAAACGGTTAGAAAAATGTATTTCTTTCAAGATTATGTTTCCTTCTCATAATTAGCTAATAGAAACTATTCGAACTTCGCCTTAAAGACCCCCCAATCGTCGATCTCATGGAAAAAACATGGCATTTTCTTTTCCATTGAACCACTGACAGTACCCACAGGTGAAAGACTAAACAAATACTTAACTTAGCTCCTGCCGTCAGGATCCTTTCAGCCTGCGTTTGCTGTAACTGGTCCTCTCAGCCTCGGCTCCTAAAAGTCCTCCCCGCGCCTTCCCTGGTCGTCTGCTCCAAGAAGAACAATCCCGATCTTCTTTGCAATGGTTCCTTATTCACTTGATGCTGGTTATCAAGAAAATCTTAAACTGACTGCACCAATTATCCAATTACCGACTGCGTCAATGTTACGTAAGTTGTCTTCTAAGTACATCTTCAGTGTACACCTCGTAATGTAAAGGTCCAAGAAATAGACTTTGTAACAATTATACATTTATTACAATATGATATAATTTAGTACAAAGTATATCACTAGCCATCATCAAGCCACATCGATTAAGCCGATGAACACGCAGAGAAAGAGACCGCGCCCTGCCACGCGCCGCCCTTTATAGCCTTGCACACACGCACGCCGGCAATGCGGCACTCACACACACTCACACACCCAACAATACAAACCCAAGGACATCACAATATATAAAAAGTTTATGTATACATAATTCATATAGATGTTTAAGGTTTCCGCGAGGACTAGTGTATGGAAGTGGTATCTTTTTTAAGTTAGATCGCGTTTTTTGTAGATGGTTTCCTTGAAGGAACCTAGGCTGACACTTCGGAACACGTGGCATTGTCAACGTGTTGCATCAAAAAATTACAAGCCGTACTTGTTTGCAGGAGGTCATAATCTCCCACAGTTGAGTTATGTATATATCATATGTATCAGTACAACTGTATACAACAGGTGGTAATTTCGAGGTCAACTAGTTGTGATTAAAAAATTGCATTAAATTTCCCGAAAGTATTTCACGTACCTTAATAGATATCTTACAAATTCGACTCGTGTAAGCATAATGGACAGTACAGAGTTCAGCGCGAAGCGATTTATGATATGTGATGTGTGTTTTGCGCATTCAGTACACACGACTGAATCTCAGAGATCAAAGTTTCATTGGGTTATTATCAGCAAATTGTAGTATTTATAATGTATTTAAATCAACATGAAAACGTTCAGTTTGCCAAGTACGCGTATTCTAAATATTTTGCGTTTCATAATATCGTGTTTTCATTTTAAAATGTAAGTAATAACGAATATTTTAATTTAATAAATATCATGCGCGATTAAATATTTTTCTTTCTAGAATGAAATTTTTTCTTCAGTTTCTTGTATTTGGAAGAAAACGAACCGCTTTTAATTACTTGAAATTGGTTAACTAACTAGTACTTGTAATACAACACTAGTTACCACTATCTGTTACTCGCTCCCTACTACCCGTATGAAGAGATGAAGGGTAGGAACAGAGCCATCGATATGGATAATTCAATAGTATCCGTAATGCATATTCGTTTCCATGGACTAATTTCAGTTATGTAAGATTAAAGTGTCGTTTCAAAAAAAAGTCTGAACCAAAGTTATACATCTGAAATATTTTAAGGAATTAATATATCGACTTCTCCTACGTAAAGTATGTATTGCAAGAAAAAAATACAAATACGTGCAAAATACTAGAATGATTAAAAATGTTTTTTTTTTCTTGCAATACTTTACGTAGCGTGAGTCGATATCTAAGAAATCAGATTTTCAAAGTGATAATACGTTTTATTATTTTTTAAATTTATACGGCGCAATAAGAATATCGGTTGAAGTATTTTGGAGATTAATTTTGTCACATAAACCGCCACATCGTGTAAGATTTTTAGGAACCTGTCTGTTCGTGTGCGAACTGCTCCAAGAGCTCTCAGGCCTCGGCATATGAGACAGAATGAAAACTGAAGTGGTTACTAAAATAAACGGGGCGTAATTTTATTAATCAAGACCACAGTATTCGCAATACGTGTAACGAAATCGTTTGAACCACGTCAATTGCCCTAAGAGTTTAATGAAATTGTCTACTTTAATTATTTTTCTTAACTTGATTTATTTTTTATCAGCATTTTATTCTATAATTATTTTAAGTTAACTGTGACTCTATATCTAAATGTTTAAAAAATATTGAGAAGCACAGCCAGTTCAGATGCTTAAAAGACAGTGTGTGTCCATAGCATCCGATCGACGTGATTTTTAGTCAAATACTATCCACTAGGTTAGGGGTCGGAAAACTTTATAGTGAGAAAACCCAAATATTAGGTAATTTATTTATCGATTATGCTGTTTGAGCTATTTTGGTATCCGATAATCATGCTCTTCTGATGGCGCTACGGGTGGAGGTGAAACTGGAGTTGAAGAGTCGCAAATGCCTATGGAAAGAGCCGCATACGGCTCGCGGCCGCGGTCTGCCGACCTCTGCACTAGGTGATACACAATTAGCCTGATTGTGTGTGTGTGTGTGTGTGTATTTGGACAAACACTCGTCATTAATTAATTAATTATCTTAACATACGAACTTATATTATTTTAACTGTTTGAAATTGAACTTGTATTATCTTCTATCTTTTATATTTTTAATGTTGATTTAATACCAACCATAAATTATAAAAACATTACTTTTTGACACAATTTAAACGTACACATACGAACAAATATTATGTTTTATCCTATATATACTTTTCATGTTTAAACGGCATTATTTTCTTTCTTCATTATTTGTATTATTTATATATATCTTTTATGATTAAAATGTCTATATATTTGATGATTAATGAAAATAGATGATGAAATAATTTTTCTCATTTATAAAATAAGATAATGCTACTACAGAATGAAACTTCGTTTACGTTTTAAGAATCTTTATAAATCTAATTTGACCCCTTTTAGTATCCTACCCGTAAGCTTAGCAGCCAAGATATTATAATACGCTTAAATTGCAATAACCTTCCAATATCAGTATACATATTTTTTTAAAACTTGTCGCAGCTGTTGGGTAATCTTGACAAAAAAACTTATTACAGAAAATATAAACCCAGATCAGAAACATGTAATTTTATCGTTTAAAAAAATCATTTCAATGTTCATCTTGAACCCTTGTACCTTGGTCAGCCGGCCGACGTCTTATCACTACTCCCCGGGTTCTGCTAGTAAATGTATGCCAGTGGCTTAAAGTAAACAGCAGTTTATTAAAGCATTGACGACAAAGATAAGCAGCTGTGTGTTTACCTTAGCTGTAAAGCCAACAGAAGATCAATCACTTGTCAAAACATAAAAGTAGTGCTGAGATAATATTTTTTGTTTATTGTTTTTGTCAATATAATACTATCACAGTCTGTGAGATTTCAGCTACCGCAAGTATTACACCTGGACTCGAAGTAGGGCTTCCAAAATCGACAATTCATTATCTGAGTAATTCCGAAATAGGCTTATCTATAAAAAGATTCTCAGATCTTCGCGACCATTCAGAATCTTCTATGTAGACTTTTTTAAGATATTCAGCGGTGTGTATCCGATCTTACTGGCCAATGTTTCAGATTTTACTGTTGGGTCCGTCACCGTGATTTTGTAAAAAATTCCTTACTACGTACAAATGCTACTAGATACTACTATGTACAAATGCATTAACGCAGTTCGCTTCGACACTTTTACTATCTTATTACTATAAGTGTTTAATATCATTACATGAATTGGACGAATCAAAAACACATGAAATATTTTACTGTTATTATTTTTTTTAAAAATTAGTTAGACGCGGACACGTTATGTACAGTGCCTTGCCACCTCATACTAAAATAAGTTCTTAAGAGTAGGTAACACAAATAAATTTAATACTAATTTAATGTATTAATTATAAATATATACATATAAAATCAATTGTGTCAAAAAAAAATGTTTTGCGCTACCGGGATTCGAACCTGGATCTCTATTTTCAATCCGGGGAAGTACACTACCAATTGTGTTATAACGCCAGTATTTTTCATGACAAATTTTCGAACCTATATGTTACACTTTTTTAAATGAATACATCTATCGTTCCATTATTTGAAAGCCATCTACATTGTTTTAACGGAATCTCAAATACCTTTGAGTAAACCGACTGCAGACGCCAGAATTATCAATTCATTTTTATTAAATTTTGGACATATTGATACAACTTATATTATTAAGGAGAACACAAATGAATTAATTTGAAAAAGTGTTCGAAAATTTGTCATGAAAAATACTGGCGCTATAACACAATTAGTAGTATACTTCCCCGTTTTGGAAATAGAGATCCAGGTTCGAATCCCGGTAGCGTAAAAACAATTTTTTTTGACACAGTTGATTTTATATGTATATATTTATAATTAATACATTAAATTAGTATTTAAAATATCACAGACCTATGTTCTGAATAATTACAACTTCACAATAAGAATGTGTTTTCCTTCATAAATAAATGATTATACACTAGAAAAGGTGCAAGATTTATGTGTCGGTATATCGTGCTTATACAAGTTGAGGTTTCTTGGAATGGAAAGGTGCAAGATTTATGAGTCGGCATATCGTGCATATACAAGTAGAGGTTTCTTAGAATGAAAAGGTGGAAGATTTATGAGTCAGCATATCGTGCTTATATAATTTGAGGTTTCTTGGATTGGAAAGGTGCTAGATTTATGAAAGTTTGCTGACAATTTATGAAAGCATTATATGATCGTGTTCATATTCGTGTATTTTTACTAAATTGATTCTGGATGGAGTGTTATAGGTATATAATTTCAATGATTTTGTTTTCGATAATCTGTAACTGTTTGTACTATGTGTTGTGTATGATGTTTAGAATTTTAATTATTTTTTACTTTTGCTTTTATACAATAGTTTTTAATATTATTTAGTTTGTAGTAAAAAAACACATAAAAAATATACGTGTAATAATTTTCGCCAAAAGTGAAAGAGTGAAAGAAAATTCATTTTAGGATGAATGACCATCATAGTTTCAGTACCGAAATATAAATATATAGATAAAATAGATTGCATCATGATACTGAATTAGCTGTTGGAGTTATTATAAATCGAATCGGTCGCGTTATTTGCTCCTTATCAAATATTTGTTTCGAAGAGCCCGTTCTATTATTGCAAACCCTGGCTAAGTCGATCAATGCACGTCAATATTTTTGTATTAGTCATCGGATGATACCAAGTATTATTATATTGTCTGGTGAATTCAATTATTATCATTGACTGGAGAACTAAGAATACAATATTTCATTTACTTTGAAGATACGCTCGTCCTCACGACAGACTATTGTGTTGTAAATAGGTAGATAATTTGGGTAATCTAGATTAACCTCTTGGACAGCTGGAGAAGAGTCGGATCCTCAAAATATCATCCAGGTCCCGCATGATCTTCGCTGCAATCTCTACTCCTGGGGATAATTTTCCTTTGTTAGACGAGATCAAAGACTGATCTGTGCGTATATTTCTGCCCTTTATTCTGTTCCAGTCATTTCCAGGAGTACTGGAACTAGCTCTTAAATGATTTATTTATTCATTTTGAAATACGTATTATCATCGTAGAATAAGTTAATTTAATAGACATCCTAATAAAAATTGTCACGAAAACAGCGTTAGAAATAGCGCGTTAAATGACTCATGTCAAGTATCAAACCCGTAACCTTTGACGTGGTAAACGAACTCTCTATCATATTACCCTAATAGACCATGGTGTTAAATTTTCTTACCTGTTAAGTGCTGATTTTTGTATTACGATTTAATATACTGATTATATTTTTTTATGTACTTTACAATATATAAATTATTAACTTAATACGTAATTAATATATTTAAAAAATTTTTGACCCTGTAGAAATTCACAAATGCTAAGATTAATAAAGTACTTAAAATATTTCTAAAATGCTATTTTCACATTTCACTACCAATTGGCAGCGACATGGTTTTTAGTTTTCCCGCCTCACTAGGGACACGCGGGTACAGTGCTCCATCACAGAGATGTATAATTTTTTATATTTAAGTAAACTTATGAATATTTATTCCTCTTTTGAACCAGAAAAACATAAATAATGGAGATGTGGTAATTTAATAACTGAGACAATACGTTTTAAAAAAAAAGGTTTTGTATGAAAGATACAAAATATTCCGGAAAATATATTTTATTCATCTGCCTAATAATACTTACCTATTAGAATTTATAATTAGATAAAAAAAATTAAGAAAAAATCAATATTTACTCGTATTTTCGCATTACTCGTATAAAATAAATGAATGAATATGATTAAAACTTATATTCTAGTTATACATTTTTTATTATATTTTGAACGAGATTAAATAATTTAGAATGCTTAGTCTTGATACTTCTTTAGGTTAAATTAATTAAAACGCGTTACACATCTCAGACACAAATATTATACCACCCCTGTATAGATTTTTTTTTCTAGATATTTTTTTATCTAAAAACCCACAACAACGTTCTTATATATTACAATAGTATTGGCGAAACTCATAAGATCTATTTCAAACGCGCTGTTAATTTCATTCTATTTTTAAGCTTCTATGGGATCCTCTGATAAAACATTATGTTTAAATGTATATTTCAAATAAATCACACCCATAAAAATAGTAATTTGTGCTACCATATTCATTACCTCAATTAGAGTACTCCGGGTTTCGCGTCAGCGAAGTAAATCATTAACGTGAAGAAATACAAAATTCGATAGCTCAGAATCTCCCTCGCTAGCGCAAATCCAGAAATAAGACTTCTAATCTATGATGTTTGATAATAGTATCCGATTTTCAAATGATTACAATGGAAGATGACTGCTGTCTAATTATTTTGAAAGGAATTTGTAAATTAATCATATTTCACAACTCAGGGCTGTCCAATTATTATGCGAATGTACTTTTTGGTAATTTAGCCGTTACCGGTAGTACTGCTAAAGTTACAAATAATATATTCGGTATTATCGATAACACAAAAATCAATTTCCTATAAGATCAAAAATTACAGCTCTCACTTGACTTTCCGCTCTAGATATTTTATCGATCAAGTACGCAAGACAGTATTGTGTTAGGTATGCATTTCATTAGCGAATTGTCGATATAAATATCGAACCTGCAGCCAAAAATACAAAAAAGGTTCCGCACTAGTTAGACGAACTATTTTAAATAAACAAGTTTTACCAACTTTATCTTCACAAAACTACTTTCATATCACTTTTCTGGTGCCTGGAATATGTGTTGCATTTTCTAAATTATCGATATTTTTTTATATAGAATTAAAGTTAAATGTATAAGATAAATTATTGCCGTAATTGAGTAAATATAATAAAAATATTTTTCTCACTCTGATAGATTCAAGTTACCATATACAACAGATATATAATATATAAAACTCTTTTAAATTGTACCTAACTATTTTGGTACGTCGAAGATGAGAAAAATATTTCGGTAACACCGGTAATGATCCCTGGTTTTAACTATATCTATATATCTGGCTACAATATACATTGTGAGATTTTCGTATAGAACATGCTTCCCATGACTGATTTCGAGTGTTTATATATTTAAAAGTATAATAAATGATGGATCGGTTGTATGAATGTATACGGAAAAAATAGCGCACAACACAACGCCCTGTGAGTTTGAAAGGTATGCAACTTTATAAATTCGAAGATTATCCCCTCAATCCATCTTTGTACACTGTTTAGCATCGCCGACAGCTCTTGTAATGGATTTTCCATGGCAGAAATAAATAGGTGTGCAGGTGGGGAGAGCCACCTTGGCTTCTTCGGAGCTACCTGATGATAGTAAAAAAGTTTCTTCAGCACCATAACAGCGCGCGATATAACGGCTTTGCGTGTTCTTTCAGGTCGTGAGTACACTCTGCTCCGGAGAAAAATGGAAAAATATTCAAAATATTTCATCATTTATTTGCTTTCAACACCACTCGATTAGACTTCGTTGACCTTGAAACCCAGCTACATATGTAGTGTGTGGTAGTTTTGTTCATTCTCCTCAATTGTCAATATGTAACATATTTTCCTTCTATCTGTAAATACGAGTATTTATACATAATAATGAACGCTTTGATGCATATCCTTTAATAACCTATAGATGACACATACTAATCGAGTGCTCTGCCATTTTAGTTACTCTTTCCAGTTGATTATCATGCCAAGTTATCATATGATAAGTGTTAGGAGAACATATTCTTAAACGAACGATTAAATGTATTAATATCAAAAAGGTAACATATAGGTTCAAAAATTGTCACTAAAAATATTGTCGCTATAGCATAGTTGGATAATGCACCTTCCCCGGTTAGGAAAGAGATCCAGGTTCGAATTCCGGTGTCGCAACAACAATATTTTTAGATAAAATTGATTTCATATGTATATCTTTCTAATTAATATATTTAATTCATATTTAAAAAATGATAAGTGATTTAAAAATATATAAATTCTACGCTGGGTGAAGTAATCGATACATGTATCATGTAAAGTTTTTCTTATAAACAAACGTTGCTTAACACGTCAAGACAAGAGGGTTTCTCTCTTTGTTCTCATTCTCTACTCTTAATGTGACCCTACCATAATAAGTAAATTCCACAGTGAGTACAATATAAAATATTGTACAATTATGTTGCTCTAATCGAAACTTTTTATAGATTTTACAATATTAAAATAATTATCTACTCCAGTACAGGAGCAAATACAGTTTTCTAATTTTTAAATTTGTGACAATAAAAATGGACTTGTTTGTTTTCTATTTCAAAAAAAGTCAAATGTCCACCTAATTCATATATTTCAAAATTGAACCATCGTTCCAATGTTAAATATCAGTTTTCTTTCAAATTTACTTACGTGACACACATAAGGATATTGGGATATTGTATATAAGATAATGGTGTTGCTCTAACGAAGTCGTATCAACATTAACATTGAAACTTTGTGATTATTGTTTCGGGCAACCACCAAGTATTTGATTTTAAACACTTGTCGATTTTCAGATTGGTTTTCAAGTTTAATCACCTTATACTAGGTCGCAAGCTGCTTGTAAGGCCATTTTGCTATCTAGTCATCCAACATTTTTAGCATTGTTTAAACATCATAATAAACATTCCAGAACTTTCTGTGTATCGTAGAAATTTTATCCCGTACTAACTTATCCAGTTTTCGTTTGTTAACGGCAGAAAATATTTTTAAAACCGCAACATTTTATAAGCACATATATTTTAGGTACTAAAGTATTCAAAAATTGTAACAATGTTTCTGGGCTGAAATATTTGTGAAATTTTTATTTATTACAATACACGATAAAAAAAAGTTGTGTACTGATTGACGATTAAATATAACAGAACAAAATTGACCATTTGTACCATTATGGAATTTATATTCAAAAATATAATATTCTGCCGGACATTTCAGAAATGAAACTAATGGCAGTCGTCAACTGAAAGTAGATATGTTAGGGCAATGTTTGTCAACCCTTATTTAACCTTTTAAAATTCTTAAATTAACATATCTTGCGTATCTCACCAGATGCAACGCTTTGTAAATATCATAATGAATATTTTTGTAATAAGTATGCAAAGTAATTCAGAATAAAAACAGACAAAATATAAGAAATTTTGGAAGTGAAATAATCTAAAAAATATCTCATGAAGTTAATAAATTAAATAACCACGCATCACTAGAAAAATCATTGTGTTTAAATATCTGTTAAAATTTGTCACTTCTAATGAGTTAATAATCAATCCTCAATTTTGAAAACTTGACAATATGTAGATATATTTTGCCATTGAAGTAATATTTTTGTAGTATTAAGCCATACAAGTAATGGTGTTATTACGAATAATACTCATTATCACTATATTTTATAAGTAAAAAAATCGTTGTTTAAAAATTCAGCTAAACAAGTATTCACACTAGAATTTTAGTGTATGTAACAAAATCTTGCGGCACACATCCAAATCGATTGTGACACACTAGTGTGCCGCGGTACATAGGTTGGCAATCACTGCAATAGGAAGTATAAATTCCATTAGCAAAATTGTTCAATTGACGCAAAAAACTATTAATAATTGTGGTTATGACAATTTTTGTACACTATTAGAATTTTTTTATTAGTTTCGAAATATTTTCGTTCAATATTTTAAATCGTTAAAGCATTTTCATAATATAACAATAATTTTAAAAATAAAGCAAATTAGTTGGGCCTACAACCCAGCTCATATGGAATAAAGTAAAATAAAAATATATTGTGGCTACTCAGATACTATAACCATTCGAAGAATATTTGCGTCTAATTTATGTTAAATTAATTATAAATAAGTTATTAAATCAGCAATATTTATTTTATTTTAACTACTTTAAAATCATCCTTCTGACGAAATACAATGACATTTGATGTACGACGAGTATGAAGTGAGGCGTAAGACAGCAAATTTCTGAAACACAGTGTGTGATGAGAGTTGTTTCCAATGAACCTCATGGGAACAAAATCCCTGTCACCAATTTCTTAACAATTTGATTCGTGGACATATAAGGTTAAAATTCTGGGTTCTGGTGTGATAATATTGAACAAATATATAAGCTTGATAATTTTTGAAACCGAAAAAATTGACTAAGAGATGTAAGATATAAACAAAATAAAACAAAAAATAGTAACCTTATTAAAAATGCATAATACACAAATAAATTAAATTAATCAATTTTTTTTTTCACCGAATGAGCATTGTCGACTTTGATTTAAGAATTTTTGAAATTCTAATTCTCGTTTTTATTTTTGCAATAATTTTAGCTTCATCCACTGTACAGATATTACTCTTCGGGGGTAGCCGAGCTGCCTAAAAGTTTTCGCATAATTCACGCGGATTTACTCGCGTCAGGGGCAACGCTACCCTTACTCCACCCCAAACTCAACCCCGAGCGGGCACATCCACGTGTATACCAACTTTATAATATGTTCTCCAACTGTTATCGCATTTTGGTCTCGACATCAATTTCTGGTGCAAACTACCTTAATCGAGTATTTTCATTCACGAGCTATTATTGCAGATGAAACATGCAATATGACTCTCAAAAAACATTTTATTATCCAATAAAAATATTACCTCAAAAATGTTGTCATTTTATTCGCCTTACTGTGGATACCATCCTTTGGGCCATACGTTATTTAAAAAATATTTTTATCAATTTGTTTTGTATTTTATTATTTAAAGATGCCGATGAGTGGAAAAAATATTAAAAGAACCAAACTAGATCCTGCTTCTATTATTAGTGCAGCAAATCGTGATTTTCAGGATAATGGCTAGTTATGAAATGTAAACAGAAACGTAGAGAATTTACACCTGGTATGATTTATAATGGTGATGAAACTGGTGTTTCTACCGTGCATAATCTACCTAATATTAATATATAATGGCCATAAAAGGGTCTAAATAAGTAAAAAGCATGGAGTCTAGAGAAAGAGAAATTAATATAATATCACACACCAAAAAAAATCTATTCGAATAGGTCGAAAGCCTGCTAGATGTCGCATTATATTAAAAACACAAAAAAAAAAAAAAAGTGAAACAGTCACAAAAATAAAAACCCGCAGCATAGAAATAATTAAAAAATACAGCCAAAAAAATGTCAATCGTGTTTTATTAAAAGATATTGGTTGACCAGCTCTTCAGATGAAACAATATCACTGGCATCGAATAATTCCTTGGAAAATGTCAATTTTGGCAACGAACAAGAAGAAGACTCACAATAGATGACCAAGTATCAGTAAATGATTGTGTTTTGGTGAGAATTATAAGTAAAAATAAAGAAAATTATTATGTAGTAGAAAGAAGCATAACTTCTACTTTACTTTTACTACTATAAGTAAATTTTTGAAGAAATCCAGTTTTATCTTTAAAAACAAATTTATCTGTAGTTCTGTAAATATATCAGAGCTTCACATGAAAAATATTTCTTTTAAACGGCCCTAAAAAAAATTTACTGGGTCAGTTAGGCAAAGTCAGTTTTTATTGTTTAATGTTTATTTTGGCCATTATAATGTAGAATAGAATGTGCATGTGTGAATGAAATTTGCCAAGTGCACATTACGTATTTTAAATATTAAATATGTTCCCTTTTGCTTATTTTAGTTAGTACCTTTTTTAGTTTATTATTATTTTGATATTAATTCATATTTATGGGAAAAAAAATTATTTTTAAAATAATTATATTTTATTTCACCTTTGAATAGAATATGTGCTTTTCTTTCACGAGCGTTTTAGTTTTACATTAAAAACATAAATAGTTTTATTGAACAATTAATTTGTATGACTAAGGTACATTTCCGTGTGGCCCAAGGTGCGGACCGTCTCGTACCTCGGGCCATAAAAAGACTTTTCGTAAAATTTCATTCCTCTGTTTATTGTCAATGATAAACATATTATCATTTCAAACAATTTGAGCACACATAATTGATTTAATTGATAGTGAAAAACAAATAAACAGAATTTTACGAGGCTTTAAAAAAAATGGCCCAAGGTACGAACCCTTCCTACCTTATGGTATCGGATTAGAAAATATTGAACACATGGAATGTGGTTATCTATCTATGTGGGTTGGATATGTAAATCTCAGTTGATTCGTTAAAAGAATTAAACATTTAACGAGCAATATTTTTTATTAGAATGTATACGCACCTGTATACATTTAAATAAACGTATTACGTGCGTGTAATATTGATGTTTTGTGAAAATATTAAAAATATTTGTTGGAAATTTTGATGAATTGTTTTTTTTCCTAAGAAATTAATCTAAAGTTCTATCGAAATATAACCTGTAAAGATATCTATAGAGCAATTGTTAAAATAAATATACTGATTATCTTATAGTACGCGATTAAATGACGGAAAAACCTCCGATCATGCGGTATGATACCCGATGGCACTCGTTATAACATTAGTTTTACTAGTCTTCAATTTATTACCTCCAATTCAAAAACGTTATTTTTCCTTTATGCAAAAAGTCCACAGAATCAGATCACATGATTTAACAGAGTTACTACCGTAAAGATTTCCTGTAATATTGGCTGTAAAATGTCAATTTCCCTCCCGTTGCAAGTAGATGACACACAGGCTGAAACAGATGGATTCTGCTGGATCATCTGCATGCACCACAATTGTTCCTTGAATCGACACTTAAGGCAAACCATCAGTTTCAGACTAAACAAGTCCCTCGTTCATTTCCAGACCAATCTGGCGGCCGTTACAACGTGCTCTCAAATCAGCACACTCTCTCCATGAAGTGAACTATTTATATTTCTAAAAACAAGAGATTTTCTACAATATAGTCAAGGATTACGAGCTTTTATAGGGGAGTGCATAAGTATTCGATGATAATCAAATGTTTTGCCACTTAAATTCCAAATGAGAGTCACAAACTGGCCCGCCGGCCGCTCTCCAACACCGCTAATTCCAACAATCTACCGTCCTGCTTTTTTGACTCGCCTTCCGCCGCAAAGCAACTTGACGTTAGTACGCGCGTGGTTGTCCCCTTATAAAAAAATGTGGCACGCTAAAAAAATCATTAACCGGAGTGATCCAGTTCTTATTTTATCAGTTTACACGTCACTTCTGTTTTCTTTTAGATGGCTTGACTTATTAACGTCACAAGATATTACATATAACAATGAGAGTACTTACGCTTTTTTTACATGGTACTAATTATGACATAGAAACTTAACCAATAAATGTATAAAGTAGAGATACAGTCTCACAATAGTTGAATCTAATACGGTTCTGTAAAAAATGATAAAACTTGTAAAAAAGAAGGAACGCTTGTTAGTACGCGGTCTCTGATTGAACTTTTTGTCTTTGCTTCAGATATTCCCAACTGACTGAACTGAAGTACAGCATCAAGACGAGCTGAAGCCAACACCTGGCGAGATGTTGAGGGAGAGAAGCAAGGGAGGCTCAGTAGGGGCTTCGGAGACGAACACGTGAACATCCTCACAAAGGGTTCCAATAATCTTCATAAGTGGATGCTGTGCAGGATTTTCAAGATGAATGGAAGACCGGGGTGTCTCCGTAAGCTGATAAACTACAGGACACTCATCGCATTGTTATTTATAACAAATGGATACCAAACCGAGGCATTTGTTAATGGTATGTTATTTTATAAACACTTTATTATTAATATTAAATACAAGTTCCTTTTAAGTACATCTTCGTCTTAAACTTTAATTAACGTATTTATTATTTTTATAACGACATAATCATCAATTCATTAATATGTATAGTAAATAAAGTACATAAAACGAAAAAAATACTTATGAACTCATCAAAAATTACCTTTGTACATAAATGGGTGTGAACAATTTTTATTTTATAAATTTGCAAAATTATTCAGGGCTTAAAATATCTCATCAAAAGAACATAAATATTAGCTTTTTATTAACATTTTATAATATTTTCTAGGATTAGAGTACCAGCATACGTATTTTTACGGTTATTATCACTCAACCAGTCCATGGACAGCCCATGACAGCGTATTTTTGCTTTTAGTGTTATAAAGAAAAATGTATAAAGTAAAATTTATTTTAAAACGTAATTCAGTAGAAAGCTTTGAAGTTTTCAATAAGAAAAATTTAATGCAGTATAATTTAATAACATTATTTAATATTAGTTAATTCAAAGAGTTTTATATCTGCAGCCATATTTTCTCTTCACAAAGAACTCAAAAGATATTTTAAAATACTAAACAAAGTGAAAATATATCACACAGTCATAAAACGATATAAATATTTTATTTGAAGTAACCACGTTACAATTAATTACACATTAATAAACCGAGAATAAAATCAAACACAAACATCATTCCTTTTAAAATTGATGAAAACATGACAAATTAGTTATAGCATTATAATGTATAACATTTTGTAAATTTTGTGCATCTTTTTACGGTCAATATACTAAGTAAATATGTAAAGTATAGGGTGAATATTATGTTCCAGACCGATTTTTTTTGGCCACCATTTTGGTTTAGAAAATATTTGTAAGTTCGTATTTTGTAGTCGTAGAGAGTAGTAGATTACAATTTATTATAAAGTATCAAAGTCTTCAACAATATGTTAGTCATTAAAACATTTTATCTAAATAATAATAGCACCGTTATAGTCATCGTTTTCATCACACGTTGGAAAACTTTTTGATGGCCAAATTGGGTCGATTGGGCCTGCAATACATGTGTTTTCAACAGGATGGTGCCACCTTACTTACAGCCCAAGCTACGCTAGAAATTTCTCTTGGCCGCATATCAATGTGTTCATATCGACTGGCCTCCTCGATCACCTAATTTGATGGCCCTCAATTATTTTATCTAATAATAATTCTGATTCTACAGGATAATATTCAAAATTAAATTGCTGAAATAACACGCAAAATGTGAGAGAATGTTATAAAAAATATGGTTAAAAGAGCGCACATTTGTGCCGCTGCCAGTGGCAACTACTTAGCTAATATATAATTGTAATAAACAAAATAATTGATAAATTAAACTCAATTAAAAAATTGTATTTCATTTCCTAGTTATTTAAAAACAACATCGGCCTTAAACATAATGTTCACCCTGTATAAGTAACACACGAAAATTTTCATACTACCAGAGGTTTGTTCTGCATCAATGACATTTGATTGACATTTATTAACCGCTAATCTCTATCGTTAACAGTCGTTTTCACGGACCTACATAAATTCCTGAGTAGCATAATGAAAGCGCCAACTTTATATTAAAAAAACGTTGGTCTGAATAGGAATCTCGTGTGAGCTTTTCAACCAGCAAACTTGTTGAAAAATTGAAAAAATAAAAATTCCATCTGAAAATCGATGGCGTCGCGCTTCGTCTCAAGATGATATTAAATACTAAATATTGGAGGTACATAACAATTTTTTATTTGATCTAAAAAAATAGTCTAAAATTCCAGGTAAGGCGTTATACTATTTGTTTGACTTAAAAATAAATGTTGTCAGAATTATGATAAATTACAAGTTTATAGCATGGTTATTAAAATATAACAAAAGTTAAGAAACTTTGTGAAATTAATTTAACCTTTGCGAATAAAAATATTTGTCTCAGTGTCAGTCATATATAAGTTAATGGAATAAATTTAACGCTTGTAAAATACGTGTTAGTTCTTTATAACTTACATAAAAACAATTTTATTGTTATAGACACTCAACTATCTTAAACTTAATAATTCTCAATTAAATGAATATTCTATTATGTAATAAGTCTTCTTCATATCTATAAAAATTATTAAATATATTTTTTAATAATATGCATATAATTTATGGTAAAAAGAAACAAACTAAGTAGTAAAGAAAAAAAAGCATAACGCTAAATTATGATAACTAAATATTAAAGATAACTTTAAAATTTTAAGCCAAAAAAAGATATGGCATAACTAAATGACAATAGGTTACCTTGAATATCAGAATTAAAAATGAGCATGTAGATAATAATAAAACAATTTATCAAAACCTACACTTAAAGCATAGAACTTTAAGTATTAACGGTGGATTAAACAGAAAGAGATAAACGGTTTGGATGCACTCGAGATGTGGTGCTAGAGAAGGATAAAGAGAATAAGCTGGAGTCAAAGAATTGCAAATGAGGAGATTCTGAGTAGACGACAAAGAAATTCATAATAAATAATACAATCAAAAATCGAAGGAGCCAGTAGATAGGATATACTTTTAATATTATACAATGCACATCTGAGATTTTAATTAATGAAAAAAGACAGAAATAAAATAATACGTTCGTCAAATAATGAGCAGGGTGAATGTGGACATATCTTATGAAGACATTTATTTAATATGTAAACAAAAGAAATGTTGAAAGCTATAACAATATTTTGACGAATTTTCAAATCAATTTTTTTTTTGTGCGCAGATATGATAATGTGTATCTTCACAATACATCAACTTACATTAAACTAGAAAACATATAATTTTATATTTTTAGGAAAACGATTGAATAATAAATTTCTTTGTTCTGTACTTTTCACACTTTTTTAAATAACATTTTGTTTTGTTTTAGAAATAAATATATACTAATTTTGTAATATTTGATTGACAAGTTAAATTAAACCTGAAAATTTCCTGAAATATAACATTGATATTTATACCAATGAATAAATATTATTTTGTTACAATCTGTCTCTTCATTGAATGCATAAAATCTTTTTTAAATTACTATATTGTCAAATATACATTATATTTTTATAAAATCCCAGACTGAACCAAAATTTGCATAGCTATTCTTTAGAATCCTGTATTTAAGTAACTCTAATTTTTTCAACCTATTTTTTATTGAGAGTCCATGTTTTACAGCCATACGAATCCTCTGAAAATATGTATTAGTTAAAAGTAACGTCCAGGCATCCGAATACATTCCAAGCCAACATTTTTTTGCAAACAATTTTGTCGAATGTCCCATATTAATAAACAATTATGTGCCATATTAATAAATAAAAAATAAAATCAAACACGTTTTTTTTTTTTTTTATGTAAACATGATATATATAAATACAATGAAAACAAGTGTATATAAACATGATATATATATTTTTTTTTTTTTTAAAGTGCATGGTTTTGTAGTTCTCCTGTAAAATAAATAATTTATATAAAAAGCTATAGTCAATATAATATGTAATATACTTGATTTAAGATCTCAATAAAACAACAATTGGTTTATGGAAAAATATTTCTTTAATAAATTGTATATTGAATGGAAAGACAAAGTCATCTATTCCAAGGTTAAATCTAATAATCGTTCATACGATGTCTTCTCTGAGATATCGACAATTTTTTTTTTACGGACTTGGATTTATTCACTAGTAAAATAATTGTTACCTACTATAATACAAGCGGACGTCTACTACAATTAACTTTTGCTTTCCTTGGAGACGAGCGTTAACATTTTGTTAAAATTAGAGTATTTACATAAAAAAATTCACAATATACAATTAGTACTTTCATAATTGCATATAAATGTTTTTCGTGTGTATGTGTTACATGTAAAGTTCACTGTAAAGGAAGGAAGGAAGGAGTTTTTTTATTGCATTTATTTGTGACATTTCAAAATTTCATTGATTGCTTAGCATTGTACTTTGTGTGGGTAAGTATAATTATATTTATATAAATATTTACGTAGGTACCATTAGAGGTACCATGACGTACGTTAAAAGACACCATTTATTTTTCGAACATATTTGTGTTGCGACTTTTCGAACATATAGATTTCCAAAGAGGTGCCAAAGCTTAAAGGTTGAGGTTCACGGGTAACACATAAGTTTCGCCTCATCACGAGTGAGATACATAAGAACATTAGGGTGCTATATGTTATATTATATAAGATAACATACAAAATTACATTACACGATATTAAAACAATGTTTTAAATGCAATCTTTTTTTCGACCGCCCCTATTTGGGGCAAACCAAAGTCGTTATTTGTATTAACGTAGGGGAGGGAAACTGGACCTTTTTCTGTGAAACATTTTCCTTGTAGGGCGGAATGCGTGTGGGGAGAACTCGACATCAAAATTGCCCCCAATTAGCGAAATTGCCTTCGAGGATCTAAGGATCAATCATTGACAAGAAACTCTGCCAACAAAAACACTGATTTTTGAAATAATTAACTGCCATCTGCAAGATAGGTAGATGTAAAACAATCTTAAAATGTTAATTTTATTATTTTTTAATTGTATAAATGCTTAATGTTTTTAATAATATTTGAATTGCTTATTTTCATCTTTCTTGTGAATAAATGAAAATTGATAAATATTGAAAATTGCAAAGAAGAATTGACATTTTATCCCAAGCGTTGTAACATCATGAGTGATACCTCAAATATAACGTCCCTGATAGTTTAAATGAGGATGAACTCCGAACAAGTATGGGAACGGCAATTAGGAATATATGTATACTGTGTTACCTATTTTAATAAATTAATTACATTATTTTCATGTGATGAAATATGATGAATAAAGTGTTACACCATTATGCAATTAGGAAAGAATCTTCTGAGTAAAGTTCACTTTCCACTTCAATAAGGGAATTAAATTTTTTTAAGGAATACATTAGTACGTACAACATGCTTTCGTAGACTTTTTGCAATTATTATGTTTGTTTAACAGAATGACACTACTAACTCAATACAACGATTATTTTTGAGTGGATTGGAAGCATGTTATAACAACATTTGAGTCCAGTCTCATACTAAAATGTTCGTTTTCCTTTTTAAGTCATTTTTCAAGTCAGTCCCTCGTGACTGATGATCGTAGTCTTCATGAACTGCCGCCCTCTTGACTATGCTCCTCCACATGAACTATCACCAGAGAAGTACCTGTTATTGTTTCCACTTGGACAGTCCAACAGAGATCTTCCTTTTCCTATCTCCATCCTTTGACGTGGCTCTTCACAACACACTTCTCCAAGATATCTTCTCTCCTTGCAAGATTTAAAAAAAAAAAAGATTTTGTAAGACAAATGGTTGAGAGTCTCTCCGTAATTCTTGTAGAAAGGAAATATGTGTGCGTCTCACTATGTGGTTTTGTTATCGTCCATCGTATGCGAAGAGCACTTCCCCAGCACTAAATCACAAAGGCATCAATTGTTACAACCTTGTTTTTCAAATTCACGATTTCACATCTTACACAAATATTAATTGAACATGAATTAAATATGAATGTAATCTTTTCACCGTAATCAAGCGTCGTTTGATTTCTGGTTTAATGTTATCGTCGCCAGTAGTTATAGACTCAAGATGATTAAAGTTCTTGACAATATTAATGTCTGTAAAAATTCAATTGTCATGTTTTTTATCTTCTTTGTTTATTTCATGATCCAATTTTCTGCGTTTTTCTCTAATTTTAAAGTTAACAATATTATTAACACCGTGCAGAAAATACAATATCATACATTTGATGATATTTTAAATAATTCTTACAATGAATTGAAATCTAATCTATTCACATAAGTATAAAAATAGCGTGGAGAAAATAATGAATATATAGATAAATATAAGCAACCGTCAGATGTTTATACTTAATATGCAAAAAATTTGTATCGTCATAAAGAATATCACTATAAAATAATACACCCCCACTTGACAGGCGCACAGTCAAACTATCACTATATTTTCCCAAAAAATAATCTTTTGTATGAAAATTTCAGTTGTTTCTGGCACCGAAAATGTACAACACCATAAATATAAGGCTGAAAAAAGGTTTAACCATAGCCTTACATATTTAACGCTAAAACTTAAGTTTAACATGAACAAAAAACTTTTAATAATTTCTGACATAATATTATAAAAGGTATGCAACAATATTGTTGAATATTACAATTTCGTTGCACTTATACTTTGTTTTTAAATAGAATTTATTTAACGGAATTAAAATAATTTTGTTATTTAGTTAACTGAATTGAATGATTTATTTATATTTTTTGACAGGGAAGGTCTGCCAATTACAATATATTAACAGTTAACAACACTGAATAGTAGATACATAGTATTTTACATTATGAACACATAAATATTATTTTTATAAAAACATTTTTAACTAATAAAGTTATTTTACTTTCACCGTCATAGAACATGTAATTTTCTAATTTGCTAAAGTTTAATATTCTTTATTTTGTTGTTTTCTGTAAGCGAAGATAGAAAAATGAACTTTCTAAATGCTTGTAAATATGTACACTGAATTTTATTTATATTAATATATCAATGTCATTCATTTGAATTTTTTTTAGTTTCAAACTTCTAAATCACGTTGAAGAGTGAATATGAACATAAAAAGAAATTAAGAAGGTGTATTTTGAAATACCAGAGAGAATTTTTGATCAAATCAAACTTAATTGAATAAAATTGTATAAATTTATACATATATTATTTTATCTCAATTTTCACACAGATTTTTATGGTGTAAAAAATAAAAATGTTTCTGACGTAAATGATACTTCAGGTTAATTTGTAGCAACTAACTAGTAACTCACTCTACATCTCAACTTACTCTAAAATAATACTGGAGCTATTATCTTTATTTGTTTTTGTCATTGTTAAGTTTGTTATACAGTGGTCTAATAGTAATATTATTAGACTCATATTGTTATCCTACTAAAACTATGACTAATACAATATGACGTGCTTGTGGTCTAGTGGTTACGATACGCACCTAGTAATCTAGTTGTCGAGGGTTCGAGCCTCGTTCCAGAAGGCCACCAAGTTTGTCCTATTTTCATAGCACAAGCATTCAAATTAGTTGTTTGAAAATAGTAAAAATATTGACGTGTCACGTATTCTGTATACACAATACAATAAAAAAAATTAATGAATAATATTAAATTGTTAATATAAAAAAATAATGACTTTTGTGACAACCAAATATCTCATAAGTAGTATTACATTTTCATTTATAAAACCTTATTAATGAAGGTTTATATTTATTTCATATATTATTTGCCTAACTTATTAAAGATAATTATATTTTTTTTGTAACTAGAAAAAGCAATTGGTTTTCACCGTTAGGAAAACCTTTTCTTTATTATGTCCTATAAAAATTTGTGGAAAAGTAAATATCTAAAAGTTATTTCCGATAAGATTAGTTTTATAAAATTTGAATATGTGTTACATATACATACATTACGCGATTAACGTAGGGTCGTTGTATTCACTTATCATTATATGTTTTTATGTTTGCATGTTTTTTTTAATAGTTTAAAAATGATTACTTATTAAACTTAGATATGTATTACACATTCTGCACTTAACCTAGGAAAAGTAGCAAAACTAGTTGCTTTTTTAACATTTGCTGGCAGTTCATTGAACAATTTGTAACCTTTATAGTAAAGGATGTTTTTTATAGAGTTTTTTTTAGACTTGACAACACCTTTTTCAACGACAGCCAAATTGACAACTGATAGCTGATTTGTGCTCAGTTTAGTTTGCTATTTCACCATGAATAGACTTACGCTGTAACAAAGCTTGCAAATTGTACAAATTTATTTCGAATATCGTGATTCAGTTCGCGAAACTTACCGTGCGCCAAGTCGTGAAAGAGCTGTGGTTTCAATAAGATGGTGCAACATGTCACACAGTACGTGTCACAATTAATTTATTCAAATAAATATTCGAAGATCGCATAATTTCGCGTAATGGACTTGTGAATTGGCCTCCAAGATCGTGTGGTTTATCACCTTTGGATAATTTTCTGTAGAGATATGTGAAGTGGTCTACACCGATAAACCAGAGACGATAGATAACTTGAAAGGCAACATTTGTCGCGTCATTGCCGATATACGGTCCCAGTTGCTCCGAAAAGTGGTCGAAAATTGGACTTTCAGATTGCGCTTTCTTCAAGCCAGCCACGGCATCCATATACGCTAAATCATATTTAAACTCTAATGGCATAAAATTATCTTTCCAATAAAACCAATAGCATGGCCATTACAACGATTTGTATGTATTTTATTTCATTTTAAAGTTCTATACTTCTAAAAAAAACATAATTTATAAAGTATTTAGTGTTCCTGCCAGATTTGTTTGTGGAAGTTTAAAATCCCACCGACTTCTCAAACGTTTCTCCACTGAGTAGATAGAGAAGATAGAGCGCCATACTCGTCTGTTCTGACACACAACTCTCGCATATCCGCATTCATTCATCTTCTCATACATGATCGTCAATTATCGAAGCTTCCAAAATGATCTGGTTTACCTGGTCGTACCAAGTCTTCTGTGGAAGTTCTCTATCTCTGGTGTCATCGAAACTTGCATCGTACATCTCTTCTCAGTAATTGTTATGTATGATCTCATTTCGACTGCATTCAGTTTACTTTTGTTTCACTTCTTACAGCTCCAGGCTTCACTCCCATACATCAGTCGGTACTAGAACTTCATTGTGTACCACTAGTCTTGCCTCGGTTAACAAGTTTATATATATATATATATTCCGAAAATAAAAGCTGATATACAACACATTACACTTTATATATCTCTATATTGTAATCTATTCAACATTGTCATCAGCATTAGCCATCTTCTATTCACTATTGGATGCAAGCCTATCCAAGGGTTTCCTACTTTTCTCTGTCTATTGTTGATTGATTTTATCAGTCTAACAGTTTTAGGACAACTTATCGACCTCTTAATAATTGCATCTTTAGATTTATTTTATCACAAAATAAATACTATAATATACTATGTATGTTTACCTTAATAAGGATAATGATAATTATTAAAAACTTAGTAGTCATTGACTGATTGGTGATTATCTTTGATCGGTTTTGAAAGATTTAATTTATATTAATTATCATTACATTAATTTACGAATCATCATTAAATTTGCAGTAAAAATATTTTTTCAATTTGAAGATAAGGGTCAAATCATTCACACGATACACAAATCAACTATTATTACTGGTAGAATGAGTACAGTATACCTATTACTAGTAGGATAAGTATAAAAAATGTAACTATGATCAGATAGTGTGAGAAAAGTAATGGAAGTTTTAATTACTGTTTTAATAAGCAGAAAAAGTTTATTTCATTGGCGCTAATGATTTTTTTTTTACGCCGTACATGTATCTTTTCACGTACAAATTGTGTAATATTTTTTTTTCTCTGTATCATCAAAAATAATTTAATTTATCTCACTAAATCAAAGCAGTACATTTTCATCAAATAAAAAAATGTAACTCCGTATTGAAAATCTGGCGAAAGAATATTTGATAAATGCAAAATAAATACGGATCGCGTTCCAAACAAAGCCTCACCACTTCACAACATTCCGGAATATCTCCCCTTCGTTTGATTCTACAAGTATTTTAAATTTTAATTCTTTTTTGTTCTTTTCTGTTCAATCAATTTCGCTTTGAAATATTTTTCACGAATATTTTAACAGATAAATCACATACCGCGGGAATTTCGTGGTTCATATAATATGATGATACGAATTTCTCTCCGAGTTGCTGTTTAATGTATTTTGTAGAGTTTGAGTATAAATTTTAGAACAGTTTAACTAATATTTCCGCGTTTTGAATCAATAGTCGGAATAAGTTCTACACTCGTTCATTATACTAGTTATTGTAGTATTACATATTTGATTAAGATATTATTGTGACGATGAGATTATATTGAGAATTATAGTGAACTCATATTAGAAGTAAATACCAGTGGAAGTATATCGCCTCCACGCTTATCATCACCGCCCGGCGATACTGAACCCACCCTGTAAACACCGGTGCACGAAACGAGACTTCCATCAGCCGTAAATACACCCAGTACCGATATCAGGCAGCAATACTAATGCTGCCAGCAACCGTCTGGAAGCCCATTTATTTTCAACCACTATCTTCCCATCAACATCTCCAGGAATCGCCTTTAAAAATTATTCGTGCAGTACCTACTTTATACAGCTTAACCTCTCCATATTTGTAAACTGAGCCTAATCGTTTTCATAATCTGCTCTAGCAAACATACAGACAATATATCTCGCGACTATCAAGCGGACACGAAAGTGGTGGATGAATACTGTGGCATCCACCACTCTCACATTAATCACATATCATAATATAACCTGTAAAATCTTCACATGCATATTTCTATATTCCATCAATTCAATATTTCTCTCCATACCGACAATCTCATAGTTTTTATTAAAACAGGTTTGAATCGAAAATAAAAATGAACATTCTAAATCTATCCTAAATAACATTTATAATTAATATTAAAGGTGATTTTTTTATTCTTAAATGTAAATAAAATAATAAAAACAAATTTAGATATAGTATATATATATAAAAAATATAGTCCTCACGTTTTCACGCTTTAATTTTTATTTCCTAATCGTTATCATTTTTTATCTTTATCCGAGGAGGGTCAGAGGCCCAAAGACTAGATAAGATACTTCCATCCTTCCCTGTCTTATGCCGCTTCGGTACCAGCTATCCAGTCAAGGCCCAATCTATCTTGATACAATATTTTTTGCTGTTTATCCCAGCTCAGTCTGGGGCGACCCGAGTGGAGGACCTCCCCCCGGAGTTGTTAAAGTGAAGATACATCTTGGTAGTCGATCCTTTGGCATTCAAAAGATATATCTAAATCTGTTTCTTAATATTTTATATTATACACGTGCAGGTGGTTTCCAGAAATAATCATTATTATTTTTATTTCATCTTCATTCACCTCGCCACAGGCATTTATTACAAACACTTCTTATATAATTTTCTGGCACTGACTTTTCATTCGTCTTACATCTTTCTCTTATATTATAGAAAATTACAATCTCCACCCCTATAACATGTCTTTCATCTACTTAATTCACCTCGTGGGTAAATTTAACTACGAGTCCTATTATAAAAAAAAAATTCCTAAAAATTATTCGTGTAAATTTGTATTAAGTAACAATTTGAGTTTGGTATTACATTTTTTTTTTATTAAATTGTTTTTTTTTTAAATAGATTTTTTTTAAATATATTCTGGTAAAGAAACAATAATATATGTTTTAGTTAGTTATGACATCCTGAAGAAGAAAATGGTATTTTTCGAAACCGGTAGATGTATTTAAACTCAATTAAGTGGTTAATAAAACAAAGATAATAAATAAAAATATGAATTTTAACCACAAAGTATTGCTAATTTTAAAAGTAAATTATTTACTTAACCAGTTATGATACTTATTGTATAACATTGTATTAAATTACGTATTTTACGTGATAAAAATAGACTTGTTTATGTGAAAATTACACGTTAAATAAATTCAAATAAAAAAGAGAAAAAAACGTTTTCAATCATCGTTTAAGCGTGGTAGGCATACAAAAATCGATTATAATTTTATTTATTATCTTTGTTTTATTAACCACTTAATTGAGTTTAAATACATCTACCGGTTTCGAAAATACCATATTCTTCTTCAGGATGTCATAACTAACTAAAAACATATATTATTGTTTATATACCAGAATCTATTTTTAAAAAATCTATAAAAAAAAAAAAATTTTAACCACAAAGTTAATATTGTTAATTTTAAAAGGATTATAATTTTCATTACAAGACCAAAAAATGCACTCTTTCAAATGGAGTCTAGTAAAGAATGTAATGACCTATTAAGATCTAACAGTACTTTACCTGTTTTATTAAAACCTGTATTGGTGTAATAACTTTATTAGTTTATTTCAATTTTGGCTATTAATTCATGAAAGATGCATTATTTTTCCAACAGCTTTCTAAATATCATTTTTCTCGTATTTCAAATACCTCTGTCTTTTGGATAAGATGTGTAAGTTCTCGGCTTTGTCTACTTATCTACCAACAAGATAATAACTTTTATATGGTTTATTTAATTTTGTTTATAACCACTTTAATAAATAAAAAAAATACAATTTCTTTCGTCAGGATGTCAAAATAACTAAAAAAATCATATATATATATATATATGTCACGTTATTGTAATGTTTTTAAAAACCGATTTTACCAACTTTAATATGGGACTTTCTATTACATATCCCTATTCACTTCACGACTTGTCCTCATTTATCCCGACACGATATATTATAAGCGATACTTGATAGTATAACCAGTATGAAATATTTAATAATGGAAAATTTTACTTAAAAAAACCCCGGCCTTCAACATAAAATTTTTATTTGTAAAATATTAAGATTAACCTAAAAACCTAATTGTTTAACAGCTTTACAAGCAAAGTTTTGCTGTGTAAAATTATGTCCGTTTATTTGCAAAATCTTTTAAATTTAACATTTCAAAATAGTATTATGTGACACCATAGTAATAAAAAATAAAAATTGGTAAAAATAATAGTAATAGGTAAAAAAAAAATATGTAATTTTTTTAACACAAAATATTGGAAGTCTAAAACTGAAGCCAAGGTGGCGTAATACGACTTAAAACTTTTCCTGAGGGTTGTTCTTATTCACCACAGATTACGATACATAATTAATGTATTATATTTTTTAGCAGAATTCCCAACTGATTAAAATTTTTATGTAGTAGATTCTGTAGAAAAACCTTGACTTTCCGAGTCAGTCTAGCAAGACACGATTTTTGTTTCTCTCTCACGTAATTCTAACTGACGTGCATCGCTGGCCAGTCTGCCTAGTAAACGTATTTCTTGGTAGAGTAAGAATGTACAGTGTGCCTAGAAATTTCTTATATTTTATTTTTATGAAATCTTAATCGTGATAATTCTTTAACTTTTTTTTAAATGTGACTAAGTTATTAATTCTAAAGATATTTACATCTTAACTAGTAATGAATATAATTAAATTGTATATAACAAAAAATGATACCTTCGTGAATCTAAAATATTTTTAAAGAATATCAGTGAATGGGGTATGCTCTCAGACCAGTAAATGAATAGACATGAAATAAAGTGTACACATAGGAGAGGGGTTTGGAACATTAGTTGCGGGACGAGGGGCATTCTACACATATTTTTGGTGGAAACATAAATCCGACATTTAATGACACATTTATGCAACAGCAAAAGTATTTACTCCTCTAAAATTAAATCTTTGTGTAAACATGACGTATTTTTTACATTAATGCATATTATATTGTCAGCGTTTAAACCTTTGTTCCAATTGAGTCATATGTTTAAAAAAAGTCGCGGAATTTGTTGCGTAAATGGTATCAAAGTGATCACGTGAGTGACACCAAAATGAAAATATTGAGGCAGGAAAACTGCGTTAGTTCATGTTCATATATTTTGTGGTCTGTGGGTATGCTTGAAATTAAAATAGCTGCGTATTGTAATTGCAGTAGAGTTAGAATAAAAAACTTTTTTAAAGCTTTTTTAATCAACAATATTTTGAAAATTTGGTATTCACAATCAAAAACCATACATCACAATATTTTTATTATGGCCAATTTAGAATTGTACGCGAACAATGTATTCGGTCAACTTTTATATATGGTAATTTTTATTACGTCTGAGTTTGATGAAATTATTTTTACTCTATTCATATAATATCTTTAAAAACTCATGTTACTCTAATCATTTAAAGGATTCAAATTTTTCACCATTTGGTTACTATTTTCCAATGTGTTAAATATATGAAAAAATATATATATACAGAATAATTTATTATCGTGAATTGTGTGCGCGTTAATATTACATAAAGTTAATCAGACGAAGGTTAGGTAATTTTATAAATAAAACTGTAACTGCTTCATTTTATATGAACACTAAACTCGTACCACAAAGGTTCTGTTTCCAACTCCCCAATGTATTTTGATCATAATTCTTTTGTCTAGTATTCTAACGGCCCTGACAGTTGTTACATAATTTCCACTGTAAGATCTTGTTCTTCTCATGAAGATAACCTTTTCATCCCCCAGGGGAATGCAAGTCGCCGCTGGGGATGGAAGAGGGGAAGATTCCAGACCACGCGATCACCGCCAGCTCCTCTTATGAGATCAAATCCGTCGGACCACAAAATGCCAGGTAAGATTAATGTTTTATTATTCTCACGTATTTTTATGTTGGCCACTATTATCCAATTATTGAAGTGATAATTATATCTTCATCAGTACGTATGTGTAATTACAAAAATACTCCGAGCAATCCTGTATTAATACTACAATACAAATATATTATTATATATTCAATGTAGCATATACCTATACTAAAATATAGGAATTTGATAATCGATATATTCATTTAAATTTATTAAAACATTTGTAGGGGCTGTAGTTGTATACTATTATTGACTCGTGAGGATCTTAATTATGTGATCGATATGTACGATCGCATCAGAAGGTGTTGTGCATGGTGAGACTGATGCCCCTAAATCTCTTCTAGTATCACGCGTATTAGTTCATGTCGCCGTGTACATGAATGTGCATGCTATTTATGCAGTGTCTAGAGCGAGGTATTTAAATTAAAACAGAACTTACAAAAGTTGGTGTTTATTGCGGGATTATTTACAATGGCATGTGCGACGAGTATAAAGTAAATTACGCATATAAAGATGAAGACTGGAGTGACTCGCTTGAGATGTTAACGAAAGAACGGTCTGTGGAGAAGTGGTCGGCTAACTAGTTGGACTCGTCCGTCACGATTGGTCAGTTCGTTTCGGTCCTATATAGCTGTCAGGTGTGCCCTTACACGGCCATGTCTGTGGAGCGCGTACAGGACTACCATATATTAAAAATAATATAAGCCAAAATATTTCGAATATTTTTAAAAACTCATCCAGCCCATATTAGATTGGAATAGATATACTCGTATATATAAAATGAAATTTAAGATACATAAATCAAGATACTAATGCCATTTTTGTATCTTAATTTAGAAAAATTAAAAACCTACAATTAAACGTTAGACTACGTTAACCCTAGTTTTACACAGCTTACCACCTGGTCGAAGAAGTGTAGCTCCAAAACTGATCGGTATCAAAAAATAGAAGCCAGATGTGTATGTATTTAATCATAAAACGAATGCTTTATAGTAAAATGTTTTATCACAAAACGAATGTTTTAAATTTAAACATAAGTTTAAAATCAAAATATTATTTACAACTCGAAATATAAAAGCATTTTAACTAAGACTTAACATTATTTCTTAAATTTTTCTTCTTCAGTAAGTGAAATATTTAAGGGTTTTCTTTTAATTTATTTTTAATTATAAAACAATATGTATGCAGAGAGAGAGAGAGGTCGCTCTAAGTGGAACTTATTTAAGATTTCGCATTTTATTTTGATTTTAATATCAATTTGTATTTTTAAGTTACAACAACAACAAGCGCTTGGTATAGCCTCTTACCAGGGTAGCAATGGAGGCAATGTAACGATAACGGTAAAACTTCCGTTATATATTTTCGCTTCCGTGAACAAATTGTGTTATTTTGAAGAAGTTTATTGCATAAAAATGTGCTATACAAGCTGTCTACTGATTTAAATGATTAAATTAATACTTTTCTCATACGTGAGTTTAGTAAAGATGGTTTAAATCTAGTACTATGACAATTTGAACATATCTTTTAAATTCTATCGACATCCGTTTTTCCAGACTGTTTGTTCACTTGAACTAAAGATAAGTCGAGCTCTTCCACAATCACGTCTGGAATTTACTTCCCGGACTAGAAACTCCAGTTTACACTACCAATATCCCACAGCAAAATAATGACGTTTGTAACTAATCAATTGAAATCTCTTAACCGCAGCTTTCTCTCAATACAGCTGAACCTAAGCTGAATTTTCAAACTATCATATTTACCAGTGAAAAGGGAATTATGTATATTAATATATCTGTACAAGGATACTAAAAAAATGTAAACAGACTTAATCACCAACCATTTTACTAACCGATTCTACCTTCCAATTTACTGGAATATGAAATTGTATATTTTGGGATAATATTACTTAATGGATTTGCTGAATAATACAATATAAGGAATCTGTAAACAAAATATTAAAAGCGTTGCTTGTGTGGGTGAAATTGATTATTTAGTTATTCGAAACTATAGTGTTATTTTCATGAACACATAAAATAATATTGTAAATTTTTATTTCACTTCATCAGTTGATTTTCTTTAATTGATATTTTTTCTTGTTAACAAAAATTAAAAATTAAATGTGCAAGTATCAAATTCATTCATCATTTATCACATCACTTAGTTTATTGCTCGGTGTACTATACTAGTTTTATATTGTATTAAGGTCCGTGTCTACGAAAGGAGACACGGTGAGATAATCTCAGAGATTTAGTCGGGATATATCTCAATACTGTGTACCATGATAAAGAGATAGATATGCTTGAGATTGGTAGAAAGAGACAAAAACTCTAATCAGTCTGCATGACGTTAAATCTGATATTAAGATTCAATATGTGCATTTAAACTTTACTTAAAATCACTATAGATTCCCACAACTATCTATTCTGAATCTCGGTATGTACATGGAGATTACAAAAGCTGAAAGTAGATTTCGAAGTTTCTAATGGGAGTAGAATCCGTATCTCTGAGATTATCTCGAGTCGAAAATTTTTTCAAAATCTCATTCGCGGACTAGGATCATCATAGCGGATAATCTTAATGATAAAATATATGAAAGTTGCCATGCAAAATATAATAAAAAATAAATATTTTAATTTTTTAAATCGATGAAATAATCATAGTAACTCGACTTCGAATTACATAATAATTTAAATACTTATAAAATGTATTAATTAGAAAGATATACATATAAAATTAATTTGATTAAAATCTAAATATTATCGTTGCGCTACCGGGATTCGAACCTGGATCTCATTACAAACCGGGAAAGGTGCATTATCCAACTATGCTACAGCGACACTACTTTTGACGACAAATTTTCGAATCTATATGTTACATTTTTCAAATTTTAATACATCTATAAAATATCACAGACCGTCTGTTCTGAATAATTACAACTTCACAATAACAATGTGTTCTCCTTAATGACATAAAAATTGTATTTATAACAACGAATGAATAATTTCGTATATTTTGAAATTGTTAAATATATATTAAAATATCATCTCTTCTCAAACTGGTTAGATAATCCTATACCTAGTACATTTAACACAAAATTTTCATTACCAAAAGCTTTAAAAATTTGCAACGGCAACAGGTACATCTTCGATTACATGCTATTATCGCAACTTTTAAAAATAATTTCCAAGAATGTCACACTGAAATTGCGTGTACGAAGCATTTACTCGTAGTGTATCCTAGGAGAAGATTATTTAATTTGATACAAAATACACACATTCGGAGTAGTCGCAGCGCACTCAAGTTAATTTAATTTTGGAGTAATCATATTTATAAATACACTTATCCAATTACGTTGAAATATGAGAACTAGTTTCTAAATTAGCGGAAAACGTTACAGACATCATTTTAATGATGTTTAATGAACTAGCAAAAATTAAACAACTTTTCATATAATATATAGATAGATAGATAGTAATTATTATTTACAACCCAATACATGATAAAATAGAGGATGTAAAAAAAATGTAACTTCCGGAACGGTACGATGCCTTGGATATATTTATAAAAGAGAAAGAAGATATACAGCGAGAGTAGATTAATAGTTCCACTACAAAGATTCCACGGACTTTTAGCCCAACGACTATACGTCCACGACAAAAGATCCAGCCGACTAAACCTCCAACTGACCGTTGATCCACGCGGCATTCGGTCCAACGACATAACGGCAACAAAAAAATTACAATTTAGAAGTATTTAATTCGTTTTATTTTTCACATGTCAATAATGATGAATACATATTTCCTAAACCTCGTACTCACGTTTATAAAAAAAAATGTTGATGATAATCTGTTAACACATTGATAAAACATTTTTTTATGATTAAATCGCGCAAACTATTTAAGTATATTATACATATTTAAGAAAGTATTAAGTTTTATTATGTTTTAGCATCGTATATATTTTTTGTATAATTATGATATTTGTTTTTAATTTTACAAATTCTTTGTATTTCGCATCGAATTTGTTTTCATCGATTATTTATTTTAGTAATCTGCGAAAGGTTATTTGTATATTTCAGTCATTCATAGATTTCTTGAAAAAACTTTCATAAAAAAATCATTTTGATGTTTTGTTTGTGGCCGTTATATCCTGTAGGTTTAGTCGGCCGGATCTTTTGTAGACTGGATCTTTTGTTATGGACGCATAGTCGGTAGGCTAAAAGTACGCGGAGCTTTTGTTGTAACACGTAGATGAATCCGTTAACGCGTACAAAGCTTACGTGAACTTGACGTCAAGAACGATCTGCAAGTGGTAGAAAAGCGCGCAGCTGACTGGACCATGTCACATACAGCGATATCAAGAGATGGATATGGCCCGACTGACGCGATCGTTGATCTTTTTATCCCACGTAATCGTAAAAGAAGAATTCATTTTAATAAAATTAGTAAGAGTTTTGAAAAAACACATTATGTACATGGATGAAGCGAGAGTTGTGTAATAGGATAGAAGAGTATGGTGGTCTCTCCTCTATATCGTATCACAGTAATAAAATGTATTAAATATATATTTTACTAGGGATTTTGTGTCGTGTCAACCCTGGAATAAATTTCCGGGAATTCCATGGATTTTTGCTGTCTCGAGTCCCTAAAACCCGAGACTTTAATTTAAGTTGAGTCAATCCCATCTGACCATTATCATACAGCAGGCAAGTGGTGCATGTGAAAGAATATTTAAAAAATTTAATATTTTCATAGTTGATATGGTCAACCATAATTCATTGAGAAATTAATCTTTAAATATTTACTATCAAAAATAAAATAAAACTGAAGTAAATAGTTTTGTCGGTTTGTTCAAACAAGGAATTTTTTTCTTGAAAAATGTTAACTTTTGAACCAAAATTTCGACCTAATGAAAAGTATTTGAAAAAATTCAGTTAACATTCGCTAAATACATACGTTCTTGTCTTCCGATGTGTTATTGATTATTCTTTTTTTGTATGTTTTTTAAATAATTTTAATTGTTTGTTTTTTAATTTTTATACATGTATGTATTTTTGTATTCAATATATATGCTAACTTAATTTCATTTTAACAAACTACTACCACGTTATGAATCAAAAAATATTTCATCAAACAGTTTTTATTTGTTTTCATATATTAATATCAATGAATGTTTTTTTAACACAGATAATATAACAATATATTATTAATAGCTACATCATACACATGAATATATATATATATTTAAATTAAATTAATTTCACGCTTTCGATTCCCAGGTAATCCCGAGACTTGTTAACTAAATAAAGAATCCCTAATATTTACTGATATTATTATTATATAATACTAGTATTTAAAATCCATCCTAATACGATCTAAATAGACGTATATACTAAGTCGGTTTCGTAGTAAAAAAAATGCATTAAAATTGTTTACATAATTAAATTCTTTGTAAATATTATATATACGTACGTGGATATAATACCTTAACGCTTCCACGATCATGATTTTTCAATCTTTTCATTGGAATGTGCTCGGTGCTCCAAATTAGAGCAACAAATTTTAATTTGTTTTAAAAACATATTTTCTTACCTCTAACTTTAACCCTAGTCTTGAAATGTTAATAAATATTTATCTTCAAAAAGACTATCGTCATGAATAGAATAATATTTTTTAAATAATAGGCTTAAATATATGTAGGTAGGTAATTATAAAATTAAATTACATGAATATTAGTTTATTTTCTTTTTTAAATATTTATTTTCTAATTTTTAAATTAAATAACCTACCTTCATAATATTCGTATCGGAAACATTACTATTATATTATTTTAATTTTCAAATCTAACTATAAAAATTGACTAAAATAATTTCACAAACACAAAACATTCCTCTCTAATGTAATTATCAGTTTCCTTTCAAATTTCCCAACACATAACATACAGAAGAACATTGGGATATTAAAAATAAATATTATTACACCATACATTTGTGTAGTTTTGCGGGTAAATTAGTTGGAGATATAAGAAATTTTACCCAAAAAATAGAAACATTGTAGTATTTCAGGACAACACATCTCAAAAATAAATATTTATTTTGGTATTGTTTTTTGGACAAGATATCCTTCAAAAGTAAATACACAAATGAATATTAAAAGCGCAATGCGTCTAGCGTAATGTAATCTCAAGGACATTCATCATCAGGGTTGTGTCATAACTTAATTCAAATTGCCCCCGTTCTCACCCAGCGGGTAAATTTTAAATTAAATATCTCCGCGAGAGCAGTGTAAAAACATGGCTCTCCTTACAACGTGGTTATGAACAACCCTCCTAATAATTGCTTAGGTTGTTCTTCAAAATGACGAATTAAAATATATAGCGTAATATATTGAGGTGTCAAAACAATGTGAGGATAGAATGCTCGTAGGAACAATGTGAAAAGATTTATGAAGCAAAACAGAATACGAGAGGATAAAAACTAAAATATTTTCATGGTTGAGAGAAAAAATAGTATAATAGATTAAAGTATCATATCGAGAGAGTCAAACTAAATTAAACTTTAGATATTTAACATTACTTACATTAATTGTTCTTTCTCGTCCATTTTTATACAACTTCTTAACATTAACTTCATTTATTTGAGACTTTCAGTATCTGATTTTTCTGATCTTGCCAGGTCATTCAAATATCTATTTCTTGGACCATCATTCTCTTTTTACTATACAACAATTATCTTTGAAATCACTAATTAATCTGTTAACTTTTTTATCTACCATATATGGATTTGACACAGGTATGCATTAATGACCGTATTTCTACGGTTTCGGACAACATTCATTATTTAGCCAGTTCCAGATTTCACTTCCAGTATCTTTTGGTACCAAGAACTCCATCGGTTTATGTGCTCTGTAATATTAAAAATACTAATATATTTGTACATAGTATACATCTTCTAATCCTCTTCCTCTCTTTATTTTGACACTCTTTGTTTGTTATTATGTACTTATTCTATGTACATTATTTTATATATCTGTGGAAGCTTGTAACTCGGTAACTCTGACCCTTGCTTCGTAAATACTTCGATTGCTGAAGCTTCTAACAGGGTGATACTCCAATATCTGATCATGCCAGGACTTTCGCAGACGCACGTTGTTTCTGTTGCTTTCAACACTCACACTATCTCCGTGAGGCTTTCTTAATTCTATCAACTGTGCTATATTCAGATCTACATTCGCTTTTAATTTGTTCATTCTTCACTTATTCATGAATAGATTTGAGTGAGTGACCGCATTTACTCAGAATTTGACTTCTTTCGTCCTTCTTTTATTAAATACAGGCTTCATCTAATGTTATACATATATTTAAAATTCGTGTAATATAATTATATTTTAAATGCTCACAGAGGGTACGCAATCTATTTCATCAAATATAAATAATAAAAACAATTATCAATCATATTTTAAATATTTTATTACATTCCTTTTTGTATAAATTTATAATGCGAATTCAATTAATTATTTCGATATACAGAAAAAATCTATATCGAAAAAATATCCTGGTAGCAAACCAAATAATTTTTCGATATTCCTTTTAAATTGATCTAACTTATTTTAAAAATACTACAAAACTATGTTATGGAATTGTAACTTCACAACAAAAATGTGTTTTCATTAACAACTATATATTCTATACTTGTTTAGACTAACACGCGGCGTGCTGAAAAATTCCGCAATGATGGCTAATATTAATATCCACTTTCCTGATAATTAGTTGAGACAGCGGCAACTCAGGTAATTTTATCTTCCAGTATACAGAACCAAACGTGCGTACGGTTTGCCTACTTTGAGAGAAATTTCATTACCGAACTGCGGCGCTTCTGATATTGATAGGTTTAAACTCCACGTAAGCGAAAATCGTCCGATGGTTTTGATTATGGCTCTTGTAAAGGTTTAACCATGCCTCGTTGTTAATTTTATTTCTATTTTACATAAATTTACATTTATGTATACCAAAATCTTGTATATAATTATATTGTCATGCTGTGGACAATTTGAATAATATTTGTTCACACAGTAAGCAAAATATATAAATAAATGTAAAATATTGAATGGCGATATTGCACGACTATCATACATATTGTAGGGGTATGAAGCGTGGACAATTCCCGTCAAACTGGGATAAATGTTGGACAGTTTTGAGAGGTACGTGCTGCGGAGAATTTATCGACCAATGCGGAATAGGACAGTTTGGAGAATAAGATACAATGGCATTTATCAGATGTTTCAGTAATATATAATGAGTTACATAACATTTATCAGAACCCTAAACCTTCTGTCAAGTGTGCAGGTGGCCGGGTCACGTCTCAAGGATGCAGGAAGCTCGGATCCCAAAAGTAATCCTTAATGAGGCGGTAGTAGAAGAGAAGATTCCGCTGGGAGTATTGTAAAAAGAAGGACACAGTTTAGCTGCGACAGATTCCGATTTGGAAGCCGAAAACCGGAGCATGTAGAGGCGAAAAAGTCCAAGACTTGATCAGGAATGCAAAATCATTTAAAAAAAAGAAAAATAAGTTTTTCACGACGGCAATATAAAAGTATTTTTCACTGGAATATAAATCATTTAAAGATATACATAGATTATTGAGTGCCTGATTTTTTTTAAGATTCTGTAATCATACGCTTTTATTATAAATAAAAATTACAAATAATACAAGTTCATCAATTTTCATGTTCAAAGTAATCATTCTTAAGAATAATTTTACCTTGAAACCGCACATAAAATATCTTTTATTTCTGTCACGTCCTGTTTAAATGACGCGGGGAAATGTATTTAAATGATAGCGATACAGAATCCGGTCGAAATATTTCATGGAGGTAAGGTAAATATATACACTCAACTTCTGCCGTAAATTTTGGGTACATTAGTATTAAAATGTGGAGGGGAAGGGTCGATCTGTACGAGAACTCCTCAAAAGCCTTGTATTGTAGACACGAAAAACGGGCACTATTGTAATTATTAAAATGATAGCCTGAATACACAAAAATAAGGGTAGGTTGTCGGACGTTCAAATTAAACATTTTCAAATATTAAATTGATATTAGATAATGTTTGTAGAACGTATAGCAAGTGTTTTAACTGAAATTGTTTGATTAAACTAGGGGTATTTTTTTATATTTATGTTTGGCGCCGTCGCTACAGCTTTCAAGTTTATGAGCTCGATGATGACCCTGACGTCGTCAAGTTTATTCAATGTTCAGCGATTTCGAAAGGCTGGGCATTTGGCTCTGATGGGGTCCTCGCCATGTGCTATTCCAGTAATATTCTATAAACCAGTGGAGAGACAGAGAATCGGAAGACTGCCACTCGATTGACTGGACGGGATCTGAAGAAATCTGGATGTTCTCCGGGTCGATGGCTGGCGAATCATGGCTCAGAGTAGAGAGGATTGGAAGGATTTTTAAGTGAGACGTGTATGTTTTCCCAATGGAAGCGACAAGTGACCATCTTTTAAATTCATCTAGGTTCGAATCCCAGTGATGATATATGATTAATTATTTTGCGTACCTTTCTAAGCGATTTATTTAAATTTGTTTCAACTATCACAGAACCATGTATAAAATAACCATTAATAAGTTCATTAACCCAACTTTCTTCAGAATAATATAATATATCTATACGGTTGGATGAATTTAAACTAGTTGATATTAGTGTATGTATATAATAAAGTGATTTAAAATGAAACATACTCGTATTTAATTAAATGTCAAGTCACAACGTCTTTGTTTCTTTGAAAAAAAAATATTTGGTTACCACCGGAATAATTAGCCGGGATGTGATTAATTTATTTTGTATTTAATTATTATTATTATCTTATTTCATTTAAAACACCTTAGAACAATGATTTTTATATCTTGGATTCAAAGCAAGGAGGCCACTCTTTCGATTTTGCTTTACCGCGTTTGACATATTATTAGACTAGGAGCATTTTTGTATATTTTCATTATAAATATTGACATATATTAATTTATCGATGTTTATTATAAAAACACAGGATATGCCTGGCACTTGCAAACTACGATTTTGGTTCAATAAAACACAAGATATGCCTGGCGCTTGCAAACTACGATTTTGGTTCAATAAAATACAGGATATGTCTGGCGCTTGCAAACTACGATTTTGGTTGAATAAAACACAGGTATGCCCGGCGCTACGATTTTGATTCAATAAAATATTGTGGGATACGACCACATTTTTTTGACTAATAATTTTATTTTTAACTTTTCTCAATGAAAGAAAAATAATAGCATTTGATGGTTAATAATGGCTTACTAGGATACTAGATATGGATGATGTAATAATGCATTTTGTCTACGTGAACGACGTGAAGTTGTGTGGAGCGGAATATATTTAGACAGCAACAGTGAAGATGCAGATATGCATGTAAGTCAAACGTCTCATGATGTAGGATTCTTAATATTTTTTTTATTAATAAGTATTACTTTATACAGACATTAAATTTGCATCAAAATATAAATGATTTTTTTCATCAAATTGTATATAAAGTTTGATTCATATTTCGAGAGGGTCTGTGGTGTAGACAGCACTACCTCTGGCGGATTGCTGGTCAACCTCCAACACGGTACCTGAACGCGCACCAAATCCGCTAGTGCGGCTGCATGCACATAGGGGATCACGTGAACATAGCTCAGACCGAGGAGTCTTCGGTACTATAGATCGGTGACGAGGAGGTTCCCCGATTATTGTACATCTTTGTCATCTCTCATAGCGCGACTATCACTATCGAACTAAGCATATTTATTAAATTGTAGACAGTTCATTTATTATATTTTATCCTTTAGTTTCCGTGACTAAACAACGTTACCTGTCAGTAATTACTATTTTTTAAATACTAATTTAATGTAATAATTATAAATATATACATATAAAATCAATTTTGTCGAAAAATATTGTTTTTGCAATAATAATGAATACATTAAATTAGTATTTAAAACATCACAGACCGTCTGTTCTGAATAATTACAACTTCACAATAGGAATGTGGTCTCCGTAATAATTACTATTTGTTCTCATCCACTTTTACCCTTATTACACGAGATCCCGATGACCAGCTTGCAACTATCGTAAGAATTAGAAGGTTTGGAATCACTTTAATAATTGTATAACCTTAAGATTGTTACTTCTCATTTTTAGATTCCACAATTATTTTCACACTACGTGTCATGGTGAAATGTTACTTTACAAACTTATTGTCTTTTCTGCACAAATATTGACTTTGAGGAAACTTCGTTACTCACCACTTTGTGGAGGGGGGAATGAAGGGGGGATGAAGGGGCGTGTCCCGTTCCCCTGGGCCCTACCTGGAGGCACATTTTATCACACCAACCAATCTTGTGTACCCAAAAGACTCATAGCCCAGGCCTAGATACTTCAACTTTATTCCGCTCGGTTTGTATTATAAAATAAGAAAATTATTTTAGTGCTGGAAAATTGAAAGATATATAATTAAATATAAAATAACAAAACATACCGTAGCTATGGCATATTAAACTCAATATTAATTGATTTTTTTACCTTTTCTGGTTAACAAAACGCTCGAATGTTTAATTTTTGAATAAATTGACGTGCTTGTGGTCTAGTGATTACGATACTCGCCTAGTGGTCAGGGGTTAAAGCCTCGTTCTAGGAGGCCATCAAGTTAGTCCTAGCATAGTAACAGCATAAGCGTTTGATTTAGTTTGAAAATATTAAGAATATTCCATGTACGCAGCTCAATTTTTATTTAAAAAAAAAAATGGAATAAAAAAATTTTGTAAAAAAAATTGATGTACAAATCCAAAAAAATATTTTTTCAGCAATTTCGTGTCACGATAACGACGAAAGATCAGACAGATGAAAAAAGTGGTGATTGAGGGGACTGAGAGTGTTCATTAAAATTCCGTACATTAGACCTGCAAAATTCACGTGTATGGTACTTATCGATGAAAATATTTTAAGCTTTATTATTTTTTAAGTTGTATGAGTAATGAAATATCTACTGTCGTTTTAATAAGTCATACTCCAACTTCAATGGCAAGACCATATTAAGCTGAAATATACCAACCTAGGCAATTTATTAGTGTCATAAAATATGTTATTCATCTGTATTAAGTGACATGAAATTTGTTATTCAACTGTATTATGTGACATGAAATGTGTTATTCATCTATATTAAGTGACATGAAATGTGTTGCTGTGTTTCCAAAATTAATCACGTCACTAATTTTTTAATATTTTTGTATTTTTATATGTTAAATAATATTATATTTGAGAATGAGATTATTTAGATAGATTCAAGTATAAGTACATATCCACGGGAGATATTTTTATTGTAATAAAATCAAAATATTTCGTCAAATAAAAATTATTATTAAGGTTATTGTACAAATTTAACCACTAGGCATAAAATATGTCTATTATTTTATATACATTTAGACTACATATTTATTATTATGTTAAAACCTGAAAACTTGTGTTTTATTCGTGTCGCGGGCGATTAAAATATTGTATTTCTTTTATTAGAAGTATTTCCAATAAATATATGTATTTTTATCAAATTATTTCATAAGCGATAAAAAACCCACAAATTTGTTAAGTGCAAATAGCGATCAAAATTAAAGGTTAAATATCAATAATTGGTTTGCTTTACGGTTTGAGTATTATTTAATTTAAATACTATCTGACTAACGTACCATCACGCCGTATCTCCGCGAAGGTAAGCAGAGAGAATAGAGTGCCACTCTCCTGTCCTGACATAGTTCTCGCCCCATCAACAGGACCATCTTCCAAAATCTATCCATGGCTAAGAAATATAAAATTATTAAAAAATATTATTTTTTTTAAATTATCACTTATAACTGCTTAACGTTAGCTTAACCTAAGAAATACAATATTCAATATTTAAAAAAATTGTGTTCCTATTTATTGTCTTTTTGCTCATAAGTAATATAAAATAAATAGGTGTGTATGTGCGAATAAAAAAATAATTAAACAAACTATCAACAGTAGACTGAAAATATGTAATTAATTTTTATACTTTTATTACATTTATTTCCTTTTTTTATGTAAATTATTATGTAGTGGTCGTTTACTTTATTTTTGTTCAATTTTATCTTTATTCTTCATAAAACATATATCTATAAAATATTTTAGTCGCTACCGGGATTCGAAACTGGATATTTCCCTATCCGGGGAAACGCATTTTTTAGTTCCATCAACTGAGTAGGTTGATGATAAATTTTTGAACTTATATGATGTAGCTTTTTCAAATTGATTTTTATGTTATTCCCAGACTAGTAAATAAATAGATATGATATGAAGTGTATATATTGGAAAGTGGCTTGGAACATTAGTTGCGAAACAAGGGGAATTCTACACAATTCGCGGTGGAAACGTAAATTCAATATATTATGACATATTTATGCAACAGGAAAAGTATTTACTCTTCGTAAATTAAATCTTTGTGTAAACGAGACCTATTTTTTATACGTAATTATTACGTAATTTTCGTTCCAATCGAGTCATATAAGTCGTAGAGCTATTTGATTGCATAAGTGGTGTGGCACTAAGGAGATCATGTCTATGTATTTCGGTGGTTTGTGGTTATTCCATTTTTAGAAAGCAATCACCCAACCATGTTCTGAAAAACTGCAACATCACAAAAAAAAAAATTTTATGGCATATATAGTACGTATGAAAAATAAAGGTAATTGCTTTACTAGACGTAGTCTGTTCTAAAGCAATAACCTGTACAGTTTTTAAAAGTTGTAAATGTTAAGAGGTAAGTAAGTATAATGTTAAGTGAGTTATAAAAAGTTATGTAAAAAAAAGTATAATCAGAAGTTATAAAAAAATTATACAGTAGTCAGTGACAAGAATGTGTGGGTAGTTAGGTTAGCACAAACGAGAAATTAGTTTCATTTTGCTTTCTACTTACATCAAGCAACCACTTTGTTATTTTTTGTATGTCACTATTCACTTTAGACCCTTGAATGTCTAGAAAATAATGTATTCTCCTTAAAAATATTTATAAAAATTAAGTAAAGTTTTACAATGCAAAATAAACCTTTTATTGGATTTTTACGCCATGCCATTTTACTTACATAAAGATGTTAGAGTGGGCTTTTCAAAGGTACTTACCTCGAATATGCAACCTAGTACCTAATGTATTGTGGAAAAGTGTATCTTCAGAAACTGATATTACGCCTGGTATTACGCCCGCGTAGTACCTATTTAAGCGGAACATTTTCAGACGGTTTTATTTGAAGTAAAGGAAAATAAAGTAATTTTAGATTTACAATAATAAACTAAGGGTATTCGAGAATTTTATTATATAAACTGTATCTTATTCAAAATGTAACCAAATGAAAAGGTGGCTATCTGTCTCCTAGTCAAGTCTCCTTCGTTTTGCTGTCAATAAGAACACTTACGATCATGTAATTACGGATGTCGACATGGATAATTTGTCACCGCCTATTCCGGTAATTTTGGCAAATAACATTAACTTTATTATTTTACATTAGTGTAAAGGTATAATGATGGTATTAAGGTGTCAATAACTGAATGTAATAAAAAAAAGTAATATTGGTGAATCGAAACGAGAGTAAACAACTCTCAAAACGATTCCGGGAAAGGGTGTAACTAAATATAGTGTAAAGGTCTTATCTAAGTAATAGTTAAAAAAAAGTAAAATCTAGTGTATAACTTCTGATATAAATGAATAATAAAATCCCACATTTTCGTAAAAAACGCGAAAATATTAATTATTTTTGGAAGGGAAGCCTTAATGATCCACGTGAAGCCTTACTTTAGAGATTAGTGTGCTCTCATATTACGCCTCATGTTGAGACTTTTTAATCTATTGTTTATCAACGATTCATTATATGTTTCTATAATTCTCTTTAGACCTGCTCTGAATATTTGAGATTTTTTTACAGATACCAAGAGATTGTTGTACGAGTATATTGCTTAATGAGGGCATCATATTGAAGAGCTATAATCTAATTATGTAAATTAATGATAATGTACTGTAATGTAATGGATGTACCAGATAAACTACAGATGTCTCACAGTGACCAAGCTATTATTTATATGGGACGGTAAATATGGAAGTTTTGGGCATTACGGAGCTTACGATCTGTTATCAGCTGGCTTAAATGATTGCTTTACACAATATAACGTTTATAAATTCCACCCATGTTTGACTACCACACCTATCAAATTTTTGGAAGTTGTATATATGTTATCATGTAGAAACCTTTCAATTATTTTTTACAAACTACGCTGTCGCCATCTATGGTTGAAATTTGATATTCATCACCATGTAACAGAATAGATTCTTTTTGACAGTAGTATGGAGCTATATTATTTGTATGTGTGTACATGAAAATTCTTTCGAATTAATTAACACATATACTAAAATACGCCTTATTTAGACCAGTATATTCACAATATTTTTTAAAGTATGTCCAAATCTTTGTACTAACCTTTCCATATAAATAATAGCTTCGTCTCTTTAAGACATCTATAATATATCTTAATGACAATCCCTCTGGGGATAACACACTAACAGATTTGGATATACTCAAAAAAAATTATGGATGTTCTACTTCAGCTGGAAGTAGTAAAGTAAAATAAAAAAAATATCTCATTGTCAAACGGCCACAAATAATTATAATCATGTTAGCCGTTTGACTTTTTTATGAACTCGGCAAAGCATACAACAAAATATTGTTTTATTTTCTGCACACCATTTGTATTTTACTTCAACTTGCGCCATTTCAGCATATCAATACAGTGTTTAAATCAATAGAGAGTTATATTTATTCTCTCAAGAGAGCTGTCAGAATATTGTGCTGACTTTGTGCCGGTAAGTGCACAGTGGTGTAACCGTGCGAAGCGAATTTAAATACAGTGGACGTATAAAATAATAAAGTGACACTTAAAATCTGAAAACTCTGTCATCACAATTATTATTCAGGAATAATAAAATCTGAATACATTATATTTTCATCTATTTAATCCTAGAAGGATATATTTTTTTGATAATTTCGGTCAATACCGTTCATTATGCAGGTAACACCTACCCCATCGTTCGGAAATATGTCATAGTATGTACTATATTCAGCTTTCGTTTAGTGATGCAGTATTGTGTAGCATCACTTAATAACGCAGTAGAAATCGTTAAACAATATCAAAGGGGCCATAAATCTGATTTTAACCCAAATATCAGTGTAGCCTCAAAGTTACTTCTCTCCACATCTAACGTAGATAACATAGATTTGCATCAAACATTTACGTTTGGCTTTCAACATTCAAAACATTTTTAAAGAAAAGCTATTATAGAGTTCAAAGCTAGTATCATACAATTTTGGAGGAAATGAAAACTACTTACGGAATAAGTGTGATGTGTGGTGGAACATGAGACGACAGGTGCTATCAGAAAGGTTACAAGTATAAGTTAGTGAGAGTACGGCTGCCTCCATAATACAGAAATATCTCACCATACATTGCGAAGTGTACTGTATGAGGGTAAGCAGATAGCAGATTAGATTAAAGCAAAATGGTACTTACAATAGGTACTGAGTTTATTATACAAATTTACTATTGACTCAACTGTTTACTACTAGAAATACACGCTAAGATCGGAGTATATGCAAGATGCTTTTACGAACGCTAACATTGGTAGGAGGAGTAAAGCATGGCGCGCGAAGCCTACGATTTCAATTAGGGCCCGCTACGAGTGTGATCTTAGCGGCGGCGCACATAAGAGTATTTGATATCAAAATCCAAATTTATTAAATTTAAAATGGCAAATCTAAATAAATAATATATATCTCATAGAGACGAAACTATTTTTTATTAAATTTAATGGAAAATATATGGAAGTATGAGTAATTACAGGGCTTACGATCTGTCTACGGCTGGCTTGAGTGATCACTTTACACAATGTAACGTTCACCATTCCACCCAATTAACCTCCATATCTATAAAATTTTTGAAAGTTGTATATATGTTAATATGTAGAAACACTTCGAGTACAACTACATTATTACCACATATGAACTAAATTTAATATTAATTTCCCTGAAACAGCATTTCTCAACAGATTGTCATTAGATATCAACCAATGAGAATCTAATTATTTTTGAAATTATTTAAAGTAATATTCTTTATCTGTAAATTTTTATAAAACATTATACTAGAATACGCCTGAAAAATCAAATATTAATATTTTATTATTTTGACCGGTATATAATTAGCAATTTTTGAACATGTGAATATGATTTTCACCTAAAAAGGCACTGTTGTTTTTTGATTCTACTCGTTTGATTTATTTGAGACGCTTTTCGCCTAGCAAGGGTATTATCAATTTAATAATTTTAAATCAACAATTTGGATTTATAACTATAATAGGGACAGCTATATAATTTATTTACATGTGATGAAAAGGGACAACATTATTCACTGGAATTCTGAGGATTTTCATATATTTTGAATGCTACTAATTATTCTAAGTAACCATTCAGTTTCAACACTAATGGTATTTTAATGTCATGTGTAATTTGTAGAAAAGGACAGTTATATAATTTTTAGAATCTAAGAAGACACAACAGCAAGAGAGACATTTTTAGTATTCTGTAATTTTTATAATGTTTGCATAATTCTAGGAAATGGTTATGTTCAACACGAATGATATTTTTTTAAATTAATTCTATGTTTTTTTTTTATCAATGTGTCCAAAATTTAATAAAAAATGAATTGATAATTCTGGCGTCTGCTATCAGATTTACTCAAAGGTATTTTGAGATTTTGTAAAAAATAAGGTAGATGGCTCTGTCAAATGATGGAACGATTAAATGTATTAATTTCAAAAAGGTAACATATAGGGTCGAAAAATTGTCGCTAAAAATAATGCCGCTGTAGCTTAGTTGGATAAAGCACCTCCCCCGGTTAGAAAAGAGATCCAGGTTCGAATCCCGGTGGCGCAACAACAATTTTTTTCGATAAAATTGATTTTATATGTATATCTTTATAATTAATATATTTAATTCGATAAGTTCTACAAACTTACCTCGGAAACAGTAAATAATAATAAATATAAATATCATAAAAACAGGAATTAAAAATTAATATTACTTTATCTGTCTATCTTGTACTCTTCCTGTACTCTTGTGACTGAGATGGTGGTTACACATAATATCAAAATAATAATATAATACGTACATTTACATAATATATCAATTGTTCGTCTTGGATGGACTCTTCGAACGCACTGCGTATTACATATTATCTATCTTTGGCACATAAAATGGTAAATTATAAGTATTGGCAAAAATATGATGGTAATTGAGTTAATTGCTTTATAAGTACATCATTATTTTCATTACAGACTTCTTGGTAGAGTTTATATAGTTAGTACCTGACTGTACTGTCAAGACCTAGATGACTCTGGAATATCAGCTTTCGACCCAAGGGAAGCTGTTGGGGTGAACCTTCACATTTTTAATATCTTTCAACTAATTTACCATTACGCCGTTTCTCCACGGGGGTTGGCAGAGAGAATAGAGCACCACACTCTTCTGCCCTAACACACATTTCTCGCCTCATCCATATTCATACAAGCTCGCCGATTATTAAGGCTTCTAACATGAACATCCACCAGTATCTGGTTTACCTGGTCATGTCAAATTTTTCGCGGTGCCATCAATACTTGCGTCATATATAATCCTTACTACTCTCTCCTCATTTATCCGTTCCATATGAGCAAACTACCTTCAATCTTACTCACAATACTAAGATCAGCATTACATTCTTTCCTTATTTCTTCATTCTTTACTCTACCATAAATGGATCTGCCACACATACGCCTAAGCGATCTCATTTCCACTGCATTCAGTCTACTTTCGTTCCCCTTCTACCAACTCCAGGCCTCACCTCCATACATCAGTGTCGGTACCAGGACTCCATTTTATACCGCTAGTTTTACCTCGGTTGACATGTTCCCATTAGATATAATTCCATTCAAAGCGCCATTCAATATCTTCTACACTTGCTTTATTATGTGGAACATGTTTTTTTTCTAGAATTCTCAAAATTCACATAGGTATTGTGTTTTCGAAAGTCTTATTAACGGTTTGATACACTTAGGTTTAAAAAAATTATAATAAACTGTTATGATTTCTCTATTTGTATCGAAGAAATAATATTGAATCCTTAGTATTTCCAATATGCATTAAATATATCAATTAGAAATATATAATCAATTTATTGAAAATTTATTTTGGTTGCTAAATAAAATATAACATTTTGGTTGCTAAACTGGGATTCGAACCGGGAACTCTTCCTATCCTTAGATGTTCATTCAAATATTTTGTAAGCTAATAAATTTTCCATAATAGTAACAATCTGCATTTGATTATCATCCAACAAACTTTCTTCACACGGAAAATATTCATTTTATGTTATCCAGGTTCCTGAGGTTTGTGAAAAAACCATCGACAACATTTTGACCGATAAACTTGGTTATCGCAAGGTGTGCGCGCGGTGGGTCCCACACATGCTTTCAGAAACCCACAAAGACAATCGTGTCAAGTGTGCCGAGGGGTTTCTTCGAGAATGCGCCGAGAATACCGAAGAATTCTTGGACTCCATTATTACGGGAGATGAAACGTGGTGTCACTACGTCACTCCAGAAACAAAAGAACAGTCCAAACAATGGCGCCATCCTGAATCGCCTAGGCCGAAAAAGTTTAAGCAGACGCTTTCCGCAGGGAAAGTGATGGCTACGGTGTTTTGGGACCGAAAAGGCGTCTTGCTGACCGAGTTTATGCCTAAAGGGACCACCATCAATTCGGACAGGTACTGCGAGACATTGACAAAACTCAAAAGAGCCATCCAAAATCGCCGGAGAGGAAGGCTGACCAAGGGCGTTAGGCTGCACCACGACAACGCTCGCCCGCATGTCTCTCGACAGACCACCGCCCTATTTAGTTTTGTTTTTATCTATGCTTGCATTTATAATTTTAGTATACATTGTTTCCTGAAGAAGATACCAAAGGTATTGAAACATGTAGATTTATCAATAAATAGTGCTTTTAACAAAGTGTTAACATATTATTTATGAAAGTTAATAGATTGTTTTCTAGACATTTTGAAGCAAGTTGTTTCGTCAACTGTCAAATTGCTAAGATATCACATATTAACATAAATACTTACAGTTAGATAGCTTTAAGTCTGACTTAATGCGGTTTCACAATTAACAATTTATCAATATGGCAAGAAGTCTTTTTATGCTTGTTCGCAGAACACATTTTTGTTTATATTTGTATTTATTATCTTTGTTTTATTACTTAATTGAGTTTAAATACGTCTACCGGTTTCGAAACACTAGACCGGCGTTTTATACAAATAATAGTATAGGAAATTTACTCATAAATTCTAAAGACAAAGATGATAAATTTAACAATTCTGGTGTCTATAAACTATAAGAGTAAGGGAGCATTTGAGATGTTTGAACAGTAGTGGGTTTTCAGAATTTTCTAATCATTTGATAGAAAATAGTCATGGTTTTGATAAAAAATTGGGATTGTCAATTTTGCATATAAACGGTGTTGGTCACAAATTAAATAATTTGGAATCGTTGGAGATAAATAAAGCGTGTAAAACTAATCAAAAAATTATAAACAACCAACTAAATTTAACTACGAGTCCCATTATACAATTTTTTCCCAAAAATTATTCGATTAAATTTGTATATGTAATGATTTGAGTTAGGTACTAAAAAAAATAATATATATTTTTTAAATAGATTAAAGAAACAATAATATATGTTTAAGTTAGTTATGACATCCTGAAGACGAAAATGGTATTTTTCTAAACCGGTAGATGCATTTAAACTCAATTAAGTGGTTAATAAAACAAAGATAATAAATATAAATATGAATTTTAACCATAAAGTTAATATTTCTAATTTTAAAAGTATTAAATTTTTGTTTGATTAACATACTTATAGAATAGATAGAGCTTGATGCGTTATCGTAGATTTAAGAATATACACTAAACAATTTTACCTCATCATTAAGTCAAATCACCAAAATTTTGACTCATTGCTTTTTCACAGAATGCCCACAACACATTCAACACCCCCGTCCATAAAAATTGTTTGAATCAACTACGAGTACTGACTTTAGAAGTTAAATAAGATGGAAACTATAAAAATAGACAGATACGGGAAGGTGTACGTGCAAGTCGCACATCGACCAGATTCCGATTGGCTGCATAGTTCGATTGACATAGTTATTACAAATTTTGAAAATTTCTAACAAATAAAATAACACCTCTTTGCTCGATTTTAACACTTCATAAAACCAACCGTTTGTTATCTGATTCCATTTTGTTTTCATACAAATAGAGATTCGCACGCTGAATACATGTCATCAATATGTAAATATAACTAACTCGCTTGTCTCCCGGCACGAGGCCTAAGACTCGGACCACTAGACGTCTGCAAATGTCACTCATTCATTTGTATCAGAACTTAGATAAATTTAGTTATTAACAGTTACCAGTCACGTCAATGTAACGTTTTACCATTGCACTTAATTTATTATCAGTCGATCTCAATCAAAATCTTATCAAGTAAATGAAAATTCATATTTTTATTATAATAAATCATTTATAATTCCAACCAAATAAAACATCACAATGCCTGCAATTTTTAATATCGAAATGAAACATGGTATTACAAAAATATACATTTATTAAAGGAAACAAAAATAAAATACAAAAAATTATAATGTTGGCTGTCCTATATGTTATTACGTTTATTAAACTATTGTATTTTTCGTATTATTACGGCGCGGCTACTCCAACATGCGAAGAATGCAAAAATCATAACCTCGTAGACTAGAACAGGCAAACAAACGTAAAATATCACTAAAGTCTAGTTTTAGAGCATATAAATATGTTAATAATACATAATCGTATAATATTATTAATATGATAAGATCAGGTATTATTAACATATTTATACGCTCTTGTAACTAGATTTTAGTGATATTTTACTGTTTTTTTTTTGTCTGTTTTCTTCGACGTTTTGCATCCTCACTTCGTATGTTGATGGATTATGCCTCACTGTAATAATACTAAGAATACAATAATTTAAATAAACAAAATAAAATGGAGAACGTAAAAAAATAAGGGTACATAAACAATTAGTTCTTAGCATCTCCTTTTTCTTCTTTTTCTTATTCTTAGACACACTCTTTCCGATGTTTTGCAGCAGCGATTCCTCTTAAAGCGACCCGTCCTCCTATCTCTGCATCGCGTGGTTTTGAAAGAAGGACCCTTTCGTCGTCTACAGCTCCTCCTTCTCCGACTTTGTCTCTTGCAACTTCTTCTTCTGCTTCTTCGCCTCCTACCGCAGCTTCTTTTTCTTCGCCTCCTACCACGGCTCCTTTTTCTTCGCCTATGTCCACAAGCGTCCATGCACTCGGTAGATGTAGACGGGATCGGAAATTCTTCTATGTCTTCATTTTCAATATTCATTATAAAATTGATTTATATATTTTTAAATTAATCCTATTTCTTTATTATGTTACAATATAAATAATAGCAAAAATATATATATTTTTATATGTATATATATATTAATTTCACACACAATTTCACGATCGAATGACACTAATGGAAAAAATAAATTCCCAATAAATGAACGATACTGTTTAATTAATCGAATATTGGAATACATTCAAAAATTATAAAGTTCGATAAATGAATTAGTGGGTACCTATATATTTGATTTATTTAGTATAACACGTTTTGTTCTTATTTAGTTGACAAATTCAAATTAATGTAAGCCAAAATAATTAATATTGCGTTTTAGATATCTACATATATATAATTCTTGATATTTGTACACCACACGGTGTACGAACGTAATTCATATGGACGCATATTTCGATAAAAATAATAAAAATAATCGTCTGCCACTTTGACTTTCACTTGACCGGGTATGAAAAAATATTCCTGTATTGCAACTTACCAAAATAAGTAGCAATTCTCGATGTCCTGACGCCTGTTCGGTATCTCAATATGTGATTCTATAAAAAGGGCTCAAATTTATCGAACAGCTCGCGCAAACCGGTGCGAACCCGTTGGGCTGCATAATTACTGCTTAAATCTTACCGTAAAGTTGGCAGCTATTGTTTTTTAAATTTATGTACTAAGTAGATGCTAACTACAAACACGCAGACACTTTCTGGTTTATAATAGCCTACATTAATTACTATAAAATTTCTGTTTGCTAATATACTGATACTTAAGATGGAGTTTAATAATAACAATTCTGCGAAAAACGGCAAATAAATTATGCAACTATTGTATATTTTGTATAGCTATTGCGGTTTGTCTTTCAAATTACGTAGATATTTTTATTCTTTAATTTAATTTAAGGAATTGCACATTGAATTTGAAATATTAAATAAATGTAGAAATGAGAGAAAGCTTTTAACAAAATAGACTTTTCGGCGTTGTTATTTATAGTTGTGATATTTCTTCATTTGGATGGAAAAAACCTTAGTACCAGCAATAGAAACTGCGTAACTCATAACCTCTGTAGGGTGTGAGCTTACGGCAGCCCCTCCAGCCCCTCCACCGCCTAGCCACAACGGAGAGCATGATAAGTGAGTTGTTCGGTAATCAAACGTTACCTACTTACCATAGTGTGTAGATCCATCTTAACCATCTTCTGAGAAAATAATAGTAAGATTTAAGATGTGATATTCCAGAATAAAAGAGTCAACAAGTTTTAGTTGAATTTATTCAAATGATTAATGGAACAGAACTACTTTGATAGATTAAAATCTAAAAAATGTAGGTACGGAACTAATTAACAGGTGACAACAACGACAGTAATAATACGTCGACCTGCGTCAATTCTTCTTGATCCCACGGCAAAATACGGCATCTTCACGCATCCGTCTCTCGCGGTGTCTTGGGAGCAGCTTCTACCGAGGTATTCGAGTGCCAGGCAATTTTGGTCAGGTACTCCTTCAACCAGCGGCACATGCACGCGTCCTCTTCTCCCAGGTGGACCATTATAAGATAATGTCGACGGGTGTTTGGAATAAGCCGTAATTTTGCGTGGTAAAAATAATGTAAAAGATGTAGAAAAAATAAAGATCGTCAGAAAGAAGATCATATGGTATAAAGAATTAGAAATAATTATAAAGAAGCATAAGAATTATAAGGAAGCATAAGAATTATAAAGAAGCATAAGAATTATAAAGAAGCGCAAGAAGTATAAAAAAGCATAAGAATTTTAAAGAAGCATAAGAATTATAAAGAAGCGCAAGAAGTATAAAGAAGCATAAGAATTATAAAAAAGCGCAGGAAGTATAAAGAAGCATAAGAAGGGAAATTTTAGTATTTCCTGAAACAATATAAATTTTTACGATGCAATTAGAATTTGTAATGCTAGAAATGAGTGCGTTATGAGATCGATTAAATAAACGTTTTTTTTACTCTTCAATCGGCTTCCTAAGCGCGACGTTTAAATGCCATTTTGGCGTTGTATCCGCTTCTGGATTCCGTGCAGGCTCCATCTCCAAACCAAAGTTCCGAAATGTGGCGGTACAGCCAAGTGAGCTACCTACTCGCGCCGGTCCAATCCGTTCACTCGGTCGCACCTGGCGACGAACTTCGAAACCGGTGATTGGCGTATCGCTCTGTGCGTGAAATTTACCAGCCATGGTGACGTTATTTTAATTTAAGTACTTCTTGTTTCCAAAAAATTATACGCGTGCAATGTATAATATACATATTTCATAAAAATAGAAAAGCTTCTATGACATTTAATATAGTAAACTGTCAAAATAAAAGATTTAGAATCTTAGGTTAATCCACCTTAATCACATGTTATAAATATCAGATAATAATGTTATTAAATATAATATAACCATCAAAGCCAAAAAACTAACAAGGGATTACAATTTTATATCTTAGAATCGCAGCACATTGATTTCAAAGAGCTGTGACGTCACCCACCCCTTTCGAGGTGGTAAAACAATGGGACCGTAAAACCGCTAATCGTGAGATCAGTGACGTAACTTCAAAAATTGAGCCCCAATGCAAAATGAAAAAAGGACCTCATATTTTTAACACGTTTTAATAGATCCCTCTATTAAAATGACATCTTATTATTTATTGTATCTATAGAAGTATAGTTTTCACATACATATTATCTAAATGTTACTTTTAAATTTTTTCCCAGGCGGCGTCTTTTTTTGACGAAAGTATACAAAAATTGGCGCCCCGTTATGACAAGTGTCTTAATAATGGTGGCGACTATGTTGAGAAGTAGTTTAAGGCAGAGTACGGCCAATGTAAGTTTGCGCGTGAGATTTCAGCTACGCGCCTCTATACGAAGACATTCGTAAAACTTCGGAAAAAGGGCACACATGCCGAATGCTCAAAGTAGGTAAACCAAAAAGTGATCTGAATATAATTGACTTTTGAATTTGAGCATTATTGAAAGATATACGAAATAAAAAGTCAGTTTCATTTAATAATCAATTTATTTAATAAATATATGAGTAAATAATAGTTTACAAATATTTTTAAATCTTTATTTAATACTAAATTTAACAGATGTCACAATTTAAAAAATACTAATATAATAATTTGATGTTAAGAATTTATAAATAATGAATTACATATATCGTAAATAACAATGAAAATTAAATTTGTTACATTTAACCGCAACAATATCACAATAAAAAGATTTATGAAAATTAAGTAATTTTCAATTAATCCCAACAATATTGTAAAAATAACATTAGAAATTAAGTTATTAACAGTTTAACACAATGACACAATAAATAAAATGCAGTCATTTACATTTAACTGCAAAAATATTACTCGTCTTTGAACTTTTTTCAAATTATTAACCCCATTGGCAGCTTCATTAGACATGAACTTGTATTTGTTGAATAATATTTCGTGCACTTGCCTTCGTAGTGTTGGTCCGCGTCCCAATGAATATGATAAAGACATTATGTAAATATAAAAAATGTCGTAACTAAAGGGGTGACTAATTAAAATGAGAGCTGATTAGTGACACGCTGGATTAGATCGCACCCCTTTCCCAAATGCGTTTTTTAAATCGCAAACTTAGACTGATCATATTCTATGTAGCAGTAATGTGTAAAAAAAAAATGTAGCACTAACTTAAAAAATACGACTCGTATATTCTGTTTTTTTATTTTTTTTATTGAAGCGAAATATATGATAACTTCAGTTAACCTCTGTATATAAAAATGTGGGTGCGGTCTTACTGTGAGTTTATTGGTTTGATTTCGGTCGAATGATAACAATACTTGTTAAATATTTAATTATGATGAACAAATAGGTTTTCAATTGGATCCGGATGATATGAGTGTAAAATTTTATATTTGAAGCTAAGAGTTAAGTATTATTTATCTTATAAGTATTATTTAATAACAATTAATATAATTGTGAATTTAATTTGAAGCATATATTATGATAATATTTCAATTTAATTGTAATAATAATTTCCAATAAAGTTTGCTGTTTTTTTACAGATTGTTATGTTAAAGTTGTTAATTCATTATTTCTGGATATAATTAACATATATTCATTTATCTGGTGCAAACTGTACTTTTTTATATTTACAGATTTCTGCCAGAATCCATAAATTCACAACGTATATAATATAAACACCATGTATTGTGCACTCTGATTTGCATTCATCTATCAATTTTAATTCATACGATTTTCAGATTGTTATTAGAATAAATTAATAATTCATGCATGAGAATGAAACTATCGTAAATGAGAATGGAGTTATTGTATATGAGAATAGAATCACTTCATAAACTATTCAAGGTGCTTCTAGCGAAAGCTACAAGACTAGAAACCTGGCAGAGGAGCACGGTTAATTCAATATACTGTGTAGTATAACAGACCATTTTGTCTGGCATTTGTGGACTATGCAAAGGTTTTTGACTCTATCGAAACCTAGACAGTACCAACTGGAGTCACCTTAGCGCTTCCATAAATACTTTTTTTTTAAATGAGGCGTTCGCGGAATTCGTGTCATATAATATTCTTACTATTTTCAAATTAAGCTACGAAAATTGGATTAAACGTGATGGTTTACTAGAACGAGGCTCAAACCCTCCCTTTGTTCTATCCCTAGGCGAGTCTTATCTTACCATTTGCGATTAATGATAGCCCAGCCATACGCCTGCCTATAATAGATGAACTAATAATTCAATAATAAAATTATGGATGTTTGGTTATGTATTAAAATCATTCATGTTTGATCGCTAATTGATACCAATTTTTTTTTAAATGTACTCATTCGTAGAAAAATAACGAAAGACAAAATATAAATATACCATGTGTGTATTGTGTTCTTTAATAATAATTATTCAGATTTCACATGATGTAAACTATTCTTCGAATATATTTAAAACGGTCTTAATGCAGAATTTAACAATGCCTATAAAATTCTCGACCGTATTAATAATTAGATATAAACTAGACCAAACCGATCTTAAGCTTGCGAACAAAGCCAAATTTGCTGGTCGATTCTGAACTCTGGCACAATTGTTCGAGATATAAACCGAAGACTAAATATCGGGGATTAAATATTTTTAAATCGATATCATTCTAATAAAATACGCTTATGTTCGATATGCAAATTGGTTTTATTTAAACATTATTTTTATCTCATAGATCTCATACGCAGGTGATGAATCTTTATTAATAATTCATCTTTACCGATATGTTTTTAATGTAAAGCATATTTGCTAGAAGTAATTATAATTTTCACCAAATTATTTGTCAAATTATTGTCAACTGATGATATACCTGTATATGTACATATATAATATTATATAACTTTTGAAGCATTTCATATATGATGTTATATAGATAGTAATCCAAACATCACAGTCATCAAATTTCATATGGATAGATTTAGTATTTATGGTACAGTGCTCATTTTTGTAAAGACAGGTCGCAAATTTCTTGACAATCAAAAAAGCTAGAATAACTTCTAAACCGTATATAAAAAATTCCATAAAGTGTTTTCCAAATTTTCGATATCCCTATTTTACGTTGATGACATCCTCTAACCATCGAGTCCATTTGAATTATTGTCTCTGAGACAACTTGTATATATTTTGAAAACGGTGCACCGTTTTTTTTAAAAATAATTAAATTATATGTACTTTTAAAATTAGCAATATTAACTTTGTGGTTAAAATTCATATTTTTAATTAATTATCTTTGTTTTATTAACCACTTAATTGAGTTTAAATACATCTACCGGTTTTTAAAAATACAATTTTCTTATTCAGGATATCATAACTAACTAAAACATATTACTGTTTCTTTACCAGAATCTATTTTTAGAAAATCTATTTTTTAAAAAAAAAAAAAATTTAAACTACTAAATTAACTAACTGAACCGAATTTAACTCAGTGACCACATTTCATTGGTAATAATCTAACCAATAATATAATAGTTAATTTATATGTCAGTCACATTTTATAAAGATGTATATTCTTCTTTTATACTTGTATAGTATATTGTTAGAATGCGAAATTACACAAAACAATATTTTGTTCAAGGATACAAAAGCACTTCGTCAAAGTAAGGGACGGACGGTGATAAAAACTCGGTATTGTTAGACGCAGGTGGACCGACACAGCTTGGGTACAGCGGCGAATACAGCGGCGGTAATGCGGCGAACGTGACTCGAGTCACGTACTCAAATGCATCTTAAGGGATGCATCACCATAGGCGAGCAGTCTTCTCAAGTTCTCCCCCGGAAGAACTGGCTCCATGAAGACGAGATTTTATTTTTAATTAGAAAATAGAATCAAAGTCGTCTCTAAAAGTATCAAGTAAGCGCTTCATAGATTGTAATTCCGGAGAAAATTTAAACTGTGTGCCTCGAGTTTAAGCTTAGACTATGATGTACTCTGTGTTTAATCGTTTATGTGAAAGTATCAAAAAGAGTCCCACTGGATCTATAAAAATTTGATAAATATAATTGGGGTAGCGAGAACAGACTGTCGCTATAGCATAAGAATATCGTGTCCAGAGTCCCGGTTTGCCTGGATCATCGTCAATTACAAGCCTGAACTCCGTCACCCGATGCTGGCACCACAAAGAGCTGACCACACTTCACCACGTCCAGGATCCAGGACCATCCAAAGAGGTAATCCCTTACGTGAGGGACCTGAATAATCTACCTCAGACAAGCGTCAATATAGACAATTTGGCAGAGAAATTAATGCTGGCATGATGAACACAAATATTTAATGTTGATTTAATTATAATAATTTTTGAATAGCCATATTTATAAGTGTTAAAGTAAATTGCTCATTTTCCACTTTTAACACATGTAAGTAGCATAAAATATAGATTATAAATTTATATAATATAAATTTTCTTATAAAAAAATATTATTTCATTTCATAACCATTTGACTTGTCAATATTTAAAAAAAGAACCAGTTAGGCTAGACGCCTCCCCCCTGAACATGAAGCCGAGGAAGAAAGAAGAAGTTACCTAACAATATATAAATAACAATTTAACGCTTTTGACTCTGACCGAAAATTTGATTTGAGGCGCGCATTGGGAATGGTAATATTTGCTCGAAAAATTGCATTAAAATGCAAAACTGCATTTCGAGATTGCGGATATTTTTAATTGAAGTTTGTGAATCGGAATCATAATGAATCGAAAGATATTAAATAAAATATATATTGGGTTAAACTTTAGAAATCTGTGAAAATAATGGTAATATGGAGGAGGTGTATACAAACATATGAAATAAGGTATACGAGTATATTAACTTAGTCTTTTAAAAACTGTGAAATGATTATAAGGATATACTATTTTTTGTAAATATCATAATTTTTTTTAGAGACATTGCATAAGAGATATAAGACAGATTATTCTCTTTAATGTTTTATTTGTTCTAAAAACCGTGGTCACGCATGGCCAAGCTCATAGCCTAACAGTTCTAGTTATTACAGTTTAATTGCTACAAATTACTTCAGTCTCGTAATTTTTTCAAATAACTTTAATATAACCTTACTTCACAATATATTAACCAAAATCTTGAACAAATATCATGTAAGTATTAAGTTGTATGTTGGTTTTACGCCGTAAAGTAAATAAACACTTGCTAAGATACCAATATGGGCTTCCCACAGACTGCGAACAAGATATATTAAGAGTAAATCAAATCATATTTTCCTATAAGGTTTCATTTCATGCCAAATTACAAGAATATTGTATACATCTTCACATTATTTTAATATTATGTAAACATAAATAAAACATGAACAAAAGTTATACAAAATAAAATGAAGTAATTATAAAAATATTTAGTAGAGTGGCAAATCGCTGACAACAAAATTGAATTGTTAAATGCTCCTAGCAGCCATTGCTTCCTTCATTGACACCTTCCTAAATAGTGTATTGGGCCGTGGTCCATTAGCAATATAAAAAGGCTTACTGATGCCTCTTCTGATTCAATCTATGTTTAATAGAAACGTCGGTTTTTACGCCCATCAGATAATAATGTAGAGATTGTATGTACGTATGTTGAGCCAGGTTAATATGTCAACGGTTCGAGTGCTAGTGACAAGCTCTTGCCAGATTGTGGCTTAATACTTTTCATTTTCATCACATCTGCTCTGATGCTGACCATTGAAATATGGACCGAGAAATCAGCTTCGATAAAAACCTGTCAGAATGAGCCCAAAAGATATAGTTAAACATTATTTATCGATGTTGTTCATAAAGATTTATGTAAAGGGTGTTCAGCGGAAAAATTTCAAGATTAAATTGTAATTGCTCGTAAACCATCAGGGTGAGGTAAGTGGGAGGGGTATTGTTCGACGCGCGTGATTTACTGATTTGCCAGTCACTGGTTGGGAGCATATCGCGTTTTCGGGGTTGAGCATTATTTAAAGTGCGGCGATTCATTGGTTCGTGCGCGTCGCGCTTTATGAGCAATTATTAGCAATCCGCGTAAATCGATAAGGAAGATTACAGCTTTTACTGGAATAAAAAAATCAACGCTTTTTTATTCTAGTAAAGGAAGGAACGCTTGGAAACATATTGTTTACTGACGAAGCACATTTTCATATCGATGGCTATACTAATAAACAGAACATGAGATACTAATGCCTCAACAACCCAAAGAAACGCCATCAAAATCGTTTGCATTGTCCAAAAACGACCGTGTGGTGTGCAATTTCTGCCTAAGGGATAATTGGCCCTTATTTTTTTAACCAGCGAGAGACAGTCACTGATGACATGTATTGCCGAATGATCGACGAGTTTTGGTACCGCAACTGCAGCTGTTTTCTTGGTTCAAGAACAGAACATAATTTCAGCAAGACGGGGCCACTTAACACACAGCTAGAGTTTCAATGGAGAAGTTGAGGGGAATTTTTCCCAATAAATTAATCAGCAAGTACGGAGACATACCCTGGACACTTCGGTCACCGAACCTTACACTATGCGACTTTTTTTGTGGGGATACCTTAAGTTGAGAGTTTACAGTGACAATGTTTGAATAATTCAGGCCCTACAAGAAAATATTCGCCGTGAAGTTGCTGCCATTGAACCGACACTTTGCTCTCGCGTGTTCGCAAATTTAAGAGTCCGATTGCAAGAGTGTCTTGAGAGAAATGGACGGCATTTAGAGGATATTGTTTATAAAACGTAAAATTCGCATTGTTAAACTCCATTTTTTATAAATAAAATATGAGAATAACATTGTATTTTTTTAAAATTTAATATTAAAGTTGAAAATTTTCTGCTGGACACCCTATACTTAAATAAATACTTACACATGTATTTAAAAACATTTTGTTACGCCTTGTACTTAGACTTTCTAAAACTTAATATCGCTTAAATGTTTCTTGTTAAAAATATACAACGCGTAAAGTAGCGTTTAAACTAACATTCTAGTTAGTATGCTGTGAACTAAAAAGTGATCAAAAATCATGACTGCACGATTTGTTTTATTTAATCCACGATTAAAAAATAGTTGTGATTGGGATTAATACGGTTTAATAAATTTGGAACTTTATTTAAATCTGTATCATCAGGAAACACCAATTTCACGATAAATTGATTTTGAAGGATGTTCTGACAATGTATGTTTTGCACCTGTGACACCAAAGACGACGAGGATTTCTCATCTATCGCATTGTTACTGTACTGAGAATTATTGTTTTATCGATACTGAAAATAGAACAACAGATTTCGATACTTTCTTGACATTGTTGTCCTCATACGTGTTCAGGTGAAACTCGGAGCACAGATGGTAATAACATCGTTTTTCCAATTAATGCCCTCTATAATAAAACAATGTATACTTCTATCAAAGATCAAGCCACTCTACTAGCTGTGTAATAGGCAAGATGTAGAATGCTATTTTTTGGTATCATACCATTAAGATAATGCTGTAATCTGTAATATTTTTACTAATAACCACTGTGACGTACGAGACCTATGTCCAGACCACACACATCGGCTTGCTCAGAGGTGATACATGAAAGCGTAAGTATGTGCATCGGAAACTTACCTCCTTACCATTGTTGAGGTACAAAACGGCCATCTCCTGGAAAAATAATAATTATTCTAAATAGTAACCAATGCTTTAAATTAACTTTGTTACTAGTGAAAGATGATATTCCAGCGTTAATAAAAAAGTTTAGTTTCAACAAAGTTGAAAATTTATTATGAAGAAAAAACATGACATAGATTGGTGACAAAAGGTAAAATAGTCGAAGGAATCCTTCATTAAAAAAAAAAACGTATTATTAATTATACTAAAAAAACAATCAAGTTTCACCTCCAAAAATAATATACCAAACTATGGAAAGATTTGTGGTAAAATTTCTTGTGATGACAATAATCAAAATGAACCAAGAAAAAATATCGTAACATTTGAAATTACGTGTGTGGGGACCATCCGACCTCGGCTCGTGCATTACGCCTAGCTTTTCCTCCGCATTACACCAAATAGAATTTGAATCAGGTTATCATATAAAAATCGTAATACAATAGTAATGGATGCCATTTCCACTGAGACGTTCACCAAGTCGGTGAGTCTCCCCAGGAAGGAAATATCTAATATTTCTACAAGATAAAGTAATAAGTAATTTACCCTTTTAAATCATGGATCCGTGTTCCGTTAGAAATGCGCGCCGCTCACCGGCGACGGCAGTGTGCATTAAGCACCGCTATTTCCGTAAAGTCTCCAATCGATAAATTATTATCCGGTTTTGTATCAAAACGATTACGCGACATTAAATGTGTCGGCGGCCAGGTGGCGACGGCCTCCCCAGCGTGGCCGCTCGGCACGCTGCCGGAAAGTGAATGCCGAAGTACCCGTCGCACGCGAAGTTTCTCGAAGCGATCCGAGCATAGCGAATCTCGTGCGAATACCAGGTTTACACCGCACTAATGTAGCGAGCGCAAAAACAATTAACCCAGGTGATTATTTTTCAATGATTAAAAACATTTACATTAAGGGTTTTAAGCACACGTTAATTTTTAACGTGACACTATATAGTGAAGTTTGTCTTTGTACACTATTGATGATATTTTTAATATAGATGAATTATCCGCCTTAATAAGCCTATGATGTTGTACTTTCTGTGGGTTAAATCAGAGACCTATGCGAGGTTATTGACAGATTTTATAAATACTCTTCAGGTAGAGGTTTAAAATACAAATGAATAACATTGATATACTGTGCGCCAAAGCATGTTATGATACTACGCGTCATGTTGTACTTTCAGCATGATACTACTCAATCTGTGTGATAAAAGATATACAGATATTTAGAGAAGAACAAGCGGGAGCAGCGTTCAGTGACATGACAACTGTTTGGAGCTCGCGGTTGTCCTCGGTCAAAACAAAATTCTGCCATCTCAACGCATACATTATATTTTTGTCGCACCCAAATTGTATATTTCTCTCCCTAAATATATACAAAATATTGAACAACACAAACAGTTCAAAGGCTTAATAAAGTTCTGGTTAATAAACTCAGATCGAACGTATGTTCATAACATGGTCACCCCTCCAAAATGAACACACGCAGAGTCAAGACTTCACCCCTAACGCCAGTGAATAAGCAGTCTGTAAGTGTGTTTCATCAACCTGGAACATCTGTCATTAACTGAATAATTTAAATTTCAAACGAACGAAACTTTCACAAATTTCAGATAGGTATTGTCTTATGTATTTCTCATGTTAAAATATTGCATTATCTCCTTCTTTCTTTTCTTGCTTACAATTTTTAGTTTCATAATTTTTAATAACTCAAATAAACCAATTATGTCCCTATAATATGATTATTGATTTAAGAATGTAAAATGTTTGCCTCAGTACGGGCGAAACCCGGTGAGGCAGATAATGTACACATTCTACAGGTTCAACTCTACGGTTGCAAATACTGGAATCTCACGATTACCCAAGGTACTCGTTTATAGCGTTTTGAGAACAGATGCTTGCTTTGCAATTTGAACATGGTATGAGGACGACAATGTCGAGAATCATGAAAAGGAGATGAACACATGTTTGCAACACATTTTGAGGATGTTTGCTTGCTTACAAGAAGCCTACTAAACCAAACATGTTTCTCTTATATTCCAGTGGGATCAGTGAAACGTATTTTACACTTTTGTAAACAATATTACCATCGGCAATGAAGATTTTACAATGAGCAGATATTTGGTGTTCCCATTTTGTGGCGATAGGAACTGCTTTCTTCTAATATAGAAAATAAAGTTTCACAATCTTCACGTACGTACTTATTTTTAGGCTGTATTTTCATAAGAAATAGAAGATCATAGAAGAAATATAGAATGGAGGTATATCCCACACAACTCACATATTCGGTTTTAAATTATCCAAACATGGCAAAAAATATTTGTTTGATAAATGAATCAGTATTTTAACGATATCAAAAATAAGACTTGGTACGATCATGTTAACATACACTGAAAGATGGTCCTGTTAAAAGCCTCAATAATCAACGAGCTTATATGGAAAGATGTAGGGTGGTGGTTTTTCATATATACCTATGCCTGAAACTGCCTGATGGTATGTTAGTTAGTAAGTCAAAAATGTATCCATTAATACGTAATTGATTCAAGTCGTTAATTTCGTTCCGGGTTTTGATTGATTTGTTTTTTAATACTTTTAAAAATTAACTTGGTGGGTAAAATTCATTATTTGTATATGTTAACTTTGTCAATTTTGCATGTAAACGGTGTTGGTATAAATTAAATAATTTGGAATCGTTGGAGATAAATAAAGCGTGTAAAACTAATCAAAAAATTATAAACAACCAACTAAATTTAACTACGAATTTTTTAGGAAAAAATTTTCGTGTATATTTGAGTTAGGCACTAAGTTTATTTTTTAATTAGTTATTGTTTTTTAAAAATAGATTCTGGTAAAGAAACAACAACATATGTTTTTGATTAGTATTGACATCGTGAAGAAGAAAATTGTATTTTTCGAAACCGGTAGATGTATTTAAACACATTAAGTGGTTAATGAATCAAAGTTAACAAATAAAAATAATGATTTGTTTTTTGTTAATAAAACCTTTCGAGCTCCTTGTTTTTATATTTCAAGCTGGATTATGGTGAACTATGATTGTTTCTAATTTAAATTGTTTTGTTCGAGTTTCAAACAATCCATTTGAATGGGCCGTTGCGACTCCGTCACTTTTGGTTTGTTTATCGATAGTCGCTATTTTTTCAAAAAAGACTTACTGATGCTACGTCTATCGTGGAGTTTACGTTTCTCAGTAACGAGTTGTACGCAATATTGCATATTTTTGAAAACGTGTACTACATAATAGATTTTTAAATTAGTAGCTATTTTACTTTTATCACTATTAAATTGAAGGTGTTTGAAAGAGTTAAATAACATGTTTAGATGGATTTATTATTTAACAGGAAAAATAAACAGCAAATGTATGTATTTAATTTCATTATAATTTAATAGATGGAGTTAGTATGAACCATAGTGTAAAATATGAATTAAATATATCTTTATAATTAATATATTTAATTCATATTTAAAATATCACAGACCTATGTTATGAATAATTACAACTTCACAATAAGAATGTGTTCTCCTAAATAATGAACCATAGTGATTTATAAAAATAGTAATATATATTTTTAATTAAACAATATAGTGTACAGTAATTTTGATGATAGTTTTAAAGAATTGAGGAAAATGATATTTAAAATTATCGCACTGAAGTAGGTACAGACCTTTTTGGGTTCTAAGGTCAACGAAATCTAATTACGTGATATATATTCCTTCGTGTTAAATGCGAATAATGCGAACTCGGTTTAAGGTACGCTCGTACTGTACGTTTGAACGTCTATTAATGTAGATCATAAAAAATAATCCATCGTTGGAAATACGAGTATTATACAATATAAACGTATTTTGTATCAAATTGAATGTAACGCGATACAAGAGTGTAGTCGGCTGCCTCCGTTCCAGTGGCGACCCATTACGCGCACATTACGGCCTTCGACATCCGCCGGAAACTCATCGGAGGTATTTACGCGATTGCCGGCTCGCCGAAGGCTGCGCGGGCCAACTGTGCCAAGAGGGCGTCGCTGCTGCCGCAAACGGCGCCGTTATTGCAGCTATATTTAACCGCACCGTCACGCCGACGATCCGAACGCGTCGGCCTTCAAGTGATTGGTGGTTATGCGAGCCATCCAAATATTTACGTCTGAATATTTGGACGGTGCATGCACGTTACCCTGCAAGACCTACTTCTATTTCATCTCGACATGCTGATGGACCTTGCGATGTTTTGAATGCGTGAATTAAGATATATAAATTCAGTACATTCATTTATGATAGAGTAAAGTATGAAGAAATAACAAAATAATTTAAATCTGATATTAGTATAGTGAATAGGGTTAAGAATGGATCACTTAGGTGGTTTGGTCATATGTAACGGATGAATGAGAAAATAATGGTAATATATGTAGGGAACAGCGGTTCAAATTCACCGCCGTTCCCACTCAGCTTCAATACCGGCGACGGCTGTGTTCTATACCTAGCTTGCGGCAGAGTGCTGCCGTCACAGTCTAGCCCGATCGCTCATCGACAACACATCTTCCGTTCCGCCGCCCTGACACGGCACTCAAGAGCCGACGGGGCCGACACCGAACACCGCTGATTCGCTTCTCTACTCTTCGTATTTCTCGCTTCACTATCTCCTGTATTCTCCCTTCTCCATCTGTTACACCTATAAACGAACTACACCAACCGTTCGTTTAATTTCATTCAAACCACCTGATTTATAGTGTAAATGTTAATGGCACAAGAAATAAAGAACATTAGCGAAAGACTTGGCATGACCAGGTAAACCAGATGCTGGATGTTAGTCCTGTTAGAAGCCATAATAAACGGAGAGCTTGTATGTGAATATGTATGAATGTGGATGAGGTGAGAATTATGTGTCAGGACAGAAGAGTGTATCACTCTATTCTCGCCTACCTCCGCGGAGAAATGGCCTAATGGTAAGTAAGTAAATAAGTAACGCAGTGAAAATTTATTACAAATAATTTTTTTTTTTAAAAAAACGCATTTCTATTGTAAAGTAGTAATTTCGGAACATTCAATAATTAAACATACCACAGGACTATGGAATTGGTTGATACAACGAAATTGGTTAACGCATATATTTTCGATAAATTTATTTATTCTGTATATCTTTCTAGTTGACTAATTTAATTTTTATTAAAAATAATTGTATTTGAAACGATCTATTATATTTTATATACTATACTAATTGTTATGTTGTATGAAATGGTTTTGTCTAGCCACGACTGATGAATCATTGTTAAATCGTTATTTAAACCGTTATTGTGACAGCGATTGTGTTCGATTATTAGTAATTCTTTGAGCAATGACTAGTACACTGGGAAGTACCTCCAACAGTTAAATCTTAGTTAACATTTTTCGTTAAATCACAGTCACATAACTGTTTACCATAATTAATTCAGAACATTTTTCTTATTCGTTCAAATTAAAGTTTCTCCTAGTTTAATAGTTAAAATATTTAACCACATAGATATGGCACGTTTGTTCAGTATGCTCTTCAATTATTGTATACTTATAATGACTACCTTTATTTCGGAAACCTTCAAAATATAATAATGCCAATTTTCAAGAAACGTCAACCAGTTATGAGAGTATCGTTTCTAAATTCACATACTCAAGTACTTGACATGATGAACTTGAGAGACCTAACGTAAGTTATGTAAACGCCGCATAATAGGAGAACGTTATTCATTGCTTGTTTTAACTTTACCAAAAGTTTGAATTAATTAAATTTACAAAACAAAGCTAATTAACTCGCGAATTTATTTAAACCGTAAGGGTGTAGATATAAAATAATTTCGCTGAAATTTCAATCGTATAATTTAACATCAGACCTTCCAGTAGCTGAATATGTTTGTAGCTAGTCCATGAATATCCAAGTATATTGTTATTACACGAACCGACACCCTCTGCCCAGAGGCGTACTCGCCTGAACATTTTGGGTTGTTAATCACGGCACTAGGGATGTATTTATCAAGAGAAAAATTTTGTTCTATCTGGGGCTATAACTATCAAAGGAAATTTTGTTCTCGAAAATGTTAGTAAAACTATTGTTACATACATTTAATACAAAAATTTTAATAATATAAAAATAACAAATATCGAATCTCAGTGAAATGGAATATAATACATTACTTTTTAATTCAATTCTGTGTAAATAAATATACACACATTTTGAATAGTTACATTTTAGCTTCGTCCCTTTAAGCGCTTGAGCTAAAAAAAATTAACAAACTTGGTGAATTTTTAGTGATGATGTCCCGACTTAAGGTGAGGCGTCATCACCTTCTATTAAATTGAAGCCGATAATAAAATATTACAAAATAATAAACTCGGGCACATTATTATATACATCAAGCATTACTGCATCATCAATAGACTTGGGCAGGTTCGTTATTCCTCTCGCCGTACTCTACCTAGAAACAATGACTCGGAGAGCTTAGCTATGTAGCTTCCACGTATATTCATCATATTTCTAATCATTTAATTTGTGACGTTTTCTAAATAAACCTAATTCAATATAAGTACACTTTTAATTAAGTACTCAAACGACTCACTTACTTAAACTAAAAAACTAAAACTTTTAATCATGATATACATGCACGTTCTGCTATACTTTACTAGTAGTTTTAAGTTATATATATATTACCAACAGTAGGAATAATGAATCATCAAAGTTCGTCATGATTTACTTAGATTATACCTATAGTTAATCACCGTAAAGGTATTTGAATCCTACAGTGCTTCTTTTACGCACTTTCTTTCTCAATCGATGTGCTTATGACTGAGTATCGCGGTCCTATATTCTGCTTCCACAGAGCAAATTGAGTAATTTTGGCCCTTATTTAGTGCATCGCGTAGTGAGGCTCGAGTCATGCCTTGGACTTGATATGCTCATCTTATCGGAGATGGACCTCTCACCTTTGTATGTTTATCACGATCACAAATTTCCAGGCTTCCTGAACTTCCTGAAAAATGGAGGCATTAGTTTGTTTCAACATCTAGAAACCTTAACCTAAATTTTGTTCATTCTAGGCAAGGTGTTTTTAGACCTTTAACTGTACCTTTTACTAACTGTTCAAAGATTTTTGGTAAAACTTTGTGGAATTCCGTGATTATTATGTAAATTGAGTTGTAACACTGTTTTATTTCACTATATTTTATTATATTACATGTTAGAACGTTTTTGGGAACATCTACCCATTATCAATAATTCAATTCAACTAAAGTTAAAAACATTTTCAGATTTATTTTCAGACTTGTTAACTTTAGTTGAATTGTATTATTGTTTCCAAAAACGTTTTAATGTTTAATATAATAAAATATAGTGGAATAAAGTAGTGTGTCAACTCAATTTACTAAATTTATTTTATTAAAATTCAAGCAAGCTAACTTTTGACAATTTATGATTTAGTTAACTCTTGAAAAATTTTTTGTTGTTTTATGTTTATCTCACAACTGAACCTATGTATATCTATTTTTGGTTTTTCTTACACTTAAAAATATCACACATTAAAAAAATGTTAGTTTAGCAAATTTTCTATTTAAATCGGAATAATTTAACTCTTCAAATTACCATTTTTAATGAATTTTTTGTGTCACACGGAAATATCATTAAGATGTCTAAAGATGCTTAACTTCAAGAATGAAACATGCATACATATGTAATCACTACATCAACATTTTAATAACTTTATACTTTGAATGATTTAATATCGTATTCAAATAAGGTTAGATATTTACATTATAAGATGCATCATTATATATAAAATCTCTTTTTTCGCAAACACTATAATATATTTGGTTACGTTCTCGAATGGATCGCATATATGAAGGTAGATCCGTAAAGAAATAATCACGGATAAATAATGTAGATGGCTTTCAAATAATGGAACGACAGATGTATTAATTTAAAAAAGTGAAACATATAGGTTCGAAAATTTGTCATGAAAAATACTGGCGCTATAACACAATTGGTAGTGTACTTCCCCGGAATGGAAATAGAGATCCAGGTTCGAATCCCAGTAGCGCAAAAACAATATTTTTCGACAAAATTGATTTTATACTCGTATGTATAGATGGGAATTAACCGGATACAATGATTTAGAATTTAACTTAATATAATGTTATATAGAAAACTTGCTGAAATATAAAATAAAAATATACGTAAACAGTAAGAATTATGAAAAAAATATAAAAACATCAATGAAAAGTTGCTGTTGATTCGAAATAAAAATAATTTTAAAACTTGAATTATTAAATATTAAATTGTATCTGTAAATAAAAACTAAATACTTGACTATTATTTGAAATCAATCTTAATCTTTATTATTTAAAGGCTTTATAAATACAGGATTTTAATTGCAAATTTCAACAAAATTAATCTGGAATCGACACGTGGTTTTGAGTGTACCAATCGTATACCTTGAATTAAACCATTTATATCACATTTTTTCTAACACAGACTAAAACATGTAATAATGTAATATATCTTAGATGTTGGATAAAGATAAAATATATGTAATATATTGATAGACCTGAATTAGCCCGCGGCCGAAGCCGGCCCTGATCTTGACCCTCCCGAAGTATGATTGGGGTATCGCGTGGGTATAATCTGAACGGGACTATACGTCTGATGTCTAATCGCGCTTCTACTTGCTTAATTTGCATACATATCCGTGACGTCACACCAGAATCCTTACCCCTTGACAACACAGAAAATTGAAATGGCCACCGAAGTTACTGATCAATTATACCACCCGGTTGACGGATTACATCTGTGTTTTAAAATCTAAATGTGTTCAGTTTTATACATCCTTAAAAATACATACTTTTTGTTGTTAATTTTTTAAAATTAATATATATATATGTTATATAACCATTATAAAAATTAATGTTATTTTACAATAAACACAAATTAATAATTTATAATTAAAATGTAATTCTTATTTTTGTTGATGTTTGTAGCGTTAACTCCGTGGTTAGACGTGATTTAAAATTGCCTACCGGCTATATGCCGCATTACCACCTACACCCCATAATAGATATCGTTTAAATTTTATGGAATAGTTCAGTTGTACGCTAGTCCTGAAGACGATACGTCAATATCGAATCCGGTTGACGTAAAACCAACACAGAGGTTTAAACATAGTTAAATATAAATACAATTGTAATTTTTATTAATTATTATTAAGATACTGAGAAGGATATTTGCTGTTAAAAAATAAAACGGGATATGATAATAATTGAAGATGAAGAATTAGGTGAAGCTATAAAGATAGCACGGCTGAACTAAGCTGACCACGTTCAATAAATGCACTCAGAACGAGCAGCGAAAAAAGTGTATTATGCAAAATCAATTGGCTGAAGAAGTGCTGGAAGAGCCAAGCTACGGTGGTTGGATGGCGTTACCAAGGACTAGGGTTTTTCGATTCCCGGACTTTTTTCATTCCCGGGACTCGAATCGTAGCTCTGGTTTATTCCCGTGATCTCGGGTCTCGTGATGTGTTAATAAATAAAAAATTTAAATAAAAGATTTTGATTGTTTTTTATAAACATTGTTAATTTTATTTCAATTAAATTGTTATTTTAAATTAAACATGCATTGATAAAAATACACATATTAAAACAATTTTATTGAAAATAGCATTTTAAAAATATCAAAATGTTCAAATGTACATCTGATAGCCTACTTCTCGATTTTGTACATAAATTTCCAGCAATTGAAAAAACTCTCAAACTTGTGCTACGACAGTATGACGGCTAAGAATTCCTATTACCGAATGAATGACTTCAAAACCGTTACAAGCCAGGACATAATTCGGTAAATAAATAAAATTTTGTTTCAGTGAAAGCACTCACTCATGTATGTACTTGTATTTTTATTGCGTTTCCTCGACAGTCATCAATGGTAGCAAATTCAGAGTTTGTAACTCTGTATTTTGCGAGTAAATGATTGATTGTTTCCTTAATCCATTGTTATTGTTTTCTGGAACCCATTCGAAAAGTATGCTTTTTTTGTTTTGACCCGAACATTTCTTTTTAACTGCGTTCGTAAGATAAAAATTTGAAACGATTTTTTTTTATTTACACTCTTCCAAAATTATTACGAATCCCGGGACTCGACATAAGCATTCCCGGGACTCGATGCATCGAAAACTCCATGTATTCCAGCGAATTCATTCTCGAGTCGACCCGGGCCAGAAACCCTACCCAGGATACTCATGCATTCGGTATCGTGAACTGAAAAAGGACAGCGGAGAATAGGTCGGAGGGGCGAACTTACTTCAGGAGGCCAGAGCCAACACCGGGCTGTTGCGCTATTAGTGATGATATTTATTAAGTTTTATATCAACTGCCTTTCTAACCATCTATCAAAATCTTATATAAACTTATAAAAGTTTCATATACATCGTTAGTGAGGAGTTCAGTTGAGTAAAACTCCAATATATAGTCACCATTCTACAATGCGTGTTCTCACACAATTGAAAGGGGTTGATTTATTGCGGTTAATCAACTTTCATGTATCTACCAGAAATACTAGAATTAAATTACTATACTATTGAAACAATGCTGGTACGGTTGCTCAGTTTAGTTCTCCATTACACAGAATACAAATCTTGGGTAACAACAGGTATGCAGATATCGCTGATATATGGACCTAAATACAAAAAAAAAAAGTTAATAACTGCCAGATCAGTAGAGTTTAAGAGCATCTATTTTGAGACCAACGCATATTGCACGATCATAAACTCAAATTTAAAAGAAAAAAATAAAACAATGTAAGACATTTGCTATTTTTTTTCTACTTTTATTTTTCACTATATTTTTTTATAAATATTAATTTGTGTTTTGCTTTACATATTCAAATACATTTAATTTTTTTCTTTTTTCAATGGTACTGCGTACCGTCTGTATATATATAAACAAACGTAAGAAATAAAAAAAGACAGCTTCATCTCATATGATCACTCAATTAGTATGCACGATCTAACATATGATATATACAAAGTTGACAACAATGACGGAATCCAATTAATTAATTCGTCCGAAACTTTGTGGTGATTCCTTCGAAATATTAACTATGGTTTAATAAACAACCCTTCATTAGATTTTAACTAATTTGACTAGTTTCCACATAACATGGGTCATGTGTTTACGTACCTATATTATTTTCTTGCTTAAGTAATTCAAATATACCATTAAAGGATTTGTGTGTAAATTGCAGAATAAAATTAAAATATTCATGTTGTTAGGTATGTTACGTAAATAATTTAAGAACTTAACAACAGTCCAGATCGAATAACTTATATAGGTAAGACAAGCTATTTTGTATATTCACATTTGGCTAGGATCAGAATCCTCAATTTTCCAACCAATGAAGGGTGACAAGAAGAGATTCTCTATTATTTGTTTTTATTGTTCTGTAAACATCGAAAAAACATATTTACTCCTTAAGCTTGGTTAAAGTCAAAATTCTTCTCCCAACTAGTATTCAATTTACCCTACTCTAAAACTTCTAAACTCTTACCATTATTAAATGAAATGTTAATTCAATAGCTATAATTTTTTTATGGATCGATAATACAACTACAAAAAAGTTTGTGTGCATGTATGGATGCTCCATTATGTTTAATATACCTATCTGCCCCCCCCTCCATGTCCTTCTCTTATACCTCAGAGCACGACTGTCAAAAAGTGTGAACGTCCTGCTCGTTACACTGTTCTGTTATTGTACAGTTACTATTGCTAGTATGTGTGCGTGCCGGTACTACTTTTGTGTTCCCAGTGCTTCGTGCGCATCAGCGAAGTTATTCCTGACGTTCAGGAGACCTGTGGTTACAGTGGAGAAAATCCAGTTAAGTCGTGTTCTTCCTTGTTGGTTCTTGAGCCCATACTGTCCTGAACCTATAAGAAAAATAATGTATGCTGATATCACTTATCAGTATATATTAACTGATTGCTTGCTTTTAGGCCCCGTGTTGCTAGAAGAGACAGATACCGCGAGATAGATATCACTGGAAATGAGATAAAAACTGGTGAGAGGTGTATCTCTAACTAGATGGATAGAGTCCGAGACATGACTGGAGTCTCTCTGCAGGGCCCAAGATCGCGAGAAGTGGAAGTAGACTAGAGAACTAGGATGCTAAGATATGATCATACCACTAAGAAAGAGGCCGCTTCACACGATTTCACTGCCGGAATATCGGTATCATCTGATGACAGATCATATCCTTTTGCTACTTTACAAAGTATTATATTTATTATAATACATTTTTTATGTACTAGATTTGAAACGCTATTTTGGTATTTTACAATATACTATTCTAAAATCATTATTTGATTAGGTTATTTATACAAAAGTTTATATAGGGATTAAATTTGATAACTTACAGTTAATAAGATTTAATTAAATAGAAAAATGAACATTGGGAGACATTTTGTAAAATATTAATTTAATTTAATTTCTTATCATTAAAGTAGATAAAATATTAAAAGATTTAATCACTCAATTTTCATAGTAACCCCTTGTTAAACATTAATTGAATCAGAAATGGAAAAATTTGACGTTCAAAGTCATTTGAACCCCCGCGCGACGCAGGGAGGCGTTGTCTCCTAAGCCAGAATGCCTGTCTTCCGGAGGATTTAGCTAAACTTAAATAATAAATGTTTTAATCAATATTATAAGAGACTGTCATAAATACATACCCGGGCATGAAACGGGGGATTAGGACTGATGCCGGTAATGAATTACCTCAACCCGTGGACCCCGAACCGTCGACTCACGTCTGCCTAAAATTTTAACATGTTTCAATTTATTAATGATTTCAAAACTGCGGAAGGATTATAGATAAATATTTATATTATTTTATTGTTGACTTTGATAGCCAACTGAAGCGTAAAATATAAGAAGCGAGATGAATATTGGACCCTGAAATAAATATAAATAAGTTAAAATACTCAAGAGTAATTCGCTTTGACCAAACGATGTGAATTAATGTTTATGTTGATTACGAAGAGATCACAGATTTTATTTACCTGAGATCTATAGTTTCAAGAAATGGAGGGCGCAAGGCTGAAGACTAAAAGAGTATTGGTATAGCCAAGACTGCTGTGTTAAAGTTGACCAACATTTGGAAGAATCACTCCAACTTAGGGAACTAGTTAAAACCCGGTGATCTCTGTAATTCTGTGTGAAATCGAAAGAAGGATCCTGAAAATAAAATATGCTGCGTATACCATGGAGTGCAATACGAATGAATACCTCTACTCTTCAGTAGTTCCGAACTAAAGAAAGGCTCTCCACAGCATGTAAAGTTTACTTGTTGCTAGTGTATTCAGTTCATCGCATGTGCGTGCCGAAACCACTATTTTGGATCACATTGCTTCGTGCTGAACATTGAAGAAGATTCCAGAAGATATATAGAGCAAAGATATCGGCAAGAAACTATTCAAAAATATAGATGAAAGGAAGATGACAATGAGCAACCGGCAAAAGAAAAGACGTCAACCACAGCAGAAGACATGTTTGCAGAATAATATTTTAATTAGAGAGAAAATACAGGTGAGTTGTGTTTCTTCCGAGGTGGCCCTTGAGCTTTGTCCTATCCATATACCTCATTTCTATCATCCTTTCTACATACCGTTTCCACCTTATGTAATCATGCCCCTTTAAAGGAACAAGACGAAAGACATGAAAAACAAAGTGGCTTCTGGCAAGAGGAAACGACAACAAAATGAACATGTCAAGTCCAAAACATGATAGTAGCCTCGCTATACGTCATACTGATAAATAAATCAAGCAATCGGTGCTGTAAAAGGAGTCTAGAGGACCATTATGACCCATCAACTGAGAGAGATAAATATTTTTTCAATATGATTTTAATATTAATGACCATTCGAGCGTGACGTTCAAAAATGTTTAGCACCCCTTGTGTAGTCAGTCTCTTCGCGCAACTGGAATCTGAATTTCGTATAAACAGTGAGTAGTTTTGACAAGGAGAATGCATTAAATATAAATGAGGGATAGATTATGTTACCTTAATTATTATTAAGGCCGGAGGAACCCGAATAAGCTCGGGTTTAATTCTTATTTATTTGAAGCGCTCCGAGTAACTACTGTTTACACAAGATACCGAAAGGCTTCCAACCCCAGTTCAATGAAAATAACAAGTTTATGTAGTTAAAATAATATGTATCTATATTAATTTATTATCATTTAATAATTCAAAGATCAAATAATATGTACATGCCATTCTGTAATGGAAAGTTAGAAATTTCTCATAATTACAGGTGCTAGGGGTCGTGGGATTTTGTACCTTAAGCGTATCAAAAAAGTTTTTAGAATATATTTTAGAAACCATCGCTTCTGGTTTGGGTGTAAACAGTCTTTGTTAAATTTTAAAAACCTAGCATGAATTATTTTACAGGTATTTAAATATTCTCTTTTTGGTGAAATTTTTACTCCTGTCATTGTAGATTTTTTTGTCATTTATCCATGAACGATTAAAAAAGAAACTGAAATGATTCAGAAGAATACTTTAAACAGGATTTATTGTTATTACTATATTTTTACATAATCTTAATTACATAAATAAAGCGATAGGAATAGATTTCTAAATGCTTATCAACAGATTCATAAATGCACTCACGCAGTATACATTTAAAAAAAAATAATATTAAAATTTTATATATGTAAATAAAAATTTACTCTATATCCTTAGAAATTATTCTGTAAAAATACCACGCAACACTGTAATGTATTGTTCAATATGAGAATAATAAATTAGTATTCTCGATCTCAAGAGCCCTAAATTGACAGCGCATCGGGTATTTCATCAACTTAAACTATCTTCCAAAATATTTCATATTTAAATCCCTCCTTGAATAATAAAAAATAGTGACGTAATAGAACGTTGAAGGATGAATAAAATAATTATATAATGTTACGTCTTAATTCAAATGGCAACGGGCTTAATTCAATTGACCAGATAGACAATCCGCGAGCTACGTGCGGCTCGCGAAAGGCTTGTCCAGGCAGCTAGATTTAATTAACCATCAAGCATAACACGCACAGATTAACCAACAAGCATATTTTTCAAGAATTAATCATATTTCAAGAATTACTGACATTTATTTAGTCAGTACGATTATTAAGTATAAACATTATATATCTGGTTAGTAGTATGCAGAGTTAAATAAAACAATAACAATACACAGATTCTTTTATACAACTTTAAAAAAAAAGTTTTTTTTTATAATAATAATAATTTAGTTTTTATATAGAACCATTTTATTATAGACCAACTCAATGATACTTTCCCTACCTACTTAAAATGCCTATAATATAATATATACAATGTGAGATGTGGTTCAGCCACCAAGTGAGACTGGGCGTTCTCCACCGGCGAATCAGGAGAGAACAAGAAATAATGTGAGTTCGTTGCAAGATTTAGACCACCTACTCACCTCCTACGCCATCTGACGATCATCATTGAAGAAATGTGTTGTCGTGTATACAGTGCATGTGTCGGTGTGAAGTGAAGGTTATTCCAGAATAAAAGTCCATTGATTTTATAAACTATGTTTTTACAAGAAACATACAATCAATAAACATGGTAGCAATTTACAGCCTCTTGTTTAAAAATAAATAAACTAAAATTAAAATTTATCCCTAAATCTTTTCTAGTAAAACTTTAATGGTACAGAGTCATGTGAATACATCATTGAAGCATTGAGTCCATTATAATGTGTGGGAACCGTGATGAGAACTCAATATCTCTCACCGATTCTTTCCTGTTTATCGATCGTCCGTTATCTCGACAAACTTTCCACATAGAGTGTAGGAATCACATCCCAAAATATCTTTCCGGTTAGTCAGAAAATGATCAACTTAGGCTTGACAGGAGCCAAAAGCCTGTGCCAGTCATCCAAAATGGCACCATCCGATACACCAGCACTCCGCCGACATTTCCCATTTCTCAGGATCCAATAATCACCAATCCAATATGGCTCGTCTGACTCTTAATGGTACGCTGTGGATTACTCTGGGGCGGCATCGGACAATTTCGTAGGGATTCCGACCGCTCGCTCGAGCGTCTGTCACGGCAGCCACCTCGCTCTGCCGACGGTTGGTGCGCGTCTCCTGAGCGATTTCCGTTGCCATTTTGACAAACTCCTCCCCCCTCATGCCATCGCGATGGACATAAACTAGATAACTTTTTTTGGTGATACTATATAAATATATGACAAAATATAATACATATATATTTTTGTTAATTATTATTTTAAGTATTGCGTGACGAAATTTGTTACGTCACAATATATATATATATATATAAACTATTAGTTACCCGGCCCACGAAAAAAAATATGTTTCTGATAATCAAAGGATAAGCCCATGCTTACTTTACTCCTACGTTATTATTGAAATAATGAATGGAAAAAAAAAAAAAAACAATTTAATACAGATTAATTATATAATTGTATTTTTCTTCACCTCATTGCCATATAAACTTCTTCTTGTGGCGCGGAAAATAGAAGTATTTGAAACATTTTCAGTAATAAAATATATCCTGAATCATTGGAATATTGCTGGGGGTGTTACCCTAGCTACTTACTCTAATAAAATATCGAAGTTTTGACATTTTTCGGGGAGACGTACGAAGGATCGGAATAAACTAACCCCGAGGAGGAAGAAAAATAGCGTACCCTGGGAAAAGCCCACTTCATCATGAACGACTATTGATCATAATATTTCAACAGCTTTTTATTCAGTATTTGTTTTTCAATTAATCAAACACTACTGTAATTAATTATTATTTTCGTATTTTATTCATTACTTAGAAACCTTAGTTCTACATACAAAAAGTATTATAAGAAAACACATTATCAATAAATATTCGCACAAAACTCGAAAACACGCATTTATCTTAATCACTTGAAATAAATAATAAAAATGCAATGCTTTTAAAATAAATATTTAAATATTTCCATCATCTAATTTTAAAATTCAAATTGTTATCTTTTGTTTGAAGAATTAATTGTTTTTATTTAAAATAGTCTAAAAATTCTAGCACCTGACTATATAAAATGTCATATTCACACTTTTTCATTTATAGAATATTTATAACCAAAGAGTTGTAGGTGTGCAACAGTTCACGCTTATTGAATTGTTCATTGTGCCCGGTGGCGCTACGTCACTAGCGATAGCACGATGTTCGTGTAATGAAATGACTCTCAAAGTATTGTTTCTAAGAACAGTTTGATGTAATTTTTTTTTTTTTTTTGAACTTGCTTTTTTTTTTAAAATATCAGAAAACTCCTTACATAAATAAAACAATAATCTTTATATAGATACTGATATCAGAAATATTACTATTAATTTATATAATAACCTATCAGTAGCTATGCGGTCTTCATATTTTTCACAGTAGACTTGCATTTTTACTGATATAATATATATTTTTGAATATATTGTATCTTCAGAACAAAAAGTTTCAAAGAAATTTAACGCTACTCGATTAACGTATATTTACTCCCATACGCGTGACATATGTAAAAACATTTTTAATATTAGAATTTTGGTACCACTATTCTATAGTTATTGATAGACTTATTATTATGGACAAATTCCGATTTTCTTTGGAATAAGGAATCAAATACATTTTCATTTACAAATCTATATCATAACATTCAATAGATACTAAATTTATAATTATATTTACAGGTGGGATATTATCAGCGGCGTGCTGTCAGTACATCGAAATAAGCTGTACTAAACAATAATTTTGCAAAGTAAAATATATGTCTCGAAATATTCCTATCACAATTATTATCATATTACTCAGAAAAAATATTTAAATTAGCTTTATTTCCAAAAATTCATAGTTACGTACAGTTTACTGCACGCTCTTGGATATTATAATTATTTATATTAATAAAATATTGAGAATAATTTCTAAGATATAATGCATTTATACTTAACAATCACTTAATACAAAAAAATCAAAATATTTATATTTCTGTATTAACGAAAGAACAACATCACATCAAAGTCCTACACTCATCGTACATGACTGCAAAACAAACAAAAACGTGGCTTTCTCATGCCAAGATAAAAAATTGACACGAGTTAAAATTATTCGACATATGGGAGTACTGATCGATGATCATCTTAACTGGAAAGAATACATATCGAACCTAGCTAAACGCATAAGAAAACTAATATACTTTTTTAAAGGAATACGATGTATAGTTGACTACAAACTCTTGAGATCGGTGTACTTTGCACCCTGCTACTCCTTAATTAATTATGCTATTTTAGTTTGGGGAGGAGCAGCAAAAACAATATTGGAGTCGGCTAAAAAAGCACAAAAGACAACTCTCAAGGTAATAATTGGTCGTCCCTTTATATATTCATCAGATCTTATATTTAAAGAGTACAATGTCCAAGATACAATACAAATCTTTATGTTGAGACTCGTTCAATATTTCCATGCTAACAATAACTCACCCTAAGCAATAAATCATGGACACAAGACAAGATAAACAACGAATGTCTCCACACCAGTTCCGAGAGCAACAACGACATTTTATCAAAGATTCTACATGTTCTTAGCTCCGAAACTATACAACACACTCAGTACCAACTGGAAATAGTTTAATTCCAATAAGATTACACAAATATGGACCCAATATATGATCCAGTCAGGTAGAGATGAATGGCGATCCAACATTCTAACATAATTTATACAATACCTATACTAATAATCCACTAGTCCTACAACACTCCCACTACATAACTTTTATTTTTTTATACATATTTTTATTTCTGTCTAAAAAAACTGGCTACTTTAACACAGACTTCAGTCTAGCAAAGTAGCCAGGACAAAGCTGCACATATCAGAGGTGAAGTCTAATTCATCCCACACAATAAACTACGAGTATGAAATGTGTTTTATGTTTATTATGTTATAATATATTCACCTCTGTTAGAACAAAAATAATAAATTAATAAATAAAATCAGTTATCCGTGTTTGGCAGAGGTTAACAAAATAATAATTCTCGACGATATTTGAAAACCTAAATATAAGAGAAACCCCTACTAAATTTCGTATAACCGCTGAATCACCTAAGAAACTAAAAAGTCGTGATTGCCAGCATGACAATCCAAAAATATGACAGTTGATCAAAGATGTCGGACGATAAGACATCCGCTGTCAATGGGACATCCCCCTCCGCCGCGCCATGCTGGTGACAGTGAAAAAGGCCCTGCGGGCGTGCGAGCGGAAATGAAAAATTACTTAATTCGTCAGTGATTTTTTTAACCGGATTCTCTTCACAGCTGTAGCCATACACGGCCGTGGACAAAATGATACTACCCCACACTCGGAGGGTGAGGAGAATGTGGAGCATAGATGAGAAATTATTCAATTATCACGATACGTTGGAGAGAAATCGCGCCATCATGGAGACATACGCTAGGCCTGTGGAGATTCAATTCGGGGTTGATACACTTTTTTTACCGGTTTTATTTGAAAATTTTGAAATGTTATGCATATAACATTTCAATTTGTTTTGTGCTTTATTTTGTGAATAAATAAAATACAGTACATCATTAAGTAATATAAAAAATCTTCTAATATGATAATATTTGAGGTTCTGCATAGTGGAAGGTGCACCGTTTAAAAATAAGCTATATATTATTCATACAATCGGCGTTCATCAAAATGCATACTAAAATAATAAAACACTGTCATCATTCTGATTGGGTTTATTTGCTCTACTCGAGCTTTGAGAGAAACGGTAACTGCCATCGACTGGTGAACTATTAAACTAAATACACACAAATTAGGAAACAAGTCTTACGTGGTGATACAAGTACTAGATACTGACAGAAGGAGGGAGAACCTGGAGTAGTGTAAATAAACTCAAGTAGAGTTATAACAGTGTTTTATTTATACATCCATTTTATTATTTAAAATTTTATAGAAAGTTGGACCATTCTACAATATTTTTTATAAAAAGTACATAGATTAAACTGAATTTAAAAAAAATGGAAGCTTATCATCAAAAAAGTATGTATTTAGTGTAATATTTCACCTGTTGATGAGGGTTACTGCACCTCTTGAAACTATGGTGGTGACAGCTAACTTTGCGTGCATTGCAAAGTTTAGTTTAGTGAAAATTAAAATAAGTATATTGCACCACAAAGTAACTTTATAAATATTATTTTGGTCGGATAAATTTTGTTATCAAAATAAAAGACTATTTTCTATGAATAATGAAAACATTTCAATCAAATTACATGGACCAATTAGAAAGATATACAATCTATCCGATAAAAAAAATATTTGGTTACCACGGGAATAACCAATATTTTTTCGATAGATGAATATTTCTTTCTAATTGAATCGTCGAATGTTTAAAATATTGCAGAATCACAGACCAACAAATATATAGACATGAACTAACGCAAATTTGATGTCCCAATATTTTTATTTTAACATCACTCACGTGATTACTTTGGTACCACTTGTGCAATCAAATAGCTTCGCGATTGGAACGAAAATTTAAACGCTGACAATATAATATGCATTAATGTAAAAATACGTCATGTTTACAAAAATATTTAATTTTTGAAAAGTAAATACTTTTACTGTTGCATAAATGTGTCATAAACTATCGGATTTATGTTTCCACTAAGAATAAGTATAGAATGCCCCTCGTCCCGCAACTAATGTTCCAAACCCCTCTCCAATATATACACTTTAATTAATTTCTATTCATTTACTGATCTGTGTGCAGAACTATTTATGTAAGAAATTTGAAATTTTACGATAAAATGTGTTTTCATTATAATATACCTGTACAACATTTAATGTTTTCAGAACCGTATAACTAAGCTATTCACATATATTAAAACGAAGAATGTATTTATTTTGTTAATTATTGACATGGTATAATACATTACTATTACTGGTACAAACACCCGCTAAAATATACCATAACACCCGTATTACATTCAGAGTATCAATTAAAGCGATATTTTATTTGTTTTGTTATCTCGCGATGGGAATAATTACTACTGAAAATAAATTATTAATCTCTACCATAGTTACGGGAAACGAATACATTTCCTTAACCTTTTCTGTTACCTATTTTTACACTTCAGTAACAATGATCATTCTTCTCATTTTATTAAATACCCATAATAAAGAATCACTACATAACACGGCTGATATCCATCTGCTGTATTTTTCATTAGCTTAGCTTACACATAATCATTAATTATTTTTCATATATTTAGCTACTCGCTTATAACATGTACTTCTAATTATTCGAATATACTATTTAAATAAGTTACCTCCAAACTTGTTCATATTCTCCCGGAAGGTCTGAAGATAGATTTATCCTTTGCATTTTTAGTGATATAAGAACATTGTTATTTTTCTCATATTTATTGAATGTGAAGCAGGCTATTTGAACAAAAGCATGTACATAGTTCGTCAGAAACTAATTTATTTAGGTACACTGTAATTTTGTTATTACGTTGAAATAAAAATAATCATAAATAAAATAATATTTTAAAGGGCTTTTAATAACATTTCGGTATGGAGTTTCATCTTATTTAAATTAATCTTTTTGGCACAACATGCTCCTGACAGTTGAATGACTGGCCAATTTGTTGTTTTTACTCCAAGTACACACGTATTCTCGTGCGCGCCGGTTCGCGCAAACCTTCCGAGCTACCCTTAACCGCATCAACTCCGCCCGGGGCGAAATCCCAACATTCACATTTTCCATACGAACTCTGCGAAGCGCCTCGGGCTCGACATCTCTAGATACTGTATGGCAGATAATTCCAACTTAGAGAATTCTCCAGACGTTTACACAGCCCTCGCGTGTGTTGTGTGTTTCGGTTTTGCATTTTTTCCGCGAAACTTTCGGCGCTTAACGGACGAGCATCGGCGGATGTAGAATATTACGTATGTATGTATAATAGAAGTGAGGAATAACATAATATCTACGGCGAATAAACAATATCGCGTAAGCGACACTCTGGACAAAAGGGGTGAAAGTCGATGGATAAAATAGTAAAAAACGGTCGTATTCGGCTACTTCATATTATAAGTCATATTATAAACTAGTGGAAATAAAACCTCGTGGCGGCACATAAATGTTAATATTGAGTAATAAAACATATTAAAGTGTTCAAAAAAATATATTTTATGCTAAGATGTGAGAATTACAAAACAAAAGTAAAAATTTTCAAGACTTCTGATGAGAGAATATGATTTAAATAAGAATATTATAATTTGTGAGTACAACAAATTTAGGTATTCTTATCGTTTAGAATAGTTAATTAAATTAAATACAAATAACAAAAACATTAGTTGTTCACGAAAGTAAAAACATTTTAATTATCAATTTCATAAAAAAAAACATTTAAAAAGATACTGAACAAAAAATATGAAAAAAGCGCATTATGTAGAGATAATATGCACTTTTATAATAAGTTTAACAAATACAATAAACTTTTAACGAATTTTCTATGATAAATCGTGTAGATCTAATCAAACTTTTCTGAAAAATTTACCTTACTTCGACTTAATTCGTTAACTATTCAAAAAATTATTACACCGTTACTTGAATCTAGAGAAAAATGCCTCTACTGAGTATTACGCCAGTCAATTGTATATTAAAATATTAATCCATACACTAAGAACATTCTATATTCGACTACTAATTATTCTAGATATCCATAATAGTTGATATATATAGGTGAATAAATATATATTTATTTATATTAATTATTGTGTGAAAGTGCTAAAATTAGAAAAAACATTGATCTTCATAAACGACAGCATAAATCACGTCTCACTCAGGCAGCGCACGCTCCAGCACTAACTAAAGTAACGATTGGCATCCGGCGCGCGCTCTGGGCTGTCGACAACTCTGTATTCGTACTCCTACACGTATTGACAAATTCACATCAGGTTCTTCTAGAAAACATTTTTTTCTGTTACATAGGGTAAAGATTTTTGTATTGTAATTATTTTATCCAATATATAAATATATTAACTCTGTTTTTAGTATATTTACAAAGATATTCACATAATTAGAGGCAATATCAACATAGTTAACATCATCGGAAAGGCAAGGTTAAAATAGACAAAAAAAAATTATGGTTAAATTCCATCTAAATTTGATTCAATATCTAAAAGGGATGAATAGTGTGACCATATTATCATCAGTGTCCTAGAGTGTAACTGAGAAAAATTTGGAACAGATATATATTTTGTTAATCTGTTATACTCGTAATTACAATTAAACAATATAATAAGTTGTTTTTTTTTAGATGTACAACCAAAAAAAATCTCTAAAAAGAATGTGCTTGTACAGAGAAGGGGATTAATCACTCATTCATTCATATCATTCAATATAGTACATATTTATATTTGTGGATATTCCTCACTTTGGTCTGCGCTCTAATTATTTTTTTGAGATTTATATCAAACTTCTTCCATTATACGCTGTATCGTTTGGAACTTCTGAGTCTTATTTCACTACCATATGTAAAGATTGAAAAAATACACTCGTCAAGGTTGTTTTCTTACAATACAGAGGCAGCTGAAAACTATATTCAATATTGTGTACGCGTATATAACACCTTTCAAAACAAGGCAAAATTGTGAACAGAAGACGAATGACATCCTAGAAAAATCTACGGCAATGGTTCTGGAAGTCTGCAGTTCAACAATCTCGACCTGTTGCAAACAAAATAATGATCGTCAAAATTATGTTACGTTAATGTTAGACGAAGAACTACCATTTCAGTGTACATCTTTTAAACCATTAAAATATATTTTTTTTATTTCTTCATATTAGAGAAATATTATAGCAAATACAGTATGATATATTTATTTAACAGACATTTTCATTACTTAAGGAAACAATTCAAATTATGCACGATTCTTAAATTTTCTATAACTAACATATTATTCTAAGCTCTAAGATAATTTACTATTTTCTTAAGTTTATAATCATAAACTGGTTGTATAATATTATGTGCTAAAAAATTGTGAATATATGAATTCGTTATTTTTCTTTTCATTCTCGTTATAGTATTCATCAAAAAAAAATTATAAAGTGTAATTTCTTTACGCTGTCTTACAATCCTGTTTGTATTTCGAATGAAATATGTATACACAATACACCAAAATAACTCTTAATAAATTAGCGTAAGGTCACGGGGACATGCCGATAGGTGTAGATGAGGCTCGCCCCACACTATGCCGTGGTTCCTGTGGTGGTGCAAAGAGGAGGACGGGTGCACAGTGGGTGTGTGGAATATTAGAGGAGGAATGGACAGAAAGATATATGAACTTTGTTTGAGATATATAGTATGAATGAAAATAACCTAGATATATTGAGATATATAGTGAGAGCGTGACAAAAGGAAGACGAGAGATGGAGCACAATGACACGCTGGTGCTATGGTCCGGGGTCTCAGAGGAGGACCAGGTGTGTCAGGGTATTGCATAATTGCTTTCGAAATGAATATATGAGAAAATATGAGCTTATCAGTGCCAGGCTCATGTGGATCCGTTTTAAAATTGGAATTACAAGTGTATTTTTAGTCGTAGGTTATGCTTCCGTAAACTCAGAAAATGATGAAGTGAAAGATGAATTTTGGACGAATGTAAGGGATGTAATGTAAGGGATGGGATGTAAAGGGATGTAATGAATATAAATCGGAATATTGAAAGAATAATTTTTGCAGGCGATTTTAATGGACGGGTGGGGACTCGGAGGAATGGTTTCGAGTCAGCCATTGGTGTGTATGATGACAAAAATATGATGGAAAAGGAATGGAAAAAGTCTGCTTGAAGTATGCTTGGAATGAAATCTTTTTGTCTTAAACACCTTTTTCGATCACAAAGGAATGCATTTTTACACATGGGAGAGAGAAAATGAAAGGTCGAGGATTGATTTTGTGGTGGTTGACTTTAGATTGAGATCCGCTACTGTTGACACTCGAGTGTTTTATGGCGCCGAGATAGAAACTAACCATTTCCTCGTCGTCTGAAAAATACTTTTATTCCAAAGATGGCGGTCCATGAAAAAAACAGTATCGGCGCCATCTAATGTCAAAATTGAGACTCTGCAAAGGGATGATGTCAGAGAAAATTTTGAAAGTAAAGTGTGTGAAAAACTGAGTGAGAAATAAGCAAATGATCTGAATATAGATAATGCATGGGAATATATTAAGGTTACTCTCTGTGAACCCAAAGAAGGAAGAAAGGCGATGCATGGTGAGACGATGGTATAAAGGAACTTGTGAAAGAAAATAAGAATGCGTGGCGCTATCTGTTAACAGTAAATGGAGATGAATACACGAGAACAAAAGACCTGAAGAAAAAATTTTAATCTGGTAAAAAAAAAAAGAGCGGCTGAAAAAAGAGAAAGAGGTGAAAATGACAGAATTTTCTCAATAATATAAAATTCTTCTGGAAGGCGGTCAAAAAATCCCGATGTGGTGCTAAAATCAGTAGTAAGAAAGCTATTAAGTCAGTAAATGGAGAGATGTTAACGAATGAGAATGAAATATAAAATCTATGGATGAAATATTTCCAGGAAACCTATGAGAGTGTAGAGAATGCAAATAAGGAATCACCTGAGAGGCTCTCTGGGGTAAGTATGAATGAGGAAAACGATATAAATGCAATAAGTATGGAAGAGATAAAGTGTGCAATAAAACATATGAAGAATGGTAAAGCTGTGGGGTATGATAACGTTGCTGCAGAGTATATCAAGGCTGGTGGCCCATTAATTATCTTGTGGCTTCATACGTTCTTCAATCAATGTTTGGAAGAGAGCCACACTCCGTTAGATTGGAGAAGGGCTATCATTATGCCTCTCTCCAAAAACAAAGGGTCGAAAATGGAATGTGGTAACTGTAGGGCTATTAGTCTACTGAGCTCGTTTGGTAAACTGTATGCCAAAATTTTAATAGAAAGAGCAAGAACGGTGACGAAAGAAAAACTATGGGATATGCAAAGAGCCTTTGTGGGTGGAATAGAATACATTGACCAGATCTTTTTTCTACGAGTGATGATGGAATAGTTTTTGCCGAAAAACCAAAAACTTTAGATCTACAAAAGGCATATGATAGAGTTGTAAGAGAAATATTATGTAATGTACTCTCTAATTACGAGGTGAATATTAAATTTATACACGTAATCGCATCCCTATATGAAGGAAGTTCTGCGTGTGTAAGAATCAATGGAACATTCATACCATGATTTCACACCAAGGGTGTCAAGCAGGGTTGTATAATGTCTCTATAGCATATATAGCACCGTGTATATGGATAATTGTGTGAAATAACTGGAATATATGAATGTAGGAGCAAAAATGGTCGAATTGATTGTATGCTGTTTATTGTACGCCGATGATGCGGTACTAATGATGAATAATGAATAAGAACTACCAAGTCTAGTGAGTCTAGTAATGCATGCAAGGAAAGCGACCCCATGATGAATGTTAACAAGTCGAAAGTGATAGTATTCGAGGAGGAAAGCAAGACACCGTGCAAAATACTTGTAGGTAATGAATGTTTGGAACAAGTAGACGAGTTTGTATATTTGGGAAGTATGCTTGATAGAAACGGAAAGGTTAAGAATGATATCGAAAAAAGGGTGTCTGCAGGAAATAAAGTAAACGGCGCATTGCATGGAATAATATCTAACGGGAATTTGTCAATCGAGGCAAGACTAGCGGTGCAAAATTGAGTCCTGGTACCGACACTGATGTATGGAAGTGAGTCCTGGAGCTGGCAGAAGAGCAACGAAAGTAGACTAAATGCAGTGGAAATGAGATCACTTAGACGTATATGTAGAAAATCTATTTATGACAGAGTAAAGGATGAAGAAATAAGGAAAGGATGTAAAGCTGATGTTAGTATAATGAGTAAGATTAAAAAAGGATCACTTAGTTGGTTTGGTCATATGGAACAGATAAATGAGGAGAGAATGGTAAGAAAGATATATGATGCAAGTGTTGATGGTACCAGAAATAGAGGATGGTCGTGGAAGACGTGGCACGACCAGGTAAACCAGATAATGGAGGATGGTTCTGTTAGAAGCCTCAACAATCGGCGAGCTTGTATTAGAAGACGTATGAATATGGATGAGGTGAGAATAGTGTGTCAGGACAGAGGAGTGTAGCGCTCTATCCTATCTGCCTACCCCCGCGGAGAAACGGTGTGATGGTAAGTTAGTTTAAAATAAAATATGATTATCCCAGTAAAATTTGTCAAAAAAACTTAGTAATACCGGCACCTACGGGGATAGTTACTAAGCGCTTCTTCAAAATCTTTTAAATTTGACAATTATGAATCCCGTTAGCTCTCACACGCTATGCGAGAGCTCTACCATCTTGCTATTCCACCATTTGACTGTGGTGACAAATTGACATATATGTATATAATTCTGTGTTAATTTTCATTATAAATAGATATATTTTATCATTATAAATTTAAAAAGAAAAACTGAATCTTATTTAAAAATGGCTACTCTTTGCAAAATTTTGAGATATATAACGTGTTCAATTTTGATCGACTTTTTAATTAAACAAACATTTAAAGATTGTTGAAATAAAATACTACTGAACACTTTCTGTACTTAAAGCATTTATTCATAATTTGTTTACGTCCACGCATAGAGCTATGGTGGCATATTTTATATTTTTATTATCTTTAATACGACCTTCAGATTTTCAACTCATAATTTTTTTTGCGTTCCACCAATTTTCTCTTAGGTAAGATTTAAAAATTTCGATTATGTTTTAGTTTCAAGTGCCCGTTGTTAAAATACATATTTATTTTAAAACTAGTTTTTGTAAAGATTCAAGAAAACCTACAACTAATTTGCTTAACGTTTAAAACCCCTGAGTAACAGCAGTTACCTCGAGAGTAGTCAGTATTTTTCAGGGGGAAGCTTACATCAAAAACTTAAGAGGAAAGTGTAGTATGTGACTATGGTTGCCATGTACTTCCCAAGTGTGCACTTATGCTGAGAATTTCTCTACAAACACTCGCGGCTAAAGGCTGAAGTTGTCAGACTTAGTGTTGCGTTTAAAAACCCGAATCGCCTCACTTAACTACATAACTATAACTATATTATATTATAATATGTGACTCTCATCAACATTTTAATCAACACATCTAAACCAAATGACGTCTCTAGGAATTAAAAAATATATATATATCATGACAAAAAAATCCTGAGGATCGCGTATGATATGACACCTTAACCTTCAAATTTTCATTATCATATAGAGGTTTAAATCTTATTTGAACTTCAGGAAACTATTTTGAACAATTGCTACGAGCTTCTTTAACCAGTCTCACTTTAATCTTCCCTTATAGTCATGCTAAAGATACTAAAGTCTTGTATTCATGACTGAGATGAGCGCACCTTCACAATTTTTTCATTACTTGTTCATACCTCCAAGATTGTTTTCAGTATGCTCCTGTAGCACCACATTTCGAAAGCCTCTAACTTTTTATTATGGTGGATTTTGTAAGTGTCCATATTCGTGTATTTTTTAGTGATGAGCTTCTTAATACAAACCGTTTACTACATAAAATAACGCACATAAAATGTTTATTTTGTTAAAGAAAACGTTTATTTCCCTTAAAATCAGTAAAAAAACATCTAATTTATGAAATTTGCTACTAATCTTGTGAATAAATTCAATATTAATTTATATTGTGGATAAAATATTTGTGAAAATATATTTGAAAAAATTAAGACAGCTCGAAATAGACGGCATTTTTACTATCAAACTTGATTGTAAATACAATATATTATTTTAAAACGTCGTAAATTGGTAATATGTCCTCCAAATTGAATGGTTTTTAAGACTATTAATTCTAAATATTTTGTTAATTTGTCTCATCTCAAATTTGTCTCCGTAATCTTGGCTTCAAGAGTATAAGAAAATATATTTCGCATATGCAAGATTTTCCATATTAAGGCAATTTTGTGGCACGCAGAAAATGTATTTAATGGTCAGATTTTTTTATAATGCTTGTGGCAAAAATTATGGCAAAAAATATTCCGTTTATTAGTTTTAAATTAATGTAAAAGCAATAGTCTTAAAAAAAGTAAAATCTAGTGCATAATTTCAGATATAAATTAATAATAAAAATCCACATTTTCGTTAAAAACACCTTAACAGGAAATTGTAAACTGTTTTATATTGAATTCACCAGTAAGTAAACTATTTAGCACAATATCAATTTCTTTTTAAAAGAAACATATTTAAAAAGAAACCCATTAGTTATCAGGAAGAAATAAAGGAAAATTCGCAGTTTTGATGTATTTCATTTGCTGTATTTTTGTATCGACGGGAAAAATTCTTAACACGAACTTTTCGAATAAAATTGTAGGATGCTATTTATGTTTACACACTCTTACTAGAGGGCGAGCAATTTAAAATTCTGAGTAAAATTTTAATTAGGAAAGCCAATCGCTTGGCGCGAATTTAAAACGTGCTTGGAGACTCGTTGAAATAAATTTAATAGTTTTTAAATACAGTGTGCTATTTAGTTTTACAAGAATGTAAAAATGGAGTGTGAAAATATTTTTTATAATTTTAAACTTATTTGACTGAAATCTAAAAATGTTTTTTTTAATATTTTGCGTGATGGATGTTCACTAACAAAATTTATACTAGATTGTTCTAAAAATAAATACTAATTTTAATAATATTTTATTGATTTTTTTTTGCTAGGAAGTTATATTTAAATTTATGTTTGTCATTCTTTTCGGATTATTTTATATTAGGTGCATTATTTATACACATTAACTTAATAATAAAGCATAACTTGCCCAACATTGGAGTTTAAGCGTGAGCATATTAGAAGCGAATATAAACGTATGTTCAACATAGTCGATACAATTAAGAGTCACTGAGACGGTTCGGCCATGTGGAATGAACGCTGAAGTGCAAATAATGAACAAAATGTACAGCAGGTATTAGAAGATATTTAGTTAATTAATTCTTCAATAATTAGTTTAAATTGATTGAATTGTTTTTCAAAATTTTTTTTTTTTTGTTATTTTGTGTAATTTTTTCCTAAGTAAAACGCGAATTATCTTCCAACTTTTAACCTTTCCCTCGCCATGCAGTAACACAGGTCTACCAGTCCAATAAAACCTGTAATATTTCCATAAATACATGCAACATAAAATTCATACTTTAGCTAATTCCAATAAAAACATTTAAATAACTATGTAAGTTGTAAAAATATTATTTGTAGTAAGACAGAAAGAGATCATACATTAATTTTATAGTGAAAAGAATAACACACATACTAATATAAAATCTGAAATGTCGTATTGTACTGGATATAATGAATGCTCCAAATTGTATTTATCATTTTTTTAACTTACAATGTTATATATATATGTACGACATTAACTATTTTAAAAACATTTATTATAATTCATTAATTACTCAAATTTCTCACGGTAACGCTAGTTGATAGTATAGCTGCGTATGGGTATATTATATCACGGTATGGTAAAGGTTAAGAAAACGTATGTTTTTTGGTGTACCTACTCAAAAATCTTGCTATTCAGACATTTTTTACGACAAAAATAATTCTGTAACATATCTACATCGTATCTTCATGCATGCAGCAGTATATCTGTCTGTATAAAAAAGGTGTTGTAAAGTTTGCTAAAAAATTTTTTGATAATAAGGAGTATTTAAACTTGAGTTACACATTAAATATTGATTTTTTTTACAACAATGATACACTTTACAGAGAATTTTTTATAACTTGTTTTGTTTGACGAAAGAAGGCGATTTTATTTTTTTAAAACGATTAACTTGAAATAAATTTGTCTGTTGTCTTCACGAGTGGCAACATTGCGGAACAAGCGTTTGACACCGACATATAAAAGGGCGGGAGCAGTCATCGGTAAATATTGGCGGATGACGTGGTAACTTTCGTGATGCATTTTAATCTCAACAAATGGTTGTTATTCTTGTGAGTATTTTATGTAGGTACCGAAAAAATACGCCAAGCTACAAAGAACATTAATGAACACGTATTGAAAAAAAAGGAAAAAAATATATATTAGCAACAATAGAAAATATAAAAGTATCTACGTCTTTAAAGTGCAATATAAAAGATATTCTTTATTTTTTTTATTTTTTTTTATTTTTATTAAATTTTGGACACATTGATACAACTTTATTATTTTTTAGGAGAACACATTCTTTATGTGAAGTTGTAATTATTCAGAACATAGGTCTGTGATATTTTAAATATGAATTAAATATATTAATTATAAATATATACATATAAAATCAATTTTATCGAAAAATATTGTTGTTGCGCTACCGGGATTCGAATCTGGATCTCTTCCCTAACCGGGGGAGGTGCTTTATCCAACTAAGCTACAGCGGCACTATCTTTAGCGACAATTTTTATATATTTAAAATATCACAGACCTATGTTCTGAATAATTACAACTTCACAATAAGAATGTGTTCTCCTAAAAAATAATAAAGTTGTATCAATGTGTCCAAAATTTAATAAAAATGAATTGATAATTCTGGCGTCTACTATCAGATTTACTTAAAGGTATTTGAGATTCTGTAAAAATAAGGTAGATGGCTCTGTCAAATGATGGAACGATTAAATATATTGATTTCAAAAAGGTAACATATAGGGTCGAAAAATTGTCGCTAAAGATAGTGCCGCTGTAGCTTAGTTGGATAAAGCACCTCCCCCGGTTAGGGAAGAGATCCAGGTTCGAATCCCGGTAGCGCAACAACAATATTTTTCGATAAAATTGATTTTATATGTATATCTTTATAATTAATATATTTAATTCATATTTAAAAGATATTCATTTAGAATAAGAAAAGCTCAATATCATGTATCAGGTATGTACCTACCGTATGGGTCAGGTAAATATTAATTTAAAAAATAAAGAAATATACCTATTTGAATTTTTTGGTTAAATAATTTAATATTAAACCAAAAATAAACGTATATTTAATTAATACTCAATTATATAATGGTTATATATATATATCCCAGTATTTTAAATTAAGCCAATACAAAATAATTAATTTTGGACGTATACGTAACATAAAATATGGAACTTATCACTTGGGCAAATCTGCCGCTGTGCGACTCAAATAAGAGTGCGATAATTGTTTTTCTTTCCAAATTATTACCATTCTAATAAGAATATTACGATGATTTCGTGGAAAATAAAAGTGTAGTAAAAACAACAAAATCCAAGTTTGTCTATTAATGATGCATTAATAGAGCTGACGACCTTTACAACCCCTGAGGAATCTTAGCCAGCCTATTCTTTCCAGCACTGAAATTCTAAGCCAGATATATTATTGAAAACATTGTCCTTATATCTTAGTTTTGGTCCTTTCAAGATTATGCACCCTGTTGGTCTTGTTTTCATCAGTGACGTCAGTGATTGATGATTTTAATCAACACTAAGACGATTACCTCATTTAACAAAGTGCATAACTAACTTACACTGAATAATTATTATTTGGCAAAAATATATCAATATCCTGAACATATATTTTAAATATTGACTTGGTTTACTTTCTGATATTATAAAAATATCGAGCATCCAGGATATCTGTCTTACTAATAGTTTACTGATACAATATTTCGTTATGTATGGTGGAATCAAAAATTACTCTTTACTTTAGTAGATTGTAATACTAATAATATCATTGATTGATTTGGCTGTTACTTCGTAGTAGTAACATTTTAATTTTAAAAATATGTAATTTTTATATTGTCTCACATATATTGTCACACACACAATTTTTGAGTTAATATCACGACTAGTTTCGGGAAGAGCAGTCCTTCCCATCTACAGGTGTAAATTGAACTAAATTAAATATAGTTGTTTATAGGAGCCGTAAGAGTGGGAGCCTTATTGTTTCTCGGAAACATCAATATTAACAGTTAAGTATTTTAAAAGCACACGTAACCAACAATATTTAATTTAGTTCAATTTACACTTGTAGTACTGCTCTTCCCGAAACTAGTAGTGATATCAACTCAACAATTTTGTGTGTAGTACAAAGTCAATAAAAAAATTGTATATTTTTTAAAGTAATACAAATATTTTAAAATATTGCGTAACGGATATAAACAAGTAAAAAAACGGAGTAAAATAACGATTATGTCACATACCTCCATAAAAAACATGACAATACAGGGCTTCCTTTGTATGACGTCGATTTCCGTCGCGATTCATCCACCACTCCAATGCCATGTTACGCGACTTAAGCCTTAACAACCCACCCCGGAGGCCCTATAGCCCACCCTTTAAAGCTGCTAAGGGTATAGAATTTTCGAGATTTTCAATAGTTAAAGTACCGGGTGGCTGTGTCGAGGGCTGACTAATGGAGACACGCGCACGTGAAGGGTGTGATGGTACACCAACCCTTTATTCCACCAGACTGGGGTATCGATATAGGTATTTGAGGAACACCCTATTATTTCGATCAAGCTAAAATGTATTCAAATTAATGAATTCATTTAAAAAAACAATATATTTTACATACATTTAAAATAGCTTAAGTTTGAATAATACAGTTACAAATCGCGGTCTAATTTATTTTATATTGTTGTTGTTTAGTTAGTTTCAGAACTATAAAGGCAAGGTAGGACTACATTAAATAAATACTGATCGTAGTTGAATACGGTCGTGTCTTGATTGCTGGTGCCAGTGGAGATCTGTAGTAGCTTTGATGGTTGCATCTAGCCCGATTGGGAGGGAGTAAAGGTCTGACTGGTTACTGGAATAGTCCGCGTCTCTGATCAAGTTATCTTCTCCAGAGGGCTGGCAATCATTTAGTTTGTCATGGAGAGTTTGTTACCTGCACCTTGCCACAACATATCTAGTTAAAACTAATTAAATACTTTGTGTTAATTGTTAATTTTTTTAAATTAATCTGAATTTTCTATTTTTTTATATTAAACCACAAATAATAAAGTAAATACCTTTCTGTGGGTCTTGTAGATGCGGAATATTATCTGGACCTTCTAAAGTTCAGGTCTGCTTCATCAGTTGATTGAACGCGCCAATAGGGCGAAATATAATGATCGGTCATTTTGCGTGACCGGTTTTATAGAGCCTACTATTACATGCATGTATTACGAGTGATGTAACCGTATTCTGACAAACAATCTAGATAGGTTTAGATATTTTATTTTGTATAAATCTCCTCTGAGATGGGTTGTCTTATAAATAAAACCCTAATGTCCTGTTTGTCACAAAATAAATGTGAATGGGAAATTCATACATTTCATTGGAGAGAAGTGTCAAATTGATTTAAATGTGTATACATAACTATTTTGTTTTAAATTTTTCGTTTTTCAAAATAGTTAACAAAGAAAACAACATAAGTGTTCAATATTTGTAGATTGGAATATCGCAATTCTGCTGTTCTGTGGGTGATTTAAATGAGTTAATAATATAATATTGTCTCTGGGTACTCACAAAATAATTATTTCATTTTATTTAGTTTCTTTCTTTTCATTAAGCGTTGATTGTTAAAAAGTATTTATGGTATTTTACTAACATAAAAAAGATCCTTAGACTGACCACAATCTACAGAACAATCGACTTCATGCAATTTGTTCGAAGAAGATTAAAGAAGCTATTGCTATTCATCGAAGCCTTCGAAAGTTAGTTGTTCGTCAGCATATATATTCATGAACGTCGTTTGGTTTTCCACAACTGTCAAAACGTGCATCTATAATGCATTGATCAGTTTCATCTAAGATCACTCAACAATAGAAACTCAACATTTGCAATAACAGAAATCACTGTAACTTTGATGAAAGATGGACATTATTCTCAGTGATTTCAAGTTACCGGTCCTTTTGATCGACGCAACTAATTCAAACATTAAACGAGCATCACTGGATAGTGGTCTTCCATGTGTAATGTCGTGATGTCAGACAAACCATTTGATCTAAAATTACTATATGATGATCTAATATGTATGTCTAGTATCAAGCTCGTTGTAGCATTTCTTCCATCAGCTGTCTTTTATGATGATAAATAAACATGAGATGTGATGACTAAACTATCCATATCGGTATTGTAAATTGGGCATCTTTATCAAAGGAAATAATATATTCTATCGAAGGAAAGGAGAGAATAATATTCGAATTCCTTCAGATATATTTGCGGAAGATGACTTCGATATATTTACAAAAATGTAATTGAGTGAACAACTGTGTAGTTTTCTATTTTATTACAAAACCGTCATACATCTTTGGTGCCCGTCTTCGGATGAAATTTAAACACTTGTCATATAATAATATGACTACTTACTAGGTAGGTATTAAAGGTTAAGTAGAAGCATCTAAGACAAATAACTTTCAATTAATAAATAAAACAGTTGAATTATGACAACACTATTTTCCTATAAAGCTGAGGCAAAATTACGTTTACTAAAAATAATTAATATATTTTTAATAAACAAAAAATAAATAATATGATAATAGTTCTCATGAAGGTTTTACGTACATACATAATGAGCATAATATTAAAGCTAATTTTAAAATTATAATATTTAATAGATCGGCATATTCTAATTTATTATTTCAAAGTTTGTAGGTTAGGGAATGCAATGTATTCAAGGTAGAGATGTTATTTTTATTGCGGAAGGGCGCACGATAAATTTGTACCAGCCCTGGATAATATCTATCTGACCTGGACTCATTTCCTGATGACCTCATCCCTCCATACTTTGTTCTTCCTTATTATATTTCTGTCAACGACTTTGGGGGGATTTCAGCTATTAGTTCAAGTTAAACCAGTACGGAAGCCAATAATTCATTAAATATCTCATCGAAAACATTTAATGGCTTTGTTTCTGGAAATACTTTATGATATTTATCAACTGGTTAATACAATTATTGTTGTTAGAAACCGATTCTTATAATATGCGATCAGCATATTGTTGTGTTTAATTTACATGAAATTATTAGAGTGAAAAAAAACTGCGTATCTCGATATTTTATTTATTACTGACAAGTTTAACATATTTTTAGATAGCGAACTTATATGTTAAATAAAATAAAGTAGATAGCTTCAAATAATGGAACGAGAGATGTATCAATTTGAAAAGAGTGTAACATATAGGTTCGAAAATTTGTCGTCCATGCACTGTGTGCTGTAGCATAATCGGTTAATGTTCGTTCCTCGGATTGGAAGAGATCCAGGTTTGAATTCCGGTAGCAATAACACTATTTTTCGATAAAATTGATTTTGTATGTGTATCTTTCTAATTATTACATTTAAATTGTATTTATACTTTTAAAATCAGCAATGTTATCTTTGTGGTTAAGATTCATATTTTTATTTTTTATCTTTGTTTAAAAATAGATTTTTTAAAAATAGATTCTGTCAAAGAAACAATATATGTTTTAGTTAGTTATGACATCCTGAAGAATAAAATGGTATTTTTCGAAACCGGTAGATGTATTTAAACTCATTTTAGTGGTTAATAAAACAAAGATAAAAAATAAAAATATAAATTGTATTTGACATAATTACAATATACCGTCTTATAAATAAGTTATTTATGAACAACGAGCTGAGGTGACCTGCAAACAAATGAAGAGAACACAAGAATATTTAATATGAATTAATAAATAAATTATTTGAGGGACAAAATGCTTGATTTAACACACTCAAAATATTTAAAGCCGCGGTGTTTGTTTTTTATGCTGCGGTACTTTGCCGTATTTTCTTAAAAACGACATCAATTATTTCTCAAGCAAATGTCTATGCGCCCTTTGAAATTGTCCTTTACTCGTTGAAACATTTCCGGTTCTTGATTTATCCGGATTATCTCGGGACATATTTTATTTTTAAATTTCTTGTCGTGTCGTTTACTCTTTTGGAAATTTTCGGATAATTTTCTCTTTGGTTGGATATCCCCATAAAGATATTATAAAATCGCGAATTAGAATGAATGAAGGTAAACAAGCGTTCCGGGCAAACCAACCGCATTACAAAAATCAAAAAATGTAAAATATGTGTTATTATGCTCTACTTATTATACATAAGTATAGTATTCATATTGTGTTTATTATTATCGATACGCAGGGAAGAGATAATTGCCATTTCATTCTAACTGATGGCTACAACTGCTCTGGCAAAATCAAAAAGAAGAATTAGAAAATAATAATTGTAGATACTTTATATCTACTTACATTATGTAAATATATATGTAATATAAGGTTCTAAGGGTACAGTAAAGGATATACTAGGGGTAAATTTTCACGGCGGATAAGGGTTATTGAAAATATATTTTTCTAGGAGTGCTGAGATTTTAAGATTATTATATTATAAGTGATTGAAATTAGGATTTTCTACACTTGATGTATTAGCTGATGTACAGTAATTTAATAAAACAATTATCTGTAGGTACCATTATCTTATTTTCATTCATCCCTTAACAGGTTTGCGTTGAAAATTATCCAGTACCCTAATTTAGTCAATAGATATTTTCAATCAAGGTCCAGATATTATTAATCAAATAGCTGTGTTATTCTAGTAACACACAAAAATATGCACCGGAACAAAAAATAATTCCAGTAGGTAATAATTAATGATGAAGGCGTTAATGATAGCATATATTTTTTGGATAATGGATGAAAATTTGAAACTGTAAAAAATGTACTCGAATGAGTTAACGAAGAAGTACATTTAACATTTTCATAAGTTAATTTTTACATAATTTTCAAATTATTATTTAAATTTGTGTCTTCGGTGTAAAATATCTTGAGGTGTATCAATTATACTATTAAAAATCGTCAAATGAAACAATATACAATTACGAAAGCGATAACACAATTACGCTTTATCGTACACACAGCACCAAGGTATATGGCAATATGTAGCAGAACAGCTTTATCGCTCGAACGTATCATACATTTGTCCGACGGAGTGACTGCGAGTGAGCTCTGTGGTTCGCTTTAGATAAAATAAATTGAATTTAACTCGTACGTGTAAACTTTTAGAGATTCTAAATAAAGTAGGTATAACAAAAAAATATATATATATTTATTTTATCATTGTTAGCGAGTCAGGTAGCGTCTTAATTTCTCAGTATTTTTACGCCCCCTGAAATAACATCACCAGCTGCTTATTTTATTCTAATGAAAACCAATAAGCCATTTCTAAGTAATTTCTAATATACTCCGCCCACAGAGCTCATTCTGCTCGACATTTTTTAAAGATTTCTCTATGTTTTAGTTTGTTTTATAGTGTCATTTCGTCAACATATACAAAACGAATAGTTATTCAAACGCAACTCTCTAGGATGCACATAAAGGACGTCAACACAGTTCTAATTTTCTTAGACCGAGGAAATACATGTTGTAAATAAATTTTATTCATCAAACCATATTTAAAATATATATTTTTTAAATATCATTAAAAATCCGCGTACCTGTATTCACTTCAATAAAATTGATTTTAATTATTATTTATCTCAAAGATTTTGCTGTTGTATAATCAGTTTAATTTCAATATCAATGTAATAAAATGTTAATTAACTTTTATTAAATACAAATTTTTTGTACAGTTAATTAATAAAATCATTTTAAGACGTGTGTATTTTACGTAACTTGTTGTTGAGATATAAATCAGTTATGTATCATATTTTCAAAGACAAATTTATATAATTTAATTAATAATTGTACTTCCATGTTTAATGTGTTTCCTTTGAGTAAGTATACGTAACAAAGCTGAATATAAAATTAATTTATCTCAGATTGACAACACCTTACGTATTATTTCGTAAAATATTTTCAATTGGTAATATTACTTTACAAAATACACATTTCCATACACGTCAAATATTGAGTCGAGTTTTCTGGGATATTCTGCCATACATGACTTCTTTACCGTCGACATTTTATCAGAACACACACCGATGCACTCCGTTTTCGACATCAATCCCAAGTCTCGATATTATTATTATAAACATTACGTCAATACTAATACGTTGTATGAGCAGAAAAAAATATAATAGCACGTGGCATCAGCAATGTCAGCCCTGACTACGGACCCCGAAATGGAAAACTTGGAAACGAAACGTCAGTCAGGATAGTGGAAAAAATATACAGGATAGTGGAAAAAATAATCCACGGAACTAGAAATGGTGGTAAAAATACGACAGAATAATCCAAGAATTTATAAGTAGTGATAAAAAGATGTCAGAATAATCCAGGAAACTAGAAAGAGTGATAAAAATATGGCAAAATAATTCAGGAAACCATAAATGGAAACACGAATTAAAAGGTCCTAAAAACCTGAGATTATTTTCACTTTATATCGTATTACGCAATCAGAACAAAATAAATATGTTTTCGAATATTTGTAAAGTTTTTGGGCAATCAAGCTTTAATGTTTTTGAAAATATAATCAAATGTGATACACATTTAAATTTGATAATTATTTACAACTAACTCCACATCCATGAGTTTTCAAATAACTTTGCGACATTTGTAATAATCCCAAATAAAAACATGTATCTAAGTTCTATTAGACATTGGGCGTGCACGTTAATCCAGCGGTAAGACACTCACCTATTGACCAAGCAGTTGGGAGTTCGAGTTTCAGGAGATTAACAAACTAATTATAATTTTCAAACCATTTGTGGTTGCGCTTATCTTAGTTTGAAGTAAGTATAAAGAAAAGTACTTTGAATAATACTGTATAAATCACTTTATAAGTCTTTTATCGTTTCACATTCCATACTGTAGTAAATAATCAGGTTGAGACTTATTTTTGAGTACTTTTTGTTGATTTTCGGAATTTGATTCTCGAACTGCGCAAAATTGCCGTAACGTTAAAATATAATATTTTCATACCTCAATAGCCCCTCTATTTAATGCATTTCTCGAGAAAATATTTTTTTTCGTAGAGTTATAAAATGTCTTCTTTGAATTACAAAATGTCAAGTTATCTTAAGTTTTCAATAGTCAAGTGAAAGAAAAATTGGCAAGCAGTTAGTTTGGGAATTCGATTAACTTTAATGAAACAATGTGATTAAATATTCGCATCACTTAACTCAAATAAAAAAAGTTAACGGTCCAAGGAGAAATGGTCCAAGAGTATCGCACTCCTTTATAAATGTCATTGCAACGCTTCCAAAACTTTTTTGCACCACTTTACAAAGACATAACATAATCTATCGTAATTTTATAATATAATATATAATAATCATATTTTGTTTAAAGTTTTTTCTCTGAAATGGACGAAGTGATCAACGGATAAATATCGAAAGTATTTTGATATAATTCTTTAAAAAAATTAACCCAATTCAATCATCGGATTTTTTTATTAATTTATTTCTCAGTTGTCGTGTTTAAGCCACATTAGATAAATATACATTATATCACTTGTTGTTAAATCACATTAGATAAATACACATTAAATCACTCGTTGTTAAATCACATTAGATAAATACACATTAAATCACTTGTTGTTAAATCACATTAGATAAACTGAAATCATTTATATAAATTGAAATCACATTTTAAATTCTCTTGATAAAGGAAATGTTTTTCAGAACCCGCATTATATATCAAATTTTCAATTCCTGGTTTGAATATCTTTATCTGAGAACGTATCGTAAAAAAGAGTAGGAATTCCCGGACCAAATAATAAAATACAATATGTATTTGAAAATACATTTCATATGTTCTACTAGTTTACTCAATCAATAACGTAAAGTAACGTTTAGCGCTTAGGTATCATATTTTTGTAGGAAATCTCATGCCTTCGGCTCCGTTTTATATTGAGTTTTTGCTTAAAATATACAGAAATATCTTGAAATTGATAGGCAATCTTCAGCAAAATTCGGGAATTGAATTCAACCAGAAACGAATAATATTGATTTAAAAGCACCCATTCGCCAATACACTCTGCATGTTGGGGAGATGACTTTTTTCATTTTGTGACATGCCTGCTCGACAAATGGGAACAAGTATCTTTCGTTTACAGAAAATAGATATTTATTAGTCCCATTTCATTTTTTTTATTTATACCCTGAAAAATATATTTAAATCCGAACAACCCTTAAAGATATTCAAGTGAAAATTACAAAAATACAAAATTATTCACAATAAACTTCAGATACGACTTTTTCTACACTATTTATATAATAATATCTCAAGTTTTTTCATTAATGCACAGCTGAATTATTGCTAATCCGATCAATTTTTCTACACTATTATTCTGCCAAACCAGACTATATAATTTAAGATCTAGTATACTTTTATATATTTAAATCATTTCGAAAACTTTCTCTATAAAAATCATTTTTAAATGTTCTATTGAGTTTATTTCTCAAGATGCAAATTATTAATATTTTTAAATAACTTACAAAAAAACTGGACAACATAGACAGAATTTTCAGTTTCCAAAGATTTTAGCAATCTAAAGCACATTGTGATGAGATAAATACCAGGATAGAGAAGACGGACTGACAAATAAAGAATGGAGTAAAATCTACATTGCATGGGCAATCCACCTTACCAAACACAGTATAATGTGAAAAGTTTTGATCATGTTGATATCCAGATTAGGGAACGACTCTTGATTCTAAGATGTAAGACGATCATTTAAATGCTATGAGGAGTTAAATCTCCATGTTTCGCGTGTCAATTCGCATACGAACTTGTAAAGCTGTTTATTGCATTTTTGATATCGTACTGCCATTTATTGGCTACCTGTATAATCCCCAGTTTTTACGTCATAAGTCAGTAAATTATAGAAATATATCATAAAATTTGGATTCCTATAATAAATTTTTTACTTATAATTCTGAAAACGTGATACCTTGAAAATTTTCCACTCATTTCCGTCATATTTCTAATGTTAAAAATTAATTATTTTTTTATAAAAAAAGGCTGACCTACGTGTGATTCCCTTATTAAATTTGACTGGCAGTTAAAAGGTTAAATATAGAGACATTGAAAGATAGCTCGTCAGTAAAATATTTTATAAAACATCTAAATCAGAGGTTATTGTAAGCATTTAAGATTGTCTGAGAGAAATTCTTTTGGAAACCCTTGAAATGACGAACTGTCACGGTGAACGTGAATTGAAAACAAAGAATGCCCCTCTCTGTACAATAAACCTCCCCTGGTTTCGTAGGCGAGAATTCAAATTCGAGACAGTAGCGGCGCGCTTTGCTTTGGCATTCTATTTTTTTCGGCATTGAAACGAATGGCGTGTAAAAGAAAGCTTAATTAAAGCACGGTGATAAATAGCACCTGATGTTTTATGGGTCGGGGGGGCGAAGGAAAGAGGTCGCTAAAATACACCCAAGGGTGGTTTACGAAGCCACCCCTGGAAACAAATTTAACGCCGTTCAAAATTGAATGACCAGAACTAGACGAAGAAAAGCAGCTGAGCAAATTAATGTTATATGTTTGATGTTTTGTGAAATCATTTTTAAATGAGTAGTTAAAAAAATGTTCACAGAATATTATGTAAAGATAATTTCTAAAGGATATCTTGAAGAATCCTGTCTATTTTTCAAAGATCTCAATTTCAAATATCTCGTCCCAGAAGACCAGCTATTAAGCTTAATTTTCACAGCAATTACATAAAAAATTATTATAATATTTATTCCACGTACACGTCTATATTTAAAATATGTAATATATTACTTTTTTAATTTAAAAAAAGAGATTGCGCACGGTATTTTGGGATGTGGTTTAAATGTTCATATTATATTATAAAAATATTTTTTGTAATAAATATTTCTCATAATATTTTTTTAAATAAATATTTCTTAAAATATTTTTATAGTTTAACATTTATATATAAGATGTAGAAAAATTATTAAGTGTAATTAAAAGGTTTCGGTATTTATAAAAGAATAATAATAGATTAACAACATCTAAATAAATAAAACATATTATATAAACGTATGAATTAGAAAGATATACAGATAAATCAATTTATTGAAAAATATTTTGTTGCCAACTGGATTCGAACCAGGAACTTTTCCTATCTCGAGAAATGCGTTAGCGTATTAAAGTGGAACACTTTTAAAAATGGAATAGCAGATGTATCAACTTGAAAGTGATTGAAACTTGAAATTTGTCGTTGACTTACTATCTTGACATAGTGTAAAGGTCAGCGCATTTCCCTTGATAGTAAAAGTTCCTGAATTTTATCTGTATATCATTCTAATTAATACATTTAATTTGTATTAAAAATACCACAAAACTATGTTTTAAAAATTGCCACTTCACAATAACAATATGTTAATAATTATAATAAAATATTTTATTTAAAACCGTTTATAACGACAGAAAAAAAAAAAGTAATGAAAACGAGAAACCGACTTTCGTGTCTCCTACCAATTAAGCCAGCTACCGTCATGTCCAAATTATTTGTGCTCCAACGCACTAATTTTTATACAATATGTTATCTCGTTATAATAAAATTTATTCTAGATCTCTGGCATTTTGGACACCAATTTTATGCCACGGAAACATTTTATCAAAATGATACGTTCTAAGATATTTTGATAAACATTTTTTGGACCAAGGTTAAATTTGCTTAGGCAAGATTATGTTGAAGTAATAAGCTATTAAATTAAATTATATTCGGAGGATACCGTGAACAGAAGCAAAGCGGAGGACTTATTTATAAATGAGTAGGATTAAGATGAATTCCATAATATATAACATGATATTACTATTTTTTTATTATCTTCGCATTTGTTTATCATTCTTTTTTTTAATGTCATTAATTAATGATAACATTTAAAAAAAAAACATTAGTGAAGTTATCATTTTTTATGTACTTAAATACATCATATTCCGAAAAAAAACGTTACAGGTTTAAATATATATATAGATTTTTTTCTAGGTATTTCTTTCTCGTTGGTTTCTACGGAGATACAAAATACTTGTAATAAAGTTATTGTATATTACAGTTCACTCTCAAAACACCTAAAAAAATTATAACGCAATAACTTCATAATATTTTCAGAGAGCTTGCAATGTTGTTTAACCTTTAAAAAGCCATGAGCGCGTTAACACGCCAAATTTTGTATGTTACTCCAAGCTATAAGCGTTTTAACGCGCACTTTTGGACCTTGCAAACTTGCAAGGATTAAAATCATTTTGCCACCTGTGAATGACAGGTCCCACCTTTTAATAGATCAAGACCCTTAAAGCCTAGTCTTACCATATGTGGTGTTATCCATTTCAAATAGTGTTGGCAGTTAAAAGTTTAAGACCGTCGGTGCATCAAAAAAATCATCCCTTGTGATGGTGCTTTATAAATATCTCATGATGGACCTCGCTCGTCACCTTTAACCTTAAAGTCAACCAGAGAAATCGGAGATGTACGAAATAGCCATAAACAAGATTCTAAAAAACTGAAACTTGAAAAAGAAAACAATATTTAACGTTCCTAATGACACAGTTGGTTTCGTAATTAAAACTGTACATTCTGTAAAAATTTCAACGGCAAAGAGCCCTGAGCTCCTTTTCTCAAATAAAAGATTTATTTTTAATTGCCATTAACCATGTTTCATTCGGTTAATTTAAAAAATAATTATATATATTTTGAACATTGTAATTTGTTGAAAATAATAACATATTATATATTTTGTTTATATCTAAGTAAATATATAAAATGGAATGTACATCTATACGTTTTCGGTACAACTCTTCATCCTTTAATCAACCTAATCAGAGTTTTGCATAAGATCCTGCACAATACATAAGCATCTCTCACTGATATAAACTTGTATTATATTGAATGCCATCCGCTCTCAATTTTGCTAAATTACGCTCTAGGACCCTGAAGAAAATATAGTCATTCCACTCCACATCCCCAGACATCATAACCCCTTCTATCTGTACCAATTGTTACATCGTAGATACACGTCAATCTCTTTCTCATCCTGCATATCGTAGAAAAGTACCTGTTGCCTTTTCCACTTGGTCGGTATAATGGGTTCCTTCTTCCTCTTCATCTTCATCCTTCGATGTGGCCTATCACAATAAGCTTCTCCGAGCTATGATGTTAGGGTATTTTTTTGCGTCATGTACACTCCTGTCATTTCGGAGTGGAAGCGCCATCTTCGCGCGGCATCCGACACGTGTTGAATAATTCTGACGTAATATGGCACGTGACCGAATGCCGATCCGCATGGATGAGTCTAAATAAACGCGAATTTCAATCGTTATTTCGATTCAATGACAAAATAAGCACAAATATTATTTCCGAGTCTATTAATAAATATATTTCGATATCGGGACATGCTACGTATCGAAATTCTTTGATCAAAGATCGTGGTATCTGCTTTAAGCACTATGAAGACAGATCCACCGCTTACCCAGGATCGTTTATAAGCAAACGCTTCTATATGGTTCTACTCATTCACCACCAGGTTGGCATTTATTAAATTTTTGTTATTCGTGCAATATAGTGACAGGGTGGTGCCGCACAGATGTCAACGCTAAATTACTCTCATGGACCCCGATAACTTTCACTTTATTGAGGTATAAACAAAAAAATATGAATTAAATCAATTTCAATATAATATTTATAAAAACAAAGAAGCAAAATCACAAATAACAGATTAAAGTAACACTAAAATAAAGGATAACATAAATAAATAACATTAGTAGAAGTTTCTTTAGTCGGGGAGTAGAAGAAAAGATTAAACACACTCCTGAGAGGGAAAAAACGACAAAACAAAAATAAACACAATCTGACTTGCAATCAGAGCACAACTGCCGGCAGAAAAAAAAAACCTGCCAAAGAAAAAACAAGAAACTACAAAAACATTACAGATTGATACACATATTTTGTTTTAAGGACTCTAATAAGTCAGTGAATGGTCACCCACTGTTAACCCAGGACCGATTTATGAGCAAAAGTTACCATATCGGTCCATCATATTCACCGCCAGGTTGGCATTTTTTAACGCAACTTGGCAACCGTGCTATGCCGCAATTCCGTATAGCGGCAATACAACACGGCATGGCTGCCAACCAAAAACTATTCACTATCCGTACAGTGCGGAAAAAACCCAGAGTAAGTCATTCTCCCTGTTGTGGCCGTGTCCTGTGACATCTCCCTAATGTAATATTCCTCAGCGTAATACCGGGACGACGGGTGTCGTGTGTCTGAAGGCCTGAAGGTATTGCCAAAGTATTTCACCTCCAGGCCCCTTCTCAACGAGTGATGGGCATTCGTCTTCAATACCTCGAAATCTGCAAGTAGCGCCACCGCTAAAACCGGGAGGACCAGTAGGGGTACACTCTGACCCCTGTTTAGGGTGGAGGCGACAACCCTAGTACGCAGCCCATGCGCCCGCACCTCGGTGGCATATGTAACCTGGGCCACATATATCAACAGGCGCATTGCTGGGGATTGGATTCCCCACTCCGCTGTACTCATTCTCTTCATTGATGCAAAGAAGTCTGCCACCCAATCAGACACGACTTTAACATGAGCAATGAAAGAACCCTAAATATCAAACATAATGCCTAGATATCGTACAACTCTTTCAAATTTTACATTCAAACGCAAAATTGGGTTACGTCCCCCGTTTAAACTTCCCTTCTTTTGTGGAGCCAGAGCAAATTTATTTCTGACACCGTTCCATAATCATTTTGATCAACCTGTTACTCCTTTTTTCTAACACGCTTCGGCTCCGTGCAAACACAAGCAAGAATGTATCCCGCCGATAACGGTAGGAAGTGTATATCGTCAAAGAGAATATTCCACAGGGTCGATCCGAAAACCGATCCTTGTGGACAACCCATATTGGTCCTTCTGGGGCTTGACAAACCGCCATAGTTGAACATCGTAGACCTTTCACTTAGGTAAGTCTTGATTATATTAAAATATGCCTGGGGCACCGCCGGACTTTCAGCTTGGCGAGTATCATCTAATAGCAAGCGCTGTCGAAGGCTCCTGATATATCCAAGAAAATTCCTGATACATACTTCTTACATTCACGCACATATTTCTGTACAAACATCATGACGTATGACTTACCGTCTCAAGGACCTTTGTAGGTCAGATTTTTCTCTTTACGTCATAATTAGCTTATGTTTTCGCGCGGCCGGTCAATATTAACTCTTCATAAAGAAATGTACCGCGCCGCGCGGGAGTTTTCGTCAGAGCTACGGAGTGCTCCTCAGTCGTGCCTCGGAGGCCAACACAACCACATGCTTCGATGCGAAGATCAAAAGGGCAAGCTGTTCGCATTTCCAGTCACTTCTGCAAATTAATTTGGCCCTATCACGCGGGAAAAATACTTCATATAAATTATCAATTTTAATAGTATCAAGTAATAAAGTGCGCACAAAATGATTACATCGCGAAGTGTTAACTGCGTGTTCGAATTTCTTATCCAGGTTAAGAAGACGAGTAATTCCTCGTTACTATGTTGTACAAATGATGCTGAGGGTATCCTAGATGTCTTAGCCTATTTATTTATTTGATCAAATGCATGCTTGTCGCATGCTTTGATTTTTAATTTCGCTTGTCACGTACTTCCTGATGGAAAATTGGATTCCCATATTATAATTGCGGCGTTTCATCCGCCACCCTGCTCCGATATTATCAATCGCCACTGGAGCCCGGGATCTCACCTATTATCCTCATCTAGTCGGCGCGATCTAATTTCGACGTTCGCCGAAAAGAACATTTCTCACGCACTCGCCCGATTGAGATGCATCAGGCCGACGTTGACTGCGCCGAGCCGAGCGCTTCACTCATTCACGCTCACACTACACCACCGACACTGACCTGCCCAATAGGACGCTGCCCCCGGGCCGCGTACCCAACTCGACAGGAGCGATTACCGTAGGTGAGTCACCCATGTTTTAGATGGCTCCATATTATGGTAACTCAATTTCTAATAAAATTTATATAACAATGTTATAAATGCAATAGCAATTCCGAGCAGGCTCATTTAAGTGAGAACTAAATTCAATAATTGGTTAACAATGATAATTTCGATTTAAAGTATGTTGTTCACGCATTCTCTCGGTACTAAAAATACCATTCTTATTGCATTATATTATTCAATGATGTGTTAATTTGTTAATATTTCATAACGCAATTGTCATAACGCAATTGAATTGAAGAATTAATAATTCTGTAGTCTGCAGTCGGTTTACTCAAAGGTATTTGTGATTCTGTGATGGCTTTCAAAAATAATGGAACGGCAGATGTATTAATTTAAAAAAATGTAACATATAGGTTCGAAAATTTGTCATGAAAAATACTGGCGCTATAACACAATTGGTAGTGTACTTCCCCGGATTCGAAATAGAGATCCAGGTTCGAATCCCGGTAGCGCAAAAACAATATTTTTCGACAAAATTTATTTTATATGTATATAATTGATACATTAAATTATTTATCGACAGTTGATTGGAATTTTTTAAACTCAACCGATAATATTAACCCTATGATTGATTTATTTTACTCTGTTGCTAACAATGCCGTTAATGACTTTCCTAAATGGTTTAGTAAGGAACTTATTGAGGTCATTCACCACAAAAAAAATTGCTCATAAAAGATATAAGCTAACTAGAGATATAAATGACTTCAGAAAATTTAGTGAACTAAGACTTAGATCAAAAAACTTAGTTAAAATATGTTATAAAAACTGTATTAGTAATTTTGAACAATTAGCCATCTCTAATTCTCAACATATTATTAAATTCTCAAATACGTTTAATATTAAGGATACTGGAATTCCCTCAACAATGTATTATAAACTCAGAATGGCTGATGACCCTCAAGATGTTGTCAATTTGTTTGCCGAATGCTGTTCTGAAGTCTATTAATTTCATAGCTTGAATAATAACGTTCAGATTGAATTTAATAATTATACATTTAGCGAGGGTGATATCAAATCTTTGGATCCAAACAAATCTTTTGAACCAGATAATGTGCCCACAATTTTTCTCATGGAATGTATCTCAGTATTGTCAAGCCCATTAACAAATCTTTTTAACCTCTTACTGAGAACTGGAACTTTTCCTGATCGATGGAAACACAGTTTTTGTCCCTTATTTACAAAAAAGATGATATATCTGATGTCTCCAACTATAAGCCAATTTGTTTACAATCAACCATATCAAAATGATTTGAATCAGTGTTATTAACTAAACTTGACACTGAAATAAAGAAAGTTATTTCACAGACTCAGTATGGATACATTTCGGCTAGATCAACTCTTACATACATCAGCATCGACTAGTTGAAACTATTAATAATAATCTTGAGACTGATACTGTGTACACAGATTTTAGCAAAGCATTCGACAAGGTTTCTCATATTATACCCATCCATAAATTAAAAGCCTCGGGTTTCACTGAGAATATTTTTAAATGGTTTGAAAGTTACCTATCATCCAGGATACTATGTGTGAAAATCTTTGGTTATACATCGACTCAATTTGAGGCTTCTAGTGGTGGACCTCAAGGCTCACATTTTGGACCAGTTTTATTTTTATTATTTATTAACAATATTGTTAGTACATTTGATAAAGTCGACATATTGTTATTTGCTGATGACCTTAAGGTATCCAGAACAATTGAGTCGATAAATGACTGTCTTATTCTTCAATCTAACCTTAACAAATTACATTAATGGTGTACACACAACAAACTTTATTTTAAATATTGATAAATGCCAATCTATAACGTTTTGCAGAATCAAAAAATCATTACAGCGTAAACAGCGTTACTCTTTAAAAAGTATCTCAAATTAAAGATCTTGGCATATTATTTGATGAAAACTGTCATTCGTTCCACACATTAATGAAGTCACCAATAAAGCTATGAAATGTCTTGGTTTTGTATTAAGAGCAGTGAAAGATATCAATTCACTTAAATCGCTTAAAGTTTTATACACGACTGTAGTTCGTAGCAATTTAGAATCCAATTCAACTATTTGGTCTCCATTCTATAAAGTGCACGAATTAAAATTAGAAAGGGTACAGCATAAATTTTTAAAGTTTATTAACTTCAAACTGTGTATTCCCGCTGAACAATTGAATTATGATTTTCTAATGAGCACTCTTAATTTAACTAACTTGAAGTGTAGAAGAACATTAAGTGATTAATTATTTAAAATAGTAAATGGCATACTGGACGCCCCTAATTTAACTGAACTGATTATATTACTGAGCGGAGTAAAAGGTCGTCGGTGCTTTTCCATGTAAATTCATCATTTATTAATTTTTATAGAAATGCACCCACACAAAGACTTCACAGGCATGGGAACAATTTTGGTCTTGTAGATATATTCCGATATAATATTTAAATATAAGAGGGATGTTTTTGATGCTATTCTAAGTCAAATATATAACTGATTTTGATACTCAGCCATTCTGTGTTAAACCTACAATTTATTATTTTTTCCGTCTTGAACCTTTATTTTTTATAATTTGTTTTGCTTATTTTTTAAGTTCTATTTTCTCTATTCTACTTTTATACATATATTTCATAGTACTTGTGTAGCTGCTCAAGTGTTTTTTATTATATTTTATACCAAACCTATTTTTTTAAAAGCCCATAAGGGCGTTAATAAATTAATAAATAAATATCCATTGGCATCAGGCATTATCCTTTGTACTTTAATGTAAAATAAACAGCCTTCGTGCAATAAAACTGTTACTTATTTATTTAATTATCACCTAAGACCTGGAAAATCTGAATCCCGAGCAATGCCGGATACGGACAATGAGTTTAAAATATAATTAAAAATTGGTTTTAGTGGATCAAAAAAATTAGTAAGTCAATAAATATTGTTGCTAAACAAATTATAGATATCTCATAGAGACGAAACTGTTTATGAGCTATCTGATGAGTCGTTAGTGACATCTATGCTGTTTAAAGAAATGAATATTAAATTTCAGACTATAGATGGCGACAGTGAAGTTGCAGCTAATATTCGAAGTGTTTCTGCATGGTAAAATATGTACAACTTTCAAAAATTAGATAGATATGGAGGTTTATTAATGAGTAGAATGGTGAATATTACCCATACTTCCATATTTTCCCATTTAATATAATATAAATAGGTTTGGCTCTATGAGATATATATAATTTGTTTAATAACAATGCCTTTGGAAGTCAAAATCCAGTAATTGTGTGTTCCGGGACATACTCAGATATTTTTAAATATTGTTACATCTGAAGCAACATATCGACTGCTTAGAGTCAATTCGGTGTAACATATACAATTAAAAACATACAAATATATTAGAATTAAATCATCAAATCATAGAATATGTTTTTATTTTTATAATTAAATATAGGTAAATTTAGGTGCACAATTGTCTACAAATTCATACACCTAGTATACGTTATTTGTATGAATCTATTGACACCATATTATTTTTTTGCATATTTATGCAGGAGGAATATTTTAAATATGAATTAAATATATTAATTATAAAGATATACATATAAAATCAATTTTATCGAAAAAAATATTGTTGTTGCGCCACCGGGATACGAACCTGGATCTCTTTCCTAACCGGGGAAGGTGCTTTATCCAACTAAGCTACAGCGACACTATTTTTAGCGACAATTTTTCGACCCTATATGTTACCTTTTTGATATTAATACATTTAATCGTTCCATCATTTGACAGAGCCATCTTAGACCGTCTGTTCTGAATAATTACAACTTCACAATAAGAATGTGTTCTCCTAAATAAAAAAGGATGAATATTGATATATTGACTGATTTTGTTTGGTAGACGTTTGTTCGCCTTTGGTACTAGTAGACAGTAGTTAGTTACAATTTATTATGAAGCATCTAACTCCTCAACAGTGTGTTGAAGTCATTTAAAAAATCGTATCTAAATAATAATGGCAATGCCATAACCATGACGGATCTCACTATCGTCACATGATGGAAAACTTTTTAGTAGCTAAATTGGGTTGGTTGAGCCTGCAACATACGTGGTTTCAACAAAAAGGTACCACCGTATACACAGCCCGAGCTACGCTTGAAATTATTCGCGGCCGCATAATGTTAAAAAATGTTGGTATAGACTGGCCTCCTCAATCACAATATTTGACGGCTCCCGACCATTTTCTATGGAGATACGTGAAATGAAAGGTCTACGCTAATAAGTCAACAACAATTCCGATGCTACAGGACAATATTCGAAATGAAATTGCTGAAATAACACGCCAAGTGTGCAAGAATGTTATGAAAAATACGGTAAGTATTTGTGCCGCTGCCAGAGATGGCCACTTGGCCAATGTTATATTTTATACATAATTGTAATAAACGAAATAATTGATAAATAAAAATTAAACTAAAAAATTGTGTTTTATTTTTTAGTTATTCAAAAACAACATCAGCCTGGAACATAATATTCACCCTGTAGTTACACTGAATTTAGTCGATTTGTAAAAGTTTACTTCAAAAATATATAACATAACATGAAATTAAAACATTACATAAAATATTTAAGTGCAATTGTAAAATTTTAAAATTGTAGTATTAATTACAAAACCCCACGCTTGAATTAATTTTGCAAAAGTGATTACCCACTGATTACGCTCGGATTAAAGTGGTGCACAACCCTGCTGCCATCCGGGCAAACAATCATAGAGATAGTACACTTAGAATTAGAATCACATAAGTAGAGAGAAAATTTAATACGCGGTGTTGAAAATTTAAATTACTCAGCTCATTTATGTTCCATCTGATAAAAAATTACAATATTAGCCTGCGTGACGATCGCCCCCTGGGCAAGTAATTGAGTGTTTATTCATTTGCCGATTAGGTTTATGAGCTGTTAATGACCTAGGCTGTATTTTTATTACTCCCTTGCCACATTTAAAAGAGTGACAGACAGACATAAAAAAGCTTACTTAATGTAGTTAGTTCTTTAAGATTAAACGAACATTACATTTAGTTACAAATTTTTTTTAAATTTTTGGCCCACCTTGACAAAAATATTACACACATCTTGAATATAAATAATAATAAAGATTTTTGAAACAAATGACTTGAATCTATTTGTCGAAAAAATATAGTTTTGAATATATTTTCAATATAATAAAACTATATATATGTTAAATATGAATTAAATATATTAATTATAAAGATATACATATAAAATCAATTTTATCGAAAAATATTGTTGTTGCGCTACCGGGATTCGAACCTGGATCTCTTCCCTAACCGGGTGAGGTGCTTTATCCAACTAAGCTACAGCGGCATTATTTTTAGCGACAAAAAAAAAAAATATATATATATATATATGTTCTAAAATTATAACCTCAAAATAAATAAAATGATTCCTTTCAAAAAGGATTGTAGATTTAATTGAATTATTATTTCTTCAATATTTACAAAATTACTTTGTGGCAACATATTATATAAATAGTAAGGAAAGCACTTTGTTTAAAACCACTATTTATTGATACATCAACATGTTTCGATACCTATCTGGTATCTTCTTCAGAATACAATGTATACTAAAATTAAAAATACTAGCTTAGATAATAAAAATAGTATAAAAGTATAAGTGGTGAGTAACTACCGTGAAAAAAAAATTAAAAGGTGACTATTTACAAATATTTAAATTTTTAGTTCCTAATTAGTTACCCACCGCATATACTTTTATAGTTTTGTTTTTAGCTATGCTTGAATTTTTAATTTTAATATACATTGTTTTCTGAATTATTTTTATTAATATTAATACAATTCGTGATTATTAATAATATTAACAATAATTCAATTAATTCCACAATCCGATTAGTATTTAGATATTAATTTTTGAAAAAGTGGACCATAAATAGATATTATTATATTTTATTATCATATGTATTAGAGGGATTACATTAATGGTTTTTCGTTTCCCAACTAAGCAGCTCTTGTCTTAGGGCAATCGACTAACGTATATATTGGCAAGTTATGAACGTGTATTAAATAACAAAACAATTTGTAAAAATAAAAAGCTATCTCTTACATAAATATATTTTATAACATTGCCAAAGGAGGAGGGAAATAATTGAAATGTTATAAGATTTCAATTAATTTACCCCAATTAAGTCACCCAAATTGTACATTGATGGTCTGATTATTTTCTTAATTGAAATATATACGTATGTAATGTTACATCGATAAAACCGAAACATTTAAAAGAAACAATATTTTAAAAAATCCATCTCCTTACCCTTAATCAAAAGTCTTTGTTTGTAAATTATGTAATATGAATGTTCGTACAAAAAATACAAATTGTAATTATTCAAAATATATAAAGTCGTTCTGCGCATAAATAATTGACATATAAGAATTATATAAGTGGGAAAAATACAAAAAAATTACAAAGAATAATATGGTACATTCGTCATTATTTTGTCGTACATAACCCAATCGGTACATAACCCAATTAAGTAACCTTTGACTTGTTTTTGTTTATTTCATTTACATAATATATTTGTTGAATAACCCCCCAAGCGTAAAGGAATAATTCGTGATTTTTTATATATGTATGTTGTATTTTTTATGTATATTATAAAATTATAATTACGTGAACAATATATTTATTATTGCACTTAATACAATGAATGATAATCGCTATAGTCTGGTATAAAACACTTTCTGATTGATACATTAAATTTGTATTAAAATACCACAGAACTATATTCGGAAAAACTGCAACTTCACAATACGAATGTGTTCTCCTTAATCACTTTATTTCAAAAACAATCTACTTTACAATTAATTCAATTACATTTCAGAGTAGCCAGGGCTGCTATTGGTCGATTTCTAATATAAATGGCGGCGGGTAAAAGCAACTGACTTTGAAACCAATACCGATTTTGAATGACCAATTTACACTAAAAAGTGCTCATTTTGATTGTTAATAAATTAATACAATACGTAAAAGCTATGAGAAGAAATCTGCATTAATAGTAAAAAAAAATAAAAAATAGAGTTTGCTGACTTTGCAACTAGTACTCACATTTTCTTAAATATAAATTTGTGTTTTTTTTTTCAATTATAATAATTTTCATCATCTTTTTCAAGAGATTACGTTTTGTTAAGAGATTTGAGTTTTATTCAACATTATATCGAATTTTATTAAATTAATAATAATACACTTTCATATATTTTACCGCATTTGATTTTTCTCAACGCCGTAATATTTTTTAATAATGGGTAATGTGAAACAATAGTTAATTCAGCGAATTATTATAACGTAACCAATAAATGTTTAGATAGCATTATAGCTACTTTTATGGTTTCAATCAATGTTTTTTTTACATCGGCAATGCTTTACGTGAAATGAAGAGGTACATTTTGGAAGATTATTTTTATGATATATATATAAAAGTACAGCTAATAATGTTACAAATCTAATCCAAATACATTAACCCACGTTTATTTTTGTTGTACATTTTCGATATACATTTAATAGCATATTTCTGTAAACATATCAACATATATATGTGGCAAAGGCATATTATGCTAATCAAAAATCAATTGGACTATTTCAACTGAAATATTAGACTTTTGAAACTGAAATTTAGTTTCCAATCAACGGCGAATACAATACTGTCTTCTCTCAGATTAGTCTAACTTCTAATCATCCATGTCAGTACCTTATTACTGAAGATCGTAACCTTCAAGAACTTCCACTCCTCCACTTTTCGCGACATGCTGCAGATCTAAGGGATTTCACCGAAGAATTTCCGGTTGCCTTTTCCACTTGATCAGTCCAACTGGTGGTGTATCTTCCTGTTCTCTTCCGTCCTTTGACGTGACCCACTACAACAAACTTCTTCAAGTTATCTTTCCTTCTTGCAGGATGCTTAAAAAATTTGAAGGATTCGTATTAGGCAAATGCTTGAGAGTCTGTTCTTGATGTTCAGCTCCTGCAGAATGGAGACGTCCACCACACGTGCAACATGTCTCTAGCTCCACATCCCAAAGTCAGGTCTTCGCTTATTTACCATCAGTATCCATGATTTTACACTATATCGAAATATATAAGGCACCATAAACTGTACAACAGTTAGAACTTTTAATATTCAGTATAAAATTAATCAAAACTTTCGAAACTGATGATATTTTGCATCCTTTTATATTGTGGACAAATTTTGTAACATCCTGTATATCTCAAATGATCTACATTGGTATGAGGTGAATTTAGATGGTGGTACACACGTTATCACTAATAAGTGAGCGTTTGCAACAAGTGATTACAATGTTGAAAGCAATTAACTAAAAATAATTAATGAGTGTCCATAATTAGCTTTTCCTTCCCATCTAGCCCCCTTGCCCACTTCAACTTTTTTGCGGACGGCTTAGAAAGTTGGAGATTTGGAAATTTATATTTGGAAGTTTGTCGCCATTCAGTATTGGCCGTTAAGCTGCAAAATGGCTTTTTGAATTGCCAACTCCACTTTGCCGTTCTTATATCATTTCCGAGTTTTAATAAGGGTCGCTGGTATTTTTATACCATACATTTTTTGAACTAACAGGCACTTAAGCTCTGTTAGCAGGGTTTAATGAGCCGGTAGATATTTTTGTAACATTTTATTTTCCAAAAATGTTAAGGGAGGAAGGTTTATTCGCCAATTGCGGTGGCGCCCTTACAAATTATAAATAATCACAAACCGTTTATTTGTTTGTAAACGCTTTTCTTTTTGTTCCACTTTTATTTTTATTTCTAATACAACTATTGTTTCAATTCATTCATTTTATTTACACTTTTACTTTGTATTTTAATTAAACCTTTCTTTTATAAACAGGTGTTTAAATGAATTACTGATTTTGTTTTACCGTATAGTTTAATTTTACAATAATTTTTAACTAATTACCATAATGGAAAACTACCATCTGAAAAGCCATTTAATTACCATTTAAACGCTCAGCAACAATAGTAATTTATCAATAAGGAATCATGTAATGCATTGTAAATAGTATGTCAAAGTTCTGGGAACTAAAAATTAAAATATTATAACGTTATATGTGGTACCTATGTATAGTATAATATGTGTTGGGAATTAACGTACTCATGTTGGCAACACTGACCGCGCAGGAAAAGAATTCAGAGCAACGGTCTTTTTCTGGTGACAGCTAGCATTGAAAACGGACGGACAATCCGATCCATAATCGCATAAATGTGACTTCATATAAGTGAGGAAGGGTGAGAACAATTGAACATTTTAACATCTGCATCATATTTGAACTTATCTGTTGACCAATTATATGTGTAATTTCAGGATGGACGCATCCCTTCCTCGTTCCTTTCTCATTTCCTCAATCATTTACTCATTCACTTTCTCATTTCACTCATTTTATCATTTCTATTTTAACTCATTACCTCGTTCCTAGTTATTTCACTTTTGAATTTCGTAAAAGTGATGTTATTGTTTATTTTATCTCTTGACATCGACCGGTTTCAGAACGTCCGTCTTATCATCGGGACGTAATAATACCTTTCATTCGCTATCTGCATGGGTTTCAGGTTTAATTAGTTATCAATTTAGGCAGTATTCCGCTATCATCTGTTTGACGCTGATATGCCTGTTTTAATTATTTTAAATAAATTTATTTTACGACACTTATGCTCACGTTTCAATGAAAACTAAGAAGGAACTCGTGATTCACATGTCTATATTGAACGAACAAATTAGTTTTCTGGGACTGCTCGAGTTTAAAGAGATTCGCTGACATTTTTGTTACCTTCTTATTAGAATTCGGATGAGCATTACTTTGAATTAACCGTTTTCACTCAACTCTTAACATCTTCCTTTCCTTCCGCATAAACATGGACATAAACCAATACAGGGTAGTTCACTTAAGAAGATTACTAATTATTTAAAATATTTATTCTACACTACAAATAAAGCATTTAAATATCGAATAGCGCAAGATACTTTATTTATTGAAAAATTTAGTTGAGAACCCTTTTTTATTTCAAAAGTTTGCGAAGGTAGTGAACACTGGATGACAAGTTCTTGATTTTATATAGATTTAAATTTTCCATCAACCCTTTGCAAGAGAGGGATAATAGACCATGATGCAATAAGAGATTCAGTGAAACTCTTAAAACCCTAAAAAATTCTTAACCTTTTAACGTTTCCTCTCCGATAATGTAAACTGAGTTGGCATTGCCTTTAATTATGTGAATATCTCTGTAAATATTTTAAATACAAAGTTCATAATCCTACGTAATACATTTATGTATTGGATAAAATAATTACAATATACAAGTATTTACCATACGCAACAATAACAAATGTTTTCTCGAAGAACCTGGCGTGAATTTACCAATACGTGTATGTGTACGTGCGGAGAGGTGCGGACAGCGTAGTGCACGGGGCGCGGGGTGCCGGATATCGATCGTCACTTTAGTGTACGCTGGCTGAGTTAGACGTGTCTTATGTGTATTTATGCTGTGCTGATGATCAATCTTATTTCTCATTTTTATCATTTTTTCACATATACCATATATATTCACTTATATATAAAACAACTATTATTTTAATGATTAATATAGGTAATAAATGTAAAATATTCATATATATCTGACTTAAAATCGCTAAAATCTACATGCACATTGAGTTTTCAGTACCGAAATGTGCTTTTTTATTGTAGCACCGTATGGGAAAGGTTAAGTGATCGATCTATTAGTCTATGTATCAAACAAAGGTCGCAGTTTACTTTAAAATACTAAAATTGCAAAAGTTGGTATATATTTATTTTATTATTATTTATTATATTTAAGTTTTCATTTATATATATATTCATATCAATTTCGTATATATATATATATTTCCTTTAGCATACATTTATATATTAACCTCTTTAAATTATGTTGTTTCTTGTAAAATGTCACTGAAAGAACTATTTTATAATTTTATTATTTTTATTTTATGGAAATAGATTATCAACAGGTCGTTAATGCCCCTAAAGAAGAATTCTTTAAAGACGTAATAAAATATAATGTATAGTAGTAAAGTATTAACGTGTAATAAAGTGAATATATAATATAAATTTAACAATTAATAATTTTTGTGATCAAAAAGTTAAAAACATCAAGACAAGACAATAAAACGATACAGATTAGACTTTCATTCAAATTTAAAACAAAATGTGTTTAGCATTTTCATAGCATTATGAAGATTTAAATAAATAAAAATATACTTGTTTAGTAAGTGAGAATAAGAAGATCAAGAAAGACAAACGATGAAATTGACAAAAAATGTAGGTCCTTGCGTACGCTTGTGTGGAGTAATACAGAATATTTAACAATACTTAGTAATTAAACATAATTTTTTTATTCCATTTTTGTTCATCCTATCTCCATCTACTTTATTAGTTTATATGAAAATAAATTATTAATAAAATCTTAATACGTATTTTTGACTTTTTAGAAGTAAAGTGACTTATTCTAGACAACTAACCTCACAATGCAGTAAAATAAAACTAATAAAAATACCAGTTTGAAGTCAGCTCACGTTACGTCATCTGGACCACTGCTCTTAAATGTTTGCCTTGTCTTGCTTCAGACTCCAGCTGATTCTATTGCCACGTGATATCACTCAATCATTCATCCATGGACACAGAACTTCCTTGGTTTTCATATTGAACATAAAAAATTTTCACATTAAAGCAAATTAAATCCAGTAATATATATTTTTAATATTAAAATTTTAATCTAGTGATATATATATATATAAGGACCAACATTCTTGCTTCCTAAAGCAAGAATGTAGGCAAGGGTGGTTCGCCGATCTCAGCTTCTCTTAATCGGCGATGATGATGATGATTATGAGGTGGAAAGAAATGAAACACAAAAGATGTTCAATATCGATACACCATGGCGACACGACACCATCGAGAATGGCTTCCCGCCTGCAGAATACCCTTTTTTATTTATATACATAACAATATGTATAGTCATATTTGCAAGTACCTACTCGGCGACAGGCCGCCGCTGTGATGTTTTACTAAGACGTCTTTGTTTTCCTAAAATCTATCCCACGGGTTTTTTGGCGCCACGCCGATGATTACACCTTCAATTTTCTGACACGTGTCTTATCGTGTCAATTAATTGGCGCCTCCTCGGTGAGTAATTCTATACGATACATGTATATTTAAATAGAGTTGCGTACACGCGTGTACGCAACTTTATTGAAATATAATGACATAAACGCGTGTGCTGTGAAAGTATGACTACCTCGGTGGTCTACTAAAAAGAGGAAGCTCGAACACCCGACCACTAGATCTACAGATGAGTGTCTCAACTACAAGACCAACAAGCTACTCCAATTGAATAGTTATTTACATTACATTTTTTAAATAAACAAAACTGTGTTACACACGCAATTCAGTTTTGTTATAGTCACGTATATAGTTTCTAAGCTCGAAACACGACCTTCTTATCAATAGGTGTAAACGACAACTAAATCAAATACACTGTATTGATAGGTGACGTTCTAAGCTGCGAAGGGTCGTGGAGTGAGAGGGGCGAGGGGGGAAGCGTTCTATGGTCATTATTGTAAATATGAAAAATAGGTATATGAAAACACAAAACTCAATTGTGTGTGTAAAACAATGTTTAATTTATGTAAATAATTCAAATCATCTTGCCATGTCAATTAATGAGATTATTTTGTTGACCAATATTTATCATTTAGTTTAGATTCTCTGATTCTGTAAAATGGTATATATGAAGTCTTTGAATGATTTAGAAAGATTCAAAGATATATTATTATATAATGCGAAGCCGTGTCAAGTTTAGTATTAAATAAGTTGAGTTATATGACCTGGGTATATAACTTTTCATATTGTATTTTTATATGTATTTATTATAATAATAATAATAATAAAGATAAAAACTTTTACCTCTAAGGTGCTTTACACATAAACTGTTTATAGTCCTACATTATAGTATTATATATCGCAGAGATAACATTAAACCTGTCAAGGATAATGAAGCGTAGGAACAAGTAATTAAATAAATAAATATAAAAGGTATATAATTTACAATTAGTATAAATAATACCTGATATGACAATGATGAAGGAAAAATGTACCAAAATATATACTGAGAATGAACAGTGTAAAGTGCTGAAAAGATCACGTTCGACCTGGCATGGCGACATGGCATAACGTGAAGCGAATAACTGGATAAAGAAGTAGATATACTCGCACAAGTATCTGTCTGGATTATATAACTATATTATAGTATATACTATATCATATAGTCTAGATTACATGGACCCAAAATATGATCCAATCGGGTAGGGAGCAATCAAAATCATGGCTATCCAACATTCTTACATAATCATTACAATGCCTACACTACATTTTTCATTTAAATTTTTATCTCTATTTTTATTTCTGTCGAATCTTTATCTTGAATTACATAACACCACAACAGCACGAAAAAAACTGGCTACTTTAACACAGACTTCAATCTAGCAAAGTAGCCAGGACAACGCTGTGTACATCAGAGGTGGAGTCTACTCCATCCCACACAATAAACTACGAGTATTTAATTGCAATATAATTGTATCTTATGTTTATCATGTTATATTATAATATATTCACCTCTGTTAGAACAAAAATATATATGTCAATAAAGTCTAAATAAATAATCGAATAGATATATAGATGCATTAAAATGTATGTGTGTGTATAGTACGAGATTTTAGATCACTTTCAATCATGACATGACATTATAGATAGCTTACTCACTTACCATCACTCTGTTTCCCCACGGAGGTAAGCAGAGAGGATAGAACGCCATACTCTTCTGTCCTGACACACAATTCTCGCCTTATCCATATTCATCCATATTAATATCTATACGTTTAAAACTCAGTGATTTGCATAAAATGCGTTGCTGTAACTTGTACTTTGAAAACAAAACCAATAGAGATGCATCTCCGAGTTGTTCACACAGAACTAAAATACGGCACAAGGATCGCGCAGCTTCCTCTCCGGAAGTACGAGTAGGTAGTTTTTTACCTTTGCATTGCAGTGCCTAAACAATATGCCGCTGCGTCTTTTGAGCGAACTTTCCAAAAGCGTGACGTTACAGAACGGCATCCGTCTGCACATTTCCTGGAATCTTGTGGAAGTTTTGAACAGAAATTAATAAAATCTGCCGTACTTGTGCTCTCATGTAGGGGGAAATTTTTTAGTTTTATTTTAGCAGCACCAAGTATCAATAAATTATGTATAACTATTTAAATTTAAACTAAGTAAAATTAGTTTGCCAACAAATAAATCATTTGCTTCATAGATATATACAAGCATTGGCCTCACAAAATTATTTTACATTTCATTAAATTGACAAATTTCATTTAATACAACACAAAGAATACAAATTGAATTTAGTACAAGTACACAATACCTTAATTTATCACACCACCTGCATCCATATTATTATTTGATTACTGACCTTATATAGCACAAAATTATAGAAATACAAAACAAAAAATTTATAATTTTGTACTCTTTCTCGTACAGATGAAAAATCAATATTTATTTATGAATTAATTTTTATAATAAATTCATACGAATAGTTCTTCTGAAGATACTTTGTGATGACATTGTTGATAAATGAAAGTCAAATAACTTTGTTTACATCACTTTATTAGATATACGATCTACATGTTTCTAGAACAATTTTCTGTTCACGTGTCGATATGCTGTTGAGAGCACTCATGTCTTTTCCGAGCATTTGAAAGATTGTTCAAATCGTTAAATCCGTGCTTACTCCGCACATTAGTATTATTTTCTTAACATTTTATTCAAAATTGGAGTCGGTTTTTTAGTATCCATAATGTATTTTTTTTCCGCAAATGGTCGAGACACAAAACTTTTACGCATTATTAATTTAATTACACACTCACACAATTCATTATTTTCTTTTACAGCATTAAAACACTTTAGTGAAGTAGCCATGTTAATTTCTGTATTTATTTTTAATTTAAATGATGAATTAAACAGATGATCGAAGAATATTCAATGTTTCTAAAATTCAGCTTCAAGTATTCAAAAATGCGATACACAAACAAATTTCACCGGCTTCGTAATATGTATGCTGTTCTGTGCATTATACCCATAAGCATTAAAGTCGTTTTTTGTACGTTGGATATTGTTAATAAATGCGTATACACTATTCTTAAGACCTTGACAGGCGGAACTGAATGCCCATGCGCGAAAATGAATACTTTTAAACGCTATGGATGCTATGCAATGAGAGAATCCTCCGGACACCGAGATCTGGAGCGAGCCTTTACGCGATTCACAGATGTTGAGAATGTATATGAATTTCAACTCGCCCCGTGTGCGTGCCATATCGTAGTATGTGTTTGTAAATTTATTTGCAGCTGTGCTGTTTTTGACTAAAAACAAAAAATCCTAAGCTTTTTTACTCTAGAACACAAGGGATACGGAGCATCCAATGCGTGTGCGAAGCGACCGCGCCTGATGTGCGGGCGGTATTGTGCAATATCATCTGCACCTTAAATAACAACCCCATGCACAGGCCTCTTCCATGACCAACCCAAGAAACCATGACAGACGTCATCCTCGTAACGAAGAACCGCCGTCCCTGTTACCTTCAATGTTTTTTTTAATTATTAAAACCGTAGAGTGTGAGGCATTGTTTCGGGTTAATATATATATATATGTACCGCCACATTACATCAAAACGAGCCAAAATATGAAAGGATTAACATTGCTTACGCATTCGTATTCGCGAGGTAAAAATAAATATTTTCTGCATTATATAAAACAGAGTTTTCAACTTAAAAATAATCTCTCAAAATTATTTACCACCCGGAATTAAAATGAATGGAAAATGATGTGCTATTCTGAAACAACAAAGGGATAACCGATGTATTTTTTAATATTTCAGTTTTTAGCGAAGCGTAATCTTTTATTTCAAAAAAACATGAACATTAATCACATAAGAGTATTAAAAAATTCAAGAGACACCTGTGTACAGCAATTCAAACAGGTTCGGTGGGGCGGGCCGCCGCCACTTTAGAATCATTGTTACCAGTATCCCTTAAAATATAGGTTTTTAAATTTCTTCCAAACGTATGAAATAATTATTTTAACATAGAATGTTTATTCGGTCAAATTTATCAAAAAATGTTTTAATAAACACGCGTTTGAAATGTAATAATTGTATTTTGTAGAAAACAACGAGGAAGAAAAATATTGAAAAATAAAAAAAATTATAATAAAATTTGGAAGATGTTCGAAAAGACCAATAATTTGTATATAAGGTGGTGCGGGGAAAACCAGAAAGACATATGTATTCGTATTTTTTTTAAGAAATTAAAATTATAATATATTATTACACTACCTAGGTCATTTAAAAAAATATTATACAAACGGAAATGTATTTTATAAACACCTTTAGCGAAACGTTTCATCAATAAAAATGAGTGCTTATAAGTATTTAAATTTTATTAAAATTATAGAGATTTATGCATATTTTACAAATCAATTTTATTTATATTTCCTTTTAATTGTATAAGCATAATTAAACCATTAACTTATTAAACGTAACGTGAAACCATATATATATGTCAATTACATGATATAACAATTATATTATGTAATATAATTTTAATATTTTCGATCTAGTGTAAGGTTGTTTTTGAGTTTAAGGTTTTTGTGTAATAAATTTGCTTAATGATGATCTAGATCTAAACCCCCAGAATTTATTAGTCCACAATATTTATCAAAAATTTAATCAACAGCATTAATTTTCTGTTGAATCTGAGATTTTTTTATCGGTATAAATATCACATTGACAGTAGAGCAGACTCTTGCCGCATATTCATATTTTTTCATGTTAGACGAATTTCATGTTAAAGGAAATTATTAAAAAACTCAGAAACTTTAAACAAAGGCAGAAATATAACTATTATGTACAGGTGGTACATTTTACAAACACAATTTATTTAAACTTTTCTAAGCAAATTTTACTCCAACAGATAAAATAACACATATATATTCTAAATTAAATAAATATAAAATGCACATAGATTATTTTTTTCGCACAGTGTTATTTTTGCATCTTCGTGTATTATTGTTTAATAATGAATGTAAAATATGTTCACGATATTTAATGTTAAAAGAAAATAAATGTATGAAATCACATAACATTTTGTAATGATCAGAATATTTTTCATTTAACCATGTTTAAGATAAACATTTTTCAATGTATATTGAATATGTATTTTTCATATTTTGTAGCATCATAATTATGATTATTCTATGTAGTACTTATTAAGAGTGTCCATGAGTGATGATATACCACTCATGGAAATACAGCAAAGTTCGATAGTACATGCGCTTGTATATATTTATACACCAGTATTCAGATTGAGGAACACATAAATGTTGTCACCATTTCTACAAATCTGTGAACAGACACGGTACCATTCACCAAGATACTACGTGTAATTCAATTATTTCTTAACAATTCAATCAAGAAACAGGGCGTGCATTCTGTACGTACCAAAGATGTTTTATTTTATGAAAAACAATCTTGATTTGAATGAGGTTAAATGATTTTAGAAATGAAAATAATTAAAATACTTTTAAAACCTCAAGTATTACATTTCGGCACTTAAAAATAGCTTTTAGATTCTTAAAGCTCAATAATACGACTTATTAATAAAAGCGAAACCTTTAAAAAATTAAACTGATAGCTGACAACGAACTTCACTTATTATGCTCACGCCCGTGACGTACTCTACCGATTTAACCAAATAATTGACTCTGGCAACAGGAGTCCAAAAAAGTACAAATAAAAAAAAAGTATTTACGTAAGTACTTCTAGATAGTAATTTACTAATAGTACATTATTTATACAATCTGCTTTTTTATACTTTTATTTTTATTTAATCTGCAATTACGTGTTGCTGTTTTTGCGAATGTAACATATCAAATTTATTAGTGATTGGCTGTGGTCGTGCTACGAGAATGACCCAAATCTAATTATTTGCTTTTAATATGTATGCAATGAATTAATAATATGCATTTTCCATCAGAAATTAATATTATACAGAATTTGATATGTAATTTTTTCGGAGCGAACGCATAAGTGTATTAAATAATTTTGATTAAAAATATTTGATCGTAAATATTAAAAAACCGTGGATCCATACAAAAAAAACAATTTAAGGCGTTCCAAGCGTTTGATGACAAAATCATCCAGAGAATACTTAGACCAGTATATGGCGTTGGTCTTTCAACAACATCTCAGTAAGATTAAATTGGGAAAAGAGAACATGTTGTCAAATGTGGTAGCTTTAAAGCCCTCTGAAATGACCCGTATCCATAGATGAGATTTCTCTCAGAGATCCAACTTGAGGACAGAATTCAGATTGAAGCAATCTATTGCTCCCATATTAGAATAATACATCAAACACACACATACTTATACTAACTCTCGGAGATCAAAGTCTTATTGAGAGACCATCAGTCTTAAGATCTATTAAAGAAGGCGAACGGATACTCAGTCCCTTAGACTCCCAAGATTGACATGGACAGATAATATGCATTCCCTCTTGGGGGACAAGAACTTCAGGGGCAGAGGGCAGGGGCAGTTGTGCGATCAGCCTAAAACCTAAAATGCCTCTTGAGCCAACAACATAGAAGACTTAAAAATAAAAACGACAACTAGTGATTGACGTAAAATCACTCCACATGTTTAGAATACTTTCTTTAATCCATGACTATTACCGAAAAAGACTGAAAATGATTGAGAAAACATGACCGTAAAATAAAATAATAATACGCGAGCCACAGTTTTGAACACAAAAACTTTACATGCGTTATAAATAACACCGAGGTAATGTACTCTCGCCAACATCACGTGACGCCCGCTCGGAGGGTAGAGGATGGGGGTCGTGAGATAATAGATAATACGGAGGCGAAGGGGAAATGCGGAAAATCATCTTCATAAAGGCTTTCGGGGGAGCGCAGTTTATTACGGAAGGTGACTGCTGGAGCCCCTATTATGGAGAATAAACAAAATTTCGAAAACAAAAATTATGGATAATGAGAGGTGCCATATTCAGTTTGTAATATTCAATGACATGCTTTATGGTTTACAGCCGAGAAAAGTGCGGCTCGCTGTACATTACGTGCCGAGATTTAAGTTGCACGGAGTATAAATGACTCCAAAAGCATCGACGTGAATTTCAAATTCATTTTATTTCATTCACTTGTCTAACTTGTCGGAAAAATCTGTAATACTACGGATACATATGGCATGTCGTTAGGAGCGATGTGCGCGCGCATCATGCCAGGGAATGGGAGCCCACAGCAACGGACTAGCGCGCAGCCTTCACTAGCTTGCAGCCAAAATATATTATATTATAGAGTTTCATTTGTGAATAAATGTATTCATATAAGTACCTACAGTCTTTGATTTAATGTATGGACAAAACCTAAGCTAAGCTTTGTGAAATCGGCCTAAACTAGCAACTGGAACATATGGGCCCATGTGGCTTCATGCACCAATCCACCACACTTTTTTTAAAAATATTTACGTAATGAATATGCTTCTGCTTGTTTATTGTCTTATTCTAGAAAGTAGTACAGGTCATCATTAGAAAATATTGATATACTGTAGTTTACTATAAAGAAAATAGTGTAATTTTTTACCAACATTATTAGATAATCAAAGCGCACAAAAACTTACAACAGAAATAACATTTGTGAATTTGTTCCACAAAATATGCCGTCTAGAGTTACGAAATTTCAATGTTTTTTGATAACATTTTTTAATTTTCAACAATCTTTCGGAATCAGAAAATGAGGTAGAATCATTTACTTGAGCCACGCAATGGTATTTGAAGAAATTAACATATGTTTCCTTTTACTAAATTATAACAATTATATTTAAAAAAGCAGTACTATAAAGCGCTATGGCTCAATAACAAAAATATTATAGCTACCCACGTCAATAATAAATTAGTTACTAAATAAGATTTCCCGGTATAAATTTGAATAATAAAACTGCTAGCCGCTCCATATACAAAATGCATTGACAAACCTACTTATAGTGTCTCTATCTAACTGAGTAGTTAGATGCAGACTAATAGTCTGTCTTCACTATAATTTGGTCACCTATAATCCCGATTTGTGTACAGTCAACAATCAATAATATTACTTGTCTTTGAGACAACCTTCCCCCAGTACTTAAAAATCAGTGATTCTGTGTGTAAACATTTAAAAAAATATCTCGTTCACCGTGATTCACTTTCTGAGTGATTTCAATTTATGACATCTATTGTTTTAGTTTTATATTTTTTTCTAAGATTTTCATAAATATTCAGGGAATGAGCAATATAAAATAATTCTTTGGTCAGAAAATATTTACAGACACTTCGGTTAAAATACGTACCTTAACGATCTGAAATGATAATATTTGTCATTTTTTAATCTTTTTTAATATCCATCAACAAGTCTGAACATATTTTCGTATTCCTTATGAATTGATAATTAATTTAATCTACCCATCGAGATATTGATACTATTGTCTATGCGTCTTGAAATATGATAATTGATTTAATGTAAGATAATATTTTGGGTGCAGAACAAATAAAAAAAATTTGTTTGAAAAATTGAATAGAAAATTAATGTTTTTTTTAGTAGTAGTAGTTTGGACTTGGACCAAGGCAGCAAAGTCCAAGTCATCCGAATCATATTCGTTTTGAGCTAATCACAAGTCAACATGATAATTAGTCACGTCGCCATTGCATCTTGAAAGACTTTTTTCATACGTAACTAAGTACATATGTTTTATATCAAAAACGTCTAACTCTGGATTATAAAGTATTAATATAAAATTATTATTTAATATTTATTTTGCCATGTAAGAAAAAAGGCAATAAATCGAAAATTGTATTATATGTGACTTAAGTGATTTTTATATTCTTAAGGAGAACACATTCTTATTGTGAAGTTTTAATTATTCAGAACATAGCTCTGTGATGTTTTTAAATACTAATTTAATGTATTAATTATCAATATAAAATATTGTTTTTGCGCTACCGGGATATTTTTTGACAAAATTGATTTTATATGTATATATTTATAATTAATACATTAAATTAGTATTTAATTTTATATTCATCGACACATATATATTATAAAAGCATCACAGCCCATTTATACTAATTTTTTAACTATCAACACAAAAAATATGTAAAAATTCAGGCCAGATTTTGACACAAATTATTGTGGATAGAAAGAATGGTGAATAAAATATAATAATCCAAATAAATAAAATAAAATATTTACTTTTTTCCTGGTAACAATACACATATATGCAAATTGTGTGAAAGAAGACTAAATTCAATATTAATAAGTTTCCTCCGGCATACACACGGTGAATCGATAGAGTAAAAAATGAAGTGAAGAATAATCCCGATCTGATATTTCGAGTGATAATGGTATGGTGTTATGTTTTCTCGGTCCCGCTAAGTGTGAGCTGGAAAATTGAAGTTGAGGTAAAATTGTAGAAGCTTGAATGGACGCTGGACTGATGTAACACCATACTAATGAGAATAAAGAAAGATAATAAAACCACCCGTATCTATAACGATATAGAAACTGACATACTTTGCTCATGTCATAAGAAACCCCTATGACTTATAACATACTTTGCTCATGTCATGAGAAACCCCTATGGCTTATGACAACTGCACTTTATTAAAGGACAACGAGATCCAGGTAGAAGGAGAACCTCATGGCTTAAAAATATCTTATCTAACGTCTAAATCTCTTTAAACAATGTCCGAATAGTCAACATAATTGCAAACATACGTTAAAGAATAACACGCGAAGGAAAATAATAAAGAATCAGGAGGAAATATAAAGATAATATAACCGCAGTGAATAGGATTAAACAGCTTTAGGGGATGCGGTGAGGGAGGAATATAGAACAACAAACAATGTATAATACGACTACAAAAGAGGGAATTGAGCAGCCGGTGGTGAGTTCAGCTTTGTTGAGGTTGATGTCGTTTATGTCGTTTATGTCGTTTATAGGGGTGTGCATAAATACTGAGAAATTATGGCGGTATATTTGAGTCGTTAGTAATGAAAGGAGTCATTTACACAACGATTGCACTTTTTGTCAGACGAATTGAAGTGTTTTCTTTTTTTATGTATTGGGCTAAATCAATTGAGACAGCTTGAAATGCTCAGTCTTAAGTAGACCTCAGCCAAGGTCTCTCCAGCCAGATGCGACGTATCTGTTCACCATTGTGACACTCTTTCAGGTTTTCTTTAGCCCATAGTTGTGCCCAGGATAATCTCATTACAATCACAATCGAGGCTGTCACTTTGATGCATTAAATAGATGAAGAATTGAAAGAACCTTTTGTTCACTGCCCTAAATACGGTTTACTGTGGTTGGAGTTGTTGCGGAATTGATACATTGAGACACCAGTGGTACATTTCGAAGACGTCTACTATTTCTGACTAAGTCTCAACTTAATGAAAATTGAAAAAACAAGGGTATGAATCAATCATAAGCAGTGAAGTCATTATTGATGAAATGCACGCTACAGAGGACACATTGTGTAATGTAATGAGAGGTGTGAAGTCACTTCCATAATAAAAGCACTTGGTTTTCAATGATTTACAATATACCTGGTGAAAACTTTATATTAAAAAGGAAAAAAAAACAATATTGTCATGACATGTCGTTAATCTATCGTTATTAAATCCACGTTACCGAATTGAAAAGATTGCGCGCTCAGAAACTTAAAATATACCATTGAGGTTTCCCATTTCGGAATGATTTCTTCAATATTTTTCCTCCATTGAAGATTTATTTTCGCTTTGAATACAACTCGAAAATCAAAACGAAAACTCTGCCAAAGCAATTGAATTTGTACGGAAAAAGACGTTTATGGAATTCATTGCCTGAGCGGTGGGTGGTCGATTATTTCCGAATCGCAATTTGCAAATTGCCTACAACAAAACCTCCAATCTATCCATCAATCTGCCGTATAACGTGTCATTGAAATTTACAGAGATCCGAGTTTTCCTTGTGTACTTTAATCTTATTTCATAAATCTCTGAAATTATGACGCATGCAAAATTATTTATTAAGGAGAACACATTCTTATTGTGAAGTTGTAATTATTCAGAACAGACGGTCTGTGATGTTTTTTAAATACTAATTTAATGTATTAATTATAAATATATACATATAATATCAATTTTGTCGAAAAATACTGGCGTTATAACACAATTGGTAGTGTACTTCCCCGGATTGGAAATAGAGATCTAGGTTCGAATCCCGGTAGCACAAAAACAATATTTTTCGACATAATTGATTTTATATGTATATATTTATAATTAATACATTAAATTAGTATTTCTAAACTATTTGGTTAATAAATATATTTGGTACAAAACATTATCGATTACTTATGAAGAGGTATCAGTGTACATAAGTCTTTTACGAATTTAGATTTAACGAACGATTAGATTCTTCTTTATATTAAATAAATAAAAAACGTGTTACATCCATCACCCACCCCTGCATAGAATTGGTTTTCTGGTTCGAATAAAGTAATCAGCTAAATAAATAAAATAAAATTATTGATAGAATCGGCGCAATCGAAACTTTGTTCACCATAATGGATGGATATAAATAAAACAATGTTATAACTCTACTTGAGTTTATTAGCACAATTAGTTAGTTTAATATATCACCTGTCGATGAGAGTTACTGTTTCTCTCAAAACTCGAGTAGTGCTAATAAACTTAAGTAGATTTATAACATTATTTTATTTATATCCATCCAAAATGGTAAACATACGTTTTGGAATATCTTTATTAGATAACTTATTTTTTAAGTTCACTGGGGGAAACTGCAATATTTTTCAATTAAAATGAAATATCGGTATTAATAATGAAGTACGTATAAATATAATGAACTACATATTATATCAAAAATATAAGTGAACATGCTCGACGTCTGAACAATGCTCAGTCGCTCTCTCAGTCATAAACAGATCGACTGAAAGAGAGAGTTATAATTCACCTGTGCATACCTAAATATACCAATTTGAAGAAAAATTTATAACAAAATCAAAGTACTGAACAAAAAATTAAGAAAAAAAAACACAATTAATTTCCTGCCAATCTAATTATTGGTTCGGAATACTCGTAACTTCATCAATATTATATAAATTCATTAAAAAGTATATATCAATAACACTTATTTTTTGATTTTGATCAGTTAATAAATGAATTAACATTTTGCGTTAAGGATTGTTTAGGATTCCCGACCACTTTAGAAATTAATTTAATTTACATTTCACCATTTTATTGTTACCTTGTTTCACTCTAGAGAATTATATGATTGTTAATAAAACTAAATTGCATTATAAAACAATCCCCGTCTACGTAAAGTTTGCAGCTTGAATTCAAAACGCTCTAAAACCATTGACCGTTCCCGTTTCTGGTATTCCCCGGCTCCAGTGCAGTATTCGATGTGGTACTAGAGCGAATGGAAATTAAGTAATCTGGGGCTGCTATCAAAATCAAATGTGATTGCAATCATACAAATCCGCTTCGGATGGAGATCTTCAATGAATTAGCCGGAATTGGGGCTGCAGGACGAAAATGTATCGCCAGGATTATCGTATAATAAATCGTTTTTAATTAATTGCTTAATTAATTTTTACTTTTGAACGAATCGCTCCTGTCACCAATGTCAGAGTTGATCTTCTTCTTCTTCTTATTTAACGGCTACATAGGACTCAGAAGTCCATGACAGCGGTCATAACGGAGCGCCATACATCCCTTGACATCGCCTCTTAGGTTCAGTCTGCCGGGCACCCCCTACCCCTTGCAGGGCTGTCTTGACATCATCCCCCGTCCTAGTCTCGGTCTTTCCCTCGGCCTCATTCCTATTGCCTTATGTATGGGGCTTTATGCAAGTTACAGAACTTATTTTCTTTCCTACATGTCTCGCCCACTGCAACCACCGTGCTTTTTACTTTTCTATATCTGGTGTAGTATATGGTTCCCGAAATTACAGATTCTTTAATCTCCTCCATTCTCTAGTTATGTTATCACGTACTTTCTTCTTAAAGTGAGAGACCAAACTTCATATCGGTTTGAATTCCCATCTATCCGAAATTCGATTTTAATTATATGATAAAAAAATAACATATTTATTACTATTAAATAGCTGCTATAAAACTATGAATTATAAATAATACATTTACATTATTCCCATTTAACAAGATAATGAAATAGAATTAAAGCTATAAGAGCAAAAAATTGAAAACCGTCATTTTTGCGAAATTGAATTTTTAATGGAAAACTTTACACTTTCAACGTTGGAAAAATGAACAAAAGATGGTTTAAATTTGTTGATTTTTCTGTCGTTGTTTTAACATTTTGGCTAATTGTTTTTTTTTAAATACACGGAATTCATGTCATATCAATATTTTAACTATTTTTAAACTAAGATAAACGCTTATTATAAAAAAAAGACCTAACCTGAAACCCCCGACCACTAGATTACTAGGCAAGTGTCATAACTACTGGATCAACAAAGCAACTTGAAAAGTGTTTAGTTTAATCATTAGAATAGTGGCGTGTGTTAATAACAATTTCTTATGAAAATATAATATAGTATATTTAATGCTAAGTGTATAATTGAAAAAACTAAATTTTGATTTATCTTAGAATCCTGAAATTGCAACCGTTGCACAAAATAACAATACAAGCATTGCAAATTTATAAATGGAAGAATATAACTCACGTAGTAGTAGAAATAAAAGAGTATATGTGTGTTAGGGTAGGTATGTGCGGTATCACTAACATCAGTATGCTCGCTTTATTCTTGACCGGAGTGGAGTAGCTACTCGATACTTAGCATTCAAGGCGATGCAATGGAAATATTCAATCCGTCTCTAAAAATACGCCCAATCACACGGTGAATCAGTTTTCCGTCGGCTTCCAGTCGTTAAGAAATATATACGGCAGTGGAAAACTTTGACATTCGAAACAGCGGAAAAGTATTGTTTAGTACAACCTCCGCTAGGACGGGTGGTAGCGCTTTACGTGCGGGGAATGCACACTACCGCACCACCCTTCTTCATCGGTTCTTACAAGAGGGAGAGAGACGCGGCTATGCGAATGATGTTAAAAACAGTACTGCTTGTGATAGAGGAGGACTGTTATAACGTCTGGCTCGCATGAATCTTCTGAGGTATCAAATTCTATTGGGGAACCCTGCGAAAAGCATCAGAAAGAAATTCTTTTCCAGCAAACAGTATTTTATTTTTTCTTGGCTTTATAACTATTACATCTAACATGGGATCATAATTTTATTTTATTATATAACATAATGTATTCGTCATCTTTTAAGTTTATTAATATGTGGAAAGATCTACAAAATACTTTTTTATAATTTTTATTTGAAATGTATACGTAGATGTAAGTATTCAAATGCTCGCTTCACTGGGCCTGCCCGTACTAAATCAAATATTTTACGTAGTAAATCAATAATGAGTTAATAATAATAAATTAATAATAAAAATAAATAACGAAAATAGTGCTATGTTGAAACATATAGGATAAAGAAAAAAAAATATTTTTAAGTAGGACTCTTTCTGATTGTGAAGTTCCTTTTTTTCAAAGATATCAATTTATCGAAAAAATATTTTTGTTTTTATATATAATATACTGAGACACGAACCTGGATCTATTCCTATCCTATGAAATGCATTAACAATCGTTTATTTACCAATATGAGTATTTTATATTCAACTGATTTCGAAAAATGCCTTCAGGGTTATCACCCTATATATGTATATGGATTTATTTTTGTATCACCCTGATGATTTTTCGAATCCATTTGATGAATATAAAATACTCATATTGGTTCAAAATAAAATTATGAATTATTTATTAAAGAGAACACATTTTTTGTTGTAAAGTTGCATTTTCAGAACGCAGTTCTATATTATTTTAATACAAATTAAATTAATCAATTCGAAAGATATACAGAAAAAATCTATCAATCGTAAAAATATTTAGTTGCGTTCTCCGATTTCCCTATAGCAACCGAATACATTATCGAAAAATTTTGAAACTTATATTACGCATAATCTCAAATACCTTTGAGTAAAACCCAATAGAAGACATCAGAATTAAATTAATTAATCCATTTTATTACATAGGAAGAGGTCCAGGTTCGAATCCCGGTAGCAACTAAATATTTTTTTGATAAATTGATTTTTTCTGTATATCTTTCGAATTGATTTATTTAATTTGTATTCACTATTTATTATTAGAATAAAATGATATCCACAAAAATCCTAGCATAACTAAATAAACCAGATTTTGGAATATATATGATGAGGATCTATGAGTAAATGGACTAGAGTAGTATTAGTATTAGTAGTAAGTAGCATTTCTTCTTCTATTATTCGGTTCATGTGGAGAATTTTCACGGTGCCAATACATATAATATCATCATCTCTGGCCTTGTCTAAGTCTAAGTCTTGGCCTCCTGAAAAATTTCCTCCATTTATCTATATTACGAACAATTTCTCATCAGTCTAGATTTCTAAGACAGATGTCTTTGAAGACATTGTCACTTCATCTTTACTTTGACCTTCCCAATCTCCTGCTGTCTGTCTGATGGTGAATCTGTTTTGGTGATTGCTATTCGATCATCCTCATACAGTTCTTCCTTTTATAATAAACTTTGAGACGCTTACCTCATTGTACAAAGTATAAAGGTCATTGTTGTAGCATCTTCGCTAAAATTATTTTTCTAAAACCGGCACAAATATACGCTTTAAAGTTGTATATACTTGTTCTACTCAAGCAGTACCCATATATCAGACGAATTTATAAGTTCTACTTTGATATGCATTTTGTACATTAAAACTTTGATATTTCTGAATAACAATCGGGGTTTGACTAAATGTTTTGGATCTCTTCTATATAAGGACAGACCCACCGCGTACCTAGGACCGTTTATAAGCAAAAGCTCATATATGGCTCTAATCAACACAAAATTGCTCTCATAATGCCCGACAACTTCCATTTTATTGAGATATAAACAAAAACATATTAATTAAATAAATTTCAATAGAATATATATAAAAACAAAGAAGCAAAAGCACAAATAACAGATTGAAGTAACACTAAATTAATGGATAACAAAAATAAATAACATTAGTAAAAACAAATAAACAGATGTGTCTTTAGTCGGGGAGTAGGGGAAAAATTAAAATATACTCTTGATAGGAGAAAAACGACAAAACAAAAATTAACAACTACCGGCAGATTATAGCCCAAAGGAAAAATAATAAACGATAACAACATCACAGATTGATACACATGAAAAAACATAATTAAAAACATATCTTCTATAGTAAAATTATTTATATTAAGGATCTAAGGTACGCGATTGAAAGTTTTAACTTCTACATGAAAGTATGGGCATTTGCCGGATGTAACCAATAATTCAATGATTTTATACTTATTGCATTAAAATTTATAATCCTATATTTTTTCACTAAGCCTTACCTTGTATGTGCTTACATTTTATTTATACATATTATTTTGCACATTATTATTTTTATTCTCTAATTTTATATATATAATATTTTTACTTTTATTTTGCTTTGATTTGCTTTTATTTTCCCATTTTAGTTTGTGAAATATGATTCTATTTCCTATTTTACCTATAACATGCTTAACTAGATGGGCAATACATTTTAAAAATCTGTTTTAAATAAATGTAACAAACTGTTTTTTTAGTTATACAATATATTATATATGCCTAAGAAATAAAAACAATATCATACTTTTATAATGTGATATTATATAATATGCCAATTTTCTCTTTTTTATAATTTGTAATAATATATTACGCAACACAACATAACCGCTAAATGGCGGTTTGTGTATTTGACATTTTCATATTATTATTTTACCGAGGTAAACATGTTGATGTACTGACTTTCATAATATGATAGCATTCAATTTAATGTCAGGTGTCGTAACATTATGTTACGTTAACCCCAAGCAATAATAAGTGCAATGTGGCTTTATGTAATACGTTTTTATTGTTTGGATTCGAGAAGTTTGAAAATAATGTTTAGTCAATATTTTAGTTGCTGTTCTTCTTTAGAAAATTATTTTAACAAAATTGTATTCGGAAATATTTTAGAAAATTATTTTAGCAAAATTGTATTCGGAAATATTTTAGAAAATTATTTTCAGAAATCTTTTACAAAATTATTTTCAACAATTTGAACAAGTCACTTTAATGCGTTTTGTAAGAACAACTTCGCCACCAGAGGGTACCAAAGTTTCGTCTTTGTTCTGTGTGCTGGACATGGGCCTACCTCGTGGATTTCCATGAACCCGGCACTGTCTTCCAACACAAGCCACCGGTCCTCAGCTAGTCGCATCTATTGTCAGCCTCTACTTCTCTTGCTCGGCCATGGACCCCCCTGTGGCATGCTCTCACTTTAGCTTCACGACAGTAATTTAGATTTAGACAGAACGTGGACATAAATATTTTAAGTCTCGTTCAACACGATCACGTCCTAAAATATATAAATTTAAATATTATTTACACAGAGACGACGGGGAGAGGGGGGGAAGAAAAATGATTTGCTGTCTCCCTCTTCCCGTCTTCCTTCCTAGCATTACCCAGCGAGATACACATATCCGGATAAAATCCCTAAAAAGTCCGATGTTTCTATCGTTTCATAGTAAGTCGTTGTTACTTGAGGACGATTACACGCTATAATTAGTTCAATAGTCATAGACTCACGCGCGTCATGCATAAACGGATACTCCCATAATATATGCTCCGGCGTATATCTCACCTGGTCGCAAACACACTACGGTTCACGAACAGGGCCAAAATCAAATGCTACTAGAGTAAGCAGCGCGAGCCTCACAAAGCTCACAGAGTAGCATTAATCTTCTAGTTGGGCTTGCAAGTCCTTGTATGCATCTCCGATAAACCCATCTATAAGCCACGCGGAGTACGGATAGTGTCGAATTCCACCGCGTAGTTTTGGCCCTTTTAATTGGGTTTGTGCATCCGAGAATTAGGTCGAGAGCCCTGACGACCAAACCATTAAATTATTTACCAATAATGTGCGATTCTCTGTAACCAAACTCGTAGATGTCGGGTAAGTCTTTCGCCGAAACATTTCCAATTCATGTATTTAGTCCTAAAATTCCAAAATAAATGCAGAATAATGATAGTTTTCCCAATCTTAAATGTAATTAGCCTACGATCACTTTCTTTAGCGCTTACGAATACCATCCATACATTTATCAAAGTTAGCATGTTATTTGTACATAGGGTCAAGTCAATACGGCTCTCCCCATTTCGGCTCGAGAAAGTATAGGGTTGGCCTTTACAATTTAAAATATTTAGACCTGTACTCTTCAACAGCCATCAATCTGGCTTATCTAGATAGGTTTGGACATGAGGACCCACTGGGTCGCCATACTTGAAGTATACTGAAATGAGAATGATCTCAATCCCTCCGATGACGTTCCATAGGTGTTGAAGAAGAGAGGTTTTAGACAACCAGGATACCAGCTTCCGGTGAGAAACCAATCTCCAGCATCAGGAGCAGTGCCTCGATGCCTGGTGATTTACCTGGGTACATTAATATTTCCAATCACAGAGCCAAGTGTTTCACCCATTATGATACTAGATCCAAATCATCTCAGACTTCTTCAATGGAAGTCATTAAATAAATAATTATTTCAGCTACAAAGCTTCGAAGAGTTGTAGAACCAACCAGCAATTTAGGATGATCACGTTCTTGGTCAGAAGATCTAGAAGATTGGCCCAAAACGTGAAACTCTTTTCTCTTGGTAATTAGGAACAGTACTTTATAAATATTATTTGAAAAAAATACTAGAAACACATAATTACAAAAATCTATTCACAGTTTCAAACACTAATTTTAAATTCAAATGCTCTTGCAGTTCTACCTACAATAATGTTCATAAAGCGCTCATGACCTCTTACTCTATTCAAAATAATTGCGCACATGTGCGAATGATAACACCCAGTATATAAATACTCACATTTATTAATTATATTAATAATCATAGTTCAATTTTAATAATTTGATTTGGAAATGTTCTGAAATATAAGAATTTAAATCTATTTAATTATTTTATTACTTTTAAAATACATATTATCATAGATACAATAGATCGTCCGGCCTTTACGAAACGAGTTATGCGAATAATATTTACATAATACCTTTTTGTATTTAATAAATTTGAAACAGCTTCAAAAGAAAAAAAGTTATTTTATACTTGGACAACAATTGAAGAGAATGAACAATATGTTTAAACTGTCGTACATGTACAGAAGCGCGTGAATTTCAAAGTCATCAATTACCGATCACGTGACGACACGTAACAGTTTCCTACGTTCGAATGCAAATAGTATGAACGTGTCAAAAGCGTATAGCGAATAGCAGTTCTAGTCACATAAGTCTGTTTCAAAAATTAAACTTTTTTATTTCAATCAATATATTAATTAGTACGTAAAGCAGCAACAAAAGCAGCTAAATAATTTAATTTATATTTCAATATCAATTTTTTTTTAATATATAAAGCCACGTGATCAAAATGCGCCCGGCACTGATTTTTTCTTTCGGAAACCAACCCCCACGGTAGTACGGGAGGCTTGATTGACTGCCAGAACGAGATAAGACCAGTTCCACGTCCGGGAATGAGGAATTGGTCACGACCGAACCCGCAGCTTTGTGACAGATTCCTTTCAAATAATGATTCTACCCGAAAAAATGTATTTTTTTCCGCGCTGAATTTTAATTATAGGTTATTAATATAACATTTTACCCCAAAATTGAGTTTCAATTACGTATATTTTGAACGGTTTTCTCTGAAAGGAGTCCATTATTTAGGGAAGGTATAAATAAAAATAGGCTGATCCGAATGAATTTATTATATTCGGTACTTTACTGGACACGTGTACGGCAACGTGTGTATTAGATATTATTATTTTTTTTAATTTAATTTATGTTTTTTGCACGCAGTGAAAGTAAGTTCACTCAAGCGTACTAGTGAACAAAAAAAGCGGAGAATACAAGTCTGATGTTTAAGAGGATTAAGGTGGTCGTGATTTTTATACCTTGACAGTTTTTAAAAACCGTTTTTCTTTTATAAATTTGTGTAATTTGAAAACCGGTTTTTATATTTTAATAACTCATTTTAGATTCTAGAATTAGTATGTAAAAAATAATTAATTATTTTAGTAAAAACGGTAACATTTTAACTAAAAATCGCAAAATTTTATAAAAATAAAAGATAAATATAAATATGTGTCCAGTGTACATTTAGTACACATGCTTTAAAAGTCGTGTTAATCAAATGCTCAATCAATATCAAAAAATAATAATTAAAATAGGTATATTTTTTTAATAAACTATCAATTAACATTATCTTTTTTTTTGTGTTGCCTACCGTTTCCATTTATATGAACAGCAATGTTAACATAATTTTATATATGGTTTTATAATAGAACTATAATAGGTTTTTATTTTATTATTTTGTGAAAGTGTAACCAGTTAAATAATATTAAATAAATTGTGTTTGTCTACGTCTACTATTTTATAGTACATTACGATGGTAGCAAGCTATAAACCCTTACAATTATTTAAACGTAACTCCCATATTTTCTACTCTACCAACAACAATAACTCGATCTACTTCGCCGATTTATTTCATCGATCTATTTCATCAAGATGCTGTTTGAAAGATGAATGGAATGGTTTCGGGAAGGGGAATAACGTGGCGTTTTCTGATTTTCTACTCGATTGAGTCAAACCGTCAACTTAGTTGCTCCGTTACGTTAGCTAATCATAGATAATAGTACTAAAATAACTGTCTCACATTTTGTTACATTACTTAAACTGTTAAATACATATAAACGAGCTAACGCGTGAACTTTCCGGAAAATATCTTCATTAACAAAACATAATTTTATAACAAGCAGATTATAAGAATTTAATTTTGGTGTCATGCTCGGCATTTGACATTTAATTTATTTGTAAAGTGATCAACGAACTCAAGAAAACATTTAATTTAATTAAATGCGAAATGTGTCCGTAAGGATGTGATATATATTATACACTTTTAGCAATCTGCAAAAAAAATCGCGTTGGTAATTTTCCTTTCTATAGGCGCTTTGTATTAAGTAAATATACATAGAATGTCACTTAAATATTAATATAACTAACTATGTTAACTGACTTATCATCACGCCGATTCACGTCATGACTCACGACTCTCGCCTCATCCACATTCACACTCTTTCTTATACAAGTTCATCGATTATTGAGGCTTTTAACAGGATCATCTTCCAGTATCTGATTTACCTGGTCGTGCCAAGTCTTCCGCGGACGTCCTTAAGTTGTGGTGCCATCAACACTTGCGTCATATATCTTTCTTACCAAAATCTCTTCATTCATTCGTTTGATATGATTAAACCATCTAAATGATCGTTTTTTAATCTTACTCACTGTTCTAACATCACCTTTTTAATCTTACTCGCTGTGCTAACATCACCTTTTTAATCTTACTCGCTGTGCTAACATCACCTTTTTAATCTTACTCGCTGTGCTAACATCACCTTTTTAATCTTACTCGCTGTGCTAACATCACCTTTTTAATCTTACTCGCTGTGCTAACATCACCTTTTTAATCTTACTCGCTGTGCTAACATCACCTTTTTAATCTTACTCGCTGTGCTAACATCACCTTTTTAATCTTACTCGCTGTGCTAATATCACCTTTAAAATCTTCTCCATACTTTTTCATTCTTCACTCAAATGGATGTGCCACATATACGCCTAAGTATCCTCATTTGCACTGAATTCAGTCTACTTTCGTTACTCTTCTGGCAGCTTCAGGTCTCACTTTCATCTATCAGTGTTGGTACCAGAACTCCATTGTGTACTGCTAGTCTTACCTCTGTTAACGAGTTATCATTAGATATAATTCACTCTGTTTCCTGCAGTCACCCAGCCACCACAGCCTTTCCGTTCGTATCAAACATACATACTTCTCAAATATACAAACTCATCTACTCGTTCCAAATATTCATTACTTACAAGTATCATGCACGTTATCTCGCTTTCCTCCTCGAATACCAACACTTTCGACTTGTTGACATTCATAATAAAGTCAACACTTTCGACATTCATAATAAAGTCTATTTTCTTGCTTATGTTGTACATTCTACTCACTGGACTATAGTTCTTGTTCACTATTCGCCATTAATAATGCATCATCGGTATACAATATTTATATAAGAGGTGAATAAGCATATGCTTTGTTAAAATGAGTTATCACTTCCTATTTCGAGCAAAATATTTTCACGGAAGTCACTGTCTTCGGTACGGTACCGTAGAATAACATGGACATGAAACATTTACGGTGCTTTTTGTATGAATTATTTCCACTGTTATGAATGTTTGATGGCATTCTTCAACCTCGAGCACTCAAATATCAATAGTCAGTGGAGGACTGCGAGCCGCCCGATAAATCATAATGCTCGGACTTTACGGAAGACGCTTCATAAACTAGAGTTTTACGAGTGCCGGGGTGGAATTCTAAAGCGAATCCATTTCGAGCAACATGTGGAGTGAATGCTGCATATTTACTACCAAAGTATAAACACACTATATAAATGTCCTTATGAGATATGCTTGTTTCCTTCCTATGTATTTTTGTCAATAAATCCGATTACTCAAAGGTATTCAAGATTCTGTAAAAATAAGGTAGATGGCTCTTACAAATAATGGAACGATTAAATATATTAATATCATAAAGGTAACATGTAGGTTCGAAAATTTGTCACTATTTTTCTAATGAATATATTTAATTAATATTTCTGTCTGTTCTGAATAATTACAACTTCACAATAAAAATGTGTTCTCCTAATACATATTAGTAATAACTAATCCTTATATATATGAAATAGAAATAATTACCCATTCTTACTAAGATAAAATGTGTATATGTATAACTATGGCTTATGGTCATGTCATAAAGCGAAAAAAAATATCCGTTAAATTTTTAAGTACAAATTTGATCAATTTCTCCTTCTTTTATTTATATTATTATATTAATTGAATATTTATTACATAATATATAGATATTTTATATGCATGTAAATTAGATGGATTTAAAGAAGAATATTTCTTTTATATTCATCTTGGTTTGATAATTAGCAATACATATTTCTATAATTATGAAGCTTGAAAAGAAGTATTGAGAAAGAAGTACTACCAGGTAAGGTTAATAGGTGGAAAGCAAAGTACACAATTGAAGCATTCTTCGACGGTCTTGTAAGGCGTAGATACGACAATAAGGCGCTCAGTTATGACCCGCTGATAACACTAGCTGCGTCTGCTCTCTTTATATGTACTGTGGTCTATCAGCGCGTGCTAGAGTTACGACGCGATCGCTGGAAGACGCCCTGCGTCTGCTTTCCCATAACATTGTTGCATGTTGTACTATTATAGATTTTTGAACATTTTTTGTATAAATGTGCAAGCCACCCCGTTATTTGAGGGTGCATAAAATTAATATTTAAAATATTTTTCTTAATATACATAGTATGTATATAAATTTATAGAAATAAATTACCATTTTTTTAAATCATACTTTATATTACCTAATATTGATGTATTTACTAAGAAGCATTATTAAAGTTTATTTTAGGTAATGTTTTTATTTATGTTTATCGGTATTTTTGATATCAGGTAACTGACCAGTACTACTGAAATATATTGCGCATATAGTTACACGATATAACGTATTATTTGGTCCAACTCCTCAAAACAGGAAATCGAGAGTATGCAACATTTGCTAACTAAAGCACTTAAAGTTATTTACACCATATTCTGGAGACCCCTACTAAAACGACACATTAAATTGCATAGAATTGACATTGTATATAATGTGAAAATAAAGTCACCAATATGAAAGTTAGAATGCATACACAAGAAAAAACTTAACGATAATCTCAGCAATACTCTTAAATGCAACACAAAGTATAATATACTCGTATTACATACGAGATGAAAAACATCTGTATTCAAACAAATAGTCTAATGAAAAGACAACTATCGTCTGCACAAAATATTACCAGAAGATATAACGTAACCTCGGAGCAAGGCATTATTTAAACTGAGTTACAAACATGTCAAATTTTATGGTAGTTTTTGGAAATAATAATAATAAAAAAGGTAAATATCAGTGACACTTGTAATATTTTATGAACAACTGTATATTAAGTATATAACGTGTCCAAAATCAGAAATCAATATACTTTATCATCATCTTCCGTGGCATTATAACCGGGCATGGGTCCTAGCATACTCAAAAATACAACTCTAGCAGTACCTCGATCCAGGCAATGTGATATGGCCATAAGTGCATCTCTAATTATATGAACTTTGTGACTTTCGGTACTTTATACAGGTCATAAAGTTCCTGGTTAAATTCTTACATTACACACAATTTTTTAGCGAAAATTTTCTTCAGGTTCTTTCTTTCAAATACATCTTATGTTACTTCGTATTTTTTAGTTGAGGATTCTAGAATCCAGGATTCTAACATAACTTTATTTTATTCCACCTTGCGACCGGCCCCAGAGGCGGCCTCTCGCAAGAAACCGCCGGACATAAAGCGCCAGCGGGTGGCCTGCTACGGGCTTAGGAAGCGGTCGGCCACCGCTCAGGGCTCTGAACACAGTCTCATGCGTAGTGTCATGACAAAATTTTGAGTGAAACAATATGAAGCACGCCTATGAAGAGTTTTAACATGTTTTGGCTTTAGTTGTATATGTATTATGAATCTATATTTTTTGGTCTTTAAAATGTAAACAAATAAAACACAGACAATCGCCTCCCTTCGTCCCCTTTCATTACTATACGTAAAATATTGCAAATACGCAAATATGCAAATACGATAATAAAATAATTAAACCCCTAGATCTAAGATTTTTATGTTATGAATTAAAATGTAGCAAAAAAGCCATTTCTGGCGACCGGTACGCGGCGATACCCGAATGACCGGTTGGCTTCGACGCCGACCGCTAGGCGGCGGATACACCGGCTTAACATGGGGTATGGTAGGGATTGTAAGACTCACCCCATTGGTCCGACGCGGAACGAGGGGCCGAGCGCGCTTGGCCCCCGCTAGTTGAAATAAATACCGGTACCAGCTGCCGAGAGTCGAAAAATGTCGCTAAAAATAATGTCGCTGTAGCTTAGTTGGATAAAGCACCTTCCCCGGTTAGGAAAGAGATCCAGGTTCGAATCCCGGTGGCGCAACAACAATATTTTTCGATAGAATTGATTTTATATGTATATCTTTATAATTAATATATTTAATTCATATTTAAAAAATTATGTTATAGGGACAGATATTAGATTTATATCATCACTGATTTATATATTTATTATATCGTCAAAGTTTATACAGCTAAAATAATACGTTTACTCTGTGGACAGTGCATATAGAGATAAAAAAAAAATGTGATTATGAAGATTTTTCGTAGAGGGTTCTATTCTAAATGAGTGATGGTAGTATAGTTAATGCTAGTGTGAATGGACCAATAAAAATTGACCAAGCCGTAACAATTTAGCCCAGCAGTAAGAAGCTTAAGTGACCAAGAGGTCGTCCCTTGCGGACTCAAGATATTTATATATAGCAAGTCTCGTCTTCATTTGGATAATAATATACTATTTTTATGGTTTATTGAGGAAGTCTATTATCATTCCATGTAGAAAGAAGTATATGTAGATATGTTAGTATTATAGGTATGTATTTTTGGAGTTCTTATCTTTTTACAGTCGTTAGACACGGGATATTAATAGTAAGTAGTTACATAGTTTATTATATTTTGAAAATGATTATCTAATTTCTCAAAAAAGGAAAACTTGTTGAAAGCATTAACTTTATAATTAGACAAACAAATAATAGGTACAGTTTCATATCCAATAGTTTATTTTCGTATTTCATTTATAGATTAGTGTACATTTATTTATCCTAAAGAATGTATCGAAACCGAAACTGACCATTGTCTTAGTGTTATTCATCGTGGGTATTTCAAAGTAACTTTTGTAAATTAATAAAAAATATTTTTTTAATTTCTGAGAATTTCTGCACGACCTATTATTAATTAATTTAAAACCTTTTCCATCTTACCTTGTTAAAGAATCCTTTCAACACCTTAACCAATGATAAAATTAATACAATATTAATTTCATTAGGCTTGTGGTTTCGTGTTAGGTATCGGAACATCAATTAATTTCAGTGAAACCTTATACATACTTTCAAAATAATTAAAACATTTTTCAACGTTTCGAAAATACAATGAACATCTTCTTTCAAAGTTATTTTGTTTACTCCGAGGTAGCTATGCAAATTTCAAAGTGGTGGTGGGGTGACTTCTGAACCCCAACTTTGGATTAACGACCCCATTCATTAAATGGGTTCGACTACAGCACTATTACGGGGGTACATGAATATTGTGAATAATATCGTAAAAGGGTCTCCTCAGAAGGATTCACAGACGCACTGAGCATCTGCGCGCCACTGTGATGCAAACCGTTCTTTAACAACATGTCGGAGGACAGCGAAGTGTGATATCGAGTTGTTCCTCTTTCTAATGATGATTATTTTAATCATCTGTACAAAACTTTCAGCTACATGCCGTATTTAATATAATATAAATGTTTAATTTATTTTAGAAATCTTGGTTTGACTTACTTTCGAACTAACTTAACTTATTTAGGAGAACACATTCTTATTGTGAAGTTGTAATTATTCAGAACAGACGGTCTGTGATATTTTAAATATGCATTAAATATATTAATTATAAAGATATACATATAAAATCAATTTTATCGAAAAAATATTGTTGTTGCGCCACCGGGATTCGAACCTGGATCTCTTTCCTAACCGGGGAAGGTGCTTTATCCAACTAAGCTACAGCGACATTATTTTTAGCGACAATCAAAATGAATTGATAATTCTGGCGTCTGCTATCAGTTTACTCAAAGGTATTTGAGATTCTGTAAAAATAAGGTAGATGGCTCTATCAAATGATGGAACGATTAAATGTATTAATATCAAAAAGGTAACATATAGGGTCGAAAATTGTCGCTAAAAATAATGTCGCTGTAGCTTAGTTGGATAAAGCACCTTCCCCAGTTAGGAAAGAGATCCAGGTTCGAATCCCGGTGGCGCAACAACAATATTTTTTCGATAAAATTGATTTTATATGTATATCTTTATAATTAATATATTTAATTCATATTTAACTTAACTTACTTATAAAAATCATAATAAAATAAAAAATTAATAAAAAACAAAATAATTATTTATACACAAATCGCTTTCATCACAATCTAAAAGTGAAATTAAAGGCATATGATAAAATATGATATAAATATTATTGCTTGTAATCTGTCAAAATATATTAAATACAAACTGTCGTTCTCGATTTTGTAGTTGATACCGTCGGACCATTATTAATCAAAAATGTAATTAGTTATTGTGCGTCTTCCGGAGCAAAATTAACATTAAAATCGCCACTTAAAATGGTAGGTACTTTACCCAAGTCCCTTGTAAGTAAAGCTGTGTGCGGAAGTAGTAGTAGCTTCATGAATAAATTTGATTATTTTAGTAATTTGTTAGTTAGATTAATGTAAGTAAACAGCAATCATGAGGGTTGTTAATCCATTTCCTACAATACGTCGAGCTGCACAATGTTTTTGTTCATTTTACTTTAGATGAGAGATTCACACGATTTTTCTGGCGACATGCCTTCAGTCAAATTTGAGTAATACAAGTACCGTCCTGTACAGTCTCCTTGGCATGCACAGATCAACCGGTTACAAGGTGCGCCGTGTCTCGCTCGCGACCACGAAAGTGCTCATGCCTGTGACTAATGCATGGCACAGGAGCGTTACAATGGCACAAGCGATGAGAATTTTTCAAACGAAAGCAGTTATTCTGTAAAACATTATAAGGTACATTTTTGATTATTTACTTTCGTTTCGAATCCATGTAATATCAATTGAATTTAGCGAGACCATAGCTAAGAAGTTTCACTTAAAAATGTCACATTTTACTCAATATTTTACTCAACATTTTACTTGTAGATAAATTATTTAAAATTATTCTATTAACATAATTTGAAGATGATAATAATAATGAGAGAATGATAAAAAAGATATGTGATGCAAGTGTTGATGGCACTAATAATAGAACAAGACTTGGCACGACCAGGTAAACCTGGTTATGGTGGCGGTCCTGTTAGAAGTCACAATAATCGGCGAGAAGATGTATGAATGTGGATAAGCCGAGAATTGTGTGTCAGAACAGAAAAGTGTTGCGCTCTATATATCGTAATGATAAGTATGTAAGTAAGCAATTCCTGCATTATATTCCATTAAACATAATTAAATTAACGCCAGATATCGCCAGATGCATTTGATTGGAATATACTATAAACTTACCCTGCGATATTTAATATCTGGAAATGATTTTGAGATAATCTTATTCTATTGAATCAAATTAAGAGCGAAATATATTACGAATTCTATCTTAAATCGTTTAGTTGTAAATCTTATATCTGGCTTGAACCATACACAGAATTACTCGCCTGAGCGGTTTTGATCTGCGAACAGCGAAAATGATGGCAGATTGTTGAGAAAGATGGCGCGAACTAGCAATTAATGTTTGGTCAGCAAAAATCCACGAGCATGTGCGAAAAGATAATACGCAAGGCAGATTATTTGCCAACGTTACAATTGTTATGGATAATTAAACAATTTATTTATCGATTATGGATGTCCTTAGCAAACAAGGTATTGCTAAACGATATATAAACATTATGATTCCCTATCAAAAAATGTGTCCAACGAGGTTATATTATCTCGCCAAAATTGTTACTTAAAAATCTATTTAGGCAACTAAACTGGGAGGAGAAAGATGTGGGGATAGTTTCTGGTGGAGTGAATGAATCGCGGGGTCGGTGTATAGTCGTTTATTTGATCAGAGATAGACAAGGAATAATACATGACATAGCGGAACGTGAAATATGAAGAGTAGAGGAGCGAGCTCCTCTCCGCTACAGTCTGGGTTCTAAATATAGATGTCGTTGGTATCGATGACGGCTGGGAACGGCGGTGAATTTAATACGGTATTTGCACAAATAACGAGTTTTGCAGATGATATTGAGATTTTCTCAAACGATCCTGACAACCTTCGGAATGGAGTGCAGGAGCTATTAAAAGTCATTAATAGAATAGAGTTGAAGAAAAACATCTCTAAAAAACTAAAGTAATGATGAACTGCTTTGTTGACTATCGAGGCATTCATACGAACCTTGGAACAGCTATAAATCTGCCTAGGATAACAAATTTCCATAGCAGAAGTCATACCTGAAGAAATTGTTCGCAATACAAAGCTATACTGGAGTGATTTGGACGATTAAATATGATTTTCAAAAGCAGGATTCTTTTGTGTTTACAACGAAAAGTTTTTAATCAATGCCTACTTACAGTATTTTCGTAAGGGTGTGAAACATGAATCCTTAACGAAAGAAAGAAGAAAAATTTGAACTTCATTACCATTTCAATCATCTCGATAACTACTTACCAAAAAAAGAGATAAGCAGCAAAAAAAATACATTTGTACCACATATACCGGAAACCACACAAGACACCCCCACCCCCCCAACTGCCCCGCCAACCCCACCGCGGCCACCGCCAAAAACACGAGTATACAATCATAGAACCCATTATTTAGTAAGAAATTATTATGTTTTTGACACAAATACAATATATTAATTAAAATCACTTGTTTGTACAAATACAAAGCGTTTAAAAACCACCAAAACAGTTATATCCTTGTTAATTTTTAATATTGTTCTAATTTGTTTACTTCAGATTTGTTTCCGTGATCTTGGCTTTAAGATCTTTCATACTTTTCTGACACACCGAAAACAAATTGAACTGTTACAGTTTTTGTAATAATGCCTGTGTTAGGTTAGATTATGTTGACTAATAATATTCCATTTGATTAGTTTAAAATAAGTGTAAAGGTCATATCTATGTTTTTTTTTATCTAATCTATTATAAACTTCTGATATAAATTAATAATATAAACCCAAATGTTTGAGTAAAAAACTAGAACGCCGACGCTGATTTGTGACGCTTCTACGTTAAAATAGAAATGTTTGTTTACTCATAGATATATTCATCGCACATTGCCATAAATTAAGAGTGTAATTTATGACGTACATTTTCATTATATTTGAGTCAATGATTGAGAGGGGTACAATTTTATAAAAATAATGATCGCCTTTTATCTATAGCGAAATCCTTTCAAATATCGCTCGGTGTTCGTGTCTTGAGATTCTTAATGGGCGATGTAATGCGCGGGATAACTCTCTCTGGAACCACAAATAATAATGTCTCCTGAAGTATTACACAGTGCAGAGACATTTGTTTTACTTATGCTCAAATAATAGTGTCGGGACCAACTCCACAACTAGGGTCACACTTCACGATTCACTCTCTCGGCCTTATGTATTATCCCGACTGACCAACGCTCGGTGACTAACATGATTTAATAACTAAACCAAGTCTAGTGTCTCGGTAACTGAACTAAGTAATTTAAATGTATTAGCAACTAAACAATACACAATTTATTTTAATATTAGAACCGATCTTCTCAATTCCACGAAGTAGAATAGAATAGAATAGAAGTAGAATAAGAGTTGTGTAATGAAACTCTACCACTTTAACAGTCAATAACAATCTGGGTACCCCCTCAATATTAAATCTAATAGACTAATTAGTTACTTTACTTCACATATTTTTGTTTTTATCTATGCTTGCATTTTTAATTTTAGTATACATCGCTTCCTGAAGAAGATACCATAGAAATCGAAATGTTTTTCTTATTATTTATTTAAAATATAATTCTACAGAGGCTAGTGAGAAGAATGTACGACGTATGCAAGGAAAGCGATCTTATTTTGAATGTTAACAAGTCGAAAGTGATGGTATTCTAGAAAGAGGAAAGCAAGACACCGTGCAAAATACTTGTAGGTAATTTATGTTTGGAACAAGTAGATGTGTTTGTGTATTTGGAAAGTATGTTCGATAGAAACGGAAAGAGAGAGAAAGATATCGAAAGCAGGGGGACTGCAGGGAATAAAGTGAACAGCGCCTTGAATGTTTAATGATGAAATACTAGCGGTTCACAATGGAGTCCTGGTACCGACACTGATGTATGGAAGTGAGGCCTGAAGCTGGGAGAAGAGGAACAAAAGCAGACTGAATGTAGTGGAAATGAGATCACTTGGGCGTATATGTGGCAGATCCATTTATGACAGTGAAGAATGAAGAAATAAGGAAAGAATGTAAAGCTGATGTTAGTATAGTGAGTAAAATTAAGAAAGGATCACTTAGGTGGTTTATTTATATGGAACGGATGAATGAGGAGAAAATGGTAAGCAAGATATATAACGCAAGTGTTGATGGCAGCAGAAGTAGAGGACGCCCGCGGAAGACTTGGCACGACCAGGTAAACCAGATACTGGAGGAAGGCCCTGTTAGAAGCCTCAATAATCGTTGAGCTTGTATAATAAGATGTATGAATTGTGGATGAGGTGAGAATTGTGTGTCAGGATAGAAGAGTGTGGCGCTCTAACCTCTCTGCAATCATAAAACACAGAGCTTAAAATCCAACAGAAATTATTCAAAATGTGCCGTAAATGGCGACGTCCTACTCATATTGGCATTATTTTTTTCTACTTTAACCCGTGGTACGTGGCTAAATAATAATGCAACACGCCATTTTGTATTATCAACATAGTGCAGATTACGATAAATCTCTACAATCCCGTGCGCAGTGCGCTTTCAGAAAATATTTATTATTATTATATTTCACAGATAAAAACGAGCCAGTCCGTCAAAACACACAAGTGGTTATATTCACAGAAGAGCCGATCGCGCTCTTGCAATGATCCAAAAATGTCCCGATCAGGGTGAAGACAGTACAGCCGCACTGGAAGGGGTGTGCAGTGGGTACCCGTGTAATTACATTTTGGAAACAACAACCCCACCGGCTCGGGATATTTAATTTAACAGCATTAACAGGGTTACGTCAAACGGTACGCAACACATTAGCACTAAGCTAAACAATATGACGACAAGAAGACAGAGCCCGGCGATCGTTGTTTATTAGGTGTATATTACATGTAAAGATTTACTATTTACAAAACATTTTTTTTCCCTTCATAGAAGGACAACACATTAAGTCGAAAATATAACAAATTCATGAAATAAAATTGTTACCACAGTGTAATTGTTAACCCATTCTCTCAGTAAGAGAAAGTTTCGGTACTAAATAAATATTTTTACAATAGATTGATTTTTTCTAAGTAACTATCTTACCATCGCCAGACGGAGAGGACAGAGCGTCACACTCTTCTATCCTGACATACAATTTTGCCTCATCCACATTCACACGAAGTATCTAGCTATCTGGTTTACTTTGTCGTGCCAAATCTTCCAAGTCCTCCATATTTTTTCTAAATGAATCATCTAATTTGTTTATATGTACAGTATGTAAATAAAGGCTTAGGATTTTTATTTTATTATCTATATTCTCAGTGCGTTTAAAATGTTGTTACTTTATCAAACTCAACATTTTTACTGTTTTTCTCTATCTAGGCGTCACTTTTTATGAACTGGATCGTCTTCCATATTAATGAAACACCAAAAACACTTTAACAACCAATGTCTTATAAAATGATATTAAAAAATGACTGACGTTTTGTAAAATAAAAACTATAAATATTAGATAAAAATAATAAGAACATTAATACACAAATGATGTTCCCCCAATAACTTGATCGCTCCAATGTAACTTGATAAGCCTGCGCACAATTAAATATATCGATCAGTAAGAGTTTCGTATGTATTAAATTGTTAGATGAAGACTATAATTAGAAGTCTGACTATCCTTAAAATATGAATATTCAGCTATTTTTTCTCCAGTACTGGATAAAATATGAAAAATTATCATGGGTAGCCAATCTGGACAGTCTATGACGAGGCTGATTTTTTAAATAATTTAACCAACTCAGTGGCAGGTCATCTATTCAATCACATTCAAATTACACACAATATTATTCAAGACCAATTGATAATACTAGATTAGTGGTTAATATATCTCAGAGTATTTTATACATTGAACTTTGTCAAAGAAATTTGTGTAACCGCACAGACTACCAAATATTTAGAGATGAACTAACGCAAATTTCTTGTTTCAATATTTTTATTTTGGTGTCACTCGGGTGGTCACTTTGATATCACTTACACAATCAAATAGCTCTGCGACTTTTTTGAAATGAAATTAAATTTTAACGCTAATAATATAATATGCATTAATATGTCTTGTTTACACAAGGATTAAATACTTGTGTAAACAAGACTTATGTTTCCACAAATAATGTGTGTAGAATGCCCCTTGTCCCACAACTAATGTTCCGAACCTGTCTCCCATATGTACTTTTTATTTCATGTCTATTTGTTTACTGATCTAATTAATCATTTATTTATTTAAAATTAACGATACTTCATAAATATGTTCATTATATTCTTATACGATAATTTTACATCACAATCTAATGAAGTAAAAACTGAGTTAGAACTCGGTCAGCATACAGGATTTTTTTGCTATTAATTAATTATCTCGGTACTCGGTAATTATAAAATGTTACACAATTGTCTATCTCACTATTTCAACTCAATTTTCGTGACAAATTATACTTGGGGACAAAAAAAAAAAAGATATTTGAAACGTTGTACGAAATATTTTTTTATATGTCAACTTGCGATTGAAAGTACTACCATGGGTTTATGGGAGATATACCTTTGTATTCTATATTTCTTTTAGAATTTGTAAGAAAACAAACTAGAGTAAAATTGATATATAACGTCTCCTGAGGGACAAAAAGTAATATTGTATTTTCACAACGGCAGGCTTGCGCGGTGGGTACTAACGGAAGCCCTACGGTAAAATTGGAGATACCGCTGTTATGTTTGCGGAAACAAGTATATATCTATTGCATGTGTTTACTTACACCCTTTACTTATTAGGATACCTTCCCGATCGCCGCAGCACCCTAGCCTAGCGCCAGCGCAGTTCGCCCCACAAGTCCGTGTCCGGATAATGTTTACCCTGTGTGCTGTCTCAAGATAGCTCCACAATTCAGGGAAGGAATTGAGATGTGTATCTAAACTAATCGCTGGATCACAGTTGTGTTCTCGCGAAAATAAGTAGATAATGTATAAGGTTTGACACTTTATTTCATTTTTAACCATTATTTGGAAGTAAAATAACCTTTTTTATACAGGATGTCTCGTAGTTAGTCATCCAAACTTCAAGAATAGGTAAATCAAATAATTTAGAACGAAAAATATTCTTGATAATTTATCGATTTTCCCCCTGCCTTTCTATTTTTTTATTTATCAAAATTCGCATTCAAAAGGTTAAGTCCTACATTCCGTATACATGTCATACATTTCATATATGAGAGTTCGATGACCTCAATATGTGCTAACCCACTGACCTAGAATTTTCCTGGGTGATAAAAATATAAGATAAAAAATGCCGAGATTGACATTCTTTAAAAATTATCACACGTAATGAAAGATCGTTTATTTATTATTTCAATTATTACGTAAAAACGAGAAATTAAATAAAAAAGAAATTTCTGCATCAAGCTTTGATTGTGAAAAAGATCATCTGAAATTTGTGAAAGTATTATGATCATTAGCTTACAGATTACGTATATAGTTACTGTCGGACGGTTATTTAATTTGTGTTGTCAAATTGGGAGCCATTTTTTAAATTATTCAAAGCGCATTTTAAATAAATACCTAATTAAAATATGCTTTGATAAAGACACGTCAGTCAATATGAAGCTAAATACAAAGTATTCTTAAATTGTGGGTTCCCCCAAAATCAGAATCATATCTACGTACTCCGAATTACTATACTTGTATAGCATTTTATGCAATATTACAAAAACACAAGATCTTTAATCAAGTATTAGTTTTTCAGTCAATACCGCATTACCGCACAGCGCAAACTAACATGAATTTGAATCTGAAATAATCTTTCAAATACAGGAAACTTTCACCACGTGCTGACATCGACAACACGGTAGTTTTTTTATTATTTAAAAGTGCATATTTTAGTTTTTTGAAAATAAATAAGTACATATGTAGTTATTGAAATTAAAATAATATTCCTTAATTTAAAAATTTTAATATCGGAAATTGAATTACACAGATGTGCGAAAACAGACTTTTTTTCAGAAGTAAATACATTTTCAAAGTAAAAATCTTCAATGACACGGCATCTGAAAAATGAATTCCGTAAGTCTCAAGGAGATTTTTATATATAACGTAATAAATACAAATTTGCTAATATTTTAACCCCTCATTACTCGCTATATTAGTATTTCTTTAACCTTAATATAAAATACAATATCTCATTCTAGTAAATGGACTTATTTAAATTTAAATATTTTTCGTTCGATATTTTAAATATTAATTAAATATATTAATTAGAAATATATACATATAAAATTAATTTTATCGAAAAATATTGTTGTTGCGCCACCGGGATTCGAACCTGGATCTATTTCCTAACCGGGGAAGGTGCATTATCCAACTATGCTACAGCGACAATTTTTAATAAACAGTTTACTCAAAGGTATTTGAGATTCTGTAAAAATAAGGTAGATGGCTCTTTCAAATAATGGAACGATTAAATGTATTAATATCAAAAAGGTGACATATAGCTTCGAAAATTGTCGCTGTAGCATAGTTGGATAATGCACCTTCCTCGGTTAGGAAAGAGATCCAGGTTCGAATCCCGGTGGCACAACAACAATATTTTTCGATAAAATTGATTTTATATGTATATCTTTCTAATTAATATATTTAATTCATATTTTTAATATTTCATTGTAATTATAATATTTTATTGTGAAATAAAGTTATTTAAATGATTTTCTAAGTAAATGTATTATTTTATCTAGAGAAATGGGTACATCTTATATAAATCTCCAAAGTAAATCTGTTCAACACTGTACACTAAAGTAAAATTTCGAGAAAGGAAAACATAGCAGGCACCGAAACATGAACTTAGGACCTATATATTGCCGGTAGAATGCTCCCCAGCTTAGCTATGCCAACCGTGTTAATCTCATCAGATTTGTTATTTGTATCTTCAGTATCACATCTATTTTTTTAAGTAGAAAGCAGCCATTTTTTCTAAATGTTAAACTTTGGCGAAATTTTTCTTTTTTATTAGCGATGTATTTTATTATATTTTATAATAAATGGTAATATCAAAGATAATTTAACCAGAGTAATTTTTTTAAGGACTGATTAATTTTTTCTAACATTTACTTTGGTTAAATTATTGAGGGACAATATTTTCTGAAGAATCGTAACTTCGCCAATATACCGTGAATGTATATTTTAATTATTTTTTGTTGCATTCTATAATACAATAATTGTATAGTTGAATAATTTGAATAGTTGAATCAAGTTGAATAGTTCGACGTAGAATTTAGTGAAACCATGACATGGTCGTTGGATGACCCATCACCCAGCATCATGAACTGATGCGAACAAATCAGAGTGGAGAGAGAAATCAGAGTCACTTTCTTGAGAAGGCCAAGACCTACAACGGGCTGTTTCGTAGCATATAACATGAAACAAAAAGCACCATTGAATTAATATATTACAGTTTAGCTTATATACATGTGAAATCCAACACATCGTTCGTTTTACTGTGAAGAGATGCATGCATATACATGATAAATCGCGGTAAAATCAATCCTTGATTAAAGTTAAAGCGTGCAATTTTCATTAATTTCTTCGATCACATCTTGGTGCTTCAAATTATGGCATGTAATAATATGTCTTCAATTAACAGAATGCCATATACAAAAAGGAAACTTCAACAAAACTTCAATAATGCAAATCAGGAAGCCACATTCCACACACAGGTGCGAGAGTATTTATATTCCAAATATAATTCCCATTTTTACTTGGAAGGATGATAAAACCTTTTACATTTTAACTCACGCAATGGAGCACACGACTTCCGAAGCCCGCCTGTCTGTCTAAGAACTAGAACTGTCTTTCTGCGCAGGCGTAAACTCTGATAATACACTAATAAAAATAAGTATGAGTACCTGCGTAATGTCATAATACATATATATGTTAAATATGAATTAAATGTATTAATTATAAAGATATACATACAAAATCAATATTATCGAAAAATAAAAACATTGTTGTTGCGGCTACCGGGATTCGAACCTGGATCTCTTCCATATATGTATATATGTAACTGCCGTCCCTACTGGGTAAGATCGCGTTTATTGTAGATGGTTTCTAAACCGATGTTTCGGCACGGCAACACGTGCTGTTGTAAAGTTGTTACTTCAAAAAAAATACAGAATTAATATTAAGGGATTGACTTGGAACTAAAATTTACCAACTGTACCATAAATATTTTTAAGCAACGCCTTGTTACCGTGCCGAGACATTGGCGTAGGTTTTCCCAAGGAAATCACATACAAAGAGCGCGATCTAAAATAATATAATTAATTATATATCTTAATGTAATTTTTTTGCACAATATTTAGTTAATCAGAAATCATCAAAACACCCCATATTACATAATCTACTGGGTTTAAATCTAGGCTATTTGGTGACCACATGCCTGGCTCGATGAAACTAACATTCTCGCGATGAAGAAAGTTGATTGTATTTCTGGCTATGTGAGATGGAGCTCCGTCCTGCTGTAATGTCCAGTTATGCTGTAATTTCTAACTATACTACAGGCTTTGTTTTGAAACTCTGATCATTTTCTTTGCACCCCAATGCTTTTTAACTTTTGATCAGAATACGGTCTTCTGCAGTGATTTATGTTATTCTGGGCAACAATTTGAAAAAATCAAATATAAACAATGGGAAACTTAATAATCAAAGATAGCGACCGGAAATTTTCGAAATAAAACGTAATATAGTTAAATAGGTAAGTAAGTAAATTAGTAAACTATTTAACCTATTGTTGATATAGTTAAACTAATTTTGATGTAATTATATCACATTTTCATAATTTTCTCAATTTTTTTGGGCCACCCTGTATATATATATATATGTATATTTATTTTTTCAATTATAAGTTTCATCCAGTCGTCAGATTAGTATAACGAGTTTGATAATCAATTAATCAATCCAAAGCTAGTTTAGCACAGATAAAGTTAGCGTCGTTTAGTACCGCAAATCACATTACCGTGAAATATAAATCTTTTTATGATTTTATGACGCAATCCCTCCCCACCTTTGACCTTCTTCTTACCAAAGCGCCTACTGAACATCGCCCACGCAATTCAGTTAGATTGGATTACAAACGAGTAACTTTATTTGACTTCAGTATTTGCTTTTGAAATGTGACTATACCGACTTATTTTAACCATCTCCTGTGTTGACCTCATTACCAATGAAGAGGTATTAAAACGAACGAATAAGTCAAGAGAACTAATAATAACGTACAAATTGTCGTACAAGGGAAGTTGAAAATAAAAGGAAGGGAAGAGTTGCTAGTAGAAAGAGCATGACATGGCTGGGGAACCTCAGAAAGTTGCCAAAATATTAAAAATACGTCTTGTACATGTTTAATCAGCATACTGCAACTTGGTCGTAAACATTTAATAGAAGGGAATACGCGAAGGAGAATATTATGGATTGTTGCCTTAATCCACATAATATATTATGTAACCATGTATAACAATTTATTGTTTAGAAAAAATATATATTTGTAATTAAAACAAATGAGATAAATCACATAAAAAGATAAACAGAAAAAAAAATCCATAAATTTATTTTGCTGTTTTTCAATTACTCCATATTTTACCAATTTGCCATATCCTATATATGTTACGTTATAAAATAAAGAAAAACATTATACTTATTGTAATATTTCTGTTTATGTTTATATTTTTCGACAGATATTTTTTTTCTGATTATCTTTCGACATGATATGATATACACTGTACCCAAACAAACACAATTTAATAGATTATTTGATTGACATGAGATACCCTTACCAGGTGGTTCGGCTGTACCTAAATGGGTCCGATTCATTGCATCAATCATCCAACCAAGGTGGAAGAAGGAATTTTCAGTGAAATTAATATTGGGATTTTTGTATAATTATTTATTCTAACTTATCAAGACAAAAAAACAAAGTGGAATTAGAGGTTACATGCAAGGTAGCATTCTCGCCAGGTTATAATTCTAGAGACATTCACAATTTTAAATCTAAAATAAAAAGTCTTACAACTATCTTTTAACTATCCTAATTAATTACATTAACTGGGGATTTTTTGAGCGGGAGGGAAAGGACTTGTGCCAAGGCGCGCTCCGTAAATAAATGTAGGTAATGTAGTGTGAGTTAGAAGTACTTTTCTTTATTTTGCTGTGGTGGGTGGCGATGGTCTAGTCAAGCTTCTTGGCGTGGCCTCAAATAAGGCCTGATGGTGGAATTTCGTCCGACGTGGCTCCATAAATAGGTGTTTATCGCGTAATTACATATATATATATGATTATTATTGTAGCACTAAGATTTCCGTGGCTATCTTGGTCATATTTCAGATGCAACTGTTTGTCTCACTTGATTTTACTTAATATAAGTTATTTTAAAATTAGCTATGTAACACTCAAAATCCAATGACTTGCAGCCATTGACATGGGCTGTGGTTTAAATATACTTTATTTTAATGATAAAATTTAATGTTATTGAATTATACGTAGGTCAACCCGAGAGTGAAAGCAGAAATGCTCGTGTTATATTTCGAGTTACTCCGAACTTTAGAAGAACCTTTTTGTTGCCCCGGTGCTAGATCTGAACTGCTCTCGGTAGTTGATCACGCGATTGTTTTTGTACCGTGTCAAGAAGATATTTTTGGGAGACAGATTCGCGCTCCTTCACTTACGCATACTGATTTTGGAAAGAGAAGTCTATATTTAGCACCTTGTCGGACACTATATTTCTTATCTATGTGTATCTACAGATTGCGTGCAGAACTTTCTCAAGTAGGTGTAAGTCAATTTCGCATCCTTTCATCCAAAGTGATCAGCGCTTAGACCAAAATGACGCGCGAGAGTCAGAACTTTTCTATCCCGCGCCTGGTTTGCTTATTATGCGCCATCTAGCCCGGATTGTCCTTGACACATGCCGACTCTCCTCGACTCTAATGGAGTTGCTTTTTATAAAAATATAATTGCAAAATGTTTTTACGTAACAACACATGTGCCCATTATTATGAAAGTGGTATAAGTCAAGATATTAAAAAAATGAGTTTATCAATTATTTCGCGTCACATTGTTTTAAATTAATATAATATGACGCTTATTGTAACAATTGATAACATTTTGAAGCGTTATATTCCATGTATTGTTATGATGTTCAACGTTATTCCGCAAGTGCTTATTTTGATAATCGAGTGAGTCATTAAAATCTTCATTTTTTTTATTGCCATGTAGCTTATACATGCAAAATTTATATGTTGACATATATTATAAATCGAGTAGACAAAATAAATCAATTCAAACACAAACCATTAAATATCTCGAAACCCTATATGACTTTAGACCACTTTCATAATAATGGGCACAAATATAAGTTTTTTTTAAATTATAATGGAACTATTATTAAAAATTGCATATTTTAAAATAAAACAGAATATTAACTTTAATTTCCCAATCTTTCTCTATGATGCTGAAATGTGAACTCAAGAGAATGGGAGCGCAAGGGGTGGACATTCTAAAATAGTGGTGCTAGCGACGCTAGCTCCGTATACCGTGAGTAGATCGTTAGATGAACGCCTCAGATCTTGTCAATATCACTAGACATAAAAACACCTCGGAAAAATTGGTGCTCCAAGGGAAAGTAAAGAAACTTGGTGAGGATTTCGTTGTAGAGCCCGAGCATGTAGTACATAAGAAATGCTTTATTCGCCCTCATTCGTAGTATCTGACCGCAGGACCATAAACAGTAAAGTGAAGAAGAGGAAGAAAATATATAATACATTATATTTTCCCTGCCTGCACATATTAGAGGATAATATTACGATATTAATGTGCATACAATTCATATAAATTATCACAGACGTAAATATATTTATAACTCGTATTTTTAAATAAACTTTATTTGATTTTATTTTATTGTACAGTCACTACTTCCAAAATTTTTTTCTCGAAACTCATTGCAAAAAGTTCTCCTAACTCAATTAAAAAAGATAATCACTGTACAAATAAAGGATCGGTGAAATGTTTAAAAAATCAATTCTAGGGTGTCCAACACCGCAAGCTGCTTTTAAATACCGGAAACGTGTACACAAATATATAAAGTAGTATTTAAAAGTGATGTACGAAGACTATATAAGAAGGAAATAGAATTTTATTGCAAAAGTTAATTGTATTTTATTAAGTTTGTGAAAGAGTAATTCAAGAACATTTTATGTTATAGCACATTTATGTGTTATCTATGAAATAATATAAATGAATAATTAATATGACTTACATATGTCGGTACATTGTGATTATGTAGAATATTTAATCCAAACTTTTATCGTACAAAGTTCAAATAAATATTTAATTAACTAACCTCATCTGTGACATCATTGAGCTGACAACTCTTATGTGAAAAAAATTATCTCGAGTTTCAAATAATGCTCATTGTGGTTGACGGTTGTACAGCCTCTCCGTACAGCTTCCCAATTATATACATTCCTTCGCTGTACGAGGTGGGAGAGAGATCCATGGGGTGCAAACATTATCGGGGATGAATAGTAAGGGGTGGGGGAGTTTAATAACGGGAAGGAAGGCACGCGCGACACGCCTTAACCAATATAAATCGGAAACGAATCTTATTGCATTAAAGTTGACTCAATTCGCAGGTCAACTAAGTTAGGGGTATTTGTCAAAATTAACTGCCGGCGATAACTCAGGGTGGTTGTGAACCATTTGTTAAGTGGTAAAAAATAAATTTAAATTCGATGAAAACCAATTTTAAAAGGACAAAATTAAATTTTTAATTATTTATTTGGTTTTTTGGGCATTTATTTACAGTTATTCATATTATAATTATTATTAGTTATATTCTGAGAAAAAAATGTAATGAATTAATTTTATATTCTTAATATTAAAATTATTTTTTATATCTGAACAAGACCTCAAACAAGTGTTGGATATATCTTATAAAACTTATATTTTAAATGTAAATAATAAACGTACAATAAATAACGTAAACATGGCCAATTTCATATTAATTATTTTTCTTATTATGCAAGAGATTTATAAAAGCAATGGCAATCTTTATTTGCTAAATAATAACAAATTTGTACAACAATAAATATTTAAATACATTTTTTAATGTTTTTACTTTATTAAATTACATTTTTTAAATTGGTGATTGAAATAATTTTTAAAAATTCTTAATATAATGCTGAAAATTAACCATAAATATTGTAATATTATGCTTTAAATACAGGTTTCATCGATTCAACCATTTTACGTTAGAGTAAACCCGCGAGGGTCAGGAGATAATTGATATAAACACATGTTGATTATTACAACCAGAGGAACTTTCTCTCAAAGCCATGGAATTACTGCGAGAGTTTCGGATATTGCTTAACCTTAGGCCATGTCTCATAGTATTTTGATTGTAAGTTATATCGTTTGGGTAACTATATTCGTAACCAAACTATTGAGGTTAATGTAACAGAGAAGAGTTATTTTAAATGTTATATATACTAAACTTTGATTAGAAGTGTTTGGTTTCAGTAGGTATAGATTTTGTATGTCTGATGTCGTTTTCTATGCCATGAGTTCTACGTACTTGTCATGTTTAACATTATAAAATGCCTTCTTATATATACGCTTAAAACTGACTATGTCTGTCTGTCTATAATATACACCAAATTTTGCATTGATATTCTTTAGGACCCTGCGCAAAACCACGGGACCATCCTAACTCCCCTAGCTATCCCATCGCCTCTTCCGAAAATAAATGAAAGTAAATAAATACGACTCATTAAACCCAGATACATATTTTCAATGGCTCAAGCATCATTACAAATTTAACCTTTATCGCAACCATCGCCACATACAAAATATATGTATATTTCGTATAGAATAAATCATTATACTCCAACTTGGTTGCCAAACTTTAATAGAAGAATGTTCTTCAAGAAGAAGACAGGTGGAAATAAATATTCTACTTTTAGTGTACTTAAAGTAATGATAAATACTACCGAATACGACTAAATAACAAAGATTATTTGAGTAGGAAAGTAACAACGTTAGCGATCTTTCATTTCAACTGTGAAAATTTTAAGGAACCTTTCCAAATTATCTCACGGACTGTACTCCATTATTTAAATGGTGTGTATTTATGTATCTTGTAGCTGATATTAATTATAAAATTTACTTTCACTTTGTTTTCACATTATCCCAGACTTCGAAATATTTTCCCTATTTTAACTGAAATTACTTTATTATGTAATTCATATTTAAAACCGTCCTATGAAAAATGAACGTGGCAAAAAAAAAAAATTCAAATGTGACATTTGCTACAAAAGCTGGCGAATAAATGGATATGTTATTTCGCCCACTTCAACTGAAAGTAATGTTACAAGGCTTCATTAAATATTCATTTAACAAGTGTTAATTGCACGCTTTGATAAGTTTTTGTTATTTTTTACAGTTATTTATTGATGGAATACTCTAACCACTAATGTCAACGTGCGAACGAATCCAATTGTGCTCTTGGGATTTTAAAATTCAACGCAAACTGTCTGAAAATATATTTATGTAATGAAGTATATTTTATTTTCTACTTTTCAAATTATGCAGCTTTATTACGGAACCTTTTATTTGGACTTTTATTATACGGTACATTAGGGGGTGAAGTTTTACTTTGGTCCCTGGAAGAATGCAGGGACCAGAAGTTGGCATTGTTTTCCCGTTCAATGAGTTACGATTGGGGAGGTTTGTTTGGGGTTGTGTTTGATGGCAACTCGAGATGAGGGGTTGTTGTTTGTACTGAAGTGATGTTAGGAAGAAATTACACGAGCCAGATGGACAATTGAATACAATCGACTCGGGCTAATTGAAAGGGGCCCAGCCTTTTGCATTTTTGGGACAGGGAAACAACACAATAGGATATCTCGCTAGCTGGTAATTAAGCTAGAAGGAGTTAAACTCTGAATACAACCATTTATATACTTCATTAAAACGTGTGATTTATTGCGACATTTCACATTTCTTAAACCAAATACCAAATTTATAAGAATTTTGGTTATAAACCTGACAGCTAAAATCTAGACAATCCAAAATCCTGACAGACAAATCCTGATTCAGTGCTCCCCATGGAATGATTGTGAATCAAGACCACATTTGTTACTGTTCGTTTCTTCCTTACATTTATTACAACTAGAACAATGCGTCATTTTTTTACTTTTTTAAATCAAAATACAATTGAAGTAAATATAAAAATAAAACATTAATTTGTCAACCAAATTACCTGTATTAAAGTTTACTGTTTTTAGTTTAGTAATATGGAATCACTTTAGAGATATGCAATCGATAGCATTGTTCGACGCGAGCTCAATTAATCTTGCATTGTATCGTTAGTAGAATTCTCCTGAGAAACTCAAGTCGAGAGAGTCTAATAAAACTGTCACAGTTGTAAATAACTTCAGTGTTGTCAACATTGCAGTCAGAATCGAAATTCGCACATATTTTACACTCTATTTAAAAATAAAATAATATACTCTTTCAGTGCGCGAATATTGTTAGAAGTTCAAATAATTCAAAGTATTTTTAAATTGTTAACTTCAACGTTGGAACTGTCAATCAACATTCCTTTATTCGACTATACTAAAGAAGTTCCCTCTGCTTCGCGTGCTCGCTCACGGAGCAGAGATCAAAACGTAGAAAAATGTTTAGAGGTGGAACTATTTATGGGCAGGGAAAAGTTGTATAGTCTAGATTAAATAACTTTCTATTGTTTCGGTGAGGGAAAAGTATCCGGGCGAACTTCCCGGGTGATAAAGTAAAAAGCTGCAGTGAATTTCAAAAACAAATGCCTTTCTTTGGATTTCGATGGTGCATCGGTCGGAGGAGTGGCGAGGCTTAAGTGAATTAAGAGTTAATCGCACCCTGCAATGTGTTACCGGGTTTAATGCATTAACAAAAGTATCTAAGGATAAAAGCAATCAGTCGAGTTACGGATATAGTTGTAAGTACATAATACAATAAGGTTATTATATATTTTTACATATTTGTTATTAAAGTATACTTAAAATAATTAAATCAAAATACAGCATCGTCACTAGTTCAGTCCAATACTACCTGCTTAATAAAGTGTTTACAATATTTTTTGGTGAATATCTACGTATAATAGATTTATGTAAATTGATCCTATTTATAACTTATTTTACAGTAAAAAATAACGCTTATTGTTTGTATGTTATCATAATGATTACCTTTTTGATTTTACATTCTAAATTGTTTAACAATATCTAATAATTACATAAATGGTGTTACCCTTTTTAATATTAAATTATATAATAACAACACATACAGTTTTAGTAGCAAAAATTGACACACATCGGTTGGTTCAATATTCTATCTATATCAAATGCATGGGCATCATTTAAAGACCAGATATTTATCGCTGCTCATGTCACGGACGCACACTCTCAATGTGGAAGTAAGTGCATACATTCAATATAAATCGATAATTCAACACGTTCTAACGGTCTACGAGCGTACATGATAGATGTATGAAAGTGGTATACCGCGACAGAAAAGTGTGACGTTCTATACTCAACCTAGCCCTGGACCAAAACTTCACTTTTATTTGATTTTTCTTATAACTCGATAACGTATAACTTGCTACAACTATTGTATTATCTATAGTTTAAAACCCGTCTTACGACATCGTTCAAGTGTCTGATTTGGATCTTCTTCCCTATCAATTAAACACCACAAACACTTTTTAATAACTAGAGTATACTTTGAAAAAAATTATTATACTTTATTTTATAAAATTATTATAATTAATTATATTCAATTATTTTGAAATATAACCAAAACAAAAAGGTTGAGTATACCAATTTGACATTTGTATTTTTTAAATTTGTGATGAACTGAAAATAGAGTGCATACATTATGATTTTATTTATAAGATTACGTAAAAATAATATTTTATTTGTATTACAATCTATTCTGTCTAAACTTTATTTTTTGACCACAAATGCGTCATTGCTATTTCAAGTTACTACATTTAAAATAGTTTATTACACGTATATTGGTGAGGAGGTCTGTCGCCTCTACAACCAGCAACACTACCAACAGGGGTACTGAACGCACCTACCCAGGTGCGAACCTGAATATATATGCCATATAATCTCATTGTGCATCCAACTTCAATAAACGCCTATCAACTATAAGTTATTTATTATTTGTTCCACTTGCTCTGGCCACATTAACACACACACACTCCGTGATATCTTCATAATCTTAACATAGTGGACAGCTAGGAGATATAGGTCCCTAACATCCACGCATTGAACCTTCTGATCGACACACATAACCAAACTAGCTCATCCCAAACTTTTCATATATTACATCCTACCTATAACTGGTTTAACACGCATAAACTCTGGCCCCTATATTAGCAACTTATATGTGTAAAAATATTTTTCTGAATAAAATTAAAATTCAGTGAACAAATTTTTATTAATTCTCCCGGTAAAATATATAAATTTGAGTTTTACTACTCGCACGAATATCATTACACGATTGTATATATAAATAATATTACCGGGGGCTGCGAATGAAAATATGATAGGAATTTTTCCCGCGGTGTGAGGCAGGCCGCAGCCGACCGCCGGGGGCAATATTGGTGTCATAACTCAACTCTGAGAAAACTATTAGCCGACATATGATTTATGGGCGATGAATGCTGTTTGGTTACAGCGAGCGCCGCGGCGGCCGCTTTTCCGCCGTTACACTCGCGCAGAAGAATCTGACGACAAAAATAAGCCGAATTCCTTGATAATACCACCTACTTTCAATGTCAGTGCTTGTTGACAGCTGATTTTAATATAAAAATATTTTTTTTATTTCCACTTAAGTATAACTTGTGGTCAACAAAATTATATAAATAATCTAAAAAATATTTGCATATCGCTAAGATACACACCCGGAACTTTTACTATCCGGGGGAAAAATATAGGAAACGTTCTGGGTTCGTATCCCGGTGGTAACCAAAATATTTTGTTGGTACATTTAGATTTTCTATATACCTTCTTATCTTTTTAATTAATTAATTTAATTTGTTTTAAATATCACAGAACTATGTTCTGATATTATCAATAAATTAAATAATTTTACTAATTACTACACGCCCTTTTCCGTAGGGGTAGGCAGAGAGGTTAGAACGCCACTCTTGTGTTCTGATATGCCACTCTTAGCTCGTCTTCTCCACATCTTACATGCATGCTCTCGTGTTGTGCTTTTGACAGGGCCATCCTTTAGTCTTGCCATGTTTATTTATATTAACTATAAATAGTACTACTAGCCCACAGATCTGCAGGATGCCGAGAAAAGTAGAGTAATATTAAAGGACCGACGTATTACGATTATTATTACGTTATTACGATTAATGCCGATATGAAATGGTGTAGTCTTCTGACTAGAATTCTCAATCATTCGTTACTTTCAACTATTCGAATAGCGAATAGTAGAATATTCTAATATATTCGTAAAGTAAAGTAGTAAGTTTTTACTATAGTAAAAAAAGTTACTAAAGTTTTTTTTTACGAAAGCGGGTTGTTTATTCGTTGGTAAAAAAAATATCTACTTCTCGAAAATATAATACTTTCCGTAGTAAACTGATTTTACTCTCCGATATCCGATAGTAAAAACTAGAATCGATGATTAAATATGGCGGACTCTTCACAGCTGTTTCAAAATTCATCTGTGACACTGATAATTTGACTATTGCAGTACATAACAATTAATCATTCAATATCGTTTAATATACATTAGCACATAATCTAATTCGCCACCGATGTGACAGATCTCGAACGCTGGGGCGTATAAAGTCACAAATAAAGCATGAAATAGTGCACATTTCATGATAATTCGCCTTGCCACACTGAGAGGCGAGATTGTCTTTGACCATCTTTGACAGTAGTAAATTTGATGTACCAGCAACCCGTAAACCCGATTTTTACTACGGGTGTCAATAAAAAACTACTACTGATCACACAACCGGCCCTAAGAATCTAAAAAAGATCTGTAAATAATTAATACAAATACATACATATATCTATGAAATTAAAAACAACCAAAAACTTTTTTTTAATATGTCCAAACATTATGATCGTTTTAACATGGCTAACTAAAATTAATCCTTTGAACCTTGAACATAGACTTAGTTGCTTTTCTGATAATGTTCTTTTCGATTCGTGCAACTTGTCACTTAAAAAAATTAATTTAATTTTGTAGAACTATCGTAAAATTCCATGTATAAGTAATTATTCCGTTACAAATTTGTACCGTCAGGGATTACAATAAAAAAAATTAAACAGTACACTATAATTTTATTTTTTATTACATTTACTTTATAATTTTAATCTTATTGATCTATATTATGAAATTCCTTGTTTTATAAACCCCATAAATTATAAACATTTTTATGGACGCCATGTTTAAAATATAATGTGCTACAATTTATTTGATTTTCAGTCGATCAGCCCTATTAACGCCACCCATATACTGATTGTATTTTTTTTAAATAGTTGGGCAAGAAAAGTTGGTTTTGGAATCATTTTTGTCTGTTCTCTTGACAAAACTCATTACCTCATTACCATGATAATTAGATAATTAGTGGACCATTTTATTATCTTTACATTTGAATACACCAATATTCATTTCTAATGATTGATAGTTCCGTACTTGAGGACTTTATCTGTAATCATATTCTTACATACATCGCATCTGCTTGTATTGGTAAACACAAATTTAAAAAGTGTATTTATTCTGATCTGCAATACACCACAATTTATATCTTGACTTTATCGGTGTTATTGAAATACACTATTATAACTGACCTACCCTTAAATGTCATCATTGATTTATCAACACTCACTTCCCTAATGCCACTGTAATATTAGTCGAGGGTCTCTATCATCGGTCTACGTTTGTTAAGTTTATCTTTCCACTCGGTCGTAATTCACTGGTGACTATTACAGTATATATGTCCCACAATTATAGTAAATCTGTCACAAGACATAGTTGAATCAATTGTACGAAAACATTGGTTGGAGTTTTGCAGTCACCAAATAGTTCGTTACATTCCCTAAACAGACATGGTGGAATTGACGTCCATTTAGTTCTTCATTATCTCTATCTGACTCGACTTCCGAACAGACTTCAATATCTGGTATGTTTTCTTAACAAAATAATCAGTAAGTTTCTTCGTCATTTTTCTTCTTAATATAACAACAAATATGTTGTATTATAAACCAGCCAATTCCTTCACAATATAAATTTGTGCCACTGCTAAACTCGTATGTATAATACTCAACATAAAATTTTACGAAAGATACTCGAAGCTAATGAGAAATAATATGATAAGTTGAAACAAAAAAAAATTCAATTACTTGACAATATGGTGTGTTTTTAATGTTCAATAATCATCACATATATAATTAAATATCCGATACAACTCGATGTTAACTGATTATCGTTGTGTTACTTATAAGAATTAACAACATAAAAGCTGCTACCATAGTATGGGAGTGCTCCAAATGTATATCCACGGGACAAAAATTACAAAATATTTACTCGATCATAAAATATTTGAGATTTTATTTTATGATCCGTATTTTTACCGTCAAGAAGCAAAGGAATATATATATGTATAATTGATAAGTTAGTGCTAATTACATATATCTATATAAAACATTTATTACCGGTTGCAGTTTCTTCAAAAAATATAATATTTTCGATTTCGATTGCGTACAGGATATATACAGTTAGAAACATTTCGTATGAATTCGAAGAAGTCAACACTTCATAGCTAATTAATTTAAAGCCTCGTATATAATGGGCAATTTTAGTTTCGCAATAAAATGAGCACTGATTTTGTTGAAACATCGAGACGGAAATTCCTTGAGATGCGTTCTCAGAATATGGTTTAATGGACTGTCATAAATATTTCGGCAGGTAATCTGGACTACCTATGTTATTGAAATACACTTCGAATGAATCGTTTATTTAAAAATTAAAAACTGCAATCATGAACTAATAATTAGACAGATATTCGAATAACTAATAGTTTCAAAATGGGAGAATTATTCGGTATTCGAATATTCAAATTGGAGTCCGACTCCTGACGCTCTCCTGAAACTCTAAAATACAGAATAATATTGAATCTTATTTGTCTTCAATGGCGATACAGCCCAATCGATCTTGGACTCTTCTTCTGCTGCCCATTTTTCTTTTTTCACCAGCAGTAGACCCTTGACGTCCTTCTTCACATTTTCTTCTCAGCAGAGCCTTACTCTTCCAAACAATCTTTTCTCTTTTGGATATCTACCGAGTATCCTTTTGAATTCGTAAATCATTCTACCATGAGTCTATTTTATCCATCTTACTCTTAGCTCTATTAATATTATCTAAACTACATTGATAATTATTCGAATTTTGGAGTCAGCATGGTCAGATATTGGAAAATAGCTTTCTAAATAGACGAGAATGCAATTGAAGAACTTTTTAAAATCCTACATTTTAAAACAAACAATATTTTCAATATTATTATTTTTATTTGTTTTAATAACCACTTATTGAGTTTAAATACATTACCGGTTTAGAAAAATACCATTTTCTTCTTCAGGATATCAATACTAACTTTAAAAATATATTATTGTTTCTTTACCAGAATCTATTTTATAAAAAAACAACAATTATTTAAAAAATAAATTTAGTACCTAATTCAAATTATTACTTAATACAAATTTACTCGTTTAATTTTTAGGAAGAAAATTTTAGGAAATATTCTAGAATGGGACTCGCAGTTAAATTTAGTTGGTTTTTTATAATTTTTTGATTAGTTTTACACGCTTTATTTATCTCCAATGATTCCAAATTACTTAATTAGTGACCAACACCGTTTACATGCAAAATTGACAATCCCATTTTTTTTTCAAAACCATGCCAAGTTAATTTTGCTAATTTCGAAAGTATTATTATTATTAATTGTTACAGATAGACCAGCCCTACCATATTGTGCTACCGGTGAAATCAAATATGTTCAATATTAGATTAGTATTAATGTATTAATTATTATGGTAAATAATTTATAACAAATAAATGAATAGTCAGGCTCTGCACACAGCAAATAAACTTACCATACCTCCTTCTTTATGCTTCTCCTAAAACATCCACCTGATCGTCGTGATGTAATATTTCACATGTATAAACACAGTATTAATTAATTTAATAATAATTAATATGTTTTGTTAATTATATGTAATACAATAAATTGATTTAATTACTGAATAGACTTTCAAAACAATTGACATAATTACTTTTTATCAATTCATATTTTATTTGTGAAGCTACAATTTTTGTTTTAATACCCTTTACAAAAAATGCCAAATTTCACCTTCATAGGTACGTTTTTTAAGTAAACAAAATTATTTATTTTATCACTAAACTATGCTTTGAAAAATCTTGATACAAGTTAAATTAATTTCAATAATAATTAATATTATGTCATATGTTAATAAAATGGACTGGAAGTACTGACGTCATTTAGCAGGTTCTACTCAAAAGTTTTCTTGAAACATTGTGAATAAAAAGTTAGATGAACCATGATTATTCTATGAATTTTTTCTGAATATGTTTTAAGTAATTTATTTAATTATTTTTTGCCTTTCATTTTTATGGATATAATAAATAAACGCAAACGAAGCTACTCATAGATTGGTTTCCAAGGATAGAAAAGTTTAGCTGTCTATTTTATTCCTCCGGGAAGACAACGTGATTAAAATAGTTAGAGATAAATGATCAATTTAAACATTAACTATATGTGACTATTTTATGAGAGTACATTTGTTAATGTTATCATATATTTTTGAATGATAGTTGAAAATGTTAACTATATGTGAAATTTAGAGCAACATTAGATAAACTATGTTTATTATTACATTTGAAATTGTATATGCATACGTGAAACGAATCGAATCAATATGACAAATTTTATCCAGGATAGAAAATTGTTTTTTTGTAAAATGATGAAATGAGAATTATTCAATTAAATCTTTAACAAACAAATTAAACAAATATTAAATTATTGAAATCAATTTGATGTTATTTTTAACGTTTGTTTACAATAAAATATATTTATTTATATATTTTAAAGCTGTGTTGTTATATGATAATAAAAATATATTAAATGTTATTTATAAATGAACTGATAATAACAAAATAATTCAATTTCTATCTGTAACAAAATTGAAAAAGGTAGGATTTTCAATCAAAATAATACAAAAATATCATTATTTCCATTAAATCTCAGGAACACCATCTTAATTGCATTGTTTTTATTAAAATAAGTTTACTTTAACTAAAGTTATAACATAGACATACTTAAATGTAGGGGTGATAAAATATTAACTTGCGTCAGCTAATTTTGGGAAAATCTATGAATTTTCCCCGTGTGATAATTATTGTTTGTGTGTTTTGATATTTCGAATATATAATAAAATGACGTGTACACGAAATATATGTCACATCAATTTTTTTTTAATACAAATAATACTTTTTTTTCACACTATGCTGGCCTCATAGTGTGCTTGATTTCTAGGAGAGTATTTTACTACTAGACCACAATTAATTAAAAAATGCAAATGTAATTAGTCAAAGGCCATGCTTTATAAAGAGAAATTTTGAGATTTATAGTGAAAATTGTAATTATTTATAATTTTATAATTATTAATTCGCTAGTCTATGAATGCGAGAATATTTATGAAATAATATAAGTTAACAACGTTTCTAAAATTGCCGAAGGCTTTGTGTTTGTTTAATATTTGTTTTCATTCTTAACTAATTCTGGAAGTACTTGGTGAAACAAGATTCAATATTCATCAAAGGAACACAAGAAATAGGAACATATTTGGATCCACAACCAATCTTGATTTTTTATCTTATATTTCCAGAATGTGAATCTAATATTATTAGTACTTTTAATTATTTTCAGCATAAATTATATAAGCATTAGTAAAAACGAAACATTACAATTTACTATTTTTAATTGTATTCTGTTATACTGTATACAATTTTCTAATGTTTCTTTATGATATTTTATTTTTTCATTTTAAACCGGTTCACTATTATCTTTACGTATATAGGAAGCGGTAACGCGTCACGCACTCCAGTCGCTACCCCCGAGTATAAATAAGTGCTTGACATAGACAGTAACAGAACCAGCAACAGATGTGGTTGATCTGAATAATTTTAATTACTTTGAAGAGTTTTTCATACAAGAAAAGGTGATTTTATTTTTTTAATAATATTGGCTCAATGGACAATTTGAATGTTCTTTTAACCGCAACTTTGACATTTATAATTTTTTTTAAACGTTGTTTATCTTGTATACTAATTTAAAATACATTAATTCCAACATGGCATGGATTAATAACATAGAGTAGCGACTTTACAAAAAAAAATAAAAAATAATAAAAAACAATTTATGTCCACCTTCATCTTCAATTGTCCACCACGCGGTGAATTTTTGTCCGAAAATTGTGAAATTTCCACTTGACAAATTGAGGAGAGGGTAGAAAGAGGGCTCATAAGGATGTGTATTATTTTTCATCGTTTACTACCGCGACCAATTTGTCTCAACTTTATCTGCCGCCTCGAGACTAACTTTGGGCTTAAGGAGACAATGGATGCTGGGTTTACAGGTACCTGTTGTAATTCCGGGGGCAAAAACACCTGGAGTTGTTCCTTATGTCGGGTGAAATATTTCAAAATAACGCAGGCCATTTATTGTCTCTGCTCCCCCCCCCCCCTCCCCACCAGCGATGCTCATCATTTGACGGGTTCAATAAAGAATGAAGTTTGGACGAAATCACATCATACAATGTATATGAAACATTTGTATTAATTTAAATCTAAAATGTAAATTTAAGATAAGGTAAAAACACTGAGTGTAGATTAGTTAAATTCCATAACGATAGTCTTTGTATTTAAAATATATATATAATAATAATTTTTATTCTAGTATTAATTTTTATTCTATAGATATCTTTGTTGATGCTGTTTCGATAGAAGAGTGATGTGTCTGAAGATTTGAGGTCACACACTCAATTCAACGAATTCAATAAAAATAATCACCCTTCATTAGATAGGTGTATTCGAGGTTTTATATAGCACATCAGTTTAAAATGTCGTTATTTAGGTGTTTTATATTACAATTACTTTAATTTGTATTGTATAAATAATTTTGAACACTGGTGATAAAAAATATTGAAATATCCATTATTTTTACTTATACTTTAATAAATCCCTTCAATATAAAATCACAACCACAAAAATGTATGTAATAGACCTTTACCGAAATTGAATAAAATTTAAAGTATTCAAATTGAATGTTCTGCAAAATGTTCCAGTTGTGGAAAATGTTCCATTAACCAAAATAAAGCTCCCGAAGTAATACAATTTACCCAGAAACGTTCAAATATTTGATCTTGAAATGCCGAAAGACTAATATAAAAGTGTTTTTCTCTCACCCCTCGGTTCGGATCTGCACACAAATTGAAATTTCACCCTGTCTCCGGGGGTCGTTCCAATCGAACATAACACACAGAATATGAAATAAGTCGAACAACCTTCTAACTACACGTTTCAGTGGCATGGACAATCGCGGGCCGCCGCTTACCAATTATTCCCCCGGCGGTCCTGCCCATTAATCACCGAGGAAATATTGGCATATTTATTGCCTTTATTGAAGCCGATATTACATCTCGTATTCTTGAACATTTGTCTCGGTAAATGACCTTAATATCTCGGAATAGATGGCCATCTTACACAACAAAACAAACAACCAATAACACGTCATGCACCTTTGATTAAAATCGAGAGTTATTTATTTTCTTTCATACAAAACCAGCATCGTATGTTGTTACAATATATGTTCTTATTATTTATCGATGATAGCTCTTAGACATGTCAGTTTTTGTTCTTAGTTCATTCTTAGAATTTATAGAAAATTGTTCTGAAAAATAATATTTCCGAGAAAAAAATGATTTGTTAATTTCAGCCAAAAATAATATATATAACAATGTTATTTATATTTAGTGACACCTAGTGCCATATCTGCATTAATTGTAAATGTAAGTAACTAAATGAGTTAAATGTTTGTCAGGGCGAATAAACTAGTATTTTCTTCTCAATGTTTTCAGTGTGTAGGTGCAACGTAAATATATAAACTGATTTATAATTTATAATTTATAATTTTTATCCCGGTAGCCGCAACAACAATGTTTTTATTTTTCGATAATATTGATTTTGTATGTATATCTTTATAATTAATACATTTAATTCATATTTACTAATTTATAAACCTAACGACAACTAATTTATTTAAATAAATTTCGAAATACTCATTTCTGAAAATGAAAATCTTAATTAAATTCTAAAAATTCTAGAAAATTAACTCATATTTTCATAGAAAAAATATTTTACACCGTAACCCATTTGATTTCCGCTTCATCGAGGCTATTTTCTTCCCCGGATATAATAGTTGATAAAGAGCAGTTTAGCATATCCCAAGCACTATGTTTCGCTTTAAAAGGTAGTCCACGCATTGTCGACCAAAACGATTTGAATATTAAAGTGTATAAAATATCATCAGAATATTTCCCCTGTTTTTAGGGGTTTCAAACGGAAATATCTTGACGCGGGTTGTAGACTTTTCGATTTTTGGATGGGTCTAAGCTATTTTCTTAGGGTCGAGATGTTTTAGGGGGTGTCCGGGGTTATTTCACTCCTTTTATACCTCCGTGTCCTACCGCTAGATCTTATCGCCGCTGTTGACAAAGAAAAATTTATTATTCACAATCTTCCGATGGTAGCTACCCCTCGATGTCTGATCGCTCGCAAATCCATGTCAAAGCTCATTGAGTTAGAATAAGAATGTGGCCGAAGTATCTGGGTGCGAATGTGATGAAAAATTCACCTTTGGCGCTCGGAATTGTGGCCGGCGAGGGAATGACGAACGTTAAATCTGCTCACCGAGGGGCGGATTTTCTAGCCCGGCCGCTAGCAAGCAAAGCACGAAGGTGGAAAAATCGGGCATTCGGCACATTCACATCTAGCAGCTAGCAGTTCACCCTCGAGAATTCACTGCTTACAATTCACCACCAAAACAGAGTATCGCCCGTACAATTCGCAACTCATAATTCATCGCATTGAAGACTACAATTTGTATCATATATTTTGTGTGGTAATAATGGATACAATAATGGCACCGAAATATTTTCTTTCAAATCATGTATAGTATAAATTGATAAAATATGAATGATACGGTTTAGAACGTTCTATCGGCATAACAATTTTAACTAACTACTAAAAAATTGGTTTTGGAGATTTGGAGACGATTTTGTCAAAATGTAGTCGAGACATGCGCCCCAACTAATTACACCCGGCGCTCTCACCTTTCTTTTGACTAATATCGTGGGGTGAGTGTGACCAGAGCGGGATAAATAATTAAGACTATTTACAGTTGTCACGAGTTTATTTGATGCTTGAACATAGTTACAGTAATAAGTAGATGCAGTAAGAGGTTTACAATGAGAAGCGTCACTTGGCGGCTGCGAGAAAAGTGGGGAAGGGCCGGCTCCCTGGGCGGCTGCAGCATGTTGTATTGACGCCAGTTTTTCATAGTAGAGCCTAATTATATACCCAATACATCCAGGTATTTACAGGGTGCGTTCTGGTGCCGCCGGAAGTGTTGTTGATTGTGGAGGCGACAGATCTACATAAGATTTGGTTAATTTTGTAAATTAAATTTATACGTTGATTGAATTTTGAGAATATTGTGTATTATTTTATTAAACTTGAAGCAATTCGCAGTATTATATTTAATAGTATTTATTTATAAATATACGTTTTTATTACTTATTAATATTTTTAGTACGTATTCAAATAGTAATGTAATAAATTGTCTGTTGTGAATTGTTGTTGGTAAATTTCTGTTCTCTAAATGTTTCTAGTTCTTAGAAAATCAAATACATTTATGTTAGGCGGTTACCTCTCCAACACTTTGTTATATTACTTAGTATTGGAAAAAATGCAGTAATAAATGTAAGCCCTGTAGAGGTATCCTATTTTTTACAATTTATGGAAGTCTGTGATTGAAGTCAAAAATAAACTTATTTTCACTTTAGCCAACGTTGCCAACGTTTATAGATTTGATCTCTAAATATTTATTTATAGGAAAATACGTGTCGTTACAGTACCGTGAATTCTGGTCAAAACCTTTAAAAACAGAGTGTCTTGCTCTAACAAATATGTTCATAAGACTTACACTCATGCTCTTACAAATATTTTTGGTTCACTGTCTGAAAATGTTAAAATTTCCGTTCAAAAATTCACAAAATCATTTTCTTCTGACCTCTAATGTGTCACCTGTCTTGTGGGTGGCTTTAACCTTCTGACAGGTGACAGGACGGATCCCTTATGTAAGATTAACAACATTTACGTCACAATCTCTTATTATTGTTTTACAATACATAACATTTATTTATTCATTACATTTCGTTTGTATTTGTCTCTCTTTCCGTATCTACCTCGTCTGTCCCAGTGGGTCTCTACTGTATCGAGAGAGATAAATAAAATTAATATAAAATACGGATCTTTATAGCATTTTTTTGAATTCAGCTAACTCTTTTATCCAGAGCGTTCATCCTAGACATTCAGACATTGTTGAACTAATTGACATGACAATTAATTTATTGAAACTACGATTATAAAAATATTGAAATGCAATCAATTGTCAAAGTACTGTAATGCCATAATTATGTAAATTGCTTGGTGCTGTATTTTATTAATTAATTAATAAAACCAAATTAAATTAATAAATTGTACAGAAAACACCCATAAATTGAAATAACACTCTGTTTCTACTTCTATTTATTTTGTTTTTATATTTATTTATTATTTCCCCGGATAGGGAAAGTTTTTTCGATCGATAGAAATTTTCTATGTATCTTTCCAAAGATTCTTTAAAATATTATAGTACTAGGTATGATCTGAAATTGTAAGTTTACAATAAAATGTGTTTTCATTAAATAATATAAATTATTACTGTTAAAGTGAATCTACAAAAAGACAATTTTTTTGTAAGCTTATTAAACTAGTGAGAGAAAGAATGCTTATATATATATATACGCTACTTATGGTTCACAAATTGTATAACTATTTGGAAAATGAATATCGACAACAGAACATACACCGTATACATAATTAAATTTCATGATATATATATATATATATAAGTACGCGACGCCTGGCGAAATGGAAGTTTTTAAGGGCACAGTACGGGGCGTATTAGGGGTATCTTTTCAGGGTGTAACATAGGGTTATCAAGGGAGGATGTTTAGTTGTATGCGGCGAGTGATGAGGTTGGTGGGGTGAGGTTTGAGTGTAGGTGTAGTACAAAGTTGAAGTGTGAGATGTAGACGGAGTGAGGGTAATGGAAGGGGGTGCCACCCGTACAACGCCGGAAGTGTCAATTAGTTTATATTAGAGAGAATAACGACCAATAATTAGACTACCCAAGAGATGAAAAGATAGCTGGCAGTCGACCTCCACTGAGTGGTCTTCTAAGAAAAAACAGATTCTCACATCAAATACAAGATTATAATATAATATGACCAAAATAAATGTTTAGCGTGAATCAATGTCTAAAATTTACTTTATTTACAAATTTAATTTATTACGGAAAGAAAATATTTTCAATATTTGTTATAACAAAAGTGAGATTACATTTTTAAATCATTAATCTAAATAGTTTAGGTATGTAACGAACAATTTATAAAATTAGTGCTCTACAATTAAATAAGACAGTAACGTTATATTAAAAATACTAAAAGTTTTTTTGTAAATTATAAATATGTTTTGCATATTATATAAATAGTCAAAAGTATAATTTAAAATAATTTTGAGGCGTTTAATATACACCATGATTTTTAATACTTTATTTTATTTGTACTAACACAATTACATTGCATTAATATAGATTTTGAATAAATATTTCAGAACTATAGACTTTGGACCGAATAAAATAAAATAATTGATAACTCAATTTATTTCAATTTTAACCAAGATTCACTTGGATCGTTACACGAAATATACAGCTAAATAATTATTCACTAAAATATTTATTAATTAATTAAAATTTCAAAGAAAAATAGGTTCTCAGTTATATTGGCTAATCTAATATTTTAGAGTAAAATGCAATACAATTAAGATAAATTATCTCTTTGAACTGTTGGATCCATTGATTTTCAATTAATATTCCTAAATCCATCATCCATAATATAATTTCACATAATATAATGTTTAAAACAATGAAAAAACGAATCGCTTCGTGGTAATTACTAAATTGATTGTACAATATACTTACTGTTTTGATGTTAATTTTAATTGATATACAACAAATGAATTTCTCGCTTTCTCCCACACTTCATCTCCACGTCTGTGAAGCAGCGCGTCTTACGATTTGGTCCATTCCAGATGCTGGGGCAATCTCAATTGCCTTCTCCTCCCCGGTTCATTTCTTTTATTCACAGTTAAATGCTGATTCCTTTTTATTTTGCCAGGAAATTGGGAGAATATTTAATTACGCCCATTCAAGATACAGAACGGAAAACTCTTTTTTGAACGCCAGTTTAAAGTTTTATCGGCGACAATCGAAGTTTTGTAGAGCATCTTTATTTATGGGATGCAAACACAATTAAACGAAATTTACTTAAATTATTAACTGAGGGAATTCGTAATTTAGATCAATGGTTTTAAAAAATTATTCCAACCCTTTAAATATACATAAGAGATAAAACTTTTTTCTAAATTAAAATAGATTATTTTATAAAGTTGTCTATTGCATAGTATATGTATGTAATTCTAGTAAAAATAGTAAAACATTTTATTTATTATTTCTGTATTGTTAATTATAAAAATAATGTTGAATACAGAAAATATTTATTAAATATGTGTTCTCTCCTCTTAAAGAGTTATCACAGTACGTCGTAACACCATACTAGGATACAGAGTTACATTTTAGCATTTTTTAAATACATTTACACACCAATAGTCAGAAAAAAAATTCATTGATAGAAAAGTTGAACAATTTAAAAAAATGTAGAATTGAGTAAGTTATGAAAAACTTCTCAAAATATATTCCTTTATGTAAAAAATGTTAGAAGTGTAACATTATAAAAGACTCCTAGATGGCATTGGATTGTTATTTTTTAACGAACAACACTCGATTTGTGAATAATCGTCAGTTTTTGATTGAAACGCCGTGTAAGGAGATCGTCAAAAATAATATACAATATATAATAACTGATCGTGTACATTGAAGTTGAAATTGAAAAAATCGTCTTCCGTAAAGTTAGTATATTTTTAGTGTTTTACTTTTATATGAACAGAGCGATATACACGTATATATTTACAATAAGGAGTTTAAATTCCATATCATAAATAAAAAATATTAATATAAATGCACGTAATGAATTAAAGAGGTGATACCCACGGAACCACAAACTTTGGAGTGTCTTTGAGGTGAGGTGTGGTGCTGGAGACACACGTTGCGCATGCTGTGGATGGTGAGACGGACGAATGTCTCCATTCTGCAAGAGCTATACATCAAGGACAGACTCTCAACCGTTTGTTTAAGACGAATTCTACAATTTTTTGGGCATCCGCGAGATCACGATCCTTAGTCATGAAGGACCATAGGAGATGGTGATGACATCAATAACAAATAATTTTATCTTTTGAGTTTTAACCTCTATTTTTACACAAATATTTTATGACTATGAATCCAATTCTTACACTTTATTTTCTTTTGTTCCAGAATACGTCAGGAGAAGAACGGTGGTGCCTGGTGTCCCAAAGCGCAGATCAGCTCCGACGTGAAGGAATATCTCGAGGTTGACTTGGTAAAGAATCATCTCATCACATGGACCGAGACTCAGGGGAGGTTTGGAAATGGCCAGGGTCAGGAGTACGTAGAGCATTTCTTCGTTGAATATTGGCGAGATAATCTGGATCAGTGGACTATGTATAAGGATGCAACAGGTGATAAGGTAAGAAACCTGAATGTTAAATATATATTTATATTTTTTGTAATGGCTCGTTTTAATTATATATTACTGTCAAACAAGAATGTCCCAAAATCTCATATCGGATCAACATCTTTGAATCTCTTGGATAAGAATATTAAAGATCCGTCTACTGTAATTAGCTTTAAAACAAAATTTAAAACATGGATCACTGCCGAAACCTTTTCTCTGAAATGTATCTTGTATTTCTCATATTATACTCTTTATGTGAAATAAATGTGCTTTGATATTCTCATTAATAATGCCCAGACATAGTCATCCTGAGTAGGCTTTACATATTAAATATGTAAATATATTAAAAGAAAAATGATAGAAATTCTTTCTGATTTTTCTATATATTCACAGTTTATATAGATATTGAAGTTTATTTTATTTATTAGTTATTATTGATTCAAGATAATACTTTACCTTACTACTACTGTTATTCGCGCAATCTTATAAATTAAGTTACATAATTATATAGTATGAATATTAATTATTTCATAAATATAATATAATAATGTTATTCCACCATGTATGATAATTATATTAATATGTGATTTAATGATTTCTTTTATATTTTTATACATACGCCAAACACTATTTTGAAACTCGAGGATGTATAATTTATTATATTACTTATATTTCAGTTGTATTATTATAATGTAAGCTTAACATTTAGTGACAATTTTTTTTTACAACAGACCTTGAATGGAAACACCAATACGTATTTGGTGGCTCGTCAACAGCTCCATCTACCCTTCGTGGCTTCAAAGATACGTTTCATCCCCTTTTCACATCATCCGAGAACAGTCTGTATGAGGGTCGAAGTCTACGGCTGCCTTTGGGAGCGTTAGTATCAAAAAATGAACAAAAAAATACTTTGCCCAATTAGATCTGATAATTGTTCATTGGTATCCATATCCGATTGGATATGGATACCAATACTGATTTATAAACCAAAATTTAATTTCATAAAAAACAAATATTTTAATCGATTGTCAATTAAATAATTGCTAATTAAAATTTTGGTGTGTACAGAACAATTAATATTACTGACATATTTCATATTCTGACTGAACTTCTTAATTGATTTTATAATTATCTATCTTTATTTTAGATATATAATGCGAAGAATATCTTGTTCATAATTTACTCTGCTATTTGTGTCCATTTTATCATTTTCGCAAAAATATTTGATACTAGCAATAAAAACATTTAATTGCATCATACATGGCATTTTATCTCAAATTGAATTTATTTATTTATTAAACCAAACTTGACTCATTCACATGAATGCAATTGTCTGCTCTGTTGTTAATCAAACGTAATAAAAATAATACTTGTTATGAGATAATGTCCAACACGTTTAGCGTTGTTTCATTACTTTTATTATGGCGATTTATATTTTGTCATGCAAATGTAACAAATTGCGTTACAAATGAATCAATTTTAAAATGTTTTGTGCGATTGCTTTTTTGGTGCGTCATGTATTTCGTTAAAATCCATAACACGTGACTTTCGTGCGAGGTGCGATCTACCCTGCTGCGCCGTAGGCCAGGCAACCCTTAATTTAAGACCCTTGCCGGCGATCGACGGCACTAACGAATGCCTTCCACAGAGAGCGTCGTGAGGTACTCGGGTCAGGCTGGAGCACGGTACGGCGACGCGGATTTGTCCGACGTCAGCTATGACGGCGTCGTGGCGAACGGGATGATGACGGGAGGGCTGGGGCAGCTCGTAGACAGACTCTACGGACTGGACGAATTCGACAGCCGCTCTCACAGAGGACCGACCGGTAAGTTTTTGCGTAGAATTTGGGCTCGCATGGCGCTTCGTAGATTTTTTGTTTTAGTATAAACTCTTACAAGTATATGTTATGTTTATTTTACCATGTTAGTTCAGTGATTCAGTTCGAAATCTTTTAAATATGCAGGATTTATCTAGACCTTTTACGTAAAGGGCATCCAACTTAGTCAAACGATAGCTTTCTATCTTTTACGAATAAAATATAAAAATGGGTGTATTTTACAAAATTCTAGATCCTGCATATTGAAAGATCACTTTATTTTGAGATACTGACTTATAAAAAACCCGCATCTATATTTTCCATAAATACCAAAATAATTCATATGGTGGATACTTTATATGGCAGCTGAATATTTAATAATTTATATAACAATAACTGGAATTTTAAAAATAAATCAAAATCATTCAGATGAGCCTGTCTCCATTAGCGCAGACTTTGTTCTTGTTAAGAAGATAGTGAACATCTATCTCCTTGTGACGGTACGTCTTAAATAAATAAAACCTATTAATAACTATTATAACATTTCCACGAAATGACTTTGGTATTTGCTGGAAAGTTAATGAATCTTGTTTAAATAATTTTCCTACACTCTGTTGGAAAAATGTTGAGGACTTGAAATATGTGTATTATTATGATTGCAGGAAGTCGGTGGGTGGGCTGGTGCAATGAGACGCTCGAAGGTCCATTAGAACTCATATTTGAATTTGACAATATAAAAGAATTTATAGGGATGAACGTCCACATCAACCATATTGTTTCAAGAGGTGTCGAGGTAAATAATTTCAACGATCGTGTATTTAAAACAGGGGAATATTTCAAATGAAACAACCTGAAAAAATATATTGTTGTAATATATCCGACCGTAGAGGGTAAAATCATTAAATATTTCTTGTTTTCAGGTTTATAAAAAGCTGCACGTATATTTTTCCCTTAACGGCCAAGAGTTCCAAGACCGACCGATTATATCAAAACCTAATATATATGACGACACCGAAATGGCGAAAAACCTTTCAGTGCCGCTCATGCACAAAGTGGCGAGGTTTATAAAATTGCAGTTCCACTTCAACGCTGATTGGATAATGATGAGCGAGATTGCTTTTGACACTCGTAAGTCGGACTTCTCTGCTCCAATGATATTATTATATAATCGAGGATGAACTCAGGGGGGTGATATTAAATTTGAAAACAAATTCGGTATTACATACATTTTCAAATTATTGGAATCTATTTAAATATTTGTACATTACTGGAATAATTATATTTTATATCACCTTAATTACATAACCTTTATTCTGAACAACATTTTTTTTAAAATGAATCTTCGAACATCTTTGTTGATGTTTTAAAATTACGTAACATTTTCCTTTGAACGCCAGAAAGATATTAAGTTAATTTATTATTTATATATATAACGTCCAATCTCCCTCTAATTATATAATGATGTATTTTTTCAATGAAAACATATTTTAGTTTGAAATTACGATTTTAGTAAGTAATTTGATGATATTTAAAACTATTTTGATGAATTAATTAGAAAGATTCTATTTATCGAAAAAATATTTGATTAACCCCGCGATACGAACCCGTTACATTTACTTACCTGGGAAACAGACTACCATTACGCTACTTTATTCGCTTAAATTTACGAAATATTTGAGACTTGTATATGAAGTCTTTAATAAATGGTACATCTATAATTCAATTTCTGAAAACTCTATTTTACAAAGATTTTTGGGATAATAACTCCCAAAAAATAATATAGATAGCTTTTTAAAAATAGAGTAATAGTTATATTATTTATAAAAAGTTCTCAAATTTTGTCGTAAACCTAATTAGTTAACACAATATAAAGGTGCATTTTGCGGCAAGGAAAAGATCTGGGTTCGTATCCTGTTAGTAAACTAATATATTTTCTAACTAGTTCGTCTAATTTGTTTTAAATTGTTCATTGCTAAATGTTAGTTCGCCTAAATTGTATTTTTTTAAATACATTGAGGTTTATTTACATTCAAGATGCTGCACGGACATGACTGCGAGGTTTACGATTCGGTATATTATATTTTATGATTCCCAAACGTCCAAAAAGTTATATTTATAAATAGTTCATTTCGCAGTTCCCGTGTCTGGCAACCTGACTGACATGCTGGAGCAGTATTACGTCTCACACGAGGCTGGTCCAGGGCGCGGCACCACCGCGCTCCCTGTCCCGCCGCGTCCCGCGGAGGCGCCTCCCGCCCCCCAGCCCGGCTTCCTGTCCAGGACCTACTTGGCTCTGGCCGGAGCCGCGCTGGCCACGGGCGCGGTGCTGCTGGCCTGCGCCACCGTGATCCTCGTAAGGCGGGGTCGGAGGAAAGTGGCGCTGTTGCAAAAGCATTCGGCCCTGGCTATGCCTCCGCCGGCCACCATCGGAATGAGAGAGCTAAAAATTGGCCCGACGGTTGCACCCCCTGTGGATTCTGACTCGGACTCTGAACTGTATCACGAGCCTTATAGGCTGCTTCCAAGGAGAGAAAGAGATGGTGGAACCAGATCTGAAGGATCTCTAGACTACGGTAATTTAAAAACCTTAAATTATTAATGCCTTCCTTATTATCGTAGTTATTACACTTTTGTTCTAAATGCGCTATACCCTGATGCGCTATACTCCAGGGTTGGCAAAACCATCGCTAAATGCGAGCCGGTGCACAATAGATACACCAAGTTGTTGTATCTAGTGTACAGTAGTTTTCTTATCATGAGAGAAACCCCCTACTTGTTATTCTTAGCTCCGCAAATTATTTTTCTGCCTCGTATAAAATTGTAAGTCTGTAATTAACTTGAATTATATAATATGTAGCATCAAAAGTACAACCAATTTTAAGTGAAAAATATTTGTATTCAACTAACATTGGGGCTTAACCGTAGACAGATTTCCAAACTAAAAACTCAATTTAATAAACAGAATAGGAGATTATACTTTGAGAGGGCACAAAGCTGAATGGTAAAATCCCTAATAGAGATGATAGAATTGACCTCCCTATAAATCTATAAATTAATATTAAAATATTTATATAACTCTGGGACAATAATATGAAACGTATAATAATTATATTTTTTGCAATTTGCATAGTTTATTTCATATCATATTTTGTGGATTCAACGATAGTTATCTGCCTGATTTGTAATTCAAAACTACCCTGGTTGGTTACATTACTAGACTTTCATCTATGTTAAAATGCGTTTTTATACGATGTTACGAAACTTATTTATATGATGCAAAAATAAGTGTTAAAAGCATTATAAATGAAAATATATTATTAATATAACATACTTACTTACTTACCATCACGCCGTTTCCCCACGGGGGTAGGTAGAAAGGATAGAGCGCTACACTCTTCTGTCCTGACACACAATTTTCGCCTCATCCACATTCATACAAGCTCGCTGATTGTTGAGGATTCTAACAGAACCATCATCCATTATCTTGTTTACCTGGTCGTGCCAAGTCTTCCGCAGACGTCCTCTATTTCTGGTGCCATCAACACTTGCATCATATATCCTTTTTACCATTCGTTCCATATGACCAAACCACCTAAGTGATCCTTTCTTAATCCTACTCACTATACTAATGTTGCGTAAAAGCATAGATGCCGTAATAAATAGGATATTCGGAAGAAGGTTTGCACTCACCACAATCCAGTTCTTCTGACACCTCCAAGGTGGACTGTAGATTTATATTTATCACTTTCTTCGTTCAGGGGTCCTAGTCCTTTAGAATGCACTGTATTAGAGGCGACGTCTCAATTTAATACTATACTTCGATTCATTAATTACCGTACCGGTTCAAGGTCGCCGTTCGACTGGTGCGGCGGCGTGCCTGGTGAGGAGAGGGAGGGGAGGTGGTAGGCACAGTACATTATTTTTGTTCAAAAATAAATAAATATATGTCCCAAACAACTAACATCAGCTTTATATTCTTTCCTTATTTCTTTATTCTTTACTCTGTCATACATAGATTTTCCACATATACGCCTACGTGATCTCATTTCTACTGCATTCAGTCTACTTTCGTTCCTCTTCTGCCAGCTCCAGGCCTCACTTCCATACATCAGTATCGGTACCAAGACTCTATTGTGCACCGCTAGTCTTGCCTCGGTTGACAAATTCTCGTTAGATATAATTCCATTCAAAGCGCCGTTCACTTTATTTCCTGCAGTCACCCTCTTTTCGATATCATTCTTAGCCTTTCCGTTTCTATCAAACATACTTCCCAAATACACAAACTCATCAACTTGTTCCAAACATTAATTACCTACAAGTATTTTCTACTATACTCGACATATATTCGACCAATCACTTTCGACTTGTTAACATTCATCATGAGGTCGCTTTCCTTGCATACATCGTACATTCTTCTCACTAGACTCTGTAGTTCTTATTCATTATTCGCCATTAGTACTGCATCATCGGCGTATAATAAACAGCATACAATCAAATCGCTCGTTTTTGCTCCTACATTCATACATTCCAGCTCTTTCACACATTTATACATATACAAGTTGAACAGCCATGGATACATTGCTTGACACCCTTTGTAATGTCTACCTACTAATATACTTTGTTTGAAAAATAAATATTTAATGGATAACCGAAAAAGTAATAAATAGAAAAAATATTCATAATGTTAAATGTATTCCAAATATATATTGGGTTACAAATATAAATATAAATAAATAAATCTGAATATGATGACATTTAAGTAGAAAATATAATTCAATGTCATGGTATTTATTTATAAAATTCTCTCTACGAAAATATCGGCAGAATTCATAAGAAAAAAATATGCAAATCAACATGAGCACTAACATCATACAAGAGGAAAAAATAGACAGAGACTCAGTCAGGAAGAAAGCTAAATCTCAGAAATCGATAATGTACAGTGCGATGAAATTTTTTAATGAAATACCAAAAAACATAAGAAAGGAGGATAAATTACATAGATTCAAAATTAAACTAAGCAATTATGTGAAAGATAAGTTGTAGTAAAAAATAACAATTTTGATCTTGTTTATATTAGACCATATATAAAAATACTTATGTATGCACTATATTAAGAACAAATAAATAAATAAATGGGGTGTGATAATTGAAGAATAAGACTTAAAAATATATTATATAATTATATTTCTTTAACACATTATGATATTTCATTAGTAACTTTTTCAAGAGGCGCAGTAGAGAAATGAGATTAGAGATCAGCCTTGTCAAAATAAAATACCTGGAAATGAGCAGAAGATAGACGCCATCACCATTATCGCCATTCATCTTAAGAGACCAAGCTTTTGAAATATTTGCAAACAAATATGACAAGAAATTATGATATCCAACATGAAATAAATAATAAGATAAAATCAGGAAACGCTTACTTTGCTTTACGGAAATTGCTGTCAAGGTTGTTGTAACAAAATTTAAAGATTAAACAGTATGCGACACTGATATAACCAATTGCTCAGTATAAATGCGAAGCATGGCATCTGACTTTAGCGCAAAATAGCAAGTTGCAGATCTTTGAAAATAATGTCTCGCTTTACGGCACAATACGTAATAAGAACATGGAACTTCAAGAACTTGGTATACAGCCCCAGATATATTAAGGAAGGTTAAGAGAAGCAAGCTGCAGTGGATGGACAGTAGCGAGACTAAATACGTCGGAAGACCGAGACACAAACCAGCAGGTATCGTCAAGACAGACCTGCATGAAGTGAACGTGCGGATTAGATTTGACCACAATGGCAATATCAAGGAATGGGTGGCGGTCTGTAACGACTGCGGTCATGGACTTTTGAGTCCCGTGAAGCTGAAGGAAAAGCAGAATTGTACATAAATAAGAGTACTTTGAGTGAATTTTCAAATTGTACTCTATATTATTTCACATTTTAAATTTAAATATAAAAATAAACAGAAATTAATCGGTCATAAATAAAAATACTGGTTGTGGATCATGCTAATTTATCTCGACAAATTTCCCAAATAGCAGTATATGAGGTAAATTAAATAAATATCAGATATATATAAAATATGGGGGGTAATTACAGGGCTTACGACCTATCTTCGGCTGGCTTAAGTGATCACTTTATATATAAATATATATATATTCACCAAAACTCACCTCTCAATCTCCATATTTATCAAATTTTTGAAAATATCTGTATATGTTATTATTATCAAATTTGATCGATAGATGGCGATGTTGTAATATTACACGAAGCAAGTCCATGTAATAACATATATAGATATGGAGATTGAAAAGGTGGTTTGTGTGTTCTTTAACGTATTCAAATATTGCTAGGATATGAGGTAGTTCAATTAATTTGGCCGCGCTAATCATGAACATCGGTGGCAGTGGACAGGAAATTTGAAGATGCATCCAACTTGCGAGAAGACTACGAGAATATAAAAAGCCAGTGACATAAAGCAAGGATCTAAAATGATGCTGGTTCACACTGATTTTTCCAATCTTCATGATTGTATGCAGCGGAGACTTGGGTAAAATGATATAATAGATATCTTCAGTATGTATTGCTGGAGAAGAATGTTACACATCCCATGGATAGCATGAATGCCTCAACCTGCAACTAGTCCAACTACAGCAAGTCTTATTTACAAAAATGAATAAATATTCTTAATATTTTTAAGATTTTCAAAATCAACTTTGTGGTTAAAATCCATTTTTTAGATTGTTAACTTTGTTTTATTAACCTCTTAATGAATTAATACTTCTACCGGTTTCAAAAAATATAATTTTCTCCTTCAGGATGTCATCAACAAATCAAAAACATGTAATATTGTTTCATTAACAGAATTTTTTTTTTTAAACTTGATACAAAACTATTAAAATAATTTTTAGTAAAAAATTTAAGAAATAAACTTGTGATTAAATTTAGATGGTTTTTTTATTATATTCTGGTTAGTTTTCCATGCTTTATTTATTTCTAATGATTTTAAGACTAATATTGTTTATATATAAAATAGATAATCCCAAATTTTTATCAAAAGTATCATTTTCTGATAAATGATTGGAAAATTCTGAAAAACCATTATTATTCAAACATCTCAAATGCTCCTTTACTCTTATGTGAAACGGGTCGAAATTTTAGTTTCTGACATCCTGAAATTGATATTTTTCGAAACCGGTAGATGTATTTAATTTATTAAGTGGTTAATAAAACAAAGTTAACAATCTAAAAATACATTCTTCCAATTCTTCATATTCTGTCCTACTTAATATGCTACCCAGGATCGGGACTTGTGGAAAATTGAATCTCGTATGATTGAGGTCACTTATGACATGAAGAAGGAAAGAAGAAGAAGAAACGAGGGATTGTGTGAATGTATATTGGTTACATAATAATATAACAGAAACAAAATACGTTAATGTTTAAAATATAATAATTGTATGAAATTTCTTAATATATTATGTAGAAATCATAACTTCACAAAAATGAACACTGCAATAATTGACTTTACACGATGACAAAATGAACAGTTTGCTTTCAGCTGAACTACAGAGTTTTTCATTTAGATTACGAAAGCTAGAGAATCAGAATGACATAATACTCGACAAAACCATTTTGTAAATTTGAAAATAATACTGATTAGGCGTACTAGAAATGACAATCCCCGCATGTGAAATTTGAATATAATAATTTGATTGTTCAAATATATCACGGTTGTTGACAACATCTTTACACCACTGTTGATAACATCTTTACAAACTATCTCAGTTGTTGACAACATCTTTACAAACTATCTCACTAGTCAATTTATTAAACAAAATCTTACTTATAGTTAGAATAAGATTCATTAATCAACCCAGCCTTGCTCTGTTCACATAATACATAGAACGAAACAACAGTATATACCTAATCTTTTCTTAAAACTGCCCCGGGTTGCGCCATAATGCAAGCTGACTCGCACCCCATTGACAGTAAATAAAAGGTTTATTAAATTGGGAAATGAGCTTTCAAGAAGCGGGAAAATGGGAATAAAAAAATTTTTGGTTGCTTCTGTGTTCAAATTACTTTCATCTCCATAGTTGGAAGTTGAGAAATCTTAAGAACGCCGGCTAACGGTGGAAAATTGGATATTTGTGCACTCGTTTGTGTGTAAAATATTATGTGTTGAAAAGCCATTAAAAATGTTTCGTTTCAGACTCGAGAAATCTGTATACCTTCAAAGAATGAAATTTTCGAGAAAACATAAATATATTTGTACACTAATGTATTTTTTGTTTAATCACACTTTGATATTTATTTAAAACTATTAAATTAATAATTATGAAGTAATTTTGCATTAAACTATATTCTTTATTCAGATTATTAATTTTGTATTACTTAGACAATTTTTAAAGTAAGAATTATTCAGAACGTAAGTAGGTGCTTTGGTCTAGAACGATGTCAGGAACTTGTCATAACTTCTATCAATTTTGAGCTTTTCAGTGCGTCTGACGTAATTTCTAAGCAGTATTTTATAAACGATTTCTATCATCAATCCCGCCGATTGCGAAGTACGATCCGTGATTCGTTTCTTAAACTCGTAACGAGACAGAGTTACATAAGTTTCAGGAGAAACTTCTGGATCATCATACACACACCTCAGACCTGGCACCATCGGACTTTAATCCTTTTCCGAACTATATAAATTTTTGGGCGGCTAACGCAAGCAGTCGGCAGACTTCTCCAACGAGGGTATTGTCAATCTCGTCCTGATCTGTACGGGAATTCGCTTAATAATAATGAGTACTACAAAATGATTCTTACTTTAAAAATGGTCCTAAAAAACTTTTTTATGTTGCGATCTATGGGTATGATTTCTTAATATATAATCCGTCAAGTTAATATTATAATTATTATTATTTGTGTAGTATATAAAATGAATGGCTAGAATACTACATATAAAAATACAATATTGCTTTTTCTACACCTCCAATACATTAAATTATTGTTTGTTTTAGTTTAATCACATCACATATTCTGTGGTCGATTACAATTTTTCTGCGTTCCACAATGTATTAAGCATATATAATATAACGTGTTTATGATGTAAAAGACCTGCAAATTCAAAATTATTGTTATAATTATTAATTGAATTAATTAATTAAATATAAAAATAATTACAAAATTAGTTTGATTTAACAAAAAAATGTTGCTGTTTGTGAGGGTTTCAATGTGTGCTCGTGTATAAGTTTTTTTTCCACACATATATCTCCAACTAGTCTTTTACTTCTCTGTCTTCTTACAGTGGCTTCAAATACAATACAGCTATTATCAATGCTTTCTTTGTAGGATTCTCGAACCTCAATGGATTCCAAGATGCTATAAAGTACTCTTCGCCTTCATTCTGTAACTTACCCCCTCCACCCCCGCCAGTGAGCCGCCTGCCACCCTACGAGACCTGCACCCCTAAAGAGAACTTCTACGCCGCAACTGATATCATTCAGGTGAGTAACCACTTTATTGAAAAATAAATACAATATCATCAGTACAACATTAACGCTCCGCACATTCCGTAATCTTAATTTAAAACAAAAAATCGAATGAGTTCATTAAGTATTTTCATGGTTATGTGTAAACATCTCGCATGTATTTCACTGGGAAGAAAGGGAGGATTTAATTTTGATTACATTTATTTTTAATATTTTTAAATGTTTACAAATAAGTTCTTTACCTAATCTTACTTCTTTTCAAACGGGTGAGTATGAATTTCTAAAAAGTATTATAACATCGAATAAAATATGTAGTCGCCATGATAACGAGTATGACCTACCTATTTATTTGGTTATTTTTAAGTCACACATTTTTATAAAAATACTCTAACAATTGTTTTAGAAAAGGCGGGAGCTTATATATTTACACATCAATAATAATTTAACAATAATATAACGCCAACACTAACACGGCGCAGCCCTGATGATAGACCTTGTAATACGATTCGAAACGTCAGCCAGAGTGGTTGTATGAACACGGCAGAATATCCCCGAAAACTCCTCTACACAGAAGTGATAATAATAGTTTGAGAACATTTTTATTCGTTTATTATCCCTTCAGAGAATGACGTTGTTATTTGTTGGTTAACCATTCGTCTTCTACAGTTATTAACCCTATAAATCTAAATACTAATATTGCACACAATTGATTATACCCCTCCCAACGCTTCGTGCTGTCGTTCCACATTAGTGTTCGACTGCAGTCTGTGAATACTTGCTATTGCAATATGAAAGATAATTATTTCATTGCTTTGCATATTCAAAAATTGTATTTTTATTAAAGGATTATATTCGGTTCTGTCAAAGAATACGCAAAATACTGCTATAATCTTAATAACTGTTTCTTCAATTGATTTAAATTTTCATCATTCGGATATGCATATGTCAAAATTAATTTATTTCTGTTTACTTTGAATTTACGTTTATATACTTAAAATTGAATACACCAGCATTAGGTCTTACGATAAAATATATAAATAAAAATAAAGTTTTTACTGAACTTAACTGAATTTTGAGATTATTTACATGTTTAAATATATAAATATAAAACATGTTTAAATATATCGTCAATTTTCTCAAAATTTTCTGTTTATTTTATAATTATGTCACTATTCTATAATATTTTGTAGTTTAATAATTTGAATATATTCAAATAATCATTTAATAAGAATAACAGATGTTGAAAAGTATACTTTGGAATTAAAAACTCAATTTGGTAACATACGCTGTTTGTTTGTAAAAATGTATTTAACATTATAAAATATAATAAATAAAAATATATACTTTTTTGTTATATTTTTTTACAATAATAAGTCTTATTTCAGACATTTTTTGTTTTTAAATCGAATTCTTTAACCAATTATATTGTATATCATTAAATAAAATATATTCCTAATGGATTATATTAATTTGTATCGCATTTTGTTTTTATCAAACAAGTTAATTTAATATTTTAATATCCTAATATACTGAAGGCAGTATAAATATATATATGTAATAATATAGAATCTTTTTATGCCTAATTATTTGGTAGGAATAAACTAAATAACTAGGAAGTGACTAAATAATGTGTGTTATCTTTATTTTCCGCAGACTGAGAGACTGGAGCAACATTTGACACCTGGAAAGTTTACCACCATGAAACTACCACCCAGCAGACCACCCTCCGGCAGTGAAGTAGTGCAGGAAATTCCACGACGATGTCTCCGTATAATTGAGAGACTTGGCGAGGGTTCATATGGACCGGTATGAATACTTATATAAAGACATATATACACCATTCTGTCATTTACCTTATTTATAAAATAAAAATTGTTTAAATGACTTCGGGTACATTGCTTATTTTGTTAATGTTTCAGATACATCTTTGCGAATCTGAAGGTATTGACTTCAGTGATGGGTGTTCAACTTTTCACAAGAAACAATTCGTTCTTGTGAAGTCGTTGTGGCGTGGAAGCACTGACGCCGTGCGGTAAGTTAATATTTAAAATTACTTTTATTCTTTTACCTCTGACTTGAGTTGATCACACGACATAATTAAGTGATATCATGAAAAAAAGTCATATTTAGTGATTTTATAATTTATAAAATAGTTTATTCTAAATGTTGCTAACTCTATCCGAAATATGCGAAAAAATTTGATTATTTTCATTGCATCTACTTTTTATCAATAAAGACCTTGTAGAACTATAATATGTCTTGTGTCTTTAAAGGTTATCTGATACCATCATCGTGGGATTCTATATTTACTTGTATATTCATAGTATGTGCTAGGTATAAAAGCATATTATTTTTATTTCGGTATCAGAAACTGTATTGTTTTATGATTTTTTTTTTTAAATAATATTTCGTTTAATTAATTGATGTGAGAACTGTAACTTTGTACATGTATGTGTGTGAGTGTGTGTCAGAAGAGTGAGTAGATGAGTGGTGGGGAACAAGGATTATAAGAGGCCGTCTCTGGGGGAACAGGTTTTTTCCATCGCCACTTTTCCATAATTACTAGTCTATCTCTGAATTGTATAATTATAAATAACTATAAATACTTATTTTAATAAACGTGTAATTGTTACCTGGACACGAAGTTATTATTACATGGAACTGAATCCATGTAACTCGATAGTAAAGAGAGGATAAAACACCGAGGAAATCTGGTGGTACTACGAAATAGTTATGTCTCCCATCCTTCCACAATCTTATATATATATGTATATCACTTTTATTAACACAAAAATTAATTGAAGGCCGCTTTAACATCCGTTACATTATTACGATTATATGAAGGCTGAAAACCATATTTAAAAAAATCTAATAAGTGTTAGGCCCTTAAATAAATCGGTCTAAAAATCAAATTTGTCGTTGATAGTGCTAACATTATAGGTGCGTCACCCACCGTCATAAACTTATCCAATAGCAGGATACGAGATTCAAAAGGTGCAAGAGGTCATTTATTTGGACGAACACTGACGACAGTACGCAGGAAATTCGACGACGCATCCAACTAGTTAAAGTTGCTATCAACTAACTAACGAGATTATGGAAAGACAGACATCAAACAAGCAACCAACAAGATGTCGGTTCACGCTTTTGTCTTTTCAATCTTAATGTACGCATCATATTAGTTAGTCCGAAATAGAGATAAGCGTAAGTAAAATACATAACTTCTAAATATACTGCAGAAGAAGATTATCCCGAGGAGAGAACGATGCACGAATGACTTAATTTTGCTATAAATCTAGTAGACAAAAGATTCTTATAATTGTTCAACTACATTATATCACTATGACAGACTTGTAAGGTAAATAATCCTGGGCACAACTTTTAACACGAAAAAAACTCGGAAGAGTGCCACAGCGATGGATGAATGTGTTTCATCGGACGACCCAGGACCGAGACTTGAGTAGGTGAATCCGTGTCTGATCTGATTGTGACCACAATTTATCAATGTAAAATAAAGGACAAGGTCAAGAGAATATGATGGGTGCTTAATTATACCCCAATCGAACTAATCTATTCCTGTAATCTTTTATATTACCGAGAAGTATAATTCCAAACCAGCAAGATAAATAGGAATAAAGTGAACATCAAACTGATAGATCAAATAATATAATTTTTCTCGTGATTTACGGTGTCAAATTATTGGTGATTTGTTCAACTAGTTTTATTTTTCATATTGCATATTTCATATCAATATAATTTAATAAAAAATATATATATATGTAATTCTTTAAATGTCTTTTAAAATACAGTAAGGCCCCGCTTAACTCTGTTTCAGTATTACGCGATAAAATTGGGATTCCCCGAAATTGCGCACAATTTCGTTGCTTTGACACTCGCGTGTCTCGCGGTGCATTTCAATACGAACGCTCGTTTGCTGCGTCATAGTTAATTTATTATCGGTCATTAACGTTATTGTGTACCTATACAGATATAACCATAACATGTATATTATTTTATTGTGATAAATATGTCAATTTATAGTTCCTGAAATGGGTGATTGCAAAAAAATAAAGTAAATCGACAATAAAAAGCATTTCGCTGAAAACTAAAATGCGAGTGCTCAGACGATTAGATGCAGATGAACGGCAATCTGATATAAGTGCTGCATTAAATTTGTCTACTTCAACTATACGAACAATTATTTTATTATTATTATTATTTATTTTTTTTACTTATTTTCTATTCTTTTTCACTTATCCCCATTATTTACTTGTTAAGACTGCCTCATTTAACGCTGTTTCGTTTAGCTTTGGAACTTATTGGAACGTATCCTCACTGTACTAATATTAAAAAATTCCATCGAGACTGATATCTCACCTCCTCATTTAATTTAAATGATAACTGAATCTGAATTTCGGATAACACCAGACATGAAACGCTAAATAAATTAAATTAAAAAAATTTACATCATTTTCATAAATAAAAATTCTGTATTCAGGCGGGAATTCATGAGAGAGACAACTTGGTCGAGTGCATTGCGCGATCCTAACGTTGCCCGTGCCATAGGGGCGTGCTCTGAAGAACCTCCGTGCTCAATCATCCCTTACTCTGAGCTCGGCGACCTACCGGCATTTCTGCGCCGACAAACTGACAACAAACAGGCTTCAACTCTAAGGTAAACCTTTAATTTCCTAATTTATCCATCCATAAGAATAATATTTTTTATGCTTTAATATAATTTTTTTATCTACGTTAAAATAAACGTGAATGAATTACATTTCTAAGTTAAATAATGAGGGTACTCAACTTGCCTGGAAAAAACAATGAACCAAATCGGATCCATTGGAGATATTGTAAATATAATATATATATAATATATAAAATAGCCGCAATGAAATCTGATATCATTAAAATTAAATTAATTTTTTGCAATAACATATCACAATCAATTTTAAATCACGACTACACTCATAAACATTTTGTTAGTATGTATCTCTATTTTTGATTATTACTATTATTGATTTTTAAAATATGATAATTATTTGAGTGTTCTTATATTTAAATTTATTAATTCTGTGCATGGTGGTTGAAATATTTATGTGTAAATTCATGGAAAATAAAAAAGATCGCGATTATTAAAATAATGACTCGTTATCCCCGCGTTACCGATTACTTATCTAGACCATGATATTAAATATAATCATTAAAATATTTATTAAATATATGTTACATATATACTAAACCAGTTTTTTTGCATTCCAATAATTAAACACATTGGCCACCTGGTTTTTCTACCACAGCCTTCAATTTAATTAAGTGGTCGTACCAAATAAAATTCTATTTATTACCGCTACGTACTTAAAATAAATTCTTTTTTATTCCACAAAATTATCCTTTGATGTGTATTTGTGTGGAAAGAGTACACTCGAGGACATTTAAATAACAGGACTGATTTTCTCCACAGCTATGGATGTCTCATCTATCTTGCCACTCAGATAGCTTCAGGAATGAAGTATTTGGAATCGATGAATATCGTTCATCGGGACTTGGCTGCCAGGTTTGTGAATATTTACATTTTTTGTCTTCAATTTTGCATCTCTGATTTTATTTTCCAATGATTTGTATATATTCAAGTATGTATTCACCAAAATTGGCAAAAATTAAAATGTATGTACAAGTACTGTAGAAATCGGTTAACGTGAAATATTTTTCATGTAAAAAAAATCAAATAAACTTATCGATATTTAATAATTAAAATTGTTATGATACAAAGTTTTTGTCAATCTTACATAGTAAAAATAATGATGAAAGAGTAAATTTTTGTTTATTATTATCTTATTGTTTATTGATAGATGCAAGTCTAGTTAATAAAAAGTTCAGTTACAAGCAGTAAACAATAACAATACTAATTCAATTCATTTTAAATTTAGTGCATCTTTGTATCTTATTTATTATTAGAAATCGGCATGGTCAATATAAAATTATGTTAAAAACAATTTGGTGGCCGATATACGTTTTTTGTTCTTCTGTGATGTGAAATATTTTCATGTTAGCATTTACAATTTCATGTTAAAAGATATAAATGTACCAGCATATTTTTGTATCTTATCCGATTTTTACGTTAACCGTTTTCCACTGTATTTAAATTATATTAAGACATACTTACAAACATGCAAAACATAAGTTGGGCGTGAATTCCGTGCATCAAAATATACTGTGCGTGACTATTACTTCGGGAAAATAAATCATATATAATTTTTATGGGACATCGCGTTGCCACCAAACATGCAATTTTAGAAAAGTATAATATAAGCAGTCCCCTATAGACGGAATGATAATCTGTCCATGACCATGACCATTGTGTCGAATGTGAATAGATCAATAACATTGATCAGATTATATTCAGAATGCAATTTGTACTCATAAATAAATAAATAAAAAATAAAAGTCTATTATTGTATTATATTTGTATCAGAAAAATATATTATTTGTATACATTTCTGAGAAATTGTACATTTTAACAGTTGACAAGTATTTGATTGGATTGACTTCGTACCTCTGAAAATATGTTTATAAATATGTATGTAAATTCACAAACTTTAAAACTCCACTAAAAATAAATCAAATCAATATAATAAAACGTCTTAACTATACTGTACATATTTTTAAAGTTAAATTAAATGGTACGACTTACTACTTTGTATGGATTTTAAGTAGTTAGTAAAGTAGTAAATACTATAGTTACCTACTACTACTTATACACTTGTTAGAAAGGAATTAAGAAAGTATTATAGTTCTTTTTACCTTGTTTTATTTGTGTTTAATAGAATCACGTGGTCACTTTATATATTATAGTATCTTTTTTAATATTTTCGTAATCAGTTGGTACAGTCATATTACATTCAGATGAATCCGTTATCCCATTTCCGTTTTCAAGTTGAATTGAATAATACAGATGTATACTACTTATTAGGAGAACACATTCTTATTGTGAAGTTGTAATTATTCAAAACATAGGTCTGTGATTTTTTAAATACTAATTAAATGTATTAATTAGAAAGATATACATACAAAATCTATTTTATCGAAAAAAAATTGTTGTTGCTACCATGATTCAAACCTGGATCTCTTCCTATCCAGGGAAATGGTATTGACTGATTATGCTACGGCAACACAATCCATTGATGACTAATATTCGAACTTATATTTTACACTTTTAAAATTGATACATCTATCGTTCCATTATTTGAAAGCCATCTTCTTTATTTTTACCTATGTTCTGAATAATTACGATCGCAGTTCTCCTTAATAATATATAAGTTGTATCAATGTGCTAATATAATAAATATGAATTAATAATTCATATTTATTATATTTTTACACTACATGAATATTGTAAACACTAGACCACAAGCACGTCGAATTAAAACTGTATTAAAACTCATTAAAAATCTGACTAAAAATATAGTGTTATCTATCTATCTAACTCACCCTTGTGACATTTCTCCGCGGAGGTAAGCAGAATAAAATATCGTACTCTTTTGTCCTGACATAAAATTTCGACATTCTCTTCTAGTTCTCACCCTCATACACGCGCGTTGAATGTTGATATTTGTAACAAGACCATATTCAAGAATCATTCATTATTATCAACTGTTTTCTATCCACTGCTAATTGAAAGTCTCCCCAAGTATCTTAAAGTATATCAAGTCTACTTAGCCGACACATCATTATTTACTTTACATTCGCTACCAATTTGTTAAATCTTAACATTATCATATGTTTTTATTTATTTTCTTTGTTTTATTAACCACTAAAATGAGTTTAAATACATCTACCGGTTTCGAAAAATACCATTTTCTTCTTCAGGATGTCATAACTAACTAAAACATATATTGTTTCTTTGACAGAATCTATTTTTAAAAATTTTTTTTTTTTATAGTACCTAACTCAAATCATTACTTAATACAAATTTACTCGAATAATTTATAGGAAAAAATTTTAGAATGGGACTCGTAGTTAAATTTAGTTGGTTGTTTATAATTTTTTGATTAGTTTTACACGCTTTATTTATCTCCAACGATTCCAAATTATTTAATTTGTGACAAACACCGTTTATATGCAAAATTGTCAATCCCAATTTTTTATCAAAATCATGACCGTTTTCTATCAAATGATTAGAAAATTCTGAAAACCCACTATTGTTCAAACATCTCAAATGCTTCTTTACTCTTATATTAAAATTTCTACCCGTTTTACCAATATAAAATGCAGCACAATCCTTGCAACTAAGTTTATAGACACCAGAATTGTTAAATTTATCATCTTTGTCTTTAGAATTTATGAGTAAATTTCCTATACTATTATTTGTATAAAATGCCGGTCTAATGTTTCGTGGTAGATGTATTTAAACTCATTTTAGTGGTTAATAAAACAAAGAAAATAAATAAAAATATGAATCTTAACCACAAAGATAACATTGCTGATTTTAAAAGTATTATCATATGTAGATTTTCCACACGTACATGTGAATATTATGATCCAGGATGATTTTATTTGGCTGCCATGTTGGTTTGGCAAACATTTGTCAGTTCGCATTTCGTAATCGTAAAGAATAGTTGATTACAATTTATTTAAGTACATCTAACGCTTCAATAACGTATTGTAGTCATTAAAACATTTTTTTCTAAATAATAATGCCAATGGTGTTACCATTAATGGTGATCGCTGTCGTCACATATTGAAAAGCCTTTTGGTGTCTGAATTAGGCAATTGGACCTGCAATACATGTGATTTCAACAGGATAGTGCCACTGTACAATGACCAAGCCGGCTTGAAATTTTGCGAGAAATTTTTCCCGGCCACGTAATGTTAAGAAGTGGTGATATCGTCTGGCCTCCTCGATCATCTGATTTAACGGCTCCCAATTGTTTTATGTGAGAGTACTTAAAAACAAAGATCTCGGCCAATAAGCCAACCATAATTCTAATGCTACAGAATAATATTCGAAACGAAATTGCTGAAATTAAACTCCAAGTGTGCGAGAATTTTATGAAAAATATGATTAAAATAGCACGCATTTGTATCGCTGCTATATGCGGCTACTTGGCCAATGTCATATTTTATACATAATTGTAATAAATCACATAATTGATAAATAAAACTAAATTGTATTTAATTTCTTAGTTATTCAAAAATAACATCGGCCTGAAAAGTCATATCACCCTGTATGTCTGATTAGCGCGATTAATGTACTTTCTTGAAACCTAACCTTACTTAACCTAAAAATTTAACGTGCTTATGATCGGTTATGATACTCGCGTAGTGATCTAATGGTCGGGTGTTCGAGCCTCGTTCCAGGAGACCGTCAAGTTAGTCCCATTTTCATAGCGCAAGCGTTTATCTTAGTTTGAAAATTGTATGAATATTGATGTGATACGTGCACGCATCAGTATTCAAAAAAAAAGTGTAACATTTCTGATATAAACCATTTTCCTACAAATAATGCAATTTCTTAACTTAATCTAACCTAAAACTTTAAAAACTGAGAGATTAAACGGATGCAAAATGGAGATTAAGAATGCGATACAGGATGTCCCATGAACTGACCAGAATATAAAAATCGTTAGTTTTCGAGATATTGGCACTTTTATGAATTTCGTGAAAATCGACACCATAGATTAGTTTTTTGAGTGCAACAGTTACAAAATTCCATATTCTAAGATTCAAATTATTGTTACGCAACCCTGAATAGTACTGCTGTGGATCACAAAATAAAACTGACAGAGCTATTAGTTTTATTTTGTATTAGCTAACTGCTACTCTTCACAATGTACTACGCTAACCTGGCAAGTCATTTTAATTTTTTTCTCATTTAGTGTACTTTTTAGAGTAACATTTGCCATGTTTTACTTTTAAATAAAAGATACTGCTATTTTACTGCAAAAGGAGCTTAGTATGAAATTATTTATTGTGAGGTTATATAACCTAACCTAACCAAACATTAACGTAATTAATGAACTTTTATTCTACTTATTCTGCTTATTCCGCGCAGTAACTTATTAGAATTACGTACCTTAAATTAGATTCAGATTACCATTACCAATCTTTTACTCCATAAATAAAAATATATAATTTATTGAAATAAAAATGTTTGCTGATAATTTTCTTCCGATCATCTTTTCCATTAATCTTACAGTTAATAAATCAGGTATACCTTCAGCGTAATGAAACTGCGGTGGTCGACTCCTTTGTGCGCATAAACGCGCTTGCACTTACTCAGCCATCAAACCATTATTCGCTTCGTTCGTATAAAAGTCGTTCTCCGGGAACCAGAGCACTAGTTCAACGGGAGTACAAATGACTAATATTAAATTCTAGATTTTTAATTCTTTCAAAACTTTTGGTTGATTTCAATTATTATGCAAATTTTAATCTTCTGTTAAATTTAATTTCTGACATAATGAAGATTCGTTTTTCAATTCAATTAGCGTTCCTAGCTGCCTGGAAACGGAAAGGGGTGAATTTTGGATGTGGTATTTATCACTGGCTTATTGTGTTTCGAAATTTTAAATGAATAGGGAAGCTAACTACATTTCTAAGAGTAGGAGCTTTTTCAAAAATAAAAAATAATGGGTAAAAAATACTCTTGGCCTAATTGTTATACGAGGGTTGAAAAAAATTATATTTAACTAAAAATCATAAATAAATAATATACTTAAAAAATATATTTCATAGAAAGAAAACAAAGATTGAACTGTTCATCAATGGAAGTATGTTATGTTAAGAGTGAATGTTTCAGAAGAATATGATTATATAATGATGACCGCCTCCATAATTTCAAACAACTATTTGTGTTCAGATATTTATTTATTCTACTTGGCTCGCTTACAGTGCAGAAGAAAAGGATTAAAATAATGGTGTGAATTGAAGCACTTGATTTATTCAATAAAAGATTGCTATAATACACCCGACTAAATGTAAACTAATTCGAGTTTGCATACTGCAAGGGATGCGATAGCACTCTGCATGGAGCATGGTAAAGAAGTGAAGCGCCGAACAGAATACTCGATAAAACGGCCGACCAGCCCGTTCTGCTAGGCGGACGCTTTAGTGCCCCGGAACCTGGAATCCATGACAACGTGTTAGTTTGGCTATGTATTAATAGATGACACTCTGTGTCTAGCCTAGCATAATTACGTTAATTAAATTAATTAGTTAAGTGATTTTACATTTCAAATCAATATTCTGTGATCGTGTTAATTTTTGTAATTGAAAATGGTAAATTTTATATATACCTCTATATAATAAATGCATGTAAATAAAAATGTTAGGTAGATAAAATGTAACACATGATTAATAAAATTAAACTCATTCGCAGGTTTTAACGACTATCATACAAAAATATTTTTTATTTTTGATTATTCATGTATTGTATGTAAATTTACCAGTGTATGCAGTAGGCATAAACTCTTTAGCTATGCCGTTACTGATGACACTGTTACGTACAAGCATAGATGCCGGAAGGATTCGGGATACGGAAGGAATAGGCACTCACAATAATCCGGATTCTGCAAAATCTCCAAAATGTAGACTGCACTCTGTTTATTCACTATTTCGTCTTAGGTTTCGACATAGTATAAACTCGAAGTCTCAAATTAGGATAATATTGTAATCCTTTCCGAAAACGTATAACCGCACTGTCTCAAGGTCGCCGATCGACCGGTTCGGCGGCGAGGCCGAGAAGAGAAGGGAACGGAAGGAGGGAAGGAACAGTGGAACATTTTCTTTCAATAATAAATATGTATTTACACAAATAAATATATGTCCCTCATAGATACTAATTAGGTATATGCTATACAGAAACTGATGCGGTTGTCTTTTGAAACTTTCTACAAAACTATGAAGTATGATCCCATGGAGTTATTCATTTTCAATCATATTAATGTGTGTGTGAGCTTGGGTGTTTGGGGCAAAATATATTACTGTTTGCTGCCCCAGATATCTCCAAACTAAATAAAATTAATCACATCCAGCTTATAAGTGCAGGGTAACTTTGATCATTATCATGCTTACCTGTTTTCCGATTTAATCCGTGTCTGTGTTTTATAAAATTCGTCCATAACCTATTTTTTATTCGGAAAATAATTATATTTAAATTTTCTTTTGACGCAATACTGACACAATTTTTTAAATATTTTTTTTGTAATATATATATAAAATTTTAATTTATTCTTATGTCAGTAAAAAGAAAAAAATGTGAGAAAAAAAGGATTTTATTGCTTCGTATCTGATTTCGCTTAAAATATAATTTACGATTTATTTTTCGGAAAACGGGTATTTAAAATGTTTAAAAAAGACAATAGTCAAAAACTTATCTATAAATAACTAGCATTATAAATTATCATACATAAACTCATATAAACGAGAACAAATATTATTTAGGGGAATACATTCTTATTGTGAAGTTGTAATTATTCATAACATGGGTCTGTGATATTTTAAATACAAATTAAATGTATTAATTAGAAAAATATACATATAAAATCAATCCCAGTAGCAACAACAATATTTTTCAATAAAATTGATTTTATATGAATATTTTTTTAATGAATATATTTAATTTGTATTTGAGAACAAATAAATTTCAGTATTTAATATTATTGGTATTAATTGATCCAAATAATAATCTACTAACACGCTTAATAACGATCAACATCAACAACTATAGAATGTGATGCAATCGGAATTAATAACTTTAGCCGTAGGTTGCGATATGTTATGGTTATCCGAGCAATTATTTACCGAAAATTTTGTATCGCTCTTTCGTAAAATAAAGATTATTTAGATCATATATATAACATGAAAAAAAAAATATATATATATAGTTCATATTCACCAGAATCTTTAGTAATGTACAGTTATTTTTGATAATTTACATTGAATATAAAATACAAATTGTATTTATTTAATTGGATTTAAAACAGTTTGAAAAACTTTAAATAAAACTATATATGTTCTAAATATGATTAAAGGTATTTTAACAATAGAGAACTATTCTTATTTTAAAAATTGTAATACGTTAAAAATTACAATAAATGTTATTATCGCAATTTGTTATAATTAATGCAGTGGAAAAAATTAATAAAACACATTCTTAATATTTTTTAAATAATGAAATTTGTTAGAAAAAAAATTCTAATTCAATTTAATGAGAAAATACTTTCATAAAAAGGTCCCTTTTAATCAAAACTGTTCTGAATTATTTTCTTCTTGGAATATAGCCTTATTCTATGAAAAATCAATTAGTGTTTTAAATAGCAATGTTTTACATCAATCAGGATCCTTTAATTAAAAGATTCTAAGTGAACGGCAAATGTTGGAGCTGAACGATGAGCGACCTTTTTATAAATCCAATCCTGTACATTACTCTCTTCCACATTGAGCACTGTTTGTTGATTAGCAAAGGGTGCACGATGAAATAAAGAAGATTACTCTTAACTAAAGGTAATTACTTGTGAGTTAACCCTTTCACTGCTGAATGTTTTTTTACATCTTAAAACCGTTAAAAGTTTATTTAAACATTAGTTATAAAGTTGGAGTCTGGCCATTTCAAAGTAGATTTCAATAGTTCGGGAAATCCATAATCTAACTATTTTTAGCTGATTCAAATATAATAATAATAAATACAATTTTTAACTTTTCGATTACAAAGATATACAGATAAAATCAATTTATCGAAAATATATTTTTGTTGCTACTGGGATTCAAATCTGGATCTTTTCCTATCCGGGGAAACGCATTAACCGATTACATTACACTAACATAGTGAGTTGACGACAAGTTTTCAAACTTATATATTGCACCTTCAAATTGATATTAAAATTGGCTAATATGACGAATAAGGTGTTTTCTCGGATAATAGAAAGAATAGTCAGAAATACGATGAATACACTAAAAATTCTGAGATATTTTATACTAAATACATATCTGATTTTAAATTTTATACTATTTTGGTTAAATTGATTATATTAGGTAAGTTAGTATAATTTTATAATCCGATGATGCCTATATATTTTAATGATGGTGTGTATTTTTTTGAATTACATAAATTATGAAAATATTATGGTTTTTCACGAAACTCTAAGGTTAATAATTTTTTTAAAGTGTAAGGATCGTTTTGAACTAGGATACTATATTTTATTGCATTATGCAATCACACAAAGAAATCCAAGATATTATCAGTTAACCATGATAAAGTGTGCCAAATGTCAATTATGAAGTTTAGTTTTAAATTGAAGTAACTTTTTAAATACTTTGATCGGATAAAAATGAAATCAAATAAATATTGAAATCAGTGCATTTTCACATCTACAGGAAAATATATTTTTTATGAAAATCCGAGAAAGCACCATATACGCCCAAATCGTTTTCAAACATTGAACCTTAGAGTGGACATGCACTGGATGAATAAAACTTCAGATATCCGAAATTTGGTCTCCAGTTTTCCTCCTCTCTTTTGCCCAGGTGGTCAATTTCAGTGAAATCTTCTGTATTCCGGTGCCATGTAGCGTCTTCACCTTTTCGCATGTTTCTTGAAATCAACGAGTCCCTCGGCGAACCCCGCCAGGGCTCTTTCCACGGTCTTCAGGATCGATGTGTACCCATCGCCCGTCGCATCGTCCTCTGGTCGAATTCCAATTTGTAAAGCGTAAGCAGCGTGATCAGTCACCGGTAGCAGCGCAGGCTTCACCGAGAACCGAATTTTCACACCGCGATCGATCAGTGCTAAAACTATTTATGTATCAGGTCTCCGTATCACAATGGCGATTGACAGTCAGAATTGAACTCCACGCATTAGTATTCTGTCAGAAATCCAACTCTTCTTGCAAATCAATATACGCCTTCTTTATTTCCTTAGATTTCTCACATCATTTCGCCAGTTTCATCGTGGTTAAAAGTGTCCTCTTATTCAAATTTGCGTTTTGTTTAAATTCAATCCATTATATTTTTTAGGAGAACACATTCTTATTGTGAAGTTGTAATTATTCAGTCTGTGATAAATGATGGAACGATTAAATGTATTAAATTCAAAAAGGTAACATATACGGTCGAAAAATTGTCGCTAAAAATAATGCCGCTGTAGCTTAGTTGGATAGGTTAGGGAAGAGATCCAGGTTCGAATCCCAGTAGCGCAACAACAATATTTTTCGATAAAATTGATTTTATATGTATATTTTTATATTTAATCCATTATATTTTTATGTTTATCCATTGAATTTACGAGAATTGTAGATATCCATTAAACGGTCATATAACTTTTTGACTTGAATCAAAACACGCTTAATATGAAATGATTTCGCATCTCAGAAATGGATGGCTTAATAATACAAACACATATCTATAAAAAGTTTTCGAGTTAAGTATGCCGATTTGTTGAGAATAAAAGGTTCGATACAAAAAAAAATTTCCCGGAAGTGAAATAATCTAAAACATATCTTATGAGTTTGAAGTTAATAAATTAACGAAACTACGCATCACCTGACACATCATTGTGTTTAACTTTTTAGTATATTTAAAAGAAAAAATTCAATTTATATATCTAAATCAAATTTATTTATTGTAAGTGAAAATGAATTTTTAATCATGCAAAAAATCTCTCCTGAAAACTCGACAGTTAGGTTTTTGTACTATTAATACCGGCTGCCGAATCGTGTTTCTTCCCAGGATGGGATTTGACCTCCTCCACGACTGCTCTCCATAGACTTCTATCCCTACTAATTCTTCTCCAGTTCCCAGATATTCCCATCCTGCTTCAGTATTATTCCATACAGTCAGCCCACCTCTTCCTTGGTCTGCCTCTCGGTGGGTTCTACTATGATATCCACCTCGTTATGATATTTGGTGTCCATGATCTGGCATTCTTTCAACATTGCCTGCACATCACAGTATTTGGGACCTACAGAATCTTTGATTGTTTCTAACTCAATTAAGTCTTCGAGCTTGTAATTGTATTATTACAACTTTTTAGTGACTAGGCCGGCATCTGTGAATAATTTATTACATATGAAGAAACGATTTCAGATTAATTCATAAAAATAATCTACTATAAATTTACATTCCAATTTTTTTAAGAACAAAATAGTTATGTGGTATTTTTAATTCAAATTAAATTAATTAATTATAAAGATATACAGAAATAACTATTTATCCATAAATATTTAGTTTTTATCGCGTTTATTTTGTTAATATGGTAAATACATATTAAAGATTTCAAATAAATTATGTTTGTAAATTTAACTTATGACTTTTTTTTTAATTTCTTTTAACATGAAATATGTTTAACTTAAAAATATGTTTTTTAACATATCAGTTTCATGTTATCTAATTTCCATTGTTTATGTTGTTCACAATTGCACCTACCTAGCCATCAAGCCATTCAAATACTCACTTATAAAAGTCGTTCTTCAGAAACCAGAGCATTAGTTCAACGAGAGCACAAATGAAAGTAAATTCAAGTTTTTTATTCTTTCAAAAGTTTTGGTTGATTCAATTATTATGCAAATTTTTATCTTCAGTTAAATTTAATTTCTATAACAATGAAGATTCGTTTTTTAATTCAATTAGCGTTCCTACTTATCTAATAGAAATCCTACAATGAAGATTTTTACGAATTTTATCATACGCTGTAGACTATCCAAAGATCTTATTAACTACGAAGCTAGACTGACCTTTTGTAGCATTCGAATCCCTCCCAAGGAAGATAAACACTAAATATTTTTTTCATGAGATGGATGATGAGAAAATATATTTCTCAAGTTTAGACTCTGAGACAAGCATTTCCGTACCCGACCGAGCATTACAATGCTACGTCACATTCTCAATAAATAATTACAACGGCACACTCTGGGCATTGTTTGGGCAAATAAATACCAAAGTAGATAAAATAATTAAAACAGAAAGCACAATTGTTGAATCTCTCAATGCCAACGTATAAATATTTTCAATTTATTTAATATTATATTATTCAATTTATATTATAACCATAATTAAATATCTATTTCATGTAATTTATAAATGAATATTTATTAATTGTTTTCAATACAAATTAAATTAATCAATTAGAAAGATATACAGAAAGACTGTTATCGGAAAAATATTTGGTTGCTACCGGTATTCGAACCTAGACCTTTTCTTATCCGGGGAAATGCTTTAACCAATTCCACTATATCAAGCAATTACATTTTCAACCAATCTTGGAACTTATAATTTTTTATAATTTATGCATATATATTTCCATTTTTAAAAGTAATCAACATTATATTGCGATGAATCCGAAATACCTCTAAGTAGTAAACTCTGGGAGATACTAGAATTGAATCAATTCATTGTATTTAATATAGATAAACTTTGATATAACTTGTGAAGTTGCAATTTCAGAACAAAAATGTGTTTTTAATATAATTTTTTTTAGGTATATAAGTTTGTAGATACTGTATTCTCAAATAAATTATCTGAAAACTATATATAAGCGACAGTTCGAACAAAACGAAAGTTTTACGGGTACTGGGTAAAATGTGTAGTCACTTTGGTAACAGTATGACGTATATGTTCGGTCATATTTTTATTTTTCGAAATTACTCTAATTAAAACAATGTTTGGAGGGGTAGATGCGAACTAAGATACTTACTCAGCAAAAAAATGTTGACTTCGTTCCTTCGATTGGTACCCCTGGATTTCTGTTTATTACTATTAGTCACGTTATGTGTGTGAATATTACCGCCTTTTTTCGTAAATTGGAGAGCGCGGTAAATGACAAACGTTCGATTGAATTCAGTACATTGTCCGAGAAAGAGCTTTAGTACGCATTTCGGTCGGTCGGAAGTCTACCCGAAAAGAAGAATAAGAACATCAAACCAGCAACCAGCACGACGTCAGAGAATTAACGCGTTCGATCAAAAGGTTAGTGGTAGTAATCGTGCTGCATGTGTGACCAATAGGAAACCCGGAAATCATAACTCTCGAAGGCATTCACGGGAACATGCGTAATAAATAGCTTCGGACCTGAATATACCGATTGCATTATAAATCTAGGCAGGCGTCAATACCAGTTGCTACTATAATATTATTCCATACATTTGTTGAATGATGATGAAATCATCAAAAGTAGATCAGCCCAATAAAGCGAATTGAGACGAAGTTAAAGCGTCGAAAGACGGAAATGCATTATATTTTAAATAAAAATATAATTAATTGACATGGCTCTTTTTGCTGAATTTTTGTGGTGCAGCACAATTTTTTATTATTTTAAATAAACAAAACTCTCATACACACAACTGAGTTTTATATTCTCACGATTATAGTTTCGAAAGCAGTAGTCCTTCTCATCATCGGGTGTAGACGACAACTGAATATAGTCAGGTGACGATATATTCAAATATAGGGGCGGTGCGTGGAACAGAGGAGGGTAATACCACTAAACGTCTTTATTGGGAATATAAAAATAAAAGTCAGTAGTGTGTGTAGTACAAAAATAATTAAGTAGTTTAAATTAACAACAGTAAAATATTTCATTTGTACAAATATATGATTAGTCGGTTTCGCTAAAAGTCCTATTAAATACTTATTTAGTAACACTTTTAGTTTAATAGATTGTCTAACTGGACATGCCAACAATTAATAAGTACACTTATTATATTTAAATAAGTACAAATTAATATGCCTATTAGTAATATTATCAAATAATCTGAAATAAATTAAACCGTATTAATAAAAAAACAAATACATAAATACTCAATAAATAAATATTAAAAAGCTTAGTGTAACGCTGGGTATCGATGTTCGATTCCCTGCCGGGTGAAATTAAATTAATTTAATTTATTGAAATAAATTTGTGATTATAAATATATTCCATGCAGAGGTAGTACGACACACGTGTCTGAGACATGCAACGTGTTTTTTTTAACTTTGTGTTATAAACTATTTCGCTTCGATAAATACTGAGTCAATCACATTAATGTCTTCCCAAATTGATCGATAGGCGCTGAGCTGGAGATAATTTAAATAAAATTCCAGAAAAGGGAAATGAATCATCCCCTTGTGTATTAAAAATTGATCAACAGGGAATAACAAAATATTATTGTACAAATAAATTATAATAAATATTTAATATTAATATTGCTGCAGTAAACAATTTATTATTACTACGAAAATATCTAATAACACACAAGATTAAAGTCACGATCCAGCTTGAAAACGTCAAGACCCAGGTTAAACTATTCTGTGATGATTAATAACGTTACAAAGATAAAAATGTATCACCATAATTTCGCAGATCAGTAATGTCACCTCATCATCCGTAGAATTATTTTTTAATTATTTTAGATTTTCCCTACCTCTGGTTTACCGAGTCTGTTTTGTACATAGATTTCATATCAAAAATCAGAAAATGAATGTTCCCTTCAGATAAAGACTTTAAAAATGTATCATTTGTATTCATTAAATGCCCAAAACGCATTAAAACTGAGTAATAAACTCTTATTATAGCCATACAAAAGTTTAACAAATTGCTTTAATAAGCGTTACATACTCGTACAATAAAAATTTAAGAACATCCTTAAAAAACACGTTACGTATGTCAGACACATTTATCACACTCCCTGCAATATATATAACTATGCATGTACAATATGTTTTTTTCAACATGTTTCTTCCTCGTAGACTATATGAGAGCAATAAAACGTTACAAAATTTTCTAACGCGCTATTACTAATTTTTAAATTTTTAACGCAATTACTTGTAGAGTTTCCGATAAAACAAATTCTATGTTAAAATTTAAACATGTCGTTAAGCATTTTTTAAATAAAGAAGCTGCTGCAGCTAGAAGTTATTTTTTTGTGGTGCATATTTTATGGTGTCATCCAATTTTGTAAAATATAATTTATAATAAACTAATTGAGAATACTTCTTTATGTGGTAAACAATTTTTAAAACAAGAAATTTACTTTTTATTATTTTATTTAATACAATATTATTCAATTTTTAATACCTAATAATATGGATCAAGTTTCCAGGCATCGTATATTATACATACCTCTAGATCCTTACAGAGCATTATCAAAATATCGTTTATCTTCATTTGCGAGCTCCTCTGAGACTTCTCCTCCCCTCTATTACCTCCTTAAACTTTTCATCCCCTCCACGTTAGGGTAATCCATTGCAAGACGTTGCTCTCTTTTTGAAATAAGATTATAAATTAAAACAATACCGTAGTTGAGATATAGCTACCCTGCATGCTTATATTATGGAGTTAATGATATACAATGAACAATGCAGTCCATCTGGCCAAGGAAGCCAAGCACTTTGTAACGCCTGCGGTTGCGCCGTATTCGCCCCATCAAAGCTTTATAATTTCTCTATACTTTATTTTAATCCAGTCCGCCATTGTTTACAGTAACCAATAGATATTTGCATATTAAACATTTAATATTTGAGAACAATATATTGTATTATACAATATATCTGTGGTTGCACAAAATTTCTTATGATATATTTTTGTGATTAGGAAAAATTCTAACAAGTTTCATAGCTTATTATTTATATACTCCTTCTCTGTGCACGAGTCTTACTCTCATAGAGAAGAAACAAATATATTATATTGTATTATATTTTTAATATTAATAAAAATAAAAATATTTTCATTAACGATCTAAATAAAATAATGAACTGTTTAAATTTTTATAATCGTATATATAAAAACGAGGTTACATGCGATACGTCATTATGTTTTTAGTGATTTATTCTATTTTAGAATTTGCTCATCATAGTATTAAAAAATATATATATTTGCGGGCTGGGCTATCTTTGGGATTATGACCGTAGAGTTATCGTGAATAGGTCCCAAAGTTGACTGAGCGCGTCAATTCGTGTCGTCTACGTAAGTTTCTCGCGCAGGGCGCGTCTGATAATATCTAAAAAAATCTAACATCTATCCTCAATCCATTTAGATTAATATCCACGCGCCCTAGAAGATTACTTAAGCGGCACAAATTCACGCGCTCAGTCAACTTTGGAACGCCGTGGTTCGTGAACCTTAAGTCTGACCGGAACGAAACAAGTGTTAAATAATAGCTAATAAGACCCGATGTGCATATAGTATAAATAAAGACGATACAATAAAGTACGTTTGTGAGGTTTAAGTTAAAAGTGATGCCAAAAAATCATAAAGTCGATGTATTTGGCCAAAAAGTATTGAGAAAAGTGGCATCTATGGATAGATGTCGTCGAATAATTTTTAAAATACAGGCGTTTAAAAACGGGCCTATTTTTGTGGTGGGTTTTTTTTAGTAAAATATGCACCACATACCCCGAATCAATTTTAAATACGTATTTACGGAAAAAAATGGCAGCATATGGAATAATTTCAAGATAAGGTCATACACTGTTTTTGCTTAGAATTTAAAATACGATTCAAAATGGCAACCGGTTTAAGTGAAAGTTACGATACGATTGCGATTTATAAATAAATAACTACTTTTATTGTTTGGGAGCAAATCTAAGCTAAGTGCAAAGTGCGGAGTGGTAAAAATGTTATTGATTTTGGGGCTCAACCTGATAATGATCAAAACAGGAACGAATCAGAATCAAATGTTGTTTAAATTAATTCATTTAATACATTTTTCATAATTTTGTGTCCAATGTGTCATACTCACAACAAAATTTACAAATACAATATTCAATGTGCCTGCACTTGGCTGCACGGCAAACATCTAATCGGTAACTGAACTCGTTTCACACCCGACGAAGAATGTCTTGTGTTACCGAGTTCAACGCAGCTATGATACCAGAGTGGTTGGTGGGGGTGGTCTAATTTAATTTAATTTAATTTGCACAACTATGAGCGATCTAGCGGTGGAATTCGAAACTTTCGAACCTCATCTATCAATTGCTGTGTATATCATTCACTTGCAACGTATAATTCAGGAAATATAGCAGTATGAAATTAAGTCCATCATTTTGATTAACCCAATATATTGATATAAGTCTTACCTACACGTGAATTGTCTGACTATAATCAATTGATCAATTCAATTCAAGATTTTGAAAACCTTAAAAATACTATTCACTACACTATACAATCGTGCATCGCTAGTGCAGGGATACGAAAACCATTCTTCGATAAAGATACATTCTATAGAAATTTTGAGTCGATTGATAGAATGTGGTATCCTTCCATATGGTTAGTGGGAACGCTAGTGGCGCCATCTCGGAAGTGGTAGCGGTTGCTGCAAAATATATATTTTCTTCATTTTTACTATTTTTAAGACCATCGACAGTTCCATTGGAGTCACAAAAGAAAATATATATGATTTATTTAATTTATTTTTTCATTTTATTATATATAATACTTGCTTATTACAGGAATTGCATCCTTGGTAAGGACTTCACCGTGAGAATATCGGACCATGCCATGTACTGCGAGCGCTACGAAGAAGATTACTACACCAGCGATACAAAGGCCCATCTACCCATCCGGTGGATGGCTTGGGAGAGTTTGTTGCTCGTAAGATCTTGAAATTATTTTATTAATGTCTTACAAATATCGATTTTTGTTAGTATTTTATAATATAAGAATAAATTAACAACATCACATTTGCAGTCAAAGAAGCATATTTTTATGACCCATGATTTTTAAAAATATTATTATAAATCAATAAGTAATAATGAATTAAAAATTATACCAACTAGTTAATTATTTATTTCCGTTTTATAAATAGCTCAATTTAAAAAAAAGTTAATTATTGGTGTTTATTTATAAACGTATAATAATAATCAAAACATCTTTGATATGTTTCATTAATATATTTAATTGTAATACTTGGCCAATGCATACAATTGCGGAGTTATTCATGGCCATAGATTTTATATAGATAATATACGGGATTTTTGAGAATATTTGGTTGGGTTTAATAACATTATTTTTAGGAATCCTCTACACGCTCTTTCAGTGGCGCGACACATATCATAACCATGACGTTTGCTGTTTAACTTGTGTTTTGAAAATATTTATAAAACTTATTCTTCTTTAATGGCCCTGAAGTCATATCGAGCGTTGGCCTCCTGAATCTTTCACATCCACATGCTCCGGTTCTCGGTCTTTCAGTTTAGAATCTGTAGCAGCTCCACTGTTTTCTTCTTTACATTATCCTCTCAGTGGAGTCAGGGTCTTTCCGCTATTTTCATTCCATCTGGTTGTCTATTAAGGATTATTTTTGGAAACTTCGCATCCTTTATTCTCTGGGTATGGTCCGTCCATCTGAGACGGTGTAGTTTCATGCGAATGGAAAGTTAAATTAGTCATCTGTTATACAACTCGTTATTAAACATTTCCCTCCGAACTTCCTCATCCTGCACAGGTCCATAAATTCTCCGCAACACTTTCCTTTCAAAACTGTGCAATATTTTTCCGAATTTCATCAATGGTAATTTAAATACTAGAGTGACTCCTCGACTGACAGAGTTGAATGTATCCAGGGCAAGCACACCTCGCAGAGTGACGTGTGGTCGTTCGGGGTGACCCTGTGGGAGCTGCTGATGCTGTGCACGCAGCGGCCCTACGCCGAGCTGACGGCGGAGCAGGTGGTGGAGAACGCCGCGCGTTGGCACTCCAACGCCTCTACGTGCCGCAGCCCGCCGCGCCCCCCGGCTTGCCCCCGGGAGCTGCACGATCTCATGGGGCAGTGCTGGCAACGCAGGTCCCAGGACCGGCCCCGCTTCACCGAGATCCACGTATTCCTGCAGGGGAATAACAGCGGCTACGCGCCAGGATACCCCGACTTGTGATGCAGAACCACCTGAGAAGTGCGATCGGCTCGCGGCCGGAGGGCGGTGCCGCGGACCACCCTTCACAGGTTCTAAACGCTAAATCAGGCCAGACGATGAAGAATATTGTGATGTTTCTTATTTTGTGTGGAATCACGATGCGAATTGATTGAATTACTTAAGAAATGTTAGCATGTTACGCAAAGCGGAGACGAAAAGTGATGGTTTCTTCTAGTAGTGTACCTCGTAGTACCTGTCGTCGCTTATTAGTCTTCAATTACCATCGTCATTTCAATTTTATTTGTCTGTCTACTGCGATACCGTGAGCAAAATAACTTTGCGGATGATCAAATTCATTTGAGAACACATTTGAAAACACCAAAGTCGTTTAATAACCTAGATACTGCGCAGTCGCATTAAATATAACTAGCCCGTATGCGTGCACCATACAACAGCATCCATAATCAAGCCTGATACGGGGCACGGCTACCGCACCTGTTAAGACAGATTACATTTTATGGAACTCATTATTTTCCATAACATAAATGTTTAAAAAAAGAAGATAAAACATATCGTGAAAAGTTTTAAGCCATAGGCAGAGGTTTAAATGGCCTCAATCAAAACACACGTAGAAAATTATTCCTGGTTAGAAATATTTGGTTCGATTTGAACAATTATGTAGAGGAACCGAATGGTTTGTCGTAGATCATGGCACGCCTGGCCCGGTTTATTGTCGACGTCAAATTGTCTAATTTGCTAAAATACGAGATCTTAAATATCTTATTTGTTATGAATTTAGAAGATATAAAATATTGTCAATGTGGCAATTTCCGACACGGATAGGAGCGTATATTAATTATTACAAATAATGTGACATCTGTGTATTTTATAATGATTGTAATTTTTTTTAAATAGTGTTATTTTTATTGGTTGCACCACTGCATTTTTGTACCCAACTTCTATGAAACATCGAAAATGTATTAAAATGCAGTTTCTTATAAAAAAAGTTATGCTGTTCATAAAATATTGTTGTTAAATAATTTTGCTAAATCTATTATTGTTTTGAAATAAAACTCAAAAATATACACCCCCTATTTTCAGAAGAATTCCCATTTAATAGCTGTACTACATATGTTATATTCTCATTTAATAACTTTTGTTATAAAAGCGCAATTAAAAAGATAACCTATATATTCACGTCAGCTTTATTACTAGTAGTTTTATGCGACTACTAACATTTTTGAATTGCGCATTTTTAATTTAAAATAAAAATATCTAGGTTTTAAAAAATACCTAAACCTACTTAGTTCTTAATAATAAAATATAGTCGGAAGTTCATTGATGATAATATACCTAAATGTACTGTTGCTTTAATAATGTAATGTAACACTGAACCAAATTTCTAATTTAAAGTATTTTATAGGCTATCTTAAAACACATATTTTTAAAAATAGTTAGAATGATTGTAATATTATAAGATGTATTGTATATTAACATCAAACAACATCTCAGTTGGTTGTTCTTTTCTAGGAAATTAAGGGATTTAAATAAAGTACTACTTAGATCATTGTTCCGATATAATTGAACTGATCACAAATTATTGTTGTACTATATTGAATTGTTGGTTAAATAATGTTTTGTCTGAATTAAGGAATTAAGGGTCTAAAATAAGACGATCAATTATTAAAATGAATGTATATTAAAAGCTGTCGTTCTTGTAAATATTAACACGACCTTGTCAAACATATATAAAATATTTGAATAACACTTACCTTAAGAGTTCATGATATTTTTCTTAATTTTCAAAAATATACGATACATTAAATCACATGTAAGTGATATTATATAACATAATATATTATCTTCATTAAATTTTACCTTAAAGTATGAATGAGATATGTCTTTATATTAGATCCATAATAGATATATTGATGTGTAAAGAAAATACGAGACTCATAGCATTCGGTGAGCGACTTTTATTCAAGTACTGACCAAAAATGCGTCTTTGAAATTAACATTTTTGTAATATGTGTGCAAATTTTTTGGACTGACTTAAAAAAACATTTTTATAGATAAGTATTTTAGGTTTTACGATTGTGAAATGTAAAGCAGTTTAATAATAGCTTCAAAATTTAATTAATGAATATATTTTATTCAATATAAGCACGTGTCGCATGTGCACATGCAACATTTTAAATTTAATCTTATTTTATTATGTGTTTCATGTAAATTTTCGCGATTTTCGCGTACATTTAAGGAATTGAAATTAATTGATAGGCAATTGTAAAAATTTAATATCACTTTTATATTATTACTCGTAAGATAACTACTGAACTTTACCTAATTTAAAATTATGATAATTGATTAACTTATAAATATATTTTGAATGAAAATGTTAGTGAATAATACGATGTTTTCATTTGCATACAGAAATAATATTTCTAACCGCTTTTATCATCTTTGTCGACTTACTTTAGTAATCATGTTATGTAAAATAGTGCTTACGATAGTTAAATCATTTTTTCATTTGTAAAATATGTTGAAACATTTTACATTTCTTTGAATAGGTTTCAATTTTTAGCATAGTTTTATGTTTAAGTTATAAAAAATAGGTATGTTTAGAAATCCCTCAGAAAACCTGTCGACACCGGTTTTTCCCCTTGTACCAGTAGATTAAGGAGTAAGAGCATAAATTGTATCATCTATTCTGAGTTAAAATATAAATTGTATAATGATGTCTCCCCTATCACATTCTAAATTAAAATTCACGTATTTTCTAAAAATTTTTGTGCATAAGATCTAGCATTAAGTCAATATTATTACCATTAGGAAATCAAAACAGATGATCTTTGATTTAAAATATATATATATCGATAAACTATCTTTTTACGTACCCCTTTAACGGTTAAAAATAACCTCAAGCTCGGTTACCTACATAACATAAGATATACCTGATATCGATTTGGTTTACTTTAGAGGCAACGATCAACTAATTGATGTAGGCTCTTCGTGACTTGATAAATCAATGGATTTTGAGACAATATTTGTACTTTTCCATGTGCATGAATTTTCAAAGGGTATGTATACATAAGATGACCGAATTTTATTATTATATTTAAAAAATCAGTGGCGTAGCAGTCTGGGCAGCCGTCCGGGGGCTAGGAATCACTGAACAAGTTCAATAATCCCAACAATAACAGCATTGCTTTAAAATCGTAGTTACGGGTGAATGAGTAAGTAAATCTTAAATGTAAATGTAAAATAATTTCGTGGTACCGTCGATGAATAGTACTATTTCTCGATCATAAAAATAAATAAACCTAGGACAACAGTAGTATAAATAGCTGTTTGTACCTTACATTAACAATTTTAAAGGTACGTAGGTCTAATAGTAAAAAAATATTAATAAATATATGAAAATTATTTTGGTAGTGGCCCGGTATACGTATTTGCCCAGAGGCCCCATAATTTATTGTTACGTCACTGATAGAAATGCCATCATTGATATTTTTTATTTTTTACTGTTTATTATATTGTTTCTATAATATCAAACTTTTAATACAAGTATATTGATTGGGTCCAGAAATTCGTGCAAATGGAAAGAGATCATATCTTAACAATGTGTATATGTAATTTGGCGCAGTATTTTAATGTTCGCCTTACCTTTAAAAGCATGGGATGCTGAATCTGTGCATCTAATTGTGTAGATATATGACGTATGTAGTGCGCCTGACAATCACGTGCGCGGCTTCGACACTACCTACTCGCAAAAGTTCACCTTCATCTGTATTTCTCCTTGTAAAAGTTATCTCTGTAATCTCTGTAAACGAAATGCTCGACAATATACAGCTCTAGAAGACGACCACGATATCGTGTCGAAAAATCGATGAAAATCCGGTAGAATCGCGGAATGTCTTCGCCCGTTAAAACTTTTATCCATTTTCTCGCGCGGTATATTATTCTCGTCAGGTACCTATTCATGGAAAACTAATCTTCCAACCCTTGAAACACTTACCCCTCCCGCCCTGAAAGAATATCAATAAAATAATAATTCTAACACGTCATTTCAGAATAATGTGTTTTTTTATCGGTTCTTTAACATTGATTTTAATCATTTATATCCGAAGGACATTTATAGTAGATCGTAATCATGCAGATTATAATATTTATGATTCGTTCGTTCATGTTAAATTGTGCAAGATGAATTATGTAATTCAATTTTTTCAATCTTTCTTAGATGACATTCTTTCACAGAATAATTTCACTTTCATGGATCAAACCAAGGCAGGGGTTGTGTTATAAAATTATTTTTAAAATCAGCATTATTTATTTCTTTTTGAACTAATTTTAATGCCCGTGTCCAAAAAAGAAGATACGTTGAGATAATCTCAGAGATTTAGTTAAGATACCATGTACATGTATCAGATATCAACATAAAATTGGTATAAAAAAGACAAAAACTCAAACCAGTGCACACAACGTTCTTTCTGACTGCGAGATTCGACACATGCAAATAAATATCACACAGTAATATAAGGGGTTCAATTACAAACATTTATTCTATTTTAAATGCTGAATACATTAAAAATCACCCAACTGACGAACGACAATGACATTTGACATTTGACGATGATGAGCGTGAAGTGAGGCGCAGAATGTATAAATTCAATGACATAGTACAATACATAGACAAAGAACCTAATGGGAATAAAATCTGTATCTCAGAGAATGTCTCTGGTGAAAAATCATTTAAAAAAATCATTCATAAACACGGACCATTAAATTTATAAAAATATGTGGTTGAACTCCACTGCATTATGATTACTTCATTTATGTTTTAAGCATTCTAGATTCATCAAATTACATTGCAGTAAATATAGGAAATGTTTAATTAAATAAATCACATTGGAAAATACATATTCTCCCGTGATCATGTTTGCTTTAGGTAAATATAACGTACATAATAAATATACTATAAGACCCTCTATTTTATATTTGGGCATCATAATTAATTATTAACATATGACCTACAATGTAAATACCTATGTACTTAAGATGTTATATTTTCAATCTGTTTTATTTTTATCACTGTAGCACTTTTAAAAAAATATTATTAATATTCTGGTGCGCTTCTAATATTTTCTAATTATTTTACGTTCGTTAATTTAAATTCTAAAAAATAAGTTGAAACACTCCAGAGCCATTATTTTTAGCAACCGTCGCAGAAAAGATTATTTTGTTTGCTTAAGTATTTTTTCAATACAAAAGGATAAATTCAACTTTACGAATACATGGAGTTTATTTGAGTATCAACATTTTTTTAAAACCTCTATACCAGTTCAATAAATGTCGTATTTAACATAAAGTATTAGTTAAAAATATATAACAATATTAAATATATATATATATTTATTTATCTATGATCAAATTGTCTGGTGATTAAATTCCCAGCAATCCCGTGTAACTAGCAATAAGATATTTAAAAAATATCGAATGGAGTTTGTCAATACAATGATACTTATCTGTTATGTAGAAAATATTTAACATTTGTGTATTCAATAAATGTCATCTAATCGATTATATATTAACAATGTGAAAATTTATCCCTTGTATTACATAAATGTTTTGCAATGTTCGTGATATCACATTTTGTGATGTGTTGTCACTGTTATGCTTATGTAATCATATTTGTTGTCGAACTTAACATATTGAGACCATCGTACGAAGCAAGACTTGTAGTCGAAGTATGAGACGTGTGCTGGATTTATATCATCTATCAAAATGATAAGAGATAATTGTTGAAATCAGTAATGATGTGTTATGCGAATGTGCGCGGTTTCGGTGTGAAAAACTCGTGGGTCCGACTATGATCTCAATAAACAATTACTGTTTGTGTTTATATATAAAATAATATACTCTTATTTAAAGTGTTTCACTTAAACATATCATAAGAAACCACCATTCAATTATTATATTATAATTATCCTTTGAAAATGTAAACTTGAATTAAATTATGCAAATTTAGCTTTTTGTATCCTTTAAAATTAATGTCGATAATAAATGTGTTGACCTGACCAACATTTTTATTACTACCCCTAAAACATATTTTTGAATTAAGACCTAGTTAAATTGCCAAACTTGCACGCACTTTTCGACCTTACAGGGTGTCCCCCGAGATTCCATCCCTGCCAAGAATATGAATGGAAGTTATAAGGTTAATGGTGTACATTCATACGATAGTTATTTTTGCACGCCATGTCAGACCGAAACTGAAATAACTCACACGCACTTTTGAACATGCAGAGATGCGATAAAAAAATAATGTCTTGCAACGTCATGTTAAATGTGGCTGGCAGTTAAAAAATAAACTGTTGATCTATGCATATGCACATTATTAATATGGGGCAATCTGAGATATGGATAGCGCCACATTCCTTCTTCCCAATTTAAAGTTGGTTTTAATACATATTTTTGTGAAGGTTGTCTTAATTTAAATTGAACCCCACTTTACAAAATCCAGACTGTTAAAGAGTGGATTGGGGTAAGCACTAATGGTTTTGAAACTGTATCACACAGATGGAGACACTTTCTCGATAAGATTGTTACCTGGGTGACTTACCTAATCCCCAAAGCAAGAATCAGTTACATGTCACACAGTCAATGGCAAAATCCTAACTCCCACTGCCTGTAATAACCAAAGCTTTGTTGTACAGTTTTGGGTTGGAGGTTTTCAATTTTCACATTTTTCTTAAGATAAAAGAGTTCCTGGATAGAAGACCTGGTTGATGATGGTGAATTGCTACTTACACTCAACAATCATTGGTTTAATGGCCTAGCAGTGGACGACTACAACAGCGGATAAAGCTCATAAACAGATATGATAAATGCCTAAATGTAACATGCGATTATGTGGAGTTATAAATCTCCCACAGTTAAGTATATCTCGTATATATATATATATATATATGATAATGGCATATTTTACCATACCGAAACGTCGGCTTTGGTTTCTTCAAGGAAACCATTTACAAAAAACGCGATCTAACCTAGAAGAGATACCGGTTCCATACACTAGTGGTCGCAGAAACCTTTAATTATATATATATATACATGAAGTCAAGATACATACATATATATTGTATATGTATGTATACAAAAGTTATTAAAATAGTTTTCGTATGAATTTCGCTTATCGTCTTAATAAGATGGTAGACATTTTTTCTATAATACTAAAGCATACTTAATGGCGTTATCAATTATAATTTCTTGAAGTTGTTAGAACTAAAAGCAGTGTTTGATTTGATTTATTTCACTCATTATGTAAAGTAAACTTCTGATTTACATTATGTATCGAAATAATTCCACAATAATAACGGTAAATTAATCATTTCTTGAATATTAATTTATTTTTAAAAGAACATTAAAAATCTAATAAGGATATAACATAATTAGTATGACACAATAACCGCCCATTTCCACAATAAAGAATTGAGAAAATAAATTAATAAGGAATATAGAGTTGGTCTTAACATAGTGAATATGATTAAAAATTGATTGCTTATGTTGGTCATATTTAACGAAGAAAGATATATGTTGATGGCACCAGAAATAGAGGATATAGTAGTTGTTAAAGCGTGACCAGGTAAACCAAATACTAAAAAATGTTCGTTTTAGAAACCTTAACAATCGACGAACTTGTTTGAGAAGATGTACGAATGTGGATGAGGCATGTGTCGGGACAATAGGGTGTAGCGCTCCATCATCTCTGTCTACCCCCTCGAAGAAACGGCGTGATGGTAACTTAGTAAAGTTAAAAATAAATGTATTATTTATCTTGATCGCACAGCCTATCTCCGCTGGTATTGATAAGTTAGTTAATTATTTTGTAAGGAAATTATATAGGTATATAGGATTATACGTGTTTCAAAATTCTAAAACATATTTAAATGAACGCACGTCAAAATATTATTAACGGCATTAAAATTTGTTCGTTTTTAATCTCTTTTTTTGCTGACACTTAATCTTGAGGGTTGTACATTTTCAAAGGACATGTAAACCACACCCCTCCCCTAAAAGTTTGATTCCGCTTTAATCACGTAATCCTGGCCGGTTTTAACAAAAGCGGCCACGAAAGAGCCTTTGCTGTAGGCTTTAGACAGGTCAGATTAAACTACCTTTAAAGTGTGTACCTATACGGCAGAAGTTCCAGGAAGGTAAAACCGAAATTCACTGAGAGATAATTACAAGCATACTTTCTGTTAAATGGTAAAATATGTTTACATCAAACCCAGAAAGTTTGCGGTCGGAAGTTTAGTATTTCTTTTGTAATTTTCTCCAGAGTTTTTAAAAGCATAAAGATTTCTAATGCTTGAATCTTCAAAAACATTTTCTGCCTTCAGTATTGTAAAAGTACTAATCGTAATTTACCTGAGGGTATAATTAAATACACGTGATGAACAATTCTCCATTATTTGTATATTCTTTCTTTGGATAATTTGTTAATACTTCATTATACTGAAAGACTAAAGAAACATGTTTTATAATAAAATGTAATTGAGAGCCTATTATATCATCTATCATATATGAGCCCGCCCGGTAGAGTAAGCGCGATTGAACGATGATTGGTTACTGAAATTTAACTTTTGGAGATTCAGTTATCAATCCATTGTTTTAAACGAACACAAACTCAGAATAGCAGTTAAAATAACAGTTTAATCATCATTAATTTCTAGTCTTAAGAGCAATCTTCAACTTTCAGCTAACATTTCATCTACGCATTAAAAAAATCGTCAACAAATCCAAAAATGATATTGAGTTTCATAACTACTCACAAACTGAAATCCAGAAAATTATAGATTATTGTATATATCTTTGTGTCTTATTTGCAGTTAGCTAACGTATGTGTTTCTAGTCTGGTACCCAATCCCACAGTGTTGTTAAAACTTATATATTAAAAAAAGTCTTATAAAATATTATCATTCAGAACAGGTGTTAATGTTGCTCTTGTATGTCTGTATAAAGTTGTATATTATAATCTAGACGGCACTTCATAATAAGACTTCTTAAAAGTACCAGATTACTAAGAAACCATGTGAAACGTTCGGTCTTAATACTACCAGAGCAATGTAGCACACTAGAATAAAATTCCACAAATGTGTAGGTGTAGGTATCATCAAAAATGAGCTGGACATATTCCGCAACACATTATATAAATACAAAAATCTTTTGTACGGCATTTTTTAACGAAACTATTATAAATAAGTTGATACCATATATAAGTTAATATAATTATTTATTTTTTTATTTAAATTTAACTTTTAAATCAGTTTACTTATTATACCCATGATAGGAGTGTATTGGTGTGGGGGAGGGTGACTAAATTGTGATTCACCATGTGGTTAACATTTGTAAGTGACCAAATTCTTATTGTGACATAAACGTAAAGTTTTGTCATTAAAACGTGAATATTGTGTACAAATAACACCAAACTCAGTAAGATATCATATATGGATGGCGGCCCTTATATTAATGGAACTAACTACTTCCCAAAACGATTAACCCTTCTTTTCCATTGTCCATTTGAATAGACACGAGCATTTATTTATATTCTAAGCAAGTACTTAATACACTTTAATTTTGTTTTAAGCAAAGTGTGAACTACGTCTGACAATATTGTATTTTTTCAAAGCGAAGGCATTGTCGCATCAGACAAAAAAACGTCACTTTGTTTTGCTTCACGGCCACCATTGATTTTTATCTATTACGTACGCTTTCATTTTATGTTTGTCTACAAGGTGTGTGCTTATGATTATTATCTAAAACAAATGTATAAACTATCAGATGATATTTAAAACTGTGATAAAAACCTATCTACATTATATATTTTTTTATTGTCAATTGAATGTTCTTTCAAATAACCAACGTTCGTTAAGGATATCACTTATAATTTTTTCTTACTAAAGGTTTTCTAGGCATTTGTTTCAGTTATCGACTAATTTGGTCACATTTTTGTCGATACACATACAATATCATAAGTAGCGGTCGGTGCCCGGCATAGCCCGGAATTCAGATTTAGATATATTTAGAGATAATTTTTTATTTTTGGTACATATTTTTTATTCTTTTCATTATATAAAGAGAATTAATTTGGATTTAAAGGGGTTACCGTGTTATGAAACGTAGACCTGTCCGAGAATTTACGTATTTCAAGGATGGAAGTATATCTGACAATGGTGGAGTTAGAATTAAAATGTAAAAAGGTAAAACATTGACGACGGTTATCTTAGCGCAGTTATAAAGGAATTTTGAGGTAATGAAACCAAATGTTTCTAGAAATTTTGTGTATTTTGCATAGCCTAGCGGTAAAACATTCGCGTGTTGATCAAGAGATCTAAGACTCGAGCCTCGCCTCGGGAGACCACCAAAACAGACATATTTTCAAATCATAATACAAGGTGCTTTTATTAAATTAAAAATATTAAAATTATGTGTTAACAGTTAACTTAAATATCGAAAAAAAACAAAGTATTAATTTTATGTTTTTTGAAGATTTAATATAGTATATATGCTATTTACTAGGAAATAACTTTTCATTTAGATTTTTTTTTACAGATAGAAATCTTCTATATTTATTTACTGAGTGAGCCGTTAAATTTAAATTACTTAATCTTTAAAATATAAAGAATTAAGTTCATTTTTTTATTGAATTTAAATTTGAGCAATATGCATCTTACAGGGTGAAGTCACCACTTTTGGACAAACAGTACAGCGTAGGTGAGGGGTAATCTTACAGATTAAGATGATCAAGGACTTGCTACTGCTGAAAACACTGAATTGAAAGCTATAATGAATGAAACTACGCTACAATATTTGTATTCATATTTGTATCAGTGCTGCATACGCAGCACTGATTAATCGAAGAGGACCTATCTTGCTTCACTACAACTTTAATTTTCCAAACACTTCGATAACTAATGCCAAAAAAAGTCGATAACACATAAATAACCGTGAATATGATACTTAGTGTTATTTGATTATTATTATTTCGAACTACACTGCAATGCAATGCTGACATGATTGAATAATCATAACTGTTATTATAGGTTATTCGCAGCAGTTTTTGACAAATATTAGATTGCGGACAGATATTTGCATATACTATAATTTAAATGCATTGAGTATATAAAAAAATTAATATATTAAAAAAACACGTTTGACGTACCCACGTCAAAATTCAATAACAGTGAGTCAAAATACTTTCCAGTTGGTAAAATTCATAGGTGTTTTTTCTTACTCGTAATAAAGACAATGTAATTTTAATTTCAAATTAAATATTATTTACTATCTAAGATCATTTAAATATTATTTTATATACAAAAGAGAAAATATTTATGTAATTTTAACTTAGACATATTAAAAATATGTTTGATACACTTAGTTATTAATTATTAGGTAGTTATTTTTTCTTACGGTTGAATATGTTTAAGCAATAATATGTACTTTTAAAATCAGCAATATTATCTTTGTGGTTAAGATTCATATTTTTATTTATTATCTTTGATTTATTAACTACTAAATTAAGTTTAAATACATCTACCGGTTTCGAAAAATACCATTTTCTTCTTCAGGATGTCATAACTAACTAAAACATATATTGTTTCTTTGACAGAATCTATTAAAAAAAAAAAAAAATCTTTTAGTACCTAACTCAAATCATTACTTAATACAAATTTACTAAATTTAACTACGAGTCCCAGTCTAAAAATTATTCGAGTAAATTTGTATTAAGTAATGATTTGAGAAGGGTACTAAAAAAATAGATTCTCTCAAAGAAACAATATATGTTTTAGTTAGTTATGACATCCTGAAGAAGAAAATGGTATTTTTCGAAACCGGTAGATGTATTTAAACTCAATTTAGTGGTTAATAAAACAAAGATAATAAATAAAAATAATTATATATACATATACATTAAATTGTGTTCTTAACTATTCAATAGTACATTTATTCTGAACTTAATACACGAATTCGGCCTCCCAGATCGATAAGCCACCGCAATATTTGAAAGAACGAAGGATTGTTTCTGTTTGTTTAACAGAAACCAACCAACCCGTCTTGCAGAAAATAAACACAAACTCAGGATGATAGCAAAATTGTATTCGTTCAAAGAAGGGGATTTTTGTTTACAAGAAACGTGGTTGAAATGTATTATAACCATATTATACCCTTTTTAGTACGTTGCCTTTGTATCCAGCTAGGTTTACGGCAGATTTGTGGATAAATAATTGTGGTTCGAATGTGAAGGTACCATGTGTAGTCGGTTATTTACATTATTTCCATATGGGAATACAGATGTTTCTTCTCACAAGTCTTTTGGCAATATTTTAGTTAAAGAAACTTTTGTGTCTAGACTCCGCGCTAATACGATATTAAAAATGATAATTTTGTTTAAATTGTTGTTGGCTTTATTTCCAATTACTTGCAAAACTTAACACACGTAAACTTTTGTTTATTGAAACCACTTTTCTACCGAGAAACCACTTTTGATGAACTTGCTTTCCGTTGGTTGATTGAAGTTTTTGGTTGATATTTCAAGATATCCACATTCGCAACTGGTTCTGTTCCCAACCTTGAAATAATTTATTCCAAGCGCATGTGTATCGCAAGTAGTGACGAGGAAAGTGCGATATATTGTTAACAAAATTTAAAAAAAAACAAATAAAATCCAGAACCTTTCACCAAAATGCAATGCAAATACCGGACCGAGACCGAGAGAGAAACAGCCTGGTCGAACCATTCTTTAAGATTTTTAAGTCACGTGGTTCTTCTTCTGTCAAGACCTCATATGGGTGATTTCCTTGCCTTTTTCATTCTCATTAGCACTGCGCGATTTCACGTTGGTCAATATTGACATCTCTAGAGACATTTTTTAAAGAAATCCTTCGGTAGTTTCTAAACCTTTGGTGGTTTTTGATAAAATATTCGCATCACATCTGACGTGATTTTAAAAACAAACCTGAATTTAAAAGAAACATTTTAAAAAGAAAAAATAAATAAACAAATATTATCGCATTTAAATTAATTATTGTTTTATTAATTCACATATTGAGGAATATTATATATAACATAATACTTATGTAATGTAATAAATAATGAATATCCATTATTATCCAACATAAAATTGAGCAAACCATAATGAAGAATCTTTGAAAAACACATTTTAAAACTGTTTTACCCGTTTGAGGGATGATTATTAAAGGGTTGGTTAATAATAATTGTACTCAAATATTACGAAACTCGCTTATGAAATTTTCATGGCTTAAATAATATATTTTTAAGCCGGGGTATTTCACCTACGTTACGAATTTTCAAATACTGTTTCCTCAACTTAATTGCACAATATAACATCATACATCTATGTGGTTTTTATTATAAAATTAAAACCAATGAATTATTTATCATACCGTGGCCGTAAAGTATAATAGAATATTCTGTATTGCGAAATATAATATTAATATAGAGTACAACATTTAATACAATACATAGTATTGTATGCTACAACCCTTCAAATTATTTGTAAAGTAAAATTCATATGAAAAGCTTTACACGCTAATAAGTAGACAAAAACTAGAAAATATTATAAAAATCCAAAATGATACAGTGTATAGTTGTATAACTTATTTCAAGAAACAATAAGGATTGTTCGCCGATCTCCGCTTCTCTCAACTAGCGATGATGTTGATGATGAAGTTGGGAGAAGAAATAAAACGCAGTTAAATATTTACTGTTGGCATACTGTGGCGAAAGAATCGAAAATGACCGCAGAGTACCTTCTTATATTTCAGTTTCAGACAATACTCACAATTAACCATTTATCATTCATTTTTAATGTTGGTATCATTTTCAATGCTATTGTTTTCGCACTTTATCATTCCTTTAACTAACACCCCTGGTTTTCTTGTTGTTGGTATGATTAATTTATGTAGTGTGAATGTGACCACTTTCGGCGACCGAAGTATCGCTGTCAAACCAGAAAGCACAATTGCGGTTGGTACCTCGCCAGATAAACATCTCCTAATAAGTAGCTCCGGGAGTGCGTATTTAGGCCAGTCGGAATAATTCCCGGACGTTGGGGCACAAGAAGAACAATACATCGGACCAACCCACGACGGCAGAGAAACAGCTACTATCATTTCATATGTTTTGCTCGCGGATTAGAATGACACATTCAGTATAACTACATATATCTTTATAGACACGTCCTATTAACTATGTTAATTTATACTGTTGAAATTGCAATATAATCATTTCTCCAGTGTCGACAGCCACGCCTGGCGCGTTCACATTCAAGTTCAACTAAAGAGCCACACTAGACAATTATTAAAACATAATGATTAAACGATCCGATTCCCGACTTAACCCTTTCAAAAATAAAACAAAACATCTTCAATAATATAATCTTTTTGAAAACGGAGGTAAAATCTACTTGAAATTGTAAGGAATTTTTAATGTATTATATAATATAGTTTTTTCAACAATATACCTATCACATTTGTTTTAAGAACTGAGTTGCTGTAAAATTCAGCAAAGCGCAGGCACTTTATTAACTCGTTACAGTTCAGTTTAGTTGCTCATGCAATATATATGAAAGAAACATATGAAGGAGAAAGAAACACATGAATCTATAGTTAGATAAAATAATATACAATGAACATAATTCAATGTGTACTAACCTGAAAATTTTAGCAATGCTCACAGGTATTCAGAGAGAGTTTACTATATAATTTTGCTGTATCGTATGCGAATGGGACAGCCGAGCAAAGAGCAGCAAAAATATATATTTTTGGTATAAAACCGTTTTTTTCTGCAAAATGGTGAATGATTGGGAATTTTTATCATTTAATTCAGATGAAATTTCTCGAGTAAATGATTTTTTTTTTGTTAAATAGAAATTTGAATATGGAATGGAATATTCTTACAACTTTCAATATTAATGAAAAGATTGTGTTTTGAAAAAAATCGATTTGTTGGTCACCTGGAACGAGTCTCGAAGCCCCGACTACTCGATAACCAAACAAGTACTTCTATTAATTATTATCAGTCTAGCAATTGTTAATCATTGTAATATATGTAGTTTTTGTAGGTGTAAAATTGTTGTATTTCAGAACTCCTTTTCAATGACGTTTTATAATTAATATATTATATGCTTTAAAATTATGTAAAATTTATTTTAAACAACAACTAAATCAACAAAGTCAAAAAATGGATAGAAAAAGTATCTATTGTGTATTTAATGAGAATACCTTACAAAAGAGACTATTCAAATATACTTGAATTAAAAAAAATATTCTACCCAAAAATGAAATAAAAATAATATACTTACATATTGAATTAAACTTTGTAAAAATCGCATGTATAAAATAAATAGTACTTTATGTATAAGAGTTAAATAAAGTAATAAATGTATTTATTTTTTTATTTAATATATTGTGTCTACAAATAACATTGTCATATTTAGAACTCGATACAAAATACTCAAAAAACAAAATTGTATATTATGTACCTCTAACTATTCATACTTATAGTCACACAATTAATCGTATCTTATAAACTATACATTAGTGATAACATGGTATATTTAAAAGATAAGCTTTGTAAACCCAAGATTCTGATTAAACCTATTGTACTTGATTTAAATTTAATATTCAATGTAAAAATTAAATTAAAAAATAAAACAATATATTTAATTAAATATCATAAAATTCACACATAAAATAAAAAGATGTAGGCATTTTATGAAAAGATAAATAAAGTAATAGTATGCATTCTGAATGAGTTGCTAAACACAAAATATTTAAAAAACAAAATAGTATATTTTGTACCACGGATAACTATTACTTGCAGAATTAGAACATAACCCCATAAATAATCGTACCATATAAACAACAATTAATGATAACACGGCATACCTAATAGACAAGCTTGGCGTAGAGGTACCGCACGTATCAAACTGATTACCGGGATATTGAGTAGGCCGCACTCTGGTTGCAATATTCGCCTACGTAAACACGGCTCAAGAATATCCTGACCTGCGTTCAGTCCTAAAATTATCCATGCATTCACTGCCAAAACACAGGTACGTTCAGGTATTACATTAATTCATTTAGCACAACATTACTCTCAACATGTGTGCTTGTATTTACAATTCCGCTTCATGTCAGTGCAGCGTGCATTATTGTTTGTTCGCAGCCGACTAAAAAACACAGATGTAAGTGCATGTGGTAATTAACCCGCTGTGCGAAGATTTGCATTAGTGCAATGTATGCATATGTGCACTGCTGAAATATCATGATTGCACTCGCCTCTAAAAGCTTTTCTGTACCTCGCAAATGAATAAGCCTTCACCAAATACAGTGGGCTTCCTCCCACTAAATGCTGGACCTAATATCCTCTCAGCACTCGCACGCCTCCGTAGTATATTCGACTATATTCCACGTGTACATTCACGTTGCTGAACATGTTGGCGATTAAGTACTCCCGGCATGAATGATTGTACTTTATTAGAATCCATGTTTGTGATCTCGTGGGAAAACTTTAAAACTTTTTGTATTTCGTAAACTCGATACGATATGTTTTAATCAAAAACACAACCAACCACAAAACCTCAATATATTTTTTATATTTATTTACATCACAGGTTGATCGGTACGGAGATGAATAATTTTAAATTTTTCATAAATACGAGTTAATACCTTGTGTATGTGTTTAGTTTTTTGTGTATGTATTTTTTTATGTGCAGATTATCAGGTCGTTTATGACCCGAGATAGTTACATAATTATACTCTTTTTATGTTTACTCTTTCCGAGGTAAGTAAATGTAGAATTCCATGATCGCACTTGTGACAATAAAACACTTGATGTTTCATTCTATCTGCTTAATTTAGTAAAAGTTAAAGTGGAGTTAAAATTGTTAGAATGAAAACGAAACGCCCTTGCAAAACGAAACGCGTCACAAGTAATTTAAACGATTAGAATAAAAAAACAAGGGTTTTATTTTCACACGATTTAAGTATTAAAAATACCGTAAAAAGCTAAAATATCTCTAAAATTTACATTTGAGTAATATGAGGGATATAATTAACACTATTGCACTGAAATACAAAAGTGCGTGATTTTCAAGGTCAACGAAATCTAATTACGTGATATGCGACAGAATTTGGCATTAAAAGCGAATAATGCTATTTATTTATGGTTTATGGTAAACATATTTAAAATATTAATTGTGGATACAAATCAGAATAAGCGTTTAATAATATAATATTTAACGTATGATGATTTAAGCTTATAAATGATGTAATATAAATTCATGAAATAAAATACATTTTAATATATTAATTGAAAATATATATGTAAATAACACATTTAAAACAAGACACTATAGAGTCAATAAAAATGTGTTTAAATAATTACATCGTATTAAAAATACTACTGTTTGAACTATGATGCTTATAAATAAAGATAAAAATATCAATAATAATGACATTAATTCCCGTACGGGAACCATTTGTAAAGTTAAATCTCTGATTTTTTTTTCATTTAATTTCATTTAATTTTGAGATGTTCTTCAAAATTAATTTAATTATGCATTTATTAAATTGTGTTACTTCGCTCATCAGGACGTAGTATTTTAATATCTCGAGCGATGAGCGAAGAAGACTGGAATGTGTAATCTTCGTAAAGCACTCTTAAAAACAAGAAGGCAACTTCAACATCTCCAGACACACGTGTGCGATCAAGACATGGACTCTTAGACAGCAGATGGTGCGCTGCTGGCTGCTTGGCTGCCTTGATTGTCTGTCTGTTCTTTGTACAATCTTACACCGTTTGACCCATTCGAACCAAGTTTGCACACTTCTTCTTAGGTTCTGCGCACAACAATTCCATCCATTCCAAATATTACGTAGTTACTCTTTAAGATCCTGGGGGAAACATAGGCAACCTCTACTATTTCCTTGGCCTGCCCATCCCCTTCCCACCATTATAAAAGTGTATTACATACAAATTTTGTTCAGTTGCACTCTAGGATCCTGAGGAAACTATAGTTCCACACCATGCTCCCAAACATCACACTATCCCTTTGCCCGAACATAATTTTGTATACATGATCATTAGACGCAGGAACTGAAGGTTAAGGACAGATTCTCATCCATTTGTCTGAGACGAATCTATCAATTTTTTGGGCATCTTAGATAGTTTGGAAAAGCTTGTTGTAGTAGACCAAGTCGACGGATTAAAAGGAGCATAGTCAAGAGAGCGGGAGTTCATGGAGATCGCGATCCTCAGTCACGAGGGACCGACATGTATGATGAGATATTCAGGGTCTGCACAAAATATAATCACCCCCCTCCCTGAGTACCTGTTTTAAATTATAATTATTCTAAAAAGTGCCGAAAGCTAGTGTTTTATAAAATATTAAACCGTAATCATGTATAATGTTTATAAATGCATTTTTTTATTTTAATATTGATAAAAAATAAATGTAAAATGTGTTATTGTATACAAAATTATAAATGAGACGCTCTTATTTAATGGTCTCATGGAAGGCTGTATTTTTAAAGACCTATAACTTATTTTCTTGCCCTAAAGTGGGAGCCACACCCGTAGAGAATGATCGGTTATAAATAAATGAGATGGTGTGATTTTTTATATTTCATATTAACGCAAAATTCACAAATAGTGCTTTTACCTTTCAAGAACAATTTACGATATTCATCTAAATCCAAAAATCCCATTGCATATTTTTTTCGACTCAAATGTTTCAATAACTATTTTAAATGATTCCGGAACGAACTCCTACACCCTTCGCGTATGGGCATAAAATCGTCACCTCGGCGAGCGTTGCAAAAATATTCGAACGTCAATTTTCCGCGACAACCTCCCGAACATGTTCAAATTTGTTCGGATAATGAAGGCCCGTGTCGAGAATAAATGACAACAGTCAATTGAAATGGGAGATGAGTATTTTAGCAGAGGGAAGGAAACAGGCTCCTGTAATTATCACGCAGCCTGCGTATCCTAAAATACGACACTTTGTTTTGTTTGTAAATTAAATACAACGCACTTCAATGACAAAGTGAAGTGTAATATTTATTTAAATTTTGTTTTAAGAAATTATGGAGAGACTAATAAAAATTTGGACCCGTTCTTTATGGATTATTCGTGAATTTTAAATATAATCTCCACCGCCTGTACGTCGGTTACACTTTTCATTTCTAAAATAATAATTATGTACCCGCCGCAAATTTTTGTCACTTGAATGAATATATATATTTTTTTTAAATATTTATTACATTTTATCTGCTGTTTAGAGATTCAAAATTATTTGACGTTTGACGCACGACGTACGACGATCGTGAAGTTAGGTGCGAGACGGCGAGTACTCGTACACGACGACTATGAAAGCTAAGAGTTTTCTACAAAAAATAATATGGGAGAAAATTTGATACATTGGAGATTGTCTCGAATCGATTTGTGATAGATCAAAATATCACTTTATATATTGTTCAGCTCTCTTATAAGGATATAAATAATAACAACATGTTGGCTTTGGGCCGTGCAATTTATTATTTAAGTAATCAAATACATTGACGATAATACAAAATAGGTTTTAGTAGCTACTTATATAATTATTAATGTTATCGTAATGTATGAGGATAAATGACAATGTTATTCTATTCATATTTATAATATTCATGAATGCTCTACGATGTGGAATTCCATCACTAGTGGTGGTGTTATCGAAGTCATAAACCAATTGATAACAATTATTAGAAACAAACATTTTTGACATATTGCGGCTATAGCGGCGGGAATTTAAAGTTAGTGAATAAGTTACAAAGATACAGTGGCATCGAAACTAGTCAAAGTTAAAGAAATCAACAAGTTAATACAAAGTTATTTGTTAAGATTATTAGAATTTATAAGTGGCAAGATTCACGGAGCTAGTCTGATTCGGATTTTGGTGTCTGTGTTCATCGATACTTTTCTGTTTGAATTGTGAAAAATTTAAAATAATAGAATTGAATGCATTCAGAAATGGATCTACGGGAAGCGATTGAAGTTGTAGGTTCGACGGTCTTGCTTTGTATTTCAGGCTTACTTCAGATTTCTGGCTTACTTCATAGTCCGGTCTTGCTTTAGATTTCAAGCTTGCTTCAGATTTCGGGCTTACTTCATATTTTGGACTTGTTTTACATTTCGGTCTTACTTCAGAGATCAGGCTTGTTTCATATTTCCGACCTTCTTCAGTTTTCGGGCTTGCTTTATATTTCGGTCTTACTTCAGTTTTTGGGCTTGCTTCGTATTTCGGTCTTGCTTCAGATTTCGAGGTTGCTTCATATTTCGGTCTTACTTCAAATTTTGAGCATGTATTGTATTTCGGTATTGCTTCATATTTCGAACTTGCTTCAGATTTCGGGCTTGCTTCATATTTTGGTGTTGCTTCATATTTCGAGCTTGCTTCAGATTTCACGCTTGCCTCATATTTCGAGCATGCATCAAATTTCGGGGTCGGTTTGTACTCCGGCGATTTAATGGAACGAATTGGACGGCTAGTGTTCCTGGGTCGAGTTGATATGCCTCGTGTTTTTATAAACGGTACAGGCACAGAGACGATTATCTGAAAATACAACGTATTAATATATACAGATGACAGAATATAACAGAATTAAGGGTTCACAAATTTTGGGTGCCACAATTTAATTTTATGAATACACATATAAGTAAATCATTCTGGAAATCCTCAACACGTTGACAAATATCCCTGTTCGATCACTGAGATCTCCAATCTTATTTTACATCAATAAGATCTCATTCAATAACGCTATTCTGGATGTAAATATAACGTAGAAAATATATGAGGTGAGGTTAAAAAAGATAGAAGCAATAGAGAGCTTCCGCGATAGATCTGGTATGATTAGAATTTGGAGGACGACTCTGATAACTTGAACATTCAACGAGTGTGTATGAGAAGATTAATGAGGCATGAGTGATATACCAGGACCAAAGGTTATTTGCGCAAGTAAGTGGTAAGAGGTATGGTAAGTATGCGGTAATACAATATAACCTACACAATAAATAATATTTAATTATACGGATAATCAAACAATGTTTTTAAATCATTATAAATAGTATAATATAATAGTAAAGATATTACCATCGCAGAGCTTTGTTAAAAAAAATTAAAACGGTAGGTGCATTACAACACCAAAATATTAGAATTTTAATTAATTTCAAAATTAAAGTTAAAATATCTTGTACTCGTACATACATATTTCAATCCAAATCACTTTGTTCGCATTAATATCAAAACACGTGATAGCGCGCAGCATTCTGAACAATATGCTGTGTTTGCATAGTAGTGCGTAGGTATATATATATTATACACGAATAAATCGCGAATCGACCGAATAAAATACAAACCTATATTTAACTTTGTTTAAACCGCTGTGTTATATATACGTCGACCGGTTTCGATACTAACGTATCTTCGTCAAGACTGGCGTACCGTTACCGAATACGAGCCTGTGACGTGATAAAAAGTTTAATACCAATAAAAGAATCAACGAGGAAGGTTTACAGAAAAAAAGCATTTTATTGATTGGTTCGCTACCAGGATTCTAACTTGGACCTTTTTCTATCCAGGGAATGCGTAATCGTTTAATTAAAAATATTATCCGAGATAAGATAATTAATAACCAAGATTTTCACTGTAAACTAGAGTTGGAGATCTCAACAGTCGGACAAAGATACGATTAATCAATAGCTGAAATATTATATAGAAGTGAATTTAAAGCAATTCTTAAATATTTTGTTTGGAGTTTTCTGGGCTATTCTTCCATGTATTTCGAACATATTCGAATTCTATTTCAGAGTCCACCATCAGAGCTAATGCTGATCTATATCGCTAACAGTGATAAAAACTGATGCGTCGAAGATAACATACACTACAGAAATATAATACATAAAATACACTACAGAATACACAAAATGGAAAAAGTAGCAATATTAGGAAAAATAATTAAATAATAATAAATAATACTTTACCTCAGCCACGATCAGAAGTAGAAGGAAGTAGCAAAAGGCGGAAAAGCGGAGAGCCATCTTCATCTGCTACAATAACAACTGTCACTAATACAGACTAAATTACAATGATTTCACCTCTTCATTTTTCCCTTCTTTTATATCAAAAATCGACTGAAAAATACGTGACTAATCACCAAACGTGGACTGTGCATTGCCCAATACTTCCTATTATGAAAATGCCTAATATGCAATGTGTGTCACGTACTTCAATGTTTTGCGAATTGTATTCCTGGTTACAAATAAATACATATTCGCACTTTTGTGTCGTGACCTGTTCTTATTTAATGATTTCGAGGTTACGAAAATAAATGTTTTGTTTACAAGCCATTCACATTCATAACAGAGGACTTTCTGAATCAGTATAAATGTTCATTACTTTATTCAAGTACAATAACATTTAACTAAATAACTTACCTTTATTTTTACCATCCCACCATCTAAAGTGACCCTTTAGTAACCACGTGCACTATTCTTAGGTCAGTTCTACATTCTAGGAGAACACATTCTTATTGTGAAGTTGTAATTATTCAGAACAGACGGTCTGTGATATTTTAAATATTAATTAAATATATTAATTAGAAAGATATACATATAAAATCAATTTAATCGAAAAATATTATTGTTGCGCCACCGGGATTCGAACCTGGATCTCTTTCCTAACCGGGGAAGGTGCTTTATCCAACTAAGCTACAGCGACAATATTTTTAGCGACAATTTTCGACCCTATATGTTACCTTTTTGATATTAAATCGCTGTAGCTTAGTTGGATAAAGCACCTTCCCCGGTTAGGTAAGAGATCCTGGTTCGAATCCCGGTGGCGCAACAATAATATTTTTCGATTAAATTGATTTTATATGTATATTTTTATAATTAATATATTTAATTAATATTTAGTTCTACATTCACTTACTAACTTCCATTCCTCTTTTCACAATCCTAAGCTCCACTTTAGTTCACCAATCTTGGTACCAGGAATTATGTATCCATGATGCACTGTCAGTAACCGTAGCTAATAAAATTATATTAGCATCGTCCATATCAAACAAACTTTTCTAATTCTTTCAAATATTCGTTATTTACGTTGGCTTACTTTTCTCTTTCGAAAATACCATCATTTTCGATTTGCTAGCATTCAAAATAATTTTATTTTCCTTGTGTTCAATCAACACTTCAAATATAGATTTTGTACTCATTTCGCGCTTTAAGGTCTTCTTTTCTGAACGTTTTTAGCATACTACATCCTGCTGAACTAGTAAATGAACTGCTAATCTTAAAGCCTGTGTCCACAGACACGATGAGATAATCTCAGAGATAATTTAGTCGAGATTCATCTCAATACCATGTACACTTAGATTAGAGATCAACTTTGAGATTGTTAGAAAAGACAAGACTGAAACCAGTATGTACAATGTTATACACAATACATAAATGCACACAAATGTTACCTAAGACCACGATAGACCTCTACAATTATGTATTCTGAAAGTAAGACATAAGTCATTAAACATTAATATTAAATTACAAACCAACAAAATTCCATTTAACCTATTTCAAGGGAGATTCAAAATCACCCAAATAATAAACATAACGACAATGACATTTGACGTTCGAGTGCATGCGTGAGACAATATGTATACGGGGGAATACAAACGCCGAGAGTTGTCTCCAAAGAATCTCAGAGATAGTCTTGAGTCTAAAATTTCCCAAAGATCTCTTTTGCGGACACGGGCCATTAGAATGGTTTATATTAACATCGGACACTTATTTAAAAACTACATTCTTACATTTAGACTAACATGTTCGTCTAAGAAAATTTAAATTTAGTTAAAGTCCAAAACTGAATCAGGATTTTCCATTTGTAATTTTGTAAATACCGCGTTAAGAACTTAAAAATGTATTACTAAAATACTCATCACGCTTTACATCATCATCCTTTTCATCCCCTTATCCTAAGAAAGTCGGAGACCCAGAGACTTGGCAAGGTGTTTGCAACTTCCCCTAGCTTACGCAATCTTGTTGTTAATTCCATCAGTCTTTGATGACCCACTCACCGCCTTCCTTCGGAAGATACCATTAAGATACATTTTTGTAATTGTCCCCGTGCTACCTCAACTGAAATATATCTATTGGATATAGATGCAGTAGCTCCGTACCGGGAGTATTCCCACTAAATTAATTAATATTTGTGACACTCGCCTTTCGATATCATTCTTAAAAATACCGTCCCAAGTAAATATGCTTTCCTAATACACAAACTCGTTTACTCGTTCTGAGCTTTCATTACTTTATGTTATATCGAACTCTGTCACATTATAATATTCGTGAGGATTATAACTAACTTTTAATTTTTCAAATTAGTTCAGCAAAACTCAAACTACCGCCAAGAAATGCCAGTTTCCACTTACTGAAGCAATAACTTACATAGTATATTATATTAGATATTATATAGCGAAATTATAGCTAAACTTACTAGCAGAGAAGCAATCGGAAAGCGCAAATCCCTTATTGTATTACTTTAACAATGCACCATGTCTTTATTTTCAATAAGAAAATACCAAATATTGTATACCTGCATGTACGCTGTATACCTATTGTAACAAATGTTTGCAAGATCTAAAATTCCTGGTAAAAGAGAAATCGTTGGGACCGTCATTTGGTGTGCGAAGCCGCACACAACAGCCCATTGTTTTGGGGACCGTTAAAACATGTCCCGGCGACCTCGGCAGTTAAGGGATGTTATTCTTTTAGAAATCTGGCCTCGCTGAATATTGACGTTTTTACCAGGAATTAAGATCAAGTAAAAGCCGACAAAGGAGAAAGCTGACATGCCATTTAAAGCAATAAGTGGGAAAAGGACATCTCTCCCTAAGGGTTGCCCTTGAGTGAGAAAGAGATGGAACCCAGAAATTGGGTATATAAGGCTCAGCAAATCCTAGAGAAGGCAGACGAGGTGGGGGGGAGTCGCTGGACCCTGGTTAGTGATAACTGGTATACCGGACAAACCCGAGGGGAGCGCGTCTAGGGATGCTGACGTTTATCCTGTCTCTTGGGACTCGGTACGTTGTTTACCCTAGATGGCGCGGAGGAGGAGGATAGAACGTCTGAAGACTCTGGGCCATCCCTCTTCGGACGGAGGCTTGAATACGGAGGACGTTCTATCGGTTGTAGCGGAGGCGGAGGAGGAGGATAGAACGTCTAAAGACTCTGGGCCATCCCTCTTCGGACGGAGGCTTGAATACGGAGGACGTTCTATCGGTGGTAGCGGAGGCGACCGGAAGAGGATAGAACATCTAAAGACTCTGAGCCATCCCTCTTCGGACGGAGGCTTGAATACGGAGGACGTTCTATCGGTTGTAGCGGAGGCGACCGGAGGAGGAGGGTCATCCGCGGCCGATATCTCCAACTGGAGGTAGCGGAGGGCTATCGGGTCAGCACAATAAGGGCTTTAGCCCCGACAACGCTGACTCCGAAAGCTCGAGGTGCCTCGGCATCAAGGCCAAGGCTGGCGACGTCCGTAAGGACCCGAGCAGGTGGGGCGCTCAGGAGGTCACCTTGTGACCAGTACCCACAGAGCATCATGAAGGATTGGAGGAGGGCGCCGTGGATCCGCCTTGCGGGGCGCTCGGAGGCTCCAGTCGCGGAAGGTGCTGAGGCTGTGCACAGCCTGTGCGTCAATCAGACGCAGTAGCTTTGCCAGAAGCTGTTGAGTGTGTGGGCCGCTCAGGAGGGTGTGTTACATCCAGAGCTCACGGTGCAGTCAGAGTAGGGAGAAGGACTGCTGGTAGGTGGGGCACGCTGGCAATAAGGTATCCCGCACGGATGGAGTCCGCGCGGTGATGGTGCCCAGACCTACGGAGCATCGAGGACGATGCTGAGGCTGATGACAGCCTGTGTGTCTGTGAGACACAAGCTCTGCAGGAGCTGTCGAGAGTGTGGGCCGCTCTGGTGGATACGCCTATCCAGCGTATCAAGAGCCCACGGAGCAGCCGGGAGTAGGGAGGAGGGCTGCTGGAGCAGGTGGGGCGCTCAGGTGGACGTATCACGCTCGGAGGGATACCGTTCGGTGACGGCTGTCCGGTACCCACACAGCATCAGGAGGGGTCGAGGGACGGCGCCGGGTACCGCTTGGCGGGGATCCAGGAGCCATTGACCCCGAGGATGGCTGGTTTAGATTAAGCCTAGATTTAGATTATTTGTAAGGTAGCTTTTAAGTATTAGAATAAGTTAGTCAATTAAGTTATAGCTTGTAAGTTATTTTTATGTGTTTACAATACATGATTTTATACAACCAGACTTCTCTTTGACAACCTTCCCGGTTCCTATCCCGAATATCAGCAACCTATGTGAGGAGACGAGTTGGCGTGTATTGTGTAACGGCATGCCAGCAGCCCGATCACCGCTCGGCTGCATTAATCAAGAAAAGCGCGTTCACCTCGTTGAGGTGGAATGCGTGGATTTCTGGGGGTGGGATGGAATCGGTGCGCTTCACGCGCCTCACCATACACCCCTCCCCATTTTTCATTACACTATATATCGTTAGAATCTAATAATATGATTACACTTCGTCGATGTCGCTATTAGATCATTGGTCATTGCCAGTAAGATAAAATACCAAAGTAGCGAACGTGTTTTTAATATCTCTAGGTTAAGTTTACTTTATTTTCTCTACTCTAAGTTTTCTAAGTTTTCTCTTTTATATATTTAATAACAGTACGGAGATTTATATTAAATTTAAAATGAAGTGTACATTGTCCTTATTACGAGTAAGCAAAAATATAAATTAGTGAAATCGTATGAATTTTTTCGACTGGCAAGTATTACGTTTGTTGAGTTATCATTTTGTTATGAAACAGTTTTAACCATCAGCGTCTGAGATGTCTGGATGATCGCGCTGTTGCGCAGGCGCGAATCAGTCACTTGCCCAAGCACGAGCGCGCCCGTTGAAGAAATACAAAGGGCAGTGACGCGAGGTCAAGGATTTTGGGTACACGCATCTTCGGCGTGAATGCGTATCCCTCTCAATACATAACGGTGGCGCGGATACTTACAAATCATTAAAAGAAACCGACACAATATCCTCGCCGTTACACGCTGGACCTGTGTTACGTAACCAAATAAACACAATTTAATATATTTTAACGTTCTGTTCCATTTCAGCAAGCCTGACCTCAAAGTTTTTGATAATTTTATTTTTTTCATTTAATTCTCTTTTAAGAGCTTCAACACCTGTTGTCAGCTTTGTAATAGTATTCAATCTCTTTCAATCATTTTTCGGAGGGGGGGGAGGGTGGTGGTTGAGATCCTTTGCTTCTAGTTTGTTTCTCCATTTTTTTTTCTTGTTACTTTAAGAAATATTCGGCTCAGAGGAAATTGTCATTCATTGGTTACACCAATCTGTCACTAATAATACTCGGGTATAGGCAACAATAAGATATATATGATATATGGTTTCACTATATTTGTAAAGATTGAGAACAAGACATAAGCTACTCACCACTTTTTTTGCAATTTATGATGGAGCGATTTAAGTACACCTTGTTGGGCTAGATACTTGTAATTTATCAATATCATATTCATCACGATGTAATTCATCTGTCTGCTTTGAACAGCGACACCTCCATGAGATCTTAATCAATGGTATATTGGACAATGCGGAAAGATTGTAAATGAATATTAATATTCATCATTATATTTTGCTAAATTGTACTGCCATCTATCAGATTTCCTTACTAATACTGGCACTAATAATGGATACGATAACGATGGATGCATACGTTAGGGCAATTATAATATAAATCTACGACGTAGTATTTAATATAAGGCGTGCGCTCGCTTGAAAATATTTCATAAAAAGAAAAAACTAATTTCAGATATTCAGATATTTCCTTTTCAGATATTCGGTGCAAACCATCGGATGGAGCATGTTTAGACGTGTGCAATGTGCAAAGTAAAGCCTGCTCCCGGAGGACTATTGTACATGCAGTCTCTTTACACAGAGCTGGCTCTCGGGTAGTGTACATTGTGGCACACATATTGTGCAGGAAATTTCAATTGCCGTAAGGGTCGAAATTATTAATTACAAGAATAATAAAACAATTTGAAAACATTTAATTACAAAATAGTAATATTTTATTTATTGATAGCATTGCAATTTTGAGAAATCATAATACTCGTAAGTTTATTTTTTAAGTAAAATTCCCTTGCCAAAACCTACATTCACCTTTTTTACCTGAAAGGATGTTAGATTTATGGTGATGTTCAAACAGCAGTCACATGTAATGCATGTTAGACGCTCGTTCTGTTCTTATTCTAGTCTGAATCTTTAGTTCTAAGAAGGTACCGATTTAACAATTCAAAAACATTACAATTTATTTCATCGAATTAAACAAGACCCGTCAATAATAACGTAAAATTAATACATAATTGATTTATTTATTTTAAACAACTGTTGATTTTAATACAAATATAAAGTATAAGTTTTATATATATACATATATATTCAACAACATAATATTACAATAGAGTTGTGCACCCCCAAAGAAGAAAGATCGTGAATTATGGGGGTAGGGGTGGCTATCAACATTTATATAAAACAGGATTAAAATCTATAATAATGCAATATAAAATAATAACTAAATAATATATTTTTAAATGTTGAGAAATTGGTCAGATTAGAACTTGGATATAACAAAGATGTTAAATAAATATTTATTTAATTATTTTAAAGACCTTTAAGCCATTTTAGAACATCTTTTTGTACACATTTACATTTGCTGCTAATTTAATTGATTTTGGCAGTTGGTTATAGTCTAGGAGAAATTATTAAATTTATGAATGGTTATTTTTTATAAGAGACACTATTCGAATCCCGGTGGCGCAACAACAATATTTTTCGATAAAATTGATTTTATATGTATATCTTTATAATTAATATATTTAATTCATATTTAAAATATCACAGACCGTCTGTTATGAATAATTACAACTTCACAATAAGAATGTGTTCTCCTATTAAAAGAGTACTAAATAAAATAAACTGAATTCACCGATATCAAAAATATTTTTTCTTATATCAATTGAAATTACCAGCGTGTATATGGGGCAGCGTACCTAAATACAAACGTCACAGAGCTGGTCCGATAGCATTTGGTGGTTTTGCAAGACCTAGACGATGTGACGCCGATGCACAGGTGTATCATTTTCATTAAAGATAATTTCAGTAAACCCATATCATACCTTGAAAACAAAAGGGACACAATTTGAATGTTATATTTTCTGTGCGCATTTAAAGTTATAACAAATTAAAAATCAATGTAAAATCAGTAAATTATAATTTATTTATTTATTTATTTATTATATTTGTTTTATTAACCACTAAATTGAGTTTAAATACATCAGGATGTCGTAACTCCTGTGTAAGAAAATGGTATTTTTCGAAACCGGTAGATGTAATCAAACTCAATTTAGTGGTTAATAAAATAAAGATAATAAATAAAAAAATATGAATTTTAACTACAAAGTTAATATCGCTAATTTTAAAAGAATAATTGTACAATTCACTGACTAAATGAAGTAAAAACCTATCGAATAATTTTTATAGATGTATAAATGGAATTTTCTCTTAAATCCCATGCTCACGATGATTTCCAATGAGACTGATCTCAGAGAGTCAATAAAGTTGTACCGATTGCCTCATTCTAATCTAATCGAATCTACGAGAGAAATCTCACCCATGTAAACTGGTTATTAAACAGACTGAATCGTATTAGGTGGCGTACCATTGTTTTACTTATTTCACATCGAACTCGTGAGATTCCTTTTAGATTATTTTACATCCTGTTGATCCTAGATAAATATTTATTACTGCGTACTTAATTCAAAAACGCATTTATTGTAGATAAGTTTTTGTGATATTAAGCCATCGCATTAGAACAGTGAGGGTATTGCATAAGTTTGCACTAGATATAATTCATAACAGAAAAATAAACAGACTTCAAAGTGTGTCACTTTTGTTTTCAATGTGTGTAATGCTTCCTTATTTTCGCAATTTAACAAAATATTTTGCATACTGCGCACGGATGAAACCTAATTTGTGTGATTTTTGATCTAATTTCTGTGATTCTTCATAATATGTGCTTATATAGGCAAAACAATGTCATTCTTAGAATGCGTGTACACATATAAAGCATGTCTCTACCTTGACTTACTTATCTAGATAGAAAATTTCAATTTTCTAAGGGTACATGTACACAGATGAAACTTGTAGTTACCTTATTTGTATTGTATTTTGTAAGCAGAGTTGACTGACCAATTGATGGATACCGACCTTTATGGCCAAACAAAACAAAGTTTATTTACTGTACATGCACTCTTATAGTTATTATTAGTACATACTAACAAAGAGCAATTAAAAACATGTTAATTAATAAAAATATTATCTATTGCAAAAAGTCTTATGACGTAATTTCTCAAAAATATCAATGAACTTTTTTTGATCCATGAAACCTTCCTCCATCAACATATATATTTAGATAAAAGGAAACACGTAGGTTAGAGCGCAGACCAAGGTGAAAAATGTCATTCTCTCTATTAAAAAGTACTATACGTGGCACTTAGTGAGTCATTTTTGAAAACGCAAAGATAATCAGGTAAGAGTTTAAAATAATATTTTTGAATGATATCCAAATAAAAAATATATATCAGCAGCAGTGTATTAATAATAGTTGACGATGATGACGATATCTATGTGGAATATAACAAATTATTTTACACTCCCGTAGGTCTTTTCAAACTTTTGTGAATACGTGAACTTCGGTAACCAGCCTGATCCGCCGCTTGTTTCGCCGGCGATACTGAACGCACTCTGCAAATACCGGTGCATGAAACAAAACTTCTAACTATTTAAAAACTATTTACTTGTAGTAACTTATTGTATTGTCAAATTTTTTCATATATGTAATCTGCGCTTAACAATAAATCATGCGACAGATGTGAGTAGTTTATTTATTCGCATAACCAGCAGCCTGCTACATATGCGAATAATACATCTTTGCGAATAATACATTCACTCTGCATGCGCGAAAAATACATCCACTCTACATACGCGAATAATTCATCCACTCCACGTACGCGAATACTACATCCTCGTGAATAATACATACGCGAATAAAATATCCTCGCGACTATCAATCGGACACGTTGGTGTTGGAGGAATATTGGGAAATCTTGCACACACTTACCACTCACCTCACTCTCTCACTCACCAGCTCTTGAGACAACATATACCCACACCAATATCACACATTCAATATCGCCAATATTATTCTTACACACGTTCACATTACATTAGTCAGCTAAATATTCACACCCTTAAATAGAAACGAAACGTTTTCCAAATCTACCGCTGATTATTCTCACAATCATACTAGACTATTTTGCAATTCATATTTTATTATATCCAACTGAATATAAAATTAAAATATTCAAACTGTAAAAAAGTTTCACACAGATCGAACATTTTGGCAATTTAGTTAGGTAGTTTGGTCATATGGTTATATCACACAAGAGTTAACTATAGACTGAGACTGACATTCAAGAAGAAGGCTAAATCTCTGAAATCGATGATGCACAGTGCGATGAAGATTTTTAATGAAATGCCAGAAAACATAAGAAAGGATGATAAACAATATAGATTCAAAATGAAACTAAGCAAATATGTGAAAGATATGTTCTAAAAAAAAAGGAACGATTTTTATCTTGAGCATATATAAAAATACTTATGTAGTATGTTGTGTTAGTTAGTTATAAATTCCTGAAAATCTGATATCTTAAATTCAATTTAAGTATAAATATAGAAATATACACAATAATACGTGTAAAGTGGTAAATCGAGGTAAATTTGTTTACGAAAATGGCGTTATATCATACAAATCATCCAATCTCTGTTGTTCAGACTTGGTTTCTTAACATAATAAAGCCATTACCAGAAATAACTTCGATAATGAATAGTGATATTTCATCAGAAAGATTCATTATTGTATTCAACTTCTCTAAAACATCCATAAATTGCTATCGACTTGGAAGAGGCTAAATGGTCTTCTTCGTTTTTTTCCCATTTACTTGAAGTCAGCTCTCTTCTGACTTATGCGGACGTTCTTCATATCCTTCTCGATATTTGACCACCATGTTGGTAAGCTGAAATAAGCTAATAGTTAAAAAATCTAATATTTTATCATTTTAAAGCGTGTTTCGGCTAATTTAACTATATTTAGTAAATTCTAACAGTATTATGCCTACATTTCTTGAAAAATCTTTTTTGAGGTGTAGCTTACAGTTTTTGTAAGCAAGTTTGTATAATATTTAGTTAATATTAAAAAAACAGAGCTTACGGCTTAGGTATACGATGCGAAAATTTTATGCTATAGGTATATAAAAAATACATTAAGACAAGTAACAAACAAATGTATAAAAGGGTTAGTTGTATTCTTAATTTGAAATTTGAAAAAATGTGTCACAACTAGTCCTCACTTAACGATCAAGTTCCGATCCACCGACATGTACGGTCGTAAACCTAATTGGTCGGTATACGGATTCCTCGCCATTTTATTTTATTTTAATAAAAAATGTAAAATTGTATATTTTGTGCACGGCATGGGGTTGATCGACAAAGTGAACACTGACTTACTAACAATAAGTAGCGCTCACTGGAGGTAAATAGGGAATGGAGTAGGATGCTCTGTGACGTCATCGACGGCCGTTAATTTGACGCTAGAGGTAGACAACGCGACACATTTTATAACATTAAATATCTCTTCCCTGCTGACAACGATGGGGTACGGAGATTTGATTTCTCGTATGGATGTAGGCTGGAATGGTGTGGTATAATATGTTGGTATTATGACGGTCGTAAACGTGAGCCATCATTAAATGAGAAGTGACTGCATATTGAATGAATGTTAAAATAAAGATGATAAGTCAAATTGAAAAAATTATTGAAAATGTTGAAAATATATTCAAAGTATTACTTATTAAAACAATTTACTTATCTAACATTTGTGGTGAGACATCGCCTCTGGCAACACCATTCTACTAATCCTCGTTCTAGAAGATGGTCGACACAACATCGTGAAACAATGTACCATTCCCATATTAAACCTGAAATTACTAACACAGACCACTGACCACGTGTTGGCCTATAATCGCGAGTGACATGCTACACACAAATTGCATAAATATCGCGCCTATCCTAAAAAATCGAAGCAGATTATGGCGGATACTAAATTGCCACTGAGAATTGATAAAAGTCATATAAAAAATTGCAACAATATATCGATTTTCGGCAGACTAAGTTACGAATGCTACAATGGTGCTTATCTTCTTGAGTATACAATGGTATATTAAATAAGCACAACAAATAAATAAATATAGTATTAAAAACTGTATCTAGGTAAGCTTCTCTGAATTAACACTGTATGATATACGAGTACATCCAAGTTGGCCGACGCTCTGTCTATCAACATTTGTAAAAACCGATAAACTGAGTTGTTGCAGGGGGGGATGTCATATCATTAAATCGTCAGATGATTTTTTATTTGATCTTACCATTTAGGTACAAGAAAAAGAGGCTCCCTCGTTTAGCGCAGTCCCTAAGGAGTAATTATATATTCAAAATTTATTCCAGCCAAGAGAAATGTCAGAAGTATTGGGAGCTCGAACGGGATGAGTATATTTTTCTCAGGGTCCTAAAGTGCAACTGAATATTCAATATAATATACATTTATATTTTTCCTAAAGAGTAACAATGTACCTATGCAGTATTTGGTACAGGCTCGGAGGGAGAGCCCGGAGAAGCGGGGTGGGTAACAATATTTATCTCAAGGTTATAGGAGCAAAATTTGGAATGGATGACATTCAGTATACAATAATACAAATGTTTATATTGGGTAGGTGATCGGGTGGTGCAAAGGAAGAGGAAGAGTACCGATTTTTTGCACAGAGTCCTACAGATTAACCCAAAAGGAGTAGGATTATATAGAGAATGGACCGAAAGGCAAGCATTCAATTTTATAGTTTCATAGTTTATAAAATTATATTTTTTTACGTAAATTCTTTTTACGATTACAAATATATGTAAAATAAATTTTATTTTTTCGCCCGCTAATCATTTAAATGCGAAAGTCTCGCAGCGAGAAGATATCGCTTTACATAGGGTAAATAAAAATAAGTGACTTGAAAGATAATCAAATTAGTAAATAATATAATAAACGATTAATGGAACTTAAAGAGCCTACATTTTGATAAATGTTATCTGATAAATATATGGTTAATGGCACTCAGAAACTAGTTGAGTAACAACATCCAACATTAAAAAAATAGAAATTTGTCAAAATGTTGAAACAAAACAATTTTATAATATACCTATTTAGTATCATTATTTAAATGTATTTGAGATGATGTTTATGTAGTGTACTTCGCCACTTCCCGTATACCTATATTTAGCCTTGTGTTCTACTCCGACACCACACCAGCTAAGGCATCAAGCTGGTATGTTCGGAGGTGTCTAACAGGTAAATTAAATCAATGATAACTTAGTTAGAATCCTGGTATATTCTGGGTTTCTGCAGAATGTTATACATAGTAAATTGTTGAACCAATTTAATTCAGAAAATATAGTGCAAATCAAGGCAATGATTTATGCGATCTTGTGAGAATAATTTAATAATTTAATTCAATTTGACCATTTCGCATTTCGCGATTGCCAATTATACTTTACTCCATCGATAGATATCTCTCTCTGTCTGCTTTCCACTACAAATCCATAACATACAAAGTTTGATAAAAAAATTCACGTAATTTTTTTATTTTCCGAGCTGTATACATCCAATTTTAATATTGTATTGATATATTTACCCTTGACGTATCTTGACATTAGTAGCCAAATTGTTTTGTACTTATGGAAAAATTGGATCAAAGAGAAAGCAAACTGCACAACTTACATTTTCAATCATTTTAATATAGTACGAGTACATAATGTGAAAGACTTGTGTTTATTAGAACCTTAAGATTTTAAATGAGATGTCTCCTCATCAGATGGTGATATTATATACATAAACAACAATTGATATTTTAACAGTAGTCGGGCACTCGAATGCAGCTTGAGTACATCAAAGTTGGTAACTCCTCCAGCTATTGGAACCTTCAGCATACAGATACATTATATCTGATGAACACAAACTACAATCCGTCGAATTTATTATTTGGTTAGCCGGTGGGATAGATGCAGTCTTGGAACAGCAGAACAAAAGCGTTGCTGAATGCTCTATCATCCTCTGCATGCAGAGTGTAATGGTATAATGGATAAGAAGAGATCTTGGTTCAAATCCCGGAGGCAACAAAAATTTTTTTTTTCGATAAATTGAGTTTATATATATGTATATCACTCAAGTGATGTATTAAAATATCACAGAACTATGTTCTGAAAAAATTACAACTTTACAAATAATAATGTTTTTATTTTAAATTGTTGACTTTGTTTTATTAACCACTTAATGAATTAAAAATACATCTACCGGTTTCGAAAAATGTCATTTTCTTCTTCAGGATGTCATTAACTAATCAAAAACATATGTTATATTGTGTCTTTAACAGAATCTATTTTAAAAAATAATTAATTAGTAATTTTGTATCATCAAGGAACAATTTAAGTTAAGTACTAAAATTATTCTTTAAATAATTACTGTTTTTGAAAAATAGATTCTGTTGAAGAAACAATATAACTATGTTTTTGATTAGTTAATAACATCCTGAAGAAGAAAATGATATTTTTCGAAACCGGTAGATGTATTTTTAATTCATTAAGTGGTTAATAAAATAATGTTAACAATTTAAAATAATGGATTTAAATCCACAAAGTTGGTTTTGCTAATCTTTAAAAAAAAAAAAAGATTTTTAAGTTAAATTGTAAAATAACTTTTGCTTTTATAGAGTTTCTAATTTCTCAACCATAATAAAGTGTATTATGTAGCACATTATTCCCTTATATAGTCATACTAGGACTATACTAAATAGAACCAGACCCACAAAGCGTCTTACTAGACGCTAGTCTGGTGGTTCATTATTACAATTAAATTGAATTAACTAAATTAATAAAAAAAATTAACAATATTAAGAACATAATTTTGATGCTGAATATTTATTTATAATTTTATTTAAGTTCCTGTCTGTAATTATGTTCTAATGTATTATGTTATGCTCATATATATTTTTATTTTATTTGTTCAGGTATGCTGTAACATTCATTTTTAAGTACGAGAACGATTTGATAAGTATGTAACTTGGTTTGATATTAAAGAAAACAATTCGAGTTTTGTAACGTACTTAATTTTTCTCCATAATCCCCTCAAAGTTCAACGAACTTGCCCAACGTTTCTACAGTTTCACGATCCTTCGCGGAAATGAGTTTCTTTGAGGCTTTCAAAATATTCGTTTACTTCTCATATGACCCCTTCATTTGACTAAAATTTTCTACCTACAGGGGAAATTTGGCTTCGGGAATAGATTATGGTCCGAGGGAGCTAGATCTGGTGAATAGGCAGGATGCAGAAGCAGTTCAAATCGCAGCCCGGCCAATTTTTTCTCAGCGAAACGGCTTGAATACACCGGTGCATTGTCATGGTGAAACAACACCTTTTTTGGCAATTACCGGCCAAAAACTTTGCCCATTTTTCTGCTACTGCCGTCTTTAATCGATGGTTTTCCTCTTTTCGAGGTAGTTAATTAGGAGAATATCTTTTGCGTCTCAAAAAAATTTCAATTTCTGGACTTAGTGGTATATCCAGGTTTCGTTCATTATTACAAAATGACGCAAAAACTCTACTGAATTCTTCTCAAATACTTCTGAATCGTCGGCAGATGTTCGCAGGCGAATTTTATTTAGCTCTGCGCGGCACCCATGTTGCGCAAAGTTTTTTCATGTGCAATTCATTATGTAAAATAAAGTGAACCCACTCTGTTGAGATGCCTGTGCTAACCGCGTACATTCACTCGTTTGTCGGCTAAAACAAAATCACGGACTTTAGCATATATATAAGCATACAATCATAGCCCTGACCAAATTGTCAATCATGCAAACTGTGTCTTCACTAATATTGGGTCTAATTTATCTAAAAAAATCCTTTCTTTTTTGCTTAATAATAGATCTGAAAGTCATAATCTAGTCCGGGATATTGTTTACAAATTTTCTTTCACAGACGTAGATAAAACTGTTATCAAAAATGTAAACTAATTGCTAAAAAATAGTAATGCTGCTGGTACAGATGATATTACACTTAATATACTTTAATAATTTATGTGTAACACTCGGACACTTCCCCACTAAATTAAAACAAGGATTAATTATTCCAATCCACAAAGCAGGAAGTAAAAGTGACATCAATAACTATAGACCAATGACGCTACTTAATTCTCTTTCTAAAACATTAGAGAAAATTATAAAAATTCAACTCGTAAAATACCTCGAGAGTAATAAAATTATTTCTAAAAACCAGTTCGGCTTTAGGGCTAATATGGGTACAACTGAAGCTATTGCCTGTGTCACGGGCTTCATTACTAACAATGTGGATAAAAGCCGTCAATATATATCAATTTTCCTTGATCTCGTCAAGGCCTTTGGATGACGGATGCGCGCGCCTTTCAAATAACAGAAAGGATTGTACTATAATAAATGCATGTGATGAGCGTTGATGACTATATTTTGAATTATAATATATACCATTATTTTTATGTATTGTGTCTGTTCGATCTTTGCGAACCCATCGATCTGTAGTGTAGACATAATTCCTATCCAGTACTTACCCACTACCCCCTCCTCCTATACCAGAACACGACCTTTCTGTGGCGTGTTCTCAATGGTTTTTGTATTAGTTAAAGTTGAACTATTGAACTGCGTTTTGTGCTGTGAGGGAACGAATTATTGGCTTGTGAAGTATCGTCCTGTTGTGTGGGGCTGATACTGTTTGTGTGTAATCGAGTTCTCGCTACCGTGCGACTTGATTAGTGCTGTACATCGTGCATATTTGACACTTCGCGCTACCACCGTAGTGTATATGTCTAAGTGTACAACCTGCTGAACAGCGCTGTAGGTGTCCTGGAGCCGAAAGACCTGTGGATCCAGTGGAAGAAGATCCCGGAAAGAGCATTTCACAAGTTGATAGTGTTTTCTGATTCTAGGTGGTCCTTCAGCCAGCCCCTGCTCCCTATTTCTGTTCCTCTCCCGAATTCCTTCCAATGTGCTCTGTGAATTATATAATAAAATAAGCATGTCAAATTTAAAACAACATTATGATTATGTCGGGATTATAAATGACCTGTTAATAATCTGTATATAGAAAATAAATCAATATTGTCCAAGAGCCCCGTCCCTACTGTATTTATCCTCAGCTCGAGTATCCTAATTGCGAAGTTCGAGGGTATCGCCAATAACGTCTCGGAGGGAGTGTAACGAGATGAAGATTCTTGTCAGGTTTTGTCGTGACTAGCAATCTGCTTAGAGGTACCCACACGTGTAATATTTCTTGAATCTGTTTATTTTCTTTGCGCTTCCAGTTATTGTGAAAGTAGTAGGAAAGTACTTAAAATAAGTTAAATCAAAATAAATATGTCACTAAAAAAGTGACTTTTCTACTACCGGTGCAATGCTCTTGTAGATAGGGCTTCTAAACAGGTTTAAACCAAAACTAATGTCATTTTTATTCGGTTATTCAATTAGAAAATTTGAAAAAATTATTATTTTAATGACTATTTTGACATTAACGGTCAATTATTAATTATCATTTTTCTATATTTTTTATAAGGTACATAATAATCTGTTGTTAATTCTATTACGTGAAGTGGATGGATATCGCGTCTAATATAGTAAATTATTTTGAAATTTTATTTTCGTTGATCTATTAAATAAATTATTAATATCTCTTGCTCATCTATTTCTAATATATACATATTAATACTAAAACATGACCAATTGTATATCTGAGACATTCCGCATAGATTATTCCGATGATAGTAAATGGTATATGTATTTCTATTTTTAGTTTAGTTTAACCAAGGTTTATTTATAATGTAGAATAGTTTCGTGTGGTTAGTATTACTTTTAACGCACTAAATTGATTTTTAATTGTATTAATTTGTTATTGAATAACCAACAAATTATGTAATAAAAGTTGCCAACCTTGTTATATTATATCTCTCGTAATTTCTTTCAGATGAAGTCAGTGGCATATCTAGAAAATGGACCTAAATGCGAAATGGAAAAAAGGGTTGGGACCCCTAATGCAAAATGGAAAGGCCTTCAGAGTATGCATTATATGTAAAATATATGAAAATAATTACTTTATGATTTATAATAAGAAAAAAATTGTCTTGTATAATAATCACACGTTCACATTAAAAAAACAAAATTGTGAACCCGAAAGTGAAACGATGTTTTGGTCTTTGACAGTGAGGTACTACTGTATAAATCGTTGAAATAATTTTCTTAATTATTATTATTAGTCTCGTGGAAGATTTTAAAATTATTAGTCCATATTTTCGCTGGTAAAAGAATCGATACTTGCAAAACTATCAATGTTTAATTTATTATAATAGGTCGCAGAAATTTTGTAAACCTTTTGGGGCCCTTGTGCTCCGCATTGGGTGCATTGATTTAGGCGTCTATCTAGTTGCATGACCGTAGAGAGCATCCACCGTTAATTTGACCAATCCGGTATTTACCTTCCCTTAGCAAATTGGAACAGCACCTCAACTCCGAGCCCGGTCCACTTACATGCATTATTGTTTCGCAACTAGAACTGTTTCGTTGTACCCAACCATCGTTGAGATATAATACAATATTTGTGGGGGTGTTCTATTACTGTTATTTTCCATCACTAACACTTGTATTTTCTGCACCAGATGGCAATAAATATTAAATCCAAAACAATATTTTTGAGCTTGTCTAATTTATATATATATATCTCTAATGTACATTTTATTTAAAAGAGTAAAGAAATAAATCTTTTGTCATATTTAAAAAAATCTGTAACATTACAATGCTGCTGTAAAGTAATTAAAATTAAATTAATAATACGGTGATTTAAATTGTATGTAGGTACCAAGGCAATAATTGTAATAATTTTATTTTCTTGGATATATGTGTTTTGATATCAAAGAGTATTTGTGGTGTTTAGTTTGTGATGTTTCGTAATGGAGGACGATCCAGTTCCGACAAAGTGACGCGTACCTATGTTTATTTATAAACAAACTATGTTTATTTTATTATTATCAATATTAAATACTTTTTGAATGTTACAATTACAATATAATATTTTTTTGGATTATTTAACTTGTTAACTACTTTGTGACATATTGTGAGTTTTATGACTAATTAATTAACAGAAATACTCAATTTTACGCAGTGACTACATTGCAAATTTAGCAACATCTGTATACAGACAGGTTAAATCGAGTTGTTGGTTTGCAACTATGCTAAATGTTTAGCGACATCTTAGGTAAAATTTTCAAACCTCTCAACAAAAAAAGAAAGCGGTTCATAGAAATTAGTTTATTACTGCTTTTAATAGATGGCGATGTAAGCAGTTATTCAAAATGCAAATTAATTGAAATTTGAGAATGATTTGGAAATACAATGCTGTTTTAATATAGAAAAAAATTAAATACTTATCAAATCGTTCTGATATACCTACTCTATAAACGTTTCTCAAAAACGGATTTTTTACAAAAAATAAATTTTATTTCGTGCGTGCAAGATATACCGCCTGATTCGGTTTGTATAATAATTTCTTACAGTAATGAAACGCGTCGAGTGAGACTAATAATATTTTATTAATAATTCTAAATATTTCAATATTAAATGTAGAATTTTAAACGTAAAATAGAAATTTATACATATAGTATTTAGTTTTCAATGACTCTTGATATAATTTTTGGTACAATCATTTGATCAAACGATCATACAAGATGAACATGCTAATAATGTTTTAATAGGTACATTAGGACATATATTTAATGGCTTCTTAGTACGTCTTTAGTGTACACCTCGTAATGTGAAGGTCCAAGAAATACACTTTGTAACAATTAATCTTTTATTACAATAAGCTACAATTTAGTACAAGGTATATCACTAGTATAGGTCAAACTATTAAGCCGACGAATCGCAGATAAAAGATACCCGCGCACTCCTGCGCGCCGTCTTTATAGCCACACATACTCGCACCGGCGGTGCGGCACACATACACACATACACACACACCATCCCACCATTCCAAGTACATCACATTAATTTATCATAAATTTTTATTGTGTTTGACTCCCGCCTGTAAAATATCAATATCTTTCTGTTTTTTATTGATAGATTTCATTTGTGATGTGTCAATTTCATTTGTAATGTTTGTTTATGCTGTTGTTGTTTATTTTGTACTGAATATGTATTTACAGTAAGTAAATACTGTCCGAAATTTTAAAATTGTAACCCTGTAATGCTGCTGTACTGTGGGTTGCATACTAGTTATTATGATGAGTAATTAAAATCCAGTTTAGAAGAAGCGATGCTTGAAAGATGTCCTAGAACAGGTTTTAAACATTATCTTTGCAATACGACTAAGTTATTTATTTTCATAAAAATTCAATAATACTAACGGTATAATATTATAAGAAATTGCAAAGTGTTTAGCGCTTGTGTTATAAAAACATAACTAACTTTGCGGTGTCCCGGGGAGAGCTTAGAACATCTGATTACTAGATCTGTAACCAAGTATCATATATATAAAAGTTTTATTTAGATATGTGAAGGCTAAATAACACACCACCAAAAAATACGTCATTATCCTGTCTGGGTGTAGTCTAATTATTTTTGAAAAATATCCATATACCTACTTCTCATATAGTACGAATATAACACGAAACATCTTTGAACGCACCCTTATAATTGTAATACCATACACCAAGTTCACTACTACAACGCGTACCAGTCTCCGCCTAGTACTGTTCCAGTGTGGAGTGAATTGCCGATATCTCCTCATTCCATGACGACTAGAGTTCTACTGGATCGGTTTTAAAAGTTATAAACGTATTAATTGTTATTAAGGAGAACACATTCTTATTGTGAAGTTGTAATTATTCAGAATAGACGGACTGTGATGTTTTTAATACTACTTTAATGTATTAATTATAATCTGGCGTTTACAGTCGGTTTACTTAAACGTATTTGTGATTCCGTAAAAACAATGTAGATGGCTTTCAAATAATGGAACGACAGATGTATTCATTTGAAAAAGTGTAACATATAGGTTCGAAAATTTGTCATGAAAAATACTGACGCTTTAACACAATTGGTAGTGTACTTTCCCGGATTGGAAATAGAGATCCAGGTTCGAATCCCGGTAGCCCAAAAACAATATTTTTCGACAAAATAGATTTTATATGTATATATTTATAATTAATACATTAAATTAGTATTAATTTTTGTTTAGTATATATCAGTTATTAAGAAAGTAAAATAGGCTGCAGTGAGCAAAGCATGGAGCGAGAGTAGACGAGTCCCGTAAAACATATTTTTAATGTAAAGGGTGTCCAGAGGAAAATTTTCAAGTTAAATATTAAATTAATTAAAAATTAATTAATTAAAAAACTACAATGTTATTCTCAAATTTTATTTATACAAAATGGAGTTTAACGATGCTTATTTTACGTTTCATAAACAATATCGTCAAAATGCCGTCCATTTCTCTCAAGTCTTGCAATCGGACTCTTAAATTTGCGAACATGCGATAGCAAAGCGTCAGTTCAATGGCAACAAATTTACGGCGGATATTTTCTTGTTGGGCCTATATCGTTCGAGGACCACAAAAATAGTCGCACGATTGAAGGTCCGGTGAACGAGGTGCCCAGGATATGTCTCCGTACTTGCTCGTTATTTTATTGGGAAAAATTCCCCTCAGCTTCTCCATTGAAACTCTAGCTGTGTGTGGATTGGCCCCGTCTTGCTGAAATTGTGTTCTGTTGTTGAACCCGGAAAACACCTGTAGTTGCGGTACCAAAACCTCTTCGATCATTCGGCAATACACGTCAGCAGTGACTGTCTTTTCTATCGCTCGTTAAAAAAATAAAGCCTAATCTCTCGGGCAGAAATTACTCACCACACGGTCGTTTTTCAACAATGCAAACGTTTTTGATGGTTTTCCCTCGGGTTGTCGAGGCACCAGTATCTCATGTTCTGTTTATTAACATAGCTATCGATATGAAAATGTGCTTCGTCAGTAAACAATACGTTTCCAAGCGTCCGTGTTGTTCCAAAACGTTACAGCATTGTTCTCGCTGAGGTCATTTTCGTTGACAAACTGCACGATTTGCAGTTTTTATGGGTGAAACTGTAGTTTATTTTTCATAACAACGTGCAATGTTGATTTTTTAATTCCTGTAAAGGCTACAATCTTTGTTATCGATTTATGTGGATTGCGAACTTGAGCCACATGTTCTGGCTGCTGACGTTGATGGTCCCAGAGGAGTTTGGTTCTTGTCTGAACTTTTGAACACAACACCAGATAAGTTGCGTGCTCGGCCCATCGCTTACTCGTCGAATATTAAAGTGAGTAGAAAAAGCGCGACGCGCACAAACCAATGAATCACAGCACTTTAAATATTGCTCAACCGCGAACGCGCGGAGCGCTCCCGACCAGTGACTCATTGCGACTGACAAATCACGCGCGTCGAATAATACTTCTCCCACTTACCTCACCCTGATGGCTTACCAGCAATTACAATTTAATCTTGTAATTTTTCCGCTGGACACCCTTTACAAGGTCATGTTCAAGTAACTACTGAAGGCTGATCTTGAACTTGTGGTCGGGAAGATGGCAGGTAGGTCACGTTTCGATTTTCCCGATGGTTGAGGTTTTCCGATGAAATATGAGATTTAAAATTAAATTGAAATTTTTTTTACGTTTGAAAATTGTTAAAGCATGTTTTATGTTTAGTAATAATTCAAAATTAATACCGACACGAAATAATGTGATTATATTGATATTTCACACAGAATATACACTGCATATTATCCCTAATCGAAGCGCTGTTTCATGTGTGGAAGCAAATTAAATTACGATGCGGTTCGGGGGTTGAAGTGGACCTAGATGTTCATTAAAACGGCAGAATAACCCAGTAGATATTATGTACTTTTCTTCATGTTAACTAAATATTTTTTATATTAAATTTATCAATTATAATATGTATGAAAATAATCTGTGAGAACTCCCGTGATGCGAGCGAAAGAGATAAAAAGAGTTACGCCGCCGGCGGGAGCTCTCTCAGCTTCGTGCCGCGATCCGGGATAAATCTGTCTAATACTGTAAATATATTATATTGTTGTCGTGAATAAATCTTATTGTTTCAGAGTACGCTTTTGTCAATCCGACGACACGTACCAATAAGAATACTGTTGGCTCGTGCAACCGATGCTGGCACTCGAGTCAATACACATTGTTGTAAGGATTTACAATTGGCGCAGCCGGTATTGGTTCCAATTTCTGCGGAAGTGGAATACTACGTAAACGTTATATTATTATTTTAACACTGTGGATTATATTAACCTGTTATTTTTAATATTATATGTATGTATACATAAAAATAATAAATGTTATACTTTTAACAAGTGAAAGTAAAAAAGTAATATGGTACGTATTGTTTCATTCTATATTTGTATGAGTTAACAAGGATTAGAACCTAGTTATATTAAATTTATTAACTTTCATAAAAATTCTATAATATTAATGGACGTGACTCACGTCGTTGGGATACACTGGAGAAAGACAGGTTATAGAAAAATTTGATCGATTGATAGAATATGAAAAATAAAAATGGATAGCGGTTTCTATCCGGCGTTTCCCAGGATTCAGATTTTATTTACGATATAAAATAGAGGTTTGGTGGGTGCAGGGTGCCTTTGTTTTGCACAGGCTTTAAATATAATAAAGATGTGTGGGGGGGCCCTGAACGCGCTTAACAATTACCTGGTTGTTAAACCAAGCTCTCAACAGCTATAAATACTTCTGGTACCGACATCAGCCAATAACATCAAGCGACAACCAAAACGTGACCTATCTGCCATCTTCTCGATCACAAGTTCAAGATCAGCCTTCTGTAAGTACTTGCACATAACCATGTTATACAGTGTTAAATAAATCTCGTGTCAACCGTAAGTAGTTTATTTACTCAATATTTGTTCTAGTCCGCTATCACATTTATTTCTCACACTCCACGATAATCCGAACACAGTGAGCTCTGGGAGAATTAGGGGTCCACATCCTCACACTTAAACCGATCCTTCTGATTCATCTGCCAAACATGCATAAATACAACACCAACATACAACTAGTGAGCACATTTTGACGTAATCCGCACTTTCTTTCACCACAACTCAATTTCATTCCCCAAAGATGTATACAAATTGTATGCAGACTGGGGAGAGGGAAAGGTTTCCGGGAAGTAGGAAGAGTACCCTCAAGGTTCTAGAGCGCAATTGGGTAAAATTTAGAAACGTTTTCATTCGATTTAATTTACATTAGAGGCATAGGGTGGAGTGACCAAGAAAGGGTTCCTATGTTTTACAGATTAAAAAAACTTAAAGAGTTACTATACAAAATTTTGATGGGATAGCATTCTATCAGTTTTATTGTGGAGGTGAGATGAAATGGTCCGGGGAACATTTTTCTCAGGGTTCCAAAAAATAACTATGGCTTCTATGATTTTATGTATGTTTGTGTGCGAGCGAGAAAGTGCCGTGATAGATAGGGTATCGTGAATAAATGCAACGGTTTTACCAGAAGCTCGAATATTATTTACGTCACCACCATCCACCGATTCTCGAAATCCGATCGTCTGGTGCAGCCTTTTTTAAGTAAGTACCATTGCCGGATATTCCCGGTATTGATGCGCAATGATTTCCTTCATCTGTTGACTCACCACATGCAACGTTAGAGACATGCACATAGTGCAGCCTACTTGTGAGTGGTCGAAATGTTCGAGACAATAGAGCAGCCCGCCGACTGTGAGATACGGTCCGTGATTCGTTTCTTGAATGCACGAAACATAAAACCAGCTGACATTCATCGCCAAGTGTGTCCTGTTTTGTCCTGATTTAGCGCCAAGTGATTTACATATTTTCCTTCATCTGAAGTGGTTCCTTGGTGGCAAGCGTTTGAACTCAAAGACAAGTACAAGTACAGACACGGTTTTCATGCCAGGTGGCGTCGTTCTATGACGAAGGTATACAAAAATGTGTACCCCGTTATGTGTGCCTTAATAACGATGACGACTGTATTGAGAAATAGTTGAAGGTGTGTAGCATCCGAAGAAATTAAAGTGTTGTAAAAATTATGTATTACTTTAAAAAAAAATTCCAATAATTAAAAAATGCTCCTCGTAGATAGTATCAAGAGACATTACAATAACTATACATTTTTTATAACGGATATCATTCTACACATTTATGACAACAGCATGAAATGTTAAGGAAAGAGAGAACCTCAGTCTTGTATATTTAGTTTACATCGGACATCCTGAAAGACAGAAGTTCAATTTTATATATAGGTTTTACTTTGAGTATCAAAAGTCAGATGCAACAAACTACCCGCAACTCATCGCGCAATCCGTAGTACATGCGATATTATATTACAGCAAAAGCTGTCATAGGCGATGTTCAAATTTGATACATAAATGAGTATATCATTAATAAAATCTGATACTTCAATTTGTAATATAAATTTGATACATTAATTTGAAACGTAAATGTGATACATAAACTTGACACATAAATTTTATACAAAGATTTGATATATAAATTTAATACATGAACAAGTCACGCCTGCATGTTTATGGAGTGTGCTGTGGAAACCTGCCCAACTTACCCTATTCCGAAAGTTCACAAAGCAACCCCAAAGGCGATTAACTAGATACGAAGCTTGCCCAAGACACTTGAACATTCGTAATACCACGTTATCAAAAATAATGGAGGCTATATGATGTTGCTAACTATTTATCGATTATTTTTGTCAATAAATATTGCTAGTAATCCGAAGTACATGTCAGGTTTGAATATTTATTTTTTATGACCGACGATGATTCTCAAGTGATGATCCAGAGATGAAATACCACTCATCGCTCAGCAGTAGAGTCAGAGCAGATTAAGATAACTGCACGCACTTAATTTTGTTGATATTGGCATCGTGAATATTTAAATGGTTATTTTAAAATGACAAGTTAAGTTGTGGGGTTATACAGAAAATTTAACAATTTATTACTCATATACTTTATAACAAAATCTTGGCTCTGTACTCGAAAGAAAAATTTTCGTACATAGAATATTTTCTGGCACATTGAAAACAAATTGAATAGTCACGGTCTTATGATTAATACCTTTATTATTAGGAGAACACATTTTTATTGTGAAATTTGTTATTTGTTATTTTTTCTGTATAATTACAACTTCACAATAAGAATGTATTCTCCTAATAATAAAGTTGTATCAATATGTCCAAAATTTAAAAAAAATGAATTGATAATTCTGGCATCCTTTTATTGCCTTAATTATAGCCATAAATATAATGATATAATTGAATAATAAAATTCACGCAAATAAATTAATTCGTTTTGAAAGGGGATCCTTAACGGCTCAAAATCTGTCAGTAAATCAAGCCGTCCCGGCGGCGGTCAATTAACTGTTTGACATTTGACAAACGTCGCGATTGAACGTGAGTGCTTAGTTCGCTCCATGCATAATATATATTATCCGTCGTTTCCATGAAATGCATCGCCTGCATTAAAAACAAAGCCTCAAAGGGCATCTGTCAACATTGTAAATTAACCATCTATTTTAATTTTATCAACTATTACGTATCTCAATTACAATTTAAAAATGATATTGGAATTTATTAAAATATAAATTAAATATATTAATTAGAAATATATAAAAAATCAATTGTATCGAAAAATATTATTGTTGCACCACCGGGATATGAATGATGAATGATAAAAATGAATTGATAATTCTGGCGTCTGCTATCAGATTACTAAAAAATATTTGAGATTCTGTAAAAATAAGGTAGATGGCTCTTTCAAATAATGGAACGATTAAATGTATTAATATCAAAAAGGTAATATATAGGTTCGAAAATTTAGCATAGTCGGATAATGCACCTTCCCCGATTAGGAAAGAGATCCAAGTTTGTATCCCGGTGGCGCAACAACAATATTTTTCTATAAAATTGATTTTATATGTATATTGTGACGTGGTCGCCTATACGTGACTGGTAATCGTCAGGATAGGACGCCATGCTTTCACACCACCGGCTTGCTCAGAGGTTCACATGATGGGCATGGGTCTTTGGTTACAGAATTTACCATAATGTCTTGCCTGTCACTTCAGCCATCATACTCAGGGAAAAATAAAAGATTATTACAAATTTTATCTCTTAAAAAAACATATGAATAATTAAGCAGAAAGCAGTAAGAGATCCATTACGTGATAAGATAAAAAATTGGATCGGCAATTTTTGCCTCAATAAAAATAATAAATTGTTACTACCAATTAATCTAAATCATGATCTAAATCAACAGATTTTTGTACAAGTAATAGTGTGATAAAAACACTTGACTCATTGTAATGTGCAAATCTTCACCAAAGAAATAACATTACACAAATTTATCACCTGACCAGTTTTTCAGGTTAAATGTAGCAAAAAAATCATATCATAAATTGGTTGAACACGAGCAGAAAGTTATTTAAATTTAAAAATGAAAAGAAAAAAATTAGACTACAATACTCTCAATATTATCAATTACATCAAAAATTATTTTACAACCATTACACGCGTAGTAAATATCCATTGCACAGAGATCCACAGTCTTCATCCATGTTTTCATGTCCGAGGCACCTGGAATTGCTTGTATTGTCAGGTGCAGGGTCATCTTCTTGCGTTTTAGCTCGCCACGAACTTTTCGCGTCATCTTCGATTGTAAAATTATCCCGTCGTGTACTGACTGGCGGCAGAGATCAAATCGTATCCCTTCCTTCATTCTTCAGGAGAAATCCTTCCCGAAGTAGAAAGTATTGTCCTGGCATGACCACTTTTCCGTCATGTCAGACGAAGTAGTTTGAGAAGGTAACAAAAAAATAATTACGAAGAAGAAGAGATGCCTCCATCCTGAAATTACACACACAATTAGCGAATTAAAAATTACTTACGATGCAGGACAACACAGATGCCAAACATATTTAATTATTCTCACTCTTCTTCTCTTATACGAAGTCACATCTTCGTTGTTTTTACACTGGACTAGCGCCCGTATACTTCAAGATCTGTCAGCAGAAAAGAAACGGTAGCCAGAATTATTTTCCTTACGCGGCCAGTGTTGCCAATTGGTGAATGCCAATTCCCAACCTATAATTGTAATTTATAAAATGTGCCCTATCTCTATGGTGCCGGCAGCGTGTGCCTGAGGCCTATGATGGCATTTTACTAGATTTCCGCGGATAAGTAAATACATAAATACTAACATACATACTAACGGACAGTAATTAAATAAAGTCAAATATCAACTAGTCTAGCGATCACGCCAGCCCCTTTTAATGAATGAGTAATTACATGATGATCCGAGTCTCACTGCAGTATTCGTTAGTGGTTTTAATTATGTATATAAGCATGCAAAAAGATAAACTTAGTATTTTGGGGCGGCTATGGTCCTCAGCGTCCGCGTCGATCCCGGTCTGCCCTCCGGAACCTGGAGTCACAACACTCGCGATTTGGAATTTGAACACGACCTCCGCGAACCCGACAACCCTTAAATACTCGCGGCGTGAATCTCGAAAAGCAAAAATCTAATTTCGTACCCCGAACAACATACGTATACATCTCTTTTCCCGGTTCAAAAGCGACTCTCACACGCGTAACCCCCTCACCCTCTCGAATCCGACTGGCCGGAGGAGCGTTTACAACCCCCCTCCTGTGATCTCATCCCCCGACCCGCTCTAGAAATTTCGCGGAATTCATATTTTTTATCAGTTGGTTATATGTGGATCATCACACACTAAATGGTTATGGTTTGTATGGATATTCCAACAGCAACATGTCTCTTGATCAGTTTAGGCCAGGTAGATTCCATGTTTTTTAACTGAGGTTTTGGTGATATTGTAGACACTGTTTAGTTTAAAGATGGCAGTTGCGCACTGCGCACTGCACAAATACGTTGAGATCTCTTTTTGGTTATGGCGGTGCGCTGAGGAACTTACGCTGCTTATGTACAGTAGTTTAATAGTTGTTTTGAAGAATAATTCATTCTTTTAAAATTAGCAATATTATCTTTGTGGTTAAGATTCATATTTTTATTTATTATATTTGTTTTATTAACCACTAAATTAAGTTTAAATACATCTACCGGTTTCGAAAAATACCATTTTAAAAATAGATTCTGTCAAAGAACCAATATTTGTTTTAGTTAGTTATGACATTATGAAGAAGAAAATGGTATTTTTCGAAACCGGTAGATGTATTTAATCTCAATTTAGTGGTTAATAAAACAAAGATAATAAATAAAAATATAATAATTCATTCATTTAATTGGTAACCCCTGCACTATATTTATATGTACACTTATTCAGAAGCTTGGTATAATCAATTGATTTTAATAAAAGTTTAATAATTAATATTTAGCCCGCCAACAGGTAAAGTAGTTCCAAAATATCACTATTTTTAAAAATTTCACTGTTGTTTCTTGTCCCACATAATTTTTGGAATCGCCTTCAGATAGAGCAGAGCGTTCTCTATATTGATGTATATGACTCTTTAGTATCGAAAATTAATCGAGAAATTTATACATTCATTTCATTAAAGAGATAGATCAAATTGGTTTTCCCGATATTTTTGTTCTGTGTGACATTTTTTCGAAATAGTAAACCTAAATATCCATTAATATTACTAAAATTAATGAACATTTTTCTTGAAAATTTTAATTAAATCAGTAATATTTCAAATTTTTCTATGAAACTTAGTGAAAAGACATTTTAAATTATTTTTAAAAATAAAAGCGCTGTTATATTTCACTATTCTGTTATTTATTATATCGTTTTCAATGCTGACGCATCATCTTCAGTAATGTTACTAATAGTCAATTTATACAGTCAAAGATCATTAGTCTTAAGTTTAGTAACATTAGCATTGAAAACCTTATAATAAATAACAAATTAGTGAAAGTAAACATTTTTAAATTTTTTAAATATAATGTAATATTTCCGATTTAAATATTTTGTGTAATTATTATTCAATTTTTTTTTTTAATATGATACTGATATTGATCGTTTTTCAAATATAGAACGTCAAACCATTTTTCTCAATATTTCAATACGTCAGATATCAAAAAGTGTTTGTTTAATTAATATGGAAGATCTAATTCAGAAAAAGCCATACTTGAACGATGTCATAGGATGAAATTTAAATACTAGTACTTATATGTATTTTATCGCAATATCATTATCATCATTGTGTGTGTCAATTATAAGGAAACTTTACATCGGAGTGAAGTGTCGATTTTCTTTGAAATATATGAATACGTGATCCTTTTGTCTGATGATATCATTTCTGTTATCAGAAAATAAAAACGTCGGTATCTGTAAAACTGTTGTGCTGTGCAATTTTCTCTAACATTGCATCGACTTATCATTAGTAATATAGATTTAACAATGACGGATGTACTAATTGGATAGTCTGCATATTTTTTTTCTTCGACTCGAGAGCTTTAGATATTGTGTATCATTGCTTTGCATTATAAAGGAAAAAAATACTCCCCCAGCTTGTATTACAATTGATAATTTGTACAGAGATATCTGTTCTACTTGACTGAATCGAGTTGAAATATACAAGGCGGCCATCTTGAAGAGATCCATCACAAAATAACGACTGCAGTTAAAATATATATTTTTTTATTCAAATACTTTAAATAAAATCAAAGTAAATATAAAACAAATATCAGATATCTCATAGAGGCAAAGCTATTTTTTAGTATATTTAATGGAAAATACATGGAAGTATGAGGTAATTACAGGACTTACGACCTATCTTCGGCTGGCTTAAGTGATCACTTTATATATATATCGTTCACCAATTCTCACCCCTCAATCTCCACATTTAACTTTTTTTTTAAAGTTGTTTATATGTTAGTATGTGGACTAGTTTCAAGTACCACTATACCATCGCCATCTATTGACCAGATTTAATAATTCATTGTTCCTTTTTTAACAGCATATATGTCATCACTATGAGAATCTGATTACTTAATTAATACTTCCATATATTTTCCATTAAATATAATAAAAAATAGCTTTGTTTCTATGAGATATCTGATATCTGAGTTTCACAGTCTTCATTAATTTGGCCAGTCCAAGGTATACCGTTAAAACTTGTCATTTTTCTTGCCGCACGTCAAGTAGGCTGGATTATCTGACATTTGGTTCTTTGTGGATCGCTTGCGTTTCCCTTGGTTGAAAAAATTCATCTCGTCGGCTACTATCAGTGGCAGATTGCCTCGTACCCCTCATCCATTGTACGGGATAAATCCTTCGTATGTTGTGGCATGACTCCTTCACTGTCATGTCCACGAAATGAGTTGTAACAAAAGGTAACAACAACTTTCCTTTCACAAAATGAAAAGTGAAAATAACTGAGAACGACATAAGAAAGCGAATGAATAAATGACTGAGGAAAGAATTTAGTGAATAATAAAGAAAAAAATTAAGAAGCGACGAAGCAAAGAAAGGGGTGCGTCCATCCCTTCCTCACTTAAATGAAGTCACATTTTATGCGATTTATGGATCGGATATGTCCGTCCGTCTGCAATGCTAGCTGTCACCGAAAAATACCGTTGCTCGGAATTCTTCCCTGCTCGGTCAGTGTTGCCAACGTGTGAATGTTAAGTACAACACATCTCGCGCGCGGTAGGTACCACATATAACGTTATAATATGTATATAGTTATGTCACGTGTTTTTGGCAATTAAGAAATTTTATGTTTTAAAAAAAATTTATAATAGATATAATTGCGACATATCTTCTTCTATAGTCAAACATGTTTTCTCTGTTTAATTGTCTGTCTCTTTTTAAATATTCCGGTGATTAATAAAATTGCGTTGTATGTTCTTCTGCATCTTCTATGGGTGCGTTTTTTGTGTTTAGATTTTTTTTGTATTTGAGTTCTCTCGTATCGTGCATTAACACAATATTAATTATTTGTTATTTTAATCATTCCGATAATAAACCATATTTAGTATTTGTTCTTCAGTCAGATTAATCTCAGATAATTCGGCGATTCTGTATCCGTTGCCCGGTGAGCAATTTCTTCCCGAGTTCCCTCGGGTATTGTTCTTCGAGGACAGAATCAACCGAGTGTCATTCATGGCATTGTTGAACGTCTGCGTGGGCAATCTTTTTACAATGAATCGCTTTTATTTTTGGAAATAAATCAATGCGTAATCACAATGTTCACTTCTCATATTTATTTTCGTGACGTCATATAGCTGCTACCATTTTCAAACTAAGTTAAACTCATGCACGAAGCATAGTGTGAAATTGTTAAATTATCTTTTTTTTTAAATAACACATTTTTGTTGTGACGTTGCAATTTAAGAACATAGTTTATATTAATTTAATCAACTACAAGGTGTTAGATTTTCTTCTTTCTACCTCGGCTTCATATTCAGGGGAGATGCATCTAGCCTAACTGGTTCTTTTTTAAATATTGTCAAGTCAAATAATCATGAAATGAAATAATAATGCCATTGTATTCAAGAAAGTTTATTAAAAGTGAATAATGAGCATTTTACGCGGATACTTATTAATAAGGTAATTCAAAAATAATTACATTGAGATTAACATTAAATATATGTCCATCATGCCAGGATAAAGTTTTCTACCAAATTTTTATGTTGATGCACGTCTGATTTAGATTATGCAGATCCCTCACGTAAGGGATTACCTCTCAGGATGGTCCTGGATCCTGGACGTGAAGTGTGGTCAGCTGCTTGTGGTGCCAGTGTAAGGTGACGGAGTTCAGGCTTGTAGTTGATTGACCACCAGACGATGCCCAATTATCCAGGCAAACCGGGACTCTGGACGTGATGTTCTTATGCAATATTTGCGTGCCGTATAGGATACCGTCTGCCCTGATAGCGACAGTTTGTTCTCGCTACACCAAATTATGTTGATCAACCATTTTTATAGATCCATCGGGACCTTTTTGATACTTTCACATCAACGATTAAACGCAGAGAACATCACAGTCCAAGCTTAAACTCGAGGCACACGGTTTAAATATTCCCCGGAATCACAATTTATAAAGCGCTTGCTTAATATTTCACAGACGATATTAATTTTATTTATAATTGAAAATTAAATCCCGTCTTTGTGGAGCGAGTTCTCTTGACAAAAATTTGGTGAAGACTGCCCGCACAAAGAGATGCATCCCCTATTGTCTATTTACCGACCTGACATTGGTCACGTACGCCAGTCCTCATTCCTTATCGCTGTACCCACGCTGTGTCGATGCACCTGCGTCTAACAATACCTAGTTTTATTACCCTCTGTCCCTTACTTCGACTAAATGTTTATGTATCCTTGAACAACAAAATATTATTTTGGGCAATTCCGCATCCTAACAAAGGATATACAGGAAAAACCTGTGGAGGTCTATCGGGTCTATAATCAACAACATCGTCGATGGCCCCTGAAGGCACTCTACTTAAAATGGAGCTCTCATCAATCTCAAAAATGCATCTAGTACTGACCCTAATAGACAACAATAATATGTGCCGAAGTCGCTCACAAGACCGTCCCGCGCGTACCACTCGACGTCTCCTGGACAAGTTCACTAGCAACGCTTTTTCATTATAGATCTCTTACTGTTTATATATGGAGGACGAGGATCATCCGCCCTTTCCGTAATTAGCATGAATAGTTTTTTGTTGTTTTTCTTTTGATAAGATATCTGCCGGTCCTGGTTTCCTAGCCAGAAGTAAATATTTTTATTTTTGTGTTTAGTTCACCTTTGTGTATATGTAAAATAAAAATGTATTTATATATATTCTTGGATACAAGTACTGAATTAGAGAATAAATGATGATGGTTTGGCATCCGTGCCATGCCTTCGCCTTACTGTGCAGCTCTAAGGCATAGCATGGTTGACTTTGTAGCATTAAAAAAAATGCCAACCTGAAGGCGAATGAGAAGGACCGATATGATTGTTTATTTATATGGCACTCCGCGTTATTAAGTCAAACGAACATGCGAGTGATTCTGTGAATTATATAGGGCACTCATCCACTCACGCTAAAGCAGATCCTTCAGATCCAACAACATATCTAATAATTGATCTTACTTTAACCGCTTTACCAGACTTTGTTCTCCAAAGTGGTGATCCCTTTTGTGTTTTATAATGCCTCAAAACACTTTTTTTCTTTCAAATTCACATAAATATAGCATAGTAACTAAATATTTTTTTGAAAAATAGATTTTTTCTGTTCATATTTCTTGAACCAAATCTTCATATATAAAATACTGGCGCTAAAATACAATTGGTAGTGTACTTTCTCGGATTGGAAATAGAGATCCAGGTTCGAATCCCGGTAGCGCAAAAACAATATTTTTCAACAAAAGTGATTTTATATGTATATATTTATAATGAATGCATTAAATTAGTATTTAGAATATCAACATGATAATAAGTTATTATATTACTTGGTAAATATTTTGTTCCAGGCTGATGTTGTTTCATTCATTAAAAATACAAGCGCAGCTTGGGCTGTGTGAGCGGTGACATCGTCCTGCTGAAACCACATTTGTTGCATGTCCAATCTACCCAATTCGGCCACCATGAAGTTTTTAAAGTATTGCCTCTTGAATAATCCTGAAAGAAATAGAGCCCAATGATTCCGATATTCCACATGGCGCACCGTACAGTAACTCTGCGGGTGTTGTTTTAATATTTTAATAACTTCAACACGTTATTGAGACGTTAGATACTCCATAATTAATTGTAATCAACTAGACTCTAGGACTATCAAATGTGAGTTGACAAATATCTGGCAAACAAAATCGGCCTGGAACATAATATTCACCCTGTATAATCTGACATGACAATGTACAACCGTTAAAATTTATACTATATGTGGAAAATTGAATGTCTATCCAGCTGTTATCACTACAATCTTACACCCTTTTGATCAACCAAACCCTATTTTGAATAGTTGCTCTTTAGGACTTAGGGTGCCCGATACACAGGCACCCTTTCCCCTCTCCTTGGCTACTCCACACCCTTCTCACGACATCAATGTATATTATATTAAATTAGTATTACACCCGTTCTAAGACGTGATAGTTGGGCAATTTATTAAATATGCCAAAAGATGAAAAAGATGCGATAGAATTTATCTACTATCTATATTCACAAGGAAAGGTTTTATTATTTTTTATTATATTGGATCGTCTAATAAGTCTGTGCAGTTATTTTTAAAATTTTGTTCCCGTTTTGTATTTTGTGACAAAACATGGCGTACTATTTGATATCATTTTTTCTGCTCTAAAACATCAGTATCGTCGTATATCTGAATCTTATAGTTTTTCTTAATTTATGGCTTTAAATAATGGAGTGTCAAGCTTTTCAAGTCAAGAAAAAAAACGAACATTTTCGACATATACTTATTTTCGACTTAAATCAAGGTTCCAATGCTTCTAAAAGGAAATTCTGCTGCATCCACCCGACAGTCCCGACAGTCCCGACCTCGCTCCGTCAGATTCTGTCGCCCTCCAATCAAGTGCGTGGCATTACGTTCAACAGCAACGATGATCTCAGAAATTGGCTCGATAACTATTTCGATACCAGAACAACCGATCCTTATAGAAAAGGCATCGACAAATTGGTTGAAAGATGGTGACAATAATAGATAATGCACTACCGATTCAAAATATTTTTTTGATTTACCGACAATCCAATAGTTATATTATTGTAAATATGAATTAAATATATTAATTAGAAAGATATACATATAAAATTAATTTTACACATCACATCACAAACCGTCTGTTCTGAATAATTACAACTTCACAATAAGAATGTGTTCTCCTAATAGTTATATTATTGTATTTAATAAGATCATGGAATCAAGTAGTGAGAATATTATTTCTGTAGGAAATCAAATCAGTCGGTACTGAATCTTCAATGTTAGATTTGTCGCTTTTAAAATGTCACGTTGGCGAAAAATGCTTTAAATGTTCCTGGATAAAACGCACAAGAAATTATGCATCTTAAATATACACATAAAACTTTCAATAACACTTTTCCAAAGCAATTTTACAAGAGACTGAAATTAATTAAAATTTGGAGAACTTACGTGTGGTAAGAAATGTCCAAAGAAGTAGAGATTCATGTTACATAAAGCAATCTACTTTGCCATATGCTGTGTATTTTAAAGTGTTCTCCTAATACAAATATCTGGAGAAAATCAAGAACCTCAATCCTGATAAATACAGAATAATAAAGTTAAAGGAAATAATGGAACGATTAAATGTATTAATATCAAAAAGATAACATATAGGTTCGAAAATATTGTTGATGTAGCATAGTTGGATAATGCACCTTCCCCAGTTTGAAAAGAGATCCAGGTTCGAATCCCGGTGGCGCAACAACAATATTTTTCGATAAAATTGATTTTATATGTATATATTTCTAATTAATATATTTAATTCATATGTAAAAGGAAAGTTAATAATATATATATTATTATATATTATTATGATATATTATCTATTTACTTAAATGATTTGTCTTTATTTTATTTTGATTTTTATTATTTGTGTATACCACAATATTCTAGAATATCTTAGTACATGATTCAAGATCATGTAACTATTTTGAATATTATATAACTTTTATTATTCTACAGTCTAAAATTCAGTGCATTCTGAGATATAAATATTATTTTAATACTTAATATTAATAAAATCAAGAGAAATTTCTAGTTATGAAATTTACTTAATCACACTTAACACTTTACCTACAAATAGGTGTAGTATTAGAAAATATATTTTTATATTACGTGAATGAAAAATGCATTTTTATTTCAAGACGAACCGATACTTTGAGTATCATGGAGTAGAAAGGTGAATTCTACAACATAAAAGTTTGACGTAGAGTCGGCGTAGAGGCGTAGCAAATATTATTCAGCATTTAGTAACGCGGCGTAAGCTGCCAAAGGAGCACGCTACCGCAGATGCTACACCAACTTATGAACCTTCCGCGTATTGTTAAAATGTTCAAAGTTTGCAGTTTCCATTCACAACGTACTACGTTGTATTAATTAAAGTGAGTGATACCCATTCAATTAATGTTAATCTAACAGACAAAAGTTTTGTGTTGTAAATTGTTAAATTTAGTTAGAAGTTATATATTTAATAGTAATTTTACGAATCGGGTTAAATGTAAAGTTTATCCACACGTCGCTTAAGGAATCTTACCAGATTGTAATGGCAGCAATGGGTATGTTTATATATATTTAAACTGTTTTTATTATATTTGTTAATGTTTCAGCGGCCAAATATTACTTATTATTATTACAAAACATTGGAAAATCAATGCTAATCTTACTGTTTATGTTTGTAAATTATGCTTTTTTTAGATAGTGAAACTGTATAGTTTCACTACAAGTATTTATTAAAAATTATTAATTAAACAATTTAACGTTTGGTAATAATTATAAAGTTCATAATTTTTACGGATTTTTACTTATTTATATTATATGTCGAAAAAATTATTCACCAGCTATTTTAATTTAATTAAATGTTTTCTATGCCATCATGATTACATAAATGACTTATGACAAATTCTTTTATAATTTTCTTGAGGTTAGTTTCTCTTCTGCACTTGATTTTTAAATTGCGCACGGAAGATGGTATCATTGCTGATAATAAGAGCAGCAGTTACGTCACCACCTTTTAATGGACTACATGATAAGCAATTATCGACCTGCTGATACTACCTTCAGACGCACGGGGAGTTTGGAAACGGAAGAGTTTTCTATTACCAGAGCCGTATTGGTAACGTCGCAGCGGTCCGCATAATTTGGATTATAAAAAAAATTAACATCGCAAGTTTAACATGTATTTGATTGTTGAGAAGTACTTTGAATCATATCTTATCCAATGAAAAGTACTGGTCTTTTTAAATAGTTGATACATTATCAAAAATAAAAAATGAGTTGCAATACTTTCCAGATATTTCGTATATTAATTTTATGGATTAGTAGATTAGATTATGGTTAGTTTTATTTATTTTAAAATAATTTATAAAATAATGGATTCCTGTACAAAAGTAATAATAATGAGGTTTTTATCAAATTGAGCATATTTTTATTTGATTTATAATCAGAATATCCAAGCTGCTATAAAAACTTCACTATTTAATAACTTATTATGTAGGTACACAATGTTCACATGAAACTATTTTATTAAACAAGAGAAATTACGTTAAAATAACAATGACAAAATTTGATTTTTTAGAAAAATCATACCATGTATTTAGGCGTAAAATTACATGGACCAAGTTCTACTCTATTTTATCTTTTTACCTCTAGGATAACGCAATTCCAATGCTTCAATTTTTAAATATCTGAAAATAGAAATGGACTTCTTTGTTTTTTATTTGAAAAATAAACAATCAGAAAAAAGGTCGCATTAATTAATAATAACTTAATCCAATCAAATATGTCATTTATATTTCCAATTTTCTCGTATCTATCTATTTTTTTAATGTATTAGGTTGGAGCACAAATGTGACGCGTTTTTTTAATGAACAAAACTCCCAAATTCAATTCTCCTGTAATGTTTACGATAGATTCCTAATGTTTTGGCAGTTCTTCGATTTCGATTTAAATCCGATGGTTTAGAAGTTCAGAAGTTATCAAGTCAATCTTAGTTTGTTAGTAAAGGAGATTCCTACGAAATTGTATTCCGAGTGGAAAATATGAAATCCAATGGAGCAAGATAAAATGAATAGGGTTGATGTGGAAAAACCTCCGAACCCAACACTTAAATATCCGCATTTACGGTATTGGTAGTTTGCGGACGAGTATTATCGTGCTGAGAAAATACATTATGCCATCTTCCCTATGCCATACCCTATGCCATACCCTATGCCATACCCTATGCCATCTTGAATCAATCAATTGAAGGCTACGGAATTGTTAGCAATAAGTCTTAAGCTTAATATTATCTAACACGGACGAACACCAGATTTTGTACAGGAAGTTGCTTGTCTGTTAAGGCTTAAGCATTCCTTCTTATTGTTGATGTTGATGTAAAGGTACTATTTTTCCATTTGTACCGTACTTTCCCCAATGGTGATTTTCATGTAAACAGCACATATGATTTTAGCAACCTTCGATGCCTTAACTTCTCGGTTAAATGAAATTGAGTTAACAAATGAAATTTTTAATTATTTTGGCAATTTTCTTTAGCCAACAACCAACTCAAACTTTTTACAAATTGTAAAATTCAATAAGTATCCGATGAAACAGTAATATGGCGTTAAAATAATATTGAAATATTGTACCCTTGAAATATTGTATTATTTGTTTTCAAGAAATTATATTATAAATAATGATTCAATTTCTTAAGCGGAGTTCGGTTCACCCATGTGGTGAAATTTTTTACAAAAATGACTACATGTAATAAAGCAAACTCCTGATTTCTCCTGCATTTTATGACTCATATTTTATTTGTATTCAAATTAACAGTAGTTATTCTAAAAAAATATTACAAGTGATGCTAAAATATAACTTTGTTAACTTATTATCTTGTAATATATAATTGTTCCATATTTCTGTATAGAATAATTTTTATAGGAAGAGCAAGAACGTCAACTAAATAAAAAGTATGGGACGTGCAAGGGGCTTTTGTGGGTGAAAGAGGATGCGTAGATCAAAATTTTTCTCTACGAGTGATGACAGAAAATCTTAAGCGGAAAACCAAAAACTTTTTTATGTCATTGTAGATATAAGAGAAAGGTTATGAAATGTACTCTCTGATTACAGGATGAATAGTAAACTTATATACGCAATCGCATCCCTGTATGAAGGAAGTTCTGAATGTGTAAGAATCAATGGAACATTCACACCATGGTTTGACATTGCAGGGTTGTGTTATGTCTCCATGGCTGTACAACTTGTATTTGGATAATTGTGTGAAATGAATGTAGGAGCAAAAATGGAAGATTTGATTGTATGCTGTTTATTTTACGCCGATGATGCGGTACTAATGGAAAATAATGAACAGGAACTACAGATTCTGGTGAGTAGAATGTACGATGTATGCAAGGAAAGCGACCTTATCATGAATGTCAACAAGTTAAAAGCGATGGTATTCGAGAAGGAGGAAAGCAAGACAGAATTTGTGTATTTGGGAAGTATGTTCGATAGAAACGAAAAGGCTGAGAATGATATCGAAATGAGGGTGACTGCAGGGAATACATTGAACGGCACTTTAAATGGAATTATATATAACAGGAACTTGTCAACCGACGCAATACTAGCGGTACACAATGGAGTCTTAGTACCGACACCGATGTATGGAAGTGAGGCATGGAGCTGGCAAAAGAGGAACGAAAGTAGACTGAATGCAGTGGAAATGAGAATACTTAAGCGTACTTCTTTTTATTTTTTCAATTATATTTATAAATTCGACAATATAAAAATAATAGTAAACCAAATAGTCAAGATCTACTACATATGTGACAAATCTATTTATGACGGAGTAAACAATGCAGAAATAAGGAAACAATGTTAATCTGATGTTAGTATAATGAATAATATTAAGAAAGGATCACTAAGGTAGTTTAGTCATATGGAACGGATGAATGAGGAGAGAATGGTAAGAAATATATATATATATGACGCATGTGTTGATGGCACCAGAAATAGATGACGTCCGTGGAAGACTTGGCACGACCGGGTAAACCAGATACTGGAGGATGGTTCTGTTAGAAGCCTCAACAATCGGCCAGCTTGTATAAGAAGATGAATGAATGTAGATGAGGCGAGAATTGTGTCTCAGAATAAAAGAGTGTGGCGCTCTTTCCTCTCTGCCTATCTCCGCGGAGAAACGGCGTAATGTTAAATTAGTTAGATTATTTAAAACTTTGTTTTTTACTACTTTATTAACAATTTTAACATAAGAGTCAAAGAATATTTAAGAACTGTTTAAAGGTTTTCAGTGAATCTTTGTGAAATTCCGTGATCGCTTTGTAAATTGAATTGAAGCACTGTTTTATTCCACTATATTTAATTGTATTAAATGTTAGAACGTTTTCGGATACATCCTACTATAATATAATTCAACACATAACCATTACGATGTTTAAATAGTAATGATTTTTCAGAATTTATTAGAAAACTTTGATACAAATTGGGGATCGTCCGTTTTACATATAAAAAATGTTGGTTCTTAAATTTAATAATTTAGAATCATAAGAAATACGCAAAGCGTGTAAAATTAATCATAATATTATAAATAACCACAAGTTCTATTCTAATTTTTTTTTAAATGATGTTGTATCAGTGTATCAATTTTCACATCATAACTGAGTAGGTACTAGATTATTTTTTTATTAATTTATTTTTAAAAACATTAGAACAATTTGACACATATGGTTTTAGTTAGTTTATTTGACATCCTGGAGTTGCTTGGCGACCGTTTTAGCGTCATTAGCTGAATTGGCTTGGAGTTTGTTTTAATTTTACATGTTTGAACACATTTTTAAAGAAACAATAATTTTCATGATTTTAATTCAAATAAAAAAATGACTAAAATATCCAGATAATGACATTTTTCCAAAGCATGCTTTCCATGGAAAACATAAACGCTAAGAATTTATGCATCAATCCAATATGTTTCTTTCAATAAGACTTTCAAAAGATTGTTTTCTGAGGGTTTTGTAAAGGTTCGGAGCAGGGCGTGTGGTTATGTGGCAGATTGAAATTTGATGACTTTCTGCTGAGGGCTAAATAAGTCATTTTCCTCAACTTGGTTTAATTTGGCATATCAATCTCTGACACCGAGATATTTAAAATTATTGACGATTTCAACTTTATAAATGCCAATTTGCACTGGACTACGTTGTTCGTAATATTTTATTCATTTCTTGGAATTAATTTATGTGCAGATTCACTGCTCGCTCGTCTCGATGGATAAAATGGTCTAAAAACATGGTTACTTAGGCAAATGTTAATATTGTATCCGCTGGATCCTTTTCATGACCATAATATAATACCATATCATTTCTCTATTCCCATGTGAAACACACTGTTTTTAGATTAATACAGTAAGTCCTTGATAGTAATAAATTATTTTAAGTCTAGAAATGTTTATTAACATCGCATGAAATTAACAGCTACCGCTTAAATTAACTTTTTTTTTTAAAGTTGTTTAATTTAACTTTGTACGGTAAGCTGTGAGGCGTTCAAATTATTTAAACGCAAAAATAAAATCATCAAAAGCTTGTATTTATTTGTCAAGATTACAGATACATTTTCGCGATATACAAAATGTGTGATAATCGCACGATTCAAATCTCCAAAAATTTAATTTTTTTATGACAATTATACATAAATTTACGTAACGTGCAAAAAAATGTGATTGAAAATAATTCCACGCAATTCATCCGCACGCCCGTGTATTCGAATCGCATAACAGTATAAACTGTCGTTAATTTATCGTCTATATCATTTAAAGCCAAAATCAAAGAAATTTTATAAAACATATATATAATATATCAGAAAATAACAATGTAGTATACTTCATTCAATCACTTTAAATCAAAATAAACATCTAATCTGTTTCAATGAATTAAAATAAGAAACATTTTTGTTCAATAACACACAAAATAATTAGAAATTTGCATGTTTTTTAATAAATCTGAAACATGCTCACAGACAAAAAAATACTTATTGAGAAATGTGAAACAAAATTTATTTAGCTATAGTTACAATAGAACTAAATTATAATTAGAATTTGATTATCTTCTGATCAACATTTTATATTTTGATTTATTAAATTATTTTCTAACAAAAATGTACCAGATATAATATCTATACACTAAAATAAAAAATCTTGCACTAGCATTAGGCAGGTAAGTAAATAATTTTAGGATTTTCAATTCACGAGGCAATTTATCACTTTTATAATTGTTTCCTTTTTACGCCCGTCGGTATCGTATCCGATCTGCTATCAATTCTCGCACAAGTGTGCGGTTATCGTGTATTATGTATATCATATATATTAATTTTGATTGTTTTTTAAATAAATAAAGGATATTAAAAATATTAAGCTGGTTATTGAGTGTTGACAGAAAGAAAAATGATCACATGAACAGACCGTCATTTCTTTATATTCATTTTTGCATAGTGTTTCAATCATAGTATAGCGAGAGTATTTTACCTATTTATTATGTTATTAGAATTATTTTATTTACTTCATTCCTAATATTTGTATGATAGACAACTGATGAACCTGTCTCCTTTAGTACAGACTTCGGTCTAGTTAAGGAGACAGTGAACATCTCTTACATTATGAAGCTTGTTCGCCATTTTAGTATATTTATAAAAATGTTTATAATGTATAATATGTACGTATATTAAGAACATGAACAGAATAAAAAAAAGCATTTCCTGCCATTGTGAACAAATTATTTTTAGTAGATAAATAATTTATATTTTTTATGGAGTTTATGAGCTTCAAAAATGACGTATTGAGTGCCGAATATGCATTTTGTGAATGAAAGTTTCTTGGGTTTTAATTTAATTTTGATTTTAATTTACTTTTGACTTAATTAATAATTGTATGTTTTTGAACGAAAATTTTTTTTCGGGTTGTATATTTTCGAGAGGTATTCTCGTCCAGTTTAATTTGTCGGACGCGTCACTCGTTCCAGATGAAACCGCTCGGGATAAGCGTTTGTGATGGACGGCGGATGTGAATAATGAAGGTGATAATTCCCGGCAATGTTCTAAAAGAGCCAGAGCTATCCTCCTATATCTGGTTATGCCAGGTCTTTCACGTATGTTTTCTATTCCTAATGCCTTTAACATTAATTTAATATATTTTCTTAACCATTCTCTCTTTACTCATACATTCCACACGCCTAAACCATCTCAGTGTCCCTTTTAAAATTATATTTAAATGCTATAAATAAATTTACATACCTTATTTTTTTAATTAAAGCACATTTTTACTGTGAAGTTGCAATTTCAGAATATCGTATCGAATACACGGTATACGGGTAACAATTTAGTATCTATTCCGATCACACTACTACAGTTTACAATATTATGTTCTTAGATCTATCTGCGTTGAAAAACGTGGAGCAAAAGGGCATTATTCCGCAGTCCGTCATACCTAAAACATTCTCCCTGACATACCACTCCATACGCACACGTACAAATATAACCTTACATCCCGTACATTAATTTAATTTGTATTAGATCTTAATTTGTTCTCTTTTCCCAATATAGATTTTCATACATATCCTAAACAACCGCGTGCAGCGTTATTTCGTTACTTCATACTTACATGTATAAATGTGGTCCAATTCGTAAAATATAATATTATACACCTCGAAATAAATGGCATTTGTTAAAACTGAGTTATTCAATAATATATTACTTGTACACTCGTCGCCGGTGAATACTCGGTGTGGATTTCGACATTCCTCACATAAAACGTGAGAACTTTTACGCTAAACAAAATGTAATTTATATTTCCTTGTCTGGAATTATACTCTAAAGCTATTTCAACGAAGCATTACATCTTTATTGTTTTTATTACTTACAAAAATATTATTCCCGCACGGCAAGTGCCATCATTAAGTCAAGATCCAATCTATTTAACATTTAGTCGCTGTATATGGGAGGAGGCAAGATGGAAGAATCCACCTAGGACAATAATCTTTTTTTTTAAACAAACAAAACATAGTATCTTGACACTTAACTATATTAATACTTACTTTTTATGTAAAGGTTCTTATCAAAGAGTTTTTTTAAATAGAGAACAAAAGGATATTAGACAAACAGAGTTTCTAAAAAACTTTCGCATACTTATCTATTCAAATATATAAAGCTTTATCTATAAATTTAACAAACATAAAAAAAAATACATGTAGGTAATCTAAATTCAATTCAACTGTCGTACGTATTTCGTGCAATTAGCACTCTAGAGTGATCAGTGGTTTAAACCTCGTCCAGAAAGACTACCACGTTAGTCCTGTTTTTAACATCACAAGTACTTAGGGGTGTAAATTGAAAAAAAATAGAATTGAAGAACTGCGTACGTAAATTTGTTTCTCTAATAGGGAAGTACCTCTAAGAGACAGGGGAAACAAATAGAAATCAAACAAAATGAATTTTCTCTTCCCTTATAGCCCCAGGTAGCTCTAGTAAAGGAGTGGCAGTTAAAGGTTTATTAAGGTACCTTATTAAATTAAAAAATGATATAACGTTATTTTCTTTTTCATGAGAATTTTAGTAATGTATATATAAATTAAATAAATCATAATTTACTACCTCTTCTACACCGCAGTCCGTATCCTACATTAATTTATATATTTCTGTAAATGTATTATTTATCAATAACACGTAAAAGATATAAGCGTGTTGAAAATTTAAAAATCAAATTGAGAGGTTCGTTATTAGTTTAGAATTAACGTTACTGCCAGTTAATGTGTACGTTCTGGCAGTGGTTATTCAGGGGTTGTCCCGTGCCGCTGTGTAGTAGATACGTTTTCTCTAAAAACATTTAGTAAATTTTATTTTGAGTCCTTGCAATCTGAACATGTAGATACAGATATAAAATATAATTAAAGTACAAGCAATACATCGGAAAGAAATGGACAGGGTAAATATTATGTTCCAGGCCAATGTTGTTTTTGAATAACTAAAAAATTAACACCATTTTTAAATATGGTTTTTATTTATCAATTATTTGATTTATTACAATTATATGTGGAATATGACATCAGCCAGGTGGCCGCCTCTGGTAGCTGCACAAATGCATGCTCTTTTAATCATTTTTTATAACATTTTCGCACATTTCTTGTGTTATTTATCCCCACCTAAAATAGTCGGGAACCGTTAAATCAGGTGATCGAGGAGACCAGTCGATATCACCACTTTTTGACATTACGCAGCATTACATTCAAATTCTCACCAAATTTCTAGCGTAGCACCGTTCTATTGAAATAACATGTCTTGCAGACCCAATTTACCCAATTCGGCCACCAAGATTTTTCCAAGTTGTGACGATAGCGTTTACCATTAATGGTTCCAGCAATGCCATAGATAAAATGTTTTAATGACTTCAACACGTTCTTGAGACGTTAGATACACCATAATAAATTGAAATCAACTATTATCTGTGACTATCAAATTCGAATTAACAAATATCTGTTTTACTAAAATGGCGGCTAAACCAAATCAATATATAGTAATATATGATTACTGACTTTTTCGTTCCCTAATTGAATGGTATTAATGTGGAAGGGCTGTGTTTTCAACACGACAGCGCAACATGCCAAACAGCGCGCGCCACAATCTATTTATTGAAGGAAACATTGAAACGGTGGTGAAAAATTAAATTTCCAGATTGCGCTTTATTCGAGCCAGCCGCGGCGCCCATATGCGCGAACTCTATTTAAACACTGATAACATAAAGTATCTTTTAATTTACGCTAATATCATGGTTATTACCACGATTTTGATGTGTATTATTTCATTTAAAAGTTCTATACCTCTAAAACAGTACCTTTGCAATAAATAATATTGTGGATTTTTGAGCACAGATTGGAAATTTGTATATAACATTGTGTAGTCAATCAATCTCTGAAGTTCACATTTTAACAATTAGAAATTAAATTTTTGATACAAAGTCAAAAAATATAATTGTTATATATATAAAGCATTTTTTATCAAGATTAAAACTTGGTCACCATCACTCGACAGCCCATAATAGGGTGTGGCTGCCAGGAAAATTCTTGTCTACCGGTTTCTGTCCACTGCAGCTGCACACCGGTTAATTTCGACTATGTAAGAAAACTTCGTATTTACAGTCTCTCTCTTTATATATTTCTTCTCTATATTTCAAGACAAAAGATATTGACGCAGAATTATTTTTTCAGAGACAGCGATAAAAATAATGCATGAAAATTTTTTATAATATTTTTAGTTTTATTTTCTTTAATTAAAAAAGATTTTGGAAGCACCGGTTATCACTCCCGATACCTCCCACACACTATGTGAATTCTCTGTCATCTTGGTTAATCCCCCAGTTGGCTATCGTGCCAAATCATTAAATGGAAATACAATGTGAATTTTTTGTGTTAATTTAAACGCATTGATTAAAATTTTTAACGTACTTTATATTAATATATCAATTTTAGTCTTCTTCTTCTTCTTCTTTTTCTTGAGCGGCCTCATGAGACTCGGGAGTCCATGAACGCAGACACAATAGAGCGCCATCCACCCCATGTGATTCAGCGTGCTAGACATACGCCTACTCCTCTCAGGTGTTAGCTTGACATCAACCGCCCATCTGTGTTTTGGTCTTTCCCATGGTCTCAACCCTGTTGATATAATATGCAGCCTCCTAGTTTTCACTTTCCTCAGGATATCTGGTGCGGTGTACCGTTTCCGAAGTTACAGGTTCATAATTATACATAATCCGGCTAATTTGCTCATGACTTTATTTTTAATGTTATTGACTCGTCAAGATCTTAATTGTGTGTTTTGTGTACGGTGAGACTGAAGCCTCTAACTCACTTCTAATCTCACGCGTGTTGGTGCATGTCGCAGTGCATATGTGTGTGATTATTTTTTCTGTGTCTAGATCAAGGTATTTAAATAAAAAATAACTTACAAAAGTATCCTTTATTGCGGGATGGTTTACAATGGCAGTTACGATGAGTATATAGTTAATTGCGCGTTTGAAGTTGAAGACTGGAATGGCTCGCTTGAGATTTCGACGAAAGAACGGTCTGCGGAGAAGTGGTCCTGAAGAAGCTCCTCGGACTCGTTCGTCACGATGTATTGGCATCTGGTTCATTTCGGTCTTATATGGCTGTCAGGTGATTCCATACACAGCCATGTCTGTGGGGTGCATGCAGGATCACCACATACTCAGTGTGTTTTCTTGCGATAACGATAACGATTCTTGCGATAACAGTAATGATGCGATAAAGTATTCGTTTGGTTCTTAATATAACACATCCATATAGAACAATTGGTTATACCTGTGTTAGATACATTTTCATCTTTAAATTTTGTGACATCTATTTTAATAATATTAATTTTAAAACAAATAAATATGTCAATTAGAAAGATATGCAATAAAATTAAATTTATCGAAAAAATATTTTTGTTGCTACAAGGATTCGAACCTGGATCCTTTCCTATCCGGGAAAATGCATTAACCGATTATACCATACCAACATAGTAAATTGACGACATATTTTCGAATCCCGGTTGCAACAAAAATATTTTTTCGATAAATTGAATCTTCTTGTATATCTTTCTAATTTATACATTTAATTTCTATTAAATACCTCAGAACTATGTTCTGAAAAAACTACAACTTCACAATAATAACACACTTAATAATTAATTATCTAATAATTTTATTTTTAAAATGGATGGACGCTAGTGAACTTTATATTAAACCAGTATCTATAATAACCAGTTATTCTTCTGCGCACTATACATGACCTGTTTAGCGCCTGTTTATACATTATTTTAAATAATTATTAACGGTTAAGAGTTATTGGTCTCAGTGGTGGATTTATAGTCGCGCAAGTCGCAACTGCACTTACCAGAGGGCCCCCTAATAACTCATAAAAGGGATACTGAAACCAGGAGTAAAAGCGAAAAAAAGGAAAGAATTTAAAAATTAATGCCTAGAAACACTGTTTTAGCTCTAAAAATACTTGCAGATGTGATTGTGTTCAACTGCAGTTAGATTTTCATGACTTCATGTATAGTTCAGTATATTTCGGGTTGGCTCTAGGCTCTACATCTAGGCTCTGGGTATATTTATATTGATAGCTTAACCTAAACCATCATATAATATTTATATCTGTGTTTCTGTTTGTATTGAAGTTTACGTTGTGTAGTGATATTATCATTTTTAGAAACCCTTATCACTAGATAACGTTCAGTGAGGCAGGTTTCCGCATAATAAATCCATCCCTGCTCAGCCTTACAAATTATCGCCACTTCACAATTAAAAATGTGCTTGATAATAGATTTGATCGTTTAAGTATTAATGGTTAAAATTCCTTTCCAGTCACAAATATCAGCTTCGTGTTATCAGAAAACAGGTCAACTTATCAGATGTTATATTAGGTTGCCACATAAGTTTTTTTGATATATGCGATAAATGCATTTCTCTTTGAAATTTAAAGTTATTTTTAGTGTTTTTCTGTGTTTTTTAATGGGAGTCATATCGGCAGCGCTTTATTAATTAATTTTTATTGCAAGATTGACGCAAGCATAACGGATCTACTCCGCATCTCAGGGAACAGTTATTTAATATGTTATGTTTATAATATTTTATTTTTATTTTTCACTTAAGTAGTTTAGTCGACAAAAAATAAGAAAATATCTGAAATATAATTAAAATTAAAAAGAAAAGAAGTATCATTGACAAAAAATACACAAAAAGCCTACGCAGATAGTCGTAGCACAATAAACAACTATCCTTCCCTTCCAAATTACTCTGATACATGAAAAAATAAATTTTCTCGTTGTTTCTCAGCAGTTATCTAATTTATTTTTGAATAACGCAGGTGATGGAATTCTTTCGTATTGGAATCTAAATTGTTTTTAATTTTGAATCAACAACAACTAGCATATTGTGATACGTTATGCATACTTTACCTAAGACAATTTGAGACTCTAATACGCGCTACACTTAATAAACACATTTCATATTTATTTGATGTCTGTGGATCGATGCTGGGTATCTTTGTACAACCACCAAGTATCCTTTGTTTTAAGCCCGATTCTTGAAGAGTACTAGACCCAAATAAAACTGTAATGACAAAATAACTATGTTTTTTTAAATCATTTTTAACGACACTATATATTAATTTTATGGCATTGCACTGCAAATGTTGTTAATAGCCAAAATCGCATTACGTCCGGGATAAACTCATACATACAGAATGTAATATTCCTGAGATTATTTCATCTCCTATGCTATTGTCAATTATGCTTGAAAGAAAAAGAAATAATAAAAAGAAGAACTCCGGTAAGGCTGATGTGGCAAAATCCACAAAACAATAAAAATATGTTTATTAAATCTCTCACATTATAATTGTGAAATTATAGTTTTTCAGAACATAGTTCTGCAATATTTTAATATAAATTAAAAACTGTAAAGAGTTCTGAAAAACTACAACTTCACAATAATAATGTGTTCTCCATATTAATATATAATATGTATTAATTTTTCCAAAATTTAATATATTTGTAGTAGATTGTATTGACAAGGTAGATTGCTTTCAAATAATAAAATAACTATACTGTGTACTGAGTCAACGTACTTCTCCTGATAGGAAGGGTTTCTGGTTCGAGTCAGGATGATAATAAAAATATTTTTTCAATAAATTGATTTTATCTGTATATGTTTATTATTGATACATTTAATTTATATTAAAAATTTCAAAGAGGAGTGACTTTTTCGCGTATGTAAATAAAATTTCAAAAACTTTTGAAGCAATCATATAAATGAATATATTCAATATACACTTTAGATGGCTACCAACCTAATTAATGTATTAAAGCTAAAAAACAAAAATGTAAAAAAATCAACGATTTTGTAAAACCACGATATTGGGTTGTAATTTAGTAGCGAGCCTCACATATTTTTTCTCGACATAGAAAGCTTAGATTTGATCTACAGAATTTTGCACTTGCCACCCTCAATAAAAACTTTCATAAATTTTCTTCGGATGGCGCCTACACACCTCCGATCAATTCCCACTGGGCCGGCCACCTGAAAACCTCGTTGTGAAGGGAGCTTTGGAGAAAGGCCCTTATTGCTATTAAATTTCTGGCACGTTACGAGATAGCTGGGGTGGAATTTGTTTCACGCTATTTGGAGATATAATTTTGATATTATTGACACCGCTTAGAATTGTGATATTTTATAAATTTAAAGTAGGAAAAATAAATTTTAATAATGTAACCCAGCTCTAAAATAGAAATTTTCAGAAATAAGAACTGAATTACTGTATACTTAAAAGTTATGCTACTTACTTCTAAACATCAAGCAATAAAGATACAAGAAAATATTACTATGCAGGTGTAGTATGAATATATATGCCTAACGCGTTTAGTACTGTTCAAATATGATTAGAACTCATTATTTTATTTTTCTTTATTGTTAATAAGTTGAAGTATCTGCATTGTTGACATAGGATTTGCTCTTTTATATCTACTAACCTTAACTATACAATCTTATGTATCAAATAACGATGCAATAATGCTTATATTTCCTATAACTTTAATTTCTGATACTGACAGTATTAGATCAATTATTATTTTATTTTATTTAAAATTTAATATCAGAGAATCGTGCGTTTTCTCGAACGGTTTTTGTAATAATTTTACGACCTTAATACCCACCCTCAGTTGGTACGGTACGGCATGCCATCCAAGAAACATGTGAATATATTATTGACTTATATTACAAAATTTCTTTTTTAACGAGTTACAATTTTCTATGAAATTCTTTCTCCATCATTTGAACCAACAACGAGCGATCTGCTACCATCTGTATGTCCGTGATCGTGCCTAAGTACTGGCTGGCCGAAGACACGACGTCACTGCCCGTGTCATGAAAGCTTTTTGTCGAATCGATCCCGGATACTGTGAAGATTTATCTCAGAGATACTGTATCATCTTCCTTGGGTGAACGCCAACACTAGTCGTCCATGAATTATAGATTTTTATTTCAACCTTTGATAACGATTTCTAAAAATTACGCAGATAGATAAACTTTCAAGACTAGAGCCGTATAGTAGGTGTATATATTCATATGAACAAGTAATAATAACATGTTTTGAACAGAGGACACCAAATAAAAATTAAACATTAAGACAAAATTTAAAATGTGTAATGGATATTTACATTAGCACATATATACATATGTGCGTGTATATATATATTCAATAATAGAAATACGTATAAGGAACACGTGTCACATCAATATTATAATATTGCTATATTTAAAAAAGGTAAACGTTCGTGCTATGAAGATAACTAACTTGCTGGTCTCCTGGAATGAGATTCGAACCTCTGACCACTAGAATAACAAGCACATTGTTCGAAATTCAAATTAAAGATGCTCTTGTTTGATTTAGCGGTAAGACGATTGCCTAGTTACAATGGTCAGAGATCTCGTCCCGGAAAACCACCAAAGTTTGAAAATGAGTGAGAACGTGTAAAATGTATTCTGAACAAATTTTTAAAAAAAGTTTCATAAAAGTAAACACATCAGGAGAATATATGTATCTGGGAGGCAAAGGACATCGTGTCCATTTAGACAACTTTACAGGTGAGCGGAGTTTTCAGAAAAACTAAAACACTTGAATATGTGGATATGAACTCATCGGATAGTAATGTATCATATTTAGAGGCATACAACAATGTGTTCACGTAGTTTTATGCCGCTAAAAAGAAATTGATACTATGCCATTATATACCACCACTTTTGTTATTTTATTTAAATGGAGAAAATGTTCTATACTTTTAGAAAATTGAAAATTTGTGTTTGAAAGCCATCGATAAAAATTAATATGATGCCTTTTGCCTCCAATGTACAGATATACTCAGCTATAGAGGTATTAAATCAGAAGTATTGTACTAAGAATGAAAGTCGACCCATCGTTCGTATTCAGATTACCTAAATATTTGCCTTGATTTGACAATTATAAATACATAGTATTGAAAGTGAGTATTTGAGTATTTGAATAGAGAAACACAGTACAGAGAAATTTATTTGAGATTCAATTTATTGACCGAAGTTTACAAAATATTGCGTGGGTTTCGATAATTACGAGGCTAAATTAAAAAGATCTTATCAGGCGTATGGCCACTGATGCACTAGCTGTGTCTATTTTCTCGTCATTCGTATCGTATCGTGATGACGTCATGGCCATAGTTACGACGCGGTAGCTGGACGTCCGTTTCACCACACAGCAAAGTCGTTTGGACATGAAAAGTATGCTAATGAATGAAGGCTGCGTCAGACCGAACGTAATCAGGCAGTGGAAAATGTCAGTGTTTTTAATAATCAGCTGATACCATTGGCATATCAATAAATACTAGCTTCTTGACAAACACGTCCTTTTTTTTTTTTACTTTTTTAAATTTTAAATAATTACTACCAAATTGTTATTGAATGTCTAATTATTTCCCTTCAAAAATTTTAACGTTAGATACATAATAGTAAAATGTATGTACCTGACAGTTACTTTAACAGCTATTTGACTTTCATTAATGTCAAATAGTTATTTCTACAACTTATATCCTAAAATGGGTTAAAACAGGTTAGATGTTTTCAATTTTCAAAATTTCAATCGTCAATTTTGCTCCTCAATAGTACCACGAAATTATTGAATATTTATTCATTCGTTACTAAGATTTTTAAAACAAAATTGAACATCTTTAACTTCTAGATCCCTCTAGGTTGTTTTCCAGGCCACCCAAGCGATATCCATGCCACAGATTGACACATTTGAAAAGATGTATGAAAGTGGACTGCAATTCCATTCATTCTGCTTTCTCTTACAAAAAACAACTTAGGTTAGATTTTTCTAATGTTGAGAAATTCGAACGCTTTTATATTTGTTTTAAAAAAAACAACAAAAGTTTTAAGTGATGTTGAAAAGTTGACCAGAAAATGATTTGAGTCCACAATATTTATATAACTGAAGGGTTTTTTTCACAAATATTTTATGTTGAATTTATTTGTCGATGATAAAAAATGTCTGAAGACTAAATATAAAAGTGATGTCAAGCGATACGAATAAATGTACAGAAGGCTTGAAATTTAAAAAAAAAAATATTTTCTCGAAAGCAAAAGTTAAGTAATTTTTGATAATAATACATTTATTCCTCAATCTTACAAAACGCATAGTTACTTTTAAAAATCATGTTGTTAATAGTTTTACAAACTAACAACTTTATAGCAGACATAGTTGGCACGTTAATGTTCCTTTCCGCCTGTCTTAAACTGGACAAGGGTCACCTCTTGAAAATGACATAAAAGATGCTATTACAAGATAAATCTATTCTTATTAAGGATTTAAAATAAAATTTAAAATGAGAGAGAATATACAGACAGACTAAAATCTTATTCATTGTACATTTGCTATCTTTCATACTATTAATGTGTTTATATTTGTATACCCTGATATCGACATATATTTGTTTGTTTTTTAAAAATAAAAAACATTTATATTTTCTTATTTTCTTTTATGTGATTCAAAGACATATATTATTTACTTCAAATAGATAAATAATCTATTTTTTCTTACAGCTAAGTAGTGCTGATTAATTTTAGCTCACTCACAAACACATTTCCAGTTTGCTGGGGAATTCTTTTCAATTCTACACTTTTTTCACCTTTTGTAACCTCTTATAAGTAATCGTACATATGCATATAAGTTAGAATATACAAATAAAACAAAAAAATATATCTTTTGATACCGATGGAGTCTAAAAATAAAAAATACACCGACCTTAAACAAATAATGGTGATTGATTAATATAGATGGAATAGGTAGGTTTTACTTCAAAAACTACCTCATTTTTCATGCCAAAAATTGAGTGGTCTACTTATTAAGTCTGAATAGCACGAAAGGAAAAGGGCACTTGCTGGAAGGCCCTCTCCCCTTCATATATAACTTTTCTAAAATATAATGCGGTCCTTGACTACCATATTAAATTGTGTCAGTGACGAAATTAATAATGTATTTTTTGATAAAGACTGTTAGCTTTAACTTTAGCTGTTAGATCTAACAAAAACTTTAAATTTATTTCTAGTGGTTTAAACGAAATATTCACTATTTATTTTCTCCTTTTTTAACCTATTTGCGTATTAACATAGGTCTTCTTCATTATGTGCGTCCTTTTTCCAACACTCATCCTGTGGTCTTCTTTATACCATCAGTCCATCGCACTTGTCTTCTACTTCTTATGTCCTACCATGGAAATTCTGGATTTAAGATGCATGCATTCTGTCAATATTTCTAGTACATTTTTTAATCATACCTGCGATTACCGCTAGGCAACGTAAATAATTATTTAAATGAAAATTGAAAAAATTTCATACACGCGTTTTGCAGGATGAAAAACATTTTTTTTTTCAACTATTCATGTTATCGGCATTCTTTTCGATATTTTTTGAGTAAAAAATATGTATATAATAATTAGATTATAAAAATTACTCGGAACATACGTCAAGTTACAAAATTCGTGAAAGACAAAAAAATACATCAAGATTAATTTAAAAGTTAACAGTCAGTGTGACTCTTAAATATGGGGAAAATACCAAACAAATAATTAATTCTTATTTAAAAAACAAAAACGAATAAAAAATAAAATATAACCAAAAGCTAATTCTAGGTGTATTATAAAAATATACAGAATATAAGTTCTAAATGGTAATACGTTTTCCCTGGATAGGAAGAGCTCCAGGTTCGAATCCCGGTAGCAACCAAATATTTTTTCGATAAATAGATTTTTTTGTATATCTTTCTAATTGATTAATTTAATTTGTATTAGTTTATCCTTATTTATATATTTTTTTTAATATATATTTAAACCTGAACATGAGATTATTTTTTTTTTGACAAACATATTTGAGGTTACTATATTATAATATAACATGATAAACATACCTTTGATATATTCAACATTGTCCTAGTTACTTTGCTAGACTGAAGTCTGTGTTAAAGTAGCCAGTTTTTTTCGTGCTGTTGTGGTGTTATTTAATTCACGATAAAAATTCGCCAGTAAGAAAAATAAAGATAAAAAAAGATTGATCAATAACATTGAATTTTGTTACATAAACATGTTTTATTAATCTACTCATATATCCTTATATTAATTTACGTTTCGCCTTATAAGAGCATTATAAATCTATCAATTTAACTCAACAACTTGTATTTATATTAATGTAAATCTATAGTGAAGAACAGCTATATAATTTTATTTACATGGAATTTATTATTATATACATTTTTACACAATTGATTCTATATATTTTGTTACAATTCTCTTTCAACAGTAATGATATTTTATGGTAATATCACAGATCATCAAATAAATAGACACGAACTAACGCAAATTCCTTGTCCCAAAATTTTCATTTTGGTGACACCCTCGTGATCACTTCGATGCCACTCACGCAATCAAAGAGCTCCGCGACTTTTTTTTTAAATATGACTCGATTAGAACGAAAATTTAAACGCTGACAATTTAATATGCATTAATGTAAAAAATATGTCTTGTTTACACAAATAATTAATTTTCGAAGAGTAAATACTTTTACTGTTGCATAAATGTGTCATAATCTATCGAATTTATGTTTCGTTGGATATACGTGTGTAGAATGCCCCTCCTCCATCAAATATTTTTTCCAAACCCTTCTCCTATTTGTACATTTCACATAATGTCTATTCATTTACTAGTCTGTGGGTAATATATAGAAAATAACAGTTATATAATTTTATAAAATAAAAAGATAAATAATAAAATTATATAGTTGTCTATAGATTAGACTACAGATTAACATTAATATAAATAAAAGTGGTTGAGTTAAATTGTTAGATTTATAATGCCCTTATAAGATGAAACGCGTCTAAAGTAATTAAACTAGAGGAATCACATATGTGATTATGGGGTTCTACAAACTTTTTTAGAAAATAGTAAATTGAATTTTGTATTACAACATTTATATTTCTTGTCAAAAGGTTAGTTCATTCCTGTGTTAGTATTAGGCTTAAATAATTTAAACAGACATTTACGCCCGGTTAAATGGGTAACATATCGATGCTGTAAAAGTGGTCCACATTTTTGTGAAATAAATTGATACATCAGTCGGATTTCGGTAGCCGTCCAAGATAAAGAAAATATTGTCAAAGGTTTTTGGGATGAAGCCGCTGACGAAATGTTTGTCTTGTGAAAATCAAATAAACGCTTTAAGGGCTTTCGCGGACTGAACGTGGTGATGAAATAAATGGTAGGATCCCAGATTTATGTTATTTTCCCGAGTATAAAATGCTATTTCTCAATAAATCCGCGCGGACGCCAAAACATCGCCGATTTCCAACGAGAGAAGTTCTGTGATCCGCGATAGCCTTAAGCGGACGCCTTGGACAAGATATCAATTGGAAAGTGTCAACAAATGTGGCTTCCTCGAACTTGAAGTCTTTTTGGAATATTGTAAAACAGCGTTTACAAAATGTATTTAACTATTATTATTCATAAAACTAAATGTTTGTCTGTTTTATGATCTAGACCAAAAAAAAGACCCTGCGCAAACATAACTATTCCCCTTTCTTCGGATTATCCCACTGAATGAAAAGGAATGTAAATATTTTTTTGGAAATAAAGCGCAATTAAATATTTAACTGACAGAATGTTATAGAATATAAAATTCTAAACGAAATAATAATAATTATGATAATGAATATTACTAGACGCGTATTTGATTTTAATAAATTCTAGATAAGTGCCTAAAGATTATTTCAAATTACTTATATTATACTGAATGCTGTCCACCCAAAATCTTAAGGATTCTGCGCAAAACATGAGTACTATCCATCCCATTCCCACCCCTGATGTTAACAAGTAGTATATTATTTTGATTACCATCTCTTACAAATTTTGCGTAGAGACTCTTTAGGGTTTTGGGCAAAAAGTGGGCGCCTTCTGGATTTCCCACCCCTTCCTTCTGATATCAATATATGTCGTATTGAATGCCCAGCCTGGATCAAATTGTAAACATCATTGTTATTTAAAGCGTGCGCAAAATATTAGCCACCTCTCTTCCTAGCTCTGACTTAAATCGTCGGATATAAAAATCGAGCTTTTTGCAAGGAATTATAAAATATTTATCACTCAAATTCAGAGTAAACTAGCTTTGCAAGTCACATCTGAATTAATCTATTTTAGTAAATAACTATTATATCGGTATAAGCTATATCTACGTGATCGAGAGAGCCATTCCATTGGTAATAATGGATTAAGCCATTTTTTGTTAGAAACGTTGAATAGAATAAGTCTTACAAAACTTATTCTATTCAGCATTTCCGACAAAAAATTTTAAGGACATTTTTCAATAGATATATTTTATTGTAGTTCTTAGGAAAGAGCGCCACACTCTTCTGTCCTGACACACAATTCTCGCCTCATCGACATTCATACATCTTCTCATACAAGCTCGCCGATTGTTGAAGCTCCTAACAGAACCATTCTCCATTATCTGGTTTGCCTGGTCGCGCCAAGTCTTCCGCGGACGTCCTCTATTTTTGGTTCCATCAAAACTTGCGTCATATATATTTCTTACCATTATCTCCTCATTCATCCGTTCCATATGACCTAAGTACCTAAGTGATCCTTTCTTAATTTTACTCACTATACTAACATCAGCTTTATATTATTTTCTTATGTCTTCATTCTTTACTCTGTCATAAATAGATTTGCCCCATATACGCCTAAGTAATCTCATTTCCACTGCATTCAGTCTGCTTTCGTTCCTTTTCTGCCAGTTTCAGGCCTCACTTCTATACATCAGTGTTGGTATGAGGACTCCATTGTGAACTGCTAGTCTTGCCTTAGTTGACAAGTTCCCATTAGCTATAATTCCATTCAAAGCGCCGTTCAATTTATTCCCTAGAGTCACCCTCATTTCGATATCATTCTCAGCCTTTCCGTTTCTATCGAACATACTTCCCAAATACACAAACTCATCTACTTGTTCCAAACATTCATTACCTACAAGTATTTTGCACGGTGTCTTGCTTCCCTTCTTCTCGAATACCATCACTTTCGACTTGTTAACATTCATCATAAGGTCGCTTTCTTTGCATTCATAATACATTCTACTCACTAGACTCTGTAGTTCTTGTTCATTAACCGCCATTAGTACTGTATCATCGGCGTACAATAAACAGCATACAATTAAATCACCCATTTTTGCTCTTACATTCATACATTCCAGTTTAAAATAATGGTTTTCAGGAAAAAGCTGTTTTAGAAGCAACAGCTCCTAAAACGGCGGATGTCATTTGAATTCTATGCTTTAAGATTTATTAAATAAATCCCATCATTGTCGTAACATATTTTTTATTTGAAACCTTTTATTACTGTTTTGAGATTGCTCACTGCCATCAAGATTTTGACTCGCTCTGTTCCCGACTGATTTAGCTGCAGCAACACATAGGTTTCATGCGTCACCTATCATTGCGTGACCTAGAAACTTTCAAGACAAAAATACTCCAGAAGAGGCTCTGGAAGCCGTAGAGCATCCTCGCTTAAGAATACACAGTCCAATAATTTCTGGTTGTTTCTCAAAATATAACGGTACGATAATAAGAAGATATGATCGAGGAGACCGAAATGGACTGACCATAATAAGCACTCTCCAAGGAGAAGCACTGCTCAAGAGAACGCCGACTGAACCATGACTACTTGATCGCCCCATAATGAGATGAGCGAATACAGAGAAAATATATCCAGATAAACTGGATATTTAACTTGAACAGAAGATGCCTTGACCTGAATGGTTCGTGGCTCAAAATGATGACGATGATCTCAACACATTAACAAAATAAAATGAGCTGCTTTACAGAAACACTCAATATTATATAATAATTACTGCGTAACTCAGTACTATTATGCTGCGTGATGTTTGACACAGCGCTGCTAAACTAATATCCTGAACCGACAGAGATGTGCTGGTTGACAAAATTGTTTAATTACGTATAGCATTTAAAACGTGTCTCTCAGGGAGATGTTTCTTACTCTGAATTACTGAGATTATCTTCACTCGAGATAAACTTTGAATTAGACAATCCGTCTTCACATGTTTTCACAGTATCACTAATTTTGCAATACACTTGGGGTGATTTTGAACGTGTAAAGGGTACGATAAACAAAAAGCAAACGATTGTATTGATATACGTGCTTTAAATTAAATATTTAATGCATCGATATTCATCAATTCAATACAAAACATTCTGGACTTTGAATGAATGCAATTTTCTAAGGTTATGGAGTTTAATGTGAATTCGTATAAAAAACTAATAATTAACAGTTTTTTTTCATTCATTTACCAAATTGGATGTATGCCAGTTCGAGTGCAATGCAGTTGTTTGTCGAAAAACCTTCCTGCTGTAATCTGACCTTAGCATTTTTATTATTATTCATTTATTTATACCACAAGTACGAATTAAAATCTGTGTTATGACAAGCATAGTTTAAGATCTGATAAAGGAAAAAGATATAATTGAAAAAATTTAACATCATCCAAAAATATGTAGCCTCAATAATCGAGTAGATTGTATGAGAAGATGTATGAATGTGGATGTGGCGAGAATTATGTAACAGGGCAGAAGAGTGAGGCGCTCTATTCTCTCTGCCTACCCCCTCGAAGAAACGGCTTGTCTTGGTCGTACCGTGTGGGTTAGTGCACCAATATTGTGCACAACATTGTATAGTGCACCAAGTCTTCCCAAACTACGAATCAGGAATTTAATTTTTATTATTTAATAAAAAGTTTTGTTCCAATATTTCAAATGCTTATGCCTATATGTAGTATTTTGTTTGTTTGTGTGTTTTGAGTTGCTTTGAAAATTGTCTATTTTAGAACATTTGAGTAAATATATATATATATAATAAAAAATAAATAGCTCTATTAGAACGGTGTATAAGCCAGTAATAAAATGATTACATTAAACGATATAAATTTTAGTAAATTAAAATTATATAATATTGTACGGTTTTATTCATTGAAGAGTAGGTAGAGATTCCTATTCGAATATTCGAATAACGAATTATTCGCCCATTTTTAAACGTTTCACTCGAAGCGTATTTCAATAACTCATGTAATCAAAATTATCCACCAAAGTATTTATATATTTTAAGAATCGCAGTTCATGACGGAATTTCCTTCTCAATGTTTCAGCGAAATCAGTGCCCATTTTTCTGTTGCGAAACGAAAGTTGCCTATCTGTATAAGATTTTAAATTAGTTACCGAGGAAGGGTTGACTCGTTCGCATCTACAAGAAAGGTTTTTAATTGTATGTACATCCTCTACGCAATTATTATATTTTTTGACGCAACCTCAACCGGTAATAATTGTTTTATATGGATTATATGTTATTAATTCTAATTTATTTTATGATATATATTTTTTAAATAATTAGCCATTTCAAAGCGACCATATGTATCGAATTGTTGTTTAAAATTAAAATGATAGTATTTCTTGTTGATTCCTATAACGTAGAAATATATATGTACATGTGTGTTTATTATTTAAACTGCTTTTTTAGATTCTCATAACTAATATATTCGAATATTTTATCTTTTACTACTCCATATTTGAATAGTTGAAATTAACGAGTATTTGGAAATTCTACCGAAGAGTACCTACTCGTTTCGAAGTAATTACTCCTTAGTCAAGGCAGAATAAAACGAACCCTAAAATTACTTAGAAATAAAATCTCATTTAATCAACATTGCATTGTCTAGTACTTGTGAGAGAACAGAGGGTCGACCCAATAAGAATCTCTCGAGCCCTTCCACCACGGATTAGGTAGCGGGCTATAACAGGATACGAAGGAGAAGTAGAAGGATTTAAGAAAATCTACAATCAGCAACGCGCATGCGGAAAGCAATTTAATTCAGTTTGCTCATTCCTGAGGCTTGATGTTTACTTTTACGACTTTTTAAATTTTGGCTGAACATCATTGTAGTTATTTTATAAAATACATCAGGTGAATTCTGAATCAAACATAATAAAGTTTGTTTTTTCTCAAAACCGCCAGACTTCATTTTTACTTTGGTTCTTTCCATGACTTTATTTTGAATGGTTAATTATGTACCCCCCTAAAACTTTTGCACGCGGTATATTTTTAATATTTTATTATTTGTATTACAAACAGTTAATTAAACTTAATAATGGTAACAGTAATAATGGTGTAGAAATACATTCAAGCAATTATGTTTTCTCTGAATACATTAAAACAATACTTTGATTAAGGCGTATTCATTTGATACTTCATTAAAACTTTGGCATTAAAGATTTAATAATACGCTGCTTAGAATACACTTAAATGAGTTTATAAAATAAATATTTTATAAAGAGTCAAAATCGTGTATTATGTTTCAGAGTTTTCGAATCGTAAATACCCGTAGAATATATAGGCACAGTTTTGTGTATCTACGGATGACACTTTGATCTATCATCTCAAAGATTTGTCGGTAAACACATGCAGCAGTAATGCACGGTCCTTTATGCGCTTTCGAGGCAAATCTCAGAGAAAAATTTGAATTTAAAAGTTTTTCAAATTTAAAAATTTACGTTCTAACATTTTTTATTTTATTTTTAATTTTAAAAAAATAGAAATGCGTACACGGAATACGTCACATCAAGATTCTTACTTTGTTAAAAATAAGCTAAACGCTTGTACTATGAAAATAGGACTAACTTGCTGGTGTCCTGGAATGAGGCGCGAACGCCCGACCACTAGGTCACTAGGCCAGCATCTTAACCACTACACCAACAAAATTTTCGACAAATACCGCGTTAAAAATTTCGTCACATTTCCGTCACTTGTGTTTTATTTATTTGTGTTACTTGTGTTTAGATTTAGGTATCATTGGGTATCGATCCCGGTACCTCTCACATGCTAAGCGCTCTGCCATCTCAGCTACACCCCTTCCTCTCCCAGATAGTTATTTTTAGATTCATACTACAGTGTGTTATATAGTTATAAAAGTAATAATAAAATATTGCTGCAAAGTAAGAATATATCATGTTGATGATGACTCCTGTGAATTATTAAAATAATTACACTAATTTTGTAATTTTAGGGGATTTGCGGGTTGACTGTAATATGTGTATTAGAACATTATTACCAAAGGGAAGAAATATGTAGGTAGTCATAAAACATGTTCTGTACAAGGGTTGTACGTATTTCTCTTTATGACGTTCATGGAATGCCAGAAAGAGAAAGCAAATGGGAACGTTAATGGCATTTATCAAATAGTAAAGGGAACACTCAAATCCATTACAGTACAACCAACCTTGCTGCATAATGGTTTCGTGGTGCCAATATTGATGTATATATATAGATTCAAAAGTTAGGGGTGAAAATAAACAGAAATCGTCGAAATTGTGGCCAGCGAGACGTGTGATTGCAAATATTCCATATTCAATACTATATATTACGTGTAATTCAATATTATATGTAATGTACTCTTCAAATGATTGGATAAATAAGTAATTGAAATATTCGTACGTTTAATCAAATAGTGATTTTTAAATATTTTTTAAGATTTTCAGCTCTATAAATTGCACATATGTTATCGACGACCCCTAAATATTTATAATCCTCTTTTATTTTGCTCCCAAATGAACGGTGCATGTTATTTTATTTAAAATTGTCCGAATTTATATTGAGGAAAATGTTATGTAAATTTTTGAAAATAATGTAGTTTTTTTCATAAATATTATTGTAATACATATTTGAAATCTTAATCTACTATAATTTATTATAACTTTATATTGAGGTACCTACCGCGCGCGAGATGTGTGGGAATTAACATTCTCATGTTGGCAACATGGAACCACGCGGGGAAGGAATCCGAGCAACGGTTTTTTTCGGTGACAGCTAGCATTGAAAACGGACGGACGAATCTGATGCATAAATCGCCTAAAATGTGACTTCATATAAGCGAGGAAGAGTGAGAACAATATAATATTTTAACATCTGTGTTGTATATTTGAACTTATCTGTTGACTAATTATATGTGAAATTTCAGGATGGACGCATCCCTTTCTTTGCTTCGTCGCTTCTTCATTTTTTCCTTTATTATACACTAAATTCCTTCCTCAGTCATTTATTCATTCACTTTCTTATGTCGTTCCCAGTTATTTTCACTTTTCATTTTGTGAAAGGAAAGTTGTTGTTACCTTTTTTTACAATTCATTTCGTGGACATAACGGTGAAGGAGTCATGCTACAACACACCGAATGCTACGGGAAGGATTTCTTCCTACGATGTATGAGGGGTACAAGTTAATCTGCCTCTAACAGTACTCGACGAGATGAATTTTTTCAACCAAGGGAGACGCAAGCGATCCATGATAACGTGTACCTTGGACTAGCTAAATTAATGAAGACTGTGAATCTCTACAGAAATGGACAATGCTTATGCGAAAACTGGTTGTAAAAATGCATTTTTATTGTGTACGAATAATTTAAAGCTTATGATTTCTTTTATAGTAGCAGTAATCTTCTAATATTCTCATTTAAACAAATATTTTTCTATTATAGCATATTTGTGTCTTTACTTTTTTCAAAATTAGTGGTTTTCCTGCTCATTTTAACCAATCTATTTGTCAATATGTTTATCTAGTGTTGGAAATAATATTAAACTTTATTATTCTATGTGACAAAAATTACCGAGATCATATATTTCTTCAAATCACAATTTATGGTGTAATGCTTAATGATTTATATTTTAATATTTTATTTTTCTTGTTTCTTTGTATTAAACATAGTGATAAAATTTGTAATCATCTTTTTATTTTTTCCCTGAGAATGCTGGCTGAAGTGAAAGGCGAGAGATTATTTTGAATTCTGTAGCCCAGACCCATGCAAACCTCTGAGCAAGCCGGTGGTGTGCAAACATGGCATTCTATCCTGACGATTACGCATCACATATAGGCGTCCATGTCACAATATATTTATATAAAACTTTATATTTGTCTGTTAATCAACAAAATTAACTAAATAATTAACACCCATTGACGGATATTAACTAAATTTTGCAAAGTTACTCTTTAGAACCCTGTGTGAACATAGATCCCTTTCCTCCCCCTCATTCGCCCTCCCCCAATCGTTGGTCAATCCATCTCCTCCACATAATATAAAAGTATTTATATCAAGTCGAATGCCACCCATTATAATCATTACATAGATATTTTTAAAGACACTGCGTAAAGCATAAGCATCTTTCCATGACCATATAGGATTAGAAATGATGTAGGCTCTGATTGAAAATGAGTCCAAAGAAAAAATACTCACAATCAAGTCACAGAAACTCAAATGATTTGGTCATATTACATCCAGAACGTTTGAATGCACCAAACTTAGCTCCACAAGAAAATATGAATAGGAAAACGATGTCCTGGAAGAAGAAAAACATAATTGACAAAAGATCTGACAACACGTTGGATTGTCTCTTAAGAGTAGTTGTAAACAGGGATGTTCTGAAAGTAAGTCTTAATTTATGTAATCTGTTCTCAGATGAATCTTTCTAGATATACCTAATTGTAAGCATCGTTGTAGATATGTAATTTTAAAAGTTTAGTTATTATAAGTTTAAGTTGAATATATAATGTTGAATAAGTTGAAGTACGAAATGTTAAAAATTAATTATTAAAATATGATGAAAGGATTCCGACTGTTCGTCAATTGCATCTTACAGCGACTTTTTGACTGAAATTGTATAGCTTTATAAATGAAAACATGTTCAGTATAGAGAAAATTACTTGTTATTTGAATAATATTGTCATTTATAAGCTTTTCTCTTTATTATAGCGATATATCATTACTTTATAACATCTGGAGGCTGGGTAGGGAAGTAATATGTTGCGCAAGTCGGAAAAATATCGTGAGAAAGGAACATTAAAGTCGATGCGGCTGCTAAACTGAAAGAGAGGTTGTACACGGATGATACTTTGCTCTCACATCTTAGATATTTGGCGATAAAGATCGATGTAGTCATTTTGATCTTCACACAAAATATTGTTATAAGAATTTGATCTGGATGCGTCATTCTTATCCGAGAACAAAACCCACGCGATAATGGTTCATAGAACGATTTGCAGTGAATTCTGAACTAATGTTTGCTTGCTTTCGAGACAAATCTCATCTGTGGATATGAGCTATTATACAATGAATAGCAGCGGTGAGCAATTGCTGATCATTCAATTCAGGCCCTGCGACCGAAATTTTAGCGACACTCTTTACTTATAAACACATTTTTATTAGATTATCCGAAAAAGCAAAAGCTTTTAATATTATATTTTTGGCGTTCATAGCGTTAACGTTGTGGTTGAACATAATTATTAATTTTAAACCAAACAACCTTTGTATAAACTATTTTAATTAATTTATCTTCATCAGAACGGACGTGCACTAAGTGATCCACGAAATAAAATATGAAATCAATTGTTGGGTCCTAGTCATAAGTGGCCTTGTAGTGGTGGGAGGAGATTGACAAGGGAACATTGAAATGGGGAATATATTAAATAACAGGTTAATAGAAAACTGCTAAATAAATTATTCTTGAAATTTAATTAATTATGTAAGTTTAATGTAATGTAAATATTTTATTAAAAATTTTATTACGATATTTTAATAAAATTTATAATATATTACAATGTAAAATTTTAATGGCATTTTTTTTTTTGAAATTGTGGGCTATCTCTAAAAAAATATTATTGAATTATGAAAAATTATCATTATTATTGAGGTATCTTTACTCTCATATTAAAACTACGTGCTGTGTTTTCTAAAAATGAACAATAATTGCAATTCAGTATACCTATATACGACCCTTTAAATCGTTCCGGTATACAATCCTTTAAATCATTCCGGTTCGGATCGTGTGACGTTGGAAGGTTTTAGCTATGGTGACGTCATTTATTAATTATTTATTTATTTTATATCATATGTTGTGTGTACATTTATTATTTAATTATCTGCCTTATTGGGCTTTGCCCGTGCTGAGGCAATATTTTACATTGTTAATTTATGATCATATTATACATAGTTGGTTTAGCAAATATAAATTTAGAATGATTAAAGAAAAAAGAAAACAGGGGAACTAAAAATTGTAAATAACAAAATAATGAAGGAAATGATGCAATATTTGAACATGAAAAATATATAAGACACTACCTGAAATTTGTAAAGATAATATACGTTTGTCTTGAACGAGTTTGATAGAAATTCTAATGTTAGAGAATTTAGTTGTTGGCGGGTCATACCCTCACAATCAGGCAGCTCACTCACTTATGTCATTGTCGTAGCATTCGAAGAAGAAGAAGAACAATATACAATACAATGATAATTCGCTCCGCGCTCAATTCTGTATGGCCTTTTAAGTGAATTTCGACGTAAAAGTTTCATCCGTATGCACTCACCATAAGAGGTAAATTGAAACAATGTATGAGAGACTATTAAGTTTGAATAGATCTATAAAAATATCCTCGATGGTCGTAAGCATAAATAGATTGTTCACACCCGAGCAAAGCCGGAATTTTTGCTTGACTTTAATTAATTGATTTCTCAAGATAACAGAGAAAAGGTACTCAAATGAACTTGGAACTTGTGCACGACAATTCCGACCTGAAGCAATTTATTTATTTATTTATTAGAAACTATTTAAAATATTTGTATAATATGTTTGGACTGTGTCCGTCGCACTAGAAAATTGTGTATTGAGATTACAAGTAATTTTGCAATAAATAAGTTTACAAGTATCAGACCGAAATTAACATTTAACTCTTAAACATACATCTTATATATCATACATAAGGCATATGTATAAAAAGTAATTACAATTGTTATCAATATATTATTTTAGGAAATTTGTGACAACTATTATCATAGGTTTGATCAATTTGTTTGGGTGAGTGCACCAATACTAGTAATGAAATTAAGTCAAATAAAATTAAATAACAATAACTGTTCAGAATTTTCCAATCACCTTTTGGAAACAAACCATTCCTTTGACATTAATAAGGGTTTAGAAATTATACACAAATACTAAGGGTTTAAAGTGTTAATAGCAAGCTTAATATTATAAATAACTAAATCCTCTTTGCAAATAGTTTTAAATTTGTTTTCATATTAGTTCTTACTTATTCGCCATTTTATAGTTTTATTTGTATTTATGCTCATATTTTTATCTATATTTCCTGAAGATGATACCATAGGTATCGAAACGTGTAGAATAATTAATAAATAGTGGTTTAAACAAAGTAATTTTGCAAATATTGAAGAAATTTTTGAAGCCGTGTGCAATAGTATTTGTGTGAAATAGTGTAACCATGGTGAAAATCATTTAACATGAGAACGGGAATATATTTTCATTTTTTAGTATGGATGTTTCTTCTTCTTCTTCGGCGGTCTCTCGTTACGAGAATAATGTCTGCCATGGTTAACGATTATGAGTCCGAGTGTGGCTGGGGAGTCCAATTCTCAAACCGCACGCCCGTGCATCCGCTGGGCAGGTGGTTCTGAGTGACGGATCTTCCTCCTTTTCTTTTCTCTTTCTCCTTTGATCGGTATTTTGGTCAGCCCTCTTCTGTTTGCAAGTTTCCCCTCCACAATATACTTTTTGACGCCATTGTTCTCGGTCCTGGATACTCCGATTCGCCTTCAGAATGTCTTGAATCTTTTCCCCGGTCCACGCTGTCTTCTTTTGCCGTGAAATAGTTGCGCGAACACAACCTGTTTGGAAAGCCATATTTCATCCATACGCACACAGTGACCTGCTCATCGTAATTTATGCTTTAGTTTAGTGGTTTCGACACTATGGATGTTAGCCTCTTCCAGGACACTCAAGTTTGTCATGCGCACTTCCCATTTTATATCTAAGATTTTCCTCAAGTATCTGTTGTGATACTTCTCGAGGGACTTTAGGTTGCTGCTATATAATACCCATGATATGTTTACAGGTTGAGCGTATGAGGTATGCGACTCGGAGGGAACCAGTAGGTCCGCAATAAAGATTAATTTATTGTATATTGAATGTTGTCCGACTTCAGATCAGATCAGTTTGAAGGTTAGATAATATTCTGTGTACTGTGATGGGGACGATGTGTATCAGAAGGTACGAAGGGTACCCGCCTCTAATCTCGGGTTGACAATCTGTTTCCGTTATGTAGGTATGTCGCGTGCATGTACTTAGGTGTTCGTGTGGAGTATGACAGACAGTAAAGCAATCAGGTAATGTCGAATGAAATGATATTACTCACGATTTAAATACATTGATTTATTCAAAAGTTTGATTCTATATCTAACTAACTCGACGGTGCGGAATATCAGTGTAAGACGCCTTGCGCGAACCCGCGCACGTCGTGCGCGTGCTCTTTTGTGCGTTCAGCGCGTGACGATAGATTAATACAAAAGCACTATTGATACGATACATTTCTGAAAATAAATCTTTTGTTATGGTTAGATATAATCAGATTTTATCTTACGATTATCAATCCATATTCAAATGAGTAAATATCATTTTACGTGTGCATGACTTGTTTTTCAGTGTGAGTGTACTAGAAATGAAAAAAACAGTAAATGTATTTTCATTTGTTTTGTAATCAATACATAACAAATGTTTAATTTAAAAAATAAATAACAAATATAGTGGCCTCAATAATGTTCAAGTACCTATTATTATTAATTATTTTTATCAATAGCAAGCACATGTCGAAACATTAATAGAATACCTACGTGCCAATGGCTTAATAACACAAAAATCTATTAAGGAGAACACATTCTTATTGTGAAGTTGTAATTATTTAGAACATACGGTCTGTGATGTTTTAAATACTAATTAATTCATTAAATTAGTACAAAAATCTATCTACAAAAAATACGTTTTTACGTAAAGTATGCATGTTTATTTATAAAAAAAAACAGTTCTATCCATAACACCAAGAAATATTTATCAATGGCTATTTACAGGGTGTGAAATAATCTAAAACGTTTATTTAAAAGAGATAACGGTATTATAATATCTCTTAAAATTTACCTTTAGTTAGCTAAAAATTAATCTTCATCTTTGAAAAAAAACTTGTTTCCCTCTGTCCTGAAAACGTGGCAGTTTGTAAATAAGTTATCAGGCGATTGATATGACATTTCATGACATGATTAGTTTGATTATTGGCTTCACGGCATTAGGCAAATTGTGATATGTCAGACGTTGTTTGAAAACGCTATGGAAGAATTGGATCTCAATATTTTCTCCTCACAACTGATAAGCAAACTTTGGTAGCAGTCAGCGGATTGATTAAGTCGTTTCGTCAGCACTTGGTAGATCACCTAAGCGAGTGGATGCGATGTAAGGTTAGTGGCTAATGATCTCGTTAGCCTCCAAACCGCTGGTCATTTTATTCATGAACTAAGCAGTCTGGATTTAAACACATTCTAAAGTAGATTGTTTATTCAGTATATTACTTATTAAAATTTAGAATTTTGTGGAATTATCGGGAGATAGATAAAGGATGGGACTTACTTGTAAATCTCCATGGAGCTGGTTCTAGTTCCTCCCTGAGTCCACCAATTCACTCGCGACGCAGAATTATGTAACAAAACACTTGTTGACACTCGCGTTAAAGGAATTCTTTGTTTTTATTGGCGGGATTTAATTATAATTATTTTCTTAATTAATATAAGCGGTAGTAATGCGGATTTACAGCGACGGTAGAGTACCGTGTTCGGCTCCAATAAGCGCAGCAGTCGTTCTGACTAATCAAGTTGTAGGGATATCTTCTTTCTCACTCGTGCCTAGAGATAGGTTAGGAAGGAGAAAAGGAAAGGATATCTTTTTTGGTAATTTATCACAGTGTGCGTGTGTATGTGCGTAAGTACATTAAACGGCGCTAACAAAATTTATAAAATAATTACTTTTAAAATATCGTGTTTTTTTTTTACATTCTTAATATTATCTTGTGTTTTATTATCACCATTACCAATACCAGGAACAATTTTGTATTTATTTATATAATATGTTTGGACTGTGCCCGCCTCACTTGACACCGGGCACCTTTAAATCATTTTAAAATCAATAAAAATTTGGAGACATTATATTTAGTATTCTAATAAATAAAGTGTGACAGTCTCCTAATAAACTATAGTGTCAAATTGTCATATAAGCACGTAATGCTGATTTTGTTGAGTTAGAATTTAATACATTGATTCATATTTTTAATATAGGTACTATTATTTATATATTCCTAACAATTTTTAATATTAAAATATCATTTTATTTAAAAAATATATGGTTACTCCGATTGATCTTTGTAACAAGCCAGTATCAATAAAGAGCTCAAGATATTTTAAAGCTACTATTATTATTTCTTGGTCGATCCCGAGCAGTGTAGTGGTAAGTGTTCCCTCCCCGCTTGAACGCAATAGACCGAAGTTTGGGCAGGAAGATTTTTATGATCAAACCAGAAACATACATTTTGTGCAGGAGTGGTATGGTACATGTATCTGAGATATAAAACTCTTTTTTTTCGTTTAACTTTAAATCTTGATTTAAATCAATTAAGTGATTCAAAGTAGTACCTAATACAATTGTATCATGTATTAATGTGCATTATTTTATTTCTAACAATTTTTTATCAATAGTCATTTTTTTTACCAAACCAAGCCGACGTCACTCATTGCGAATCCGGCCCGAGCCTCAATCGCCGCTTTATCGCAATGTGGAGTATAATGTTAATTTTTTAATAAACAAACTTTTTATTGAATAATATTAGGTACCTACGGCAAAATCCACAGCTGCAATTGTATTAGCTCTTGCTTCGTGGCTTTAACCATATCTACCCTGACGGTACTTTAAAGTAGCATCAACTTGATCTAGTCATATATCTTACTGCGGCGTCAATTCTCTGACGATACTACTAAAGTGTATAAGTGTACGTAAATGATAGTCTACTCAATTTATTTAACATTAGTTATTTTTTTAGTTATATCAACACTATGGCGGGTGAAATGTCAGTTTCGCATTGTTACAAGGTTAGGTTTAACGCGCTTGTATTCCTTGTGATAATTAATAGTTATTTTTACTTTTTTTTCTTAAATTTTTAACTGTTCTTTTAATATAATAGAATATTCCTTTCATTTGTTTTGTACTACGCTTTATTTTTCATGTAAGGTTTGACTGTAATTACAAGTACCACAAATTATAGTTAATAATATTAATATACCTAAATTATTACTTTATTAATTTTCCAATACAATTTGCTTATACTATGTTTCAAGAATACTACAAAAAAATACACAGTTACTAGGCACTTAAATTTAATTATTCGGGGTAGAAAGAGTTAAAGGCGAGTTACATTTCATCAATACTACACCAAGCCCAAATTAAAAATTGGCGAAATGATTCAAGCCGAGGAAGAAATTCAACGACCGTACTGGTAAAGAAGAAATTCAACATCCATACGAGTGAATATGCAAAATACAAACAAATAGAAATATAAATTTGTTGTTTTTACAATATTTTGTCAAACAGTTAATCATAGGATAACAATTTCACGTAGCATTGACTTTTCTTGTGGACATTCCGCTATTCTTGTAGTAATGCGAAGTGGATTATATTTCCCGCTACAATTACTTTCCAAACATATATGACTTTTTGATTGTCTGTGTTCCCAACTCTTCCCTGTAGTCAAACCGATACGAAAGTATAATTAATTCACCTAACTCAGTAGTTGATCACTTAAATCACTCGGTGTCGTTGGCATTGTTGTACTTAAAATTCTCTCAATCATTCGCTCAAGATAAATTCTTCAATTTTTCGGGCATCTTGGGAGTACAGAAGATAGCTTGGGGAACCTTATTGTGGTAGGCCACGTCAAAGAACAGAGAGCAAGAGGTCCCGTTGGATGGACCGTATTGTCGTTGGCCGTGAAAAATTGAGAAATTTTAAAAAAGTAGAAGAATATTGTCAAAAGGGCAGAAGTTCATGAAGAGCACAATCCTCAGTCATAAGGGGACCGACGTGAATGATGATGATATATAAATAATATTTTAATCATAATTAAATTAATTTAAACAATTTGTTTATTATTAGTATCGGTTAGATGTTCGAAATGTTTCCACCATTTCAGACCGTCAGCTCCGCTGGAGCTAGACTGATCGGCGAAGAGACTAATGATGCAACTACGTCGCTTCTGAAGCCGTCAAGGATTAAGTTCAATTTCTACTAAGATTTATAAATTTACGATTGAAGGAGATAGTTACATCACAATGTCTTTTAAAGATACAAAATACTTGTTTTCGTTACAAGTTATTAGTTTAAATAATGACATTATAATATAAGTATATAATGTAAAGGCCCATGTCCATGGAAGGAGAAACCATGAGATAATCTCGAAAATTTAGTTGAGATATATCTCAGTTCCAAGTATACGTGTTGAGATTTTAGTCAGCTTTAGATTGATAGAAAGAGATAAAAACTCAAACTAGTAAGATAAACGACACATAAAACCACCATAGGTTTGGCTAACTATTTGTTCTGATAAGTAAGGATAAGTCATTATTAGAAAATACGAATATTTATTAAGTTTTAACTGCTACTGGGGAGATTCAAAATCACTCAACTGATGAACCACAATAACATTTGACGTTTGACATACATTTGACGCGCGAGATGGAAAATCTCTGAGACACGGTATGTACACGGGGATTATATAAGCTTAGAGTTGCCTCCAATGAAATTCAGGAGAGCAAAATCTATACCTTCTCAGAGATTGTTTTGAGTCGAAAATCTCATTCGTGAATTTACCTTTTCCTTATTTCCTTTACCTCTATACTTCTATCCCGCCAATACCTTTAAATCTATGATTTCAGTAGTTTAATGTGATTTCACAGCTTAAAAATCACTTTTGTCTATTAACTCCGATTATTTTTTTTATCACCATTCGCCAGAATAAAAGAGCCATTTCAGGGTTGACACAATTAATGCACAAAAAAATATTAAAAACAAAATCAATGTCGTAAGCACTAATTGACGTTATGTTAATGTAGTTTTAAAAAATATATATTCATAAAAAATATTAGGTCTAAAATGACAACGATTATTAAATTTAAACCAAAAAATAATTTTCAAGTACCGAATTCTGAAAGAAACTAATAATAGAAGCTTTAAAAACCAACAAAACGGAAGTTATGTATTTGAAAACGACTGTAACTTTTTATCAAGTCTATAAAATCTATTAGAATGTTGGCATTGCTCCAGATCCAACAACAAGGGATGCAACATTCCAAAATATTTAAGGTAGTTCGAGATGAATCATGTTTACTTTAGTAAACGGTGACCTCGTTTGAAAATTTAAGATTTGAACATGTATCAAGAAATAAATGTGGATTATCGTAAGATATATTGTCGTCCCAAGGGTCCTTAAGAGCTTTAACAATTCCAAAATATTGAATGTACGTCATGGAAAATTACATTCGGTTGAGAAAAAATAATTTAAATCAAATTTTTTATCAAATTACACATAAATATATATGTGCAAATTAAAATGACCGAAGTAATGAGAGAAACCCTTAGTAACAGTAGATAGAAAATAATTGATAATAAAACGTTAATTATATTGAAAGAAAAAGAGATTACAAAAAAACAGGAGAAACTCAAAAATCTAATTCTCAGCCAGGATGTCTTTGTTGTTCTTCATTTCTCAGCCAAAATATCTGCATCTGCTCGCAATTTCGTCTTGAATTATAAGATGCAGGTGCCTCGTGGTATGGCCAAAATATTTCAATTTTCGACTTTTGTTATTTTTAGGTTTTATTTTTCCTTTCGCATCCGAATCATCAAAAGATAATTTGTAACCCTATCAATCCAACTTATTTTTATATGTCGTCTGCAGTTGCTTCAAATAACCTTAGCATTGTTTCAATGAGTGTTCATGATTCCATTCCATATAAAATTAATAATTATAATTAATCATCCACATCAGTCCATCAACCTTCCGTGACCTTCCGCCCCCTTGTCTATGCTCCTCCACTTTCACCGCTAGAGAAGTGCCTGGTGTCTTTTCTACTTGATCGGTTCAACGATTGAGGAATCTTCCTCTTTGTCCTTCGACGTGGCTCACCGCAAAGAGCTTTTCCAAGCTAACCTCTCTTCACGCAAGATTGAAAAACCGTCCCAGGCAAACGGTTGAGAGTCTGTCATTGATGTTCAACTCCTGCAGAATGGAGACATTTGTGCGTCTCGCCATCCACGGTATGCGCAATATGACTCCAACTCCACACCTCGGAGGCATCAATCCGTTTTCATCAATTGTCTTCAGAGTTCATGATTCTACACCATAAAAAATATACAATGAACCAGAAACTATACAAGACTGACTGTTGTCTTGGAAATACCTCGGTCTTTCCCTACTTTGTCAAATTTAAACATAAGGCAGCTCTTTTGAGCACAAATATCATTTCTTAGGGTTACAAATGGTCAATCTTTTAAATATCCATCGGATCTCTTTTGTAAAGAGCAAAATTTATGTGTTGAAACTTGTTCAATATATCCATTCACACAATAATATTCACCCAGTAATAAGGCACAATCACAACATCAGACAAGATAAGAGTACACAACTACACACCAGTTCCGAGAGCAACAACGACATACTATCAACTGTACAATTAACTTAACACTAACTGGAAATCGTACCTCATTGGCACCGGGATGTTCCAGGTTTTCTGAATGAATCTCTTCCGCGACGATGGATAGGTCTCATTGGAAATGAAGACCTAGCTCTTCAGTTCTGAACCCCGAGATCCGCTGATTTCACACCCTGTGACTTTTTTTTTGTGGGAGTTCGTAAGATATTATGTACCACCTCTACCAACAACTCTGGCCGACCTGCGAAACCGAATCACAGCTGCGATGAATTCAGTAATACAAGACATGCTTTATCGGGTGTGGAACGGTTTAGTTACCAATTAGCTATTACCTGTGCAGCGAAAAGGGATCACATTGAACATTTATAAATTATATTTGTATACTTTATTATTAGTATTATCAAATATAATTAACTTCATATTTGTCGCTCGTTCGCAGTTTGAAATATAGTTTATTTAGGAGAACACATTTATATTGTGAAGTTGTAATTATTCAGAACATAGGTCTGTGATATTTTAAATATGAATTAAATATATTAATTATAAAGATATACATATAAAATCAATTTTAGCCATCCCGGTGGCGCAACAACAATATTTTTCGATAAAATTAATTTTATATGTATATCTATAAAATTAATATATTTAATTCATATTTAAAATATAGTTACAACATTGAGTCCATCATTTTTAATAATTCTATATATCTCTAAATTTACTCGTATGAATAAAATGTCATTTGCGCAGCACGAAAAATAAACTGTTTACTCTAACACAGACGGCAGTTTAGCAAAGTAGCCAGAACATGGCTATATCAGTGGTGGACGCCTACTGCATCCCACTCAATAAATTAGTAAATTGTAATAAGTGTATTACACTATTGTATGTTCACACTGATGTAAAATATGTATTATATAAAATGTATTAAAGTTTAAATATTTAAGTTCGTTACATACACCAGTGGTTTAGCTTCCCGGAAAATCCCGTTGGATTGTGATGTCCTCCAGCTTTGAACTTATCCAAGTGTCTGAAGTTCTGATTCCCTTTCCCTTGCTGTAATATAGCTGTGTGATGTAGAAAACCGCCGTATGTTGTGAAAAATACCTTACCATACTTGAGCGAGGATAGATTTTGAGCGGAGATCGGGTTACGTTGGTATGGGCTAGGGGAAACATAACAATGTTATACGAGAATTTTCCGCTCATAATTTAATAGCTGCTATCGGAGTTCCGAAATTGGCAGAGCCAGGCATTGGGCTTTAAAATATGTTTTCTATGTTTATTGTATTTTATTTATTAATCAGATTTAATCATAAATAAAGGTACTAATAAATTTAAATTATTCTGAAAGGAATTGGCGTACCTTTATTTAACTTCATAAAGCTAATTTAATAAAGAAATTTATAATACAAATTAAATGTATCAACTAGAAAATATTTTAGTTGCTACCGGGATTCGAACCTGCATCTTTTCCTATCCGGAGAAAAGCGTTACCGGTTACACCATGCCAATCGAGTAAAAAAAAAATTCTCTTTATTGTGGCCTTCTCCAATTAGGCGTAATTAGCCATTACATTACAAGAACATACAAATAAAATAATACGATTTTTTTTTCATTTTTACATACATTACATAATATAGTAAGAAGTTCGAAAATTTGTATTTGAACTACAAATTTTCGAACTTCTATGCTGCAGCTCTTTCAAATTGATACATCTATTATTCCATTTTTTTTTAAATTCTATGTTCTGAAAAAAAACTGCATCTTTAAAATAATAATGTTCTCTTCTTAAAAAAAGAAATTTATTATATTTTTAACAAAAAATCATTTTTATTGTTGCATATTCGGCAGAATAGTATATTTGGCGCTGGCCTGTAGAGAGGTTATTTTATTTTATAAATATTCAATGCATTTTTTATATTATATTCATTTCATAACAGTTTAATATTTATTGTTAATAAATATTAGACTTTATTATTAAAAATATTTATTATTATTAATAATAAAGTTGTATCAATGTGTCCAAAATTTAATAAAAATGAATTGATAATTCTGTCGTCTGCTATCACTTTACTCAGAGGTATTTGAGATTCTGTAAAAATAAGGTAGATGGCTCTTTCAAATAATGGAACGATTAAATGTATTTATATCAAAAAAGGTCACATATAGGTTCGAAAATTGTCGCTAAAAATATTGTCGCTGTAGCATAGTTGGATAATGCACCTTCCCCGGTTAGGAAAGAGATCCAGGTTCGAATCCCGGTGACGCAACAACAATATTTTTCGATAAAATTGATTTTATATGTATATATTTCTAATTAATATATTTAATTCATATTTAGTCTAATATTTGTTAAAAACTGTTGTGAATAACTCTTGAATATGAATAGTTATTTTAGCATTGCAGTTCAAAACCTCTCTCCCTTATTTGTACATGCGTGCTGCTCTAGTATTGTTATTCCGCTCAGTTTAATGTTCACTAAATATGTCGATGAAGGTATTTTTCCGGACTAGTGGAAAATGCATACATTACTCCTATCCTTAAATCTGGTCAAAAAATAATGTGAGTAATTACAGACCAATATCAAAATTCGCAATATTCAGCAAACTATTTGAATAGATTGTTTACCTCCAAGTTTTCGAATCCATTAAGCCCCACGTAAGCCCGCAACAACATGGATTATTCACGGAGCGTTCCACTGTTACCAATTTATCCACATTTATGCATTACGTGCTCTCTCCCCAATGGATCAACGGACGCAAACCGATGCAATTCACACAGACTTACAGTAAAGTCTTTGACAAGGTTGACCATCAAATATTAATTGACAAGCTGGTAAAAATAGGAATACTAAGATGGCTTATCTCCTACATCAGTAACAGAAACCAAGCGGTGGACATCAGCGGTTAAAATCAGATTGGGCGCTCGTCTCCTCCGGAGCTCCTCAAGGAAGTTTGCTAGGTCCACTACTATTCGTAAACTGTATATATTATTATTTTTTAATATTAGAAAATATAATACAATTTAGAATTATTAGTAGGATATATATATATATATATATATGTATTGTTAAGTAATTTCTTCTTTCTGCCTCGACTTTGTGTTCAGGGGGGAGGCATCTAGCCTAATTGGTTCGTTTCAAATATTAACAAGTCAAATGGTTATGAAATAAAAAAATATTTTTATGGAAGAAAATTTATATCTTAAGATACTTGCATGTGTTGAAAGTGGAAAATGAGCAATTTACTTTAAAACTTATAAATAAGGCTATTCAAAAAATGATTACAATTAAATGAAGATTAAATATTTGTGTTCATCATGCCAGCATTGATTTCTCTGCCAAATTGTCTATATTGATGCTTTTCTGATGTTGATTATTCAGGTCGATCACGTAAGGGATTACCTTGTAAGATGGTCCTGGATCCTGGACGTGAAGTGTGGTCAGCTCCTTGTGGTGCCAGCATAGGGGGACGGAGTTCTGGCTTGTAAGACGATGACGAGATGATGCCCAATTATCCAGGCAAACCGGGACTTTGGACACGATATTGTGATGCTATAGCGACAGTCTGTTCTCGCTACACCGATAATATTCATCAACTCTTTGATACTTGCTCATTTACGATTAAACGCGGAGAACATCACAGTCTAAGCTTAACTCGAGGTGTACAGTTTAAACTTTCCCCGGAATTACAATCTATTGCTATAGCAAGCGCTTACTTGATACTTTTAGAGACTATATTGATTTCATTTTCGAATTGAAAATGAAATCTCGCCTTAGACAGACTTATCAGAGGACTCAGGTGGAGTCACTTCCCATGGCGGAGAATATCAGGAGACTCGGCCGGAGCCACTTCCCACGGCGGAGAATATCAGGGGACTGCTCGTCTATGGCGATGCATACCTCAAGATGAATTTTGCGGACGTGACTCTACTCATGTTTGCTGGATTACCGCCGCTGTATTCGCCGCTGCACCCAAGCTGTGTCGGTGGTCCACCTGCATCTAACAATACCGAGTTTTTATGACTGTCCGTCCCTTACTTTGGCTAAGTGCTTTTGTAGCCTTGAACAAAATATTGTTTTGGGTTATTTTGCATTTTAACAGTATATAATTCGTTTAACATTTATTTCTTCTCCATGAGAGTAGGACTCGTGTATAGAGAAAGAGTATATACAAGATAATTTATGTTTCAGTTAGTCTGTGTATATATTTTTTTACTTCAGATACAAACTAATAGTAGTCTGTAATTGTTCTAATTAACGATATACAAACATGCTTTCAATTTGCCAACTTTCTACTTTACGCTAATAATATGAAGATTACATGGTGCATTTTTCAAGCAATTTAATAAGGAATCTTGGTAATGAAATTTAAATTCTACGGAAATTCTGGCCATGTGGCGGTCATAATAACAGCTCATAGGACCTAGTTTTTATGCTCGTTTTTTTTATAATGCACGTATTTTTTTATCGACAATACGCATACTAGATAACCACCGACTCACCACCGAGTTGAAAACGATATGTGGTCACAAACAGTGTTGTTTTGTAAAAAAAAAATTGATGTCACTATAACCTATATAAACATTTTTCGATTTGTTTGGTTTCTATCTATCGACATATCTGATATTTGTGTGGCGCTCATCCATTTAAAAGTCCCCTCTTGGAAGCGGACCAAAGTATCTCTTTGTTTTCATGTTATGTGATGGATGTTTTCAGTTTATAAATGTCATCGCATTATCTACTGATTCTAAAAATATTCGTGGAAACTTTTATTCAACTTTTATCTACGAATATTAATGAATGAACGGTCTTTTTGTATTCTATTTACGGAAATATAAATCAGCTGAATCGTGACTAGCATTCTAAATGATGATAAAATTGATAACAATAAATATACGTATATATATTTTAATTTAATTTAAACCTCGAATATCTGTTTTCTTTTTAAACTAACCTCGCAGCAATGGTCGATATCATCGATTTTCTGGAATACCATTCTGGTATTACGGTTTCAAGTTTCATAAATTATCTAATTTGATTAATTCACATTTTTAAAGAATTACTTGAAAGGTTTCTACATGGTAAAAACATATATACAACTTCAAAAAAATTTATAGGTGTGGCAGTCGCCCATGGGTACAATTGGTGAACGCTACATTATGTAAAGTGATTACTCAAGCCAGCTGAGGACAGTTCGTAAGTTCTGTAATACCCATGACTTCCATACTCTCCATATAAAAATAATGGCTTCGTCTCTATGAGACATCTATGATATGTATACTTATTATTTAATTCTACTTGTTTAATTTACTCGAGACGCGTTTCGACTTGCAAGAGCATTATCAATCTAATAATTTAACTCAAAAACTTGTATTTATAACTATAATGGAGGGCAGCTATACAATTTTATTTACATAAGGTGAAAATTTTGTCCCTTTTCCCTTCATTTAAATAAAATTGTACTGCAAAACAAGTGTTCTATTTTCACACATGTAAACGTAATAGTTACACACCGCGCAGTGTTCTGAAAACACTGACGTGCTGCTAAATATTTTAAACTACTGTTAGGTAATTTCTTCTTTCTGCCTCGGCTTCATGTTTCAATTATGGTAGTAGGAAAGCGGATTTTTTGCAGCTAGGCTTTGCGGACAGCTATTTTGGCAATCCCTTATCATATTGCTTTAATAATAGTGCATTGTGCATCTTTATTATATTGCTTTAGATGAAATATAGATTCTACGGAAGTTCTGGCCACCACGGGCTGCGCAGCGGCCACTATCGATGATTTATGTGGAGTACTTGTCTGCATTGAGTCCATGTGGCTTGACAAATATTCCTTCGCCGTATAGCCTAGTCCGTAAATAAAAAATGTTAAAATGTAAATAGAGAAATAGCAACTCAAATATCGGTCGACCTACTGATGTTTCCAATTCATTCATTATTCAGTTTATTCCAATTCGGGTAATACTATTTAATTTGTATCTGAAAATGCGATTTTTTTTTTAACATGCGATCGTCTGTATTATCTTACAACAGGCGATAAAAAATATTATTTTGAAAAATTTGACAAGATGATGTTTTGCACAATCAACATGTAATGTATACTGACAAAAATTGTATATCTAGGTATATGATTGGTCGTTCCAACACCAGCGTTAAACAATAAATCCTTGATGGTTAGAAATTAAGTTATTTTAATTTTTAAAAAGACTTTCACAAGTGTAGATTAATACTTACAGTCTTATGATTTTCTTGACAGAGAGTAAATGAGCGAGTGAGGAACGTTTTTCTTTTAATTTTAAACTTTTTTCTTTCCTTTGTTATTTTAAACCAACGCCTTTATGTGAGCTGCGTCACAGAAATCTTTAAAGATGGTGTTCAATCATAAAGAATATCTCGTTTAAATAATACATTTCAACAAAGATGATTATTTTATAAAATGACGTAAAATTTAGAAATTTTTTATATTTACGATTTAAAATATATATGATTCTTATTCTTTCGTATAGTACATAAACCACATAATAAATGTTATATCCTACTGACTGCGCCACTTCTTACATCTTTAACTTACTGATGATGATAGTTCAATTTTGTGTGCGGGATTGGATTATCGGAATAATACCCATTCGTGTAACAAAACTATTTATTCTCAATGCCTTAAATATAATATCTTAACAGTCCAACGGTTTGGAGGCGAGAGATCGTGCGATACATTTATCTCTTTCACACGCGTCATCGTACCAACCTTGCGCGTGTTCGCGCATTCGTCCCATCACAATAAATAATAATAATGTGCTTGTGGTCTAGTGGTTACGATATTTGCCTAGTGATCTAGTAGACGGAGGTTCGAACCTCGATCCGGGAGGCCATCAAGTTAGATCTATTTTCATAGCACAAGCGTTTAGATTAGTTTGAAAATAGTAAGAATATTGATGTGACATATATTCCGTGTACGTATATCTATTTTATAATAAAAATATATGTATAATGTTGACTCAATAATGTGTTATTCATTAGATTAAGTGTCATCTGATTATAGTTTCTATAATTTACTCATAAAACCAAAATACCACTAAAGCTTACAATTATTGTGTGCTCGAAGAACTTAAATACGAAGCCAAGACGTGGACCATCCCCGTCAATATCATATACAAATTTAAAAGTTCCAAAAAGAGCAACGGAAAGAGTTATGCATGGAATATCTCTGAAAGATCGAGTACCGAACGTACAAATTCATCAGAGAATCAAGATTACCGATGTAGCCCAAAAAATCTGCACGCTCAAGGGGCTGGACATATTTTTCGAAGAGATAAGGGGAAAAGTGGTAAACATGTCGGCAGCTCGATAGAGTCAGAATAGAGGCGGGCAATAGATATAGAGTGACGACGTCAGAATAGAGGCGGGCAATAGATAGTTAACAAGGGTTGAAGTCAGGGAGTCATTGATCATTAGGGGAGGCGTATATTCAGCAATGGAAAGCCACAGGTAGACTATGATGATGACTATAATTATAATTAATATGTAACCAGGTTCTACGTAGCATGTGAGAGAAAGAAACTTGACGCCTTTGAAATATATGCATACTGATGCCTCAATTCGAAAAGGATTGTTTCCGATCTACCTGTTACGTATCTATCCTGAAGACACTGGTAGTGGCTGGACAGTTGGACAGCTCGAGAGTAAAGAGCCAAGATCCAATTTCTGCTATCTAAACTGCGAGATGAAGATAAAGACAGATAAAGAAGATAAAACCGAGTGTTATGATCCTCAGTATTGAGAAGAAGAAAGTTTCTCATATTATTAACGTTATTTATTTGCATTATATTTACGCCTTCTTAGACTTTTACAAATTATTGATACGAATATGTGCAGCTCGTATAAAATAATATACCCCAGTAAGTACAATTCAATAGAAGTACGCGTACATATGTTAAATATATACTTACATAGAAAAAAATATTTTAAAAATTGAAGAAAAAAATTATTTTAGAAGTACATAATATTAAATTGAGTAGTAGTACATATGTGTATAAGAAGAACAATATATTAGAAGCACATAAGAATGGTAAATAAAAATAATAAAAATTATCGATTGATTGAAAATAATTAAAGAATCAAACAAAAAATTGATTAAACACGGAATGGCTTAAATAATACCTTAATTAATTACATAATACATAATATGAGTTCTATAATGTAATTTATTTAAAAAATATATATATAAATTATTCGTTTTGAAAACTGACACACGCCGACTCTTTTCGCCAAATCTCTGAGATACGAAAGCAATGTTTTATCTATATAAATACATACAAGGTTGAATTCTTTTAAAAATACCCTCAAGAAACCCTACAATTCATTCTCAAATAAACTCAATATTTAAACTCAACTGGGGAGTTATTTGTTCCATGATATCAATATTCAATTTATTTTTTTTGATAAAGTGTCCATCTGAGAAAATAAAATGAACACAATATATAACAAAATTAATATTTTTCACAAAAAATACGTTTTCCGAAATCAGTTATATTGTAGCAATACGTTTTAAGTAATTTTTTGGATGCTGGAAAACAAATTTATGCAAATGACGGCTCGACGCTCTACCTTACAATTTGGGGGCGTGGCTCTGTTAAGGGTGGGGTTACAAATAATCGTCATTCATCAACAGAACAAGGTTCTGGAAGGGGTGTGTCTACGGATAGGAAACTACTCACCGGCTTCCACACCAGGGAACTGTTTCACAAAAGAAGCGTGAGGGCCATTGTTTCTTGGGACCCGTGAGTATAGAAATCTTTTTTGTGGAGGCTTCAAGGCTCGCCTACACCGAGATGAATGAGCATGGAGTTCGCAAACTCGTGAACTAAGATGGTTAACGCATTTATCACATTCACAATCAAAACTTTAAAATGTTACTCAAAAATTTTGTGTACATTTTTAACCTTCGGCATTCTATAACGTATTCAGGTCGCGACACTGTAATATTCTTTTACCATCTGTGCCGCGGTAATAATCTTACAGATTCTCTGAAGGTTCTGAGAAATGTCGGTAGTATAAATAAGAGTCCAACGTCGAGATAGTTAACAATTTATACTACTGTGCACCGTAAAATATATACAAAATAAGATATGAATCGAAGAGTATTAAAAGAGAGCGCATCCAGCGTATTTTAACGGCACCTCTCCCCTCACGCGCCAACTTGACACTAGTTAGTCTTCTCACATCTGTCACACACACACACACATAATATAATTTTGACTAATGTTAAATATCTCACAATAATACATAATGTTACTAAATTAAATAAATCAATTAGAAATGATACAAAAAAATATATATATATTAAGGAGAACATATTTTTAATGAGAAGTTGTAATTATTCTGAACACGGGTCTGTGATACATTTAATTTGTATTTAGAAAAACATAATCTCCACCGGGACTCGAACTCGAAAATTTATTCTACTGGTAGCTTTTTTCACGTGTTCATAATTACTTATGGCGGTTGTCATCCAGAAATTAAACTACACATAGACAAGGCGTCAAGTTATATGTCCAGACTTGACAAAATATGGAAAAGACTGCGGTATTTCCAAGACAACGAAGGTCAGGCTTGTACAGTCTCTGGTGCATTCTATATTTTTATATGATATGGAATCATAAACCTAAAAGATAAGACGAATTGATGACTTTAAGATATGGTGCTGGAGACGCATGTTGCGCATACCGTGGACATCAAGACGCACGAATTTTTTTATTCTAAAGAAACTAAACATCAAAGACATCAAAACATCAACCTGCAGCCTGAGACGAATCCTTCAGTTTTTGGGCATCTTGCGAGACGGTAAGAAAGCTTGGAGAAGCTTGCTGTAGTGGGTCACGTCGATGGACGAAGTGGAAGAGAAAGATTAAAAGTAGCATTAAAAATTTCCAACCAGGCGGCGAATGAGTAGGACCACGATAGGAACCTTGAGCTTATTGCATCGGTTCAGGGTAAGCGGTGGGTCCACTTTCATTATACCTCTTGCTATTATGCATGGTGTTGTTTGACACCTTTGCGTTATCACCCAAAGTGTATGTTCATGCGGACCATTGTTGTATGTGTCCTGAAGCCAGAAGACCTCTGGATCTAGTAGAAGAAGATCCAGATACCGAAAGGAACGTTTCACTCCTGGGTCGTATTTTCTGGTTCCGGGTGGTCCTTCAGCCGCTCCTTGTCCCCTACTCCTGCCCCTCTCCCGAATTCTGTCCACTCTTCCTGCATCCCTTGTTTTCCCACCCTCTTGTGCAGGCACATAGCATTGGCTCTTTTTCTATTCGTTTCAGATCTCACAAGTGACAAAGAGCAATAAATAAATATTACCCAAGCAAGCAGTACTCCAGTTTTTTCAGGAACGTGCGAAGAAGGTTAACCAAAATCCAGAATATACATTTACCCATATAAAGATCTTGTAGTTCTCAAGATACAAGCCTTCAAAATTGTGGTAATTCAACGTATTCGATGTTAAAATCATCTATACGTCATGTACGTTAAAATCATCTATATGTCACTCTGTACAATCAGAAAAGCTGTTCATAACTATTACTCGCCGGTTATTGTGGCTTCTATCTTACAACCATCTTCCGGTCTCTGGTTTACCTAGTCGTGCGAAGTCTTCCGCGGATGTCCTGTTTTTCTGATGCCATCAACACTCCCTTCAAATATCTTTCTTACCATTCTATTCTCATTCATCCGTCCCATATGACCAAACCGCCTAAGTGATCCTTTCTTAATCTTACTGACTATACTAAAATCAGTTTTACATTATTTATTTATTTCTTCATTCTTTACTCTGTCATAAACGGATTTGCCACATATACGCTTAAGTGATCTCATTTCCACTGCATTCATTCTACTTTCGTTCCTCTTTTGCCAGCTCCAGGCCTCACTTACATAATTACACCAGTAAGCCACTTTGTACATCAAATAAATTAGGTATTTATTTGATGTACAGGGTGGCCAAAAAGTAATTACACAATTTTAAAATTTAGCCCATTTTTCTGGTGAAACGGGCACAGTCCAAACATATTTTTACATGTATATTATATAGTTATCAATAAATAAAAAATAAAATGAAATTACTTTTTTATTTCTCAATAATTCACATTTATTCTTTTATAAACAGGAATCACACTTTTTGTACATAAATTTGATTTAGTTTTGAAAATTACATTCTTTAAATAACAACCATTTTTCTCTTCACACTGGCGCGCTCTTTCTAAGACGTGAACCATCACCTGTCCTAATTTTTCTTGGCTTATTTCTTCATTTTTCTCACGGTAAGATACCCTTTCAATTGAAAGGAGTCTGGAGCAGTTAGTCAAGATAACGTGACGGCCACTTGATTTCAGAGTTTCGCGAAATTATCCTTCTTCCAAAAGTTAGTCATAAGAGTTCAATTGCTGCCACCATACCTCTAGTGTGTTCTCAACTACAAGACCCACTAAATTCTCTAGCATTTCATTAGGTTAGTGTGTTTCTGCCTCCTCTTCAAAGAAATAAGATCCAAGAACTCTTTACGCATTTATACCACACCAAACAGAGTACGTTGGTGGACTATGCTTGAATTTGCAATATAACTTTGCTTTAGCACAGTTGATCGTTGATTTTCTAGATTATTTTAGATTTGGATTATTTTTACACGTTACTCAGTCGTGAATTTTTCCATATTTAATTTCCAAGGATTACGCTTCAATAATCGTAAATAAAAAAATTATTAATTGTAGAAAGTTACTCGAATTCGAATCTGTATTTAGTACGCGCAAACAATGTTACGTGTTAACTAGAACCATCTAGTTAGGCAACAAGTAAAGCAGCGCGTGTGCTTTGCAAAATCTGCGATGTATTCGGCGGTGTTCGGAATGCACGCTTTCGCCTGAGCAGACGAGCTGCAGAATGCCGCAAATATGTATACAAAGTGGACTTGAATTTATGCATTCTAATACACTTTAAACGTGGTATTCTTTTATATTGTAAAATATTCTAAGCCGTTAACATAATATAGTGAAGAATATCCCAAGAATAATAGTAATAAAATTAAATATATGAATTAAATATATTAATTAGAAAGATATACATATAAAATCAATTTTATCGAAAAATATTGTTGTTGCGCCACCGGAATTCGAACCTGGATCTCTTTCCTAACCAGGGAAGGTGCATTATCCAACTATGCTACAGCGACAATATTTTTAACGACAATTTTCGAACCTATATGTTACCTTTTTGATATAAATACATTTAATCGTTCCATTATTTGAAAGATCCATCTACCTTATTTTTACAGAATCTCAAATACCTTTGAGTAAACTGATAGCAGAACGCAAGAATTATCAATTCATTTTTATTAAATTTTGGACACATTGATACAACTTTATTATTAGAACTTGGAGAAGTTACTAATCTTACTCATTATACTAACATCAGCTTTACATTATTTCCTTATTTCTTCATTCTTTACTCTATCATAAATAGATTTTCCACATATACGCCTAAGCGATTTCATTTCCATTGCATTCAGTCTACTTTTGTTCCTCTTATGCCAGCTCCAAGCTCCAGGCCTCACTTCCATACATCAGTATCGGTACCAGGACTCAATTGTGTCTAGTCTTGTCTCGGTTGACAAGTTCCTTTTAGAATCTTTGTGTATGTATTGATTAATTGCTTTGTTAGCGTGCAAGAAGATATTAAAGATGACATGTCAGATTGTTCATGTCAGATTATACAGGGTGAATATTATGTTTCAGGTCGATTTTGTTTGGCCGCCATTTTGGTTTAGCAAATATTTGTCAATTTTCATTTAGCAATCATAAAGAATGATTCATTACAATTTATTATGGATTATTTAACGCCTCAACAGCATGTTGATGACCCCGACTTTTGTAAAAAAATCATCATGAGCGACGAAGCTCATTTCTACTTGGCAGGTTGTGTTAATTAAGCCAAGTCTAGCCAATGTCATATTTTATTAATAATTATAATAAACTAAATATTAGATAAATAAAAATTAAATAATTTTTTTTTGCCAAATCTTTTAGCTATTCAAAAATTACATCGGCCTGGAACATAATATTCACTCTGTATATATCTATATATATATTGTAACGTAAAATGGGGGGGGTGTATATGGTGAGGCGCGTGAAGCGCACCGATTCCATCCCACCTCCGGAAATCCATGAATTCTACCTCTACGAGGTGAACCCGCTTTTGTCAATTAATGCAGCCGAGCGGTGATTGGTCTGCTGGCGTGCCGTTACACAATACACGCCAACTCGACTACTCACATAGGTTGCTGATATTCAGGATAGGAACCGGAAAGGTTGTCAAAGAGAAGTCTGGTTGTATAAATTCATATATTGTAAACACAAAAAGGTAACTTACATGCTATGACTCAATTAACTAAATTATCCTAATACTTAAAAGATACCTTACAAATAATCTAAATCTAAGCTTAACCTAAACGAGCCATCTTCGGGGTCAATGTCTCCTGGATCCCCGCCACGCGGTCCTCGGTGCCGTCCCTTGACCCCTCCAGATGCTGTGTGGGTACCGGACAGCCGTCACCGAACGGTATCCCTCCGAGCGTGACACGTCCACCTGAGCGCCCCACCTGCTCCAGCAGCCCTCCTCCCTACTCCCGGCTGCTCCGTGGGCTCTTGATACGCTGGATAGGCGCGTATCCACCAGAGCGGCCCACACTCTCGACAGCTTCTGCAGAGCTTGTGTCTCACAGACACACAGGCTGGCATCAGCCTCAGCATCGTCCTCGATGCTCTGTAGGTCTGGGCACCATCGCCACACGGACTCCATCCGTGCGGGATACCTTATTGCCAGCATGCCCCACCTACCAGCAGTCCTTCTCCCTACTCTGACTGCACCGTGAGCTCTGGGTGTGACACTCGACAGCTTTTGGCAAAGCTACTGCGTCTGACAGACGCACAGGCTGTGCACAGCCTCAGCACCTTCCGCGACTGGAGCCTCCTAGCGCCCCGCAAGGCGAATCCACGGCGCCCTCCTCCAATCCTTCATGATGCTCTGTGGGTACTGGTCACAAGGTGACCTCCTGAGCGCCCCACCTGCTCGGGTCCTTACGGACGTCGCCAGCCTTGGCCATAATGCCGAGGCACCTCGAGCTTTCGAAGTCAGCGTTGTCGGGGCTAAAGCCCTTATTGCGCTGACCCTCCGCTACCTCCAGTTGAAGATATCAGCCGCGGATGACCATCCTCCTCTGGTCGCCTCCGCTACAATCGATAGAACGTCCTCCGTATTCAAGCCTCCGTCCGAAGAGAGATGGCACAGAGTCTTTAGACGTTTTATCTTCATCCTCCGCGCCATCTAGGGTAAACAACATACCGAGTCCCAAGGAATAGGATAAACGTCAGCATTCCTAGACGCGCTTCCCTCGGGTTCGTCCGGTATACCAGTTATGATCATAACCAGGGTCCAGCGACTTACCCCCACCTCGTCTTCTCGGGTTTGTCCGGTATACCAGTTATGACTATAACCAGGGTCCAGCGACTCACCCCCACCTCGTCTCCTCGGGTTCGTTCGGTATACCAGTTATGACTATAACCAGGGTCCAGCGACTCACCCCCACCTCGTCTCCTCGGGTTCGTCCGGTATACCAGTTATGACTATTAGTAGGGTCCAGCGACTCACCCCCACCTTATCTGCCTTCTCTAGGATTTGTTGGGCCTTATATACCCAATTTCTGGGTTCCATCTCTTTCTCACTCTAAGGTAACCCTTAGGGAGAGATGTCCTTTTCCCACTTATTGCTTTAAATAGCCTGTCAGCTTTCTCCTCTGTCGGCCTTCACTCGATCCCAATTCCTGGTAAAAATGCCAATATTCAGCAAGGGCAGCTTTCTAAAATAATAACATCCCTTAACTGCCGAGGTCGCCAGGGCATGTTTTAACGGTCTTTCAAACAATGGGCTGTTGTGTGCGGCCTCGCACACCAAATGACGATCCCAACGATTTCTCTTTTACCAGGAATTTTAGATCTTGCAAACTTTGTTACAATATATATTATGTAAATATACCTATACATATCAATATTAATTTCTATCGAGATAGTTAAACAGACGCGAAAAACGAATAATAATTAACACAAAAATATCGTAAGAGACGAGACAAACTTATGAATGAGATGGAAATACTTTGGAGACCACTCGTATATCTGTTCCCTTTACCCCCAAACAAACTATAATATGTTTGAATGTAAAATGTAGCAAGCGTCTCTGGATACTCAAGCAAAAATGTTCGTTGCTTCCGTAAAAATAGATACGAAATAGTTACAACGACGAAAGCGTTTTTTTCATATCCGTGTGACAATGGCTTTGAAGACCGATTGAAATTATCACATGCAGGAGTGATGCACGTTTTTTTTCCTTCGCCTACAACTCTTCAAAATAACTATGTGACATTACTTGGAAATTATTTCAATAATGTGTATTACGAGCCTACGGGTCGTTTGACGAACTATTTTCTTCCACGGTTCATTGTTCATTAATATCAAAGGTCATGGTAAGTATTTTCATAGAAAAGCTTACGTAAGAAGTGAGAATTTTCTTTTGTTCGATGTAATTAAAGACATTCGTTGACATAAAATATTTTCACAATATATATTTTTGCATCCCTTATTTTAAAACGAGATAGAAGTAGGTACATAAATGTCGCAGTTGAGGGTATTTTTACTATATTTGTATTGCAAAATCTACTCAATTACACTCAATAATGTATAGTAATTTGTAGGTTCCATTAAGAAAATGAGTTCGATCAAGGTTAGTCTTCAGTTTAGTTTTCATTTCACGATTTTTCATGACCATTAACTGTATCCTTAAAACTGTGTTACGGACAGTTATTTTATATAACGTGCCAGAAATCTAAAATTGTTTTTTTTGTGACTCTAAATTATGCAGCACCATTTTTATATAATTTTTCCTCATAATAAACTGTATACCACCAAAGTAATGAAATAATTAATATTCAAAACATCGAAGCTCAATATCTCGCTGTTCCGAGGGGGTGAGGTGTGACCTCAAAAAATCTGGACATGTCTGTCGAAGAATTGATGGATGATGGAGAAATAAGATTCTAGAGTGGAAGCCTCTCATTGGTAGATGTGTCAGCCGTTCTCGAGCACGAAGAAGTGACGATATCAGAAGAGTAACGGGTAACAGATGATGCTATAAATAGCAATGAGCTTACCATATTGCTCGGAGTGCTGGAGTGCAGTTATCCAGGAGAAATCAAGAGCCTCTCTAAAACCCGACGAAATTATCAAATGTTGGTATATGACAGCTAAAAATGAATAGATAAATTGGCAGATACTTGAAGATGCCTCAATCTAACAGTGCATACAAAACAACTAATAATTATGATATTTACGAGTATGTATTTAAATATATGTGTATACGTAATATAACAGTATATATCTACGGCGTATATATATAAAAATATATATATATATATTATTATATGTTGAAAATCACCGTATAAAAATACGATTCTATTTGAATTACTGACAAAAATATATATTTATGTTAGCAAAATATTAAGTAAATATCTCCCAATAAATTTGTACATGTTTAATACAAACAGCAAAACATAAAGTAGCTATTATATATTTACTCTATTTCATACTGATATTAAATCCATATTCTGAACGTATTATATTTTCAGAATTAATGTTTATAAGCGTGTTATATGTACCAATGTACGAGTGTGAGTAATTAATTTGTGTATCTCAACAGATATGATAAACAAAAAGTATTTAAAGTGTGTCGGTACTAACCTAACCCTGGGCCACGTCCCTGAGTGACATTAACATCCATACTCTAGAAGTGGATCACCAACACGCTGATGACCAGCACAATTTCTGTAAAAAGGAATGATAAATGATATGAGGTTTCGATTTTGTGAAAAACCCTTCCGGTAATATTTATATATTAACACGGTGAGCCTTTGTAACATAATGTATTTACTAACTGTAATGAAAGTGCCAAAAAAAAATCTCTTCTATATTTATATATTGTATCATATTTATTACTTATTCAGTTATCATCTCCTCATCCATCCGTTCCATATGACCAAACCACCTGAGCGTTCCTTTTATATTCTTATTCACTAAGGTAAGATCAGTTTTACATACTCTTCTAAAGTCTTCATTATTTTCTCTGTCATTAATAAAGTGAATTTAAAGTTATTTCATTTCCACTGCATTTAGTCTACTTTTACCAGTATCAGATAATTTTTTCTGACTAAACAAATGATTAGTAACAAAAATACGAGACGAAGATCTAAGATTCTATGACATTTCGCGGACAGTCCAGGAACGGGCTCTAAATTTTAGTCTATACCAAATCGGTACGTCGTATTGACGGCCTTTCACTTAAATCTCACTATGCTTTCCCTTAAATCAGCAATATTTTAAGTTGTTCTCATATCTAGCGACATGGCTTAAATATCTAAGGATTTGGAACCGCTTGGTAGAGGATAGACGCTAAGAATATAACGAAGAAGATATTAATATTTTTATTAAATAATTAGACAGATTTTAATTAGCAATAATAGTATTGAGCAATATCAAAGTGATTTTATTCATCCAATGTACATATATTCAAAACGATTTATCTTTAAGTAATGAAACATAAATCTAAATATTATGTCATATTTCTTGAAGTATCAAGCGTCGTCATTGTCAAATGTTATCGTCACTGATTCATACATTCCACATACCTAAAGATCTTTTCATTTTACTGAAATACTTATTATAATATTTTAATTATTTCTTATCGATATTAGTGCACAGACTTATTTGCTCTGATGCAGTATTTTAACTAATGTATTAATTAATATTTTTGAAAAAATCAACAAATCTATTTTTTTTTTTAGGAGAGCACATTCTTATTGTGAAGTTGTAATTATTCAGAATAGACGCTCTGCGATATGGCTCTGTCAAATGATGGAACGATTAAATGTATTGATATCAAAAAGGTAACATATAAGGTCGAAAAATTGTCGCTAAAAATAGTGTCGCTGTAGCTTAGTTGGATAAAACACCTCCCCCGGTTAATGAAGAGATCCAGGTTCGAATCCCGGTGGCGCAACAACAATATTTTTCGATAAAATTGATTTTATATGTATATCTTTATAATTAATATATTTAATTCATATTTAACAAATCTATTATTTAATTAATTTATATTTGATTGTAAAAAAAAAGAGATTACCTTCATAATAGAGGAAAATCAAAGTCATTGACAGAATTTTAAATGTATATTTTTATTAGGTTTTTAATATATAAATCAGAAACTGGTATGCAGACTATTTCTAATGACTTAATGGGTTAATACCCTCGTGCCTTAAGTAAAGGGTGAACAATAATAGCTTGGCGATGGTGGTTGCACGATGGTGCAATGAAGGCGATGAAATTTTCCCAGCAACGTAAAACCGGCTGCGTGTGTTAAGCAGGTCTCGATGGCGTTGAAGAAATGCTGTACTCTGTGTAGTAATTTCCTGATATTTCCAGTGGATGTCGACGTGAAGATGGTGACGACAGACACATTATGTGAGTTTTCCTGAACGAAGTTCCCTTTCGTGATGTTGCTATCACGTATGTTGTCACCTGCGATGGAAATGAAACAGGAAATTGAGGTTTTAACGGTACCGGAGTCGGCTGTGTGTACGTGTGTCCAATGGTTGATTACGTGGATCTGAGGTAGACTGCCCGCCAAGCACTCGTGGCAGTAACGGGTGTTTGTGTTAGCAATTAGCACGGTGTAGGATATTTCCATGGAGGATATGACGCCCCTTTCCATAGACAAGGTTGGTGCTGTGTCTGTCAAGCAATGACTGGTGTTGACAGAATACACTGTAGAAATATTTTTCGTGATTTCAGCGAAAGGGATGTTAGCCTCGTGTGTATTATATATAACACTAGTTAAGTTGCAGAAGGGTCTGGATCTAGGTTTGTACGGGAACCAAATGTACACGTCCATCTCCATTATATTGGCCGGAGTCGACACGGTGGATATCGTCATTGAACATAATTGCTTAGTTTTGACCGATGGCTTCAAACAGGTCTTCAATATTCCAGACTGTATTGCTTTGGCAGTAAGGCGCGAACTAAAGAAAGCGCTGGGACTGGAATCCGTGACTTTGGCCAAACTGGTGTCGACAGCGACGTGCCGGCAACGGGATTGCCCGAGGTAAGGTGTAGTGCGCTGCCTGTCATCATCACCCCTTGAAGGGTTGGGTTTCATAACGACAGTATATTCTCTTAGATTCACCAATTGTGTCGTACTGGAAGAGCTGATGAGTTACCAATATATTTACGATGCAGACTGCGGACAAAAATGTGATGGTATCGGAAAATTCGTTGATCTTGTCACTGGAAGACCTCAAAGAGGTGTTAGCAATAGAAAACCCGATGAAATGTCGCTCACAAAAAATCACGCACTATCTATTATTATCTTACTTCTGATAGATGAACTATATCTCATTTAGCGCATCGTGTCGGTGAATGGCGAAATTTTAACTGTTCCAATATAAATTATTTTTCGATGACACGTATATTTGCAATGGCAGTAACAGCTTATCTTTATATTTTCAGTCGCTTTATTTGATTCGTTTACTAGAAAATGTTAACCTATGCATTTTTAACAATATACACGAAATTCAACTCAATGAAAAGACGTTGTATTCGAATTAGTAGTTCACTTGAATTTAATCTTACAGATGACAATTACAATAGTTTTTTACGATCTGGATATAAATATTTATTATAATACTTTTGACAATAATATGCAAATACATTTTTTATTAACATTCTACATTTTAATTTATTTTTTAGAAATATATTCTTGTGCTACAACTTCGGGACTTGAAGATCTCAAGTCTCTAATAAAGTAGTTACGTAGGTGTATATATTTGTGAAAAATATACATATGAGAAAATGGACAAATTAAACGTGAGTTTGAGCATAGCATAAACAATATGGTTTATCCATACATCGTGTAAGTGAGAAGAGGTAAAGAAAATATAAGAGGCGAATATTAAAGGCAGTAGTAACAAAGGGTGTCCGCAAATTACGTACACCAGATACTGGAGTATGGCTCTGTATGAAAGTGAACGAAACAATATTATATCTCAAGGCAGAATAGTACAGCATTATATCTTCTCTGCCTACGGTATGGCGGTAAGTTAATTATTTAATTACACGATGGAAAGTTATATATATTATAATAGATTTGAATTTCCCTGTCCGATCTATGAGATTTCCAGGTTTTAGAATACCGATATATTTCTCTCCCCTGAATATTGTATATTTTTCATAACACAGGCTCATTTTAAAAGCGTAATTATATTATACATGGTTGATAGTTAAAAGTGAAATTATATTGTGCACGATTGTATTATACACGGTCGTTTGAACCTGTAATTGTAAACCACATTCGCACTAGTCGCATTAGAATGCCAAGAACTATCACGTGGTTAACCATGGTTTACCGTAGAATTCATGCATTTATGTACTTATACGGTAATTTGTCAATTATCAATTTGTAATAAAACAATTTTTTTTATTTTTTCGGTGTTTCTAATTTCTCAAACAAAATAAAGTGTATTTGAGAACATATTATACCCCAACTATTTTTACATTGTACCTTAGTAGCCACTAGGAATATTTTTTAGGATCATTAATGACTTGTTGATAATATGATAAAACAATTTTTTTAAATACTCTTAATTGACATAGAGCATTTCACTTTTTATTTTATACCCTTTTACACTGGAATAATATTTTTATTATACGACATAAATATATTTAAATCATCTTATTCGCACTTTTCAATTCAATAGAAACTGATTAACTTGGATAACAAATTATACCGATGCACAAATAAAATAATTAAAATAGTACATACATTGTTTAAGTACTAATACTTAAAAATAGTATTCTATTTTGTATATTAAATCGTTCGACAAGTTTATCCCCTAATGTTATCTTTTTTTTATTCTGATGCAAACTTTGTACACAACCCTCCTGTATTCTTCTCGGTCTTGAGTCATGTTGAAGGCAGCGTTTAAGAAGAGGGTGCGTGCACTTGTCGTAGACAAAATTCATTTACAATTTACAACTTTATGGATTTTTTAATCTAAAAAACATTTTATAGTACAAGCCAGTATTGAACTTAAAATAAAATTATTTAAAAATGGGCGAGACACATCAAATTTCGGGAAACTTTTTTTTTGCGGTGTACCGATAACTTGAGAATGCCTTATGTTAGAAGACATCAACAACTACTGTTTTTTTACCAGTGATTTTATTGAAAAATTACTTTTTGATTTTCAAAATTCTCATTTTTCCTTATCAATAAAATAGCATGCAAATTCAATTATTCAGCAGATCTCTATGTGTAAAATAAACTCTCAAAATTTTAAGCAGTTCGGTGTAATAGTTTTTGAGATATCGTGTACACCGTATCGGACTTGAATGCGTTTTAGAAAAAACACGTTCAATGTTTCAAGTTCGAACCTATGTATGTAAAAAATAAAATTCCAACTCCTGTGGAATTATCGACTCCAGACTCATACAGGAGATCTGCTAATACGAATGTACTGTATTAATTATATACAATGAGTCAAATACGCAACTTGTTGGTGTAGTGGTCAAGACATTAGCCTAGTGATCTAGTGGTCGGGGGTTCACGCCTCGTTCCGCGACACCAGCAAGTTAGTCCTATTTTCATAGCACAAGTGTTTAGCTTAGTTTGAAAATAGTAAGAATATTGATGTGACACATGTCAACGGAGGGAGCATGCTGCTGCCTCTAGCTACCTACCTTGCGCTTACTTTGTGTATACTCACGTAACTTTGTGAAAAATGCATCAGATCGTTCTGAAAATTTGTGGAATTATTCTTCAGATGTAATTCATTGAAAAAAACAAATTTTGCAATCCAGATAAGAGGACCCAGTTAACTCCTTTATTTGGTTTATCCATCTTGCGAGAGACCGTTCTCTTACTTGCTTTCCTTCACTATCCCCGATAATAAGCTTATCGAGATTCTCATCCTTTCTTCTGTCAACATGTCTAAAGTATGTGTGTAAAAATTCTTCTCTTGTATGTTGTCTAAAGTCTTTCTGTAATCCTTAAAGGATACGCAGCATCCAATTCAAACACACCCCAGAAGCATCCAATACTTCATTATTCTGTCCATGATTCCATTACGTGCAGTACTATGACGAATAACATACATATCGACGATGAGGACTTTCGTTTAGTTTTTTTCTAATCTTAGTATATTGCTCTCAACTTCTATATTACAGAGTCAACTACGTCGGTCCTTCGTGACTGAAGATGGAGATCTTCGTGAACTCCCGCCCACTTGACTATACTCTTTATAGAGCTGTTACCAGAGAAGTATCTGTTACCTTTTTCAGGTGGTCGGTTCAACGAGTGAAAGATCTTCCTCTTCCTTTCACTCTTTAACAAGACCCACCACAACAAGATTCTCAAAGCTATTTTCCCATCTCGCAATTTGCACAACAAAATGATGCATTTATCTCAGGCAAATGGTTGAGACTGTCCTTATGTTCAGTTCCTGTAAAATGGAGACATTCGTGCGTCTCGTCATCTATGGAATGCGCAACATATGTCCTCAGTACCAAATCTCAAAAGTATCAATGTGTCTTTTCTCCATACAAAAATACCATATAAAAATACCAGGGGCTATATAAACCTAACTTTCGTTGCCTTAGAAATACCGCGGTTTTTGCATATTTTGTCAAACCTGGATATAGAACTTTTCGTCACACCTGTGTCGTTTAATTTATGGCTCACAGTTACCGTCATCAGCAATTATGATTATTGATCTGTTGATCAATGATAATTAGCTTTATGTATTCCTTGTTAATCTCACTGCCTAATTTTCTACTTTCTTCTTCAATGCGACTGAGTATTCTACCCATTAATTTTTCTGATGTAGCGATTGCAGTTGTATCGAAGTAACTCTATTAAAAAAATAATAAATACCATTACCGTAATTATAAGCATAATATTATCAAATTCCTATAAGACACCGTAGGAGGCGGTATTGCCACCAAGATTTATTATCTTGTAAATAGGTGATACTCTTAAGAAAACCATCCATTGTCGTTTAAGAATGAAAAGTGACTAACTGGCATTTTTGTCAAATTGAATTTTTAGTAGTAAAATGTTGTTTTTAACATACCTTATCTTTAGTAGATAGATAAATAATAATTTGAATGTTTTCGTTTTTTTAGATTAATTTAACATTTTGGCTAACAACAATCAAGTATTGTTGCATTATTGAAAGAGTGTGCATACCTAAATAAAAAATCTTATTTAAATTTCATATTTTATTAATAAATTGTCAAAAAATGACGGTAAATGCAAAATTAAAGTGAGCAGAAAATATTCATTTTGATTTATCTCAGAACGATGAAATTACAGTTAGCCAAACATAATATATTCTCCATTTCTACACGATAAACTTTTTATCTCTGTGGACATCATTTTTAATAAAACATAAAATTATTGTTACCGTAATAAACCACCTACTATATTTACCTACCCAAATACACAAAAACACATAAATAACGCTCATAAAGAACACATGCTTCTCTTATAAAAAAAAGGTAAATTGGTTCTCCTGGCCGTCCAGGGAAAATATATTTAAAATTTTAAGTTATCATGAACTTTTAGACTGTTTATAGCACATTTTTCTGATTAATACTATTTTATCATGTAGGTATACTATATGAATATAAAAATCTTAAAAGAAAAAATAATATGATATTGTGTGTACCTAAGCCTAAACAGTAATGTCACTTTAATCTAAAGAAGATCACAGAAAGTTTGATAAATTCGGTGCACACCTTCAAACCTATTATAATTTTTTCTTTATAAATATTGTTGCAACGTGACTGAGAATAAGGATGAGATCGCTACTACAAACATACAAACAAACCATTTCATAATAATTAAGATATATTATAACGTTATGTTATAGTACCTACCCGCTACGAAATATTGTTTGAAGTTGACGTTTCGTAAATGGTAACACTGCACAACACGAATTTCTCTATGGCACTTTCCATTGACGGATCAAGAACGTGTGCAATAAGTAGCTCATCAAATAAATATCGAAAAATTGTAGCTTCATGTTTAAAAAAGGATGGGTAAGAATATTATAAAATATTAGGCATCTGTATTACGCTGTACCATGTTTGTCAAGAGTTTTTGTTATCGTGTTTGTGTATTTTCAGGATGTAAAAAATTCCTTTCTGTCACGACGTCTGTGAAGCGTAATTGGATGACAATATTATTTTTTTCATGAAGAATTACTCACGACACCTAAGCATGATGGGAACACGATTGTGTTCCATCTGCTCAATCTATTTTACATGAGGACGGAAGAGTTTCTGCGCTATTTCGGGAACCACGCCAGGAAGCAGGTGACCCAGCCTTTATGACGTTTGCGGTGCGAGCAGACACCAAGTATACATTACGGGGTGACTCGGAACATCAAAAATGAATTCAAATTATGGAATGCTCCTGATGAGCAAAGTTTCTTGTGTCTAATTGTTGTGAAGGAAATTCTTAGTTGTAAAATTTTGAAGAGGTAGTAAATCATAATGTTCATTCTCACATCCGATTTTAATGCTGGTCGCTAATGCTTTGTTGTAGACGACTTTCTTTTATTGAATGTGATACTATTTTTGGTGCTATATTACCTTGTAGACTAACATTTTCTTATTCTATCATGCTTAAATTTTGTATGCAAAAGCTAATTAATTATAATGTTGAAAATCTAAAACTTATTCTATTATTTTTTCCTTGATGTGGATGGGAGACAGTATGGTGAATTCTGTGCATTAGGACCACGCATCTCATGCTTTCTATTGAGCGCACTGGTGGACGAATATGTGACAATATAAAATACCTACCTTAATTAGCATACTTTCTTATTCTTCTTCTTCTTCAATGGTCTTCTTGAGACTCAGAAGTCCATAACCGCTGTCACATACATCTCTCGATATCGCCTCCGTGATCCAGTCTGCCAGAAACCCATCTACCTCTTGAAAGTATGTCAAGATATTATCCGCCCATCTAGGTCTTGGTCGTTACCTCGATCTCGATCCTATTGGTTTATGAAGCTTATTAAACTTTGTGCTAATTACTGGACTCTTATACTCTCACTACAGCAGCCTCCTTAATTTCACCACTGTCGTGAGATTTTTGTGTCGCGAGATTTTTTTATTTGTCGCCCCGTTCCTGAAACTGAATCTGTTAAGACATAGAATTCTTATCATATTAGAGTAAAAATTTAATTACCAATCCCTAGTTGAAAGTGTTAAGCATATTTAATATGTGTTCCAAAGAACACTTGAGTTAAAACACAGGAAGTCGATATACCTGGCGGAGAAAATTCATATTTATCTTACTTACTTGCATACGCTGTAAATAAATGTAACAGACTATGTTACATCGTAACATTTTCTACTTAAAGCGGTCACATTTTCGAGTGCGCCTGGCCAGATTAGTCGGTAGAGCATGAGACTCTCAATCTCAGGATCGTGGGTTCGTGCTCTACGTTGGGCGCCATGTGTAGATGGATTTTTTCTATTCAACAGTGGTATACAAATAACTAACAGTTACTTGTAGATACTTACATTTGTCTTCAGGTCACGCCCACTTAAGTGACGTAGTTTAACAGTAGGTCTCATGCGTCACTAATCTATTTACACATTCCTCAAGACATCTGGAGCAGAATACCGTTCCCAAAATGTAGGCACTTTAATTAGTGTTCCCGTGAATGCCCTCGACAGCTGTTGTTCCTGGGTTTTATATTGATGATATGGTCATGTGTGCCTTTGATTCTCTGCGTCGTGCTAGTTCTCTGGCGTCGTTATTGGTCCGATGTTATTTTCTTCCTCTCTCTGGGTAGATTTCCGACCGACCAAAAAACGCACTCTCGACGCTCGGATTATTGAGCTCCTTACAGGATGATTTACTGAATGCGATTGCTCTACACTGGTCGTTTGACCGCTATCCTTCAATCTCCGAAAAGCAGCAATATTCACACACATTAAAATACAACAAGAAATGCCAGGGGTGCCAGTTGAATGAATAAAAAGTGGGTAAACAGCTAGGTTATCGCGTATTGGGTCGTAAATCTTGCGCAAGACTTTACTTTCGAAGACCTGCAATCTATTTTCTTGCGCTAAAGTGAGAGACCAAACTTCACACCCGACTGTATCAGCATTATATTCAGTATAATCTTTAAATTTTGTGACAAAAATCTCGATGTCAGCAATCCACAAAGCTAAGAAATAAGCGTTTCCTGATTTTATCCAGCTATTTATTTATTTTTTAGGAGAACACATTCTTATTGTGAAGTTGTAATTATTCAGAACATAGCTCTGTGATATTTTAAATATTCATTAAATATATTCATTAGAAAGATATACATATAAAATCAATTTTATCGAAAAATATTATTGTTGCGCTACCGGGATTCGAACCTGGATCTCTTCCCTAACCGGGGGAGGTGCTTTATCCAACTAAGCTACAGCGGCATTATTTTTAGCGACATTTTTTCGACCCTATATGTTACCTTTTTGAAATTAATACATTTAATCGTTTCATCATTTGACAGAGCCATCTACCTTATTTTTACAGAATCTCAAAATACCTTTAAGTAAATCTGATAGTAGACGCCAGAATTATCAATTCATTTTTATTAAGTTTTGGACACATTGATACGACTTTATTATTTTTTAGGAGAACACATTCTTATTGTGAAGTTGTAATTATTCAGAACATAGGTCTAAAAATAATGCCGCTGTAGCTTAGTTGGATAAAGCACCTCCCCCGGTTAGCGAAGAGATCCAGGTTCGAATCCCGGTAGCGCAACAACAATGTTTTTCGATAAAATTGGTTTTATATGTATATTTTTATAATTAATATATTTAATTCATATTTATTTATTTATTGTTAGATTTATTATCAAATATTGAAACTGTATACCGATTCAAAATCTTACGATGAATGGAGATAATGACAATGACGTCTGTCTTCTGCTCATTTTCAGATTTCATTTTATGCAAACTTAAAATTATTAAATATATAAATAAATAAAATTATTACGATGCCCACCGCTGGTGAACCGCGATTTTTTTAATGACATTTCAAAAAATATCGACTGCTCGAGGGTTGTGTTCGTCGGGGCAGGATTGCGTGACTTGGGGTACTTTATTTGGCCCGGCGAACTTGACTTCCCCTCGCTATCGCAAAATCCGATTCTCAATTTACGTATTACTCCAGACATGCGGCGTTTGTCCGCAAAATTGTCAGAACTCGAAGCCAGACGATCGATCGTCGACGAAAGCTCCAAACATGTCTCTCACCCGAGACTGGCCAGACTATCTTCCACGCGAGGTTTTTTTATGGTACATGTCCTTAGATGAACTAGTAAAGATCCAGAATATGGAATCAGTTGGTTCCATCTGATTTACACACAAAATGCTCACGACTATAATGTACTTTATTCTGGCATATTCTGCCGTGAGTCATTTTATTACCTTTCAACGGTTTGGAGCACAACCAACTAATTAAAGTAGGTAGGGAGAATGGAGAGCCGTACTCTTCTATCCTGCCACAACTAGGCGGTAGCTAGTTCACATTCACTTCTCGTGCAAGCTCATCGATTGTTGAAACTTCTAACAGGACTGTCTTTCGTTATGTGACTTTTTTGGTCATTCTAAATCAGGCCACAGGCTTTCTCTATTTCTAGTACATCAACACTCATGCGATATACCTATCTTTCTTACCATTCTTTTCTCACTCATTCGTTCAATATGAACAAACTAGCTAAGCAATCTTTTTTTAATCCCTTTCACTATGGTAAGATCAGCTTTACTCCTAATTTTTATTCCTACTTTATTCCTAATTTCTCCATTATTTACTATATTATCAACGGATTTATCATATATACTCTTAAACGATTTAATTTACACTTCATTCGTCTACTTTCATTCCTCTTCTGCCAGCTCCACTGCCAGCAACACAGGTACACTGTATTTAAAGTGTCGATCACTTTTTTAAAATCATTCTCAACCCTACTTTCTATCAAAAATACTTCCCAAATATACAAACTCATCTACTTATTCTCGAAAATCATCACCTTCAATTTGCTAATATTCTTCATAAATTTTCTTACATACATTGTATCTACTCGTACATCTTACTTTCTGAAATTTATAGTTTAACACCTTTTGTAATATCAAACCATGGTGCAAAACACGTTTGCAAAATCTGGAACCTTGCACCCTTAGACAGCGTGCACACATATGAGTCTTGTCTCACAAGTACTGATTTCAATACAATTAACTTTGTATTAAACTACTTTAAGGAAATTTTCAGGAAATAATTTTCCTTCATCGAGGTATTAAAAAATAATTGACTGAGTAATTTAATTTGTTTTTATTATTCTGATATAAAAACCTCAAATTAATAATCCTCAAATTGAGTTGTTAAAAACAATAAGTTGATTGTATGAATTTTATTTAAAAATACTTTATCATAATATTATTGCAGTAAATATTAAATATAATAATTTAAGTTAAGAAGCTGTCATTCGTTGTGTTTTATATTTTGTACATATAGTAAAATGACCAACTGGTTTAGACTGATATATCTCCAAATCTCCAAGTTTCATCTTTGTACTCATACCCTTATGGCAAGTGTACACGGATGTGACTTGTCTCGGAGACTCGCCTCAAAAGTCGTGTAAAGGACAATACACAGTTGAGAGCAGAGCGAGCTGTATATATATACATACCTATTTTATATCCGAGTAGAATGATGCAACTTTATTAATAGATCTCTTAGATGATAAATCAATGTCTCATCCATGTTCATGCATCATTACATTGTTTCAAATTTCTTAGATTATGTGTTATTTTTGAAATAACTGAAAATATTGATATTCTTATATTCTCACTAAAAATCACCTTTCAGGAAAATTTTGTGATAGTAAATTTAGTGTTGATTCATTTGTATGTCGAATTTGATACTTTAATTTCCACCGTCAGTACTAGGTCTCTTCATCTTGGATATTCTCTTTTTCCATATGTCGGTAAACTTTAAGTGGCATAGGTTACTATACTTCATATTTAGTTTAAAAAGTTATTCATTTATGGAAAATATACATGTATGTATCATGTAAGGATACATGAATAAATTTCTAAATTCACTAATACCTAAAAATAAAAAATAAATAAAATAATCTCCATAAACTTGGTAAGTCTAGTTTTGCAATTTCTGCTCCATATCACTCGGAACCATTCATCATTTAAAGATATACAGTTGGTCACTTGAATAATGACCCCTCGAGACTCGCGACCAATGTTGGTGGCGGGAAGTAATGGAGAGAGGGAGGAGAGGAAAGAAATGAAAAGAGAGGGTAGAAAAACTCGTGATAAATCCTTTATTACGTATAATGAATGACCAATCCACTCACGAAAGAAATGTAATGTTATGAATTGAGAAGAATGTCAAGATGAAATAGAACACGTAATACAAGCCCCAAATTGTCGGATATTAAATGGTTAACGTGGTGAAATGGTAACGTATATCTCGAAATTGGAAGAGTTCCAAGTTCCTATCCCGGTAACAAGTAAATATTTTTTCGATAGATAGATTTTTTATGTATATTTTTCTAGTTGATTAATTTAATTTGTATTAAAATAGCACAGAACTATGTTCTTAAAATGCAACTTCACAACAAATATTATCTTTAATTAATTAATTAAAAGTTGCCCTAATGAAGCAATTGTTTTAGTTCTAAAACATCTTCATTTTAAATAATCAACCCAAGTAGATGTAGAATATTCTTCTCCGTGTGTCGTATGTGATGTTCTATACTCTTGTTTCCACTTTCATGTCAGTATTGACATATAGAGGCCTCAATCACATGAGACTAGACTTGTAATGCACCTACACGTATCTCGGTCCTAGATTGCCCACGCAACTGAATCCAGGTTCGCACTCAAAGCCCAGGCCCAAAGTTGTGGCCAATATAGTCTCTGACCCATAATGTAGCCGAAGAATGGGAACAATTGAGTTCACTGTACTGCTGTGGTTGGATTTGCTGCAGAATTGAGGAATTCGTAACGTCCTTCTTCAACAATACATTTACAATACTTTGCTTCACCTTTCCTCTCACCCCGTTCCACTGGTAAATTTTCGTGTTTATATATTTTATCTCTCCTCTGCTTATATATTTATTTTCTACTGTTTCTCTCACTTCTCTTAATTTTACTGTTATTTTTTCTATTTCTGCATTAGAAGAGAAAGTTTTCATTCCTTTTTTGTAGCGTGAAATTTGTTTATATAATCTATTTATATATTTAATAAGTTATTTTCAAATAATGGTCTTCACTGTATTAAAAATATTGATATTTCAGGAAAAGCATGTAATTAGTACAATTTTTGTTACATTTTTATTATGATTTTTGTTTATATCGATTAACTCTTTATTTTCTAAATAAAATAAAATACATATAATACATACAAAGGCGTCTATTTGCTTCGCACATGAAAATTGAAAAGTCTAGAGCATAACCGACATAATTTTAATGTGTCGTTGTCACTGTCTTTTCATATTCTCGTCAGTAGATTTGTAAGATTTTTAGCTAGTTGTGTGCGTCTTCAAATTTCCTGACCACGGTCAGTGTCTATTGAATGTTATTGTTACAAAAATTGTTATCAAAAACAAATATCCAATCCGAAGCATATCGTGACTTGCGGACAGGCTTCATTCAATCAATGAATAATTTTATTAAATTTTGGAGGTGTTAAAACCTCAGTTTTTTTATTCCACGCGATTAAAGATTTTACAACCGAGGGCGATTTTTGTTATTATATTTAAAACGGTTATTAAATTTCTATTTTTTGGTCGAATTAGGTCAAACATTATTAATTTGAACGTGAACATTTTATCCACAGTATAGATTAGGGACCTATTTGGATATTTTTTCGTATGTTTAAGAGGCAAACCAATTTTATAGTTAATTGGTTAAATATATGCTGTTATTACAATATTATATATATATACGTATATATAATTGCATATATTTTTTGGGTTCTTTTATCTAATGGCCCGAGTATATGAATGAAATTTTTGACTCGAGATAATCTTTTAAATTGGGATTATATCTCCACTAGATTCTTTGGACATAACTTTTGGAGAAGTCTCAGAGATTTTCTGTCTCGTTGTACGTCAAATGTAATTCCATGGGTGAATTTGAATCTCTCCAGCAGCAGTTAAAATGATATAAATATTTATAATTAAATACCTTCTGCTTGACAAAAATTTTCAGAATAAATAGTTATTCGTGTCTACGGTTCTAGGTGACGTTTTTTTAAACGTGCGATCGAACGCCGTGTACAAATGAATTTATCTCCAGATCAAAATCTCAACACGAGTGCACTGATGCGCTTGAAAACATCAGAATTAATCAATTTATTTTATTACATAATAACTAATAATAGTAATAAATATCAACTAAATATTGTTTCGATAAGTACTCTTTTCTATATATATTTCTTGTGCATTAATTTAATTATTATTCAGAATAATAAATATAGAACTATATTCTGAAATTATAACTTCTCAATAAAAATGTGTTTTCCTTCAAAATTAATGATTTGTCTGGGTATTTCATCTTAATGACGTAGTAACAGATAATTTACAAGTAATGATAATGTATCAAAAGAACGCCTAAAATCTCCCGGGTTGACCACATTATCTATGAAGTGGCACAAGGATACACAAATGACTCAAGAAAACTAATAACAAGCATCAAACGGAGTAAAGCTGCTTATTTCGAAAATATTCTATGCAACGAGAAATATGATCTCTTATAACTCATTAGAAATATGTCAGAGGAATGTAGAAAGCAGAGGCGTACCTCAGAAAGTATCTTAATATCAAAAATGACAGTTCTTGCAAAAGGTAAATTGGAATACTGCAACTTGGTAACCCAGATAGAAAACATGAAGTAGAAGAATAATTAAAGCTCACAAATGTGTGGCATACATAAATCAAGATACTGCAACATTGTTGACACTTTAAAAAAGAAAAAGAATAATAAATACGTGTCCTTGGGCTCAAGTCAAATGTAATCATTTATTTATTTATATTATTATTATGGAAATTTACAAAATTAATTATTTTTATAAAAAGACATGCAGCTACACAAGTAGCATGTTATATATATTAAAACAGAAATTGATCAAATTGATTTAAGAGAAAAAAAATAGGAAATTAAGCAAAAAATATAAATTTAGGTTAAACACAGAATGGCTGAATACCAAAATCAATGACACCTTTGACTCAGAACAGCATCAAAAACACTATTCTTGTATTTAAACATTGAACCAAAATCGTTCGCAAGACTGTGAAGTCTTTGTGTGGGTGCATTCCTATACAAATTAGTATCTGAATTAAATGGGTTTCAGAAATGTTTTTTTATTTAGTAAATTTAATTTCTTTAACATCAATTTATCAATTGTTATTATTATATCATCAAAAAAGGCAAATTGCATGATCTTGACATTCTTCTAAATAGAAAAGTTTTCTTGGTTACGGAATAAGGGTAGTTTACTAGTAAATAATAAAATAACAATTGACTTTGACTTGCATGTTTGGAGGATTTAAAGGTTGTATGCAAGTCGTTCCATGAATATACAAAAGGCTATGGAAGTAAGAGCACGTGAACAATGCACCATGTTTGCTGTAGCAAGTGAGTTGTCTGTAGCGTTTTAAATAAGAAATGCAGCCATGTTTTGCCTGCACAGGGGTTTATAAGTAAATGTTCAAGTTTTTAGTTCTGTAAGTTTTAGTTAATGTGTTATGGTCAGTATGACTAAATGGAGAGTGTCAATATATATATATATTTTCTATTTACTGTTAATTATTACTATTAAAACTAACCAAACGTCCTTTCATCCTTCCACGTGGCTCACAACAAGCTTCACCAGCTATCTTCACTTCTCACAAGATGTTACTCATTCACCTAAGTCCTCGATGTTCAGCTCCTGCAGAATGAAGGCGTTCACGCATCTCGCCACGGTTTGTGTCTCCAGCACCACATCTCAAAAATATCAATCCATCTTGACAGAGACATACGTCATACATTGCTCCTAGACTGTATAACCAACCGCCAAAATCAATCGAATAAGCAGAAAATATAAATATGTACAAAAAAGAGCTCCTAAAATGACTTAAAGGTCTTCAAAATAATTAAATACATAAACATATATTCCGATATCTTTCTTAGTCACAAGTTCTAATCTGATCAATTTCCTAACATTTCAATAAATACGTGTTTTATATTTATATATATATTGTTACATTGTGCGCTGACACCGGTGGTTAGAATGCCAGCGCACCACGCCACTACCTAGACTCAGTCTGTGGGTTGGTAAAGTGTGGTGTCGATGGGTGGTGTGTAGATGGATGGGAGTGGGATGGAAGTTACCGATTTAGCATACTTCGATTTCTACCCAGTTTGCCACGGAGGTTGCCGCGGCCTCGGTCCAGGCGCCGCGCCCCGTACCAGAAGTGATATTTTCCTCCATAAGGTTACCCCGATGCCATCTTGCCAGCTCACACGCGGGTAGATCAAGGCTTCGACTCGCTTGGATCCACCACGCCTCTTTCAATCTTATGTTTACGATTTCTTTTCGCCATTCTGCCTGGCGAGACACCGCCCGGCGCTCCACCTCGCGCGCTCGCTCCGAAGTCCCCCCCTTCTCCTCGAACCTACTCTTCCACCGGCAGCGCCTAGTGGGATCGCTAGATGGCGCTCTGTGTCTTCGCGCATTTATTCGAAATTTCACAATATATACATATATATTAACTCACACATTATATATGTATTGAAATCAACAGTTGTTTTAAAAATAAATTTAATAAAAATAAATAAATAATCTTATCTCTATTGACTTCAGGATCCACGATTCCCCTCCATATAAAAATTATTATTATTATATTAATTTACGAGAATTAATTACATAAAACGGTTATTATAAATAATTGCCCCTTTCGATGGTAAATATAAATTTAAACACGGTGTTGCCGAACATGCCCATCAATTACCGATGCCATCAGCCTTAAATACACTGAGTATCGCTCCAACGCGGCCATTAGCGCTCGGTAAAGCCGAATAACTATCATCACATTTCCCATCGGTGCCTTCTAGCGCAGTAACTTCATAGATAAATTCAATGCAAGTAGTTTCTCACTCATATGTCTAGATACACTTCCATACTTTTCTACAAATACGCGCCACAATACACTCCGCGATTATGTGGATGACTTTTGGGGCATTTACTACTTTTAGTGTAATCACATAATTTAAAACATAACCTTTAAACCCTTCTGATTCAAATCAACATGCACTTACATCTACATCCGTTATCTTACCCTCGTACAATCAAATTCATTAATAATCGCAAAACCTAATAATTGCATAACCAATCAACCTTCTTCTTCACCTCCATACTGGCGATCCTAACTTTCTCAAAAGTCTATTTGAAAAATTTTGTCAGAATTTTTTAATGTGACACTTTAACATTCAAAAATATTTTACCCTTTGTTGTGATTTAGGATGCGGTTAATTTATTTTTCAATATTGATGTTGATGAAGATGGTCGTTTACAAGTTATTTCCGAAAGTCGCCCTTTACCGCCCTTTTCTCTCGAGGCCTGCCAATCAGCGCACGGTTATTGAATACATCAACCTGTAACGTGCGATTTTTCTACCCCGGACCATCGCAACCCTCTTACCTTCATTGCCAATTTATATTATTTACGAGCTCGGGCCGCAGCACCAGCGGCTTGTTCGCTCGGCTGTTTCCGGGGGTAGATATTTATTGAATTAATTGAACTTTTAGTGGTCCATCGTAAAACATTACAGAGATATAGATCAAATGTTTTGCAATAATTCTGTCAATTTGTTAAACCGACTTCTTTAGAACTACCCGGAAGAATACACGTTAAAAACACCTATTAGTAAAGTTTATTATATTCATAAGCAAAACCCTTATTTTAACCGTGATTGTGAGATTTGTTATCGAAATTTAGCGATGATTGGTAACTGATTATTCGTAATACACCGGTGCATTGAAAACTAAACTTCCATCAATTAAATGTTGATTACCAATCATCATTACAATTTATAATCAATCACAGCCATAATACCTCATCACTAGTTTCTTATATAAAATAATGTACCTTTACCCCTCAATATTCTACGAATACAAAATGTATCAAAGATATAAAACTTTTCGATCAATTAATAATAAAAAATTTCTCCACTTAGGCGGTGAAATTCAAAATTATAATATATCACGTGTATTGCGGGAATGTTAAATGCATAAATAAAAATCTGTAGTTGTGTTAGTATATTATATAACTGAACTTTTTTCATTATTAAGGATAAAACATTATTGTGAAGTAGTAATTATTCAGAACATAGGTCTGTATTATTTTAAATACTAACTAAATGTATTAATTAGAAAGATATTCATACGAAATCAATTTTATCGAAAAATATAACTGTTGCCATCTATCTTTCCATTATTTGAAAGTCATCCTTCTTCTTTGTTTTCTTAAGGAATCTCAAGTTCCTCTCCCGAATTTCTTCCACCCTATCTGCGTCCTTTATTTCCCCATCTCCTCGTGTAAACAAACAGTAACTGTTTATTTTTCTACACATATAGTTTTTTAAGCTTGCTATATTTCTCGCAAAGTCATTAGTCATCCAAACAGACCCAATAAAGCTCAGGTCAGTTTAAACTATTATATTATCTGTCTTTCTACTTCCTAAACCATCCCGCACCCTTTAACTGATCATAACCAAACTTTTCAAATTTATTCTTTAAGACCCTAATGTAAATAGAGTCACTCTCGCAAAACCAAGACATCCTTTACCCTTAAACCCGTATTTTTAATTACAACTAAATCTGAATACCGGACAACGCCGGATACGGACCGCTAGTACTAGCATATTGCAGACGATCTTATGAGACGTTTTACGGGATATTTAAATGCTCTTTCTTTGATCGTGACCAGGAAACCCTGAAACCATCACCCCTGTTAAAAATTGTATCTTAATTAGCGTAAAATCCCGTGGTCATAAAGCAACTATGTAATAATGTGAAGATAATAAATAGTTAGTCAAGTAATATGACAATTTTATTTTTAAGTACGAGATTCCAACTATTTTCCCAGAGACCTTAATTTCATTTTATATTTGTAAAGAAATCATAATAATATCATAACAGACTTTTTCGAAAAGCACACTGTTTAAAATCAGTTAACCGAAAAAAAAATTAAGTGAACTAATATTTTTCGAATTGAAAATATTTAAATTAACGAGATTTAAGAAACATTATAAACTTTTAAAAGTCAAAGCGCAAAAAAGCACAGTCTTTGACATACAAGTATTCAAATTAAAGTCTACACCGACCATAGGACTGCAAACCATAGGTTTTTTAAATATTTGAAGGCAATGCTTTTTTACTATTTAAAATATTTTAATTATATACATTAAAGTTCTGATGACAACACTAATACTAAATGTTTGAAGATTAAGTCTAGAGTAGAAATTAAAAAAAAGGAGAACATGGTCTCTTAGGCTTCTTTTTCAAAAGCCTCACGGGGCTTGGAAGTCCATGACCGCCGTCACAATCATCCCTTGACATCGCCTCCCCCAGTCCGCCGGACACCCTCCTGCCTTTTGCAGGTCTGCAGGTACCCACAGTTTCGACCTGTCTAGTACTTGTACCTTGTCCATTCTTCGGTTAGGTTATCGCGCATTGAGCCGTAAATCTTCGCATAGAGCAACAACACAATGACAAAATACCAAAGAAGTTTATAAATGGATCAACGAACATCTTCTGTGATGGACGTAAAGAGCGAACTAACGCCATGCATAATGTTGAAATAGGCTGATGAAGTAGATGTTTTTCGGACTTGGAAAAAGTTCGTTAATGATCTGAAATAAAGCGTAACATAAAACGAAGAGTTGAGTTCTAAACACCACCATACAACGCATCGGTATATCTCGGTAATAAAGCTACATTAGTCTGTTTTCCATATAAAATACTACAATTTTTAATATTTAGCAATCACTCATTTTTAATAATTTACTAACTTTATTTTATAAACCACTGTGAATTATTTATATTTAACCGGTTTCGGAAAAACACATTTTTCTTTATCAGAATTAAATCTAACTAGTATAATAATGTGTCAATTATTAAAATACTATTAATTCAATAATGTTCTTTAAGCAAGTTTCGCGAGTCAAATTTCATTAATGAGCACTTACAGTAATAAAGAAAAATGCAAAAAAATCGTATACGAGATCATACATTGACGTATATATACATATAATATATTATATATGACGTAATATTGCAGAAAATTTTGCCCGAAAGTTTCTAAAAGTTCATGAAAACTTAAGATCTTAAATTTTAAATATATTTTCTTTTTATAGCCACACCATTTTACCTATTTTTCAGAATAAATGTATATGTTTTTTATGACCGTTATTTATGTATTTTGTGTATTGGTACTTTAATATGGTATTAATAACTTTTCACTACTAAAAATGACGTCTATAAAGATAAAAAGGTTAATGAATATAAAGGGAAAATGTGTTTTGTAATTAAATTAAAATTAATATTATATATATATTTAATAATATAGTTTTATAATTTTGAATTAGTCTCAAAGTGTTTTTCCTTCGTCAGAAAATGCTTCAAAACTAGTCAAAATTATAGGTACTACGATTCCTTAACCTACAAATTATTAACTTAAATTATTTTGAGTTATATTCATTATGTAATGTGAATTTCGTCTGTAATGTATAAAAATCAATTAATACAAATATATATTTTAATATCATGTCACGTTAGTATAGCTCTTTGATTAAAGATTTTTATGAATGAGAACGAAAAGAAAATTACAAAATATATTGAAGGTTATTTCTGTCTTCTTAAATAAGAAGATAAGTTAAATGATACTTATTAAGGAGAACACATTCTTATTGTGAAGTTGTAATTATTCAGAACATAGGTCTGTGATGTTTTAAATACTAATTGAATGAATTAATTATAAATATATACACATAAAATCAATTTTGTCGAAAAATATTGTTTTTGCGCTACCGGGATACGAACCTGGATCTCTATTTCCAATCCGGGGAAGTACACCACCAATTGTGTTATAGCGCCAGTATTTTTCATGACAAATTTTTGAACCTATATGTTACACTTTTTTTCAAATTAATACATCTGTCGTTCCATTATTTGAAAGCCATCTACATTGTTTTAACGGAATCTCAAATACCTTTGAGTAAACCGACTGCAGACGCCAGAATTATCAATTCATTTTTATTAAATTTTGGACACATTGATACAACTTATATTATTAAGGAGAACACATTCTTATTGTGAAGTTGTAATTATTCAGAACAGACGGTCTGTGATGCTAATTTAATGAATTAATTATAAATGTATACATATAAAATCAATTTTATAAAACAATATTTTTCTTAATTTAATGTATTAATTATATGTATATATTTATAATTAATACATTAAATTAGTATTTAATTGATACTTGTTTAAAATATTTAACTTCAACTTTGTCTGTAATGTATAAAAATCAATTAATACAAATATATATTTTAATATAATGTTACGTCATTTTAGCTCTTTACGAAATGGCTGTAAATACTTTTTCGATTAACGACCCTTCGCGTAACGAGAACGAAAAGAAAATTAAAAAATGTCTCGAAGGTTATTTCTGTCCGGTTTAATATTTCAGGTAAGTTAAATGATTCTTATTTTAAATATTTAATTACAACGCGAATGTTATAACGTTACCCGGGCACGAGTTGCACTTGCAATATACTGTTGACGATAAGAATGTGTGTGTATATGTCGTTAATAATGTGTTTTTGGGGATATCATTATTATTTTTAAAAAAAATTAAAAGCCATCTTTAAATGCCTTCAAATGAATGTTGATGAAAAAGTACTGTGAAGGCAATACTCAAAACTTTACCTTAAAATTTTTTGAATAGAATCTCGCGAAGATATTCGCTTTATTTCTCCATTTGTTTTACTAACTACTGATACTAAAGGTCTGGCGTGCTCTAAAAAATTTAAAGTCTTTTAAAATGCAGGCGCCCCTGCTACAGAGTGAGCGATATGCTCCTTATTTATGAAGCCATCATTTCTGTAGGTGCCTGAAATGAATAATCATTATTCTTGTGTTTCTATTCTTTTTACTTTTTATTTATCATTTTCTATTTCGGGTTAAGGTCTTATTTTCAGAAGTGTACAGCAAAATTTCATTTTCAAAACATTCATAAATAAATTGGTTGAATATGATATATTTAATTTTAATACATGTTAACACCACTACTAATTCAACTGCAACAACGTGTTCTAGTCCCCGCCTAATACTGATTTAGTGTGGAGTGACTAGTTGATCTAGTTTTACTAGATTTACTCTATTTCTACTCAATTTAAAACATTTACAGTGTATTGATTTTTTAATCACTTTTAATAAATGAATGTAACTAAATTATTAATTGATAATTGTTTCAGTTCAATTCAACCTTTGCACATACTTAATATTAAAAAAATTATATTAATTTCATTATCTTATAAAATTGCACAGATTAATTTATTTTAATATTTTTTTGACAATTGTACTTATATACAATGTATTTTTTATGTCAATGTGTTTAAAATGGAATAATACCCAAGGATAATTTCTATAGCGCCATTTTGGTAAAAGAATTCACTATAAAAAAATATTGCCACCACACTACCACCGCAAATGCCCGTTCACTGAACTTTAGACTTCTGGAAACGGCTGGTCGGTTCTATAGCCCTTCCTGCGTCTGAAGTAGAAATTTATTCTATATTACAAACTTTGGTCCAGTTAAAAATATAAAGAACACTTCATTCGAATATGAATTAAATATATTAATTAGAAAGATATACATATAAAATCATTTTTTTCGATAAATATTATTATATTATGATATATGTAAAAAACAATTATAGTATATTCTAAATATCTTTAATAATGATATTCTTAATCCTAAAATCTTAATCGCATGTAGAAAATGAATTATTTTTTATTTGTTAATTTAAATTATACGAAATTACTATTTTATGATACGTCTTTCAAACTATATAATTACTAATATAAATATTAAAGTTGATTTCACGTTAACACATGTGGAAAGTTAACAGTATTTAAAGGTATAGAGAGAAGTCTTTGCGGTGTCGTGTGAAGGAGAAATAAAACTTTGTACACAAATGTAGGGAGTTCCCATGTTTAATTATAGATATTATACGAAACAGCCAGATACGTATTTACCTATAAAATATAGATAAAGATTTTTATTTTAAATTATTTAACACGAGCTCTTCATCGTTGAACTAATAATTTTTTTTTTTTTATATCTAATAAAATTGTATTTTACTGACACATCCATACATTTATCTTTAAAGAGCGCATGTAACCTCGCAAACATGTAATATTAACTATTAAACTAACAGAAAAATTGCATTTATTAATCACTGGTGTTTTATCTTTTAATTCCAATTGGTTTAGAAGCGTCCGCTTCTTCGTCACACTTGACCCTCTTCCAAACTCGCTTGACACATTAAGCACAGACATAATAATAATGAAATATGATACACACACAATGTGATTCACAAATTTTGTCAATCCTGTGCGTTTGATCAACTTTTCACACCATTAGTGACGCGCGTACATTTTCTGTTTTTTTTTATTAAATAGAGATGCGTACACGGAATACATGTCACATCAATATTCTTATTGTTTTAAAATTAAGCTAAACGCTTGTACTATGAAAATATGACTAACTTGCTGGTCTCCTGGAACGAGGCGCAAACCCCCGACTTATATATAAACAAGACACTACAATATTATTAAAAAAATAATTGATTGCTTTTAAAAATGAAATAATAGATGAATCAATTTTAAAGAGCTAAAGAATATTAGTTCATAAAGTTCGTATACATACTTGGTTGATATAGTAGAATTGGTAAACTTATTTACTCGGATAGAAAAAGGTCGAGGTTCGAATCCCAACTGTAACAATCAAATATGACTCATTTAAATAATATTATTTACTGTCAACATTAATTTATATATTTTATAAACAATCATTTCTTTAAAACATTATAAAATATATTAATTATAAAGATATACATATAAAATCAATTCTATCGAAAAATATTGTAGTTTCGCCACCGGTATTCGAACCTGGAACTCTTTCCTAACCGGAGAAGGTGCATTATCCAACTATGCTACTTACAGCGACAATATTTTAGCGACAAATTTTCGAACCTATATGTTACCTTTTTGATATTAATAGATTTAATCGTTCCATTATTTGAAAGAGTCATCTACTTTATTTTAATATTAAATACATTATTAATATCAAAAAAGTAACATGCAGGTTCAAAAATTTGTCGCTAAAAATATTGTCGCTGTAGCATAGTTGAATAATGCACCTTCCCCGGTTAGGAAAGAGATCCAGGTTCGAATACCGGTGGCGCAACAACAATATTTTTCGATAAAATTGATTTTATATGTATATCTTTCTAATTAATATATTTAATTCATATTTAAAATATCACAGATTATGTTCTGAATAATTACAACTTCACAATAAGAATGTGTTCTCCTAATAATCATTTCTTTCTTCAACCGAAGGACGTTAACTAAGGAAAAATAGGGCATATTATTATACGCTCCACGTTACTCTTCCTCTCCTCTTACTTCTACGTTGAGAGATAACTCGTGAAAGATCTGCGTTAAGTTCAAAGATCGTACGCCAACGTTTCGTCTAAATTTTACAACGAGCTTTGAATTATCTGACTTTCGCGTTTTTTTCTTCTCTCTGCAAGCATAAAAAGCTTATCAAGACGTGGTTGAATATGCGGGGAGAAAAATGGAATAGGGTTTGTTTGGTATTACAGATTTTTATCACTCTGCGCCTCCGTTTCATGTGTTGCAATATTACGTAATGTTTATGTGATAGGCATGAAAATTGTACATAAAGAATGAGTAACGTATTAAAAATTCTAGTACGTCTACGAGTACGTGATATAAAGTACAGCCTAACTTTGTGAAAAACAAAGGATGTACAGAAATACGTGAGAGTCGTTAACATTTACAATCTTAGCACATTGTTTATTAAACCCAAAAATAATAAAATTTTGATATACGGAATTATTTTAACCCCTGTATGTATGGCGCTCCGTTGTAACTGCGATCATGGACTTCCGAGTTCCACAAAATCGTTGAAAATGAAGAAGAATTTTTTTAAACTAAGAATAATATCAAAAAAGCAGGTGAAATTTTTTATTTTATTTTCCATGGTTTCGTAATCTTAATAGCAAAGTCAGTCTATATACATGAAATTCATATTTTCAATATGCAAAACAATTGCGTTAGTGAATTGTCGTCATAAAGTGGAAACATAATTATAATACTTATGTACTTTACTTTATATAATTTTAAATGTAGGCGTATATCATGAACTAACATGGCGGCTACTTTGAGGTGTAACATTATTATTTCACAATAAAACTGCCTAAAAATTAACAGCTTCTCGAAATTTTCTAACCGCATAATTGAAACAAACCACTCTTTCGACAGTCATTGACTAAAACTTCTCGCGAAAATTAAAATAATCGTATATTTTTATGAAAATAGTGCTTTGTGAAGTTGCAATTTTAAAACACAGTTACATGATATTTGTAACAAATTATAAAGATATCCATATAAAAATTATTTGCTTTTCACCGTTATATGAATCCGGAACATTCATGAGAATGCGTTACCGTTACGACACGTTAACAATTTCACTTAAATTTACGTCAAATCTTAAACTTATATATGTAGTCTTTTTAAATGAAACATGCATTATTTACATTTTAAATCTATCATCATTATATTTGCAATAAATTTCGAAAACTTTTAAACAATTTTTTTTTCGGTAAATAGTTTATTTATATACTAAGTATGTCTATGTAATTTTAAAATAATTTCCAAGTTCAAACCACTATATTTCATAGTTTTTGAAGAGTCACTATCTCGGTTTGTAGATGTAAGGGTAAATTGTTCCAAAACCGGGTTGCATTCACTAGTAAGAATACATTATTTTAGTGTAAGGGATGAAGTGAAATGTTGAGCGAATAGTATATCGGGTAGGTGTCGTATATTCACCCAGATAATATTGACGGTAAGGTTTGGAGTGTTGTCAGATGATGGAGTTGAAAACACTAATGCAACACTACGCAAACTTTTGGATTAGTTTACGTGAAGTTTAGTTTAGTTCTTCAAAGCCGAGGAAACGTAAGCACGGAGTTTTTGGTCGGAAATGAAACGTATTAAACAACGTGAAATAATCAGTACCGTAATGTTACGATCATCAAACAAATTGTGTAGAGTATAATTAAATTTGAATTTACTACACGACTTTTATACTAAAAACCAACCGGTTTCGAAAAAATCCTTTACATTCATGACGGCAATAAAAAATAAACCAAAACAAATTTATTTTATTTATTTATTTTTAAAACAACTGTTGATTCAAACAAATATAATGTATGAAACAACAATGGACATGTGAACCCCCAAAGAAGAAAGATCTAGAATTATGGGGGTGGCTATCGACATTTATATAAAACAAGATCAAAATCTATTATAATACAATGTGAAATAATAAGTATTTATTGAAATGTTAGGAAATTGATCAGATTAGAATTTGTGAATAATAAATATGTTGGAATATATGTTTATGTATTTAATTATTTTGAAGATCTTTAGCCATTTTAGAACATATTTTGTGTACACATTTATATAAGCTGCTAATTTAATTGATTTTGACAGTTGCTTATATAGTCTAGAAGCAATGTATGACGTATGTCTCTGTCCTATTCCTAAATTGGACATTCTTAAAGTAACATGTTCATTGGTTTTACTTCGAGTCTTGTAGTCTGATATTATCTTTTGTTTATTTATGTATTTACCTATTTCCATGTATTCATTTCATTTCAAGGAAGAGATAAAATGAGACTGTTATTCAGAAAGAAGGCTAAAGCTAAGAATACAAGTGTGAAGATTTCTAATTAAATTCCAGGTGATATAAGAAAAAACGATAAACTACATAAATTCTAATTTTTATTTTTATTTAAGTCTATCACATTCTTATTGTTTTACTTACTAATAAATATTTATTTTCAAAGTAACACGTTCTTATTGTTAAGTTACAATTTTTCAGAACATATATGATATTTTTAATATAAATTAAATGTATCAATTAGAAAGATATACATATAAAATTAATTTTATCGATAAAATATTTTTGTTGCCATCGGGATTCAAACCTGGATCTTTTTCTATCCGGGAAGTGTGTTCTCCTTAAAAATATATAAATTGTTTCCAAAATTTAATAAAAATAATTTAATAATTAATTCTGACGTCTCCTATCGAGTTTTACTCAAAGATGTTTGAGATTCCGTAAATATAAAGAAGATGGCTTTCAAATAATGGAATGATAGATGTATCAATTTGAAAGTGCAAAATATAAGATCAAAAATTTGTTGTCATCTTACTATGTTGGTGTAATGTAATTGGTTAATGCATTTTCCCGGATAGGAAAAGATCCAGGTTCGAATCCCGGTAGTAACAAAAATACTTTTTCAATTTTATTGGTTTTATATGTATATGTTTCTAATTGATTCATTTAATTTGTATTAAACTAAGTAAATATGTGCAAGATAAATTATAGTAAAAATGTAAATAATTTTGCCTTGTTTCGTATATTAGTGTGTATTTAGTTGAATACTTCACCTGTCAATAAGATTTAGTATTTCTTCCGAAACTGGAGTAGTGCATATAAAATCAAGTAGATTTTAAACATTATTTTATTTATATCCATCCATTTTGATGATGAAAGTCTACAAAGTTAACGCCGATTCTATCAATAATACTTTGTATTCATTTAGTTGCAGAAATAATATCCCACACCGATATAATTTAAAAGTGTTTATTATTTTTATTATATAAATAAAAAAGAGCTGTTACGATACATTTATTTTAAGCCATGGAGTCATATGAAGAATTGCATAATTTAATTTTGAAAAGTAAAAAATTACATATATACATAGTTTAAATTTAATGTAGGTATTTATAATATCGTGCATATTTTTTTCCACTGATATTGATACCATTTTATAGTTTTCTGCGTTAGAAATATTCGTAAATGTCACGTTTGAAATTAATAAACAATAATAATATCAAAAGTGTATTATATTTATTTTTTAAATAAAAGGAAAAATGTATCGCTTCATTGCACCACGTCCCCGGCTTCATATTTTATCTACTTACGTTTTCATCATGCCTGCAAAAATTATCCTTTAAAGTATAGTTTTCCGTTAAATAATAAAGACTTAAAATTCACATTTTTTATGTACTGTTCTTGTTATTTAATTTTTAACCAATAAAACATACATAGATCTACTTTTTTTACTTACAAATACATTTTTACTCTTTACAATTCACTGATAATTTTCGTTCATCGTAACGTAAAACAAATATTACATATTGACATGTCCATGTAGCATAGTGCAAGTGTGGTTATAAGAAAATATATTTTTGAATTGTATCTTAAATATATATGTTATATCTTTAACTCGTGCTTATGAAGATATTGCCTCATTGTTTGCGGGGATGTGCCGTCAGAATAATACCCGTTCGTGGTAACTAAAATATTAATTCTGAATGCTTCGATGCAATGCAGTACAGGGCAATATAAGATGGTTACAGTTCAATAGTTCGGAGGCAAGAAATTTATCTCTTTCACACACTCATCATCGTACCAACCTTCACGCTCTCCATTTCTCCCATAGATACATCACATTTTGGTCGATATGTTTAACTAATTGCACTAAAGTACACGATGGGCCTTTGCCACCGTAAGAAAATCTCTGCATTCCTCTATGTTTTGTGCATCTATGTTTGACTGTACTTCTTGAGAATAAGTAGGTCCATCTGAAGCCCATCTAGTTAATTGTGGTATACTGATAATCCATCTCACGGTTAATATCGTGCACTTTACTAAATTTGGCGACATCAGGTTCATCACAGAGGTTATAATGACTGCTGTGCTTGGGTAGCGTAGCATTTAATACTACACTACTTTTCCTCGCATAAATTCCTCATCCAGATTTGATGCGGATCCCTCAGCGAGAATCTTTTGAACATATCAAAATAGATAGAATAAATCAAAAAAGTCACTTACAGTTCGAATCCCGACTTATTGTCATATTATGATTAATATGTATTTTAATTGAGAGCAAAGGCTAAGGTTGTAAATACTGCATGCGATCTGATAAAGGATCTACGGTGTCCGCTTATCCATCTCAGCCCGGCCGGTACACGGCGCAAGTTATTTGCCACTAACCTAACATGTTACATTTTCTACATCAAAGTTGTGACCGCGACGCTAAATATCATTGTAGCAAATCGAAGTCTAAGGATTTTATAAATAAATAAAGTTTTTTGAGTGTTTTAACTCTGGAATGATTTCTAATTTAATATAATCATAAAAATAATTTAATATACATGAAATAAAAAAGTTAATTTGTTGAGAGCTTTGCCAGGGTAAAAGTTTTATGTATTTTTTGCTCCGTTTGCTGCATTTTGGCCATCACAATAGATGGCGCTTTTCCGTGTTGCGAGCAAAGACGATTCGGATACGGAAACGAACTACGTGAGATAAAGGAAAGTATCAAAAGTGACAGTCATTTGTAAGAGATAATAGAATGAGGGATAACTAAATATATTATTATAAAATAGTTATAAATTTAACTTTTTTTTTTCATGTTTTACTAAATACTTAATATCATTAAATTCTTACTTTTAATACGAAATGATCGAATCAAAAAATGCTTCGAACATTTAAAACATTTTTTTTTTTAATTTTCGTTCATAATTTGACAAAATGACTATGTACATTATGTAGATTGTTTTATGTAATGCCTGTATGTGTTATCGGCTAGAGATAATTACCATCCGAATCAAGCGCCCATCACTGTGCGAATATTATTAACATAGGCGCCGGCAAAAAGTATCACTGAAAGTGACACTAACTATACTGTAATCCGTTTGGTTTCATGCCGTTTCCCCGCGAAGGTAGACAGAGAGGATAGAGTGCCACACAATTAACACCTCATTCACATACATACAACTTCTCGTACCATCTTCCAGTATCTGTTTTACCTGATCTTGTCAAGTCTTACGCGGATGTTCTCTATTTCTGGTGCCATCACACTCGCGTCATTTTTTTTTTCTTTCTCTTTTCATTCATTGGTTCAACATGACTAAACCACTTAAGTTACCATTTCTTAATCACACTCACTCTACTAAAATCAATATAAAAAATATTATAATTTTATTTAAAATAAATCTTTGTTTACTTAAATTTTAGTTTAGCTTGAAACTTGTTAATACCGAGACTCAAAGTAGCTACATAATATATTATATTAGACGAAGAGTACTTCGTGGGTTTAAAACAAATGGGTGTTCGTAGTTAAAACTCGCACATGAAGTGCGAAGATAACTAATCGCGCTACTCAATTAAAATGTTCATAAATCATGTTGGATATTAAAAGTATTATAATTTTTTTTCGTAAATGCATAATATTACGTCACACATAATAACGGTCAATGTTAATTATGCTGCAATCTAAAAGATATCAGTAGTTAAAAAATGCTTAACAATCTAAAGTAATCTCAGAAAAATATGTGATGAAAAAGTGACCAAACAAATACGTCATGTTCATTAACACGGTGACTGCATATTTTATTCAGTATCCCTAAAAATCAAACTAACGTTTTGACACTTTATATGAAATTTTAAAATGTCCCGGTAAGTGTCTAAAGAACTTATATAATGCAGTATCTACACGGTACCTACCTAAAATTAATATTTTTGAATCGATATTACATACGTGTTGAAGAATGGTAACCAAACGATTCATGATGACTCGTTATATCTAACGTAAACAAACTGAAGTCAATCTTAGGTAAACATGGTTGAAATTTTTCCATCGAAATTTGGCAGTAGGTAAATGTCGATCTACATCAATTGCATAGTTAAGTGCTAAACTGTCAGAATTTAATCCAGCCTGTAGGCCCACCTAACTAACATACGCTCCCTGAAGAAGGGTCTGGAGGTCGATCATTTTGGAACGACTCTCAGACCCTCGGGTGACTGATTTCAGACTCCGGTTGCTCGAATTCGAATAGTGACATTGAGAAAGTGGCAAGAAAGGTGGAACGCTGACACGCAAGGGAGATGGACTTACACCTTTATCACCTCCGTGGTGGTGAAAATGAAATCTAGGGGTGGTCTTCCGGCGCTGGATCACTACGAGATGCAGATGATCTCGGGTCATAGACATTTCATGAGCTAACTTTTCAACTTAGGAGTTGTCCTTGAACCGTGGTGTGTTTACAATTTGATGAGGTAGACATCGTAGCGCATCCTCTGGGACTGTGTAATTATGATGACCCGGAACGATGACTAGAGAGACCTAACGAAGCATTTCATTGGCTCTCCCTCGCATCCTCTTGCGACCTGGACAAGGTAAATTTCTGCCGGACTGTGACCGAGTTCTGCGACTTCCTTACCCTCCCTTTTGGGGATGCGTGACTTCTATAGCTTCTCTCTGGCTACCTTCTGAATTTAATATGATAACTAATACTCTGGCTCTATGGCTCTGGTACGATGATACCGGAGCCAACCTATGATAGTATTAAGATGTTAATTACTGGATGTAATAATAACCAAATGTAATAATTATGGCATATAATAAAGAAAAATAAAAAGTTAATATGAAGGGGCGCCATAAGGTTTTAGCGGCTAACTGCCGGAACTTATTTAACTTCTCTAGCTTAAAAATATAGTAAAAAAAAAATTTATTGAAGAGCTTGTATAATTTTTATTTAAATTATTTTAATTTTATTTTTGTATGTATTTTGAGTGGAATCGAAACGAGAGTAGTAGATTCCGGGATAGGGTAGGACCCTTTGGGGTCTCCATAACTAACGTAGGGGCATCTAACATTCTCACCGAGAACTTATTCGATAACGAGCTTTCGGTCGAAGATTTAAACGGTTGAGATGAAATTTCTGAGGGGAATCGCAGGATGAACTTATGGAACCGAGTGAGATATTTTCTCCCCGCTTTTATACAAAGATCTCAGATGAGCTGGTGTAATGATGTAACAGAAGGATTTCAATGAGAATTATGAACTGCCTTCGTATATTGGTCCGTCATTCGTGTTCAAATTACTTTCATATTCACCTTGATTTGACAAAAACATGTATTCGAACAGTGATAAGTTATACAAAAAATACGGTACTTACATTTTTTTAAATAAATGAAAGGCGCGTTAGACAGGGTGATAGCCAACCACTAGTCAAGCTCAAGGAAGTTTTTTAATAATTTTAGAATTGGATAATGATAGTATGCGATACATATGTTACACACAAGTGCTGTTACGCACGTGTACGCTCCAACGATAATAAATGACCACGCCACCGCTAGGGAACACTCAGGTGTCGCCGAACGCACTGAAAAGTGCGGGCTAGTCCGAGTGCTCTAAAATCACCGGCGGTAGTACTCCGATTTGCTTTATTTCGTATAGATGCGAGGCGTGCAGGAGGTGATGAGTGCAGGAAAGAAGTAAAAGGCAGAGAGATGTTATCTCCGGAAGGCCGCAGACGAGAACTGACTCTCAACTGCGGTACCCCCCTTATCTATTGCATGTTTCATACCGACATGGTCAGCAGTGGTAGGGGGGGCTCACAGCCTCCACCACTTGAACGCTTGTGGCGGTCCGTCAAACTACAATATCCGGAGCCCGGCAACGCACGGTCTTAATAGCGTGCCAAAGTCGCGCCCCAGACATAAAAAATAAATAAAATACAAAATAGTTGTGGAATATCGCGAACAATAAACAAATATTATTAATAAATAAACAGTATTGGTGCACTCACCTAAACATTTCGACTCATACCTTTATTAATTATTGCTACAAAGTGATCCAAAAATTAAGTCTATTTTAAAATTGTTCTTCATATACACCTTTTATATAGTAATAGATGTAATCTATTACTTGTATTTATAATTAATTGAACAATCGCTTGTAAACTTCTCACAGAATTTCTCTAGTGAGACGGGGACAGTCCAAACAGATTTTTACATTGTATTATATAGTTACAAGTAAAATAAAATTAAAATAAATACCAACAAGACCTAGCTAGCGATATCCACAACATAATCGAGGCATTTATTTAAACGATAAAACAAATATGAAACATGAAATAAACAGGGAGTGGGTGTGATCGCCCGTAATTTACACAATTATTTGCAGTGGGTGATCACCCCATACAGAGATAATACAAGTGTGTGGATATCGCGAAAATAGTTACAAATGTGGACGACCGTCCGAAATCTCAATACACAAAACAATTACATTCGGTGAATGGTCGCTTCATACAAAATATAATTGGCAGCCCTACAGAGGGTCGCCTGCGGCCCCACCATGTGCCCCCCGTGGGTTTATGGTAAGCAACAAACCGCTTCGCCATCGCTAGCTAGTACGTGTTGGCTGGCCCCTTACGGAGCCTTCCACTGGCGCTCAGTGTCTATTGGCCCGCTTGGTGCCCCTGGACCGTAGAGGAAAAGGCTCTTTTCAGGGCCGCTGAACCGTAAAACACAAAGGGAGTCCATTTTAGGGCTCCCGATCGGGGAATTCGTTTAGTGAAATTCCAAATATCGTCTCAAAGTGGGCCTTTCCGATTCTGGCCGCGGCGACTCTTCACGAAAAGTTGCTTTCTAAGCCCGTTGTGAGGTGGAATCCTGTGTACAATAACATACTTGAGGTAAATTAACTATATTGACCAAAGACTTACAATATGGTGAAAAGTTATATATCCAGATTTAACCGCTGTGTATCCAAAACTACCAAGGTAATGCAGTCTCTCGTGTATTCCATATTTTTCTATGGTTTGGAATAATAGACTCTAAAGACAAGCGAGAGAAGATGGATTGATGCCTTTGACGATTGATGTTAGAGACACATATTTCGCACACCGTGGACAACGAGATGCATGAATGTCTCCATTTTGCAGGAGCTCAACATAAAGGACAACCATTTGTGACATACCGTATCAACTCTTGCGAGAAGAGAAGATAGTTTGAAAAAAAATGTTGTGGTGGGCCACATAGAAAGAGAGACAGGAAGAAGAAGATTCCCGTCAAGTTGGACACTTTTCTGATAGCAGCCCTCAAAAGCCGAGAAAATGATAATTCAGGTATGAATAATTACAAGACGGAAAGCAAAGTACAGTCAATTGGCTCGGTTTCGACAAAGAAGTGATCGTTCAGCGGGGTTCTCGACGTTACTGTCAGTTGGTAGTACTAGCTGGGTCTACTGTGTCGCCATGTGCTATATTTAAGACATGATCGCTGGATCGCTGTGTTCATTTCACCATAAATATTGTAAAGAAGATTGCAAAATCTATCGACCGATACAAAATTCCTGGTAAAAGAGAAATTTTTGGGACCTTCACTTGGTATGCGAGACCGCACACAACAGCCCATTGTATAAAAAGCCGTTAGAACATGCACTGGCAACCTCGGCAATTAAGGGATATTTTTTGGGTGCTTGCTCGGGCAAGAGGAATGGACAATGGTTTATTGTAAAAGGACAGTAAAACTTCTCCGACGTCCTCGACTGCAAAGTGTTATTACTAGCTTTCGAAGTGTATTCTTGTCGAACAATAGTTTTTAACACTGAGCGGAACTATAAAAGATGTAATTATTTTAGAAAGCTGCCCTCGGAATAAATTAATTTTGTCATTTCTACTAGGAATAGAGATCGGTTGGAAGCCGACAGAGAAGAAAGCTGACAGGCCATTTAAACTGGGCTGGGAAAAGGACATCTCTCCCTAAGGGTTACTCTTGAGTGAGAAAAGGATGGAACCTAGAAATTGAGTATATAAGGCACAGCAAATCCTAGAAGAGGCAGACCTGCAAATCATAACAAGCTAACGAAGATGTTGATCGAATGCAACATCGAGTATCATTCACTCAATCTCCCCTCCAACAAACCTTTAAAAGTTGTTTTAAGGGGCACCCCTGAACCGATCGAAGCCCAAACGGTGGCCGATATCCTACCCGTAAACTATCCTGTACTAAACGTGTACAGTATGAAAAAAGGCCCCGGAAGGACCGCCCTACCATTCTTGCTGGTATCCCTTAAGAAAACGGATGTAGTAAAAAAAAATACACTGAACTCAGGACAGTAATGAATTAAAAGAAACATTAAAACGCCTGCGAGCCCGCGCTCGTCATGTCCAATGTTTCAGATACCAAAACCATGGGCACTCTACCGCACTCCGCCGCTCATACAGCGATGCAGCGAAACAATTCAGACCATCACAAGCCCCCCACTATCCGTGAACCGTGGTGTGTTTGCGCTCAGGTGAGGCAAACGCTGGAGCACATCCTCTGGGACTGTGTGATTATGAATGATGCAAGTGAGATCATGATTGCGGGATTAGAAGGAATAGGTGATCGGATCCCCCGGAAGGATGACCTATTAAGAAATTAAAGGAATCTCGGACATTTCCGGGTATTTATTAAGGTGTGGGTCTCCCGCTGGGGGTTGCTGGGATGGGCGATGCCTGGAAGAGCAGTAGCTAGAGAGACCTAACGGAGCATTCAATTGTCTCTCCTTCGTACTATTGCGACCTGGACAGGGTGAATTTCTGACGGACTGTGACCGAGTTCTGCGACTGAAACACTTAAATATGACGTCTACCTTCCCCTTTTAGGGGTGTGTGATTTCTATAGCTTCTTTCTGGCTGCTTTTTGAAATTAATGTGACAAAAAATGTCTCATATTGTACAGGTATGGTTCTGGTACGACGATACCGGAGCCAACCTATGATGGTGTTATGATGACATGACTGAATGTAATAAAATAAATAAACAAATATATGTAATTATGACGAATCGAAACGAGGGTAACAACTCTCAAAACGATTCGGGATTGGGTGTAAATAAAAAATAATAAAAAAAGCCCCACTAGCCCCCCAAAAACTCTTCCAACTTAAGAAACACGACCGCCCCTCCAGAAAACCGCCTTCAGCACTCCCAACAATTGCGTCTCGACCGGCTTCCCTTCATCTCCCTGTTCATCCTCTTTCCGCCTCCGCCGGCCCCCGTTCATGATGATCGCGTACAGCATCATCATCATACTTCAATTCAAGGCCGCGTTCCCACAAAAAAGATACACCATTTATGAACGAGAATCTCGACATATTTGTAAATGACCTTCAAAAGTTCATGATCAATAGGATCCGGAATTTTAAACGTTAACCAATAAAATACGCATACCGCATGTTGGCGCAAATCGAATGCTCATTCTCTGTCCTCTTTCGTCCATCCAATAATCTATCCTTGTCCCGCTCTGGCCGATTACTTGCATTTCGCCGCCAGGATCACTCTCTGATTGTGCTTCGATCGCGAAGCATTAAGTACTTGTGCTTCCTTCTGCCGCCCTACACTCACGCCGTGCGTAACACTTGGACCGCGCAGAGATTGATATCTCGGTTCGGCATAATATACGTGCTCGTCAACCAGATGTGCAGTCGATGCCCAACCCAGGACTTCAAAGCAAGGTAGGCCAGATCCATCTGCCCTTATATTCCTTCAGACTTCCATTTCGGGTTGCGTCAACTACTTAAAGTTATTCAAGATTAAGGAACACGGGACCTTATCCCTCCACTGCACCCCTACATTCCTGCCCCATGTTAGCAAGCTATTATCAAAAATCATAAATGTTTAAATTATTGTACTTCAGATGAAAAAGCAAGTGAGTCCGTAGGCTCCGATGCCAATAGATCAAAGATCAAAGATCAAAAAAGAGGCAGACGGAGTAGAGGTAAGTCGCTGGACCTTGGTTATAGTCATAACTGGTATACCGGACGAACCCGAGGTAGGCGCGTCTAGAAATGCTGACATTTATCCTGTTCCTTGGGACTCGGTACGTTGTTTATCCTAGATGGCGTGGAGGGAGACGTGGTAGGATTCTGGTCTATTCTTCTCTGGGACTGATCATCCTAGATGGCTCGGAGGAGAATAGAACGTCTAAAGACTCGGAGCCATCCCTCTTTGGATGGTGGTTTGAATACGGAAGACGTTCTATCGGATGTAGTGGAGGCAACCGGAGGAGGAGGGTCATCCGCGGCCGATATCTCCTACTAGAGGTAGCGAAGGGCTATCGGGTCAGTACAATAAGTGCTTTAGTCTCAACAACGCTGACTTCGAGAGCCCGAGGTGCCTCGGCATCATGGCCAAGGCCAGCGACGTCCGGCTTGTGGCCAGCACCCACAGAGCATCATGAAGGATTGAAGGAGGGCGCCATGGATCGGCCTTGCGGGGTGCTCGAAGACTCCAGTCGCGAAAGGTGCTGAGGCTTTGCACAGCCTATGTATCTATCAGACGCTGTAGCTTTGCTAGAATCTGTCCAGTGTGTGGGCCGCTCAGAAGGATGTGTCACACCCAGAGCTCACAGTGCAATTCCCTTTTCAATCAAAAGTCTTAAAACACCGCCCCACATAAAAATTACTATCCATAACGACAACTGTAACAAAATTACCTGTAACGACTCACGTACAAACTTAAGTCCAACAAAAGATATCAAATATCTCGGTGTAATTATTGATCAACATTTAAAATGGCACAGTGACATTAGCGAATTAGTGAAAAGAATAAGAAACTGTATTTATATATTCATAAGATTAAGAAACATTTTAAGTATAAATAATTTTAAAAATATATATTTGCTATTATTCACTCACTACTCCAGTATGAAATAATTGGGTGGGGAGGATCATACAATAATATAATGAACTCGGTAAAAATAATACAGAGAATAATAATCAAATTAATATTAAAAAAAGATTTCTTTAAAATAGATTACTTTTTCAACACAAACACTTTTTGCAAAATTTCTAGTTCCTAAAATAGAAAACATTTACAAAAAAATCTCAATTAATCAATTAATTAATGAAAATAACACTGTAAAATTTGAAACAAGCACATCATTAAGGTTTTCAAAATAACTTTAAAATCCCTAAACGTAACACCAAACACTATCAGCAAAATTGTATATATTTAAGGATAAAAAATTTCAATAGCCTCCCTATACATATTAAAAAAATAAAAGACGTAAAAGAGTTTAGAAATAAATTAAATGAACACTTCAGAAACACATAATTAGAAAATAAACAATATTACAGAACACTTCAGAAGCACACAAATAGACAATAAATAAAATATTATATAAAATTATTATAGTGTAACTCCCTCTCCAAGCACAGGAGCTAGTCTTTTTTTTAGAGAGGTAAGCGAAAAAAACCGCGTAATTTTAATAATGTAAAATACTTAATTCATGTTATAAAACAATTGTAAAAACATCAAATATATATTTTTTTTAAATATATATATATATATATTTATACATTGTTGGCCAGCTTGTGACCAAAAGTCATGGTTCGATGGAATGGCATGGAATGATCTTGGTCTCTGTAAAATATAAATCATGTTAACAATAAGGAATCTGTGATAAAGTTTCCTAATTTTTTACAAAACAAGTGACGCATTTAACGTGATATAATTTCATTTTAGATTTTATGGTAGTATAATTGATTTATTTTTTTATACATTTAGTTTAGTATTTTTTAAATTTTTATTGTATTCTATTATAGAATACTACACAAAAATTAGTCATGAATCAAAATGATATGTATTTTAATTGTCTCTATATAAAATAATTTTAAAAAACCTTCATAATTCTTCCTGCGACGAATACTTCTGTATTATTATATAAATTATATACCATATTTAAACATCCGGAATTTCAGTCTTATCTTCAAAACATTTTTATTTTATTTTTACCACTGAACATTGAAAAATCTATAAAAAACGGCTCAAAAATATTTTCATTTGTTAAGAATGTATCCTGGTAATCATCAAAGAAAAAGGATTGCTGCACCCTCTTTTCCCGTGTCACTTTCCGACACAACGTTAACGTGAAAATTCCCAAAAAGGCTGAAATAATAACCAAGGGAAGAAACACCCCCCATTCAAATTTCACTTCCATTAAAAACGCATTTCAAACCTTCAAAGCGAGAAACTCACTGACAGAGGTGTTCGCCATTCTCTCGATGTCGAATAAAGGCTTTTATTTAAGGCACAAAGTTGACACGGATTTGATAAAATGATTCCAAGTTGTGAGAATTATTACAAACTTTACTGCGCGCATTAAGGATTCCTATTCCATTTAAAAGAAGATAATATTTAAAGTTAACGCGAAAGTAAAATAATTTAAAGCCCAAGGCAGTAGGTAATGTATAATTAAGGCTTAAACAGAAATATTTAATTCGAAAAATAAACGACAACTTCGAAATTAAATGACGTAATTAAAAAAAAAACTGTTAAATCTTTGTTAAAAAATATATATTTTGGATCTTCATGAACATTTTTCATTCCCTGTTTCCCTCTGGAGCATGAAAAATAATAAGGCTGCGGGTAACGACAATACAACCTGCGGAGTAGTTCAAACATGAGGGTGACGCTCTCACCAAGGCGCTAGCAGGATTACCCGCCCACATTTGGGAACAAACAAACTACCCGAAGGTGGAAGGAGGCTCGGTATAGAAATTGTGAAACAACATGCTGTAATGTTGTAAATAAATTAACAGCAATGGTTTTATATTTTAAGTTATAAACGCCTGTATCGTGTGTCTAAAATCTACACTTATGATGTAGCAATGGTTTTATATTTGCATAGATCTAGTGACTGATTTAAATAATCTGAGGGCTTTATAATCACTGAGAAAAGGTTGCAGTGTCCAAGACAAGAGACTGCTAAAATGTCCTGTAAAACAGGTGCATGCACGTAATATGACGAGATGTAAGATGTAAGATGTAAAACGTAGAAATAGAAGGCTCTGCAGGTGTCGCGTTTGAAAGAATAGTGTAACGTATACCCGCATGGGTGGATACTTCAAAAGTATTTTAGATTAAATATAAGGGTGTTCCAGTTAACAAGAGATCTATCGTCATCTACCCTTCAACGCAAATGATGCAGGATAAAATAACTCAGAATCAATATGACTAAAGCGTAGTCAGGAAGTCAGCCTTGGAATTATTTGATCTACAGAAGTGAATTTTGCGAGAGAATTTTCCATATCATGGAAAACATAAATATATTAAAACTCAACGGTATTTAAAAAATGTCACAGTTTCGACTACGAAAGAACATCAAGTGAAAGTTACAAATAATAAATCCAAAAATATTATATAATATATATGTGCATACGTGTAATAAAATAGAATGATAATTAAAGTATGGGTGAAAGAAGGAAGAAATAATAAGGGAGTAGGACTGGGTGTGGAGAAATGGTGAGGGTTGGAAGTAAGGTAGCATGAGATATGTAGGTATTATTGGTTAAAAATCGAAGTATGTGATGATTTGTTTTAATAATTAGAAAAAACACTTTGCTTAAACCACTCTTCATTGATAAATCAACATGTTTCAAGACCAATAGTCCCTTCTTCAGGATATATATATATATACAATTACTATACTCAAATTAAAAATATACGCATAGACAAAAAACAAAACTATAAATATAAGTGTTGGATAACTAATTAGTAAGTACTGTGAAAACAAATTTAAAAGGTAACTATTTTCAAAAAGAATTTACTTATTTAAACTGTTCAATTAACACTTTCTCTTATTTGTAAAATTTCTAATTTCCAATAAAATAGTGGTTTAAACGAAGTGTTTATTTTTATATTTTGCCGCAAAGTAATTCTGCAAATATTGAAAAAGTAATGAATTTTTAAGTTAGTTTTTCTTTTCTCGTAGTTCATAAAACTATTCAACTTCCCCTTCGTTATGCTCGTGGCAGAGCAGTCGTGGTCGCTATGGAAATGGTACCACAATCATAACTATTCGGCACCATCTGCTCTAGTTTGCAGTATCCCTGACGGCTTTCTCCAGCGAACCGATATGCTGGTTGCAGACTCCGCTCGACAGCTTCTCTTGACTTCACCAGTCTCTCCATTCTCTTGTAACATGTTCCAAGATTTTTTACATGCGCATTTGTATTGTGGAAGATATACATGTCTGTTCTGTGTGATGTGCACAGAATTCGCAACATATACCACCAACACCATATCTCTAAGGCGTTTATCTTTTTGCGTTCTTGTTGTCTCAAAAATATTGGGAAGACTTACAAGTATATATATTTATAGAAAGTTAATAATGAACACGTCAATTTCATCAAACACATTATTATAGATGTATGTGTCCACCGTATTGCCTAAATATTAAAATAAATTAAAACTATTAGAAAAGCAATCTGGCCTAGTCTGGTTTAATGTCATGAACTTCCATCATAAGTGGTAACTGATATAATAATTTAATAAAAATACAACCATTTTTATTCCCGCTCCTGAAAGTCTAAAGAATTCCTCTCCCGCTGGGAACAGCTTCGAGTCTTATTTTCAAAAAACTACCCTTGGAATGTAAAGGAGATTTTTCACAATCATTATTTGATAAATGGTGCACTGAAGTGCACATAGAAAAAAACAAAAGGCAATGATTTTTTTTCTTATCCTGACAGGAATTTCTTCTGCAAATCGTTTTCAAAATATTCTGCATCCACCTACTTTATCAACACGCAGATCCACGCAATATAAACTGAAAAATTAGATTCAACCTATATTAACAAACTCTAAAAGCTTCATTTCTTCCTCCATTCTACTGGACCACAAAAAAATTTATTGTCTTGCCAGCAGAACTGTTTATATACAACTTTTTTTTTAAAGTCACGTTTAACTTAACATCCTAACTATTTTCTGCCCATTATATGCCTATTAATAAAATAGAAATAAAAAATCAAAAAATTTTTTGATTTCAAAATGACGTCTAATATTGTACTAAAATTAAATATATTTTTTTTTACAGTCTTCTTCTTCTTCTTCTTTTAAACAGACAACCCACCTTTCAAGAGTGATTTGTGCCATTAAACAAGTTAAAACATTATTTCATAGAAAGCAGTACAACAATATTATAGAATAGGGAATATTGCGTTACAAGTTAATACTATTGACGTTCAAGAAATTTGGCGAGTTAAGGGAAAGAAGATGACATAAGTTAACCGGGAGTTGAAAATTACCATTGATAAGATTATTGTAAAAAACCTGTGATCCGCAATGGACAAGCAAAAAAGACATGGTTAAGGGTTTTCTCCTCGTATTTTTTGAATCAATAATCTTATAAAAATAATTCCAAATATATGATAATGTTGAGGAAGCCATACGATGTTGAGAGTACTTTTTAACACTTTTCTAATAAAAACTATCTCAAATTTATCAGCTTTTTCCAATTCAATTATTATATGCATCGCTGTGAATTTAAAATATTTTTGATAATTAAACAATTTCATCAAAATGTAGTTAATTATGATAAGCGAGCTTCCGCTAAGCTTCGTTGTAAATTTCCAAGTTGACGGAAGGTTTCCAAGATTATAAACGTATTTGAGACGAGACGCAGTCCTCGGTAAGGCTTTTAATCATTTTAATTGAGACGTCTTCAAGTGTCAAAATGTACTTTAACTTAAGTCTCTAACTTTTATCTGTGTTCAAATTCTACAAATAACTTAAATATAGTTAATGTTTGTTTTTATACACCGGTTTTAATTTATTTTTTAATTGCTTATTTTAATGAAACGTGAGTTTTATACATGAGACAACCGGTTTTTATATAAAATCCGTTGATTTATATATAAAACTTATTGATTAATAAACTGATTTTTCACCTACCTATTCTATAATTTTCACTCTCAAATGATATTTATATTTAGCCAAAAGTGTTCGACAAAAGCAGTCATCTCTGACGCCCCGTGTTGTTACGTGTGCAATGCGCACTGGTATGTCTGCTGTACGACCATATGGTGTTCGTGTAGCTATCAGTATCTTTAGAATTAAAAATATATGATAAAGCAATTCTAAAAATATACCGTGAATAATGCCCCGTGTCCACGAATGAGATTTATCTCGGAGATTCAGCTAGAGATGAGGTAAAGGACGGTATAGAGTTCCACGCAAAGCAATTTATGAAGCTTCAACCTATATGTGTTGATTGGGGATAATAATAACGTACCTGCCTAGAGATAAAAGTCTCATTGAGAGATTATCATGGACACGGGTCATAAGATTAAATCTACTGATCAGTGAATTTAATTATATATTTTGTATAAACCTCACATTTCTCAATTTACATTGGTACTAAATATTACCTTAAAGCAAACAAATAAATTGGTCACTATGCCACATCGGCGATGAGTGAAGAAGACGGCTTACAATATTGAAGTGTTGAATGTTTATCATCATATAAATTTCTGATCAAAATAATAATAATACGTATCTTCAAAAAATTAGAGACTAAAAAGTTTTCTTTAAAAATACCTTTGCTCATACAGACGTACAAATTGTCATGTTGTTGTATAATTCGTAGGATTAAACTTACTAACGACATCATTCACAAATTGAATTTAATCACGTACAATATTGCGTACGAAATAGTTTTTCAAATAAATATTATTCCATTCCCTTTATAAAATTTAAATGGTTTTAAAAACTTTAAAATATTGATTATAATATAACATTAAATTAATCTCAGAACGTAACTTGACGACTTCGGTGTTTTGAAAAGTCGTTCTATAATCTAGAAGGTTTGTCCAATTCGCTTTGGATGGCAGTATAAAGGTCTATTTTTGTCATAATCTTCAAACAGTGACGAAATTTGACGTCATGTCTGACATACGTTCATGTACTACGTGTCAAGATATGGTGTTATTGAAGCTCTCCGGTACTGGGATGAGTTGTACCATCACTTTTTTGGTGGGTACTCAGGGTAGATTAAAAATAAGCGTCGCTCTGTAGTTTTTTATTTGTCTAACCTCTCCTTTATGACACTCTTATGATAGGGTTATCCTGATTTATTAATATATAATATAGTAATTGCATACATATACGAAATAAACGTCACACGTATATTCCTACTGTTTTTCAAACTAGCTAAGCATTTATTCAATTTTTTATTTCCATACATAAAATAACTATCTACAAACAATTAATTACAACGTTTAACAATGACAATTAATGTCATTGTTAATATTGATATTATTTTAGTGTATAATTTTTATTTATATACTTAAATCAAAAGAGTTATGATAAGTCTGTTTTAGGAATGTTAGGAATTGTCTAATTTAATTATGAAAAAATTAGTTATTATTATGAATATTTATCAGTCATGTTATTATTATTTAATTTTCTCTTTCTAAAATGTTTTCTTCATGATCTAAAGAGATAAGGAACGAACCCCCGACTATGTTTTTCCTAGGTTTTACCTAGTAACCTAGTGAGTTAGAGAGTTAGTTTACGAGTTAGTTAGTCTTCCCTAGTTATCTAATTAGTCTTAAGTAGCGCTAATAAAGCGCGAAAATAAATAGGTTTTTTTAATTATACGTGTATAACATATTCATAAATGAGATTTTTCTGAAAGCAATTTTCTATTGAAGAGCAGAAATTGTTATTACGCAAAGCTTTAAAATGATGAATTTTATTTTTGCTCGGAAAACATTTCCGCTTCACGGCCTGTCGGGTAACAAACAGAATAACAAAAGATTGGAATTATATGAAATAATAATTCAGTTATTTGACTGCACTGAAAAACTTTTTTCAGCGAATATTATGTAACAATTATTTAAACTTTGAAACTAAACCTACGATGATGTACTTTTTCCAGAGTACTTGACAATAGGTAGGTACTATTAAAAGGTTTCTACATAATGTATTTTGATTATCATAACTCTGCACTATTTACTGCTGCTCGGAAAGGACGACCTACGACAATATGAGATTCAAAATTTTATAATTCTTTGGATGTCTCGTCACATGTCAGAGATATTGAAGTATTCAGATTTTCATTGGTTTAACAAATAAAAAATTTACTGAGATACCCGCCAAATATAATCTGTGTTAAAATTATGTTTTGAGTAAATAATATGATATATTTATAACATGAATTAAATATATTAATTAGAAAGATATACATATAAAATCAATTTTATCGAAAAATATTGTTGTTGCGCCACCGGGATTCGAACCTGAATCTCTTACCAAACGGGGGAAGGTGCATTATCCAACTATGCTACAGCGACGATATTTTTAGCGACAAATTTTCGAACCTATATGTTACCTTTTTGATATTAATATATTTAATAAATAAAAATCATTTTAATGAAATTTCATTTTATTTGTGAAGTTATGAATTTTCATAGTACAGTTCTTTGATAATTAAAACAAATGAGATGACTTTTATTTTTAATACTCAAAAATTTTTGAGAAACATTCTACTTCAAAAGAAGGTCGCTTCGTGACACACGTAGATGGAATCTGACGATGATGTAAAGTGTCACTATAGCTTAATTGACTTAAATTAAACGCTCTCTATCGGCAATATAAAATTAGGGTTTGAGTTTTAGTGATGACTATATTTTTTTTATCTTTCCAAGTAATTCTTTAACTTGTTTTAAAAATATATCAATATAACTCACACTAAACTTATCATTTTCAAATATGTCTCAATAATGAATTGAAATTTAGTACGTCAATGTGATTAATAATGACCAGACAAATTAAATATTTAATGCCGCATATTATTGTTTTAAAGTTTTCAACAATTCAAATAGCTGAACTATTTATCATTTAGGTTTTACTTTTTTTTATTGACTGATTTGGAGTGTCTACTTTTTCTCATATTTGACAGTTCATAGATAAGGAAAAAAACTGCGACCGAGACATAGATGAGATGATAGAATGCTTTTCTTATCTATGACAGAATGACAGATGCTTAATATATTTGCCAGGCGTAATACGATAAGCATTTTACAGCCACAAATGACACTAAAGCTACATGCAGAAAGTCATAGATATAGATAGGGAAGCGTAATATTATTATAGATTATTAGGTATGTAACTATTATATATTTAAATACTTTTTTAGATAATCATTCCAATCCCATTTTAATCTGTAGTATGAACCCGAATTCTGTGTACATAAAGAAAAATACATTATTTTCTATTGTTATTGGGGAAACAGGCCGTAGGTCGGAGGTTAGCTGATGTTTCTTGTTTATTGGAAACATTCTAATGGTCTGTATTCACAGTGAGATTTTTACGGTATTTTCACTCGAGATAGGAATCATGCTCCCATTCATTGGAGGCTCCCCTCGCCCTTCATAATCCACCAAGTACACACCAATTTAAGATTTACCATCTCGTACCTTCCTTTACGCTTTTTATATTGACAATTAATATTCTGTTTATTAGTTGGGTGAACTTGAATCTTTCCGGCAGCAGATAAAATAGATAAATAAATTTATGCCGTCTGTTTGTCTAACTTCAAATAGTAAATATTTTTGGATTTCTACGGTTCTAGATGATGGTATTTAAGATATTAATTGAAAGATGCTTATTATATTTTGATATGATTTGTGCAAAATATATATATTTTTTTAAATAATATAATTCAAGAAATATTCGTTAATTAGTTTTTGCGCAAATATAAACTTTAGCGCAATACATCTCAAACAGCACCCAACGTAAACAAATAGTGCGGCAAATGACACAAGTCCTAAAAATGAGCATCGTGAATAACCTGCTACTGTTAAAGACGACGAACTGAAAGCTTCAGTAGAAGAGAACAGGCGACAACTAGCGCTGATTAATCAAAGTGAACCCATCTTGCTTATATAAATATCTCCTCGTCAACTATTTATGATAAAAAAATCCTTAATATAGAACCTGCAAAAAATCCCTGTAAAGAATTCTTGATCTCTATAGCCGTATAATAAACATAATTTGTTGGCAAAAACTCTTAGAATAAAATGGCTCTTGGTTGATTAATACATTTTATACACTTTACAGAAATTTTCGAAACATCCTAATAAATTGCGTATTGAACATTACTTTCAAAAGTATTTGTATTAGCAATAGTAGAAGCAATCTACTTGAAATGTAAATTATTGAGCAAGCCCGAATAGCATTCTTCCGCTTAAAGAAAATATTTCTTATCCTTATACCTTCAAATCGTGAACACGCGCTGAAACAATGCAGAAACAACTTTTCTACTATACACTATTTCTAAAAATAATCTGGCTTGACAGGATTTCTAATGAAAATGTGAAAAGTAAATCTTTAAAACAATAAAATTACGGAAAATGCTTTATTTTTCCATATCACTGCATTGATGTTGCATTTCATCATTCAAGGCAACATTGCCGACAAAAGAATCTTGGCTAAAGAATCTAAAGTTTTTGTTTGGTATTCAATCGATTACTGAGATGTTTAGCTTGCTCTCGGATGTTTAGTTTCCAGTGTCAGTGATGTCTCCATTACCAAGCGCAGTTATAACGGAGTGAAAATCTCACAATTACGGTTTAGCTCATCACTCAATTATTTCGAGCTGTAAAGTAATTATCAGCAAGTCGATCGTTACGTTCGATAACTGGACACAAACACTAGAAGAAGAAGAAGAAGATTTGTGTTGTGCGACCACCAAAACGCCACCGATAGCATGTTCACCGAGTTTTAATGAATTTGGATGACAAACATGTTCATGAAAATAAAAAACACGAACAAATTGATTGTTTTTGATGTGAATAAGTTCTTTAACAGTTTAATGTTTCCAAAGCCTTCCAAACAGCATATTATTCATCGGCGTACGTGATAGACGGATATTACGATGGACACGCGATGTTGTCGAAAGCGAGCCCGGCAGTTTATCTGGTTTCTGAAGGCTTCGTGTATTACTCTATCTGTTTCATCGATAGGAATTTAAAACAGTCTATCGCGATATCGATATTGTCGGAGGGTGAGCGAACATATCGACTTCTGAGTTTTGGTTATAACGAGGGTCACTCCACGCGGCCACTCATGGAGTGGATGAAAAAAATCTCACTCTATAAGCTCACTCTATAAGGTATAAGCTAGAGTTATCTTTTATCGCCCAGCCGCTACAACACAAGGGGAAAATTGGGTCAGATTAAACGCGATAAAGCCTCTTAGCGTAGGAAGGGGTCGCGCCGGGTGAGGCATGCCATCCCACCCCCTGCCCACAAGCGACAATGCTGTAATCGGACAACCGAGAAATAATATTATCATGCAAACTGTGCTTATTAGGACGTCGGTTTAATTAACTGTACTAAAATCTTAATCATCTTTACTGTTATTTATTTATAATAATTTTATTTTCATAAATTACTAGATAATAAAAATATAATAATATCAAAAATACAAACTTACCTAACCTATTTTTTTTTTTTTTTTTTTAGGAGAACACATTCTTATTGTGAAGTTGTAATTATTCAGAACATAGGTCTGTGATATTTTAAATATTTATTAAATATATTAATTTAAAATATAAGGTAGATTTTTCGATAAAATTGATTTTATATGTATATCTTTATAATTAATATATTTAATAAATAATTTAAATATCACAGACCTATGTTCTGAATAATTACAACTTCACAATAAGAATGTGTTCTCCTAAATAATAAAGTTGTATCAATGTGTCCAAAATTTAATAAAAATGAATTGATAATTCTGGCGTCTGCTATCAGATTTACTCAAAGGTATTTGAGATTCTGTAAAAATAAGGTAGATGGCTCTGTCAAATGATTTAATGATTAAATGTATTAATATCAAAAAGGTAACATATAGGGTCGAAAAATTGTCGCTAAAAATAATGTCGATAAAGCACCTCACCCGGTTAGGGAAGAGATCCAGGTTCGAATCCCGGTGGCGCAACAACAATATTTTTCGATAAAATTGATTTTATATGTATATCTTTATAATTAATATATTTAATTCATATTTACCTAACCTAATTTAATTTCTTCGTCTTATTCTTTTCGTTCAACGGACGCTGGCTAATATCCCTTTGTTAAGTGCAAAAGCTTTGCAGTACACTGGCCAAACCATTACCCTAGGTTCTTCACCTGTTATTTTCTTCCAGGGTTCCGATTCCCAATGCAATCTATGCACGCAATCTTATCCTATCTCAATGTAATTCTTTTGAATAAATTGAAAATGTGAAGCAACACATCAATAGAATCTTTTTCTATATGAGCCAAACTATGTAATATAAATTTATTCAAGTTCACATTATTTATGTGATGAATTTTTTATTTTCAACATTTTCTAATCATTTTCAAATTTGTCTAAAATGTATTCGATTGCTATAACAAAAGTGGAGAACGCACTTCTCCGGATAGGAAGAGGTCCAGGTTCAAATCCCGGTAGCAACTAAAATTTTTTTTGATAGATCGATTTTTTCCGTATATATTTCTTTCTATTCATTTTGTTTTGTTCTATTCATTTTTATTCATATGTTCTCATTTATATTTTTTATTAACTAAATATTTTAATCGTTGCCAAAAAGAAATTCGAATATTTGTAAAACTATGTATAAAATTTTCTAATGAAAAATAATTGTAGTTGTGTCAGGTACTATCGTAAATGGTTCCGTTGTTCCAAATATTTTGAATCCATCGCAATAATCAAAACAAACAACTATATAAAATCCAGTGCTACCTAGTCGAAGACTGTTGAATACGTTATATAATATAATTTTTCGCCATTTCGAAATAAGATCGATATTATTGAGTTCATTGAATTGATTATTCGCTATGGAAACAAAGTGGCATTTATCAATACAAAATCTAACCAGCACCATATGCTAGATCGCTGTTTTGCAGCGACCCGCTCCTGGTGGATGAAATTTCACTTCTTTACCGAGATTTTGCTAGACGACGCTTTCACTAGCAGTGCTTCACCTTGTTCTTTATTTATAGCCGCGTAATATATTGCAATCTTTACTTTTTTAATTTCTCAGCTACCGTATTCAAATCCAATTATACCATACAGACCAAAACACCTTTTGTATGTACCCCATCCCACCTTCCCTCTCTTTCTCTCTCGCATTCTCTCTGGAATTTAAATTAAAACCTTTTTAATTTTTTTCCCCACTGCATTCATTCATCTCATACACTGTATCACCATTGCATTCCAATGAAAACATGTAATTGTCATAATGTTTTGGTTGTATTTTTTATACGTTTTATTTATTACTGTAAATCTGAATGTTTTTCTAATAAAATAAATTTATAATATTTGTATGCAAATACTTATTTTGTTCACGCCATACCATTATTATATCATTTTTATTTCTCACTGTAAACCAAGTTGAATACTTACATAGCTGAACACGAATGATGGTCAGAACTATGGTAACAGATCACGAATTCATATCCTTTTGACACACTCACTCTCGTAATAAGCGTAAGCCGTGCACAGCTTTATGTAAATATAATCTCAGTCATTCAACGGTATATTTTTGATATTCATGTATCACTTCGCAGCGTTTTAAGCGTTATATTCGCTACTCAAAACACAGGCATGCGGCAATGGAGAAACGGGCCATATTAACAATCGGTATCATCAGAGTATAACTGACTAGCTTTACATTTCAGCAGTTTTACTTTTATAAACGCAAATTAAGGGTGAATTAAATTCCGTAATGCCATTTTTCTTACATCGTTTATAAAGGGTGTTTTTAGAGGGTTTTTTTTCGAATTGACAACACTTTTTTCCAGCGACAGCCAATTTTACAGCTGCCAGCTGATTTGTGCTCAGTTTGTTTGCCATTTCACCATGAATAAACTTACCCCAGAACAACGCTTGCAAATTGTGCAATTTATTGAAGGAAACATTCGATGACCGCATAATTTCGCGTAATGGACCTGTGAATTGGCCTCCAAGATCGTGTGATTTAACATTTTTGGATTTCTATCTGGATATGTGAAATTATTAGTCTTTGCCGATAAACCAGAGACGACAGACCACTTGAAATCCAACATTCGTCGCGTTATTGCCGATGTTCGTCCCCAGTTGCTCTAAATGTAGTCAAAAATTAGACTTCCAGATTGCGCTTTATTTGAGCCAGCTGCGGGACCCATATGCACAAAACTATATTTAAACACAAATGGCATAAAATTATCTTTCCAATAAAACCAATACCATCGCCACTGCTACGATTTTTATGTGTTTTACTTTCATTTTAAATTTCTATACCTTTATAAAAAACACCCTTTACTTTTGTGATAAATCTACCATTTAAGCGTAATTATCGAAGATTATTTATTTATCTTCAAAGACATATCTGTCTTATAAAACCAAGTTTGGAGATAATAATTGGGATCAATGGAAGAAAATTCTTAAGGTGGGCTAGATCCACCGATATGATGATTTATTTACCTGCAGGATATTTATTTAATAAGGGCTAACCCTTCTTATAAGATATTAATAAGGGATAACCCTTCTTTCTATCTTTTATATTCTAATTGATTTATAATTGTTTAATACTCGTATATGTATAGAGGCTACCCAGACATGGGATGAACTGATTAATAAAATAAGTGAAAATGTACCTGTTTCCTATGTGCCTTGACTAATTTTAATATGTTGTAAAAATAAATTATTATTAGTCATTTGTTTTCTATTTAAAAAACGTCGCAATTACATCTCATTCGTTTTTCAAAGAAAATTGACACTTCGCAACTAAGTAATGTAAGAGTTTCCTTTCAAATTTGTCTACAAAAAATGATTATAAGACACTAAGCCGGACTAATTATTACTTGAATTATAGTTCTAGCTAGTATTTTAAATTATACAGACATCTCAAGGTTGAGGAAATTACGTTTCTTTACTTTTATTAGAATTCTAATATTCCCTGTATTTTATTTAATTTCAAATTATCTACAGATAATAAATGATGGCTGTCAAGATATACGGCAACCGTGTTGTTTATTTATTATGGAAAAAGAAACGGTATCCACCGTAATCGAGATACTCTATTTTCATGCAAAACTGTTCTATTTTTATTTTACATCACGCTTTCAAATAAGCGTAATATAAAGATATAATCAAACTTTTATAAAAGTAAATTAAGTTTCAACAAAAATAAAGCGCTAATATTCGACAGTGAAAATAAATGTAGATTTATTTTTTCACTTTTCATTAGTTACTAAATACAGCAAAAATTATTTAAGGAAGTGACATCTATATAATCAACAGTTGATTTTATCGATGTAATGTAATTAGTACCTTGATATTTAACAAAAACAGAATGTGTTAAACGAAACGTGGCTAATAAAGATTTATTACTAAATTCAGGAAATAAAATTGCGTCATAAAATGTTTGAAGCACGATAATAATTTATTGTGCGGATGAATAATGCTTTGAGAGTGTAAATAATGCTTTCACTTTCATCTTAAATATTGTATTTATTCTTTTGGAAACTTTTATTTCAAAATTACATTTATACCTAATTTTTGTTTGGATTTGTTTCAGACGTTTCAAGCATTTTTCATATTAATAACGCTTCAAAATACGGATAATATCATTTGCTAGGTATAACACATCTAGTGCACAATATTTTAGGGGTAGATACTTTTCTGTAAAGGTACAACAGTTATACTCACTCCTTGAACCTTTTTAACCCGTAATTTACACACTCCGTACAAGACACAAACAATAAGTATCCCGGTAGCAACTAAATATTTTTCGACATACTTTTTTTCGTTTTTTGCTGATGATTTAATTTGTATTATAAAGAACAATTAAAAAAGTGTACGTACAATTCAATCGGTGCCGAAATTTGTTTGAAATTCGGAAATAAACTCTGAACTACGATGTGTACATATTTAAAACTCTTGAATACTAAACCTCGGAGTTTTACGATTTAATGTTAAAGTTTTACGATGCGGGCTCGACGAAGTAATCTTGACCATCTTGGAAAATGTGATGTCATTTGAAATGTCAATTGAAAATGTCCGAATGTTCTAGAACGAAAGTTGCGGAGGCAACGTTCTATGTTTCCAAGAGAGAAATCAACATCCCCAAGAGAGGAAGCTTTGTTTATATTTTATAAAGCTTTATTTATACTTTGTAATGAAAAATGTTCGAAGTTCAAGACAATTCTGAAAAAAAGTAATTGTTAAGGACTGTAATTATTATCCAAACACTGAAAGAGATCGACGACGTTGGCCTACGTAATATTTATATAATATTAATATTCGAAGCAAACGTCTGTCTAAAACCAATATTTCTACCGTTCGCGATTGATTATCGCACTATTAAAGCTGAGTACGTATTGACTAAATATTAAATATTGTATAAAACCAAGCATAATATGATTATTTATATACCTCAAACGGTATTTGAGATTGGGGATGTGTATTGTTAGGTGCTTTCCATCTCTGGCGGATCGAACGCCAGAAAACACTGTCACCGGCTTAGCTCAGTCTGAGTGCGGTGCCGGATGCTTTGTCGGACGGGTGGGAATACATCAAACAAATGCAAACACGTAACTCTAGTTTTACATAAAGTACCCGACAAAATAACGTGAACGAAGTATTAACGCAAGTCGAATGTTATCTGCGATATTCTTCATTTCAATACTTCCGTCACGATGTAAACCGATTTTTGTCTGACTGACCTTTCACCTGGTCGCATTCAGCGGATGACGAGGAAAACAAATTAGAGTGTCAACAGATGCGTGGTTTCGCCGAGATAGGTTATCGCCGTGCTTTAATGTTTCCCGGACCGGGAAACCGAATTCTACAGCATCTGACCCCCTCCAAAGTGCAGTAAAACATTATTCCTTTAGAGCGAGTCAAGAAAGGTGCAAAGTGGCATCCAGCTCATGAAATTGAGATCGAGGTAAAACCAGATTCTTTCCATCCTTATACCTTTTTTGATACAAATTGGGTTGCGTCAAACAAACAATAACTAGCCACCACGAAGAGAGTTCAAATATTCTAGTTTCAACTAAAAATTCTTCCGAACAATGTTCGCCAATTTCACAGTCTGGCAGGATTTAGGGTTTCATAATACATTACTCTTCAAATTGGGTTGTGGTGACGGTCATTCTCCAGACGACACGCGCCCGGACCAATATTCCTTCCCGCCTCCAATTAATTTCGAAGGCGCACCATCTTGTCCAGTCCAAATCAGGGACCTCGACTGGTCTACACAGCTGCTACTGGGTATCTCCTTATGAATGCCCGCCAGGTGATCCGTCCATAACGCGGGTGAATCAAGACCCAAAATCTCCTGCTTCACCGCGTCCAAAAATTTTTTTGCTTCGCCATCAGCGAGCCACCACTAGGCACATCATCGCGCCACGGCCACAGGATTCTTATGCAGTATTCATACGGCCCACCGCGCGCGCTTCAATTTTAAAATTACATAGCAGCATTCACACCGAGTATTTCGTCACGTGACATCATCTTAAAATATATTCTAATACATAATAAATTTAGCTGTATATGTCAAAAAACAGATTCATTTTTACGAATGAGTTGTCAATGATTTTAAATATGCCCAATATAGTATGTATAAAAGTTGTGGATCTACAAACATTCCCATGTTTTCATTATAATTCAAATAATGTACATTATTATTATAATTATTATGACGTCTATATTTTCCAAATATTTTTTTAGGTTACCTAGTTTTCTTATTCATTAATTATTAAAAATTATACTTTTATTGTTAAAAACTCAATATCCAAGATCATAGATTATTTTGACTATCAATGAAAGATTCAAATATTTTCAATAATTCCAAAGTTACTTTGTGGCAACACATATAAATAATACTGATTATTAATATTTTTAATTAGTTGAAAAACGTAGTAAAATTCAATGTTGAACCTAATTATTAGGTTTATAATGATCAATGAAGTTTTGTCCCCAGTCCCAATCATTTATTTAATTCCGAAATAATAATAGTTCCCTCTTTTTATTATTTTCTCTTCTTCTGAGAAACATGTGCCACACACTTATTTGTACACACACGGCTTTTATTTTATTTGTATTGATTTATCTCTTTCCATTAGAATAATCAGGCATTTGTGGGGTTGAAAATTTGATTTTGATTTATTTTTACATTTTTGATGTTTTATTTCTTTTTTGTCAGTTTATCATTTTGAGGCGTTTCCGAAAGCGATGTGCGATCAGGTCTCAAGAAAGAACTAAATATATCCAAAAGTTTTTTCGTTATTGGTCTTGTAAGGTATTTTAGTAATAATAATCAATAAAAAATAATGTAATAAAATTATTTGTAAGAATGAATTTAAGAAGAAATCTGTACTAACCTTTACCCGTTTTCGAAACGAATCTCCGAGAGAAATTTTATAAGTGGACATGGACCATAATTGTTAATACAGGGTGAATATTATGTTGTTTTTGAATAACTATGAAATTAAGCATAGTTTTTTAATTAGGTTTTTATTTATCTTTTATTACAATGATGTATAGAATATGACATTGATCAAGTGGCCGCGTCTGGCAGCGGCACTAATGCGTGCTCTTTTAACCATATGTTTCATAACATTCTCGCATACTTCGTGTGTTATTTCAGCAATGTCATGATAGTTCCATAATAAATTGTAATCAATTACTCTCTACGACTACCAAATGCGAACTCCATAAAGTCTCCATAAAACAGAATGGGTATTACATAGAAATGTATTTATATCGTACATTCAATGAGTGTACATACAAATTAAATCTTAAATTTGAATTATAAATCAAGTAAATGAAAACATGATATAAATTAGTTGTATAGTAAACTCTAGCTGTCATATGTGTCAGAACGATTGTTGGAACATCAAAAGTAGCGAGGGAGAATTTAATTTAATGCACTGCTTTTGTCTTCTCTGACTTCTCATCAACTGCCAAGAAGGACGTGATTAATTAACATTCCCTTGAGCTGCCATCCATGGAATAAAAACTCTAACTGGATTCATTGTTAGGAAGTACCGGCTATATTTACAGAGAATCGATAAAATATAAGCATGATTCAATACTGTTCGGAGGCTTGATTTACTCAATTATTTCATCGTATTTTTTACATCGTTTGTGGCATAATTCAGGGCAAGACGTGTGAAAAAATTAAATTTTTAGAATTTTTTTATTTTATTTTAAATAAAAATAACTTTGACTAGTAATTTTATGTTTGGGTTATGCCTAAGTTTAATCTCAAGTGGCGTTTTTATATGTTTCAAGGCAAGAGTGCTCTGAAAAGAATTTGATTTATTTTAAGGCCACAAGATATCAAATAATTTTTCTGCACGAAAATGTTCGCATACTGCTAAAAATACAAGAGCTCGGTTGAGAGGTTGTTCCACATCTGCCCTATATTCCTAATCTTGCTCCATCAGACTTTTATATTTTCCGCTGTCTATGCAACAATCTCCGAGAAATGTCCTTAAATAACGACTCTTTTCTTCAAAATTGACATCTTCACCTCCAAACCATCAAATTACTTCATGCGTGGAATCGAAAAACTGACAGAACGCTGGGATCCAATCATAAACAACGCAGGAGAATATATTATTGGTTAGTTTATATTAAATTTAATATTTAACTTAAAAATAAATTGTAAATTTAATAAAAGCACTCAGTTTTCATATATTTTTTAATTATGTTTATTTTATCTAAAAATAGGGATGAATAAAACTGTTCTGGATGTAGTATGTAAAGAGCAATTAGATAAAATATTTAAACTGAAAAAAATATTTAATACATTATAATTGGATAAAACTATTGTTCAATAACAATTCATAAGTACTAAAACTATTGCAAATTACTAAGGGATTTGATCGATATCACTAATTGATATTTAAATGTGAATATTTTAGCCCATCATTTAGAAGACAATAAGTTGCGTTCATTTACGAAGAAGAAAAAAATGTTTAAAAACAACCTTTTCCGATACCTGTCCCGTTAAAGGTAACAGAATAAATCCTACCTTTCGTGAGGTCGAATCCGATTATTTTTCGAGGATTTCTGTTCCAACGAATATTTGTGGAAATTTCTTTTCCCGGATTTTTTTTTCGGCTCCGGATCAAGTTAATAAATCCGGTTTTCGGCTTGATTACAATTTAGTTTTTTTTTTCATTTCTATTTGTGTATTTTTTTTTAATTTCAATTACAATTTCTCTCCACTGTAATTGGTGAAAGTTCTATTGTGTGGCTGTTTACACAAGGGGGTGGTGAAGCGGAATGTAGGAAGGGTGGTAGGAATTTGGTAAAGAGACAGGACAGTAAAGACTCAAGGACCAACCAAGAAGCACGACTTACCTAGATTTTCTCTGCTGTAGTCACAGCTCTCCCGAACTTCAGGAAACTTCTTCGCCGATTAGTATAAAACACTGGGAATACAATAGTAATTCAGCACGCACCGCCAGAAACCGAATACACACTCTAGCAACAGTAACTGTATAGTAAACAGGACAGTGTAACGAGCAGGATATTCACACTTCTTGACAGTTCAAAAGTCATAGATATCACACACAGAAAAGTCGTGCTCTGAGGTATAGGATATGAGGAGGGTGGGGGAAGGGATAAGTAGGTAAACTCAACATAAAAGACCATCCACACAAGCACACGGCGCTCTTCTTCCTTTTTCGTTCATCATTGATCACTTAAATTTGAGATGTAGATTTCAAATGTCTTAAGAGTAAAAAGAAAAGATATGCTCCTTTTAAATGAGAAAATTACGTCTGAAATTATTTTATCCTTTCTATTTTTAAACTAGCAGCAGCCTACGTGCACCAAGTGCGTTTAGGTTTTGTATTTACAATCATATTTTAAATACTAATTAAATGTTTTAATTATAAAGGTATACATATAACCTGGATCTCTTTTTACAATCCGGGGAAGGTGCATTACAAACTATACTACAGCGCTAGTAATTTTGACGACAAATCTTCGAACCTATACGTTACACTTTTTCAAATTAATACATCTGTCATTCCATTATTTGAATGCCATCTATATTGTTTTTACGGAATCTCAAATACTTTTGAGTAAACCGATAGCAGACGCCAGAATTAACAATTATTTTTTTTAATTAAAATTTAATCGGATTGGAAAGAGAGATCCAGGTTCGAAGGTCGGTAGCGCTATAATAATATTTTAAATACATTCAATTAGTATTAAAAACATCACAGACCGTCTGTTCTGAATAATTACAACTTCACAATAAGAATGTGTTCTCATTAATAATTATTTATGAACTTATATTTTCAAATTATTTTGTTAATAATAAATAATGAATAAATCTATTTTATAAATTTTCTTCATGTCCACAATAATAATTTAACATTATGTAAGAAATGTGCGTTACATAATTAAAAAGTCACTAGTATTTCATTCTAAATTGATGAAAATAATTAAAATATTAATAAACAAGCATATATATAAATTTTATCATCTACAAATTAAATATTAATAATAAAATATTTGGTTACTAATGGGTACAAACCCGGAACTTTTCATGTCCGGGAAAACGCGGTAACATTTGGTCAAAATGTTTTTTTTGATAAATATTTTTTTCTGTATATCTTCGTAATTAATTTGTATTAAAAATGTCCCAGAATTATGTTCTGAAATGGCAACTGCACAACAAAAGCGTATTTTCCTTAATATTCATTTAAAGTCAAGCGGAAACCGACAATAGAAACTTGTGGGTCTCTGTACCGGTGGCAACAGTTCTTCGATAGATAAATTATTTGTTCTTTGTGTCTTTCTGAGTGATATCATCATCATCCATGTCGGTCTCTCATGACTGACGATTGCGATCTCCACGAATCTAAGTAATATACCAGTCCGCAATAGTAACAAACATAAAACAGCACACAACTAGCTAAAGTATGAATCAACTGTAGAGAATATGAAAAGATAGCGACACCAAGCAAGTAGCCAAAATTATGTTGGTTCACGCTTTTGTCTTTTTAATTTTCATGTATGTAGCGGAGATTCCAAACAGTCCGCAATATCGACAAGAGTAAAATAGACGCCTTCGAAATGTATTCTTTAAGAAAGATGTTACATGTCCCGTAGACAGCGCGAAGCACAAATTCCTCAATCCTACAATAAATCCAACCACCGCAAGCTTCGTCTACAGCAGTGAACAAAAGATTCTTCCAATTTTTCGGCCACATTATACGTCAACCTAGAAAATGAGATTATCTTGGATATGACTTTGGGCCGAAGAAGACCTGAAAAAGCCACGACCATAGATAGGTGTGGTATCTAATTGGAGAAAGTATGGAGTCAGCTGTGAGAGCAATCCAGGACCGAGACTCGTGGAGGTGCATTACTAGCCGAGTCTCATCATATATGTCAATATAGCGGCCTCAATTAGATGGGAGGAAAGTAGAAAAATTTTGTAAATCCCGAAATGAAAGTGGACAATTCATCGCATATTCTTAAATAATTAATGTAACAGCAACATTTTTTTAAAATAAAATAGAGATACGTATATAGAATATGTGTCACATCGATATTTTTACTCTTTTCAGACTAAACTAAACGCTTATGCTAAGAAAATAGGAGTAACTTGATGGCCTCCCGGCCGCTAGGATTACTGGACGCAAAATATCGTAACCACTAGACCACAAACACGTCACATTTATTTCTATGGGTGGTTGTTCTAGCAATTAACCTATCGTATTTGGTTTTTTTTGTTCCTAAAGAACACAACGCATTTTGAAACAATTTTCACACAGGGCATAAATTACTAGGACCCCCCCCGGGATTAATTCTGCGAGAGGAGTAATCCTCGATTCAATGAGATCTTCTGCTTGTCTATAGTATATCTTGATGAAAAGGATTGCTCGTCTTCAAATTAATTGTCTTAAATCCGGATGTTTCCGTAATTTAGTATTTAAAAACATCTTCATTTTATAGCTATCCAAATAATACATTTAATTTAAGAATTACAAATGTTTATTGCATTCTAAAAATATTGAGATTATGAAAAAAAATTTAATAAAAAAAAACACAGTATAGTTTTATAAAAAAGTTTTAAATTTTTTAATCTGTAATAACTTTATGTTAATTATTGGCTAAAGAAAATTAATTTGATCAAATACAAAAAATAATAATTCCGTCATCTATTATATCTACGTTAGGTAATGTGCATCTGGTGGGACAAAAAATACGTCATTTACTATGAAATCCTTCTGAGTTCTGAATTACTTCTGACAACTCCATTGCCTTGAGTCCTCAATTCAAATAAATGACCTGAAAGACGGCATCGAGTGATTTCTCAGCATGATAACGCCCATCCGGATACATCTAACTTTAAAAAAATGGCTATTCATAAACTGGCTTGGGAGGTTCTTTCACATCCGCTATATTTTCTTGATCTTACTCTATATATTATATTTTCTGAAAATGCAACTTTCCAACAAAAATGCGCTTTGCATCAATTATTATAAACAAATAGTGCTATTCGGACTGTTACATCGCGCTCGACTGGTTGACGGTCCGCTGGGCGTTCGCACGTGTTGCGGATTAGCGTCTGGCGCAACATCCATCTTCACAAACTACAAGTTCAAACATTCAGTACAACTGTAAAACACGAAAATATCATATTAATCTCTATTCGTGACAAAATACGTGATGAGTTTCTCGTCAAACGTCCACGGCTTTCTTTCTTTCTTCTATTTTCAAACTAAGCTAAACGCTTGTGTTATGAAAGTACGACTAACTTACCGGTCTCCCGGAACGAGACGCGGACCCCCCGACCACTAGATCACTAGGCCGGTGTCTTTACCACTAGACGAACAAGCTACTCGCACTCTGAATTTGAAAATAAATAACTAATCTGCTAATGTTAAAATAAGAGTAGAAGTTGAACATTTGGCAACAAGAATTAATATCCTAATCAGAAAACTCTAGAAGAATCCAGTTCCACCGCTACACTACATACAGCAGCTAAACTCTTTAATGGACCCTCTCAAAAACTCTCGAATGCGAGGTTTGTTAAATTGAGAAATTACCTGCAGAAATTACCTTGACTTGCACACCCATGCTAGGTGAAGAATGTTCATCCTTTTTTCGTTAGCAAGGCACGGTGTAAATGTTGACGCTATCGCGCGAATGGCCACGGTTTACAGGCGAGACCTCGTTTTTGGGCAAATCTGAGTTATGAATGCCACAACGTTGTATATCTTCTTGGGCATCGAATGGCATATTAAAGAATCATATAAAATAAATAAAAGTACTGTGATACACAATTTATAAGTGATTGTACATCATCTAAAATGGCCGACGCTCCGTCCATCTATCAACATTAATTTGTAAAAACCGATACCATATATCACTTTTCTTTATTACTAATTAAATGTATCAATCAGAAAGATATACAGATAAAATCAGTTCAACGAAAAAGTATTTTGTTGTCACCGGTATTTGGACCAGGAACCCTTCCTATCGCTAATCATTACACATAGTAAATTAACGACAAATATTCGAACTTGTATGTTTCACTTTCAAATTGATACATCTGTTATTCTATTATTTAAAAGCAATCTGCTTCATATTTCTCAACTAATCTCAAATAGCTTTGAGTAAAACCTAATAAATTAATCAATTTAATTACATTTTAGAAACATTAATACAACTTATATGTATTTAAGAAGACAACATTATTATTGTGAAGTTGCAGTTTTTCAGAACGTATGTAGTTCTGTAATATTTTTAATACAAATTGAATGTAATAAAATTTTAAATTTAATTAATAATATTTAATCTGTCTTAAAAATATCACAGAACTACGTTCTGAAAAACTTCACAAAAATAATGAGTTCTTAAAATCTTTACTTCAGAATAGCCCTAAGAGTGTCGTTGAATCTTTTTCTTGGTCAATCCTGTCTAATTTTACCATGAGTCAGCTATACATAAAGAACTTGTTAGGGATGCCATGTATCATCGTAGTTGGTGTTTCAGAATCATAGTTCCAACACTAGAATCTATTCAGAAAAGTTATTTTTTCTATTATCTAACTAATATAATAAAGTACTATATTAGGAGAACATATTCTTATTGTGCAATTGTAATTATTCAGAACATAGGTCTGTGATAATTCAAATATGAATTAAATATATTAATTAGAAATATATTCATATAAAATCAATTTTATCGAAAAATATTGTTATTGCGCCACCGGGATTCGAAGCTGGATCCCTTTCCTAACCGGGGAAGGTGCATTATCCAACTATGCTACAGCGACAAATTTTCGAACCTATAAATTACCTTTTTGGTATTAATACATTTAATCGTTTCATTATTTTTATGTTTAACAATATTTTTCTATAAAATTGATTTTATATGTATATCTTTCTATTTAATGTATTTAATTAATATTTAAAATATCACAGACCGTCTGTTCTGAATAATTACAACTCCACAATAAGAATGTGTTCTAATGCAGTAGCAGTTTGCGATGACAACATTTTCACAAACTAGTTTCTTTTTAACACAGACAAAAGTCTAGCAAAGTAGCCGATTGAGATCGCTTCTCATACAAAATAATAGTTTGTAATCTAAAATGACAATTTGTTTCTCATATGTATGTTTGGGGGTTAGGACGGTGGTTAAATGAAAGAAATGTCGTTTGCGTGTTGATGTGTTTATTGCGATGGATATACCAATGAAGATAGATGAGAATGAATATAATGAATGAGTGAAGATGTGAAGTTCGAAGTGAAGCGAGTCGGCGGTCTCGCTCGGCGCGCGCGGGCCGGCAAGACCGCCGTTGTGAAACGATGAAACTGAAGAGACTGCTCGTAGCAGCAGCCGACAGCGCTGTCGCTGGCGTCGATGCCGATTGAGATGGCGGTGAATATGAATTCTGATCGCTACATATGTAATACGAATATATAATTGTAATTGTAGTTTACCATTAATGTGAAACATTGTCAGTAAACTTTAATCTTATCTAATCAATAAACAAAACCGTAAGCTTTCACGAAAAACATTACATTACAAAAAAATCTAAGTTTAATATAAGGGTGCTTTTGAATTCGGGAAGAATGGCCCAACAGCCTATTGCCGCTTCCGATCAAGTTTTGAGTGAGCGAGTAAATAACTTCCGAGCCATTAACTCGCGTCGCTTTCATTCGTGCACAATTACTCCAGGCGACAATCGCGTAAATTAGTCGGACGTCAAAAGACACGATTACATTTTGTACCTACGTTAATAATACGTGACCAAGAATGACTGCAAAAATGCTAAATAACCATAAAATAAGTATAATTTAATGGCCGATTGTGCATACGTATTGCAAAAAAGTACGTAATTAATCAAGACGTTGAGATTTTTAGCAGGTGTTACGGATTTCGCTCCCATGAGATTCTTTGGAAACAACTCCCTGCTTTCGTAGTCCCCGTGCATACACTTGTCTCACGCCTCACTGCACGCTCGTCACGTTCCTGCGTCCAACGTCTAATACCATTGTCGTTTGTCAGTTAAATCTCCTCACCGGCAGTTCAAACGGAATAAATATTTGTAATTATATTATATGCCTTATATTAATGATAATGTTTAATGAATTATACATAAATTTTATAATCGATGGTAGAGGAGATCTATGGTGATTTTAGGTAACATTAGTTTGTGTATATCTCGAATCCTACTGTCATATCGAAAGTCATACACCGGTTCGAGTCTTCGTCTCTTTCTACTAATCTCAAGCCGATCTCTGGGTTTATCTCCAGATCAAAATCTCAATACACGTACATGGTACTGAGATGTATATCAACTAAATCTCTGAGATTATCTCATTGTGTCCCCTTCCGTGGACACGGGCCTTTACAATTCCACCATTAAACCACGTTTCTCTTAGCCATAAAAAACTTTCATTGTGGCTCCTCAACCATCGCAGAAGTTTTCCAAGTGCTTAATTAGTATTGTCCACTCTATCCTCTGATTTTTCTACGTTACCTATCTGCTTTCAATATGTATTATACTACCAAAACCACACATTACCTACCATGTATAGCCATCCTCACACCAACATAAAGGTTTTCCACGGTACAACTTAACTTACCACAAAAAATAGTCAATCAAACATATTTTTAAAATCATTTAAATATATACTGTGCTGTTCCGGCGGTGATACGTATCCTCCATATATAAAAGGCGATTACCATGCTGCTGATGTTGCCTGGCGACAAATTGACAAATTATAATATAAAACATTAATATTATACTCGTACATGTAATCACGGTACCTCATCACCGGCATTTATAGCGTGATATAATTAACTATTTAAATAACCTTCTAACAAGCCTTCATATTACACCTAGACAGGAGGATTTGATTTGTTTACCACCATGCAGGAGTCAACAGAGAACGCCACATTCTTCTTCTGTCCTGACATATTATTCCTGTTTTATTTACTATCATATATTATCCCACGCATGATCGTCGATTGTTGGATCCACTAATAGAATCGTTCACCAATTTCTGTACCCGATCGTTTTTGGTCAGACATCGCCTCATATATTTTCGTTACTATCAGCCCAAATCGTCTTAAGAAACTTTTTTCAATTATTTCTACTATGATACAAACATTTATAAATTCGCTCCTAATATATCCATTATTTACTTCATCATACAATGCATACATTTTTCATACCACTATTACACTAGAGCGACCACATTTAATCATATTCATTAATTATAGCGATCTATATCTGGCGACGCCCGGGATTTACATTTAGTTATACTTGAAAATAGTGGAGGGGAAAGGAGGTGAGATATGCGGTGAAGTGGGGTTGGATTACTATTATATATTTACCTCGGATACCTAGAGTATCACTGATCAAAATTTTAATGACATTCAATATAAATCACATTTTATTAAAAGGAGGGGTTGGGATAGCAAAGGGTCTAGGTTTAGCGTATATAAAAATTATCCAATATTATTATTATTAGGCTCCTAAAGAGTATCTATGCAAAATTAAGATTAGATAGGAAAGAAAGTGTAGAATTGAACAGAGAGCAGTCACACCGACATTTAATTTAGAATATAAATTTATCAATTAGAAAGATACACAGAAAAATCTATCTATCGAAAAAATATTTTGGTTGCAGCACTATGTTCTATTATTCATGAGAAACAAATGTATTTTAACAGTTGTCCGTGTCACTTTGTATTATATTTTCAAATAAATCTGTCTATTTATTAAATTTATTTGTAATCTGAGACAAACATTTTAGTAGTTGCTATTTTATAATGTAATCATTACACGTAAACTTTTAATTTACAATATTAACAAATAACAAATGAAAACAATAAAAAAGTTTTATATAAAAATTTGTTTGAATGCACTAAAACTTAAAGTTTAATTAAATCAAATTAAATTATTTAAAATAATAAAATGCTTATATTTTCTTATAATTATTATTATTATCATTCTTCTTTGAATTGAAAATTAATTTAATACACTAAAATATAGGAAATAATTTAGATAAAAGAACAAAAAACTCAATACAAAAATATTAATGCATGAATTAAGGTTATAATAATTATGACATTCCTCAGTTAAAACATTATAGAAGGGTGGTTATTTTAACATAATTAACCTCCGATAACTGATATGATGACAGTAGAGAAAGCATTAAGTCCACTTAAATGAGTCAGTCTGCTGACAGCGGGCCGTTCCCTCGAGGCTCGCTTCCAGCAGGTGCACAAATCAATGCACAACCTACTGTAGGCAAAGCCTTTCTCTGAATCATTTCTTGTGATGAGTGTTCTATGGAATGTGTGTGATGGGTCAGCGAAGTGCCCGCCCGACCGCTCCCGTCCACGGGTTCGGCCGCGCGCGGCTCCTCGCCACGTGATGACCTACAGCGTTCGTGTAAGTGTGATGTGTGATGTGATGTCACGGCGGAGCGCGTGTAGCGCCCCGCCGCGGTGTGTGATGTGAAGCGAAACAAAAGTCGCACGTATATAAAGCAATCTGGAGCGCATTCGTGGAACCGTTCAAGACTAGCGGTGCTGCCATCTCTTAGTGATTCGCGATACAATGCACACGTCATCCATAAAATTGCAAGTATTGCATAGTTGGCGCGAAATTCGAATGTCGGAAGCAGAATTGTTATTATGGATTGTAAATATTCTGGATTCTTAATATTAAAAATCAAATGGATAATTTCAAAAAAAAATAATTTTGATAACGTTTCGGATATAATGAATTTAAAGTATTTAAAGGTATAGAAGGATAATTACATAGTATCGTTTTGGAGTTGCGCACACAGATACCTAAGTATTTGAATGTTGAATGAACAAAAAATAATTTCATAAAATAAGCGTTTTCATGATATGAGATGATGCAATGTCATTAGCTAATAATTAAAGACGTGCAAAAGTATAATGAAATGATAAATAATGAATTCGTAAAATAAGTTAAAGACTGTGAATTTGGGAAGAATATTTACTAAAGGCGGCAAAGTTGAGAATGATATCAAAAGGAGGTGACAACGGAAAATTAAGTGAATGGCATTCTCGTTTAAATTATCACTAATAGTGAATTTATCATATTAAGTGAGGCTAGCGGTGCATGATGAAGTGCAGGTTCCAACACTATGAATGGGAGTAATTCCTGGAATCGGCAAATGTAAAACGAAAGAAAACTGAATGCAATCGAAATGCGGCCGCTCAGGCACATGCGAGAAAATTTAAACAATATACAGTGAAGAATGAATAAATTAGAAGCAAAAGTAGCCGACAGAGTTAAGAAGGGGTCGAGCAAGGAGAGGATGGTGTGAGAAAAAACATATGCTGTGAATGTCGAAGGCCACAGGAATAGAGGGCATTCGTGAAAGGCATGATCAGGAAAAGTCATGTTAAAAGAGCGAATTAGAAATGGTTTGAAAATAAAGGAGGCATGCCAGAATATAAGAGTGCGGCGTGCTATCCTCCGTGTGCTCATCTACTTCTCATTTGATTTGTGATGTGCAAGCACACTTTTGTTAATGTGTTTTAAAATAAAATTATTTCATTACATTTTTTGCATCTACTAAATTTCTCGATGAATTATAAATTAAAAGTTTAATAATTATTAATGATAGATAAATTAAAAAATAACCGAGGCTCATTACAAATATATCTCAAGATTTATGCGCAAGTTTTACAAGTTTCTCCATTCCTTAAGGAGCAAGGATTAGAGAATTTATTGCTGCTATCCAATTCAATAAATCATCTACATTTCAATGTAATACAAATGAGTCCGACACTAATTTTGTCCAAAAATGAAATGAAAACAATATATGTCCAATCTGAAAATTTATCGAAAAAAATCTTATTTATAATAAACATCTAGTCCTAATCACGTATCTTTATTAAAAGCAATAATAAAATTAAACCATATTTGAGTAATAGTTTTGATGTTGACAATTTGTATATTTATTTTAAACTTTTTAAAAAAAAGAGCTTTGCGGGGCAAGCTGTTAAGTGATTAAGGTTTATATTATTCTTGCTAAAAGCATTCGTCATGCGCTCCAGTCGCTAACACCGTGTTAAACAACTGGCACAGACTGGTGCGAAGGTTGTGACAAAAAAATCCACCGTAAAATCATAACTTCGTCTGAAAATTTTATGCAAAAACATTTTCAATTCCATAGGGTAAGATTGAATTTCTTCAATAATTACAAAGGTATTATACTTTGTGGCTACGTATTGTATAAATAATAAGAAAACATTTTGTTTATACCGCTATGTATTGATAAATCCAAATCTTTTTTGCAAATAGTCACCTTTTACATTTGTTTTCAGGGTAGTTCCTAATTAGTTACCCACCACTTATATTTATAGTTTTGTTTTTGTCTATTCTTATATGCTTAATTTTAGTATTCATTGTGTCCTGAAAAACGTGTTGATTTATCAATAAACAGTGGTCTATAATTATTTATAAGATAGAATTGTAACATTTACTGATAAATGACTCATTCATTTTATCCATCCCCTTGCATCCTTCAAAACACGCTTTTTTTTACTTCATCATCTCTCAATTCTTCGTCTCCCCTGAATTCACCACCCGCGCTTAATGTATATAATCATACCTATTCTCATAAACTACTAACCCTTTCAATACCTGTTGGTGGATATAATAAACTCACTATGGTTAAAAACAAAGTTAATGTATTATTTATTAACATTTCTTTTAATGCTGTTATAATTGTGATAAAATCTGATTTAATAGAATTGGAACTATTATTGACATTTGATGATATTATGTTTTTTTTCTTCAGCGATCTCATGAAACTCAATCCATGACAGCTGTCACAACAGTGCGCCATACACCCCTTGACGTCGCGTTTGTGGTCCAGTCTGCTAGGTACTCGCCTATCTCTTGTATGTCTGTCTGATATTATCCGCTTGTCTTAGTCTTGATCTTCCCCTCGGTCTCAATCCTGTTAGCTTGTTTTGTATGAGGGCTTAGTGTGTATTACGGGACTGATCTTTCGCCACATGTCCCTCCATAGGATATCTAGGGCAGTATACCGTTCCTGAAGTTCCAGGTTATTTAATATCTATTCTCCGGTTAGGTTATCACGTATCAGGTCGTATATCTTACATATGATTTTATTTTCAAAAACCAAAATTGACAGAGTGAGAGACTAAAGTTCACACACGTATAGAACGTTCGCTTGTATCAGTGTCGTGTATGTACAGTTTCATCTTTAAATTGTTTAGAAATGTTACAAACAAAACTATATAAGGCGCTCAGTCCAATTTGATTATTAGGATTAGGCATCCGTAAAATATGATTAATAGAATATATATCTGACGTGCTTCCAGAAAGATTTGAAATTCACGCCAAACTTTGTGGCTTCATGACCAAGATATTTGGTCGAGAAGTTACCAATTGGTCATGAAGATACAATTGTGCGCGGATCTGAAATGGCCGTGACCTTATAATTAATTATTTTATTTATACAGAGGTAATACAACAATTGATAATATGACAACCTCCATTTCGTTGCCGAATTGAGTAAATGGTTCGTACCCTCATCAGAGGTTTTTTTGTGGATGCTGCTGTGCCAGATGTAAACGTTTTGATTAATGTTCAAGAAATATTTGAATTAATAATGTTATATTAAATCCAAGATAATTATGTTAACTTCTAATTAGAAAAAAATGAGATTGGTCCACCTCAAAAAGCATAATACATTTTTCTCAATTACGTTTCTTGATTTGGTAGTGTTCGATCTTTATAATTTATTCATGGATCGCCGGTCACCATGCACGCGCATGTCAACATTACATACGTCAATCGATGATTCCTGGCCAGTACCTACCCACTACCCCTTCTTCTTATACCAGAACACGTCAATTTTCTGTGGTGTGTTCTCTATCGTATTTTAGTGAAGTATAAGCTGTGCCTTCGAACTAAAAGTAGCGTTTACCATTTTGGGTGCGTTGACTACCGCCAAATTCGTCTTGCCATGTGGGAATGAATTGTTAGCTTGAAGTATCGTCCTGCTGTATGGATCTGATATTGTAATATTTCCCGCTGCCGTGCGAATCGATTTAGTGCTGTACATCTTGCAAGTATGCGAGGTGTTGTTTGACACTTTCACGCGATCACTGAAAGTGTATGTCCAAAAATGTACTTCGTGTTGAACAAAGTTGTACGTGTCTTGAAGCCAGAAAACCTATGGATCTATTGGAAGAAGATCCAGATACCGAAAGGAGCGTTTCACTATTGGGTCGTGTTTTATGGTTCTAGGTGATCCTTCAACCGCCCATTATACTCTTTTCCTGTTCCTCTCACGAATTCCTTCCACACTTCCTGCATCCAATATTTCCCCAACCCCACGTGATTAGACAGATTGGTTATCTTGTTCTATTCTAACACCGGCTGATAATGATTTGCGGGTGTTAAATTGTTTTATGGAATAATGTTACAAAGGTTAAGAGTGAATAATTGAATCAAATATTTTCAAACCATCATTCGTGTTCAGTTATTAATGTATTCTACTTGGCTTATAAGATTAAAGCAATATTACGCGTGAAATTAATAAGTACTTGTATGTTATAACAGATTTATTGAGTACGTATTACAAAATTATATGTGATTCTAAATATATATATTTAGTTCTGTCGTCTAGACGGAAGAAGGTGAAGAAGTGTCGCGTCAAACAGGACGCCCACCGGTACGTCCTGGCGACTGTGGTGCTAATTTAGCTTTGTAATGATAGATTGTTTGATGATTAAGTACTCCAGCAATCTTCGATAATTATTATATGTAGATAACTGTCATTGGTGAGCGTCCACACGCAGCCATAAATACTCACTTGACGTGACGTGTTAATTTAAGTACTGTGCTTTAATAGCACGACTAATAATTAAAATGTCTGTGCATTTTATTTGGAGAGAAAATCGTACCAACCAATTGATGCACTCTCTAATTCTATTCTTTCGTATATTTATATAAGCATACTTACAACGATGCATTGAATAATATTAAATGATTTAAACTAATTTAGAATATTATTAGTACAGACGGGAAAGATTCCATTAATCTTCATCATCACACCTAACATTTAATATTATTACATTATGCCAACTTAGCCTCAATATTATATGAAATTTAAATGTAAAAGCTTAGTTATATAAAAGTACGATTTATTACATCTTACAAAATTAATATGTATTCATTTGACAGCTTGGTCGTTTATTTCATGTAACCATATATTAACAATAACAGAAGGAATTCATTTTTATTACTGTTAGCAATATTAATATTGATAACAAGTCACAGTAGTTCAAATACACCCAAATTACATGTTTTTTTTTAATAATGATATTAATTAATCTAAATATTATATATTATAAACACATATTTTGATACATATTAAATTTATCAATTAGAAAGGTATACATATAGATAAAATCAATTTATCGAAAAAATATTTTGGCTGCCACCGGGATTTGAATCAGGAACTTTTCCAATCCGGGGAAATGCGCTGACCATGTCAGCATAGTGAATTGACGAAAAATTTTCTAACTTATATGTTAAAGCTATTTTAAATTGATACATCTATTATTCCATATTTATTTCTATTCAACGCGTGTCCCCATTTATGAAAAGTTCCTGCATCCCGGTGGCAGCCAAAATATTTTTTTGACAAATTGATTTTATCTATATGTATATCTTTCTAATTGAGTGTTCTGAAAAAAACTGCAACTTCACAATAATAATGTGTTTTCTTTAAAAGTCGTAGGTAAATTTAGATCAATTCACATCTTAAACTTTCCTTCAGTTTTAACTAATGATAGAAAATTGAGGATCTTAATCTCAGCAAATATAATTGTATAACTTCTGAAATCTGTAAATATGAATAATTAACTACGGATATTTTTATTGAATTCCTTTCGGTGAATGTATTAATATAGTACTCGAAAAACTTAGTCAAATACCCAAGAACAAGAATAAGAAAATAAATCTCAGAATATTCCTATCACCAGTTATGACATATGGAGTTATAACTCCATATGCCAGTAGGTGTAGAAATTAGACTATAGTCTCACACAACACACGAATGCTGCAATGGCTTGAAAAGAAAAATGATGGGTATCTCTTAAAGAGGTACCATCAAAATGGGAGATGGGACTATGCCGTGCACGTAGCAAGACTGATGACAAGAACGATAGAATGGCGAAATTCTGCAGTGGTGTCCATGGGTGAACAAAAGATATATGTATCGACCGCAAATGCGTTAGACTGCAGAGAATCGGGGATCGAGAAAGGCCTATGTTCAACATGAACGCAACATACCAAGCTATCAAACCGTTCACTTATGGTATTCTAAACTAGCCATTTACATTTATTGCACTCAGTAAAACACAATGGAGGTGTCCTAATCGTTTCAAGTAGACAAACGCTCGTACTAACAGCGATGAGTAAAAAGATATTCTCTTTCAAGCTTAATCTCCGCGGCACGTAACATATGAAAAACTTCATTTTCATTAAAGCCATCTTTCTCGTGGGAGTTTGAGTTTGAGCTTAATGCAATTTTGACCATAATGTTTTTACGCCGAGGGCTGTTAATGGAAACCGCCGGGGGTGAGCATCTTTATGACTTAATTACATCATAAGTCTCACCTGGTGGCAAAAATGCCGAACGCATTTTGCGCCTTAACGTATGAAGCAATTTTTGTACGGACTCTGATTATATTTTAGAAAGAGAATAACAGTTTTCTAGTATTAAACGAAATACACATAAATACTAATTAAATGTATTATTTAGAAATATGTACAAATAAAATCAATTTTAACCTAAATCTCTTTCCTAACCGGGGAAGGTGCATTATCCAACTATGATATAGCGATATTATTTTTGACGACAAATTTTCGAACCTATATGTTACATTTTTTCTAATGAATATATCTATCGTTTCATTATTTTAAAACCACCTACTTTGTTTTTACGGAAAGTCAAAAACCTTTGAGTAAACTGATAGCAGATGCCAAATTTAACAATTCGTTCGATTCAATTTTTGCACACATTGATACAACTTATATATTATTAGGAGAATATGGTCTTATATCTTATAATTAATACATTTAATTAGTTTTCAAAATATAATAATTACAACTTCACAATAAGAATGTGTTCTCCTAATAATAATAATGAAATAAACGTAGATGTGTGTGCAAGTGCAACGTATAAGTTAGAAAATTTGTCATTAACTTACTATGTTAACACGCACTTCCCCGGATAGAAAGGGTTCCTGGTTAGATTCCAGGTGGCAAAAATATTATTTCTAAAAATTCATTTTCTTTGCATACCTTTCTAATTGACACATTTAATTTATTTTAAAAATAAATTATAATCATAGTTTTAAAACATTCAATACCATAAATTTAATGAAGCGGTTTTATTAATTTAAAAATATATAATAATGAATCTTTCCATTTGATCATTTTATCGCCGATAGATTTCGATAGTACTGTATTTTTATCAGAACGGGCGCACCGTTGAACTGATCCATAAATAAAATATGCAAGGCTTATTATATTAATTTTATATGTTGCACTGTGTACTGTAAATCACTTATTATCTACTTATTCCCCAGATGATTATGATAAATATTGTGGAATAAGTCAACTAGTTCACTATAATTTGTCTCTTCACCAAATAAAATTAGTTATTTGTTTGTTCATAACATGAAATAAAATATTTCATTTTAACCATTTTTCAATATCAAACCACGGTGTGAATGATCAACAAATTATGGCTACCAAATATATAAATAATGGTATTTTAACACCCAGTCGAATTTATATTTATTTACTTTCTGTCAGTACAATGACTTTCTTACAAAAGAACAGTCAAATATAAACAAATTTCAAATGACAAAGATATAAATTAGAATATTCTAATTTAGTAATTTAAAATAAATTAAACTAATTAATGTTAAAATTGTGTAAACTTATCAACTGAAAATTATTGAATGAGAATATTCCAGTACTTCCCTAATGTATTTTCACTAGTTAAATTGACACAGCTGTAGTTATTTTGACTGTTTAATATGAATTTAGAAAATGTTATATTTATTGGAGCATAAATGAAATGAATACTTAGTGTATTATATAAATTTATGTATACCTACGATAATATTGGCAATATTGTATTTACTTTAAATTAATAAAATTATTTTGTAACATGCTTCAAGCATTTAAACTTGACAATGAATTGTTGAAGTATTGATAAAATATTAACGACACTAAAGACATGTACACCATATAGATCAGTGGAGGCAATGAGAAATAAGCGTGTTTCCTTATGCTTATTGTACGTTACAATTTTTTTTTTTTTCAAATATAATATATATTTATACTCTTATAATTGTATGTCCCCGACAAATATTTATATGAGTTAAAATTACAGAGGTGTAAATTTAAATAATTGACCTGAATATACAAGATAGTATTCCTGGAACAAAATAATCTCCGAATCTCTTATTTTACAAGGTTAAAAATAGAACCTTAGACGTAGCGCGTTACATAAATTTTGTACATTTTATAGGAGGTTCGCGAGTGAATTATAATATACAAGAACATTACTAGGAGTATTAAGCATTTTTGTAGATAACCAACGAGGAAGAAATAGTAGGAAAAAAAAGTTATATATAGAGGTAGTTTGATAAATGTGTCTGAAACGTATAACACTTTCTTATAAATATTTGTAAGTGTATACTGACGTAATATTGATCGTATTAATGCGATTAAATAAAAATCAAATTTAAATTATTGTTCCCGACCATGTTAAGTATATTATAAATCATTTTCGAGAAATTTGTTTACGAGAAGAATGACATGTAACCTTTATTGTTTCCTTTGCTTATCCTTAGTTGAAAAGCACCTTTTGCTGATGACATGTACCTAAACGATATATACCTATACATATTATAATAAACTTAACATCTTGAGATAGATTTTTAAACAAATTTTTAATCCCTGATTTCCAACCTCTTCCAGACCTTACTTGTTTTAACCTAGAGCATCTCGAAAAGTCTGGAGGGCATAGAGTGTACCAGCTGAGAATGGGGTGGGGAAATGACTTTATATTATATTACTCTTTCATCAGCGTGGTCAGGAAACGCCAGCCTCCGTGATTAAAGTATTACAATTATTACTACAGTTAGTTCATGCTATCACTAACTTGTCATACCAAAAAAATCACACGATAATACGTTCTACTATTATAAGCGCATGTCATACATAGACCCTATATGGTGGGATATATTTTTTTAATTTATTTCCACAAATTATTAAATATTTAATAATTTTCGAAAATAATCAAAGATGATTCCTGCTGAATCTCCCACAAAAAATGTTAAATAGAAAATATATTTTTTTTCCAATCCTGATTAACAATTTGTTATTATTCTACGATTCACTTTTTAGTGAAGATAAGGGTATGCACAAACACAGAGAAATGGTACCGGTAAATCGAAAAAATATGAAGTTAATATCGGTTTACTGGTATGGAAGTATTCAGGGTGCGTGCACCGCATATAAACAAAAAGCTGTGCATTACTGAAAACTCTGAGAAACAAATATATATTAAATAATTCATATGTTATAAACGGACGATTTATTATAATTTCGCTAGTGCCAGCCTTGTACCAGTATAATCTTTAATTGATTAGTTCTAAAAACTACCACGACTATCCCGCCGCTACGGCCATAGCGCTTTAGTCATATTTTTATCCAATTAAAATATCTATTTTCTGTTTTTAAGCTATCGTTCTACTCAAGCCATACAATTGGCTACTTACTGAATTGAAAATTCCCTTCGGCTGATCCGTTTTGTACGGAGTCTTATGCATTTTTTTAAACAGAATACCTTTACAAGGATTTCAGCTTGGCTTACAGTAGCGTGCAAAATCATTGAAGTATCTACTTCCTCTTTTACTAATTCGCGAATTTTACTATCTTACTGTTGTTAACGTGTTGTTTTTTATGATTATTCTTTGCGTTTGAGGTGCATGGTGGATTTTTTTTTGATTTGAGAAAAACAATAAGCAAACCGGCAGAACTATTTCCTACGGTAATATTAAATAAAAATAATAATTTGCTTTAGTTTTTACGTAAAAGAATTTCAAACAGTAAACGAATCATGGTCAATCATTAAAGGTTTTATAAAAGCATCCATACATTTTTTTACATTGATTTATAAATGGGCAAGAAGATATTATGTTACGTTAAAACTTAATTTTTAAAAACACTACGAACAGTATTAAAAAATTACAAATATATAAATGGTAGGGTCGTATAAATGACGGATTTATTTTGCCTAAAGATGTTGGTTAAACGAAAGTTCATAATCCTATGAACAACATATATTATATAATATCATTGGTAATAGCATAACGTAAGCTTATACCTACTGCATACCCCTGATTATTACGGTGTAAATGTATAAAACAACGAATTAAGAAATACATGTTAATGAAAAGAAAATATTACAAAGGTTGTTTGTTGTACAAGGTATGTATTAAAATAATTCTGTTAAAATAATTAAAATGAAAATTAAAAAACATTAACTATTTAACATGTCATGAATGCTTAAGCTGGATTTAATTTTGGACAACAGATCGCTTTTACTGAAAATAAATCTCTACACTAATTAGCGCTAGCTTGATCCTACGAGTACTTGCAACGATTTTATCTCTTTTTCCTGGTATCCTAAATGATCGCTTCAACTAACCAAAATAACGAGAATTCCAGTACAAAGTCTACTAACATCAAGGAAGACCATAGAACGTATTGTCAATAATAACTCTCCATTATACGCGTTCCTTGAACAACTACTAAACTCACTAGAGTTCTATGATATTAAAATCAATTGGAAAGATGTGCAGAATAAACATATGTATCTAAAAATTATTTGATTACCACCGAGATACGAGCCCGAAACCTTTAGTTAATGGAGAACTACGTTACCATTTATGCTATTTAAGATAGTAAAAAATTTGAGATGGAAAAATATGTTTCGGATGGTATTAAAATATATTTTCTGTATATCTTTTTATTTTATTAATTTAATTTGTTTTATTTTATTAATAATACTTTATTAATCATTTCATTCTCAAAAAGTATTTCTCTAGATTTAGCATATTATGTGCATATAATATTTCAGTTTAAAATGCTTAATTTCTTTTGAAATTGATCTGCGATATTCTCTCTAAAATACGAACTAACTATTTTCTAACAGCTAGAGGGCCAAAATGCAAAAATATTATGGAAATTGTAGGATTTATGCATGTGAAAATTCTTCCTCGCTCCCCAATGCATAGTAATAGCCAGGCGCGATGGCCATTATTTTGCATAATCGAAATCGGAGAATTCAGGTAAAATGTATTCCTGCCCACGTAATTGCACCGCGGGTCGTCAATGTCAGCTACAAAAGGTCGATTGGAGCGTCGACAAAATCAGAACTTTGCGTACTAGAAAAAGGGATATTGGATGATAGCAAATTAAAATGTTAATAAAGTTATATAAATATGAATTAAATATATTAATTATAAAGATATACATATAAAATCAATTTTATCGAAAAATATTGTTGTTGTGCTACCGGGATACGAACCTGGATCTCTTCCCTAACCGGGGGAGGTGCTTTATCCAACTAAGCTACAGCGGCATTATTTTTAGCGATAATTTTTCGACCCTATATGTTACCTTTTTGAAATCAATACATTTAATCGTTCCATCATTTGACAGAGCCATCTACCTTATTTTTACAGAATCTCAAATACCTTTAAGTAAATCTGATAGTAGTTAAAGTTATATAAGATTATTTTTACAATAAGTGTTCCAACAAGAGGCAGCCGATTTAAAAATACCACCATTTTAGTATATGTACAATATTTTGTAATTCTTTTAAATCATTTTTTTATACCAAAGATATATTTGATAACATGATTTTGAATTGTAATAGAATTAGATAGATTACAGTGTATAATAAAATGAAGTTTATCGTGTACACTGGATTAAGTAAAAAAAAAAAGCAATTGAAGAGTTATATATATGACGTCATACAGCATGATTAATTTACAATTAAAACATTTACATTAAAAATGTTTTTCGTATATCTATTTAAATCACTGATATACTAACATAGATTTAACTTAAAATGCATAAAAATTTTATATGAGTTTCGATTCGTTTACTTAATTCTAAAATTGCATCCGAGCGAAAGCGGTTAGCGACTCACAACACCGTCGATATATTTCAATAACAATATTTGGCGGATGTTCTGATAAATTAAATTTCTCGTTGGTGTGTGTATGTGTGCGATAAATTGAAAATTTTCAACCGTGATCGCAATTCCATTAACTTCAAAGGATTCGATCATCCTTTTGTCAGTTCCACATATTACCGCATGTGTGCACCAGGTCCGAACTGCTAGCTAGGTCATAAGTCGGTAAAAGACATCAACGAAGGGGGAAAATATCTAGGTTGGTACCTAAGTGGCACTGCAACTGCAGAATTTATAAAATAACATAAATGCAATTGAGGACACTAGTCAATAAACTCTATTATTTACTTTATTCTAACTTTTAATACATTTATCTTCTCATATACGAGGGCCGTCCGGAAAGTAGTAGGTACCCGTTTTAGAATTAAAAATTAAGTGACAAATATTGTTGAACAAAACTTTTCATTTGTTAACAACAAATCTTGAATTACTTGTATATAGTCACCATGCAAAATTTATTCTATTGTCATAATTTTTGTATCGCAGCTTCATATTTCTCTACCGCCAGTCTATTTTTTTTTCAGTTCTTCATTACTTGAAAATGTCTTACCTCCAAGAAAGTCCTTTAGTTTTGTAAAGAGATGAAAATCTGAAGGAGCCAGGTCCGTGCTGTAGGGTGAATAGTTGAAAATTTCCCACTTGAATTGTTAGAGAACTTGTGGTGTTTTCCCAGCAGTACGAGACCTAGTATTATTGATGCCGCTAGAGAACAGACTCATAATAACATTGTCTCTATAAACCTCATTTGATTGACGGTGAATATCACATGGTAGCATATTTCATGAGTTAAGAAATTATAGCCCTTTATTTTATACACTCACAGAAATAATAACAGCGCTACGAAACTTCCTACACTGCGATTAAACAGTCGATTGAAGTTGTTTCACCTTGAGCGGCGGCTACTCGCGTCACTAGCGCTCCGCACGGCGCAAACTACTCCTACGTACTACTTTCCGAACGACCCTCGTAGTTTTAATACCTTGTGTTAATTTATCAATATTGAACATAGCTCGTTTTGATGTAAATTTAATTGGTTATTGAAAATCGATATTGGTTGCAAAATCAGTTCCTTTGCCCGCTGCCACTAATATTTATTAAATGGTCGCCAGGATAAAAACTATCTTATTTTTAGAAGTATTTTTGTATTTTAAACGAGATTTTAGGGATTATCATTCATAATAAATTAATTAATTGATATATTGGTCTTCAAGTTCCTATCAATTTAACTCCAAATAAATAATATTGAGATTGTTGAGATTTCAACTGCTACCCTCAATTAAAACATGACATGTTGAAGTTTCAATTATTTATTCGTGGTTAGTACTTACCAAAGTAATGTGAATTCAATGGCTCAAATCCACTGAATTGTGGCGAACGCTTCCGGTTCCTCAGGCCCCGCCCGTTCCATTTTTATTCTTCTGGGACCCTATATAATTAATAAAATTGGTCTATCCTTTTTTTTGTTTTTGGAAGTTTTTATGCTGATATATTAGTACCTACCGAAAATGTTTAAAATCCTAAAATAATCATGTAAAATTATCATCTCCAGTTACAATATCATCATTTTAAATCTTATAACTATTTACTATCTGTAGACGATGAATGTAGAATCAAATTTCATATAAAAATATTTGAATTCAATCATAAATTCTATTTTAAACAATGTGAGATTTGACGCCTTTGCAAATATTTGAAGTCCCTTTATTGATATTAAAAATTCAGAGGACCTGTATATGAAATTGTACGTTTGCTTAGTTCCATTTCACTTGCACACAAAAATATGTTATTTTTACAACGTGTGAATGAAAAGAGGTAAGTGAGAACGAAAAATTATTATTGAAATTCTCGTGTTAAATAATATTTGAAAAGGGGTGGTAGTTCGATCCACATTCCGGAAGACTAGTAGAAAGGTCCTTTTTTAGTTTGATAAATGGTAAGAATATTAGTTTGACGTGGATTGCCTGGTAAGAATATTGGTTCGATGTGGATCTATTTTTAGAAAAAAAATACAAAAATATGAATCAATATATCTTTTAACCCTTTATTGCTTAATATTAAGTACATATGCCACTATTAAAACTCATTTGATGTATATATGTATTATTACTTATTACTAGAAATAAAATATCTTACTTAATTTTTTACTGTATAGTTTCAGGGCATACTTTTGTTAACTGAGACAGATTAAAAGTATTCAGAGACATCCTTCCCCTGAGGTGACACGTGTGGATGCAATAGATATTTTCTGGCCTGCCAATGTTTCAGCTGGATAGATAATAATCTATTCTAATTGCATCAGCACGGATAAAATATATTCATCTTCTTCCACAGCACTACATTCCAGGATGGGATTTAGCCACCGAATTCCACCCCTGGCCATTCTTCTCTAGTTCATGTTTCCAGTTTCAGTCTTTTTTCACACATCAGCCAGTATATTTTATATATCATATATATAAATATCATATATATAAATATAATATATAATATATAAAATCAGTATAATATATAAAATATGAAGAGTTAAAATTCTTCTAACACCTCTTTTGTTTGAACTGCGTTGGCTCCGTTTCTCTGAAGTAGAATTTAAATTGTGCTGGTTGGTGTAAGAGACGACACATAACATGGTGCCTCCTTAAAAGCTGTGCATCCAAGACAATTTGAATGATAAACGTCCAACTCTCAGGTCAGTTTCTACTTCAACCGCATAAAGGGTTGTAGAACCGATCAGCCATTACCAGAAGACTATGTTCAATGAACTGGCATTTGCGGCGGCTTTGAGATCTTTGCCCTCCGTCATAAGAAACAATGTATCAGAGACTGTATTTAAATAGGAACTGAAAATACACCTTTTCAGAAAATCCATTAGTGCGAATAAAAATTTTAAGTAGGTACTAGTGTGTAAAACACTCTTGAGATATAATTAAGCTACTTTTTCTTACTCTAACTAACTCACTTCGTTTTCTCGCAAGGGTAGGCAGAGAGGGTAGAATACCACACCCTTCTGACCTAACACCGTTATTGCCTCATCCACTTTCATACATTTTTCTTTCTCAACACAGATTATTGAGACATCTATTGAGACAGACATAGCACAATGTTAAATTTGTAAATATTATTATATAGATAAATGAGTATGTTCTCTCCAAATACATCCTGTCTTATCCACAGTTAACTATATGTAATCAAATTATCCTTTTAAAATTAGCAATATTATCTTTGTGGTTAAGATGCATATTTTTATTTATTATCTTTGTTCTATTAACCACTAAATTGAGTTTAAATACATCTACCGGTTTCGAAAAATACCATTTTCTTCTTCAGAATGTCATAACTAACTAAAACATATATTGTTTCTTTGACAGAATCTATTTTTAAAATGGTATTTTTCGAAACCGGTAGATGTATTTAAACTCAATTTAGTGGTTAATAAAACAAAGATAATAAATAAAAATATAATCAAATTATCATTTAAAAAATAATATATAACCTGTTAAATTAAACCGATAAAGTCACATCGCAATTCGCTGCATTATTATTCTCTTGCATCTATAATTGGTGAAGATGATCGAATTCAGATGTAATGCAATTCGACTAACTGGCTAGAAACGATGTCGTAATTGTCTACGAATCTTCATTTCCCTCCCATATCCTTTGTTCGTAGTGTACAGACAGCTTTACGTTAATACGAGTAGATAATTGTTACCAGCGGTGGGAACTGCATACGTTTAAATAAATCTATAGGTACATTACTACACTTTGTGTCAATTTTTCCCATTTACATTAAAATATTCACAATATTTAAATAGTACGATACGAAATGGTTCATAATTATATTTATTATTTTTATTTCATTTTATCTAATCTAACCCGTGGACATTATTCGTAACATATTTTTAAATACTCTGAAACTGAATTATGGTAACTTCAAAACGAGTACGAAAACGAAAAAAATATATAAATAAAAATCACTTAGAAAGATACACAAGAAAGTTTATCTTTATAATAAAAATGTATACTTTTCTTAGAGACTCGAACCCAAAACATTATTATTTAAGCTACAATAAACATTCACAAAGTGGTCAAATTTAATCTACATACATTTCCAAGTGAGACGTGTGTTTTTTCAGTGACGAGTATATTTTCTGATAGATTTTTTGCGAATGATTTATACAAATCTGCTTTAACTATCAAAGAACTATGTTCTGAAAAATCGTATATCACCACAGACTACCCAGTGGTGTGCAGTAGGTATAGATTTATGTTACGCTGTTTCCGATGATATTATACAATCATATATAATATATGTACTTTCGTTTAACCAACGTCTTTGGACAAAATAAATCCGTCGTTTATACAACCCTGTCATGTCTTTATTTATAATTTTAGAGTACTGTTCATAGTGCTTTTACCTATATAAAAAATGTATGGACGTTTTTAAGAACACTTTCTATGACTGAACATGATTCATTTCTTGTTTGAATATCTTTCACGTAATAACTAAAGGAAATAATTATTTTTATTTAAGGTTAACATAGGAAATAGTTATGCCAATTGCTTTTTGTTCTTCTCAAATTAAAATCCAATCCATGCACCAAATTCAAAGAACAATCATGAAATCGACAGGTTAAAAACAGTAAGATAGTAAAATTAGCGAATTAATAAAAGAGAAAGTAGACACTTCAATGATTTGCACGCAGTTGTAACCCTTTCTAATGTTACACTGTTAATAAACAGCATGGGTAATGACTACATACAAAACGGATCAACCGAAAGGAATTTTCAATTCAGTAAATAGCCATTTACTTGACTTGAGTAATTCACTAGCCTAAAGACAGAACTGAGTATTTTAAATTGCATGATGCGGCGAATAAAAGAAGAGCGCCATGAGTACAGCGGTCAATTGCGGTGAGTTTTTAGAACTAAACAATTAAAGTCTCTACTGGTACATAGATAGCAAAACAATATTTTCGTAATAATAATTCAATTTTTTAATTTATATTTGTTTCCCATAATCTTTAGTTATGCACACCTTTTTTGCTTGTATGCACTGCACACCCCTGAGACTACCAAATATATAAACATGAACTAACGCAAATTCCTTGTTTCAATATTTGAATTTTGGTCTTACGCACGCGATCACTTTGGTGCCACTTACGCAATCAAAAAGCTCCCCGACTTTTTTTTAATATATGACTCGTTTGGAACGAAAATTTAAACGCTGACAATATAATATGCATTAATGTGAAAAATACGTCTAGTTTACACAAAGATTTTATTTTCGAAGATTAAATTCTTTTACTGTTGCATAAATGTGACATAAACTATTGGATTTATGTTTTCACAAAGAATGTGTGTAGAATGCCCCTCGTTCCGCAACTAATGTTCTAAACACCTCTCTTATATGTACACTGTATTTCATCTCTATTCATTTACCAGTCTGTGTATATCACTAAAAATTCTATTTCATTAAAATATAATGTATTTGTCCGTCCTTTTAAAGTACTTTAATTTTTGACCACTTTAAAAAATATATATTTTAGGAATCTCTTATAATATTACCAGTTTTATTATATTCCTCGTAGCTCCATGACGTTATGTATATAATCACAAAATTATAGATAAAATATGTTTTTAACACAATATGTTTAATCGGTGGCTCACCGTATGAAATGTGCCACAAAAATGGATTGAAAATATAATGTTAACAATAGAGTGTTGTTCTTACTGAAATGTCTAATAATTAAGGTACAGGTTGAAATTATTAAGGAGACCATATTCTTATTGTGAAGTTGTAATTATTCGGAACAGACAGTCTGTGATTTAAATACTAATTTCATGTATTAATTATAAATATAAAATCAATTTTGTCGAAAAATATTGTTTTTGCACTACCGGGATTATTCAATTAAACTTTTCAATAAAACCTACGTGTATGTGTAATAACAACGAGTACATATGTTCTTCTAACGTTGGACTTAGATTTCAATAATCTTATCAATTATTAAATCGAGTTATTCACTTGTACTCGAGAGGCGCAAATCTGATATGAATAAATGATGAACTCAAAACAGTTCTGAAAAAGTTTCGAGAGAACAAATGAAAAAAATTCAAATCTATATTTCATATTCAAATATTTGTATTCCTCTTCTTGACAGTTTTTGAACATTTTTTTATTTATTTGAATTTATAGTACTATACGTATTCAAAATTGAATGTTTGTAATAAATACCATCTTAAATCCTTTGTTTGATCTAAATAAAATTTTGCGTAGTTAATCTTTAGGACCCTGTGCAAAATATAAGTTTTCGCCAGTTTATAATAATTCTTAAACTAATGAGCATGAGGGATACATTTGTCTAACGTGAGCTACGTTTAAACGGGTTTCATCATTCCGTCTGCCTACACAAGCTCTCGGTCTGTCCACGGAGGTGAGAAAATAAAAATCGGTTCATCAATCCAGAGTCGAGAAAATCATATTTATTAATTGAATAATATGTATAGCGAATTAGATAGAAGAATTTCAAGAAATTTAAAAAACAACTTATACATAATGAACAAACATAAAATTACTTGTCCTGATTGTTCATTAGCAGCTATCGAGAATCGTTTTGTCCAGGCCCTGCGGGAGGATATATTTTGGCCGCCGCGTGGCAAAAGTCGCAATTATTAAAATATTATGCACCCAAATATTGTCTTCCCTCGTCGCGGGCAGAACTTATGCTTACAAATGTGAAAAGTTTAAAATATATTTGATAATAGGTACTTAATGTATTTAAATTCACATGATCTTATTTCAATTTATTAAATTAAATATTATATTTCTTATGCCATATCTCTAACTTGTTAATGATTGATGACATTGCATATCAAAATCTTCACTGAAATTTAACAATAACATCGGTGCGTGCTTTCATAATATAGATTAGTATTTACAAATATCATTATATCGGTTTGAAAATGACGGCGAGAGGATTTACAGACTTTATTAATGGTTTAATATTATATAATTAGATTAAATATTACAATACTCACGTAAAAGAAAGGAGAGAAAATAATATCTAAAAGAAATCTAGCACCACATTGTTTGCTGCATATTTTAAAAAATTATTGTACTTGTATATTACAAGCTTATATATTGGAGCTAGAATTTTGTTTTTATTAAGAATATTTCAAGATATTGCTGCATATCATATTAGAAGTAGTTCTGTTCTAGTAAATTCACCAATTTGCAATGGAAATATTGCATCTGCTACCTGTACTGTCCACCTAAATAATCCATATCGTAATGAATCAAAATATTATATTCTCTCATACTTTAATTTCCACACAAAACAATTTGATCACAAATCGACATGAATGATCGATCTATTAACTGCTTGATACATTAGTGACTTTAATGTACGCATATAAAGCCATCATTGTCTTTTCCCTGCGTCATGGCAGGATATCAGAGCCGGTCCAAAAAAAATCTGTGCATAGAAAAATTTATTTTAATTTAATTAAATTGTATTTATTATAACTTTCGTTTACGAAGAACATACTTTTAATAAAAACTATTTATATATAATAAAAAAATATTTTAAGAAGGAAAAAGGAAACGTAACTATTTATTAAAATATGAGTATACACGCTTTAATAATAAAAATTATTCGAGATGCACAACTTTACTTTGTTTTGTTGAAATAAGAATTATTTCAGAAAAATAAAATTAATAAGTAATATTCAATATAGGTACCTATCCATTTATTTATTTTTAAATCATGTACACATGCTCGAATAAAATTTAAAATACAAAAATATTTAATAATAAAATAGCAGATTAAGTGTTTAAAATGTATAAGTTACAATTTTTTTTTTAAAACTCAACTTATACATTAGCCCGATTCTAAAATACAGGGAGATTTTGATTAAGAATATTAAGAAACTCGTTATATAAATTTTCGTATCTTAGTAATAGCAGTTTTTTTAGTAATTTCCAATTTCCAACGAGCAACAATATGTAATTATAAAATAAATATGAATTAAATATATTAATTATAAAGATATACATATAAAATCAATTTTATCGAAAAATATTGTTGTTGCGCTACCGGGATTCGAACCTAGATCTCTTTCCTAACCGGGGAAGGTGCTTTATCCAACTAAGCTACAGCGACAATTTTCGACCCTATATGTTACCTTTTTGATATTAATACATTTAATCGTTCCATCATTTGACAGAGCCATCTACCTTATTTTTACAGAATCTCAAATACCTTTGAGTAAACTGATAGCAGACGCCAGAATTATCAATTCATTTTTATTAAATTTTGGACACATTGATACAACTTTATTATTTAGGAGAACACATTCTTATTGTGAAGTTGTAATTATTCCGAACATTAATAATTCTAATAATAAATAATTAAATAATTCTGTAAAAATAAGGTAGATGGCTCTGTCAAATGATGGAACGATTAAATGTATTAATATCAAAAAGGTAACATATAGGGTCGAAAATTGTCGCTAAAAATATTGTCGCTGTAGCTTAGTTGGATAAAGCACCTTCCCCGGTTAAGAAAGAGATCCAGGTTCGAATCCCGGTGGCGCAACAACAATATTTTTCGATAAAATTGATTTTATATGTATATCTTTATAATTAATATATTTAATTCATGTTTAAAATATCACAGACCGTCTGTTCTGAATAATTACAACTTCACAATAAGAATGTATTCTCCTAAATTATAAAATACGTATTCTTTAATATTTTGGACATCTTGCTAGAAAGAAGAGGCTTGCAGTAGCCATCGGCTATAGGTCGGTGCCACCAACTGAAGATTGCAATAGGCATTATGTTTATACCATCGAGAGACTCAATCACTCAAAACGAAGAATTATATAAGTTTTAGTTGATAGTTCATAGTTGCCTTCTCATTGTTAGAGATCAAGGTCTCCAACAAAGATGGAGCTGCTCATTTCTTTTCTGATATATTTATTGTTTCATTTATAGGCTGTTCTCTGCACTATAATACGTATATACTCGTAAAGAGTCTGTTTCAATCCTAATATGATATATCCAGCCCTTCAGCGGAATATATTTAATGTAAAAATGTAAGGTTTGAAAATAATATGATATAATCTGGCGCCCTGGGCACGTTCTCAAACCGTTATTGTCTCGGTCCAGCTCTGCGGGCTGGTACCGCGCGGCGCCCGGCGGCGTCAGAGCGGCGCGCGGCGGCAAATAATAGAGCTTTGAACTCAGTCCAAGCAGTGGTGGTTTTTCAAAGTACTACGTTTTACTCAAACAGGGTCGGATGCCCTATATGGCATTTTCGCGTGTGGCTTGTGCCCTAGCGGTTAATTCCGTAGAGCTCTAAACGAACCCTCGAAGCTTTCATTGTTTCCGACAGTGAAATCATTTCTACGATCTAATGAGTACAGAAGGTAACTTTAAATGTTTGTTAATATTTTTTTAGTTATATTAATTTCTATTAGCGCATACAAGATAGGGGAAGGAGATTCTTAAATACTTCGGATAATAAATATGTCGACAAATCATTTCGCATCTATTAATTTTTTTTAAATCACACCTTTAATAAAGATAATGACACTTTAGATTGGATAATTAGAAATTGTTTGAGATTAAAAAAATTAACAATGGCATGAGTATAGAAGCGCGTGTGTTCAAAGGTCAAAGATATCTGACGTGAATGCGATAGTCCTCGGCGTTTTGCTGAAATTTTGAACGACCATAAGTCATAAAATTTCGTTTTTAAAACTGAGCCCGTGTCAGGTTAGCGTTAGTAGATCTCGTTATAGTAAATTAAGCGTTCTGGGCAGGGGAAAAAATAACTTAGATTGGTATTGTAAAACTTGGGGTGAAATATAGTTAGAGATCTCATTGATCGGACAGGGATATTTAAGACAAAGGTATATTATTATTTATTTATTTTTTCAACTAAAATATTGTTTCGATTAATATATTTTTTCTGTATATCTTTCAAATTGATTGATCTATATTAATAATGAAAGAACACATTGTTTCCACCACTATTACCCCTCACCCCTCACTATTTACCCTTTCATTTGTTATGAATGTAATCGTATATTAGAATTAAGGAGCATTTGAGATATCTAAATAGTAACAACTATTCTGAATTCGCCAATCATCTTTTGAAAACAAACCATTCTTTTGATATTAACAGGGGTTAAGTAATTTTACACACAAATGTCAGGGTTTTACAGTTATGTAAATTAAATATTTTAGAAATAAGAAAATGTGTTAATAGCAAATTAAACATTATTAATAACCAAATCCTTTTTACAAATAGCCACCTTTTACATTTATTTTCACCGTAGTTCCTAACCCGCCCTTCTTACTCACTTTCTTATCCTCTCTCACCACTTGTATTTGCAGTTTTGTTTCTGTTTATACTTGCAATTTTAATTTTAATATACATTCTATAATATATATGTAATATGTTGAGTAATCAATAAACAGTGTATTTTCATTATTAAGTTAAAATGTTACCAAAACTCGTCAACCATTCAGCAATACACGTCAGCAGTGACTGTCTCTCGCTGGTTAAAAAATTAAGGGCCAATTATCCCTCGGGCAGAAATTGCACACCACATTGTCGGTTTTGGACAATGCAAATGATTTTGATGATGTTCCCTTGGGTTGTTGGGGCACCAGTATCTATGTTCTGTTTATTAACACATAGCTGTCGATATGAAAATATGCTTCATCAGTAAAGAATATGTTTCCAAGCGTTTGTGCTATTCCAAAACGTTCCAACATCGTTATTCTAGTACAGACTTATCGATTTACGCTGATTGCGTATAATTCCACGTCGAACTTGAGCCACATCTTCTGGCGTCGCTTCTGACGTTGATGGTCCCGGAGGAGTTAACCATCGTCCCTTCTTGTCTGAAATTTTGAATCTAACACCAAATAAGTTGCGTGCTCGGCCCATCACTAACTCATCGAATATTAAAATGAGTACAAAAAGCGCGACCCGCACGAACTGATGAATCACCGCACTTTAAATATTGCTCAACCGCGAACACGCGGTGTGTTCGTGACCGGTGACTCATTGCATCTGGCAAATCCGCAAATCACGTGCGTCGAACAATAACCCTCACCCTGATGGTTTACGACCAATTACAAATTTTTTGACATCTTTTATGTGACATTAATAAGTTATAATAAGCCTTACTATAGGAAAACATACACGACCTCTATATACATACCTGTATTTCATATTACAGAGTTCATAACGCTATTTAAACATAAGACGCAGAGTCTATTCATTTAAATCAATTTAATGGTTGAAATGTTCTCACAGAGATACACTAATTGTTTAATGTCTGTCTCGACATTCCTTATTTTGTAAGTAGTGTTCAATTCTTCCGAATATTTGAAGCGATTCACATACAATTTATACGCAAGCATCCAACCAATGTATGAACACATTTTGTAAATAGCTATATTGAATATATTTATTTTCTCGAGTTATTCACGCCTGTTAAGTGAGTAAGTAAGAACATTTTCTTATTTTACTAAAGAATAGAATATCAAGAAACTACCTCTAAAAATTCTCAATAATTTTAATATATGATAATCTTTCCTTTAGTATTATAGCTTCTCAACCGCTGTTGATGGAAAAATATTAATTTTAATTTTTGACGTATATTTATTAACTAAGAGGTGACTATTCAAATTATTATTTTTCTAAACAGTATTAAAATATAATAACATTATCCATAAATTCTAATTTTAAATATTAGCACAGCTTGCAAATTACAATAATTAAATAATTTATGTAAAGTATACACTTAAAAAAAAAACGTATTAACAAATTCATTAAATAATAAAAAATAAAAATAAATCATAATTATAAGGAATTTTTAACCTTTATTGGGTTTTGTTTGATATAAATCTGTTTTTATTTTTGAATTAAGTATTTAATTTGCATTAGGTTCTTGAATCATTCAGAAATGGGTTTGAACAAAGATTGCTGAAAGTGCCGTTGAAAGATTCTTGCATTCCAATGTTCCTGAGTTACAAAGTTATTACTCACTCTTAGAAAAGTTATTTTTAATTGACTTTGTCGGTTAAAATCGACCGCTATTTTCAAAATAACCTAATATTAATGTAAGAACTTAACCTAAGAAGATCCTTAACTTTTCAATGAAACCTCTCTGATGGTCTCTGAGAGTCAGTAAAGATACGTGTATACTGGATGTTTCATTCGGATTCATAATTCGGTTCATACCGAAATTTAACTGTTCTTTATGCAAAATCAAGTCCGAGAGAAATCTAATCTGTGGATATACACTTAATTAAAAAATGTATACATTTTACCTAGTATATTTTTCAGGTTTTTTTTGGTAAAGCAAGTTACTTCCGCTCAAAATAAAAGTTTTTTTTTCCACACGAAGATCGGGTAAGTCAAGGTTTAAAAAATAATTTGAATAAAAATAAGCCCATAATACGGAACTATACGCAATATTTTTACTTTTACCTGGCTTTGTTTGATGTATAATACTGTGAAAATTGTAAAGTTCGCGCCTCGCGAAGAAGCGTCAAAACTTCTCTGTTTTATGCCTAAACCCTGAAGCCCTTCTGACTTACGAGTGTTGAATGTTGACTTCTGTATCCATTTTGGTGTCTTACTTTATCATGCCTCGTTTTCTTTAAAATATCTTCCTTTTGTTGACCAGTTAACTTAGAATTAATATTTTCATTTATATTTATTAGCGTCACTGTCGATATTTTCTTTCAAAACTTTTAAAGGTTATGAAGTTTAATAAATTTTTACGTGAAACTACGTTACTAACTTACGCAGTGCAGGATGTAAAATGAGATTAATGTGTGACACTACCGTGAGAGCGAGGGTGTAATCTGTGAAAATGCGTGTCCTGTGATGATGACGTCAAAAGGTTGAGATGCGAAGGGTAACGAAGGGTCGCGGAATGTATTGTGTATATGTGAGAACGGCAGACTGCAATACAATACAATGAAGTTACTGCTTATTGTTATCAGAGGCAGTTTTTGAAGCTGTTTACTGGAAGGTAGCGATAGGGAGAGTGTAGCTCGTGATTTCTTATATCTGCTAGTCGCAAGGTTATTGTATGTCCGTACTGAATGTTTTTGAGCCTGATGAGAGTTTCGTTTTGTGCCTCAATACTTGCTGAGTGTGTTCAGCTTCACTAGGCGGTGATGGTGAGAGTGGATGCGATAGTCTTTCACGGATGTTTTTAATTCGTCTATAAACGAAGCATTCGTTTCACGGTATGCGGACCGTATGCGTCGCTAACGTCACGTTTTCAGAGCATACTCTCGGATTCCGTTTCTCTCAGAGTTCATGGTTTTGGCGATGGTGATTACACATATATTCTATACAAAAATTCGTAGTATCGATAAAGACTTTTGAAGTATAATTTGCATTTAGTATTATTTTATTATAGATCTGTTTGTAGTCAAAAGTGTAACAAAACCTGATATACTATCGCATCACTTTACTACAGCTCGCATTAAACGGTGTTAAAGTTTGTATAAGCTTATATTTGAGATTTAGTAAACTGATATAAAAATCAAAGACTTTACTGAACTATGATTGCCGGTTAATTATTAAAAATGTATCCTAATTAGTAGCTTGGTGTTACTTTTACGTAAGTTATTTGTAGCCAGCAACCATTTAAAGATAATTAATGAATAACTCGACCCGAAAACATCACAGAACCTGCGATTAAGTAGTTAAAACTGAATTCACGGAGCTGTTAATAGCAGTCGAACGCGGAATTAGTTTCCGAAAGGGGGAAAAGAATAATTAGTCGACTATATTTTTTGATACTTTGTAATGATTAGGGGTGTGTGGTTAGGGTTGTTTTCATTTTTCATTTCCTTGTGATATTTTATAGAAAAAAGAAGTTGTTAGTAAAGAAGTTAGCTGTGATAAATTTACTATTTGCGCGATAACGACATATCTTTTGGAAACATTTAATAACATATCATCTCATTAAACCATTTCTCAACACTTTTATTAAATCAATATGATTACTAAAACCAAACAAATGATTAAATACATTATAATCTATTTTATAATGCTTTAATTTTTATTTTTAAATAGAGATGCGTACATGGAATACATGTCATATCAATATTCTTTCTAAATATGAATTAAATATATTAATTAGAAAGATATACATATAAAATCAATTTTATCGAAAAATATTGTTGTTGCGCCACCGGGATTCGAACCTGGATCTCTTTTCTAACCGGGAAAGGTGCTTTATCCAAATAATATTAATACATTTTATCGTTCCATTATTTGAAAGAGCCATCTACCTTATTTTTTCAGAATCTCAAATACCTTTGAGTTAACTGATAGCAGATGCCAGAATTATCAATTCATTTTTATTAAATTGTGGCTAAAAATATTGTCGCTGTAGCATAGTTGGATAATGCACCTTCCCCGGTTAGAAAAGAGATTCAGGTTTGAATCCCGGTGGCGCACCAACAATATTTTTCAACAAAATTGATTTTATATGTATATCTTTCTAATGAATATATTTAATTCATATTTAAAATATCACAGACCGTCTGTTCTGAATAATTACAACTTCACAATAAGAATGTGTTCTCCTAACATTATTTCTATTTTCAAACTAAGATTAACACTTGTGCTATCAAAATAGAACTAATTTGATGGCCTCCTGAAATGAGGTTCGAACCCCCGACCGCTAGATTACAAGCACGTCTTGGCACATTGTCTGCTTAATTTTGTACATATATATGTCGAAGATATAATGCACAATAAAACAAATTTAATTATGTTACGAGGTCGCTGCTGAGTTCCTGCTGAATCATTTAATACTTTTGCTTTATTGCAATTTATTATTCACACTTTTACCGCTATTTTCATGACACGCACACTGACACGAAGTGAGTTATCTCGTCACAAATTATATTCGAATTTATTACTAGAATACGCGTGGCCTATTGGGGAGGTAAAGTCATCAATTAAATTAATTAGATACGAGTACAAACATTCCTACATTATTTTTATTATTACACATGTAATCTTGTATTTTTTTTTTGATTTTTAGGTTTCTGCGAGCACTAATGTATGAAAATTGTACGGGTTAGATCGCGTTTGTGAGTGCCTTAGCTTCTTCGGCCTAGAACTCATAAAAACCGTCCAGAAACACGAAGTATATAAATATATATATTATATTTATATATGAAACTTGTATATTTATATACTGGCTTGGGATATCCGGAAAGTTCACCGACTGCAATTCACCGACGGATAGTTCAACAACAACACCTATTACAATTCGTCGAATGGAAAATTCATTGATTCTACAAATGATTGACTATGGTTTGTTTAATAAAATGTATTATTATGATATAAAAATATAGGTATTTACTAAAAATTAAAACTTGCCTTTATGTTGTCTCATTGCACATTACATACATATTATACTACTGGTACTTTGTACATACAATTAAATAATAATACTAATTTTTATTTATTTATTTATTTCATGTTTGCTTATACATGTAAGCATTGTTGCTGAGTATCTCGGCAGCAAAAAAATCATTCGTTGCACTGTCTGCTATACTAGCATTTACTGTTTTACAGCAGACGATACTTTTCCAGTATAGTGGTTTATTTAAATGTATTAGTGTACGAATAAAAAAATAGTAAATATTTGACAGAACGTCAGCACACTTTCAGAAATAAAAATGGCGTTTATAACTCATTTTACTATTTTTTTCACTTATCTGTTTCTTAAAACATCGATGCACTTTATCATACGAAATTAATTAATTTTGCTTAAAAAAGATTTCCGCGTTTCGTGGTTTTTAATAAATTAATCATCTCGCGATCATTTATATGTTTTATTTAAGGTTTTCACAGGTAAACGATAATTAAATATGACGCGGGTTCCTCCAGAAAATAATCCGATATATATATATTCACTCACATATATGTGTATTTACTCAGTAGCATTTTAGACCCATGAAAAAAATGTAGTTACATCCAGGAAAACTTGCTCTTCCCCTACCCGTACAAAATTTTACAAATACAGGATGAATATTATGTTCCAGACCGATGTTGTTTTCGTATAACTAAAAAATCAACTACATTTTTTTAATTTGTTTTTGAAATATGCCAATCATGAGTTGCCCCCTCGTGATTGGCAGCGGCACAAATGCGTACTCTCTCAATCATATCATTGTCTCGTGTTATTTGAGCAATTTCATTTAGAATATTGTCCTGTAGCATCGGAATTGTTGTTGGCTTTTTGGCATTTACCTTTTCTTTTAAGTACCTCCACAGAAAATAGTCGGGAGCCGTCAAGTCAGGTGATCGAGGAGGCCAATCTATATCACCATCGGGAAAAATATCTCGCCAAATTTCAAGCGTAGCTCGGGATGTGTGCGAAGTGGCACCATTCTGTTGAAACCACATATTTTGCAGTCAGCTTACTATGTTGGCGTAGTGTAATCGTTTAACGCATATCCCTGGATATGTTTGTATCCCGGTAGAGTACTTTTTTTTTGTTAAATTTTTTGAATCTGTATATGTATTTCTTATTGATACATTTAATTTGTATAAAAATATCTCATAACTTCACAATAATAATGTTTTTTTTATTAAATTATATTTAACTCTAGAGTACAACTGAACTATTCCATAAAATTTAAACGATATCCATTAAGGGGTTTAGGCGGAGTTTGGTAAGAGCGGGGAGGAGTGGTTTAAACAAATATAAATATACAGGAAAAAACATATATTTTATGAAACCTTGAAAAGATGCAAATGGCCACCTAGGTTGTACTAACAATATGAAATTATATTAAAATATAAATATACAATTACTTAATAATTCAAATAAACATGCAAAAAAGTGTTGCTTATGTGATAATTTTTGCATAAATATACTCAATCTTTACAGCAATATCACGAATCAGTAATACAATAATACATAATTATATAATTAATACAAAATTATTTTTTTTAAATATTTTGTGATCTATGGAAAAATTCGCATATCTTTGATTTTAAAATATTTAATTTAAAATGAGTGAATTTAAATTATATTTTATCAATCTTAAAAATTTCGACGATAATTTTTTTTTACTCTTTTAAAGTTTTAATAAATAATTAAGGCTCTCGTCTGTCAGACTTCCTGTGGGAATGATTGTGAAGAGCTGAATAAATTTAACCTTCTGCTGTTCAAATAAAATAAAAATGTATTATTTATTTCAGCAGCTAATTTTGCTTAAAAACTGTCAGATTTGATATATACATATTTAAACGGGTTTTGATGCATTATTGCAACAATAATATTAATAGGTTCATCTCACGTTAGACTGGTCCGGGACCTCGAAGCGTCAACAGTCCCGGCGGGTGTACTTTCTAAAAACGGTCCGACTCGAATACCGAAAGAGTCGAGTGATCGAAAGTAATCCGTCGTTATCATCATATGTTTGAGTAATCTATCATCTAATAACTCTGACCTTATTTATGTCATGTATTTAAATATTATTTACAACGTTATTAACGGACTTATCGTGGTTAACATCTCGGTGTGCACCACGCGGTACATCCATTAAGAACATTCTGGAGCCTACCGCGTGCAGCTTTCTGATCGTTGAAATACTTATTATGTACTGAGTGAACATACAATTAACATCATTACATCTTGTCTCTAACCGGACGCCTCATTGCCACATTTCAAACTGTCGTGTTCGGAAATTACGGTGAACCGCTCCATCCTCTCTTGCAAAAAGAATTATGTTCGTTCTATCTGCTGAAGATCTGCCAACTCCTTGATGTATTTCTAATCTTCTGGTAGACCTTCCTTCTGCTGCTACAATCCGCTAACCTTTTGTGCAGGTCGTCTCCGCAGTGACTACACGCAGTGACGCAGTTTTATTTATAAATAATCAGTAAGTTATTTATGTGACATTTGCAATATAATATAAATTCAATGAGTGATATACTACACAGCTTACATGGCGTCAACATATGGTACAACATACTAATAATACTATCTTAAATATATCGAGAATTTACCTTAACAGTATATATCCTATACCTATGTTTGCCGTTGTGATAAAATCTCTGTAACTACTCTAAGTATCATTCACTTATTTTTCATATTTGATGCCCATTTTTGTGAATAAACATTTTTGAATATAATTTTACCTCTATTAATTGAAAATACCCTCACTTGAATCGACAATGTCCACCGACCCACACGTACATAAGATAATCTTACACCATCTTGGCAGAGCTAGCCTATAAATAAAACAACTTTCTGAACATCTACAAAGTGCCCATAACCCAAGGAAAAGTCCTTCACACTTGACAGCAGGTTTCATCGCATGGGTTTGAAGTGCTTGTGAGAAATCGAAACCAAACCGATTTCCCGCATGGACTTTGGTATCCCTTCTATACGTGACCACACTAAAAGTGGTCTGATTAACACTGTATCAGCTATGTTCTGTGATTAGTGATAAAGTGGAAGAAAACTTGATCGCGCTTCATTGACGTTATATCATTTAGTACCGAAACGTAGCTTGGCTTATTTCAATGACCTTATTTTAGATACGAATTACTAGATTTTCTTTTTTCCATACTTCGGAGTCATACTTGTTCCAGGCAACAAACTTAAAAGTACATAAAGTTTACGTTTAAACAATACTAAAAAAATTAAGTTAGCATAAAAAGTTTAAAAAAGGTAACTAAAAATTTCAAACAATTTTTCGGATATTTACCATCATCAGCCGTTTTGTGATGAAGTTTCCCTGTAGTGTTTCTTACTTCTCTCTGTTCATTATTATTTGCTACAAGTATGCAATTCAAGTTGTGAAATTTCATTACACCTAATATTTCATCTACATCAAGCTTAAGCTGAAGTAAAAAAAAGTGATTTCTTATATCACATAACGACTAGGATATTCAATCATTTGTTATCGTTCTAGTATTCTATTATTTCGTTCTATTTTTTTTCTCTTTGAGGGATGTTCCGCTGTCACTGTAATTCTTTCCATCGGTAGCTTTTGCTTGACTCCTGAGTCATAAAAGTTTTCTTCGGCTGTCTTCTTCTTCTTTCTTCTATCACTGACTATTCTTCATTCTCGTCAGTCTTTTATAACTAAGGATCATGTTCTTCATTATCTCTCGCCCTCTTGACTGCACGCTTCACTTTTCTTGGCATCCCACAGATTTGAACCTTAAGGATGGGGGATCCTTCCCTTTATCTTTGATTTTTCACGTGGGTCTTCGCAATAAGCTTCCCTTCTTGCAGATGACAATAAAATTGAAGAATTCACTTCAGGCTTAAGAATTTCATGGTTAAAAATATAGTTGTAGTCCATGCACAATTGTTATCTGTCTCCAATAACACATCTCAAAGACATCAATTAAACTTCTTCTTTTCTTTTAATCCCACACAGTACAGAAATATGAATGCTTTAAATATTGCACAAGCCTGATCTTAGTTGCTTTAGATATACTGTGGTCTTTCAATTGGACGTATAACTTTTGGCCACATGAATAGTGCATGTAAGCGCTCCAGCATAGCAAGCGACGCAAGAACACCGAATAGTGATTTCATATTGGAGGCGAGATACCATTCGCAACGTAACCTTCTGACATCGTGCTCATCACACTCAGGATACACAACACGCATTACCTTCCATCGCAGATCACACAATAGTAGGTCACAGATCACAAGCTCTTACAATAGTGTCACACATCAATCACATCTCATATCACGCACCTCGCAAACTATTCATACTTTCGCTGACAGATTGATGATATGTATATCTACTATCTTAAATGGCGACACATGTGTCATCTACACATTACCCCTAAACGTAGTTTAATTGCTGGTTTCCAAATACCGTCGTCACCTCAGTAGTAGTAGACCCGAGATAATTAAACTCATCGACAGGTCTGGGAGGACATCCGCCCGGGAAATCTGATTATGTTCGTCAACGATGTTTATCTTATAGATATATATTTTATTTACAATGTAAAATACGCATCTACTAGGTACTGTTAGAATGCGAAATTACCCAAGGTAATATTTTGTTCAAGGATACAAAAGCACTTAGTCGAAGTAAGGGACGGAAGCTAATAAAACCAAGTATTGTTAGACGCAGGTGGACCGACATAGCGTGGTACAGCAATAAAGAATGCGGCGTACGTGACTAAAGTCATGTAGGCAAATGCACCATAAGGGATGCATCACCTTAGGCGGGCCAGTCTTCCCATATTCTCGACCGGGAGAACTCGCTCCACAAAGACGGAATCTAATTTTCAATTAGAAAATAGAATCAATGTCGTCTCTAAAAATATCAAGAAAGCGCTTTATAGATTGTAATTCCGGAAAAAATTTAAACTGTGCGCCTCGAGTTTAAGATTTGACTGTTATGTACTCTGCGTTTAATCGTTTATGTGAAAGTATCAAAAAGTGTCCCGCTGGATCTATAAAAAGTTGATCAATATAATTTGGTGTAGCGAGAATAAACTGTCGCTATTACATAAGAACATCGCGTCCAGAGTCCCGGTTTGCCTGGATAATTGGGCATCGTCTTGTGGTCAATCAACTACAAGCCTGAACTCTGTCACCCTACGCTGGCACCACAACCAGGATCATCCTAAGAGGTAATCCCTTTCGCGAGGGACCTGCATAATCTACATCAGTCAAGCGTCAACATCGACAATTTGGTAGAGAACTCATGCTGGCATGATGAACATGTTAGAATAGCCTTATTAATAAGTGTTCAAGTAAAAAGTTCATTTTCCACTTCTAACACATGTAAGTATCATAAAAATATAGATTATAATCTTTCTTATGAAAAAATATTCTTTCATTTCATAACCCTCAATTTTTAAAAAAGTACCAGTTAGGCTAGATGCCTCCTCCCTGAACATGAAGCCGAGGCAGAATGAAGAAATAACTTAACAGTATTATAATCGATGGCAATTATATTAAAACATTTTTTGAAAGAGTACGACGTAATTGTGTCACAATTTATTATAACTTCAGCTAGATTCATTTAAAAATCAAATTAGCAATGACAGAGCGATATTATTTGAAAAAATATATGTTTAAATTTGACCTAATGGCGATCCACTACAATGTGGTGAGTAATATTGAACGTTTTGAGTTTAGTCACTTTTGTCTATAATTAGTAAATGGAATGGAGACAATTAACGATTTGGCGTGGTTGACCCCTGATCTTGTTTGAATTGACGAAGCTACGTAGTCTGTAAACACATTAAGGCCTGTTTGATCAGTAGTTAAATGACTAGTTACTCAGTTTAACAATGGTAACATTAACCACATTAGATATACTGATTTAAAAAATAACTGAGATTACTTACTATTAGTCAAATATAGAGTTCTTTAATAGCAGGTTCATCTATTATTATTAAGGAAAACACATTCTTATTGTGAAGTTGTAATTATTCAGAACATAGCTCTGTGATATTTTAAATACTAATTAAATATATTAATTAATATTTTAGTCTATTATTAATACAAATTAAACGTATCAATTAGAAATATATATAGATTAAATCAATTTATCGAAAAAATATTTTTGTTGCTACCGGGACCTGGATCTTTTCCTATCCGGGAAAATGCATTAACTGATTATATTACACCAACATACGTTGACAAATTTTCGAACTTACATGTTGCACTTTCAAATAGAAACATCTGTCGTATCAATTAATCACATGCCTATGTTCTGAAAAATTACAACTTCACAATAAGAATGTGTTATCCTTAAAAATAATACATTATTGTCACATGTAATGAAAACCTCATGTGCTCAAAGACGTGCATGTTTTATAGGACCGCGGATATGCAATAAGCTACCACAAGAGATGGCAACGATATCGTTTCCTCAATTCTGTGTGCTTATAAAGGAATGGCTTTTCAAAATTGTAAGACGTCAGCTGGAAGAATTCCTTAAATGATCAAAGCTACTCATTTTATGTAATTCTTTTTGTTATCAGGAGAACACATTCTTATTATTAAGTTGTAATTATTCAGAACATAGGTCTGTAGTATTTATAAATGTATTAATAAGTATTTCAATCTATCTGTCCAAAATGTAATAAAAATGAATTGTTTATTCAATGGTATTTGAGATTCTATAAAAACAATGTAGATGGTTCTTTCAAATAATTTAATGATAAATATATTAATTTTAAAAAGGTCTAACGTATAGGTTCGAAAATTTGTCGTCAAAAATAATGTCGTTGTTGCATAGTTGAATAATGCACCTTCGCGGTTTGGAAAGAGATCCTCCAGGTTCGAATCCCGGTATCCGCAATAGCAATATTTTTCGATAAAATTGATTTTATATGTATATCTTTCTAATTAATACATTTAATTATTTTTGTCCTTACATCCTACCTTGTACTTATCATGTTTTGTTTGCTCCGTGCTTGTTTTTTTTCTTTTACTTCTTACATACCTTTAGTCTGTATAAAAAAAATGACTTTGATCAATTTACTTATTAACTCTACTTGTCTGTTTTTGATTTTTCCATTTTTAGCATTTAATTTAATTTGTTACCTTACTTCCAACTTATATGCCAACCCAACCAACTTTATTCTAGCTCCAACCTTATGGCTACCTACCTCAGAACAGGTACTTTATATGTACCTAGCGAGGTAGGAAGCGGCGAATGTAGATGAAATGTATTATAATGTTTGTACTAAGTATTTTTAAAATTGATGCAAGCTACAAAACGAATGTTGTTATAAAAATAAACGCCGATTTATCGGCACTAAAATGACTACAACTCATTGCTACAGACGAGACTGCTTCAGAGAAGTTCATGCCATTCCACCAGTCTTCTAATACGTGTAAATCATTGTTACCTCCAGCATAATATTAGTTATTATTTGACAATTTGTATCTAAGTGTATTTATTTAATTGGCTTAATTAATTAGCATTATTATAATCGTTAAAGAAATGAGATTGAAACAGTGAATTTTTTGGTACGTCATTATGCATCTCAAATAGTACGCATGTTAACCAAGCGCGGTTTGATGGAATCACTTCTGAACGAACAGTGTGGTGATAGTTCGAAAAGTTGAGAAACGGGGACGGGTCGATGACGTTCTGCTACTGGTAGTTTAGTGCCAACACTGATTAACCGAACAGCACACATCTTGCTTTACAATATCTTTCACACGTTCAAGCATAACTATTTATAATGATAATAATTTACGGAAAGAAAATTGAATAACAGAGAAAGGGTAAGAATTTCCTTTTATAATTCTTGGTTTTTAATCCGCCTGAGATTAATTCTAGACATAAATAATCTCAAATATATTAATTAGAAATATATACATATAAAATCAATTTTATAGAAAAATATTGTTGTTGAGTCACCGGGATTCGAACCTGGATCTCTTTCCTAACCGGGAAGGTGCATTAACCAACTATGCTACAACGACAATATTTTTAGCGACAATTTTCGAACCTATGTGTTACCTTTTTGATATTAATACATTTAATCGTTCCATTATTTGAAAGAGTAATCTACCTTATTTTTTCAGAATCTCAAATACCTTTGAGTAATCTGATAGCAGACTAAAAATACTATCGCTGTAGCATAGTTGGATAATGCACCTTTCTCGGTTAGGAAAGAGATCCAGGTTCGAATTCCGGTGGCGCAACAACAATATTTTTTGATAAAATTGATTTTATATGTATATCTTTCTAATTATTATATTTAATTCATATTTAAACTATCACAGACCGTCTGTTCTGAATAATTACAACTTCACAATAAGAATGTGTTCTCCTAATAATAAATAATCTCGTTATCTGTTGGCAAAATGCGTAGAATCATGTGTTTTTCACTTTGATTAATAAATTTTATGTATTCTTAAGTTACGTTTATTTGAATTTGAAGGTGATTATTTTAATAATTCATTTCTCGTAAAATATATATATCTTACTCGTATACTACTTGTCTGAATAGACCAGCATTTAATAATAATCGTACAAATTGTAATAATGTTTGAAAATAAAAATAAATATTTTTTATGTAGTTATTTAAAAGTTAAAATAACTATTGTCGAACTGACAATAGAACCACTAAGAAAAAACATTTGTATATTATGTGAACCGCTCGGAACAAACTTTTATATTATGTGTGATGTTATTATTTATACACGTGCAAACAACGTGTGATTTCTTCACAAATATCGCGTGACGATCTTTTTTACTATGCGGAATTCATCAAACTCTGATCAGGTCAAATCAAAACCTACCCACAGACAACATAACAGCATAACAACCCTTAATAACGGATTGAATAATTTCTTTTGAAAGAACATTGTTTTGAAGAAAAAGTCGAAACATTCGGCATAAAAAAATGTTATTTTGCGTAATGAAAATATTCGCATAAATTTTTACATAATGTGGTTTTTTCATTTTTTTGTCAAGATAAAATATACTCAGAAATACTTCAATCAAATAAATTTACATTCTGTTAATGTTGTAGTCGCGGCTCGTTCAGTATCGAACGTCGTGTCGTGTCATTTTATGTATTCATTTTTAATGTTCAGCCAATATATCAATATTCCAAATTCTGTGAACTATGATTGATATCTATTATTGTATAATAGATATCAATAGCATTTAACGAAATTTAGAAATTACATTCGATTTGGATTTTAAGTATACAAATAATAGTGGAATAACCATTTTTTCAAAGAGGTATGTATTTTTGTAAATAATTCAAAAACATTATTTTTAACCCCTGTGAGTTAATTATATTGACCAACCGGTTTTGGTTATAAGGTATCAGGATGATAAAAAAATATATATGTATTAGGTATTAAAAATAAAATGTTATTTTGTAGTATACATATACTCGTAATTTTTCCATCCAGTCATTAATCTCAATCTTCTGCTACCATTTGCACTTGCTTATAATGCATATCCACCGTCTTTTTTCTTCGAAGTCTTTTCAACCAGTGTTTTTCAAAAGGTTATATTAAATAGTTAATATTGTATTTTATTTTTTCTTTAAAAAGAATAATGAAATACACACTATTATTATGACAATATGAATGTTTCAAAATGTTTTAAGTGAATACAAATAAGTTGATACGTAAAAACACCGTTCGTACAAAGGTATTCAAATAATAGTTGATATATATATACAGTCAATTCTACTTAATTGGGATACATTGGACCAAAACATGTTGTAAAATTAAAAAATAATATGTACAAATTTTTGAACTTTATTAAATTATTAAAAAAAAAATTGAATTACAGAAAAATAATATATAATTAATAGTTATACATACAAATATGAAGGAAAAAATATCAATAATGCTAATAAAAAAATTTAACAAATAATTATAATAACAGTAACTTAAAAAAAATAGCTCCTCGCCTCGTCCACGCCACGACCGGAACGGAGCGTGGACGGAGCGAGGCGAGGCGTACGTGGCGAAGCGAGATGGCACTAGACGACCTGAGTCGACACGAAAATAGGCGATGCAAGCCGAGAGCCGCAGTACATTCTCGTGCTCGGCTCTTCTCTCCATGCCCGAGGCGCGTCGGCGATAATGGACTGCTGGCATTAGACGTATCTTATGCCAGCAGTCCACCCTCGCCGAGGCACCTTGTGCGAGGCATTTGTCGAGGTGCCGAGACCCGAGTGGTACAAAATACACTCCCACCAAGGCTCCTCACCCCGCCTGGCTTCGCCCACGTTCCGACCAGAACGGAGCGTGGACGAGGCGTGGCTAGGCGGGCGAGGTGGAACGAGAGAAACCAAGGGCTGGCTGTACACTCGCGGCGAAGGCAGACGGCACGAGACGACCCGATTCGACACGAGAATAGCCGATATAAGCCGAGAGGTGTAGTACATTCTCGTGCTCGGCTCCTCTTGCCATGCCTCAGCAAGAGTGGACTGCTTGCATAACTAAAGTACTCCACACGTACACATAAAATGGTAAAACTGTAAAATGGTAAAACTTCATCATGTCTATTTTTTAATCGCATCCGTCATCAAAGATATTGGATAAATTAATACTCTTCAGTAATTAATGGTCATATCTACAATAATATGGTTGATCGGTGTCAGGCCTAACGTTCCAGAAACAAGAGGTTATCAATTTCTCCGCCTCAACGAAAGAATTGCCCAATTCGAGCGGTTCTGTTGCGCCCACCGGTTTCATTGTCGCGCGGCCGCGGCTCACTGCTCATTTCTAGCTCGTCTAGCCGCCGCGACACCATCAGCCCGAGAGCAGATGCTCTGCTCCTCCAGCCCCCACGATCTCGAGCCATCTGCTCCAATCCTCGGGTACTCCACACAAATTCAGCATTTCTCGGAGGCAATCATTATTCCGCTTCTCCGCCCCCCTAACTACCCTAGTCTCGCCCGTGTCCGGTCTACCCTAGTCTCGCCTCCATAATCATGTACTCGACAGGCCGACACATAGAGGGATTATTAGACTTAGACATTGGATAAATGATCACTCAATTGAATTTACAGAATGCGGTGAAGGCAACGTCGGTTTCCAGACTCTTAAATCATAGTAGATCTGATCCCACTTGACTGGAATTGTTATTTAAGTGAGCAATCTAACTATGCGACTAAAAATTATTTCAGTGATTAGAAAATTCAATCATCAATGTTTATTATATATTATCCGCTATCGTACAAACTTTTTCAATACTGTTTTACAATATTCTGTTATTTTAATTTTTAGCGTATGAATAATATATGAATCTTTAAAATATTTAACTATAGAAGAATCGAATACCCGTATAAATTCATCGTGCATAAATAATTGGATATATGTGAGTGAAAAACAGCGTAGGCTCTTATTTATGTTTGTTCTTCTGTTTTTAAAGTGGCAGGTATCACTCCTTCTAACGTCGAAAATCTAATGTTAAGGTAAATAATTTAACAACTAGTAGGCATCGGCCTTTACATTAGAAAATGGTTTCGACATTTCCAAAAAATAAGAATAAATTTCTCACAATAACGAAATTATTTTATAAACTCATTGATCTTACGAATGCGAATGATAAAAAGATATGAAAAACATTTTTTATATAAAAACGTTTGCGTGGAAATATCATATACATACATTATCTTTGAAAATAGACCCAACTTCCACTATACACCCATACCTCGCTATACGGTTGCTTTTTATACGGGTTTTCGCTATAACGGTTTTTTTTAATTATAGCTCGGCTTCGATTTGCGGTCCAAAATTTTTCGATATACATACTACCAAAAGAATATACTTTCAGTATTTGTCATTTTGAACAGGAAATACAAATTCTACTTCAAACTGATCCTAACGAAGATCGCAACATTAAAGTTTCTCGATACAGCTATTAAGTGCAACAAAGAACAAAACCAATTTTCTCTACCAGGTTCTTCCACAACAATGGTTGGATCTGATGACAGCACGATGTCTCTTGAGGCTCTGTTTAAAGCGTTCAACATTTTTGTTTTACATAGATACATATATTTTTGTATTATTCATTCACGTCGATCCCTCATGACTGAAGATCGTCGAATATGTTCCTTCACTTTTCTAGGCATTCTGCAGATCTTATGACTGTCACCAGAGAAGTGCCTGTTGCCTCTTCCACTTGATTAATCCAATAAGTGGGGTATCTTCCTGTTCATCCCTCAACGTGACACACCGTAACAAACTTCTCCAAGATCTCTTTCCTTCTCGCAAAATGTCTATCTTTGATATACAGTTCTTGCAGATTGGAGACATTCGTACGTCCACGGTATGCGCAACATGTGTCTCCAGCACCATGTCTCAAATTAATTTATCTTCTCTCCCTAGCCTTCAGGGTCCATAATTCTCCATATATAAATATAGAATGCACCAGAGACTATACAAGTCTGACCTTCGTTGTCTTGGAAATATTGAGGTCTTTCCATATGTTGTCAAGTCTGAACATAGAACCTATGCTATTTATGTTTAATTTCTGGCTCGTAGCTACCTTCGTCAGTAATTATGAACCCGAGATATATTAGATTTTTTTTATAACGGAAGTGTTCTATTATTGAAACGGATCCTATGGAATTTGTATGAGTTTGTATCAAAATAAATTATTCGTTATACGGTATTTCGCTTTACGGTCAACTTTTCCGAAACGTATCGAGGCTGTAAAGCGAGATATTAGTGTATTGTGGTAATTAATACATGACGTTCAAAAACTATTTTTCTATATAAGGTTTTATGCATTTTCACTTATTTGTATTTTCGACGAGTCGATTATTATTTCGTAATACGAGCATCGTACAAGTAGTTCATTGACATAATTTTGAAAAATATCAACCTTGATCACGAGAAACTTGAAATTATTACTTGTACATGCTATCGACAAAAAATATATTTTGAAATATAGGAATAAGCGATATGCTTACGAAATGTCTATAACGCGTAATAAGTAATAAAATAATAAAATAAGTAAGGTAAGAATATAATAAAAATAAAAGTAATATCCCAAGAAAATATATTTTTTTTGCTTTTAATTTTTTTTAGTTTAAATATAATATAGCTATCACTACTTTACCTTCTGAGATTTAATTTAATTTATGGGCACGCCCTTCAAAAATTTCTTACTAAGAAAGGAAACTCGTCTCATGTGGGTAGTGACTGTAAAAGTATCCATGAAGGGTCCTCCCGCTCCGTGAAGGGTTGATATGGTAAAACCATTGACTTTATAAGAGGGTGGAAGCGGAAGCTACATAAAAGGTCTCGGCTACAGGATGCAGCCTGTTTATGAGAATAGAAACATCTTTATTTCATATTTCAACAGGTACTTTATTTGGTCTCGACTAATTTTGTTTGACTGGATTTGTACAAGTTCCACGCATACTGTATGTGAATTCAAAATATCTAAATGAATCATACATCTCTTGATAATTACGTTTATTTATTATTTCGTTATTTGTCACTTGTTGAAACTTTTAATTTAATTATTTTATCATACTTAACCCCGTTAATGAAAATCTAATCATTGCTTTAATCTCGTTTATAAAAATACAATTAATGCGTAAACTCGTTTATAATAAAATAACTAATGCTTTATCTTGTTTATAAATTTAGAAATTATTGCTATACTTCATAAACACTAACATAGCCGTGAACATTTAGCAGATGAATGACTGCAGATTAATTAATTTAACTATGTTTACAAAGAGTGTATATGAACAGTAATTTTCGACATTGATTTATCTACACACTCTTCGTTCTGTATACATTTCAGCTGCACTTATTCTACGTTTCAGAGGTTTTCTAATATTCCTAGTATACCCATGTTTAGTATCTAGAAAAATTTCAGTAATGGAGTACTAGTGTTAACCCAAAAATAGTATTTTGATTAAACTTCCATACTAAATTCACAAAATTCTATACAATTTTACACGTTAGAAATATATTTTTTAAAAACATAATATTCTGCGCCTGAAACGATTTCTTAATTGAAACCACCAACAACTAAAATAACAACAAAATCTATATACCTAAAATTATATTATTCATAAAATTTAATGTCATTCTTTCGATTCTCTACATAATCCTACTGCCTTAGGTTGATCAAAATAAAATTTTCTACAGATACTCTTTAGGTCCCTGTAAAAAAACATATCCTCCCCAAGGTCACTCACTTCCTCCCCGTAAAACAATTGTGAATAATGTTAAATGAAATGAAATAGTTTCCATTCCAAATTTTGCATTACTATTCCTTAGAACTCTGAGCAAACCGCACATGTAATATATGTTTTATACTAAATCCCATCCGGCACTCCGCCACATCCCCCCGGACATCACCCCCTACCTCTGCTAACCCACTATTTTAAACTATGACTAAAAATGAATCTCGAGAATATATTAGTAACCGAAACATACGCCACATCATATTTTAAACCGAGTTAAGAGCTTGTGCTATAAAAAATAGGAATAACCCCCGAGTATTTGATAGCTAGGCAAGCGTCTTACCTCTGTGCTATCCGGCCTTCTAGGTCACCGAGGGTATAAAATATAGTATTTAACGCGAAGACGTCTGCTACCCCGCTCCGCTACATTAGACCCTGATTTTTGTTTAAAAAAAGTCACTCTCTGAATAGAGAGGTGGTGTCCTGTTTATTTGGTTGCCTAGCAGTTCGTCACTCGGCAAGGGAATTCTCGGTACACCAATCATTAGTGCACCACCACCAGAAAACCTCCCCTGCACATATCTACCGGCTATATCAATATGAAGGATGTATAATCATATATTTATTCTAAATATGAATTTAATATATTAATTAGAAAGATATACATTAAAATCAATTTTATCGAAAAATATTGTTGTTGCGCCACCGGGATTCGAACCTGGATCTCTTTCCTAACCAGGAAAGATGCATTATCCAACTATGCTACAGCGACAATATTTTTCTAATATTATCTTATCTTATCTTTCTAATTAATATATTAAATTCATATTTAAAATATCACAGACCTATGTTCTGAATAATTACAACTTCACAATAAGAATGTGTTCTCCTATTAATAAAGTTGTATCAATGTGTCCAAAATTTAATAAAAATGAATTGATAATTCTGGCGTCTGCTATCAGATTACTTAAAGGTATTTGAGATTCTGTAAAAATAAGGTAGATAGCTCTTTCAAATAATGGAACGATTAAATGTATTAATATCAAAAAGGTAACATATCGCTAAAAATATTGTCGCTTTAGCATAGTTGGATAATGCACCTTCCCGCTTAGGAAAGAGTTCCTGGTTCGAATCCCGGTGGCGCAACAACAATATTTTTCGATAAAATTGATTTTATATGTATATCTTTCTAATTAATATATTTAATTCATATTTAAAATATCACAGAGCTATGTTCTGAATAATTACAACTTCACAATAAGAATGTGTTCTCCTAATATATTTATTCTTCTTCTTCTCCGGTCGATTTCCTTATTACTGAAGATCGTGATCGCCGAGTTGTGGCCTGCTGACGTCTTTAACCATGTTCCTCCACCTTTCTCTACAGCTCGCAGTCTGGATAGTAATACCATTAAAATAGCCAGTGCCTTCATTGATATGGTAGGTCCATCGAGTTGAAGCCTCTTCCTCTCTGACCTTCACGGTCTGCAATTTGGAAAATAGAGGTGTTTGTGTTGTGGGTTTATAGATATTATAAGGTCTTGCTGAATAAAATTGTGTGTGTCATAGCTAAATATACAAAATAAAATAAATACATTTTAAACTGAATTTATATGAAAAAATATTTGGTTGCACTAGGAATTTAATTTGTATTTAAAATATCACAGAAACGTGTTCTGAAATTGCAACTTTACAACAAAAATGTGTTTTCTACTAAAATTTAAATTGTATTAAAATTCACAGACGGTTAAATCGACTGGTTCTCGAAGGTGTGTTAATATTTCCGTTATATGAATTTACAACATCGTACAGATTACTCACGTTTCAGACCTGACATAGTATATATTAGGTTTGAAACGTAAGTAATATAGTATATATTCGGTCTAGAAAAAGAATTATTTAAAATAAAATGACACACAACAGGTGGAAAAAAGAAAGCATATCAAAAAACATTAATTAAATATAAAATAAGGTTTAGCTTGCCGTAATTAGAATCTAATGGTACTTACTTGGAATGATAAGCGCATAGTACTTAGTAATTAGGAACTAATAATGTTATTAGTCAAGGAGGAGGGAAAGAGTACATAGATATATCGGATGTTATTATAAATTATCGGAAAAATGGGAGGTGTGGATATTGGCAACCTACGCACCTTGTGTGGTTTCTTGTGAGAGGCGTTGGAGTTGGTATACGATGGTTGTTTTGCTGGATTTTGATTACATGACATGATTTATTTTATTATATTTCATCCATTGTCCATTTAACATTTTTAACGAGTGCTGAATTACGCTTGGCAACACGACATTTTTTTCGTTCCGTTGCCATTTCGCATCAGACAAAGAAACGTCACTTTATTTTGCCCCGCGGCCGCCATTGATTTTCCTCCAAAACGTGATTAATATTTTGTGATTGTTTTAATAATAATATTAAATATTTTTAATAACTATATAATTTACTATTTATATCTAAAGAAATGTATATGCTGACAGATTATTTAAAAAAACTTTGATAAAATCATTTAAACATTCTTTTTTCCATGTTAATCCAACGTTCTTACAAACAGCTAATAGTATATCACTTTGACTTCATTGTTACTTAAGATTATTATGCATTCGCTTCTCATTCACAATAATTTGAATACTTTTTTTAATACTTAAGATATATCATATCATAACTAGCGGTGGATGCTTGGTGTTACCCGGAATTCAAATTTACTAATAATTGGAGATAAATCCTAATTAAATTATTTTAATATCCAAAAAAAAAAATCTATAATACCAGGACACATAATCAAGAAATATTTAAGGGTTAAATTGAATATTTTGTACAAGGGATAATATTCCGATATCCCGTTCATGATTTAGGGGTGTGATTTTAAATTGTTCGATTGATGATTTTCATGGGGCTCATTCAATATTCGAGTAAACTACACATTATTATCTGATTAAACAGTGTGTTCAAATCGAAACGTTCCGAGTGGAAGGAAACAAACCAAATATTTATGTGAAACTTCTGATCGCAATCCGAGACTGCATGTTGGCAAAATTTAAAAAAAATCACACTATGAATAAATATTAACATTTTAATTATTTTATTTTATTGTTATGTTATGTAAGACCTTTAGTTGATTCACCGAAAAGAAAATATTTTCAACATATATATAACAACAAACAAATAAATTTCATAAAAATATATACCTACGTAATGTGTTGTGCAAACATGAAATGTTTCGTGTGTATACAATGCGTACGATTAATTTGTCCATTCCTCCTGCATTACCGCATGCAGTTTTTACTTAAAGTGCAACCAATTTATAATAAATTTGAATTCACAGAATGTTAGCGATTAAATTAATATATACTAATATAGATTTTAAAATCTTCTTAGGTTATCACAAACAGCCAGAATATTATATGTACAGTTTCCTGATTATGGACTCTACAATGGGATCTGAAACGTTGGTCAGCAAGGTCAGATATACATGGCAGATTAGCCCAAAAAACTGTACACAGATAACATCGATTTATTTAAACTGTAATATGCACGCATACCGCGTATAATCCCTTATCGTTTTGAGACACCTGGTGACCTTTAGCAATTAAGTTAAAAATTGAATTACCAAGAATCCGAGTAAAAGTGGAGCACAACCTTTTTTTATTTCATTGTCATTATTACGTATTTTGAATACAAACATGTCGAGTTTAGTTCTTTTTAATAAAATTTAAACAATAAACTTTGTAATACATATTAAATGAATCAACTTAAAAAATATAGAGAAAAAATATATTTATCGAAAAAATATTTTAGTCGCTGCCAGGATTCGAACCTGGATATTTTCCTATCTGGGGAAATGTATTATCAACTACCAGTTTCGTATTATCAACTATGTGGTTTGTTAGAACTTTTATTCTATAGCTCTTTCAAACGGATACATCTCCTATTCCATTTATATTACGACGAATCTCAAATACATTAGAGTGATACACGCTAATAAAATAATTTTTAGATAAATAAATTCTTTCTATATATATCTTTCAAGTTGATTCACATAAGTTGTATTAAAAATGCAACTTCTTCGTGAAAATCTGCAACTTCAGAACAATAATGTATAAACTTTGTATTTGATAATGATGAGGATCCGTCCTCAGTCCACCTCGAGTTTTTCTCTTATACTCTTACTCTCGGCTTACTGAATGTAGCTATGTAACTAGTGTAAATTAATTGTTATTAAGGAGAACACATTCTTATTGTGAAGTTGTAATTATTCAGAACAGATGGTTTGTGATATTTTAAATACTAATTAAATGTATTTATTATAAATATATACATATAAAATCAATTTTATATGTATATTTGTATAATTGATACATTTAATTAGTATTTAAATTAATTGTTATCTTTGAATCGGATTTGAGACAGTGTGGATGTTCTGTGTATTCAACAGTGGAGCGATATGATATCGATCAGTTGTGGAGGATCTTCGAGGACTTGTGGTGACCCTACACGTACCCGTAGACATCAACCATTAGGGACATACAACCAACACGCGTGAGACAAGAAGAAGTTAGGAGCTTCTATCTCACAGAATCACCTTAACCTTTTACCACCTTACCTTTCACCTTAACTCCTGCACACCCTCAGCCGGGCATCATCTCCCTTGCTTGCTATTAATATATAAGTTGATTCTGATTGATCTCGTTCAAACAGTTTTTAAAAATAATGATTTATCATGGTTTGGTATTTATATTTTTATTTATTATCTTTGTTTTATTAACCACTTAATTGAGTTTAAATACATCCACCTGTTTCTAAAAATACCATTTTCTTCTTCAGGATGTTATAACTAACTAAAACATATATTATTGTTTCTTTACCAGAATCTATTTTTAAAAAATAAAAAAAACAATTATTTTAGAAAAAAATTTAGTACCTAAATCAAATTCTTCCTTAATACAGTTCTTACCCAATCTTCAGTTATTTATAAAAAAATTATATCGGTAGGTAAGATGTTAGGAGAGAGTCTTTGTTTATTTAATTAACGAATGGGTAATGTGTAAGCAGCAAATTACTTGGGACAAGTTGCGACCAACATTGAAAAAAGTTAATATAAATATATAATTAAAGTAATACAGGTGCAATTTAGCGATATTATGAGAAAATGCTGATTATGATTGCCCTGGCCAAAACATTATAACACTTTTGTAATTATTAGGAATCTTCTATCAAAAATCATACGATGAGTAATTAAAATTTATATTGAAAATTTTAAGGTGAATACATTTTTATTGTAAAATTACATGTTCAGAACGATATTTTTAATATAAATTAAATTAATCAACTTGTTGTCATGAGTCAACGTGTTGACTATTACACAACAGCAAGCGATTACGATTACGACAAATTTAGAACTTATACCTATATATTTTTACAATTGATACATTTATTCTAACTAACTAACCGCACCATTTTATTTTCATGTCGGTAAATACAAGAATGCTGTCGTAAATTCTTCGTATAAATTTTTTCCACGTCCATATCAATTCTAAAAAATATTGTAAAAATTATCTAAAATAATATAGTTTATTCCAGTATTTTATGTATCGTTTTGTCAACTACTGTTTAGGTGGATTACATTACAATCTCAAACGGACGTTTCATGTAAGGTAACTACCATTATTTTGTATTCCAAAACGAACCATGAATTAGCATAAAATGTATTTTTTTAAGTAAAATTATACAGTAAATATGTAGTATTTACTGAGCAATATTACTTAAGAAGTACCCAGTTAATAAATATTTCATTTGAATTATGTAGATAATTTTTTTTAAATACTGGAATATTTTTCTACGATTGCATTTTGTCACGACAGCGACTTGGGTTTTATATTACAACAGAAATATTACTTTTTTTCTAGATACAATTTTCAGGAATATATTCCGACTCGTATAAGACTCAATTTTTTAGCTGACATATGAATCCCATTATAGGGTCGATCATCGATCAGACGTTCGAGATTACGAATCCGCTTAATGGTGTCCAAAATACGCCGCACACTTTTACAGAAATGTTAGAATAGGAGAGGTTACTACCATCAAACCAAGTGTTTATCGTAATTTTTTTAAATATCATTGTTTTAATATTTTTTTATATTAAAATTTTGTTAATCGCCCCCAAATAATCCAATATTTTCTATGACTGTTTGGGACATATTTTTATTTCCATATTAATTACTTGAACGAAATAATGCTTTGTGCCCCCCTTCCCCTACCCTTCCGCTCCAGGCCCCAACAACCAGTTGATAGGCGGCTCTGTATCGGCACGGTTATAATAAATCTGAGACTTCGCGTCTTTTCTTTATGTCGTGGAACCTTTGACGAAATAGTATGTGTGTGATCTTATACAGTCCACTTTTGGAGGTGCCAGTAGAATCGTAAATGAGTGGTGAGTCTTTTAATTCCTTCCGTATCCAGATTTTTCTATCTTGGGTATCCAACAAAGACTAATAAAACATTTTTTTACTATATGACCATATTTATCTACCATCATCAATAGCCGTTTTCTGTCCACCGCCTCCCCCAAGTTTCCCCAATTTTTTCTCTCCATTGTTATTTGTTGCCTCTCATTTCTGCAGAATTTCATGGTTTTGTCAGTCTTGCAGGTTTTAGAATTGCAAACTGTTTAACTCTATATAAGAAGAAACCGACACAAAATTATTCATCGTTAAAAAAATACAGGTCTCGTGCATTGTTCTTTGAAAACCTAGTGTATTTTCAGAAATATTTAACGTATCCCTAGTGCTCTTTTATATTAAAAAAATTTAACTTAATGTCAATGAAAACAAAAATTCATTCAACGAGAAAAATTCAATCTGCCACTTAGCAAATATAATATATATAGATGAAATATGGCAATCTGTAGATTGGCTAGAGCGGTTAAGCAACCGGCAGTTGAAAGTTTCGGGTTCGAATTCCAGTGATGACATTATATTATTTTGTCATTTAATATATAAAATACTACAAAATTTATGTTCTGAAATTACAAATGCACAATAAAAATCTTATAAGTTTTCAATATTAATTATTCGTTTTTAAAAATATGGTATTGTTTTAATTTTATCGTCCACTATTGATCTATGTAACTATTTTTTTGTTGAAAAAAAAATTAACGTGTTGATCCTATTTTTTAAACTTTTTACATTTTAATTATTATCTCAATGTCGATTATATTAGTAAAAGTTTTAGGAGGTCAATCTTCAATCTGTGAATCCTGCCTTAAACCATACTTAAAATATTCAAAATATACCCATCCGCCGGTAAGAAAATTAATAGAAATTTGTACTTCATCGTATCCACCAAATGCCACACTTCAGTTCAGAATATTGCTCAGTAGGTATACAACGTGGCGTAGGAAGTAGAATAAATAAATTACAAAATGAAACTAAGGGTTGTATATAAAAGAAAAGGGAGTAGCGTTATATGGCAGACCATAATTTAGTATGTCACGTTGATAGCTCAATAATAAATGAAATTGAGCTGTAGAATATTTAGAATTTGTCGGAAAAAATACAATTTGGAGATGCGATGGATTAAAATGGTCCGGTCGAATAAACACATTACTTTGAAAGGGTCGTGTCAGAAACCTCAACCGACGGAAAGAGTTTGAAGGGTAAAACGTGCGATGATTTAGAAAACAGTTTAAGTAAGTAGTTGTGTGATCCTTTTGAAGCGGATGGGGTTTTTGGCAAAACCTTACAATCGAAAAAATATATATTTTAATTAATCCTGATCACCATCACTATGGATTTTGTAAAAGTTATACAGACTTTTTAATACTATTACTATTAATAATTTGTATCAATTACCAATGTACCACTGGGTTTTCATCGGTTTAATGCTGAATTCATTTTCAAATTTAATCTCCCGCCTATTTCAGTCTCTCCCAAATACATATTAATTGATATTTTTACAATTTTTTTTTATTGTAGTCATTACATTTTTTGTCGATTTATATTCTAAATCTTTCATTTTTTAAATCAAATTTAAGTGTACGTTTATTTTCTAAATATTTTTAAGGGTATACAATTATAGTTCACAATTCTAAAATAAACAACAAAAAATCATCTAGAATTGTTTTTACATACATTTTGTATTATTACATTTAAAAGTCTCCATAAAGGTGCCGACTTGATTAGTTTATTATATTGGGACCATTGATTAACTGAATTTATTTTATTAAGAACACATTATTATTGTGAAGTTGTAATTATTCAGAACATAGTTCTGTGATATATTAAATACTAATTGAATGTATTAATTATAAATATATACATAAAAAAACAATTTTGTCAAATATATTGTTTTTGCGCTACCGGGATTCGAACCTGGATCTCTATTTCTAATCCGAGATTGGAATAAAAATGTGTTCTCCTTAATAATATAAGTGCCCAAAATTTAATAAAAATGAATTGATAATTCTGGCGTCTGCAGTCGGTTTACTCAAATTAAAATTATTTATTAAATCGTTACATGTTTTACAAAGTGCGAATTTATTTTTCAATTTATTTTGTAATTATTCTATTTTTTCAATGTTTACTATTTGCTTACTGCATTTAAAACGATTTAATAAAAAAATATAAATAAATTCTAAAAACTTACAGAATGTCATTTGTGTTTATTTTAATTTATGCATTGCCAATGTTTAAAGCCCTCGGCATAGTTCGTGAATTGTGTTGTCATACGTTAGTTGGGTAGAAACATTTAAATTTTTGATATCAATATATCTGATTAAACTACACACAATCACTTTGTCACAATCACCACGAATTTCATGCCAAACCACAAAGTGATTGCTTTCTACAAAAACATAAATATATGTATTCAAATGACAACAGGGAAATTGCGTATATTTGTTATGTGACTAATGGTTAGCACTAATTAATTTTTTTTTTTTAAATGTTTGTTTTGGTAGTGTGTAAATAAATTACATTGCAATTAAGTTTATTAATTTGTTGAGTGGGATGCAGGAGGTATTCATATCTGATAGATAAAGCCTTATCCTTGACTGCCGTCTGTGTTAGAGTAGCCAGGTTTTTTTTCGTGCTGTTGAGATGTCATTTTATTAAAAGGAGTAAATTAATGGAGATACAATTAAAAATATTATGAAATGCAATGGTAATTAATTGTAATGGAAAAATCAGCGATGATCAGTCTGACGATGCTATGGAGGAATCGGTCCATTCTAAAAGAACCAAAATCCGCGTGGTGAAATCTCTGGAATTCTCGAGAGCACTGTAATGGAAACATGGATATTATAATAGAAGGAAAGAATGCCTTTGAAATGTATCCCGTGGACCGCAAGTCGCACATGTTTCAATTCTCTAGGACTTCAGGACTTCAGGACTTCAGGGGACTACGATGCTTAGCATTGAGCATATGTCGAAGAACAAGCACAAACATTTTTTTTCCTTTTTAAATGAATGAAAATGCATACAAAACAATGACGTATTGTTACTTAAATGAAAATATTTCGACCATCCATATATTGAAATAAGTTAAATACTTAGAAATTTAATATCATCTCTAATGATAAATTGTCAAATAACATGCCTCGATTAATTTATCCATATCAAATAATGACGCGATTAATCATACGCAGAATTACTCTGCCCATCAGATACGCACTTTATTCCGCAATCGATTTACTTCCCTATTGTACATATAGACAAGAAACAATTTAGATTATAATGAAGACCGTTTATTTTTCAACAGGTCCACTCTAGGCGTAGACCGAATTTTGATACTCTGTACAGGGAGAAATAAAACATTTAGAAAAAAACATATCAGACATAAAAGAAGCTTTCAAATGAACAGTAATGATGTCTCACTGTATCAAAATTATTATCAAAAATGTCATCTTCTTCTCGCGCCTTATCCATTCAACGACTGCCAAAACATTGCCAAACGCTATGTTCTCTTTCATTCAGGATCTCTACTTGTAGCAATCCACCCAGCACTATGAGTTGCAAGATCTGATGTCTAAGATATTTAAGTTTTCGGATGTATATTGTTTTAAATACTTATTTTCTTTATTCATCCAAACCATAACATCTTCATTCGCACGTCCATTCGTTTAGATTATTGAAAGCATTACTCTGTAGATCCATAACGCAAATGCTTCAAGTCGTCTTATCTCAGAGGTTCATCGTCTGGCGCCTTACTTCACGCTCGCCGTACGTCAAACGTCATTATCGTTCGTCAGTAGGATGAGCAGTTGTTAAAACGACAGTTTCTCCCCAGCAGCAGTTAGAACGGAATTGCGTAATTTAACACTATATATAAACATTAATGATTAATAAATATATAACTTTTTCAGAATTGATAGTTGTGGGATTTTTGGTGGTTTTAGGTGATATTTTTGTCTAAACTCACTTTTAGATCGAAACGTAGTATATATCTGCTGGTTTCTGCCTACGGTGGTTTTGTCTCTTTCTATCAATCTCAAGATAATCTCTAAGTTATATCCACCATATCAAAATACTAATGCGTGTACATGGTATTGAGATTATCTCATCATATCTCCTTTCGCGTGGCCTTAAGATTTTTTAAACAAATTAATCGAATAATTAACCTTTTATTTTTCTCGATAGCGTTAAGGAAAAACAAGGTCACTTCACGCACATGTTTTTTTAAAGCACCCGTGCATGTGATAAGGTATTATAATATATACTAATTGGAGGTGTAATTACTAGCCATATTTTAAGATTGAAGGTAAGTTAAGCCATTATAGAAATATCTTAAAAATTTACAATGTTTTCTTTTCATATAATCTGTTCTGTTGTGATACCGAATTACGATAAATTGATACGAATGACTCGATACCAAGATATTTTTAATTACTTTAATTAGTTATTAATTTGTATACTGCTCTAGAGAAAGTGAAATAGAATGAATAGATATTTTCTGTATACCTTTCAAATTAATTCATTTAATTTGATTATATATATATTATAACTTGGCAACTAATTGGCAACTAGTTTCGGTTGGACCCAACCTTCTTCAGGACAATACAGCATAGACTCACCTAAGTACAAATGTTTACATTGAAGGTTGAGAGCAGCAGCATATCCGAGTGGGACAGAGTATAAGCTAGGGGGTAGGGTAGGGTATTTTGGATAAATTTATTTGATTATTTAGTATCTGACTAATGTTTCTGAATTATTAAGTCTTTAACCTATTCCATTTTTATGTAAAAAAAAATAAATGATATTAATCAATTTAATTGAAGAGAAAAAATTAACAAATTAGTTTAAACAAACAAATGGTGCACAATGGAGTTTTGGTGCCAACATTAACGCAACTAAAGTAGACTGAAAAGACAGCTGGAGCTCTTCATTATTATATTTGTGAATGTAGGAGCAAATATAGAGCTGTTTGTAGTATAGCCGATAGCATGAAGCAAACCAGCTCTAAAATATACATGACTAGTGTTGAAGACTACAGGAAGAGATGGTGTTTGCAGATGACCAAGCTTCCCCAAATAAACAAAATAATGAAGAATTACTCTGTTAAAAGCTTCAACAGTCAAAGAGCATGCATGATAAAACAAATTAAAGTGGACGAGCTAAGAGTGGTGTACCAGAATAGAAAAGCGTGGCGTCCTATCCTCACTGCCTACCCAACCCCCTACCTAAACAACTTATATGTACCGCGGTATTTATTTTACAAAATTATATTTAATTTATATAAACTGTATTTCTAGATATTGCTGTTCTACAAATCCTAGTAAGCCTTACTATCGATAATAGTGTACTTAAGTGATGGTAAAATCATTATTTAAACTGTTATTATAACTGTTATTGTGAATGATTGTGTTCGATTAATAACTGATTATCGTAATTCTTCGAGCAATGACTGGTACACTAGAAAGTAAGCCTCCGACAGTTAAATCTCAGTTACGACACAATCACAGTCGCGTAACGGTTTACTATCATTAGTATACGTAGGTGTAGATTAGAGCCTCCAATCTGAATATTCGAATATTCGAACCCCGAATATATTCGCTTGTTTTTAAGTATTCGTTATTCGAATACTTTAAAAAGTATTCGTAAAGTATTCGCTCATATTTATATTATAAGATTTTTAATATTTTTCTAAACGAAACAAAGGTTTACGAACCCTGGAAGTCATATGCAAGCATTCATTCATTCATTCAGGTGTACGATTTTTTCTCCAGAAGTATCGCTATCGGCTATATGGAAGTCGGACATCAAAAATGTAAACGCCTTTGTCGGACATCTTTTGCATTTGCCTTTTTTTAAAGTCTTCTGCTTATCTTTATGGTTTTATGACAACAAGCACTTATAATACATTGTTTTGTCAATGATGGAGTCGGCTTTCTATTTCGAAGAAGTTTGAAATTTGACACATTCAACGCAATTTTATTTTAAATATGAATTAAATATATTAATTAGAAAGATATACATATAAAATCAATTTTATCGAAAAATATTTTTGTTGCGCCACCGGGATTCGAACCTGGATCTCTTTCCTAACCGGGGAAGGTGCATTATCCAACTATGCTACAGCGACAATTTTCGAACCTATATGTTACCTTTTTTGATACTAATACATTTAATCGTTCCATTATTTGACAGAGCCATCTACCTTATTTTTACAGAATCTCAAATACCTTTGAGTAAACTGATAGCAGACGCCAGAATTATCAATTCATTTTTATTAAATTTTGGACACATTGATACAACTTTATTATTTAGGAGAACACATTCTTATTGTGAAGTTGTAATTATTCAGAACATAGGTCTGTGATATTTTAAAATTTATTTATTCTTAAAATATGTATTTTTAAAATTAAAATAATTCTTCATTGAATTTTTTTTTCATAATGTGTATTTTTTAAATTAAAATCATGTATTTTGTTGTGTTTTTAAGTAATTTCAAAATTGAAATAATTTCATTATTGTTGGCTTGTTTTTTAATGTTTTTTTTGTTGAAATAATTTTTCATTATGTTTTTGTTATTATATATTTTTAAAATTAAAATTGATTTTAACCGTTTTATGCACTTTTTTATATTTAGATTTTAAAAATTAAATTTTCAACTATTTTTTATTGTTTTTATATATGTATATTTACAAAATTGAAATATTTTTTTTTGTTTTTTTTTTAATTTATATTTCTAAATTCAACATTATTTTTCAATATATTTTAAAAAATTAAAATATATAAATTCTCTACAATTATTGTGTTTTTTTTTAATATATAGAATGTATTTATCTGTATTTATCATCCGAAGTAAATTATTCCTTTCTTAAAAATTTTACGAATATATTCGAATATATTATCATTAACTATTCGATATTCGAATAGTTGGAATCACTAATATTTGGAGTGTAGATACATTGCATGATCTCTAGTGTAAATACATCACATGAAGGTAAATTTTGTAGTACTACATACATATTGATGCAATAGCATTATTAAAGCACTAGCCCTCCTGCCTGTTATATGTTCGTCCATAAACACAAACCAACTATTTTATTATATTCTTCTGCGCCTATCTGAAAAATCCAATTATCATTTTCTTGTGTTTCCAATATCACGAGGATGATGGATTGTTCTGCCAGCCTTTAGGAGTTCCCTTTGTGCGCGCTGAACGGAGCCTGGTACAGAATAATGCCCGACGGTTTCTATGCAGAAATAAGAAGTTCAACATTTTATTTCCCCAGGAGGTATGCTCAGATCGTGCGGTTGATACGCCTGCACGCCATTCATTGTGTGTTTCTCAACCTCTTGTATTATATATTACACAATATTAATTATCATCGATTTGTAAAACCCGTCAGCTACTCAAAGACGTAATGAATGATGTCACCATAATGTGTTTTCCTTAAAAAAATATAAATTGTATTAATGTTTCCAAAATTGAATAAAAATGAATTATTAATTAATTCTGGCGTCTCCTATCGGGTTCTACTCAAAGGTGTTTGAATATCCCAGTAGCAACAAAAATATATTTCGATAAATTGATTTTATCTGTATATCTATATAATTGATACAAATTAAATTGATAATTGATAAAAAAATTGATAATTTGTACTAAAACATTTTTTCTATAAATGGATTTTTTCTGTTTATCTTTCTAGTTGATGCATTTAATTTGTTTTAAAATATTATTTGTCAACGTAATATCTAAACATTAACTCATAATGCATTGCTTTATTTTATTATTACAGATTGGATAATCAACAAGGATTATCTTCTTTACTTATTTTCTTATTCTTTTTCGTCTATTCACTGTCGGTGCAGAAAACGTCTTCATTATTTCCGGTCTTGAGCCATGTTGATGACAGTGCTCAAAGCAGACCCTGTTCACTCTTTTATTTGGTCGTCCCATCTTATAGGAGGCTGTCTTCTTGCTCGCTTTCCTTTAATTTTACAATTTCATATTTAAAAATAAAAACATATTTGTTTGCGTTGTATTATAAATAGAAATGAGCTTTATCCGTTACATGTCACCAGTGTAAGGATGAAGTTGATCTCGTGATATGAGTCAAAATGTGTGATCTAAGTTGTCGAGTCACTCGAATGGAGTGACAGAGTAGGTATGTTATTTGGATCAGAAGGTGTCGTACATCGTGGTACTGAAGGCTCTATCTCTCTTCAAGTCTCATGCGTGTGGATGAATGTGGCAGTGTATATGAATATGGATGGGGCGAGTGAGTATTTAGACTGTGACTAGAGCATTTTGCATTATTTATATATAGATGCTAGTTTGTAAGGTAACAATTACATATAGACTAAAAAATGCACAATTTAATTTATTTAAAAACCAAACAAAATGTATGTAAAATAAAACATATAAATTAATTGTGATGTATTCAAACTTCAGAATGTGGAAAATATTACATTATAATACACTTTAAAGTTGAAAATATTAGTTCTGTAATAAAATTAATTTTAAATATGAATTAAATATATTAATTATAAAGATATACATATAAAATCAATTTTATCGAAAAATATTGTTGTTGCGCTACCGGGATACGAACCTGGATCTCTTTCCTAACCGGGGGAGGTGCTTTATCCAACTAAGCTACAGCGGCATTATTTTTAGCGACAATTTTTCGACCCTATATGTTACCTTTTTGTAATCAATACATTTAATCGTTCCATCATTTGACAGAGCCATCTACCTTATTTTTTAACAATATTTTTCGATAAAATTGATTTTATATGTATATCTTTATAATTAATATATTTAATTAATATTTAAAATATCACAGACCGTCTGTTCTGAATAATTACAACTTCACAATAAGAATGTGTTCTCCTAAAAAATAAAATTAATTGATTATCATTTATTGTAAAGGCGTGATTTTAGGAACAAATCAACTTGTGGATTTGGTTTATATGTGTGGACCATGTCAACTCAGATTAGTGTAGTGAGGCAATTTCAGTACAATGTCAAAAATATTTATATTCTTACATAGCTAAATAAATAAATACATTTTAAAATATATCAATTATTTAGTGACCAACTATAATATAAGGATTAATTATTTGTCTCCTATAGCATTTATTTTTCTTTATTCAAAAGATGTTAGCAGATTATATAATTCGCATGACTGCTTAGGTTCGGTTTAAATATTTATTTATTTACTTACTTATCTTATTATGTATTATTTTAATCATTTTGAAGGTTGCAATAGCACATCTTAAAATCCAAAATACCACCATATCTTACATACGGAGCCGAGACGTGGACCCTCGCCATCAATGTCATGCACAAAGTTATCTCTGAGGGATCGATTACTTACCGTACAAATTCGCCAGAGAACTGAGATAACAGATGCCCAAAAAATCTACATGCTCGAGTGGCAATGGATTAGACATATCTCTCTAAGATATTATGGAAAACACGAGGCTTCACACTGACACCATAACTGTTGGCCATCCGCAAGCTCGACGGAGCGACGACCCGAGAAAAGAAGCAGGCAATGGGTGGATGGGAAGGGCTGAAGACGAAGACGAATAATCGCACCCTCTTAGGCGAGGCCTGCATCCAGCAGCGAATGATAATATGAACACGAGATGATGATGACTTTTGACAAATCTATGACTATCGCACTTCTCACACACTTATCACGTATCGCTTTTTGGAAATATCTCTTCACGACTCCAACGACAATTCCATGTATTCGATGGAAATATACAATGAAACCATGAAGCAGGTGGAATATGATGACAGATTTCAAAAATATTTTATAGATGATTCAGAATGTTTTAATGAAAACCTTTTTTTGCTTTTATTACTACATAAAATTTTATTTAAAATTCAATTAGACTGTAAATTTTTATGTGTCCCATGAAAGTACGCCGGTCAATGACAGTAATTAATGTATTAAATTTTAATTTCAAAAAATGACAGATTTATATGTATAATGTATTTAGAGCAGCTGCAAGTGAAACAGCAGCCGTGTTCTTAGTGTCGCTTTATTCTCAGGGGCGTAATTAAGTTGGACACTTTGAGCGCGCTAATCAATGTTGTGTTAGGTACATGACGCTTGGAATACCCGTAATAATGCTCCACTTCGCAAAGAAGACAGCTGAGCTAACTTTGTCAACATTTTTAGAATCATTGCTTAAGTTTTTGATATAATATTATTAATAACGTTTATTCAATAGGCCATCATGCTGCCCTTACTGCTAGAAATGACTGAGACAGTTAAATCAATTTAAAAAAAATTACCTTGTTTTATTAACCACTTAATGAATTAAATACGTCTACCGGTTTCGAAAAGTATCATTTTCTTCAGGATGTCATATTTTTCCTTTAACAGAATTATAACAATAATTATTTAAAAATAAATTTAGTACCTAACTTAAATTATTACTTGTAAATTGTTATTTAGTTGGTTGTTTATAATAACATATGTTTTTGATTAGTTTACATCCTGAAGAAGAAAATGATATTTTTCGAAACTGGTAGATGTATTTAGTTCATTAAGCGGTTAATAAAACAAAGTTAACAATCTAAAAACTTAATTCAATTTACATATCTAGCCTCCCTCATAAGCATCCGTCGCAAACAAAACTAACGAAGGGGTGCTAATCGTCGCTACTTCGGTCGTTGCTGTTTTGAACAATATTGATAGAAAAGCTATGGTAGTGCCTGTGATTTCCTTCGATAGCTAATTGTTTCCAGGTTTTCTGTAGATAATATGACTGTTTACTCAGTATGATAGATTACCACTAACCAGGGTTATTGGCTGCTGATGGGTTCTTCGCTAATGATTTTTGATCTCCGATGTTGTATGGCTCGTTCTCCGCAGACTCCACTAAGTCCTCCTCAGGGCCAAGATCGAGCGCCGCCGGTTCGCTCCTCTACCTCTTCATATTTCTCGCTACACAGTTATCTATACTCTTATTTCCCTGTCCCTGCCTCTATAATAATCAACTTTACACAAACTGCGCGTTTCATTCCGTTATCAAAACTCCCTAAAAATGTTACGTGATATAGTAGTAAATAAACAATTTCAGTTCGTACGAAACTAACCAAAATCAAAAAATTTTAATTCGACCTAAAATTACAAAAACACATCTAAAAATATATCTAAAAATTTGGGCACGTTTCAATTCCATCCCGAGAAAATTTTCTCTAAATTAAAGTCAAGTGCACTTTGTTAGCGAAGTTAAATGAATTTTGTTTTCATTTGTCGTTTGACTCTACATAGAGAATTTCTTCAACCGCAGTTTTTAATTAAAAAACCAGTGGCAAAAAATACATCATTTTACTTATACATTTTATGTTTATTCATTTTTAACAAAATTACAAAAATTCATTGTGTGGAATATTCTATAAAGAAAACCTTGAATTGATTGAATTAATTTGCTCGGACGTGAAACTTCGGACTTTTATTGAGCCATGTTAATCTACATATTTTTTCAATACTGCATTAGTTTGAAAACTTTAATTATTAATTTTTATTAAAAATGTATTATTCTACAATATCTATACATTAAAACAAGTTTTTTAAATTGTTTTTAATGAAAACGTGTTTTTTATGTAGTTGCAATTTCAGAACATAGTTTTGTGGTATTTTTAATGGTTTTTGAAATTAACATGTCGATAATACTCTCTGAGACTAAGGCGGTTATGGTCCGTGTTCACGGATGAGATTTCTCTCGAAAATTCATCTGTATAGCGAGTTAAGATCAATACAGGATTCATCCATGACGCATCCAGAACATACGTACCTTTGTTAATCCTCAGAAATTAAAGTCTCATTGACGGGACTCACTGTGAACACGGGTCATAAGACTAAAATTGAACAATAACAATTCAAAACAGACATACCTCGGTTAAGATCAATACCGCATATGAGACAAAATATTCAAGGTATGTTACTTTGCTAATTCCTGTTTTACGTTAAAAGACACCACCGATCGGTGTAACCTTCCTCTCAAATTAAAAAAATTATATTCTTCAGTCTATAATTATTCTTGCATTTAAACAATCAATGTAAAAATATCAATTTTCTTTAATATATTTCAATTTCTGGCAGATACCAAATGATCGATTTTCTTCACAAATATTAAGATAACAATGGCAATTTCGTTATAGTAAGAAACGCCTGCTTCCTAAATAACTAGAATATTTACTTATCAGCCATTCTCTCGTACGGATCTATTATGTTTTTTTTTCTATATTCACAGGCACCTACAATATTTTAATTATCAAACTTGATACAATATTTTGATTTCATTTTTTACTTTTAATATACCACTGCAATATTTTATAAAAAGTTTCATGTTTCTATAACCACAATCTTATACATTATCTTTATACACCTATTTTGATAATACAGTACAAAAAATGTAATAGAAATGTTTAAAATATATATTCTCTTTATTATATTTCGTGAGGTTTTAAAAAATATTTATCTTTATTTGGTTTGCGCACTTGTCTTTAAAGTGTTGACCTCGCAACACATTTCATCGGTAAAGTCATAAGAACGTAGTCATATGGTGGATCCTGAAAATCATATTAAACGGATACCTCCTCAACCCTTCATTACTTTACTGAGTAATAATCTTCCACAACCATGCCTGCCTTTTGAGTCAAGTTTGTGAACGTTTCACTGTAATATACATTTAAAAGAAATTGAATTTTCTCATATTTGATTCATGTATTAGTTTTAATATGGATAGTACTCAACTAGAAAATATACGCGATCTTAAAAACCAAAGAATAATTCTAAACTTCTATTCAAGAATCACACTGACCTCGATTCGTACTTCGAACCTGTAAACAGTTCAAAAATTAATGTTGCTTCAAAATAGTGTATTACGCATTTGTTCGCAGTCACTTAGAGGACGTATCTCAAATCTGCAACCTACTCCAGATTACATATATTGAGAGATTAGACCGAATACAAAATAGCTTTCTTCGACATCTTAATGCTAGATCTAATCTATCATTTAACTCCTATTTAGATGCAGCATATCATAATAAAAAGTTAACAGAAATTGACTTTTTCAACATTGGCCTTACTACACTAAAAGATTTTTTCTCAGGAACCATTACATTTTCAATTTGAACCAATCATTCTTCCTTCAAACATATCTTGCTTTCGGATGAAAGATATTAAGTCCAATTTATTATCAGAAACATCATAATGGTCTAACATTTTATTATTATTACACATAATTGAATCCCCATCCCATCTTTCTTTCTCTTCTCCCTTCCGTTCTCTCTGGAAAAAATTAGTTTTATCTTTTTAATTTTTCTATTTTTTAACTTTTGTTTACTTTTTTTATTTACTATCTTAACCATTTTTTATTAACTGTATGTTTTCATAATAAATTGCAAAAAACATTTAAATATTATAAAACTCTAATAATTAGTGGTTAAATATAAAGTGTTTTCAAAAAAGTTATTTAATTATTACGGGAAAAAAACATAAATAAATAGTAATTTTGGAAATTACACCAATTTACTAGTAGGCACCAACATGAAACTCATAACAAAATGTATATTATTCAATTTATATATTGATAGTTTGAACATCATTTCACGATTAGTAATAATGGTTCAATTGTTATTAAACCATTATTGTGACTATATTTGATTGGTAAACGATTATTCGTAATTCTTCGACCAATGACTGGTACACTAGAAAGTAAACCGCCAACTGTTAGACCTTACTTACCAATATTAGTCACAATCACAGTCACACAACTGGTTTACGATGACTATTTTCTACACGGTCATGAAAGTGATTACTCAAAATATTATTATAAGAATTTTATTGGTTGTATAATAGATCACGCTAATGCATCTTCATAAACATCCTAAATAGGACGCGAGTTAGTTCAAAAGGCAATTTATTTGGGTTCGCTGATCACGAACATCGGTGACTGCGGGTAGGAAATTCGAAGACATGAAAATCAAATAGCTAAAGTTGCTGTGAACCAACCAACGGGAATAAGGAAATTTAGATGAAATAAGCAACCAAAATAATGTTGGTTCACACTCTACTCTTTTTAATCTTCATGTATGCAATAGAAAATATGACACTTTTATTTATTTATTTTTATCTATATTAAATTTACGCCCTTGTAGGCTTTTACAAAATTAATTATAGAAATATATGTGCGGCTACACATGTAGCATGAAATATATATTTAAAAAATAAATTGATAGAATATATATAGATATAAAAATTTAAGCAAAACAAACCATAAAAATTAGAGTTTAAGACAGAAAAAAAATGTAGGTTTAACACAGAATGGCTGAGTACCAAAATCAATTATACCTTTGACTCAGAACAGCATCAGAAACATCACTCTTATATTTAAACATTGAACATAAGTATATATCTACGATACCAAAATCGTTCCCAAGACTGTGAAGTCTTTGTGTGGGTTGCATTACTATAAAAATTTGTATGTGACACATTTACATGGAACAGCGCTAACGACCTGCTATTTCGGTTTTAATTGATAATGAAATAAATTATAAATATAAGATATTCGAAAAATATAACAGTCAAAATATTTAGTTTATTTATACAAGGAGGTTAATAGAAAAAAGTCTATAGTATGTTAGGTAATTTCTTCCTTCTTCCTCGGCTTCATAATCAGGGAGAGGCATCTAGCCTAACTGGTTCTTTTTTTTAAATATTGACAAGTCGAATGGTTATGAAATGAAATAATATTTTTATATAATAAAATTTATAATCTATATTTTAAGATACTTGCATGTGTTAAAAGTGTAAAATGAGAAATTTACTTTAATACTTATAAATAAGGCTATTCAGAAATAATTACAATAAAATTAACTTTAAATATTTGTGTTCATCATGCCAGAATTAATTTCTTTGCCAAATTGTCTATGTTGACGCTTGTCAGATGTAGATTATTCAGGTCTCTCACGTAAGGGATTACCTCTTAGGATGGTCCGTAAAGGACGTAAAGTGTGGTCAGCTCCTTATGGTGCCAGCGTAAGGTGACGGAGTTCAAGCTTGTAGTTAAACAATGCCCAAGTATCCAGGCAAACCGGGACTCTGGACGCGATATTCTTATGCTATAGCGACAATCTGTTCTCGCTACACCGATTATATTTATCAACTTTTTATAGATCCAGCGGGACCCTTTTTGATACTTTCACATCAACGATTAAACGCAGAGTACATCACAGTCTAAGCTTAAACTTGAGACGCACAGTTTAAATTTTCCCCGGAATTATGATCTATAAAGCGCTTGCTTGATACTATTAGAGACGATATAGATTTTATTTTCAATTAGAAAATAAAATCTCGTCTTTGGTGGAGCCACTTCTCCCAGCGGTGAATTTGTCCAGACTGCCGGCATATGGTGATGCATCCCTTAAGGTGCATTTGCCTACGTGACGTTAGTCACGTTCGCCGCATTTCTTTATTGCTGTACCCGCGCTGCATCGGTACACCTGCGTCTAACAATACCGAGTTTTTTTTACCCTTCGTCCCTTCCTTCGACTAAGTGCTTTTGTATGCTTGAACAAAATATTGTTTTGGGTAATTTCGCATTCTAAGTCACAAAAAAATCTTACAATTTTTTACATAGCTGCATTATGCGTCAATATGGCGGCCTTAAAAAGGAAGTTATCTAGACATATCTTTAGATTACCCGGAAAAATGAGTGCACCCAGGATCGAAACTTGTATGTACATAATTTAAGTTTCTATGCTTTTACTTTTCATACCGTTTTCATTTATTTGAGACATGAGGAGATTAAAAGGAAGAAGAATAATATTAGTTATTTACTATTCACGAACCTTCCACACCCTCAAACCATTTTAGAAACCCTTAGTAAATTATTTGGGTTAACTTCTTATATTCTAGATATGTTCTTCATTCTTCACACTACTATGAGTTGATCTTTCACACGTACGCTTTAATTACCAGTTTTTCACCCATTATTTTTCCAACACAAATATGATACAATTAGAAAGATATACAGAAAAAATCTATTTATGTTCATGTATTTTTTAGATAGTTTAATTTGTATTAAAAATATTACAGAACTATGTTCTTAAATTGCAACTTCACAACAAAAATGTGTTTTCATTAAAACGTTATATTTCCATTGATTGCATTGTCTCTTTGAGTAATGTATAATGTCTCCATTTGTTCACAATTTCTAATCCAAATTTAGAATATAACTTTTATATACCTAATTCGTTTTATTCCCAAAGTTTTGAAAAGTTTTAAATTGAAGTGAAGTAAAATTTCCTCATAATAATATTTCTCTACGATTTTCACACTCCATCTATTCTTTCTCAATTCTAAATTCATTGCCTCGCCCAAGAGTTGGAGTTACTAAGTGATCGCTAGATGTGATTTTAAAATGACAAACGGAACTTGAGTAATAGTTTAAATTACTTCTTAACTGTCATTGAAGGAGTGATCTCACTATTTTCAACTTTGGTTTTATACCAGTGCCACAGTTTACACCGCTGCTGCATATTGGCAATACTTTGTTGCTATGATAGTTGGGATTAAAGGTGTTAAATAAGTTATTTGTTTTCGCCACTCCAATTGTATGACTTTATCTTATTTTTCTGTCCTGATTCAAGACTGGTGGGTATGAATTGAATCATAACTTGGATACAACTTACTTTCTAAAGTATAGAAAAGTTTTTATATTTTTAGTAATGATTTTCCATCTAAACATATTATTAGAGATATTACATTGTGTGTCATACCAATTTGAAAAACAAATTTCTAATTAAAACACCCCTAAGATGTATCTCAACTAAACCTCTGAGATTACTTTATCGTGTCGCTTTCCATGAACACGGGCCTTAAGGTACTGTGGAGGTCTATCGCCTCCATAATCTGCACGCACCATTCATATACCTAGGTGCAAAACGAGGCTCTCATCAATCTCAAAAATACGCCTGGTACCGATTCCCAACAGACAACAATACAACGCGCCGCAGCCACTCAGAGAACCGGCCCTAGCGCGTCACTTCTCTCGCAGCCGTCTCCTCGACTTCACGTTGTAGACTTCATTCTGGTTATGTATGTGTATGTGCTTATATATGTGACTTGTATATTTAACTGTGTTCAATTAATAAACATCGATCTACTGTAATGAGTCTTTTATTATACATCCTGCTCTGGCTACACACACGCATTCGCGCACTTTGCGTTATTATTCAAACGAACAAGTGAGTGAATGATAACCTCACGCTAAAGCACATCCTTCTAAGCCACCAACATTTTGACAAACACATATTTAATTTCACATTACTTACATATTTTTCTCTAAAGTACGTATAATAAATATGCCGTATTCAAACCCGACTTTTGAGCAATCTGGTGAATGATAAAAGTCACTACCAAAAAATCTATAATGGTTTCATTAATATCGTGCATGATCCAATTTACTTATATATGTACAGCCCCATTGAATCATACTAAAGTATTACGTAGTTTTTAGAGAATATAATGTATAACAAAGTTGTAAATTGATCGCGGAAGCGAGACCCCTATCACGCCCGCCGGGGCAGCCCTGCCGCAAAAATCTTCTAAGGGGCCGAGCCCTTAGAAGATTTTTCCAGTAATTCAAACTAATAATAATACAAAATAACAAAGAGAAAATAAGGTACAATTGTATTAAGATCTGGGTTGAATATGTGATATTAGCAAATAAATCTTGTTTTTAAAAGACGTCCAATATATTTCAACGAGTTCTACGTAAAACCAGGATATCAGTAGGAAACATTCTTCCTGACTTCATTATAAAAATCCATTTATGTATTTGGTCCGCTGATTGTAATTATAAACTTAAATTATTCTTATGATTTTATTTTATCACAATAATTCTTCTTAAAATATTTTAATATTTTTCGGGCGAATGTAAGAATAAATTTATTGAATTTAAAACCTTAATTAATTTAATATAATAACTAGTGCCTTTCTTCGGCCGACCCTCATATTTATAAAGTGGTTGCAAACACTTTGTCTCATTAACGAATTATTATGATATTTTTAATATTCATCAAAATATTATTAATTTTGTTTAACTAAGATATTCACTTCATATTTTTAATGAAGTACAAAATGTATTTGGGAAGAAAACTTTTAATTGGATTAATTTATACAGGAGGAATGATGTAATGAGCTTTTAACTTGATTATGTATTCCGTTATCTTTTTGAATATTACATCAAACATTTTTTTTTATTCAAACTTTCTGAATAAAATAATTATATTATTGTTGTATTTCTTACATACTATATTAATAAATTAAATACAGCAGCAAATCATAATCTACATAAAAATATAATGAATTCTAAGATTATACTTTTATTTTCTATTGGTATATTTCTGCAGTCGTGATCGCCCGTAAATTATTGTTTACCATCCACGCTCATCTCAAGTCTTTTGACGATTATTTTATCTTATTATTATATTTTATTTAATCTTACATAAAACATACAATTTAATCAACGCAGATATATCACTGAAAAAATGTAAACGACAAATGTTTTTCTGAAAAAACTCGATTTGAACCCGGAACTTTTCTATTTAGACTGCTCCCATAAGTAAGATCATTTTTTAATATTTGTTATTAGAAAGCTGCTATGATAGATATATCTAATATATAAACCAAATTAAGATTATTTTTTTTTTAAATCGTAAATTGTCAACATATTCTAAAATCTTTTCATCGATTTGCGAGTAGAGAACTTTGGCGGTAATAATTCATGACGTAGCAACTCGTTATGGCTCGGCTGTGAATAGACTCGATATGGTTCCCACACTCGGAGGCACCACAACAAAACTAATGGATAAAAGGTTTTGGTTCAAATTGAGTAACGACCTTAGGAAATCTTTCTCGCTTTATTCTTACAATTTTTTATATCAACTTCACGAAGAAAAGTTTGACGTGGGGCAAAAAATCAATTGGAATGTCTTTGATTTGTATCAGTTCATTTACGATTTGAGTTAAGTTTTCGTGTTGGGAGCTTTTTGTGTAATTATTCCGCGAGCATCTATCTTTTGACAAAGCTTTTTTAAACGGAATGAAAATGTTTTATGTATATTTTTTCAAATACAGCTAAGAGATTAATCTAAGATAATGAAAATTGTACTAACAAAGTAGCCATATAAAGGGCCGAAGTCAGATTAAAATACTGATATTGGAGTTTACTATCACAAAGAATGCATCCAATGCTAAGTATAAAACAGAAAATTTGACTTTGCGTGATATTCCAAATTGTACATTCTCATGAACAGAAATATTGTTACCTAAATGACCGTTGCTTGGCACGCAACAATGCTCCCTATGCAAACGTCATTCACCACTAGTACTGCTCGGAACTCAGTCATCGCATGAGCGCATTATTGTGAACGCACTGGCCTAGCACGAACTGCGGTTAAACGCGCGAGGTTTCTACTCGCAAGATATTGTAGCTCGTTGGTATGTATGCGAGCACACACACTAGCGTCTATTCCCGCGACTGATTTTAAAAACGCGTCCGGACACATTTTGCTCCGCGGTTTTGTAACGCACTTGAACTTGTGATCTATGGAAATGTATGATGGCGCCCGCACAGCGGTTAAACGCGGGCTGTTGCGCGTTGAACCAACGTAGGGATTATATCGTACTTTATCGTCAACTGAATCCAAGCCTATGTTTGCGACATCGTATGAGAATCTATCAGACCAAAAAAGATCTGTATTTTATGATAAAACATTACGATCAAAAGTTTAAAGATGAAACAATTATTATTGAGTCTAATTATTATTACAATAATTAAATAATTTGCTACAATAATTTAATAAGTTTTTTAACCTCAAAGTAAAAGAGAGACGTTCTTCTGGTGATAGTGATTTGCGAAACGTTGTAACATGGACCCACTTCTATTAAAAGTTTATCAAAACTATTTATTGACATTCTATAATAATTAAAAAAACTCATTGGAATATTCTCGCATGTTATGGGAAAAATAACCCTTTAGGTATCATATATTTGGTCACTTAACGGATGAACCCAGTATTTATTATGGCATCGGCGATTATTATTAGTTTTTTTTTTTAAGATTTCCAAAATCAACTTTGTGGTTAAAATCCATTTCCTGAATCAAATTTTCAATTCAAATCACATTCTGAATAATAATGGTTTTTCAAAATTTTCCAATCATTTGTTAGAAAATGATCACATGTCTATTTTACATATAAAAAATGTTGGTCTTAAATTTAATAATTTACAATCATTAGAAATAAATAAAGCATGTAAAACTAACCAAAATATTATAAACAACCAACTAAATTTAACCACAAGTTAAAATCATTCTAATAATTTCTAGATCTAGATTAGTCAGATGGAACATTTAACCCCACAGTTCCTGGTATGGGGTAAAAAGTACTACCAGTACCGAAATCTTTCATTCGTTGTCCTAGAAAATTCAGCGTGCTGATCTATACCCGCCCCATGTGCGATATTTGTAATGGAACATAGATAGATGGAACATAAATTTTGTTAAAGAAATAATATTACATAGTTGACATCCTGACAAAAAAAATATATTTTTTAATACCGGTAGATTTCTATATTTCATTAAGTGGTTAATAAAATATAGTTAACAATAAAAAAAATTAAAAATCACGTCCAACTTGAGCCACATGTTCTGGCGTCGCTGCTGACGTTAACAGTCCCTGAGGAGTTTGGTTAACCATTATGCCTTAATCATACCTATTCTCAAAATTGCAATATTGAAATGAAGGTGATTGTTACACCAACCCTCAAAAATAGTGTTATATTTGAATGAGAGAGAGGGAGAGAGAGTGAGGGAGTGAGGGAGATAAACGTACCATAGTCTGTCAAAACTATCTGTCTATTTTTGAGGGTTGGTGTAACAATCACCTTCATTTCAATATTGCAATTTTGAGAATAGACCTGATTGTCTGAACTTTTGAACCCAACACCAGATAAGTTGCGTACTCGACCCATCACTTACTCGTCGAATATGAAAGTGAGTACAAAAAGTGCGACGCGCACGAACCAATGAATCACCGCTTTTTAAATATTGTTCATCCACGAACGCGCGGTGCGCTCCCGACCAGTGACTCATTGCGACTGTAAAGTCACACGCGTCGAACGATACCTCTCTCACTTACCTCACCCTGATGGTTTACGAGCAATTACAATTAAATCTTGAAATTTTTCCGCTGGACACCCTATATTTTTCCCTTTTCAGGGTCCATGTTTCGACTCTATTAAGGGCTAAAGAGAACACCGGGGTTTTAACCTGTTAGACTTACACGTTCCTCGAGATGGAACGGTCATATTAAACTTGACCGTAGAATTGAACATCAATCACGAACATAATTCATCTTAATATAGATTATCTAAAACTTTGTTCTTAACCACTTTATGAGTTATATATAATACACCCACCGGTTTCGGAAAACCACAGATTTACCTAGTCGTGCCAAGACTTTCGCGGACGTTCTCTATTTCTGGTGCCATCAACACTTGTGTCATACATCTTTCTTACCATTCTCTCCTCATTCATCCGCTCCCTATGACCAAACCACCTAAGTGATACTTTTGAATCTTACTCTCTATACTAATATCAGCTTTACATTATTTCGTTATTTCTTCATTCTTTACTCTGTCATAGATAGATCTGTCACATATACGCCTAAGTAATCTCATTTCTACTGCATTCAGTCTACTTTCTTTCCTCTTCTGCCAGCCTCTTCTAATCCATTTTAATTTAAATAAAAACCGCAATGATAAATTTGTAAAAAATATTTAAAATATAATTTATCTCATAATTATGGTCAACAGCCATCGATTGCCGCTGGATTTTAAGTTAACTCGTTACAGTTCTTGCTGTTTTCAAGATATTTTGATCATAACAGAACGTCGTTAACGAGTACCTGAGGAGCTCTCATTTTTTTGCTGACTCCAAAAAGTTTAATCACCGGCCTTTGCTCATGTTAATGTTGATCGGATATTTATATATTTCGAGTATCTCCTCACCAAGACGTGCACGGTGACTTGGTTACTCCAGAGCCGCTGACGTCAGCTTAATTCAAAATGACGCTTGTATTCAGTCATCAAAAACTCTCATGAATGTTTCTTTGCTGGTACTCTTGTGAATATTTATAACAACAAATAAAAAAACTCTTTAAATCAAAGTTCGTTATAAAAAAAAAATTCTTTGTAAGAAAAAAACGCGTTACATATCTCATACACATGTATCGTACCACAAATATTTATAACAAATAAAATTGATATGATATATAAATTGAATAAAAATTTTAACATCATTGACAAATGCACCACTTTATCAATTCAATTAAAGATTATTTCATAATAAAAATAAATAATAATCATTTCACATGAAAAATAATTAATGTAGCATTTAACAGTTAATTGAATAATATTTTTTAGGAGAACACATTCTTATTGTGAAGTTGTAATTATTCAGAACATAGGTCTGTGATATTTTAAATATGAATTAAATATATTAATTATAAAGATGTACATATAAAATCAATTTTATCGAAAAATATTGTTGTTGCGCTACCGGGATTCGAACCTGGATCTCTTCCCTAATCGGGGGAGGTGCTTTATCCAACTAAGCTACTGCGGCATTATTTTTAGTGACAATTTTCACAGACCTATGTTCTGAATAATTACAACTTCACAATAAGAATGTGTTCTCCTAAAAAATAATAAAGTTGTATCAATGTGTCCAAAATTTAATAAAAATGAATTGATAATTCTGGCGTCTGCTATCAGTTTACTCAAAGGTATTTGAGATTCTATAAAAATAAGGTAGATGGCTCTGTCGAATGATGGAACGATTAAATGTATTGATTTCAAAAAAAGGTAACATATAGGGTTGAAAAATTGTCGCTAAAAATAATGCCGCTGTAGCTTAGTTGGATAAAGCACCTCCCCCGGTTAAGAAAGAGATCCAGGTTCGAATTCCGTTAGCGCAACAACAATATTTTTCGATAAAATTGATTTTATATGTATATCTTTATAATTAATATATTTAATTCATATTTAATACTTTTTAGGTGATTTATTAGTTTTCAATATCAAGAAGAAAACGTAAAAATCGGACTAGTTAAGACCCCTAATTTCTCCACATGAGTTGAAATGCGGCCCAGGAAGACAGAGTGTGAAGGCAAGTGAAGTAGTCGAAAGAATCAAAATCCCCATTTGTCTACTGAAGGAGATCAATAATATTAGTCATAATTGATCATAAGGAATTTTTCAAATCGGCCCATTTCTACTAGTAACAAAGTCAGCGATTTCCATTTTATATTTTTTTTCTAACTTTTAATGCACTTATTTGATATACATTATGTTAATTTATTCATAAGTCTAACTTAGCTCTTATTTATTTAAATTGGTCTTTCCAAATCGGTGCTTGTTGCAAAATCAGTCTCTTTTTCCCGCTGTCATTTATATTAGAATTTGAACAATAATAGTCACGCTACGCGAAATAACCTCCAGTATGAGAACAAGTTTGTATTTGGAACAAGTATATTAATAAATATTTTATAATAATTAATATTTTAATAATAAGTTATTTATATTTAACCGAATTCGGAAAAATACCTTTTCCTTCATCAGGATGATAAAAAAGCTATAAATATTAGTTATATTTAAAGAGAACTCATTATTATTGAAAAGTTGCAGTTTTTTCAGAACATAGCTGTGCTCTATTTTAATCAATCATATTTTAATTAGTCAAAAAATATTTAAGTTGTATTTCCCCGAATAGGAAATGACCCAGGTTCGAATCCCGGTAGTAACTATATATATTCCACCGCGGGCGGAATTATATCTGCGTTCTCGTGGTATGAACTGATTAAGCAGCGTAGCCCAAATTGAGAGTTATGTGTTAAGTTATAATCGATTTAATACCCTCACGACCTGCGCAACAAGGTACTCCCTGAACGTTTTAAGATAAACAGAATCACCCAAACGCACGAGACTTTTCAACGCTGTGCCCTCGACGACTGACTTCATTCTGCACAGTTCAGGAGCGGGGGTCGATGTTAATGTCCCCCATACGACCGTATGAAGTATGTAACCTAAATTTTCTGGAATTTAACAAAGTTTTGAGTTGGCAAGCCTTTCGCGATACTTACTGCCTATAAATAACGTTCGGAATATGTACTTTTGTAGCTCAGGTGTACAAACAGAAGCGGGGCATTAATATTTCCTTCCAAATGTACCAGTGTGTAATTTACAAAAATGTTTTTCATAATTCCCGTGAGTGTTTATTTGGTAAGATAAATTATTACAAGCAATTACTTTTTTGGCTGCAGGAATGGATGAATCCACGACCATATCGTGACGTAATCGAATAATGGAATCTTCGTAAGCACAGCTCAGGTGTCGGTCTGTTCATGCTTCTTGATATTTTAACTTTAGAGACATCCGAGAAGGTTATATTACGATTTTAGGATGTACTTCGTCAATAATAAGTCAAAGTGTTTCACGTTGGATTTATTCAAGAGAACTAGTTACAAAATATTTACCGGCGTCTTGTACAAGCAAATTTCTTATCAACGTACTTATTACTCGTATTTGAGCTTATATATTAGAACACGTGTTTTTACATACAAACATCGTGGGAATTAGTCTCGTGTATGGCTAGCAGGTGTCCTTTTTTTCCGTTAAATACAGCATATGGGAAATGTCGTACATATTGTATGTATTCTTTTGTTTGTATGTAGATGCACGTATATGGATTCTCTACATTCCACGATCCACGTTCGTAATAACACTTAATACTTTTAATGGTTGATTTTAGTGAAAAACAGATCGGGAAATCATCTAAATTTTGATTAATTATTATATATGATTTAATAATAAATTTTAAAGAAAAATATCAATTTTTCAAATGACAAATGAACCGAAAGATGAAAAAGCAATTCATCAAAACCTACATCTGGAGCATAGGAAGATAAACTTGAGTTAACCAGAGTGATAGAAAAATAGATTGGAAACATTAAAAGTAGGTATTGCTGAATATGGATGGAAATAATAAGCTGGACCGAGTAAATGACAACTGAGAAGGTTCAAAGGAGAGTCAGAAATAGATACCATCAAATTTTTTATTTTTTTTTAAATAGATAATGGTAAAGAAACAATAATATATGTTTTAGTTAGTTATGACATTCTGAAGAAGAAAATGGCATTTTTCGAAACTGTTAGATGTATTTAAACTCAATTAAGTGGTTAATAAAACAAAGATAATAAATAAATTTTAAAAAATCCTCACTTTTAAAAGCCAGAGAGGAAAGCCCGAACACAAATATATTCGCCAAATAATGAGCAGCAATACAGCTGCAGCCTGGATCTGGATGGTGTGACATAAATGGAAGCCGAACATTGCAGTGACAAGCGTATAATGCTTTAACATAAAAAAAGGTTTTAATTAATTTATGTTCCCTCAAAAATGATTAAAAATTGTTATTATTTTTTGTACATTTGATTGCGATTTTGGTCGGATGATCTTTATCTTTCAGTATCAACACCATAATATCACTGTTTAGTGACGTGATCTGATTTTTATGAATTATAACTATTAAAACATATGGTTTAAATGCTTATTTCAACACATATATCTACTGTTTCAATAAGCTCGTAACATATTACATTATCTTAATAACAATTATCTACAGTTTATTTTTCCTGGGGCCACCTAGCAGATTCTTCTTGAAGATTATTTTAGAAGCATTGTAATTAAAAGAAATATGACCACATCTTAACTAATTAACTAACTTATAATTTAACTTAGATCATACCGTTGCGAGAATAGAGCGCCACACTCTTACTACCAATCACACAATGAGGTAGAGGAGCATGTCAAAAAACAGCTTTTGTAGTATATTTAAAAAAATATTTAGATTACCATCCTTTTTGAATTCTTTCAAAATGTGCAATACTATGGAGATATTGGCGTGCAAAGTTGAACTTGTTGACAAACGCTCGTACGTATCGGTCAGTACTAATAATATTAGTACTAGAGTGTCGAGTATAGACTTGCCAACTCGGAAGATGTGATGTCACATCTCTCGTGTGGTATAAACCAATCATTTTTAAAACACACAACTTTGAAAATCTGTAACTCTGCCATATTTCAATATATCGAAAAAATTCTTTCAGTTTTGTAAATGAAAGAAAAAAGATCTCCTCATTCATTCGTATAACATAGGGGATTACAGCTCAATCAGTCAAATCCTCTACCGGCAATAGAACGTTCCAGTATCGAGTCCTGGTGATGACGTAATTTATATTGAAATATAGTATATATAATATTTCTTGTGTATTTTCAGTTATTTATCTAAATTTATTATAAAATCAAACGTATCTTTCTTAGTATACTAAGTACTTCAATAAATAAATACATTCAATAAATTCTATAAATTGGCTTATTCATTTATAATAAATTCCCATGTATTATTTATCTAAATATATATTACACGCAAATGCGTAAGGACACTTGTAATTTACTGATCAATGAGGGTGCAATCCATTCTAGTGTTCCAATTCTGTATTTATTATTTTATGAAAGGAGAATCCTGAATATACCCGTGAGGCGTATACTTATTATTATAGTGCTCCTTAATACACGATATTATAATTAATGTACTGAGAGAACGTTTCTCAAATAATTTTGGAAAGTTTACAACAGGCTAGCCATTTTTTATGAAACATCTTCAGACGTTCGATGTTCACACATAAGTACTAGTTGTACTTATTAGACTTTTTATAATAGCTGTTTGTATAATATTTGTTTATTGCTTTTTATCATTACGATCTAATTTTATACCCTTGATACAAACTGTCTCAGCGACAGTAGTCTAAACAGAGATTATGGTGAGGTTAAGTTATGATTATAACTCATCGGGCGTCAAATAGTCATCCGAAATTCGACTGTTATTCGATCTTTTGTGAGAATAACTTTTTTTAATTATCCGTAAAAATCCGGTAACTTATGTGGTAGCTACATTCTCAATCATTTTCACCGTGACATGTTGAGTATTTTTGTAAAGTTGATTCCAAATATCTCGAAAATTACAAAAGTTGAATTCCGAATAACACTAATTGACACTCAATGCTCAGTCCCATAACCACAGTCTCTGTTTAGACTACTTTCTCTGGGACACTGTATAAACAAAATCAGTAAATAAATTAAATAATCAATTTTATATTATTGTATTTAACTTTTAGGAAAATTAATTCATTAATACAATAAAATACAACGTTGTTTTCTTTATACTTTAATTAAAAATTAAAATAAAAACGTTTTCATATCCAGTTCCAATGCCCTTTCCCACCACATGTTTTAGTTTATTACTGAAGATGATGCAGTAAACATCTAAAATGTTTCAATTTTAATTTTTAATTAAAGTGTTATAGTGTGAAGAATACAACGTTGTGTTTTATTTCAATCTTTTTTTTCCATATGTTAATTACAACGGACTTCCACAAAGTTAATCACGAATTTTATGAAATATTGTATTTCTTATATTCTTACCTGCAATATTTTAACAGATGAAATATGTTTTTTTTCTATTTTGGTGTCTCTATATTCATGGTGCATCTTACACTCGATGGCGTCTTACAATCACTATCAAAAATGTTCTTGTCGTTGACAATCCTCGGAGCCCACCTCCAGTGAGCTGCTGCACAGTTGAGAAACATTTGTCGCTCGATGAAATTCGAACGCGATCATTTTTGAATAAAGTTGTGCCCCCTAATTGTTGTAAAATATGGCCTCAAAACAATTCACTACGGTGCTGCATTGAATAGAAAACTTATTGTGTATGCAATTTGATATCTTTCATTTTTATACCAGGGCGAGTCAATCTACACTTTCGCCCTAACACACCTTCAAGGTTGTCATACTGCCTTCTGCGCATGCGTGCTTAGGTTGGGACGACTGCGGTCACGTGGGCAATATTTAATCCCGATTGCGTCATTTGCCTTTCCGTTATTGCGGTGTAAACATGTCTGCTCCGCTAGCAGTTTGCACCAAAAAGGAAGGGTGTGAAAGGAGCTGAAATTCAAGGTCGATTTTTATTACAATACGGGGACAGTGCTTTATCACCTAAAAATGTTTTTTTGTTAATCGATAAGTTTAAAAGTAGCCGGACGAGTGTAATGTATGAAGAGAAAGCAGGACGCCCGTCAACTTTCACCACGGACGACAAAATTCAGCAAGCTCGAGAGATAGTTCTAACGAATAGGCGAATTACGAGGTAGCGTCTTCTTTGAACATCAGCCATGGTTCTGCCCATCATCCAATCATCCACGACGAACTTGGTTTTCGTAAAGTTTGTGTAAATAAATTGTAGAACGAAAAATGTAGATAATTTTTGATTTGCTCTCGTTTTTTTTTTCTTTCTCATTATTTAGAAAAATAAGGGTGCGTCTTATAATCGGTGGCGTTTTATAATCTACGTAATACGATATATAATTACATTAATAATAGCATACACAACATTCGCCGAAAGATATTACAACGTTACATTAAATTTCTTCAGAAATTAATTTAATAAATGTTGATATTTACTTTACTTTCTGGAGTGTTCTTTAAACAACTAAGTCATTAGTTATATCGTTATATCGCACTCCTGATTCGAGAGAACTAATCCTGTTTACTCTAAACTAAAGTAATGATGAACTGCTTTGTTGACTCGATAGTAATTCGTGCTAATGGAACCCAACTCGGACAAATCGATAATTATGTCTACCTAGGACTAATTTATATGGCAGGGGGCATATTCGAAGATTCTAAAGCTGGGTTGAAGTGCAATTAGACGTTTGAATATGATTTTCTAAAATGATCTTCAACTCTACAACAAAAACATTTCAATCGATACATACTTCTATTGCTCACTCTGACATTCAACAAAACAGAGGTTCAAAAAAATTTAATTACGCAGTGGCGTAGAAAGATGCACGTTGAACATTGCGAAATAAACGTATAGATAAAGAGAACAGACAAGAGTAATTAATGTAAAACAATTAAATGACATTGGGCGGGCCACATCGCTCGGAGGGCGAACCATCGATGGATAAATGCAGTTATCCAGGAGTACCCGAGGGAAATCAAGAGACCGACAGGCCACCCTAAAACCCACCGGACTAACGAAATCATCAAATTCGGCGGAAATACATTGTAGCGATTAACAATAGATAGAAAAAAATGGAAATCACTTGGGGAGGCCTTCATCCAGCATTGGATAGATAACAGTTGATAATGAATAAGACGATGAAATAAAATAAAAATATTTTTAGTTCGTGGAAAAATTGTTATATTGTTTAAATATCAGAGTTTTCTGAGCTATTCTGCCATTTATCTCCGACCTGATCGTACCGGATTTCATTTCTAATGATGTACCTTGCAATGAAATGGTGAATTTGTTCAATTATACTGAATAACTAGTAATGGATACTTTTTGCGAAAACTATCGTTGTCAATCAAATGCGTGAAGTAATTGAAAGAATATTCTTTGTCTCAAAACTGAAATATCTTTGACTATAAGTCGTTTTTTAAAGTAAGATTGGATGTGATTGTAGCCGGTTTGTAAGATACGTATGTACTCGGTATACGTTTTACATAAATATCCTTACTTTTTTCAAACTTAGCTAAGCGTTTGTGTTATGAAAACAGAACCAGCTAGACCAAACAAGGTCGTAAAATTGAATATGTTTACTGTTTAATCTAAAAATGTGTGAAACATATTATACTTCAAAATTCAATGAGATTATTACGTAGTAATCTCATGCACACTTGAAAATTACAAAGAAATGCTAAAAACGATGAAAATATAATATAATTTACTTAAAATTAAATATTTGTATTAAAGATTCATGCTAAGATTGATATTGAATATCAAAAATATAAATTAATGCATCTAACACTAAAAATCGAAATTATAGACAATTTGATACCACAGTCTACTAGGCCAATACCTAAAATGATAAAGCACTGTCTCACCAGGTGAGAGGTGTTGGGATCTATACTCGGCGCCTCTAGAATATTTTTGCTTTTTAGAAAGTTTTAGATGTGTAAAAATGGGCGCATGTTAAAATGTTTCGAAATTTTATTTAAACACGTTATTTCTAACTAAGTTTCGTGACAAATTTTATTAAGTGACCCGCTACATATTCTACATTATGCAGCTAATCCCCGTGTTAATAATTAGGTTTAGTTTAGAATGCCATTTTTATAATAACATATTTCTTCGAAAATACCAAAAACGTATTTAAACGAAAACTAAATAATATTACGGATTTAATTATTTTAGAAATATATGTCTTCTCAAAAGTGTAACCTATAGGTTCGAAAGTTTATCTTCAAAAATAATGTCGCTGTAGCATAGTTGGATAATGCACCTTCCTCGGTTTGGAAAGAGATCTAGGTTCGAATCCCGGTAGCACAATAACAATATTTTTCGATAAAATTGATTTTATATTTATATTTTTATAATGAATACATTTAATTAGTATTTAAAATATCACAGACCTGTGTTCTGAATAATTACAACTTCACAATGAGAATGTATTCTCCAAAAAATATTATATTAAATTATATTATTATATTATTTGTATACCTACCTAGTCATTCTACAAACGTATTAAAATGTTTGAATTATGTATTACGCTCGTTTTGCCTAGAATTCGAAATGAAATGAAACTTGGCACCTACCTATGATTTATAGCTTTAGTTATCTACAAGGGTTTGAAAATCTCGGCCAAGCTGGAACACAAATATTACTAGGAGACTGCCAAATATAGCGGCTAGCTTTAGGGTTATATGTTGAGGAGATTCAAAACTGCATTGAAAGAATTAAAAATTATATATAGTTTCTGGATGCTAGTACCGAGCTTAGACTAATACCGCAATGTATATATATATATATATATGTACTATATGTAGTAACGTAATATATACTCGTGTATATTTATATATATAATACTTATATTAGGTTTTCACGGGTCGAGCATAATGTCACAGAGAAAGTTTCTTGGTTATCCCGCATCTGTTGGTCTTGAGAACTAGAGTTTCAGTTAAGCCAAAGTTTCAGATAAATCTCATTACCCATCTTCAGGGGATGCCATATTGGTAGACGCATACTGGATGTCGCACATTACAATGCATGCAATGTGTCCGTTATGTATCTGGGATCTTTGGCAGAGGTGTTGTGTTGCACTTTTCAATTCTAAAATTTTAACCTTAATTCATTTATTTTTTAATTATTCAATACAATAATTTTATTAATTATTAAGGAGAACACATTATTATACAGAATATAATTCTGTGATATTTTATATGTATCAATAAGAAACATATACAGATAAAATCAACAAATTTTATATTAAATGAAAAAAATATGTAGGTAGACGTGCTACAATATATAGAATGATATTTTTCCTATTCAATTTCATGACGTGGTATTATGGAAAATTAAAATTATATTCATTTCATTTTATAGCGCAAAGCACCGCCTCTATTATACATGCCTCATAATATTTCTCAAAATAGAATATTTAATAGATTTAAAGAAAAATTAACAAAATAAGTCATTGAAAAGGAATTATTATATTTGAAAATATGTTTCATTGATATATTAAATTTTAAAAATGTTCTCATGTTTTAACGGCCGTATAGAATATTTTGTGTATAGCTTTATAGGTGCAGGCGAAAGTGTGTATCCGACCTTTCTGGCCGACGTTCTGATGCCATCAGCGACATCACCTCTAACCGTGAATTGATATCATTTTGTGGGTATTTGGGAATAGTATGAATAAGTCCACAGCCTCGAGAACTGATAATAAGCCCTCGGAAAATACTCCACGAATTATAACAATGCCGCTTTGCAGCAGATCTGGCACGCCTATACAAAATAATACATGGTGACATTACCTACATGATGCTTATCTACGAACTCGTGTTCCGTTACTATTTCACATTCCTCAAACCAAATCAAAATATGTAACGAATAATTAAAAACGAAAATATAACTTTTTGAAAGCCGCAATGTATTCCTTAAATCTATTTAGAGTATTTAGCAATCTTATCATTGAATATTACCTTTTGAATGACTGCGTTTATTAACCGATTGTCCGACCTTCGAGCGCAACCTAGTTAACTTAAAACATCCTTAGTTACCTAGATACTTAATTATTTTACTTACCTACTTTACGTCTAAAGGTAGCGGAGGTAAAACTAAATAACAGTTAGAAATGCATATCTGCTATAATACTTGTACAGTAAAATACTAGTGTAGCAGGCAGAGTACCGAATTACGTGTATTTTGCTGCAATGTTTGATCCTTATTTTTATAATAATATAAAATAACACATTGTAATATGAACCTAATAAATAAATTAATATTAGTTCTTCAATATTTAATTTAGAAATAAGGAAAAGTATTAATAGTCAATTAAACATTATAAATAACCTAATTCTTTGTTTCACAGTAGTTACTAATTAGTTACCCATTACATTGTTTTTTGTGTATGCTTGTATTTTTAATTTTAATATACATTGTATCCTAATGAAGGGACCATTGGTCTTAACCTATTTACTTACTTACTTACTTACCATCACGCCGTTTCCCCGCGGGGGTAGGCAGAAAGGATAGAGTCCCCACACTTTTCTGTCCTGACACAATTCTCGCCTCATCCACATTCAAACATCTTTTCATACAAGCTCGACGATTATTGAGGCTTCTAACAGGGCCATTCTCTAGTATTTGGTTTACCTGGTCGTTCCAAGTCTTCCATGAACGTCCTCTACTTCTGCTGCCATCAACACTTGCGTCATATATCTTTCTTACAATTCTCTCCTCATTCATCCGTTCCATATGACCAAACCACCTAAGTGATCCTTTCTTTATCTTACTCACTATACTAAGATCAGCTTTACATTCTTTCACACAGCTGGTTTCATGTTTCGTGCATTCAAGAGATGACGATGCAAGCCGAGAGCTACAGTGCATTCTCGTGCTCGGCTCCTCTCGCCATGCCTAGGCGAGAGTGGACTGCTGGCATAACGTTGCAAGTGGTGAGCAATAGATAAAGGAAACCATTGCGCACGCGCAACATCGCAACCGCAGCGCTCCACTGGGAATATCCGGCAACATACTCTCTTAAAAAACGTGCCTCGTATAACACATTTTTTATTGTATTAGTTCACCTCTCGTGTAAAACATTATATTAATTACTGTCAACAAACTTTTATCTCATCTTACCTTCACCATTATACAGATAACTAGTTGTCTGGATTATTGAAACAATTATGATTAATGTGTATTCTATTATCAATAAACTATCTAAATCTGAATTTAACGAACTGAATCTGAATCTATAATAATAATTTTAATCTTAAATTAAATTGTAAGTATTTGTCGCCGGAATTGGTAACTTTTGTTTTAATAATACTCCAGAATAAATATGAAACAATTTAAAGAAGTTATAATAGATGTTTACTTTCATAATCTTCGGTAAGATTACTTTGAAAATCCGTATTGTTCAGATCGTATTTACTATGGCCATTGTCTTTGTGTATTTATAAAATAAACCTTTATTCCCGAACTAAGTTGGAGACGGACAAACTCAGAATAAATTCTCTGAATAATATTTTTTTATATTTAACTTATTAAAATTATTTGACAATGTTTTTTTCTTAAAAATTACTTGTAATTAAGAAACGGTAATAATATAATGAAATTACGTACATTTATATTAGTTGACGAATTATGAATTTGTTGAGAATTTAAGAAGAACGACCAATTTGGTTTATTTATTATACCCAAGTATACGGGGTGTAACGAACTTAGTTCACAATATTTTATGGGTGGATACCTGACTAAATTACGAGTCGAAAATGTGTGAAAAACGAACATGTGTGAATTGCGCAAAATATTATTGTTTGAAATGTTAACTAAATTATGTTAATCTTTAAGTCAACGTACTTTGAAATAAATATTAGCGAAATATATTCATTATTAATCTATATATATGCTTCAGGCTCTAAATCATTTAACAAAAAATAGTCCACCGCTCTAAATTCGAGGACCATAATTTTTCGGTTTTTAGTAGATAATTTTGAAATAATAAATAAATAAATTAATCAAAATAATCGCATAATTACGATTTTTTTTTAAATGCTTATATCTCTGACATGGTTGAAATTAAGAACATGTTTTTTGAGCATTTTCGACTTGTAATTTAGTCAGCTATCTACCCGTAAAATATTGTGGACAAGGTCTGTTACACCCTGCATGTGCCCATTGTTATGAAAGTGGTCTAAGTCCTGTTTCGTTCGTTTCGAGATATTTGAAAGGTTTGCGTTTGAATTGATAAAAAAAAAAAATTATTACACAACAGAATGTTTCAACATTTATTTAGTCCACTAGATTTATAATTTATTTCGACATAAAAAATTTGCATGTAGCTTATAAGGAAATTAAAAAATTGATGGTTGAAATGACTTACTCTATTATCAAAATAAACACAGTTGAACATTGTAATAATACACTGAATAACGTTTCAAATTTTACACAATCGCACATTTGCATTATATTATTTTTATTTAATACTATGTAACGCGAAATAATTGATAAGCTCATTGTTTTTCAATTTCTTGACATAGACCACTTTCATAATAATGGGCACATATATAATATAATATATATTTTTATTTATGGAATTTTAAGGAATTTCAATGTCTACATCAAGACACTAATTTGTGTATAAATATAGTATACTAATAGGCAGTATAACGAAAAAGATAGATTTCAAAAAAAGTATTTAAATTATATAATCAAAAAAACAATGCATAAATCAGTTATAGTTCAATAACATGCTGTTGATCTAGCAGTTAATACATTTGGATAGTGATCAGTTCGAATACCGTTCTAAGATATCATAAAGTTAGTCTTACTGTTATAGCAAAAGCGTTGGGCTTACTTTGAAAATATTGATGTGATGTCTTCATCGTTGGTTCCTCGTTGTATGGTTGACGTCTGCCATGGTTTGTCGATCGAATTTATTGACATGACACATCTCTATTTTAAAAAATGTTTCAATCATCTAACCCGCAAAGGTTAGTTGCGAAGACAGTAAGGTTAGATAGAAAATAGTAGAAAACTATTTACAATAAGAATATTTTCAGATTTATTTTAGTATTTTTTAATGCAAGTATTTACCTAATATATATTATTATACAAGATTGTTATGGAATTGTTAATGATTATATAAGTAGTTCAAGTATTTTTATGTATAGTATTTCTAATGTTGAATTATGATTGATTCTACAAAACTAAATAAAATCAAATATTTAAACACTAATTTAAAAAAAGTACTAAAAAACTTATAAAATTATATCGGTATCATATTTTGTTAAGTAGTGTAATTACAATAAATTCACTTACACTTTTGATTACCTTTAAACGCTGATTCTGAGGAACTTAGTCTTTTTACCAGATTCATCAAAATATTGTTTTTGCAATGTTTACGAGACTTGTTCTAAAAATAAAATAAAATCATAAAATGAACGTCAATCGGTTTTAAGTAGGTAAGTAATATGTATGAGGTTGGGTATGAGGAATAAGAACGTTATGAGTTTATTTTCAACTTTATTTCCAAAGCACAATCAGACCACGCACGACACACACGGCAAAGGCAGTAAGAAGAGTACTATGTCGTCCTTCCTTTTAGCGGCAACCCTGGTAATCTCTTGTAGTGGTTACCCTGGAACGCGGTCTTTGAGTATTTGGTGCGTAAAATATGTTACAAATAATTACATATGGAGCGAGCGAATCACCAATTATGGGAGATGTGTGACATGCAACTGTGAGTAGGTCACCCGTTATGGTGGAGCTCCTTAACCTATGATGCTTCTTATTGTTAAGTCTTGGGTACCAATTTAGAATAATATGTAGACAGGTATATAACCACGTGTTGTAGAGAGTGTGAGGATGGTTGCCCTTAGACCAACCGGTACCCTCGTACTCAGTATATCGCGGAGCGTTTTGAGTAATAAGGATATAGTGCACCAATGAAAACAACAGTTGTATTGCTGCCATTAAGTCTATTGAAACAAGTTACAATAGACTTAATGATAAACGGCATCAGAGAGCTGCCGCGGTGTTGGACGTTAGGATACCGCATTGACGGCCGCGTTCAGCTGCGTTTTACAGGAGGCAACAGACCTCCACAATTCAACTATATTTTTGCTCAAATCCAGCTGCTGTCGAATATTTATGGAGATATATACTAAAATCATTCTAGATAGCTAATGGTTGAACACAAAAACTAATTGTGTTGCAAAACTGGGTGGGTCTTTCCCACACGTGCAACGTCACAGATGCAACGGATCGCCCCTTTACATCAGATAACTGGTAAAAATAAAAACATTTACTACACTGTACAGAAAATATTTCGAATCTATTTTTCAGATATATTCCGGTTTTCTATAAACTCAATAATGTAATTATTTAATGATTGAAAAACCTCTACCATTACTTCTGATATGGGCCTGATGTTGTTGTGATGTTTCAATCCTTTCCATGCAGTCGATGTTAAAACATTAAGGATATTATTATTATTGGGGTGGGCTGACTAGGTACTTCATTGGGTGTTAAGATTGATAATAATTCCTCGTAGCAGGTTTTTTCATATACACAACCGGCGCTTACTATAAGGTCAAACAAACATGGTATCAGTGAGATTGCAGCCATAACAATAATAGAAGTGTGTTGAACTTGTAATTTGAATATTATTTATACAGATGCATTATACATAATTATACCATTTTTAACATTTTACCATTCTCATATTTGAACTCATTTAAAACAGATTTCATGACAATCATGAATTTCACACAATATTAAATAATAAATTCTGCCCCATTTTTTACAGTCGGTATTAGTTATTATCTAAGGGGTTGTTGTCAATTAATTTGTGTAGTAACATAACATTTATTATGGGCACAGTCGTCCACCCCTTCCGCGCGCAATTAAATAGTCAAGTGCTTCTCTTTGAATATCTGGCACACGAAATTTATTGTACAAAAAGGTTAAACGTGACTAACATCTTAAAAATTATCTCTCATTTAAAAGTTGACAAGACTAATATTTTTTTGTATTATGTTTTAATTACATATCAATAACATTTTATTAAAATTCATGGTCATAAATGCAGAAAATAATACCTACAAAATATTTGCATAATTTAAAGTATCCTATGTAATACACTAATGCCTTCGGTATTACCCAAGTCCAATTAAGACGGTTTGAATTTAAGCTTCAAGCTTAAGCTAATGCAATTAATTAGTGTTTGGTTAATTAATTAATTTAGACTGTCAAACTTGAAAATACAAACAAAGAAATATTTTTTTAATATTTTGAAAGTGAACAGAGATGATTTTCCGCGTTTTCACCCTTTTATACAACAGCAAACAATAAACTCAATTTAAAACCCATTAAGGGATTAATTGCCCATTTTGATAAATTCAATACGAAGAAACAGGTTGTTTCTTAAGAAAGAAAGGAGGCTGTGAAATACTAATAGGTGATGTTCATTGGAGGCTTTAAAACCCTTATAAATCATTTACATACTTTTTTTTTTTAAATTGCTACATATATCAGCAAATGTATTAAATATTTTGTTATTATAGAGAAGAATTTTTCTTAGAGGAGGTTGCGAGGTAATATATAAATTTCAAGTATATTTTTAAATAATAGCATTTCAAGGAAAAACTTATTCACGTGAAATGTATTATAGCGTTTAATCCTAGTACAAAAATACTCAACATAATTCAGTTTAGTTATACTTCATTCATTTTTATATTTCATTTATTACAGATCAACATATTTCTTAGATAGTCTTGTATAAAAAAATGATCAAAGAATCCTTGTAATATAATGTTACCAAACACAATGTTTATTTATTATTTTAGCAATAACATGAGATATTCTTTACAAGGTTGTTTGGTTTTACCGATATGAGTACGATTCATTGCATCGCTTATTCAAACAAGAGGAAAGGAGGAATTTCAAACAACAAAATTCTGTAAATTGAATATAACCATTTATTTAAAACTAGCATGATTAAAATAAGAGATGGAACAAGATACATTCAATTTTGCAAATAATTTATATAATATATATAATTATAAAATCTTTATTTAAAAGCCTTTCCAGAGATTTGGTCAGACATTATAGAGAATGAAATTAAAATTATAATGGAGACAAGTAGATGATCAGATTATATGATTTGGTTTTAACGTATGCGAATATATCTGATGAATGGTAGCACCTCACCTTATTTATAATTTAAATCAGGATTATCATCCTTGAAGGCAAAAAATAATATTATATTATTATCAGAGGAAGTAAATGGATTTGTGGCAACGCGCGCTGCATAATAATATATCTTAGAAGTACATTTTTCTTCTTCCGTTGGTGGATGTACTGGTTGGTGACGGACAATGTCATTAGTGGAGCCTTAAACAAGACTTCAAGGTAGACTATCGTCCGAAGTGGATCCGGAGATTTCTGCTTACCGCGTGAATCTACAATTTGATTATTGCCGTGGAAGTAACGTTCCCGAAATTTTCTCGGATACATTTACAAGTAAGTCATTAATTTATATCACGACTCGGTATTATTTTTGTTGAGTCTTGCACAGAATATCGGAGAATACTTAACTTGGCCTGTCTTTTAATTATACTCCAACTGAACACGTCCGCGTTTGGCCTTTGGTGTTTAAAGTATTGATGATGACAGTCAAAGCGTGATAAATGAATAATACAATTCATTGGGTTTGTTGTAGCTTTATTTGTCCGTTACAGTACACTATTGTTACGTACTTGACTTGAGTACGTCTTTAGTGTACACCTCGTAATGTGAAGGTCCAAGAAATAGACTTTGTAACAATTAATCCTTTATTACAATAATCTAAATTTAGTACAAGGTATATCACTAGTATAGGTCAAACTATTAGGCCGATGAACCGCAGATAAAAGAGCAGCGCGCACTCCTGCGCGCCGTCTTTGTAGCCACACATACCCTCACCGGCGGTGCGGCACACATACATACATACACACACACCATCCCACCATTTCAAGGACATCACATCCTCCCCCTCCTTAACTGCAACCCCTTTTTATGCCTCACTCAGTCACTCTAGGTATTTCCTCTGCACGATGGCTGGGACGATCATGACGCCAGAAGCCCGAGGTAGGTCTGTTCCCTGCAAAGTATCCTGTCCAGCATCTAAAACAGAAAACCCATGTTAAGCCTTCCATCGACTCACGGGCTGGTAATTGCTTGAACTGTGCTAGAATTGAACTGCCTACAAGGAAGCAGATCATTCAGTGGTTTGACTACCCTATCAAGAAGGTCCTTCAAGTCAAGTAATCAATATGTACAATTGTTTGCTTTTTATATATGGCAAAAGTCTTCGGTAATCTAAATTAAATAGCCAGATCATTATCGAACGAGCTCTCATCACTAAAATAACGGGATACTGAATGATTCATTGTTGTATACTGCTGTCTTGATAGTATCGATGCGATGGGTGCCTTTGAAACAGCTCTGAAACGTCCGCCGTTTTTAACTAACGATTGACGGTTTTACCTTCGAATATCGGAGAATAAAATTAATTTACTACCGAATGTAATTTCGAGAAAATATTTTTTACCATCGATCGAACAACTCGATTTCGTAAACGTAGCAAAGTAACTTTTTTTACAATAGTAAAAAGTTACCACTGATCATACAACTCGCCCTAAGACGACCACCTTCTGTTGTTTAATATACTTACTTTAACGTATGGATATGGATCCTGACGGACAGAGTTAGACCAAGAATCTAGACTGCCGGAATAAGTTACCATAGTGGAGTAGAAGGAATTACATTATTAGGCCGTTAAAATGTTTTGAAATTTCTAATGCGCTATTTTTAAAACAAGTTTGTATGACAAATTTCTCTGGAAAAAATAAACATTCTATGTTAAAAACGGGAGGTAAGAAAAGTATCTTACATTATTTATTACACAGATTGTATATTTCGGATTTAACCTACCGGACAAACGTGAAACCCACAAAAATAAGTGCATGTTACTTAATTATTGTATTTTTTAAAAAAAGAGTCTCAAATCTTAATTTTCAAACCTTTCTTAAATGCTCTTTTTGTTACATTAATTTAGTAAAATATGGTATAATATAATCTACGTACATATTATAATTTTGTTGTTGTAATAATTGTATTCAATTTATTTTGAAAACCTATTTGTTTATATAAACTAAACACCATTAAGCTTCTGCTAAGCATGAAACACACTCGGTAATAATCAAACAAATTAACAAACTGGTGAGATATAATAGTTTGTAGTTATGCAAAATGAACAACTCTGATGTAATAAATAATAATTATTGAGATATAGTGAGATGCGGCTGTCGCTGTGGAGACCCGACCCCGGGGATGTGGGATCTTGATAATATTAGATAGATCAATATTTTCAAGATCAATACAAAATTCATACATTTAACTTTGTATTTCAAAACTAACACATTTTGTATAAATTATTTTCCTGTCAAAATCATCTTGTAAAAGATACGTAGAAAAATCTATTTGTAGAAATTTTTTTTTTGGATGCTACCAAGATACGAACCTGGAACTTTTCCTATCTGGGTAAATGCATTACCATTTCGTCATATCGACAACATTTCAGCAAATTTGGAACTCATGTTCTACAGTCTTTTTTTATAATTGATACATATATTAGTCCATTTTTTAAAAATAATCAACTTTATTGCGATGTTTCGCAAATATCTTTAAGTATTATAATAATGTAGCATGTTCTGAAATTGTATTACAAAAAAAAAAATGTATTCAAGATTTATATCTTATGTTTTAAAGATATTTTTTATAATTATTTATTATATGTATCAGTTCTGATGAAGGTTAGTGTTAATCAAGATTTGTTAATTTTTTTTAAATTTTAAAATTATTTTTTAGTACTGACAGTTGTCGAATGCTGGCATTGTTAAAGAAGCCATCATCAACCTTGTTATAATATGTATCTACCGGTATCGAACAATTGTGAAGATATCTGAAGTAATCCCCAGTAACACATTTATAACATTTTACAAGAGTCGATGCACGTACACGAGATCTGTATAGTATTTACATTAAATATTTATTTTTTAGGAGAACACATTCTTATTGTGAAGTTGTAATTATTCAGAACATAGCTCTGTGATATTTTAAATATTAATTAAATATATTAATTATAAAGATATACATATAAAATCAATTTTATCGAAAAATATTGTTGTTGCGCCACCGGGATTCGAACCTGGATCTCTTTCCTAACCGGGGAAGGTGCTTTATCCAACTAAGCTACAGCGACATTATTTTTAACGACAATTTTCGACCCTATATGTTACCTTTTTGATATTAATACATTTAATCGTTCCATCATTTGACAGAGCCATCTACCTTATCTATCTCTATAGGGTCGAAAATTGTCGCTAAAAATAATGTCGCTGTAGCTTAGTTGGATAAAGCACCTTCCCCGGTTAGGAAAGAGATCCAGGTTCGAATCCCGGTGGCGCAACAACAATATTTTTCGATAAAATTGATTTTTTATGTATATCTTTATAATTAATATATTTAATTCATATTTAAAATATTTATTTATTAATTTTTCTTGTCATGCACTTTTTCGATAAATCTTAGTTTCATAAAATTCGACCGCTACATTAGTAAAATTGAATCCACGCTGTACCCATAGAGACCAAAATTTAATGTATATTTACCAAGACGCATACGAAACTGCGGAAAATATTTTTCTATACTCATTCTATACTATTAAATTGATTGTACATTTAACTTTTAATAAACTTATTCGCAGGATACTTTATGACAGACTATAGACAAGAAATACATTTATATTTATTTTATGAAACAGAACATCTTTATAGAATTATTTTTTTGATAGTTTGTAGCATTGATATTGTATACTCGTTCGTTGGTGTATTTTTAAATCACTTTGTCTGATATCAAGAATACAAACGATATATGTAACAAAGGAAATATAATAGAAGCCTCGACAATCGGCGAGCTTGTATGAGAAGATGTATGAATGTGGATGGGGCGAGAATTGTGTGTCAGGACAGAAGAGTGTGGCGCTCTATCCTCTCTGCCTACCCCCGCGGGGAAACGGCGTGATGGTAAGTGAGTAAGTATCGTTCTCTAGCTCGCTAGAGTATTGCCGAAAAGAAACTGAAGAGTAGTTTTTTGAACCGATAACTTTAAAATAGCTGATTAACCGAATTCAATGGAGTGGCAGTCTTTAAATGAGATCTGAATCCAAAATAATGATTAGAAAGTGAGGAGGGGGTTTCTAAAATATACTTCAAAGGGCTTCTAGCCAAGCCTGGTGATTTTCTTTGTTTACTGGGTGTACCAAAAAAATTCAAAAGAGCGTTGTAGGTAATACGTACTTTCCAAAGAAGATATTTTCATGTTTCATATGTCATTTTTCCGCGCAAGGAAAAATTATTTAGATCTCGTTTTTGTTGTGAGAGGCTTAAAAAGACGGCTGCGCTATCTCTAAATGGAAAAATGTGAGAAAGTGTCTCCTGAATGTTGAACTTTTCTCATACTGGAGTGTTTTACTGGTCCTTTGTATAAATTGTAGTGGTTTTAGATTGTTGGGAATTCTGGAACAAGGGGAAATTGTTTTTATTCCACGCTCAGAATAACTGTTTCCTATTTACTTTAAAATAGAAGAACCCAACTTGTGAATAAATTTTATTTGAATATCAAACTTCATTATTAAAATGCAAACAAACGAAGACTCGTGACCTCGCCACCCGCGTGCTTGGGTTTGTTAGGCTATGACGAAAATAAACCAAATTTATTAGATCAGCTACAGAAACAAATTATAATCGCTTCCTACGCTTACTTATGAACATTTTAAGGGTTTTTTATTTCTCATTTATCTGAAAAATAAACAGGCCTCTTTTGAGGAGTGGAGGCTATATTAATGGTAAAGTAAAATTAAAGTTGCTCGGCTCGCTCCAGTCGGAGAACTGCCCATGCACTCATTTGAGCGATGGGTAATCAGATACAGAAGTCAGAGAGAGAGAGTGGGAAGAAATTAAAGAAGATATGCGATTTACATAAACATTTATTACATTTTACACAAGATCAGAGTTATCAAGGTATACGGATCAATATTTTAAGTTCTTAGTCTATATTGAACGGATGAGTGCTACTATATGTGATATACATGAAACCTGACATTAAGATCTTTTGAGTAATCCAGTCAGATACTGGCGGGATAAGGAACCTTGCCTATAAAATATTCACTGGTAGGTATAAGATATCTTTTTAAATTATCAACACTGAATTTACTGATGATTTACAAAAGGAAATTGGGTACCTACCTGATGTCTTCACATATTTATGGCTAACCGGGTGGAAGGAGCCACGTGGAGAAGCGACGCAGCAGAGAAGGGATGATACTAGATACCAGCCTAGCGACAAGTTTGGAGGAGTCCTGAGATGTACGAAGTTACGCAGCGATACAAGAAAGATTTAAACATTGGAACTTCCGACGGGTACAGGTTGATAACATCGAGTCTATATGAACTGATTGAATATCAGCATTCTTGCACTGGTAACATTACAGTTATATCAGAAGAAATGTTATATTGGAACTTAGATGGCGTACTGCGCAGCGAGTTCAAGTGATGAATTGTCTCTTTTAACTCGAGATCAATTATGTAATAAATTACGCCGAAGGTGCCGTCTACCCAGGGACGAGGACAGAACGAATCTGCAGAAGCAAGCTGGCGGGACCAACAGGGTCATTTTATGGCGGGGTTGTTTTGTTACTGTTAGGTGCCGCTATTGGGTGGTAGAAAATAGAATTATAAAAACGGCGACAGAGATGTCCATTTTTCACAGCTCGGAAAAGTCGAGACGTGTTCTCATGTGTTGTCTATTATACAAAAAATGGCATTGAAATTGAAGCGCGGTAAATTTGAAATACGATTTTTATACTAAATCAATTATTTTTATAATATTATTCGTGATGGGAAAACTGTCCCGTCACATCATGTTTTGGAGTTCACTTCATTGATCAAAAAATCTTTTATTTGAGGTATCACTTGGGACAAAATGCCTATTTTCCTATATTATCCATAATAATATTACCCTTGCCCATCTGGACGTGGCGGCTTCGGTAGTGTCATTTGTGTCTGTAAAGTTCTTGCTTAAACAGCCAGGTCTGTGAGACTAACTAAACTAACATCTTATTTAAATCTCTAGGTTAAAATTACATTAATGGTTTCTCTTTTATATATTCAATAACAATTATTATGCATTTAAATTTTAAGATAAGAAGATAAAACATAGTAACATTTCTTTCTTTAAATCTAGCAAGTATGATATATTGACCACCTCTTACTTATAAAGTATGAGTATATATATATATACTCTTATTTATAAAGTAAGAGTAAAGCAATAGCATAACAACATTAAACCCTGTTTCATTAGTATAATATTCATTCAATTAAAGTCATGCGGATGGTTTTCTCCCTCAACTGAAACTAAGACATTCGAAATTAAAGATATCGTGGTACTGAATATGCTTTACAACTATCTGAGCAGCTTAAAATATTTTAACAAATAAATAATTTCAATAATCTGATTGTTACTAATTTTTTCAATTTTTAGGGTTAACGCACTGTTTACATATACAGAAGCTGCGAATTCGTTAGTTAGTGAGTTAATTAGTTTGGTAAAGTTGTACTGTATTTGATCATCTCCTTTTTTTGGTAATAGATTATATTTTCAACATTATTATAAATAAAAATTAGGATTAAAAAGCCTGTAACGAGGATCCTTCATCCTTGTTACAGGGCTTATTACAATCAGGTGATTCGTAACGCCCTCAGCGAAAGACCTGACTTAATCTGCGAAAGGTTTTATCATCCTCTCCTTACTCTACACGCCCAAACCATCTAAACCACACTTTCTTAATCTTATCGAACATACTACAAACAGATCCATAATTACTATAAGATAAGTAACAAGAAAGGTTAGTATTAAGTAAAATATTAATTTAAAATATAAACTTGTCAAACTGTTTTAATAGTAAAAGAAGTGGTAATTAATATTAGAAATATACGTCACGGAGAAAAAGGTAGAACAAATGGACCTTAAAATAATAAAAATGTATTCTTGAATTATTAAATGCTACAAGTACTTCTAAAGTAATTAATATAAAATGTTATTATTACTTCAATAAGGCACGTTGACAAAAGTTTTATGAATAACAATACTTCTTTATTCAGACATATCATTTTCTTCACAATCTAAAACGAAATTTGAGGCTTATAATAACTAAAATATAAACTAAAAACATTAATAACTGTAATTTATTTAAATATCTTGTAAAATACTTCACACGCAGAACTTCATGAATATATTTGATTATTTCAGTAATCTGTTGACACCTTCACCTAGTATGCTATTTGTAGGTGTAAATGGCAATCATCTATTTTCTAAAAATCTATTCTAAAATATTGCGATTGCTATTCAATGTAATTAAAAATAGACTTACAATGCAAATCTTTACGTTAATATAATAATATTTTATCTCCATAACTATTATACAATATGTGATAATCTATTCCGAGTCTCGTGTTACATTAAAGAAGAAGATGATGATGGCGGTAAGATTGGCTCCAAAACTCTTTCATTTGAGGATGCCACAGTTGACAAAATATTCAATGTTATTTAATGATTGCTAAGATACCTATAAACGATGGATGAGAAAAAGCATGACAATCTAAGATTTAATGTGCCACGCAAACGTACTTGCCGTGCCAAGCTATTTAACATTCATGAAAGGAACTCTCAACCTATCTGTGTGTATTATTTTTCATCGGCCCATTGAAAACGCTCTTTTCTCTTCCTTTTGATAAAACCCGTCTGTATCTCTGATCCACAGAAGTGGAGATAAAAAATGTCGTAAATTATATTTATTCGTCTGATATTTAGCAAACTTGGAGAAAAAAATCATAATTTAATATATGTGTAAATTAAAGCCCAGTTTTGCGTCTAATTCTCAGGCGAATTTGAAAAAAATAAGATACGTTACATTGGACCAAAGTATCTACTTACTTCGAAATGCAATTTTAATGGATGTGTGGTTTTTTATTCCGATGGTTCATTTTTGAAATATAAAAACAAACGACTTTTCTACAATTAGAATTTTTTCTAGATTTTATTCTTCTTTTTCTCCCTACCTTATGCATTTAACGGGCGTTGGCTTTCACGTTGACTCTCATTATTTTGTATACTGCGCCTCGGAAAAGGTCTATTCACGGCAATGTTTCCCTACATTATGAGGTGCAAAGTCTCATACTTCTCTGGATGTTTCATTACTGAGAACACATAGCAACATACAATTTACGGTGGAGCAATGATCTCATCATAGTGCAGAAAATATTTATCATGCGGATAAAGATAGCACGAGCTTGCTCAATGCGGCATTTGATTTCAACAGAAGGATTCTATATTTCATACATATTTGTTATTATGAGTTTTACCAAATATTCTAATATTATATGTAACTCTAAAAGATTTTAAAGCTTTATAAAATAATTTCTCAGTTTTTAGTCGTTGTATTTTCTTTCTTCTTCTGCCGATCTGCGTCCAGTGTTGAATGCATGCCTCCTGTTTTTTAGTTTTTTTTTATTCACTAGTTTTTGCCATCTTGCTCAATATTATCAAAACATCGCGTCATAAGACAAATAAAAGACTAGTATTAAATGCAACAATCTATACATTTCAGGCATTTTTTTTCTAAATTCTTTCAGTAAAATATTTCAGTAAAAACTGAGTATCGAATTTCACAGTGTTATGTATATATAATAGACACTAAGTTGATACGATATATTCACATTTTATGAAAACATTTTACAAAATAAATCATAACATCTTTGTATGCCAGCCGTGCGATCTGGGTGTTCATGGGGACTTGTTCAGGAGGTTTATGTAAAAACAGAAGCCAAGCAGTCATTATTAAAGGATTTCGATCAAATTATATACAAATATTTCTTCGGGACCACCTCAGGGATCGAATACAGAACCATTACTAATTTGAGTTTATGTATATAATTTATTTACATAAATATGTAAATCAAAATGATTTTAAAATGGATGGATATAAATAAAAGAATGTTATAACTCTACTTGGGTTTATTTGTACTACTCGAGTTTCGAGTTACTGTTTCTCTCAAAATTCGAGTAGTGCAAATAAACTCAAGGAGAGTTATAACATTGTTTTATTTATATCCATCCATTTTGATGATACATAGCTACGCCGATTCTATAAATAATAATAATTTTGTTGTGTATATTTTAAATTGACTTTAAATTGTTAACTTAACTTAAATTGTTATAGTTAACGCTTTCAAAGGAAATTAACATATTTTTTACTCTGATGAAACCCATTCATTTATAAATTCATAAAATAAAGAAAATGTAATATTAAATAAAATCATTTATAAATCATATCATCCACTTAAGTAAATATTTTCACAACAATTATCAAAAGACGAAATACGTAATATGCTCCCGACGATTTCCCTCGTGCAGGAATAAAGCATTTTTTTTAAATATTATTATTACAAATAATAAAAATATATCTCAAAAAATTAATAATATATCATGTCCAGTTTCGATTAAGTATCTAAGAGTTGACATAACATGGTAAAAATAAATTTTAAATATGCAATTAGATTTGGATAGGCTACTGTGAAGTGAAGTGAAATGATAGCCTTTTTAAAATATAAAACAAACTCAGTAAGAAAGTATTAATATCTTTATAACAATGTCCATTAAAGTTAAGATACATCCTAGCTTCTAAATTATTATAATTTTGTGTTGAATGCTGGTAGATGGAATGTAGGGAGATTCCCCAGTGTACGAATCGAAACAACAAAATTAATCTTCTCGAGGTACGTAAGGGAGTCAATGTATGTATGTATAATTTTATAAAGGCCAGTTATAAAGAAAAAGCCGCGTATTAGATTATTTTTTGAACATTATTATGTTTGAAATGATCTTGCATATCCTAAATATACCCACATTTGTAGAAAGTTTATTGAAAAATATAAAAACTTAGCACTTAGATAAATGCTGCGGAGTCTGCAACGAGATGTATTGCGAGTGACGATAATATTTCTGGCCAACCCATCTGCTGTGAAGGAACACATCCATTCATAGTGATCAATGCTCTCGGCTGTCACACCGGGCGGAACTCTCACGACCTCCACGAAATTATTACCCTTGAGTCGAGGTACACGTGTACATGGACACGATTTGCCCCGCGTCCACAACTGTGAAGCCCCACCCGCGCCAAGGTCATTCTAAATAAGCCAATACACAATCATACTATTACAGGGGTATTCAACTTTTAGGTTATTTCGTATTAAGACGCGATTGCAATGCTTATTTACAATACATAATTAATTAGTTGTCAAAAAATACACCAAAAGCCGATTATGCATTAAGAGAAAATATAAAATACTTTAGCATTGACTAAATTTTTTACATTTGAAGAAATAACTTTGTAGAAGACATTCTAATAAATAATATAACTAAAGCAACCAGTTTTGAAACAACGTTTTTTTCCTGTTCAGAGCTTATAAAACTCATTCTAAACATAAATAAATATTTTTGATTTCGTTAATCATCTCGAGATTAATTTTTTTTAAATGATTGAGTTCCAAGTGTAGGGTGAATATTATGCCCCAGACCGATGTCGGTTTTTGAGTAACTAGGAAATAAAAAACATTTTTTTATTTGGTTTTTATTTATCGATTATTTGATTTATTACAATTATGTAAATCGGCCAAGTGGCCATCTCTGACAACGGCACAAATGCGTGCTCCTTTAACCATATTTTTCATAAAATTCTCGTACATTTTGCGTGTTATTTCATCAATTTCATATCGAATATTGTCCTGTTAGGTCGAAATTATTGTTGGCTTTCCTTTCAAGTACTCTCACAGAAAATAGTCGGGAGCCGTCAAATCACGTGATCGAGGAGGTCAGTCGATAACACCACTTTTTGACATTATGTGGGCGGGAAAATTTTCTCGCAAAATTTCAAGCGTAGCTCGGGATGTGTATGAGAGGCACCGTCCTATTGAAACCACATATGTTGCAGGCTCAACCGACCCAATTTGGTTACCAAAAAGACTTCCAACATGTGACCACCATTAATGGTTACAGCATTGCCATTATTATTTAGATAAAATGTTTTAATGTATTTTTGCGCCTCTCAAAACCTAACTAATTCGCGTTGAATTTATTAATTTCGGAATTGAAATCATTTGCTAATGGATGCACTCGAAGATAGTGGAATATATGTGGTAGTTAATTGTCAACTGGTTATAATAAAATGGCGATTGATCCGCGTATATCTGCTAGGTACTCGTAGATTGAAAAATTGCAGGAGCTCGAGTTTTTAGTGCGACAGAATCATATCATTTGACATTATTTGATATTGAGGAACAAGAGATGTATGCATGCACCAAGTGTGTAATTTATTTAGAAAAGCAAAATTTTTACATCATGTAATGTCGATTACAAATATAATAGTAAGAATAATATAAAACCGCTGGTAATTTTAAAATTATGCGAATCTTTCAATTTTTGCAATAGTTTTCTGAATAATAAATCATTTTTAAAGCGTTTGAGCAGCTTCCAAAGATTTACACGTGATAGAGTAAGTTAATTCATTATATTTTACACAATCAACATAAATAAAGGGTGTTTTTATAGGTAAAGATCTTTAAAATGAAATAAAACACATAAAAAAATGTGGTAAAGGCCATGATATTGGCTTTATTAGAAAGATAATTTTATGCCATTAGTGTTTAAATATGGATTTCTTACATATGAGCGCTGCGGCTGGCTCGAATAAAGCGCAATCTGGAAGTCCAATTTTCGACCACTTTTCGGTGCAGCTGGAACGTATATCGGCAATAATACGACGAATATTGGCTTCCAAATCATTTATCGTCTCTGGTTTATCGGTGTAGACTAGCTACTTTACATATCTTTACAGAAAATAATCTTAATATGATAAATCACACGATCTTGGAGACCAATTCACAGTTTCATTACTCGAAATTATGCGCTTATCGAATGTTTCCTTCAATAAATTGATTGTGGCGCGCGCTGTATGGCATATTGCACTATCTTGTTGAAACCACAGCTCTTTCACATTAATACCATTCAATTGGGGAACGAAAAACTCAGTAATCATGAATCTATAGCGCTCTCCATTGACTGTAACGTTCTGTCCGGTATCATTTTTGAAGAAACAGCAGCTTCTTCGGTGCGCACTGTACGACGTCTCTGCGGATGCGTATTATCTATTAGGATATGCGTAGTGTTAAAACAATCCATGGTTATTCGAATTACTTGCTCGAATGGACGATTATGTCGACCATAAAATGTACGTGGAGCACGGTAAGTTTCGCGAACTGAACCACGTCTTTCGAAATAAATTTCCATCATTTTCAAGCGTTGTTCTAGTGCAAGTCTATTTATGGTGAAATAGCAAACCAAAATCAGCTGTGAGCTGTCAAATTGGCTATCGCTGGAAAAGGTGTTGCCAATTCGAAAAACAAACCTCTGAAAAAAAACACTCTTTACTATCAACTTGGAGTTTTTCAGCGAGAGCTTTCTATAACAAACCTATATTATTTGTGGTTAATTAGCTGAAGTAGCTGTGTATAAATTTGGTCTAAAATAAGTCTCAAATAATTTAGAAGTAACTTACAGTATACATAATTATATAATTTAATACATGACTTTCATCTCCATTTTTCAAAATTGGCGTCAGGTTGCTAGACTTCCATATATGAGCAAACACCCCATTATTCAGTTTTATTGATGAATATTATTAGTGGTAAGGCCAATATTAAGACTCAGCCTTTTAATAAAGATAGAGGAAACGTAATCTGAATCTCATACAAATAAGACCTTTTTTGATTAAAGATTTGCACAAAAAATACGTTACATATCAAAATTATGACTCTTATCAAATCTAAGTGTTATGAAAATAAGTCTAACTTTGTGATCTCCTTAGACGAGGCTCAAACCCACGATCACTCTATTACTGGACAAATATCTTACCACTAGGGCAATAAGTGAGTCAAGCCTTATTTATAATATTTTGGTTGTTTTAACATGCGTTGTTTAAGACCACATTTGTTTTCGTGCAATTTAAATGCAAGACTTTGTATCAAATTTATATCAAAAGTATTATTCTTTTTTAATCAATGATTTGAATATTCTAAGAAGCTGATATTAATTAAGCTCATCATCTATTTTTCGACTTTTTAATAATACTATTTTCAGTTCAACAAATTTTTTAATAGTAATGGTTAAACCGTTATTGTGACTGTGAACGATGATTGATAACTGATTATTCGCAACTCTTCGAGCAATAACTGGCAAACTAGAAACTAAACCTTCAACAGTTAAGCCTCAGTTACTAATCTTTAATCGTTATACCTTTACTATTATTTCTTAAAAACATACAAATTTACTTCGTATTTTAGAAAACAAAATTATCTTAACCAAATTATAAAGTGGACAAAGCAAAGTCTACTTAAATAAACTTAACAGCCTATTTTTTCCACAGAAAAGATTGAGAATACTTGTAATTATCAATAATATACACAGCACCACTTCATTGAAATACTAGTAAATCACTGACACGTGACGCTAAGGGACCGTACTAAAGTCTTTGTAATACATTTTGTACAGCCTCTTGGGCTTTTCTAGGTACTTCGCTCAAACATAAAAGAAGTGGATGGCGAGTATCCAGATTTACTTGAATGAATTTTTTTGAGAAAAGATTTTCCTGAAAAGTTGCAGGTAGAATAGTCAAAAAATCTGTGTTCTGTAATTTGTAAATCTGTAAGCATCAAATATAATTTTGAAACAGAACAGCTATGTTTGTATAATAATAATTTATTATTTTTTTAGGAGAACACATTCTTATTGCGAAGTTGTAATTATTCAGAACATAGGTCTGTGATATTTTAAATATGAATTAAATATATTAATTATAAAGATATACATATAAAATCAATTTTATCGAAAAATATTGTTGTTGCGCTACCGGGATTCGAACCTGGATCTCTTCCCTAACCGGGGGAGGTGCTTTATCCAACTAAGCTACAGCGGCATTATTTTTAGCGACAATTTTTAACAATTAGTAGCGCAACAACAATATTTTTCGATAAAATTGATTTTATATGTATATCTTTATAATTAATATATTTAATTCATATTTAAAATAATTATTTTTAACATCAGAGTTGTTTAGGTTATATAACTACATACTATTCAAAGTCTGACTAACCACAATGTTTTCGCAGTGTATATTAAAAATATAACATTACTCTTATTTTTATCTGTACATTCAATTAAATTAATAATTCACACCACAAAGCCGGCAATACTAATTATTATTGTAAAACATGTGCAGTTATTATTTTAATACACAAAAAATTATGTAACTACGAGGTTATATATTTATATCCATTGAGCATGAAAAATTTAATATTATAAAATACAATATAAACTCAAATGAATTCTTATATTAACAGTTTTGTAAATCTCACTTATGATCTAAGTTTATATTGGTACGGTCTAATTAATTGTAATGCAATAAAAAAAAGTTTTGGAATTTTGGACTACATGGTTTCACATATATGTAGATATATATACATTCAGACACATTTTACTACTGGTGTATAGAGTTGTCACATGTCTCAGGCAATTTTAGAATTTTCACACATCATTTTCATTCAGGGGGAGATCTTTAGGGGAGGATGAAACTCGATCAGCTCTTCCTTGTCCACTGTAGTAGTTTTTAATGCGGTAAAGAAAGCTGTATTTGACCTGTTAATTTTTTGAGGATAGTCCAATCAGTCAATCGCGCCGAAAGTAATTTTATAAAACTCATACATATACAGTATATTTTTTTAATGAACCTCCCTTAAAGTTTAAATTGTCTAATTATCCTCATTGTTCAATCGGTCGGCCTGAAAACTATTTAGGAGTAAATTGGTTAATGGGTGCTTATTTCAAATATTATAGTCTTGGCTATCATATCGGTAACATACTTCTATACTTTTTACTTATCTTATCTCGTCGATAAAGTCCACGACATCGTCCTGCTAGCACCTTTTCTCCTATGCCCGCATCTCCAGGTTGCTACACAGAGCCTCTGGGCTAGACAAAACCTCATTTGCTGAATATTATGTTCCAGGCTGATGTTTTTACATTCATCAAAATTTCAAGCGTAGCTCGAGCTATGTGTGAGGTGGCACCGTCCTGTTGAAACCACGTGTGTTTCAAACTTAATCGACCCAATTGGGTCACCAAAAAGTTTTTACAGTATTGTCTTTTGCATCCTGAAAGAAATGGAGCCCAATGATTCCGCTGACCCACATGGTGCACAGTACAGTAACTCTGAGTAGGTGTAAAGGTATCAATTAAAGATTTTCAGTGCTCCAAAGTCGATTTTTTAATTTTTTATCGACTTCAACACGTTAATACTCCTTGATAAATTGTGATCAACTACTCTCTACGACTATTAAATGCGAACTGACAAATGTCTACAAAATCGACTTGGAACATAATATTCACCCTGTATGATCTAACGATCGTACCCTGCTATTGGTTTATCAGACCACGCAAACTTTTGCGTATAACTCCACGTTATATAATGAGTTATAAAATAAATATTTTTTTTATTTTAATTTTATATTGCACAGAGCATTAACAGTTTAATGGGTTAGAATAAATGAGCTACATTAAAAATACTCTCATTAAACCTCTTAAATATGCTCATCACACGCGATTACTATAATGTGACTTCCCACAGTAGCCCGTATATATGATATGTTACAGTTAACCCTTCCTTAGTCACGCCGCAGTAACATGTTTACAATTTACGCTTACAAATGAGAGTGGAAAACCAATTATCATAATAAAAATAACCATTTTTTAATTCAATACTATATAAAATTGATGCGTTGCATGCTATCTGCGTTAAAAATAGCACTTGTACTACGGGGAAAAGATCACACGTTAGTTTAAATGGAGAGACATAAAGATGAAGATCATGTTAGATGGCTCTTTACAATAACGTTTGAGAATAAAATGAACGTATTCAATTATTATATTTATCATTTCTTATTCTATTTATGGTAACTGTGACATTAACTATTTTAAAGTCATTTAAGCATATAAAAGCATTTTTTCCCCATTAAAGTGCTTACAAAGTTAGAAGCTTCAATAATCAGCGAGCTGTATGAGAAGATGTATAAATGTGGATGAGGCGAGAATTTTGTGTCAGTACAGAGGAATGTGGCGCTCTATCTTCTCTGCCTACCCCCGCGGAAAAACTGCGTGATGGTAAGTAAGTACAAAATTTTCAGTAACACGAGTTGACGGCATGGCTGCGTAGGGTATTTTTAGCATGGTATGGTAAAGGTTAAAGTGTTAAATTTCAATAATGTATACATTAACTAGTTAATGTATGCACTAACTATGAGTTTAAGTTACAACTTACATTGATGCATTTCGTGCATACTTTCACTAGATAATGTATGATTTAACTAGTGAGTCACTACTAGTCACATCGTAAACAAACAAGATCTGTCAGACAAGCGTGTTTGACAACTAACTAATACAAATACGAGCGAGTTTACCCTACCACAGATTAACAATTCGAATGATAATTATACAACGAATTAATAAAATAAATTGTAATCGTAAATGCAAGCACATTGTATTTTTACATACCTTATAGCGGTAACAGAAAATAAATATGATTTACGTTGAAACTTTGAGGTTACGTCGGATAACAATAATAATACGCACGCACTCCACTCCGGTAATAATGTTCCCAATGTAAAATATTGCTAGGAATTGCAATGTTGTCACTCGAAACAATTACACGTGTTAAAAAACGATTACATTATTCTATTCGTAGGCATATTTTTATTAAAAAATATATTTTATACTCACTGAAAATAATATTGGTTTCTATATTAGATTTTTTTTTGTATCTTTATTAATATGGCAACTTCAGTGTACCGTACGTTAGCTGAACATTGTGAATACTTTGACAGACACCGAACAGTGAATGCATACAAGTAGTTAGAGTGTTCATAAATTATTTTGTGTGTACTGTAACTAAAACTCATAGTTGGTACATACTGTTAAAATGCAAAATAACCCAAAACAATATTTTGTTCAAGGCTACAAAAGCACTTAGCCAAAGTAAGGGACGGACAGTCATAAAAACTCGGTATTGTTAGATGCAGGTGGACCACCGACACAGCTTGGGTGCAGCGGCGAATACAGCGGCGGTAATCCAGCAAACATGAGTAGAGTCACGTCCGCAAAATGCACCTTGAGGTATGCATCGCCATAGGCGAGCAGTCCCCTGATATTCTCCGCCATGGGAAGTGGCTCCGGCCGAGTTCCCTGATATTCTCCGCCACGGGAAGTGGCGAAGTGTAAATGAGAAAGTATAAAAAAGTTGATGAATATAATCGGTGTAGCGAGAAGAGACTGTCGCTATAGCATCACAATATCGTGTCCAGAGTCCTGGTTTGCTTGGATAATTGGGCATCATCTCGTCATCGTCTTACTAGCCTAAACTCCGTCACCCTATGCTGGCACCACAAGGAGCTGACCACACTTCACGTTCAGGATCCAGGACCATCCTACAATGTAATCCCTTACGTGAGGGACCTGAATAATCAACATCAGAAAAGCGTCAATATAGACAATTTGGCAGAGAAATCAATGCTGGCATGATGAACACAAATATTTAATCTTCATTTAATTGTAATCATTTTTGAATAGCCTTATTTATAAGTTTTAAAGTAAATTGCTCATTTTCCACTTTCAACACATGCAAGTAATTAAAATATAGATTATAAATTTTCTTTCAAAAAAAAAAAATCTTTTATTTCATAACCATTTGACTTGTTAATATTTGAAACGAACTAATTAGACTAGATGCCTCCCCCCTGAACATGAAGCCGAGGCAGAAAGAAGAAGTTATCTAACAATACATTGACTAGTTAATGCGTACATTTTCGAAGTTTACACTTTGTCTGTAACATATACATACAATGTCATATATTATATACAAATTAAGCGTTACAGAACATTTATTAACAAATTACAATACAACATACATGTAAGTATAATATCATACATAAGCTATACAGGAGCATAAAAATAATTTTAAACAAATATTTAGCATCAACATAAATAAAAATATAATTTCAAGAAAACGTTCGTATGAAAGTACCTTAGTAATAATTGGAAAATATATCTCTAACTCATTCACTGTCATTATACAATCAACACGTTCGTGAAATCGGATTAAAAAACGCAATATTACTGTGGCCTGCATGTTAGATGCTTCCTTAATAATCTGGAACTTGCGTGAAGATTCACTTTCGAGATCTGTGTGCTGTCGAAATCTTTTAGTGTTACTCTCTATAATACCATATTATATACTTTTAAAATAAGCAATGTTATCTTTGTGGTTAAGATTCATATTTTTATTTTTTTTTTATTTTGGTAAATGGTATTTTTTTTGAAAATGGTATTTTTCGAAACCGGTAGATGTATTTAAACTCATTTTAGTGGTTAATTAAACAAAGATAAAAAATAAAAATACCATATTATATGATGACCTATCTCTGCTATATTATATTATAATCCGTTTTTTAATTTTTACCTAAAGGTGTTTTACGTAGCTAGTACCTGGTTTATATAATTAGTGTTTCTACAGTTTAAAAAATAAATAAGTGCATGCATTTCTTTTAAGATGCACATCTTACGTTCTCAATTTAAAAATTGGTGTAAACTCGTATTCATATGTAGGCAAATCTCAAATAAGTACCTTTAACATTACTTTGAATATTACCATTTTCTTCAATACTTTGATTTCTAAGTTTTTCTTGAGAAAACGAATATTATTTCATACATCGCTGGGATTATTACTCTTTAGAGAAGATCTTGAAATACGGGATATATTGCAACTGAATGTAAACATTGTACAGCCATGTTTATTGGAAAATGTTCATCTATTTACATTCAAGGTGAACACACACAACACACATTCGTAATTTAACAGTTTTTATATTTTATACTTTATCAGATATTTTACAGAACAACTAACATGTTATTTGGCAAGAGTTTATCTGGGCGTTTTCAATATCTACATTTTAACAGATAGTAATTATGTTTTAAATTAACGAAATTATTATTACTCCGTTATTTGTTAAAGTTTATTATAATTTTGTCCCGAAAATAATGGCCAATTTTAATTTTATAAAAATTTGTTTTTTTTCGTATTTAAGAATCTCATTTATCTATTTATTGAGTCTGTCATTTAATTTGCTGTATTTAAAAAATAAGTATTACGTGCAGTTTTTTTGGATGAATTTAAACTTGGGCACTGTGTATTTAAAACCGCATGCAATATTAACCGGCTTGGGATGAAAGAACCACTTCTGAACGAATAGTGCTACGTTGTTTCGATAAGTTTAATAACTGAGAAGTAAGTCTTAATGGCATCTGGTGAGAACGACGAAATAATTGAAAGCTTTAGAGGAAGAAAACACGTGAAAAATATCGAGCACTGAATAGCCCAAGAGGACCCGTTTGCTTCACAATTTTTCGATAACTGTTTACTGAAAAAAATATAATGAATGACTAAACGATGTATGATGGAGTGGAACCCGGCATTTTATACAAATAATGGTATAGGAAATTTACTCATAAATTCTAAAGACAAAGATGATAAATTTAACAATTCTGGTGTCTATAAACTTTGTTGCAAGGATTGTGCTGCATTTTATATTGGTTAAACGGGTAGAAATTTTAATATAAGAGTACGGGAGCATTTGAGATGTTTGAACAATAGTGGGTTTTCAGAATTTTCTAATCATTTGATAGAAAATGGTCATGATTTTCATAAAAAATTGGGATTGTCAATTTTGCATATAAACAATATTGCAATATTGCAATATTAATAATGGTGTTGGTCACAAATTAAATAATTTGGAATTGTTGGAGATAAATAAAGCGTGTAAAACTAATCAAAAAATTATAAACAACCAACTAAATTTAACTACGAGTCCCGTTCTAAAAATTATTCAAGTAAATTTGTATTAAGTAAATCATTACTTACAATAACACGACGAATGTTGACTTCCAAGTCATCTATCATCTCTGGTTTATAGACGTAGACTGGCCATTTTGCATATCTCTACAGAAAATAATCCAAATGTGATAAATCACACGATCTTGTAGGCCAATTCACAGATCCTGTACGAGAATTTATGCGCACATCAAATGTTTCCTTCAATAAATTAATTGTGGCGCGCGCTGTGTGGCATATTGCTTCGTTTTATTGAAACCACAGCTCTTCCGCAATATTTCCATTTAATTAGGGAACGGAAAAATCAGTAATCATGGATCTATAGCGCTCTCCATTGACTGTAACGTTCTGGTCAGCATCATTTTTGAGGAAACAACAGCTTTTCGGTGTGCACTGTGCAACGCCTCGGTGGATGCGTATTATCAATTAGAGTATGCGTGGTGTGAATAAGATCCATGGTTATTTGAATTATTTATTTGGATGAACGGTTATGTTATCCGTAAAATGAACGAAGCGCACGGTAAGTTTCGCAAACTACGTTTTTTGAGTTAAATTTTCACAATTTTCAAGTTCAATTTGTTCTATTCGTGGCAAAATGGCAAACCAAACTGAACATAAATCAGCTATCGGCTGTCAAATTGAAATCTTTGGCATTGAAAGTTCGAAATATGTTAGATGAATCAATTAGAAAAATATACTGAAAAAAATAACTATCATATAAAAATTGGTTACCATAGTGATTAAATCCAGATCTTTTTCTTGCCGGGCAACTACGATAACAACTTCACTATGTTAACCATATGAAATTCGGGAAAATTCTAGCTTTACATTACGCAGTCTTATATAAATGATACATCTGTTATTTTAATTTTAAATAGCAATCAACATTATCTTTTTTTTAAAGAATACACACTAGGTGACAAGACACCAAAGTAATGTATTTTATATAATTTCATGAAGTTCTTTTAAGTGAACGGAAGAAGTGGTGTTTATTCTTAACTGATCTAATTCTCGAGTTAATATTTTGTTTAAATCGTGTTCAGAGTGCTTCCAGAGCCGTGTCAAATTTTCAAATGTCTAACAGTTTTGTTACCACAAACAAAAACAGCTGCCGGCTATTCCAAAATCTTAATTACTTTTATAACCACAGTCACAAGAGAAATATTTTTTATTTAGCGTTCAAAATCACGAACTTGAGTCAGTCACTGTAAAAAAATTTAATAATAACAACTAATAAAAAATAATTATTGTAAAAATAGTATCATAATGATGTACGCAGTTACAATTTTGTCAATAGCAATCACACTCACACCAGTTAGTCAAGAATAGCAATTTATATGTTCACCAATTCTGCTTATTTATTAATAAATCTTGGATCGTCATTTCTCACACATATATATGATAGTTTCCGAGAGTCTACCACTGGACCAATTGCTACGCCAGTATTGTATCTTCCCACTTCTCAATTGACGCTCGCAACAAAGTTAATCGCAAACAAAACTCAATAATAAAAAGCTGTGATCGTGTAATCTCAAAATTTCAAACACCGGAGGCACATTATTCAAATGACAAAGTTTTCCTAAAAGGTTTACTTAGTTGCTTTTAGATAAGGTTTCGAAACACATTGTTAAATTTCCACGCTAACTTATTTAATACCAAATAATCTTACTATGGGGAAAAAATATTTTGGTCAAAAAATCTTTAATAATAATATATAACGGTAGTGCAAAGCAATATTTTTCGACAAAATTGATTTTATATGTATATATTTATAATTAATACATTAAATTAGTATTTAAAACAATATATTCAATAGTGATTTAAAACCTTCATGTGATTTATTCGAAATTTCACTTTTTTTCTATAGATTTCGATATAGATTTTCAGTATAAATAAGTAAGCTATGGGATAAGATCTTGTGACGCAACTTTCGTAAAATTTGAATGCCCTCTTTTCGATCATGACCAGGAGACCTTGAAACCACCCTCCATTAAAAAAGTTAATCATCATGAATAACAGATTTTGTACACGATAACTTTTTATTTGATTTCAATCAAACTTTATCTGATAGATATCTCGGTTAAGTTATTTAATTTGCCTAATTACACATCTAGTTTCAAAATAGTAGCATTTAAAAATACTTTGTTATTTAGTAGTTTCTTAGAAATTAGTAGTTTCATATTGAACCTGGAGTTCATATAAAAACAACCTGATTTTTGCGAGTAGTACCGAAAGGGTGTTTTTTAAATATTTGTGTACATATTATTAAACACGACAAATACCATTACTTATATTAAGACATGGTCTACATCATCTGTTAAGGTGCTATGCGAGAGGACAGGAGATCAAAGATAGTTAGAATTATTTTTCCAATCATTAACGAAGTTATGAACAACGTAAATATTCAAGTCAAATGGAACAATATCACAATAATACACGGTAATAGATGCAATAATATACGATATAAAGAGCTACTGCAGATATAAAAGCAACCATAGATACAATATAAAAATGAGTACTTTATGAAAGAAAAGATTTCCCCCGAAAATAATGTAAAAATCAAATATACCAGTTCGTTTTCTCCATAAATTGGAGTAAAACACTTTATGGAGATGAACGGTGCATCATATACCAACATGAATAAGAGGTTAAAAGCATTTATGATGTGATGCTGGAAAAAAATATAATAAATACATCGGATGGAAACAACAACAGACTAGAAGAGTGATACAAAAAATGGACAACACTATTAAAAACTAATAGCATATTCAATTAGTAATAGTTACACAAAGAATATTATGGAAAGAATTATTGAAAAAAGACAGTGATTGACTAAATAATAAAAATGTCAAACATGCCGTCTTAACTAAAGAACTATCAGCTGAATCAAAAAACAGGAGTAGAAAGAATTAGATACGCCAACAGAATTTTAAGAATACATGACATGAGGGTAGCCTAAAAATACTCACCATTATATGGTTATCAATAATTTGAACCGTTTTAATTCTACGGGCAACATTTGCCTTCACTAGAAATTTTCATTTTCCTTGTAAATCTATTTTGAATTTATTGTGTTTGATATTTTTGAAAAATGTATAATACAAACTAAATTAATAAACTAAAAAGGTATACAGGAAAAAATCTATTTATCGAAAATACTCGTATATTTAGTTGCTACCAGTATTCATTCGAACCTGGACCTCTTCCTATTCGGGAAAGCGCGTATACCATTTTCGCTATAGCAATCGAACACGTATTTGAAAAATGTTATGCTTATATTCTGTAATCTTTCCAATTGATCCATCCATTATTCCTTTTTTAAAAGCATTCATACTACTGTGAATCCCAAATACTTTTGATTGATATCTTTCTAGTCGATTAATTTAATTTGTATTAAAAATACCGTAGAACTATGTTCTGAATAAATGCAACATCACAACTAAAATGTGTTACTTACTTACTTACTTACCATCTCATCTTAGTGAGTAAGATTAAGAAAGGATCACTTAGGAGGTTTGGTCATATGGAACGGATGAATGAGGAGAGAATAGTTAGAAAAATATATGACGCGCCAGAAATAGATGACGTCCGCGGAATTCTTGGCATAATCAGGTAAACCAATATATGAGTATATATTGCTTATATGAGAAGACGTATGAATGTGAATGAGGCGAGAATTGTATGTCAGGGCAGAAGAGTGTGGCACTCTATCCTCTCTGCCTATCCTCGCGGAGAAACGGCGTGATGGTAAGTAAGTAACTCTTGTGGATTGGTTTCTGTGCCGATGATTAAATCAGGAAACGCTTAGTACGTTGCTTTACGAAATTTTCTGTCATCGATGTTGTAGTCACAAAATTTAAAGATTAATTTGTATACAACACCGATACAACTGATCGATACAGGTGCAAAGTTTGGTCTCTCAGTTTGGCGCAAGAATATATATGTATATAGTTCTACGCTAAATTTACTGCGTGATTTACAAGACGTGATGGTAAGCTATTGCATCTGTAAGATGGCATACGAATTTCTTTAATAAAAAAAAGGTAAAATCCGAAATAGATACAAGAAATTATAAATCCAAGTAACAATAAAAAAATTGTTAGCAATTAATGTAAAATTGTATGTATAAATTATTTTTATGTATGTATTAAGTATGCGTCTAATGCCAGACCGGAAGACATATATAATGACAAAACGATCAAATTGTTTAAACTAAAATTAATGAAGAACACAATGTTGAAATAATACTATACAGATCACTCGTAGGTGTGATTTATATCGGAGACCTTATATCTCGTAATTTATTTAAAAAAAAAATTAAGAATTATTTTTATTAGAACACAAAAACATTATAATATTTTGTTTTACAAATACAATTAATAAAAATAATTCATAAAAAAAATCTTACAAAAAATGTATAATAAAGGAAGTGGCACACATTTGTTACTTTGAAAAGGATTTATTTTCTTGAAACTAGAATTTCAATATTTTACTCGATGTTAGATGTAGAATGTGTAAGGAATCAGATGTTCGAAAATAAAGTCTGGCGCAAGATTTATAGCCCATTACGTGATAATCTAACCCAGGGGTCGGCAGACCGCGGCTCTTTTCATAGGCATTTGCGACTCTTCAACCCCAGCTCATATTTTCATATACATATATATATTTGATACATGGAAAAGTTTGGCTGAAATATGACAAACAAAAATAACTAGCATTTGCCAATCTTTGGCTCTACCTATTTTTCCGAACATGAATCAAATAAAAAATAAGTCAATAATCAAATGAACCGACAAAAATGTACAATTTTGCCTAAAATTGAACAAGTAGTTACTTGTCAGACATAGCATGCAAGTGTAAAAAGTGTTTTATTAATGTCTAATTATTTAGTTTTCTTGTTTTATACAAAGTGCACTAAGTTACTTAGGCTTGTAATCCTCATATATTATATTATTTTTAGTAGCTTACGACTGTTTTGTGAATTTGCGTCTTAAAATAGTAAAAATCTTGATTTTACCACGTTTTGTTTCGTTATTAAAATGTATATAGCTACAGTGAAAATTTATGTTGCGGCTCTATGAAAATGTAGAGATTCTGCTTACTTAATATTTGGCTCTTCACTCTAAAAAATCTGCCGAACCCTGACCTAACCGAAAAAAGGTGAAAGCAATGAGGCTGCAGTGGGCGAGACGTGTAGCGAGAGCAACCGAGACACGTACCTAATGTACTCATACACAAACCATGGGGAAGATCAAGAGTGCGACGGGCGGAAATGCATGACGCTCCGTTATGACTGAGGCCGTCAAAGAAGAATAGGTTTTTATCTAATTTAGCCATTGATTTAATACATGCCTATCGTCAAGAATATGACATATCATATTCTTAACTATAAATAATTACATATATCATATTCTCTGTTTTTTTTATGATTTCGCATTATATATATATAGCATCCGCGAAAACCTACAAGACATATAATATATGATATGTATATATCTGTTCTCTACATTTACACGTCGCTATTGAAAAGAAATGTTGACGACGTCATACATATCTCCGGAGGGTGTAAACCAAAAAATAAACATCTCAAAAATACGTGTTGAATTTAATTTGGTGAAAGTAGACCCTGTATTTGAAGGGAGTTACCTTCGAACGTACCGCCCTGACTTGGGTCTAGCGTTAACTTAAGATTTAGACGCGGGCATTCGGATCGTTGAACATATTTATGTGTGTTGCGGTTTGGTGATATAATTTATCTTGATTTACTTCTCCGTCCATGTATGAAACGTACACTTTAAATTTATCAGCAAGATAGTACTTTTTGGTCTATTCAATATTTCAACTCAGAAATTGTATTATTTAGCACAACTACTACGCCTACGCAAAAATATTATACACATATCATGAAATACTACTCAAAGTGGCTTATTGATCTAGTGGTTAAGACTTTGGACTAGTGATCTAGTAGTCAGGGGTACGCGCCTCGCTCCAGGTGACCAGCGAGTTAGTCCTTTTTTCATAGTACAAGTAGTTTAGCTTAGTTTGAAAATAGTAAGAATATTAATGTGACATGTATGCCGTGTACGCTTCTCTTTATTTCTTTTTAAATATAAAAATAAAAGTATAACAGTAAACTCTTCTAAATATTAAGCAAAATAGTTACACAAAAAATCTACCTAGACAGCATTAACCGAGTGAGCTATAGTGATACTATACAATGTTGTCAGATTCATTTTATATCAGGAGCGACCATCTTTTTGATAACTGACTGTGTTCTGAAAAATCGTAATTTCACAAATTAAGTATGATTTCATAAAAATTGTTATTCTAAGACCTATTAAATAATGACTTGCACTATATAAAAAATAGAAAATAAATTAGGATATTTTTTATACAACTACAAAAAACACAAAAACTGTTAATCAATAGGCCTCGACTCAAGATTATCTACTATTAAAATATGCAAAGAGTGAAAAATAAATGCAAAAACTGTTAAACTTTATTACACCTCTAACTTTCAAGAGTATTTTTGTATTATTTCATACATTCATTGTAATTATTTCACTGAACTCATTTTATAAAAGTGTCCAGCGGAAACGAGTTTAATATTAAATAAAAAAAAACTACAATGTTTTTCTCATTTTATATATAGAAAATAGAGTTTAATGATGCGGATTTTACGTTTTATTAACAATATAGTCTAAATGCCGTCCATTTCTCTCAAGACACTCTTGCAATTGGACTCTTAAATTTGCAAACACGGGAGAGCAAAGCGTCGGTAGCAACTTCACGGCTGGTATTTTCTTGTAGAGCCTGAATCGTTTGAGGATTGTGTTTTATTGTTGAACCAGGGAAACAGCTGCAGTTGCGGTACCAAAAACTCCTCGATCATTCGGCTGTACACGTCAGCAGTGACTTGCTGGTTAAAAAAATAAAAGCCAATTATTTCTCGGGCAGAAATTGCACACCACACTGTCATTTTTAGACAATGAAAACGTTTTTGATGGCACTCTCTTGGGTTATCGGGGCACCAGTATCTCATGTTTGGTTTATTAACATAGCCATTGATATGAAAATGTGCTTCGTCAGTAAGCAATATGTTTCCAAGCGTTCGTGCTATTCCAAAACGTTTCAGCATCGTTCTCACTAAAGTTTCACGTAAAGAATTGCCATTTTCGTTGAGAAACTGCACGATTTGCAGATTATTTAGGTGAAACTGTAGTTTCTTTTTCAAAATAATGTGCGGTGTTTTTTTTTATTTCAGTACAGGCTGCAATTTTCCTTATCGATTTACGCGGATTGCGCATAATTTCACGTTGAACTTGAGTCACATGTTCTGGCGTGGATGCTGACGTTGAAGGTCCCGGAGGAGTTTGCTTAACCATTGTCCCTTCTTGTCTGAACTTTTGAATCCAACACCGGATAAGTTATGTGCTCGGCCCATCACTTACTCGTCGAATATTAAAGTGAGTACAAAAAGCGCGACGCGCACGAACCAATGAATCACCGCACTTTAAATATTGCCCAACACCGAATGTGCGGTGCGCTCCCTACCACAATGCGACTCATTGCGACTGGCAATCCCGCAAATCATGCGCGTCGAATAACATCTCTCCCACTTACCTCACCCTGATGGTTTACGAGCAATTACAATTTAATCTTGAAATTTTTCCGCTGAACACCCTTTATATATCTGTATATGTATAATATGTTTAAGTCTCTGATCTGTCTGGAATATGGTAGTCTAGAATTATTAGAATGTATCCTTTCCGGTCCTGAGCCATGTTTATAGCAACGGTCAATGTTAGTTCCTTTATTCGGTCTACTCATCTTGTAAAATAGCGTCCTTTTGCTCGCTCTCCCACAACTATTCTGTGATAAACTGAATGTTACTTGCTATAATTAAGACAATACAAGCATTATAAGAAAAACCCTGACCATTAGACGCATTTTCTGCGTGCTACAATATTGTGTTAATATGATAAATTATTGCATAAACGAAATATTATAATATTTATAAATTAAATGTTCCAACATGATAACATATATACAACTTCCAAAGTGTGCAAAGTGATCAATTAAGCCAGCCGATGACAGTTCGTGAGCCCTGTAATTCCCAAGACTTCCATACTTCTCATGTAAAAATAATAACTTCGTCTCTGTGAGACATCTATATCTTGAAATATATTTTCTTACAATATTGAAGCCATTACGGAGACAAATCTCGATTGTGACAAATTAATAGTGTTATAAACCATTCAATTTGCATGACTTATTACCAATTTTCGACGTTTTTAAAATACTTTGTTTTAGTGAAAATATACGTTTCTAAATAATATATTATATTTACTCACATGCTATGAGGCTTCAGCTACTATTTAAAACTAAGTTTTATATCAAATACACAATAATCAGTTATAAATAATTATATTTTCAGTCTTATAAAGTACGATAATTTTAATTATCTGTCGAACTTCAATACGCCGCTCGATCTGGCTATGACGATCGTGAAATCCGCGCTGTCATTATTTTCGTTTAATAATGCCAAAAATATATATTTATATTTTAACGCATATTTTACCCACGGTATGAATTAATATTGATCTTATTCGCAACACAAGTAGCAAATTTCATAAATTTGATGTTTTTTTACTGATTTTAAGGGAAAATAATGTTTTCTTGAACAAAGTAAACATTTTATGAATGTTATTTTTATGTATATTGCACTTAAATATTTCGTTTATATAACATTGTTGCATTTTAAACAAAATCTGTCTGTTTCATAATTACATATTATTTATGAAACAAACATATCACCAAAATGCCAATATTATCCATAATATTAAAAAAAAATTAATTGAAGCTGTCATAAAAATTTAAAATTTAGAACATTGATTTAAGCGATCATCTAAATATATGTAGGTACTTTGTCTGATTTTAAAACATATTCATACATATGAATTAAGTACCTAATAAATGATTTAATTTTCAATTGATTAATTCAAATTACAAGACATTTTTATTTTATTCCATATGATACCATATATCAATATGAAAATAAGTGGAAAATACACTCGACACGAGTTATGTTTAAAACTTGTATCGAATGCAAAAAAATCAGCAATTTTATTTTTGTATCGTTCTATTCAAACCTTCCTCTCTCGAATTATTTACGTGACAAATAACGTCATTAATTATTTATCTGATACTTATAATAATTTAACTATTGACGTCATCTTGAAAGCATATCTAATTCGTATAAAATTTCTCGAATTTCAAACTCGCCCTTAATAGATATTACCACGTTTAAATACTAATTTAATGTATTAATTATAAATATATACATATAAAATCAATTTTGTCGAAAAATATTGTTTTTGCACTACCGGGATTCGAATCTGGATCTCTATTTCCAATCCGGGGAAGTACACTACCAATTGTGTTATAACGCCAGTATTTTTCATGACAAATTTTCGAACATTTTTTTCCAATTAATACATCTGTTGTTGCATTATTTTTGAAAGCCATCTACATTATTTTTATGAAATCACAAATACCTTTGAGTAAACCGACTGCAGATGTCAGAATCATCAATTCCGGTAGCGCAAAAACAATATTTTTCGACAAAATTGATTTTATATGTGTATATTTATAATGAATACATTAAATTAGTATTTAAAACATCACAGACCGTCTGTTCTTACAACTACAATAATTACAACTTCACAATAAGAATGTCTTCTCCTTAATAATTACCACTTTTGATTTATTTTGTAAATCGGGTCAGTTTTAAATATTTTTCTTTAAAATCTATCTCTTATTTAAAATATGTTACGTTTGTCAGAAAAATTCATTGAATCTTTTGTAGGCAAGCTATTTTTAGGCTATGTAATCTTCAAATTTTTTCGGGTTTATCAGAAATGTTCTTGTGTCATTCTTTAAATAAGTAAATACTTTATTGACAGCTACTTTATTTGAGTAAATCAATCACTTTAAATCTTTTTAGGCCCTACGAAAACTTATCTAATGATCTTCATCGTAGTACAGAGTGGTACTCATACAGGCTAATGGTGTCTCTTAAGCCCCGTGTCTATGAAACAGACACGATGAAAGATTCGGTTGATATAAACCTCAGCATGCATTAGATTAACTCAGAGATCAGTTTGAAATTAATATCATAGAATGAAATAAAAACTCAAACCGTATAAACAACGTTCTATTTGACAGCAAACTCAACACGTGCGCACAGACGTCACCTAGAAACAAAAATACCTGCAACAATTTATCCTAAAAAGTTTAATAATTTTTAGCATAATTAACTTTTTGTAATTTTTCTCGTTGTGCTGTTTATTAAACTTTAATAAAACACTGAAATATAGTGAATGTACCTAAATATCACCCATGGTGGGTACAGATTAATAGCAATTTGAGGATTCGCTATGACACAAGAGAGATGATTATTAGGCCTGTGACCTCACTTTAACGTCCCTAGTAAACGCCACTAAGGTGTGCCCCTTCGATCAATGAAATAGATACCGAGAGCGACCATGTACTTGATCTAACTATAGGGTGACTTCAATTAATAAGCCAAATAAATAAATAATCCACTCATTATTTGGTGGTATTCTATCAAATTTTTTTTAATGATACATATTTTGACAAACCACAAAAAATCTACCGCTCGACAAAACATAATCATCACAGGGACTCGAACCCGGTTTTAACCAATTAAGGTATAATTTTTCTATTCCAACTTTTTCTACATACATTTGTTAGGTGAGACTTTATTTTTCTAATCATCATTTTAATTTGAACGTTTCTCAAAAACCTTTGAGTAAATCCTGCCAGGTGGCGCCAAAACGTTCAGTACATTTTATTAACGTACCTAATTATATTAATGAAAACAAATTTTTGTTGTAAAGTTGCAAGTTTGGAACATATTTCTGTAGTATTTTTAACTCAAATTAAATTAATAAATTACAAATATATAGAAAAAAATCAATCTACTGAAACAATATTTAGATGTTATCTGGATTTACTACTTGCAACCATATATATATATATATATATATATATATGTGTATACTTAAGTAACCTAATTACTTATTTATGAGCGACATTACCGACCATTCAACAATACATATCAACGTTAACAGTACTATTCCTAAATTTTAATAATGTTAACACTTTACCAACCGGTACAGATTTAATTAAAGTTAAAATTCATAAATATTATTTGGGGATTCAGTTACTTCAACGATTTAAATAAACAATGTGGAGGCTTTGGTTATTTCATTTTTTATTTATAATTTTAATGATTCGTACTAAAAATGATCCCAAATAAGAAAGTTATACTACATAGAACATGTTTTCATTGTTCGAAAAATTAATTAATTAATTCTGCAGTGGCGTCCACGCCTGGGCAAGAAAAATAGAAGCCGCCCACAGATGCTTTGGACTGACGATGTTAAGAGGGCCGGTGTTGGTAGAGAACCGTTCAGAACTGTGGATCGTGGAAAGCCATAAGGAAGATACAGCAATGGACACAGACAGGCTAAAGAAGAAAAAGAAAATCAATGCTATTAATTCTTATTTACTTGCATAACACTTTGGCACCATAGGCATAAGAGAGTAACAAGATACAGAGTATTGACTTAGCATGTGCGAGGTACAGTACTTTTTTTTAAAAGATTTTGGAAGCACCTACTATCTATCCATTTACCGATAATGGTGAAAATAAAATGGAATAGTGTACAAAATGTAAAAACGCAATTTTTGTAACAAATTTTACTATGAGACCCACTGAATGTGTTAAAGGCGGACGCACAATAGAATGACCCAAAAAAAACTATTATTAATTTCATGACTATGAAGACCCAGAAATATATTTCATTAGAAGATTACACTGGTCAACAATGAAAATGTTTCTGACTTGAAAATGCTTATATCTTATTAATTTTAGTATGTTTAAACCGAATATGTCATTTAAAATGCTTAGTTACCTCTTATTTCTGAGATATAGCCCATTTATGATGAATATAAAATGAAGCGCGTGTGGCGTTCCGAGCGGTGAAGTGAGGTAGTATGTAAAGGAAATATAAGGGTTGGCAAACTGAATGAGGAGTCACTGTAGGCCTTATTTTGTTCATTATATGTTCACAGCTTGCTTGGAGTGAAAGTCAGAGTGTTGTTCCTTTCATTATTTGGAGTTTTGTTTTGTGGTCATACATAACTTGAAAAGCCAGGAAGCCACTTAAATGTATTAACAAATATGACAATTTCTGTAATGTGTGTGATGATGTGACATTTACCGCCCAAAAACGCTCAATTACTCCACTCGACAGCCTACCATTATTATTGTCGTATGAGATTAGAGGATCAAAAAAAATACATACTGCAATATATGTTCTGTGATCTACGTGGGTGGACTTGGTTGACCCCTTTTTGGCATTCTTATGATTTGGAGAGAGCCAAAAAAATCACATAGATAACTGTTATTTCTACATTGTATCACCTATTAAGTATTTTATATCAAGAAAGAAGTTGAGCATAAAATACCCCAACATCCCGTCAGCTATCCGACCAGTGCCACGTGGGGATGATCTGTCTGTACCACCTGTTTAGAAGAGTACAATCTGCACTCGGATGAGGATAAATACAGTATGGAGGTGACATTGAGGCATATTACAGAATTTTGATTTCGCACTAGGTGAGCCACACAGACTTACCCAAGGTGAACTAAGTAATTTAATTCAAGACCTTAAATATGTCGAGCCTTTAAAAGTGTGGTGCGTGGCTTATTGGGTAGCCGAAGAACTGAAAATTATGTTAAGCTTATAAACAACCTTTAAGACAAGTATCAACGATTAGGCCGCAACATGTAATTTGTTGCAACATGCACTTCCTCCACTCTCATCTAGATTTCTTCCCAGTAATGGGTTCCACCGAGACAAGATATCAGGGTCGGTGGAACTCTGCTATGCTTGCAGACTACTGTTGGACATTGACTAAAGATGTCTCAGAACAGAATTATAGGCGACAAAGAGACGGCGCACTGATGTAGGCGACTATTTCAGAACTTCATGTAGTAATCTCAATTCCTGTATGTTTTTGATATTTTGTTTGATTTATTTGGTGTTATTAATTTAATTTACATTGTTGCGGTATGATGCATGATGCTGTTGAAACTTTTTTTTCTTCCACTTTTATGTATAAAAGAACAAGTTGTGTATCTTTAAATCTAGAGCTAATAAAAAAATCTATCATCAGATTCGTTTTATTTCTGGCCGAAGTTAGTAATGTTGGACTACTTTTATTCATGAAACCATTTTTTTTGTTGTTATGTTATGTTGTTTTGAATCGGTCCGTTTGAAGTAAATTAGTTGGTCCTAAAAAAAAATTTCAGTAGAAGATTTATCCTTTCTGGTAAGGTTAGGGAGAAACATCTTGTATTCTGCGTCGCGGGGAAATAGATATCTTTCTATTTCTGGGTCCCGTATAAATAAGATTCTACTAGTAAATTTATACGCGACGCTATGTTTGCAGTACCTCAACGTGAAATGAATGAGGCTCGTTGACTTTGAATATTCTAAAATAATTTGTAGTCTATCAGAGAGTCCACAACTTCAGAACGTAGTTTTTTTATCTGTGTTCTAATCATTATTCCCTAGGCTGAAAATTTAGAGTTGGATTTAATATATATGTAAGTAATATAATTAAATAGTTATAATCCATTATTTACATATTGTATGCCACAGCAACTGTGCAAAACTTCAGCCCTTCTATTCATTCATTAAAGTATTGCATTTTGTGCAAAAATTTTCTTTAACTTTACTTTGTAAACGTCATCGTGGACCTGTAACTAATTGAGGATAACGGCATGGATAATCTGTCCCTCAGAGAGAATTTTCTGTATCATCTACATGATTGTTGCGTCAGTATTAAAAAAAAAATTAAATCGAAAGATTGTTTAAAAAGACATCAGCAAAATAAAAGGATTTATGGTTGAATTTTCCTACATAATGTGTATCTTTAAACCTTTTCTTAGAATGTATATGAACAATTTATGATTCAGAAGTACGAGTAATCTTTTTAACATTATAAATCTCTCATGATTACATAATTTCCAATAATAATTTATATTCCTGGTTGAGAAATTTAACATTCTACAGATGTTACAAATCTACGGATGCTTTCAAAATTATTGTGAAAGATTCGTCAAAAGATAATATCGCCGTAAATATCGCTTTTATAATATACAAGTATTTAAATCACTTTTTTACATATTTTTTAATATACGTACGTTTTTATTTACCAGATAAGAATATTAATATAAAATATGCAGTTTAGTAATTAATTATTAATTTACATTTGCATTCTTAAAATAATATAAGAAAGTATATTCTCTTCTTCAAAACCCCAACCAACATTTCCCAAACCACCGCATTGTTAACTTTCTGTCTTCGGTTGTGAATCATATTAATACCCCACCCCATATTATTATTGGGGCGTGAGCTCCGAAAGGGTAAGAGCGGACCCTCCGATGCACGGTTCAATATGTTTTTCTCGGTGATAAACCAACCTGTTTTAACCACTTATCTGTGTCCGTGCAATTGTGAATTTGGAGGAAGATTTTATATAAGAATTTTTTTATTTCAAACATGTATACACATACAATTATAATTAATTAAAACATTTTACGATGATTATTAATTACAAATACAATACAATATCTAGAGGATATGCGCGGTAGACTTGGCCAGGTGACCGGATAAATCAGATACTGGAAGATGCAAGCTTGTATGAATGTGGATGAGGCGAGAATTGTGTGTCAAGACAGAAGAGTGTGGCGCACTATCCTCTTTGCCTATCCCCGCGGGGAAACGACGTGACAGTAAGTAAGATAAGAATAAGAAATAAATATGTAGTCAAGATTTATTAACCATGTTGTTATGGACTTTTTATTAATTTCACTTCCTCTTTCTAAGCCATTGCACAAAAATTCAGTTATCCTTTTTGGTGCAAATAACTGTAGTATGTTGTTTCTTATACCATGACAATAATTTATGTTAGTGATATATCTAGTGACTCGTAAAAAATATTGTCTCAAGGCTAGGCTCAAGACCTAAACATTTCAAGTCCATTCACAACATATGCGAAATTCACAGAAATTAACTATTTCACCACGCCTTGCGAGTATTTCACGTGTCGGTTTAAATTCTCATTAATGTATTCCTCTTCAAAATTTACATTTACGTTTATTGGGTATAGGCATGGATATGCGATGCAAGGTAACTGTGATAATTTAGGTAGATAGGTATCTGTAGACAAAATATTGTTTCATTACAACGTACATTCAGAAATGAAAACCTTTTGCAAAAAAACTTAAATTATCATCTATTTTAATAGCTATACAAAATACTTTGTTTAAACCACTATTTATTCAAGTAGAATAATTAATAAATAGTGGTTTAAACAAAGTATTAATATAAAATGAGGCCACAAAGTAATTTTGCAAATATTGAAGAAGATATCAATTATTTAGTCACAGTAAGTCCTTAAAAAGAAAGTGTAATGTTCAATTTCCATTTTAATTAAATTCAATACCACAAAGTGGCGTTCATTTATTTATTTTTAAAATTAACATTTTTCATCCGAGATAACTCTAACTAATTGTCGGGTGCCTTTATTTACAATACAAAACAATCTTAGTACCTTAATTCTTTGTTAATTCTAAAATAATACTCGATAAACCTTTACCATACCGTGATAGAAAATACCCCATGCTATCCCATCGTATCTCTCTTATTTTTATTAGTAAGAGATATTATTATATTTGTATGTTATTTAATTAGTAATAGATATAATTATATTTGTATTTTTTTCACAATAATGTGTATTCTGTTTTTCTACAAATAGTATATTTTCCAAAATATCAATTTAACATCAGATTGAATTGAAACAAACATTTTTATATGATTTCCTTTAAATTACTGTTTTTTCAATGGTTTTATTAGAATTATTCAAAATATGAATTTTAGGTTTATTTACGGAAATGTGCCTAAACACCATAGCTATGGAAGGATTAATATAAAAAAAAATATTTTCATTTTGTATAATTTTAATATTATGCAGGGGAAACTGCGCTTGCTTTTTCTAAATTGAAGTAAGTCAAGATGCAACACTGAAGAACAGTGCAGGCGGTGAATGTGGATGACGTAATAAATTCCCATTTGTGTCTCCAAAGGAAGAGTTTTTGTTACGTGTGTTGTATTACGTTACATTTTATGAAGACACCGACAGAAAAACTTCACTTACAAATTTTTTAAATAAATAATTAAAATCAAAATCAGGAAGTACTTACCTATATGAAATAATTCAAATAAATTAGACAAATTAATACTTTATATTTCCCATAAATAATTTCCACCTGACTGCTAATAGTTTATTTATGTTTTATAAATATTTTAGACATTAATTGAACATGAAAAGAAAGGTATCCAAAAATATAGCAAGGGCCCAGCTTATGTAGCAACTATCTAACTATGTAGCTTTTATCTGTAGTTCACTGTCACTTCAACACAAGGATTGCGTCAATAAGTTTCCACTGAAACTCGTTTGTAGCGTGACCAGTGGCCACTGTTGCTCTATGAAATCGTAGACTTGTCATTCTATCCTCGAAGTGTCTACATATCAAAACGCTTATTTATGTTATTTTACTCATCTTTGGTATTACATTATTTTTTAACTCAAAATGTACATTTTAGTTGCTAAAGTAGATCTGTTTGTTGCGCAGTCGACATAATTAATATATATTTAATCGTTTAGAAGTGAGAATCGCAAAAGTGAAAATTGGATTGGAAAATAATGCCTCTGAGGCTAAAACGCTATATATGCTAAGAAATAAGCTTGTGGCGCTGTACTCGTAATATCTCATTCACCATAATTTTTCATAAATTTTCCGGTGTACACACCGATCGACTAAACTATTTTTTTATTATGTTTCTTATTCTGACACAATACTCTGGTTCACCAAAAAAATATGATTTCTAGTTAGAAATCATCTTTTTTTGGATTTATGGAGAGAGTTCTCTCCATAACGATGGACCGTATTATTGGGGGAAATATCTCCGTAATATTCTCATTTGTCTAACCTGGGGAATAACCACTCTTCCATGCAAAATTTTATGAAGCCCTTCATCAGAAATTCCTTTCAAAGCCAAGTGATGTAGTTTTTATTAGTTTCACGCAATGATGTCAAAAATAAATCTTTTTTTAGATTTCTAAAAATAAAAAGGGCAGAAACATAACGATTGCTCTTAAAACAATGGCCACCCCCTCCTGGACATTTATCAGTGCAATAAATTAAAGCTAGATACTAAAAATACCGTACCTTTTTTTCTGTGAATGATGTATGTTTTTCTTTTATGAGCAATACGTTTAATTCGCAATGTAATTTATTTTACTGATACATATACAATAATTTACGAAAATACGTGGCTAAGGTCCAAAAATTTAACATGTAATATAAAAGCAATTTTTCGCCAAAAATAATACAAATAATTGTGTATTTTTCAAAACTTGTTTGAATTCGCTTTGATGGTTTTGACACAAATTTTGTTTGCTGACCAAAAAAGTATTACAAACAAATTAATGCAGGATTTTCAGAAAAAGATTAATTCATTAAAAAATCATCTTTGCGAACTTCTACCTTTTTCCAACGAGATACAAGTTTGTAAATTTCTGTTTTATAGAACATCGTAACTTTGGAGGCGAACAATATTCCAACCTTCGCTTCAATCTCGAAAATGTGAAATTATCTAGAGCCAAAAATGGTGATAATCGATTGGAAAATGTTGGGAAAATATCATTTTTCCGAATGTGTTTTACATAATTCTTGATTGCATTCTTGCATTATTCTGATGGAGTAACACATTCTTCCAATTAATTACATTTGCTCAACTACTATGGTTTTCCTAATTGATGTAAATACACGCGGATTATTTCATCACTCACTTTAAACATTTTAGCACATGTTATCTAAATGCTACGCACACTTTACGACAAACCAAATATTAAATTTATAAACCAAACACCCATCGGTCCCTCTTGACTAAGAATAGCATTCTCCATAAACTCCCGCTCTCTTGACTATGCTCCTACATATTCGTCGGCATCCTGCAGATCTCAAGGCTGTCACCAGTGAAGTGCCTGTCGCCTTTTGGTGACGGATCTTCAGCCTCCTCTTCGTTCTTCGATGTGGCCCCCCACCACATCAAGCTCCTGCGAGCTATCTTCCTTTCTCGCAAAATAAATAGAGTGTTTTTGATCTTCAATTGCTGCAGAATGAAGACATTTGTGGGTCGCGATATGTAGTCCCAGCACCACATCTCAAAGGCATCAATCCGTCTTCTCTCACTTGCCTTCAAGGTCCATAATTCCACACCACATATAAATATAGAATGCGCCAGAGACTGTACAAGTTTGACCTTTGTTGTCTTGGAAATACCGCGGTCTTTCCATATGTTGTCAAGTCTAGACACAGAACCTATGCGTCGTTTAATTTCTGTCTTACAGCTACCATTGTCAGTAATATAATTGATTGGCCCGATATAATTGAAGTTCTGTTGGTGAAAGCTGATTATGTGGATCAATGATAATTATCTATGTGTTTTCCATGTTAATCTCACGACCTAATTTTGTACTTTCTTCTTCGATGCGACAGAGTAGTGTAGCCATTTCTTCTTCTGATGTAGCAATCAAAGTTGTATCGCCCGCGTACCTGAGATTATAAATCTTTCTAACTCAAATTTTTACTTCTTTCTGTCTCAAATTCTTACTTGCAGTCCAGTTTTCGAGTGCATTTCATGTATTTATTCTCTATATATAAACATGCAAGACAAAAAGGCGAACAATTGCAATTAAATAAACTTATCTAAAGACTCAAGTTTTATTTTAATGGAGCTATAATTGTTATTGATGCTCAGATATGAAGTCACTCTGCGTTCTCAATACACGTGATGATGCTCGAAAAATATTATCCACATGAATCCACTATCATCATCGAAAAGTGCGAATAATTCAAACCAATTAAAACAACAAAAAAAAACCTGCACAGATCAAACAAATGCATTGGAGAATGGAAAAACTCAAATCAATATAACAACCAAATGTTGCAAGGAAAGCATGATACGAAGGCACGATTACTCCCTTTAAAAGGGACAACGCATCAGTCATCACCTTCTGAATCCATCCAGGTGGATCAAAATTACTCTTCATCACGACTCGGAAATTCCTACCGTTAAGAAATTCATCAAACACCTGTCCGAACGTTTTTACACCGAGATATTTTCCCACATAAACCCCTCAAATGATATTCTCGCCAACTACAATTTTAAAATATGAACGAGCAAATTGGTCCTTGTAATTAGTAACTATTATAATACAGCCACTGCGCAGGTAATATTTTAAAACATTTAGTAATTCCTGAGAACCTTCAAATTATCAAGGAAGCTCGGTATAAATCTCTTAAAGAATTGTATTATGACTAAAGTTAAATTCATTAAGCAAAACGTCGCGAAAGAAACGGCGGATAATTATGCGTCAACCTAATACAAACATCAAAATTAAACTATGTCCTTCCGCATCCCGATAGGTAGGTAAAGAATTTATATATGCATTCAATATCTACGCGGTACCTACATAAAAAATTGTATTAAGAAGATAAAACAGACATAGTACCTACCGACATAAAGTTCAATGCTAAGCGTGCGATTAACTAGTTAAATCTTTTAAATTTTAAACGTCAAAATGAATTTAGTTTAATTTCATTATTTCCTTATTTTCTGTAAACTGGATACATAACGTGTATGATATATATATATATTTTTAATTTAAGGTTTCCGCGAGCACTAGTGTGTGTGCAATTGGTGTCTCTTCTGGGATAGATCGCGTTCTTTGTATATGGTTTCCCTGGGAAAACCTAGGCTGACGTTTCAACACGGTAGCACGTGTTGTTGTCAAAGCGTTGTCTCAAAAAATTACAGTATAACCGTACTTTTTTGCAGTGGATATAAATCTCCCACAGTTGAGTTTACGCATCCGCACGCCCATGCGGGCACGTTGCTAACACACAACCATGAAAGTATTATGTACTTACACGAATCTTTTTATTATATGAAATTAATTTAAAAAATACTAAAATGGACACAACAATGGTGTAGTGGGAGTAAGGGTAGCTGCCTACGTAATTCAGATAGCGGAGAGCTGACCCAGTCGCGGAATGCCGGGATTATCTTGTTCTTTGATTCCCTAAGCCTACACCAAAATCCTCTTATGCGTATCTTACAAGAGACGGAAATGAATGTATTCGTCCTTCCATGAGCATTTCTTTCGCACTACGGAATCTTATTGGTTGTATAAAATGTGTTTTGTATATTTGATATGTTGATAGAGGCAACTTCCTTAATGAAGTGACGGCCGGCATTATCTCTGACAAGGTTCAAAGAAAAAGTTTAATGTTTAGTGGTATTCGGACCCATTAACCATACATTTTACTGGCACGAGATCTTCTTCTCTTCTTCGCGACTTATCCGTTCAATGAACCACTTATAGATTTATTAGTTACTATAGACTCGAAAGGGTCACCAATAGAGATTATATTTATTGCGTGAGTCACTCGGATAGAGCGACTGATGTTTAGAGTTATGTTGTATCAAAAGAATAGTTAACGGTGAGAACCGAGGGCCCTATTCCTCGAATTCTCATGCATGTGTCGCAGTGGATATTACTAACCAAGTGTTCTTGTGAGTATGGGTGTTGGTGTTGCGGCTAGAGCAGGTTGATTATAATGAAACAGTACTTACGGAAGGTTGCGTTTAAGGACAAATGAAGCGCAATTGAATTTAAACTGTTTGCTAAATTATAAATTAAAGTTCAATATTAATAAAGTTCACTGGAGGCAATGCTGAGAGGTGTGTCCGAGAAGATGGCTAGAAGAAGAGTGATCGGTTCTGGTGTTTTCTCTGACTGGTTGCGGCGCGACATATTGTTGTCTGCATTTCTGACGGTGCTGGATAGACTTAAATGGCTATCGAGTGCATGGTTATGTGGCCGTGTCTGTGAGTCGCGTGCAGGGATCCACAGATATCATCTATTTTTGTACAGCGACCCAGAAAACCTATATCTCAGCCATGGTGTTCTCCTTCTTCCAGGGCCCCAACTTCCAGCAATCTTTCCCTGCATTACGAGGTGAAAGATTTAATTCTTATTTGGATATCTCAGAGATTTTTATGGTTTTAAAAATAATACTTATTTTTCTTTATTCATCCGAACAATAACATCTTTATTCGTAACGTTATATCCAACTTATTTTTACCATTCTTCTGTAAATCCACATCTCAAATACTTAAGTCGCCTTATTATTGCTTAGGTAAGTGTCCATGCTACCATTTCTACCATTTCATAAAATAATACCGAGAACACATAGCATCTGACCATTCGCATTCATAATCTAAAGTTGAGATCATGAATGCAGACTATTTATTCAATTGCGGATAAAGGTTGCATGAGCTTCTTCAATGCGGCATCTGATTCAACAGAAGAATCCCAAGTTTAATTTATATTGCAATAATATAGATAAAAGATATAATATTAAATCGTCGACAATGCAGTTGATTTGGAAACCTAGTGGGGATGAAACACAGTATTAGCGCGCGACCGCGACCTTTATTGTTGATCAGTATTTTATTTTTAAATCGGTGTGTCCGCACCAAAAATATTTTAAAACTAATTTTGATCAATTATATAGATAGATATTTAGATTAAAATTGTTTACAATGATACTCTTCTTTGATTAACTCCGAAGAAACTTCACTAGTATTATTTTTATATATCATGTATTATGCCAGTTACTATTATTATACTGTTTGTTTCTCAAACATAAATAAATAAATTAATTAACAATGTTTCTCAAAAACCTTTGAATAGAACCTGCTAGAACTCCGAGTCCATTTTATTAACAGAATGCACGATGATTATCTATTAAATCATATATTATTTTATTTTAAAAAGAGATGTGGTATTATCGTAATTATAGCATTCTATTTAATATTAGTTCAAATGTACTTTATGTACTCAAACAACATTTGGTGTTTTTTATCGATCAATTTTTTTACTAGTTTTACTATTTTCAATCAAAGTTAATTGTTTGTGTTATGAAAATACTACTGGTTTGATGGTCCCCAGGAACGAGGTCGAACCCCTGGCCGCTCGTCTATACTACTCATATTTTTGTTTATCAATATTTATCTATAAAATGCGCACACGAGATAAATAATCATTTTGTATCACAACATATAAGAAGTTTTCCAATTTCCCTTAACATTATTTATTTTTCTGACCCAAGTATGAAGTGCATGCTTGGGGCTAGGAAAATTCTACGTTGATATTGGTTACTCAAAATCCAATCATTTCGAACAGCGAACTGGTATTTGTTTCGCATCACATTTTCTCTTGGGTCCGTGAAAAGGCTCTGTACTTCCTTACTTCTTGCTTTGCTTTAGAGCTCGCGAGCAGAAAATATCATTCTTCAGGAAGAGGGAAAGAATATTACTTCCGCAGCCGAACAGTTTTCTCGCTGCGCACGTGGCACTACGTAAAAGCGCATAATTCTAACGTGATTTTGAGTACAGACGAACTTGAAATACTGTTTTACATTACAAAACTATCAACAATATTATCCTAAAATAATAATATTCTCTCACATCAACCCACACTACGAAATTAATAATTGCAATGAACACATAATGCACTTGATTACACATATTCTAAAATACTTGCATGACTCTCTTACTCGGGGCTGCCATGTCCACCTGGAGCACATCGTCTAAAGTGATACGCAAATTCATGGTGCCCTTTCACTATTTCTCTTGATATTACATGGGCACGAGACAAAATCCCACACTATAATCTGTTAACCAGAGCACCACAGCTCCTACTGCTTCTGGCACTAGACATGATACCACCAGAACGGCACAAACATTCAAACAACTCCTGGGACTGATTCGTGGACACTCGAACAACTCCTGCATAAATTACCAAAACTCTTGGTAATCTGGGTTGTCAAAAGCCTTGATCACCTTATATACCAACTTCAATTTAGGTCAGAATCTATGTCTTGCATCTCTTGATCTCTTGTACATTTATACATTTTCTGGCAGCATAATTTCTATAAACTGACTCTTCGTGCTATCGAGAAAGCTCCAACCTCAACTTGCCGAGTCTTTCAGATTTTGCGTCATTCATTCTGCCCTTAACGATAAGGTCTTAAAGTTTAATCTTGCAGGGCTCTTTTGTCTATAAAACTACTTTTTTCTACGTAAACACCCTGTCGATGCACTATTTTACGACATCCGTGACCTCGGCACTAAGCAACTTCAAAATATTCTGTACCTCTAAAAATAATATGTCATTTAGCAGTCGATTTATCCGTTATTTTAAATATTTTAAAATTTAATTGTGAAAAAATACACCCCATAGCCACTAATATTTAGCCACCTTACCTGTCAGTAAATATGTTTGTCAAATAACGTATAGTTACGTGTTTAAAGGCATTATTATTATGTTACCATAACAGTACTAGAATCGCCTTAAAAGCATTTTAGCCTTAATGTGCATCGATTTTCTTTGATATTACAATACATAAATATCTTTTAAATCTTAAAATTAAGTATTAATAAAATTATTTAAAGGTTTGATTAGTTCTTCATCCATTAAAGGGAATATTGGATTCGTTATTGTCTCAATGCTTTAGTTCTTTTCTATACCATCAAAATGAATAGAGGAACAGAAAAACAGACTTAATATTTTTTCTCAATAAAAATTATTTGAGATTACCAGTTTCCGGTTACATAAAAATGTATTAGATGAATCACTTAGATAGATACGCAAAAAAATGTATCTATCGAAAAAATATTTAGTTATCACCTGGACAGGAACCGAAAACATTATACTACAGATAGAACGCATTACTGATTAAAAATAGTATGAATTGTTCAAAAATGTTTAAGATTTATTGCAAATTAAAAGAAAGTAGATAGTATGTCTCACTAAAAAATAAATTAAATATTTATAGACCGAATTTGAAGAGATTCTATAAAGTTATCGTAGTGTAATCGGCAACACCTTCTAGCAGCAATAGAAACGAATCGAGTTCGAGTCCTAGTGATATATTAATTGAATAATTTGTTTTAATTATCATGCTACCATGTTCTAAAAATTGAAATTTTACAATAACATATGATAATAAATAAATTAAAATGTGTCATGTAGAAGGTTCCACTAAAATATTACAATTCAAAATAGATGATTACATTTAAATAATACACTCGTTCTTTTGATATTTGACAACGTTCTGCCTACTTGGTGCATCTCTTCAATTATTACCGGTGATCAAACAAATTAAACACTCCCTGTCGACATAACAGAAAATCAATAATAGCTGTTATTTAGTTCCTCCCCACTAATCACACGCCGTCCCCCGATATTATGCATATTTGATGATTGATTCAAGTGAGTGTTAAAAATGGATAATCGTAACGTGCCCCCCAAAGATTTCAGATAATGTTTATATTTCGAGATGTGATTTTGTAGTCAAAAAAGTTGAATCTGTTGAGTATGAATCATTTCCAAAAGTCTTTTTTTCGCAGTTTATCCGCAAAAAATAACAGTGAAAGATGACATCTTCCGAATTAACCTGGCTGTGTCAGGTCTCCTATTTTATACGGATTGACTAGAACAAAAGAATACACATCGGCTAGCAAAATATTTGTGCAGCATGACGCATTGAACATGAACAAGTTCTGAGTAAATCCATCGTCTGGAGTTAATTTATATTTATTTCTCAGAATTTGTGGTAATGCGAAGTTCCTTTACTTAAATTAAATGCAGTGCACGTCCCTGTTCTTATTTGTTCATTCTCAACTCTATTGTTTCGAATTTGCTTCAATTACGCCTGAGCGAATTCTTTTCAACTGCATTCAGTCAATCGTTCTACCGCATCTACTGCATCAACTGCATCTACCGCATTCATACTTTGACAGCTCCAGGCCTCACTTACATACGAGTTCATCAGGTTTCCATAAATCTGATTAAACGCAGTTGAAAAAAATATACTAGACGTTCACACGAAATATTGCAATAAATTTTTGCATTTTATTTTTAATTGATATTATCCAAGACGGTAGAAAGTATATGCAGATACATATATTATATTATGTATAGATAGTTTAATCTAAATCTAATATATAAGTGTATTTTTAATTGCGCGCTTATATGTAGAAATTCTTTTAATTTTTATTATTAATGTAATATATATTAATTAATACATTTAATTTGTATTTAAAATATCACAGACCCATGTTCTAAATAATTACTACTTCACAATAAGAATGTGTTCCCCTTAATAATATATAAGTTGTACCAATGTGTCCAATGTGTTAATAAAAATGTATTGTTAATTCTGGCGTCTCCTATCGGTTTACTCAAAGGTATTTGAGATTCCGTAAAAACAAAGTAGACGGCTTTCAAATAATGGAACGAAATTAGTATTCATTTGAAAAGTGTAACATATAGGTTCGAAAATTTATCATCAATCCACTATGTTGGTATAGCATAATCGGATAATGCACGTTCTCCGGACTGGAAAAGATCCAGGTTCTAATCCCGGTACAACAATATATTTCGATAAAATTGATTTTATATCTATATCTTTCTAATTAATACATTTAATCTGTATCACTGACCTATGTTTTATATAATTACAACTTTTCAATAAGAATGTATTCTCCTTAATAAAATAATTTGTGTTACGTACTTGCAATATATTATTCATACAATATACTGAATTCAATATTTCGGTATATTTTTCATGTACAAGTTATCAACAGGTCATTAACGACCCTGATAGATAATAATATTATATTAAAGTACAATGTAAACACATTTTAAGATAATTAAAGGAATACAAAATACACTTTTTTTGTTAAAAATTAAAAACACTGGGAAAACTTCTATAAAAACAATGTTGCACGAAGAATGAACAAATATATTTAAAACTATGCACTCAAGTACAAAAGCACGTGGGTTTCAAGATCAACGAAGTCTGTTCACGTGAAATGCGATAGTCATTGATGTTAAAAGCGTTTGTTTATGGTAGACGCCTATTACGCGTTCTTTTAATTTAGCCTGTGTCCTGAAGAATGTATCCATGTTGATATTAATCAATTATATCTCCTTGTAATTTAGTATTCTAGCGATATATAACACAAACATTAAATTCTGTAAAATCTACTTAATAACGATATATAATTATTATGTTTATTAAATTATTTAATTTAATAATATACATGACTAAAAAATTTAAATTTATATCCAAAATAGAATTTTTTCGGTGATCGACAATTTAAGGGTGACTTTATCAATAGGTGGTGAGATGGGCGACGGAAAAGAGATTTATATCAAACATTTTTCACTTCTTCCCTAATATCTCTAATGGGGTGTTTAACTTCTTGAAAAGATATCTGCCCCCTGAATTCAATCAACTTCTAAGGCAGTTGGTACTTTAAAAAGACCGAGTTAAATATTTTTTTAAATAAAAACCATTTATTTATTTCTCGTAAGGGTTTCAATAGTCGTTGAATAAAATGTTTAATAAAGCTTTTAACAACGGCATGTCATTTTTCATTTATTTTCTACGAAAATTAAGGAATGATGGAACGCTTTGACTTACAGTTTTTAGTTCTTTTTTCAAATACATTATATTGATCAAGAATCTAGTTAGTTGGAGAGTTCATCGAGTCGCCAGTTCGACCGCAGTCAACTACAAATAAACTCGATCAGTGACTCTCTGCCAAACTTTCGTTCCATACCGTGCAACGAACGACTTGAGAATAATAATAATTTGACATGACGCTCCCTAGAAACAATGTATGAATCACAAACTTAGTTAATCCTGTACGATAGACAATGTTCTTACTTCTTTCAATGCGCTCAGCTTTGATCTAACAACGCAGTCGTGGCAATTCGGCGGTAGAATACTGGCAGAACGGACGTAGAAATTTAAAAAAAATTGTACATTAAATCGGTTAGTTTACTGATTGATTGTCGTTCTATTCTAATATAATGTAAATGAGCTAGCAAACAATGAACACTAACTTGCGTCTAACTAGTAGCATACCTGTCGTTAAATGTCGTAAGTGTAGATTTTTAACTTTAGAACTTGCGGCACACCAGTATATTACGAAAAATTGTTTGAAATACAGTGTAATAAATATTCTCCGTTAAAAAAAATCTATTTCACGCAATTTGTGTTTTGTGATTTTTTATAAGATAGTTTGAAAGCAAATTTTTACCTATTGCGTCACATTATTTTGTTAACGTTAAGGTCTCTTATAAATTATTTTACATTGTTATCTTAACTTAAAGAGTCTCATTATTTTGTTAACCGTTAAGTACGTCTTTTATTATTTTTAACGGAGCACTGAATTATGCTTAACAGCACTATTTTTTTTCATTCCTTTGGCACCGTCGCATCAGACAAAGAAACGTCACTTTATTTTGCTCCGCAGCCGCCATTAATTTTTCTCTATAACGCACTTACTATTTTGTTTTTGTGTATATGTTTATTTTTTATCATTACTTAAAATTTATTTCTAGAGTTACATGATATTTAAAAAGTGATAAAATCATTTCTATATAATATTTTTTTATGTCAATCGAACATACTTCCAAATAACTAATTGGCATTGAAGATTATTTGGTCACATTTTATTGATACTTAAGATACATTATATTATAACTAACGGTCTACACCGGGCGTTATGCATAGTTCAACATTAATATAATTATAGATACATGTAATCGAGAAAGAAGTATTTTTTGGGGAATTATTTCTACGGTGAGTTTTATTTTGAACATATCACATTATTTAGAACGCTTTGGTTATTAATTTTAAAAGTCTAACCTCGAATGCAAAATAATCAGTAAAGTTTTAATAGTCACATTATTCAGCACCGCACCCCTCCACGTTGACATTCCGAAACTGTACTCATTACTCCCTGTAATTGAACTGTAGTGATTTTATTTATTCTCACACTACACAACCACAAAATCTTAAATACATCAATTGCCAAAAAAAAATATAATTTTATGATAAATTATTATAATATTATATGGTTATCAATTACTGTTAATATTTCGGAGTAACCGCTTCTTTATGATAATTCTGCCTATATTGTTAGTTATTTTGGTTTGACATTTTGCGTTTCAACTAAGTCATCACTTTATTGTATAAATATAATGTATTTTGCTATATGGTGACCCTATGACTTTGAATACAGTAATTTCTAATAGAAACTTATCAACCGAGGCTAAACTAACGGTACACAATGTAGTCCAGGCACAACACTGATGTATGAAGGTGAAGTTTAGAGCTAGCAGAAACTGAAAGTATACTGAATGCCGTGGAAATGAGAGTGCTTCGACGTGTATGTGGCAAATCTGTTTGTTTTAGAGTTAAGATTGAATAAATTAGGAGAAAATGTAAAGCTAATCTCGGCACAGTTAATGGATGGGTAAAAAGTGATTGCTTAGACGGTTCGGTCATATGGAAAGGATGACTGAGAAGAGAGAGATTTATGGCGCGAGTGTGGATGGCAACACAAGAGAACACAGAGAAGATCAGCAAAAGTTTTGGCGTAACCAAGAAAATCAGATACCGGAAGGTGGTCCTGTTGGAAGCCTCAACAATCGACGATCTTGCATGAGAAGATTAGTATACAATTGAATGAGGCAAGACTGTGTGTCAAGACAGAACAGTGTGGCGCTCCATCCTCTCTGCCTACCCCCTCGGTGAAACATATAATAATTAAATACTGCCAGTTTCGTACTTAGTAAGCTTACACAAGGGCATTAAACATGGAGTCTCATCTAGAGAGTACGTTAGAGGGTGCCATGTCAGAAATCGTGGATCGAATGAGAAGCTCCACAATAAGAGTAAACCTCACAGACAGCACAGAGTCCCTGCTGCTTTTCTTAAAGAGATCTCAGATAGCTTAGACATGTAATCAAAATGTAGAGGAAAAGTTAGTCAATGGACTTTCCTAGCCTCGCCCTAGGCCACAGTCTGCAGTCATCGAAACACCGGACAGTGAAATTTGAAATATTTTAAATAAGAAAAAGTGTTAATATTAAATTAATTATTATAATAAACCAAATCCTTTTTGCAAATAATCACCTTTTTAATTTGTTTTAGCAGTATGTAGTTCCTATTTAGTTACCCACCATTTATACTTGGGGTTTAAACTAAGTGTTTTTTCATTTTATTTGAAAAAATATTTGGTCATCACCATAGACCACAAAATATATAGACATGAACTAACGCAATTTTCTTGTTTCTATTTTTTTATTTTGGTGTCACCCACGTGATCACTTTGGTGTCACTTACGCAATCAAATAGCTACGCGACTTTTTTTAAATATTACTATTGTAACGAAAATTTAAACAGTTATAATATAATATGCATTGATGTAAAAAATACATCTTGTTTAGACAAAGATTTAATTTTCGAAGAGTAAATACTTTTACTGTTGTATAAATGTGTCATAAACTATCGGATTTATATTTCCACAAAGAATGTGTGTAGAATGCCCCTCATTCCGTAACTAATGTTCTAAACCCCTCTCCTATATGTACACTTTATTTCATGTCTATTCATTTACTGGCCTGTAATTATCACCGAGAACCCGGAACATTTTTTTGCCGGGAACCTGCGTAACCAATTTTGCTGTGTCACAATTTAATGTATATGTATAGTCTTCTATAAATGATTAGTTATTTATTCAATAATGTTATTTATTTTATATTTTGCAACGAAGTCTCAAATTTTTGTTAAATGGTAAACATGGTAATCTAAAATGGTTAACATAACGAAATTGGTAAAGTAGCTCCCCAGCAAACAAAGGTTTTCAAAAATTTTCTTCGATAGATGGATTTTTTCTGTTATATCTTGCGAAATGATTCATTGAAGTTGTTTTAAATTTCATAAAACTATGTCCAAAAGTTGCAACATTACAATACAAATGTTTTTTCATTAAAAAATATATATTTCGCATCATTTTAGGATCTTACCTATTGAGCTGTAAATTTAGTGTACTATCAAGAACTGTTTAAAGGATAATATCAAATGGTACTATGAGATGAAAAATGCATTATAAAGACTAAATTGAAACATTGGTATTCCATATTTATATCGTAAAAATATGTCATAAAAGATAAAATAAATTTAACTTAAAAATTTTAATATCTGCAGTTGACAAATAAAAATTTATAGAGATGAAAATCAACACTTGACGATGATTCGTGACTTGGTGAAAGTTAACAAAACATGTTCTTTCAACGGGAGATTCATTGGACTGCCAATACTTCATAGACCATCTAAAACAACAATGTCCCGTTGTGCGACTCCATTTCGTATTGATATTAGAAAACGGAAACATTTCACATCAGTACTATTGAAATAGATAAGTGCATGTCAAATGAAAAATAAAACTTTAATTGACCTATTATTTTAATAAAAGAGTAAAGAATAAAAACTATGTCATTTACTACTGCCAATATCTATTATTTATTTAAAAGATAATAGTTTAATTGTTCACATTTCAAATGTAAAACTATACTTTGTTATTGATGGAAACTCGATATTTTGTTTTGTAGGCAAATTAAAAAGCAATTTTACAAAATATGGTAATAAATAATTTTAAAATGTATGTTAAGAAAAACACATTTTTGTTACGATGTTGCATTTTCAGTTGTTGTGGTATTTAATTTATATTAAAAATACATAAATTTGATGTAAAAATGCTAAATAAATTATTGTCTAAACTTAATAATCCTTTTATATTATATAAGACAGCCTATAAGAAATATTAGTTATGATGAAAATAACAAATCTGTATTATTGTATGATATATAATACAATATTTATATTATTATGAAAACACGACACCCCAAACTATATATATTTTTAATCCATCCATCTTATTTAGTCTTCTGTAATAACCTGCTGAATAATAATAATACTAAATCGAGATAAACTTGAAAATATTTAATCAGACTTTTAGTAATATTCAACCACTTATTAGAGCAATTAGTTTAGATATACACAGGGTGTTTAGAAATAAATCGCAATTTTTAATTAAAATAAATATAAATTAAAATTCTGAACATGACGTCATTCATATGTTTTGAATCTAAACTCGCATTATTGACACGGCGTCCTAAGCAAAACTTCATTTTGTATTTCTATTTTCATCTCCAAATGAATTTATATTTTTACTAATTAAATCTGTTGGTTAGTTTTCATTTGCAGATTTATTTTTCGTTTCTTAAGTTCGATAAAAAAATAATGAGATAACAGTATTTCTGGGTCAGGCTTGTCAGGTTTTGTCGTAGCCCCCGACGATTCTGCCCTCCAACACGTTGGCTACGATGAAAACTGATCCACGGCAGATAACATGCGAGTGTTATTTTTAAAGGAATAACATTTTCTTTGATACTAGAACTATAGAGATGACAATAACTCATCGTTATCGTTATCGTTATTGGTGCACAATTCGCTATCGCCTAGGCGAGCGCCTAATGGATTACATAATAGCTTTCATGACGCATATTGGTCTCCGTGAACAATAAGAATTTATTATTACATATCATTTATTTATGCAAGAATTTTATGAAAGAGATCGTTAAGAAGATTTTAATTCTTACTTAATCTCTTGATATGAGAAAATTCTTGAAACTGCTGAAAATCTAATTAATTCATTTTAAAAAAATCATACTTTTACCGTATGTAAATAATGTTCATTCAGCGAGAACCCTAGTAAATCGTGTCACGAAAACTGCGTTGGAAAAAACGTCTTTAAATACACTCACTTTTATATTGTGTTTAATTTTCACGGTACCTGGATAATAATAATTTATATTACTTATTGGATTGTCATGTAAGAATATAACGCTTATTGATTCTTTGTGTAAAAATGTAAATGCATTGTTTTATATTCTGGTATACTTTATTATTTACAAAAACGTAACATTTTGATATTAACATAGAATTGTATTTAAAAATTGTTACACCTAGTGAAAAACGTCTATTTTAACATCTCATCCATAAACGTTGGTGAGTAAACTCTCGCCTGTCACGTAGGAAACCGGGGTTCGGTTGCGCCGGGGAGATTTGTATTTTATTTATGTAACTTATTTCATAAATATTATTATCGAATTAGTATAATATTTATATACAGGGGTATTATGAAACATGTAACGCTACTTTTAAAATTTAATAATAATTTTATTTAAATTATAATATTTTGTGTAAGTTTATCCTTTCACATCGGTCTCGTAACTTTGAAATTTGCTCGTTCGATTTCGTTAATCGATCAATTCTCTTTTATAAATACTCTGTGAATATTCACCATTATAGAAAGTCAATTTGCGATCACAATGTTTCGCATGCATTAAGGCCACCCTAACAGATAACGAAGCAGGGGTGTCCAAACGGAAAACTCGCGTGCGTCGAAGAAACAAATTTCCGTGTTGCCGGCCGGCAAATGTATCGGACGATTTATATAACATTATCGTTTGCGGTACTTTCGGATGGATCAAGGTGTTAATACAAAGGCTTTCTATAACGTGCTACGCAAAGCCTGCGAAGGTTTTCATCCAATCAACTTTCCTAAAAGCCTATCAAAGCGTATCGTTTCTCAATACTTTTTAATCAATTAAACTCGCATTTATAATTTTTTGCTGCTCGAGCTTAAATTTTTTTCACGTCATTTATTAATTTTTTTTTTTAAATAGATGTAATTACTCGTAGGCTATCACTTAATGTTGCCTTAATTTTATCTCTCTCTTGAATTTAAATTTTTGTTTATGTGGCATTTTAAATCTGATATTCCTGGTAAGACTTTCCATTCAACATTTACCTTTTCAATTATTTGGTTAATATACTTCTCTCAAAATATTTTCTTATTAAATTATTTAGGCAGCTGTTGTGTATGTCTCAGTACAGGTTCTATCCACTTTTATCCTCTGTTATTTTCAATAGTATTATATCATATTAGGTTGTTCCAAAAATAAAGACCGATTTCAACCCTTAAATTTAATTAAATATAACTTTACAGTAAATAAACTTTGTTAATCAAAATAACAACCATTTGATTTTACGTATTTATGCCAACAAATTTAAAGCTTAATTATGATCATAGAATAATGCTCGAGCGTATTAGAAACCTAGAGTTCTTTAAAGGCATTTTCTGGTTAATGATTTTAATGAATTTTTAGAAACAAGATAGGTCCTTTTTGATTAATCGATGTTGGTCGTCATTTATCTTTAACTAAAGTTTTAATTTCTTCTTTCTCAATAATTGCAGAATGTCCTTGATCCTCTTCTTTAAAACGTCTCCGTTTCTAAACCTGAATCCAACGCAAAAAAATTTAATTAATTCATAAAAAAAATAACACTTACGGTAAAGTGGGGTATATGGGGACTGAGGAAAAAAGGACATTCATCAGACTCCATTAGACTTTAAATATTTTATGTTAAAATAATCAGATATTTTTGTACCTTCCGGTAATACTATTACCATGATGTCACATAATAAAATTTAAAATTATCCAATTTCAAAGATTTTGTAAGTTAACAGACAAAATTTTACACAGCATAACTTTTAATTATTAAACCATTAGGTTTTTGGATTATAAATTTCACAAAAAAAAATTATGATGAAGGCTGGTATTCTATTTATAAGTAAAATTTTCTATTTATAAATATTTCACACTGGTGTTACTTTCAAGTGTCGCTTATAAACAATTTCGGGGTGAATAGGCATAAGTCATGGGGTAAATAGGGACATGTAATGGAATAAATAGAGACACATAGTATAAGTTACACTATTTTTGCATTATGTCACTGTACTTCCAAATTAGTAATTATCTTATCGGTAGACAAGAAGACAAAACCGAGAACCTAAACATTTAATCCAAGGGAATAGAGGTATATTAAGGTAAAAAAATATTAGGAAATCTGTTGGAAAAATATTGAAGGTAAAGAAGAAGTTGCTATAATAATAATGGATAATTTGTATAGCGCCATTTTCGTAAAAACTTTCACCTCAAGGGCGCTTTAAAGCTCCCTAAAACAATCTTCCCATCTTTAATTAAAAAATATTGTCTAAAATTTAAATAAAGTAATATACCAATATAGGTTTCAATAAAACAGGAAAAGTACCGTTAAATCGTAAATCGTTACACACCTTACTAGACTCCAGAGTCATTTGAAAGAGTGGATTTGTAGGAAAAATTATAATCTCTCTATGAATGCCTACCACGGTTAAACGACAATTTAGAATGTTCTTCTGTCTACTTTATTTGAGTTTGATTTTAGGTGATATTTTTACTTAAATAGGTCTATTTTTTTCTCTTAAAAATATAAATTTAATATATTGTTGTACGATAAGTATCAGAACTGATTTAGTAAATAATTAGATATATTTAACTCCATGAAACAGTGGTAAACACAAATAATTGTAGTGTCCCTATTGACCCTAGTCGTAAGATTTATAGGGACAGAGCTCATTTATGGAATTTTTTCCCTAGTTCATGGTCGGGTCAAATTTAGGTTAATACGAATACATATAGGAACTGTTGACTAAATAAAAAACATTAGTTGTATATTAATATTTCATACATGTGTCGATTTATAGCAATGGAAACACTGAAACCTATCACATACATAATTCTTACTTTTAGATGTATATTTGATTCATTGATTTTTTTTATATTAATTATCAAAGAACTGTCCTCTAAAACTACAACTCCGCAGTAAAAATTTCTTTCATTAATATAATACGTTTCCGGGCGAAGCTTCAATTTAATAATGGGAATATTTTAAATTATTAAGAGCTGTTCAGTATTACACCCGAGTATCATACATTAAATGATAAAAGAAAAGGCGACACTTTTGTAAATGTTTAAAACTCTCCCACATCTCTCGGTACAGCAGAAATGTCTAGGCGCCTGTGACCTGCGCTGCGGTATTTTGTGTTTCGGCCGGGCTCCAGCCCTCCCCGGGGACGGTGATGTATCGTGATGCTGAAATATCATTACTACACTCTAATAACTAGTAGTATCTGGTCCGAGGTTCTATCGGGAGATATTGTATTTTGCCCTCTCGGCGTGTACCACTCAGGTGAAGTTGTAATTGATCTGTATTCTCTTATTGATTGGATTGTGAATTCCGAATGAAATAAAAATAAGCAAATAAGTTAAAACTAATTGTTTTTCAATTACATGGTTCAATATTTTGCGGAATCTTTGTATACACGTATTTCCTTTAATATATTTTTAAGTGCAACGGTCTGCCGAAGTGGCCTTAATCGAGAAACAATGTTGGTCATCAAAAACTTTAAAGCAGTCCACGATTTAAATTTAAGTTTTCAGGTGGTAATGTAACGCCCGGTAAGTAATGTTAAAAAATATCTGTATTATTATGGTGAATATTAATATGAATTAACATTAAATTTGAAAAATATGCTGTTTATTTTAGAAAATGTATTCAAATCAACTCAAAAAGTAAGCACTCAATAGTTTACTTGCATGGACTGATCTGTCCGTACATTTCACGTAGTAATAAGATAACTTGACTGTAAATTTGTGTAATAATATCATTGTAATCGTTCGTTGCATTTTATCTTGATCATTCCTGCTGCCTGCTTACATATCACACAATACTTTCACATATCACTTTGCGATACCTACATGAACAGGGAATAGTTAACCGACTATACTTTAGATGGCTTCATATACACTTACATCATAAGTGGGATTCGTTCCTTACCTCCGAAGTCTATGAGTAATACAATAAGAGTTCAGTGATTTTTCCTTTTATTACCTCGAGCATTTTAGACAATTGTTTATCATTCAGAATTTATTCGTTGCGTTTCTTTTAGAACGCCTGTATATTATATTTAATATATTTCAGCATATTTATACTCTGTTTATATTTGTTTATAACACGGAAAGCAACTGTCTACCATATTATAATAACAAATATAGGCATGGAATGAAGTTTTTAGTTTCGTGTCAAAACGCTTTTAAATCATTAATTTTTAAATATACAAACATACAAGTGTCATTTTTCAAGTAAAAATTGTTGTCATAAACTTGTAACAATTTATTTTAACTCTCTAACTCTCTATTTACAATCAAAATATCCTCAAATACTTTTCAATATGATCCCAGTTAACGTAGAAGTATTTTTGAGACCAGGAAGAGAGCTTGACAATCCCCTCATTGAAGAATTCTGCCGCCTGATCCTTGCAACGATCGCTGACAGTCCAAAAATGAAAGTCCGATGGCGCTAGGTTCGGACTATTCGGAGGATCGTCCAGCCGTAGCTCCCACCCAAACCTCTGCAGCGACACAAGCATATCAAGTTCCTGACAACGAAACCAATCCAGTTCCAGTCCAAAACATCTACTTACGTTTTTAATTAAAATACACAAACTATTATTATTTTTAAAATTGCCTACATATTTTACAGATTATTTTTAACGAAACATTATTTACTGATTTCACGAGTCATTATTTTTATGCCAAAAATGTCTCTAAATTATGATAGTGTGTGGCCATTATAAATTGCAATAATGTAATTTTCTTTTTTTTTTTTAGGAGAACACATTCTTATTGTGAAGTTGTAATTATTCAGAACAGACGGTCTGTGATATTTTAAATATTCATTAAATATATTAATTATAAAGATACACATATAAAATCAATTTTATCGAAAAATATTGTTGTTGCGCTACCGGGATTCGAACCTGGATCTCTTCCCTAACCGGGGGAGGTGCTTTATCCAACTAAGCTACAGCGGTATTATTTTTAGCGACAATTTTCGACCTTATATGTTACCTTTTTTGAAATCAATACATTTAATCGTTCCATCATTTTGTCGCTAAAAATTATGCCGCTGTAGCTTAGTTGGATAAAGCACCTCCCCCGGTTAGGGAAGAGGTCCAGGTTCGAGTCCCGGTAGCGCAACAACAATATTTTTCGATAAAATTGATTTTATATGTGTATCTTTATAATTAATATATTTAATTCATATTTAAAATGTAATTTTCATTTTACAAATGACACTAACGAAGAGACTTTGTAGACATTTACGTTTTCCGCTCACTTTCGCAATTCTTAGGGACGGTAATATATATTTTTAACTTTTGCAAATTGTGCTAAAATATGGGACGGCCATGTTAAAAAAATAATGAGTACTTGACTTTGAGATATCCATTTTACTACAGAGTGAACTAAAGTCATCTTTCCACTTTTATAATTTAAATATTAAGTTTAGTCGCCGTTGATACCTTCGATAGCTAGCCCCGGTTTTCTATTGGTTATATTTCTTGAGTATGTTACTCCAAATTATGCAGAAAAAAAAGTCATTTCCTCCTGTTTTTTTTTCTTTGGTTTCCTCCGATTCCCGGTTGGCTAGCCCTCCAGAACTCAATCTGATCCTATAAATATCGAGAATGAATGTTTAACAGAGGTTGCCGCCAATGGTTCTGGTGCCAGCAGAGCTTGCAGTCTTACCCACATAAAAATAGAGTTCACATACTCAAGTTTTTAAAACTAAGATTAACAATAAAATCATGTATAATGCCTAAATAGATTGTTTCGTAAGTCTTTATATTTTTATGTGTACGCTAAAATTCTAAAAATATCTTTAAAAGTTAAAGATATTTTTAGAATTTTTTTATATTTTGCAATGCCAATGCCAATGCTTTATTTATTTTTATTCCTTAATTTACACAAGCACAGGAGATAAAAGAATCCGAGTTACATAAGTTATACTTTATGGTTTTCGCTGTTTTTAATTAAGGTGTTGACATAAAATACCCTCTCCTGCAGGTTTCAATATACGCTTTAATACGCAATGCTTAAACGCATTTATTATTTATTTAAAATGTCTGTAGACCATTACTGGATGCATTCTCTGTCTTTGCGCAACACTCGTACCCTTCATTTTTGGTCCGCTTCGATGAAAACACTAATATCTACCACATATACTAGCCTTTAATAAAACTCCAATGCTAAAATATTCAGAATCAACAATTTTTAACCACTTTCTATTTAATTTTTTTAATGCTAAAATATTTATTTTCTGTTTTACACTTTTTATTTTATAAGCACACCGTAGAGGTCAAAACCACATTATCCTAAGGTGAAGATGTTTTTATAATAGCATGATATCGGAATCGTATAATTCAACAGTCAAATGTTATTCATAATGGATTTGCCATGTTTAGTAATCTGATCTAAACAGCTAAGGTCTCTTCTCTGCGCCCATCTGTCGCGTTCACGAAAAAAGGCGTTTGATTTGTGCCATATATATTATGAAAGATTTGCATACGAGAAAATTATTAGGAATAAACGTGAAACTGCTCTAGTATATTTTTTAAAAAACAAGAAACAGAGGACGGCCACACGATCACATATTAGAGATTGACCTGTAAGAATCTTCCATGTGTGTCATGTAATCTTACATGAGAAGATGTATGAAACTGGACGAGAAAATAGTGGTATACCGAGAAGAGTGTGGCGTTATATCATATCTACTTAAATATCATTATGGTAAACGAAAAAATATATTCAGTAGGTTACTAGTTAGGTCGATGTCTTTGAGATGTGGTGCTGGAGACAAGTTTTTGTTCTACAGGAGTTAAATATTAAGGACATTTTCAACTATTTACCTAAAACGAATCCCTTAATTTTTTGGACATCTTACGAGAAGGGAAGATAGCTTAGAGAAGTTGTTTTCTGTGGTGAGCCACGTCGAAGGACAGAGAGAAAGGTGAAGACCCCTCACCCGTTAGACCGACCGAGTGGTGCTGGCAACAGACACTTCTCTGGTAACAGCCTTGGTGACAGAGGAGCATAGTCAATAGGGCAGGAGTTTATGGAGATCACGATCCTCAGTCATGCGAGGCCGATGTGGATGATGATTATGAGGTTACAAATTGGATTAAATATATAATAAGGTTGTGGTTCTATTTTAGACATTCTCTCAACTAATAAAAGTTTTCATGGCATGCAAGGGAAATAATCCTATTAAATATGTATGTCTTTATGTCAGCATGAAAACACTTTATCATTGTCCTTGTCCTTGTCCTTGTCCTTGGCACTTATTGATTGTCGTGGCACAAAGTTTTACTTAAATTTTAATGGATAGTAGGAAGAAATCATTAGAATCCGTGGAATGGGACACTTGTCTCATCCGGGGTAAAACCAGCGACAATTTTTGACTTTATTTTTACATAGTTGAGACATTCGATTTTATACATTATGTATGTAAGTTATATATTTGATTTAAAAGTTTCTAAAACTTTTAATAAACACCTAACTGACAATGTTTATGTGTTATTTGGACCAAATGTCAAGTAAATAAAAATAAAATAATTTGATCGTTCTCATGATTTATAATGAAATAATATATATATATATGAAATATAGTGTCCAACTCCAATCAAAATAGTTATCTCATAACCATGGGAACGTTGACAGAAGTTTTTTTTATTTATTAAAACAAGTTTTTTTAAACTTTATAATATCCGATATTATATAGGAAACTCTTCAAATAATGGAATAACAGATGTATCAGTTTGAAAATGCAACTTATAAGTTCGAAAATTAGTCATTAACTTACAATGCTGACGTGGTGTAATAGGTCATCGCACTTCCCTGGATAGAAAGGGTTCTTGATTCGAGTCCGGGTGGCAACAAAAATGTTTTTTCGATAAATTGTTTTTATCTGTATATCTCTTTTTTATTGATACTTTTAAGTTATATTATAATTTATTTGTAAAAAATTCAGGAGTATGGAATAGACTTGACCCCTGTGTCCTCTGAGACCTGACAAAGAATGAGTAAGACTTGTTGAATTGTTGGAAAAACTTCTTGGACGTTCAGCTGTTCACTTGATAAAGCTTAAGTAACTCCATTTAGAAAAAAATGTTAGCGAAAGAATAATGGAGCCTATATTTTCCATCTAAGCTGAGGTATTGCAAAAAATATGAAATATCAGTATTGACACGAACGAGGCAAGTAACGACCAAAAGCGGTTCGGAATGGTTTCAACGGGAATTAATTGGCTATTATTTAACTCACAATTTTTCTGAAAAATCTACCCTATTAACGGATACTATTTAAGTGGTTGTATTTCAGTAATGTCGCTGGTAGTTTTTAAATTTTTTAATAACTTTATAATAACGGTAAATATAAGTATTCCGAAAATAATGATTGATTTTAACTTTCAAATTAGTAAGGACTATTTTTACTGTATCTCTTGAACAACAAAAAGCACAAATTCCTCAATCCTGCAAGAAATCCAACAACAGCAAGCCTACCTACAACCAAACATAATATTATTTTTTATATTTAACAAAAACACGTTGGGGTTATTGAAATTTCATAATAAATAATTCATTAACTTTGTTTTTAACTACTGAGTTAATTATATTTCGGAAAATACCTTTAATATAATTAACCCAGTGGTTAAAAACAAAGTTAATAATAGATTTATTATTTAAAGATTTTTCCAATTCAATATTATGCGTCAAAGTCAAAAAAAATAGATTATCCTGGCCACAACCTGGAGACCTGGAAGAGTGCATAGATATAGAATAGATATGTGCCATTATATGTATATATTTAACAGTTTGCGTTTGAATTGATTAAAAAATATTTTTTTTACACAACACAATGTTTCAATATTTATTTAGTCTACTAGATTTATATTTTATTTCGACATATAAAATTTCATATTGCTTATAGTAAAATTAAAAATTTAAGGTTGAAATGACTTACTTTATTATTAAAATAAACACTAGCGGAATATAACGCTTCAAATTATTACAATTTTCATAATTTTATATTATTTTAAAACAACGTGATGCTAAATAATTGATAAACTCATTTTTTTCATTTTGTTGACTTGGACCGCTTTCATAATAATGGGCACATATGTAGCATCTGGCTGGAGAGACCCTGGATCGAGAGTTGTGGAGGTGTATTATAAACAGTCTCATCTGGTTGAGGCCGCTGCACGTCAATATAGATATAAAGAAGGAAAGAAGGTTTTGCCATCGAATTACATGATAATGTATGCTTATAGAATAAAAATAAAATCTTTGGAATAGAATCCATCCAGAAAATGGAAATTTTTGCAGCTTCTCTGTAATTGGAATTCATTTCGTTACTTTTTACAGTAGCAGTATGTTCTCGACTGTCTTAAAGATAAAGACTTACTTCTCTGTTTCTATATTTAACGAACCAACGCCACAATGTTTGCCCAAAAGTAGTTCCTTCACCCCGTGCTTTGTTAACATCGCGTGCCTTTTGAAATGCATAAACCTCCTATTTTTTTAATCCCATTTTTGAAGGATAAAAGGGATTAAATTAAATGCCCGATTCAATAAATAAATATATCGGATTCCTAAGCATCGTATTTAACATCTCTTATTTTTGTTAAACGTTCAAAATGATAACATATTAAAATTTTCCAATATTTTTTAATGCATCAGATGTAGATGAAGAATCAAGTCTAATGGAATGTGAATACATCCATTTTTTATTTGTAATTCACAGAATAAGACCTCCTAAATTTTCGTAAAACAGCTCAGTACAATCTTGTGCATTTAGAGATTTTTTTAGACTTTTCATGTAATAAAAAAAAAACATAAATATATTTAAAACTTATGTTAATAATGATGGAATGAACTATGATAGCAGAATAAAGTAGATAAAGAATTGAAGATATTAGCGATCGGACCGAAGTATAACATATAATACAATGGACTGGGAACGACAACCTGGTCGAAGTCACAAAGTACTAGAGGCCCTATACTGCAACCGGATATCTTCTAACTCGCTGATGATAAAATTTTAAAATTATTATTTAGAAGAAGATTTTAAAATTATTTGATGGTATATCATGATGTGGGCCTTACCACACTCTCACACACACCCATTGATAATAGCTCAACGGTTGTTTAGCAAAATCTGTAATTTTCTCCAATAATATGAAATTATTATTTAGAAGAAGATTTTAAAATTATTTGATGGTATATCATGATGTGCGTCTTACCGCACTCTCATTCTTTAACCCATTGATAATCGCACAACGGTTGTTTAGCAAAATCTGTAATTTTCCACAATAATATGAAATCCGATCTATTCTAATGTTCGCGTAAACAGAAAGTTAAGATTAAATTTATACCATATCTCAACTATTAAGATAACGTTATTATTTGAATTGATTGAAACATTATCAGGATTGCCTACACATAAGCTTGGTATTGTGAGAAATATCTTTGGTAAATTTATAAGGTACCTACTTACATAATTTAATGCTAAATCCAGCCCACGCCAAATCTTTCAGAATACTTCTCGACCATTGTCAATTGACTGTTAGATAAAAACCTCCCCATGCAACTCTCTCCGTTCCTCCGCCAATCTTCGCCAATTACAATCTTTACCAAGTGACAAGACAACAAAAGTAATATTATACATTTTTATGAATATTATATGTAGTGTAAATTGAAATTTCCAGAACTTATTTACTTAAGAAAAATTGTTTGAATAAAATATATATTGTATTTGTGTTTATTTTTATGACTGCTATTAATCACGAAGTTTCTAAGTAGTTAAATAAAGAACTTGATAGAGACTATTATTAGTTCGGAACCAAAAGGTTAAATTCAAAGACATTGAAATACCAATTAAATGAAAATATGGTTTTATCTATTACGTTTTATATGATGATTTGACTTGCATTTCCCTTGTGGCGTTTTAATTCAAAAACAATACGAATCAACTTCGAGTATTTCTAAATTGATCTTTCAGAAATATATCGAAACTTTGATTTGAAATTCGAAACATTATTTGCATATTTAATACTTTTTCAAGACGAGTTAAATAATTTAATTATGTAAAGTATGTTTTTTTTATGTATGGTCTAATAAGTCTTTGGTGGTTTTTTGTTAAAATACTAATTTCCCGCTATATTGTTTTTTGTGACAAAAATGACATAATTGTCGAAAGTTTTTTTCTGCTCTTAAACGTCAATTTCGCTATTTTCCTGTATATAGTTTTTCTTAATTTTGGGTTTAAATAATAGTGTCAAGTTGAGAAAAACGAACATTTTCGACATACTTATTTTCATGTTCAATCAAGGTTAAAATGGCATTCCAGGAACTCATCGGGGAAATTATACATCATCCACTCTACAGTCCCGACCTCGCTCCGTCTCGCTTCGGTCGTTCTCCAATCAAATGCGTGACGTAACGTTCAACAGCAACGATGACCTCAGAAATTGGCTCAATAACTATTTCGATACCAGACCAACTGATTTTTAAAGGCATCGACAAATTGGTCCTGAAATTGGTCAAATGAAGTCCTGAACCATAATGGAGAATACATCATAAATTAAAATGTTTTGCCTTTATCTTACTGATACACAATAAAATGCCATTTGAATTGAGGAAACTTTTTTTTTTAAGTATCTATGTATAACTGGTGTATGAGGTTTTAATTTTAGTGGGTGAAATATAATATCGATTAACAATGTTCTACATTCAAAAATATTACGTCAGATTCATTTTCTGCTTTTGTTTGAAATGATTGATCCAAATATACCGGATTGCCATTTAGAGATCTTATTATTTCATAATTACGTAGTATTTTGGCCTTTGTAAAAGATAACATGTTTAATATTATTCTGCGTCATTTATCAAAATGACGTTCATAAAATGTTTTATATGAATCTTAAAACGTTAATTCTTCTTAAAATCAGCGTATAAAGGTCTAATTTATAAAGTTAGACTAACTTTTTATTTATTCATATTGCATACGAAATAAGCATTCAAGTATATTTTGTGGACATTTTTCTCCAAGAAACAGCGAAATAACCGTTTTCATGTCGTATTATGGCCCTCTTATGTTGACTTTATAAATCAGCTGGCCAAAAAGTTAATAGAAAATATCAACCATGACACCGATAAAAATATTATTCAATAAGAAATTATTGTATTTTTTATACAAAACTTTGTGGTAAAAGCATGCAAGTGAATACAATATATAAATTAATATCGTATGTTTATACCAATATGAACCATTAAAAACATCAAAAACTGATATGTTAAGCAAATTTGACGGCATAAAATTCTATTATTTTTAATTTTTTTCAGTATAAAATTAACTTTGTAATCCTGGCTTTGAATTTATAATAAAATGTATTCTATATACATAAGAATTTTCTGTAACTAGGGAATTATCTATTACGAGCACAATGAAAACTAATTTAACGTCGTGGTCTTTCAAATAATACCTACATTGTTTCGATATAAAATCTTAATGTGCAATTTTACAGTAGTGAGAAGATTTTATTTAATAATTTATTTTTAATAATTCTAACCGAGTATAGAATTAGGTCAGATGTAAGTGAATGATAAAACACCCACATTAAAAAAAAACAGCCAAATTAATTAGTATTGAAAATGGCCCACTCCACTTTTTCACATAATGTATGTAGTAAAGCAAATATTAAGTAGAACCAAACATTTAATTACATCGTTTGAGTTTTATGGTCACATTTGTCTTGTTAATACCAGAACCGCTCATCACATTAACATTCCGGTGGTTAAATTCACAAGATTATTGCGTTACATCGCATTCTCCACTCTTAACTAACTTTTTGGAAACTTAAATAATAAAACACTAAAAACCATTTATGCATAAGTATTCACGTAATGACATGAGTTATAACATAAATTATTATATTTATGTGTAGTAGTTACAAGAGATTTACAAGAAGTTCTTTGCCGGCATAAAATTATTACTTTTTCGTGGGGACGAAAATGAGTTACGAGAGTTATTACGAGAGTTATTGTTACCACACTTGTACCGGTCGGCGTCAGACGCTTGTCCCGTGTGGTAGCTATTTGATACGATTATTTTAGGCTTTTGGAATATTCCAAGTATCGATGCATGTATAACACCAGGCCGTATATTGTTTGGTAGATTGCAATTTTTAATATGATGGACAGAAGTTTCGGATTAATAAATTTCTTAAGGTAGTTTGATAGTCAACGTGACGTGACTCTTAAGATATTAAAAATTAATAACGAATTTAGACTTGTAATTACTTTATTGTTAAATTTGTTGTTATTAAATACTCATTACAAATGGGTATTTCATATGTTTGACAATAATCCCGATAACCAAAATACAGCAATGTTCTGAGAAACCAATATTTCATACATAGTTTCACATTAATATACACTAAAATGGATGGATATAAATAAAAAAATATTATATCTCTACTTGAGTATATTTTCACTACTCGAGTTTCAAGAATAACAGTAATTCTCATCGAAAGGTGAAGTATTAAACTAAATACACACAAATATAGGAAACAAGGCTTAAGTGGTAGACATACAAGTAATTAGGTACTGACAGAAGTATGTAGAGGGGACGGAGTGTCTGGTGGAAGGTGGAAGGGTGGTTGTAATGGAAATATTGAGAGGAGAGGAGAATGTAATATTGTTTAACAAATTATTAAACCAGAATTCAAATGTATTTTTATATCTAAACTTTCAAAATTATCATTTTATTTCCTTTGCGTATGACGGAATGGAGAAGTTTAATGATACACGAATGAAAATAATGATTATTATCTACGATATGGTTCGATAATTCGGAAAAGTTATTACTAGTTAGACAACGGCGATGTTCTTTTAATCTAATGTTGAGATTTCTAGAGGTTTGTCCGATATATTTATATGTATATTATATATGAAATTTCGTAAACCCCGCTTTTTTCTAAGTTATCTATTTTTGACGTTGAATTAAGATGTAATGCGCTTAAGTTGTTTTCGGTGTAATACTCGGGTCTAATATGGAGAGGGAGAAATGATGTTATCTTAGTGGATATTAAACAAGTACCTATAAAGTATTTTTCTTCGTGAAGTGTTATTAATATTATATTTTAAAGATTAGCAAAATCAACTTTGTGGTTAAAATCCATTATTTTAGATTGTTAGCTTTGTTTTATTAACCAATTAATGAATTAAATACATCTACCGATTTCAAAAAATATCATTTTCTTCTTCAGGATGTCACTAACTAATCAAAGACATATTTTATATTGTTTCTATAATAGAATTTATTTTTCAAAAACAATAACTATTTTAAAAAATAATTTAGTACCAAACTTAAATTGTTACTTCATGAGACAAAACCTTTAGAATAATTATTAGGAAAAAAACAAAGTTAACAATCTAAAATAATTACTAATATTATATCCGGAGTATAAAAAGTGAGAGGAATATAAGTAAAACAATGGTATAACTGTGCTCAGGTAGAGTTATAAAATTGTTTTATTTATATCCATCCATTTTGATGATAAAACTCCACAAAGTTAGTGCTGATTCTATTAATAATTTATATACACTGTTTGAAATTCCATATCATTTTTAAAAGTGTTGAAAAATATTTTATCTGCAATGATGATGAAGTATTAAAACTTATAATTATAATAAGTCAGGATTTTAGTTAGTGAGATTTTGATTTGGATTATCGACATTTTTAACTGTTGGTATTTTGGCCGACACCCGTAATTATTTGAATCTCTTAAAAATGAACATACAACACAAATACCTGCTACTAAGAGAATAAAAAAAGCATTACACGTCTCACACACGTAGTATATCAACTCTGCATATAATGTTTTTCTGATTCGAAAAATATATAAAATACAGATGAAGGTAAGGTGGGGTGAAGATACTTACTACTGTATTGGAAAAATGTCAGTTTACAAATATATTAAGTAAATTTGGGTCGCTTAAAAATTATCGAATGTAATTATAAAACTTGTCTTTACAAGTCGCCAAACTGAAAATGTTTGATGAAATACAGATTGCTTAGAGAAAATACGAACTTGGGATTAATTATAATTAATCTGAAGGTGATTCATAAGAAATAATTTTATAATAATGGCCTTAACTGATTAACAAAGGATACTTGACAGCTTTGCAGAAGTATTACAAACAAATTCTTGTAAATTGCATAGTTAGTTGGATATTATAGTAGGCATTACATCTCAAACTTACGTTAATTATTTTCTCGAGCTGTGTTATGCTTAATCTATAAAAATCACACATATAATATATTAAATTGTTTTCTTTTAAACTGTGAAAATATAAATTTGGATTTGATATTAAAAGTGTCATATAAATATATCACGTGTTTTTTAAATTTTCATAAATTCAACCCTCATTTTTATTAAATTAATTTGTCATTCATCACAATTAAAATGTTTTCCACAGTTAGTGGGCAAAGTTTAGCGAGTCCAGCATTAAAAAACCCGATTTTCTGAATAAAATATATCTTTTTATGAGTATAAATGGCTGGCGCTTTTTTCACGCAATCTGTATACCATCCAGCGTTGGTGATTGTCTTCCACATGCGCATTGCTTATTATTTGAATTAAAGAGATATCCCGTGGACACATTATGATTTTTTCTGTGACTTTAGGCACTATTTGTGTTTTAAAAACTTCTGAAAATTGACAAACCTATACTGAGTAATAAGTCGTCTTTATCATATCGTCTACTTTACATCTTTTTTATATGGAAAAACATTTTTTATGATACTTATATTTTGAAATTTTTTCTTCATAATTCACTTTTTTGTTCTTACTCTTCAGTGCCATGAGTAAAAAATAATATAATAATATTTAATATTTGAGTACAAATCGGATACTCTTTTCGACTTGTGATAGAAATACTCTATTTCAGTCAGTGTTGTGTTGCAAGTTAATTTCCTATCTTTAAACTGAAGGGCTTTCGTGTTAACTAAATCTGCTAAAAATATGTAATGTAACAATTCTGATATAACTATGTGAAATAAAACTTCTGGATACTATTTTCTCCGACTCGCCAATAACAATGTGTCGTTGACTTTACCAACGACGTTATTTGAAAAATGTATTCCATTCTCATAAAGTTTTATCGTTTATGACGTGAAATGAAGTTTACGATCGAATTAAGGCTAACCTTTAATAATTTTTAACTGTTGGATTACAAGAAATTTTAACGAATTTATTAAAGGTAACGAAAATGAATGAAAATCATATAAAATTATATACGATTTTAATTGTTAATGTTTTCGTCAGACGTACTCCATTATCATGGTGGTTAGAAAAGTTGCCAGGTTGAGGAATCTGATTAAATTATATGTTTCTTAAGGGGTGCTTACGCTATACTTGTAAAGTGTTCCCATTTCATTTTCACCGCGCAAATGTTTTAATATAATCTTCTACTACTTAACTATTGTTACCTTAATCACTTCTTAAAAATATAATGCCTACATCATATATTCATTGAATTGTATAATTTTGTATTTGCTTATTAATATTTCTGCTACCGTCTTTTACATTATACATTTTCTTAAATATTGATTCTGGCATATGAGAAAATAAACGACTTGTTTTTGAGTCTACCCGTTTAATTTACTTGAGACACGTTTCGCCTTGTCAATTATCAATCAACCTATTAATTATTATCAATCTAATAATTTAAATCAACAACTTGTATTTAAATTAATTTTAAACTATCTAACGACAGCTTCATAATTTTATATACATAAGATGAAAAAATACAGCATTATTCATTAGAATTCTGAGAGTTTATATCATTTTTTACGCGATTGATAATATTTATGATTTTAATTATTCTAAGTAACAATTCTATTTCAACACTAAAGATATTTTAATGTCATATTAATAAAACATTATTCTATTATGTATTTTATTGAATCCCATCCGTTCTAAATTTTACTCAATTCTAGGACTCTCTAGGACCTTGATGTTAATTTAGTTCCCTCCGGATATCTCATCCCCCTTGGCCAGGATTAAATGTTGCTTACATTGTTGTTGCATCCCTCTCCTTTCCCTCTGCCCACTTCACCCACTTCACCCTCTTCAACCGATGTAAATTAATATTGTATTTAAAATCTTCAAATTTTATTCAGTTGCACAGTAAATATAACCGCCCCACCTCAACTTTTCCAACTTGCACATTAGCCGTTCTTTCTAACTTGGAAAATTCAATAAATATCTGCATTCACGTCAGTCCCGACTGAGGATCGCGATCTCCATGAACTCTCTTGACTATGCTCTTCCACTTTTATCGGCATCCTCCAAATCGTAAGGCTATCATCAGAGAAGAGCTTGTTGTCTTTTCCACTCTGTCGGTCCAACGGATGAGAGTCTGTTCTTGATCTTCAGCTTTTGCATAATAGAGACATTCATGCATCTTACTGTCCATGGAAGGCGTAACATGTGTTTCCAGAACCACATCTCAAAAGCGTATATCAGTCTTCTCTCTCTTATCTTCGGGATCCACAATTCCACACTGTATAAAAATATAAAATGGTTCAGAGAGTGTACAAGCCTGACCTTCGTTGTCTTGAAAATATCACGGTATTTCCATATTTGGTCAAGTTTGGACATATAACTATTCGCCATACCTATGCGTCGTTTAATTTCTGGGTCGTAAATTACCTCAATAAATATACCTACATGTAAAATTTCCGTAACGTTCTCCCATACGTGTTTTTATATATTCGAGTTGTTATTTAGATTTTCACATCTCGAGGTAGTATTCAAGTACTTTGAGTTCCCAAAAATCCCCGCAATAAAGGTGGCACGGACAACTAGCGCACCGGAGAACTCTCCGGCTAATGGAAAACCCAAATCGATATAACAACGCAAAACACAACTGTAAAAAAACGAACTCTTCTTATATAGGGGAAGATACATCAAGCAGCTCCTCAGTCGTCCAAGAACTATCATCAAGATAATGTGCCGAGATGCCACATGACATTCTGGCGAAGCATCGGAAGATACATTTTCTTCACGGCCACAATTTCTGTAATCTATTCAAATTACTTCATAATAAATATATCGTATGGTAGATACATACACATAGATACTTACATACACACGTGCATGTGACTTTGTATTAAAATATTGAAAAGATGCAAATTTAAAGATTTCATGAATTCAATTTTCATGATTTTATATTAAATAACCTCACCTAACTTAACTTTACATGATGTAAAAAGAATCTCAGCTATAGTGAGATAACTTGTATTAATCTCCCTAATATTCTATGTGTGCCATTATTTGTGAACAATTGGCATGTGGTCCGAATTTCGGTTGCTCTTTAGGGCATATTTTTAATTATAACTAAATCTTAATCTTGGACAATCCCGGGCATGGACCGCTTGTATACTCGTAATGCGTATATAATTATGTAAACAATTTCTTACCGAACCTGTGAACATCACTTAATATAATTTCATAATTTTAATCGTTTTAGAAGTTCTCTTCATCTAAGATTATATTATACATACTCGTACTGCGTATGAAATATACTATTATATTTTATGTAAGTATTTGGTAACTCTCCCCGTAGAGGATTTTTTCTTAACCCTTCCCAAACCATGCTGTAACGCTGGTCTACCGCCCCAATTAAGTTTGTAATATTTGGATGAATACGCGGAACATTAAATTCATATTTTAGTATTTTAAAAGCATAACCTAAAGCATTTTTTTGCTTAGGAATGACTAATAAAAAATCAGTTATGTAAAACGAATCAATTCAATTCACTGTAAAATTAATACGTTGGCAATAATATCATTTGTGGTGAGACAAAAAGAGATGACAGATTACTTTCGCAGTGAAATAAATAAGACATATACGAATATAATTTTGTGTCTTTCTCACTAATTAAATCAAGAGAGATACGAAGGAAGGTCGTATTGTATAGGACTTGATAAATGCTCCAAATTATATTAATATTTTATGCTCAATATTTAGAGTAATTTTATGGCACTAACAATTTTGAAACCATTTAAGCTAATATAAGAGTTTTTTCCCATTAAAAATGCTAAAAAAAACTATATTTTTTACAGTAACACGAGTTGACCGCATGGCTGCTTACGGGTATTTTTTATCACGGTATGGTAAAGGTTAAACGTAACTAAAATATTTTTATTTCAAATATTTATAGAGATATACATACTTTGAGTAGTAGTAGGGATACTCGCAAATCCCTGCAATCAGCACAAAGTGTGAGCTGGTGCGCCACTGTAAAATTAGCGATTAATCCATGTCAATGGAGAAACACACGAAGTAAGAAAACTGCAAGGAAAATGTTCAAATCGCTGTTTATTTTTACATCTATATAATCCCAACATATAAAATTCTATCTACTTTCTTACAATTTATTAGAAGGGATCTATTCCACACGAATGTTTCTGTGAACCGATATGTAAAAGTTTTAATCTAATCTAAGAAAATAGGTACCCACACCACACAATAATAACACAAAATATGAATAATGTATGTTGTAATAATATTTATTAAATATGGGTGTCAATTGTAAGCCTGCCATTTTTCTTATGCATCTCTGCAGTGTTTAAAAGAGGCTTGTCTCTGCAAGATCTAAATGAAAAGTTTGTCAAATTAACTCGAGTTAAACATTACACCTTTCTAAGACGCATCCTCCGATTAATTTTGATCCCCAGATATCCGGAACATTGTTCACCCACAATTTTTCGACAGCCCCTTTCAACCACCCTTCATCCTGTGTTTCACACAACCGCCTCATGGGTAATATAAATCCCGTCCTAATACTAAGTTAATTAAACTATTGTTAACGCTAACCTTAATTAACTATTTCTACTTACTAGCTCTCAATACTTCAACTAAGATATGATGATATTCTATCGGGACAACCAATATTATTAAAAGTATGTTGTATTCTGTCGAAGGTATTATATCCATGAGCAAACTACTAAATCAAAATAATGTACTCTTATTATAATAAATTACAAAAATACGTAGTAAAAATCTAACAATACATCGGAACTGCCGGTAGACAGCTTTAACCAATTACGCTATAGCAATACTACACCACGTCTTCAGATGCTACATCTTATCTTATTAGTGATTTATATAATTTGTTTTATTTTTCAAAGTACTACTTGTATGTTCTAAAAAATAACTTCATAAATAAAATGTGATTTCATTAAAATTAAAATATAATATTTTACACATTAACAATTTATTAATATTAAGTATTCTCACACATTGACAGAAGTTAACGTACGTTTAGTTACGTCGTGCCAGTTTATTCTACAGTTATACACTTGTCTAGCGATTACGTGGTCGAGAATTCGAACCTCGTCCTGGGAGACTATCAAATAAGTTATATTGTCACAGGATTAAGGAATTATCTCAGTTTAAAAATAGTAAGAATATTGATTTTATATGTTCCCATTTCTATTTTATTTTTTAAAAAGGTTTTACGACCATGCTCGCTACTAACTTTACCGAATCATCATGGCAGATCGGCGATTTGTTTGGAGACAAAAATCAATAAATAATTGTATTAAAGTCCTTGGTATTTTTCATGACAATTTATAAATGTTGTGTCGTATTAAATGAATAAATCTCTGACCTGATACCGATGGAAATGGATAGAATTATTTACAGCAAAATACGCAAAAGCTAGCTCTTTCAAAAGCAGTACAATAATAATTTTTACATTTCTATACTCCATCAATATTTATTACGTAAATTTTTCTACAGCGGAAATTCAACGCTTTATATTATTTGAGGGATGTCGGGGACTCCTTTGGATTATTCCGCATAACGATTTTTCATAATGAGGTGAATATTGATAGCTTTGCAATAATTTATACTGACTTATTACTAAATATGAATTAAATATATTAATTATAAAGATATACATATAAAATCAATTTTATCGAAAAATATTGTTGTTGCGCTACCGGGATTCGAACCTGGATCTCTTCCCTAACCGGGGGAGGTGCTTTATCCAACTAAATAATGCTAAAAATAATGCCGCTGTAGCTTTTAAAAGTTTAAGACCAAGCTTGCGAATCATCACGAGGTGACATATGTGAAAATAAAACATTTGTTTTTTTATTGTACTCGTTATTGTCGAGTTACTTGAGACGCGTTTCGCCTTGCAAGGCCATTATCAATCCAACAATTTACGTCAACAACTTGAATTCATAACTATAATGGGGGACAGCTACACAGTTTTATTTACATGAGGTGAAAAGGAACAACATTATTCATTGGAATTCTAAAGATTTCCATACATTTTGAATGCTTCTAATTATTCTAAGTAACCATTCAGTTTCAACTCTAATGAAACTTAGCACTATTGATGAATAATGTTGACCCTTTTCACCTTATGTAAATAAAATCGTATAGCTGTTGTAGTTATAAATACAAGTTGTCGAGTTAAATTGTTAGATTGATAATGCCCTTGTAAGGCGAAACGCGGCTCAAGTAAATGTAACAAGTAGAATAAAAATACAAGTGTTTTATTTTCACATATGTGATAATGGAATTCTACAAACTTACCTCGGAAACAGTAAATAAGTATAATTGAGTTTTAATTATTGTAAAAAGAATTTATTAAATTCTAAATAAGGTTGTTGTTCTTCATGGGACCGCACACAACGAAATAGTCATACATCGCTTGATAACGCCCCGAGTTCGCCGGGCACCGGCAGCCGCACCCGCCTACCTCTTGCGGACCATTTGTCTTGACATTATGAATCATCCCCTCAGTTTCGATCTTGTGTATGAGGACTTTGTGCTCGTACACGGACTTATCTGCTCTAGCTACATGTCCCGTCTACTGCAGATGGTATACCGTTCCCGAAGTTCAAAATTATTTAATCTTCTCCATTCTCTAGTTAGGTTATCACGTTTTGGGCCGTAAATCATACACAAAACTTCATTTTCGAAAACCTACAACTATTTTATTGCCCTAAAGACATCAGCGATAACAACTGTGTGTATATTTATATGCCTATAAAACCCAATTTTTGCCCTATAAAACAAAACACTTTAAAGTAATGTAATTCAATATAATTAAAATTTATATTTACGTTATACTTTTTTCACTATTTATATAATGTATAATATAATAAATGTTAAAAAAAATTACTGATAACTTATTTTACAATTACTGTTGGGATCTTTTTAATGAATGCAATGTAAGTGTACCTACAAAGATAAATTTATTATTTTTACATAAAGTTGCTTAGAACCATAGATACTTACAACTATTTGTTATGAAAGGTTTAACAAACAAGTCAGTAAATTACAAAATTTATTACGTTTTATCGACATAATTCCCAAACTATGAACGAACAGAACATCAAAAGTCAAATAACAAGCGTGAGACGTATGACTAAATAAATATTAAACCCTTCCTGGCCGGCTAAGTGGCGGTGCTCGAATCTTTGACACTTGGTGTATGCGGTGGGCGAGAGTTGTTTCTGAGGATCTCATGGGAGTTTAATCCCTCTCTTATGATCTTGAGATTAAGAGACAAAAATCTCGTAAAACTGAAAATGAGCTTTATAAATATGTTCTTCTTCTTCCGCGGCACTATGTGAGATGAGATGGATGAAATTTGACCTCCCCCACAAAATCTCTCTACCGACTTCTATTCCTGGCCATCCTGTTCCAGTCTTCTTCCACACGTTAGTCATAATCTTTGGTGTCCTATCATCTGGCATTGTTTCAACGTGGCCAGCCCATCGCAGTCTTTGGAACCTACAGGATCTTACAACTGTTGTTCCACGCAGGGAAACAAGACTGTAAAACTTTAGGGGTAATTCGCCGGTTCGCTCTAGTATCTCGGACGTCGATAACTGCAGCGGCGTGCAGTGGTCAAGGGGGGTCCAAAATCGTCGTCCAGTGTCCAAGTCGAAGTACTTTCCAGGTTGAGTCCAAATATCGCAGCCAAAGGTCGAGAACCCAGAAAGTCCAACAGGTATAGCAGGGTCAAAGCAGAGATGAATAAAACAGTTTTTTCTTGAAGAGTCCAGCGGGGCGAGATCAGAAGCGAAAATACTTTTTGCAGCCGCTGGACCATTATTTATTTGATACTAAAGTTGTTGGGAGCGTAAGGCCCTCCGTTCAGCCGAGCTCCAATAAGATGGCGAGGACAGTCCCCTCGCCACCCCGTTTCGGTCCTGCGCAGCCACCCCCTGGCGGCCAGATCCCGAAACTTGGCTCATTTTTTCTGTCGTCCCGTCCGGGACGGCAGAACTCGGATTTCTCCGCTATTTTTGGTTTCAACCCAAAACCCCGATTTTCTCAGACATCGCGAATATTTTATCACGTAGTCTTTAGCCCGGGGAATTAATTATCGCACCTTAAACTTATAAAATGCATTTTTATTACCTAAATGATTTTTAAGGTGCGTAATATTATCTTCGGGCGATCGCCTCTTCCATGCTCTTTTTATTTTAAAACATAAAATATTCCTGGAATTTTCCTATCCTAAGTTATTACATATAGAAACTTAAGAATAATTTGCCCGCTCACCGGTGGGGCGGAGTCTCGCGGCGGCCCGTTCCCCCTCCACTCGGAGGTCCACTAAGCGCAGAGGCGTAGGGTTTCCAGTGGTGCGGAGCGCCGGGCGAAATATTCCCGTAAAGCGGAAAAGTTGCACTTTTCGCTTTCTTATTTCTCGGGCCGCGATTATCGCGCCCGCGGGCTCGAGGCTGTGCGGAACAATTGTTTATAAAAAATATGTGAACACTTATAGATATTCCAAATTTCTACTAGATGAGTGGTGTATTATTCTTCTTTACGGTTGCTCACGCCTGATTTGTAGTCACTTTTCCCCCGAAAACGAGCCAAATCCCACAAAACATGTGCCGGATCGAATCTTTTTCATTTGAATGATGATAAAAACATTCAACGGCGAAAAGACAAAAAAAGTATTAAATCAATCGATAACGTGATCAAAATGTGAGGCGCGAGAATTATACAACACTAGCCTAAGTTATAATGAAGGCTCCCGGCATTATAAATTATCAATTAAATGTTTGCTAAGCTTTTCATATGCTTAAAACAGATGTTATTTTGAAATACTTCACTCAAACCAAAAAAATGACAATTTTATATATTTAAAAGAAAAAATTAAAATTATATTAATGAAATTCACAACAATTATATATTGAAATTATACCACCAATGATCCGATAAATAATTTACTCATTATCAATAACTTTATCTTTCCCTATTCAACTTTTTTTTTCTATCTAATCCTTTTTTTACTCTGTAATAATATTCAGTTCAGTACTGATAAATCGGCATTTATTAGTAAAGTAACATTTTGATACGCTGCTTTCAACATTTTTTTAATGGATAACAAAATACATATATCAAATTCATTAAAAATTGCAGGCGCATCAGCCACTACTTATAAAATACATGCTCTGAGGTAAGTAGGAATTTTCGATTCATTAGCGTGATTTAAAAATTAATGATTTTTTTTTTACAAAATCAAGTTATTTAAGCAAGGATACATTTAATCACGAAAATTGGAGATAAAAGAAGAATAATAAAGTTTGTGAGTACTGTTAAATAATTTATTTTTATAAGGACATTGTATTAATATGTCTAATATTATACATTATTATCGAATTGTAAAATATTATGTACAATGTTTAAAAAGGTACTTTTTTTTTTCTTCTTCTTTTTCGTCGTATTATTTAACTTTTTTTGCGACCTATGTTGAACATAGACACATGGTTTACTGATTTATGGTTACTCAATGAAATATACAGTCATTATGTTGACGACTATGACACACTTTAACGTCACATCTTTTTTGAGATTACCTAAGTATGATTTTTTTTATGGCGATGACGAGAGCTAAGATGTTTGCTTCTCAATAATATAGTTAAATGACGTAAGGGCTTAAATTACCAACACGATTAAAGTATATAAATCAGCCTATCTGTTGACTGAAAATGAACAGATACTCTTAACATGGTATAAAATAATATTAAAATTAAATTATCAGAATTACTACAAGTTGATGCAAGCAGGTTAACATTCTGCATTCAACATCTTCACGTTTGTAATTCAACATCAAATTGTACATTCGTACAAAAAACAATATGAATAATTTGCATTGTTACATAACAACAATATTTATATCCAACAGTTAATAAAAAATGATTCTAAGCTGACGTTAATACACACGATTTTAAATGATAAACCCGCTACGAGTGTGCAATTTAACTGCACGACAGATCCAATATATGATATAATTTAATATGTTTAAATTAATTATATTCCGTTTTCCAACTCTGACATTCTCCTTGCATTGAATATAATTTGTCTTTTAATTTATTACACCTGCGTTATTTAAGTTGTAATTTATATTTTATGATTTATAATAATAGAAATTAATGAACAACCACTAATTATTAATGTAATATTTATGAATGCTATTTAAAAATTAATAGCCAAAAAGCTACAGCAACAATAATAAAATCAATGGAGTTACCGACGATTGTAGGTTTTGCAATTCATATCAGAAGATTTTGCGCATGGTTACACTGAATGCCTCATACGTATGGGTGCATGTCGCAGTGTATATGAGCAAGGAATTTTAAATAAAACATAACTTACAAATGTTGTCATTTATTGTGGAACGATTTACAATGGCACGTACCACGTATTAGTATAAAGTTAATTACACGAATAAGGTTGGAGACTGGATTGGCTTACTTGAGATGTTGTCGAAAGAATAGTCTGCGGACAAATGAGTTGCTAGCTCCTAGGACTCTTCCGTCACGCCGCATTGAAATCTGCTGTCGGCATATTGGAATCGGCTTGGTCAGAGCGGTTCTGGAGGTACCATATGGCTGGTCAGGTGATTTGTTACGCGGTCACGTATGTGGGGCTCGAGCAGGACCACTCACATCTTGATACGTTGAGAAATATTAAATATAGAGAAAAAAAATCGGTAGGTTATTTTTAAAAAAGATGCTTGAAAATTGCAAGTGAAATTATGATTACCTATCTTCAAAATATTTGTAGAAATATATTAGTATTATTGCAATTACAATTTATAAATAGTTGACAATATAAGTGAAATTTTTATTAAATTAAGTTTATTAATTAATGGTATTAAGTTACATAATATACTAACATAACGCGTAGCACATTAAACTTATATAAATTCGTAATAGTATTGAAGTAATATAATAGCTTTTATTAACATTAATATAACATTAGTGGGTAATTGCATTATTTATTAAAAATGAAAAAATGTATATTTACAGGTTATGTAAATAAAAATTATAAAAACTATAATATCGGAGAAAGTGTGAAGGAAGAATCAGAAAGGAAGAAGTGTGACTGGTGGGAGAAAAGGTGGAGGGAAGTTGGTATTAGAGTTAAAGTAGAAGGAGAGCAACAATATGTGTATTTAGATAAAATGACTAAAATCGATAATATATAAAGGGTGTTTTCTCTAAAGTTTTGTATTTCGAATTGGGAATACTTTTTCCAGCGACAGCCAATCTGACAGCTGACTGCTTATTTGTACTCAGTTTGGTTTGCGATTTCACCATGAATAAACTTATTGTGCACATTTATTTCAAAATCGTGATTCAGTTCGCGCAAATTACCATGCGCTACGTCCATATTACGGTCGACATAATCGTCCATCCGAGCAAGTGATTCGAATAACCATGGATCTTTTTCGCACCACGCATACTGTAATTGATAATGAGCATCTGCAGAGACGTTGTACAGTACGCACCGAAGAAGCTGTTGCTACAGTGGAGCGTAGTATTGAGGAGGACCCGAATGAGTCGATTCGCCATCGTACACAAATAGATCCATGATTACTGACTTTTTTTTTCCCAATTGAGTGGCATTAATGTGAAAGAGCTATGGTTTCAACAAGATTGCGCAAAATTTCTAACAGCGCACACAATAATCAATTTATTGAAGGAAACATTTGATTAGCACATAATTTCGCGTAATGGACCTGTGAATTGGCCTCCAAGATCATGTGATTTAATACATTTGGATTATTTTCTGTAGGGATATGTGAAGTTGATAGTCTACTCCGATAAACCAGAGATGATAGACGACTTGAAAGCCAACATTACGTCCCCAGTTACTCCGAAAAGTGGTCGAAAATTGGACTTCCAGATAGCGGATTATTCGAGCCAGCCGCGGCGCACATAGGCGCGAAATCATATTTGAACACTGATGGCATAAAATGATATTCTTAATAAAGCCAATATCATGGAAATTACCACGATTTGTATGTGTTTTATTTCATTTTAGAGTTCTATACCTCTAAGAAAAACACCATTTATAATGAATCATAAAATATAATTGTGCTGTAAGGTTAATATTGAAAAAAGTCATAATGCCACATTTAAAATGAAAGTTATTCTTCTCTCTAATTAAATGTGTCACACAGAAAGACATTGGGATTTCATACACAAAATATATTGATTTTTCATCAATGAATATTTGAATAATTGTTAGGACAAGGCCTCCACCGATTATTTTTTAATTTCTCTTAACTTTCTCTTTCTTTTTATCTCGATATTATTTCTCAGAGAAATAATAACGTCCCACTACGTTCGTATCGGCCTTACAGTGAAGATAATTGGAACACACTATCACCCTTACATAACTTAACGCATAATACATATTAGATTGCGAGTATTTCCAGCGTTATTGCCTACTTCATGTCTTGTACCCTAAATCCAGTGGCCGCGCACCGCCGTGTATCACGGCTTGTTAGTAGAAGAATCAAGATTGATCTTCACCCACAACCGCACAAATGGTAGCTAGCCTAATTAAGTGAATAAAGGGAAAGCCTCCATTGATATGGTTTCTGTTCCCACAACGGTGGGCCCTGCAAGAGCTCGTGCCGGGCCGTTCAAAATATGTATGATTTATGGCTGAGAATACGAGCTTGAATTTTTTCTGTCGGTTGTTGGAAAGACACTAGACTAATACCCATTTTACATGACACGACCAATTTTTAGAAAAGATTGTAAAAGTGAGTTCAAATTTTTTTAAGATTTATTAACAAAAATATTTCGTAACACCAGACCATTTTAACCAGTGATACATGTAAAAAAAAATAAAAAAATCTCTCTCTCTCTCTCGGTCAATGAGCTACCGTCCTGTATTCTGATATCACAGCGCGAAGTGCTTGCCTTCACTCTTCGCGATCTTGGGCCTTGTTTAATCCGGCTCCAGTTATTTTTCAGACTTTGTCTGTCAATCTTATTGGAAATCGAACTCTCACTCTCCGTCCTTGTATCACCCATTCCTCGTGATCACCAATTACTCCTAGCAACGTGCCCAAAGTATTGACGAACTCTATTCTTGTGTGTTGTAGATAACTTTTCTTGAGTGAGAAGTTCTTAAAAAATTAAGACATTCGTTCGTCTCGCAGTCCATGGTATACGTTGCAAGCGATACTAACACCACATTTCGAAGGTGTCAAGCATGGTCCTTTCTTTCTTTCTCAGAACTCATGCTCCAACTCTATACAGAGCGATGAAGAACGCTAGGTGTTTAAACAATCACAACCGTTGATTTTTTAAGCCCTCGATGTTTAGCAGATGATATTGTGATCTTCTCAAATAATCCAGACGACTTTCAAAACAGAGTTCAAAACCTATTAGTCAAGTTAATAGCGCAGTTGGATTGAAGACAAACATCTCAAAGTCTAAAGTTATGCTTTGTTCACTCGATAGTCATTCCTTTTAATGGAACCAAGCTTGAACAAGTATATAACTATATCTGAAGGGTGACTATTATGTTCCAGGCTGATTTTGTTTGGCCGCCATTTGTCAGTTTGCATTTGGTAGTAGTAGAGAGTAGTCAATTACAATTTATCATGGAGCATCTAACGCTTCAACAATGTGTTAAAAGTTATTAAACATTTTTTCTAAATAAAGGCAATGCTGTAACAATTAATGGTGATCGCTATCGTCACATGTTGTGAAACTTCTTGGTGGCTATATTGGACGATTGGGTCTGCAACACATGTGGTTTCAACAAAAAGTGCACACTCACACGCAGCCTGAGCTACACTTGAAATTTTTCCCGGCCGCATAATGTCAAAAAGTGGTGATATCGACTGGCAACACCAGATTTGACGGCTCCCGACTATTTTCTGTAGGGGTACTTAAAAAATAAGGTCTACACAAATAAGTTAACAACAATTCCGATGCTATACGATAATATTCGAAATGAAATAGCTGAAATAACACGCTAAATGTGCGAGAATGTTATGAAAAATATTGTTAAAAAACCACGCATTTGCACCGCTGCTAGAGGCGGCCACTTGGCCGATATCATATTACATATATAATTGTAATAAATCAAATAATAAATCCAAATATTAAAAAAATGTTTCATTACCTAGTTATTCAAAAGCAACATTGCCCTGGAACATAATATTCATCCTGTATCTAGAACAACTAATCTCTACGATGCATATATGAATAAATTGTTGGGAGAACAAGGCTTAGCTGGAGTGAAAGCGGATGTTTGAATATGATATATATTAAGTTTATCCAAAACACAAAGTGTTCAATTATTGCTCGTGTAGCTGCTAAACATGGACTCTCAACAAAAGATAAATCTAAAAGAATTGGAAAGATGTATATTGGGTGTCACATGAGGAGACGTGTGGATAAGATTACGATAGGACTAGTTGATATGTTGTATACACTAAGAAATTGAAAAGGCATTGGAAATGCCCCATCATATGAAGGACGGACAAACAATCAAGAGTGAATCAAGAAGCCAACGAGCCTGGACAGAGATATGCGGAAGTTTCTTGGGGAGGCTTTTAAACGGCTGATAATGATGATGATAGCGATGGCGATGGATATGTCCCATGATAAATATAATGAATATAAATGAAAAATGGGATACTTCTGTTGAAATAAAATTCCTCATTGAACAAGCTCGTGCAACCTTTATCCGCATGTTCTGCACTCATCAACTCAACCTTAGATTACAAATTCGAATGATGCTGTGTTTTTAAAAATGAAAGCATGGATATCTACCAACGAAATGATAAGGCGACTTGAAGCATTTACGATATGGATCTATAGAATAATACTCAAAATAAGCTGGATGGATAATGTTACGAATGAAGATATTATGGTTCAGATGAATAAAGATAAATAAGTATTTAAAACAATACAAATCTGAAAACTTCAATATCTCGGACATGTGATGAGACATCTGGAGAAGTGCGAAATCTTTAATCTCATAATGCAGAGAAAGATTTCTGGAAGTCGGGGTCCTGGAAAAAGAAGAACATCATGGCTAAAAAATCAAGACAGGTCAGTCTATTGTAGAGCTTTTCCGAGCCGCAATAAATAAAAAGATGATAGCCAATATGATAGCTAATGTCTGTTGAACGGATAGGGCACAAGGAGAAGAAGATAATATCTCGATAAACTCAAAGTAACATGGAGAATATATAACAATAGAAAAATATCTATGTATAAATTTCTATTAGAGATGTTTGTCGAGTTATTTTCTGAAATTCTGTCAAAAGCTTTACACTGATTTCCGATACTTTACGCCAGATTTATAGTACGTATGTTATCAAGTTGCCAAGGGATGGCTCCGAGACGAAAATGACGCTGATAAATCGGCTATAGAGATCACATATTCACCGATATACCGTATGTACGAATAATATAAATGGGACTGTCACAGATGAATGCTGCCCATGAGCACAATAAGAAACAGGCTTTCTTTGTACCAATTTTCTCGTCCACTTTGATGTGATGACTGAAAGGAAACTAGTGTTCGACCTGGAATAGTCTTATCTGGTACCTTTATTATTTTCTACAATCATGAATTGTTAAATTATAACTTCTAAAAAAATATTTTTTTGCAGTACTAATTATTTTTAAATAAGTTAATTTTAAGGTTAAGTATTGATAACAACATAACCTATAAAAGTATTTCTATGATGGTAGAATCTCCGTCGCAGTGAAAAAAGTGCCAAAAACTTTTCCGCATATTTGTTGAGAATTTGACCAGAAAAATACATTTACATTTTTTTATGCATTTTCATTCACTTTGCGAGGATAATAAATTATAATTACATTCATTATTGTTAGTACGTTTTATTAATGAGGTTTTAATAATATAAATAAATACAATATTTCCGTAGAAAGCAATCACTTTGTGGTTTAATATATTAGATTAAATAAGTACACTCAAAATGATGTTTTCATGTATTTTGATATCGTGCAACGCATGCGCGTTAGTAATGAAACTGTGATCAGTCACAGTTTTCAATCACTGATAGTATCGAATACCAATCACACCAGTGAGTCGAGAGTAGCATTTTTTCTCATCACTCCAATCGGGTAAATTAATATCAGTCAAGTTGTAAATTATCCTTGTTATGTTCATAGTATTTATGTAAAGCATTCGGTTTTAAATACAGCGAATGAGAGAAATATATTTAAGTCAACGTTTCCTAAAAATTTCCCCTAAATTCCACATACAAAACCTCACTTGCGCGTTGTGATGACATATATTATATAATACAATAGGAATTCTGGTAAATTGCATGAGACATATGGCGGAAACTAGACGTACTCGGTACTTCAGAGACATAATATGGGGACAATTATGCTAATTGCTTTAATATAGTTATCGTTTGAGTGTAGCTTTTTGTACTTCGTGCGACAGACCCACATGTAATTTACAATTTTTTAAACGGGGTGTGTGCCGAACACGCGCGGTCTTTGCGTTTTCTCATTTTGTATTTTGATTTTTATGTTTTCGATTGACTAAAAGACTTCAAGAATATAATAATCTTGTTTTATTTACATTTTAAACAGAAATTTCTGTTCTGTAATTTTAAATAGATATATTTTGTTTTATTTATTAATTTAAATTGTTAACTTTGATTTATTAACCACTTAATGAATTAAAATATAAAATAATGGATTTTAACCACAAAGTTGATTTTGCTAATCTTAAAAAAAAATATTTTGTTTTCTTCTTAATTGTCAATTTGCAACATAACTTTTATATTCAACTTATATGGCCCGTGTCCACGAATGAGATTTAAAGCGGTTTTCGACTCGGTTCAATCTCTGACATACGGATATTGCTACCACAAGATTTTTTTAGAGATTATTCTCAACTTTCGTAGTCGTCTTATCTCAGAGATTCGCCGTTTCGTGCCTCACTTCACACTCGTCGTACGTCAAATCTCATGGTCGTTCTTCAAATGATCAATCAAATTAAAACTCCCCCAGCAGCAATTAAAACGAAATAAATCTGTCTAATTTAACGCCTTACATTCATTGTAATATTTAACCACATGTCTCTACCTTTTCAGAGTAGATAGTTGTAGTAGTTGTAGAACATATGAACGTTCAATACTTGGTTTTTGTTTGTACTTGATTTAGTTGAGGCGCATTTCACCCTGTAAGAACATTATCAATCTCACAATTTAACTCCAAAACTTATTTTTATATTAATGTAAAGGACAGCTAAATAATTTTATATACAAGAGATGAAATGGGACAACATTATTAATTGAATTTCTGAAGAATTATATACATTTTTCAAGATTCCATTTAACAATTCTGATTCATTACCACAAAGCAAAACACGTCTCAAGTAAATTAAACGATTTGAATCAACAAATTTTTAAATATGAATTAAATATATTAATTAGAAAGATATACATATAAAATCAATTTTATCGAAAAATATTGTTGTTGCGCCACCGGGATTCGAACCTGGATCTCTTTCCTAACCGGGGAAGGTGCATTATCCAACTATGCTACAGCGACAATTTTCGAACCTATATGTTACCTTTTTGATATTAATACATTTAATCGTTCCATTATTTGAAAGAGCCATCTACCTTATTTTTACAGAATCTCAAATACCTCTGATAGCAGACGCCAGAATTATCAATTCATTTTTATTAAATTTTGGACACATTGATATAACTTTATTAAATTTGTATTTTATTTTCATATGCGATTATGGAGTTCTACAAACTTATCTCCCAAAGCTATATAGAAGTAGCGATCTATGGTGCGTTTAGGTAACGTTTATGTGCACGTGTTAAATCTCGCTGTCAGATCGAACGGGGGTAACTACCAGGATCACTAACGATAATCAGTTGATAATCTGTGCATGAAAAATAATAAAATTAAAAAATTAATGATTTTTAGTATGGTCTTCGCACCTACATACTCTAGTTCTCTCTGCTGACAATTTTATTTTCATTAGTCAGTAATTTATTGCATTATTAATCGTTTCAGTTCAACAAAAGAAAAAATTGAGTAAGGGCAAAATAGGTTCATAAAAACTTGAATATCACTTAAGATAGTAAACTTCGTGAACACGTTATAATGGCGTGGGAACGTTATGTAGCTGCCTGCCAGTTTTACTTTAAATGTGGTTTTTCAATATAAAGAATAACAAACATTACATTCTTTAATTGTGTATTAAAAAATATATATTATAAAAGGTTTTTTAACAGTGATCTTCTACTGAGAGTTTTAGCGTTATTCCTTCATGAATTAACATTTATATACGTTACATTACTCTCTGGGAACATCAGTTATCAATTAATCAAAACCAGCCACCAAATCAAGAAACATTATTTTCCCGACTGGACTCATTCAAAAAATATGTATACACTATAAAAGTACATGCTCATCAAGTGAGATTATCTTATGAACGTGTCGGTGTCACTGGATATTGTCAATTCAAGTGAGGGTATTTTCAATTAATAGAGGTAAAATTATATTCAAAAATGTTTTTTCACAAAAAGGGGTATGAAATATGAAATAAGTCTTAAATAAATATGGGAGTGAATGACACTTAACGTAGTTACAGAGATGTTATTATAACGGCAAACATAGATATGGGATTTATACTTTTAAAGTAAATTCTCGATAGTATCATCAAATCATATTCTAGAATTGCTTATAAATGATTAGGAACTATATATTGACAACGCGTGAGCTGTAATTCACTCACTGACTCTAAATTAAATTACAAATGTCACATAAATACCTTTCTGATTTATACAAATAAAGCCTGTAGTTGTTACGGCGACAACCTCCGCAAAAGGTCGGCGGATCGTAGCAGCGGAAGGAAGCCTGGAAACGGCTGTCTACCAGGAGATCAGGAATACATCAAGGAGTTGGCGGGTCTTCAGCAGATAGAATGAACATAATTTCCTTTACAAGAGAATCCAGGACGACGGCACGATCACAGGATAGAGCGGTTCACCGTAACTTTCAAACGCGACAGTTTGAAATGGCTAGGAGGCATCCGGTTAGAGGCAAGATGGAATGTTGTTGATCGTATTTTTAATACAGATGTCAATACACAATCCGATATTAGTAACATTCAGCACATGACGAGTATTATAACGGTCAGAAAGCTGCACGCGGTAGGCTCCCAGAATTTTCTTAATGGATAATACCGCGTGGTGCACACCGAAATATTAATTAGGATAAGTGGGTTAATAACGTTGTAGATAGTGTTTAAACACACGACACAAACAGGTCAGAGTTTTTAGATGATAGATCACTCAAATATATGGATGATAACGACGGATTATTTCCGATCACACGACTCTTTCGGTATTCGAGTCGGACCGTTTTTAGAAAGTACACCCACCCTGACTGTTGACGCTTCGAGGTCGCGGACCAGTCTAACGTGAGAGCAGCGATGCGACCGGAACCGGATCTTGTATTTTGGGGCAAGAACTAGGTGCGATCCGAGCGGCTACATACTAAATAGGTCTAAGGTACATTTGGTCGGGAAAGTACTGTAATTAAAAATAGACTCATGACAACGCGTATGTTATATCTCTCTGCGTCATACGATAGTCGTTGAAGGATGAAAATGTTATAAATCTATGTTCTATAATGATGTACCATTAGTAAATACTGAACTTTTGAATATTGGCCCATGTCCACGGAGTATATATCAGAGAGTAAGTTGAGACAAATCTCAATGCTATATACACGTGCCGCATAGAATCACGCTTGCAGGAGGTATGCCGCTATACTGCCCTGAAAAGAGCCTTTTTGGCAAAACCTCGAAAACAAATGGTCAAATCCCGGGAGCACGAGACCTCCGTGCCAAGAATGCTACAATAGATAATATTAAGAGGACCACCCGTGCAGGAACTTACCTCGCTGTGACCCTACCTTTACTCAGGACTTTTTGGAACGCCTCATCCAAGTCTGAAAAGTGAATCGGCAAACCACCCTAAAAACAATTCTTGTTTACTGTACGGAACAGAGATTTTGATTACGATTGAGACTACGCCAAAAATCTTAAACCATAAATACCTACAACTATTTATTCTGAAAAATTATACTAGCAATTCATTACAAACCTATATTTTATTTTAAGTGCAGCGTTTATTGAAATCCTGTCAACAAATGAATGGAATATAAATGATCAATGGACTAACATTTGATGTTTGACGTGCAACAATCTTGATGTGAGGCAAATCTCTGACACACGGTGTGTACACGGAGACTACGAAAGCTGAGAGTTATCTCCCAGAATCTTATGGGAGCAAAATCCGTATCTCAGAAATTATCTTGAGTTGTAAATCTCATAAAAATCTGTTTCATGGACACGAACCATAAGCATCATCTTCTTCTCTCGCAATTTCTTATTTCTCTTTTAATTGTAGTGATAACATTTAAAAGCCTTCCACAAAACACAAAAATATTAAGTAATCGTATTATCGAACTAATTAATAATAAGTATTCTTAAGTTAGCTCACATCGATATTCTGATTTGAACTGATAACTTGCAGTGTCACGAAGAATTGCTTTGTCGCAGTTTAAGGTGCGCGCACTAGATTACCTTATAACGGCGTCAGCGAAAATTTACGGGTTAATCGAATAAGAAACGAAAAGATAAGGATAAAGCTGTAAGCGAAGAATGTACCAGAATGAAATGAAAGACAGAAAGATGAAAATGAAAAATAGAATGATAAAAGGTCAAATTGTCTAAATATCTGATGAGTGTGCATAGATATAATTATGCCTATAGAAAAATATACATCAATAATAAATATCTACTGACTCATCTAGATTTACTTTGCTCAATATTTTAATTCACCATTTATGTCAACCGGGATATATTAACATTTTTAAATAGAGGGTGTAACACTCCTAGTACACAATTTTAGCATGTGCATGTGCATGTGCATGTGACTATGTCAGAGATATAACATTTAAAAAAATCGTAGTTAAGCCGTGAAACGTTTTATCGATTGTAAATTATTATAATTATTCCAAACTCACCAATTTAATCAACGAAATAAAATAAAAATCTCCCTGACAGTGAACCGCACCCCAATCAGGCTTGACGTGAAAATAGCTTTTTATTTACACTGGTTTGATGTAAAGTTCAATTTCTTCTTGTACCCATTCTGTTTACTGAAGCCCGGTGCAGCTCTACAGTCTGGCCACACCATTGCCTCAGGCTCTTCAGCCATGATGCTCTCCTTCTTCCTGGGCCTTTCTCTGCATTATGAGGTGCAAGATCTTGTAATCTCCGGATGTCTCATTACATGTCCGAGATATTCAAGTTTTAATATTTCTATTGTTTTAAATACTTACTTTTCTTTATTTATCCGAACCATAACATCTTCATTCGTAACTCTATCCAGCCAGCTTATTTTGAGCATTCTTCTGTAGATCCACATCTCAAATGCTTCAAGTCGCCTTATCATTTTATCTATATTTTCGTTGCACCTGACCATTCTCATAATGTTTAACAGAAGTAATTATAATATTTATTAAAATTCAACATCATTATTAAAATTTTCTGTAAAGAAGATTTATATCAAAAGTATGAATGAATTCATTAAATCCTAACACAAAAAATCACCATTATATATGACATTTTTGCATACGTATTTCAGTCCACAAAGGGATCATGAAGCTTAGCATGTGAGAGGTACGGGGATCGATACTCGATATCTTCAAAATGTGTTTAATGAACCCACTGAATTAACATAGTTTATCTCAAATAATTATGAACATATGGTGTCCACAGTTAGTTTAGTTTATTAGTAATGGCGCAATTTAAATGACACAGTAAATTACACATCGCTTCTAGTACAGTACAAAAACTGGATGAATTATTGCCGTACGAATATCACTAAAAAACAGCCCTTTGTAAAAATAAGCAAACGCCCTTTTCTAAAATTTGTGTGAACCAAAAAAATAGGACGGCAATAAGCCATAATAATTATTTTGACCAAGGGGCCTACGCGTGCTGTGAGGACCATCTGGTGTGGAAATTAAAAAAGATTTTCTGCGGTAGCTGGTATGACAAATTGCCTATGTTGGTCTTAAAGTTAATGGAAATTTAATCGAATTGAATATTTTTCCGCGAATTGTGAAAAATGAAAATAGCCGTCCATTACATCATTTTGATGAATAGTTTATTTATCAGAAACACTTGGGAAACACTGTAATACATTCAAGTATTAAAGAGAATTATTTACATATTTAATGTATTGGAAAAATAAATGAATTATTCAAATACAATTAAAAAATTTCACTTTTTTTTTCCTTTTCACAATTAAATTAGTCAAATTTTTCATATTTCTCAATTTTATCTAGCTTCGTGTGCAACAAATGTACCATAACTTATTTATATAAATTGTGCTTGTGGTCCTCCAGCGGTTAAAATACTCGTCTAGTGATCCGAACCTCGTTCTAGAAGGCCATCAAGTTTGTTCTATTTTCATAGCTCTCTACTTTTTTTAAAACCTTTAAATTATATTATATAATGATATTAAAATCATACTCGACCGAGTCTCATTATTTTAATAAATTGTGGCTTGCCTTATCGAGAAACTAGAGCTGGTCGGGTATGGTTTTATTATATGGGCAAGTTTGATCAGAACTTGCTTGTTGGTAAGTAGCTCCGGTTTATAAATAATCTTAATAATAAAATGCTGTGGAAAGGTAAAGTGACAAATAGTTATAGACAACCAAGATTTAATATAGAAATGAAATGTATTACAAGATAAATAAAGTTTTATGGAGTAATTCGAGGTTATTATAATTTCTACGCTGGTTCAGAGTATAAATTTAGACACTGGAGGATGCACGGTACCTTATTTTTAAACGTCGAACATGGTGACGGCGTATCTATTGACACGCGCAGCCTGGAGTCGTCAGGTGGGCAGAGGCGATCTTCCTGGATGAAGCTGATGGAAGATATAAGGGATGACTTCTTGGTGGATGCAAGGTCTTCCGGAGTAGTTAGGCGTTGGAGAAAGTAATAGAAAATGTATCTAGAATCTAGGTATGTTCACAAAGAGACGTCAAATTTGTTCAAACAAATGTGAAATTTTTGATAATCTATTACAGCAAAATTCATATAAGGTTTTGTATATTACAAACGCGATAAGTCGAGGTTACCGCTTTGGGATTTTGAAAAAGTTCACTGTGACATGCCGAGTATATTATTATCTCACATAGTTATGAATATTACAACTATTAAAAAATATTCTCGAGATAGATTGTTTTACAACGACTGATACATTTTACAAGAAATGACCGGAAAAGATCGTGGACCGATAATCTCTCGGACGCGCGCCTCTAGGTCGTATAGATGTTGATTTTTTTCTGCTCAGGAGACTAAGTGGGGGTCGCTTATAAAGCTATTCTAGCAACGGCGATCAGCAAATTTGGAGAGAGGGAAAGACGAGAACTACAGAACACATTCGAAATAGGAAAGACTAGGCAGGGATTTCCATAAAGCAGGAACTCGTGACGCGCTCATCCTGATTTTATTGGAACAGCACGTGTGCCCTTGAATAGTCTATTTTTAGAATGTACTTCCTGTGTACGCGCGATTTTAAACGGTTTTGTCTGACGAAATTGCGCGTATTATTAATATTTACGCGGAGACAATTATGAAGAATTATCTAGAACCTAGCCAGTGCTTCCTTGTCCTCTCCATTATGAATCATCTGTTAGTTATTATAATTTATTATGTAAAATATATAAATAAGCAATACAGGATTAATGCTACGAGCGTGATTGGCGAAGGAAATAAAAGAGAGAGCCTTCAACGCGCATCGTCATTTTAAATCCTTTGACCTCCCCCCCCGCCACTCCTACTTCACGCTGCCTCGGGCGCCCCGCGATCTGCACACTTAACGTTAATTACAAATCATAAAAACATACGCAAGTACACCATAATTATTTACAACATTTTCGTATATAAGGGTCGCTAATAGGTATACAAAAAAATTTAATACTATGATTTAGTTCACAATTTTAATTGCCTTAATCACTAATCCCTTTTCTAGTTACTTTTCGACGCCCAAAGAAAAAAAATCTAGGTATAGAAGAAAAGAAGAAAAGGTTTTATTATCCGAAGATTTCATTAAATAATATCGACACTAAAGACTAAATGAAAATCAATATTCTCAACAAAGTTTACAGTTTGGAAGCTCACAGGCGCATCAGTTAATTTTAAGGGCTGGCAGAATTGCTTTTAATTTAATATTTTTATTTTTATACTCAAACATAATTATTTTTTGCATAGTACGTTATGTACAGATACGGTCAAGTTTTTTTAGAACTAACGTTATTAATTCTAGAACTTAATTCACTTTGGCATTCATTAATTCTAGCAAACATTGAAATATAAATTGTATTTAGTAGTTATCCGTTCCAGGCCCACTGTATGTTAGAGTTGAGTAACTTGTTGGTGAAGTGGTCAAGACGTTGGTAGAACATGTATGAAAGAAGGTAACTGTTAAATTATATTAATAAGTTATATTCTCTGCTCTGTGTCTCGTGTAACTAGTCAGGATGTATAGCAATGAAACTCAGTCTGCTATATAACAATTCTCAGTATATTACAATAATAATTGGCTACACAGATTAATACAATAGTTACACTTAAAGCAAGTATTTACAAGTGGAAGACGCGTAGATAAGAAAGAGCTTCCAAGTGCGCTGCGCCTTGTAATCACTCTGCCACACACGCACACGCCCATATCACGCCGCTCTCTTTGCGGACACACGCATATTTACAATCCAAGTGACGGATCTCACAATAACAGTATTTAATAGAAAATTAAAATTGAATTAATACATTAGATTTAAGATATATTATACATGTCTCACAGAGACGAAGCTATTATGCATATGGGAAGGTAAGTATCCAACTCTTGGGCATTACAGGGCTTACGATCTTAGATTTATGTGACATTTTCGGATAGGGTGTAGGACATTTACTTTGTGTAAGTGTCTTTTACAAATATCTATAACATAATATATATATAACATAATATAAGAATAGTTTCGTTAAAATAAAATAAATTATATTGATGAATTACAATATTTACTTCTTGATTTATTTTTATTTGTATATATACGGTACGCAATACCATTAATAATGAAGGAAATAGAAAGAAAAAATAATAGTAAGCTTACGTAAAAAAACAGAAAAATGAGAGTACAACATTTTAAATATAAACTACTGAATTTCTCATATTTTCACAAAAATAATTAACATCGCAAAGAGACTTGATTGTGAAGGAAGTCAACCAATAATTAACATTTCAAAAGTTGATTGTGAAATAAGTCAATATCGCATCCCTTGTGTGAAAAATATCTTTTGAGTTAATGAAGTAGAATTTCTAAAAACTCATTATGTTTCTCGTCTAAAATTAGTAGCTGAAGAAAGTCTTGAAATGAAACATGAATATTCGGATCTCTCTCTCAATCGTATTTCTCAAGTTTAAGTCATGCTTTCTTCGGGACATATCGTTGACCAAATCTTTCCAGATTTCATAGTCTTCGACGAGTTGAATTGCTACATGCAATGCGCATCATGTCCTGGTGCAATTCCTACCACAATCGGCTTCTCAGCACTTTCATTCCTCCCTCTTAAAACAGTGTAGCTAATAATAAAAATATAATTTATTTGATGACGTATGGAGAGAATCTGTTTTTTAAATCTGAATGCAATAATTCTACATTTGTGATAAACGAGGGTTGTGAAGATTATAAAAAGTCTTCGACTACCCTACACTTAGAAAGCGCCAATTCTTCGCTTTTTTCTGGATCACGGGATCCAGGATTCGACTAATCTTTATCATTCTCATACTCTTATCTTAGGAGGGTCAGGGACCGTCTCGACAAAGAGCCTCAACTTCTCATGATGACCCATTAAAATGAATATCTTCGATCTGTCTTCATAGTGGATTTGTTGTTATTTATTCCAATATAATCTGGAGCGACCCTCCAGCCGCCTTTCTTTCAGAGTTGCCAAGAATCTACATCTTGGTAATTGTTCCATTGGCACTCGAAAATCGTAACCCAGCTGCTTTAATTGAGATATTTCAGTTTGTACAAGTACGAGCACCTAAATCTCCTCCAATCACGATGTTTCTTACTCGATTCATTAATATCACTCGTGGTATTCCCCTAAAACATCTTATTTCGGCAGTATGACTTCTGGAGCCCGCTCTCTCCGTGAGAATGCATATTTGATGATCATATATTAAAGTAGGCCTGTACCTTGCTTTGAAGTAGTCAGTTTGGTTCTAAATCACCGCTAGCATTCCTATAACCTTTCTACTTCTCTCAATTCCCGATCCTGGGTCAACCTCACAGCTGATTCCAGGGTCTTTCCAGCTAGGTGAGGTGCGACGCATCTACCCACCGCTCTGGCATCCTTCCAGGACTTGCTGTGGCCAGGATATTCTCATTTTCTACTGTTACACTGTTACTGGCTGTTACTTTGACGCGAAATATAACCAAAGATTTGAAACAATCTTTTGTTCACTACACTAGATAAAGTTTACTGTAATTAAATTTGTGGCAAGATTGAGCCAATCGTACGACGTCTATACCCACCTGTGTAGAATTATTCGGAACTAACGGTCGCTACCCGGCATTATCCCGGTTTTCAAATTTGGTCTAGATTTCAAATTTAAAATTGGGTTAGTTAATTTTGCGCGAGCCCTAAAGAGTAACGATGTATGCGATGTTATTTTGATGAGAAATTCATGATGTAACAAATAATTCCAAATCTATTTAATTGATTTTTAATGAAGATTTTGATTTCACTAGCAAATCACTAACAACTTACATTCGAATGTGACAAAATTTGCATTATTACAAAACTTATTTTAAATATTTAGTTTTTTTTTTTTTTAGGATAACACATTCTTATTGTGAAGTTGTAATTATTCAGAACATAGCTCTGTGATATTTTAAATATGAATTAAATATATTAATTATAAAGATACACATATAAAATCAATTTTATCGAAAATTATTGTTGTTGCTAAATGATGGAACGATTAAATGTATTGATTTCAAAAAAGGTAACATATAGGGTCGAAAAATTGTCGCTAAAAATAATGCCGCTGTAGCTTAGTTGGATAAAGCACCTCCCCCGGTTAGGGAAGAGATCCAGGTTCGAATCCCGGTAGCGCAACAACAATATTTTTCTATAAAATTGATTTTATATGTATATCTTTATAATTAATATATTTAATTCATATTTAAAATATTTAGTCTTCACTATATTATGGTATTTCAACATATTGCCTAAAGGCCAATTTTCTAGGGTATACCAATCGCATTCTTGCATTCTCTGCGATCAGAAAATGTTGAACCAATGAATTTGTGTAAAAGAACATATTACTATTGCTATGAATCTTATTTTTTCCATAAATCTTATCATCGTCATGTTTTTACTGTAAATCGAATATTACACATTATTATAGTTATTATCATAAATCAATAAATGCTCTTATTACCATAAATCTAATACTTATAATCTACAATCTCATTGCATATTAATGCCCAATAGTTTTGAATCTTAAAATTAAAAATTAAAACAAATCCAAATCTCTAAAAATGATTATTTTAGTTATCACTCTAGCGAAGAGTGCAATAAATATACACACCACGTGCTAAAAGATTTGTAATAAGGGTATTTCATTAACATTAGTATATTATTATAACCGCAATCCGTTGTCCACACTCCTTTTCAAACAAAAAAAAATTACCCTTTAAATATACGGGTCGTTTATTTTGTTTTTAAAACAATAAATAAAGTTTTTACGGTCACATGTTCACGTCTCTCCCATGGATAGATCCTCTTAATTTTACCCCTGTTTTTAAACCACCTTTTTATATATTTATAAATGTGTGAACCTTATTTTACAAACCATTAGTTTAGATTTTATATTTTGAGCGCTATTTTACATTTTACCCAACGATCCCCCACCTCATTACCCCAGCATCTTGGTACATTCATCAACTACAGCCTGCTTATTCATGGTCATTATTTTTTTTTAAATTTGAACGATGGAATATTTACTTATTTATCAAAAAAAATTTAAAATCACAATTTTTAATTAATTATTCGATACACAGAGCTAAAATTATTATGTTTGTCCAAATCTCATAAATTGGAAATATAATTCCATCTGTCTTGTTTTAATGAGAACTGTACTGTGAACTGTTGATACCACACGTGATAAGATTCATTATGCTTACATAAATATTCCCATAATGTAAGCCTTTGAAAAGATCAATGCGTGGTATGCTTGAAAAGAAAAATATATTAAAGTGACATATTGTATTAACTGTCATATATTTTTTAATACTCATCAAAACAAAGTCAATCGAAAATTAATCATTATTAAGCGACACCAATTGGAGAAAAGGTAAACCTTTTATAAATCTTTTTTAAAAGTGTTCATCTTGGAGTGTTCGTACAAAACAGATGGAATGAATCCAAAAACCTATATAAATAACGCCATCAATGCTTTAAATAATATGCGAGAGTGTGTAGTCAAATAAATAGACTTATTCCTAAAAGCATTGAAATATCGGGAATAATTAGCCAAATGGCTACAATGGAGAAAATATTACGGACGCTAAGAAAGGGACAATTCACAGTAGGAATAAAAATGATGTACGGTAGTAGAACCAAAGCAAATTCAGTCGTGTGAAAAAACAAAAGTAGAAATTTTTAAAAATATTGATCCAACATTAATCGGAATAATTGGCATTAAAAACTTTGCTAAAGGGAAGGTTATTCTAGAACGTAAAAATACGGACTCTAAAAATAGACTGAAAGAGCAAATTGAAGAAAATTGAGAAAGAACTATGGAGTAAAATCTCCAGATAAAAATATCCGAAGTGAGGATGAAATTATTGACAAAATTATGTTTAAATATATATTCAATTTGGAATGAAGTATCGAGTAAGAAAAAACGTACTTGACATCTGTCATCATTTTTTATCTATACTGCCTATTATGTCTATGGTATACCATTCCGAAATGTCAAAATAATAATTTTTGGTTATGTTTTTCATCCGATTTTAAATAGCATTTTTCTGTTTATTATTATCTATCCGCGAACAAAGGTGAAGTGTGGTTTGTATTGAGGAAATCTCCATCATTGAAATATTGATTCTGTGGAAATAATTTTAATTACATTGAGATTTTGTTTTGGGTATAGCCCATTCATTCAAATATAAATTCTTTTGAGATCCTGACCGCGCAGTGGTCACCTTTGCCGCGTAGTGGCCATATTGGCCTCGAAGCGGACATAATAGCCGAACGCAGGGCTTAGCAGTAAACAAGTACTAGCGATGCGACCACAAGCTGCCCGCAGGACCTAGAAGCAATGATAGGGTGAAGACCGATGAGACGATATAAATAGAAAAAATACTTATTTTAAAACAATAATTAAAGAAGAGAAAAGAGATCCAAAAAAAATGGGTTACTATAACATCTTTAATACAAAATAATACAAGAAAAATTAATCATGAAGATAAACAATTTCCTTCTGGAATAGATTTGGCCGATAAATTTAATAAATATTTTATAATAAGCGTGAAAGAGATTAATTAAAGTATTCCAACTGTCAATTTTAACACTGATAAAAATATACAAAAGATACACAAGTATTCAAACAAGTTGTGCAAAATGAATTAAAAGCAATACTAAATCAAAACTAAATCCCCATAGAATTACAATAAAGTAAATCAAAAAATCTTTACCGATCATTAGAAAATACTTAAGCATAATCATTTTAAGACAGTTTCCTCAATCATGAAAGATATCCAGAGTAATTCCAATACCAAAAATTAAAAGTACAAATAAATAATAAGAATTTAGGCCAGTGAATACACTACCTAAATATGAACAAATTCTTGAATATGTAGCCTTTCTAGAAAAATGTAAAATTCTATGTAAAGAACAATGTGATTTTAGAAATAAACACTCATGTGAAATGACTCAATCTTATCCTGGAAGATTGGAAAGATAATTCTGATAATGGTAAATATATCACTGTAGTTTTCCTGAATTTTAAAAAAAACTTTTGAAACCATCAACAGAGATATAATAATAAAAAAAACTTCAAAAACACGGAATAACGGGAACGCCATTGAAATGGTTTAAGGAATACCTAAGTAATAGATATCAAACCACTAAAGTAGGTGACTTAATATCTGACACCCTCCTTACTTCATTAGAAGTACCACAAGGGTCAGTTCTTAGACTAATATTTTAATTATATATTATATATAAACAACATCGTAAAAATGCTAAAATATTACAAAATAAGATTATTTTCAATCGATGCATTCATTTGTGACAATTACCCAACTGTACTGAATGAGTTAAACTATGACATAAACAATATAGCAATATGGCTGAAGAAAAATAAACTAAAATTAAATGTGAACAAAAGTAAATTCATTAACATTGGAAAAAAAAGAATACCAATTTCACCAGCAATTATCATAGATGGTGAAAGTCTGAAGGAAGTGACTGAAATAAAATAATTGAGAGTCCTAATAAATTGATTACGGAACTTTTCGTAAAATACTGATGATTAGATGATTAAAAAGATTGCTAAAAAAAATACCACTTCTGGGAAGGATCAGAAGATTCATTAGTACTGAGTCTTGTCAAATAATATACAACTCTGTAATTATACCTAACATCAACTACTACAGTAGCATTTTAATTTATCCTAATGAAAAAGAAATGCAATAATTATCAGTACTGCAAAATAAAGCTTTGAGAATAAAAATAGCTATACTCGGATTTCATAAAGATCACGATCTCTGAGTCACGAGAGACCGACGTGGAAGAAGAATAATACCTGACTTAAGTTAAACACGACAAAAAAATCATAACCATTAACACAAAATATACTTAGTTCAGCAGCGTTATTTCATTTTATATTTGAAGTTTTGAAATATTTCTCTGGTTTTTTATTTCCCAAAAATGCTTGTTACACATTTTAATGGTATTATTATTTCAACTCATTTCCAAGAAAGGGATTACCGCCTGTTATTTTTGACTCATTATATACAGATATTTTAATTAAATAATAATGAATATAAAACATCAAGTCAAATTAAATTTGTAGATACAAGATTTGTAGATAGTTTTCGTATTTTAAAAATTTATTTTTCTACTTATTTACGCCTACAACATTTGTCGTTCTTTCGTTGGCTTACAATACATCTTAATTTAAACAAACAACAAGTACAACAAACAACGGAGACAAAATTATTTTGGCACATAAAGTGCCGTCATCAAGGAGCCTGCAAAAGCAAAAACTTCTGTCCCGAGAGTAGCTACAAAGGTCAGAACCTACATCCGATGAGTTTTCCCAACCATGTGTCAAAATAAATTTAAACCATATGTGAAAGTAAATATGGATAACGTACGAAGCCAATCTTGGGTACCTGTGTATGATCTTGTATTACATTACTCTCTTACCTTACAACTAACAGAGTAAATGACTTGTAATCTATTTCATAAAAAGATATTTTTTTTATATCGCGCACAATAAAAAGTATTCATAGTAATAGATAACGAAGAGGTAGTCAGTGATTTTATCTACTTGAATGCGGTCGTCTCAAGAAATAAAGGGTGCAAAGCAGATGTCCGAAAAACAATTGGTATGGCTAAGTCTGGTTACAAAATTTGTATGAACGTCTCCATCAAAAGTTATAAGCTATTCTCCATAGATTCTGGAGTCGAAATATGGACTCTACAGACAGAAAAAAATTGAGTTTAGTGCTCTCACGCACTATTCAAGTGAAACTTAAATTTCAACGGTCAAAAGTCACCGTCATACAAATTTGTCACGTGTTATTGTAATGAAACTTTTTTAGGTTACGGTATCGTCTCTTTCAAGTCAATATGGACAAAAACCGAGAAATAACGAGTGGATACATAAATGTAAGTATGATAAATGAATTTATATACAGAGATCTTAGCATATCCTAAAATCTTGTGACATGATGATTTCGTGTACGATTATTAACTTTCGTTTACAATTATTGTACAATTGTAACACGTATGTTGATTATCATAAACTTTCGTCTACAATTGTAACATGTATGTTGATTATCATACATTTTCATCTAGAATTGTAACAGATATATTGATTATCATAAACTTTGGTGTACAATTGTAACACGTATGTTGATTATCATAAACTTTGGTCTACAATTGTAACACGTATGTTGATTATCATAAACTTTGGTCTACAATTGTAACACGTATGTTGATTATCATAAACTTTGGTCTACAATTGTAACACGTATGTTGATTATCATAAACTTTGGTCTACAATTGTAACACGTATGTTGATTATCATAAACTTTGGTCTACAATTGTAACACGTATGTTGATTATCATAAACTTTGATCTACAGTTGTAACACGTATGTTGATTATCATAAACTTTGGTCTACAATTGTAACACGTATGTTGATTATCATAAACTTTGATCTACAGTTGTAACACGTATGTTGATTATCATAAACTTTGGTCTACAATTGTAACACGTATGTTGATTATCATAAACTTTGGTCTACAATTGTAACACGTATGTTGATTATCATAAACTTTGATCTACGATTGTTGTACAATTGTGACGCGTGTGTTGATGCCTTGTACGATTGTTGACTGTCATAAACTTTCACCTGATTATTGTATAATTGTAACGTGTGGGTTGATGTCGTGTAAGACTTTAGAGTTTTATACACTTTCATTTATGATTGTTATAGATTATGTCTTGTTAATGTTAACTGTCTACGTAGTATTGATTGTTGACTACCACACACGTCGTACCCTTTCGTGTCCACTGGACAAGTCATTTATTATTTGAAGAACCGCAATAATTTTTTAGATATCTTAAATTCTTTTCTTCGTTCTCCTTCACTTTCGTCATACCTTAGCCAAATGGCACGATTTTTTATATGCAAAGGAAATGAAACTCCATTTATTCTTCACTTCATGATTTAAACATTATCTGGAAAAAAAATTAAGTTAACAATATTCATGGACCTGTTTTGGTCTATAGTTCCACATATTTCATCACAGGATCTTCTTCCAGAATATTCGATAACTTAATTCGACGCATTCTCACCACCAACTGTTTTGATCCACTCTGGATTCTGATCTCTTTACTCACCAAAATTTATCTATTTTTGCCGTAATTTGTATAATATAAGAAATATATCGAATATTGGGGAAAAAAATGATTGAAGATTTAAAATACCGACAATCGGTACGCAATTGGCAATCTTTGGGGAAAAAATATAATGTGTATTTGTCAAAATGTTAATGGATCAGAAGGATGTACTAACGTGAATAAATGAATCCCCTATTATATTTCACCCATCCACTCACATGTTCATTTGAATTAAAACGCGGAGTGTGCGTGTGCGAGTATGTGTGTGTGTGGCCAGAGAAGGATGAACGATAAAATACTACTTTCAGTAGATCGATGTTTATTTATACTTGAAACATAGCTAAGAATACAAGTCAAGTAAAGCAAAATGAAGTATACAACGTGAAGCGTCTGTTAATGTACTAGTCGGGGAGCCGGCTGCGAAAAAAGTGAAGCTCCCTGGGCAGTTGCTGCGCATATTATTTTTGTCTGTTAAGGGTCAGTACCAGGCGTGCTTGTGAGATTGATGAGAGCCCAATTTCGCTCGCAGGTATATGCAGGGTCCGTGCAGATTGTGAAGGCGATAGACCTCTCCAAGTTCTAATATCATCACTAATTAGTATGATGGAAATAATTCCTGGGCTAATAAAGTATAAAAGTAAACTTAGTGCGGTGGAAACAGGACCGGATTAAACTCTATGGAGGTCACTAGGCATTCAAAGTTTTAGGGCCTCCCTCGAAAATTATCTCCTAAGTGTGCACGTCGGCCGCTAGATGAAGAAGACTTGACTAATATACTCTAGGCTTCGTTGATCTCAAATCCCATTCAGTTCTGTACGTGTGCAGTAGTTTTAATATCTTATCTATTCAACAAATAATAGATATCTCATAGAGACGAAGCTATTTTATTTTTATTATATTTAATGGAAGTATGGGTAATTACTAAGCTTACAACCTGTCTTCGGCTGGCTTAAGTGATCGCTTTATATAAATATAACTTCATCATTCTCACCAATTAATCAATCTCCATATCTATCAATTTTTTTAAAGTTCTATATATGTTAATATGTGAAAACACTTTGAGTACCACTACACTATCGCCTTCTATGGAATAAATTTGATAATACATTTTCCTGAAACAGCATATGTCACAATGAGAATCTAATTATTTTTTGAAATTATTCAATTTTATTTATTCTCTTAAATTGTTAATTGGTCATATAACTTTCATTTTTTAGAGTGTTTCTAATTTCCTAACAATGAAAAAGTAATTTCTGTAACATATTATCGCCTTAATTGTCTTAAAAATATTCTTACATTATACCTATCTTATTATCATATTCGGGGACTACCTATCAGGGTCATGACATGTTGGTAATTTGTATATTAAAAATAAATATATAAACTGACCTAATCTAAAACTCGGGCAACGCCGGATACCAGCCAATAGTATTATACAATAGCAATCAATAGAAGACAAGATCAAGACACCGCAAAACGATTGGCGGTATTTGAGAATATTTAAGATTGTGTGTGTATTCCAGCATGCGGCACTATCAATGATGAAAGCATATGAAAGGCCGGTATTATGTGTATTTTTACGAGTAATGGAACCCTTAAAGCCTCTCTTTTGTACACAACCTGAATAAAAAGATAAGTGAATGAAAGGTATTGGCTTTTCTTAAAATGTAACGCCCGGAAATATATCAAATAGGGGATTCTATTCAGGATATGAATAAAATATCTGGAAAACCATTTGTTTCTCTGTAAATGAATGGAAGCCATTCAAATACATGTACATTAAAATCCATAGAGTTAATTTATTTTGAACCGCCCACTCTCTCTTAAGGAGACTTTTTATGATTTATGAACCCCCGAGGATTAGTCCAATTATTTAGTCGAGACCACAAAAATACGGTTGATCATCCGTCGTCATGTTGGACCCCCAACACCAATAATTCATATTTTCATTTATTTCAATTATACGAATACAATTACTCTGCAATATCAAAGCTGACTAAAATTAGGATGAACCGTTCCATCTTAAGAAAAAAGCGCGATTGGTTAAAGCCGTGGTATTCTCCGCAGAAAGAAATGAAAAAAACAAATGTCTCCTTCCTTCAGGAACTTTGCACTAAAGATAGACTCTCTACATCGTGCAGGAAAATAAACCTTTCACAATTGCCATTACATGTTGCCATAAAAAATGGACATTTTCTGGAGAAATTGGTCATCACAGGCAACGAACAACACAAAGAGTCGGAGGGCGAGAGGTAGATCTCCAATAACATGACCAAACCAAGTCCGTATATACATATATATATTTATAATATTTACTGAGGAGGACTAAATAAGAAGTAAATATCATTACTCATTCTCAAGAGCCTTTTATCCTGAATCACGCCCTAAACTGACGAGTCAACTCGACCGTTCGCAGCAAGAGCCAAAATGAAAGCGAGTCTAAATCTTAGTAGGAACTTAATATTATTAGTTTGACATCGCAATGAAGTGACTTGAAATTTAGTTATTTGTTGAATAGCCGGCTCTGTGCACGCGCTGTGTGGTTAGTGTCACCTCGCATATTGGTTTTTGATTATTTGGGATTTGTCGGTTTATTATTAATTATGGTTTTTTGAATGATTCATTTCTACTATTAATGTTATTTATATATATCCAGTCTCTCCTGGGTTAGCTCGCTTTCTTTGTGGATGGTTTCTAGGCCTACGTGCACATGGGAACCTTAAATTTTTTAATTTCTTTGTTAATTATTATTACCAAGTTCTAAACTTTAAATATTTATAAAAAAATACCACATGTAAATACCTAATTAATTAAATAAAACAATATGTTTTATATCATCAAAAATTTATCTGCATAAAAATATAAATGTTCTCCAATTTACACGACTTTTAAGAATTCCATAATCAGGGCTATTTAAAGATACAAATAGTTTTAGAATTTTTTGAAAGCTTGCTAGCAACTATTTGTTAAACAAATCTGTAAATTTATTGTTCAATGTAAAATCTTTTTTATGTTACAATAAAAAAAAACTTGTAAACATATATATTCTTAAAAAAAGTTAGCGAGCGCGGGCTAACATAATGATATTTCTTCAATTATAAAATATCTTAATACCCTTCAATCTTACTTCAATTTTCTTTGTTACACTTCACAAGCACGCACGCCAGTCACGTGTCAGGTCACGAAAGCGGTCGCGTTGCTTTCTTCGGAACATTATTTTAGGTTTGATCAAATCTGCCCAAATTATAAATATTTTTGGAATAAATAATCATGATAACTATTCAAACTCAGAGACATGATTACATGTACGAGTATGTACCTAATTAGAGTGATCTTCACTTATACATGGAATTTCAAAGTAGTTATCTGCTAAAATTTTATCCTAGTCATGAAACAAAGCGTTCATATAAAAAAAGGGTTTGGAACATTAAATGTAAACAAGACGTATTTTTATATTAATGCATATTATATTGTCAGCATTTAAAGTATTATGATTTTTTTTCATGTAAAAGAGCACTTGAACGGAAAGATCTACGCAAATAATTTTATGACAATTCCGATGTTATAGCACAAAATTCGAGATGAAATTGCTGAAACAACACTCGAGGTGTGTGAGAATGTTATGAAAAATATGGTTAAAAGAGCACGCATTTGTGCCGCTAGGAAAGGCGGCCACTTGGCCAATATTATATTTTATACATAATTGTAATGAGCAAAATAATTGAGAAATAAAAACTTTATTAAAAAGTTGTGTTTTATTTTTTAGTTATTTAAAAACAATATCGGCCTGGAACATAATATTCACTCTGTCGATCTGCCAAAATATAAAAAGAAAATAATATTGAAGAAAAATACAATGTAGAATAAAATTATTTAAGAACACTTTAATCCGACATCGCGTGTGAACCTTGACTATTAATGATTCAAATGACAGAATTACACCCTAATGCTTTAAAGAGTGGAATATTTTTTAATGTGTCATTAATTTTTTTAATCATAAAAGCTTATATGATATTACAATTCCGTAATAATTAAAAATACATAACAAATTTAAATTATTGGAAAGTCAAGATGTCGCAAGACAATCTAAAATACAATTCTAAATACATTTTTTTTAAATATGGACAGTCTGATGAATCAGGAGCAGATATAATCCTGGCGTGACCGAGTAAACTAATAGATACTGGAACGTGATAAAACTGAACGAGGCCAGAGTAGTTATCAGGAAGAGTTCGGCGTTCTATTCTCACCTAACTGACTATCTAACTGACCAAATATGACCAAAAAGGGTTATAGTTCAATCATAAGTATTTTTTTAAAAAAGCTAATATTAAAATATCTTCAGCTAAGACGCCTTCATTAGGATAGAAATATTAATTCAATGCGAGTATTTCTAGAATACAACCGGATGTCCGACCTTTTCTAACAGTCCAACTATTGTAACATAGGATATCAAAAATGACAATGTCCTTTATTATAATAAAACTTATGTTTAAAACCCGTCATAGAACGTAGTTCAAGTGTTGCTTTTTCTAAACGGGATCTTCTTTTATGATAATTCAACATCACAAATACTATTGTATAACTTAAGTATTGAAATAAATAATAAGATAAAATACTTGGTTTAAACCACTAATTATTGATAAATCAGCTTGTTTCGAAAGATACCTATGGTATCTTCTTCAGGAAACAATGTATATTAAAAATAAATATGCAATCATAGATAAAAACAAAACTATAAAAGTATAATTGGTGGGTAAATAATAAGCAACTACTATAAGGTGACTATTTGCAAAAAGGATTTGGTTATTTATAATAAAGGGTGTCCAGCGGAAAATTTTCGAGTTTAATATTAAATTTAAAAAAAAACTACAATGTTATTCCCATATTTTATTTATAGAAAATGGAGTTTAACAATGCGATTTTTATGTTTTTTTAAAAATATCGTCTAAATGTTGTCCATTTCTCTCAAGATACTCTTACAATCGGACTCTTAATTTGCGAACACGGGAGAGCAAAGCATCGGTTCAACAGCAGCAACTTCACGGCGGATATTTTCTTGTAGGGCCTAAATTGTTCGGGGATTGTTACTGTAAACTCTCGATTTAAGATATCCCTACAAAAAAAAGTCACACGTTGTAAGGTCCGTTGACCGAGGTGCCCAGGGTATGTTTCCGCACTTGCTGATTTATTTATTGGGAAAAATTCCCCTCGGCTTCTCCATTGAAACTCTAGCTGTGTGGAGTGTTGCTAATATTGTGTTCTGTTGTTGAACTCTGGAAACGGCTGCAGTTGCGGTACCAAAAACAGGCTACAATCTTCCTTATCGATTTACACGGATTGTACATAATTTCACGTCGAACTTGAGCCACATGTTCTAGCGTTGCTGCTAACGTTGAAGGTCCTGAAGGAGTTTGGTTAACCATTGTACTTTCTTGTCTGAACTTTTGAACGTAACACCGGATAAGTTACGTGCTCAGTCCATCATTTACTCGTCGAATATTAAAATGAGTACAAAAAGAGCGACGCGCAATATTGCTCAACCGCGAACGCGCAGTGCACTCCCGACCAGTGACTCATTGCGACTGGCAAATCCGCAAATCACGCTCGTTGAATAATATCCTTCCCACTTACCTCACCTTAATGGTTACGAGCAATTGCAATTTAATCTTGGAATTTTTGCGCCGGACACCCTTTATTTATGTTGATTTGTCAATAAATAATGGTTGAAATAAAGTGATTTATCTTAGTATTTATATAATATGTGGCCACATAGTATTTTTTCTAATATTTAAAAAGTATTGAAAAGTTTAGTAAAATGGTTTAAAAAACGAGCAGAAAGTTTCTTTAAAAAATGTATTAAATAATAATAGCCAACCTGCTTACACTGTATTCGTATATGTTTTAATTCCAATCATTTTTTTTATTTTTGACAATACAAATGGACTTTGAAGAGCAATGAATTTCCCATTTAATTTTCGATTTAAACACATAAGATGTTGACCAAAAATATACAAAATAGAATTTTCTGTTAAACTTTCTTCTTGCATGCTATGCATACTATTGCTATAATTAAGGGTATACTTTTATGTTTCCAGTTTGCAATTCGATAAATTCTACGCGAATTACATAGTATTTAAAGATCTTATATCTAATAAATGGACTAACTAAAAAATAGCTAACTTCTAATACTTAATGGCGTTATTTGTTACGTAAAAAATGCGAGAAAGGAAGGTTTGAATAGAAAGAGACGACAATAAAATTCTTAATTTTCTCGCATTCAAGACAATTCTCAAAAATAACTCGTGTCTATAGTTTTTTCCACGTTTAATAGGAATGAAATTATGGGTGTTGGCATGTGAATTAATCCATCGAAAAATTAAATAATTTATCGAAGTACTCAAATCAAAAACTCAATCAAAATGTTTTAAAAACGTCGAAAATTGATAATATGTCCTGCAAATTAAATGGTTTATAATATTAATTTTTAACATTTTTGTTAATTTGTTTCAACTTACATTTATCTCCGTAATCTTAGCTTCAAGATCATAATAAAATATATTTTGCACATGCAAGAATTTTTCATATAAATGTAATTTTGTGGAACGCAGAAAATGAATTTAATGGTCGCGGTCTTTCTTATGATCTTTGTATTGTCTTAATTATGCCAAATAACATTAATTTTTTTTTAATTACTATAAATGTTCTATCTAAGCAATAATAGTTCAGTTCTAGTGTATAACTTCTGATATAAATGAGTAATAAAAACCCACATTTTCGTAAAAAAACTTAATTTGCTTAATTCAAAAATTTATAAATATGGAACATTTTTGAAAGAAAAGCAGATTTCAAAACGTATATAAAATAAAATCAATTTTTAAAATGTTTTTAAAAAAAGACCATCAGTTTGAATCCGTCACACCTCATGGGTCTTATGTGGTTCTTATTCCCATACCCGCATGGCACACATCATCGGTACGTATGTATCTTGAGACTTATCTGAAGGTCTACTTCTGTATCCACAGTGTCTCTCCCTGAATTTTGGATAAGTATGCATAAATAGGGTGGAAGCTATGAAAATATTGACATCCCTCACAGCCTGGCGTCCCTCTCGAATGAATCGGGGATTCAGCAGTTGGCGCCATAAAGCATAAATCCCGATCAAAATAAACATAGAAGTTCAAATATAACCGTCAGTCTTGAAGCTCGGGGTATTAGATATCCGATATCGTTTACGTTATCGAAATAATCATTAATGATGCGCCAAACATTTTTGAATCTCAATTTGTTTTACTAAACGCAGGGAAAAACAATTTTGTATGTACGTGTTTATATTAGAGAGCATTCAAAATGTGGTTCTTAATCATTTAAATCGGGTTTTGAAAATTAAAGAGATTTTATTTGAAATAATACTTAATCTGATAATAATTAAATCAGAAGTCTTAGAACAAAATTACAACGTGTGCACAATTTGGTCCAAGCAGATAGAATGTCCGGGGTAGTGGGGTAGGATGACTATGTTTTACGCAGGATCCTTAAAAGTATCGGTGCAAAATTTTGAATAGGCGCATTCCATTTAATAAACTGGTATATCAGGGAGGGTTTGCAGAATTCTTAAGAGTAATTATGTAAAATTTGGTTTAAATCGGTCAAGAGTATAGGACAGACCGACAAACAGACATTCAGTTTTATATACATATATATATATATATATATATATATATAACCTTTTAATGGAGGGTTGTTTCAAGATCTCCTGATCATAATCGAATAATACGAAATATCTGATAGTGATCAAATCTATAAATCTTATAATTATCATGAATGTCTACCATTTTTATTTTATTTATTAAACTTATATGAATTCGTAAAAAAATTATTGAGAAATTCTTCCTCTACTAGTTCTCGTCTACTTATTAACGTTAGCGATCATGTTCTATGAACAAAAGCTCCCATATCGGTCCTACTCATTCACCACCAAGTCGACTTTTTTTTAATACTACAGCCTTGTTATATTTGTAGTACAATATTGCAATAATGCAAGACGGTATGGCCACCAACCAAGAACCATTTACTGTCCCCGTAAACTTTATTTTAAAAAAGTACACCATCAGACGTGACAAACACAACATTAAATCAATACATAAAAATATTTTTTTAAAACACAGATAACACAATATCTAATAATTTATAAAAATAATACACATTCGTGCAGGGGGACCGGGGAATAGTGAGTATCAAGACCAGTAAATTAATAGACATGAAAAAGTGTACATATAGAAAAAAGGTTTGGAACATTAGTTGCGGGATGAGGGGCATTCTATAAACATTTTTGTGGAAACATAAATCCGATAGTTTATGACACATTTATGCAACAATAAAAGTATTTACTCATCAAAAATTAAATCTTTGTGCAAACAAGACGTATTTTTTACATTAATGCATATTATATTGTTATGGTTTAAATTTTCGTTTCATTCGAATCATATATTTTTAAAAAGTCGCCGAGCTATTTGATTGTGTTCATTCCAAACATTGTGTTCATTGGTGTTATTTTAGAGCCGCTGTAGAGACTGTAATGTACTGCGGAAACTATTTTAGATCTTTTCTAACCGCAGTAAATAGAGTAATGATCATCTGTTGATACAATTATCAATTTCGTTTCATTTGCTAATGATATTGTGATATTGCAACACGTGTCTGCATGCATTAACTACCCTTGCCAGTACTGTGTTACAACCCACTAAAACCACACCATTCGTAACGTGCGCTATTTCTTCTTCACATTTATTGTCAAACCTATTTTGGTTTAAAGAGAGCCTCGTCAAATATTTTTCTGAATAGAGATTGAGTATTATTGGTAAAGAAATACATCTTTATTTCTACATTTTCATTTAACTGATATTTTACTGTCACTAATGATTTTTGATGCCAATATAAATTTTATATTATTCGGATAACCTTATTGTTAATCCCGGCTGCTTTTAGAATTTGTAATTAACGATTTAATAATAATGTCAATCCGTAACAAAATTATTAATCATTATATTATTCCATAAAATAATTACTTAATTAAAAATATCTCGTTTTTATTTGATTAGAATTCAAAAAATATACTTTTATTATTTATTAATGGCCGGAAACATTCTTACGAGCTAACGACAACCGTTTAATGGGAACGATATTTCCGTACCCTAAAATATAACGTTTTGTTTAGTAGTACTATGAACGAACAAGACGTAGTAAAAAACGCCTTGCATGTCTCAGATATCTTATCACCTCTGTATAGATTTTTTCCTAGATTGAAAAAAATATTCACATACAATTCTAATTACAAATAACTGCAAAAATAAAAAAAACCTCCTTGGCAGGGTATCAGCACATGACAGCCGGGGATACCTACCCTCGACCTACCGAGGAATGCACACTCCTAGTGAAAATAGCGATTTACGAATATATATTTTTCTTTATTAACACTGACTTGTTACAAATTTTCCTAGGGTTACCTTAATACTTGACAAAATCAGATACTGGAAGATGGTTCTGTTAAAAGCCTTAACGTTCGTCGAGCTTGCAAGAGAATATGTATGAATGTAGATGAGGCAAAAGTTGTATCAGATCAGAATATAGTGGCAAATAACAACGTGAATTACATAATATTATAAATATGAATTAAATATATTAATTATAAAGATATACATATAAAATCAATTCTATCGAAAAATATTGTTGTTGCGCCACCGGGATTCGAACCTGGATCTCTTTCCTAACCGGGGAAGGTGCTTTATCCAACTAAGCTACAGCGACATTATTTTTAGCGACAATTTTCGACCCTATATGTTACCTTTTTGATATCATCATCATCATCATCAAATGATGGAACGATTAAATGTATTAATATCAAAAAGGTAACATATAGGGTTGAAAATTGTCGCTAAAAATAATGTCGCTGTAGCTTAGTTGGATAAAGCACCTTCCCCGGTTAGGAAAGAGATCCAGGTTCGAATCCCGGTGGCGCAACAACAATATTTTTCGATAGAATTGATTTTATATGTATATCTTTATAATTAATATATTTAATTAATATTTAAAATATCACAGACCGTCTGTTCTGAATAATTACAACTTCACAATAAGAATGTGTTCTCCTAAACATAATATTATTGTATGTCAGTAAGGTAATTAATATTGGAACAAGTATTTTGTTGAAAATAATAATACTTATGTTTCAATCAGATTTAACCAGTGTACAATATTGGTATAACGGAATGGTTGACGTAATTGATAGACCGATTAATAGAAATCAGGGCAACTTTTTCGATTTCGAGCGTATTGTGGAAAGCAACGAACATGAAAAGTGTAGTTGTTAAAAATAAATGTAATAATATTAGAATATACAAATGCTTAATCTTGTGAAGTACGAACTTACTATTGTACTTGTATTGCGTACATTATGTTTACTACAGTACATCAGACATAGTAATCGGAGCGGCCAATTTCGCACGCATTTCAGGCAGTACTCATTTACCGAGCTGGTTCCTAAAAAATACACGGACCAGCACCAAAAGGGATAAAAATACAATTCCGTGCACTTTCAGGAAGTCGTAAAGAATAAGACAGTTTTATTACGGTGAAGTAAGTAAAACGGTGCCATAGACCGACCGGATTGGGTGGATATAGTGGGGTAGTTAAATCGCAACCTTCAGGGAAAGAGGGGTACGATATTCATTCTTCACCTGTGTAACTTACGTAATCTAGATTATAACCTTTCCCCCGCCTTGTGCGTACTCTTTCCACCCTCTGACTCTGTCGGCATTCCTCCCCTAGCTGTGAAATCGATTTTTCACGAAAATGCCACTTGGCTCATGGCGGAACGACCGTAAAAGTTTAAAGGTTCGGAGCCAACCCTTATACTTTCCATTCGCAAAATATTTAACATCACAATAATGCGCAATACCACGCTCTTGCCGCTTCAAGCTCTACCACTTTCAATGAATTATAATTTAATTTAAAAACGTTCATTTATAAAACGTTTTAATAAACTATTTTAATTATAAATTTACGCTTTTATTTATTGCAGGAATAAAAAGAACAATAATTATAATTAACGCAAAACTATGTGCAACACGGTGAAGATGATTAATAAATAGTACTTGAGTGATTTGGTTACGTATGGAGAACGAATGAGTAGTGGTTAGAAAAATAAGTACCGGAAAAACCAGTTATCAGAAAACTTTTTTGGAATGGAAATAAAAACAAACTTCAACGACAACAAAATAATATTCTCAAAATAGTTTACAACTACCCGACATCGACTGAAGTAGTCTATCAAACAACATCGACATCAATAACGATTGAAACTTTACAATTTATACACAAGTTTGCTAATGGAGAGATTAAATTAAATTATGCAAAAAGCCATCAACTAACATATTAATTCAGGTAGAACAAAAACAAGGTAATTCAACATTCGCAATGGATTATACAATAATCATACATCAGACAAGACAATTTTATATTGACTAAACATATTAAGACGTGCACAGATGTAACAAATTTAAAAAAATAATGTTAAAATGTAAATATTCTTTTCATTTCATCCCAGTCGCTCATAATTTTTAACAAATAAATTAAAAGGTCTCATTTAGTACTTTAAACTATTCCAAGAATATTTCCAATAAACATAACATTACAGAGTCGGGTTCGGATTATTATAGCCCACTTCCCATAACTCTCATGACACTTGAAACTAATGTTTATTTTTATCGACGAGTACTGGAAACTCCAACATTGCAGATATTTTAAATTTAATCTTGAGATAATCAAACAAATTATACGTTTTGATTTTGTTTTACACTGCCCCGACGAAAGAACCGACGTTCCAAAACTCACGTGTTATAAATGTTCTTAGGTTTTCATGACCGTTCAAAATCTTATGTGTACAGTTTTCTGGGCTAATCTGCCACGTATAATTGACCTTTTTGGTGTACAAATGAGTAGAAATTAATTATCATTTTTTATCCTAGTCTTTAGGGTGATTGTTTAAATTATTTTACAAGTCATGAACAGGTTATATTCTGTTTGGGAAAGCAAACGTCAATAATAGTAATTTTTTGATTATATTATTCTGATTTACAAATAAAATATTCTGAAAAAATGATTATTTTTGACTTAATACACCACTTGGGGTGCCAAATATGGGATTTGCAGTATGGGTTTATAAAAGTTAACTAGTTAAGTTTTATCCATTGTCTCAAATATCAAAAGTTTGATTTGCATTAAACATACTAACAAACGGAACACAATGTTGAAAAGATCAAACATTCGACCTCGTATCCACATCACGATGAACAAATACGCCGACACTTTTTAAGAAAACCTTAAATAGAAACAGCTGTTAGAAGCCTCCGGACGAGGCCCGAAAAATCGGTGGAGTTTTCCCTTTGTATAAATTTCCCCGACGAATATCAGTGGGTAATTTAAAAGATGCTCCTGGAAATACTTGAAAGAATACAAAGAATTTGTGCTGGGTGAATATTTTCACGAGTTCTCATCGTGTGCAAAATTCTGAAAATAATCTACCTCAGCCTCGCTGGTATTTAGATAGTTAAACGTTTTTTGTATTGTGGATATTCCTTGTCTATAGATCTGTGGCGTGCGCTAGGGATGGACTTGGGTTACGCTGCTAATATCGATGCTATATAAGAATAAGTTGTATTCATATGAAAGAAATACACTGTTCCAGAAACATGTTTTTGTAAATGTTTACCTGTGTGAGTTAATTTCCGTTCTTGATAAATATTAATAGTAGTCTTTGAAAATTCTTCAAGCTAATAATAATATTTTATAATTTGTATAGCACCATTTTTGCAAGGGCGCTTTACATATGAACTGCTCAGTCGTGCACCATTTTTGAAGTTTAAATAAAAAATGGTTATATGAACTAATGGATATGATTTTGTAAAGTCTCTGATCAATGTTCCTTATGACGGAAGGAAAAGTGTTCCACGCTTTTGGGCCTACCCCCGCAAAAAACTTGTTCACTGAACTTAGACTTCTGGCGGCTGCTTGATTCTACAACCCTTCCTGCAGCTGAAGTAGAGGCTGACCTGAGGTTTCACGTCTACCATTTAAGTTCTTTTGAAAATACAGAGGCGCCATATCATGTGTCACTTTGAATATCAATCAGCACGATTTAAATTTTATTTTTTCAAGTAAATAGAGCTAATATAGTGTAGTATTAGTGGAAGGCTTAAAAAAATTTATAATATAAAATAAATACTAATTTAATGTATTAATTATAAATATATACATATAAAATCAATCTTGTCGAAAAATATCCCGGTAGCGCAAAAACAATATTTGTATTTAAAACATCACAAACCTATGTTCTGAATAATTACAACTTTACAATAAGAATGTGTTCTCCGTAATAATATAAAATAATACCACGTTCACAAATTGCAGTTGAATTTTTCAACACGTCTGTTAAAACAAAGACGAAAGATTTTGCGAGAAATTATACAAAACTCATGCCCAGCTTTATTTTTCATATCTAAATTCTTCCGAAATGTCTTTATTTCTTGCGCATGGACCTTATACACTTATGATGCATACTATTTAAAATAGATTTCGCAGAAATAATAATTATTGTTTGATTGTACAGAGTGCACGCCCCTGCTATCGATACACAGTGGCGTCGAATAGATAACAATTTCGCCCATCACTTTAAACTTTACGCCTTTCGCGTTAAGTACAACTCGAGATCTCGCAATAAGACTAAAAACCCCTGTATACTCGAGGGTTCTAGAATTATTCAGCAACCAAATAAAAGAACTACTTCATTGATTTACAAATATTTTACAATGCCTTCGTGGCAATGTAATGTTAACAAGTTAAATAAAATCAAATACTAATTTAATGTATTAATTATAAATATATACATATAAAATCAATTTTGTGGAAAAATATTTTTTTTGCGCTACCGGGATTCGAACCTGGATCTCTATTTCCAATCCGGGGAAGTACACTACCAATTGTGTTATAACGCCAGTATTTTTCATGACAAATTTTCAAACCTACATGTTACACTTTTTCAAATTAATACATCTGTTGTTCCATTATTTTTGAAAGATTCAAATCCCGGTAACGCAAAAACAATATTTTTCGCCAAATTTATTTTATATGTATATATTTATAATTAATACATTAAATTAGTATTTAAAACATCACTGACCTATGTTTTAAATAATTACAACTTTACAATAAGAATGTGTTCCGTAATAAATAAAATTAGACTGCTGAAATTTGTTTTAATCTTTAATGTGTAATTATCGTCTTACTTTAGTAATCTCCTAAACGTCAACACTTCAGATCTAATTTTATAATCTGAATAAATTATAAAACTTCGTTCCAAAAATTGTCCCTGTAGTTTTAATAATCCTAAAGAATTTATACTGTAATAACAAAAAAACTGTCTTATAAATAATGTCCTAAAGTAAAAATGAATAAGTAAATAGGAAATTCAAACAGAGAAGTGTCATAACATCGATTTTTTTGATCTGAAGTTAATTTTTCTAAAACAAACAAAAAAGTATTTTTATATTGTCAAAAATTTGTTTGCAACAAATTTTTTTTTCTTTCCATTGAACCGAACACTTTGTAGCTTGACATTATAATTAAATAAAAATAATTATTATTTTATTTTATTTAAAATATTTCTTAAACGAATACTTATTTTCGCATTCGCATTATTAGTATATTTTTATTATTTATTTGTAAAATATTTCTTACGTCTAGTAGATCTTGATTTTATTTTATATAAATGTCGATAACCACCCCCATAATTCAAGATATTTCTTCTCTGGGATATATTTAAATATCTTCAGATATTTTTTAGAAATACTTTGCTCATATCCATCGCTCTTCGAAGATAAAACGTTAATCATATTTTTAATACGTTAGTCATCAAATTTAATTATTGTGGTAGAAGATCAAATTCAGAAAAATGCGATACTTGAACAATGTCCTAAGACGGGTCTTAAATATTAGTAATATCTATGAATTTGAGGTTGGAACTGGCAACATAAAAATGAATGGGCGTAGTGCGGTCGTGGTCGTATAGGCGTTCGTGTCAGAACCAGGTATTATTAAATATGTGGTTAACAATTGCTCCAACAATTGACCATAGTGCTTGAGAATGGGGTGTATTATTTTACTAGCTAAAGTTTGTATGCACCAACTATGCAAGCAACTAGTATCACGTCTCTTTACACTCTTGTCTTTCCAATCGTAAAATAGATGCTTTCAAATGTATTGCCGGAAAAGGATGTCATCGCATGAGATGGGACGCATCCCGTGGACAGTACGATGCATGAAGGCCTTAATTCTGCAACAAACGCGACCACAGCAAGCCTCATCTACAACAGTGAATAAAAGATTCTTCCAAATTAAATTAATTAATTCCAAACTATTAAAGTGACAGCCTAAAGAGGACACTATACTGCTCACAACTTTGGCCCCAAGAAGAGTGCCACAATGGTAAACAGATACGTTGCATCTGGCTGGAGAGTCCCTGGATTCAACTGTGAAGGCGACCCAGAACCGGGACTTACGGATGAGCATTGCGACCCGAGTTTCCTCCGATTGAGACCACTATATATAAATAATAACATAAATGAGAAAATAAGAAGAAAGCATTTTTTTTTTTTGGCTATCCATGCGAATATGCGTCGCAATACTAATTTAAATAATAACGAAAAATAACAAATTTCAGGAACAAATTTAAAACAAATTATTTGCTCTTTACTTCATTTACCGGAGGAATCCCCTGCCGGTTGAAGATTTTGTGAGATCCATTAAGCTTTCTTTGAATGTTTCGTTCATATAATTTTGGCGAAGACTATCAACTTTGTTGAATCTTTAGAATTTGCTCAGCTTTGTAATTTTGGATAGTTCCAAGGGCCATATTTTGAAAATTGAATTAGTTCTAGAGGAGGTTGGCTGCCAGGTACCGTAAACCTAACTACTTGTGTAGTAATATCCTTCTCTTTAACGAGCCGGATTAAATTTATGTTTGCGGTCTATTCGGCTGCGATGATGAAACGTAAACAAGGTGTCTCGTACGAATCGTGATGAGCTGTTTTGTTCACTAATGTAAAAGCTTTCTAATTTAATGTATTAGACTTTTAACATACATTCACCGACTTACATCTAGCTTTTAAATACATTGAATACTTACACTTTTCTGTTAAAATAAATAAGAGCCGATAACATAACGTTCTCTTAATTCCATATTAATTTCAACATAATATATTTTTCCCAAATGTAAAATTAAGATTTCAACTCATCCTTTGTACATTGATTGTAAACTAACAAACATTTCCTTGTAGAGTTAGGTTACAAATTTGGTCATGTTTATTCTCTTAAACCGATCTGTAATAAAAAAATCAATGTATGCTTATTTTAGATTTCCCGCTTTTCTTGCCTTATTCATTAACATTTTTTTAAACAATATTTTTTTTTTAGATATATTTTATTATTAAGGAGGACACATTCACAAATCACTATTGATGGGTGGATTGCCTGTTTAAAAGAAAAAAAAGAAGAAAGAAAACACATTCTTATTATGAAGTTGTAATTATTCAGAATATAGGTCTATGGTATTTTAAATACAAATAAATGTATTAATTAAATATAAAATCAATTTTATCGAAAAATATCGGGATTCGAACCAAGATCTCGTTTCAAACCGGGGAAGGTGCATTATCCAACTATGCTTCAGTGACAGTACATTTGACGATAAATATATAGAAAATGTTATCTGCCTCCTTCACCATAAGTATGCACTAAAAGAGAGAATTATAGAATAAAATAAGCAAACGACAGTACAAAACATTACTCATTGCACATTACTCTCTCTCTCCTCTCTCTCGGTCAATGTGCTAATGACTGAAAATCGTGGTACTCTTTTCTGATTTCAGTCTTCGCGATTCAAGATACAACGGTCATGTTTAGGACTTGGTCTATACATCTATTGAAGACCTCTCTCCCTCCTCCCTTGTAAGCTCCTTGTGATCACTCTTCAATATGCCCAAAGTATGTAAAAAATATTTTCCGCAGGTTGTGAGACCTTTCTTTAGTTCGGAGTTCTTGAAGAATGGAGATGTTCGTTCAATTCGCAATACATGGTATATGCAGCATGCGACGCCTACACCACATCCTGAAAACTAGATTTTTTTTTTTCTTCCTCTTAATTAATTCTCAAGCCATGAAAAACTTTATTCATAATATATTAAGAATGTAACGTTACTATATACGAGGGCGAGTCAAAAAATTTTTAACACACCTTCGAGGTTGTTATATTACCTTCTGCGCGTGCTTAAAATCGATACGACTGCTGTCACGTGTGAAAAATTTGATCCCGATTGCTTTATTAGCCTTCCAACTATTACAGTGTAAACATGTCCGTTCCGCTAGCAATTTGCTCAAAGGAGCAACAATGTACAGTGGTCCGATTTCTCTGGTTGTAGGCTGTGAAAAGGGTCTGAAATTCATCGTAGACTTTTATTACAATTACAATACAAGGAGCTTTATCACGTAAAAGTATTTTTTTCTTAGACCAAGTGGCCGGACGAGTGTGATACATGAAGAGAGAGCAGGACGCCCGTCAACCTCCATCACGGATGGCAAGATTCAGCAAGGTGGGGAGATGGTTCTAGCTAATAGGCGAGTTACCATCGCTGAGGTAGCGTCTTCTTCGAACACTAGTCATAGTTCTGCCTATCAAATCACCTACATAGAGCTTAGCTTCCGTAAAGTCTGTGTAAATGAATTGTACAACGAAAAATATAGATAACTTTTGTCTTGCCCTCGTGCATGTCTATCAAATAATCAAAATACATTGTAAAAAAATTGCATGCTGGAATTGCTAACTGCTAATATAAGATCAACATTTTTAGCACATTCTGGATATTAAATGAGTTGAGAATATAAGTGAAAAGTGTGCCAGATTCTTTCTTAACAGCAAAGTTCGTGATGTTTGCCGAACCCGTTTGACGAAAGTTTTTATACGGACATTGCCTGGGGCGGGCCGTGAATTATAATGTATCACAGATCTTGCAAGCCTGCAGAAGGCCAGCATAGTTGTGTTCAAAGATCAAAGTTTGACGCCAGAAGCAAGGATTATAATCCCTAGTAAATATAAATGTTTGACTATCCGTGTATATCTCTAAGTAGCGAATTCGCTGTATTTTTTGAAGTGAAACATCTTTGGAGTAAATAAAAAACTCAATCACTTTGTATGAAACTACGAAATTGATTATACATCAACCGGTTTCGCTTATCTCAAGCTACGTCAGGACGTATATAAAACTAATCATAAATTCAAAAAAAGGGCACTTATTTAAACATAAAGAGGAAGATAGAATATAACAATACATGTGAAAGAGAGAGACATACATATATAGTTAGACAAACATCAAGGAAGACAGAATATAAGATTATATGCGAAATAGAGAGACAGAATACATATGCAGATAGACTGATCAATAGGAAGGGAAAAATACAGTGTTGATAGATATTAAATTGATTTTAAAAGAAACATACCTAATATGGGGCTAATGAATAAATTAATTTGATTATTAAGAATTGGCGTACCACTATTTACTGCCTTTTTTATTTCGAGGACTTCTAAATTATCCAACCAAAGGCCCCATTTTATTGAGGATATTGACCCCTGTGGTATTATTAAAAGAATGGTATTTTTCAATAATATGGTTAGAAATTCTGAAAAACCATTGCTGTTAACTTGTAATAATTATCCGTAGTATGTTAATTAAACATTGAAGATGTTCTTTGACACGAATATTGACATTACGAGCAGTTCTGCCTATAAAAAATGAGGGATAGTTATTACAGGTTAATTTATATATATATATATAGACTTTCTTTTTATATCTCTATCGAATCTTACTCTTTCTTTTTAATTTTAATTAAATAACACCACAATAGCACGAAAAAAACCGGCTATTTTAACACAGACGGTAGTCTAGCAAAGTAGTCAGGACAATACTTTATATATCAGAGGTTATACATATATATGGTATTTCTTAATTGCAAGATTTTTATGTAGGTCTCGGAAAGATATTTCGGAAAACATTAACTGAAATTATAGTCGTACTCACAATTATCTTAGAGTAGCCAAAAATATGATGAAAAAATATTATATTTTATATAATCTCTACTTAAAATTAATATATTATACAAGCTAAATAATTTTTACAAATTATGCTAATCATGTAAACAGTTTTCCAGTAATCAGTAATGCAGGAAAGTAAATGATACTAAAACGTTAACCCCGCGTGACAAAATGTTTTTCCGTAATCTGTTTATTTATTATTTATATACTTCAACGAAAATGTGATGGTTTGGAATTGTGTACAATTTTCAAAAATATAAAATAAAAATATTAATGGAACGTTGTCAACTGTCTTTTCTGAATGAAAATTTTAGTAATCAGTTGGTATGAGTCAGATGGACATTCTGGTATCGTACAGATTAAAATATACATCGAAAGGACAATACTTTAAATACCTACTGTACCCCGCACAGTCAACTAATAAGTGTATATATAATTGTATGTTCCCTTCGGATGTACAAAAAAAATTAAGTCAATAAAGGTTTATCTTACCTTTCTCTTGACGGGAGTAACATGCGTTGCCATTATACCATGTCAACGAATGTATAATATCCTCAAGTAAGGCATGAAATATTTTTATTACTCAAAGATTTATAAGATTTAATTAATACATAGCTGATAAGCTTTTAATTTAAAATTATTAAAAATAGATCAATTAGAATATTAAAATTGCTTGGAACCTATTTAAATCAAATTACCGGTTACTTGGAAGTTAATATGGGTAAAAAAGTTTTTTTAAATAAGTATAAATAAAATTTAATTCTATCAGTAAAACTAGTTATGCTCACAAATCACTCTTGAAGGGTGGATTGCCTGTTTAAAAGAAGAAGAAAAACTAGTTTTGCTTATAATTATATATATATATATATAAAAATTTGACTTTAAACACGATAAAAAGTTAATAACTATTGAATTTTGTAATAAAACATTGACATATCTTGTTAGATGTTAAATTATTTCCAATTAGGCCTAAATAAAATAAACATATCGTTACATGTAATGGAACCGGTCGGAACCGAATTTACCATCATTTACCATAAATACATTTGGAAAATGTGTTAAATCAGATGAGCTACATATTTATCTGTCAGTTTATAGAAAATATTGGCTGACTAAAAATAGCAATGCGTTAAAATCGCCTTAAAAACACGCACACAGAACAGCTAACTGACAGGCGATACTCGGCGAATATTGATTATCCATTTCTGCAAACTCAATTATATCACAAACATGCAATCATTATAATATCGGATTGAACTATAACTTGTTTTGAGCTCTGTTTCGTAATGTTAATGTGTTAACCATCTATATACATACCTATACACATTGTTTGAAATGATTACGGACCCACAAAAAGGGTTTTATAAAATATTATTTTCAGTAAAATTACACGTAATATATTTTGGAAAAGTGTCACTTATTTTACAAAATAGATTAATTGTAAAATTACGTCTTTTGCGCACATTGTTTTCCAATATTAACTTGTATTCTGTGTGGATGCTGTGTACTGCATAATTATTTCAATAATTAAAACTTTATACAAGTCACTTATTCATCTTGAAGTACACCAGTAGATATAATATTATTCAAGTACCACAATTAAAATTATTTAACTAAGTATAATTGATTAATATTAAATATATATAAATAATGAAGGAAAATGTATTATAAAATTTCGTCATGATTTCCAGTAATATTCCATCAAATTATATTTCATTTTGATTGATTCAATAGGTATTCTAATTTAGCACAACTTATTTGAATGTCCGCTACTGTAGATTGGCAAAACTTATTATGACACTTTCAAAATAATATTTTTCTAGTTCACTTATGAAGAAGCAGACGTGATTGTCATTATTTAACGAAGTCTCTAAATATAGCAGACAGCATTTTCCATCTCCCGCTCTTTTCTTTGACTCGCTCCGTCAAAGACAGATGTCATGTCGCAAAATATCCACCATGACGTAGCACGTAACGTTTGAAACATTGAAAGTGGCGCGACGGTACACACACACCTTTACATGTTACTTACGCGACTCGGCGACTTTACTTTGTAAATTACGTTTACCATGTTTCTCGAGAACCAGTACCTACGCCGCTCGTACATTTTTTTCTCTAAATAACTTGTCCAACGTCACCAGAGTACCGAACGATAGCAGGTGACGAATCGGACCTTCAACGCGAGAATTGAATAGATATCATTTCCTTCAATTGCATTTTATCTGTGATAATAAATATTATCATTACACACTGTTTCTCAATCAAAACTGCTGAAATGTTTAATAAAATCTAATACATTTTTTGGATAAATAAATAATTTTGTTAAGATATTAACATAAATCTTATCTTCCTTATCTTTAGTTAGTCTCTCTCATTGCTCCTCGCGATCATCGATCACCGATCAACCCTCTGTATTTCGGATATGTAAGTCGGATTCTACTACAGAAATATGGTACACATATAAAATTATTATAATATTGAATATGTTTGGAATTATTTAAGTACATGATCTTCATCAGCGAAAAAAATACTATTAAAATGTATTAATTAGAAATATATACACATAAAATCAATTTTATCGAAAAATATTGTTATTACTATTCATTTTATATGTATATCTTTCTAATTAATACATTTAATTAGTATTTAATATCACAGACATATTGTTCTAAATAATTACAACATCAAAATAAGAATATGTTCTCCTTAATAATGAAAAATATACTATTTAAATTGAAACAAACCATCATATAAAAAAGTATGGATATATGAATATTGTATTCCTTTTCATATTCTTCTGCTTTTTCTTCTTCTACTTTTTCTTCTTCTTCTCCTTCTTCTTCTCCTTGTACATATATGTATTATTTTATGTTACAAAAATAAACTTTTTTTTTTCTTCTTTTTTTAAGGAGCATTCCTGCGTCGATCTTTATTCTACGCCGAGGAACTGTCTCATTAATGTTTTCTTTGTATGATTGTGTTACAAAACAATAATGACCTTCACTATGTAAAAGAAAATGTAAATTGAACGATATTTTATATACAATGAACAACATTAAAAAGACCAACAAAGTGTAATTGTTTACTATGTGTGACGTGTGACGTACATCAACGGTTACACATAAAACCAATGAATATAGAAATTTATTTCATCATCACCATCGTTCGTCTCCTTATTGTAGGGTTTTCTTTCCGTGTCTTGCGCCGCCGCGGCGCTTGTTCTCGATTTATCGGTTCAAACAGGTTTCAGACCAAACAAGATCCAATCTGTCTTTACTCACTCTTTATTACTGTTGATTGTAGCTAAGTCTGGAGTAACCCACTGCCCGCCTTCCTTTTAATGTCGTTTCTCTGACATTCGCAACATATGTCCAAGCCACCTTAATTGAGATCTTTATATGTCAAAAAGTATTCCATGCCGAGAGTCTCTCTTTTCACTCGGTGTTCTAAATTATTATGATAAAAATGTATTAATTCCTTCCAATTAAAATGCTCTTCAGGTATCCTAGTCCTACTTCATCCCAGCTGTGCTATCTTGTTATTTTATCCCGTTATTTCTTGCTTACGGAACGTCGTATGTCGCATAAAATGTTCTGTAATTATCCACCCGAACAATTTATGATTTCAAAATTATTGATATTAAAATTTCGTATAGCCAAATTTCGTAGGCCTAAACCGGTAGTATTTTTTTAATTGGCCGTTTCATTAATATGTACACTTCTTGGAGGTACAATTAAAAATGTCATTTACGAAAAACTAAAGATATACATTTTCTAATTGTGTAATTCTTTCACAGAGGCTTAAGGCGATGAGGTTTTTCCTCGGTTCATTTTTATTGACTAATAAATAAAGATGCATTCTTATCAACGTTGGTATTTAATACTGGTGCATCAGGATTCAATGATGAAATAGTCTTCTATACAGGAACTCTCATGAGTTATTTCCTTTAGTTTAGTTCTGCATTCCTTCGTGTGTCGATTGTTCGTTGTCTTACATTTTTCTTTCATAAACATCGCATATAATCTGTATTTTAAATACAGTTTTTTTTAACATATAAACATCTTAGTTCGCTCTCTGCACAAAAAGTTTCGTAATAATACAATGACACATTTCATTAATGGCTATTACATTGTAATTACTCATACGCATAACATTAACTAGAATAGCAACATTCAAAATGTACAATTATGCATAATTGCAAAAAACATCAATAGAATTGGCACAAGTAATAATAGTTTCTGAGGTTCGTATTAGGGAATAATCTAAACTAACCGCATCATAGAACAAATCAATATCAATTGCGTGAAACGATGTTATACAAGGAAAGAAAAAATATTTCCAGATTAAGGCAAAATTTTCTCCTTCCACTCAACAACTGCACATGTCGTGTGCCATTATTTTGCCTACATTTCACAAAACTGAGAAGCGATAAATCTACTTTCCCGAGTTTATTCCATCCGGGCTTGGTACTAAATTAGAAATTGTGGTAGTAGCTTTCTTCAAAGGATCCACATCCGATTTGTATTATGTGATCATACGCCATCCGTGAAGAATGATGAATGCAAAAAGATACTCCATCATCAAAATCATTTCCATCATAAAAATATCCCATCATAAAAAGAATCACATTGCCAAGAATACCTCCATCATAACACACGCTTATTGGTTACAAGATGCATCTTAAAATGATCGCCATTGTCAAAAATAAAGGGAAACGGTTCGTTTCTTAGAACAAAGAATTTCACAATGCAGATTAGGCACGAATATTTCTCACATAGGTGCACTCGTATTACCCTATATACAAAGCTGGATGATTCAGGATTACACTTGACTTACTCGCTCTATGGAAATAACAAAATTCACCATCTTACAATACACCGCACTGCTATTAGTCAAAGTATAATACATATGATATTTTAACGTAAAAAAAGTATGGCACGCATTCAAGATAAATTAGTGACTTTACTTTTGTAACGTCACAAAGTGCATGGGTTAAATGTTCTCTGAGATTTGGCGGTAATGATAAGTGTGCATCAGATTTCAAGCCTGCTTTGCGTACAACATAAAAATAGACAGCCAATGAGAAATGCTTATTGTGTATTCTTTCTTTCTTCCAAAATATCAACCTTTCCAGCCAACAATCTTTCGTCATTCTACTCCAGCGTCATATTTCGAAGGCGTCTCTTTTCGTTAGGTTACAGCTGTCATAAGTACACACTTTAGTTTGATTTATGTTTATGTTGGGGATCAGCATATAATACTTGCCTAATTACAGTAAAAAATGTACTAAAACTTTAAAAAATAATACTAAAAAACCAAAATATAATTCGACAAAATTACTTTTTGAACAATTCCAAGTATCAACATTTTATAATCTATTTAAAAGAAATTATATTCTTCAAATATTAAAAGAAAAAAACAAATATCATTTTATTACTGATAATCGTACTAGGTATATTTGTATTTTCATGCTCTAAAATTAACATGTCATTTGCACAACACCACTATACGCACATAGGAAAAAAAAAATTAATAGCTTACCCTAAAACATCAGGAAAATTAATGATAATAAATAACTAATAAATTCTATTAAAAAACACTTTAAAAAAAAACACGTTCCCCTATTATATTCGAGTTATTGTAAACAATATTTTTTATTAATATACAGTCCTCTTTTCTACACAAGAATATGCTATTAAGAGAAGTTTTGCATGAAAAAAAATATTATTGTATTTTTGTACTTTGACAAAAACATCAGATTAATAAATATATTTTTTTAAATATATATTCATATTTTTCTACTATTCGCCTTTTTGTTTGTTATGAATACTTATTTTTCTAATTCTATTTTTCACCATATTTTTGTAAACCTTGCCGATTGATCTATAATGATAGTGATTATCCACCCGCGTCTTGTTTTTTTTTTAAATAATCATATAATAAAAAATATTAAAAAATCACTTTTCATTTTATCTTTTGAAATATATAACAACATATGAACAAACAAATATTTAATTTTCCCCACAGATTGTTAACTTTAGTTAATAATAAGTAATAACATTATCTCGCTTGATAAAAACTCACTTCTTCACAAAATACCGCAGTGTAGATCGGTATATGAAACAAAATGAATTTACACCGTATTTATTTGTTTTCATAACTATGAATTAAAATTAATCTCGTTGTATTGAATGCATGTGAATCTGTAAATAATTTAGGATAAAAAAAAGTCCATGTAAATGTAAGATTAGTATTTGTTTTTCAATGATTAAGTTTAAGTTAGTTGAGAATATACACGCGTATGAATATTATTTGGTAAGCAATAAAAGATGATTTTGTATGAAATGCGGTCATACAATATAATAAATTATCTATGTTTGAAATATATAGTGTTATTTACTCATTTTATAAATAACGTTTTAAACTTATCGATTTGTAATAGATTAGATAACACAACGCTATGATGTTACTGATAAAATGTGTTTTATTTGTTATTTAACTAGTTTTTTTCTTTGTTAACAGAGAATACCAGTGAAAAACTCTAAACATCAACAAGGAAAAAATTAAATAATAATAATGTGACCTACAAAGTTTTGAAGTGTACACGAACAAAATGGTTTCTTAGTGAAACAATGATACCGTTCATTAGATAGAATGAAAAATTGTGAAGTTGAATAATAATTAAATGTTCTACAGAATAGTTCACAACGTCTGAGCACGAGGAGGTGAGTGGAGGCGGGGGGCAAGCTCAGGGGTTGCGAAGGCCGCAACTCCTGCAACGCCACCCCAGCTCCTGGGAGCTGGATCCAGGAGACCAGACCCCTTTCGAGCAAGCTACAACCAGAAGACCGCATAGTGTACAGATCGAAGAGTACCTTCTTCCAACCGATCAACCACAAACAAGCGACCAGAAAAATTCTAACGAAAATGAATCTCAAAAAGAACAGCCTCCTGGTGAGCTGTCAATCGGAAAAACTGCGGAAACTTTCAACTCAGAAACTGAACTCAACTCAGAAACTCTGGATAATACACCGGTCCAAAAGAAAACTCCTCGCCATGCTCCAAATCTTCCGAGGTTAAAGAGAATAGAAAGCGAAGTGGATCCATTGTACAGAGAGAAGAGGGGTAGCGTGACTGAACAGAGCTTCACCCTTCCTTCAGAACAGACGAAACAAAATATTGAGAAATCCCAACTACCTAACGAAGCGTCTCATATTTTCAATAGAATAGTTTTAAATTTAAATAGAGATAGTTTTTTAAATAAAGTACTAAATCCAGAACAAAAACTTAGCTTCCCGTCCGAAGACGATCAGTCCAAGGACGATCGAAGCTCGAAAACTTCAATAACTTCTCCAGAAAGTAGTTCGGGAGAAAAAGAAGTTAATCCTAGAATTTGGATATCCAAATCAGTGTCAAAGATATTAGAAGACAAACCGAAAACTACACCAGCAGTTTCAGAAAAGATTAGGTCCAAATCTCCATCAGGACTATTTGAGTTTGCTCAACGTCGTTTACCGAAATGGGCAAGTTTTATAAAAAAAAGTGATGAAGACTCTGAGATTTCCAATAAACCCCAGGAACAGTTGGACCAATCAAAAGATAAGAAAACCGCAAGCACGGAGAGTACAGAGAAAGCCACAAAACTCATTTCATGCAGACCAAAGTCAACTGAGGACGAGGAAGTCGAGGTCCGACGTAAGGGTATACTCCGCAGAGTAGCTATAGACGACGAATCAGAAAGAATAGACTCCGAAAGATATCCAGCGCCCAGTACATCCGTCTCCACTACCAAGTCCCCAGACAACGGTGAAGCACGCCACGCTCTCAAATCCTATTCATTTTCTTTTTTCAAAAGCAAAGATCGTAAAGATGTTCGAACTGATGGGAAATTAAAATCAAGGCTAGGTGAAAGCAGCTCTTTAAAATCCAAGGATTCTGACAAGAGTGAAGCAAGCACGCCGAGTTTGACTGTGGAACCATCAGATTGTTGGCGCAAGAGAGCGAGTGGAAATGGGCCCAAACAGACGTCATTTGATGAGAAATCCAAAACATTTATCAAACAAAAATCAAAAGATTACAGTGGGGAGCCAGTAAGAAAGAACTCTATTAACTTCGGCCACTTGAGGGAGAAATATAATCGCTGGTCTAAAAGCTGTAGAAATGATGGTGGAAAAGCTGCGTCAGCTGAAACCTTGGAGGTGTCGACGGGACAGCGGGAGGGGTACGTCCAGGGGGAGTTTCTTGCAGCCTCCATGAGGATATTCCTCGTGGTTTCTCCACCCGCTAGCAGAACCCAGGTGAGCACTTTTTATTTATAAAAATATGTTTCACAAATATGTCTATTCTTAATCTGATAGTAATGGTAGAAATAATTTTTGTGCAATACGTTACTAGTAATCAAGGAGTTATCTCAAATTTATTACATTTTACTAATATTATTCTTTCTTAATATACATACTAGCCGTCAGTACCCGGCGATGTCCGGGATTCAGATTCAATTATAATTTATATTATGGATTTAGTGAAAAGAGGGTACCTTTACTTTGCATTGGTTATAAATATCTCATTACGATGTAATATTTGGGTGGAATGACTATATTTTTAAGTCTAAAGAATAACTACGCAAAATTTGGAATAAAAGACATTCAGTTTTATACACATTAATATAAGGGGGAAGGGGTCGATTGGTCAAGGGAAGCGGGTGGTGACTATGTTTGGACAATTCTAAAGTGTAACTATGCAAAATGTAATATAATATGAACTATCCTAAAAAAATGTATGAAAGATTTGATTTAAATCACTCAAAGGGTGTAGAATTATACAAACAGAGACAATTAGAAAGACAGAGATAATGAGTTGTGTATATATATTATATATAATTACAATAAACACTAATTTATCAATGCGGAGCAAGCAAGTATTTTACATTTTTTATTTTTTCCAATAGTAAATAAAATAAAATTAATTGAATAATCTCAATTTTTGCTGTAATAACATTGATTGATGTAATAAAATAACTATCTTTTAAGGGTAGTGCAATCATAGTTTCATCTATTTACTTGATTTAAACATCTCTTTAAGAGCCTCACGCTTCTTCATCACTTTTTTTGGACATCAATTTCCGTGAACACCTTATTTAAGACGTTAGATAAAATATCCTTTTAGATTTTTTGAATATTCTTAAAAATATGTGAAAAGCGAGCACTTCTTTTTAAAAAATTAATAAGAAAATGTGTATTTTAAATTCAGTTTTGTAATTTCGACCCAATTTGAAGGGATTTTCAATTTCCTTTCATTTTTCTGAAGAATAATTGCATAAATTAGGCGGAAATTGAAAAAGGTGCTTGGTGTTCACCTGAAAATTATCTTCGGGAAAGCAAAATAGTTATTTTATTAACTGCTTTACACACACCGGGTTCTATGTAACATTAACGTAAACTGAATATTATCGTTATACTGACATATTACTTCAACTACTTTGAAACGAATTTAAATATTTGTTTTATTTTATTAGGAGAACACATTCTTATTGTGAAGTTGTAATTATTCAGAACAGACGGTCTGTGATATTTTAAATACGAATTAAATATATTAATTAGAAAGATATACACATTAAATCAATTTTATCGAAAAATATTGTTGTTGCGCCTTCGGGATTTGAACCTGGATCTCTTTCCTAACCAGGGAAGGTGCATTATCCAACTATGCTACAGCGACAAAAAAAAAAAGTTAAATGGCTCTTTCAAATAATGGAATGATTCAATGTATTAATATCAAAAAGGTAACATATAGGTTCGAAAATTTGTCGCGAAAAATATTGTCGCTGTAGCATAGTTGGATAATGCACCTTCTCTGGTTAGGAAAGAGATCCAGGTTCGAATCTCGGTGGCGCAACAATAATATTTTTCGATAAAATTGATTTAATGTGTATATCTTTCTAATTAATATATTTAATTCATATGTATTCGTTTTTTTTAACTAACTGTCGTTTTTATCATGAATTCGCATACAAAAAAAAATTCTAGTTATTTTATGATTTTTAAATGCGTTCAAGTTGAAAAATAATATTATTAATACATTTTAAAATAAAGCATTTCTTATATTTTAAGTATTCATTTAAAATATTTGTTTGTGTTAGAATGTTTGTTTGTATAAATGAAAATGAAATAATGTAATGCAAAAACAAAGAGTTAATAATAAGATCTTAACACTGACAGTTAAGTCCGCAATTAATTTAGTTGAGATACTTTTCTTTTTTTAGGAGAACACATTCTTATTGTGAAGTTGTAATTATTCAGAACATAGTTCTGTGATATTTTAAATATGAATTAAATGTATTAATTATAAAGATATACATACAAAATCAATATTATCGAAAAATAAAAACATTGTTGTTGCGCTACCGGGATTCGAACCTGGATCTCTTCCCTAACCGGGGGAGGTGCTTTATAGGAAAAATTTATAGGGAAAAATTGTCGATAAAAATAGTGCCGCTGTAGCTTAGTTGGATAAAGCACCTCCCCCGGTTAGGGAAGAGATCCAGGTTCGAATCCCGGTAGCGCAACAACAATGTTTTTATTTTTCGATAATATTGATTTTGTATGTATATCTTTATAATTAATACATTTAATTCATATTTGAGATACTTTTCAATTTATCTGGATATAAACTCAAAAATTAGTTAGAGATTGGTAAAAAGAGACAAGTATACGACATTCTAACAGCGAGATTTGACTCGTGCACATAAACCTCATGTAAAACCACCATAGATCCCCACATCTATTAATTCTGAAAATTAGTATAAGTCAAGTCATTAACATTAATATAAAAAGTTTAATTACAAACATTTCTTCAATTTTAACTTCTACTGCGGAGATTCAAAATCATAATAATGACTTATAACGTTTGACATACGTGATGTGTATTAAGTAAGGCGCGAGACAGCGAATATCTAAGACATGGGAAGAAACTCCGTATCTTAGAGATTGTCTCGAGTCGAAAATCTCTTAATAATCTTATTCGACAAAGATGTATGGAAAAATGTACAAGAATAATATGGGAATCCTTTAAATTTTTTACTTTGAAATGACCAATGACCTTCGTAGTCCGGTGGACAAGGCGCTGGCTTTCAGGGATACCGGGTTGGATTGAGAGTAAGGTCACAATACATCTTTGTGATTTTCCCATGCCTGGGTGTTTCATTGGGGTCTCGTGGCTTATTTAATATTGAAAAATTATAAAACAAAATAAATATAATTTAGGAATGAATAAACAATGAAATGTGTCGTGTCAAGGAAAATAATGAGCACTTATAATCCAAAGGTGCGTGTCAAGACAACAAAATATACATATTTTTAGCAACACTGGAAATATAAAATATGTGTGTGTGTATGCAAAAATATTGTCTGTTTGTGATTGAAAGGATATCTCCCATTTTTTACTTATTTTGTTGAACAGTGATGATGATTCGTAAACCGCTTCAGTCTGTATCGTCCTTTTTCTTGTCTCGAGAGAAATCTCATTCGTGGACACGTGGCATTATTTTAGTATCGCATCGCACGTACCTTGACAGGCTCGCAAAGGTTAAAGTGTCAATAATAAAATATTATATAATACAATATATATCTCTCATCGTGGACACGGACCATAACATTAATGTAAAAATAAACAAATTTAGGTGGTTTACATTCAACTTATTTTAAAAAAACAATATAAACGATGTAGGTGCGTCTAACGTTGCGAATAAATTATTGTCCAGGTTAGTTCGCTGGTAACACGCGATTTTATAAAATATTTTCGGATATTCCATGAAATGTAATGTAAGACACGATACATCTAAACCGTTGCGAGGTTGTTCACAACTAGCAACACGCACAAAACCAACACGCATTATGTCGATGGGCTTTATAAGTAAACACTCGTTTCGATATCGGACGGAGAATAGACCTGACTTGAATTTTCACTGTACTCCATCGCTTTCAATATGTAGTTATAATTGGGACGGGCTTCAAACGAAAATCTATTTTCTTATTGACTAACTGTTATATTTTTAACTTGATTCTAATATTTGTCTTTTTGTTGGTCTGTAAAAGGTGTGTTGAAATCAATATCTCGAGTAGAGTTCACCAAAGGCATTTTTACATATATCTTTATCTTTTGTGTCATTTCCTTTAACGAAAGCCCTTTTTCGTGTACTGTTGCTATTCTTTTGATTATCTATTTATGTTAACATTTCTTTCATTGATCTTCGACTGTCCAAGTCTCTAAGAATTTGTGTCTCGGTTCGAGGTCAATAATGCCTCACTGGTGGTGATAAATTTATGTTTTTCTTTACTAAATGTATCTTAAATATGAATTAAATATATTAATTATAAAGATATACATATAAAATCAATTTCATCGAAAAATAAAAACATTCTTGTTGCGCTACCGGGATTCGAACCTGGATCTCTTCCCTAACCGGGGGAGGTGCTTTATCCAACTAAGCTACAGCGGCACTATTTTTATCGACAATTTTTCCTCCCCCGGTTAGGGAAGAGATCCAGGTTCGAATCCCGGTAGCGCAACAACAATGTTTTTATTTTTCGATGAAATTGATTTTATATGTATATCTTTCTAATGAATATATTTAATGAATATTTAAAATATCACAGACCGTCTGTTCTGAATAATTACAACTTCACAATAAGAATGTGTTCTCCTAAAAATAAATGTATCTTTCCTAATTGCGTACATCATCTCGATCAAATCATTTATCGTAATTTACCAGTTTCGAGAGCAACAGTGGCATTCTTTCAACGTTTCTACATGCACCGAAATTGTACAACACTAACTGGAAATCCTTCACTTACAAAAAAATTACGCTAATATGGACTCAGTATATGATTCAATTGAGTTGAGATCAGTCTGAAGCATTGCTGTCCAACACATTCCAACTTTAATCACAATAAAATACACTAATAATTCACTTTATATTTACAACAAGTCAACTACATTTTTATTGTCTCAATTTTTTTGTATATCTCTGTCAAATATATAATATCTCTTTCTTTTTAATTTTAATTAAATAATACCACTATAGCACGAAATAAAACTGTATTTTTTAAAACACTAAACTCAGTGTTAAAACACTATTTTGTCATGCCCATGTTATGTACCCTTAATCCTAACTCTCATCTCATCTCTTATCATCTCATATCACTTCTTTATATTTATCCTCTAGATAGGTGGACACGAACATCATTTCGATAATGTCAAATATATAATAATTACACTTTAAATAGCTAGTTGTGTTTAACGTATCCTTTATAATGCGGTGTATAGGTCCACTTAAATATATTATGATATGACCAAATACTCGTATGCATCTTAAACGAGAGAATGAGATCAAAAAATCAAGCTACTGGAAAAAGTTACCTTAGGGGAGCATCAGGAGTTATATTATTCGACGAGGGAGAAATACTCTCGGCATGAAGTCCACACTTCTTCTTGCAGAAAGAAGACAATTAAGGTGCCATGGACACGTCTTGCAAATATTAGATGAACTACAACCAAGATGTATCTTCTTGGATAAGGCGCTCATAAAAACAGATTGGACCTTGACTATGCAGCTAATACCGAAGCTGCGTAAGACAAGGGAAGATTTGTAAGCCCGACCATCTTAGATAGGATAAGGATACGAAGATAATTATGAAAACACTTTAGATTTTCACAAAATTTAAAGAAAATAATACCAAAAACATTTCTTTTAAATAATTATGGTTTTACAGATAAAATTATGTTACTCTCATTTTTAGCAATTATTTTAAATTATTATGTACTTAATTTCTGGTTTCTTTATTTGAACATTTTAATGTACAGCATACATATATAGGAGAATCGTGTACTCCATGCAATCAAAAGGCTTTTACGTACACAACCTTATATATATTTCGTTTTGTGTATTAAACCCTCGCGCAAGTAATTCAAAGTTCGCAGATTAATGAATAACTAGAACTCTCTGGTAGTGAAATTATGAAATAAAAAATTTAATTCGTGTATACATTTTTTTACAAACTCTTTTTCGCAAAGTACAGCGGACGTATGCATTTCATAATAAATATGTATTTATTTTATATTACAATATTTTTAGGGTTTTACATAATAGTTGAAAATTTTTTCTAGATTAATATTTACATTCTTAGGAATATATAATAACTCCCGTAAAAAATATACTTTTTAGAACAAAACATATTTTTTTAGATGCTTCATGGTCAGATTAATACACCCTCTATGGATAATATAGAAACATCATTGTTAGTAGCATAACCTAATGCCAGTATAGTCCATATCTATTGCACGCAACTGAATTGTAATTATAATGGCTTATGACGATCTGAAAAGATCCAATATAATATCGTGTAATGGGTCAAGGTTCAAAACAAATATACATAGTATGTATATTATACGTATGTACATATATAATATACCTCCATGATCTATGCCACACTCTTATTGAACCAAACTCCAGAAACAATACATTCAAGAGTAGTGAACTCAATCCCGATGTACAATTGCAATCCCGAGATTTCTGCATTCAATTTAGGTGATCCCTGGATCAATCCTGGAATCAAAAAAAACACATTGTATTATTAATTGCACAATTATAAAATAGACCGGAATGAAGAAATACAATTTATGTTAGATATTTCTATTTATTCACAAAAAATAATAATGCAAGATTGACAAATAACAATTCGTGATCAGTTTGGTTTAGAAGTAAATCGGTCTTAAACGAAAATACTGGTTGCGGATAGTACTAATGCATTACAACACACTTTCCAAACAACAGAATGTGGGGTACTTCAAGATATAATTTATTTGGGCTCGGTGATCGCAAACACTGGTGACAGGAATTTCGAAGACTCTTATAACTATCTGAAGTTGCAATGAACTGACTGGAGAGAATACCGTGACATCACATCAGTCGAGACGAAAACGTATTGCAGAAAGCGGATGTCACGTATTCCATGGACAGTACGACACAACAAATTCAACTATATACAGCAGTGGACAAAAGATTGTTCCAATTCTTCGGCCACATTATTATCCGGGGCACAAGATCTGGAAGATTTGCCACAGCATCTGGCTGAAGAGACCCTGGAGTCAGCTGTAGGGCGACCCAGGATGAGACTTCTGGAGATACATTACACTATATGTCAATTTTGACAAATAACAACTTGAAACAATAACATTTGTATGAATAATATGCACGAAGCCGTAACTAGTGTTCATCTTTTAGTCTTGATCTAATTTTGGTATCTTCCTTGAAATTATCCCGTAGTGTTCTCTGGAAAGTTTTAACATTATACATTCATAAATATTATAAACTGGGCCGGGATCCCGAGATTGAATTCCCCATTCAAGAAATCGTCGTTAAAATCTAAAAAAAACATCCTTTCCGATTAATTTCGATTCAATATTTTATTCTGCGAAAAAACACTAAGAAATCATGTTTCTCCCAAAAATTCTCCATCTGAATTTGTTTAGTAAATATAAATATAAGATGTGTAGTCTAAATAATAAGCGAATGATATAAATACACAAAATATACAAATAATTCAATATCGAAGAACATTCTATAATAATTCACTAGATGTCCAGTACATATATTTAACGAACTGCCAGTCTAAAACTATAAAACTAGTATAAGATCTTGGAGACTTGATACTAATTAAACACGTTGTTTTCGAAACTTAAGGCGTTTTGCTTATTTAGAAAACGTACACACTATTAAAGATTAGCATCTGACAGCGCATTTAAAATTTAATTTCTACTTTTACTTGTATTATAGTGACAACTGTGACATGATGTACCTATATCAAATTGTAGTGTGTTATTTCGAAAGTTTTATCAAAAAAAGACAGTCACACTAACCACCCGACAACAAAAATATTAGTATCGGGGCTTTTAAATTGATTTAAACCGATTTTTTTTATTCGGATATGATTTTTTTTATTTGAAGAAAATAAAATTTAATAAATTAGAAAGATATACTGAAAAAAACTATGTATTGGTAGTAACCAAAATTATTTTATCGATATAAAGATTTCGTGACTGATTCGTCTAATTTATATTAAAATAAATTAACCACAGAGTTATGTTCTGAGATTGATTGCACACTTAAAATGTTTACATTAAAAAAACTATTTTACAAACAAGAGTGCAAATATATTAATAAATAAATGACAAAACATGGCACCAGAAGCAGAGGACGTCCGCGGAAGACTTGGCACGACGAGTAAACTAGATACTGGAGGATGGTCCTATTAGAAGCTTCAATAATCGATGAGCTTGTATGAGAAGATGTATGAATGTGGATGAGGCAAGAATTGTGTTTTATGACAGAAGAGTGTGACGCTCTATTTTCTCTGCCTACCCTCGCAGAAACGGCTTGATGGTAAGTTACTTAATTAATAAGTAACCATCCTAGCACAGGCTATATATTAATATTATGTATCACAAAGATCATACTACAGATACATGCCAATGTACATGTACACGGGTTGAAATAAACTCAGAGATCAGCTTGAACCAGTGAAAACGATGTTCGAGCTAACAGCGAGATTTGACACGTGTACACAAGCGTCACCTAAACCCACCAAAAGAATCATACAATTATCTATTCTACAAGGTTAGTCAGTCATTAATATAAGGCATTAGTTTGAAGGCGTAAAATTACAAACATTTATTCAGTTTTAACTACTACTGTATCAAAATCACTCAACTGTTGAACGACAATGACTTTAGACGTTTGACGTACGATGAGCGTGGGTGAGGCGCGAAACTGCAAATCTCTGAGACATGTATGCTGAGAGTTGTTTCCAAAGAATCTTATGGAAGTAGTAATTTAAATGTATATTCTATGTTTTTATATAATCGGGTAAAACCGGTTATCTGGTTTCTAATTAGGTGGTTAATTAAAAGCTATAATTACATAATATATTAAAAAATCATTTCGCTCAGGATCCTCATGAGCAATTGTTATTTTTTGTATTCCCTAGTTGTTAAGAATCATCACCATCGTTGAAGCAATTCAATATTGTCGCTGGTGCTAAAAGGCGGTCATGGCCGCCAATCCATTATTAACATTTTATAACACGAAAAGTAAATGTCACAGATTAATAAAAGAAAATGTTAGTGAGAAGGGGCTGCGATAGCTTTTGCCCTACATACCCTCTTGGCAATTCACCCCTTAAAGAATGTCAAATATACTACTAAGGTCGGGTCACCGATGAGTTAGTTGCCGATGGAGCCAAGTTAGACGATTTAATCCGAGGCTATTCTCTCGAGTCAAATGAAGGACACAAGTCATGTTTATTTATAACATACCGATTAACAGTACTTCATGGTATTATCAATGCGAGTATAACTACAGTATATTTAGATTTAATTGTTTTCGTTTATTTGGTCTTGCAAGAAACCGTTCCCTTGCTCGCGTTCTCTCAATTTCCCTGTGATCGAGCTTCTCGAAACTCGTTTCTTCTGGCAACATGTCCATAATCCTTAATCTCGGAGATGATCAGATATATCCACGGGATACGCTATGCCCATCTCCGACACAACATCTCAAAGGAATCAAACATGTTATTTTACTTATTTCTCAATGTCTGTATTTCCATTGCATACAGTGATACCAAGAATACCAGAGATTTCACCAGACAGATTTTAGTTATTTTTAGGATAGATCGATTTCTCATTACCTTCGTCTGATAGATCATCGCTGATAACCTTTTGCGGCGATAGCTTTTGCGGCTAGGTCCTGCGGGCGGCTATCGTAGACGCGAAGCGGCCGATAGTGGCTGCTACGCACCCCGTGGTGACCGCTGTTGGGCCAGGGGTTCCGAAGAATCTATATTTTATATAAAGCAATATAATAAGGATGCACAAAGCACTTTTGTTAAAATAATATCATATTTCCGCATTGAAATTGCAGTGGCCAAACAGTCACCCGCGGCGCTTAGCAACAAGCTTTCCAGCTAGTTTAATAATAAGTACAACACGACAAATCAAAATCAAAACGTTCACTCAAAAATATGATTGATTATTTTTAATAATTCTCACTGAGTCGATAAAAAATGTATTATGGTCCATCGGCTTTATTTACCCCTATACTGACTGCGTGCATTAACGCACAAGCATCAGCCAGCTTTCTGTGCGGCCCTAGCTACTCACTTCACCTACCGACGTCCTCCGCAGCAGCTGCTTTCTATATCGCCTCTAATCTTCGATACGCGGAATAATCTTTGTAATGAACTACATTGCACTAAGTCTGCCAATAGTAAGTAGGTTCTATCCATAGCACCTGGCGATATATATTATAAATACGCAATACACTGAACTCGGGGGTACCGGCTGATCTTGAGACAACAGTACCCACATGCTTCAACATTCTCGATATGCAGCCTTCAGCTAGCATTTACCGCATTCACTTCATCCGATCAAACACACAAGAACTCTACTGTAAAGTATCAAAATGACTTCCGTCACTGTTCACTAATACTATAAAACATCCTTGAATACAGCGTAGAAACACACCACTTATTTATTGATTCAGTCTCAACAAAATGAAATGATATACTGGTTGAGATTACAGAATAAATAAAATGAACTGTAGATGGAAGTAAAATTAATATATTTTCACCGGAACAGAGTAGTACGGGAGTTCATTATTTTTAAAATAGTGCAACGTTTTTCCTATTCAAATATCTAGCCAAGAAATCTGCATAATGGCTTAAGTTTCGTATATGGGTAAAATAGGAGATTGCTTTTAAGGTCAAACTTCATACATCCATTTTTGTTTTATTCTACGTGATATCGTAGTACATGATGTACTGATAGCCTTAAGAAATCCAAACTATATTAGCAAATTACAAAAGAAGACATCCATTTAACAAGAAATGTTAATAAGTTGAAAAGGTGACATTCGAGTAAATTAACGTAACTTCCTTTTTCAAATTTAAGAATTGTTTTTGAGTATCTGTTTAATTAAATTAATTATAAGTATAATTATGAGTATAATTAAATTGCATCAATATGGACTACAAAAAAAACATTTAGCCATTACATAACAAAATATCAACGCATCAAAGTTACTCTCACTTGAAATCACTTTGATAGCTTATTTTTGTTAAATTATCAAGTTTTATAGATTTTTAATGAAATAGTGATAATTTATTTGCCAGGGAAACAAAACAAACTATTTTTAAAAGAAAGTATCACATTCTAATAGAAACCGAAGACAATTATGTAAAAAACACAAATTAATAATTCAATTAATAATTAAAACCATCTCAACCTTAAAGTATGTTTATTTAACATTAATATTATTAATAAATCAATAAATTTAAATAAATATCATTTATCTCATAGAGACGAACCTGGGTTGGTCCATAGATGGCGATGGTGTAGTGCTTCTCGAAGCGAGTCCACATATTAACATATATACAACTTTTAAAAAAAAGATAGATGTGACGATTGATGGTGTGAGAATGGTGAACGTTGTATTTATATAAAGTGATCACTTAAGCCAGCCAAAGACAGCCCTGTAATTAGCTTCTCATATAAGCTCGCCGATTGTTGAGGCTTCTAACAGAACCATTATCCATTATCTGGTTTACCTGGTCGTGCCAAGTCTTCCTCGGACGTCCTCTATTTCTGGTGCCATCAACACGTCATATATCTTTCTAACCATTCTCTCCTCATTCAGCCGTTCCGTATGACCTAACCACCTAAATGATCCTTCATTAATCTTACTCACTATACTAACATTAGCTTTACATTCTTTCCTTATTTCTTCATTCTTTACTCTGTCATAAATAGATTTGCAACATATACGCTCTCATATGATCTCATTTCCACCGCATTCAGATAATGACAAATATCAAACTTTCATAATAGATAATTGTAGATATCTACGGTAGTTTTGTATGACGTTTATGTGCGCGTATCAAATCTCGCTGTCAAGATGTACGCCGTGTATAATGGTTTCAAATTGCATCTCTTTCTAACAATCTCAAGCTGAACTCTGAGTTTATCTCCAGAGCAAAATCTCGTCACGTATACTCGTTATTGAGATATACCTCAACTAAATCTCTAAGGTTGTCTCTTTTTGTGGACACGATCCTTACAAGATCATTCGCGTTTATAACGCTGCCGTCATTTTCCACGGTAACAAAAATACATGCGTCCTTAAATGTGAGACCCGTGAGTTTTGTTTTACCTAAGGCTAAAATTTTATTTGTCGCGAATTATTGCGTCTCTTGTTAGGTCATTTTGTATCATATAAAGCATCGAGATTTTCAAAGAAACACCATACATATATAAGGGTTTCAAGATATATATATATTTAACATAAACTCATAAGCCTCATTTTAAATATGTCACAAGAAAATTGTCAATAAACTTGCGTAGTAAACTTAAAAATCCAACACAGCCACGTTACACCGTATTTAGACCATAGATAGTTTAAAAATAATCAAACATTAATACTCTATATGTGATTAATGAGGATAATGATCAAATTAGCCCTTGCGATACGACAATAAGAAGGGTTAATGCATTTCCCCGGATAGGATGAAATCCAGGTTCGAAGCCCGGTAGCAATAACAATATTTTTTAGATAAATTGATTTTTAATGTACATCTTTCTAATTAATATATTTAATTTGTATTAAGAATAAATACTCATATTTTCTATGTTAATAATGTTTTTTGTATTGCATTTTCTCTTCAAGGTGTTTGAGAATACGTAAAAATTATCGTTCGTGCAGTCTACGTTACAGGGTGGATCCCAGTGAACTGTGTATATGTACAATTAAATATAACTTTCATTCGTGTATATTGTGTAGGTAATCTAAACATTTCATGAGATCTTAACCTTAACCGGTTCCCTGACCAGAGAATGGCAACGCCTACAGAATAGCTACATATACAACACTGGCCGTGGCTGAAGTAATTACATGTGTCATATTTATATTTTGTGTGTATATATGTGTAAACTTTTTACTTTTTATTTTAATTATTAATATTTTCTTTTGTTTTCTTTTTCTTTTTCATAGCATTATATTTATTTCATAACTTTGATGTATAACATAATATGTATTATCTATGGCAAATCGGGTTAAAAAAAAACCTGATCACGCTGGAATAAACACATTATTATTATTATTATTAACGTAGTTACTAGTATTTATATTAAGTCGACCTAAGTAGGTACTACGGAAACAATTGAAGTATCAATTAATTTGTTTAAAATTTGAAACGTCACACAAGATCTGATATTGTACGCCTCGTTTTTGTAGTTTTTAGTTTTTGTGTGCTCAGAATAGCACTCGTTTTGATTTATAAATAACTATCTTTGCCCGAGATTTATATTATTGTATGTATTAATTTCATATTTCCTTATATTTCACTGCAAAAAAGTTGGAAAAAATTGTTGCTTATAAAAAAGAAAAAAGCCGAAATAAATCAAGTCATCACAAATTATCTATTCAAAGCGAGCCTCGACGCATTCAAATAAACTTTCTCATTTCTTTAAAATTGTACGTAAATATTTGAAGAATTTATTTTGTCTCTCAGTACAAACAATTTCTTTTTCAGTATTTTTAATATCCTTTTATTGAAATCTTTATTCTTATTCAAAATATGGAACAAATAATTTGGCGCCTCGTTCTTAATTTTAACAGTTAAAGGCATATTTTAGTCAAAATGTGCAATGTGCAAATATCATGAATCCAGAGCTCACCATTCAAGGTAATAAAGTTAATGTAAAACTCACCAGACTTGACTGAATTCGCGTACATTATATTACATTATGTATGCACCAGATTAATAAATCATATTCGATCGCGCTACATACTAACCATACATCTAATCATTATAATTAAAGAGGGCTTCCGCAATACCGCGTATGCACCTGCACAATATTTAGAAGAGTATAGTTCAAGGTTAAGATATGTTAGATTAGGTTAGGTCACCCAAGCGAGAATTCATAAAAGATAAACCGAGCCAGACGTCATTCTCGTAACGAGGGACAACCGAAAAATAAAATAGGAATTTGTTGCTCTCTACTTTTTTAAATTCCTTGTTTCTCTAAATATAATTACTTTTATTTGTTATTATTATTTGTTAATTATTCCCAAATCTGAGATTCGGTGAATTTTGTAGAGATTACATAGTTTAAGGAAGGGATATTAAATCTTTGTTTTTTGCAAAACTAGTAACACGATATTTATTTTATTACGTATACCTACATCACTTGTTTAAAGTGTTAAGATCTCTTTGCAACAAAATGTCGTAATCGTGAGTTATTCTTATACTGAAAAAAAGATTTTTAATGAATATAATAAACAAAATTGGTACCAAGCGTTTCCCTTGGGGATCACCAGCGGCTACACCGACAGTAGGAGGAGTTCTTAATGGTGACTGATCGACTCTTGTTAGGTGTATAATAGTGTAGACATCGTAATAGATTGACGTTCACCACGTTCACATTTTTATTTATGAATGGGAGACAAACCTTGTCAGACCTTACAGAAGTCATTATATGCAGCATCTGCCCGGACTCGAGAATTAAAATAACAATGAATTGAATCAATGTAGCCTAATAACATCAGAAACCATGGACGGCCAGACGTACAAATGTCTCCACGTTACAAGAACCACACTTAATGTTCCTAAGATGAATCCTTCAATTTTCTTGACATTTTGCAAGAAGATAAGACAGCTTGGAGAAACTTGTGGCCCACGTCGACGGACGGAGTGAAAGAGAAAGAACCCCCATACGTTAGACCAAACAAATAAAAAAGCAACAGGCACTTATCTGGTGACTGATCAAATAAGATCAGATATGCAGGATGTCGGATAAAGGGGGGGATACAGTCAAGAAGCGGGAGGTCATACAGATCACGATCTTCAGTCATGAGGGACCGACGTTAATATAAATTAGTTACTTATCTATATCCAGTCAATGTGCAGTTAAATGTTTATATCAACATAAAGTAAGATAAGATTAGATAAGATTTAAGGAATTTTATAATTTTCTGCATATTACATATCCTGACAGATCAACAATTTAATAAGCGATATCGGTTTATAACCAAAAAATGGCAACACAATGCAATTGTTTTAATTATTAAGAATTGCTAGTCTACTGATAATTAATATCAAATGTATTTGTATCCAAGGGAAATTATCAACCGAGCCAAAACTAGTGGTACACAATGAAGTTCTGGTACAGACACTAATATATGGAAGTGAGGCCTTGATCATATGGAACGGATGAATGATGAGAGAATGGTAAAAAAATACATGACGCAAGTGTTGATGACACCAGAAATGGAGGACGTCCGCGTAAGACTTGGCGCGACCAGGTAAACCAGATACTGGAGGATGGTCCTGTTAGAAGCCCCAGTATTCGGCGACCTTGTGTGAGAAAATTTATGAAAATGGATGAGGCGAGAATTGTGTGTCAGGGTAGAAGAGTGTAGCGATCTATTCTCTCTGCCTACCCCCGCGAGGAAACGGCGTGATGATAAGTTTGTTAGTATTTTATTTTAATTTAGTATATTTACAGTTCAGACAATTAATTTGATTGTATATTTATTTTATTTTTAAATATGTCTCAAATGTTTTAGAATTTATATTCTTTATAAAATATTAAATAAATAAATATAACGAATAGATTGTATTATATATTAAAATATGCTGAAACAGGGTATTTCAGAAAATTCATAATCACTGTGTTCACGGAAGAAGACACGATAAGAAAATCCCAAATATTTAGTTGAGATATGCCAATACCATGTACATGGGTTGAGATTTAGATCTGGAGATAAACTCAGAGATCAGTTTGAGATTGGAAGAAAGAGACAAAAACGCTCTTGCTGAGGAAATTCAAAATCACCTTACTGACGGACAACAATGGCATTTGACGTACAACAAACGTGAAGTAAGACGCGTGACATGTTGTGTACACGAGTACTACGAAAACTAAGAGCAAAAAATCTCATAAGAGCAAAACCCGTATCTTAGAGATTATCTCGAGTTAAAAATCTCTTAAAAATGTCATGTCATGCCATTCGTGATTGTCAACACGGACCATAAAACGTTTCCAAGTTTTCAATCGCCTTTTATAATATTACACTGCGCTTACATTAATTGGTTTTAGTCCCGTCAACCTTACGACTTTATTATTATTCTTTCATTTTAATTTGCGATATTTTGTACATGAGTGGGTGTATTCAAAAGTATTGTAATTTGAAGTATTATATTACTTTTGCAATTCAAATTCAATGCCTCCCTTTTACGTTCATTGGCAGAGGGTATTGAAATGTATTCTATTCATCCTCAAGATAACTTTGTAAATAATCAATATTTTCTTATTGTTCACTTTTTCGGTATTCTTTCGGTAAACTTTACCAGGGAATTAATCAGTCATGTCAGTCTAGCAAACAAATTTGCCGAAAGGCTTTTTTTTAATCGAGCTGTGTATTCAGGGAAAAGGATAATGCCTTACATGGGTTACATTTTCTTCGATGTGCAGAGAAAAATTGTTTTACATTTTCTCCTTCAAAGCTCTTTTGACGCCTTTTGAAAACTTCAGTGAAGAATTGCTTTGAAACTTGGAGACATCCTCAATTTCGTTTAATCTTTCATAACACAGAAAAAAAATACACGATATAAATCTGATATAAGAACCGATAATATAAATTATAAAAATTGAGTTCTACGGAAAAATAATATCAATTCTTTCTTTCAATTTACAATATTATTCACACCTGGATTCAAATTGAAAGCATCGGTGCCTTTTCAACTTCCCAAAATTTGCTCACGACGTCATGTAATGAAATATCCGACACGGTAAGAAGTGAAGTTGGCGATTGCTGAGTAGTTTGGCGTTCAACCTTCCCTCGGATAACGTATCCGAAGATGGTGTGAAACGCGCTTGGGTTTACCGTGTACGATGTGAGCGTGACTATCCAATATATCAGGATATACATCAGCGCCGAGTAAAAGGTTGGTCGAAATTCGGGTCCGCCAAGGATAGGTCCCGGAATTGCGACTTCACGACGTAATGTTCTTAATGACTAGAGGAGTCAAGGACAATGTGGGTGCGCGCCGGTTAGCGGGTTTAATAATACATGAACTCACATTGGTATGTCCTAATCTGTTAAGTGGAACCTTATACTTTCCGATTGAAAGTCCCAACCGCCTGGCACAGTCGTGTGCAATGATGGAAACTCGGCTGCCACTATCAGCAACAATGCGTACGGATTCGTGTTCACCGTACTTGTTTTGCATGCGGTCGTATTAGGCACATTTCTCTTGAGCCTGGATTAGTGACTGCTGTTGGTGACGCAGTAGCCTAATCATTCCCAAAATGTAATAGTGAGCGATGTCGATCACCGCAATTTTCACATGCAGATTTAAATTGACAGTCGCCAAATCGATGAGACTTGAGGCAATTGTAGCAAAGATTGAGTCGTTTGATTCTATTTTTCCTGTCCCTGGGAAAACATTCAAGAAAGATTGAATGATTATTGCTGCATATGGCACACGTATTGTCAGACGGATTCCTGGACAATAATATATTTCGTGGCAGCTTAACTGCATTCTGATTTTTTAAGAAGTCGAAGAGTTTAAAAATTTTGGGTATTTCGTAATGGTTGATTGTCATATAATCGAATTGTCATACAATCTTTTTTCTGAGACGATATCAAAATATAGAATATCTAAGTCTTCCGTAAATGTTTTCATATCTATGCCAACTCCTGGTTTGGCAGAATCCATCGAAAGGATTTCGATCTCGCTGTTCAACGCTTCGATCTTACCTATCCAATCTTGTAATTTCTCACATCGACTCAAAAATGTCTCCCGTTTACTCTGATCGCTGTGTAAAAATGATATCAATACATGCGTGATTTCTATCATATGATATGCACGCTTCCGCCGCGCCTGTAATAATACGATCATTTTTTCGGCCATTATACACAGAGAAATTATTTATAATCCTAAATATTCGCAATGTAAACACCGCCTGAGTTATGCTAATCGCGAGTATCGCAGGTAGATAAATTGTTACGACCGACCTCTTACTCGACACGATGACACGACACGGTGTTGTCTTACTCGACACGATGTCACAATTAAATTCTCGTATTACAATTGTAATTTATATGTAGCGATAACAACATACAATTAATAAATATAACATAACTGTTCCGTACAGGAAACAAGAACTGTATGCAGGGGTGGTTCGCCGGTCCGCTCTGGTGTCTCGGATGAGATTATCTGCAGCGTAGTGCAGCAGTCCAGGGGGGTCCAAAATCTTATCCAGTGTAGCAGCCAAGTCGTGATGTATTTCCGGTTCCGTGTCCAAAGTCGTAGCAAAATCAGGAAGCCAGAAGATCCAATAGTCAAATAATAATAGCAGGGGTCCAAAGATGAGATAAATGAAAGTCCAATTTGCTTATCAAGTCCAGCGGCGCGAGAGACGAGTGAGACGAGAGTGATCTTTTGCAGCCGCTGGACCATTATTTATTGAACGTACAAAGGTATCATGAGCACCATAGGCTCCAGGAGATTTTCACCAATCACAATGCCGGATCCGTCCCCCTGCCGCCCCGCTGCGGTCCAGCGCAGCCACCCCCTGGCGGCGAGATCTTGAAACTTGGTTCATTTTTCTCGCCGCCAGATTGGAGACGGCAGACTTCGGATTTCTCCGGCATTTCCTCTCTCCTTCCCAAAGTTCGGCTTTTTCAGGCACCGCGAGTATTTTATCTTATAGTCTTTATTTCTCCTCGCGATGCCTGATAAGTCTCACCCGGGGCGATGGCCCGGGGAATTAATTATCGTACCTTAAACTTAGAAAACTCATTTATACTATCTGAACGATTTTTAAGGTGCATAATATTATCTCCGGGCGATCGCCCCTCTCATTCTCTTCTTATTTATATAACATACACATGGGAAATAATTTTCTATAGCTAGATATTTGCAAAAATCAGTTTGGAATCGTCTGCGTGCCAGCGGGGGCGGAGTCTCGCGGCGGCCGCTTCCCCCTCCACTCGGCGGTCCGTTGGCGCAGCGGCGTGGGGATTCCAGAGGCGTAGGGTGCCGGGCGGAATGTTCCTGTGACACGGAAAAGTGGCCTCTTTCTGTTTGTTCATTTCTCGGGCCACTTTCTATCGCGTCCGTAGTTCGTAAAGCTGTGTGGAACAATAACACTGTAGCTGTTTTTATTTATCATAATATAATTGTCAGTACCAAAATTAAGATCGCAGGTTCGTATATATTGTAACGTAAAATGGGGGGGGGGTGTATGGTGAGGCGCGTGAAGCGCACCGATTCCATCCCACCCCCGGAAATCCACGCATTCCACCTCAACGAGGTGAACGCGCTTTTCTTGATTAATGCAGCCGAGCGGTGATCGGGCTGCTGGCATGCCGTTACACAATACACGCCAACTCGTCTCCTCACATAGGTTGCTGATATTCAGGATAGGAACCGGGAAGGTTGTCAAAGAGAAGTCTGGTTGTATAAAATCATGTATTATAAACACATAAAAATAACTTACAAGCTATAACTTACTTGACTAACTTATTCTAATACTTAAAAGCTACCTTACGAATAATCTAAATCTAGGCTTAATCTAAACCAGCCATCCTCGGGGTCAATGGCTCCTGGATCCCCGCCACGCGGTACCCGGCGCCGTCCCTCGACCCCTCCTGATGCTGTGTGGGTACCGGACAGCCGTCACCGAACGGTATCCCTCCGAGCGTGATACGTCCACCTGAGCGCCCCACCTGCTCCAGCAGCCCTCCTCCCCACTCCCGGCTGCTCCGTGGGCTCTTGATACGCTGGATAGGCGTATCCACCAGAGCGGCCCACACTCTCGACAGCTCCTGCAGAGCTCGTGTCTCACAGACACACAGGCTGTCATCAGCCTCAGCATCGTCCTCGATGCTCCGTAGGTCTGGGCACCATCACCGCGCGGACTCCATCCGGGCGGGATACCTTATTGCCAGCGTGCCCCACCTACCAGCAGTCCTTCTCCCTACTCTGACTGCACCGTGAGCTCTGGGTGTAAAACACCCTCCTGAGCGGCCCACACACTCAACAGCTTCTGGCAAAGCTACTGCGTCTAACAGACGCACAGGCTGTGCACAGCCTCAGCACCTTCCGCGACTGGAGCCTCCGAGCGCCCCGCAAGGCGGATCCACGGCGCCCTCCTCCAATCCTTCATGATGCTCTGTGGGTACTGGTCACAAGGTGACCTCCTGAGCGCCCCACCTGCTCGGGTCCTTCCGGACGTCGCCAGCCTTGGCCTTGATGCCGAGGCACCTCGAGCTTTCGGAGTCAGCGTTGTCGGGGCTAAAGCCCTTATTGTGCTGACCCGATAGCCCTCCGCTACCTCCAGTTGGAGATATCGGCCGCGGATGACCCTCCTCCTCCGGTCGCCTCCGCTACAACCGATAGAACGTCCTCCGTATTCAGGCCTCCGTCCGAAGAGGGATGGCCCAGAGTCTTCGGACATTCTATCCCCGCTTCCGCGCCATCTAGGGTAAACAACGTACCGAGTCCCAAGGGACAGGATAAACGTCAGCATCCCTAGACGCGCTCTCCTCCCCCTCCTCCGCGCCATCTAGGGTAAACAACGTACCGAGTCCCAAGGGACAGGATAAACGTCAGCATCCCTAGACGCGCTCTCCTCCCCCTCCTCCGCGCCATCTAGGGTAAACAACGTACCGAGTCCCAAGGGACAGGATAAACGTCAGCATCCCTAGACGCGCTCTCCTCCCCCTCCTCCGCGCCATCTAGGGTAAACAACGTACCGAGTCCCAAGGGACAGGATAAACGTCAGCATCCCTAGACGCGCTCTCGGGTTTGTCCGGTATACCAGTTATCACTAACCAGGGTCCAGCGACTCACCCCCACCTCGTCTGCGCCATCTAGGGTAAACAACGTACCGAGTCCCAAGGGACAGGATAAACGTCAGCATCCCTAGACGCGCTCTCGGGTTTGTCCGGTATACCAGTTATCACTAACCAGGGTCCAGCGACTCACCCCCACCTCGTCTGCGCCATCTAGGGTAAACAACGTACCGAGTCCCAAGGGACAGGATAAACGTCAGCATCCCTAGACGCGCTCTCGGGTTTGTCCGGTATACCAGTTATCACTAACCAGGGTCCAGCGACTCACCCCCACCTCGTCTGCCTTCTCTAGGATTTGTTGCGCCTTATATACCCAATTTCTGGGTTCCATCTCTTTCTCACTCAAGGGCAACCCTTAGGGAGAGATGTCCTTTTCCCACTTATTGCTTTAAATGGCATGTCATCTTTTTTTTCTCTATCGGCCTTCACTCGATCTAAATTCCTGGTAAAAATGTCAACATCCAGCGAGGCCAGATTTCTAAAAGAATAACATCCCTTAACTGCCGAGGTCGCCGGGACATGTTTTAACGGTCCTCGAAATAATGGGCTGTTGACACCCAAATGACGGTCCCAACGATTTCTCTTTTACCAGGAATTTTAGATCTATAACTTTTGTTACAATATTATATAATCCTCTAGCTCGAAGGACCATAAATGGTGGGATAAGATCCCGTGGACTGTATCGAGAGTAATTTTAATTAGTTGACACAACCCGAATTGGAAGTCTGAAGAAACATAAGGGCAGATGGATCTGGCCTACCTTGCTTTAAAGTCCTGGGTTGGGTGTCGTCTTCACCTCCGGTTGACGAGCACGATGATTGTGCTGAACCGAGAGATCACTGCACTTCCGGGAATCTTTAATACACTTCCTTTGCGCGGTCCCAGCGTTACGCACGGCGCGGTTGTCGGACAGCAGAAAAGAGAAAGATAGAACTTGATAATTCGCTATCGGAGCGCAATATGGTCCCCCGTCGGCGAAATTGCAAGTAATGAGTCGGCCAGAGCGGGACAGGTATAGATTATTAAATGGACGAAAGGGACAGGGAATAAGTATTCAACAATACCTAATCTAAATATTTTAGAAATGTTGTAATAATGTAGTAGAAAAAAATACTTGATAAAAATATGACCAAACAATACGTACATACTTTTCCATCCCAATTGGTGGGTGAAGAACTTGTTTATATATTCAGTACCTACACGCTACTTACCTTATAATTTTAATTCAAAAAGTAATACATATCTAGTACCTACCTAGATAAAGTACAATACTCAGCAAACCGTAAACAATGAGCTTTCATATTTCCTGTTTCAAATTCGAAATTGTACACGAATTAGATGTGCTTTCAAGATGAGGTTTATAGTTAAATTCGTAATAATATCGGATAAATAATTAATAACATTATTTGTTACATAAATCATGCGAGAGAAAGGTTTGAATAGAAAGAGACGACAATAAAAATATTGATTTTCTCGCATTTGATACAAGTATCAAAAATAACTCGTGTCTAAAGCCTTATCTAAGTTTCTCATATTAATATTATGGAATGAGTGTTGTCATTTGAATTGATCCATCGAAAATTAAATTATTTATTTAAGTTCCTAATTCATATACATGAATATGTTTTGAAATCAGACAAAGTATCTACATATATTTAAATGGTCGCTTAAATCAATGTTCTAAATTTAAACATTTTATGACAGCTTCAATTTATTATTTTATTTAATATCATCGATTTAAAACGCTCTGTTGCCATTTTGGTGATAAGTCTGTTTCATAACTACACACTATTTATGAAACAGATACCTTGTGCTTAAAATGCAACAGTGTTATATATAAACAAAATATTTCATTGCGACATACATAAAATATTTACTTTGTTCAAGAAAATGTTGTTTTCCCTTAAAATCAGTAAAGAAACATCAAATTTATGAAATTTGCTACTAATTTTGTGAATAAGTTCATACTAATTTATGCAGTGGATAAAATGTGCGTGAAAACATATATTTTCGGTATTGTTTAACGAAAATTACGAGAGTGCGGACTAGACGTCATTACGGCCGCTGAGGATCGGCGATCTGACGCTAATAAAGAAAATAAAAAATACATATACTCAATATTAGGAGCGATATAAATATTATTTAGTAAGAAATTGCGTTTTTGATATCAAACTTAATTTTAAATAGTAGCCTGTCAGCATAAAGTACCTCAAAGCATGTGAGTAAATACAATATATTATTTAAAACGTATGTTTTCACTAAAACAAAGTATTCTAAAAACGTCGAGAATTGATCATATGTACTGCAAACTCTTTTAATTTTTAGCATTTTACTAATTTGGTACAATGCAGATTTGTCTCCGTAATCTTGGCTTTAAAGAAAATATATTTCATATACGTATGCAAGAATTATCTACATTAAAGCAATTATGTGGCACGCGGAAAATAAATCTAATGGTTGCACTCTTTCATATAATGCTTGCATTTTCTTAATTATAGCAAAGAACATTTAGTTTATTAGTTTTATTGTATAACTTCTGATATAAATGAACGATGAAAACCCACATTTTCGTAAAAAAATACGAAAATATGAATTATTTTTAAAATCGCGCCCTTAGTAAATTAAATTTTAAACGAAACCGGTTGATGTATAATAAATTTCGTGGTTTCATACAAAGTTATTGTTATTTAATTTAATATATAATTAATTGCTTTCTAGGAAAATATAAATTTTAAACTGTACACGGAACACACATGCGCGCGTGTTTTCACACAACTATGAGATTATTATTTTTTAAGTAAATTAGACGTATCTTTATTATCTAACTGCAATTTTTCAAGTCGGTCCAGTAGAACTTCAGATATTCTGACATGAGATGACTCTGGCTAGTTTGACTCGAAAGTATGATAACCTTGTTAGTTTCGTTAAATAAGTTTGGTTAAGTTAAATATGAGAAATTTTTATCTAACAATTTGTTTTAATCTTCCTTGTAGATACGTAATTTTTAAAAATTATAAATGTTGTTATTAATGGCGTTGCCTTAATGTTAGAGTTTAACCAAAATTGCTAATGGGAGATAAAAATCTCCAGTAATTTTGGTAAGATAGAGTAACTCAGCAATAGAGTAAATTTAATTTAAAGTCAATGAACTATTTACTGTAATAGTATGTTAGTATTTAGCATTATTAATGCATCTTGCAAGAAATGTTATTTCAACACATGAAGAGCACATGATCCCAAATAGCTCCAGCAACATCTGAACATCGTTATTTTGAATTTATTAACGTACAAGATCTCCGTTTTAAGTATTTATATTTATAAATCTCTTGACTAAATAATGATTCATCAGTTAGTAGTGTAATGTTAGAATCATTTTGTATAATTATATAATACTTTATTCACATATATGTACGAGTCCGTCCCTTATCATTAAGAAAGTAACGTAGAAAATTTTATATATAAATATACTATCAAAATATTAAAGTTTTTTTCCATTTCATTTTACGATAGAGAGGTCATTCTCGTCGGTCTCTCGTGACTGAGGATCGTGACCTGCCCTCTTGACTATAATCCTGTACTTTTTTCGGCATCCTGTAGTTCTATAGGCTGTCACTAGAGAAGCGCCTGTTGCTTTTCCACTTGGTCGGTCCAACGGATGAGGAATTTTCCCATTTCTCTCCGTTTCGTTTCATCTACAATCAAACTCTCAGTCATTCGTCTTTGACAAATGATTGAGAGTTTATCTATTGAGAAACATCTTATTCTAAATCACAGAAGTTGAGTATATGAGGATATGATTCTAGGCCCTTTTGAACAATTATTAAATAGGTACTAAGAAATTACCTGCTACTACGTAACTTAAAAAATAATCTTATTTAACTATTTAATAATTTATTTTATTAATGAAACAAATATAAAAATAATTCTTTTTTAAACACATATTTTATAAAAATTTTGAAATCCGTTAAAAGTGTTCTATTTTGGGAATAATTTAAGTTGTAAAATATGTCACATCAATACTCGATATTATTATTATAATTTTCAGTGTGATGGTACATTTTTTTGGAAACTAGTAGGTATATATATCCAACGTCAAAAAAATAACACTCAAAAGTACATTATTTAAGTATATTAGTTACCGTCTTAAGTGTCGAAACATATAGCTGTATTGTTGCTTGGCTAAAGACGGCACATTACATAGGGACGGGCCTTCATATATGTATGTATCTATAATATATATAAGAAGTGCAATATAAATTAAATTCTCTTGACTACTTAAAATGCAATTTTAATTTTTATAAAACAATATCGCTTATTAAATAGGTACTAATGACAAAACAGGAAGTGGTGAATTTCTCTACATTATTAAAAATGCACTGAAAATCATGAAGATCTCTATCTAGTCTATCTTTCCTTCAGTTCTCCGAATAGCGTCACAATGGCAGAAAATTATTTAGTGTTTTAAATTACAGACATGATTTAATATAATCTGTAATTAAACTGTATCAATAACTTAGTAAATTAAACTAATACTAAATTAAATCATAAAACTTAAACATAAAAAACATAATATATCGTTCCAATAAACCATCTGTGAACATGCAAGCAAACCTGTTAAAACAAAAGTTATCTTGGGTGTCGTTTCTCTGTGAGAAATATTTATAACCTTTTTAGCAGAGATCCAAACCTTTCATAAAATATTTTATTCGGGTAAGGAAAATTCGAATTATAATGTATTGATATCTCATTTGTATTAACGAGTTTTACTAAATATTTTTCTTATTATTATTTAATACAAAAATCAATAAACCAAAATATCGGATGAAATGCGCACATTACAAAAACATGGCGTCGATAAATATCATGTTGTCGGTAAAATTCAAAGAAGCTTTCTGTTATCAACCATAGAGCTCGGTAAACTTAAGTACGTTTTATTTTCGATGTTCTTTATAGGTAGGTTTATTACAATATATAATGGATACATGATTGCGGGTAATTTTTGTGCCTTCATCACATCAAAAATTTACCAATGTTTGTTAAACTTTACGTTTTTGAAAAATGAATAATTTATTTTTTTAACATGGCACTTATTTGAAATGTGTGTGACATACATACTTGCAGGAGAGTGCGTTAATCCACACGTAACCAAATATTTTTTCTAATTTCTATATCTTTATAATTTATTAAAATTTTATAGAACTAAGATGTTAAATTGAAACTTCACAATATGTTTTGTATGGATTTCAAAATTGATTGTTATTTATTAAGCTTGCGGATTATATGAATTAATTTTATAGATTTGTCCCAGAAACAGTATTTTTATACTAAAGTATTCTTTGGAAAGGTTCAAATATACATTATTTTAATTTTTTAAATAACTTTGTGGTTAATAATTTCAATAATGAATATAAAATAACTTTTATTTTTTAACAGCAATCATTACAAAAGGTTTATTATTCAAAAACATTCACAATTATTTAACGTTAAGTTAAGTTAATAGTTAATAAAGTTAAGTTAAGTTAAGAGTTAATAAAATATAACAATTTTTGATCCTTTTTCAAATATGGACTCGTGGTGAATTTAATGTTTGAAAGAGTTAAATTTTTCAATTCCTCGTTTAGTAACAATATTATTATATGTATATCTTAATTATATCTCTTAATTAACTTTACAGGTACGGTCCAGGAGTCTCAACAACTTGGACAGTTTGGAAAACAAAAATACGAGGCTTCTAGAATCCCGTCTAAAGTCAAAGATGTTTTTTGGGCCCAAAACATCCATCCCTGGTTACTTCACGTCGCTGCCAGAACTAACCGCTTTAAATTTTACAAGTAAGACAATATAATATTTTTCTTTTCAAAAATGCTCAAGTCAGAATGATCTGATAAAAAAGTTATTTATTGAATAACTTAAATTTGTTGCATTAAAATATTTTTTAAATCAGATTTCGAATGATGAATGATATAATTAAAAAAACTCTATGTTAAGTGAATCTGAAATTGACATATTGCCAAATAAAAATAAAATAAAATTAGGCCTTCAATATAAATCATTAATGTAATTATATTTTTTCGCTGGACACCTTTATATACCAACACAGTTAGTATAAGAAATGTCCAATAAATAATTTCGTATAACATGCATAGACGATGTCTGTGTGGTTGTACACTGCAATATCAGTGATGATATGACTCGATGACTATGACGACTCAAGGATTGTCATGACAAGGCTGCTATGAATGCTAGAAATGTACAAAATGACATATTTTCTCCCCGCCTTTGAGTACAGTCAGAAAAAGATAGATGAAAATTTACTATATATCAAAAAAAAACTTCTTGAACTTTTCGGAACTTTTAATCGCCGGTAGACTGATTAACCAATTACGCCATAGTAATTATTTTAATTATCGTTTACAATTCTTGCATTTTAGTTAGACATCTTTTTTTTCTCGTTCGAATAGAACCTGCCAAACGGCGACAGTTTTAATTTATTTTACAAATGAACAATATTTTTCCCACACATATATTTTTCTGTGTACCTAATTTATTTTAATTATCAATGAACTATGTTTGAAAAATGGTAACATCACAAATTAAACATGATCACATTTAAAATAGTAATATTTGTGTTACTTTGAATGAGACTTCTCTATATGAATACGTTATTGATATTATGAACATAGGTACCACACTTGAATTAAATCAATTGTCTCATTTCACAGTTTTGAAAAAAAAATTTGGATTCAATAAAATTATTTTATAATTCATTCAAAATATTATGTTTAATTCATCTTATTTAGTGGTTTACCATTTTTAAAAGTGATTAATATATATATATATATGAACTTCTTCACAGAGGGCTTGCCATACAAGCCAGGAGTGACGCACGGAAAGTCAGCATTCGTAAGAAGAAACCCCGCTAAGTTAAAACACACCAACAGCCAGGTACATCGAGTGTGCATAGTCTCAGTACTTTAAGTAACGTTAGTATTTATTGCAATGCGATATTATGAGAAAGGTGCAGTCGTATTTGGCATTTAAATTAATATTTTGCGTTTAGACATTTTGGCTATTGAGTATTAAAAAATGTCCAACACTTTCTTTACAGGCACTTTTCCAACCTGCTGAAAAAATAAGTTTTTTTTGTGTATTAAAGAAAAGCGCTCTTTATATATTTTCAATTATTATATACATACCATATAGACGTGTAACAACACCAATACGATACAACATTATTCGTGAAATAATAACTTTATTGCAATTGTTTTTCAATATCTTTTTTAACGAACCGATTCATATATAGTGCAACCTCAGTCAGAACTTCAAACATAATACTACACCATTTTCGTCAAAATGAACTAATTTTTTGTAAGCGAGCACACGCTATTGCGATCTAATTTGAAAAACGCAACCGACCAGATTTTGCAACGCAGTTTAAAATCAGCTCGGATATGTGATTTATTGACATTCTGTAGTTATAAAAATATATATCGGAATATTCTCGTATATTTTGGTACAGTTGATATAAATAAAACAGGGTCGTTCAGTGCATACATGCAAAAATGCTGTGCATTATTAAAAATTCTGAGAAACTAATATAAATTCAATAACCTATAATATGGATTAATGTGAACATATATTTAAGGATTTAGTATAATTAGTGCCATCTGTGCACCAATAGAAAATAGTTAAAGGCTTGGTTCTAAAAACTACCACGACAACTCACCGTTGTAGCCGTAGCGCTATCGTCGATGTAGCTATTCACATTACTCTCTTCTATTTTTATGTTAGTGTATTACTCAGGTCATACAATTGGCTATTTACTGAATTAAAAATTCCTTTCGGGTGATCCGTTTTGTATGGAGTCGTTACTTATGCTGTTTTTTAACAGAATAACATTTGAAAAGCTTACGACTCCGTGCAAATCATTGAAGTGTCTACTACATCTTTTGCATTTGGTGCATGGATTTGTTTTTGATTTGCGAAAAACAAAATCAATTGGCAGATCTATTTCCTACGTTAACCTTTAATTAAAATAATTGTTTCCTTTAGTTATTACGTAAAAGATTTTCAAACAATAAAATAATCATGTTCAGTCATAGAAAGTGTTCTTAAAAACGTTCATACATTTTTTATATTGATTTTATATGGGTAAGAAGATATTATTTTTTGTTAAAACTTAAACTTTAAAAAAACTATTATTAGTACTGTAAAATTTCTAATAAATACATGGTTGGGTTGTATAAACGACGGATTCATTTTGTATAAAGACGTTGGTTAAACGAAAGATCATAATCCTATGTACAACAAATATTATATATGATTATATAACATCATTGGTAATAGCATAACCTAAATCCATACTTACTGCACACCACTGATATTTTCATACTGAACTGAAAATACGCGTTGAGTGCGTTAAACCCACAGTGCGTGCTAAGGCCTAACTTGAAAAAACATTCTGGTTTTTATAAAATACTATATGATAATAAACTAATAAATTAAAATAAATTCGGCAGCCACTTTATTAACTGTCTATGATATTAAGACGACATATTTAGATCAATTTTTTTACTAGGTCAGGCAGGATATATCAATAATCAGTAAGATATAACATGCCAAAATGAGTAATATTATATTTCATTTTACATACCTTACATACTGTTCGGAATATTATGCGACCTTTGAAATTTCAGCCCAATATATACGACAATAAAATTATTTAGGAGAACACATTCTTATTGTGAAGTTGTAATTATTCAGAACAGACGGTCTGTGATATTTTTAAATATTAATTATAAAGATATACATATAAAATCAATTTAATCGAAAAATATTATTGTTGCGCCACCGGGATTCGAACCTGGATCTCTTTCCTAACCGGGGAAGGTGCTTTATCCAACTAAGCTACAGCGATAATATTTTTAGCGACAATTTTCGACCCTATATGTTACCTTTTTAATATTAATACATTTAATCATTCCATTATTTGACAGAGCCATCTACCTTATTTTTACAGAATCTCAAATACCTTTGAGTAAACTGATAGCAGACGCCAGAATTATCAATTCATTTTTATTAAATTTTGGACACATGGTGGCGCAACAATAATATTTTTCGATTAAATTGATTTTATATGTATATCTTTATAATTAATATATTTAATTAACAATAAAATTGTTTTTCATGTACATATTTATGAGAATCAAAAACAAAACTAAATGTTAATTTAATTGGATGTTACATTTTAACATGCATCTTATATTATGTTATACATTACTAATTAAAGACGTCTTTAAGTCAAAATCGATTTGATTGCGTCATCCAACAGTATTAGATCTTCCGTTTCATTAGTGTTAATTCCCGATCAATTCTGGTGTTTTGAATAGCTTCCCGATCGAACCTTTGAAATAATATTCTCGAAGAGCAGCAATATATGTACTTTAACCAATCTACCTATAGTAATGATAGGAGAATGGTGAACAGTACAATGTACATATGATTCTTCATGTCTTGAATTTAGGTCGCATTAAATTCGGGCCAATTCGGTATTTACGCAAATATTCTTATAATCGGAACTAATGATAACTTGTCAACCGAGGCAAGACTAGCGATTCACAGTGTAATCCTGGTACTGACACTGATGTATGGAAGTGAGGCCTGGAACTGGCAGAAGAGGAACGAAAGTAGACTGAATGCAGTGGAAATGAGAGCACTTAGGCGTATTGTCGTGAGTCTATTTTAAAATCTGAGTACCTTATGTCGTAAATAGTTAAACGACGCGCGATACTAGGTACAAGGATACGCGGTCTAGTCCCTCGCTCCCTTGTACATTTTTGAATTTCCGCTTCCGCCGGGAACGCGTCCCAACGAACCAATTTCTAACGGTCACTCTCCCAAACGAGCTCCGAGTACTAACGTCGTCGCGTGTGGATTTTGGATTTCATTTATATACCTCAGCTAGATCCTAAAGAGCTGTAGTTTGGAACCAATCCATCGTGATCCACCATCTGACTTAACATATTTTTTTGTAAATTGTCACTGTTACTCCGCGAATGATCAAAGATATCTGTATCTATCTTATTCTTAGTGTACTTTAACCGACCGCCATTATATATTCCACGTGACCTCGTCGTTTCGAACCAACTAAAATATCATCACCACCGTGCATCGCATTGTTTCGTCATCATTTCGCATATGTCTTTGGGATCCACTTCTGAACCATGCTAGCCACTTTTGCTGACGCCTGCCTCATCATTCTTGTCCTCCAGTTGGCATCGTCCGACTAGGAGTCCTTCCACCGCCACCTGTACCCTACAGCCTCTGTGCAGGCATTCTCCGTATAAACCCAATTGAACAGTTAATCAGGTTAGATTCACTGAGTGATATTGCCTACGAGGCGTCATATGCGTCACCGCCATTCTGTCTCGGTGATCGGTATTATATTAGAGGATATTAAACTCGCCAGCCTCGTGCCAGGCGCACCCACTTGTGCGTGCTATTATTCATCTGCATATATGTTGTCCCGCATTCTTGTCATGTCATTTCTTCTATACTTTGATTATTGTATTTCATATAACCCGTTTGAATAAATTGAGTTAAAACTAAAGTATCTCTTTTATTGGAATGTTCCCGATTGAATGACATCGACCCACAGCCCTAATTGGATAAGATATCTCTCTTCTTACTGAGCTAGATCAAAGGAGATACTCTTTAAATTATACATAACTTCAAATTTTGTCAATTTACCACACCTACGAAGTAATCCTTACAATATATGTGGCAGATCCATTTATGACAGAGTAAAGAATGAAGAAATAAGGAAATAATGTAAAGCTGGTCTTAGTATAAAGTACGATTAAGAAAGGATCACTTAGGTGGTTTGGTCATATGGAACTGGTGAATGAGGAGAGAATGGTAAGAAAGACGCAAGTGTTGATAGCACTAGAAATAGCGAAAGACTTGGCACGACGAGGAAAACCAGATATTGGAGGATGTTCCTGGTAGAATCCTCAATAATCAGCAAGCTTGTATGAGAAGATATATAAGTGTGAATGAGGCGAGATTTGTGTGTCAGTACAGAAAAGTGTGGCGCTCTATCCTCTCTGCCTGCCCCCGTTAGTTCTTATAATCGTTTTAGTAAATGTACATATTAAGAGTGTAAAAACATGATGTTTGTAAAATTTACCGTACACGTTATACAGTCCAAAAAACCCTTTTTTCTGCATGACTATCATTACTGCGACATTACATCTACAAAAGAATGCTCAAAACGTGTTACGGTTCGAATGAGCATAGAAAAATAAGTATTTAAAACAATAGAATAGAATAGTATGAATCCAGAGAAGTACGTGATCTTGCACCTCATAACGCAGGGAAAGATTGGAAAATAGAATTCGGGACCTTAGAAGAAGAACTCATGAAAGGCAATGGTTTATCGATTTAACTGTAGAGCTTTTCCGGGCCGAAGTTAACAAAGTGACGGTAGCCTAAGTCCATTGAACGAATACTGCACAAGAAGAAGATTGAAAACTTTGATGAATTCGTAATTTACTTTTAGATGAAACATTATTTCGGTTCCCGTGGTTACCTGTTAACATAATATATTTGTAAAAATAATAATTTATTATTACGATAAAAAATTATATTTACCTATCAATTTGTATACAATCAATATAACAATCTAGTGCACAATACTTTATGGATGGTTACTTGACTAACTTAAAATGTTCAAAGGATATGTGCCTAATCTCAACCATGTAGGAGATATAAGCATTTCAAAAAAATCGTAATTATGCGATTATTTCAATTAATTGAAATATTTTATCGATTCCAAATTATATATTGACAACAAAAAATTAAAGGTCGTCGAGTTTTAATCTTCTAGACTATTTTTTGTTAGATGATTTAGGACCTGAAGCAAAGGTAAAGATTAATAATGGAACAATTTCGCAAATGTTTGTTTCGAAGTACGTAGACTTAAAGCGTTATATGACAATAATATTTTCCGTAACAGTGCAGAATTTTCACATATTCCTTGAACATTTTTGAATTTAGTTCATATACTCGTAAAATATTGCGAACTAGGTTTGTTACACCCTGTTGTTAGTTAGACCTAGATGTTAAATAATTAATATTATTTTATATTTTTAGGGTTCTACCCGAGATTACTTTCGACTTTCACTACCATCCAGTTTTGAGTTTTCTGAGTCGATTGAAGACAAATCTCCGGATCTTAAAAAAATCAACCAGAACTCAATATTCATCCCGGCAGTTGGAAATACAACTTTGAGGTGTGCTAACAAAATATGTTACAATAGAAATGTTCAAAAATAAATTATCACACTGGCTTCGTACGTTTTTACTACTTCACCTCACTTCACATCAATTCCGTATTACATATGGGAATAACGAAGTAACGTATTTTTCGGTTTTACATAGAAAATTACACTTATGGCTTGTGTCTGCGATGAGATTTAGTTGAGATAAATCTTAGAATATTTTTCTCTTTTTTTATGCATATTAAAATATTCTTTCAAAAATTTTTGTGGTGATACGATTTTTTAAATTATCTATATTGAAAAATCACTTAAAAAAATGAACATTATAAATTCATACGGATTTATTTTAACAAATGCACCGACCGTCGTATATACTTATATATATTTACTTTTTAATGGTCGTTGTAACCAGTTACATTAACAGGTTAGTTAATCAATTGCATTATCGGGTCAATTAACCATTTTAATTAATTAAGTATACTGACCTGAGTACTGACCATTGTATATATATTTTGAATGGTTGTATGTCAATTAACCTGTTGCACTAACAGATTAATTTCCCAATCTCATTAACAGGTCAGTCAGTCGGTTCCATTGTCGAGTCAATTAACCAATTGCATTAAATATATTTTAGAGATGCCGCTCAATGGGCGTTGGAGAATGAAAAATTGAAGCAGAACCAAATAATAACTGACTTTTCCATTCGCATCGATGGATCTTCCCAATATTTACAGCTGGAGTCAGTGGACGCCGGGCAGCTAGCTGGTCGACACGTTATATTGCAAGGTAGAGAAATGTAACTGAATACCCCAGTAATATTTGTGCTTTGTTTCTTCCATTTACAAAGAATATTTATTAGAGAAAATTTCCTGTCTTATTTTCTCGTATATCAGTTATTTCAAAACCAAATTCAGTGACGCCTCTCGGCGGATCTTAGCAAAAATGCTTCGTCAGTACTCAGAGGCAACATTTATGTATTGTGTTTTATTGGTTTTTTATTCATTTATTATTGGCTACCTACCAGTGGCGTAGATGAAAAAAATTTACCCCAATTGCAAAATGAAATGGCTCCCAAAGATAGTGTGTATTATACAAGAGGAATAATAAAATGATTACTTCGCGGTTTATCTATTATATTGTAGTAACAATACAGTTATTTTACTTTTATGTGATATTTCATGAATTTTTTTGGTCTCTTTTCTTCTATAATTTTCACGTTTTCAGGAAAAAGTATGTTTATGGCAATTATATGCACTCAAAACTAAAAAAACTTACTTCACTTTACGGGTCCCTAACCCGACATGAGGTACTACTCTGCGGAATTTTATGATATTATTTTTTCCAATTTTTGCTGTGGTGGATTTTAGAAATTATAATTTCATATTAGCGCTGGGACCATATTAACACCAAATATGTTGTAGGATGTGGAACGTAGCCTTCAATTGCTGTTGGCGTAGTCATGCCATTGATGTCTACTACAAAAACACTGATATAATATTATTATACATTATTATTTAATAGTTCTAATCAAATATTATTATAATAATTCTACAATCAAGGTTTTAAAATCCGTCAATTTTATTAAATTATTAGTCTAATTATATAGGTCGGGTAATTGGATTAGGCTCTCTACCGGCATTGATAGTTCCGGGTTCGAGTCCCGCCTTGATACAAAACGTTTATTTTTTATTTATTTTTGTAATAAAAAATATTTTATTAATATTTTCTTCATAACCAACTGAAATTTCAATAATTTCCTGAGTAACAATTAATGTTTAAAGCGAAAAATCATGTTTTTCAGATACGCGTAAGCTGAGAAACATTTTCAGAAAATCATCCATTGGAGTAAGTTGTATTTTATTTTAATTAAATAATCCCTGTCACACCTTTGTTACGTCGCTCACATCTTAGGTTCTATATGTTCGATTTAAAAATGATATATATTTCATTTTGTCGTCTACTATAAAATTATTGAAACACCATATCTGATTTCGAGCATTCAAAAAACTTACATCTAAAAGAGTACATTGGAGATATACGTAAAGCTTACTGAGCTTAAACTACCATTACTATATTATAGTAATGATAAGGAATGAGTTTAAATATTTGATGAAAGTACAGCAATAGGATCTAAAAAAAAAAAATTATGTCCTTTTATTGCCGTTATTTATCTCTAAATTCTTAAAACCCTTAATAAAGGGGCGCTGAAAGGGGGATACCCACCCTTTCCCGGAAATGTTGTAGAAGTTTTCAACTTATTTTATTGGTTCCACTCACAGTAGTACAGGAACGCGAAATGTACAAGTAATAAACACAAAAGAAAGGAAATAAAAAAACAAAAAGTAATGTAAGAGATTGTGAAAACGAACAGAGATTTCAATTTAAACCTTCCTGCGTCCTTTTAAGCATTATCTTTATTTATTTTGAAATACAGGTATATAACAACATTACAATCAAACAGATAATCAAGTGTCATATACGGAAGTAAAGAGACCAGCGGGTACAAGACGGCCATTAAAGGGCTAACTATCGAGTACACTCTCTACTGTACTGAAGGGACTCGGACGAAACACAATAATGCATGAGTCACCCCACCCCACACCACCCCACACCATACCACACCACACACGGTAGAGGTACAAGCCACCGGAGTTACGCACGATTTTGTTTGCTTTAAGAATTTGACTTATGAAAAGTAAAGTATCCGCGTTCTCGACCCTTCAAAGTACACAATTTTAGTGTATTTTTAATGTTTTTTACTTTCTATAATAATAAACCCAATATTCCAGAAAAAATGTACTTAATCGTATATTACGAATGTGAAAATGATATTGTGAGAACTAGTAAACTATGCTATTATTGTTTGTACATTTTCAGGTAAAATCCTCCAGCAAGCTTAGCAGCCCAGCCAGCAGTCACTCTAAGTCTTTTCAAGATGCGAAAACTCCCCTCGCTTTGAAGCTTCAAAAATGGTCCAGCATCTTCGGCTCTAAGGTAAAGTCTTCTTATTTATTTTCTTAAAATACCTGCTCAAACTATGTGCATCGTATGTGTACGTAATATAATTTTAAATAGTTATTCTGCCTCTCTAAATCACTTGCTCTACTATTTTTGCCGCATACAAACACAATATTTAAAAAATATATATATTTTTAATTTTGAGGTCGATCGATTTTGACACCACTAAATCTTCAATAATGTAAAAAAAACATTATGAATGTAGCGTTACGTTATACAGATTACTTTCAATCTCTTGGAGTTAAAAAAAATTATAGATTGAATTAAAGATATTCCTAGTTAATTATATAACATGTACTAGTGCGACATGAAACATTAGACGAGTTTACAAACAAAATAAATGACTAACTGAAAAATACACCGTATGTAATTGCCATCCCTTAAGTTTGCCGGGTCACATGAGAAAATACCGGAAACGCAACGAATTGATCGCAACCAAGCGAAAGTTGAAAACTTTATCAAAATTGTGAACAAATTAAAATGCGACATGTAACCAGAGTACAGCGCGATCATTGGACGACACAAGTAGGTCAAGGTCAAGAAGGTGCTCCTGCGATGCTCCCGGTTAGAACACCATGAGACAACCCGAAGTTGCGCTGGGGTGACCAAATTTCTTCGGTCATAAATTGACAATTATGATAGTCATAAGAATGAACATTTTTATTAGCGAATTTATTTTATAACTGTATACATCATCTATTCATGATGGTTCATGCAAATTATTATATTCAACTGAACGGGAAATGGCATAACAGAAAGCTATAAAGTGTAAGTAAGAGATAATTAATTTTAAATATGAATTAAATATATTAATTATAAAGATATACATATAAAATCAATTTTATCGAAAAATATTGTTGTTGCGCCACCGGGATACGAACCTGGATCTCTTTCCTAACCGGGGAAGGTGCTTTATCCAACTAAACTACAGCGACATTATTTTTAGCGGCAATTTTCGACCATATATGTTACCTTTTTGATATTAATACATTTAATCGTTCCATCATTTGACTGAGCCATCTACCTTATTTTTACAGAATCACAGACCGTCTGTTCTGAATAATTACAACTTCACAATAAGAATGTGTTCTCCTAAATAAAAGATAATTAATTATTCAGGAGTCAGAAAAAAGAGACATATCGATTCAGGAAACAAAAAAATGTATACTTTTTATAGAAATATCAACATGAGCCTTTAACAGATTTTAAATGCCACTGTATAAAACACTAAGTATATGAAGTATGTGCTTTAAGTCCGAGAATCCCAGTAATATTAATTGTGTTCATCTATATATTTAAATATATTATCTCATATCATAAAGATTATTAACTAATATTTCTAGTGCCTTATAAGAAGAAAATCAAAAACACGTGATCACTTATGTATATTATATAATACATTAGTAAAGTTTATTATTTTCTATATATAAAATTAAATTCAGTAGACTTTTAAAACAAATAATTTTCCTTTTTTACAGTAAATTTTGTTTCTATTCTTGAAATATTTAGTTTAATGAGTTACCTAATTTTGGGACAAAGGACAAGCGACAATTTTTGTTTTTATCATTTAATAAATATGCGTAGTACTTAAATTCGTAGTCTTTCTATGCACAAACTATATATTGGAAGGCTTTTTTTGCTTCAGCATTTTTTTAATACGTCACTTGATTTTGTTTGTGTTGCCCTGAAGAAGCAACGTCAATTCTGAAATTTATTGGACTTAAACCATGTCCATTTATTATTTATTAAAATGTTGTATATTTGCCCTGTTCACGTGTGTAATATTTAAAGATCAACAAACATGGCGCTTTTACATCCAGCTAGTTTCCAAACTTTAGCAATATGACTAATAAAGCTGACATTTAAATGCAATGTTCTTATTTCACGTTCGCTAGTCCGAACTGTGACCACGGACGATTTTTGATACCAAAATTATTATTTGTGGTTTTAACAAACTTAAATTAAAACCGATAGGTATTTTTTAGGTTTATGTTACTTAAGTTATTTTTGCAGCTATATATCAATAGAACATGAAGCAGCAATGCATTTTTTTGTAGCTTTTTAATATAGAGTAAGTTTAATCGAATGCGATAACCAGGGCAAAACGATAAACATTGAACGTTAGAAATTGTGTGTATATATATATATATGTTTATGTTAACTTAGGACTTATCTGTTGGTTTTTAAAACTAATCACTCATAAATATTAATAAATCAATTTTAATGAGAAGACATTTTTTTGTGAAGTTAGAAATTTTCAGAACATAGGTCTGTGATATTTTTAGTACAAATTAAATGTGTCAATTAGAAATATATACATATAATATCAATTAATCGAAAAAATATTTTTGTTGCTACCGAGATTCGAACCTGGATCTATTCCTGTCCAGGGAAATGCATTAACCGATTAACCTACACAATTAACGACAACTTTTCGAACTTGTATGTTGCACTTTCAAATTGATACATCTGTCGTTCCATTATTTGAAAGCCATGTTCTTTATGTTTACGGAATTTAAAACACCTTTGAGTACAATCCCGGTAGCAACAAAAATATTTTTTCAATAAATTGATTATATATATTTATATATAGGATGTCCAGCCAAAAATTTTCAAGTTTAATATTAAATTAAATAAAAAAACTTCAATTTTATTTATACAAAAATAGAGTTCAACGATGATTATTTAACGTTTTATTAATAATATCGTCTAAATGCCGTCCATTTCTCTCAAGACACTCTGCAATCGGACTCTTAAATTTGCGAACACGCGAGAGCAAAGCGTCGGTTCAATGGCAGAAACTTCACGGCGGATATTTTCTTGTAGCACCTGAATTGTTCGAGGATTGTCGCTGTAAACTCTCAACTTAAGATATCCGCAAAAAAAAAAAGTCACACGGTGTAAGGTCCGGCAACTGAGGTGCCCAGGATATGTCTCCGTACTTGCTGATTAATTTATTGGGAAAAATTCCTCTCAGCTTCTCCATTGAAACTCTAGCTGCGCATGAAGTGGCCCCGTCTTGCTGAAATTATGTTCTGTTATTAAACTCGGGAAACAGCTGCAGTTGCATTACCAAAAACTCATCGATCATTCGGTAATACACGTCAGCGGTGACTGTCTCTCGCGGGTTAAAAAAATGAGGGCCAATTATCCCTCGGGCAGAAATTGCACACCACACTGTCGTTTTTGGACAATGCAAAGGTTTTTCATCATCAGAACGTCATCACGTTCTCTCGGGGCACCCGTATTTCATGTTTTGTTTGTTAATATAGTCATTGATATGGAAATGTGCTTATTATTATGTGCTGTTAGTAAACAAATTCCAAGCGTTCGCACTGTTCCAAAACGCTCCAGCATCGTTCTCACTGGGGTTTCACGTAAAGAATAGTCATTTTCGTTGAGGAACAGCACCATTTGCAGTTTATATGAGTGAAACTGTAGTTTCTTTTTCAAAATAACGTGCACTGTTGATTTTTTTATTCCAGTACAGGCTGCAATCCTCCTTATCGATTTACGCGTATTGCGCATAATTTCACGTCGAACTTGAGCCACATGTTCTGGCGTCGCTGAGGAGTTAACCATTGTCTCTTTTTGTCTGAACTTTTGAACCCAACACCGGATAAGTTGCGTACTCGGCCCATCACTTACTCGTCGAATATTAAAGTGAGTACAAAAAGCTCGACGAGCACGAACCGATGAATCACCGCATTTTAAATATTATTCAACCGCGAACGCGCGGTACGCTCCCGACCAGTGACTCATTGCGACTGGCAAATCCGCAAATCACGCGCGTCGAACAAACCACTCCCACTTACCTCACCCTCATAGTTTAGGAGCAATTAAAATTTAATCTTGATTTTTTTCCTCTGAACACCCTATATCTTTCTTATTTATAGATTTAATTTGCATTAATAAATAAATAACATATAATTCGTTTCAACTGGCATTTCAATAGAAAGTAAAAACTCGCGTCAGTAATTGTTTTAAACCCAAGATGGTTCCTAATGTGCACCTTTAATATGTGATGAATGCTTCCCTTGGTTCATTCTTAGCTTCCGCGCGTGTGCTTTGGTCTTTAAACACACTCATCGGGACGTGAGTTAATAAATAGCTTTCCTTTCAGGAGCACCTGCCTGGGAAATTAATCAAACCTGCCTACATCAATGTCTGGAATTCAACACTCTGGTTGTTGCTACATAACTTCTTAACTAACAATCTTACGAGATCACAAGTTGTATAAGTATAAGTTTCCTTCGCATTTCCACATATCCTTGTAAGTTTGCACGTATTATATTAGGTGCATCCTAAATTAATTTCGACAATTAAATTAAAATCTCGATGTAATTAAAACCACCTTTGTTCGCGGATACACAATAATGCTATTTGGAATCGGATGAAAAACAGTACGCTTTGACATTGCAGAAAATGTTTAATTCTATAGTATCCCATAGGTGTAGATTAGAAAATATGACAGATGTCATGTTTGTTTTTTAATTAAGACAATGTACACTTCACTTCAAATTGAAAATATATTTACGTACCGTTATTGAATATATAAAAGAGAAAACATTTAAGTAATCTTATCCTAGAGATATAAAAAACCCTGCTTGCGTCTCACAGACCTAACCGTTTAAGCAAACACTTTACAGCCACAAATGATGACACTACCGAAGTCGCCACGGACGCCACAACCAGAAAATCATATAGATGAGGAAGCGTACATATGAATAAAATATTTAGTTGAGATAAATTTCGCTACCCTGTACATGTGTTGAGATTTTGATTCTAAAGACAAAACGCAGAGTTTAATGCTTGAGATTGGTAGAACCGACCCGTGTAAACGGCGTTCGATTTTACGACTAAAGCTGCGTGGAGATGACAAGACAGAACGATATTGTACCTAATTTTTTTTTTTATTGAATACCAAATTTATGCACGTCTAAAAATGTGATCCTGAAAACCGAGTCCTGAAATTTATAAGTCTAAATTCACATAATGAAAACGATATCTTTATTTACTTTTTACAAAGCACAATATGCTAAATATTTCGTAATTACTTTCTCAGTGTGTAAAATGAATATATATAAAAATATAGAATAGTATCATAAAACTGTGTGATTCTTTGTAACTTGACTAGATATTAAAAAGTATTGCTCTCTGATCATTTATGGACATTGATCGTTTCATCATTGGTGGACTTAGTAATAATAATAAATAATCAATAAACAGATAATTTTTAAAATATCGAAAAATATTTCAATATTTAATAATAGATTTATATATAAGTGATCGAAATAAGAAATAGTAAGCAGGAGAATCAGGAGAAGAGATGCAAGGAAGGTCTGAGTAAACAAAATATGTTTTATTAATTTATGTAATGTGACGTGCGAGACCTAAGTCTTGCTCAAATTCACCGGCAACCCATCGGTGAAGCATGTGAGTGTGTGAGTACTTGCCTCAGAACTTACCTACAACTATTCCTATTCGATGCCCAGCTTCCCGCGTAATGTAATAGTGGTACTACTTTAACATTTGAAAATTGGGATTATTCCTTAGGCTGGCACATAGGATGAAACATCAGCGCCTGACGGTACTAAAGATTTGTTCGAGGATAATTTTGGCGACCTTTTTAGCGTGCTGCCAGGAAGGTAAATAATTACATTTCTAGAACAAAATATATTTTAAGACACTATTTAGGATCAAAACTATAGGAAACTTTCTATGTGAGTGCACAAGTGAGAGCACACGCGTTAGATTCCAGGTGAGTGTTCCAATAAATCATTTAGCGTCAGCGGGCTCGCCGCACCGCTCACGAGACTCGGCTCGAGACCCGCGAAGGTCCGCGAAGCGCGAAATGTCACCCGCTGTCACCGAGCACGGGGGCTCAAGGATGAATGTGGCGAGCAAAACAAATTTGCCTCACTGATTCGTATATTCAATTCCTACTTGCACGTTACGTCCTTTTAGTATGACGTCAATTAATAACGTCACAGTATATTTTTGTTAGTTAAATATTTTTAATTTAAAAGAGATATAATTGATGTGTAATGCTTTATTAATTTATTTATTTTATCGTATATTCAATGATTAATAACTGTTTTAGATTGTTTTAAAATGACATTAATAATATTTTTTAATAATTTTGCCAATATGAATAGAAAATTTATACACGCAATCGCATCCCTGTATGAAAGAAATTCTAAGAATCAATGGAACATTCACACCGTGGTTTGACGGTACAAAGGGTGTCAAGCAGGGTTGTGTATTGTCTTCATGGATGTTCAACTTGTATATGGATAATTGTGTGAGAAAACTGGAATGTATGAATGTAGAAGCGAAAATGGGTGATTTGATTGTATGATGTTTATTGTACGCCGATGATGTATACTAATGGCGAATAATGAACGAGAACTACAGAGTCTAGTGAGTAGAATGTATAATGTATGCAAGGAAAGCGACTTTATTATTAATATCAACAAGTCGAAAGTGATGGTATTCGAAAAGGAGGAAATTGAGACACCGTGCAAAATACTTGTAGGTAATAAACGTTTAGAACAAATAGATGTTTGATAGAAACGGAAAGGCTGAGAATGATATCGAAAGGAGGGTGACAGCAGGGAATAAAGTGAATGGCGCTTTGAATGAAATTACATCAAACAGGAATTTGTCAACCGAGGCAAGACTATCGGTGCACAATGGAGTCCTGGTACTGACACTGATGTATGGAAGTGAAGCCTGGAGCTGGCAGAAGAGGAACGAAAGTAGACTAAATGCAGTAGAAATGAGATCACTTGGGCGTATATATGGCAAATCTATTTATGACAGAGTAAAGATTGAAGAAATAAGGAAGGAATGTAAAGCCGATGTTAGTTAAATGAGTATGATTAAGAAAGGATCACTTAAGTGGTTTAGTCATATGGAACGGATGAATGACAAGAGAATGGTAAAAAATATGTATGACGCAAGTGTTGATGGTACCAAAAATAGAGGACGTCCGCGGAAGACTTGGCACGACCAGATGCTGGAGGATGGTTCTGTTAGAAGCCTCAACAATCGGCGAACTTGTATAAGAAGATGTGTGAATGTGGATGAGGCGAGAATTATGTGTCAGGACAGAAGAGTGTGGCGCTCTATCCTCTCCGCCTACCCCCGTAAGTTAGTTAGTTAAAGAATACACTTTTTTATTGTTGAAGGTTAGAAATACAAAATAACAACAATTGAATAGAGCTAACAAGATATTAAAATTGAACCGCAGATACAGAAACCCAAAGTTAACGTAATAACTTTATTAAAGCTTAAAGCTCAGTAAAACCAATTTTCAAATTGTGAATTTAAGAATGAAAAGATAAAAGTCGCCGAATTTTGTGATAACAAATGAAATGAGCAATGTTTAACGGAATTTTCTAGTGAATTGTTGTCTATTTATAGGAGTTATCACTTAAGGCTTCGATCAATCTGACAGATCATCTATACGTTGGATAAGTTACAAGCAATCAATTGTAGGAGTAGCTGGTTAATGCAATAACATAATTTATGTGATTCTCCAAGGGCGTAAAAATGTCAGGGAATGCTTATTGCACGTGTGCGATGGAACGCGGGTGGTTTTCATGCATGTGTAAAATGGAATGGTTTCACACACATTTTATTATATTATATATTTTTTAAATTTATTCGGTATACTTTGGACATTTAAAGCTTCAACTGATTCGTATATTAGTACATTTAAAGCTTTAACGACTATTAAATCAATGTATTAGTTTATAGTCAGTAATCTTTTCTCAATATAGAAACTCAAAATATTCATTTTTAATGAAATCGTAACAATTTTTTTTTCAAATCCAGTACATTATATTGTCTCTAAGGTTTTTGAGAAATGTTGTAATTTAATAATCGCCTCCAATGGAAAAGATAGACAAAAAATCGCTCATGAAGTAATTAATTATTATTGATGACTTATTACATTATATTATTTAAATCAGTCTCAATGTGTTTGGTCACTGCAATTAGTTAAAGCTATCTACCGGCAGTAGAAAGTTCTGGATTTGAGTCCAGATTCCTATAGTTTTTGGTTGTTTTATATTTATCTTCATCAAAGAGACTCGTCTAATTAATTTTAATTACCAAAAAACTCTATGTTCTGAAAAATCGTAACTTCCACAAATTATAATATGATTTAATTAAACTTAATACAAGTAATTAAGTTAAATGTTTTCTATAAATAACAAGACAAAATACTTTGTTTAAACCACTATTTATTGAATATTCTACATGTTTCGATACTTATGGTATCTTCTTCAGGAAATAATATATACTGAAATTGTATGAACATGTAGAATAATCAATAAATAATGGTTTAAACAAAGTATTTTGTCTAATTATTTATATTAAATGAGGACACTAAGTAATTTTCCAAATATTGAAGAAGTAAATGTTTTCTGTTAATTAAATAACCTTTCGTCACGTAGCAGATTCTATTCAAACAAAGGTTCATGAGAAACACCTCGCCTCGTAATCTAGATTTATTAAGGCTTCTAACGGGACCATCTTCCAGTATCTGATTTACCTGATTGTGCCGAGCCTTCCGCAGCCATCTCCAATTACTGGTGCCATCAACACTCGCCTCATATATCTTTCCATAGTATATATACCTATTTGTATAATGCTCATTTAATGTAATTGGTTAAACCGGCAAGTTTCTGGGTTTGAGTCCTAATATCTTTTACTAAAACTGCGTTTATCTAACGTTTGAAAAAAATGTAGATTATGTGATTTTTTTCTGTTCCCAATATGTGTCATTTAGCGAGGAATTAAAAATGAAATAAATCGCTTTTTAATTAACTAACTTATATTTTAAATCAAAGCAGGAAGCCACATTAATAGAAATTATTTACTGTATTGCGTGATTAAATTCAATCGTGGGTGGCATTCTGCAATCCTGATATGTGCGGACCGTAATATAATAATTATCATCCTCAACCTTCGTCCGCTGCACGCTTTGCTTCACGTGCGCACTGGCAACATTCAAAAATATCAACTATCAGAAATATCAACTATCAAAAATATCAACTATCAAATAAATATTTCAAGGGATGTTCATGAAAATTTTATCTAACGGAAATAAATATTTTAAATGAATCGCACAACTGATATTTATTTTTATCACGACTATAGTTTAGTTATGAGTTAGGTTAGGTTAGTTTCGTGCAATCCGTTATCATCAGTTGTTATTCAGTGTCTCATCGTCTTGCACATGAGCATATTCAAATTCCATACGTATGTTGTCACATTCAGCTCGTGCTGACCGGGCATCCTTTCTACTAGCTACCGGGTGAAATTTGTCATCTCTCATCATCCTTTCGTTCTCATCTTGCGCATTTTATTTTCTATCTTGGCCAGCTCTCTTCCTCGACCGCCAGTCTCAATCCGCTCGCCAAAGTGATAGCTATACTATCTTACTTCGTTATCTGCCCTCATAGTAAGCTTCTCATTGGATGCTGGACTACGGCCGATCTCATACACAGTGCGACATTTTATCTCTAAAGATTTTGGTGAGCTCTCACATGTGGACGCATTATAACGTCACTGTATGGGGTCGAAACGTGTACTCTGAGAAGGAAAGAGAATAAAAGGAAAAGAAGGAAAAGTGATCGATGCCTTCGAGATGTGGTATTGGCGTCGCGTGCCGTAAATATTGCTCAATGAATAGATGACTTCGCATTAAAGGCTCTCTACAACGTGTAAGAAAGAATCTTTTCATATTTTGGATATGTTGGTAGAAGAGATGGAGACATTGGGGGAGGGCGAGAGGGGAAGGTCGGTCTCCAATAAGATGGACAGACCGGAGCCTCGTTCCACGTTGCGCCAAACAAGGCTCGAGATCGCGAAAAGTAGAGCAGTTCGCGCTGTGGAGGCAAAATAGAGGACCACGAGGCTCAGTCTTGATTGAGCACATCAAGAGAGAGAGAGAGATATTATCTAGTGCGCCTGTATGTAGGCAACAATCATAACGGGAATGTGTGGAATTTGTATAAACTTGAGCAGTAAACGTTTACATAACGAAACATTGATAATTCTTACATCAACATTCAATCAATCATTTTCGATCCACTACTGGATGAAGGCCTCCTAATGGTTCTACCACTCTCTTCGATCCTCTGCCAATCTTTGCCACATACCTTCTACTGCTCCATTACTTTAGTAGATCCATCGCGTTCTCTAGGTTGTTTTTATCTACGAATAATATTATTGTTTGTCGGAAATTTAGCAAACTAAATAATAATGTATTTTCTAATTATTCCCAGCCTACACATTTCTATATTTTTATTATATATGATTTATTTTAGAGAAATAAACAATAGGTACGTAATATATAAGAACTTACGTCATAATATATACAAATATGACCGGTGAAGTTTCTTGGAGCTGAAAAGATTAAAAATATCCTCCAACTAATAAAGTAAAAAATAGTAATGACAAATTAATAAACAAAAGTTATTTTAACACAATATAAAGTAGAAAGGGTAAAATTGATTATTTGATCGCGTTGGGTATGTGGGAATATAGTATATAATATTTTTCATTACCATACGTGTAATATTGTATTCATAAGGATTAGAATAAAGCACTGGTCATAAATTGTTTTTTAAGGCACAGCACCTTGTTACATTTAAAGACTTCCATCATCAGCTTGCTTTATTTTTTTATCTTACTTAATTTGCCTTAATTATAATTGTGTAGTATTATATTATTTCATCAATTGAAAAGGAACATATCAAAATGAATGAAATTTAAAAAATATTTTAAAAGTTTCACTTAATTCATTATTATTTCATGCCCATCCAGCATTTTCATGATATTTTTACAAACAAGCTCGTGAACAGTTCACTCTCAAACTTGGTTAGAAAGCAATATTACGCAATACGACGAGACATTCATTACGCTGGTCCGTGCACGCCTGCGGTGCAACAAGGTCGAAACGGCAAGGGTATTGAAAATTAGGACCAACTCGTGTCATAAAGCTCGAACTCATCTTAACCAAGTTATAAACGCACATTTCATTTCATAAGCGGCAGTTGATGCACCGGAACTTGATAATGAGATTGCACATCAGGGCACGGTTGACGTACCACCGACATTGACAACGACAGGGTTGACACGACACTACTCTGACATCAAATATTTAATTATACAGTTATTAATAAAGTATACAGTGTAAATAAAATGTAGTAAAAATAAACATATTATACATCGGTCATTACTTATATATATTTATTTATTTTTCTCACCAGTTCTTGAATTATGAAACAAACAAATCTGACGAGATATCGAAGATGTCGAAGAGTTCAGCTGAGCAAATTCGAACACATGGCGTAAGAACTAAAGCTTTAGAGTGATCAAAAAAGTATCTTTCATCTACCAAAAAAATAGAGCGAGTATAACACTGATATACAAAATTTTACTTCTTGAATGTTACATGAACTAAAGAAGGTAATTTTTTTCTGCTTATTCCGAATCTGATTTTAAAATTTTCTCATCTTCGAGTAAAACGCTTTCGAGTTTTTAAGAAATAATATAGCTACACAATATAACGTAATTTATTTACGAAACATATTTCGATTTTGACAAATTCAAATCTCGGACTGGGTTTAATTTATGCGGCTTCTCAAAAAAGTCTGGGTACGTTTCCTTGTTTTCTTGACCCTCGAAGTCATCTAGTGGGTCCTACTCTGGATCCAGAGCTTATGAATTTGGGGGGGATGATATGGGAAAGTCCGCAGTATTATGCAGCACAGATCTTATAGCTGAAGAGGGATTTGGATATTTTAGTTTAGTTCTTGACGTGCTCGATATGAAAGTAGCAGTCTGAAGAATGATCCCTTAGCTCTCTTCATAACATTGGAACTGCAAACGGCATGTGACGAGATTTCCATTCATCCAGCCAAAGAGCTGGGAAACTAATGTTATACAGCAGACATGTGGGGCCCAAATCTTATTCTGATGACCAACATTGCACCCGACGTAAAGTTCATAACTTTTTTGATGATTGGGGTTATATTTATTTTTTAAGGCTTGAAAGTCACTTTACCGCACACGTAACAAAAGTAGTCGGGACTATTCACACAGTCACGTGGCATTGTATCGTTAAACAATCAATCGTACAAAGCTTGAATGGTTCACAAATTTGATTAGTCAAAGTGTGATACGGGTAGTAATAGAGTAAAGATATGCACTTCACAAACGACAATTTAGAACAAAACACGTCATTCTCAAGGACGCGTAAAACACCACAATTACTCATTGCCGGGAAACCCCAAGTCGTCCAGTTATTCCCCAAAATCAGATTTATCCAGACTAATACGCTATTGGGTGAATAAAAATGTGTGGTTAAAGGAGCATTATTTTAAAGCGATTTTAAAATTATAAATTTGAATAATTAAACATAAGGGACAAGATATGCTTATTTAGGAGTAAAACGCACAATCACAATAAAAATGGTGACTAATGGACTAATTTTGATGACATATCATAATTCAGCAGGTAAAATTACGCAATAATCAGCGATAATTATTCCTGTAATAAAATCATTTTCCACCAGAGCAATTAGTACTCTCGTGATCATCATCAGAGTGTGTTCTATGTGTACAGTCTACTGGGAGGGAAACAAATTTATTTGTATGATCTATGTACATCGTACAGGTAGGTACTAGTATTAATAATTTTTTTTTTTTAAATAGAAACGGAATACATGTCACATCAATATTCTATCTTTTTTCATACTATGCTAAACGCTTGTACTCTGAAAATAGGACTAACTTGCTGGTCTCCCGAAACGAGGCGCAAATCCCCGACCACTGTATCACTAGGCCATCGTCTTAACCACTAGAACAACAAGCTACAAATTTTAGATAAAGTTATTTATCTAATCCACGAATCTACTGTCGCAATACCGTTAAAACCCACTCAACCATCCAAACCAATGCTTTTGGACGAAACATGCATGACTTGGCCGTGAATTATGTTTTATATGACCCATCCCTCGACAATATTTTTTTATAGAAGATGAAAAGAATAAATAAATGTACATTAATGTCATTTATTTGACTTATATTTCAGGCATACGAGTACAATATAAAATTAATTAATTTGGGTTATTTAAAAGAACAGCACTTTTAGTTTATCAAACTTTCTATACAACGCGAGTGATGTTGGGTTTTTTACCCCACGTAAAATCAGTACCAGACGCAGATTATTATCATATCATTATAGTAACAATGTTGTGAACATACTTGTGGTACAAAGTTAGGTTAATTTTCATTAAATATTCACTGTAAACTGACTAGCCATATTTGAAAACCAGTACATAAACAATTAATATAAATTTTAATTTAAAGAATTGTATAAATTATAAAATAATAGCTTGTTTTGAATGCCCTCAAAACTGAACCAAAAATATAGACATTTAATTATATTATTGCTTCATCCTGAAACTTACTTTTATTAATATTTCAATTATTCCAATTTTTAACAAAAATATAAAATTTACATTAAGCTTGTAGATTATAAATATTAAAATTATAATTAAATATAATTTTATAGTTCATGCTCATCCTAATTCGAGGTCTATCTTTAAATACATTTTTTTAATTCGTTCACACAAATATCTGGCCTGATTCATTGAAAACATTAAAAAATAGAAATACGAACTAATCTCATGCTTCACCTTAATCTTAAATGGAGTGTATGAATGCTCTTAAATTAATTTCTTTGATTTGTCTTAAGTAGTTTAAATGTGTAAAAAATTCAAATTAGTAAAACACATTTAATTTTTAAAACGTTTTAATGAAATGTATTCGTATTAAAATGTATTTTTGAAATAATCGCTTATGTTTGCAAAAAAGTGTAATGCTCTACGTGTCAGTTTTATTTGATTATTGTTCTATTCAGTGGGTCTGTCATTTTTTTTTGGTTACAGAAACTGCGTTAGAAATAGATCGCAAAAAATCGTAACATTTAATCATTTCATATTATTATTTTTCTCGCATTCTAAACAAGTGCTTTCTCTTCAAAAACCTTATATTTATTGGTATCACGCTGGCCTAATGATCTAGTGGTCGGGAGTTCGCGCTTCGTACCAGGAGACCAGCAAGTTATTTATATTTGCATAGTATAAGTGGTTTAGCTTAGTTAGAAAATAGTAAAAATATTGATGTGACATGTATCCCGTGCACGAATCTCTATTTTCTTAAAGAAAGAAAAAACTCTTTTCCCTTACTTGAAGCATTCAACTATCTTATTACAAATGATCTGCAAGGGGTGGTGACTGACGATGTCAAGGGGATGGCTCTCTGCAGTTATTGTAGTAATAGGCTTATGAGTCTCTAAAAGCCGTTAAAAAGAAGAAGAAAAAATATTATTTCTGTATTATGCTATAATAACTCTCATAGTTCTAATCAGATTTCAATAAAACTTTTCCAAAAAATTGACCGTGTAAATATCTCGGCTACGTTTGTTAGCCAGCCTCCTCTGCCATCTTGTTTCAAAATGGCGAATGATCCAAATCTTTAAAATTTGTAGCTCCTAGAAAAAATCGGAAAACATCATTTCATTTCGCACATAGACGAAATATACGTGATTCTTGCAGCCTGTGCCGGAAAAGATTTTCTGTAGACATTGGTGGCTTTTTTGATACACTGTTTGCATGATACGCAAGATTCTTAGATTTTGCAATAGTATTGTACATTGTGAACACATAAACTAGGTTTAGTGTATTCGCAATTCAATAGGAGACATGAAAAAAACCAAAACGTTTAAAATACCCGTATGATAATTTAATATTACATTTTATGCTAACGACATATTTGGTGATATAAAAAATATTTTTCACCGGTAAAACGGTTTAATTGATTCAAATATTCTAATTCAACCCTCTTCGTTATTTGTTTCAGCGCATAATGTAATTATTTGAACAAAATGAGTATAATCGCGCGATAATATGTGTTTTATTCAGAAGCCAACACTCAACAACCCTGCGATCACTCTTCGAGTGGCTCACGATATGTCAATTGAAAATGAAAACTTATTAATTTTCTTTACCAGACATTGACCGCCTGTCGATTCACCTATAAACCTTCTCCAGGCCGAGCCTCCTATAAGATCATCCCTTCAATATTTTTATTTTATTAAACAGAACAGTATTAGTTGTCAATAATGAAATATTTTTCTATTATAATAATTATTGTAAACAGTTAGTTCGCTATTGAACAACCACTTTCACATATCACGGTTGCTAGGGAACAACCCGTACACCCTCCTCCCGCCCCGGCATCCCCCGATGATTTCAATGTCAAGTGCATGCTGTTTCCCTATGCACTCATTAGATTTTGGTGAGCCGGCGTCGGAGGTGGTACTCCTCGCAACTAGTTTCCATTTCAGACGATAATTTATTTCTTCAACAAATATTAACAGAAATAAAAATCAAAATATATTGTGAAGATAAAAATCTAAATATTATTGTGAAAATTTGTGGTGTGGACAGTTCAAAAACATTATCATTTTTCATTTCATACGTTAAATATAATTTAATTTTTGTTTTCTTATATTTCATTTACGGTTGTTTTTAAAATTTGAAGCAAAATGAAAATTAAATTTTATAAAAGACATCGATTTTTTATGAGGTACGGGAGATCAAGAGAATATTTACGAGAAAAAAAGCGGAAGGCGGTAAGTATTATAATTATACTAAATATATTTTAAAGATTGCATATTATTTGTATTTATTTAAAAATATACATATTCGATTATATTTCAATTAATATTTTGATCATTTCAGCATTTGTTTATGCAAAAATATTCAAAGAAAAATACATCATTCTTTAACACTATTTATTTCTGAAACTTTATATTTCGTGATAGTAGGTTTTTGAGTGGAGGATTCCGATTTCAAAAGTTCAAAAAACAGTGAAATTTAGAAGTATGATTATTTAATATTTAAATACTAATTTAATGTATTAGTTATAAATATATACATATAAAATCAATTTTGTCAAAAATATTCTTTTTTTTTGCGCTACCGGGATACAGACCGTATGTTCTAAATAATTAGAATTTCACAATAAGAATGTGTTCTCCTTAATTTAATATTTAACCCACTAATAATGTGGTAATCTTCAGTAGGGTGGTAGGCAGAGCGTTTAGAATTACCCGGAACTATGTGGAATGAAAGCGAACGCGCCCGACCCGGGAAAACTTGTTGCATTCGCCGACGAGGTAGTGCATGATATACCTGTCCACATTTCAGATAAAGCAACGAGTTACACGCGGACTCGGTCATCCAATTTTCCTGTATATTTATTTTAATTAAAACTGACAAATTTAATTGACATTGATTAACAACATTTTTAAAATGCCAAAATTTTTCATTATAGTTTATATTTATTTTATTGATTGAAAACATTTTCAAATTGGGCAAATATTCCTTTGTTGTTGGTAATGGTGCTAAAAAGTTTTTTAAATACAAATTTAATTAGTTAATTAGAAAGATATACAGTAAGATACCCAAAAAATATTTTGGTTGCTACCGGGATACGAACCCGGAACTTTTCCTATCGGAGAAATATTTAAACTTTTTTTACAGCATTTGGTTATTATATCTCCGATTAATATGACATTTTCAGATGTGCAAACTAAAAGGAGTTGAAAATATTCAAGGGATATGTGCTTAATCTCAAACATGTCAGAGATATAAACATTTCAAAAAAGTCGTAATAATGCGATTATTTGGATTAATTGAAATATTTCATTGATTACAATTTATATATTGAATACAAAATATTAAAGGTCATGGAATTTCGAGTGGCTATACTATTTTTGTTAGATTATTTAGGGCCTGAAACAATGATATAGATTAATAATTTAACAACTCCGCAAATATTTATTTCCAGGTACGTAGATTTCAATATTAACACGATTTTGTAAAAACTTCATACAATAATATTTTCTGTAACAATGTAGAATTTTCACATATTCCTTGAACATTTTCGACTCGTAATATATTCTGGTATACACCCATAAAATGTTGTGGACTAGGTCTGTTACGCCTGTATATTGTGCAAATAACATAATTTATTAAAGAGAACACATTCTTATTGTGAAGTTATAATTATCCAGAACAGACAGTCTGTGATATTTTAAATACTAATAAAAATGTATCAATTAGGAAGATATAAATATAAAATAAATTTTATCCAAAAATTTTGTTGTTGCTACCGGGATCGAACCTGGAAATGAATAATTACAACTTCACAATAAGAATGTGTTCTCTTTAACAACATATAAGCTGTGTCAATGTCTCCAAAATTTAATCAAAATTAATTGTTAATTCTGGCGTATCCTATCGGTATTTGAGATTCCGTAAAAATAAAATAGATGGCTTTCAAATAATGGAACGATAGATGTATCAATTTGAAAAGTGTAACATATAGGTTTGATAATTTGTAATAAATTTGTACTGTTGCATAATCGGTTAATGCACGTTCCCCGGATCGGAAGCGATCCAGGTTCGAATCCCGGTAGCAACATCAATATTTTTCGCTAAAATTGATTTTGTATATCTTATATGTATATGTATATCTTTCTAATTCATATATATTTTTATTTGTATTTTAACACAATTTAGGCTATAATTTTTTTTTTTAAATAACTAAACATCAATCAATTAATAAGATTTATAATTGCTTGTAAGAAGAGAACTGGGTTTCAAATTAAATTTTAACTATATAAAAAATTTGGTGGTGAACTTTATGTAAGTATATATACATTATTTATTTATTTATTTCCATCAACGGTATTTACGTAATTTATTTAATTTAAATATAACAGTACATTTTTAATATAACATTTAATATAACAGTTTAAATATAACAAAAAAACTAAGTATAATTTACGTAAAAATATTTCTTCAATTCGGGTATACTCCTGCAACGAAAAATGTCAACGAAATTCAACTTGCTACCAAGCCGCTATATTATGTTAATTAATAATGTGTTAGCACAATTATTCGCTTATTTTATTATAACAATACTTGTATAATTTCAAAATAAATTTATCAGTGTTTGCTTAACTGCACACGTCTATAATCTATTATTGACAGTTGACGTTAGACGTACAACAAGCACAAGACGGTGAATTTCTGAAACACGGAGAGATGTCTCTAAAGAATTTCATCGGAGTAAATACCGTATCTGTTAGATTTACCCGAGTCGAAAGAAGATCGAGCCAATTATAAAATTATTACACGAAGTTCAGACGATATATTGTGGAGAACTAATTTCATTGGATGAAAGCTTACAAATGATGCTCATGATTCACCTATTTGAGGCGCTCTACAGATGTTCAAACATTCTTTCTTGTTTGTAGATTAGTACTTACAAAATATTACTTACATCCAAGAAAAATATTCATACGACAAATAACAAAAATCAACCCTGATGATGAACCCTGCAATAGGAAGCCTAGGAAAGTCTACATATAAAAACCTGGATAGGTTATTCATTGTTTATATTCATCGTATTTTACTGCGAAAAGAAATTATCCCATACGCAATAGAAGACTTGGAAGAGTTTCACAGCGGTGGATGAATATCAGAAGCAACAGGGATGCGAAAATAAATAAAACATATTTTTTAACATATAGAAACACTATTATACTTATTGGCAGAACCGATTGTGCTCGGCTTCCATTGGGTAATCATGGCTTCCTGTCTGTGTCGGGTAAGGGAACAGGAAGATAATAGCGCAACATGTATATGCCGGTCGGTTAAGGGAACAGGAAGATAATAGCGCACTTTTTTAGCATTTAAAAACTTTTTTAATAAACAAAATTTTGAAGGTGCCTGTGATCGGTGAAATATCGATTAAAATAAAGCACAATTGAGAGTTGCGTTATATACAAATGTTACAAAACTAATTAGAGTAAATGTATTATTTTATTACATCTAATGACAATACATACTCGGATTAAAAAAAACAATTATTCATAAAGTAGTATCAGGTATAATTCTTTTTAAGCCGTACCTGTGCGTGGATTAACGGGTGAATGTTTTCTAGTGCTTGCTGGGAAATTAACATTTTCCAGGAGCAAAGCTGGCATTTCATTAGTAGTGCAAAATATTTTTCTATTTAGACTGAATATGATACCGAGAATATCGCCTTCACAATATCGTTCGTTAAGCGTAACTTTATTCTTATATTACGAGGTAAGCCAAAAAGTTTTTGTTTTAAAAAACTAAAAAAATTTTAACACAAAGTAACCTTAATGTACTCCTTTGATTATTATTATTATTATCTATTCACGAGCTTTAAAGTCCTGCTGTTGTAGTCATCTACTAGTTTATTTAACCAATTGTACTCAAAACTGCCCGGTAAACCGTCAAGTCCCGTATGCACGGAAGGAGATACGACGAAATTGAGATGTTAAGTATTGAGACATAATCTCAGACCAACTTACACGACTTTCAATCTGACATCAAGATTCAACACGCGCACATACTCGTAAACGTCACCTGAAACCACCAAGATCCCCTCAACTATCTATTTTGAAAAAGTTGAACGAGTCTTTAACATTAATATGTGGTTTAAACTTTAAACATTTATTCCGTTTTAACTGCTACTGGGGCGATTCAAAATTTTGATTATCCACCACGACTTTCATAATTTTTCTAAGCTTAAAGAGTCCGTGAGTGGAAAACGTTTTGGAATTGCAACAATTATCGGTGAAATAGACTGGCGATTTGATACGACTAAAAGAGCGAGACTGCATCAAAGCTCGTAAACATATATTGTAGGCGATTATGTGAAAAAACAGATTGAATTATACTGAATTATTATTTTTTTAATTCTAAAATAAAATAACTTTTAATGTTGCAAGATCTTTACTTTCCGGATAACCTCGTACCATCAATGGAATGTACATCTGTTAGTCTCATGTTACGTGTCCACGCGCGCTTTTGCTAATAACTAGATTCTTATGGTGTAAAGCGTACTTTATAGCATACTCGCGGTTAGTACCCGGCGCTGCCCGGAATTCAGATTCAGTTTTTTAATAATTTCAAATAGAGATTTAGGAGGAGGGGAGTGCATTTGTTTAGCGTAGCCCCACAATTTCTGATGAGAATGTAATGTACATGGGAGTGGGGTTTACCCAGTCTTGAAGAGTAACTTAATTAATTAAGTATTAAGTAATTTAATTTTAAACTGGTGACATTTATATCTCGTGGAGGAGGTCGGGTGACCAAGAGAAGGGGGAAGAGTGTCATTGTTTTGTTATTTAAGATGATTCCTCTGAGATTATGGATGAAATTCTGATGGAGCAAGATAGGGGGAATAGGGCGGACATGTAATAACCTTCCAGCCGATATTTTGACAACTTCTTTATCCCACCGAATGCACGTGAATGGATGTCGAAATAGATTTTTTTGTACCATTTTCATCCCACAATTAACACAAACTTTCAACAAATTTGAAACGAATTAAATAAAAAATTTGCCATTAAGGTATTTCAAAAAAATATATTTTCAAAGAACTCTTGCCTAAAAAATAAAAAAGACTACTGACTTATGCTAGAACTCAATATTTTCTCCTGCATTTAATTTACTATCTAACCATGCCCGTGTTACAGAAATAGATCCAAACCGTTGATCAACGAAACGTGAGTATTTCAACCAATCGACCACTAAAATTAATATATTTTATTTGTAATTTATATCCAACTCCAATATTGACTCGCGTACACGTGTGCACAGAGTCGCATCGAAAGCGCACAAAGGACATTACAGATTTAAGCGGGAAGCCAGCTATGCATATTGCCGCTTTAGTAGAATAACGCAACAGCTACAAATCAACCTTTGAGATCGATCATATTAAAACTAGCATACAATCAATTAACATGCTGTGTGCTTTCATTTCATTTCCAGTAAGAAAAAATGCTATTTATGATAAATACGTACGTACACTTCACATCTTCAATTTTTAAAATAACAATCCTTCTACGGCCCAGCGCCGAATATTGTACAATGCGGAAAGACCGTAAATTAATATTAATATTCTTTATTACTTTTTGGTAATCTGTATAGTAATAGTAAATTCACTAACATTGGATACAATGGATATAACGTAGCGCAATTATAGTATGGATATACTTATATACAACGTATCGATATATGTACATTAAACACATTACAAGACGACAGTGTTTCTGCGATAAATCAGTTTCATTCAGATTTTTAACATAAATCTTTTTTATGTAATAGAGCGAAAATAACGTCAGTATAAAAGTGCATATTTTCTCAATAAATCAATATGTTGGTACCAAAGAGAATATCATTCGCTTTTTAATTAAAAATATTTTTTGTACACGTGTTATTGGTTTTTCACAATTTTATTATATTACCGTTAGCCATCGGAAAAAAATGCACGCTGATTTTCTATATTGAAATATTTATGAAAAATATTCGTAGTAAAACGTGATTTGAAATTCAAAATAGAATTTATGGATTAGCAGCGTTCGAGCGAACGAGAATTGCAAGCTCTGGAATGTCCATCACATTGTAATTCGATGGCACGTGGGCACTGCATGACTTCTGTTGGAAGATCTCTTTATTAAACATTCATTCGAAACTGATTTGTGAAATAAAAACATTCACCTTTTATTAAAAAAAAACTACTTGATTTTTTTTTTGCGTGGTCGTAATTTACTTTCAAACAAGCTATACACAATTTTAATTAAAACAAATTAGATGGATCACTAAAAACGTATTTATTGAAAAAATGTACAAGTCCCATCAGAACTCGAACCCGGAATATTATCTTACCGGGAGAATGCGTTAGCCAATCACACCATGCCAACTATATATCTTCATGTCAAATTTTGAAATATGTAAATTCATTTTTCTACATTTATGATTATTATAAAAAACTATTTTCTAAAATTTCAAATTAATAACTGCAATAAATTTATAATTACGTACAACCTATTTAAATGTATGCGTTGCACGCCGCAGATAATTATTGTTAGTTTTTGTTTGAAATTCTGACTTTTTTCAAATGAAGTGAGGTAAAACAACAAGTTGGACGAATTATTTTGTAATACAAATTAAATGTATTAATTAGAAAGATATACAAAATCAATTTATAATTATTAATATTGTTGTTGCTACCGGGATTGAAACCTGGATCTCTTCCTATCCAAGGAAATGCATTAACCGATTATGCTACACCAACACAGTGAGTTGACGATAATTTTTCGAACTTATATGTTGCACTTTCAAATTGATGCATCTATCGTTCCATTATTTGAAAGCCATCTATTTTATTTTTACGGAATCTCAAATACCGATAGGATACGCCAGAATTAACAATTCATTTTGATTAAATTTTGGAGACATTGACACAGCTTATATGTTGTTAAAGAGAACACATTCTTATTGTGAAGTTTTAATTATTCATTTCCAGGTTCGATCCCGGTAGCAACAACAAAATTTTTGGATAAAATTTATTTTATATTTATATCTTCCTTTATATTAACGGAATCTCAAACACCTTTGAGTAAAATCCGATAGGAAACGCCAGAATTAATTAATTATTATTTTATATTAATTATTATTTTATATTAAATACTGATATAGCATAATCAGTTAATGTATTTCTCCGGATAAGAAGGGATCCAGATTCGAATCCCGGTAGCAACAACAATATTTTTTCGATTTTATATATTTCAAATTAATACATTTAATTAATATTAAAAATATCACAGACATATGTTCTGAAAAATTGCAACTTCACAGTAAGAATGTTTTTTTCTTAAAAATGATTTTGTATTAACCACTTTAAAAATATGTGTTGACAAAATAGGATGATTTTCAATTATGTGACTTAATTGGTAAAGTTGTCGACTGGTCAGTGTTCTGGGTTCGAGTCCCAAAGACGACTATATTTTTCGATAAGTTAACTTTTCTGTATTTTGTCTTTGAACTAACAGTTTTGTTTTTGTTTACGTATCGACATGATCATGATAGAGTCATTCAGAAAAGACTGTTTTTTCTAAATTCATATCAGTCCTATGAGACAGCTCGCAATGCACCTCCACAGGTTTAAATCCTGGTTCACTCTCCCGGCTCCAGGGCAACCGCGACACTGGATGGACGTTAAGTTATTAGTTAAAATACAAATTAAATGAATCAATTAGAAACAGAAAAAATCAATCTAAAAATATATTTAGATTGTTTTCATTCTGGGCGTCTCCTGGTATGTATTCCGAATTTGAGATTTATTGCAATATGAGTATAAAGTTGAATGCTTTTAAAAATTGAATAATAGACGTAGTAGGTATCATTTATAAAGACTACAGTATATAATTTCTAAATTTGTTGAAAACGTAATCGGTTAATATCGCGAAATGGTAACCGGATAGGAAAAGATCCTGGATCGAATCCCGGTAGCAACCAAAATACTTTTCAATAAATAAATTTTTTCTGTACATCATTTTTGGTGATTCATTAAAAATACCACAGAACTATGTTCTGAAATAGCAATATCATAATAAAAAATATATTTATATTATCAAGAAGATTAACTAATTTTGTTGCGTAAAAGCATAGATGCCGGAAGAAACAGGTTATTAGGAAAGAAGTTCCACTCACCACAATCCCGTTCTTCTGGCACCTCCAAGGTAGACTTTAGGTTTTGTAACACTATCTCCGTTCACGGTCCTTCAGATTGCACAGGACAGACACAGACACACGTCTCACTCGTTTGTTATACTGCGAAATTGACTTGTAACCGCTCCGGTTCAGGGACGTCTATCGACTGACTCGTTGCTAGGTGAGGAAGGGGGGCGGGAGGGGGAAGGCACAGTACATTATCTACTATAGTACAGCATAAATATATGTCCCAAACAAATTTCAATCAATATTTTTTATCAATTTGCCAGCTTTTTAATTGAGTTTTTTTTTTCGTTAAATGATTCATATAATGTGGATTCATATAAACAAAGATAATTATAGAACTATAAACAGTTTATGTGTAAAGCGCCCTTGAAGTGAAAGTTTTTACGAAAATGGCGCTACACAAATTATCCATTATTATTATTATTATTATTATTATTAATGTGCATCTCGAAATCATTGCGCGTACGCAACATCGCAACGGCAGCGCTACACCGGGAATATCCGGCAACGGTGCATACTTAAAAAACGCTTAATAATGTATATGTACGCACTAGATTCAGAATAAATTAATAAACAAATCAGCAGGTAACAAACCGCGATGCGTGTCTCAGACATGAGTATCATACCACCCCTGCATATTGTGTGTTTTCTGGTTCGGATTAAATATGTATTAATTCTGTTAAATAAATTAAATTAAATCTCTCTGGCGGGGAACCGAACGTCTGACAAATGCCTGGTGGTGGGAATTAAAACAACTGCAAAATTTACAAATAATATTTGAAAAGAGCCATTTAAAAATGTATTAAGCATTTTATTATTATTATGATTTTTTTTACAAATTACCTTTTTTGACATAAATGTAATCGTTTAATTTAATTATATAAGAGAGGTACCGAGATCGATACTCGACCCCTCCAATATCTTTTCATCTCAAGAAGATCATAGAGGCGCCTAAACAAGTCCCGGTACCAATTAAGATGAAAATAACACACAAGGTTATAATGATAGATGGGAAAAAATATAGATTTTACTGGGGTACCCTATAATAATAGTTTTTATTTTTTACTTTTTTCTAAGTATTTTTAATAAAGTACTATTATATTTTGTATTGCCGCCTACAGCTCGTGTAGTTTAAGTCCTCATTCAAAGGTTGTTGTCAAAGGCAAGCATTCTGACTGGGCAACAACAATATTATTCATTGAAGTGATTTCATTGTTGATGCTCTGTACGCTCTCTTAGCGCTACAGGGTGACCCTGGAACATTTGATCTTTCTTCCCCAACACAATGAGTAGTAAGAGATTATGTTTCTCATTACGGAGAATATATCCGAATTATGCAACTATTCTTCATTTTATAATTGCTGTTAGTTTTCTTGACTTATTTGTGCTACTTAGAAAGAACTTATTCAACAGTAATGTTGTCAACCCAAGAGATCTTAAGCCGTATCTCAAATGCCTTCAGCCTTTTTAATGGTGCCATTTTTTGAAGTCTAAACTCGATAAAAAATAAAACTTTTTAATGCATTTAGGTATTTATAAGAACAAACTTGAATAAATAATTAATATTGTAAAATAAATTAGATAAATCATATGAAAAGATACACCGAAAAAATCAATTAATTCTGGCATCTTCAAGCGTCTATTACTCAAAGGTATTTGGGATTCATTGCTATATAAAATTGATTGCTTTTTAAAAATAGAATAATCGATGTATCAATTATAAAAAAGTCATAAATTTCAATATTCATTTCAAATACAAGTGTCAAATATTATGAAAACCTAATGAAAAAAGTTCCGGGTTCGCACCCCGGTAGCAACAAATTATTTTTTACGATAGATAGATATTTAATTATAAAGCAACTTGGTATGTTCTGAAAAATCGCTTTACAAATTAAATGTGATTTCATTCAATATTATTTTATATTGTGTTTAAATAATAAAATATTTTGGATAATAATTACATAATCGATAATAAAAATAAACATTAGATTATATTTTTGTGCGGTCATATGAAATGGTAATTAAAATACACTAAATATGAGAATTTTTAAAAATTGACAGGTACTTATTAATTTATAATAATTTCTGGACCATTTCATATGGTATGGTCCTTTAAAAGACTTGGAATTTATATCCCTGTAGAGAAAATTCATAATTTGTGTTCCTAGGCGGACGCTCTGATGATGGAGAAGTTGATGGTAAAACTGGAACAAATGAATTTTGTCCGTCCCAAGCTGCCACCGAACCTGAGACTACTCTCCCTGCCAGAAGCATCGGAAAAACTTATGATCAGTGTACAAGACATGCAACTCGAAGATATCATGGATCCAGCCGGTAAGTTTTTGATTTGACATGATCGATATAGACTATATACCCTACTTTTTAAAACCTTCAATATGACTGTAAAACAAAAGAGTTGGTGGCACTAGAAATATATGACCTGCGACCTGCCGGTAGTCTGTTCCGGTAACTGAAAGGGCAATAGAAAGGTACCACCCTCGAGTCCCTCGATCAAACAGCCAGTTGATGATTATGATTGTGATCACGATAATGAGTATTGAGATTAATATTTTTTATTCGAACCACCTTCGTACTCGGAAAACCACTGTTGTAATACTAGCTGAGGACTGTATGTCGCAGTACAGTACAGGCAATAAATAAAATATTAACTCTGTAAATTTCACATCTCACGGAAAACTCTGAGACAAAAGCATTTTTGTGTGAAGAATGACCTTTATCTTTAAAGTATTAAATAATATATATACACCAACTTTTATATGATTCTTGAAGAGGATTTAATGATTAATCAATTTTTAAAATTTAGGTGTTTTTACATATTAAGTTTTTTTAGATTTTAAAACATAAACTTTTTTGATCATTGATATTTTCAGAATGGTAATATGAATTATATTATAATTCTTTCAAAGCGGCCTTTTTAATAGACGTTACTGCATTCGATAAAAACTATATATCTTTTTGTTTTCAAAATTGTGAACTGATTTTCTACGTCCATCAATATGAAATTGTATCTGTTACATAACTAATCGATGTAATTTTATAATATTTTGTCATGGCATTAAATATACATACGTCATCATAGCAATGTTCTTATAATGATATTTGGTTTGTTAGATTTCGATGATCAGAAGGAATTGCGTCGACAGCGAATAATATTTGAATTAATCAGTACGGAAGCTGCGTACATCTGCAACATTAGAACTATAGTCGAGGTGAGTTTAATATTAGAATGTTTTCTTATTATTTTGTTAGTTAATAATAGGGTGAACCAAATTCAACGCCGGATTCAAATTTTAATTAAACCTACGTTTTTATTGATTTTATGATTGGATTATAATTAAGGATCAAAGCGCACACTCTCTGATTAAAAAATATGTCAGACAAATGAACATCTCGGCTTCGACTGCAAATCTTGGTTCTTCTCACAAAATTTTCTATTAAAATTTCGCACAATCTCTGATCAATTTCATCGATAACACGTCGGATTTCAGTTGGTGCCAAAAGAACTCCGTTATCGTGTTACGATAACGATCGCCATTCGCAGTTATCGCATTTCCACTATCACTTTAGAAGTATGGGCCTAACACGCCGGAAATGTGCCCAAAATCACTGCTCAAAACTCTCACCATATAGTGACTCGTCCAGAGCTGCATTTACTTCTTATGAATTACGCAACAGTTTTCCGAGCCCCATATGTGACAATTTTGTTTGTTTACGTTACTGTCGAGTTGAAAATGCATTACTCATCACTGAAGATGACTTTTCCACTAAATTGAGAGTTCACTTCATCGCGCTGTACAAACCAACTGGCAAACTGTCGGAGATGAGAATGGTCAGGATGATCAGAGTTACCAATTGCAAAGCAAAAAAATGGAGCGAAATTTAAATCTGGCGTTCGATTTAGACCACTCTATAATATCGATATTATTATTCTTATAATATTTCATTCCTGATAAAATGTGATTCAACATTTATTAATACAACAGTAATTACAATTAAAATACTTATTTCCTTTAAGGTACTACAATTATTAAATTACAATTAAATGGACACATAATATTTTATACGTGTACTACACAATAAAATCATTTTTACAGGTCTTTTTGGCCGTGGCCCTCTCATTACAAAAAGAAAACATCTTGGTTGAAATCGATGTCGATAAGATTTTTTTAAATCTACCCGAACTTTTAAACATAAATCTTCATTTTTGGAACGAGACCCTGTACCCTATGCTGGCGGAGGCAGGGGTCAAGCGGTAAGAAAAACCTGCACATTTAAAAGCATCCGCTATTGATTCTATGCTGGACTGAAATTATTATATGTTTACAAAGCATTTATGGGTTGGGTTACCCATTTGTTTATACATACTTGACATAAAAAAAAAACTTATGCTTTTAATATTATTGATAGTGTAAGAACACTCAATGAAGTCATATTTTTAAAAATTATAATAATTAAAATGTAGCACGATCGTTTGATCTTTACGTACCAGCTCATTTTTAGATGCATTTTTTGTTTGAATTTTATTTATAACATTTTATTTACAGCTTCAATCCTCAAGCCCTCTACGACATTTTCCACAATTTCCGAGGCATTTTTCACCCTTACTCCGAGTATGTGGAAAACCAGGGTCGCATTCAAGTTTACACCCGGCACTTGGTAGAGACGAACCCAATTTACACCGCATATTTAACATGGTGCGAGTCGCAGAAAGAATGTAACAGGTAATTATCTTAATAGCATACGAAAATGAATGTCCAAACGGAATCTACGGTTAGGGGACATCACTAGCAACCCATTGAGCGTTAAGGGTTATCCGAAATTCAAATGTTTAGCAGCGACTTTTTACAAAACTAAGTGGTGCGCCATAAATACTAAACCTATCGTAATGAAATTTGTGTGTTCTGTGATAATATAGCTACCACAATAGCAGATTTTTGTTTTTGGCTAATTAAAAAAAATACTTTTTGCTCAAAATCACAAAAGTTCCAACCTAACCACTGCCTTAAAATTAAAACGACAGTAATTAAATTGATATTAAAATTTGTTAAAAGTAGTGAAGATTCTCTGTTTGCCTCAATAGGTATGGCTTGTCTCAGAACAATCTGCGTCTCTGTACATAATAATTCATCACACTATAAATGTTTAGTACAATATTAATATTTGACACATAGCATATTGGTCTTAATTAAAAAGAAACATGATGTAGATATAAATAATAAAATAAAATGTGTTTTGATCGTTGTGCCATTTTTGATCATACCGCACGTTTTGGTGTTTTAGGCTGAAGCTCTCCGATCTCCTTGTCAAGCCGATGCAACGCCTCACTAAATACTCACTCTTACTGAAGGCAATCGATAGCGAGACCGATCCCGGCATTGACAAATGCACGTTGAAGACCATCATACTCAACTGTACGAAGTACATCTCCTCTGTGGACCGAAAAATACGATACGTACAAGAGCTTGATATAATGGACGCCCTGATTGAGAACATCGAAAGCTATGACGTTGTGGTATTAATTTGAACATTCTTCGTGTTATTTATATTTATATTTGTATATTACATATTTTTATTTCAATGTCGATAACATTAATACGAAAACGGGAATAGATTTATTTTATTACTCTAATTTATACAGCGCCATTTTACCTTATGATCGATGAATCAAACTCCGCCGAATAAATCGAAAAATTAATATTCAAAACTTTGAAGATTTATTTTAGATTAATTAATATCGCAGTTTATATTGTAGTATATATAAAACGATATAAATGTTTGGAATAAATAAAAAGCTACAGAATAAATGGCATAAATTTCATATCATGCGCATGGAACTACAAGGCATCATCTGATATTTACAAAAATTACATAAATATGATATTTCTGTCAGTTATTCTGTCGCTTTTTATTTATTCCAAACATTAATATCGTTATATATTGGTATACCCATAAGTAATCAATTATTTAAGTGGCAACAAAAAAAAAAGAATTTAACTACATTTAATTTTATTTTTAATCGATTATATAATCTCCATCGTTATCTAGAACCTTTTTCCATCTTGTTGGTAGACTTTTAATTCCCTTTTCATAAAATTCAGTATCTTTTGGCGAAAAATATGCTTCTAGGTGAGTTCGAACATCATCGACATTTTTAAAAATTTTATTCTTCAGGTAGTGTTCCATGGACCGGAATAAATAAAAATCGGATGGTGCTATGTCTGGGGAATATGGGGAATGTGGTAAAATCTCCCAGTTTAGCTGCCTTATTTTTTCTTTGGTTAATCTTGCTGCATGTGGCCGGGCATTATCATTTTGCAATATTACCCCTTTTCTGTTGACCAGACCTGGTCGTTTTACTAACAATTGGTTGTGCAATCTAACTGTTGGCAATACAATTCAGCCGTAACTGTTACTCCCGGTTTCAATAGTTCAAAATGAATTGTGCCACCTCAGTTCCACCAAACGCATAATAACACCTTCTTTAAAGTGTGGTATGGTTTAGGAGTAGGTACGGCTAGTTGATTTGGAGAAAGCCATTGTTTAGTGTGCTTGTTGTTGTACAAGACCCATTTTTCATCACTAGTAATAATCCTTCGTAAAAATGGATCACTTCTTTCTCTGCACAAAAGAGATGTGCAAATTGTACGCCGTTGATCTTTATTCATCTCCAACAATAGATGTGGGATCCATATATCCTGTCTACAAACCTTCCCGATTTCGTGATGATGTCTTTGAACTGTTGACCAAGTAGCCTAAAGAGTGTTTGATATTTCCTGGATACTCAGTTTAGGATTCGTTTGCACCAGTGTTTTTAAAGCGTCATTATTAAGCCCTACCGGGCGCCCACTTCGATCGCTATCAGACAAGTCAAAACCAGCATCGGAAAATTTTCTAAACCAACGTTATCACTTATTTACTTTCAATACGTCTCCATACACATCACAAATTTTCTTTGTTGTAACCGTTGCATTAACACCTGATCGAAAATGAAACAGCATGCAATGACGTAAATGTTCTTCAGTTAGTTGATTGTCCGCCATTTTACAACAGAGTAATAAAAAATTATAAATTTATTTGTCACGAGTCACAAGACCACGGATTGTAATATTGCGTATAAAACACGTCTTTACCACGTTCACGCTCTGAGCTAGACTAACGCAAACATTACACACTAAAAATAATTGATTATTTATGGGTACACCTAATATATATACTACAATAATTATGATAATTGTTTTTATTGTTCTTATTTTGCGTTTGTTTATTAGGAATCAAAAGACGAGGACGTAGAAAAAGTATTAAAATTCCACTGCGATTTAAACTTGAAGACCAAAATACCATACTACGATCCCAGATTTCACCGGACGGTCATTCTGCAGGGCGAGCTCAAATTCAAGGATAAGGAGCAAAAGGTAATTTTAAAAATATGTTATTTTTATACTAGCGCAAATAACTGGCTTACAAGCATCTTACACTAACTTTTAACCTCTTTGCAACCAATTTATTTCTATGACAATAATGGAAATTGCGTACCACGAAAACAATTAATGACATTTTAGTATTAAAGTTGTCAATAGTGAAAAAAATACATTATAATTTTTCAAACATGTAACGTGGCTTTAAATGCAACTCATGAATTTGAAACGTGTATTTTTTCAATACTGATAACACGTAACGCGTGTACCGGATTGTAACTAGATGTTTTCTTGTTAACCGTAAAAATGTGTACATTACGAGCAATGTATTTTGAAAGAAATACTTTACGATCTTTCTAATTTTTATTTTTTTAAGTTCACTTTTTCGTAAAATTTATAGCTTATGAAAGTACTTAAAACTTTCTACTTCAGCCTATTTTTCGTATTTATAGTATGAATCTGTCATAATACTTGTCTAGTGTTCGATGTTCAGTTCCGTGAGCAACTTTAAACTCATCGTCAAACACACTTCATCTTTCGTTTCCTTCGCCCGACAGAGTGACTGCGAACGGAACGTTTGCTGTTTGTTATCAAATTTAAATCAAATAAATTGCTTTCAATTCGTCATACGAAACTCTATAAGATACAAATACATTATTATGCATACCAGAAATAAAACAATTTAATTAAACGTACCTACTCTACTTTTCTTCATTTCTACTTTCATCGTCCCTAACGAGATACTATCTTACTTAACTTCATATGAACAATCCCCAAACGATATCAACATCGACAACGCCTAGTTCACTACCAGCTACTCATTTCCCTCCTTCGTATTCGTAGACGACATTGTCCTATATGTCTTCCGCACCTAAATCGATTGCACGTTGACTTCGCTATATAGTAGATTTTTCAGATAATCTCTTGTTTTTAGTTATAATCTGGTTTGGAACTACAATTACTACAATTATTTCTAGGCTACTCCACATTTTTTGGTTTGGCATATTTTTTATTATTTTATTAGAGCCTTATTATTATTTATTACTATGCAAGACGATACTTTTCTTCTAACCAAGATAATTTCTCATTTAAAAGAAAAACCAACGTAAATATATATATATATATACATAGCTAAAACTGTCAATACTTGCAACATTACAGAAGGATTGTATTGTCATTTTCACATTCATCATTGTAGAAATCAAAAATATTTTTGATTTAAATGATGTAAGTCTCACGTTCAACATGCATGCGTTGTATATTGCAGCATATAATGTTTACTCATATAAAAATATTTTTCTCTACTCCCCTAAATGATAAATGAAAAAAATATATATATTTATAGAGAGAGAGTATTAATTTACGAATTTCATATTTATATTTAATTAATGATGTAATAATATTTTGGAGTAATTCAAATACCACGTGTAGAATTATGCACTTTAATGAAATTTGATTGTTGCTAGTTTCACCATCCTTCATTGATATGTCGTTACATCTTGAATCTTGAATTTTAATTCCACAAATGGGATATTAATTTAATATCAAAATTTAAATGTAAAATTAAACCACAACCGTAAATGTTTATAAAATTAAACAAACAATTCTTTCAAAAAATATAGCAATATAATATGAAATATATATAATAAAATGTAATCTGAAACATTAGCGTATAATATCAATTATTAGTGGTAGTTAAAGTGTTATTGTGACTGTGATTAAGTTCGACTGTATGATGGATGGTATGTGATTATTCGTAATTCTTTGAGCAATCAATCACTGGTATATTAGAAATGAAACCATCAACAGTTAATATACCAATTACACAATCACAGTCACAATAACGGTTTAAACAACGATTTACCATCACTATTAACATTTCTTAATAAATTAAGATTATGTTATTTCAAATACATCTATAATAGCACCCCCTTAATTGCGATAATTTTTTACTGTTTTTAAATGGTTTCCAGTAACTGTTCGTGTCAGTTTACTTAGAATAAAAAATGTGAATAATATATGCAGTGACATCAACGCACGACAGTCTTCAAAAGTTGAGAAAAGAAATTAAACTAAATGAAATCATGAGCTGTTATAAAACGACTTACATTTACTTTTCTTACTTACATTTCAACTCATTTTACTTTCATATTATTACAAATATTAGATCATTTGTATAGATTATTACCTGGAAATTGTGATTTTAATCGTAACATTTTTAAATAATACATAAATCATTTTATTTATGTACAATTTTTAAACACAAATTCTGTTTAATAAATTAAATAGTATCCTTTCTCCAAGTCTTTCAAACTTTAAGGCGAAAATAAAAGTGTGCCTAATGGATAAAAAAAATAGTTGAAAGTACTGTATATTTTTGTAATATTGTTCTAAAAAATTTTTGATTTAAAGTATGTTAATTGAATATTTATACCTGCTGAAAACTTTACATTTTGTTTATTTTGTATATATGTTTTCAAATTCGTATATGTTAATTTAAATTATGAACCTGCAGACAAGCGTCTAGTTACTAACTTTTTGGGACCAGTTATTTTAAGATTTTTTAAACAAAGTGATCATAGAAGATGGGCTTTGATAATGATTACCGAAAAACGCCGAAAGATGGTGTCTCGAATTTGAAACAAGATTAAAACTTAATTTTTAGATATTTGATGAGGAATCAGAATCAGGTTATTTTTTTCATTATTCTATAATATTGATTCATATTTTTACCTTATTAAAACCCTGGCTCATACAGGTTATTGAGTTGAGATGCTCTATTTATCAGAGGCTTTCCAAAAATATTAAAAATTCAACATTAGGAATAGCATTTGAAAATTTCTAACATTTTGTAGGAAGTTCGCAGGTAGACTGTAATTATATAAGAACGTTTTTGCGGTTATAAAGTATCTTTTTAGATGCCAACGAGAAAGAAATGTGTAGAAAAACATATGCTATGCAGGGATGTCACGATGTATGAGTCTGAATTATGTAACGCGTTTTTTTATCAACAAATAAATTAAAATAAGATAATCCCCCGCGACCTTTTGTTAGCGTAAGCGTAAAAAATAATGAAAGTTTTTTGTTTAATGTTTGAAGGAATACTCGTTTATATCGAGGTATTGTTTTAATCGCCGGGCTGATTTGGTTTGTGTAATATTTGTGATTTTTGACATTGTTTTATATTGTATATACCTATTTAATAATTCCTTTGCATATTTAAAAATGCGAGTGTGATTTCTAGTGTTTTGCGTTTAACTAGATAAATATAATTTTAATATTTTCCCAATAGATTGAGATTCGCGCCGTTTTACTGACGGATATATTCCTGGTCTGTTCAACCGGCTCAAAAAGGAAGAAAAGCCACGCCATAAAAGTAATAAGGTGAGTTCATTATTCCATTTCATCTTTATTAATTGTACATATATTTATTTTTTTCTAAACAATGTTTATTTTTCTGCGATTTCCAATGTTTGCGTTAGAAAAGTGGTGATGTGTGCACATATTTTGCATTAACTTTACTACTTGTTATTAGCGTTTGCATTTAAACAAAATTGCGTTAAAAAATCTTTGTTTCGACTGTTATATTCTTATTTTGCGCTGTTATATATATGTTTTTCATTTAAACCATTTATTGTGTAGCCAATATGTTTAATAAAGCTTAGTAACTAACTTATTAGAGCGCCCATTACTCACGAGAATAGGCAGACAAAATATAAGTTTACAGTATTATATCCTGACCATGCCCTAATGGCAGGTATTCCTGATTCCTGTCCTTTGTTTCCGTTGCCTCCGTATATCGTCTGCACTACCTCTTCGCTTGCACAGTCTACTTAAGTTATTACTTAGTTGGACCACCCATTATTAATTCCATCGAGTATTCTAGAAACATGTCTATATTCGCTTCTTATTTGTTCCTTCTGCAGTATTAACTTTGGTACTGTCTTATAGCAAACATTGATCGAACTATTCATGATAGGACTATCACATTATCATATTATGAGTGAATAACGGAAAATGTTAATTCTTAAAATGTTTTAATGCATAATACATTGATGTTACTCCTTAGTAATTAAGAGGATGTTTTAATTATTAACTTGTCATATTGAAAATTAACATTAACTCAAAGTCAGCAAACTCCATTATTTATATATTTCTAACTTTTAATGCACTTGTCCACTCATATACTTTTTACACATTGTGTTAATTTATCAATAATTAAACTTAGCTCTTTTTAATGTGAATTGATCACTCAATATCGGTTTTAGTTGAAAAATGAATTGATTTTTCCCGCCGCCATTTATATTAGTATTCGACTAATAGCAAGCAGTCTTCGTTACTCTGAAATTTAAATCCTTGGCCGCCCACGTCGAAAACTTGCAACAGAGAGAGACACGTGACAGTCCGCAGCATCTATTTCTCATGGTAAATAATGCATATCACCAACGCCGCGGATCGGATCTTTAACCAAATTATTATTTCCAATAGTGACATCGTACGGCACCCCATAAAAATCTATTTCAACTCAAGAACACTACAAATTACGTTTGAAATTGACTGTAAAAATCGTTATTTTTCCTTCATACAAAATTGACAGTTGGCGCTCACTTTTGCGTTGCCAGATTTATTTTATACCATAGAAAAAAGTGATTTATACGAAAATTATCGCAATTTCATTAATTTTGAAACTTTAACACACATACTCTCATGTCGACGTCAAAGTGCTGATATTTTTACAGTTATCGAATTTTCAAAAAGTTTTTTTATTTTATTTTTACTTTAAAAAATGGCGCTGGGTTACTTATTTCGTTAATGGAGACTGCCGACTTTTTAGACATTCCCGATATGCTCGTTATTACCGCAGATGATGAGAAGGTTACAACAAGTTTGAAAGTGTTTGGAACGTTCTAATTTGAGTAAATTGTCAGCTAGATTTTGACATAATTTCTCGTTTTTGTTGTCAATTAATTCAAGTGAATAAGATGTTATTTTTTAGTTATTAATTAAAATTAATATACGAGCGTTATACTATAAATACAGTGAGTGCGCCTTCAGCCAGTATTGACCGTTGCCGTGGCATCATCGTATGCGTGTTGTTAGTGCTATATGAGTGCGATGTGTAATATGTATGTAGTTGTGATGTGAAGTGCTATATGAGTGCGATGTGTAATATGTATGTAGTTGTGATGTGAAGTGCTATATGAGTGCGATGTGTAATATGTATGTAGTTGTGATGTGAAGTGCTATATGAGTGCGATGTGTAATGTGTATGTAGTTGTGATGTGAAGTGCTAATATTTTTTGTTTTAAGCATCACATTAAACACATAATATTAAAAAGATCTAATGTCGACCTTCCAAATATAAAATAAATAATAATGTTCTACGCATTATGTATGGTCTGACAACGCTACCAACTTTTTATTTTTTCCCTTTTATCAACTTTTTTTCATCTCAAAACCGTACGAAATCGCGATCTATGAACGTTTATGATATTTCGAGGGTTTTTCTTAAAAATAATATTCTAAAAAGCTAGCCTGTGAATTTTGGCGCCAATATGGTGGAGTGGTATGATGCTGTTCCAGATTATAGTTCATACTTAGAAGTGCGTCAAGCTCCTGTCAGTTTTTCTCAAAATAAAAAAATATGGAGATTGCTGAGTTTTCAACTACTATCCTCGATTAGAACTTAAATAAGGATAAATGAAAATGATTTAAAACTATAACTTTAAAGAATTCTTAAAGTTTAATATTAAATTGCTCACAATAATAATGATGATGTTACCTAACTTCCTGGCTACCTGCCGCAGCTTAACTAAAGTTGAGGAAATGTATCTTGCAAAGTGCTTGAAGCGATATCTATGGCGTTTGATTTGACATTGCTTGGAGTACTATTGTATTAAATGATTTTGTTATATTTTAATGAATGTATTATGTATTATATGTAACAGTTTTTATTTTTCTTTTAGGCCTCAAATTCTAATGAATCGGGTATATTTGTACCCTCAATACGTGATGAAGGAGGGAGTAAAAGAACTGAACTTCCTGATCGCCGTGGTGGTGGATGAAACAGATGTGGCCATCTCTTACTTCTGTCTCTACGAACCTTCTAACCCAAAAGAATCAACCAATCCTACCATCAAGGTTAGTTTGCTTTCACGACAGACTGAATTACTTTATTTATATCCACATCTAACATTAAAATTATTCTTTTAAATCGCCGTTTTTGTCCAAATAACCGGACCAAGAGCGTTTTAATGTTTTAATGGTAGTTCTTACATTTCAAATATTACTTATTTTCTTATATGAATTAACTCTATCCTTATTGGTGTTTTGTTTTTCCATGTCATGCGCTATAGCCTCTCATTTGTGTCACGTGCACAGTGATGCCGGTACATTATGCTATCTCAAATTGTGAAACACTAATTAGAGCCGATCCTCAGAAGAGGAGTAGTATGTCAATGGTTCTCCTCACTATTATTTTGGCACCAGTGTATAATCAATTTAATTATACGACGATAATTTAAATGCAGTGAATTTGATGGGCTGGGCATCCGGCTCAGAAGGAACAGAATTTAAAGGACATTGTTGTGTATGAATGATGCAAGTATCAGATATCAGAAAGGTTGCTCTTACATGCAGAACAAAGACTGTATAACCATTTTTGGTAATGTTTTTTAGGTTCTGGTTTTTGTCAATTTTCACATGATGAATTGTAAAACTTAACGATAAAAATAGTAGACCAATGCGTATTGGTATATATACATATATCAGATAGAGAAAATTCAGGATATACGAGTACTCAGTAAATTAATAAAAACACGTTGTGGTTACCTGGTGTCGGCGTCGGTTGGGGCACTTATTTCAGCGGGTATATGTGTTATTCACTGTTTTTACTCTTACTTCAAATAATAATCCTCAATTTATACATGAATATTATTTGATTTAATGAATGAATGAATGAATGAGGCTGCGCATTGGGGCGTTTACATAGTAAGTATTTTAGATGCTCTTTTCAAGATGATATGAAAAGTACGTAGGAACATGTTCCACCTTTGGGCGTTGGCGCGGTATGTAGATGCAGATAGTGAGCGAATTCTCGGAATCATGTTGCAACAGTTGCCCCTCTGAGGAATTAATTTATATCTATATTATATTGTACAATATTTATTCAAAAAGACCCCATTTAAATCATTTTAAATTTTGTTTTTCATTTTTCTAAATTGGCAGTAGGTACTATGTATTTAAAAAATTGAAACATTCGAATTTCAGCAATGGTTGTTTGCCCTGCGTGAATCTCAAACCACACTCAGTCTCACCAAGAAGATGCTCGAGGAAGGCCGAATCAACATGTACGATACGGATACACAATCCGAATCAGACGCCGATAGGAGGGTAAGCATAAATAAGGCCGCGAGAACAAGAAACCAGACAAGTGACATTTTGTAAAAAAGTCCATTTTTAGAATGCCCTAGGGAAAAAAGTAGCAAGAACCCGACATGATTGTTGACCTACGAACATCGCGACTACTTTTGAACTAAATATTTATTATTTTCAACTCAATCAGACAGATTCATTTGACCGCATTTTGGTACTTCATTCAAATATATCAAAAAAGTGCGCTCTCAAATTGAATTGAACCTAAGAGTGATTTTTTAGGGTTTATGTCTATGTGTTTATAAATTAAATTCAAAGCTATTTGTCTGACTTTGTTATAAATAAAATCACTAAAACAAGTTAATTTTTAATTTAAAACTGATTATATTAATAATGTTAAAACTAAACGTGCCGTGTTGTCACTTGTCTGACTTTAGTCACTGCCTCAAATGGTTTATAACTCAGATATATGGATTAGACATTAAACAATATTATTGTCGCGCTTCACTCTCTTCCACTTGGAGTTGTCTAGCTTCTAGCTTCTACGTTGTTTCTATACCCCTCCCTTACAAGCTGTGAGACTGTAATGGTCCGTGTCTTTCTGTTCCCGAGTTCGCATAAAAGCTAGTACAAAGTTCAGCGTGAAGCGATATATGAATCATCAACTCATAAGAATGACGCATCCAGTACACACATACTTTTACTGACATCGTGGATACGGGCTTAAACAATAATTGAGAATCCTGTATGTCATATTATTTACATATATCGTGAGAGCGATTTTTAAATAAAAAATAATCTATTCAAATCTTTGTGTTAAAATTAATTAAAAGTACTGTTTTCAAACTAAGCTATGTGCGTGTGCTATGCAAAAGGAACTCTCTTACTCATTGGTAAAACGTATATTATGAATTAATGATATAAACAATAGTGTTTTTTCATTTTACACGCATTTTATCAATGTTTTTTATATTACATATTTCTATTTTATCCATAATTATCTACTATTTTCTATCTACTGCTAAATGTAGGTTCTTCCAAATACCTCCCATTTTTTTGTCAATTGTTATTAGTTATCCAACGGGTTTTAGTTTGACCTTTGACCTCCTGGTTCTTCTTGGATACCAGGGAACCTCATGAAAGAGTGCATTATTAGATTATTCGTTGTCGTAAATAAGGATCAAATCAATTATATAAGGAGTTAATATATATTTTTTTAAATATTAAAATCCTTAAATATGTAATACTAAACCACCCTCCATGTGAGGTCTTTGGTAAAGCACTTTTTGGTTCTCTTTTTTCAACCTCAATCATGATCAAAGAGTTTCAAAACAAAGCCTGGAGCATAGCTAGACATTACAGTATAACTGAACATTACAGCAGACAGAGCTCCATCTCGCACAGCTAGAAATACAATCAACTTTCTTCGTCGTGAGAATGTTAATTTCATCGAGCCAGGCATGTGGCCACCGAACACCCCAGATTAAAACCCAGTAGATTATGCAATATGGAGTGTTTTGATAATTTTTGATTAGCTAAATATTAGAATTATAATTAATTATATTATGTTTTGAAATAATTCATGTGTTGCGAGATGTTCTCACTTTTTTTGGGCCACCCTGTATATTCATACTGTTGCTATGTAAATATTTTTGAATAATAATTAACTAAAAGGTGCGGAAAGGTTTAACTATAGAATAACTATAATCTAAACACATGCATCTCTTTTATTAGTTTGCAAATATCACATAAGATTTTATTAAGGTCTTGGGTTTTATTTGATGAGTGGAACCGACCAGGATGGGTCCCACCGTCCTAGCAGCATCACTTTATGCATCTTCAGTTTTCCTATATAGCATCTTATCTAAAAACAAAACTATTAAATTTCATCTTTTGATTGCCAGTAAGTACATACATTAAATTCATCCCTCGCAATTTGGAAATGTATTTGTATAGGTCAGTGTGCATCAGTCTAGCGAGATAAACATTCACCTTTAGAAGTGTACATGATTTCGCTAAAAATTTAATTTAGATGACTAACCCCCACGTATTACCGCTTTCACTAACCATTAACCATAGTGATATCTTTGCCATCAATCGAATGAAGAAATCGTCCAGTTTCCTTTGTGACCCTTGATTTCTATCAATTTCAGTGCGTATCACAAGAAGTGTTATTGGAGCCAATGGAGGCCATTCAGCCCTCTGTTAATAAAGCGGCAAAAAAAAGAATCAGCACGATGGTGTATGGCGCTAACCTTCCCATAGAACAGTATCCACCTGAAGGTAAAACAAAAATAATATTCAAAAATCTAAAAGAGTCTCACAAAATTTTTAATAATTTAATTATTAAAAATATTTGTATGAGGTTAAACAATAAGGAACGAACACACAAATAACCAAATTGAGACAATCGTTATCAAATTTTGGCATAACCTTTTTTGATATAAAATATTATATTATACTTCGTTACATTTTTATATTATCTTGTGACAAAATTTACACATGAGCATAAAGTCTGGATACATAAGGTAGTGTGTATATTTTTTATTAAGATATTCTCAATGCGGTTTCATCATTAACGATGCACGTATCGATGTGTTTTGGGAAATTGACCCATGCCATGCAGAAGGTTAGGCGAAAGTTGCCCTGAGTGGCTCCAACAGGACAGTGTCTCTGCTTATTACTCTGCAGCGGTAACAAACTGGATAAACGATAATTAACCTTACTGGAATGGGAGATGTGACCATGCGTAATGGGTCCCTCACTCTCCAGATCATAATCTCATTGACTTCTTCTTCTGGATTAGGTTTATAGGAGAATTGATAAAGATAATAAACCATAATAAGAGACCCCAGATGAGCTCCGGGGTACATGTGAGGTGACAAGAATTCACTATAGTGACTAATTGGTTTATATTTCTTATGTATCATATAATCTAGTTTATCGTATCTCTCTAACATTCAAAGTATCATATAATGGAAACATGTATTAAACTATTTACTACAATATAATACCATTGAAGTTCAAGCATTTTTGAGATCGAAAGATTTGAAATTAACAATACCCTCGTTGAAGTACACTGCCGTCTGTTTCTTAAACCAGTTGTTGATAGTTTCTTGTCTTGGAGACCGACCGTCATCGGTTGACTCGCGTTTTTCGACGATTAATTTTAAGACAGGCTCTATGGTGCCAGGTAAGGGTTATGTGTGGGTCAAGTAGCTCTCAACCAGACTTTTGCAGCTCTTTTGCCATGGTACAGCTACGTGAATATCTTGCAATAAACACGATCGATGATACATATGATGAAGAAAATACTACTGAGAAATTTGCTCTGAGGCAAGGGTTTCAGACAAATTTCTGACAATGTACATATATGCATACAATTCTAGTTTTAAAAATAGTCAACCTACTATAGTAACGTTGGTAATAGCATAATCTATGTCTATGCTTACTGCTTGTTATTGTCTAAAGTTTGACATTTTTTAAATTCGTGCTGAACGCGCTTATTTCAGTTCAGTGACGTCAGAGTTGCACGACCTTTATACGTACGTTTTCGAAATTGCGCACCTAGACAGATGTTACGTGCATTGTATATATATTTAATGAACATATCGCACACCTAGATCAAAACTAAGACAACTACAAAAACGCGAATTTCGGGTTATTATTGTATTCGGATACTCTGTGATATACGCAACTAACATAGCTCCAGTTCTCAAATAGTGTCATATCAGGATACATGTGTGACCTAAAGTGTTATTTAGTTTCATAACTTGAGTAACAAAAAATGGAGAAAAATTACTTTGTCTATTGAAAAATGACATTTTGAGTTGTCTTAGTTTTGATCTAGATGTGCGACATGTGTATAATTTAATTAAAATTTATTAGTAAAAGAATAGCCGTAATTAAGAAGTTTTATTCGTAAAGAACCCTTAAATGTGAAACATCAAAATGCCTACCCTCTAGTTTTTAACATGGATCGGTTGAAGTGTGTCATGGCCTCCCACCACCAAGTCGGCTGCTTCAGGGCATGTTATTAATCTCTGCTTGGTACTACGTAAGTGTGAGCTGGACAGCTGGAAATCTACTCAACCAATTTGAAATATTTACGTGCAGTGTTTCAGTTACTACTAAGCAATTGTGTTTAATTTTCTTGATATTCAAAACTAATAAATTACATCAAAAATGGATTTCTGTTTTATTTTAAGTAAGATATCGTTCGCACGTGCTCAGCACGTGCATGTTTCCTTCAAATAAAAGTTTTTTCACATTTTGTTATGTGTTTATAATTGACCATTGTTACAGAGATCGCGAGGAGGCTATCATAAGGTTAAAGGAAAAACCGCAAGTGTATTTACGAAAAAAATCAATTCTTGTATATTTGTTTGCCCAAGTATAAGCTTTTTCGGAATCCCATAAAAATAATATAAGATGCAAGTATTTTAAAGGACTTTTCATAAAACATGCTTGCGCATTATTACTTACCCACTAGATCAGTACGCAACCAAAAGAGTTCAATAATGTTAATAAATACACATTTTCAAGGCAATGCGGGTTTGACTAGAAATGATTGATTGTGATTTAGATACAATATCACAATATGGATATCAATAATTTATAGTTAAGCGAGTTAAACGTGCGTTATTTTCAGGTGTAGAAGTCAGGGATGACTTCACTAGGCCCTGCAGTTCCAGGGCATCTCGAATGTCCAGCTTGCATCAATCGTCATACAGGTAATGAATTTCTTAACAAATTGGCAATAAATATCGGTGTATGTAAGTCAGTTGGTCAACAAATGACGACTCACTTCGCACTAAACCTTGTAATTCTTTACTTTTCTTTTCATAACATTTATTGATATATTTTCATAATTATTTTGATACTTGAATGTGTTATTTGTATGGCGAATCACGCTGAAATAAACACATTATCCATAATAATATTACGTATCCCCATCTATTTCTTTGACTTTCAGGTCGTCCAGCACGTCTAGTAAGTCTTGGACGTAGTGTCAATTGCCAGTTAAAAAAAATATTCGCCAAAGTAGCGAAAATTTCGAATGTAAATTTAATATCTCCAGATATGTAAATGGTTTCTCATTTATATTTTCGGCAAATTTTGCATAATAAACGCAGAGAGGCCAAACAAAGAAATCTAGATTCTTTTTTGCGACGCGGAACAAAATGAATGAATTACTATGTATTACATTTTTTTTGTTATTAACGATGTTCATTTTATTAATGAAGTGTTTTTTTTAGAATTTTAAAATGATTTTTTTTAATCTCCCGTTAATCGTGAATTTTCGCTTATCGCGACCATGTCCTAAACGTATCCCCCGCGATCAACGGGGGTTACCTGTACAGGCATTCTTAAATTATTTTATTTGTAACTATATAATACAATGTAAAAATTTGTTTGCACTGTGTCCGTCTCACTAGAGGAATTCTGTGTCGAGACGAGCATAATGCATATTACACAAAATAATATGATGTCATTATTACATTTAATGTTCACATATTGTTGATTTTAATTCAGATTTTGAAAATGGAATATAATTGACCTATTAACTAACTTACGTCGTTTCCTCGGATGACAGAGATATGCAGATAAGATAGAGCGCCACGCTCTTCTGTCCCGTCACAAAAATTTCATCTCACACATTGCATACATCTTCTGATGCATGCTTAGGTCGCACTTTTCTACCTGTCGTACATTTTATCATGCATGCTCAGGTGGAACCAGGTCTTGCGTGGATGTCCATTCAAATGGTAAATAGATCTTTTTAATAAGAATAATTTTTAGCTAATAAGCTGTATTATATATCTCTAGCAGTTTCAAGGAAAAGGGGATGTACTCGTAAAACGTTTTCACTTCATTTTTTTGCGGAAAAATGCAACAAATTGTTGATTGAGTGTTCCATACATCACATACTCAAAACTATAACTGTGATGCCTCCTTTTCAAACTATTGTCTTCACTGCATAAAGTAAATTGTAATTTTAGAGAAAATATGTAATTGTTAAAATTATTGTTACACTTTCACTGTGATTTTTGTTTTTATCGATTAACTGTATATTTTCCCAGCAATAATAAAATAGAATGTTTAGGTATTTCAAATTCCATCAATGTATATGTATCCACTTTTGTAGCGGCTCCTACGACACCTACGAAGTGGGAACGAGCGCCCAAGCCACCGGGACTCGCGCCGGCAGTGCCGACACCTCGACCGACCATCGCACCATATCCATGAGCAGTGACGAAGGTCTACCGCCCCTCGTCATCACCAGCGAGCAGCTCCAAGCGGTTCAACACGCTGTGGAGGCTTCCACCAGCAAAGTAAGTGTATGTTTATTTGACAATATTTACATCTACATTTTTTCAATTCTCGTAACAGGGGTTGCGGATAATTCTGTCGCGGGTAATACAAATTCAGTCGCATCCTTGGTAGCTCATACGCGGTGAAATTGGCGACCATTGAATTGTGCAATCACCTTTAATTTATTTAGATAGAGTAGATAAACGTTATGATTAAGATGAAGATCAAAAAAATACAAAATTAAAAGATTATGTAATAATCAGGGAAAGAGGTGATGACAAAAAAGTCCCTTCATACTGCCAAACACTACCCCTACCGCTCCGCCTAGCTTGCTATGCTTGATCCGTGCTCCATAATGACTGAATCGTAGACTCTATTTCTATATTTATTACATTTTTTATGCTTACATTGGCAGCTCGTCGTTAATGTAGAACTGTTTGAGTGTGTGTGTGTGTTCACCTAACATTTAACAGTTATCATTTATTGAATATCTTTTAAATACTAATTTAATGTATTAATTATAAATATATGGATATAAAATCAATTTTGTCGAAAAATATTGTTTTTCGCTACCGGGATTCGAACCTAGATCTCTATTTCCAATCCGATATTTCAAATAATGGAACGACAGATGTATTCATTTGAAAATGTGTAACATATAGGTTCGAAAATTTGTCATGAAAAATACTGGCGCTATAACACAATTGGTAGTAGTAGTGAAAATGGAGATCCAGGTTCGAATCACGGTAGCGCAAAAACAATATTTTTCGACAAAATTGATTTTATATGCATATATTTATAATTAATATATTTAATTACAACTTCACAATAAGAATGTGTTCTCCTTAATATCCTTTTATACCATTTTAACTCTAGAATGAACTTGTATTATTTTAACACTTTACAAATGTCAAGATTGATTTAATTTTAATCTTTAATTATAAAATCATTACTTCTTGACACAGTTTAAAAGTATATATATGAACAAATTTCATATATTATCTTTTTTTATGTACAAACAGCATCATTACGTTCCTTTTTTCTTATTATTATTTTCTATTTATATTTGCTAATTATTAACCAACTATGTAAAATGTATACATATCTACTGATTATCGATGAAGCATGTGATGAAAATGTTTGCCCAAACACGGACAAAGCCCAGTAAAACAGATATTAAAATACTTATAAAAAAATGTAATTGACACTGATGGGTAGTCCTATTATGTGACATTAAGGTACAGTTATGGAGAAAAGACAATTATGGAGAGAATAATATATTACAGAATACACATTTTTATGGATGGGAAAGATAAATATAAAAGTGGTATTGCAAATTGACAATTAAGGTGAATTAACAATACACTTGCAACTACCGCAAAGGAGTACAGTAGGGAATCAATCATCAATAAGGTATCCTGGTTCAATTTAGTGTATTTATAAATGCCGAGATTAGAAAATGTATTTATATTTTTTGTCAATCACGTCAGACATTCGGCAACAGAATTCTTAGAAACATTTATGTATCATTATTCAAATATTCGGCGTTAGTAAATAACGTACGTCCACATTTCAAATGAAATTAACATTTCTGCCATCGAAGTGTAAAGTATGACACTCTTAAAGACATTGGTGTTTTGTACAACTTATTAAATAGACTAATAAATTTTAGCCGAAAACGCAACCTATTTTTCAATTTCTTATTTTTATTTAGAACAGTTACAACTTTAGCGCTTTCTGGAAGGGTGACGAATAATGATGATGAAACGAATCAAATAATTTGAAAAATGTTTGGCATTTCATGTATTCCAGACTCCTTCCGTGGGTCGAGGACGTGGCACCTACCGCGCCCCTCCAATCTGCACCCCTCGAATCGCTCCAGCCGTGCCCACTCCCAACACCCTTAGCGTGCACATTACCCACGCTAACCTGGGTCAGAGCATGCCCGACTTGGCCTCCGGACAGATCAGCCCGGCCCAAAGCAGGTGATCAAATTCTCCGTGTAATCTTTTAATGTTGTTTTAATTTGATTTAAGTGCGTAACACATCGTGGATTTCTAACTAAATTACGAGTTTAAAATGTTCAAGGAGTACAAATTTTATACCGTTTCGAAAAATCTTATTATAGTACGGCCGCGCAGCATCTCGCGCAGTGATCACAAGCTAGCGCGCACTCCAAAAATCATTAGACAAAATAAAACTTTTACTATTTGAATTTAATTGAAGTACAAATATTTATATTCTATGGTGCGACTTTTATTTTAATTATCGGTAAACAATATTCATTTTTCAAAACTACTATTCAATATTTTATTATTTTATTTAACCCCTGGGCCCAGATGTCAAAACGTTCAGCAAAACATTTTAATTTTTCATTGAGTTTCACAAAACAAAAAAAGTTGTGAATAATTCAAACTTGAATGGCTCTCTCTGTCAATTGAAACTGAAATGCCGTCATCAAAATCATCGCAAATTTCAACAGTCAAAATCGGAGAGATTTTCGATTATCGCAGCAATACGAATGATATAATTTTTTAAATATGCAGGCAATCGAATTTAAAAGGTGAATTTACCACAGGAAAAAATGAACAGATTGTAAATTAGACTATTTAAAGCGGCACCTAAGTCAAAAAGTGCATATTGATTCAGTTATTTCTATTCGAAATAAAAACAATGGGTGAATTTTAAGAATTTTGACTGAAATCCCGGAAGATCGAAGTATCAGACTAGAATTTGCGAAACGCATAAAAAGCAGACAAAAACATGATCAAAATTATGTTATTTTAGCAATCGCTCTCCGCGCAAAATATACATCGTCATGTTGGGAAATATATTCAAATACAAAACTGGCTGATTGAAACATTTTGTAATTTAATCATGTAGTTTAATGAACGCTATTAAATCTATAACACGCAACAAGCTAAATATTGAACATTTAGACACTTTAATGAGAATTAAATCTTATATATTGCAAGAAAAAAAGATTGACCTGGATGAAGTGTATAAGATTTGGATTAATCGTAAAGAATTTTAAAAAGAAAATCATAATGATTTAAAGGCATTTTTCGAGTTATGTTTTCGTATTTTTTTTGAGAATGATATAACACGATTTTGTTGTTTTAATTATTTTGAAATACAGCATTTTCTATTTTATCTGTGTAAACCGTTTATAAGTTGTTATGCTTCTCATTTTCATCATTCTTCAATTTCGATATGTATTGGACAAAAAATTATTAAATAACCATTTTTCTTATATTATTGTTTTTTTATAAAGGTTTTATAAGAGCACCTTTTTAAAACATCGCACCATTCTTTTTACAAAGTAGGCCATTCCAAAAATTTAATATTTTTCATTTTCCAACCTTGAGTAGTAAGTAAATATGGAACGGTACACAGTAGAACAACCCGTTATTATTGTTAAAACTCATTACAAAAATGGAGAAAGTTTTAATGAATTTTTGGTTGAAATTGTACTCCAAATAAGTCATCAATTAAAAGATTGATTAGAAAATTTGAGAAAACTGCTTTAATTGTGGACAATAAATCACCCATACGTCATAATAGTGGACGTCGTTTCGAAAACAGCCGCAGTGAGAGAAAGTGTTACTGAAAACCCAAGGACGTAAATTCGTCATCGTTCTTCATCTTCAAGAAGCATCTTGCAGTGAATCCTCGTAAACGAAAATTTTACTAACACCAATATCATGTAATTCGACACCGTGCGACATTTTTCTTTGGAGATTTTTGAAGTCGCGTGTGTATGACAATAAGCCACAAACAATCAGAGGGCTTACGGAGGAGATCCGACGTGTTATTGCCACAATAACACCTCAATTCTGTAACGATATTTTCTTCAATTGCATCAAAAGAGCATGAGTTTGCAAGGTGAGCCACGGTGCGCATTTGCCTGACATTTAGACATGACAATAAGTACTCGAAATAATCGCAAACTACGATTTTTTAATGTTTATATTTGAGATTAGACAAATGCAGTTTGAACATCTTCGATTCATATTTTTTAAATGTATCCATCCTAAATATTGTGCACTAGATGTGTCATGACAAGGAAAGTAATAATTATTTTTAAATTGCATAAACTGTCGTCATTGAGGTGAGAAAATTATTACGTCTAACGCTACTCCAATATTGCATCTGCACATATAATTACGTATATCATCAATATATATGTAGACATATCGATAGCATACGTATTTGTATATATACATGCCGTATTGATTGGAGTAGCGTTTATGTTCGAAAGACTGAACAATTGCTTATAGTCCGCACATGTTTGGGACTAATTTTGCCAAAAAATGAATCAGTAATTTCTAAATTATTCTACTAGACAATTCTAGTCAATATATTAGAGAACTGTTTCTGCGTGGACCTGCATCAAATGAATATAAAATTTGTTTTCAGCTACGGCCAATCACCGAATAAAGTGAGCTTGAATGTCCCGCCACGTAACAAATACTTAAAGCCGACCCAAGGCCAAGGATCGGCCGGGAAGAGCAGCAAATCGTCGGAGAAACTCAGCCCTGAGTCGAGGGGAATTAGCTACCCGCCCTCCAGTCCCACGAGGTGACTTTCGTGTGTCAACTTTTTACATATTTCTCGCTTTGTTTATTCATTTAAGCACTTTTAAACGATATTATAAGATGAACCAATTTAAAAAGAGTGATGATTTTCACGTAGGGCCTACAATAAAACATGGATGGCCAAAAATAACTTTTTATATATTTATTTCAAGCATATTGATAAATAACATACTCTAGTACATACACAATCAATTCATCCGACTTTTTAAAGTGTATTTTTTTATAATGTATTTATTATGTATTTACAATGTATTTACAGTGTATTTATAATGTATTTATAATGTATTTAATAATTCTGCCGTTGGCGGGCAAAATTTATTACGTCAGTTTTATTAAAACCGAGATAATGGTCTATGAAATATTTAATGATTTAACAGTTTATCGATATTTAGTATTTTTCATCAGCTGGGTTTGTTTATATTCCTTCAACTGTATAGTATTACATCTTTTTAATTATGCTACTTTGCGTATCTCATTTTCGTCAAACATAATGAATCTTACCCGCCAACCGCAGAATAAAACTATATTGGAATTGACTAGATTGTAGATAAATTTTAATAATAGATGAAAAGTAACCACTTAAAGTATAACATTACGTGCACTGTTTTGCTACAAATGATTACGCCATTTATAATTTTTGTTAATAGCTTCATTTTGTGTAGAGAAGTAATCCAGCAGATCAAACACTCGGAATGGCGACAGGCTTACTACCGCTTTTTTACTGCCACGATTGTCAGCTCTTCGCATCAGTTTCATTTAAGCCCTAGAGATGTCGCCTGGACCGCGAATGTGATATGGTGAATGATATAGTGAATACGCATATGTCTCAATTTGACAGGTTTAGACGAATGACCCCATCTGTCTTTCGGGGTGTGACCTCGAGACGACAAGATGACGCTTGTAGAATATTTCGCGGGAAGATGCCTGTCGTCTCTGAATTAGATGCCTCCAGTGTTGAATTAGATGCCTCCAGTGTTGAATCTAAACGGTTTTACTTAAAACCGCCGACATTGCGGCTGCCATCGCCTCCGAGAGTGTCACAAGCTTCGTTAGTGAGCTTAATGAATACTGTTAAGTAAGTTGCGAAGTCACATTTCATATTAATGTTCTATAAGCATGCTGATTTAATAACCGGTCACGCATTAAGGGAGCTGTGCAAGCGCGTGAAATATATCATTAAGCCAAATACCAAATATATTCTGTTACGAAAGCATATTTCTGTACTAGAGAGGACATCGTGCCCATTTAGACAACTCTACAGGAGAGTAGAAAAATTAAAAAAAATTATGTTATTTAAATTCTTTTTAACATTAATAACATATTATAGATAATATATTCGTTTCACGACTGTATCTATATTGATTATCGGGAGACAATTCCTAAAAGTCTTAAACAATTAGCAATGTCCTAATGTGTGCTCGCCAATCCCTTAATGTGTGCTCGCCAATCGATCCAAGAAAGAACTTGAACTTTCCAAGATGCATGTTTTTAAATTTTCTAGACGATTATCGAAAAGTGCATGCGTCAATTTTCAGCTTAATTTTCTTTAATTAATCACCGATCACGTGATTTTAATAAAGGAAAATTAAAAGTAAGTAATATTACGAAATTGGTGGTTCATAAAATATATTATTCGTTGCTCTAAAACAAACAAAATTATATATATATATATTAAAAAACCTCGAATCAGAAGGAGAAGTGGAAGGGTGAGATCACTTCAGGTAAGATTTTCTATATATTTACATGTATTTAATATTATGCAATGGTCCTAAAATCCTTCTCGCTACTGTCAGTCAGTCTTTGGTAGCAATTTTTAAAAATATACGTATCTTACATAATATGTATATATATTCATTAAAGATGTCTGTCTATCCGTCTGCCTTGAGCATCTTCAAATATAATAATTCTGCGTACAGGCGTGCCTCGAATAACGACAACTCGGAAAAACATTTTAGTAGCAATTATAATTACATACTAAATGCAGTTGTTATTGTATTCTGAAAGCATCCTGAAGCTTATTATGCATGTAGTGTGGTGGCACAGCTGATCAGTATACTTACCATCATTCTCAAAATGAGTATACTGTCATCATATATTAATATAATTAGTTACAGTTGTTTTTGTCAATTATGCTCTCAATGAACATTATGTGAAAATATAAGCACACTTCGATAAAGACCTTTCTCAGTTAACGCCTCTCAAACCTGTGTACTGGATTTGTTCTCAATTATGTTTGCATCGTGCGTGATCTTTATTTTTAAAGAACGCTTTCAGAATATTATACTCTATGCTTTGGCTTGTAATTATACTATGGCTACTGAAGCCACACTACAAGGCACGTGCTGGTTGGTACATTAAATCGATAACTTTCATGGTGAAGTTCAAATGAGTAATGCAAAAAGCAATGACCCTGTAGATGATCGGAGAAGATGGCGGAGACCAGGCTCGCGCCGAAGGCAGATCAGGATGAAGCACAGTGTTGATATGATAACGGAAAATGCGGACCTACTTGAATCAAGTATCTGCATGTAAGAATTTCTTAGTTCAAAAAATACCGCGACACCCGAGAACCGTCAATACGAGGCACGCTTGTACAAATAGGTATTAATTATAAATCTATTGTATTAGATTCTTTTAGGTTATCTTAAAACAATAAGATGTTTCAAACAGGGTTACATATTTTTTTATGATTTCGATCGATCAAAAAACTTTACAAAATATGTTTATTATTTTTTTCCTAGAATTGTGTCATTTATATTCTGATTCAACATAAAAAAATAGAGCCATTTGAATTTTAAAAACGGCACTGAAGACGATTGCCGCCGCCCGGGACAAGCACTCGGTACAGATGAATCTGGATGACGTAATAATTTACTGACGAATTATAATAGTACCAAAAACCTTACGCAGGTACCGGCAAAAGTGCTTCAATTTAAAAATATAATATTAAAGATAAACTGTCATTCGATTAATTATCTCAATCATCGCGTGATTAATCTTAAATTGACTATTTTGAAAAAGAAATTTTCTTAAAAAAGGCAAAACGATTGTACAACCATCTAAAAAATCTTTCACCTAAAATCTTTGTCAGTAAGTAATATCGTGTTCGCGATACGCGGTGTTTATTTGTAAATATTGTATTATATCCATCCCAAGTATGAGATAAATTGCAAAGGAAGGTTTGTTAATGACTTGTTTATATTTTCAGAGCATCTTTACGCAGAGGAATGGCATTCTCAAACACCATCAAAAATCCCCCGTTGGTGAAAAGCCGAAACATCTCGAGAGATTCGAGCCCCTGCGTACCTCCACCGCCGAACAGCATCAATCCGGTTAGTATATTACAATTATTTCGGTTTGGTACAAATTGACATAGGGCGACATCGTGTAATGAGAAGACAATCTTGCACCGCAACCAACCATGGCGGCCCTCGAGAGTGCACCAGAGTTCTACTGGATCGTATCTTATCTAGGGAGAACCATCCTCCACAGGGCTCCATTATTTAACTTTAATTGTTTCTTTCCTGAATGAAAAACTAAGCTGATCAGCTAATTTGAATACAATAATGGTTTGAGTTATTATTATTCTAAATAAATTTCTGATGCATTGTTTACATAACCACGGTATCTTGTCCGCACCAAACATTTCAAACTTTTAGTTATAGACTATTTCACCAAATTTCACCATCGTAATGTAACACCCTTACAGTACCGGGGATTATCCGTTTGTATATTAATGTAAAATTACTTTCATCCTGTCATATCACAATGACACTGTGGTCACCTATGAAAAGTATTACGATTAGAAATTCATCATATTACCACAAATGCAAATTAAATTCGTAAAGAGTTCAAGTGCGCACTTGCGACAACTCTCGAAAAACAGGCAAACCTTTTGCAAGTATGGAATTAAATTATAATCAACCAACTGGCGACCTCCACTGGCGTGGTGCAAATTGCAGGAAACCGGCGCCAGGCGTATCTTTACTTGGCTTATTTGATATATCCCGCAACCATTCTCATTCCAGAGTCCATGTAAAACACCTTTACCATCGGCAGCTGCCTGTCTTCCTTCAACATCTACCGGATACATCGGGTGTGAATATACACGGCAGCATTACTTGAAAATTCCACAGAGGTATGTTTATAATTGAGACTCAGTATTCCGTGTGTATATTATGATAACTTAGTTCCCTACATATTACTTCGATAGTATTGATATCAAGTTAAATTGTTGTAACTGACCTCGTCAATATTATTGACGATAAATAATATCCTTCCCACTATATAATATGTGTGCAGATGATGTATTATAGTATTATAGCTAATAACGAAATGCCACATGACTAGAATGTCCGATGCCTAAAGAGTGAACTGATGAATGTTATCAAATCGAAAGTGCCTGTGCCAGTGGCGTAACTACACCAATGCAACCAATTTGGTGCATTATATAGGGACCCAAAAAGCCCTACAATCTATTTGGCATCGATATTTTTGTAAATGCCGATATCTCTTTCAATGTTAAAATGGAATAATAATTTCTAAAAATGAGATTAAAAAATGTAAAAATTATTATATGGCGGAAAACACGTGAAAACATGATAGTGTATGTATGGTATATAACCAACAGCAGTGCCCCGGTGAGGACCAGACCATCTACGTAAAGCAAAAATCGTCTAAAAGCGAAGCAAGTACTTCTAAATTATGTAGTTCAATCTGGATACCTTGTACTTGTTGTTTACATAGTGAACTTTGTGCAGATATTGTGCATTTAATGCCTATAATAGTGCATTTAAACCAATTAAATCTGTCACTTTTTAATTGTAACTGTATTAACGGGTTGCCAATAGAAGTCAAGTAGCAATGTTCGCTGTAACCAATTTGTCATAAAGGTATATTATTCAACCGATTATCTACATACAGGAATTGACAAATGCGACAAGTGCCAGATGTCAGAATACAAACGACTGAATGACTAATTACTTAATTAATTAAATATAATGAATAATTAACGTCATTAAATTTTGCATTATCCCGCATATGGTATCGGCAACGGTGCTGCTTTGGTACCGCATCTGGGTTCTTACTGTACCGTAGTCTGTACAAAGCCCTGTGCATAGATGGAAAAGGCTGCGAAATAGCGGAAGCTCCAGTCGTTCCCTACCACACTTGCAATCGGACCGAGCTCTCCATTATTCCTGTGTGGGTGGCACTGTGCAATATCACCTACACCTTACCCAACCCCACGCACAGGCCTCTGACATAGCCAACCCAAGAAATCCGAAGAAGACTTTTAATTTGCAACGGCATATAAAAGCCTAAAAACAATAAACCATACAGTACTAATATTCGTATATCTTTTAAACAATGCTTATTTAGTGGACCCTTTTTCCATTTTATATTGAGACTCAAGTGTTGTAGTTACGCCATTGGGTGGTATTCATATATTATGGTAACGAAATTTTGGTGAACGACTCGATTTAAAGCTTCAACAACTAAAGAGCATGCATGACAGTGAACAAAGCAAGAAAGTTGTGCCAGGATAAAAAATAACATTTTTTAATTTTCGATCTGAGTAAACAATAAAAATATATCTATCACAATTTCTAAAACAATCAAATTCATCACCCTCTTATTTGATTTTAATAAACAATAAACATTTCATACAATGTAGTTACTTTTTTTCAATAATCGAAAAATATATTATTCTTATAAATTAATTAGTTATTACATATTGAGACGTGTGTGTGTGTGTTTTATGAGCTGAGTGAACTAAAAGAAGTTTTTGCTGTGCCAGTGTAAGATCAATACCAGTTGTCACCCAATTCTCCACCAATTATAAACTGATGTTTTGTTTTTCATCATTCAATAGTATACTCTTGATATCAGAGCCGAACTCCTCTGACGATGAGTAATCCAGAAAATGGCCTGTATTTTGCTTTTAAACGTATGTATTTATGAACAAAACATTTTACGTACAAACTAATATTTGTGTATGGGTGTTACGATGTGAATTTAAATATTTTTGTTTTGTGTCATTTTCGTGTTATACCTTAAGTAGAAATAAATTTATTTTATTTTTATTACACGCATGTTTTCTCAGTTGTGATTTTTGTTGAAATATTATTGTTTTCTTTAGAATTAATGAAAGCGAAAATATATAATTTTATATTTTAATTTTCACTAATTTGTCATGCACCTTTATCACTTTTATATTTTATTTTATATTTAGAATTTCAATAATCAAGTAGTACTTTTTATACTAAACCAAAATTTGTTTAATAGTTTATATTTTATTGTAGATTAAATATAGAAGATTATCAATAATGAAGTCTCAACTACAACTATTCTCAAAACAATATCTCATAACTCATATTTAGCGTCTTCTAAATACCCCGTTTTGGGAAAGAAAAATCCGAGAAATTCTTTATGAATTCGGAAATAAGTGTTTCGAAAATGTATAAAAATAATATACTGTTATCTTATTCAAGAGACTAAAATAAATAGGACTGACAAAACACTATTGTAACTGTTTTTCTAGTTAGAACCTCAACGACTTGACGTGACTGATATCCAAACTTAAGCTATAGTATTCCACGAGGTACAACAGAACCAACACTACGTTTCACATACATACGATGAAATTTCTAAGTGCCATCGGTGGAATCTATATGATGGATCATGCATAGGTTAATGTATATGTGACACAACTGACAAACTAAAGGTGGACACAAGTAACTAGTACACTTGTACCTTGCAGCATCGAGTGTTGGCCATGAAACTCTACATTCTTCACATCGATAGACGCTCATATTATACGAGACTTCAAAAAACAGAAATTGAAACACGTATGAAGATGGTCTCAACCATCGACAAGCATGTGTGCGAAGATGTACGAGGCGAAATTTATTTAGAGTACAGCACTACTCCATCTTCTCCACCGATGGTTAGTTAACGCAAAATATTTCACATGCATATAAATGGTACAGGGTAGTTTAGCCAGAACTATTGTAAAAATTCCAAAATTTCAGATTTATCAGATTTTAAGATTCTAGACGACAATTTTTTTTAAGAACGATTCAAACGTACGATTACCAGAACCGTACAAAAAACATGGAACACCGCAGCTATTCTATCAGTTAAAAGCATGAAATTTATTTATTTAAAATGTTTAGGAGAACACATTCTTATTGTGAACTTGTAATTATTCAGAACAGACGGATATTTTATTTGTGATATTTTAAATATTAATTAAATATATTAATTATAAAGATATACATATAAAATCAATTTTATCGAAAAATATCGTTGTTGCGCCACCGGGATTCGAACCTGGATCTCTTTCCTAACCGGGGAAGGTGCTTTATCCAACTAAGCTACAGCGACAATATTTTTAGCGACGATTTTCGACCCTATATGTTACCTTTTTGATATTAATACATTTATATTATTTTATAATTAATATATTTAATTCATAATTTAAAATGTTGTGTACATTTAGTATTTTAATGTATATCTCACCACTGTGTTGAGGGATATAATACAGCCTGCAGATACTGACACTATGTAGGTATACTAAACTTCTAAGATTTCCACCGCTCTATTGTGATTACCGACAAATACTCCTACGGACAAAGTGGAGCGCTGCCTAGTTGTAAATTACTTGTTTGATTATTATCGGTGCTATCGGACAGAATTGTATATTATATCTTCTTTCGAATGTTTATGTTTATTACAATATGTATGTATATTTATACGTAAGTGCATGTAAATATATGCATAATATCTGCATGTATCTATTTATTAAATATTCATACCATATATAAGTAAGGTAAGTGTTGTACGAAACGTGTATGGTATGTTTATAGCGAGTAAAAATAAAACTTTTAATATATTTTTAAATACCTCTAACTACCTCGCTAAAGCCGAATCGGAAGTAATCAGCTGGGGCTCTGATGAATTATGTCATTTGACTATTTTTTTTATTTTAATCGATATATTCTAGAAAAGACGTATGGTTCTTCAAATCACACTGAAAACCTTCATAAAAAAATTATACTCGATGTAAATATACAACATTCAAACTTAACTGCATCGGGTGATCTCTCTGATCTCCGTCTACTAAGTACCTACTTTTTATTTCATAAATAAAAACTTTATTCACAACATATTTAATCCAATTTTCTTATTATAATATTTAAAATTGTTTATTTTTCTGACTAACGTGTAGGTGATTTACGCAAAATGGTTTTTAATATTATTAATCAAAGTATATGACGAACAGTGTGGATATTTTAAGTTACGTATAAATAAAATAAAGATGTACATTTTCCTATTTAATTTTCATTTATTTTACTGTTGTATTGCCACGAAGGCACTTGATATTGTATTTTCATGCCATTCATACGTTTTGTAATGTTTTCAGCTCGGACAACTCACCACCAAGCAACACCCACCAATCATCGTCTGATGCGTAAACTGTCAGCATTATCAAAGGGAAAATTATTATTTTAGTCCCAAATTATTATGTTGTAATTTCCGAACATAGTTCTGTTGTAATTTTAACACAAGTTAAATGAATCAATTAGAAAAATACACAGAAAAAAATAGAAAAAATATTTGATTGCTACCGGAATGTATGTGTTCGGTTGATATAACAAAATTGGTAAGAAAAGGTCCAAATTCGTATCCCGGTAGCAACTAAATATTTTTTTATAAAATTAATCAGAATATGTACGTGTTATGATACATTTTGTATTGAGCACAAATTGTTCATCGGTAAAAAGTTATTTGGTATAGTCTGTACCACCCAAGTTATTCAAAGTATTATTGTGTTATATTTTCGAATTTATGTAACAATGATCTATAATGTAAAATTCTATTTGAATCTCTCTGTGGCGTTAGACCTATCCCAGGATAGACAGATAAATCGGAGCTAACCTATGTTCAAGATTTATAACAGTATATTTCACGCCCAAGAGCACAGATTTACTTATAAAGATAGGAACATATCCTATAAACGGCGTCGACAAAAGAGATTACACAAATGTGAAAATAATATTTTCAAACTCAAAATCCTATTTCTATAAATAAAGGTCGAACCTTTGATTTTCGTTTGGTTTTCGCTAGACCAAACGAATACTTAATAATATAATATTTTGACTAAGGGTTCAAAATAAAAATACTATGACATTCAAAATAAATGACTTATGTGTATACTATGACATTGTATTACTTAAATCGGTGATTATTTCTAACATAGCTTTATAACCAACAAGAACCTACCACATTTTACGATTAATTGTTTAAACGTTTTAATTTGCGAAAATCTTCAGCACAAAAGAATTACTTTTAACGTTTGTATTACATTGTAAAATGAATCGAAACATAGTTAATGTATTCGATATTGGTTATAAAATATGAGACATGATGGAATAATCACTGAATCAAGTTTGTGGTAACTTACGAATGAGTTGCGTACGAGACACGTGTTAGAAAATGCAAAATATGCACTTTCAATTTACAACTCAGGTTGTCCTTGGACATCTCGGACAAACTCAAAATATTGGACATTTCCACTGTCAACGTTTGATCATTGATTGACTTTAGAGTTTGAGAGGTACAAACATTATACAATTATGCATGTAATGTAATATGTATCCGACGATAACTCTCATCCTGCAGCGCGAGGACCCCCAATGCTAACCGCACCCCTACGACTTTCTGTCCCACGATAGTTATATCGTGATGACAAAGGTTATGAAGATATGCAGTCATCAGTGTGAGCATTGTCATATACAGAAAGTCGTAAGTGTGCACAATATTATTATAAGATACCGTTCTGTTAGAGGTGCTGCTAGTAGGTAGGTACTCCATAAAAGTGCACAAATTAACATCTGTACGATTTGGTAACATTTGAGAACACTTGTGCGGAAATCAATGGATGTACTATTCCATTTGTATTTCTTTTTAAACACTGGCACTAAATATTGTACTTTTCTGTCAAATTAATTGTCCACCATTATCTGTCATCTAGTCATTACTTGAAAAACTTTAGGGGATGTCGTTTAAAATTTGTATGGAATAGTTCAGTTGTACGCCAGTCCTGACGAAGTGTCGGGTATAGAAACCGGTTGACGTAAAAATAGCACAGTGGTTTATACAAAGTTAAATATGAATACAATTTAAACTATTTTTACTTTTGGTTTGTGTTTATGTCCACCTTTATTTTTAATTAGAGTTATTAAACTGAATGTTTATTCTTTTTATTTTTGATTACCACTACTAGATGACTATTTAAAGATGCACAACATTTTTTCCAAATTTTACCAATGTACATTATGCTCCATGAACTTTCAAATACAGTACCTAACTATAAGTGGCCACCGGGTAGCAGATAAGTACCGAAGACGTTCTAAGAAGATGATTGTAACTTATAAGTATACAAAATGAGTTTGATTGCACACTGCATTCTATAAATATATAGAACGTGTTACATTGTATGATATGTATGTATGTTCTGTAAAACAAATACTTATTTATATCTAAAAAAATTAAACAATTATAATCTTCATTATAATTATCAGATATAAAAAAATATATTGTAATTTTCGATGTGACATTTTATTGTTGTGTCTTTGTCAAATTAACTTACCAACATCACTTGACCAGTTAGATATACCAATATAATGACCAGTTATACACTATACGAATATACTATATCAAGGTAATAGAAATGTTCTCTTTCAATATTTCATATCTGAATGAGGTCTATCAATTTTAGAAGCAGCTTTATTTGAAAATCATTTGAGTAAATTTCTCATTCAAAAAGACGACTACTAGAGCCGAACTACAAACACTTGTTAGACGTTAAGTATAAATATTGTGTATTATCGTAGGTCGTACTATTTATGTGTGATAGACACATTTGATGTATTACTGAGTGTTGAAGTATTATTGATAAAATATTTAAAAAAATATATGTGTATCATTGTTTAAATTAAATAAATGTCTGTAGTAATTAAATATGTCAAGGAGATTTCTCCAATTACTGGGTGTTCTTTATATAACGGATCAATGTTGTTTTTGAATAACTTTATAAATCAAACAATTGCCTCTTAACAATTTATTGCGGAATATATAGAACGCTGCAACAAGTTGTTGGGATAATTTAAATGGATCATCTATTTTATTCGTGACATTTTTGGTTTAAATCGTGTGCCACCAAAGTCAAAAACGGTGCGAAATTTCCCAAAGTTTGGCAAATGTACATACGTCACTAAATATTACCACTATATGTAATCATCAAAAAAAACAATATCGGGTGACGTTGTAAAACTTTATTATGCCTAAAATTCAATAACAAGGTTTACAGCATATCTGGTTTCAACAGAACAGAGCTCGGACTTTCTTGGCCTCATATACAGGTGTAACACAACATATTCCTTGATTATTTTTGACTCGTAATTTAGTCAGGTATCCACCCATAAAATATTGTGGACTAGGTTTGTTACACTTTGTATATTACATATACCACCTCATTCGCCTGAGTTAACTGGACCTAATTGTTTTCATTGGGCCTCTACGGGGAATAAGTTAACAAGTATTCAATACCAATATTCATCAAAATATCGAATTAATTATCCCGGAATTATGCCAAAATGTCATTTTAAAAGTGCGTGAAATAGCGTCGCATAAAAAATTGTTAACACTTAGTTAAACCATCTATTAAAAAAATGATTTAAAAGTGCATTCAAAATCAACATTGGTTTGATAAAATAATATGTGTATGTTCATTAAGAATACAACTGGTATTTTGCAGATTACATTGAAAATTACGAATAATCTTGTCTCCTTAAATCAGGGGTCGTAACGATGTATATTTTTAGATCTTGCCCAAAATCAATTTATGCTGAATGTTACCCCACAATTACCACGCTTAATTTATTGAGCCCCCATTACTCTAATTATTTCATTTTTACCCCGTGTGGGGTCACACACTTTAGTCCCCAGATACCTGCCTTGAGCGACTTCAGTTTAAACTCTTACATACTGGAGAAATATTTAATATTACTGAAATTTTTCATTGTATAATTATTACTAAAACTTTGTCACACCTAAGACTATCTATGAGAGTCATTAATGTTGGTAATCTGTAAATGAAAAATAAATAGATACTCATTTTAATCTTTTTCATGTATAAATACGAATTGATATAAAATAAAAATATTATATTTGTTAACTTTTCAAGGTGGTTCAAAATTAACAAGCAGATTAGAATATATATTTTACAGCACATGCTTTTTTTATGTGCATCTCAGATATTTTTAATAAACAGATTTGTATTTTCATTTAGGCAAGCATTCGCGTTGATCTTTTTGAGAGTCAGATATCACAAAGTATATAGACAATAAAAGATTACTGCGCGTCTCGATCAGCGGGCCAATCCTAACATCTACACCAGTCACATATTTTATATATATTACACTATAATATATATATAACTCACGTGTGTGTGTGTGTTAACTCGCCCCCCTCCAAAACTACTACTTCAGATCTCAAAAATGTGAATAAACAAATACGTTAGTGGTTAGATACCATGGTGACTACATACATAAACTTACATTTTTAAGTTCAAAAAGGCCCAACACTCACGTTTTCAAAAATTAAAAAGTGATCTTCGGTACTGCTGGCTTTGAAGAACCTTTGAAGCGTTTGTTTGACCCCCGTGTGAGCGTTAGCCCATGGATGTATCCTCCTTTAGTTGCCTGGTTTCAGGTATTCTGACCACGTGGCCAACCCATCGAAGAGGTCGCTGAATGATAGTGGCTTTGATGCTTATATTGTAGCATCTTCGAGCACGCGTTCACGTCATTCTTAAATAACGTCGGCGGTGCCTCTACAGAGACTCGGTGTGTTTTCTGTACAGAAGCCACGTTTCAACAGCAAACAAGAGTCCAGGGACTACAATAGTTTTGTATAACGTCTAGGTGTATTACACGAAGTACAGCGATAATCAAACGTTTCTAACAAACGAAATAATGAAATGTCAAAAAAAATGTTATAAAATTCCATTATATTTTCCTTCCCAGTAAACTGCATACATGCGCGCGACGTTTAACCATGAGAGTAGTAATTGTACAGGCTCGATTTTTGTATGAATTGCTATATAATTTAGAACCACCTTGATAATAATAGTTATGATATAATGAATGTTGAGTAAATGATTATAGATATTTGTATCTCTGCTGTAATAAAATTGTTATATTATTTGCTATGGAATAAAGCTTTAACTTTGGATTGAGAAATCTTAAAGAAAATATTTTTTTAGTGTAAAGCTAAAAATCGAATCGTAACTTAACAAGAAGGTATATTACTTGACATTGAACGAATTATTGATGACTGTGGGAATTATTAACCATAATGATAATTATGAATGTATTGTTCTCACTCGCGCCTGTGTATATTGAGTACGCCGCGAAATCTCACGCATTTCACTTCACCTCCCCTTTCTGCACAAGCATTACGTTGATATTTGAATTGCTTCTCGACTTCTCATTAATATAAAACGATCTTTTCATAAAAAAATACATTTCGACCCAGAAAAGTTTTCGAACTATGTATTATATATAAAAGAAGACTGACCACCCAGCAAAATGACACATGTTGAAAATGATTATAGCTAGTCGATACTAGACTGGTGTGTTTTATACATATGATATTAAAGTAGTGGTCTGCTTGCCGCTTCAATTGATGTGCAACCCTTATTTTGCTTAACTTTGCTGTGTCGCTAATATCAATATCGTCGTCAACCACTACCTTAATTAAAGCACCTATAAATACCATTTTTTACCAGAGAATTTTGAATTTCACGCTGTAAACTCAGCTATTTAAAAGTTAAATTGAACAATGACATTAATGTCCAATTAATTGTTGCAATACCACATTAATTACATTTTAAATATCTCTGTCCGATTAACGAGGCTCCAACCCTATTTCACGTCAATTTTTACAAAACCAATACTACAATGAGATCTCATCCATTAACGCTAACATTCTTTATGACACAGGCCCAGTTTATAAACGAAATTCTATTATACGTGGTAAATAGAAATTCGACCGAGAAATACATGCCAATGAACGCCAAGGACTATAGTGTGTCACTAGACTTGGTTGACCTTGGAACTCCGCACTTCTTCACTTTTGCAGTAGTTTTCTATAACATATTGTTTAGGTACTCTCAATTCATCTAGTTTAGGTACTCTCAATTGTTAATTTTGTTACATAGCTTTTATATATATTTTTTTGTGTTTCTATTTTCTCAACCGTAAAAAAGTGCATTCAGTAGGTAACGTATTATTCCTCGAATACGGTAGTCACCAAAGTGAACACATATATTAATATGATTTTTATTTTTTAAATAAACTTATATTATACGTAAACTAGTGTACCAACCTACTTAAAAATTTGCTATGGTATTACAAAAATACTAAATCGGCTAAAATATGAACATCTACATTGTAATTGGAATAGTCGACAGACGTTGAACACGTAGGACTCTTTGATATTATGTTCAACAATCAACCTTTTAAAAACTAGAAGAAAATGTCTACTTCTTTTAATTCTGAACCGATCGACGCATTACTACGTCATAAAAACATCTAGCCCCGCTCGCAAGTTGACTATTTACTTCACGAGCCTATAGATATGTATTTCCCTCTCTCAATCAAGTTCAATTCAATATTTTCAGTCCTTATTTCCATTTGGAGCACAATACTAGAATGCAACTGTAAAATATAAAGCTTCACAACGACTGCGGCCATGCCGGAGGCCTGAAGCCTTAAAAGCAATGGGTCGATGTTAGCAGTTTTTTTATTGACATCTTACAATAAATTAGATACATATATTAAATATCCTATCCAATGCAATGATGAAGTAAAACCACAAATCCCAGATCTGACTGATCTCGCTTTACCTATGACCATTTTACTATCTTCATTTCTGAGAGATTTTTGATATTAACAAATGTGTTTGAGAAATTATACTAAATTTTAAGATATACAGAATATATTTAAAAAAATAACATATTTATGAAATTATATATAATGTATGTTTGAATTAGTATAGTTCCAGTGTTTAACTGAGGATTTATATATAGTGTTATAAAAACAATTTATTGATCTCATTACAATACATGTTTAAAAGTATTATTATTTAATTGTTATAGTCGAATTTAATATTTTAACAAAAGACTACAAAAATATTAATTTATTATTCTGAATCCAACTTGTATTTTGCACAATAATCATTATGGTTTCATCATTTTTCAGCTCTTTATATTCACATAAAGACATTATACAACACTACGTGTGTCTGAAACTGCAACGAAATGTTTACATATTAATATTTATAAGTTATTTAATTAAAATGCAACCCAAATGTTACTAATCTCATTTAAATATATAAAAATTGAATAACATATTTCCATAACAATGTAATAATATTTTTATCTGAATTATTTTGGGCTGCATGATAAATTAATAACTCAACACATTGGACCTAAAAAAAGTACCTTTGCTAGTATGATTATAACATCAACTGTCGGGATATTTAAATTGCGAGAATATAATATATTAACCTTGAAAAATAATGTAATAGTTTTCTTAAAAGTTTATCATAATTTTAAGAAGAACATTTCTAAAATAATTTTTAGATTACTTTCTATTCTTTGAAGATATTTTACGTAATATACTTTGAAGATATTTTTGAGGAAATATTTGTTATGTAATTCGAAAAATTTAGTTTATACTTCATGATCATCACTATATTGCATACATCTGTTCATGATAATATTTTTGAGAAATTAACATTTTAAATGTGTTGTTATACTTGAAAATATTCTATCAATACTTGGCCTGTTTAATGACCCGTGTCCACGAATGAGATTTTTCGACTTGAGACAATCTCTGAAATACGGATTTTTCTCTCATGAGATTCTTTGGAAATAAATACATAATTCTCAACTTTTGTAGTCTCCGTGTACACTGTCTCGCGCTTTGCTTTACGTTCGTCGTCAGTGGCGTAGCAAGGTCAGGTGGTACCCGGTGCGGAGAATTTATTTACACTCGACCACCACACATTGAAATTATTAAAAGAAGGAATAAGATATTTACAGCTGCAAGTGTTATTTTCCGGTTTATTTACTTAATATAAATTCCTTTCGCTACATTGTTTTCAATTGATAAGACTAAGTCAGAGAGCCTAGCTTGACTCATAGTGGACCTAAGATAACTCTTGATTAATTTTAGTTTTGAAAATGCAGAGACAGACTTTAACGGAAAGAAACACCCTTCTTTATCCATACACTCTGCACTACACAGCATCGAGTTGCGTTTGTTTACTGAACTAAAATGTTTCAATACGTATTACGTTGACTTGTTGAGATTAATTAATTGCCAGACAGAGTTATTAAACTCGTTTTAAATAATATTTATTTAAAAAACACATAGTTTTGCCATTTTGTCACCCCTCTCAGTGATGCCACCCGGAGCGGCCCGCACCCACCGCACCACCCTTTCTACGCCACTGCTCGTTGTACGTCAAACTGTAATATGTAATTATCATTGTCATTCAAACGTCAGTCGGATGATGTACATAATATTGAGATTTATCTCAACCAAATATCTAAATGATTTATTTCACCAAGTCTCATTCCGTAGACACGACCTTTCCTCGTACGTTTACTGTACTAGAACGTTTCCACGTAGATTTCTAAAAGATTTACAATATTGTGGACTAAGTACATATTCGATTATATATAATATTAAATCTGTATGACTTTTTAAATTTACAATATTATGTATGTTTTTATTACTATCCATTTTAAAATTAATATCCTACAATTTTTTTACTTTTTGAGTCCTAAGGGGGGACTTTCATTTTTCCAGTTTGAATTTCGAAGTTTTCTCGGTATTTCTTACTCCTTCAAGAGGAGGCTAATAGTTCATGTAGGCACTTCCAATATCATCTAAATATGAAAAAACGTTATTTTTTCCGTAAATATAGCTAGACAGAAAGCTCTTGATAGAATAGGATGAGAACAAAATGGTTAATATTCTCACATTCGAAACAAGCTATCAAAATGGAAATTTCTAGAATTGTATTAATGTTTTTTCATTTTAATATTATGCCTACATTATTTTTAATACATTATAAGTTATTCTGAAAAGAAAACTAGTTAAAAAGTTAATTATGCCTAAATACCTAGTTATAAAAATCAAGGTTTCTTGTTTAAAATCATCAAAAAATGAAATAATGTCTAGCATATTTAACGGTTTATAAAATTCAGTTTTGTGTCCGCAATCTTGGCTTCAAGATCATAATAAAGAATATTTCACGTGTATAAGAATTTTTCATAATACGGCACTTCTCTGGTACCTACACTGAAAAGTACCTTATGAAAGTCTCCCCTTAATAGCAAACAAAATTAGATATTTTAATATATTTTATCTTTTTGCATCATTTTAAATGTACTGGTAAATGTAAAATGAAAAGAATGCATAAAGAACAAAATGTCAAACGTCATGAGGTATCATAGAATACCAAAAATGCACTTTAATAAAATTTGTCTTGATTTTATTCTTAGTTCTCCATTTATTTCTGATAATACAAAGAGACTAAGTTATCCACTACTGAAATATTTTTATAGATAAAAATATATTATTAAATATCATTGACTAGACGCTATTTATTATTCACTTTATTTCCCAAATCATATTTTATCTTATCTGTTATATAATAATAGTTTTTTAATATAGTAGAATCTCGATATAATGGACCCCGATATATGGGACTTCGGACATAACGGACAAAATTTCCGGTAAAATGTGAAAATTGTCAGAAACGTTCTGTAAATGTTATACGATTACATGTTCGAATACAAGTGTGTCACTGAATTTCAAAATCCGCTATGACACTTTTTTAACAAATTTGAGTTATATATATCATTGGATTCGGAATTAATTTTTTAATTTAAAAATGTATGTATGTACGCTTTGTTAGTTAGCAATATTAAGTATAATGTTAGTGTGAGCAAAACCAAAACCCGATATAACGCAAAATGACTTCCAAAATCTGCCAAATTTTTTATCATTCAGAAATTCACCTTATTATATAACTTTCATATTTAACGAACACCTTCCCACCCGCACTAGTCCATGATATCGAGGCTCTAGTGTAATGTAAAACAATTAAAAATATTCGGTATCTCACTGTTGTCTCACACTACTATATCAACTTTGATAAATCTAGTAAATGGAATTTAAATGTATCGGACGCCGTGAGCAAACACTATTATTTTTATGTTAAATGCAAAATGCTCAACGAGGGAATATGTTATGAGATGAGATGAAAATGTTAAGCTGTGACGAACATTACATGTTCTTTTAGTATCCAATCATCTAAAATTCTTTATGAAAATTCTACAAACATAAACAAGTTCATAATGCTATATTTTACCTCATTTATCACGCAATGACGTACTCAAATTTAAATTTAAAATGTATAAATGATCCAATTATTTTTAACGTTTCATATCTTAAAAAAATATTTTTACCGTGGTCCATTTATGTTACAAAAAAATAAACAAGAATTTTGTATTTTTATTATCCTACATAATCCAAATCCATCTAAGTTTACGGCGGTAGCTGGTACATGCACTTTAGTTTTCTTTCAAATAGTAAAAATATTGATGTGACAAGTTTTCAACTTCACATCTTTATTTTTTTAATTTATAAAATATTATAAGTGTATTTCAAATAGTGAACTTGGTCTCCCTGTACTTTCAGGCTTTCAGATAATGTAATAATTGTTTAACTTAAATGTGGTGTAGTTACACAGAACCTTAATTTGTAGCGTTTGACATTTTACATGTAATTTTGTATTAATTAATCACTTTCAAACATGTAGTCAAGAAAAATAATATGTTAAAGCAAATTAATAATATATCATGATTAATGTAATATGTATATATGTATATGGATGTTCACAAAATAAATAAAAATCATTTATTACATATGGGATATGTAACTAAATTGTGTTTTATTTACAACGTGCAGGCATATTATGTGACCATTTCATACCATGAATAATATTTAATATTATTTCAAATACGTAGTTTCAATCACAGAGAGTTGAAATTATATTCATTTATAGTTAAAGGTAAGGTAAAGTGAGTAAGATTAAGAAAGTATCACTTATGGGGTTTGGTCATATGGAACAGATGAATGAGGAGAGAATGGTAAGAAAGATATATGACGCACCAGAAATAGAGGACATCCGCGGAAGACTTGGCACGACCAGGTAAACCAGATAATGGGGGATAGTTCTTTTAGAAGCCTCAACAATCGGCGAGCTTGTATGAGATGATGTATGAATGTGGATGAGGCGATAATTGTATGTCAGGACAGAGGAGTGTGGCGCTCTATTCTCTCTGCCTACCCCCGCGGGGAAATGGCGTAATGGTAAGTAAGTAAATAAGTATAGTTAAAGGTTGATAAAAGTTATATAATACCAAATATTATAGATGCTATCAAAGGTAGGAATAACTATAAGTAGAATAAGAATGTTAGGAGAACACATTCTTATTGTGAAGTTGCAATTATTCAGAACAGACGGTCTGTGATGTTTTAAATACTCATTTAATGTATTCATTATAAATATATACATATAAAATCAATTTTGTCGAAAAATATTGTTTTTGTGCTACCGGGATACGAACCTGGATCTCTATTTCCAATCCGGGGAAGTACACTACCAATTGTGTTATAGCGCCAGTATTTTCATGACAAATTTTCGAACTTACACTTTGTTACACTTGTCACATCTGTCGTTCCATTATTTTTAAAAGCCATCTATATTATTTTTACGGAATCACAAATACCTTTGAGTAAACCGACTTCCCCGGATTGGAAATATAGATCCAGGTTCGAATCACGGTAGCGCAAAAACAATATTTTTCGACAAAATTGATTTTATATGTATATATTTATAATTAATACATTAAATTAAAATATTAAGGAATGATTCAAATAGTACTACAGTAATAATAGGTGTCGTAAGCATTTAGTTAGGTGAAAGCAGTGGCGTAACTATAAAAATTGGGCCCCAATACAAAATGTAAAAAAGGACCCCTGTATATTAGGGTGTTTCAATATTCCAAAATGTTTATATTCTTGTCACATCTTGGATTAAATTCATCTTAAAAATCTGTATGCAAAGTTATAGACAAATTGAGTAATATTTAAGGGTTGCATACTTTAATTACTTTTATCGGTAACCATCGCTACTACAGTAGACTCTTTCGGTCAAAAGTCAAAACTCTGGAAGTCTGTGTTGCAATTGTTGTAACTGGAAAAGAATTTGAGCATTTGCATGGAGTTCCTGTTGTCCAAAGGAGTACTGGTAAAGAAATTGCTAGAGGCATTACTCAGAAGGTGGACCGACCATATTATTGGTCTCTTTTTTGACACAACATCGTCAAATACAGGACTGATTCACGGGGCATGTATGAGGATTGAAAATGAAGTTGGCAGAACTCTGGTGTAGCTGGCTTGCCGCCATCACGCCATCGAGCTGATATTGAAAGATGCCTTGACGAGTCAAATCAAATGGTCCTGATATCCACGTTGTCCAAAAATTCAAAAATCAGTGGAACTTACTTGATACGAAGTCATATACGACGGTGCTGGATTCCTATTCAACGTGTGAAAATGGTTGAATACTTTCAAAATGTCTTGAAAGTCACAAGTCATCCAACAGAAGATATAAAGACCTTTTACATCTCTCTTTTATATATTTGAGGTTGGCCTAATAGAGATTTAGAATTCCAGGTTCCAGGAGTCCTTCATCAGTGCATATAATGTCAAAGACCATATATGCACTGAAGATTTTCGTCCTATTCACGAAACAACTGGATATGACTAAACGAGAAATGAAAGCAATGAGAAAAGTGGTATATTTTGTCAGTCTAATAATTTGGCATAAGGCAGTCGTAAATCGATGAGCTCCAAAGAATGATTGGATATGATACAACTTTTGAACTCTTTCCCAGATATAAATGTTACGGAAAGTGCGTTAAAAGTGACTAAGAGACACCTTTGTTACCTGTCAGAAACAAATGTTGGATTGGCTTTCCTGAATGAACATATTATTCAGGCTTTCCTAGATATTTAAATTCCAGACAGGAAGGTCTCACATGAGAAGGGGAGATCACACTGACACACTCCAGACAGGAAAGTCTCACATGAGAAAGGGAGATCACATTGACAAATGCTTTCTTTCATTCTTAGACTAAGAAAGCTGGCCCAAGGGTAAGAACTTCCTAACTGAGGATGCTCCACAGTGCTACACTAACGCATCTAATGTTTTGCAGAATGTGTAGTAATACACCAATCAATTCCAAAACCAAGTGTTTGTGCACAATAAAAATTGAGTTTGACTCAAACTTTAATCGGGAAGTGTTGAACTTACTCGCAATCTCACCAAACAAAGGGGAAATTAATTTAAAATAAATGGTTAATTAAGAGTAAAACTGAAACTATTGTACAATTTGGGTGCATTTGGAAAACGTTTAAACTAAATATGATTGTACTTTGATGGTAACATCAATAAGCACTGAAATGATTTTAGTTGTTTCTTTACCTTTCGCACAAGTGTATATAATTTTATATTATAAAGAATTTTAAATATTCAGGAATTGTTTTTATTCAGGAAAAAATGTTCGAGAATTTAACCTTCCAGAGGGCGCGCTGTCACAAAATTTACGACAAACGCCCTTATCGCCTCCCCCACTTTTACCACTTAGTCGCAAGCATCGAGCTCCGAGCTATTCGAGGGTCAATGTCTCTCTAAACTACAGACGTACCGGATGTTCTTAGAAGTTTTTGTTATTCATTGATATTTGGACTCTAATGAATATTGGCGGCATAAATGCTCAAATTTTATACAAATTTGCCTGTCCAGGAAAGGCTCCAAAACATCGAAGAATTTTCCTAAAATATTTGGCATTGACCGTGATGAAAGAGCATCTTATCTTCAGATCAAATGTCAAACATTTACCGCAAGATATAAGTGCTCTTCTCAAAGGTAATTACGGTTGGGAAGTTGAACCGATTTGTCGGTCATGTGCACTGGAGAAGAAAAGATCCTCAGCATCAATGAAATGTTGCCGTTGCCAGTCCTTTACATGCAAGAACCATTCGGCAGTTAAGGCGGTTTGCAACAATTGTAATGATGAGAATATTGATCCTGACTAATAGGTCGTTAAATATTTAGTTTTGAAATAATTAGTGTTGTTTCGTTTTTTGTTTAAGAAAGTCAAATATATATTTTTTAAAGTAATTTAATTCCTTAACATTTATATAAAGAAAACACCATTTACATGGAGAAAACTTGATGACGTAAAATTTACGACAAGCGCCCGCTCAAGGAAAATTACTCAGCGAGCCCGCTGGAAGGTTAAAGAAACCAACAGAAAAAAAATGTTTGAAACGATTAGATGATAAAAATTTATATTTTCAAAGGAAGAGCCTGTGATTTTGTTACTAGCCATACAAAGACATTTTTTAATTGTTTGGAATCCATGATGTGAAGGAAAATTGCAGTGAAATGCTAAAACTCTCTGTCAATATTCTTAAAGTTCTGAATAATACTGCAGAAAGGGGCATTGCTATAATAAAAAAGTTCAATGAGTCAGTTAGAGATGAATAGAAACAGTTCCTGTTGAGAGTTGTCGAGCACCACAGAAAAGTCGTAGCATCTTACAAACTACATTAATATAGAAACGTACTTTTAAAATTAGAAATATTCACTTTGTGGTTAAAATTCATATTTTTATTTATTATCTTTGTTTTATTAGTGTTTTATTGTCAAATTTAGTGGTTAATAAAACAAAGATAATAAATAAAAATATAATATAGCCTAATTATAATGAATATTGAAAATCTTCTTTCTTTACACCATCAAATAACTACTTATCATATAACCGTTCAAAGTGTGCAACCTCCAAATATGATCAAATTTGCCTAAAATTTGTCATACATTATTTTTATACGAATAGAATCCAGAGCATAAGCAAAGTCTGCATACATTTTATTTATATATTACTTTTCAGCCTATAAAATGAAACACCCTACTGTATATGTTCTGTATTATATATAAGATATTAACATATTTAGTACTACATGGTAATAATAAAGGAAAAAATGAACTTTCGTATCTTATAATCGTGTTTTAAACATTCATATGCACGCGCAAGTGCAAAAAATCCTTGCTTCCCTTTACCGAGATATTCATTTTGCGATAATGGTCTTGTCCCTAACCCAACATATTGTACATATGTGTAGAGTACTGCTGTATACATCAACAAAGTTTTCAAGTGTTTTCCTGACGCATGTGAGAAATTATTTTTGAATTCTATGTTTTACTGTGGTACATTTTAAAATTATAAGTCCATAGCTCTGAGAAAAGAATCAATACAATATGTAATGTAGGACACGGACGGACCTTTAGGCCCCTATCTAACAAGACAAGGACCTCAATGTACCGCATTGGCATAGTTAGGGTAAGGCATAGGGTACAAAGTGATCAGTGTATATTGAATGTTTGATAATTTGATGTGTTCTAATAACTACGTTCAAATATTAGTAATTATTGTAACAAAAGTTTGAGAGATCTAAAATTCCTGGTAAAAGAGAAATCGTTGGGACCGTCATTTGGTGTGCGAGGCCGCACACAACAGCCCATTGTTTTGAGGACCGTTAAAACATGTCCCGGCGACCTCGGCAGTTAAGGGATGTTATTCTTTTAGAAATCTGGCCTCGCTGAATATTGACATTTTTACCAGGAATTAGGATCAAGTAACGGCCAACATAGGAGAGAGCTGACATGCCATTTAAAACAATAAGTGGGAAAAGGACATCTCTCCCTAAGGGTTGCCCTTGAGTGAGAAAGAGATGGAACCCAGAAATTGGGTATATAAGGCGCAGCAAATCCTAGAGAAGGCAGACGAGGTGGGGGGAGTCGCTGGACCCTGGTTAGTGATAACTGGTATACCGGACAAACCCGAGAGCGCGTCTAGGGATGCTGACGTTTATCCTGTCCCTTGGGACTCGGTACGTTGTTTACCCTAGATGGCGCGGAAGTGGGGATAGAATGTCCGAAGACTCTGGGCCATCCCTCTTCGGACGGAGGCCTGAATACGGAGGACGTTCTATCGGTTGTAGCGGAGGCGACCGGAGGAGGAGGGTCATCCGCGGCCGATATCTCCAACTGGAGGTAGCGGAGGGCTATCGGGTCAGCACAATAAGGGCTTTAGCCCCGACAACGCTGACTCCGAAAGCTCGAGGTGCCTCGGCATCAAGGCCAAGGCTGGCGACGTCCGTAAGGACCCGAGCAGGTGGGGCGCTCAGGAGGTCACCTTGTGACCAGTACCCACAGAGCATCATGAAGGATTGGAGGAGGGCGCCGTGGATCCGCCTTGCGGGGCGCTCGGAGGCTCCAGTCGCGGAAGGTGCTGAGGCTGTGCACAGCCTGTGCGTCTGTTAGACGCAGTAGCTTTGCCAGAAGCTGTTGAGTGTGTGGGCCGCTCAGGAGGGTGTTTTACACCCAGAGCTCACGGTGCAGTCAGAGTAGGGAGAAGGACTGCTGGTAGGTGGGGCACGCTGGCAATAAGGTATCCCGCCCGGATGGAGTCCGCGCGGTGATGGTGCCCAGACCTACGGAGCATCGAGGACGATGCTGAGGCTGACAGCCTGTGTGTCTGTGAGACACGAGCTCTGCAGGAGCTGTCGAGAGTGTGGGCCGCTCTGGTGGATACGCCTATCCAGCGTATCAAGAGCCCACGGAGCAGCCGGGAGTAGGGAGGAGGGCTGCTGGAGCAGGTGGGGCGCTCAGGTGGACGTATCACGCTCGGAGGGATACCGTTCGGTGACGGCTGTCCGGTACCCACACAGCATCAGGAGGGGTCGAGGGACGGCGCCGGGTACCGCGTGGCGGGGATCCAGGAGCCATTGACCCCGAGGATGGCTGGTTTAGATTAAGCCTAGATTTAGATTATTTGTAAGGTAGCTTTTAAGTATTAGAATAAGTTAGTCAAGTAAGTTATAGCTTGTAAGTTATTTTTATGTGTTTATAATACATGATTTTATACAACCAGACTTCTCTTTGACAACCTTCCCGGTTCCTATCCTGAATATCAGCAACCTATGTGAGGAGACGAGTTGGCGTGTATTGTGTAACGGCATGCCAGCAGCCCGATCACCGCTCGGCTGCATTAATCAAGAAAAGCGCGTTCACCTCGTTGAGGTGGAATGCGTGGATTTCCGGGGGTGGGATGGAATCGGTGCGCTTCACGCGCCTCACCATACACCCCCCCCCCCCATTTTACGTTACATTATATATAGGTATGTACAACTTTTGCCTATGTTACTTGAAAAGGCCCATTCGGATCCAAATTACTATCAATATAAATCGAATTCCTCGATTACCTAATTAAATAAACTATTGTAATTGGTCTAGCGTTCATCAATTTAATTAAGAAACAGAACATAAAGTTGGCCATGGAGATCACATTTCGCTATGAGACGTCCATTCTCATATCAGATTTTTAAATAATAACTGAAAATAGCATACTGTTTATTTTTCCAATCGTTCATTTATGCATTTACAAATGTTACGTCATGTTTTAGGAACCAAAAATTAACTAAAATATTGAAAATCCTTCCTGATTTGCATATTATCTGTAAAAAAGACAGTCTAGAATACAGCAAAAAGCCCCAAGTGAATTTTCAAAATGGCCAACATTGCACAAACTCGCTTATAATCAATAATTAAAGTTTGTATAATACATAAAAAACAAAGATTAGGATACGGTTACACGTATAAGCAAAAATAATTAAATTTTCAAATTCTACAATTCACTTTTAATTTTATTCGTTTGGATAGAAAACAATAAATAGTGAAAACCAAAAACAGTTTGTGAAAAAAAAAATGAACGTTATTTCCTAGGTAGTTCCCCATCACTACTCTCATCCCCATCACTATTCATCCCGAATACTACTCATCAACCCAGCCTAGATGGCGCTAGCGTAGAGGCGTCGCGGCGTAGCTCGATAGGCGTCCAGCTGTTCGCGGATTCATTTAGTATCCAACCGCTGGCGCTATCAGTAGGGTCGCTTTCCAGTCCGCTTTGCGCCCTCAAAGAAACAATCCGATTGCGGCTAGTGTATATTCCGCCGCGTGTGCAGTTATTGTTGTAACAAACATCAACATGAATTCTCCGAAATCGATCCAGAAGACAGGGGCTGTGAAGAAAACTTCCAGCCGTCATCTCAGCGAACCCTCTACGGTGAGTGAACACAATTAAACATGTTTATAAAATAAACTCATTTTATAGTTTTTTTTACTTTTAATGTTTGGCGTCCAATTTTTTAAAACAAGTCAGCGTTTACTACAACCTGTGGGTACTTATCAGATGCGTCGGTCTTCTACGTTAATGTAGATTTGAGTTTTCACCCAACTAGACAATCAACATTGTATCAAAAATTCATTTCAAATACACTATTAATTTTAAATTGTTTTTCTACGCGACTGACTATTGATATAACTATTCTCAATCACATTTTACAGACCACAACCCTTGTAATTGTTTAATTTGAAGAGATACGTGTCTATTATACACAACGGATATACTTTTGGCATACTGATCGAGAAGTGCATCAGATGCAGGCGAACTATTAATTGTATTCATATTCGTACACAACGGTCGACCGATACGAATTACTTCAGCCGCATATTATTTATAACTTTCGCGTCTTTTTACTCGGGTTCATCTCATCGGGCTTCTCCGTTCTTTCTAAATAATGATTTACGAATTGTCCGTGTCTCGGCCTAATTTATGTGAAAAACTGTCGTGGAACTGAAAATAGTTTCAAAATCCGTGATGTGTTGTTCGCGAACAATGATAATCATTTAAAAAGTGTATCGCTAGATGGAACCGCTGTAGCAGCGTCGCGGCGCTCGATAGACGTTCAGCTGTTTGCATTTTCTAGTTGGGTTACATTTTTAAACCGGCTGGTTGAGTTACCTACGTTTCTCCTCATTTCCCGATACTTGTTTTCAAAAAAACGCGAATGTGCCACGTTCATCGTTCAATAACAAGTCAAGATGAACTCCCGATGTCTAACAAAACAGGGAGCGGATTTAATAATCCGATTCGTCGTATCTCTGAGACGATTACAGTAAGTACACACAAAATACACCTAAATCGTTCACGTAATAATCAACATCATTTTTATTTTTCAAATAAACGTGCGGCGTTCTGTTATCTAGTATCTACAGCTAAAATGTAACTATTCAAAATGTTCATCTGACAGGTGGACTGCATATCTTTGTACCGTTACTTCAGTCATCAATTTTCATTGTTTTGTGTAAAATGGTTCAATAATTCACGTGAAGTTGTATTTTGTTCATTTTTTATCTAACTATGAACAAAACGTCGCGTGTAGCTCTTTTTCGCTCATTTGCAGATTTGTCGACTTGTGTTTAAAAGAAATTAATTATTTTAATGTCAAATTCAGTGGAATAACAATAGAAAGTTAGAAGATTATAAATAGACTTCACAATACACTGCAATCATATGGCAGTTGGCTTCTTACAAGACAAGTTAGTTGAATTCTTGAAGAGATAATACAATTTTTTTAAGAAAACAAATATTCCTTGTGAAGTTACTATTTTAGAACATAGTACTATGATATTTTAAATATAAATTTAATTAATCGATTAGTAAGATATACAAAAAAAAGTCTGTTTGGAAAAAATATTTGGTTGCTACCGGGATTCGGATACCCACCCACGCATTATTGTTTTCGCTAAATCAATCAATTACGTTTATGACAAATTTGTATTCTGTAGTATTTTATAATTAATATATCTAAATTTAATAAAATTGATTGTTTTGCATCTCTTGTGTATATTACTCAAAGGCATCTGTGATTCTAAAGTTCCAATATAAAGTTGATTGATAAAAAAATCATATTCTTGTACCCTATCCGTTCAGCGGACGTTGGCTGTCAGCATATGTGTTATCATGATTGTCCTGGGAAGATGCAATGAGGCAGTTTCCCGTTGGATCCTCATTGCAGTATTACAACGATGATAAACAAGTTATCATCGCTCGCAAAAGTATCAGTCTCTATTCAATACTTGCAGGTACTGCAGTGGATCTCTCTTGGTTTGATTTGTTTGGGACTACAGAATATTCTATTAGTTCAATAATTTGTCGAAAACGTAATTGATATTGCGAAAATGTTAACGCGTTTCCCGGACGGCAAAAGGTTCCGAACACAACAATATGTGTTATGCCACGAGTATTTAATAAAATAAATAATTAATATTGTGAAAAATAAAAAGATTCTATTGAAAACGATCAAAAGTAAAGTGAGACGTCACATTCTCATGTAGCTGTATAGTAGTTCGTTCTATTTTTATGTTAATTTTGTATTATTTTTAATATATTATGTATTTAACTCAAATATATTCTAGTTATTAATTTTAATATGTTATAAATTAATTTTGTATTTAAACACTGGAAGTTTGAAAAAGTCATTTTTCTTTCATCGGGGTGATAAAAAGCTAAAACCATATCGTTACCTTAATTCTAATAAAACGTAACTCTTTATTTTTCGATCAAGACTATTCGTGCAACGCTCGTCGAACTACATCCGCCTCACTAGACTTGCTCTTGTTAGATGCATTCCCCGAAGTGTGAGTGTGAGGAATATCACAATCAGAAATTACTCAAAAAATAATTCTAAAAAAAAGACAATCCAAGTTAATGAAGTACTGCAATTTTACAATATGATGCGTTGGTTTCAGTCTCAGGGAGGGAAGGCACCAGTCCATAAGCCTGAAGAGGACTCTCGGAGACGAACGATCATTTTAGAGAAAAAAGATGGAAGTTTTGGCTTCACAATCCAGAGCTACGGGATACACTTCAAAAAAGTACTCTTTTTCGTTTTTACATAACATGTCATATTCTTCTGAGCGTAATATACTAATTTTTCACTGAAATATTTTATATTCATTTTTGGAATGTTTTTATCAAAACAGAGTTGAAATTCAATCTATTTATTAAGAGTATTTGGCGAATTTTTTGGCGTAGTATACAACAGTAAGCGAGTAAATAACAGATGAGTAAAGTGTTTTCCTTTTATCGAAATATATAACGTTTTAATATGTAAAGTTCTCAAAAAATAGTTATCATTTATAAAAAATAGCATAAACCTGTCTAACAGCTTTATCTTCATTAATATTATTATCTTAAATCAATCGCGTATTTGAAAGAGTAAAAATGTTTTATAAAACAAAAGAGTACCTACTTCATATTAAAAAAATTAAGCGTAACATTGCACACTACTCAGATTGGTATTACTTTGTACACACCTTACCACTCACTGCGTTAAAATTTCTATTGCATTGAATTATTTGCGATTACATTTTTGTCATCATTTGAAAAATGTTGCTATGAAAATTTCCGATTTAGCTATTTGTCAAAAAAAACTGGTGTAAATTGCGTAATTACTTTCTCAACTGATTTATTTTTACGCTTTAATATTTCGCTGAAATTTTGAATGCTTAGCGTAAATTGTTTAATTTTATTTACAGGAAAAAGAAGTTGAAGTAATAACTTACGTCGACTCTGTCGAGTTTAATGGATCAGCTGCTCGCGCGGGCCTCAGAGAAGGAGATGTCATCTTGTCCATCAACGGAATGGATGTAGACAAGGCGGATCATGACACTCTTGTGACGTTCATTCAAAATTGCGACACGAGAATGCGTATGGTGGTACTTTTTGAAAACTGCGTCCGGAAGGTAAATAAGTCATATTATTATTGTCAGGAGTCCGTCCAGGAGAAAAATATTTATCAAATTTGTAATGTGGTGTGAACTGTTTTGCAGGTGGACCTACAAAGACACGCATTGGATATTAAAAGGGAAATAAATGAACGTGTGGAAGAACTCACCAAATTATGTTTACTGGAGCACCAAATTACAAAAGAGAAGAGCAAAACTCATAGCCTGCCATTTCAAAAGAAACAAACTCAAAAGTTAGACTTCATCGATCGAGAAGATACTTACGTAACAATGGTGGGAAACAAAGGGATTGAAAAAAATAATTATCAGTGTCCGCATCACATCAATGACAACATCAAACAAGTTATTGAAACTTCAACCTGTGAATTTGAAAAAAGTAAAATAAATCAGAAAACTGCATTAAAATCCAAAGTGGAACAGAAGGTTAAAAAGATAGCAACACGACCTCAATCGCGTTGCTACCCCTGTTACCAGCCTCAGAACGACAGTAACATTGATGCATACGATCTGGCTAGCCCGTGCTGCGAACCTAGATATTTTAAATGTCACCACGAAGATAAGTTCAAAGATAATGAACCCGAAACAACCAAGGAAATCAAGGGAACTCAAAAAGGAAATAAACACAAACATATATCTCATAAGGAAAGTGGAGTACCTCAAAAAGAGAAGCGAGATGTTTATTCCCAAACTAAGCCGGGGCAATTGGAAGAATCTTTTGAGATACCTAGTCGAACAGGTAGCTACCGGCGTTATATGGGTATAGACCTTGATAACACAAGCACAACATCAAGCAAAAAAAATACCCACGTCTTTGAAGAACCTTATTCATATAGTAATGATAATCTTTTCTTAGATGACGTTCCTAAAACAAAAAATATTTATCAAAAAAAATCAAGTTTAAATTTTACAACCAAAGCATTTGGTGGCTACGGATTTGGTGGATACGGTTTTGGATCAAAAAATAATCCTTTAAAATCGACAAAAAGCACCAACACTGATCATGTTCACGGAAGCAATATTAATAATGAAAAACAACGAACACACTGCACACAGAAAAACAAAAATCCCACTAAATCTACAGAAAATCTCTTAGTCAATGCCGAGTACCAAGATCTAACAATGTCTAATCCTAGTGTTTCTTACGACTGTTTACATACAATACATCAGGGAACATCATCCAGGCATGACAGGCCAATCATTAGGGACACGGAGAGAGCTGAAACAGGTCAATCCGCTGAGAATGTCAAGACACCCAAGTACATCAGACAACATTCTCATCATTCGAGGCCTCATATAGTCCTTAAGAGCTTTAGAAAAAGACGCTCAAATAGTGCTGAGATGATGCGGCCATAAACTATTGCTCGTTTTTATTGATACTCAGATATTACATAATTAAGCAGTTAATTCATTTCCCCAATATGTTTTAGTGTATTAATCTCATCTTAAATCTATGTCATGCGCCAGACTAATACCACAAAGGTGCCTTGAAATGTTTTAATGAACTTATAATAATTATTAATTGTAGATGTTATTGAAAAGGGTGGAGAACTTAATGCATTGGAACTTTATTGGTTGATAATTATTAACAATTCTGACTCCGAGTGAAAGTTGTACATAGTTATACGTAAGCGCCGGAGATTGGTATAAAGTATGTATTTATATTGTTTAACTATCTCTCAATGCCCACTGTGATATTATAATGATTTGTGTAGAGGAAGGTTGTTAATTGACTGTTGTATTAAGAACAGAATAATATATTAAGATAAACTGTGCGGTCCCATTTTCATTTTTTTATAATAAGTTTGTGTCCAGTCAGCTTCTAGATAATTTTTTTCAATGCTATTCCATGTTAGTTAAGGATGAAAATGTAGACTCTCGGCTTTCAACACAATAGTAATTAAGCTTAGAATGTTATTTCTTTTACACTTGCATGTTTTTACTGATTTATTTTGAGTGTTTCCATTCCCTTCTATATTTTGTTGAAGGGCGGGGCAAATCCCCTAATATGTGATTTAAAGTTATATTTTGTTGTGTATGTACAATGTTCACTTCAGTTATTTTAACTGGTTCATTTATATACCTTAATTAATTGTTAATACAATTATTGCAGATAAAACCTAGTAATTAAGATTATTATATTATTGTTTGCATGTTTTTACTGATTTATTTTGTTGTTTCACTTATATATATTATTGAAGTTTTATTCTGTTGAATATGTGTAACGTTAATTTTGGTTTTTAATAAATCAGGGCCATTGAGTTTTTTCATCGCGAAAGTAGCCAACACAATAAGGCCTTAATTTATAGAATAATGATAATAAATTAATTGAACAAAGTACTATAATAGTGCATTCTCATTATTAATTTGTAATATGTTTAATTTTGTCTCGTCTATAAAAAGTGGTTACAATAAAGGGCTGAAAAATTAACAAGGCCCGTCTTTTAAAATAACTTAGTTGTTAATTTATATCTAATGAGTAATTCAGATAAATTAGTTCTGATAATAACTAGATTATCCTAACTTTACATTATCATAATTATTATTTTGATTTGTCCAATTTCTGAAATATTTTTATACTTTAATTAAAACCTAATGTAATAATGTCATTAAAAGCATGCACTTTGTTAATGGTTTTCTAAAAAAATAAAATGAAATTTGTTAAATTACAAAATCTTTTAATTTATCTTTCAAATGCACCTGCTCCTACTCCCATTCTATTCATTGAATTATTTGGTTTAAAGAATGAACTAATAGAAGTCACTAAGCAAACAGAATAAGTTATCAGATGTGACCGCACACATGCTGGCACCCTGCAACATCCCGCCCCTGCCTTCCATTTGCACAGCTGCATCCTCTAGCGGCAGAATACTGATGTTACCACTTAGTAATTTATTCTTTAACATCAGAATACATGTTGATTATTAAGTATTTTCTTATGTTATGTATGCTGCAAATGAATTCATTTGAATTTCACATTGAAATCAGTTTTGAAGATGCATATTACATCCAAACACAAAGAAACAGAAGTGTTCTCTATAGGTAGGTTTTTTTTATTGACGAGTGGACTGTATCAGTCATCAAGGCAATTCTATTTAGTTTCCAAGTCTAATATCTCTAGGTTAAAAGTGATGGACGTGATTTTTCCCTACAGTCATCTGGTCAGTAATCAATCAAGGAACTATGTAGAAGGCCTTCTAGGTAGGCACTTGCTATATCAAGTCTTAGTCAAAATACACCGAATGCAGTCATTGCGCATCAGTCATATTATTATTTTATTTTGGCAGTAAAACTATTGTGGATAAAAATCGTAAAGATTTTGAATGGCTGCAAAAAACAGTCTGAATAAATGAAGACTTATCCGACACTGAATCAGCTGGTTATGTACAGGTTATTACAAAGTACTAACTGCACGCCACTGCTCATACTATATTCAATACAAATATTACGCTTGTGGCAATGTAAATAGTGCATTCCAGCTAATAGTTGATGAAGATATGATGGACTATATCAAATCTTACACTGAACAGAGGCTTGTCATGAAAAAGGAATGGACAATTACAATGTCACATTTACGGGTTTTTATAGCAATTTTGTATGCCCGGGGAGCATATCTTTGGGAGCCCGGGCTTGAAAGCTTCATATTTATGGTCTAAAAAATGGGGTTCCGTATTCTTTTCACTGACAATCAGGCCTATTCTCAAAATTGCAATATTGAAATGAAGGTGATTGTTACACCAACCCTCAAAAATAGACAGTATGTAAATTAACGTCCGTGTTATATTTGAATGAGAGAGAGTGAGGGAGATAAACGTACCATAATCTGTCAAAACATAAAAATGGCAACAGGATTGGCCGTGATTCTTCACTACGACGCTGCGGATGAGGAAATCAATAGGTAATTTATGAACAAACCTTTTTCTGTGAACTTTGAATACTGTATTAGTACTTATTTTAATCAAAAACTTATATTTTTAGTCGAAACTCGAGAATGGAAAGACGTCGTTTGCGTGATCAGTTTACAAAAGCAAACCAAAAAAATACTTATTACTCAGTTCAAAACACAAATCTGTAAAAATGAATACAATAATAAATTTATCCCGGAGACAGTACCAAATTTGGAGTGGATGTGGTTAATCAAATGGCGCAAAAATATAGTGTGAAAGCATGATCTCGTGGATTGGCCTCTTCAAGTATTTTATATCATCTTCTTGAATTTAGCCGCTATCGATGAATGGATTTTGTATAAAGTGACCACTGGAGTAAACATATCAAGAAAAAACTTTATTTTTCAATTGTCTGAAGAACTAGGGAGTGACTATAGAGAAAAACCTGAAACTAGTTCCAGTCCACTGTAAAAAATAAATAAAAAATAGATCTAATATATGTGTGTGGAAGATGTGCATTCAAAATAGAAATTATTTGTAAAAATGTAAGAAATAAACACATATATTAAGAACAATCTATTGGTTTCATTTAACAAATTGCATTTTAATATACCCGTCACAATGACGGCTTTCAGTAAAAATAGGTATATAATCAATATCAGTAAATCTAGTGTTAAAATCATCATCCTTAACAAACATTTTGTCAAATTTTTTGAGCCCATATCGCAGCTGATCTAATATTTTAAGGCAATTGATTTCAACATGTGTTTTCCTTTTTTCTGCGTTTCACTAAATATAGTTTTGCGTTTAATTTCTTGACAACTTTGAAAATTCTTCAATTTGCTTTCATGAGTAAAAGAGCCTGCAATTATTCATTATTAATATTTTGTTACAAAGGTCATACAAAGCGCACCAGTGTGAATCGTAAGTTCTGCCATTTATCGGGCATTCATGAATCTGAATAATTCATAATATTGGATATTTTATAGTGCCATTTTTGTAAAAAATTTCACATTAAAGGGCGCTTTACACATCAACTGTTCATAGTCCTACACTATCTTTGAATTAAAAACTAAAAATTGTTCTTTGAAGTTATGAAAATGATTTTTTGAAAAGGTGCATTTTTAGTCTCTTTTTAAATAAAGTCTCTGATGCACTGATTCTTATGACTGAACTACTTGGCTAACTATATTGTCAAATCATTGAAAAATATAATACTAAAGTTTTGGATAATAAAGAAAACAAACAATATTATTATAAACATGAATTTATTTAGCCAGATGCCACTACAATAATAGTTATTATAAAAAAATTACTAGGTACACAAATTCACATTTAAACTGATTAGAAGAATTAATTAATAGCTGATATTTTGGGTTGTTGTTGGTTAGTGAATCCCTAAAACATTCCAAATATAAGTCAGCTATGTTGTTGCCAATCCCCGAAAGCAATTTTCCTTAAATAATTTCAAATTATTCACATTTTAACAACAATGACCTCTAATTTTAATAATTCTATACATTTTTAATATTTGAAACAATAAGTTTGTGGTCAATAATTATAAAATAGTTTGTGTTATTGTTTAATGCCAATCGGTTTCAGAATAACCTTGTCAGGGCAGTAATTAATGAAAAGCTTACTTAACAGTAAGCACAGATATTATACATATTACACAGTTTTTTCTCAACAAAAATAAATATCATAAAAAAAATTATAAAAAATACAAGTCCTAGAAAATTACATATTATGAAAAGTATTTAATAAAAATAAATTCAATCAAACAGAAGATTCATTTTCATGACAATCTACCATTATCAGTGATGAAAAAAAAAAAAAATGTGATCAAATGCTTAACGTAAAACCACAGGCACACCACATTCAAAAACTTATTTTTCCATGATATCTACAAATTATTTTTACATTATATAATTATTTATCTATAATATATATATATATATATATATATATATATATATAAAAGATTACATGATTTAGATGCATGAAAGTTAAAAATAAATCTGAAGGGCAATAAATTGATAAGCCGTATTTTTCCAATTTCCCAGTGGGTCCAAATGACTACAGACAACAGATCTGATTTTGTATGAGTATAGATGTCTTGTCATATCAATTACGGGTTTAGGTTGAAGCGTTCCTCTTAAACACTACTTATAAAGTAAGTGCATGCTTGTCTAGCAATGAGACAATTTGGGGGTTGAATATAATTACAGTGCACAGCTTATTTTTGTGTGTAATGAATAGAGAAATAACATAGTGATGAAGATAAGATCTTGACAGTACTAGAAATGGGAATTAATTTTCTTGTGCAACCTCAAGTACCTGGGATGAGATCCCATGTAATCACAGTGTTCACATTTGTTGGGTTTCTTCCCGCAATGGATTAGCTTGTGCATATTCAGATAGTAAAGACGCCTCGAAGAAAAATCACATTCATCACACTTGAATGATTCTTGTAGGTGAAGCAACTTGTGCTTCTCCATATTTTTGTAAAACGGAGAAGTGAATTCGCATTCTGCACACTTAAATTTCTTCTTAACATGAGCAGTCTTATGAAGTTTGAATTGCCTTAAAACTGTGGAAGTATAATCACAGTCGGCACACTCGAACAGCGACTTTCCTTTATTATGGAAGTGTGAATGTTTTTTCAAGCTTTTCTCATTGCTGGAATTGAAAGTACAAATATCACATTTGTACGTTGCGCTAACGTTGTGCGTCTCTTCGTGTTCCTTTAAACTGACGATATTTGGGAATGGCTTATCACAGTCACTGCACAGGTATTGTTTGATTTGAGTGGGGCAATGTTTGTGTCTTTTGTAAGTTTTAATTCCAGCTTGCGATTCCTCCTTGGCTACCTCGGTTCCTCCTTTTCTAAGTTCTGGTTCAAAAATGTCAATTTCATTCTCTGAGAGTTCATTTTTTATTTTTGTAGGTGGTATGTATAGTTCTTTTTGTATAGAAACTTTTTTTTTACTCTTTCCTAATGTTAATTCTTTTTCAGGGTTCAGAATTTCTGTTTTAATTTTTTGAGTTATTAAATAGATTTGCTGCGAGTTGTCCGTTTCGAAAGGTTCCTTTTTTATAACATCATTTAGAAAATTTGATTGTTTTATCTCTTCCGCAGTTAAACCACTTCTGCCTGTCATTAAAAGATGTTTCAGTATATTACTTGAATCCACATCATCGTTCTTTATATCAACCACCGGTGCTGAATAGTTACTAGTTAATCCTTCCACTTGGGTCAAAGTTTTATTAGGATTGGAATATGTGGAATCATTAGGTTCCATCTGAAATACATAAGATAACACTTGTACTCTGAAAAAACAAACATTTCTTAATTAATTGTAGTGCTCTTGTCCTCACGCGGAATAAATAATTAGACTTACACATGGAGTTATCTGCTATATATCCACTATATCTGCCGCTGCCACTCCTTAAGCTCCTTACATAAATAAATTATTACAGTCATGCCTACAAGCCTTGGGGGTCTTCCTTCCTTGAGATTTGCATTTTTTCAAAAACTAGGGAAAAAACTTACTGTTGGATTTTAAGGTTGATTGATGATCAATTTTTAGGTCAATTTAACTAACTTTTATTTACTTTTTGGAAAGATCAGAAAATTGTGATTGTTTTGCATTAATAACATGTTTTAAGTAGCTTAAGGCCCCTCCCTAGCAGCATACAGCTATATAGCAGAACTTATGTTTTCAAAAACCCAAAATGCTCTCATTTTAATTGTAGAAAACCACATTGACTGTATCAGTGGCATGCAGTAGGCATAAATGCATTAGATGCTAACTAGGTATACATAAATATACTAAGTATCAAATTTATCTATTTTAAATTAAAAAAATAATTGTGAATTTATTTCTTCAAAAAAGGCATGTTCTTTTATTGCCCAAAACCATTTTCTGGCTTCAATTTGCTTAAGATTATATCTATAACTTCTCCTTTAGACAATGGATATTTAAAATGTTTCAAAAACTTATATTTTAATTAGTGATGATACAATTGTTGTTTTAACTATTGTTGTGACTGTGTTCGATTGTAGCGATGATTGGTAACTGATTAACGTAATTCTCGGAGCAATGACTGGTACACTAGAAAGTAAGCCTCCGACGGTTAAATCTTAGTTACCAATCATCGTTAAATCTCAGTTACCAATAATCGACACAGTCACATAACGGTTAACCATCACTAATTTTAATAACTAGCTTTACAAATTACCATAACCGAAACTCTTGCAACAGAAAGAAATATTATTTATGATAATCAATGCAAACTTGTTCGCTCTACAGATAATTGATGAACTATGAAATGACATGAAAGCTGGTCAATCGATTACAGTAGATGTCTACAGCAACCAACTGGACGAAATGACTAATGAGCTTGCAATTAAGCAGCTGAGATTGGTCAATAGAGATAGGCCAATCTTCTTGCAAGACAATGCTCAGCCACATGTCAATCAATGAAAATTAATTTGTTATTTTTCTTATGTCATATAGACAATGAATGAGGTTTAAATTCCCCATTTTGTTATTTTTTAATTGACATGTTTTGTAACTAAACAATCCAAATCACATCTTGTTTTTCATTTCTATATTCATTGATACTCGCCAGAAAAAAAATAAAAATATAATAAAAGCCTAGAAATATAATAGAAGTCTAAAAAACTAATATTGATATAGGAAAAATACTAAAGTTTGAATGCACACTAGACACGAGATGCGCAAATTTTGTATGTAAAGAAACTGAGCTAAATAAATGCGCAGGCTGGATGCATCAACACTGAGTTATGCAACTCTAAAAAAATGATTATAAATTTAAAATATCAATGTTCAGTCTTAGCGAAGCGCTGTAAATAACTGTTAGGTTTGTACACAATTTGTGTAAAACTATGATCGCACATATTTAAATACTAGAACAAAATTGATAATAATGTAAATACATAATAGATATAACTTTATTAACCCTTTACTATCTATTGTATATTTTTCCAAACAAAGCTCTCGGGTAAAATTTTAATGAAACTAAAATTACTGGTAAATGGCATTAAAAATATACAGTGATACCTGAACCAATTTTTTTACTGACATTTAATTATTATATTAATTATATGCACCAAAATAAAAATCGCATTTGTTGGACCTCCGACAAAGGATAGGAAGGGTTAATAAATACGCACCACTGTAGCAATGAATTAAAAAACAATATTCGCAATATGGGCAAGGTCCTACCACAAATACCAGAATTTTAACATAGAAACATGCAGAGCAATTAGTTATATTAAACAGTGTCCCAGTCCATAATATTTTTTATTCCCAATTAAATCCTTACTTAACAAGGACACAGGCTAACTGTCACTATCTTGTGCCAAAATTAAACAAAACTTTTGCACAAAGATTCCATTTGTTTCTAGCACCAAAAATATACAAGTCTAAATGCAAACATGAAAAATTTCAACCATAGTCTGGCATATTTTTCAATGCAGTTCTGGCTCCACGAAATGGGGAGAAATTACCCCCAAGAACTTTTAAAAGTCCAAACCTGAGATTAAAACTACTACAACAGTATATTGAATTACCTAATTGCATCTTGTTTTACTCTTTATATATCTTTTTATATGATATCTAATTGTATCTTGTTCTACTCTTTATATACACAAAAAAATATATATATATATATATTTTTATACATTTTAATTATGTTATTTAATTGCATCTTGCTTTACTCTTTACATATACCATATATTATATCTTATACATTGAACAATGCATTTACGTTAAGTTTTACAAAGTATTTACCTAATCTAATGACATATTGTTTAACTCTTCATATATATAATCTTGTACATTGATCATTGCACTTTGTTTACTACTATACCAGAAGAACACTGTCTGTTATAATAGTGTGCTACTAGTGTAGCAGGCAGGATACCCAAATATATGTCTTACTTTGCTGAAATGTTTATCCAATTATAATATAACACATTACTATACTAAGAATCAAATAAATAAAATTATTATTATATTATATTATTATAATTAAGAGTCGAAAATGTCCAATGAGTACAAATTCTTTATTGTTATGGAAAATCTTATTGTATGAGATTTTCACAAAATGATATCAAGCTTCAAGTCTAATGAAATCCTAAACATCCAACAAAAATTAACTAGCAGCACAAAGTTCGATGACCGTTAATTTTTTATATTCAATAAAATATTTCAACTAATTGAAATAATGGCATAATTATACATTTTTTAAATGCTTATATCTTATATATACATGGTTGAGTTTACGCACACGCAGATTGAAAATTTTGTGTGATCAGTCATCAATTTTTACTATAGTAAAAAATATTTGCTCATCAAAAGTACATTCAATAGTAAATTAATTTTACCATCTGAATTATGAATTATTCAATATCTCGCTATTTTAGTGATGAGAGTTCATCAGACGATGATCTCACTAATTAATTTATATTACCAAAGATATTTGCCAACAAATTTTGAACTCAAGGGTGAATAAAAGCCATAAATAAAGCATAAAATTATAGTATTGCCAATGGTGAATATTTAAAATAAATCAATTTTGGTAAAAATCGCAGATATTTGACAATTATTCGCTTTGCCACACTATTAGGCGTAATAACTTTGACAGTAGTATATTTGTCATAAGAACAATCTGCAAACATTTTTACCATGGGCAATGATAAAAAGTTACTATACTAAAAAATAAACTAAAGTAAAAATTTTTCCGAAAATGGATTGTTCGATCATTAGTAAAAAAATATTTACCTCTCGAAAGTACATTCCGTAGTAAACTCATTTTACTTTCCGATATCCGATAGTAAAAATGAGAATCGATAGTTAAATATGACGTACTTTTCACAGCTGTTCCGAAAGTCATCTGATACATTGATACTTTGAAAGTTGCAGTATATGACAATTAATCATTCAATATACCGCTATTTTAATTATGATCTCATTATTTAATACATAATATGAAAAAATTTCTCCATCAAAGTGACAGATTTCGAACGTCTAGGTGAAAAAATCCATAGACAATGCATAAAATAAAAAATATTTCATTATTATTTGTCGCGCCTATAGACATCTCCATCTATGCTTTGACAGTAGTAAATTTGATATATCAACAAAGCAAAGGATTTTTACTACGGGCGTTAGTAAAAAGTAACCATAGTAAAAAGTAACTATAGTAAAAAGAAACCATAGTAAAAAGTTACTACTGATTACATAACTTAGTTAATTTTAGAAAAATGGAACAAAACCTCAAATCGTTCTCAATATTTTTTCTCTTACTTGTTGCAATTATAATTTTCTCAACACTTATTCAAACTATTTGGCAGATAAATAATTTTTAAAAATACAAATACTTCATATTTTTTTTTATTAATATTAAAAATATAATACAATTTGAATAATCAGTGGCTATATATATTTTTTAACATTTGTTTCTTCTCTATGAGAGTAAGACTCGTGTATAGAGAAGGAGTATTTACAAGTTAATTTATGTTTCAATTAGTCTGTGTACATATTTTTTTTACTTCAGTTACAAATTTATGATAGTCCGTAATTTTTCTAATTGTGATATTGTTAAAAAATTTGATGCCTTAATAAATATATTGATTTTGAATTGCGGTATATTTTAATTTTGGGATATCAATTTGATCTCTATATCTTGTAGATCGGAATTCGCTTCTAAAATTTAATTGATTTTTAATTTTGAAAATTTCAATTATTGAATTTTTTTTGGTCTACTATTTTTGGTACTTTAAAATCTGTGAAAAGTTGTATACTTGGAGTCTTTTTTTTTTTAGAATAGTTTTTATCATTTTTTGAGTGATTTCTAATTGTGACATTGAAGTTTTATATGCACCCCATCCAATAATACCATATTGCAAATATGACTACAAACGCGTACTATATTATTTTCAGATATGTAAGTGATAAGATGTTTCTGAGTCTAAAAAATATGTAGGCAGTTTTCCTTATTTTGTTTGTGAGATTAGTAATATGTTCTTTCCATTTGAGATTGTTATCTATTATGATTCCAAGGTACTTGATACAGTCTTTTTCTTCAATTGATGAACATTGGTCACAAGAGGTTTCTCGAGTAGTCTTTGGTGTGAATTTTAATATGAATTTCGGTGTTTTGTTTCTGTTGAATAGCAAATCGTAGAAAGTATGTTTTATCGGTATTAATTAATAGTAAGTTATCATCTGTCCACTTTTTTATGGTATTAACATCCTCATTTGCCGATATATTAGCGTCAGTCAGTAATTATTAGTATTGTTATCGTCCATTTTCAGTGATGGTTTGGAATTGAGAGAGATATTGATGGGTGCAGTTTGGTGGTGCGGTTAGTGTTTCGGCATCATCATTTGGTGATATATTTTTGGCTAGATTTTTTTCTCACATTTGAAAAGTAATTATTAGTATTGTTATCGTCTGCATAAGATATTATTTTACTTGATTGAATTGATTTTTTTAATATCATTTTCAGTGATGGTTTGGAATTGAGAGAGATATTGATGGGTGCAGTTTGGTGGTACGGTTAGTGTTTCGGCATCATCATTTGGTGATATATTTTTGGCTAGATTTTTTTCTCACATTTGAAAAGTAATTATTAGTATTGTTATCGTCTGCATAAGATATTATTTTACTTGATTGAATTGATTTTTTTAATATCATTTTCAGTGATGGTTTGGAATTGAGAGAGATATTGATGGGTGCAGTTTGGTGGTACGGTTAGTGTTTCGGCATCATCATTTGGTGATATATTTTTGGCTAGATTTTTTTCTCACATTTGAAAAGTAATTATTAGTATTGTTATCGTCTGCATAAGATATTATTTTACTTGATTGAATTGATTTTTTTAATATCATTTTCAGTGATGGTTTGGAATTGAGAGAGATATTGATGGGTGCAGTTTGGTGGTACGGTTAGTGTTTCGGCATCATCATTTGGTGATATATTTTTGGCTAGATTTTTTTCTCACATTTGAAAAGTAATTATTAGTATTGTTATCGTCTGCATAAGATATTATTTTACTTGATTGAATTGATTTTTTTAATATCATTTTCAGTGATGGTTTGGAATTGAGAGAGATATTGATGGGTGCAGTTTGGTGGTACGGTTAGTGTTTCGGCATCATCATTTGGTGATATATTTTTGGCTAGATTTTTTTCTCACATTTGAAAAGTAATTATTAGCACATTTAGTGGCTTCTAAATAAGCGTTGATAATAGTATTTGCATAGTTAATTTCTTTTACATTTATTTTGTGTTTTGTCTTTTCGGTTATTATATTTATTGTTTGCCAAATATTTTTTCTTGTTTTTGCGTGTTCAATTTGTTCCTTAGAATATTCTTCTTTTGTTTTCCTGATGAGAGATAGTAAATTGTTTCTGTATCTTTTCCAGTACATTTTTAGATATTCGTTATACGGATATTTCTTTGTTCATATGGTTCACATTTATACCCGCAGTAAAACTCTTTTAAAATTCCATAAAATTTCAGTCAGCTATCACACGAGTGCCAAAACTGTTGTGTGAAAAAAAAGCTAGTGTTACACGCTGACCACACACTATAATTTTTAAACAAATTTGGTGTTAATCCCCAAGCTTCTATCGACAGAAGTAATGAAACTAGAATCTACCAATGGAATGAAAAATAAACTGTCACTGATCAGATTTGCTATCTATATATTTTATGTATAAGTCATTTATTTTATATTTACATTCTTACGTATACCCAATCACTAATAAAAAAATTCCACTGAAACAAAGTTAACAGTATGGAATTTGACAAAATATTTAGCATTCATGAAACTAAAGGAAATAATGATGTATTATGTAACCCAACATTGAATGAAGCACACAAGGTGTTAGCTACTTCAGAATAATATACGAGAGAAAAAACTACATGGTTCAGACTTGCAACTTCAATAACAAGATTGTATAAACTAGAGATGAACTAAGCTCTTGTACGCAGTAAATCATAGAAGCCGGCTGTTGGGATGTCTCGTAGCTAGTTGTCCAAACTTCAAGAATAGGTAAATCAAGTAATTTAGAACGAAAAATATTCTTGATAATTTGTCGATTTTCCCCCTGCCTGGTGAATTATCAACTTTCTATTTTTTTATTTTTCAAAATTCGCATTCAAAAGGTTATGTATTATGTCATACATTCCATATATGAGAATTCGATGACCTCAATATATACTGACCCACTGACCTAGAATTTGCAGGGTGGAAAAAACATAAGATAAAAAATGCTGAGATTGACAATATTTTTTTAAAAATTGTAACACGTAATGAAAGATTGTTTATTTTTTTTCAATTATTGCTCATTGCTTACAATAACATATGTAAAAAACATAAAATGAAATAAAAAAGATGTTCATATTTCTGCATAAAGCTTTGATTGTGAAAAGGATTATCTGAAATTTGTTCAAGTATTATTATGTCTATAGTTACTGTCTTCGGACGGTTGTTTAATTTGTGTTGTCAAATCGGTAGCCATTTTTTAAATTATTCAAAGCGCATTTTAAATAAGTACCTATTTAAAATATTCTAACACCCGACGGACCTCCACTGTGGAACATGCTAAAACTACATTCCCCGAATAATACTAAATGGAGTATCTTCCAACATTGAGGGTAAATCGTACTGTAAGAATGATAAATAATTAGCACATTATTCTGGGTGGAAGAAAAAATGGGTCAATTATTTTATCATCTAAGATGCCAGCCCATACATTCACCGACCATCTATACTGAAAATACGAGGAGCGCACAGCATGGACATTTGTCTGGGACCAATAATGACTATTTCGCAAGTTGAAGAGGCCAAATCGCGAAAAAGTGCATTCATCAGTCCACAAAACTTTTCTTACAAACTAATTATTTGCAGCTTCCAAATAATATTCACTTGATTTAAAAATTTGAATAATGGAAATTGAATTATACAGATGTGCCAAAACAGACTTGTTTTCCGAAGTAAATACATTTTCAAAATAAAAAAATTTATCCTTCGATTCAATGACACAACATCTGAAAAATGAATTACCTAAGCCTCAAGGAGATTTTTGTTTATGACGTAATAAATAAAAATTTGCTAATATTTTTAACCTCAATGTTAACCTTAAACCTTAATGTAAAGTACAATATCTCATTCTAGTAAATGGACTGAATATAATAATATTTTAATATATGGGATAATATATGGGATTGAATTTTTTATATTCATTTAAAATATTTTCCCTTTCACGGATATTTAAAAATAAAAATGTTTACTATACCATTTAAATGTTTACGGACATCGTCCATCTAATATTTACGTTTGCCATATAATTTTGAGGCGCGAAGTAAAAAGGGACACATGAATTCGTTATTGTCGTACTTTAATAATTTGTCACTTACGACGAAGATGTGCATTACTAAGTTCGATGCGTTTTGGACCTACCCGACGGGTTTTACAATGATTCTAAAAAAACGAAGCGCGTATGTTTCCCTGTATTTTAACATACATTTTAATAAACAGGATACAATGTTTTTATATTTACAATAAATCGTATTTATGTTAAATATTATTACATATTTTTATTTATTATCTTTGTTTTATTAACCACTTAATTGAGTTTAAATACGTCTACCGGTTTCGAAAAATACCATTTTCTTCTTCAGGATGTGATAACTAACTAAAATCATATATTATTGTTTCTATACCAGAATCTATTTTTAAAAAAAACAATTATTTAAATAATAAATTTAGTACCTAACTCAAATTGTTACTTAATACAAATTTACTTGAATATAATATAATTTAAGAGAATCAACAATTGTATACTTGTCCTTTTCTATTGATACCTTTCACTCTAGCAATATTTACGTAAAACATAATGCACTTTTATGTTTACTTGATATTGTAAAAGTTTCATCTTGAATGGGTATGCCTGCCAAATACAAAAATATCTTGAAATTCAAACTGGAAAAATGAAAGTTGCACCTTAAGATTTGGCTATTAAAATATTTTTCCAAAAATTTTATAATGTAATAATTCGAACTATATAAGTATATACATATATGTGTCTATGTACATACTTTTACTTTAAATAAAGTTTTTGACAATTAATAGCATTTAATTCATATTACATGTTATAAAAATAGTTGAAAACCCTTCATTTTTGAACCTGTCACCCTAATTTATACTGTGACTGTTTGTTTGTTACTGAATACTGTTTTTCAATTAGCGTGATTTTGGTTTGTGTAGATCTTTTAAGTACACATTAACCGCATTAATCGAGGGATCACCACACAAAATTTGTTTTATCTTCATATTGTTCTTTGCAATATGTATGACAGCAAAAAGGGAACTTGCAACGCCAGTGGTCTGCCAGTATACAGAAAGTGTAACTTTATACAAATACAACTTTACGCATTGGTGCCAAGGAACAAGGGATTCAATAGAATTACTCTACGGTGGAAGTGTTAAGCCACCAATTCAAATAATAAGTAGTTTATCGCAAGTCAAGCGGTTCAAGGCTAGTAGCATAACCAGTTCTGCTTACTTCTCATGTTTACAGACTTACTTTAATCATTTCATTCGGAAATGGCACATTGGATTTAATAAAATCTGCGTAATCAACTTCTTCAGTTGATATTTGAAGATCATCAATCCAATCCAATGGTTCCTCTTTGACTTTTATACTGAAAATAAAAATATTAATTTATGAATAGATATGTTAAAATTATAGAGATAATCTTTTTTCTACAAGGATAAAAGTTTCAGCTACATTTCAATATGTATCTGTGTTACAATACTTTTGGACTTAGGATGCAGGCTATATTATCTTAAAGAGGGACTAAAATAATTATGAAATGATTTGTTGATTTAATCATCTGTCAATGGAACCCAACTTTAAAAAGTTGATAATTGTCTATCAATGGCAACAAATTTCTGTAGCAGGAGGAGGATCCAAAGAAATTGTATGCAGAACAAAACTGGACTAGAGTGGGTTCGGACATTTGAATATGATTTTTAAAAGTAATCTTCCCCTGAAACGAAAAGTGTTATATTTTTTAAAATACACCATGATATAAGAGTAGAATGTGATTCTTTTACTTCTACAAAACCCAAAATAATTATAAATGTTAATATTTGCAATTAAACATTTATTAATCATAGAATGAACAGATTATATTGTCAATATTATCAGATTCATTGTACCTAAGTTAAATCTATGATACAAGATCCTTCACTATTGTTTATTTTGTATTCAAATATGTTATTACATTTGGATTGTATGAATCTGTTGAAATTAAAATAATATTTTATAGTTTTTGCATCAAAATATATTTTAATAGTAATTAAATGTATATTAACTAGAAAGATACATAGAAAAAATCAATTTATCAAAAATATATTTTAGGTACTACCGGGATTCGAACCTGGACCTTTTTCCTATCTGGGGAAATGGGTCACCGTTACACCACAATATGTAAAAATGTCTAATAAAAAAAAATCTATTATTCCATTTTTAAAAAGCTATCACCTTTATAAATTGATTTTTCGGTATATCTTTCTATTTGATTCATTGAGTTTGTGTATTTGGGAAGTATGTTTGATAGAAACAGAAAGGCTGAGAATTATATCGAAAGGAGGGTGACTGCAGGGAATAACGTGAATGGCGCTTTGAATGGAATTATATCTAACGGAAACTTTTCAACTGAGGCAAGACTAGCGGTACACAATGGAGTCTTGGTACTAACGCTGATATATGGAAGTGAGGCCTGGAGCTGGCAGAAAAGGAACGAAAGCAGACTGAACGCAGTGGAAATGAGATCACTTAGGCGTATATGTTGTAGACGTACATGTGGCTAATATATAGACATTTTTCTTATTTATAAAAAGTACGACGGTAAATGTTTGGGTAAAAAATTAAGATCTTTTTGCAAACAATAGTAAGATGGATGGAATCATTGGATTCATGTGATTAAAACCAATGTTCCCAATCACTAACCCTCATCGAAAGACATGCAATGCCACGAAGTAATCTTTTACGAAAAATAAAAAAGGACGTAAACATAGATTTTTATTAAATAGAACATACTTCTCCATCTTCGATTCAATATTGAAATGTCACTTGCAGAAATCTAAATTCTATAAAATCAAAAACAGAAAACTCTTTTACTAAGATAAATGAAATAAAAAGTTTGATAAGTATAGCGTTTATCAGTAAATACTATTTTTACTGCACAGAATCACCAGAATTGAAAACATAGATATGAGATATATTGAAAAACATCGGATGATCAGATGCCTGCCTAAAAGCATAGACAGAACAAATTCTGAGTGACGTAGATAATACTTTTTTTCCAAGGAATCAAAGTTTAGAAAACAACCGGGGCAAGTTGGTACATGTATTGCAGATTGCGTTGTCACGTAGTTGTTCAAAATTGTTAAATGATACGCTTAACAAATTATTATTTGCACGATTCTTTCTTCGTTACTTTTCCAACAAAATTCAGGCGTGATAGCACTCGAAAGATGCAGTATATTCAATGTTCTCTCTAATACTTCCTACAATATTGTCTTAATATTTTATTATATAGAAGGTAAGTAGATACCGTAATGCGTACATTTTAATTGTTTTCGTTTCCATGTGACAATTTTTAAAATTTACAAAACAAAAAGTGTTTTTGATTATTTTTGTTATTTTTGAGTAAATTAAATATCCAACCCGTCCTCGGCGGTATAAAGTACTATAAATTAAAGTTGAGTTAATTTGAATATTTAATATGGGCGATGGAGTGCTCCCGAAGGGTTCTAAGGATGCCTTATCGTTTCTTAAAGATTTTTTAGCTGGAGGCATCTCTGCAGCAGTTTCTAAAACAGCAGTTGCTCCTATAGAACGAGTAAAACTATTACTCCAAGTACAACATGTTTCTAAACAAATAACTGAAGAACAACGATACAAAGGTATTTCAACTAAATAATATGTGACAGTATTCACAATGAATATTTGAGAATTAAACTGTCTTATTAATTATAATTATCATGTAATTTCAAGAGGAGACTGGAAAAAGAGCGGACACATTCACATTTATTAGCTTAAAAGTGGATTTTATTCTTATAAAACATTTCACATAAAGAATATTATTAATACACGAGTCTTGCGCCGCTTTATGGAGTGTTTTACATAAATGTTAAATGCGTAATTATGTGGATACCGAACTAATTTTAATATATGTAATTTCAAACAGATTTTTGGGGATTAGGTCGGTGGTAAAGGAGTGATGGTTGGCGTGTTGGTGTTTATTGAGTCGGATAGAACAATGAAAACAGATGAGAATGAAAGAAATGAGTGAAGATGCATGAAGCGAGTCGGCGGTCTCGCTCGGCGCGCGCGGGCCAGCAAGACCGCCGCTGCGGAGCGATGAAACAGGAGAGACTGCTGTTGCGAAGCGATGAAACCGAAGAGGCTCGACGATGAGGAATCAGGCCACATCTGTAGCGGCAGCCGGCAGCGATACGTCGCTAGCATCGATGCTGACTGAGATGGCGATGAATTAGAAATCTGATCCCTACAGATTTATGAAAAACTCAAGTTACTGTAATTATTTCATTGTGTCCATGTGAATAATTTAAACATTTTAAAGTCGAAAAAACAAACCGAAAATTCTTTTTAAACATTAATGAATCCATCCTTGGGATTGTATTTAAATGGATATTTTTAAAATTAACAGACTTTTGGAAACTTTATATTTTCTTTAACTGACAAGTGGGCAATTTTTTCAAATTTAAAATATATTAATTATTACATTCTATTGTGTATCATTATTAGGTCCCTTCCCAAGCCCAACGGGAACTTATAAACCGAGGCAAGACTATCAGTACACAATGGAGTCCTAGTACCGACACTGATGTATAGAAGTGAGGCCTGGAGCTGGCAGAAGAGGAACAAAAGTAGACTGAATGCAGTGTAAATGAGATCACTTAGATATCGAATGAAGAAATAAGAAAATAAAGTAAAGCTGATCTTAGTATAGTAAGTAAGATTAAGAAAGGATCACTTGGGTGGTTTTTTCATATGGAACGGATGAATGAGGAGAGAATGGCAAGAAAAATGTATGATGCAAGTGTTGATGGCACCATAAATAGAGGACGTCTGCGGAAGACGACTTGCACAACCAGGTAAACAAACCAGTTACTGGAGGATGGTCCAGATGTATGAATGTGAATGAAGCGAGAATTGTGTGTCAAGACAGAAGAGTATGGCGCTCTATCCTCTTTGCCTATCCCCTGCGGAGAAATGGCATGATGGTAAATTAGGGCAGAAAAATTTCCACCCAAAAATTGTTTGAGATTCTGTAAAGTGTTTGTTTCTCACAACATCATCAATATCTCAACAAAGTGGGTTGTTTTCTGACAAATGTACATATAAAAATATATAATAATTCTCTTAAGGGATATTCACTTGTTGAATCAATCTTCATTCTGTACCAGATCTTTAATTTTCATTTAATGCATGTAATTATTTTATTTTAAGGAATTATTGATTGCTTCATACGTATACCTAAGGAACAAGGTTTCTCAGCATTTTGGAGAGGAAATTTGGCTAACGTGATAAGATATTTTCCAACTCAAGCTTTGAATTTTGCCTTTAAAGACATCTACAAATCAATGTTTTTAGAAGGGGTCAATAAGAATACACAATTTTGGAGATATTTCGCTGGCAACTTAGCATCTGGAGGTGCAGCTGGGGCAACCTCTCTCTTATTTGTCTATCCTTTAGATTATGCCAGAACACGGTAAACTTCACTTATTTATACTATGTTTAACAATTTTTATTATATTTATTACATTATTTATAAGATGATGTTTGAATATTTTTAGCAATTTTCTCAACCTAATTTAAACTATAGGAAACGCTAACAAACACCTTAGAAACAATTGGGTCAATATTCCTAAATTTTATTTCTTATCATTTTGAAGTGTGCTTTTTGGAAGAAGAATAGCAATCTGGAATGAGTGAAATGGAGTATTTTTATCTGTAAAGTGTTAAGAAAATAATGTTTTTGCAGTATTCGTCTATCTTCACAAAATAATTGGGTTTTAATTAAATTTATTTCAGCCATAATTGTAATATCAAAGAGACTTTGATATTTCTTACAATGTGAAGATTGAGATTTTAACGCAATCTTCATAAAATAATGTGAATTCCAATGTATAACAATTTTCAATGGCATCTAGTTTAGGAGATACTTTTTAAAAAAAAAACCTTTACCTTCATAGTCATTTTAAATTATAATCTAACAAACTACTTGCATCTAAATACTCACCATTATAATTTTTAAAACTAGAAATTGTTTTGTATATCCATATATATTATGTGGCTACTTTTATCTCATGTTCATTTGATTATTGTTTGAATTTTAATTAATTAATAAAATGATAAAATCAACATTGAACTTAATATTTTCCCAATTCAATTTGAGCCATTCCAAACATAATTCCTTCTGTAGAAAATAGTAATTAATTAATAGGATCTTAAGCAATTTTAAATAAGTATGTATATTCAAATTTGCTGAGTGTTTGGTGTTACATTTAGGGATTTTAAAATCTTGATGTAAATAAAAACTAAATGATTTTATCATGCAATTTTTAAATTAAATTAGCAGTTTTTGGTGTAATTAGCATTAAAAACTATGTTAACTAAATATTAGTAGTATGAACTTTAAAATAATTTAAAATACTCAAAAGGGAATTTATCAGTTTTTGTTTCGACATTTCTCAATGTTTATGCTTATTGATGTATTTTTCACACACACAATGTGATGTGATCACCAATTAATAAATTCTGGTACCAGATCACTATAAATTTGTAATTAAATATTATAAACTATTTTTTTTATAAAAGATTGGGAGCAGACGTAGGGAAAACAGGCAAAGAGAGAGAATATCTTGGATTGATGGACTGCCTTGTCAAAACTTTTAAAAGTGATGGACCAATCGGTCTGTATAGGGGATTTAATGTCTCTGTTCAGGGAATCATTATCTACAGGGCTTCTTACTTTGGATGTTTTGATACAATAAAGGGCATGCTACCAGATCCTAAAAACACATCCTTTTTTGTATCATGGGCAATAGCTCAGGTAATATAATTAAACTTTTTACCATTTATCAAACCATGAAATAATGTCGTACAACTGTATCACAATAAAGTCAAACTGATCTGTAACTGAGACCGCAATATTAGTAAGAATGTATAGATAAAGAAATCTTTGTCATTTCCTAGGGTCATTCACATACTTAACATGGTGCTGCTACACCTCTTGGTTGTCAATTCTATCAACCGCTGTTGATTGTATGTGCTAGGCCCTGCAGACAACTTTGCAGCCTTTTGACCACTTGTAACCGGTGACAGATTTTCTTATAGGAATTTGAAGTGCCAGACAGGGGCCTCAAAAAGACTTAAATATTATTTTTTCCAAATATGTATATTGTCAGAACAATTGAGTCAACCCTCGTACTCTGTACAGGTACTCGTATATATTTAGATGTTGTCTTTACATATTATTTGAGAAGTATGCTATGGAAAACGATATTCTTAAACTTATTGATGATGGTGTAATAGATTTTTTTCCATTATACTATGTGTGTGTAAACAACGCGCTGATTGAGTCAACAAGTCCTATGATTGTGAGTGCATGTAATTATTTACAGCAAGGAAATTATTTTTATACAATAATAAAATAAATAAGAAAAAATGTATCTGGACTAGACTGATGATAAAATCCATAAGGAGATGCTTTGGCCTTGTACTTCTAAACTCCATCCAGCACACAAAGTGAAAAGAAATAAAATCCAGTAATAATTTGTCTCAGAAATAGATCCGTTTCATACCTACTTAACAGCGAAGAAAAAATTGTCAGCAACAGACTCTGCAGAACTCAAACTCCTTGCCAATCCTGTTCAAATAATCTTTTACCGTTGACCAGGGACAGGCGATCTCTTCTGATAATTCCTTGATGGTTTTGCGTGGATCTAATTCTACCAGTGAGTTTAACACGTCACCAATTTTTTGAGGACTTCCTGATTTTTGTTTATCTTTTAGATTCCTAATATCAAATTGATCAAACCAATGTTGGCATTTTTGAATGTTCAAAATACCTCCATAAGTTTTACAAATGCTCTCGGTAGCTTCTTTAAGTTTTAATCCCTTGTTAAATAAAAACAACAAAATACATCGCCACTGCTTCTCCTCAATCTCTAGCTTCAACATTTTTACTATGGATGAAAATTTAAAAAATGTAGTGAAAGCAGTAAGAGTATGAACAGAGCTACAAAATAATAACAATGCTGACATACTTACCAATTTGCCCTAAAACAGGCTTGCTTAGTTGGGCAATGTATTTTAAAATCTGCATAAAATATATGTAACAAACTACAATGATTATGTGTCTAAAAAACAACATTTTGCTTAATATATTTATATTAATATAATAAATTAAAAAGGTGTTAAAAATTATTAATTAGTGTATCTCTGCTGTAGTCTTACTAATCAATAGGTTTGTTGTTGTTGATATACATACATTTTTAAATATAGAGATCTGTTTTAATTCATTGCCTGTTCAATGAAGAAAAGTGAAAAATCCTAAGGATCCAAAGTCCATTGGTTTGAAATCTATAAAATATCATGAAGTCTACTATATTTTTTTAATAGTTTATGTCTTAGGTTTTAATTAGATTTATTTATTAGTTATGCTGTTTGTACCAGAAATAAATTGTTTATTTCTTAACTTAAGAATCATTATTTTAGGCTGTTACCACAATGTCTGGAATCGTGTCCTACCCATTTGACACTGTGCGAAGACGTATGATGATGCAATCTGGCAAAAAAAAAGCAGAAATGCAGTACAAAAACACATTGGATTGTTGGAGGAAGATTTTACAAACTGAAGGAATTACAGCATTTTTTAAGGGGGCTTTGTCAAATGTGCTGAGGGGTACTGGCGGTGCACTTGTGCTTGTTTTCTATGATGAAATAAAGAAAGTTATTTAAGACTTTTTCAAATAACGTTAGATATTATTTTTATAATACTGTGAAGTTCAAATATTAATAAAATTATAAAAGTATGAGTTTCAATGTTTAATCACAATGTATCTATGAATAAAAACGGTTGTTCCATTGGAAGAATATGCAACCTAACAAACTTTATTCTTCAAATTTTGCCTCTCATCTTTAAAAATGTTGAAGCACCGCTGCTCGATGTTAGCAGGCAGAAAAGTACTAAAAGTTTTGATTCTAGTTTCCATGGAAGGAGGTGAGGGTCTCCGAGAAGAAAATTGACATATTCCCACCACTTCAGAAATCCTTTCCCAAGGGCACAACTCATGCTTCTGTATTATATTATATTATTTAAAGTGGCACCTTCCATAATGCCCATGTTTTGAGTCTTAAATGGTGTTTAGCAATTCTGTAAGATTACTACTAGGTGTACAATCCCTGTCAAACTGAGCTAAATTTTTGATAGTTTTGAGAGGAAAATGCAGCGGAGAATTTATGGACACATGCGGGATGGAGCTGTTTGGATTTGGAGCAAACTCCTCCATCCCCATGAAACTATAGCATTTAGATGGACAATGTCCAGACAATGCAGGAAGTGCGGATCCCTAAAATAATCCTTAATGGAAACCCAGGTGATAGAAGTGAGAAGATCTTAACTCCGCTGAGAGGAGAGCGTACAGAAGAATACTATAAAGCTGCCACAGTTTCCAAACTGGAAGGCAGTCGCCGAAAACCAGATTTGACCAACCAACCTAAAATTGCAACCCTGAGGTTAGATTCCCTATTCTAATCAAGATATTGAGCTTTGTGGGGAAATGAATTTGATATAAGGGAAATAAAAGAATTTAATAATGTATTATTTATAAAGTAATTTATTTTAAATAAAATCTATATTTTTATTAAAAGAGAAATATACATATAAATAGCTCATTCTATTAGTCCACTATTTACAATTATTTACATTTATATGAAACAGTTCTGGAATATTAAACAAATGACTTATATGAACATCTTTTTGCACCTGCAACAATGTAAATATTCAAATTAAAATATTATTTATTTTGTAGCAAGGGAGTATCTAAAAAAAACTAATGCATCTGACAATATAAAAAATATATAACACAATACTCAAATTAAAATAATGAATTAATAAAAGGATAAAGGTAAATAAAATAAGAAAAAGATAAATACGCAGTAGCAAAATAAATGTGATAACGCATGTCTGGTGTCTAAAGAAAGCCTTAAATAATTCTGTTTATTAATGTATAATTCAAAAATTAGCCAACTTTACTTATTTAGAAATGCAATCAAATCGCTACATTTTAATATAATTAAAAATAAGGATATTTTGTTCACTTTCTTCTTCTGTATCTTGTTCAACATAATAATACATAGTTCTCCAGTTATATGAGGTTTTTATAAGATTTATATCTGCATATCAATTTTTTATTTACATGTATGTTTTCATTATTACAAGAATAGCAAATTAACAAATTAGGAAAGCCAATCTTAAAACAGGGAACACGGTTAACAAAAGGTCGCTTGGGTGGTTTGGTCAGGTGGAACAAATGAGTGAGTGGAGAATTATAAGAAAGATGTGATATGGAAGTCCTATATCAGTTATAGAACTGACACTGGAAGACGATCCTGTCAGAGGCCTTAATAACTATGATGCGGCATGATAAGTCTCATATTTTAAATCCAAAAATCGTGATGACCAACCAAGCACTTGACTTTTCAAGACGGCACTAAATCTCTGCTAATTCAAAATATTTAGATAAAACTAAATCATGCAACTGATTTCTAAAAAACTTTTTTTTGTAACAGTAAAATTATTTTATTTTATCAAATCATAAATTGTACTAATTATATTTAACTAAAGAACCAAATGAAAGACATCAACGCTACGCTTACGGGCGTATTTCTCAATGAATTGAGCTTGTATGAAAGATGGATATATTCTATAAATATATATCAATGGCAACATTGCGATACCGCTCAAGTGGTAATTGTAAAATTGTAAAAATAGGAAAAACAAAAGACTCAATAATTACTATTTTTTAAAGAAACAATGTTAACGTTATTATCTATTTACCAATAATACAAACAAAAATAAAAATATATAATTTAAAGTTGTTCAAGTGGTATTGTATTGTAATTAAAATTAAATCCGAGTGTTAATAAAATATTAAGATATTGCTGAGCCTGTATCATCATTGCAGTTTTCTTCAAGTTTGAGTTTGTCCACATTGGTTAAATCCATCGTACTTTTATAATTTCATTATTGCATGTCATTGCGTAAAATTGATGTGTCATTTGACAAAAGATTCTTTAAATTTTGACCTCACTTTTGGTTTTGAGTTAATATTAACAAATTATATCATATATGATTGTTCTCACTTTGGCAGTCTCGGCAACAGTATGTAATTTGGAGGTTTTTCTTTAATAATAATGCATTTATTCCAGCGTGATTGGTTTTTTTTTTATGGAGAACTGATTCTGCATAAAGATAACACATATTATATAATACATTTAAGTTATGAAATATTATTTATGTTATGAAAAGAAAAGCAAAAAAAAAAAAATAAAGAAAAGTTCACACACATATATATATAAACAAAATATAGATACTACATTTCAGTCACGGTCATTATTGTATCTGTAGCTATTTTGTAGTCATTGCCATTCTCTGACCAGGGAACCAGCTTTCTATGAGAGCGCTGCTTGCACTAGAGGGTTGATGCTGAGCTCCAGCCGCAGCTTTATGCCCGCAACTCGATATCTCAGAAGCGAAACGAATCCATGTATACGGCCTTCGACAAAGATTATAGATGCGCTGCAATAACTCATCAATCCGAACAGTACTTGTACTGAATTCGGAGACGGTTGTACGTCACTTGCTTGTATTTCAACTAGAGCTCGCAGGTATACACGCTAGTGAAGAAGGATTTAAACAGGATCCTCTTTACCTCCTTACTGCATCGGTAGAAACGCTGTGACAGCATATTTGCACAAATGCTCAACTGTCTCATCTGTCGTTCATCGTCTTATCCATCTTCATTGAATATATGGCCAAGATTCTTTCTTCTGAATCTTCGTAATTTAAAAACAATTGGCTGCCAATATAAAATTCATTGTAAGAAAACAGTTTCAGTCTAGCACAATCTTTTCTGCCTTTGACAATCTTACATAATCCAAGGGAATGTAAATATCTTTGTTTTTAATTGTACTGTGAAAAAATATGTAGCCTTTTCAATTTTCACATTATTCTCTATTTGGCGTTTTCTTTTAGGTTAGTTATGATTATTGATGTAAAATGTGAAGCTAATAATTCCTCTTCAGCCTCATACCAGTAACTAGAACACTATGCAATAATATTATGAACTACGCAATAATACTATGAACTATGCACTCACGCATTCATTTTTGGTCACAGGCTGAAATACTTTCCACCAGTAATTGTTTTCTTCTTATTAAATTTTTTTTCCATACTCATTAAATTTTTAAATGTGATCTTTGTAAATCTTTTATCTACTAGTCTGATTTAACATGATATGCATAGATCACATTGACCTTTCCTTGGTTGAAAAATTGCATAGTACCCGTGAAAAACATTATAAAGTGAGTGATTCACACATTTTTTTCACAAATTATGTGTAGTTCCAACATTCACGACATTTCAGCTTCTACAAAGAATTTTTTTAGTATCTCTGCAACAATAATGAGATGGAAGCTTGAATTAACTACCCAGTCAAATTTTCGTTTCATTCGCACAAATTCTGTGCAGTTCCAACATTGATGACAATTCGGCTTCTCCATAGGTATTTTAGTATCTCCACAACGTTAATGAGATGGGAGCTTGGAAAAACATTATAAAGTGAGTGATTTATCATTCACACATTTTTTTCACAAATTTTGTGCGGTTCCAATATTGATGACATTTCAGCTTCTTCAAAGAGTTTTTTAGTATCTCAACAACAATAATAAGATGAAAGCTTGGTTTAACTATCCATTTATTTGTCGAAATTTCGTTCCATTCTTAAATTAACAACTCTTTTTGTCTTCGGAATTCCATAATTACTGCAGAGTATCCAGGTTCTGACTGATCTATCTGAGTTCTGATTCATTCAATCCAATGTTCCAAAAAACTTTTTCCAATATACTTGCAAATGGACACTTTTTTATAAAAATCATACTAATTATATTCAATTTTTCATTAGTAACAGTCTCCCTATATTTTGCTTTTATCTCTACCAAATTCGTGACATATCATACAATATATAATAATAATATTGGATAATTTGTATAGTGCCATTTTCGTAAAAACTTTCGCCTCAAGGGTTATCAGTTTATTTTATTTGAATTTTACGAAAGGATGATATGCATGGTTCTGACATCTTTCTAGTCGCCTTATTTTCATCTTGAGAGAATTTTGTCTGAGTTGCACTTCTCTCTTTATAACCCAAGTAGTTTTCACCTTTCATTCTAATTTCTTTTACCTCTCACAGCTCCACAATTTCGTCTTCCTCATCTACCTTTTACAGTTTTCATATTTTCCTGGTTAGGTAAATTTAAGTACAATAATATTTGAGATAATAAGCGCAGCGTCGCGTCTGATATATCAGTCGCAGATCGTGGTGGAAAGATGTCTGGCGTCCGATATATCAGTCGCTGGCCATAGTAGAGTCAACAATGATAGTGTTCTGCAACAATGTATTAACCCTAAAAATTTAAAAAAATGAGTCAGACTCTTGAACAAAAAGTTACATTCTTCATTTGTAAAAATATTTTAACCAGCTTAGACATTTGCAAGGTATTTTAGTATCACAATATATTTAATGTCAAATATCTTAGTTTGAATTGAGTGAGAAAACCATCTATATGATTCTGTTTTTACTTAAATGTATATTGATAAAATAGCATATATAATATAATAATATAATAATAATAATAATATAGCAATAACATTCATCTATCCGCATTTCTTACATTATTATCTAAAGAAGACAGTTTTTTATGTCAGTTTTGACAGTTATTGATTCTGTGTCAATACTATAGTTAAAAGATGATCTATATACCATATTTCCTTGATTATAAGATGCATGTTTTTTCCTATTTTGGTGTCTCTGAATTCGGGGTGCGTCTTATAAATAATCAATGGCGTCTTAGCAGTGGCGTGCAGTAGATATAGATTTAGGTTATGCTGTGACCAATAATATTATACAATCATATATAATATATGGTTGTACATAGGATTATGAACTTTTGTTTAACCAATATCTTTAGACAAAATGAATCCGTCGTTTATACGACCCTACAATGTATTTATTTGTAATTTTAGAGTATTATTAATAGTGTTTTTAAAGTTTAAGTTTTAACGTAAAATAATTTATTCTTACCCATATAAAAATCAATATTAAGTGTACCCATAAGTAATCAATTATTTAAGTGGTAACAAAAAAAAGAATTTAACTACATTTAATTTAATTTTTAATCGATTATATAATCTCCATCGTTATCTAGGACCTTTTGCCATCTTGTTGGTAAACTTTTAATTCCCTTTTCATAAAATTCAGTATCCTTTGAAGAAAAATATGATTCTAGGTGAGTTCGAACATCGACATATTTAAAATTTTTATTCTTCAGGTAGTATTCCATGGACCGGAATAAATAAAAATCGGATGGTTCTATGTAGTTTAGCTGCCTTATTTTTTCTTGGGTTAATCTTGCTGCATGCGGCCGGGCATTATCGTTTTGCAATATTACCCCTTTTCTGTTGACCAGACCTGGTCGTTTTACCAACAATTGGTTGTGCAATCTATCTAATTGTTGGCAATACAATTCAACCGTAACTGTTACTCCCGGTTTCAATAGTTCAAAATGAATTGTGCCACCTCAGTCCCACCAAACGCATAATAACACCTTCTTTAAAGTGTGGGATGGTTTAGGAGTAGGTACGGCTAGTTGATTTGGAGAAAGCCATTGTTTAGTGCGCTTGTTGTTGTTGTACAAGACCCATTTCTCGTCACTAAACTCGTCACCTTCGTAAAAATGAATCACTTCTTTCTCTGCACAAAAGAGATGTGCAAATTGTACCCCGTTGATCTTTATTCATCTCCGACAATAGATGTGGGACCCATATATCCTGTTTGCAAATTTCCCGATTTCGTGAAGATGCCTTTGAATTGTTGACTAAGTAGCCTGAAGAGGAGCCTGAAGAAGACTAAGTAGCCTATTTCCTGGATACTCAGTTTAGGATTCGTTTCCACCAGTGTTTTTAAAGAGTCATTATCAAACCCTACCGGGCGCCCACTTCGATCGCTATCAGACAAGTCAAACCACCATCGGAAAATTTTCTAAACCAACGTTGGCACTTATTTACTTTCAATACGTCTCCATACACATCACAAATTTTCTTTGTTGTAACCGTTGCATTAACACCTGATCGAAAATGAAACAGCATGCAATGACGTAAATGTTCTTCAGTTAGTTGATTGTCCGCTATTTTACAACAGAGTAATAAAAAAATTTAAATTTACTTGTCACGAGTCACAAAACCACGGACTGTAATATTGCGTATAAAACACGTCTTTACACGTTCATGCTCTGAGCTAGACTAACGCAAACATTCCACACTAAAAATAATTGATTACTTATGGGTACACCTATTATAAAAAATGTATGGACGTTTTTAAGAACATTTTTTATGACTGAACATGGTTCTTTTATTGTTTGAAAATCCTTCAATAGTTCTGCCAATTGGTTTTTGTTTTTCCCAAATCAAAAACCAATCCATGCACCTCAAACGCAAAGAACGACCATGAAATCAACACGTTAAAAACAGTAAGATAGTAAAATTTGCGAATTAGTAAAAGAGAAAGTAGGCACTTCAATGATTTGCACACAGTTATAAGCCTTTCTAATGTTATTCTGTTAAAAAACAGCATAAGTAACGACTTCATACAAAATGAATCAACCGAAAGGAATTTTCAATTCAGTAAATAGCCAATTGTATGACTTGAGTAATTCACTAGCTTAAAAGTAGACAATAGTAATGTGAATAGCTATAATGCGTCGATTGCTACTGGCGCTACGGCTGCAGCAGTGGGTTGTCGTGGTAGTTTTTAGAACTAAGCTATTAAAGTTTCTACTGGTACACAGATGGCGCAAATTGTAATAAATCTGTAAATATACGTTCATATTATAGATTATTTCATTTATATTTGTTTCGCAGAATTTTTAATAATGCACAGCTTTTTTGCTTGTATGCACTGCACGCCCCTGCGTCTTGCACTCGCTGTAAAATTCCGCCGTCGTGATGAATCATCACTATTATTGGTTTATAAAAATAAAGGTGCGTCTTATAATCAAGGAAATACGGTATTTGCTAGTAAATTTAAAAGAAACATTACTCTGGTGTATTATCTTAAATTGAACATATATTTTCATACTGTAATGTAAATGCATAATAAATTGTTATTGAATATATAGAGAAAACATTTAAGTAATCTTAACCTAGAGGTATTAAAAACACATTCAACATACTCATATAAGACATGCGATCTCCTTACTTTGTGTTTTTTACTGGCACTGTATACTGACACATTAAGACAATATAATAATACGAGTATAAATAATATTTTCCGCAACATATGAATGCTTCGCTAAGGCTGTTTGTTCAACACCTTTTAAAAGTAAATAATAAATCTAATTGATTGCAAGCAAGCTGCTTTCTAAAATAAATTTAACTAAAATTAGTTTGTCAAAAATAGTGGCCAGAAGAGAATACTGATTTTTCATTTTTTATTATGTAAAAATTTGTCAGTGTAAACACCAATCGCATATGGACAAAAAATTATCAACAAGCTATAATCATCATTTCAATCAATAAATCACTCAAATTTTAGGTGAAAATAGATGTTGGAATGACTCTTGAGCAGTGATGCTGAACCTTTTTTCATAAGTGGGTCAAAATATATGCCCAAATCTTCAAAAAAAATTGATCCTTGTCAAATAAAAATAACATGAAATATATTTTTTCAATAACATCATGTTTACAAAACCATTCTTCCTGACACAATTCGTCCACTTAATCTTGGTTTAATTCTTAGTTTTTTTTATTCACAATTCATTTTGACAAGGATGTTATTCATTAGAACACATTCTTATTGTGAAGTAATTATTCAGAACATAGATCTGTGATATGTCGCTGTAGCATAGTTGGATAATGCACCTTCCCCGGTTTGGAAAGAGATCCAGGTTCGAATCCAGGTGGCGCAACAACAATATTTATCGATAAAATCTTTCTAATTAATACATTTAATTGATGTTATTCTAATTACATCAAATATGTCATTAGAAAATACATACAGTAAAACTCTGTTAATTTGTGTACCCATATTTCGTATTTTCACGTAATTATTACTTTTTTCAAAAATTTTAGCCCCGAAAATAACATTTCATACTAACTTCTAACGATAATTCGTAAAACCTTATTATTCGTAGTTCGTATGCATTTTTTATACTCAAAGTAAATAATTTGTTCACGTAATTCGCATATTCACGTGTTTTTAAATTGCAACTCGCGCAACTACGCATTCATCATCCCTTCGTAAACATCTGTAGCTAGCTTCACCCCCTAGCCAATCACGGCGCTATCGCAATAGATCGGCGCGCTTGAGCTTACAAGACCGCGGCCGAACTGAGTGATACCATATTTATGTATACCAAATTATGCAGTGAATTTTATAAGATTTGTTGTTATTTCAACATTAATTTTCGGCACCTTGCGAATTATATATTTCTACTCACCCTTGCAACCCCTAATAAAAATAATTTTCATTGAATCTCGTAATTTACAAATGAATCGTGTGCAACAGTTCTATTGATTTTATATCCGGTTTTTTGTTTATGAAATATTGCAATTTGTTTAATGTAATAAAGAAACTGAAAACTTTGTATTTAAATACACAACCTATTTTATAATTAAAAAAATGTTCATGTTTCATTTTCTAAAATGGCACGAACATCTCATAATTTGTGTAAATGCTTGACCATTTGAAAAATGGAACATATTTTAAAAACTGTCAAAGATAAAATCAACGTTAAAAATTCAATCCTAAATACTTCTCTAAGTTCAACCATGAAAAATTGTAGAAAAATAATAAGCTTCAATGAAGATTTAAAAGTTTTTCATTATTTTTCACGAGCTTTTTAATACATATTCCTATTTCTTTCCCAATTTTCAACCATTCAACCGCTAATCAAATTAAAATATCTGTAATTTGTTGCGTCAAGCACTGGTGAATCGTTTGAAGAAGCCTATTTTTAATATTCGCCACGCACCTTCATTATTCAGGAGAAAATAATTATTTAATAAACATTTTGACACATAAAAAGCTGAAATAATACAGTCGCCATGTTTTTCAGTATGAAAATTACGATGATGACAGCAGTGGCGTGCGCAAAAATGTAGAACGTAAACTGACAACGCATTTATAAAAAATTTATTTCTAATGTTGCCTTCAAAAAAATTGTTCTCATTATTCGTAATTTATTTTGATTTTTTTTTTAAATTTCGGTCCCGTGAGTTAGGAATTAACAGAGTTTTACTATAGTAATCTGTAATGTAAACTACAAGACACTGCTCACATTACCTACCTCGATACGATGAAATGCATTTGTAGTATTTAATGACAACAATAAAATGACTCACAACTTACCAAAATTCACTGCACCGTAATAAAATGTTTGTAGTTTATGCAAATTATACACCAAATAATATTCCATATCATATTTACGCAGTAATGGGAGTCTAGAAGTCTACAACAGCAAGTAAATTTTCCAACCATAAATGGTCTACGTGACAGGTTCACCATATCTGCTCTACACGTAGAATTGTTTTATTCCACAAAGATATACATCATACAAACAGTTGTGTAAGACAATATAATATCTCCTTTGGATACGTTTTGTATCCATCTGATAAGAGTATTGTTCGGATTACAATCTGTATTGAATTTTGTATCCAATGAGCATATTATTTGTGCACATAATGTATCCAACAGGTAATGTGCCTGATAGAGTGGGGTCGCAAATTGCCAACTGATTTGTAAACTTGAAAAGTTTATTCATGGTTCAATTGTATTAATAAATTAGTGCACCCAAAACCAATGTGTAGAAACATCTTTTACACTTTGCATTAATACCAAACCTTTTCTGCTGTACAGTGAAAAATCCCTTTTCCTTATATTGCCGCTGTTCCTTTAACAATGATTTTAATATTTTTACTTTTTGTAGATTTACTTGTCAATTTTTTGATATAAATATTCATAAATATTAGCTGGATGATTTTAAAGGTTAACTGTTATAATACACTATGTCCAATTAAAAAATGTGAACTGTATGAACTGTAAATAAAAATATATTAAATAAAGCATTTATTTCTTAATAAGAGTTTTATTTTCGTTTCACAACAACCTTAAATTGAAGAAATATTTTTTTTATCCATTATAACATTACGCTCCCCTATCTATGACTTTCCGGATGCGGCATCTTCGGTAGTGTCATTTGTGGCTGTAAAGTGCTTATTTAAACAACCAGGTCTGTGAGACACGAGCAGGGCAAAAACAAATGTGTTTTTAATGTCTCTAGGTTAAGGTTACTTAAATGTTTTCTCTTTTATATATTCAATAACAGTACGCAAATATATATCTGCGAAATCGTATTACGACTGGCAAATATATTGAGCATCTGTCATCCTGTCATAGATAAGAAAACCATCCTGTCATCTCATCTATTCTCATGGTCATATTGCGTCACATTCTATGATCGCAGTTTTTTCACTGTCAAATGTGACATATGAATGTTTTTTTCATATTTTTCAAGAATGCCTTTAAGTGAAATATATGTTTCAAAGTTAAAACGTAAGAACACCATTTGTACAATTCCAGGGAGAGCAATACAGTGTATTTACCATGGTTTCATCTAAAGCAGTAAAAAGCAATGTCGCAAGCTGTCGCCGATTGCTTTTTACTGCAGGACCTGCAGACGGCCCATGGTGACCGCTACGCAGCCATGGTTTCATCTAAAGCAATACAATAAGTATGCACAATGCACTATTGTTAAAGTAATATAATAAAGGATTTTTGCATTGAAATATAGGTTCTACGACCCTAACTGTACAATAGTCACCAATGGCCTAGCAGCAAGCAACTGGAGAGAGCTGATTGCTTATTTGCTAGTACTATTATAATGCAGACAATAAAGACACAATTGCAAATGCCAAATATATATTAAAAATCGAATTTTGTCCTTAATATTTCTCAAAATTTCTAGAATATATTGTAATTTTGTAAAATTTCTACGGTATATTGTAATTTCTGCTAAAAAAAACTATGCTAAATAGATTTTACATTGTAAAACATTAGTTGATTGAAACACAAATTCAATAACGTAAGCCAACCTCAATGCAGATGTAATGCAGACTCAAATGAACAATTTATTGGCACCAAAGAAGAATGTAATTCCTATAAATACCCTACTAGATGTGGCTACTCCTCTCAAAACTCTAAATATAAATGAAAGCAAGAATGGAATCAGAAAAGCATTACTATTATCTCACCACGCAATTAACTATTGAAGAAGTATTTTTCTCCAAATACAATTTTCATATGCATTTCAAATATTTAAGATACAAATGGTTTATGTTCTTGGTCAAAATTGCTGTGGAATGACACTAAAAGTGCAAATGATTAAGGAAAATCAGCATTATCCTGGGTCAAAATGGACTGGACTTTAGTCAAAAGAGTTGTACCTGAGTGATTTGCTTCCTTCGACTTTTTTTACACTTTTTCTGTACTTCTTTATGAAAAATAATGTAATTTCACTTTACTGCCTGGTATCTACCCCACATTATTTTAGCTATTTCGGTAAGCGTGAAATGTGAAAGTACCAACAAGGTATATCAATTGTTGATGTAAAATTCGCACAATTCGCAATAATTAGTTTTGTAACATGCTATCAAAGCACATAATAAAAGAGATATATCATTATACAAGTTATAACTAAATAAGCCGCATTTTTTAAATGATCAAACTACTATATTACCATTAATTATTCCAGACCCCAAAGTTGCACTGTGTTTTAGTACATTGAGATAATATTTTATACAAAAGTATATATTATTTTAATTCATAATTATTATTTTCAGAATTACATCGCTCTTATGTCGCAGAGTTGACATTGTGGCACATATCAAGTGACTCATATGATGTGCATATCAACCCTGCAGAATTTATATCCCACGCTGTTTGTTTACATGCAGAAATTGCGCACCTCGTATCTATTCAAACTTTAGCGCTTTATTTAGTATTTTTTTATACATTAATAAATAATGAGAAATGTCAACATGTTCCAGGATGACAAGTGAAAAAAGGCTGATATTTTTTATGAAGATATTTGATTAACAGCGGTGTTTTGGAACATCACCCGATGTGTACACTTAATACTGACAATGACTCAATATTTTCAAATCAACATGGATATATATATGTGATGAAGCGAGGATGGAGAGAAATCTATCATGATTAATAAAGGTTTAGTCCTTACCAATACCAGAGACAAGTTTGATGAATTCAATATACTAAACATAATATGGAGAATTCTTGGGGTCGCTGCTCAAGGAAAATGGAATACTTACCAAAAACGCCTTTTAAAGTTGTTTTAAATAAGATTTAATTGAGTCTTTTCATGTAATACTAAGGTTTCTCATTACTTGTTGAAAAACTTCAGAGATATTTCAGCGAGTTTTCATAATTTGTATAATGGCCCGTGTCCACAGTGATCTTTCCATATACTGGATGCATCATTCTAATCGACAAGCTAAACATATATGCTGATGATTCATAGATTGCTTCGTGCTGAACTCTACACTGAGCTTTACATGCATTTGAGTCGAATCTCCGAGAGAAATCTCACCCATGGACGCAGGCCATGAGCATTCGCAGTAGAAATATAACCACCTAATAATCAGAGATCCGCCTTCTTTGCGCTCCAAAGCTATTTAGGTGCACCATCATCCCAAATATCAGAATTTTAAAATGAAGTAAAATTTGTCAGGATGCAAACTATTTATAGAAGCAGTATAAAATATCAATTTTAATGGAAATGGGACTTAGTTGTGACATCAGAAGCTTCTTAAAAATCGTGGCTTATTCCATGCATGAAATTATATTGGTCAACTTGCAGTACTTTCTTACTGCGGTGACATGTAATTATACTGGGTTCAACTTTTAGTAGACTCAACTTGACTGTTGCAAAAATAATATTATGTTAAATTATATTTGTGGTCTGGAAGGAGTCACAAAGAAACTAGTCAACCTCTAACTAGCCAACACGATCAAGTCTAGGGTATTACATGAAAGCTATTTTATAACAAGCCCATAATTTCCATACATCCGATGAACTTATAATAAATATTAATGTCCTTCATGTCTTTCAAGATTCATTTGATGGATTAAGTACAAAATGTAATATATATATATATATTATTTTATTACTCCCAAACATTGATTTTATTTTTATTTCTTATTTTGTCAATTGAAAAACATTAATTTATAAAAAAAAACAGGAGTGCCTTTTGGACTATAATAATAATAATCTAATAAATAAAAAAATTCCCCTCAAAAACAAAAAATATAAAAATTTGTAGGATATTTTGAAAATAAATTTAAATTAACAAATAAAAGTTTTGTTTTTATAATTCACTTTATTTGTAGGTTTATAATTCATTTTAATTAGTAAATACATAAAGTGACATAGATATTCTATCAGCCATTTAACTAAATATATAATGAATGATTCCTCAACATTTAGTACATGTTTACATTGCACTTGGAAAATTATAAAAATATAAGCATATATGAAAGAAAAGATTAAGAATGGATTGTTTATAATAAAAAACTTTAATTTCAGGTGAAATTACCGTTTTAGCAATAAAGGGATATTTTAAAATATGTAAAAAAAAAAAGGACCTTTATGATATGAAAAATCAGACTGAGGAAACTGAGAATCAGTTGGAATAAGTCATAAAAAACAAAGTGTTATAATTCAATTCCCTTTAATGAACTGTTCTACCTACATGTGAATGTGCATCATACCACTTGAATCCAATTAGCATGTGTTAATGCTTCTTTGTCTTCAACAAAAATGAAGTGTCATCAAGAAAATTGGGAAAGTTGAAATGTAGTAGAATGTTGGGGTAGCTATCTGTACATCGTGCAAAACAATAATTGATTACCTAAGAATGACATGTCCTACTTTTATATTTCAAATAAATATACTGCGCATGAAACAGAATACTCACGTTGTGAAAGTGACTGTTATTTTGGATTATGTAGACAAAATGAATCATAAAAATACATGCTAAATACAGGAAAAAGTTATTTAAAAAAAACTGAAAATCATTCAATTTTGGGAGGAATTCTGGTAAAGTGAGAAATAACATTGGTTTCAAATTAAAAAAGAAATGAGAAATTTTAATGGTTAACAAAAATAAACTGTAAGGACTATAAAATTGAAAATTCATATACTGAGAATCATGTGTACAAAATGATTTACACCCCCATCCATCCATATATTATTCTTCATATTTAGTAATGTAATAAAAAAAACCTTTTGTAAAACTGTTATCCCGGTAAGTAAAACAGAACTGAAACCCGAAATTTGCAAAAGCAGACATTGTAACTGAGATCTTGAATACAATTTAGCGATGTTCAGCACAGATATTAAGATGTACATTGATTTTTAGTATTTTTTAAATATTAGTAATAAACCATCGCATATTCAACACAATAAATCGAAAATCCTAATTTAAACATTCGGAAGCTGCGTGTCAGCCTTATTACACTTTAAACTGAAAATTATAACAAATTGTGTCTTCAACTCTCCTGACTTTTACCATACACAAGTAGAATACTATATACAAACTAAATATATTCTTTTTAAGCAAGCAGTATGGTCTAATGGCGCACCAGCAGTTTTTAAAATTATTAAAGAGAACACATTCTTATTGTGAAGTTGTAATTATTCAGAACAGACGGTCTATGATGTTTTAAATACTAACTTAATGTATTAATTATAAATATATACATATAAAATTGATTTTATTATATATTTATAATTAATACATTAAATTAGTATTTAGTTTTTTAAATGATGGAACCAATCACTTTAATATGACCTTCGCTTTTGTGAACACTACTGGCTATGGTCCAAACTGCTCGTGCGCCTAGGCCTATATTCAATTAAAATTACACAAAAAATTTCTGTAAAAAATAATGGATCAAAATAATAACTGAATAAAAATCTTTTGGGATAATTTATATAAATATATAGTAAGAACTAACCATAGCAAACTATGTTGAGACATTAATTATCAATATTTCCCTACTTACTATATAGAAAGATTAGAATTATGTATGTACATTACATTATTTTTAATTCTTTTTTTTGCATCTCTCTCTCTCTTGAAAATCACTAAAAATGATGTATTTATTACAAATTGTATAAAATAAATTTGAAATATAGAGAAATATAATCTTATGAAATACAAACCTATACAATAACTATAATTTGTTACCACAACAATAATTATGTCTGATAAAATCTGTTAAGTTTTCCTAGAAGTAAAGTTATTTTACTTTAATTGTACTTACATATTTCACAAATATTAATTTAAACAATTCAAAAAATATTCATAATCATGAAAATATAAAATAAATAAGTATTGAAGTAACAGCTTGACATTCTGCAAATAAAAAACATTTCACTTTCAGGAGAATCGCAGTACCTAGAAAGAAAATTTATGTTTAGCACTTCATTTTATAAAATCTAAAAACTTAAATTAATCAAATGTGTAATCTTTACAGTACAGAAATTTTGCAATTTCTGATTTTTTCAAAAATATGTAATGCAGATTTCTGCAGACATCATCATATAATTTTTCTAATAAAAACATCTCTAACATTGAACTGGTAATCCTTATTGCCATTAGACTCAAAATGATACTACTTGGCAGAATGAAATGGATGAAGTTACCATAAAGACTTTTAATTGATTTGCCACTTCTTACTATTAATATAAAATATAACACAAAAGATAACAATCAACAAATAACGTAATAAAGTAAAACTATTATAAATTTACTTTAAATATTCACTGCTACAGTAGAACTGCGTTAATTCGAACCCCTTTGATATTATTCTTAATTTAGCGTTATAGTTATTGTGTATTTTATTTAATGATTGTTTAATTTCCTTTTTAATTTAAGTTTAATTTTTGAGAACATTTGAAAGTAGGATCTTTACTTAGTACGAGAAATAGATCTAATTATTCACCCTAATTAGTTTCAGTAGTACATGTAATAAATACTGTGTTTTTGAGATGATTTCACCAAATATGACAACATATGTATGCTATTAACGAAATTAGCAGCTTTTTTCACGACTTTTGCGATTTTTTACGGAATCGTATCGCAAAATTTGTAAATTTTTTTTGGTCCCTTGAATTTATTATTAACGGAATTCCACATAATACAAACTCAATTTTTTTCTTATTAACTTCGAATTAACGCAGTTCTACTGTAATTAAAATTCATACAAATTTATTTGGCAAATAATCCGTGCTGATTCAGTGCTACGTTGTGTTATAATATTAGCAAACGAATAGGACCATAAAACGCACTAGACATGTTGTGTGCCATATTTCAAAGAACGCACCTCTCGTATTGTCAGCACAGGGCGTCTTCATAAAGTATTTCAAATATATCTGTAGCATTGGAGCTTGTACTGTGGACGCCACAGTCAGCAAGTTTTCAAATTCAATATAGTGATTTTTTTAATACAGTACTACCCCAAAATTGTAAACAAAATAATACCACAACAATAAGATTATTTGAAAAATACAATCTACGTGAAGAACTTCGCTAATTCAAGATTTGGTATAATTTTAATTAATTACTTTATTTTCATAATAAAGTAACTTGTTTGAAAATTCCAATAAAAAAAATTGTGCATAATTTGAAATAATTCTGAGTTTATGTCATAAATCATTATATCACATAATTTAAAAATTTCAAGAACTGATTGAAACTGAAATAATCATAATTTACAATTATAACTTTGATGAAAATGAGTAAAACTATTTGCAAACAAAGGTGCAGAAGTTTAAAATATTGTGCTACGTTAGTATACGTAATATTATAAGACTTCGGTCATCCTACCCTTCATTTGGGCAATATATCAATAGCTTGCGCTAGGCTTCGACTTGGGTACAAATAACAATACTGTACTAGTACTATTGTAAGTTATATTCATTTGAACTGGAGGCGGTTTGCCTGGAAAAAATACACCCTATGAGAAGCACTTGTTTACAGTATTATCACTCTTATTTTAGGGAAATTGGAGGGTTATAGGAGGAGTATTCGGAAATATTATAATATAAAATAACATCACAATATAATGAAACACAGATTTGTGATGTGTAGTTGAAAACATTTTGTTAAACAGCAATGCAAGCAAAGACTTATGTTCATTACACCGCGAGGCATAACCGAGATAAGTATTGTGTTTAATTCATGTATGTTTGGGATAAATTTAGTCAAAAATTATGTGAAACTTATACACAACTTTTTAAATTTTATTTATAAACTAGTGTTTGAAACATGATCATAAGAAGAGCGTGATATACATAACTGAATAAATTACCGACAACAATATTAGTTTTCCAGTTTTAAAATATCTGACAATACAAATAGACTTGTTTATTTTTTACATTAAAAATATTATTATTTGTGAGTGGACTTAATTAAATGTACATAAAGGATGTTTTTTTAGAGGTTTGTTTTTCGAATTGGCAACACTTTTTCCAGCAACAGCCAATTTGACAGCTGATTTGTGCTCAGTTTACGGTTGACATTATCGTCCATCCAAGCAAGTAATTAGCATAACCATGGATCGTTTTCGCACTACACATACTCTAATTGATAATATACATCCGCAGAGATGTGGTACACCGAAGAAGCTGTTGCTGCAGTGGAGCGTAGTATTGAGGCACAAATGAGTCGATTCGCTATCAAGAGCGCTATAGATCCATGATTACTGACTTTTTCGTTCCCCAATTGAATGGCAGTAATGTGGAAGAGCTGTGGTTTCAACAAGATGACGCAATATGCCACACAGCGCGCGCCACAATCAATTTATTGAAGGAAACATTCAATGAGCGCATAATTTCACCCAATATGGTGTAATTTAACACCTTTGGATTATTTTCTGTGGGGATATGTAAAGTCCCTAGTCTACGCCAATAAACCAAAGATGATAGACGACTTGGAAACCAACATTTGTTGCGTTATTGCCGATATACAGCCCCAGCTGCTACAAAAAGTGGTTGAAAATTGGACTTCCAGATTGCACTTTATTCGAGCCAGCCGCAGCGCCCATATGCGCAAAATCATATTTAAACACTAATGTCATAAAATTATCTTTCCAATAAAGCCAAAACCATGGCCATTACCACAATTTTTATGTGCTTTATTTAATTTTAAAGTTTTATATGTATACCTCTAAAAAAACTCCCTTTATGTATTTAATGCATAAATAAATATTTTATTTAGATTTATTTTGCAGAAATTATAGTTAGGCACAACTTTTTTGATTGTATGGACGTTTGATACATTAACATATTTATATATATTCGCAAAAAATATTAGTCTTGTGCTACATAACAATAAAATAAATACGCATTCTTGTTCTTCCACACCATTTCACTGCATTGAGTTGAGGTTATTTGTAGGACTTTTGGAGTAGTTATACTCTTATGTCCGCAAGATCTTCAATCAATTATATCAAATCATAAGACTCATCTCTAGAATGTAATGGTTTGAAGTGAGAATTTCCGCTGTTATAATTAAATTAGCAAATGATTCAGAATTTATGTCAGGTTCAGTTTGAAAGATAAGTTCTTTTTATTTATTGATGGATAATTTTTTTAAATAAATAATGTGAAAATGCATTTCATTTATTAATATGGATACGCAAAATACGCAAATAAAATTTTATCTCAGAAGTGAACTCCCAATACATATAGAGTTCCAAGATGTAAGACACATAATTGTTACATAGGCCAAAACAAAAATGATAGCTGGCTCATTCTGGATTCAGCTTTAGCGAGGTAGAGTGTTTTTGTGAGCAGTCTGTGCACGCTATCCAATATATGTAAGGTAGGCAGTGTTAGGACTATTCACGATAACGATCTGACTTGCTAAAGCTGAACTCGGAATAAGTCAACAGGATTCGCAAAAATAGCAATAATTAAAAACAGCATACACTTTACACCAGCAGTCTTAATCCGGGTTTCACGCAAGCGACGCATATTGTTAATGCGAGCGCGCTCTCCATTGTTGTTACGTAGGCGACATTTGTAAAAAATTTTAATCCAAGCCAATAAAAAAAATTAAAAAGATTTCTGAATAAAGATATATGCATAATGCCACAAAAGACAAGCTTATTGTTATGGTACATTATTAAGTAAAGTAATAAAAAAAATACTTACCGATATTTATGTAGATGGGCGAGACCTTTTCTCCTTTACAGAGGCATTATCGTCTATTTTGCGTCCCTTGGCGTGTGCCAACATTGTCACCAACTTTTTATGAGAATCTCCTACTATCCAGCCGTGCTGTTCTATAGGTTCTGGATCTCGACTGTTGGTGTCCACAGATGCATTTTGAACATCATCATCGCTGGAAGATGACCAGTAATACAACATTTCAGAAGCTGCTCTCTTGTTCCGCCGCTGTGTAGCCAGAGGCTCAGCAATTCTAGCAGGTTTAAACTCATCATCATAATCAAAAGGCTTTTGAGATTGCCGGCGTTTTCGTCGAGAACATCTTCCTTTAGATAGAGAGTTGGAAGTGTTAAAAGACACTCGTCTACCAGACACACCGGAATGTCTGTCAGAATTTTTTGTCATTGTGTGGTTTTCGTCATAAGGTGAAAGGTTTCTGACAGAATCTGAATTAGTTTCCAAACTGTTAATTCTATCAGATTTAGTATTTAGGTCTCCAGTGGAAAGTTTTCCATCTTCACTAGGTCGATTGCGCCCACTACGTCTAGGTCGGCGGTGATGTCGTTGAGACCGAGGAATTGAAGAATATTCTTCAAATTGACGAAAGTCTTCGTAGTCTGATTCCGAACTCCAGCTTTCTACAAGAACATTTTGTTTTCCAGTAGTGCATTTTCTTTGGGATTTATGACTTGCCACTCCGATGTCACTTTTCTTCAGCACCATTTTAGCAGATGAATTTTTCACAGGTGATGAATTTCTTGAAATTTCATCATCTGACGACCTAGCCTTAAGTCGAGGAACAATTTTTCGTTGACCAACTCTGGGATAAGGTCGTATGGCTTTGTCATTAGATTCATCATTATCTGAAAAATAATCACCAATACTGGGACTTCTAGCATTAGAGTCTTCAATTTTATTAGTATCTACAGCGTGTACATCATCTCCAGCACTATACAACTCTTCAGTGTCGGTGATATCACAGGGAGATACCGTATTTCTCAGTATACTCTCAGTATTAGTTGCTATAGTTTGTTCCAGAAGACTGTCAAACAGCTGGTCCATATCAGTTTGTCCTGCCATCAACACATCATTGGACAATGTATCGATAACGTTGTGATTTGAATTCTTTTGATCATTTCTGATAGCATTGTTTTTAAATATTTTCCCCATTATTGCGCTCTTTTTCAAATTTGTAGGATTCTTTGAAGCTTTTTTATGTTTTTTATTATTTTTTATTGTATTTACTAAAATATCTATCGAACCCAAACTGTGATTGGTTTCATCTTCACTATCATTCGCAATGTAATCATCAGACATGTACGTAAAATCATCTCGATCAGAAAAACTAAGACTAGAGATTTGTGAATCCTCATTCTGAGTTTCTAATGTATTTTTATTTGGACTTGATTCAGAAGTGTTGAGGTTGTCATGTTTCTTGATGGAAATACCTCTATCCTTGCTATTTAAATTAGCAGGTGTTCTAAATTTAAATTTGTCAGATATATCATCATCATCCTCATCATCAAAAAACTCATAAATATCTAATTGCTGTTTTTCTGGACTTGTTAGTTTTGTTGATGGTGCACTGTCCATTTTACTTCTGCTGCTATCAGAAAGGTGATACTTATTTCTTTTTTGTTTAAGACCAAATTTTTTACATCTGTTTGTAGAATTGGCAGTGTCATCAGAATCATTGACACATTTATCAGTATCACTCCTATTTGAATGAGCTTTATCATTGAATGAGTCCTTTGAAGATGGTTTATCCTTACTGAGATGTGCATGTTCTTGTGGATTGGACTTGGAATTATCTAATATGCTGTGCAAATTGATTTCATCTGTTGATATAGATACTCTTACTCCATCAAAACCTTTTAAAGCACCTTTTGTCAAAACTTTTTTGGAATTGACCTTTTCACCTAGTGTTCCGTGACTTCTCTTCTTATTAAAATTACTAAATTTGGAAACTGATTTTGCCATTTTCAATTGTTGGTCATCGGAAGATTTAGCAGACTTTCTGTGAATAGCGTAAATAAAAAGTTATTAGCATTTTGTAAAAATTAGTATACATACTATATCAACATGAAAATGGTGAAAGTAACAATGAATTCATTTTAATGATACTTAATCACTGTGCTAGATCATGACTGCAACTATTTAATATTTTTTTTTTACATTTCTGTCAAATTAAAAAAGAAAATTAAACATTATTCAAAATATAGATCACACTAAAATAATCATCATTGTGTGATGATTTGATGCATTCATTATATACATTTTACACTTAAAAACATTTGATTGACTTTAAGCATGTGTATCTAATCTAAGAAATAATGAGCACACAACTTGGAAGAAGACTGTCATAACTCAAAAGTAATAGATTGACACCTTACTCTTAGAATGATGAATAGGCAAAAAAAAATGTCTGAAAATACAGACCGCCACAATCACCATCTAGCAATTTCTACACAAGTTACAACTAGTGATTCTTTAACATAAAAATATTGCCAGTATTCTTTCAAACTGACGATAAGAGCAACTACCCTATTGAAATGAACCATGACCATGAATAAAGTGTATATTGTTAATATAATAATACCTAGATTTGGAGCGATTCTTTTTGGTTCCTTTTCTGGATTGCAGTCTAGGTGATAATGCTGCTGCCATCGCTTCCTGGGCTGCCTGAGCCTTTTCTCTTGCTTTTCGTTTAATTTTGTCAAATTTGTCTTCAAATTCATTTAAAAGATTTATTTGGTCTGACATTTTACAATCATTGGGTAGCTGTCGTTTAGCTAAACTTTGTGCTGCTTGAATTTCTGTGTCCTGACAAGATATCATGCTATCCCCATTGTCTGAGAAGTCATCAGAATTAGATCTTACCATAAGCGATTCAGCTGAATATGGATCAAAATCAGCATTACATGTTTTCTCATCTAATTCTTCTATTTTGTTGTTCATCTTATCTTCACCAGATATATCGAAAACACAATTATGTAATATTTCATTTTGGTTCAAATTTTCAGAGGCAAGTAAAACTGTTTTAGCTGGCAGTTCCAAATTATTTGTGTTTAATTTTTTCAAAAGATCACAATTTCCTGATGCTGTATCTGGATCAGTACAGTCATAAGATTCTTTTTCTGAATTAATATTTCTTACCACATTACTGTTTGTAACAACTATATCAGATAAGTTAACATCCAAATCAATACTAGTTTGGGAAGTTTTTGGAGACAATTCAGTTGTCTTTGTTATATTCTTTACACCTAAATCATAAGGGTTGTCAGATTCTGTAGAGGGAATTATATTAATGTCTTCATTATTATTGGGGTATGACTTTCCAGTGTATTTTTCGGATGATTTGAAAGGATCCACTATTTTTACTTCCTTTCTAGCAGATTTAGATTCTTTTAAGAGACTGCAACATTCAAAAAATAATGCTTCATCACAACTTAAAGTCTTTCTAGACATATCCACACTGATTTCTGGTAATGGCTGATGAAGATCATCTTTGGAGAGTTCGACATTGTCTTGAACAACTTGTTCTTTCAATTGTATTTTACTAACCACATTCTCATGAACAATTTGATCTTTCAATTGTATTTTACTAACTGCATTTTCTTCAACAATTTGATCTTTCAACTGTATTTTATTAACTGCATTTTCTTCAACAATTTGATCTTTCAATTGTATTTTACTCAGCGCATTTTCTTGAACTGTTTGGTCTTTCAACTGTATTTTATTAATGGTATCAATAGTTTCATTTTCAAAACTTTTTCTTTCAGCTAAATTTTTGTAACCCCTGTTGGAATTGTCGGACATCTTTGCTCTGTTATCATCTGGTTCAGGTTGGTCAGGTAGCGTATAAGTGGTATAAGTGGAGCATTCATTCACCAAAACAACAGTTTGCTCATTGTCACTAATTTTATTTTCCTTTGCCTCCATCTCAGATAATTTCGAAATATGCATTAAAGTCATTTTATGTTTAAGAAGATTGTCAGGTCTCCTAAATTTTCTTTTACAAATTGAACAATAATTTTCAAGTTTATTTCCAGATGAATATTCTTTACCAAAACCAGATGCATCGTCGGTTGACAGTCCATCATCAGTATATTGTGATGATGGTTTACTCGGTTGTTGATTTGCGGGCTCTGGTTTAGATGCAGAGTCTTCCGTTTTGCAACCATCACTGTCATTATCTACAAGAGCGCGTACATCATCGGTTACATTATCTTGATTCATGGACGCTTTCCTTGTTCTCTTCTTTTGTGATCTGCCACTTCGGCGGAGGAACCGCGAATTACTATTCTGCTCCAAGTCATCTGTATCACTTGTGTCAGGCTTGAAAGTTTGTGAAATTTTCTTTATTGCCAAGAGTGTAGATTTTCTGGGCCGTTTTTCTGTGAACATCCCAAAATCTGCCAAAAACTTATCCTGTATAGTCGACTCATCATCACTTGATTGCGGATTCATTTCACTACCTATAAACTCACAGGTAGCTAATGTGCGTCTACGTTGACTTATACGCTGTGGCCTTATTGTAACAATTGGTTTCCCATTTTTATCTGGTTTGGTCAAATGATCTACTTTACCTTTGGGCGGCTGTTTTTCGGTCAGGATTGTACTAGCAAGTGGTTCGCTTGGTAAACTACTAAAAAACAGAGGTGCATCAGTTTGATTTTCTTTCAACTTTGCATCACTAACCAGACACAACTTGTTTTTCAAAATTTTCTTAGGTACAAGATTATCCTCAGAACTATCTATCGGTGAATGAACAATTGAAATATTTCTTTTAAATTTAATGTTCTTTTTGGAAATTTCCTTTTGTGAATCATTTTCATCGATTTCAAATTTCTTTTTCGTTGTCTTATCTCTTTTGACACTTTCAATTTGGGAAAAATCATTGGTAGTTAAAGATTTCTTTCTATCTCTCGAGTTATCTAAAGAAGTTTTTGTTTGAATATTCTTCTTAACAAGAAGTTTTTTATTGGAAGATGCAATTTTAGATAGATTGTCTAAATCACTATCTTCAAAAACGTCATCAGAATCTTTGAAGTTATAAGATTCTTTAACCAAATTCTGCACTTGTTCATTTTCCTTCACAGGTGATTCAGTTAATTCTCCATTGTCATGTATTTTTAAAGTTCCTTTTAACTGGTTTGGGAATATATCACTGATTAAATTAGTTTGCTGTTTTTTGCTCGCTTTTTTTTTAATTTCACCTTTTATTATATCAGATGCACATTCAGTATCTAAGAACCTTGTATTTTTCTCAATAGGGCCTGTGTTGTACTGTGCCAAAAATCGCCCCTTCTTTTTAATGAACATATTGTCATTCTCTCTTCCTTCTACAGTAACACTCTGTGTATTTGATAAATCTTTATCAATGACCTTTAAATTATCTATTTTCTCAGTACTTGATGATCTATCCATATGTTTAATATCTGATTTTTCATTAAATGTATTACTTAAATGATTTTCACTAACAATAACTGCATCACTTTCCACCACAGAATGTTCAATTATATCTTTTTCATTTAGTGAAGGAATAGGGTGACCAAATATATTTTCACAACGTTTTTGATGTTTAACTCTAATAATAGAAGTGTTAACATTTTTATGACAATTAGTGTCTTTATCAAGTTCAGAATTATTAATGTTACTCTCAGTGTTAGATTTTTCATTATCAAGTGACTGTGTATTACTTGTATTTAACCCATCTACAACACTATTTTTTCTAAGATCTCGTGGTGACTTTCTACTAGATTTTTTAATATTTGACATTTTATTTGGAACAGTTATTGGATTTGTCTGTTCAGATATTTTTTCTCCTTCTTTAAAGCAGTTATAAGTATTCTCACAGGGAGCAATTCTTTTTCCACTCAAGTCCAAAGTATTTGTGCTACCGAAAGAGGGCAACAATTCATTTATAGAAACAACACATGTTTTAAGTTTAGTACATGATTCATTCTCAACCATTTCTTCTTTTTGTGATATCTTTGTATGATTCAGTATTTTTACTTTGTCTACCACAGATTCCTGACTTTCACTGATATTTATTTGCTGCTTAGTAATTTGATCCGCAACCACAATCGATTTAATATGTTGTCTTCCTATTTTTGATTTTTTCTTCATGATGCCTTTGCCACGATTATTTGATTTTGTTTCTGTATTTCCCTTGATTTCACTCTCTTCAATAGAAGTTAAATCATAATCTTGGCTAGCAACAACTGATAAAAAATTTTCAACATTGGAAGAACATTCATTTGCAGTATCGTTTAAATTCATTGGTAATGAAAAATTTGAAAGAACTGAAGGAAAATCTTCCGGTTTAGTCTTCAATTGGTGCGTATGGTTCTTTTCCCCGTTAATATCTGCTGACAACTTAAGGTTGCGGTTCTTTTTCTTTATAGTTTTCTTAATTTTGATATTTACAAGAGTTACTTTGGAAATATTTAATGATTCATTTAAATTAGAAATTAATTCCCCAGCAACATCCTTAGCTATTGTAATGTCTGTACCTTTAATTGCATCGGTGTCTTTTAGTGTGTTTTCATCTGTAATAATGTCTTTACTAATTTCTTTTTCACACGGCTCTTTGACTGTTGCAGCAGAATTAGTTTGTGTCTGTAATTTCAAAGATTCAGCTTCCATTTGTTTAAGAGTTTGACATTTTACTGATTCAACTGTAATATTTTCATCTGTAGGATGAATAAAAGAGTAACTTTCAACCTTAAGTGACTCGGAATTCTGAAGTTTGGTACTGTCTAAAAATTTATGCTTATTTTTAAATTTTCTGTGATTTTTATTATTTTTAGATGTTTCATTTACTATAGTAGTCTCATTAAAATCTCGTGACTTGAAATGATCATTCCTGTTTTTTGTTGTTGTCTTTTTATGCATTTTGAAAATAAGGTGTCCATTTTCATTCAGTTTGACAGAATTCACCGATGCTATTTTATCCATATTCACACAATCTGCAGTAGACTTTCCAGGTTTGGGTAGTAAATGAACATCCTGTTCATTTTGTATATCTAATTTATCTGTTGGGATAATATCTGTATCAATAAATGACTTAATTTTACGCTTTTTCAAGGGTATTATATTTTTTTCTATTAGACTTGGGCCCTCACTAACGCTTACAGCTTTCTTCTCAAATGATAAAGGAAGATTCTCATCATCAACAATATCGGGTTTATCAATTTTACCAAACACTGTTTTTAATAACCGTGATCTGGTAACTCTAGTTTGCAGTTTGTGTTTATTAATAGTTTTACCTTTTACCTTATTTCTTTTGAATTCTGTTGATTTCTTAAGTTTTCTTTTGTCATTGATTTTAACAGTCTCTCGATTAAGAAGTTTTTTGTCCTTCAATAATTTATCTGAATCAATTTCAATATCATTAAATGCCCTTTCAATTGTATGTTCTATTTGGACAACCACTGTCTTATCGTCTGATTTGTGTGATTCAGTTAAGGTGTTGGATTTCTTTTTTGCAACTACAGCAAGACAAACATCGTCCTCATCATCTGAATCATTTTCTCGTAATGATATTTCTCGGCTTAAACAATCATTATTTTGTTTTACACTTACTTCAGATTCTCCTAGATTTGCTTGACATGATTCTCCTGGTATAATGGCTGCACCGGATATATCTGGATTTAAGTCAATATCATTACAATTTTCTACATTTGGTAAGTTATTTGACTTCTTCTCTGGTCTTTTTTCACATTCTTTTGCCAATGATTTACTTTTGCTTTTCCTTGAACTACGTCTAACTATGGTTTCGTCTTTATCTTCGTGATTTTTATTTAATTCAATAACCTGGGTGCTCTCACACTTCTCTGAACTTTCGGGGTGAAACTCTAAGACATTTGATGGTGTCAGTGCTGTTTCTGACAAAATGTTATTCTCTTTCATTAAAAGTTTATTAAAAGATGTTTTGTTTTGTTGTTCAAAAGTGTTTTCTTGCTTTCCATCCAATTCGTTTGTCATTTCTTTACCAGCTGCAGTAATAAATTTACCATCTGGTTTATCTTTGTTTTCCAAATTCAAGGAAACGTCATTAGTTTCTGTTTTTTCCAAAACATGTAACTTTTCTTTTTCACTTTCAACATTTGAAATATCTTTACTTACTTTTCGCTTTTTTATTGATACCTTCTTTCGAATTTTTCCTTCATTTGAATTTCCATCACTTAAGTTTTGTGTTTGGAAAATTTCTGAATCTTTATGAGCATCTAGACTACTTTGCGATTTTCTAAGAATTCTACCTGATCTTGATACAGCATTATCTGATTTAATATCTAAATTGTCATTGGCTAAATTATTATCAACAGTATTGTTGTCATTTGGTAGGCAATTGTACGAGTTAAACAACTTTTCTGAAATATTTTTATCAGGATGTAATACTTTATCGCTTGTCAAATTAGAATCTTTGTTAATTACATCTTCAACAGGTGAAAAATCAGAACTATCTTCGACCGTCGAATGTTGAGTGCTGCTCACTTCATCCTGTTGTATCGCTGGCTCCCCACATATCAGAGGGACATTTACTTGGCACCCGGTGATAATATCAAAATCTTTTGAAGAAGAAATAGTATTCTCAGTTGGAATATTTAATATGTTGTTTTGATCATCAACATTATATACAATGTCTTTGGAAACTGCATTCGACAAATCGCTAGAAAGATCTATATGTGACGTAAGTAAGTTTTTCGATATACTTTCATCTATTTGAGGAGAATCAAATGACTTGAGTCGAAGTTTTTCAGTTGTTGTCTTTATTCTTATGGATCTTAGACTTAATGTACCCTTTTCTGGAGAAGTCTTCAGAGGATCTAAAGAATCTTTTTGAGAATTATCTGCGGGAGGATCGGCAACATTTTGAGAGATTTCCTTCAATTGTAATTCTGATAGAGTTAAACTCGGAGAACCATTATCCTTATTAGTAATATCATAACTATCGTGAATTTCATTTGTGAGATCAATTATTTCATCATTCATTTGTTTTTCTGAACTTGGCAATTTTGTTGATATATTGTCTATGATGTTAATAGATTGAGAATTTGAGTTATTTTGGGGTGAACAAGTGTTAACGACTAGTTCCTCAGTTTTATTTTTTTCAATAAATCCAGTAAAAGGATCAATTAGAAATAAATCTGTATTTTCACAACTTTGTAATTTTATTGGATCACTGTCTGTGATATCGATAATTTGAGAAGTTGAATCCTTTTGAGACATACCAGTGTTCGGTATTTGTTCTTCAATTTTATTTCTTTCTATAATAATTCCAGTATTAGGATCAATTAAAAATAGATCAGTATTTATATTGCTGAATTCTGGAGGACTTTGAAGGACCTTAGCACTTTTACGTGACACAACAGTTTGGGTGGATATTTCAGATGTTTGTGGAATTAGTGAGTTTTTATTTTGGTTACATTTATTAACTGAAGTAACTCCAGATAAATTTGTGTCGCATGATCCAGACTCACCATGAATAGATTTTTTTAATTTAATAAAATCATTAGTATTTTTCCAATTATCGTTAGAAACATTTGTATCTGTTCGTATAAAGTTTAAATTTTCGACAGCTTGAGCCAACGCTTGAGGTAATGCTTTGACTATTTCTTCACGATGGTGGGGAGACAACTTTTCAATGGTATTTGCTAAAGTCTGTGGCAACAATGTTAATTCGTGGGTGAGATTAGGTAGATCCACACTCTTGCGCAGTACACTTTTAGAGGTAACTGTCACATTTGGTGTATTAATTGATTTTCTTTCTGGTACAGGTAAATAATAGCTAGAAGTATCTTGTTTTTTCTTTTCAGATTCTATATAGCTATTCGGTTTTGATGACAAAGAATGATTCAATGTTGTACTTCCTTGATTTAAAGGATACTGTGGAATCCGTAAAGTTGGATCATATACTGGCTTACGGACAGGTAGTACAGTTAAACTGCCTTTTGGGGAAGACATAGATCTTATCTCCATATTGACACTGAGAAATCCTGATGATTTAAGGGATAAGTCTTCTGCCTTTGGAACACGTCCAGATAAGTCCAATGGCTCGAGGCAATCATCGTAACTTTCCTTATCACTCTCTAATTGGGTATTCAGGGTCAATGTTGGTGTTTCCGGACTAATAACTTTTTCTATTAGTTTACCCTTAAGCATAGCGATACAATCATTGAGACCACGACGAGATTTGGAAGATTTTACTTTAGACAGATGTTTTATGGTTACATCAGCGTCCGCGTGGCAGTTAGATTTCCCATCTGTTGGTTTCTCAGCATCTGTTAGTACAGAAGAATTGTTCATTTTCTCTGAAGTCTTGGATTGGCTGGTATATTGTATCTGTGATTTCAAATGAAGACTATTCATAAAGTTAAACAAAGGTGGCTTGTCAATATTGTCAATTTCAAATTCTTCTGCATTATTTAATGAGCGTACAGGCTCGATTGTTATTTTGGAGTTAGTTTTATTAACAATCTGTAATGATCCTGGAACTGAAAATGTTGTTCCATGACCATAATGTTTTGCAATTTCTTTGTTTACTAAGTTTGTTGTTTGTCCCGTATTACCGGAGAAATCACTTTTGGGTCGAGATACATTTTTGTTTTCTATACTATCCAAAGTGTTTTCTGCTCGAGGAAAATTCACGGTTGACCAATTTGTGCAGCTAGCAACAACAATAGATGCGGTTGAATTATTTGTTTCTTCAATATTTAGTGAATCATTTTCTATTTTAGGGAGAGACAATTCAACATTTGATGTTTTTTCATTTTCTGAGATGGCGTCAGGTGAAACACTTTCACAATGGTTGCTTGTGTTACCAGCGTTCTCAACAGTATCACATAATGTTGTACTATTTCCACAATTCATATCAATTAATAAGCTTGGTGGATTTAATCCGATTTTTAGATTTTCTTTGACAATCTTTGACTCTTTGATGTTGTCCTGTCCATCATCATCTACTAGATTGTGTTTATCATAATCAACATTTCCGATTACATCACTGATGAAGCTTGTGTGTACAACGTTTGTACGTTCATCAGGAACGTTTCCCATGCTGCTTGCATTCTTTTTTCCTTTAGATTTCCATTTTAACTTTAATCCTAATATTTTTTTACAAGTTTTCTTAACTTTTGGATTGAGTGAAGCTGACGCCACATTCCCATCTGAAATGGATTCTTTTTCGATTAAAATATTCTTGTCTACGGGTGCAGTTTCTGTACTGTCATGGACATTATCATTTTCTTGATCTTTGATTTTGTCTAATTGTTCAATTGTTTTATTTTGCGGTACAGCTTTATTCAGGCTTCTCGTCTTGCTGAGAGGTTTAGTACTTTCTACTATTTTACTGCTGACTACTATTGGTCGTCTTCGCAAAATTCTTTGTAATCTGTGTTTCTTACTTTGAACATCATCACTGTTAGTATTTTCTGTGACTGCAGAAGCAACATAGTTTTTTGAAACTCTGGCTCGATTTTTTGACTTTCTTTCTTCTGACGGTTTAGGTGAATTTTCCTTTTTATCTTTACTAGCAGCACTGAGATCAGATTTTGAAGCTGGCACAATAGACAATCTTTTTTTGGATATTTGACTTTTATTTGAAGACTTTGTGGATATGGATGAACCACCTTCAACGGCACAAGGAATACTTTTCTCCCTTAATTGTGATTTAATTGGGTCATCTATACTTTTGTTAGAATTTTGGTTCTTCCTTTTTCTTAAATAATTTCTTTGCTGGAGTGTTTGTATTTTATTAGCTACAGATCTTGTCACACGGCGTAATTTCTTTCCAATACCCTCAGAAATGGTCATTACAGAAGAAGTGCACATCATTTTATTTCTTTGTATTCTTGATTTAGATGATACTAAATGTCGTACAATATGGCCCTGCTTATTCTTTTCATTTAAGAATGGTCTTATTTTCGGTGATGGTAAATTTAAAATTTGTCTCGAAGCTCTTTTAGCAGGAAGATTAGCAAGCATTCGTTGAATAGTTTCAGCTGAAATAAAAAGAAAGATGTTATTATTTGGATATACAATTGTGCATTATAAATACAGTGGTGCCTTGACTTACGAGTTTAATTCGTTCCGTGACGGAGCTCTTTACTCGTATGTCAAATCAATTAATCCCAAAAAAAAAAGTGATTTTCACGGATAGATGTCCGCTGTTTAGAAATTATTTTAACTCCCTTGACTGGCGGTATATCCTTTATCGACTCCTGCTTCAGTATTCGTACTGCTTCGCCATGTCGACTACACGCACACCTTGGTCATGTTTTTTGATATTTAATTATTTAATTCAATACGCATCATCCGCTTCTTCTCAGCACTGTCCTCGCTTTCTTCGGAGCCATGGTTGGAAAAAGGAAGTTTTGCAAAATAACTGCAAGCACAACACTGATGCTTCCACTGCATAACCACTTAAAGTGAACAAGTGAGATACGGGATGCCAGGCGGATGTTGCGGCGTTTGCTGCGTCAACTAGCAGTGGGGTATCTAAAGCTGGCTCATAACTCAACTTTTAGCTCTCACAACTCAAAGCAAAAAATCGGCCAAGAGGCAGCTCGTATTTGGAAAAACTCGTTAGTTGGGACACTCGTAAATCAAGGTACCACTGTACATTTTATAGCCTACGATGGATGACCGTGCATACTGTGACCTAAATATATTTAAAGTAAAAAATGTGTCTCATGCTTGGGTTATATATTAGGAAAGGAATAAGTGATATAAAAATTTAAAAAAAAAATTAAAAAGATTTACCATCACTGGGTTTGGTCCGAGGTCTAGATGGAAGCTTGGGCCTCGTAGTCCTCTCTTTAATTTCTGATTTTTCTCCCTCTTCTTGGGGTCTCTCTCTCTTATACAGCCCTTTCAACTTTCTTCTCCTTGCTCCAAAGGGCTTATATTTACATTTTTTCTTGGCCATTATCCACCCATAATCACCAGCACATTCCAAAATGTGCCTATAGAGCTCCGTTGGTAAAAGCATTTTCTTGCATTTTGTGCACTCTCGCTCCAAGGATTTGATATTTCGAGTCGTTGTGCGGAGAATCCTCGTGGATTGATTAAGGTTTAAAATTTTTCTGGGAATATTTTTAATTTGCCTCGAGATAGACTGTTTACGAAGCTTGCTCTTTTCCACACAGTGAGGACCTCTTCGGATTCCCGGTATATAGAGGTGCTTGTAAAGCTGGGTCTGCAACAACTCTTGCCCTACGAGCTCGTAATGCGTGGCATGCACATACGGATGCTGTGAGGCCTGATGTGCCTCTAACAAGCGGATGCATGGTGCACGCCGTCCACACACACAACAGACATAACAGCGTGGGCGAGCCCATTCCCCGGTGAGCACGGGCCCAGGCCGGCCTGTGCTTCCTTCCGTACGAGGCGCCAACCCTAGGCTGGCCAACAATGGGCTGCTATCCCTAAGCACAGTATTCTCCTCGACTACCGGGGGCGGCTCTGTATCTTCCTGACTGCTTCCTGCTGTGCATTCCTTTTCAATTTCGGGAAATACACGACTATCTAATATTGTATTCAATTCGTTGATTTGTTTCTGCCTTTCAGTTCTACGTTTGTCGGGTTCATTATTATGAGTAGTTTTATTTTCGATATGTTTATCATATTTTTCTCTCATGGACAGTTGAGTCCATATATCTAATTTAGAAAGATCTCTCGGACTGGTATGAAGTAGAGGTCTTATTTTTCTGACAATCTTTCCATCTTCATTACAGTATTTATATTTTTTTATGGGATCCCACTTCCATTTCCAAGAATTTTTAGTAATTATCTTTTTAAAGGTTTGAACTTTAGCACCGTATGAATAATGAGGAATTTTGTCAGAACCATATTGGTCAGAAGTCAAAAGTGTTGGAAAAACTGTAATAGCATTCAATCTTACGTCACTTCCATGAATTTCTGCCGGCTGTTCTCGAGGGGATAACATAACTGCGTGAGTGCTTTTAATTTTAGGGTCAATTATATCGGGAAGGTCGCAAGCAATGTTTGCTTTGCCAAGTTTCCCGTCCAAACGTTTGAGGAGGTTTTCTCGAACGTTACCACTCACATTGGAGTAGAAGTCAGGGTCAAACTTAGTACTAGGATCGTTCTTACTTTTATTGATTATGAAATCATTGCTTTCATTTTTTGATTTCAATTTATCTTTTCGAGACATTTCTGACAAAGCCCTGCTCTCGGTTACTGGAGTCTTACGACATCGGCGCAAACTTTGTGCCCGTGGAGATCGATTTTGGGTTAAGCCTAATCTAGACAACATTTGGGCATCATTTGAATCAGGCTTAAACTGAATACGTGATAATGAAACCGAAGGTTCATTTCCCTTCAAAATACGTTTTCGAACACTGTCTGTCGACATTTGTCTTTGATTTACAGCTTGTCGGCCCATTTGATTAGACTCAGAAACTCCGGGAGTCACTATCAGATTAGCAACAATGTTTTCCTCAAAGTCTTCAAAGCCATTGGGAAAAGGAGTATTATCCATCTGTTGTCTCACATCTTGAGGATTACTAAGTTCATTTAAAGATTTGCCTAAATTTTTTTGAGATTGACTTTTTGTTTTCCTTGTAGATTTTCCTTTCACACATCTTTTACTAATATCATCTTTCACTAATGTTCCTGAATTTTCTCTAGGTATATTTAATGTAACATTTTTGGTCGATTGATTAACTTTCACATCCACACCATATCGTACAACTTCACAAGTGAGTTGATCACTAACGTCGGATCCTTTCGGGGAGATCTCATTTTGCAAACACTTATTTTCACTCAAACTACTATCATCTTTTCTTAAAAAATTATCATTAACTCTATGGACTAATTCAACACTTTCTCTAGTCACACCGTGAACATCTCTGTCATGGGAAATTAGCGCTTTTTCAGTACAAAATCTCATTTGACACGACCTACAAGCAAAGTACTTGACAGGATGTTTGTCTATCAAGTGATGGAAGAGAGCGGGCAGGTCGGAGGCGGTCTGCACCCCTCCGTGCCTGCCGCACAGGTTACACCCGGGGTGGAAGCCGTCGGGTGTGGATGCACGGCGCGAGCTTGCCCTGCGATTGGCTGGTAGCAAATGGCCCCGCTGCGTATGCTTGTGCAATAATGGCGCACTGGCAAAGGAACGCTCGCAGAACAAGCACAAGAGGCGCACCGGCGGAGCCAAGCGAGGTAGCAGAGAAGACAGCCGCTCCAAGGGCAGCTTGCAGGGCACTCCCGGTGCCCCGCGGGCCGTACCATCTCTCTTCATCCTGTAACAAAAACCTCCATTAGGTATACACAGATTAATGTTATAATGTCTCAACCCTTAGCACGGGTTTAACCGAGTAGTAACAAGTAATTCAAATTTATATGCATTTAACCAAATTTTACAAATTTGGAATATATTTGTCATTCCTCGTGCATCGCCCATCTCACAGAATGCTTATCAGATAGAGTTGTTCCCGGACCCATAAAGCGTTCACCTCACCCAGTCAAAAAATAATCATAATTCTGAAATCCAACCAATAATAATAATATTGGATAATTTATATAGCGCCATTTTCATAAAAACTTTCACCTCTAGGGCGCTTTACACATAAACTGTTTGTTACCAATAAATAAATAGTTCTATAATTATCCTTGTTTTTTAAAATTAAAAATTGTTATTTTCACTTTTGGAAATGACTTTTTGAAAAGGTGCGTTTTTAGATTCTTCTTAAATAATGTCTCTGATGCACTGTTTTTAATGTTGTTGATGACCAAAGCTCTCACAATCATTTTTCCAGTTTGAATTCAAGGTGCCTAATTCTCTTATTTGAGCTATTCTGTACATGTAGTCTTTCAAGCCGACACTAATAGTTTATTGATTTTCAATATTATATATTTCACCAGAGAGAAAGGTTTTAATAGAAAGGGACGAGAATAAAATGGTTGATTTTCTCACAGAACAGCTGTCACAAAAAACTAATTTGTAGTTTTATCCATGTTTTAATTAATGCCTGTCTCAACACAGATTTTTCTAGTGAAGACGGGCACAGTCCAAAACACTTATTATACATATGTAAGGGATGATTTTTTTTAGAGATTTGGTTTTTGAATTGGCAACACTTTTTCCAGCGACAGTTAATTTGACAGCTGATCGCCGATTTGTGCTCAGTTTGGTTTACCATTTCGCCATGAATAGACTTACGCCAGAACGCTTGCAAACTATATAAATTTATTCCGAAAATCGTGGTTCAGTTTGCGAAATTTACCGTGGCCTACGTCAATTTTACAGCCGACATAATCGTTCATCCGAGCATGCAATTCGAATAACCATGGATCGTTTATGCACCTCGCATACTCTAATTGATTGTGTGCACCAAAGAAACTGTTGCTGCAGTGGAGTGTAGTATTAAGGAGGACCCGAATGAGTAGATTTATCATCGTGCATAGCAATTGGAACTGTGTCCATCAATTTCAAGGAAGATTTTGCAGAAAGATGTTGGTTTACTAACTTACAAGATTCAGCTCGTTCAAGAATTGAAGCCGCTCAACCATCATGTGCATCGTACGTTCGGTGAATGAGTCGAAAACGAGACTGCTCTTGATCCTCGTTTTCAACACAAAATTTTGTTCAGAGATGAGGCTCATTTTTGGTTGAATGGATAAGTCAACAAGCATAATTGCCGCATTTGGAGTAAAGAAAATCCACAAACCATTATTTAGATGGTGTTACATCCACAAAGTTACTGTATGGTGTGCTTTATGGGCTGGTGGAATCGTTGGTCTATATTTGTCATTGGCCAGAACGTTCGTCAATGGAGTGATATAGATCCATGATAACTGACTTTTTCCTTCCCCAATTGAATGCCAATTCAATTAATGTGGAAGAGTTGTGGTTTCAACAATATGGTGCAACATGTCATACAGCGCGCACCACAATCAATTTATTGAAGGAAACATTCGATGAGCGCATAATTTCACATAATGGACCTGTGAATTGGCCTCCAAGATCGTGTGATAGATTATTTTCTGCAGAGATATATGACGTCGCTAGTCTACGCCGATAAACCAGAGACTTGGAAGCCAATGTTCGTCGCTTTATTGCAGATATACAGCCCCCAGCTGCTCAAAAAGTTGACGAAAATTGGACTTCCAGATTGTGCTTTATTCGAGCCAGCCCATACGTGAAAAATCATATTTAAACACTAATGCCATAAAATTATCTTTCCAATAAAGCCAATACCACGGCAATTACAACAATTTATATGTGTTTTATTTCATTTTAAAGTTCTATACCACTTAAAAAAATACCTTTATTATATAGATAGTTAAATAATGTAATTTATATAAAAAAATGTCTGCGGGTGTGTTTGTTTTTTAAAATATTTTAATTGTAAAATAAATTAATTGTTACTAAAAGTGCCGTGTTCGTTTACTCTTTAGAACAGTGTAGAACCTTCCAGAACAGTGTTAACGACATGACTAATAACAAAGCAAAACTCAACTTTTCAAGACAACAAATAATCGATCGACGGATAGATATTAATGAAGCATATTTAATGAAAAGAACGATTATTGGTCAGAAATACTCTGCAGCTAAAAGACACAAAGCTATTCGGGCATCAGAAATAACTGAACAACGGTAGCTGCGTCTATAGCAGGAGCGTATGAGAGCTTCTACGTCTAGGCCAAAGGAAACTTTGGAGGAAAGAGTGCTGCGTGTACAACAAGATCGACGTAGAAAGGAATAATCAAAAATTATGAATCGATATTCAGATCCAAAATTAAGGGCATTTAAATTAAGGGGGACGGATGGATGTTGTATGTAAACATTATCATGCAAAGAAATATAAATGCGAACCAGCGGGAATGTGTTGCTCAATGGAAAAGTGAATTAATGATCATTCAGAGCCATTGCTATCTTACAAAATAAGAGGAAAACTACTGTCTACATCTGATTTTTAAAAAAAACCTACTCTCATCCCTCTTAATGAAGCCTCTTCACTCTGCGTAAAGTTCGGACTACGCCGGGTAATTCAGATAGTTTGAATATAAATTTAAAAAATATGAAATGAAATTTTCGAATACACTTAAATCAGGAGCAGTGTATTTATTTTATTTTATATGGCCAAAAGGTGGAGGGTTAAATTTCTATATTTTTCTTGGGGTCCTAGCGTTTCTGTTGAACAGGGAATGGGGGGAGCAGGGAAAGGGAAGTGAGGGGATAGGAAGGGGATCGGAAAGGGAGCGGAAGGGGATCGGAAAGGGAGCGGGAGAGGATCAGAAGGAGATCGATTGAGACAAATTAACAAAAACGTTAAAAATTAATAGAATTAAAACCATTCAATTTGCAGAACATATTATCAATTTGTTTTAGTGTAAACATACGTTTTTACTCATATTCACATGCTTTGAGGTTATAACTACTATTTAAAACTGTGTTTTATATCAAAAATACAATAATTAGTTTTTAAATAATATATTTTCAGTCTTACAAAAGATGATAATTTTAATAATCCATTGAAGTTCAATACGCCGCTCTATCCGGCTATGACGACATCGAATCAGTTATTTTTGTTAAAAAAATGCCAAAAATATACATTTTCATGCATGTTTTATCCACAATATGAATTAATATTGAACTTATTCACAACATTAGTAGCAAATTTCATAAATTAGATTTTTTTTACTAATTTTAAGGGAAAACAACGTTTTCCATTATTACAATGTACATTATTTTAAATATTAATATTCTTAAATAACACTGTTGTCTTTTAAACACTAGCTGTCGTTTCATAAATACTATGCATGGATGAAACTAACAACTCGCATAATGGCAACGTGGTGTTTAAATCGATAATATTAAACTAAACCAGAAAATGCATGTGACATAATAATTTTAAATTTAGAACATTGATTTAAGTTACCATCTAAATATATATAGATACTTTGTCTGATTTCAAAACACATTCATATACAGGGTATAACAGACCTAGTCCACAAGGAGGTTATATACCTTATAAAAATATGAGTCGAAAATGTTCATCGACCATAACCTATTCTAAACCGTTTCAGAGATAATCAAAATTCAATTTTCGACTTTTATTGAATCAAATATTGTGTAAACTAATATTTGTACTATTCCATCAAAAAGTAATTAAATCGTCAACAAATAAAGCGAAAATTGCTCTCCACTCGCTGATTAAACCCCCCTCCAGAACTTTACGACTTCCATTAGCGCAAGCTGCAAAATAACACAAAATACACGCAATTTTCGAATATCCACAAGTAATTTGACCCTCTTTGACTCTCTTCAATTAATGTTTGGAAGAGTGCCACACCCCGTTAAATTGGAGGAGGGCTGTCATTATGCCTCTTTATAAAGGCAAAGGGTCGAAAATGGAATGTAACTATAGGGCTATTAATCTACTGAGCTCTGTCGGTAAGCTGTATGGAAGAATTTTAATAGAAAGAGCAAGAATGGTGACGAAAGAAAAAGTGTGGGATGTGCAAGGGGCATTTGTGGATAGAAGAGGATGCATGGATCAGATCTTTTCTCTACGAGTGATGATGGAAAAGTTTTTGGCGAAAAACCAAAAACTTTTTTGTGCCTTCGTAGATCTACAGAAGGCATATGATAAAGTTATAAGAGAAGGGTTATGGAATGTACTCTCTGATTATGGGGTGAATAGTAAACTTATACATGCAATTGTATCCCTATATGAAGGAAGTTCTGCGTGAAAGAATTGGAATATATGAATGTAGGAGCAAAAATGGGCGATTTGATTGTATGCTGTTTATTGTACGCCGATGATGCAGTACTAATGGCGAATAATGAACAAGAACTACAGAATCTGGTAAGTAGAATGAACAATATATGTTACCTCATGATGAATGTTAGACCCACTATGCAAAAGGAAACGTATTATTTTAAATTTCAGCTTTAACCTTTATACCCGGAATACCTTCATAATTGTATTTAATTGTAGACCTGAAAATTGACAGCAAACAATTTTTTATGGTCTCTTACTCTTACGCAATAGTGTTAACGATAATTATTCTGACGGTTCTCAAAAATACAATGACAACATTTTTATTTTATTGAAATAGTGACCGTTAGGTATCATGATTGGTATTCAATTTCAACAATTGGCTACCGACGTTTAATTATTGGAAGTTTTCTTTCTAATGTACCGGTCATTGCTCGACGAATTGCGCACATACAATTATTTGTCATCGTTCAAATAAAACACAAATTTCATAATCACAGTTAAAATAATAGTTTAGCTGGTCAATAATTGAAGGTGACCATTTCTAAGTTGTTACTGAAGTTAAATAACAAAGTAATGTAACGAATCATTCAATTTAGTAACTAAGACTGAAAGCCGACTAGACGCTTTGGAAATACTGTTTCTGTACAAGATATGCTGAAGAGTAATAAAGAGGAGTGAATGTAAACCTGGTTTAAAAAAGGATAAGTTAGATTTAGAATGAATTATAAAATAGTATTATGATGCTGACGTCGATGGACAGGAGTCAGTGGAGGAGGCCAAATCCCACCCTGGGATGTAGTGCCGTGGAAGAAGAACATTCATTGTATAATAAATATTCATTGGCATTCAAAAAAATTGTATGGTTCCGAGTTAGTTATTTTTTTTATGATCCTAATACAACTAGTATTTTTCATGTTAGGTTTAATTTTGACTTTAAATACACAATGCATAAAATAATCAAATTGCAGTACTGAAATATTATTTCAATATTGATTTTATACACAAGTTTAATTAAATTTAATCACTATACCTCAGTGTATTTATTTAATCAATTCTTAAATCGTAATTTCAATTATCATTTTTATTTTTTTTATTTTACATACATAAAAAATAAATAATAATTTTTCAAAGAAAAATTATTATTGGTCACAGCTTGAGAACCACCATTAGTTTTATAATACTTTTAAACAATGTCAAGATTTTACAATAAATACTAAATCATCTTAAGAAAAAAATAGTCCAGCTGTTGGAAGTTCAATGAACTTTAATTTTTGGTATTTAATATATCATATGCAATCAAAAAAATATTACTTTCAATTGAATTTAATTAATCAAAACCCTCCAGTGACTATGACTTATTAAAATGCTTATATCTCTGAAATGGTTGAGAATAAGACATGGTAGCTTGAACATTTTCGACTCATATTTGTATAAGGTATAACCTCCTAAAGTATTGTGGACTAGGTCTGTTACACCTGTATATGAATTAGGTACTCCAATAAATTATTTAATTTTCGATGGATTTATTCAAATGACAACATACATTTTTATTTCATTCCTTATATCAATATGAATATACTCCAGATACGAATTATTTTTGAAACTTATATAGAATGCGAGAAAATCAACAATTTAATTGTCATCTCTTTCTATTCAAACCTTGCTCTCTCCTCTAGCATGATTTACGTAACAAATAACGTCATTAATTATTGAGTATCCCCAGATTAGTCAATGTAATTTACGTAACAAATAACGTAATTAATTAATTATTGAGAATGGAAATGTACATAACAAATAACGTAATTAATTAATAATTAAGTATCCCCAGATTAGTCAATGTAATCTTGGGCACCGGACTCTCAGCAAAAGAACTCCCTACCGTGCCCACTGAGGTCGACAATGTAATTACAAGTGTGCATTACGGTCTAACGCTTTATCAATATACAATAAACAATGGCCAATGCCACAGAGCGACACTGTATAGCTATGCAGCCACCAGAACAGCCGCTCGCAGGGAAATTACGGTTGCCAGTTACTAAAATAAATTAATATACAAAATACATTCAGTATTTTTAATTTCTGACAAAAATATATTATTATGGAGAACACAATCTTATTGTGAAGTTGTAATTATTCAGAACAGGCGTATTTTATTAATACATTTAATTAGTATTTTAAAAATATATTAATTCATATTATATTTATATTATGTAGTATTTGATATTGTAAATAAATAAATTTAATATTAGGTTCAATTTAAATAATACTCGGAAATGTTATATTGGCTTTTAAAGAATGGCATAATATTTTAACTTAAAAAAATATACTTTTAAAATAAGCAATGTTATCTTTGTGGTTAAGATTCATATTTTTATTTTTTATCTTTGTTTAATTAACCACTAAAATGAGTTTATTATTTTTTTAGTTTAGTTAAAAAAAAAAAAAATTAAAAAAAAATAAAAATAAAAAATAATAAAAAAAAAAAAAAAAATATATATATATATATATATATATATATATATATATATTTATATAATCTTTGTAAAAACGATAGCATGCTTTTGTTTTTATTTCGTTGTTTAATGTGTAATTTGAGAAATTGAATTAAATTGAAATTAAAAACGGTGGATCTGTTGAACCATTCTCTCAGATTGCACAGCTACCGGACCCGGAGCTGCGACCGGACCATCTTTTTCGTGATTCAATCTTGCACCGATGATAAGGTGGAGTGTTGTCTCTCAAGTTTCCGGTTCCTCTCAAAATATTCCAGTTTCCGAATCTTCATTCATTTCTTTTTTGTATTTCTCGGCATTCACTGATCCTTCTGGCATAATAAGATTGCCAACACCGAGTGATGTGATGTATCTCCCCACCGCGACATATGGAGAATGTTTCACTGTGGGTGAGGTGTATTAATCGCCGTACCTCTCTCTAGATCTCCGACGCACTGTCTGCAAACCGTCTGGACTAATCAAGTTAAATTTTGTTTAAAAAGAAAAAAATTTACTTGCTATAGCACGATTAGAAAAGTTTGATTTTGATAACGCAACTATCATTCCTTTTTTTGTTCACTTAGTTGAAGTCTCGTAGACATTGCTATTCGGTAAAACCAATAAGACACTAATAAAAGCTATTTTTGTTGCGCTGGCTGTATATATTACCGTCCACCCCCAAACTCTACAAAATAATCCGAAATTTTGTTTGTCGCTATTTCTTTTTATTTATCAGTAGTAAAAAATCAGCCATTTATATTCTTATTCATAATTAATTGATGGCGTATCGGGTCTTATAGCCGGCGTCTCCAAAATATTTTTGAAATAAAGGTGAAAATAAAACACGGAGAAAAATTGAGAGTAAAAAAGTGAATAACTTTTGTAAGGTTCAGTTTTCGTAACAAATGTATGTTTAAAATGGTAAGGATGTGTACAACCTATACATTAGCGGCAGTCTCGAACGGCGCGCCGAACCGCTCAAGTTATTAAGAAAGTCATCGTGTGACATATAATTAGCTTTTTTAGTACTAGTACATCGCATCAGTAGCGGTACGCCACACTACCTGGGCGACTTTTTAACAACCAGAAAGAAATATGCATTCTTTTTACCAACAAAAAATATTTATTTATTAACCAGGAAATTGACAAATATATATGTTTTACTTTTCTGAAGATACTAAAATATAATTAAATAATGAATTTAACAAAGGATCAACAAATTCATTTACAAAATCTTATAAACATACATAAATACATAATATTGTCACAGAAACAATAAATTTTCCATTAGACAAAGAGAGATTAATACTGCACTTGGGTAAGTCCCCGGTTTATCACCTACTCGTGTTCAGAAATAATAGGGGTTGAAAGAGAGGTGTTAAGGATCATTTCCATTAATGAAGTCATTCATCAATTAATTAGTAAATTTACTAGTCAATTAATGAAGAGGCTTTCCAACAGCATTTTGAAAGATGAATGCAATTTATTAGATCTTGAAGTACCGCATTTCCATCGTTACTGCAGGTTGCTTCCACCTCGTCAACAGTTGCCATAAACATGCTCAACTCGTGCACGGATAATTTGAGACGTTCGTGGCCCTGAAGCTGCCTGGCGTCAGTTTAGTTATAACTAAAATCACACATCGTCGTGAAACTTCAAGTCCAAATAAAAAAAACTGTCGTTTTCATAGAAGAATCTCGCAACAGGGTGTTCAGTAAGCCAACAAGGATAAAATGCTGACATCTTGATTTAAATCAAATAAAATTGATGCCAATAAATATCAACATCCACGACGTTACACAAAAATATATGTTTGATAAATTGAAATATGATATTTATAAAAAATATTGATAAAGGCAACGGTGAATGGTGACTTCGACAGAGAGGTGGCGCCACCACACCATTTGCCGAACATATACTGTAAACATGTTCACCAACATTGAGAAATAAGGTTTGTGAATTATGAATACTTGTCCTTCGCGACTCAGACTTTACCTTTCAACAAATTCTTCAATTCAAAAACAAATATCGGAGGTCACAGAAGCACCAGCGTTATTTATTTAATAAAGAAACGATAACAAGGGATAATTGTTATTATACTAATTAATTATTGTAAAGGAAATAAGTAACAAGAGTGACGTCATCGCGATTTCGGCAAATTTTGAAAATCAATTTTGTGCCCGAAGTCAAAATGAATAAGAAAGTCCTGGAACGCCTCGTTACCGTTACATAACTGCGCTCTGATGCAGACGAGGATAAACAGAACTATCCTCAACTACAATTCCTCAATCACTCCTTCGTTTGTATATCTTCACAATTTGCATTTCTGTTGAACTCGGTTGGTCTCTCGGCCTGGAAGCCAAAGTGGATTATTGCTGAGGTGTTTATTTACTGCTACTGTCATTATATAGTAACCTGGCACCGATAACTCAATGTCTGCGTTTATAAAACTGCCGTGAAAATAATTAGAATATGAAATATAGGAAGCGGAAATAAGTGTAGACCGTGCGACAGTAGTATGTTACGGTGGGCTAAAGCGCGTAAAAATTACACTAAAATGATTACCAGCCAGCGATCTTTCCATATGAAGGAAAATGGAGATTAATAGCGTTCACTAAGAGAGGAGTGGAGCTAGAGAGTTATGATACAAGTATAGTTGCACGTGAAGATGCCAGGAGAAGCTGGATTTGACGACCGAACAGGGAAGGAAGTACGACATCATAATCAGCATCTTTCAGAGACGAACGAATGAATATTGCACCGCCCGCATAAAATAAACACATAAAAATATAATTAAGTTAATTTTAAATTCTGATTGGAAAATGTATGTACTAGTTAAAAGAGTTACGCGTTAATCCAGATAATTATTGTGCATTTAAAATCATTCTAAAGTAACCTTTCACTTGTAAAATGTCTGTTTTGCTCTTCGCTTCCAATATTGCCAGCACTTCAGTTAGCTTCTAATCTTACTTTATTATGTATACATTCTTAACATCGAATTATTGAACTGATATTTAAATTAAATATTAAAAATGTAAGAGGGTTTCAAATATTTGCAAACGGCCCTTTTCACACCTTTCATTGATTTCTTGCCTGTAATAGAAGGCGGGGATTTATTATTTTATTTCATTTGTTTAGCTGAATTTATAAATATATACTAATTTGAATTGTACAGGACAATTTTTGAGAGGTCACATACACCTTAAACGTCGCTGTACACTCTGTAAACAACTAAATAATTATCGGGAACTGAGCCCTTGAATATCTTCTTTGAGCGGGGAAGGCTACTAAGGGAAGTTAATGGTATATTTTTGGATATTTGATTACCAGGAAGAAATTTAGATTGAAAAAAAAGATGGTAACAATAGTTATTTCTCAATAAATATAATTAAGTTGAAGGTTAGCTAAGTGGGTTTCCCAGCAGCATGCCTGACTATCGCGTCTTGAGACGGGTAAAAAGCTAGCAAGGTAGTTGTAAAGAACTCACATCCGTGACTTTTCAACGAGAAATACATTACATTCAGTGCAATGCGTTTAGCATTCTGGATAGTTAGTTCGTGGTGACCGTTCATCGTATAAGGTTCGAATATACATATTTGAAAGTGCATAATTTAAGCAGACACTAATTATTTTTTTAAAAGGAGTTAAAAGACAATCTAGTTTCATTCAGTGTTATTCTAAAACCAGGACTTGAAATATTCGGTATTATGATTTCGGATCAGCTTAATTATAAATAAGGGTTCTTATAGAGCTCGCAGAAATAATTTATTTTACTACTACACGAAATAATAGCTCTTATACGACCTACATGATAACGGACAATTTGGCGGTCTAGGCTATACCGCCCCGCTTCAGAATAGCTTACAACTGTCTTGCCCTCTCTATTTATATACAACTCAAGCGCGCCACTCTGCGGTGGTTGATTAGCCGTTGCAAAATGAATTTTGACACAAATATTATTCTCTGTAACTCCGCCAGTACGGTGCATCGGGCTCACGTAAGATGAATACACAAACCCGACTATCATCGTAGGGCGATACAAAGCGTAACATTTTGAATGCCTACAAGCGTGTAAATACACAGCACCCGTAACATATTAAATTATATTAAAGTTGTTTCCCATTGCGATCCATTTTTCTTGTTACACTTAACACAAAAAGCGCCCTCCCAGCCGCCGAGTGATGCGGTCGAGTGGCCCGGTTGGTGCAAGCCTAACGTAACACTGTAGCCTGTAACGAGTGATTATTTCAAGTACCTGTCTAGATTGTTCTATACTATGTTCAAACGTATGTTTATATTGTATTTGATTATGCTTTTATTTATACATCATTGTATCAGTGTCTCAATAGATTGCAGAATTGAATTCGGTGATAATTGTATAGTGGCGTGTAATGAATTCCGTAAACAAATCGATATTATTCAAAAAAGTCCTAGTGAAATGAGAAGCAAACTTATTACTATGATTCATCTAACTGTACGCAAGCTAGATATCCTTCACACAGAATATCACACACTCAATTATAAATGTCTACCTACTATTTTGTATGCATTTCCTCGATCGGCGAATTCCGCTGATTTGGCTTTAAGTATCTATTATAGATCCAGCACGGAGAACCTTTCTTGGTTCTAGGGCCCAATTATCATTCTCTCGCCGAGTCAAGGGCAAAACAAGACAGATTTCACCGGAAGTATTACATATCTTATTTTACCAGACGATATTAAATACAATCATCGTACACGCTTTTATTCAAGATTTATTAGATCTGGACTATAAGACACCGGGTCAAGTCAAGGGTTTCAAGTCTTTGTTCCCGGACAAACGTGGATTGTAGCAAAATGCTAAAACAATATACTGCAGAGTAGTCGTCATTATTGCTCACAATAAAAAATTGACGTTTTTGTCATATGCATAATTTTTTAACACACTGCTTTGTGTACATATCGAATTCGCCAGGTTTTTTACCTACCTCACGTTCACCGGAACGTGAAAGGACATGTATTCATATAATAATAAAATATACGCGAGCTAAGATGTCCAGGTACACATCAAAAACATATCTAGTCGCTTGGAATAATGAGTATAGTTTGAGAGGGAGTTTTGTCGCAGCCGACTGCAGGGCTTGTTATAACACATCAAATATTACGACCATTTCTTTTCATTTGACACAAAGCGAAGTACGCTCGCTTTCAAACCTAATACAGGGTTTTTATCCACTTTTTAAAATATTTCTTCAATTTTTATAAATATATATGATTTTTTATATAGGTATTTCGGTAAGATATTTCGCGTGACAAAAAATATTACATTTGTTCCAACCGATGATTATTTTGCGCATTATTTGAGTCAATTAATTTTTATTTTATTAAAGATTCTTGACAAGTAACAACAATTAGTTTGTTCCCGGACAAACATGGATTAAATAGCGAAATGCAATATACTGATTAGTCACCGCTATTTAGCATTTTTACCGTATAATACGTCCCGCCTAATGCCTGGGAGCTAGTCCGCCTAATAAACATTTGATCGTACTGCGCTTGCCTTTCTATGCCATGGCTTTCTGGATATATTGGACTCGGATTCTAGTGATGTTGCTGTGAGACGCGACTATATTGAGCATCCTTTTCTATAGTCGTACTGTCGAATCATGGCAAATGCACACAATATATTTGCGACGCGACGCGAATACCAGATGAATCTTTGTCCGTAATGTTTCAGTTAGTTCAATAATCATTTATGTAAACGTGATCAGGGCAATACAGAATTCACTAGCAGAAAAACAATACGGCCTAGCAGCAAGTTAACTATAATGTTGAAAATGGTTACAAACACAAGACTTGTTTTTAAAGAAGGCGAACATTGTCTATGACAGTAAAAACATTAAACATTATGTGTGAAAATAAAGTGGTTAAATGGATTCAAAAATATTGTAAACTGTTATTTAGTGCGCGACAATCGTCTGATTTACGGTAACGGTGGTCGGCTATTAGCATTGCTCGTAAATAATTAGTTTGAAATTAAAAATGGTTAATAATCATCATAACTATAATATTTAGATATTTGCGGCAACTAGCTGCATAGCATGCGAATCGTATTTGCCTAATGCCCAATGCCTAATTTGGTGCGTCTTGCATTTCACTCACGAAAGATTGCAAGAAAGCTTCTTTATATAATATATCGGTACACGAAATTAAGTTCATCGGAGCAGCGGGTGTTTTCTGTATATTCTAACGTTATATTATATTACAATATAATAATACAAAGGCGGAACTTTTCACTTAAATAAGCGTATTTACTCCAATTACAGAATTGATACAAGTACCTACATAGTTGAAAGAAATTCGAAATGAAATCAAATCGACAATGTTTCTTCTTAGATTCCCGATCTAAGGATTCACGTCAGTTCTGTATCACCTAAATATGCAAATGTATATTTTTGAGAGTAAGGTAGGAATAATATGTTCCAATGTGCTGTAGGCGCCGCTCCGCAAAAGACAAATAAACGAGAACTATTTTTCCAAAAATCTAAGTAGGTATTTGAAATCGTGAATTAAATTTTAAAGTTTGTAGGCGGTTGATTTTGAAGCTAAAAACTATTTACGTACAAATGTAATAATCAATAAATAAAAAATGTAGTAGCACCAAACATAGGCTCGAAGAAATTAATAAAACCGGCGATTTTTTATACACCACCTCCAACCTCCCCTCCCTTACATAGGACTGACTGGTGGTGGTAAACGCCCGTAGACCTGGATTGAATGTGGTTAAGTTAACCAATTATTATGTGAAATTGATCCTTAATATTAAATAGTAGAAAGAAATCAGTGCTAAAAAAATGTGTTACCGTGTTAATAATAGTATAATAATAATCAATAATGCCATTACTAACGATATAATAGTCTGATTCCTTATACTTCATATTGATGTAGTCATAACTACAAATCTTGCTATTTATCTATTTAGCTCGATGTTCGTTATTTCTCGCCTCTCCAGCATTACATCTAACTTGCACTAACCGAGTGCACGCACGGTGGGCGACCCCATTCTCCCCGCCCGCGCCGGCCAGGTCGCCCGGCGAGCAGGCCGGGGTGTGCAATCCGCTATAAACAAAGCCTCCAGAAATTGACAGCCGAATCGGTTCGGCCGAAGCGCGGACACATAGGTCGGGTCGGCCGTCCGGCGCCCGGCTGCACGCGAGCGGCGCGGGCGCGGGCGCGGGTCCTCCGTGGAGCGGGACCCGCGCCGCGCACGCGCCCCGTGCCGGGCTAGGGATCGATAGCCGGCCCGTCTCCCGGCAACCGTCCCTCCTCCTAGCAACCGACCGCCCGCTCCGCGCCTTTTTGTTATTTTATTTCTCGGGCGTTTAAAAACGCAGCCAACTCCTAGCTGCTGAATATTAATATTCGCGCACCGAGCGACCGAGACACCCTGGTAAAATATGTTTCATGCTAAATATGATTGAAAGTATATGAAGTAAAATAAAATAGAAGACGATACTGAATATACACATTTGACGTAACTTAAAATATTACTTTATACGAAAGCGCATTGTTTTCCCAATGAAATATACTATGACGGATCAGAAGATGAGAATGGCAGAAAAAAATTAGGTGTATCGGAAAGAATGTCGTTCTTGCGATGATCATTTTGAGCAGTCAAATCCGAGTAAACTATTAAAAAAGTTTAGAGGACTCCCGGTCAAGTGTGTAGGATCACGTGATCAAAGGTGTGGAGACAAGGAAAATAAACACCGCAACCACTGAAGACGGTGGGGATGATGGAGAAAACGCGCGCCAACTCTTTTACAAATGGAACCGACTGTGGGCATTGTTGTCGAAGACAATACAGGTAGCGAAAACCAACTCTAACATCAAAACGTCTTAATACTAATTAAATGTATCAATAAGAAGGATATACAGATAAAATCAATTTATTGAAAAAATATTTTTGTTGCCACCCGGACTCGAACCAGGAACTATCCGGGGAAGTGTGCTGACCTATTACACCACGTCAACATTGTTAGTTTATTTTCGAACTTATATGTTGCACTTTCAAATTGATACAACTGTTATTCCATTATTTGAAAGCATTCTACTTTATATTTAGATATACAGATAAATAGATTATATCTGTATATTTTTCTTATTGATACATTTAATTAGCATTAAAATATCACAGAACTATGTTCTGGAAAACCGCAATTTCACAATAATAATGTGTTGTCCTTAATAATCGGTATAATCAATTTTGAAACACAGCTGGATCGTTAAACAAAGGAATTACATTATTTCATATATTAAGAGCTTGAGATGAATACAAATTCAGCACCCAGCGTACTGTCCAGCTTTTCATCTTTTCAGGTTCATGCAATATTTTCAGACGGTAAAATGATTCAAATAAGTAGATACCAATCTCGTGATTTTTAAGAAAGAGGCCAAATATGTGAGAAAGGTGGAAACATAATATGTAATAAAGGAAATAATATTTTAGACTCAATAATAAAAAAATAAATTCTTAATACATTTAAAAAACGACAATCTTTTCTGGTAAAACTATTATACATACATGATTGAATGATTTTATAAAAATGGTAAATTTTGTATCCAATTAATAATTATACATATAAACTACAATACAATATATAAACTACAATACAATATATAAACTTAAATACGGAAATTGTAAAATTCTTCGCTGTAGTCAAAATATTCAGTTGAAATATTTAAACAATAAATGAAAATAGATTTATTTAATTAACGTGTTATTAACAGTTATTATTATCGGACCACGTAAGAGGCTTTACAAGTAATAAATATTAAACAGCTGTAGGCTGTGATTTATTAATGATAAAACTAACTATACTAAAATCTACGATAAAATACCGGTCTGGCGGAATTCCAAACAATGGTTTATAAAATTATGAATTACATTACATTTATTTATTTATCGGATATACCAGACATAAACGTTACAAGAGAATCTCATAAAAATGTCACATTACCTAACATTCAATCGCAATAGCCCTGAATGCACTTTATTGGACGCACGTAATGAAAAATACATCAATTATAGGAGACTTCTGACGTGAATGGCAAAGCATTAAACAGCGGAAATACACCATTTTTATCTTTCACTGTATTGGAAAATTAGTATTCTTCGTAATACATTTTCCAGCCCCAAACTAAGAGAAGAAAAACATATAAATGTCCACAATATTATTTTAAATAATTAGAACACATTTACCAATCACCAAGACCACATACTACGTTCTGAAACGTGGAAACATCACAAATAAAATGTAATTTAATTTTAAATGTCCATCGATTGGTCTCCTAGTAGACACCCATTAGTTTATCCTACCAATATAAGATAATTCGTTTTTACGTATGTATGAGCGATGCACCATTCGCACATGCGCGGACGACGCCAATAACAAACTGCCAAGTTTACAGATACGACATGACGGCAATTGTCTTAGAAATTTGTTTGATTAGTCGGTAAACACAACATTATCGTATTAATCAATGATAGATATAATATAAAATATATCAGATTGAGCTTTCGGACAGTGGAAATAAAATGGGATCAATAGGTACATCTGATGACATATGGATACAGTGAACCGAGAGCAGATAGGTCAACAATGTGATTCGTTGTATGTCATTTCTCGATGGATTTTATCTGCCAGAATGTGTTGATATTATTTGTTTGATTTATGACCAAATTTTCACAGAACCTTACTAGATGCGGAAGACAGAAGTTTGGAGAGGAATCAAGAGGCCTTTTCATAACAGTAGATAGACGTGGACAAAGAAGTATTGTATTAGTGAAATAAGTATACAAAATACTTTAGTATAAACCACTATTTATTCATTATTCCACATGTTTCTATACCTGTGGTATCATCTTCAGGAAAACGATGTATACTGAAATTAAAAATACACGCAAAGATAAAAACAAAACTACAAAATGGTGAATAAGTAAGAACTAATATGAAAACAAATTTAAAAGGTGACTATATTTGCAAAGAGTGGTTTAAACAAAGTATTTCGTATAATTATTCATATAAAATGAGGCCACAAAGTAATTTTGCAAATATTGAAGAAGTATAAACAGTTATGCTGTCAAATTGTATTCCTCGGTGGGTTAATAATAATAAATATTTTATAATTTCTGCTGCTCTACCACAATGCTTTTTATATTCTTAATAAATTGATGTTTCATTAAATTTTCTTTTCATACCACTCAAATTTCGGAATATTTATTTTAAATTATCCCAAACAACATACATATATTTGAAATAATAATTGTTAAATTAAATTAATCAACTAGAAAGACACAGAAAAAATATTTAGTTGCTACCGGGATTCGAACCTGGACTTTTTCCCCGGTAGGAAGTAGGAAGAGGCCCAGGTCCAGAACTATGTTCTGAAAATACAAGTTCACAACGGCAACAAAAAGTGTTTTTCTTAATAATTACGTAGTTCTTTATACATTAATAATAATAATAATTACGCTGCCGGTTTTATTTACAATATTTCATTACATATTCTTTAATATCCAGTTTATTTTCCTTCTCATATCAAGCAAATTTGTAGTCATTTTGTTGTGTTTGATTTTCTAGAAGAAAGCAATCGGCAGCACTTCGGGCGGTTAGAATCTTTGAAAATGCTAAAACGAAAATTAATGTTATTGTGGCCGCTGCGCGATCAGATAACGTCGATCAGCTAACGTCGAATACTTGCCTTGGTGATACTGAGGAAAGGTCACCTTAAGACACTGCTCTATTGATTTTTTCGCTTGCCTTGCGCTTGATTATTCTTAATAACCAGCTATTTATTTTAAGAATTCATTTCATATTGACATAAATCATTTGAAGAGCTTTATCTTTATTTCTGGAATACTGCATTAATTTTAAAAAAAAACATAACCATAAAAAGAGCTAATTTTTGAAGCCTTCTTCTAGCGATAAATAGTTATTTTTTCATTTCTTTGACCTCAATTTTTTAACAATCACGTGTGTAAACGACCTTTGACCAACTTTGAAAGATGTGACCAAGTGGCTACTTTAATTGTGTACTTAGATACCTAATAATTACGTAATTATTTACCTGCTGGCTATTATTGTACGTGTATTGTATTTGCAATGTAAGTGCGACAGTCAGTTGGTAAACGATGAGACCAGAGAAGGTTGTGACTCATCGATTATTGAAACTAGACACGTGATGATTGACGACGGACTCGAGAACCCATCGCGTAAAAAGGAATATAAAAGTATATATCATGAAATTATGTTATCGTCCGTTTCAGCTTATTTTAATTAATTAAATGGTATATCACAGGTAATGACATCAGAAAATAAATAGCGTTTTCGTCATATCATATTATGTTTTTTTTACTCTGGTAAAAACAAAACCGAGTTAGATGAATGTGTTACAGACATAGATAAAATCAAAAGCATGATTGAGTTGAACGTGAGGTTGGTCAGGCACCCAGATTCCCGAAAGTTTGGGATTGTGAAGAAATTCGATAGTCGGGTGCCACCCAACCAAGCGATAAAAATTTAGTGGACCAAATTCCTGCTTGCGATTCGTTACTTAAACGCAATAAAACGAGTCTAACGAGTCATCACTCCGCACTGGAGCAATGAAAAGTGGGTTCGGTACCATATCGTTAGTAGAAAAAGATCATGGCCACAGCGGGGTGAACCAGCGAAGACGATCGCAAAGGCTGATTCCACCCAAAGAAGGTCAAATCGTGTATTCCACTAAGGACTGATCACAACTGGCCGAACTGAAAAACACAACCGACAGGAAGAAGCGAAAGTTGGCCAATAGAAAGAGCGTTGTGTTCCGCCATATCGCTAAACTACGCGTTGCTATGGAGAAATGTTTTAGGGCTTCCTAGTCCACATCTTGCACCTTCAAACTATTATTTATTTAAAGCTTTGCAGAAGTCCTTAATAAACCAGATTTTAAATGATTTGGACCAGTTTTTGGTCCCAAGACAAGATTTCCCTATCGGATTAAAGTAATCGGAAGTAGATTAAAAAGACACATAAATAATTGATTCAACTTATTTCCGAAATTACAAATTGTACATTAAAAACAGAACAACCCAATACTATTCCACACCACACTGACACTTACAACTCAGAGACATCATATTATTCGTATTTATATCTTCACTTTTTCAAAGTAAGTTACATATTTATATTTGTTACTTTATTACACGCATAAAAAGTTTATTAGTATTTTACAAAGGTAAAGAAATAAAACTCTGATAAGACCAGTGCTTATCTACGCTTCAGAAACCTAGACTCTAACAAAGAAAGTTGAAGCAACATTACATATATATATTTGAAAGAAGGATTTCAAAGAAAATGTCGTGTTCTGTAGACGCTAGCCAAGAACTTGACTGCCTGTATGGTGTACCGAATGTAACGTGACGAAATTCATCAAATTAGGGAGCAGAACGGTCCACAACCGGTCGAAAGTAATCATAAATAAAAATTGTTTAATACTATATCATAATTAATGCAACATATGCAAAATTACTTTGTGGCAACATATTATATAAATAATAAGAAAACCACTATTTATTGATACATCAACATGTTTCCATACCTATGGTATCTTCATCAGGAAACAATGTATAAATACCAGTAGTTCCTAATGAGTTACCACCCACCACTTTTATACTTTTGTTACACAATTTTTCCTAAAGAATATACCACAGGTATCGAAACACGTTGATGTTTTAAATAAAGCGCTTTTCTTATTATTTAATTAAACATTTATCGTAACTTTAATTAACTTGCCATTGCTGTGCGATTGAGTTGAAAACTGGATTGCCTCCAAAATATGAAACCGAGAATAAGATTGTGCCTTACGAATATAATGCCTGACATAATGTTGCGCAACATTTCTGTCCGACTACGTTAACGTGCGAGAACATAAAGATGACCATTCGTATCTATCTTAGAGCATTGCAACATTGTAACATTTTTACTATTAGTATTCAATAACGAAACAAGCATAATTTAATATTATGCACATCAATGTATCTACGTTAAGTATGACATTTTCTGCTTGGTACGCAGTTAAAAAAAATGTTTTTATTTTTAAATGTTTCTTCCCAGAAGACAATCAATTAAAATATTTTTCGGTATAACTTCTAAGAGATGTGCATTACCTTTTTTTTTAATTTAGCAAGACAATAAAGGGTGGATAGCAGACTTATACATGCAATCGCATCCCTATAGGAAGGAAGTTCTGCGTGTGTAAGGATCATTCACACCATGGTTTGACATTACAAAGGGTGTCAAGCAAGGTTGTGTAATGTCTCCATGGCTGTTCAACTTGTATATGGATAATTGTGTGAAAGAACTGGAATATATGAATGTAGGAGCGAAAACGAACGATTTGATTGTATGCTGTTTATTGTACGCCGATGATGCAGTACTAATGGCGAATGATGAACAAGAATAACAGAGGCTAGTGAATAAAATGTACGATGTATGCAAGGAAAGCGACCTTATTACGAATGTCAACAAGTCGAAAGTGATGGTATTCGAGAAAGATGAAAACAAGACACCGTGCAAAATACTTGTAGGTAATGAATGTTTGGAACAAGTAGATGAGTTAGTGTATATGGGAAGTATGTTCGATAGAAACGGAAAGACAGAGAAAGATATTGAAAGGAAGGTGACTGCAGGGAATAAAGTGAACGACGCTTTGAATGGAATTATCGCTAATGAGAACTTGTCAACTGAGGTAAGACTAGCGGTGCACAATGGTGTCCTGATGTATGGAAGTGAGGCCCGGAGCTGGCAGAAGAGAAACGAAAGCAGACTGAATGCAGTGGAAATGAGATCACTTAGGCGTATATGTGGCAGATCCATTTATGACAGAGTAAAGAATGTAAAGCTGATGTTAGTATAGTGAGTAAATTAAGAAAGGATCACTTAGGTGGTTCGGTCATGTGGAACGGATGAAGTAGGAGAGAATGGTAAGAAGGATATATGACGCAAGTTTTGATGGCACCAGAAGTTGCAGAAAGCCCACGGAAGACTTGGCACGACCAGGTACACCAGATACTGGAGGATGGCCCTGTTAGAAGTCTCAATAATCGTCGAGCTTGTATAAGAAGATGCATGAATGTGGATGAGGCGAAAATAGTGTGTCAAAACAGAATAATGTGGCGCTCTATCCTGTGGTAAGTAAGTAAGTAAAAGTATATTTTGAACAAAGCGATTAATTGCCCGCGTGTCTTTAGTCTCCGACATGAAATTCCCGGAAATAATGTTGGTGATTCATAATCTCTTTTGGCGCGTGGTCTAAACCCACAATGTAGATAAGGGTTTTGAGTATTATACATGTTGTAAGTATCTAAGCATTAAATGAAATGAAAACAATGTATATAAATAAACATTGTGAAAGCAAATGTGTTCATTACATACATATCCAATAGCAATGTATTGCTGTAATTCGACTGTTATATATCATACCATGTAAAATGTTTTGAAGCAACCGAAGCGATAATTATATGTGAATGAATGCTGCGCATAAAACCGGGATCACGATCAAACCGTCAACGGTAAGTATTTTAACCGCAAGGTGTGACTGCTTCCCGGGCCCGCCCGCCAAACTTCACTCGCAATACATTCTCTACAGGCCAGATTACTTCGGGCAATTTTAAATCTGACCACTTCGATACCACAAAGTGGCATTTGTTTATTTCAAAACACATTTCAGTTCAAAGATTCCCTTACTAGTTGGTTATCAGTATAATTCATAAAATGGATACATTCATTTCATTCTGGCGTCTCCTAGCGTGATTTACTCAAAGGTTTAATAAGAGTTTTAACGTAATATAATGTAATAACAAAAAATTATCAATTGTGAAAATATACAGATATTAGTAGTGGATAACCGTTTCCCAGGATAGGAAGAGGTCCAGGTTCGAATTTCGGTAGCAACTAAATATTTTTATATTATTATATATATTAAAAACATGTGCACACATTTTTAATATCTTGTTTGCCAGCTTTTTTAGCGTTTACGAATGAAATCTAGCATCTCGGAGATTTGGCGGTAAAGGTCAATAACGCCCGAACTCTGTACTATCCTTTACGCTTAGATACTAAAGTTTTAGCCGTGTTCACGAACCCTTATAGCTATTACAAAAAAATAATATATATATGAAATTACACATATAAACTAGTATTTTTAAACTAAAAATTAAATCTACCCCAAATAACTGTACAAACACGGATAGATTAGATTATTCATGTAATTTTGTACTTATAGCGTGAATTAATAAATGTTTAGAATACCTACTAATAAGTTTGCTTAGTTACTTAAATTGAATATACTTATTTGGGTTGTCTTATTGACACGTTCACAAAGTGTTGTTGAACTCCGGTCGATCGATTTTTGAAAAGACCAGTGAAAATAAAGTGAATCCAACCATACAACATGCAATATAAAACCTTACACACGTGATACAGAAATATATATATTTGTCCTATTTATTATTTACTTCAAGATAGTTTGTGTAGTCTGCGGTCTGTGTTGCCCGTCTTTGACAATAAATAGCGGCGGACTGTACATTGTCTATTTTATTCACAATCATCCGCATAAATATAATATTTTAACCAAATTTGTCACGAAATTTCCTAACATTCTTATACACGTACTCTTGTTTTTATCTTACCGGTACCAGGATCCATACCAGGCGCCAGCAAAAGCTTTTAAAATCAAATATATTTTGGAGGACCGAATGTCGATCCTGGTACCTCTCACATACTAAACAAGTGCGCTGTCATCTTGTTATTCTCCTAATAGACTATGGTGTCTAATTGATGTACATACAAGTTATAGGTACGCTAATTTTTTAAGTTATAATTTAATATTTATTTCTTATAAATAACGATATATTAACGTATGTTCACATTCTCGACATTCAATTTTAAAAAATACTTGGCTATATGTTGAATTTTGTAAAAAGATTAATATTTGCTCATCGGGGGCAAGGTTCACAGAAACGCGGCCAGCTTCTCAACGTCGCCTTTCTGCATCACTGCACTGCACTTGCCCGAGGCTGAAGCTCAAATTCTGATTCCAATTCAACAGAGATCCGAAAAAACTACACCCTAAATTCTTCTCCCTGGATGTTTTCATCTGCATCCGCAGCCCTTAGCTTTGTTACACCGTTTCCACACACGTGATCGTCGTGTACCAGCGCTAAAATGTAAATCTCGCCGTATTCTTGAAGCCTGCTGTTGAAATCCGACTTCTTTTGCACTTCTGGGACGTGTGTGGTCCCCAGATCGGAAAGAAGTTTAGTCGCTTATTATATTTGAAGAAGCTGTTCTGCCGCTGTGCGCACGAGCTCGTTATCATTACTGGAAAAATAGTTGATTGTTGCCTGCTTTCTGAGCAAACATTGCGATTGGATTTGGAGTTGCGTAACCTCCGTTGTCCTAGAAAATCTTTCGTTGAGGGGTGGCGTCTCTTCTTCCGACTATCCCAGGATGCCTAGAGAAGAGGCGGTGTGTTGGAAAAAAACTACTTCTACGCTAGCCGTCGCGATGAAGAGGTTTCTCATATGAGCGCATTCATTTTTATTATTATTCTATTTCTTCAACTGCGTACTAAGTAATGTTTATTTCGTATATAATTAATTTACGGATAGTATGAGGCGTGTAACTCGTTCTTTAAATCCTAATCTACATTATTGGGACATTTACTGGTGAGATGACTTGGTCAATGTGTTACTTCTCGATCATCTCATTAGTTTCTGGGTGAGTACCGTATGTATACTGTTCAATGAGTACTAAAGACAATATGTAAATAGTTCAATAATGGCAGGAGGGCAAACAATATGACACGCAAATGATGTGGAAATACATTACATGTTGAAATAGTTGACGTCTTACAATGTCCAATAAATACATAAAAAGTCTGGGATATTTATCAAAAACAGGAGAATTGATCCGCAGACCATATTTGTTAGCTTTAAACTGAATGCGCCAGCAACAATCAATCTGTGAAATGCAGCTTCATTTACAGTCTTCGCAGAAAGCGCCAGACGTTATAGATATCACTAATGTATAGGGTGTCCAGCGGAAAAATTTCAAGATTCAATTGTAGTTGCTCGTAAACCATCAGGGCGAGGTAAGTGCCAGTCGTGATGAGTCACCGGTCGGGAGTGCACCGAACTTTTTGTACTCACTTTAATATTCGACGAGTAAATGATAGGCCGAGCACGCAACTAATCCAGTGTTGGGTTCAAAATTTCAGACAATAAGGGACAATGGTTAACCAAACTCCTCCGGGACCATCAACGTCAGCAGCGACGCCAGAACATGCGCCTCAAGTTTGACTTTAAAAAATGCGCAATCTACGTAAATTGATAAGGAAGATTGCAGCCTGTACTGGAATAAAAAAATCAACAGTGCACGTTATTTTGACAAAGAAACTAATTTCACTCATACAAACTGCAAATCGGGCAGTTTCTCAACGAAAATATTTTACGTGAAACCTTAGCGAGAACGATGCTGGAATGTTTTAGAACGCTTGGAAACATATTGTTTACTGACGACCACATTTTCATTTCGATGGCTATGTTAATAAACAGAACATGAGATAATAGTGCCCCGATAACCACAGGGAACGCCATCAAAAATATTTGCATGGTCCGGTGTGCAATTTCTGCCCGAGAGATAATTGGTCCTTATTTTTTTAACCAACGAGAAACAGTCACCGCTGACGTATATTGCGGAATGATCAACGAGTTTTTGGTACCGCAACTGCAGCCGTTTCCCGGGTTCAACGACAGAACACAAGACGTTTCGGCAAGACGGCTCCTCCACATACAGCTAGAGTTTCAATGGAGAAGCTGATACCCTGGGCACCTCGGTCCCTACAAAAAAAGTCGCACTTACACCGTAAGTCGAGAGTTTACATCGACAATCCTCAATTTCCGCCGTGAAGTTGCTGCCATTAAACCGACGCTTTGCTCTCGCGTGTTCGCAAATTCAAGAGTCCGATTGCAAGAGTGTCTTGAGAGAAATGGACGGCATTTAGACGATATTGTTTATAAAACCTAAAATCCCCATCGTTAAACTCTTTTTTGTATAAATAAAATATGAGAATAACATTGTACTTTTTTTTATTATTTAATATTAAACTTTAAAATTTTCCGCTGGACACCTTTATAATTGAAGACAGCGATCTTGTAAATATTGACAAAACAACATATGAATGCAGATATTTACGGCCAGACATTCTACAGCTTGTAAACATACATTTAAATCGCAAACTCATCTTCATATTGTTCGTGATTAGTTTTAAAATTGTAAACAATTTGAAACTAAAACTCTTAGTGCTATAAAGGGGCGCTAGATGGGGGGGACCCACCCTTTCCCGGAACCATTGTAGAAGTTTCAACTTATTTTATCGGTTCCACTCACAGTACTACAGAAACGCGAAATGTACAAAAAGGAGATAAAAACAAAAGCTAATGTAAGAGATTGCGAAAACGAACAGAGATTTAAATTGAAACCTTCCTGCGCCCTTTTAAGTGCTATCTTTATTTATTTTGAAACACAGGTATATAACAACATTACAAACAAACGGATAATCAAGTGTCATTTACGGAAGTAAAGAGACCAGCGGGTACAAGACGGCCATTAAAGGGCTAACTATCGAGTACACTCTCTACTGTACTGAAGGGACTCGGACGAAACACAATGATGCATGAGTCACCCCACACCACACACGGTACAGGTGCAGGCAGAGTTTGTTTGTTTTAAGAATATGACTTATGAAAAGTGAAGTGTCCGCGTTCTCACTGACACGATCTTGTCATCATCTGCCTAATAATACCCCATCTCGTAGTCTACGTTTTGATGAAGTCCCTCTGTACAGCCTGAGATTCCTCATATATTAGATTACTGTTCAGGTCCGCGTTTCCAGGCTATATTTATATATAGTCGGAGTAGTCCAGCCCGAGTAGTGAGAACTGAGAACACAACAAGTGCACTAACTGCAGTGCTAGTGATAAACCGCACTAAAGGACGGCGGATAATGACGACTACTATAAATAACGCTGGGGGAAAACTGTTATCGAACAACGGCGTTACGTGTCTCGGGCACACATCGCACGAGGACACTGAATATCAGACGTACCGCACGGGACGAGCACTTGTCGCCGATTAGTATTACCCAAGCGGGTCCGTTTAAAAATGATTACTAAAAGCATTGATCGAACAAGGGAGACGGGGCGCTCGGTGCTCTCTGACCGTAAATATGCAGTGTACTGCCATCTCGCAGATTATCGGCGAGTTGCTGTAAAACAATGACACGGAGCATCACTCGCCGGCCCGCGTGCCAAATAGTATTATGTTAAGAGACAACTCTGATCCTGCTCCAGTCACTGAAGCCCATACGGCAATAACACACCCAGGTCAGATCCAGGCGCGTATCGACCGATCTCGCTTCTTCCCGTTTTCGGGAAGGCGCTGGAAACGTTGACACGCAACAGGCTTGAGGTTTCTCTCACGCCTGCCTGCGACCGACAGTTTGGGTTTGCCCGTGGAGAGTTCACTGAGCATGCAATTATATGTGTTCAGGAATGGATCCATGCATGATTGGAGAAGTATGCATTGTGCGCCTTTGACACACGTGGTGGTGCATGATCCTCCTTAACCGTTTTAGTGCCATTGTTTTTTACTCATATATACTTAAAAATGCCAAAGAAATCTTTATTTTTTATGTCATTTTCCCTTGTTTTGATAAAAAACTGTATCTCTTCCAAAAATTGTCCAATTCGAATTCTGTTTTCGGTGTTTCCTTTATAAAAACTTGTACAAGGGAAATAAAATTATGGAAATATATATTGTGAAGAAAAATTACAACAAAAACTGTAACCTAAAAGTAAAAAAGTTAACATGTGTGCTTTCTCGCACAGACTCCATGAAGTCCCTTCTTACAGTGCGCACAAATCAAGTTGCTCCTCTTCACAGCGCTGTAATCCTTGCTGCTGCACACTACGCAGCGCCGTAAACTACGCCCAGGTAATTTTTCTAATCCAAACCTTCGAGGGGAAGATGTCGTCTGAGTAGCAGGTTCTGGTCTATTTTTGTTGAGCAACCATTTCTCTTCTAAATCATCAATTATACTCGATGTAAATTTCAATCTTGTCATTTTTTTTACGCTTTTCTCACTATACAATATATATGAATTCAACACCATCCTTCCAAATATATTGAATACAACCTTTTTCCAAAATTGGAGAGTTCTTCGTTCATCCAAATACGAGTATAGCATTTTGTCGCTGTCGTCTACTCCGCCCATAAATTGATGATACGTGTGCACCATTGATGGTATATTTTTCATAGATTCGTAGTTTCCTCTCTTTTTTGTGACAGTTACATTTGTCATATCGCTGTGCGTAGAAATCAAAATAACATAATAAATAATAAATAGTAAAATACTTGGGCTCATTTACTGGTACCTTTGTGGCTTCTTTTGGAACAAGCTTCCTATTTCTACGTATGGTTCCTGTTATGTATGTGGCTCTTTGATAAACGGCACGGCTACGGCACGCCAAACGGCGACTGTTCTTGCGAGCGCGATAGCGCTCGTGGCAATTTTGAACATTACGCGCACGAGCGCGCTCGCGCTCTTTGGCACTCTAACGGTTAAATTACGGGGGTGCCCGAGATTATCAAGAGTTACCTCGGGGATCGTTCCGTGGTTCCGAGTTATGGTGTGATCAGCATATCTAAAGATATGGACATAGGATGCCCACGTTACAATCCATTCTAAATGCGGCTGCACGGATAATATAGGAAGTTTCCAAATTCTCTCATATAACATCCCTTTTACATCAGCTGCATTGGCTCCGATTCCGCGAAAGAGTTTAATTTAAATTGTGCTGGTTATGTACAAGGCGATATATAACATGTCGCCAAGAGCTTGGTATCCCAGACAATTTGAATGGTAGGCGTCAAACCCTCAGGTCAGCCTCTTCTACAGCCGCAGAAAGAGTTGTAAAACAGACCAACCGTTGCCAGAAGTCTAAATTTAGTGAACGGGCATTCGCGGTGGCGGGCCCAAAAGCATGGAACTCTTCGCCCTCCGTCATAAGAAACAGAGCATCAGACTTTATTTAAGAGGAAACTAAAAACGCACCTTGTCAAAAAATCATTTCCATAAGTGAAAATAACATTTTTTTATATTAAAAACAATGATAACTATAAACAGTTTATGTGTAAAGCGCCCTTGAGGTGAAAGTTTTTACAAAAACGGCGCTATATACATAAATTATCCAATATTAGTATTATCATTATAATAATAATTTAATTCAATTTATTTATTACTTTGTAGAGTGTACGACCTCACTGCTCAGCTATTCGGAGCGTTCTAATAGATATTTTTATTGAGTTTAAATCAAGACATCAGATTTTTTTTGTATTTATTTTTAAAAATAGTATCCATTCTTTTAATTTGTTAGTGTTAAAAAGTTGTTAACATCGTAAAAAGTGTTGAAAATGACATGCTAAAAAGTATATTATTTTTTAATAACAGTCTCTTCAGAATATAAATTGCAAAAAAACCGTTTAACCGATATTTATTATTTTTATATATACTAGACAATACTTTACTTTACAATTGTATAAACGAAAAAAATAGTCATCTCACATGTTCATACAGCTAAAATGAAGCCTACAAAGTGGACAAATTAACTTTAGTTATAAAACAATGTTGGTTTGGTCTTTTCTTTTTTGAATAAATAATTATGTTCGTGTAGTTTTAAAAATATATATGTATTAAAAATGTATGGAATTTATTGATTAAATTATAACTTGATAATTTTCCGTGTGATATAAAATGCAAGAGAAGTTGCGAGAAAAAGTGCCGTCGCTGCTGAATTTCGCTTGTATTCGACTCGCTTCCCCTACATTGCGTACTTATTATTTTAAAGAATTATAGTTCACCAAATCAAAAACATATAATAAATTTATGGGCAGAGGAGTTTCAATGTTCTAAAACAAGGTCTCCTTATCATACACTGTGCCCGCTCAATCATACAATGAGCTATCAGCTGAACCGTTCTGCGTACGGTGACTTGACACATTGTGTAATCCTTCACTCTGAACCCATCACAATATGTTTTTGCACAGAAGCCCCAGCAGTTGTCGAATAAGTGACAGAAGTTGAAATAATGTAGATTTTTGACATGCAATTTTAGTATTTTTACTATGGACCCAGACCGATAAAGTACCATCCAAAAAAAAAAATTATTTTTGGATTACTATAAAAATGAGTGTCATAGTTTAACTGACTGAAATGTGAAACGTTACAGAAACTAGTACATTTACCTGAAGACGTGTTCAATCGGCATTTCAAAGATTCTGCGTCATCAGAGTGTCATTCCCCACTAAGAAAAATTACACACATTCTCCAAAGTAGCAAGTATTTTTAATATCTCTAGGTTAACATCGCTTTAATGTTTTCTTTTATATATTCAATTTTCAATTAAGTGTACATTGTTGTACATAAAACATACATTAGCGAAATCGTACGATTTTTACGACTGGCAAGTATATTGAGCATCTGTCATCTCATGGTCATCACGCGTCGCACTTTATTTTCTTATCTCTGGTCGCACTGTCTAATGCGACTATACAATAAAGATATATTAATGCGACGCGAGATGAGTGTTTCGTTCGTAATGTGTAAGTCATCTGGGACTTTTTACTGTGCGTCAGTTTCTGTAATGGATACTGCACGACCACATTCCATGATGCAGATTGATAACTTAACAATACCGTGAAATGAATAACAATCTTAATCCCCTAGTGGCTAACGTACGCCACGGTATCTTTACCCAATAAGAGCGCCGGATTTAGTTTTTGAATTAAACAACTCATAGTTTCACGTGCCGTCCTGCTGGAACCGCATATCTTCAAGATCCAAATCAATCAATTCTGGTCAAAAGAAAACAGTTATCACCGTACTGCAATGCAAACTATTCACTGTAACCCCATTTCCAGCCTCATATTCAAAGAATTACGACCCCCAATCACTCCGGTGGAGTGCCAAAAACCGCATCGAACAGTGTCGCGCAGCGGATGCATCACTTCTCTTGAATTACGCTCGTGTTCTCCGCACACTAACTTTGCTTATTTACGTAACTATTGAGTTAAAAATGTGCCTCATCAGTAAAGATCATTTTCTTAGCAAAATTGTTCTTCAATAGCGGATATTCCATCAACCAATTAACATATTCTCGTCGCTTAAGATGGTCTGCTAGTTAAGACTTCTTGGGTCAGTTGGATCTTGCAGGCATGCAGATCCAGAACATCCAACTCTTCTGAATCGTCTAATTCTCGTGAACGATGACGAATTTGTTTGAATTTGTTCGATTGAACGCCCGATACGAGGGCGCATGGATGACTCATTGTCCAAAATTGAATTAGTTTCCTCAAATTTTGTAATTAATCTTCAAATTGATGCCCTTTTGATGTTGATCTTCAACATCCATAACCCACAGTCAAAGATTTCCACTTCATCCATTACCGTGCCATATACATTATTTTAAAATTTTAAACAATCTTTGAATAAATATTGCCACAATTTTGAACACATTCCTTAATTTTACTCATGCTTTTCAGGAATCTAAATTTTAAATATGTACGAAATAGGGAATTGTACAAAAGTCGGGGACTACCTGTACCAGCAACAACGAAATAACTAATTGATTAATTTATATATTTTAGTTTATCTCGGGACAACCAGAATACATTCAACAGAATAATGAGATCTATCCAAGTACGTTGCAATGATCAATCAATTAGCACATATAACAGAACTTACCGAGTGCAGGGGCGGGGGCCCCCCGAGGGGGCACGCGGCGGCCGTGGCGCGCACACCCTGTCTGGCACTGCACTGCACTACACTCGACCCTCGCAGCCCATCCTGCGCGAACCGTGCCCAGAGTACGCTGCGCGCGCGACACGCCGGCTACTGCCGTCCGACGATCACTGCCCACAGCACATCCTTCATTTTGTAATGTCGACTAAATCTATATTGAAAAGTGGAGAAATCACTCAACTCTGACGATTGCACGTGAAATATTACACAGCATTAGGTTTTTTGATGATCGATTTGATTAACTGTACGACTACCGATGATTAGTTTAGCAGACGAATGGCCGGCACTGAATTCGGTGAACAAGCGCACTGCATCGTTTCCTCTGAACCTGAAACACAATAAGACGCTAAATTAATTTAACTAAATACACAATATACTATATGATATAAGTAGCTAATATGAATGGCGATGGTGGCTATGGAAATATGACTGTATAATCTCACATACATAATGACAAGTTTACACCATATTACATGAATCGTCACGATATAAAATTGAAACACACACGATACGGCTGCTGGCTGACCCGACACAATGCTCACAACTAAAATAGCTAACTTTGTGGGGGGTACACGACCCCACACCGAGAATAACAACTGCACGGGGCGAATTAATTAATCTTATATTTCACTGTTCATATTGCTCGGCGCCATCATCGCACCACGCTGCACATGGGAGACAGATTGTGTGAACACTTTTGCCAGTGCCAATGTTCAGGAAGAGGGTGAATTTATAAACAAGGTCATGCGGTAAGTAGAATAAAATGACCAAGTACCGAGGGTAGGGTTGGGTGGGGATGAAAGTGCCGCAGGAAGAAAGTTCCATTGCAAATATCTCATAAATACGTGAACGCCGCATGATGTGGTGATATCCCCTCTGCTTCGCTTCGCACTTCGTCAGTCGAGTGCTAATCGGAAGTGCACGCGTCTATACATTGTTTTTATGGTTGGCGAGTTTAATTTGGTGATGAGGGAAAATAAATCTTTGCGTGCTGTTTTTAAACAACTCGATATTTGTAGAATGTCACTGAAGAGATTCATAAATCGGTTATGAGAAAATCCTGAGACAGCAGCGCATGGGGCGGGCATAGATCAGCGCGCCGATTTTTCCAGGACAACGAATATTTTAATACTGGTGATACTTTTTATCCCCATACCAGGAACTAAAGGGTTAAAAGTTCCGACTAATCTAATTGGTTTTTGAATAAAAAGAAAACGTTTTTGGTATGAGTCTCAGATATATCAGACCTACAAATTTATAAAGACCATCACCAAGAAGTAGAGACCTTACGAAGGAAATATCCAGATGCCAGCATTATATTGACAGGTGACTACAATTTACCGAATGTAAAGTGAGACATTGACTTTAATAATACTTCTACCAGTGACAATATTGACCATGGTTCCCATGAAATGATAGAAGTGCCAATTGAATTATGTGTACAATGTGAATTACCGCCTCCTGGACCTCGTATTCTCCAACTCTGATAGTGGTAAAGTTTTGCGAGCTGATGAATGTATCCTACCCGTTGACATTCATCACCCTCCTCTTGAAATTACATGTAATGTTCATTTAGTAAGAAATCTACAATTACAACTATAATTTTTTTTTAAAGGAGAATATGTATTATAAAAATGAATAATTATTTATCGACAGTTGATTAGAATTTTTTAAACTCAACCGATAATATTAACCCTATGATTGATTTATTTTACTCTGTTAACAATGCTATTGAATCATTTGTTCCTGTATCCAAATGTATCGTTAGTCACTTTCCTAAATGGTTTAATAAGGAACTTATTGAGGTCATACACCACAAAAAATTTGCTTATAAAAGATATAAACTAACTAGAGATATAAATGACTTTCTACAATTTAGTGAACTACGACTTAGATCAAAAAACTTTGTTAAAATATGTTATAAAAATTGTATTAGTAATTTTGAACATTTAGCCATCTCTCTAATCCTCAACATATTTTTAAATTCTCAAATACGCTTAACAATAAGGATACTGGAATTCCCTCAACAATGTATTATAAACACAGAATGGCTGATGACCCTCAGGATGTTGATAATTTGTTTGCCGAATGCTTTTCTGAAGTCTATGATACTGGAACCGATTATCCACTGAATAGCGTGAATAATAACGTTCAGATTGAATTTGATAATTATACATTTAGCGAGGGTGATATCAAATCTCTGGATCCAAACAAATTTGTTGGACCAGATAATGTATCTCTGTGTTTTCAAGCCCATTAACAAAACTTTTTAACCTCTCACTGAGAACTGGTACTTTTCTTGATCGATGGAAACACAGTTTTTTGTCCCCTATTTACAAAAAAGGTGATAAATTTGATGTCTCCAACTATAGGCCAATTTGTTTACAATCAGCCATACCAAAATTATTTTAATCAGTGTTATTAACTAAACTTGACACCGAAATAAAGAAAGTTATTTCACAGGTTCAGCATGGGTTCATTTCGGGTAGATCAACTCATCATAATCTTATGATACATCAGCATCGACTAGTTGAAACTATTAATAATAATCTTGAGACTGATACTGTGTACACAGATTTTAGCAAAGCATTCGACAAGGTTTCTCATATTATACTCATCCATAAATTAAAAGCCTCGGGTTGCACTGGGAATATTTTTAAATGGTTTGAAAGTTACCTATCATCCAGGATGTGTGAATTTTTTTTGTTATACATCGACTCAAATTGAGGCTTCTAGTGGTGTAGTTTTATTTTTATTATTTATTAACAATATTGTTGGTACATTTGATAAAGTCAACATATTGTTGTTTGCTGATGACCTTAAGGTATCCAGAACAATTGAGTCGATAAATGACCGTCTTATTCTTCATACACAAGCTTTTTTGGTGTACATACAACAAACAGCGTTACTCTTAAAAAAGTATCTCAAATTAAAGATCTTGGCATATTATTTGATGAAAAACTATCATTCGTTCCACACATCAATGAATCTCGGTTTTGTATTAAGAATGGTGAAAGATATCAATTCACTTAAATCGCTTAAGTTTTATACACGGCTGTAGTTCGTAGCAATTTAGAATTCAATTCAACTATTTGGTCTCCATTCTATAAAGTGCACGAATTAAAATTAGAAAAGGTTCAGCATAAAGATTTATTAACTTCAAACTGTGTATACCCGCTGAACAATAGAATTATGATTTTCTAATGAGCACTCTTAATTTAACTAACTTGTCGTGTAGAAGAACTTTAAGTGATTTATTATTTTTATTGGAAAATAGTAAATGGCATACTGATTAATTAATTTAACTGAACTGATTGTATACCACGTTCCTGCGCTGAGTCGTGTGCTTTTCAATGTAAATTCATCATTTACTCATTTTTATAGGAATGCACCCACACAAAGACTTCACTGGCTTGGGAACGATTTTGGTATTGTAGATATATTCCAATATTCTATATTTAAATATAAGAGTGATATTTTTGATGCTGTTCTGAGTCAAAGATACAACTGATTTTGATACTCAGCCATTCTGAGTCAAACATAAAATGTATTATTTTTTCTGTCTTGAACCTTTATTTTTTATAGTTTGTATTGCTTATTTTTTAATTTCAATTTTTGTGTATATTTTCCATGCTACTTGTGTAGCTGCTGTTTTTTATTATGTTTTATACAAACCTATTTTGTAAAAGCCCGTAAGGGCGTTAATAAATTAATAGATATATCTTCTTCAACACACAGCTCTATAATCACGTTATCCTGTCATTTGTAAAAAGTGGCACTCTCATCCCCACCCTACCCTATATTGCGTGTGTTGTGTACAGATCACCCGGAAAGTTATAAATTACATTTTTTAATTTAATTTGTAGGTACGTACATGTAAATATGACGTCTACGGGTACTGAATAAAATATGTAATCATCTTGGTAACAAGTATGACGCATACATATGGTCACTTTCATCACATATTGTTCTTAGTAAAAAATGATGTTTTACCACTGTAATCGTCCCTAAAATAAAGAATACAATAATTAGCACCATTCTGTTTAGGATAAATATTGAATGAACCGTGCTACACCACACTGCAGCACTATTACATTAATAATTTATATACTCGTAGCATTTAATAATATTAACAGAGTTATGTTTGGACTCCCGAAGATTCGTTACAATTTTAGTGTCCGGACGTGTGCCATGCAATATAACTTTTATTTAATAAAATATTTTAACTTAGTATAAACACGTTTATAAATTTCATGCAAAAATAATCTAAAATAATAATAAAAATGCTTTTTTTTAATAAAATTTTATACACCCAATGATTTAAGCGATCTTTCACTCTGGGGCGTGGAATTATATATGATGTGTAGAAAATTGGATTAAATTTGAATAAATTTACTTTTAAACAAAATTGACTATGCTAAAAAAACATAAGTTACTTAAGATTAAAAGTTCGTAAAAGCAAAGTAAAATCTTGTACGTAGTAAATTAGGCAATATTGATATCCGGCCAAGTTACTTATTTGCATTTATTTAAATGCAAACCTTTGATATTTTCAAAGCATTCTAAACAGATGTTTGCTTTAATATTTCACATAATAAAAATATGTCAGAAAATAGCTAGAAAAACAACTATGTATAAAATAAAGATTATTTATAGACATTTGTATATTTCTTTGATATTTTTTATACCATTAGGAAAACGTACGAGTACTTACAGGAAGAAATAATAAATTAAAAGATATAACTATTAATATTTTTACTGTTCTCCGACCAACATTCTGAAGACCATTGCTCCCACATAAGAGTTTATTGAACGTTAAATGTATTAATTAGTATTTAAAACATCACAGACCTATGTTCTGAATAATTATAACATCACAATAAGAATGTGTTCTCCTTAATAATGAACGTTAAATGTTTATGTTTGGTAAAATTTGGTGAAACACTTTGATAAAATGAATTTGATATAATTACTGATTTATTTGCATGTGTTCGGAATAAAATATTATAAAAAAAAGTATTTCATTAATATTAATTAAATAAGGTACATAAGTCAATTCATTAATATAGATTCAAAATCATGATTAGTGATGTAATTATAAATAAATAGTTTTATTTTGTCTCATTTATATAAAATGTTTGACAATTATTTTAAACTTTGTTTTATTAACCACTTATTGTTTCTTTAACAGAATCATAACAATAACATATGTTTTGATTAGTTATTGTCAGCCTGAAGATGAAAATGATATTTTTCGAAACCGGTAGATGTATTTTTACTCAATAAGTAGTTAATAAAACAAAGTTAAAAATAATTAACTTTTAAAGGCGAGATTTAAAATATCAGGAAAAAAATCAATCTGATGCGATCGTCAAATGTTTTATTAATCTAAATATTTATGTTTATCAAATGCTCGCATACTTATGTAGTTATTTGCGCGTAGAGTAAAGCTGTTAGCAGCACGGGTAAAACTTGAACAGTGGCACATTTATAGAGTTGGGCAATCGCAAGGAGACAAAATATATAAAATCATCAGAAAAAGGATAAAACCTCAAAAAATACTGCCATCAGATTGCGCTCTAAAGCCATCAACTTCATGTACTGTCGAACTTTGTCCGGTCAGAATGAATGAGGAGAGAATGGTAAAAAAAATTATAATATTTATAACGCGAGCGTTGATGGCACCGCAAACCGGAAGACTTGGCATCACCAGGTAAACCAGATACAGGAAGATGGTCGTTGTTTACGCGTTTTCATACTTCGATAGGTAGGCCTGGTATAAATTTTGAATATGTGCATTCTATTTGTGTCAATTTAAAACAGCCAAACTGCTTCTGCTGAGATACGATTTTCGATTCAATCGGATATATTTACGGCGGCGATATAAAAACATTTTATTTTGTATTTTTCAAGACTGCAAGGAGAGCGACCATTGGCGTATAACAGCCCAGTTTCACAAAGGTGTATTTTTATTTGCATGGATTAAATTAATGTATTCAACATTACCAATAGAAAACCCAAGACTAGCTATCGAAGGATACATACGGCAACAGTCGTGGTAGAAGCTTCAACAATCGACGAACTTGCACAAGAAGATGTATGAGTGTGGGTAAGGCGAGAGTTGTGGTCAGGCAGAAGAGTATGGCGCATATTCATCCTCTCTGCCTACCCTTGTGGAAAAATGGCGTGATAGCAAGTTAAATTAAAAAATCGTCTCTATATCTGTGTTGCTATTCGTTGTTCACGTTTTGTTGTTATATTATCAAAATGTCTAGTAATGTTGGTCCTCACACCATAAATCCGGCCCTGACTTGTACCAAAATAACGTTAAGATAATAATTTCAAATTGTAATATTAACCCCACGACCAGGTAAACCAGATACTGAAAGATGAACCTCAATAATAGACGAGCTTGCATGAGAAGATGTATGAATGAGGCGAAAAATGAGGCGATAAAGTTACATTATATATAATATACATACATAATTATAACAGACGTTTTTACTTACATTTTTTAACTTTAAAATTTCACAATGATAGTGCTAAAGCCGAAAACATTGTTAATCACTTGGTTTCTGTAAAATGTTCCCTTGTAATTTATTTTTATACGTTATTTGTAATTGTTTTTACAAAAAATATAATATTTTTATATTTCTTCTTTAAAATGCTTAAACATTTTACATGTGTATTAAATAATACTCATAAACTTATACATTTCATAACACTCTGAAATCAATTTTCAAAAAAGGCATATTTTTACTTATTTATTTTAGCTGTCAATAAAAATTAACTCAACGCCACTGCCGAAATATTAAACAATTTGACCCTTTTTAAATGTTTTACTACTACCTTTGTTATAATAGTGGCAATAATACTAAAATTGAGTGATCAATATGACGAAATAAACCTGGTGGTTTTGGTTACAGAGTTATACGACGAGGGTTGATAGAACTGACGGATTAGTTTGACATTTAACGTTTTGAGGAGTTTTGCTTTATTCAAATTTACGGAAACAATCGACCCAAAAACGCGCAGTTAGTTCTCAGCAGACGCGCGTAAAATGATACAAATATACACCCGATAATGTTCTACTCTCTAAATAAATATGGTGCTGTGCTGTGCTGTACGGTACGCGATGGTTCCAACAAGACTGATAAGAGTGACTGCGCTTTGTTTCCCCGCAAGTAAAGGCGATTTCCCTATGCAGATATTTTCATATATTATATATGGTCACATTAAAAACATCTGTAGCGAAGCGGCGTTCCAAAATACAACTTTCACCCTGTCGTGTAAAGAAACGCAATGGAATTATGGAATACACCGAATGCCGGAGGTGAACCAGTGCTCCATTAAAATGTACCACTTTGTTTCAATATACAACTGTGCTGTTATCTCCTACTTTATCATCGGCAGGTGTACCTAAATATAAGTGCTAATTGTAATTATAAGTGTAATTCTACTATTACAGGTCCAGCTTCTCAGCCTCAATGGGATCATCATCGAACTGGAACACAAGCTAAGACGCTAAAACACTAAAGGTTACCCCCTGAATGGTGAGTCTACGGATGTACTACAGAGACCGTTAGAAATTTAAAAACGTCCTGCAACTTAATGCACTGACTAACTGCAAAGTTTCGGGAGTAATGATGGGTATATTCATTTGATATTTGTTGATTGATAGCATTAAACTGTAGACCATTCGTATTATTATCTTCTCTTTCTAGATAATTAACAATTTCACCAACACTAGTTATTTGGTACAAAGCAACAGCGAACTGAAGGTCCACAACTGTAAATAGAATTAGATATGAAGGATTGTGGCGCCTATCTGAAAATATTGTCTAACTTATCATTAACCCGAACATGCACATAAAACTCCGAGTGACTGAAACTATAATATTCTAAGAATGTAGAATGTACCTTGACCTTCTTGACAGAGGTTAAATATTTGTATTCCTACCTCGATTACTTTTTGCCTGGCACGTGTTAAGTGACGTTTTAAAATGTTAAAAATACCGTAATAATAAAAAAACACATTTTAATAAAAAACGCGAAAATATGAATTATTATTGAACAAACGTAAACATTACCATCTGTCATATCAATATATCTTTATTATAGAATACTGGTACCAATTTATAAGAAAAGAAAGTGCGACGTACACACGAGACGACAGATGGGTATTTTTTCTTACTGGCCATGGACACATATTATCCAATAACATATCCAAACAAATATTATTTATTATATGAGTTGTCTTCTCGAAGTACCTGTCCTCTTCGAGGAGTGAACCTAATACAAATACTAGTAAGTAATCGCCAAAGGAGCAATGAAACAGTCAGTATACGATAACAGAAAGATTAAGTCAAAAAGTGACTAAATGGAAACTGGTCTCTAGTGGTCATCTGACAGATGGAAGAATGACATTGTGAAGATAAGATATATATATATATAATGAATAATCAGAAGGAGAAAGAAGATACATGTAAAAAAGACTTGACGTCACATTGAAGATATTTGGGACGTGCTGTTTGGGCCTTGGGCTATGTTACTTCAAGGGAGCGAAAGTCTGGAAGGAAGTGTCTTGACGATCGTATTTAACTATAAAGAAGTTTATTCATGTAAAAGATTCTCGAAATAAGCTCTCTAGTGGGATTGAATGACCAGTTTCAATTTTGATTGGATATACAGAAAAAATATTTCTGTTGCTACCGGGATTCGAACCTGGACCAGGATGTGTTATTAAATTTCACCACATCAACTAAGTAGGTTTACGACAAATTTTTGAATTTGTATTCAGTAACTCTTTGAAATTGAAACTTTACAACAAAAATGTGTTCTCCTTAAAAACATTTAATGTGTGTTAAAATTACCAACAGAACTTTGTTCTGAAACTGCTACTTCACAATAAAAATATGTTTTTAGTAAAAATATATTATTAAAATCGACTCTCGTCAGGGCGAAAAATACTTTTTTTTAAGACATACGCGAACATTTCAATTTTTTTCATCCTAGATCAAAGCAGCCTGTTGTTTTTTACCGTCCACCTGCCCACCTACGTGAAAAAAGATGTAATAACGGGAGCGACAGAATAAAGGTAATGAAGCGCACTACGCTTGGAATAGATCAATTATTATTTTTCTCTCTCCGAAAGCGGCAGCATACTTTTGAAGACATACGGCGACGCGCCCAACAACCAACGAAATCGAAATTATTAAATTAATTTAGAATCAATCCTAAGAAACAGGATGACTCGTGGTCGCGGATATCGAACCATCGATTCGCGCCACCCGCCTAATCAATTATTCCAACGATATTTTTTCCACTCTACATCTACCATCATTTTAAGTAAACTTGAGCATCAATGGAAATCATTTAACGTGAATGCGATAGATAATGTTTAAAATGGTAGAATGGTAAGGGTGATGTGCGGCATGCGATATTCTTGTCCGAGATTCACTCTATAATTAAGACACAAACCGCTTTAATCTATCGCTAGGCAGTCACGGCGTGCGTCGTATCACGTTAGTAAAGGTCTGATTAGATATTTGTTTATATTATGGTTTTTGGTAATAAGTAATATTTTCAACATTGAAATAAAAGTTTTACGGAAACTTAACCGCGGCACCATTCGATTTTATTGTGCCATTTTCCCTATACAAGATTTAACAATCTAATTAAATATTATAAAAGGACACGCGAAATGATATTTACAATTACACACGTTGCACGACACCAGATAAATGTCCAACACGAGCTCACTGCGACTTGAATGCACGACACCTTGTCAAGCGAAAGTTGACGGCGTATTAGCAAATGCTCGCACTTCATTCATTCGGCTTTTTAAAATATTATCTCGTTATAAGTTGAACTACAACTTGATTTAAATACACATGTATGTATATTATTTAAAGTCATAAATTTGCATATTTAGTCAATTGTATAAATAAAATTCTAGTACCCTGATATATGTTCGTCACAAATGAAAAATTGAATGGGAATTGAACCGAAGAGAACAGTAAAATGGTTTAAAAGACCTTTTTTTGTTCTCAAGTCAAAAATTTGAAAATTGTAATTGCAGTAGTAATATTTCTGATACGAATATTGTGTAGGTACCATCTTCTTCTTCATCTTGGTGCACAATACGTCTCCATTCCTCCAGGTCTCCAGTCATGCTGATTGCGGCAGTTAACTCCTTTATCTTATAGGAGACCGTCCTCTTCCTTAACTGCCCCTGGGATCTTTGTCCACGAGCTTCTCGAGACACTCGTTATTTCTTCTGGCAACGGATAGAAGATGGGACAAGGCTAATAATTAAGACTGAAACATAACACTGTGGGAACGCATGTAGGTGAAAATGTATAAAAGCAATCTTGTAGCCCGTTTCTTTCTGAACAAATTGAACCCTATGTTGATAAAACAAATTGGAGATAGATATTTCAGTTTCCGCAAACCCTTTACATTCCAAAATATGCTACACCCTGTAAAACGAACCCTATAATGTTAAATAATATTGGAATGAAAACATACAGTAGTAGGTGCAGTACCTACCCACTAATAAATATCCTAATACTGAATGTTGATATTTGAACCAATCATTTTCAATCTCTGGATCTGTAATTAGGGACCATCGAACGAATAGATGTATTTATTTTTTACTTTATTTATTCTGTTCATGTTCTTAATATACGTACATATAAACATTCTTATAAATATACTAAAAAGGCGAACAAGCTTCATAATGTGAGAGATGTTCACTGTCTCCTTAACTAGACCGAAGTCTGTGCTAAAGGAGACAGGTTCATCCGTTGTTATCATACAAATATTAGGAACGAAGTAAATAGGGTTATAAAAGAATTCTAGTCACATAATAAATAAGGAAAATACTCTCGCTATCCCATGATTGAAACACTATGCAAAACAAAAAAATTAATATAAGAAATAATGTTCTGTTCATGTGATCATTTCCATGAATCTTTGCCAACACTCAATAACCAGCTGCTGAGAGGGTGTCTGAGTTGGTCCATTGAGAATTGTTTCATACTGCTCGGCAAAATGTTATAGGTTTGGGGGCCAGAAACATATGGAAGGATCAACCAAAGCTTGTTTTCATTTTAGGCTTCACTTGTTTGCTCTCGTAGCATAATTATGAGATGGATATCGATGAAGCTCTTTGTTCGGTGTGCGCGCGCGAGTCGGATCTTGTGACGGCTCGGACGGTCCGCGACAACCTCCGGCGGCGGTCGACGACCCTCGGCCCATCGAGAGTTAGGAGCCTAAATGCTGCACCGGGCCCGAGCGATGTGGGTCGCGCGTGCCGCGGTTATCCACTATTACACGCGGCGAGCGGAGAGCCGACTCCTCGAACCGGGCTCCGCGCAGCGAGGCGGCCACCGCACCGAAGGGTCGGACCGGGCTCGGCGTGTTTTCGCACGCACCGCTCCAGATGTTTTGCACTTATGACGGGAGCGCGACTCTGCAACAGCGCGAGGGCCGAGCAATCAATATGCATTATGCAGTATTGCAATAATGTATAATCAAAAACACAGGATCAATGTAAAAATGAGTATAGGACGCTCTCCGCTTTAGCAATGTTCGCCGAAGGCCGTATTCGCCGATTAATTTCTCTCTTGACGCATCGTGTCGCTAGCGTCAGATTGCAGTGGCTTCACCGAAGAATGGAACAGTTTGTCGCCCAATGCCCTGTTTCTTTTACTTTTTTCCCTAGACTCTTCATATCAAAAATTATTAATTTTAAAAATAGAAGTGACATGTTTACTATTTAAGCGATTATTTCTTCACTAAACAATCATTTGCACATACTGTTGTTTTTTAGTTTAACATGCATTATTAGGCTTCATCATGAAATGGGTATTGATTGTTTAATACAAGTAAAGACAGACAGACAGACGGATGTTACATTTAGCCCCAGCTATGGAGGCAACAAGTAACAGTGGGTGGGGGGTAAATAGTAATAAGTATAAATTTTGCCCGAAACAATTTAATGTTAATTAAACAAACCAATAATAGTATCCGAGCCTCGGAACGGCAAATTTCAAAATCTTTTGCTGCCTGGCGTATTGGCATGTATTATTTAACAACTTTCTCTGCAGCTTTCTTCGTCGTATTCGAGGATGTGCTTCCGCGCTCCATTTGTGATCCCGTATTATGCAAAAACAATACAAATCTCACATAAAAACTAATATTTTATTCTTTTTAAAAATGGCAAAATTAACTTTGTGGTTAAAATTCATTATTTTTATCTTTGTTTTATTAACCACTTTATTGAGTAAAAATACATCTACCGGTTTCGAAAAATATCATTTTCTTTTTCAAGATGTCAATAACTAATCAAAAACATATGTTATTGTTTCTTTAACAGAATATTTTTAAAAAACAATTATTTAAAAAATAAATTTAGTATTTAACTCAAATTGTTACTTGATGATACAAAATTACTAGAATAATTTTTAGGAAAAACTTTTAGAATGGGACTTGTTAAATTTAGGTTAATTAATAAAATAACATTTTATTCACTACTTGCATATTACAACCTGCCCCAGTTATTTGTAGCCCCGGTCTCCCCTACATTTTATATGCTAGCATAGCAGTGGTAGAATATGACACCAATATGTAATTGAATAATGAACATAATGCAGTGAATCACATTAAACTGCGAGTGCAGATTTTTAGATGGCAACTGCCACTGTTTTCTATTACCAACCACCCTTGCTGGAACTGCACATTGCGCAACGATATCCTCGAGCTTAGGTTCAGACAGAGAAGACAGGAAGACAATTTGCAGCACTATTAATAAGCTAGTTAGGGTTGAATATTTTCAGTGCACAAGGAGTTTTGTTACTTTTTGAAAGCGATCGCATAATCAAGCGCTCCCGAACTTTACCTGCATATGTGACAATACTTTGGCAAACTATTCTACAAATAAAAATTAATTTAATTTCAAAATTCTATAAATTTTTGCTTTAACAAAGAGCGACGTAGGATTTCATTTCCATTTGTCAATTATCATTAACAATACCAATGAACAAAGGCGAAGTAAAAAAATAAGTTATTGTTATTTACAGTTTTTGAAATCATAATTGAAATCAATGAGTACATGCAAATTACAATTAGGGTGATTTTAGAGATTACCAACTTTCAAAATGAGAAATGTTTTCTTTTTCTATTTGTTTACGACAAACTAATAATTTTTGTTTCAAAAGTTATTGTTTTTTGAGACATCTCGCCAACATATGTTGTCGGAACATAGGCCGCGTGTTTGATATACCTGCATTATACACATAGTTGGGCGTGCGATTAAAATCGTAAAAATGAAGGATTTACAATCAATTACAATTAATTATAAATAAACTGATTTTGTAATATCGAGCTTTTTTAAAAATTATTATTATAAATAAAATGATTTGTAATCTCGTGAAATGATAACGCATTGTCCTACAGAGGATTACTTGTTTTCAATAATCGCCTTTATGCCGGAAGAAAGGTGATTTTAGTTATCTTGTGGCTTCATACGCTCTTCAATCAATGTTTGGAAGAGAGCCACACCCCGTTAGATTGGAGGAGGGCTGTCATTATGCCTCTTTACAAAGGCAAAGGGTGTACTGAGCCCTGTCAGTAAACTGTATGGAAGAATTTTAATAGAAAGAGCAAGAATGGTGACGAAGGAAAAAGTATGGGACGTGCTAGGGGCATTTGTGGGTGGAAGAGGATGCATGGATCAGATCTTTTCTCTACGAGTGATGACAGAAAAGTTTTTGACGAAAAACCAAAAACTTTTTTGTGCCTTCGTAGATCTGCAGAAAGCATATGATAGAGTTATAAGAGAAAAGTTATGGAATGTACTCTCTGATTACGGGGTGAATAGTAAACTTATACACGCAATCGCATCCCTATACGAAGGAAGTTCTGCGTGTGTAAGAATCAATGGAGCACTCACACCATGGTTTGACATTACAAAGGGTGTCAAGCAGTGTTGTGTAATGTCTCCATGGCTGTTCAACTTGTATATGGATAAATGTCTGAAAGAACTGGAATGTATGAATGTAGGAGGAAAAATGGGCGATTTGATTGTATGCTGTTTATTATACGCCGATGATGCAGTACTAATGGCGAATAATGAACTAGAACTACAGAATCTGGTGAGTAGAATGTACGATGTAAGCAAGGAAAGCGACCTCATGATGAATGTTAACAAGTCGAAAGTGATGGTTTCGAGAAGAACGAAAGTAAGACACCGTACAAAATACTTGTAGGTAATGAATGTTTGGAACAAGTAGATGAGTTTGTAAATTTGGTTGGTAAATTTGATAGAAACGGAAAGGCTGAGAATGATATCGAAAGGAGGGTGACTGCAGGAAATAAAGTGAACGGCGCTTTGAATGGAATTATATCTAACGGGAATTTGTCAACCGAGGCAAGACTAGTGGTACACAATGGAATCCTGGTACCGACACTGATGTATGGAAGTGAGGCCTGGAGCTGGCAGAAAAGGAACGAAAGTAGACTGAATGCAGTGGAAATGAGATCAATTAGGCGTATTTGTGGCAAATCTATTTATGACAGAGTAAAGAATGATGTAATAAGGAAAGAATGTAAAGCTGGTGTTAGTATAGTGAGTAAGATTAAGAAAGGATCACTTAGGTGGTTTGGTCATATGGAACGGATGAATGAGGAGAGAATGGTAAGAAAGATATATGACGCAAGTGTTGATGGCACCATAAATAGAGGATGTCCGCGGAAGACTTGGCACGACCAGGTAAACCAGATAATGGAGGATGGTTCTGTTAGAAGCCTCAACAATCGGCGAGCTTGTATGAGAAGATGTATTAATTTGGATGAGGCGAGAATTGTGTGTCAGGGCAGAAGAGTGTGGCGCTCTATCCTCTCTGCCTACCCCCGCGGAGAAACGGCGTGATGATAAGTAAGTAAGTAAGTCTTTATGCCGTGGAGCTAAACATTTAATGGACTTGGGCATTTTGGAACCGAAAAGCAATGTTCAAGTAATGGAGAAAATAAGAAAAACATTACTGTACCAGTATAAGGCAACTGGGTAAGGCCTGGGTTAACCGCATTACTGAATAATATGCATTAAGATGCATAAATAAGTCAAGAGAACTAATGACACTATCAAGGAAATCTGCGTACCTACTCCGGTCAGTTTTTCAGAACATAGTTCTGTGGTATTTTAATACAAATTAAATGTATCAATTAGAAATATATATATATTATATTGTTATAATTAAGGTTTTCGCGGGTAAACGATAACGGATTATTTTCTAGAGGAACCCGCGTAAAAATCAAAGAACTACTTAGCAAGGTAATTACACGTGCACAAAGCCGGCTATTAAAAAATAACTAAATTACTAGATTAGATACTATATTAAGCAGACTACCACTAAGATTTTAACTCACTTTCATTTTGGTTCTTGCATTGACGGGTCTAGTTTACTTGTCAGTTTAGAGCAGGATTCAGGATAAAAGGACCTTGAGAATGAGTAGAGTGGGTAGAAAGAGATTACATTGGCTGTGTAACCTCACAAAGTAGTTCAATAATCAAAATGTTGGTGATCTTAAAAAGGATAACTCAACATAGTCGCCAACCAAGAAGTCTTGTTTAAAATTGTGTGCGCTATGATGCCAAATCATGTGCGCGCGTACAGCACACCTTGGACAGAACATTGCCGAAAAATACATTATATATTTATTGTCAATATGTAAATTAAATGGAATAGCTATAAGCTCGTATATAAAAACATTTAAATTACTCACAGCGCCGCTCGTAGATAAGAGCGCTGTCAATTGTTACAAAAAAATCGCTGAAAAAAACTGTAGTTTGGCGAGATTTTAATTAAATTTAAAGATTATTAATTTCACATTTCCTTAGTTATTTTTACTTTGTGGATAATATAAATTAATGTACGTATTGAAGTACATTATTTAACCCTACCTACTTACCTCACGCCCGCGCTAGCCTAATGGCGCGTCCACACCCACACGAATGAGAATTTGGTCTCTCGTCTTGGAGATTTGGCGGTCAAGGTCGGTATGTTACAGTTGGTCATTCTCAATCTACAAAATACAATAGACAACGGACGACCACTCGCTCTGCGCTTAACTCACGCGACATTCGAGACGAGTCGGATGTGTGCACGCACTACAAGGTACCATTTAGATATTAAATTAAAACCAATAGAACCTCGATTACCCGAACTCCGAATCAGTTTATTACCCAAGCCGAATGTATTTTTCAAAAGCTTGTATAATATTCCGAACGCGAGTACGCACTTTTAACCAGGATGGTATGAGGCAAGTGCCCTACCTTTGGACGGTTTTTCCTTGGACAACATTAATATCTCTAGCAATATTCAACATAAAAATTCCCTAAAAATATACGGGTATTCTATTTTCGTCAGCTAGCAACATTATTATGTCAAATCTTTCATTCATTGTTTTATAAATTAAAAAAAATAATTGTAGGAAAAGTAAGTTTTTTTTAACTATTTTGAAGAAGTATTTTTAATGACTATTTACATAATATTAGTTAATTGCATATTAGTAAATGAAGAATAAGTCTATTTGATTAAATGGTTAATTTTGTATATTTCTAACCTCAAATTTCTGCGATTAATAATCTTTTAATTTTTTGGGTTTGTCAGTTTTTCAGTAAAGTCCTTATAACTTTTAAACGGTGTATAATTAACTATACTAAAAATATAAAATACACACACAAATGTCATCCCAATAGGTGAGAGAAAAGAGTTTGGCCGTATTATTTTCTATTTATCAGATAAAAAAATCTAAAGTTGAAAAATAAAGTTTTGTCCAAAGGTAGGGCACTTGCCCCTACTGACTGGAGTGCGCGCGTGACGAATGGAACTTTCCCCCACCAACCGGCCGCTACGACCTAAGGCATATTTAGTGACGAAAGAAAAAGTCACGACGAAGAGAATTGAAATTGAAATCAACAGAGGATTTGTCACACGTGCGGCCTTAGCTATAGAAAAATAATATTTCGTATGCTGAACAGAAGAAAAAAGGCATTTTTGACTTATATTACTTTATCGCGGCAGAAAAACGAGGAGCAACATATGGATATTTTTTAAGAAATAAAATGTGGTATTGACGGTCAGTCAGATGATGATGTCTCACTGGAGACGATGGTTGACATATCATTAACAGACTTGGAGCCTAAAGCTCCCGAGCTACAAAGATTGAGCGTACACCAAGTCATGAATACCTGACAGCCGGGCATAATCGGATCTGTCAAGAGTTTTGGGGTTAAGTTTTTCTAGGCCTTATTTCTATGGTGTACCTCTATAATCAATGTGAAAATCTATCTTCGTTTTTGAACCCTAAATAACAAAAATAAACAGATATTGTAGATTGTTTTTTTTTTAATGTTTAGACACTCACATCTCTACTTGAAAATATGCACGTGCGGCTGGCGTGATAAGTGAAACGAACAGAACACACACAAACACATTTTCTAAACATTATAAAAATGTCTTGTTTTAAATTAAATTTTATTTTATAATGAATAACATTATTTTTATATATAAAATCTATCGGTCACATACCATATGTAAAGAAAAAATACACTAATAATAAATAGATATATATATTTTTTTAGTTATTTCAATTTGGCTATAAAAACTCTGGTACTATGTAAAGCCTTCATAGGTATGACAGTGCGTATGTTCACGGATTTCAATTGTGTGGACATAAAAATGATCCATAGATCGTATTCTACGAGAAGACTTTTCGAAATCGAAACGAGCAAAGAGGTTATATTACAAAGAGTCAAAACAAATGCGGTGATTTGAAGCTTCAGCGGTGATTTCATGAAATTCGTACGGACGCGTCGATTAGTCATTTCCTGCCTTTCACTGGTGACGCTTGGCTGTCATTAGAACAAAGTGCACTTTTTAAGTGGTCTAATTATTTATTGTAATTATCTCATACTTTAAATACTACTTTTCAATACAATAATCTTACTTTATGGTGTGCACGTACACTTGTTAATGTAAAAATTATTATGTGAATTAGCTATTTTGGCGTTAAATCATTTAAGAGCGTACTTTTATTTTTCCAGTTTTAAATTCGAGAAATTCTACATGAATTACATAGTATTTGTTTTACGGAAACACTAGCCGTACATTTTTTTCCATAACTATCCACCACCCAGCAAATCTAATCCTGTTTAATTTAGTAACGAATCCCTAAAAACTTGGTCGTATTCATTAAATTCGATTCGGTAAATAAAAATATGTGACGAGTTTTAACGTTACATTATCTTTTGACGATTTTAAAACGATTAAAAACATCTCAAATAATGACAGCGCAACATTTTGAAACAAACAAAACACGATATAAATATCGACCTTAATAAATAAACAAAATTAGTGTGAAAATAAAATAAATTTACGTAATTAATTGTTTTGTGAAAATAACGTAAAAGTAACGCCCTTTACGTTCGAGTATCTTCGAGAACTGCCGATCATTGCCGAACAATCCGAATGGCCTTCTCACATATTATAAGACTTGGCTTCAAAATTTTTCTCCGTACAACAGGATAGTTCAACTCTCTGGATATAATCTCTTTGGAAACGAGTCTCCGAGATGTCTCATCCGTGTACACGCGCCGTAAGAACTTACTTCAAACGTTACACTAACAAATAAGGCAAATATGTATACATTAATGATTATTTATTCCGTTTAACCTTGTTAGATAAAGACAACGTGTAAAATATAAATCAATCATCACAATCAAAAGAAAAAATAAGAAAATATTGTAGGTTTTAAAGATATGAAAATATTTTTGCAATTTAAAAAAAAATTATAGATAAGACAATCAAAAATTGTTTACAGTTGAAATAAGAGGACCGAATTAATAAAAGCACGAGGACAGATAACTACTGGAGTCGACCGAAATTATTATCTTCTACAGGGGCACCCACCCGTATAGACTATCCGCTGCATTTCTGCCACATTCTGGATTGAGATACACATGTATAAAATAGATATGCCCGGCGCATGTCCTTCCATTCTACCTGTCTCCAGTTGTTACCTTCGCGCAATGTGGTCAAAGGAAAACCACTATATTGGACATTGTACTAATACTCACGCTGTCCTTTACTCTCCTTCACGCGTCTTTCGAGACTAGGGCTCCGCGACGTGTCCACAGAAGGAGACACGATGAGTCAATCTCAGAGATCAATTTGAGATTGGTAGGAGATAAAAATAATATCAAACAAACACGTCGTTCGCTCTGACAGCATTTTGACACGTACACACGAACGTCACCTAAAACCACACCATTCTACAACTATCTATTCTGAATGTTAGAGACAAGTCATTAAACATAAACAGTAACGTAAACCGTTAACTGTTGAAAGGTTTTTGGTGAAACTTTGTAAATTCTGTTGAAACACTTAGTTTTATTCCACTATATTATATAGTGGAATAAAACTAAGTGTTTTACTCAATTTACAAAATAAACCGTTAAATTACAAATATTTATTTCGTTTTAACTGCTGCTAATTCACAAATCGACGAACAACGACATTTGACGTACGACGAGCGTGAAGCGAGACGCGAGACGGCGAATCTCTGAGACACGGCGTGTACAGATGAATCTATTATATAGAACATTATAAAGCGGTCGCGCTAAATCGGGGTTGCAGAAAATCATCGTTCAATGACCCAATGTTGACCTAACATTATAAAATACCCCTATTTTCGTCCAATTTCACCCGTCGTATACACGTTTAGATAAGAGAAGCTTCGTTGACATATTTAACATCAGAGGTGAACATGCAATAATACACGGGAATTTATTCTAATTGATTATTGTAATATTTGTGTTGAATTTAACGAGGAATATTAGATAACATCGCTTCCGTCTGATCTCTAGCCAATTCTGCTTTCTGAAAAGTTTATTTATTTTGATTTAAAGATTCCCGCGAATGAATCATTATAGTAAAAATTAAAACACAAATTATTTTTCAGTAATAAAAGACAATTACAGTTGCTGCTCGGATGACTCGACTCTCCGCGAGTTTTGAAGTTTTAAAAAATACACAAACCATTTTTTGTAAAGCGGTCCAATGACCCATTGCGTTCTATCCGGATTCGCGTTATAACGGGGCTCCAGTGCATTACGTATTGTGGTCATACGAAGTTACCGCTGTGGCGCTAAATTTAAATACCGCCGGTATTTTAAAAATGAATCACGAGATTTTGGCTTCGGCCCTAGAGTCAAAGGCTTCGTACATTATTCGACACATTATATAATGACATCTATGCTGTTTCAGGGAGATTAATATCAAATTTAGTCCATAGATGACGATAGTGAGGCTGTACTCTACAGAATGGGCTAAAAGTCACTAACGGGTTACATAATTATTTTTTTTTAAATTTGTTACCGATTTTTATAAAGGCCTTAGAGATTGACCATGGAAAGGTACTCTACTGAACAGCGAACGGAAATAGTGACATTTTATTATCAAAATCAGCAATCCATAATTTTAACACAACGTGCATATCGTCGCTATTTCGATGTGCGAAATTCTGCAAGTCAATCAATGACTAGTCGTTATTGATTAGTCGTTTTGAGAGCCAGGGTTCAGTTAGTGACCTTCCACGTATTGGCAGACCTCGCTCCATTAGGAACGAAGCCACAGCGGAGTGTGTAAAGCAAAATATTGAAGACCCGACCACATCAACGCTAAGACGTTCTGGACAGGTTGGGGTCTCCCGGACGTCGCTCCAGCGTATCCTGAAATCCTTCAATCTTTACGGTACCACAGCTCACACGGCAAGAACCACAATCAACTTCTAAAACAAATTTTCGATCAAATAACTTGTTGCAGTACGACATAATTTGGCCATCGTGGTCCCCAGACTTGACGGCTCCTGATTTGGGGGCTGCCCAAGGAAAAAAAATTATGCTAACAACCCACTGAATGACACCATTTGTGCAAAAATCAGGGGACTGGAACCTGAAAAGTACATTTGTGTGAGGAAAATGGACGCCATTTGCAAGACATCATTTTTCATACATAGTGAAACATTATTTACTTTATTTAATAATAAAATATTATAAGTTTTAAAAATAATAAACATATTAAATATTATAACCCCTTTTGTGACTTAAGAAACGTCACCCCCATCCAATTATATTTTTTAATATGCATGGTGTAACAAACCTGCCCACAATATTTTAGGGGTGGATGGATACCCGACTAAATTACGAGACGAAAATGTTCAACGAGTATATATAAATTCTGCACCGTTATGGAAAATCTTTACAAAATCATATAAATGTTTACGAAAGTGACCCATTATCAGTCTATATCTTTGTTCGGGCCCTAAATCATGTAATAAAAAATAGTCTGGCCATCGAAGTTCAATGGCCTTTTATTTGTTGTATTCAATAAATATATATTTTTAAAGTTAATTTCTTGAAAACATACTTTCGAAATACATAAACCCTTCCGTGAAAGATCCTTTCGAAGATATATCTTCTTGGAAGTGACCAAATGAATCGTTACGGTGCGCGTAACCTAAGTACCCTTTCCACGAGACTTGTGCATCGATTGATCATTCCGTTCTGCGTGTAAAATACAGTAGACGACCCATGACAGCTCACGCCACCGGGGGTAGTTGTTTCACACATTTAAATATACACGTGTTATTTTTATTTGAGCAGTTGTCATGTTGTTGGTGTCATACGAGGGCCAAGTAAAAAATAAGGTTCCTTACGCGAGATGCTAGGCGAAATCCGGCAACACCGCCTTGATTGTTGGTCCCTTAACTACATCCCCACTACCGGGAGCAAACGCTGCGACGCTCAGTAAAGGCCTGACAGCCATCCGCTATGGAACCCGCCATCGCCGTTACCGCCAGGTGTGAAATCCGTTCGGTGATTCGATTTTTAAACGCGAAGAAGCTTAAACCTGTTGAAATTCATCGACAGTTGGAAGAAGTTTATGGCACAGCTTGCATCAGCGTCCAACACGTCCGCAAATGGTGCAGGGAGTTCTCCGAAGGACGCACAGACGTCCACGACGAGCAAAGGAGTGGGAGGCCATCGGTGTCGGACGAAGTCGTGGCGAAGATTGAGCGCATTCTCCTCGAAGATCGGAGAGTAACGCTTCGGGAGCTTGCTGTCCAGGTTCCTGAGGTTTGTGAAAAAACCATCGACAACATTTTGACCGATAAACTTGGTTATCGCAAGGTGTGCGCGCGGTGGGTCCCACACATGCTTTCAGAAACCCACAAAGACAATCGTGTCAAGTGTGCCGAGGGGTTTCTTCGAGAATGCGCCGAGAATACCGAAGAATTCTTGGACTCCATTATTACGGGAGATGAAACGTGGTGTCACTGCGTCACTCCAGAAACAAAAGAACAGTCCAAACAATGGCGCCATCCTGAATCGCCTAGGCCGAAAAAGTTTAAGCAGACGCTTTCCGCAGGGAAAGTGATGGCTACGGTGTTTTGGGACCGAAAAGGCGTCTTGCTGACCGAGTTTATGCCTAAAGGGACCACCATCAATTCGGACAGGTACTGCGAGACATTGACAAAACTCAAAAGAGCCATCCAAAATCGCCGGAGAGGAAGGCTGACCGAGGACGTTAGGCTGCACCACGACAACGCTCGCCCGCATGTCTCTCGACAGACCACCGCCCTACTGGACAAATTCGGCTGGAAATTGCTTGACCATGCCCCCTACAGCCCTGATCTTGCTCCCAGCGACTTCCACTTGTTTCCGAAATTGAAGCAACACTCGGGTGGACAACGCTTCAATACAGATGAAGAGGTGAAAGAAGCGGTCACCAAGTTCATCGGCGGCCTAGCGGCGGAATTCTTCGAAGCGGGTTTTCAGAAGTGGATAACTCGTCAGGAAAAATGCATAGAAAAATCAGGAGACTATGTAGAAAAATAGAATAAAGTACAAGCTTTCAGATGGTTTACTTATTTATTGCAATAAAAAATACCTTATACCTGAAAAAAATGTAGGAACCTTATTTTTTACTTGCCCCTCGTATTACAGGGTTGGTGTTATGATATTCCCTATTACCCACAATTAAAACATTAATACAAAAAATAATCCAAATTTTGTCAACTATTTCAGTCAAATATACTTCAAATTTATTTTGGATTACTCCACCGTGAATTTTACATATACCAGTGGCGTAGGAACAAATGACCGGACCCTCCTAGCAATAATTTGAATGCATTTATTTATATTTTACTATTTAAAAAGTTCACTTTAAGGTAACACATCTTTAAAATAGTTAATGTAAGATACAATTACTAGTTATAACTACCGCTGTCCTAAAATAGGTTTATCTGATTGGAAAGGTACTACTGCTTGATGGTACCACGAAATTACATAATATTAAAATGACATATTTTCAGATTTGAGCTATACTTGTCGTGGTTGTTGAACTTGTTGAGCAATTCCGTTGACTACCCGAGCGGTAGCTACGCCACTGGTTATAACAAACAGACAGGCCGAGAGGATAGAGCGCCACATTCTTCCGACCTGTAACACAACACTCACCTCATCTACTTTCATACAGGCTTCTATCAGTACCATCAGTACATATATCTCTATTATACTCGCGTCATATATTTTCCTCATCATTCTCTCTTCCACGCGACCCTTTTAAAGTCATATTCACTATTCTAAGAGCACCTTTATTCACTCTTTGTCACATATCTTTTCTTATATCGTAATAGACAAAAAATACACGTAAGCTAGTGCGTACATGTTGGTGTGCAATATTACATTCCTTGGTGGTGATTAAGGTGGACTTTCTCAATTTATATTCTCTCATTTATTCTCACTAAGGATCATAAAATATAATTAGCTAGTGGTTTCATAAACTTACCTGCGTTTTATTTAGTCTTATTTAAAACTACATCGAATGGAGAGTTGATGTACAAATGTAACTTAGTGAAAAATATTACTATTAGGAGGAAGTAGGTCTAATTCACCTATCTTCCAGGTGTGGAAACTAAGACGTTTCATTGGATTTCACCTATTCTTTTAACAATTTAAATAAATAAACATCGAAACAAACTTCCACATTACAATTTTAAATAATAAAATCATATTTTTATTAACGAACCCAAAACTCGAAATTCTACAAAAAGATTGCGATATCTTTCATCAAGCACCAATCTATTAGTGTAATTTTCCAAATTAAATGGCATAAAGGGTTGTGAATTTCTCAGAGAGCAAAAATTATCCTTAGGGATATTGGATGAACGACGACCGGTACAATATGGTAGAGAAAAATATTATGGAAAAAAATTAATACAATTAACTTGGACCTGGCATTATTTTATTAAGACGACTACTTAATGTTAATTATATGTATTTAATCTTCTTTTTCCATGTTATATATACCCTCAAATACAATATATGTAAATAACAATCAATTCAAACAGTAAAAATACATGGCTGAACCATATCAGATTTCCAAAATACATAAATATATAAAATAAATTAAAAAATTAAAGCGCAACGTTCAGAGAAAAATGTAATGTAGAAGACGCCATATTTATTGAAACTTTTTTTGTCGAACGTTCGTATTGACTTTCCATATAAACGCGACATGCTAAATTCAGTAAAGAATTTTGGTTTATTTGATTGTAGGGATTTTGATAAGGAACGCGTAATGACAAAACGAACGACGAAAAACACCTAGGTTACCAAAATATAAAATCGATTACGGGCAAACAAAACCATTTATTTTTGTGTATGTACCCACCTATAAAATTTTCTGAGGTCAAATAATGATCATAATATTTACAGAGAAAAATAGTTTTTATAATTTTGGTTTTTCTAACACTACTTTTGCGACACAAACGTTGATAAAACATAAACAATCGTTGACAATATAAAGATTAAAGAAATGCACGAAAGCCCTGGAACAAAACACGAAATGGCCTACCTTACGTGCACTCAAACAATGAAAAAACCCAAATCGCTTTGTCCCCTTCGATTATACTAGCTTTACAATAAAAAATAACATAAAAAACGTCACCCCAATAATCCGGTTTATTCATTCTTCAAAAACAAAACATACACAAGTAAAAAACCTTTGGATCATTTCGTCCGAGAGCCCAACAACCGTCTGGCCATCCAAGTTATGGGACGAGAAACACCCAGTCCAAATATCAACCAGATAGAAGGTCTCAAGCTAAATAAAACCTGAAAATCAAATCGTCTAACTTACCATGTTAAGCGCAGATATTAATCCTTTGCGAAAACACATTTTCACTATCATTCACCCATTTTCAAAACCACAAACTACTCAATACTTCAGTACGCGAAAAACACAAGCATCACCTTTTTTGTGTACGGCAAGACTAACTGCAGCGAAGTTACGTCGAATTAACTCTGCAATAAGTGATACCAACTACACGGTTTGCAAAGGGCGTATACCGTGTAAACCAACAATCATAGCGAGCGGTCGGTTTGAATTACAAATGATTCATTATATTTGTTAAGTCAAATAATCAACACTTATTTCTTAAAAAATAAGTTTTAAAGAGTAAGAAAATGTTGTGAAACTGTCAGAATATATTTAAATATGTTAGTTGAATGCTTTTATTCAGCATAATAACTCTTATACCTATCTTCACTTCAATCATTGACTCAAATTTCACAACTTGTGATATTTTTTATTAATGATTTCTTAAACAAGATTAATTTAACTATAAATTTAAATCACTATTACAATAAATTAGACTGATATTTTACTAAGTGCTATTTGTTCGTGTTAAAAAATAAAAATCGATAAATCGCAAAACTTCAAAATATAATATTTGATTTAAGCTGGCTTCACATTCGTGTCAAACTGACAGTTAAATTAATTAATGCGATTTTTACAATTCACATGCATCAATTTGGTCCACAGTTCAGACGGTCATCTTCTAGTCGAATAATCATTAATTTAAAAAAAATGATGAATGATGATTACGGATGAATGAAAAGAGAATGGTAAGAAAGACATATGACGCAAGTGTTGATGGCACCAGAAGTGGAGGACGTCCGCGGAAGAATTGGCACGACCAAGTTAACCAAAATAACAAAAACATACATGAATTGAATTTACTACATGAAATACTGAAATAGTGCCTTAAATCAATACCAAATGTTCAAAAGTAGTCCATCGACCCTGATATCTTCGTTTCACTGTTGAAATGTCTCACCATGCCCATCAATCACTGCACTGCACTTTTTTGGGAAGAAATCTAGATGAGAAAGAGGACGTGCATTTTGATACATGTTGAAACTTGTCTAGAAGGTTGTTTACAAGCTCAACATAATTTTCAACTCTTCACTTACCCAATAAGCCACGCACAACACTTTTAAAGGCTTGACATTTTTAAGGTTTCGAATTAAAACACATAGTTCACCTTGGGTAAGTCTATGTGGCTCACCTAGTGACTCAGGTGTGAAATCAGGATCCTGTGATATCATAGCTTCTAGGTATGGATCTGAAGTCACCTCCATCCTGTCTTTATCTTCATTCGAGTGCAGACTGTACTCCTCTGGAGAGGTAGGTACAGGCAGATCGTCCCTACGTGGCACTGGTTAGATACCTGGCGGGATATTAGAGAGTTTTATGCTCAATTTCTTCTTTTTTAATATACCATTCTTAATAAGTGGTACCGTGTAGAAATAACAATTATCTACGTGATTTGTCGGCTCTCTCCAATGTCAAAAGGCACTGAACATCCGTTTTATGGATCGATCTACGTAGATTCACAGAACATGTATTGCAGTAGATATGAGGTGCCCATGTTTTGCCTTGATCCCCTAATCTCATACCTAAATAATAGTGGTAAGCTGTCATCACGAGTAGGGTAATTGGGTGTTTCTGGACGACAAATGTCACATCACCATACACATAATATACATTGTCAGATTTGTTAATACATTTACGTGGCTTCCTGGCTTATCAAGTTAAATATGACCACAAAACAAAACTCCTTACAATGAAAAAAACAACATTAACCTTTACTCCAAGCAATCTATATACATTCAATGAACAAAATAAGGTCCACAGTGACTCCTTATTTCTGCTGTCAGGTTTGCCAACCCTTACATTTCCTTTACGTACACCTTACTTCGCCACTCGGAACGCCACACGCTTCATTTTACATACATCATAAATGGACTATATCTCGGGAATACGAGCTAATTAATCATTTTACATGTCATATTCGGTTTTAACATACTGAAATCAATAATATGTAAGCATTTTCAAGTCAGAAACATTTTCACTGTTGACCAGTGTAATCGGCGAACTTGTATGAGAAGATATATGAATGGATGAATGTATGAGGCGAGATTTGTGTTAGGGCAAAAGAGTGTGGCGCTCAATCCTCTCTGCCTACCCCCACCAGGAAACAGCGTGATGGTAAGTAAGTATAAAAATTATAAGAATTATAAAAAAAATATTATAGAAAAATAATTAATATAAGAATTAATTATATAGTCTTATTATAAAGTTAAGAATTCTAAGTGATTACGATTATTTTGCCATAATTTCATCAAATCACAATCATAATTTTCATTTTTAAAAGTGACAATTTAACCGTATACTTGGACACTAGTATGTATCAAGTAGTATCATATTATATTACCTCCAACTGGAATATATAATACTGAAAATATTGAACCAGAATGTAAATATTTTGTTCAGATTCCTAATGATGTATAAATGAAATGTGTAGAAAATATTATTTTAATCTGATAATTTTTGTTCACAATTTATTGATTTATTTTTACAGATTTTTCGCGTTAGTTTTGGTATTAATAATTTAGTGTGAATTTGTTTTTCCAATATAAATATTATTATCAAAAACCTATTTGTCAGGTACTTGACAATTTTATTGTGGTTACACCATGGTTACACCGAAGGTTTGCGTCATAGAAAAAGTCATAAAAAGTCATTTTCGTCCGTAATCTTATCCAATACCGAATTTTTCTGATGCTTGTCGTACGGATTTCGGTTTAATTGAGGATTGTTTATATTTAAATATTTTCTAGTTTTACATCGGTGATTGCTCTAATATTTTTTGTTTTATTATGCGCCTGTGATAAAAAATTACAAGCTATGTCTCAAATACTTCGCGGTCATTATGGGTGAGTCTTTGAGGTTACCTGAGAACCATAATTATGTTTTAATCTTACGTACAAATGTTGACTGTTATATAATTATTCTGAATTTGTGCACTTTTTGTGATATTACAGATTTGTATCCCTTACTTACAAAAATACACGGAAGTCCATTATATCAAATGCCCAAACGAGACATTTGTCAATTTGGACATTCAGAACCTTGGAGCGGTCCAAACCGTTATTAAAAAGACATTCTCCGAATAGAGACATTTATGTCAGAAATTACGGAATGATTATCGCAAGGGTTTTGCGAGGGGCTTTGAAAATCAGATACATTTTATTAGGAGGTGCAGTTGGAGGAGGTGTTACACTAAACAAGGTACACATTTTAAAACTTATGTCAACAACAATTGGAAGCATAATTTTAAAACTATTATTCCAATGCCTGAAAATGTTTGTTTTAGAAATATAATGAGTGGCGTGATGGTCTCCCAGATATGGGTTGGCTTAATGATGTCATTCCTGATGCAGATCAATGGAACAAGTTTACAGGCTCTCTGATCTCTATTAGAGATAATGTGACAGATAATATTAAAATTGGTAAGTTATATGAATTCCAATTCTTCAATGATGCAATAGTTAAATAAATGGTCTAACTTACAAAACACATATTGACACTCATCAACGTATCAGACAGCTTCAACAGATTCTCAAATGATTTCTTTTACTTTTCCGGTAAATGCCGGAAAATGAAATTGCTCAGTGAAATTTCACTACATTTTTGAGATACATATAACTTTTTGTCATGAATTTTAGATACAAGCTTTTTGATTTAAATCTTTTTTCTTCTACTTACTTATTGACAGAAAAATATCCCGTCAATAATGTTTCCTAATTTAATAGAATTCTTTATGACTTTTTTCTTTAAAATATATATTTTGTATTAGAAGTGACAATTCTGAATAATCTGAATTATTCCACTCATTGGAATCTGGCTGATGTGTGCCAATTTAGCATATGAAATGGATGTGTTCCATTGACAGATTTTTATTGCATTACCATACTACTATGCTATACATACTCGCTAAGATTTAGAAAACTGCGCATTACAATCATCCATTCACTCTACAAGTTTGTCGGTTTTCAAGACCACTGATATGATCTATTCTAGATTTTCTTCTATTTGGCAATACCAGGTCTTAGTAATAAGTGATAATTTACCACAATAAATAAATAATATTAATATGCTTGTAGTATTGCCAAAATAATATACCCCCTTTTAATATTTTCACTATTCCGTAAAATTAGTAAAATGCTCAAATAACATTTTTTTACAACAAAAATGCAGTTTTGCAATGAAAATTTTTAATTTTGAAGTCATTACATACTTTATTATATGCTTTTAAAATAATGAATTATTTGTATTTCAATTTAAATTAACACCTAGACTTAATGATTGATGTTAACAATTCATAGTATTGAAGTATTTAATCCTCAATCTTCTATCTATAATATGGTGGGACTTGTGGCTGTAGGAAAAGTTTTATTTCTGTAGTACTTAATTAGATTTTATAGTTTTCAAAAAAGTATTCAAACCTTCACCAGTTTTGTTTGAAAAGTATAATTATTTGTCTATCTAGCATTGGTAAATTTTCTATTGCTTTGGGAATATTAATAATTAAGAATCAGTTTTGTATTTCTCCAATGGTTAATTTAAGCCAAATGAAATGTGTAGAATAAATGCTTTTACCTTGACCCATTTGTGATGGCTCGTCGTATAGATCCTAGGTTCAAAATGTTGTCTGAGGCCAAATACACAGAAGTGAAGCAATGGTTTGGAGACCGATGGGAGAATGCTATTGAAGCAGCAAATGCAAACCGTAAGTATATTCACAATTTTAAGTGAGTCCATATATATATATATTGCCAGAGAGTTACTTGCACAGTAAACACTACACTGAAGATCACGGCACCATATACAATAACAATATTATTTATAATGTTTAAGTAAGTATGTATTGTATTATATATATATTTGTTGACTCTCAGTCAAAAAGACATGCACATACTAAGTAAAATAAAGAGAGAGAGAGTAGTATAGCAGCCACCCTTGGAAATTATATTAAATGTTTTCTTAATTTGTAACATTGTATGAAGATATACATTCATGACATTCTTCATATAGCATTATAATCATTGTTTTTATATAAATTATATCAATACCTTCTCTGCTGAAAAAAATCTATACTAATTATTGTGACAAACAATTCAAATGATTATTTCTGATCAGTATCTCTGTGCTGAAGCTTGAAATGTCCCGCTCTATTGTGATATGACACTGTCGAGTGCAATGAGCTATTCTTAAGAGAATGGCGCCTGGCGTGTTGTCAGCATGGAACATATTAAATAAAACTATACCAATAATTGACAAATCTTCTGACATTCTTCTTTCAGTAATAGATGACTTGGCTATCATTAAAGTACTACTAATACCGAGGACTACTCTGACAAATTTTACAAAGTTTGAGTTTGACAAAGTTTAAGTTTCAAATGACTAAAATATTCATTTGAATGGCTGTCTAAAAGAGTGGTTTGACCATAATAATAAATTTAATTTTAATGATCCTATCTGCCTATAGAAGCAAAATTTGATTATCTTACCACTTACAATATTTTTAATTCCATAAAAATATTTGACTGTATAAGTTAACTTTCTATTTCTTTTTGTACGTAATAAGGAAAGGTTGCTTTAGTAATAAAGTCTCTACACAAATATTACATCTCTAAACAATTATTGCAACTTCACTTTGATAATTTAAAAAAACATGTAAAAAATCCTTGATGAATAAAAATTTACTTTCATTACATAAATATCTATTTATAATTCTTTATGATTTAAAATATTAAGTATGTAAATTCTTAAAATATTGTTATATTTCGTTTTTAAATCAATTTAGCTATATAAGTTTGTTTAATTATACATCATTATTTTATAATTAATAACTTTATTTTCAACAAAAGTTTGTCTAAGAATATTAGATACATAAATATATAGAATTAGGCAGAGATTAAAGATCCAATTCACCTATTTCTAGAGTTTGCCCCAATTCATTGAAGATTTCCTTTTGTGGAATGATTTAAAATAAAATTGTCGTAGACTAAACAATTTCTATTTTATTTGCATTAAAAATAATCAGAAAAATATTTAAGTGATTTGTACTTTCTAAAAAAATACTTTCATTCTGTAAGATGTGTCCTTTTTTCTCACTAGGTGTCAACGATGGGATTGACTATCTTAAGAAAATTTCTTCAGGTAAATAAAAAATATATTAGATTACCCCAATTCTATATAAATCATTCGTAAAATGAAATCTTTATTGATAAATTAACACTATGTAGTCCCTGCTCAAATTTTATGTTTTAATTTTTATGCATTATTTATTTATCTAACATTTATTATTTAATAGCATTTAGAAACATTCAATAATTATTTGTTATTATATTGCTTTTAGCTACAGTACAGATAAGTACAGTAAAATCCCGTTTATTCGAAATTCGCCACAAGTCGAAGTTTTGGATTAGAATGTGGTCCCTCTGGAAAGTTTTCATACTAAATTGTACTTATAAATCGAATATCGTTATTCAAAGCTATTTTTATACCCTATCTGATGAGTTTGTCAATCTATTTTTCGCCTAATGATTTTTTTTGTCAAACGTCCGTAATCTTTAAAATACACATACGCTGCGCGATGTGCCTGTCAAATGTCAAAGTCCATCCCTTTACCTCGACTATACAGATTCACAACGCATAAAGTTAATTTGCATTGTTTGTTTTCTCTCATTTTCAGTATACTAAAAAAAGATGACAAACATATCCAGTGCATCCTCGATTTTTAAATTTTAATCTTCCTTACTGCGACACATTAATTTGCATGCTTTTTTTTCTCGCTCGTTTTCTTTACAGTAGAAGAAGATAGCAAATGTTATCTTTGCACCCTTATAGGTAACGTAATTCTCCCAGTTTCTGCGAATGTCAGTGCTTGCAAAATTTTCTGTTCCGTATTAATACCATCCTCAGACCTTTCCGTGTTATATAAATTATTTTATTTGTACTAATTTTAATACAAACATTTCTCTTTATATTTAAGTTTAGTGTCAAGGCATTTTGAAAAATATGTGGTTGGTGTTTCTCAGATTTTCTCATATCTTGTTAATTATTTTATTGCCATTGTTTTATATGTAAAGACAATTATCTGTATTTCTCTAATATTTACGTGTTAAATATTTTGAAATTCGCGAATGCGTGGTTTGCGTTCCTCAGACTTTTCCGTATTTCATTAAATTAAATTTTAAACATTTTTATGATTTTGACTGATAATTTTATAATCTCGGAAATAGCACCAATGCGAAACTCGTACAAAACGCCGATAGTTGCTAAAAAATCAAATTAATACAAGAGATTGTCAAAAAATATTATTTAAAATAAAATTAACAGAAGAATACATGGCCCCATTAATGACATTGTTGACAATATTAAACATGATGACAGATAGAACATTAGCGTTGAAAGGCTAGAAATGTTATGGAGGGAAAAGGAGTAAGCGAAGTTTAAAGAAGAAAAATAACAAGACATCAATAGGTGAGTGCGAAATGCCACCGCGACCACCACAAAACAAAGTTTTAAAAACGCTGGAAACTTTTGTTGTTAACTTCAATAAATCGGAGAAATAGCAGTATTGACAAGATGACAAGTTTGACAATTGTAGTTATTAAAAAAATAGTCCATTATAATCAGATTTTTTAAAATAATGTTTTTTTAAGTTTTATTTTAACAACTTGTTTGTTATTTTAAAATGTGTGTATATAGGTATATATAATTACTTCGAGTTGTAATGAAAAAAATTAGTACCTATGTAAAAAGAATTGAATTTTTTAAATTTTTATTTTCATTATCGTAAGTAGTTATTCAAAATTTTTTCTTGACTCCTCTCTTGGTCCCCTCAACTTTGAATAAATGGGATTTTACTGTATTATTTAAATACAAGACTACTTATATATTTTATACTATAGTCAATTTACATATTATTTAAGGATTTGTACATTTTCATATCTAGTTCTAATAATTAGTGTTGTAACAATTTAATTTATTTTTAATTTGTTAATTAATCAAATAGTTCATTAAATACAGATATTTAATATACAAGGGTATTTCGGTGGGTACATAGGGCTATCTCTGTATGTGACAATTTTACAGTTTTCACAGTTTTTTAGAATTGAAATTGTTCTTTGAATTTTATAATTTCAATTACAAATTTTAAAATTATCTCTGATATATTTTCATTGTTGAATTTATGATAGTAAACATAGTCATACACAATTTCTTAATGCATTTGATCAAAATCAGATTTACTTTATTTTAACTATTTAAAATATGAATTAAATATATTAATTAGAAAGATATACATATAAAATCAATTTTATCGAAAAATATTGTTGTTGCGCCACCGGGATTCGAACCTGGATCTCTTTCCTAACCGGGGAAGGTGCATTATCTAACTATGCTACAGCGACAATATTTTTAGTGACAATTTTCGAACCTATATGTTACCTTTTTGATATTAATACATTTAATCGTTCCATTAACTATTTAAACACGTTTTTTCTTTACTTTTTATACTTTACTTTACTGTTAATAAATATTATGAAATATTTCTACAGTAAACTTGTGCAGATGAAATATATTTTAAAATTGAAATGTTCCACTAAGAATGATTTTAAAAATATGAGATAATTTTATTAAATTATCATTATTTTTGAAACTTACAATCATATACACATATTTTTTCCATCACTAACACGTCTCCCAATATATTTAATTTGATATAGATAATGATATTGTAAAAATTAAAAGTCAATTACTACTTGAATCTATAGAAAATTACATTCTTGATATTATGAAATTTACATTCTTGAATATTGAGATAATTGAGTTGCAAAATGAGAAATTAAACTATCAATGTATATTTTTATATCGACCAATTTCTATATATTTAAAAAAAAATATTGATTTTTTTTATTTATTGCATGAAAATTAATGAATGTTTAAAAATAATGAATTTGTCTAATTTTTTTTTAGAAACGAAGGAGGAAATAGTCAACAAAAACACTGCCTACGCTAAAGAAAGCCCTCCAAAGGCCTACGGTATTTAAATATACTTTTTTAAAATTAAGAATTAAAAATTTCTATTTATTGATGTATTTTGCTAAATTATATCATTTAGGTTGGATTATATGGTCCAATCAATATAATATGTCCATTTAAATTTATACTACAAACGTATCATGAATGACATTACTTCTTTATAATTTCTTTTTCACAATATAATACTTGAATCATTCTAAATTAATTGAAAACTCATCTATTTATTCTATGAATTTAGGTACGTCCCCTGAGCAACGTGTGAGTTCATTGCAAGAGGAAATCATTGAATTACAAGCCAGGTACCAGCGTGAATTTGACAAGTTGGAAAAGGAGAACCGAGAATTAAGAAAACAGAATATCCTACTCCGAGGAGGCAGGGACATTGCATCCCTCAAGAAAACTAAGGTACGCCATTATGATTTGTTTCATATAAACCATGTTCAATGTTCATTAATATTTAAAGTTTGAGCCCAATACAGTAAAACCGCGATATAACGAAACCCGATATAGCGAAAAATGACATATATCGAAAAAAAAATCGAAATTGAGTCCCTAAAACCAATTTTTCATACAAAAATGCATTTATATAACGAAATCCCGTTAATATTTATAACAAAATCATTTTTGTCCCGTACGAAAAAATGCCAATACATTTATGTAAATTTATAACGAAATAAAAAAATGTTAAAAGATGAAAATATTATTTCGCACTTACAAAGCCGCGCCGCTGCATCTGCTGTATGCGAACGGTTTAATGGCCTTTTCGGCGGTGCGCGGCGGTCTGCCGACAAGGTAGTAAAACAATTTTATATATTTTATATAATATATGACTCATTTTATAAAAATGCCGCGATTCAACTGTCAAATTCTTATTTTTGAATTATTTTTTATGTTTCATGCCAAAAACTATGTTTGAAGCGGCTCTACATTTAAACAATTAAAATATTGTTTTGTGTTTGCAATATTCTGGAATTTACAAAAATATCTTCCAATTGGTGTTGAATAGGTTCTGTTCTTAATTTAATTTCTTTGATTATCCATTTGCTTATCTGTTTTAATAACAAAACTACTAAAAATATGTAGGTATTCAGTTCCCTATGGCCTTCTTCCTCCTTTGTTTGCAGAATTTGCGATCTTTTTTGAAGCCGCGCAACATTTTTTTGCGACGGCGCGTAACATATAGTAGGATTTTTTTTATTTATTTCATTATATGTGGGAATTCGTTATTACGAATTTTTATTTTTTGGGCCCTTGGATTTCGTTATATCGCGGTTTTACTGTAGTTTAAAACAATTTGCAGCCATAAACAAAATCAGCGGCTCCTTTAACTACTATTGCTATTTAAGAATGTAATAATGTATAATATTAAAATGAATGGTAATATACACATTGTATTGGTTATGTACATTGATTCAGATAAAATATTTGCTATGACACAGATCTCTAAGTACTCTTATTTCAAGATTGTGACAGGAAATTATATATGCTCAGGGAACAATTTTATAATTAGAGCTATTTGTACATATTATGGTAACGCACAGTTAAAAATGGCTAATTTAGTATTCTACTAAAATATATATATATAATATTAAAATATATATAACATTGAAGGAATTGAATAAAAAGTAATGCTTTGTTTAGTACATATGTGATTAATTTATTAAACATTTGTACATATTTAAAAAAAAATTCTTCCCATATTTCCAATTAATACTTTTGTGATTTTTCTTCCTGGATTCCTTCTTAAAATGCTTTTTAATTCAACGGAGTTTTACAATAATAAATAATGTACACACTGTTCTGTCATGTTATGTTCTTCATGACATTCAGGTATATTTTTTGATGAAAATGATTATAGGTCTTTACATTCCAAAATTAATTTCACTTTTTTATTTTATTTTTAATTAAATTTAAAAAATCAAATTATAGTTAAGTTCTGCTAGTTTGCGTAAGCATTATTTGGATGTTACAGCTGTTTCGGTGGTTGAGGCTGTTTGAAACAGCTGTAACATCTAAATAATGCTTACGTAAACTAGCAGAACTCAATAATATTTATTATATAGTAAAACTTCATTAATTCGTGACTTCAAATTATGAATAATGAGAACAAAGTTTTTTAAAGGCAACAATAGAATAGAAGAAATTTTTATAAAAATGCATTAGTGTACTGCGTCCGCGGTTTAGTGCGCGCCACCGCTGTTGACAGCGCGCACATTAATTTGATTGGCGGTTGAACTCACCTTTTTCATCCGAATTGGAATATTTAAAATGTGCATTAAAAATAATTAAAAACTTTTAAATCTTTATGTCTCGCTGGCCTTGTTGGTTGAGGCTTATTATTTTTCGAGTTCGAACCCAGAGAGGTATTTGGGATTCGATTTTTTCCGCCAATTTTATCTTCGATATTAATTTTTTGTCGGTTTTCAAAATAAGCTCCATTTAGTTAAATGGTCAAGGATTTATACAAAATACAAGATATTGGTGCCATTTTAGAGAACAAAACGTGAAAAAAAAATTAATAAAATGTGTCAACGTATTTAAATACAAAAGATTTATGTAGTTTTTTCAATACCTACATATGCAAATCGCAACGTTTTATAAACATAGAAACTAGATCAAGTGATTCAATGAAAGCATTATTTTAATAACAAATTTTAAATTTTATAAAATGCACTATAGAATTTGATGTACATATCATATTAAGTACATGAGTTTTGCCATATGTCAGATGGCAAAACTCAGTTCAGCACCTGTCATGCCAGCGCGCGGCGTCGTGATTGGCCGGCTGGTTGCAGATGTTTACGAAGGGAAGAAGGTCAAATGCCTTCGCACGAGTTTAGGGATTTAAAAACATTAGCAAATATGCGAATTACGTGAACAAATTGTTTATTTCGGGTGTCATACGAACGGCAAATAATTATATTTTACCAATTATCGGTAGAAATTAGTATGAAATGTTATTTTCGGGGAATTTTTTTTTGAAAATAATGCAAATACCGTAAAAATATGAAATATAGGGTTACAAATTAACGGAGTTTTACTGTAATTTGATTTTTTAAATCAAATTATAAATATGAAGATCTACAAACTAAATACAATAACAATAAATAAAAAAATAAATAAAATTTCACTTTTATGTTAGTTTATTTTAACTTCTTAAAATTTCAAAAAAGACTGCATTATTTTATTTCAATCTAGCTCTGACCATTTCATATCACAACGGCAAATTCTATCAGAAATGCAGTAAAATAATAAAATATTCTTGGTAATAAATTGCAGAAGTCCCTCATTGACATGTATTCGGAGGTGCTGGATGAGCTGTCTGGATACAGTGGTGGTGGGGGAGGTTGGGCAGGAAGCGACCACCTCCCTAGGGTGGTGGTGGTGGGCGACCAGAGCGCTGGTAAAACCAGTGTGCTGGAGATGGTGGCACAGGCTCGCATATTTCCACGAGGTGCCGGAGAGATGATGACCAGGTATGAGCTAATAATGGTTGCGCAGTTATTTATATTTCAGATATAGTAAATCTAGCTAATTCGTTTAACTAACTTATTGCAGTTTCTCATTTAACTAACTAATTCCAAGTCAATTTCTTATTTTGGTTTTATTATTATTACATATAAGTATTTTTATTAAATATATATTAAAATATTTTACATGTCTACACGTCAACCCCTCTCAAGTAAAATATTGAAATTAACAAATGCGTACATCATTTTTAATTGTTTTAGTATTTCACAGTATTTGATACATTTTTAAGTGGCAGTAATTTTTATATATACACAGTAAAACCTCGTTAAAACGAACCCCGCTATTCTGAAAACTGACGTATATCGAAATTTTTTTCAAAATTACAATCAATTTTTCATATAAAAATTAATTTATATAATGAAATTTCGTTAATATATATAACAATTTTTTTTTGCCCCATATAAAAAAATACCAATATATGTACAACGAAAAAAAAAATTTTTACAATGAAAATATTTCAAAATATATTTCGGCCGTTTACGATCATGTTGATCAATTGTTTTATTGCCTTGGCGCAGCGGGCCGGTCGGCACAGGCGCACTTGTAAAACTTCTCCTTGGGATCATAATAGGCCCTTATAAAGACATTTGGCATAATCTCCACTTGTCCATGATTGGATTTATTGCCCATTGTCAAAATATGTTAGAATGGCACCCTTTCCACGTTCTGAAGCGTACACGTGTTCACACCTCTAAAAACGGGTTTTATCTAGACCAGCTGGAGAAAATAAAAACCCCTAAAATAGCAATTGGCACGTCACATTTTAGGGCACGTGTGCATCAGCTTTGCGTATGGTATCGCCCGCAAAACTCGAGATGCCTACAATTCTGCGCATTATTATCTTCAATCTTCACTTTTTATTTTCATTATCATCGTCAACTTGTGTCACTTTTTACATTATAATTAAACATTTACATCAATTCCAATGTACAGTAATATTGCATACAACATTTTTGTTAATGTGTTTATTTGACAATTGTTTTCGAGTGTTTGTTTACCAACATTTATATGTACTAGTATTCCGTAATTTATTCTTTAAAGTACACTTTTGAATATTTTGTGGAAATCTAAAATGGCTTCAGGTCGTGATAATTTAACCCTCTACAAAAAACTATTCGTAAAACGATTTCGTCTCACTACGATTTAAAGAAATAGGAAGATCGATTGACCAATGCGAAATTCTCAATGCTTGTAGCGGCTCTACAATTAAACACAGTGAAAATTAAATGTTGTTTTATATTTGCATGACACTTTGGAATTTCCAAAAATATCGTCGAATTTTAGGTTATCTTATATTGTTTCGTAAAATGTTTTTAATTTGATTTCTTAATTATCATCCATTTGCTTATCTGTTGAAACAACAAAACTAAATCGATTATTCAGAGTTTTCTATATCCAGAAAATCCTCCATTGTTTGTAGAATGCCTTATTATGTTATATGCCATGTTAGGTAATTTCTTTCTGCCTCGGCTTCATGTTCAGGAGGAGGCATCTAACCTAACTGGTTCTTTTTTTAAAATATTGACAAGTAAATGGTTATGAAATGAAAGAATATTTTTTTATAAGAAAATTTATAATCTATATCTTATGATACTTGCATGTGTTAAAAGTGGAAAATGAGCAATTTACTTGAACACTTATTAATAAGGCTATTCTAACATAATTACAATTAAATTAACATTAAATATTTGTGTTCATCATGTCAGCATTAAGTTCTCTGCCAAATTGTCTATTTTGACGCTTGTCTGATGTAGATTATGCAGGTCCCTCACGTAAGGGATTACCTCTTAGGATGGTCCTGGATCCTGGACGTGAAGTGTGGTCAGCTCCTTGTGGTGTCAGCGTAGGGTGATGCAGTTCAGGCTTGTAGTTGATTGACCACAAGGCGATGCCCAATTATCCAGGCAAACCGGGACTCTGGACGCGATGTTTTTATGCAACAGCGATAGTCTGTTCTCGCTACACCAAATTAAATTGATCGACTTTTTATAGATCCACCGGGACCCTTTTTGATACTTTTACATCAACGATTAAACGCAGAGTACATCACAGTCTAAGCTTAAACTTGAGGCGCACAGTTTAAATTTTCCCCGGAATTACAATCTATAAAGCGCTTGCTTGATACTTTTAGAGACGACATTGATTCTATTTTCTAATTGAAAATAAAATCCCGTCTTTGTGGAGCAAATTCTCCCGGCGGAGAATTTGGGAAGACTGGCCCTCCTAAGTTGATGCATCCCTTAAAGTGCATTTGCCTACGTGACTTTAGTCACGTACGCCGCTTTATTGCTGTACCCACGCTGCGTCGGTACACCTGCGTCTAACAATACTTGATTTTATTAGCCTCCGTCCCTTACTTCGACTAAGTGCTTTTGTATCCATGAACAAAATATTATCTTGGGTAATTTTGCATTCTAACAGCCATATTAAACTGACAATGGGTGTCCTGTTTGCGGAACTTACAAACTTTTTTAAAGCCGCACATATTTATTTCTACGGCGCGCATGGAATATTCATATATTAGGTAAAAAAAAATATTTTGCTATATGTGGGAATTCGTTATTTCGAATTAAAATTTTTTGGTAAACTTGGTGTACTTTAAATAGAAAGGGTCAATATGTATTATTTAATCAACATGATTATATAACTATTCATTACGAAAACACATTTGATTTTGCTTACAATGTGAACCATAAAGCATTCAATTTCAATCAATTTTTGATTTGACTCTCTCAAAATTATTTCATTATATATATATATACATTTATTGGATTTCAGAAATGTTCTACACAAAAGGTGAACTTAAAATTTATTAAGAATTCCATAAAATAAAACTGTTACATTTTTATTAAAATTATTGTAATCTTTGAAACTTCTCACCAAGTACCATGAGCCTTTAATTCACTAATTAAGTTTTTTTATTTTTTTAAAAGGAGAACCATTTATTAAAAAATATGTATTCATATAGTAAAAGTTCAAATTGCCAACATCATTGCAAATATCCATTAACGGATAGCAGTGAAAGAAGTATAATTACATCATTCTACATTGTAAATAGTGTGGTACCATCTTTCATCATCTTTGATGTGACAAAAATAATCAAAAATGTCTGTTCTTTTGCTTAATATTATTTTATCCTTACAATATATTTTACAATTTCAGAGCTCCTGTGAAAGTAACACTCTCCGAGGGCCCTTATCACATTGCACAATTTAGAGATTCATCGCGGGAATTTGATCTCACCAAAGAATCTGATCTTGCTGAGTTAAGAAGGTAAATATTGTTATTATGTATAGAGCATATATCTACACCTCTAAAAACTCTAAACATAATATATATAATAAACATAATATTATAATATATTATCCGGGGTGGTAGGCAATATTCCCTTTAATGAGTACACGATTTGGCACCAATTTTTAACAAGACTTCTTCATGTGCATGCCTTATATGGATGTTTGGAAACCACAGTGCAGTATGTTGATTTATCCTGTATAAAATCAGCAATATTTTGGACATTGAGATTGCACATTCAAGATAGTCTGCTGCCTCCTACCTCCCCCTGCATGATCAATGGTAAAATATCACATTTCTCAGTGCGGAGATGTTTTATGATGATTATTAGTTCTTTTGACTTATTTATGCATCTAAAACGTCTTCACTAGTAAGTACAGTAAGACAGTGCACAAATAGTAGCATTGGTCCTTAAAATTGCACAAAATATTATTTATGCGCACATATTAGAGGGAATATTGATGGTAGGGAAAAAAATTAAAGCATATTAAAAAACCCTGGATAATTTAAAAAAAAAACAAAATTAGCCACACAGTTTTGTGACATGAAAATACAAGGATATCATATCAGGATAAATCATTAATAAATAAAATGCTAAATGTAAGCCCAAATAGTAATTTGCCAACATATGTTCACAATTTTGCTAGATTTATTTTCTGATAATTAATTACTTTAATCTTATGTAGTCAATGAAAAATTATTTTTTAAAGATATTTCAAATGTCCCAGTTAGGTCTGGTTGCGTCATCTTCGGTAACTATAAATTTTACTTTTAAATTAAGTTTATCCGAAAACGCGTTGGGTCATCTCATTTTTGTCGCTGACTTTTAACTTTAACTATAAACCGCCGAAAATCTCCGCTTACATGTAAACTTTACTAATGTGCACTGCTCGAGAGTCACCTGACAGATGTCATCGAAATTGAGTATTTTTCAATTTTTGACACTAGTGTCGAAATGTACAATATTATGTCGGATAGCAGTGATATCGCAGACTTTTTTTGATGATTATACAGTATATTCTTAACAGGAAAAGTAAAACTTTGACTTCGGCACATTATTTTTTGTGGGAAGAAATGGGTTTTATATTATTTAAAAAAAAATCTTTTTCCGATAACGGATTGCATCCACTGGATTTGTCATCTAGAGCACATTTGCATTGTATCCATCATTAAAAGCATTCTTTTAAATTTTTCGACATCATATTATTGAAATGAACATTATTATGTCAGATAGCACTGATACCGATTCTTATCTTATCAATACATCCTTAACAAGAAGAGCAAATCTTTTAGGCCACAAATCAATCATTTTATATGGGAAGAAATAGATTTTATTGCAAGATTCCGCCTGTCCAAAAGTATGGTTAGGCAACTGGTTTTGCTTATTTCAGACAATATAATGTCATCTAAAGTTATCTACTTCATAGGTATATAATAATATTTTTAATAAAGATCAGAAATCACGCAGTTAGTCCTGTGAACCAGGTCTCGATAACTTTGCATTTCTATGCCACAGGATCATTGCAAAGATGCACGGGTGATATATTTGGTGTACACAAGAGCACTGTTTCATGGATTGTGAGCAAAGTGAGCAGAGCAATAGCCACTCTCAGATCACACTTAATGTTTACCTGAATCTACCGAAGAAATTCAGCAATATCTGAATCAATTCTACAACATTTGAAAATTTCCAAACACAATTGGTGCAATAGATTGCACTTATGTGGGAATCCTATCTCCACGACAGTACTATTTTCAGTCATTCCAGATTAAAAGGGCAACTAAATGATGGTATTTTTAATGAGAAACATGACCGTGTACTGTATTAAATGCAATACGAGTGATAAAAAAGTTTTCTAAATTAAAGTGATAAGATTCGAATTGCAAGGCCATGCAGAGTACCTACAGTTAGAATCTGTATCATCATCAAATTCCGAAACCCGCTATCCATTGACATCTGCATCACACCTCGCATCCATTCTGCTGTTTCTTGCTTCGTCTTAGATTCCCTGAATAAATATTAAAAATAATGTTTATTAATACGTAATTTACAACATAAACTTTTAAATATAGTTAAAATACAAGAATACTTACTTTATATTGACATTCATCGTTCGAAACGGTCAATTGCTCATTTTAGGAAAGTAAACACATCAAATTAACGTAAACGTCAAATGTCAAATGAAGCGTCCTACACGTGTTGCCATAAGCAAGATTACTTGCGCGGGCATTTGTTTTTGAAAATGAGATTTTAAGAGGCCTATGTAATTGCTACACTGGATAAATATAAAATCTGTTCACGCAACTCGATTTCTGTCAAATTATTTGAATCTCGTTTAAAAGTAAACGAGTTTCAATTCAAACTCGATTACATCTCAGTTATGGTTACCGAAGATGTCGCAACTGGACCTTAATGTGACCCCAGATAATCGAGAATCTACTGTAAATCATTATTTAGTGTTGAATTTTTTATTTATTAACATATTTAATTTAACTTTCAAATTTATTTTCTAATTTATATTATTTGTTGGAAATCAATATACATATTTTAAGAAATTGTTACACAACCTGTACACAGAAAACTCATATTTCATGCTTTGTTTAATGTTACAATTTTATAATTTGGAAAGTCTAAAAATTTGACTTAATGTAAAATTTTTGTTAATTCAAACAATATGTGAACATATACATATATACAATACACTTTCGCCCTCAAAAAACTAAGTACATTTCCACAAACAAAAATAATTTGTCAGTAAAAATGAGAACATATTTGAATGTATTTGCAATTCAGTGTAATGTTTGTTTTATTTTGACTTCAAGTGATAAAGTTGACTTGTAAACATGTTCATAACACAGCATAAAGAGATATTCTTTAAAATAAATTACAATGTAAACTAGCATACATCAAAGGTATATATTTGTATCAACTTCTAATTCAATAGATACGAGGGTGGTTTGATAAGTAACTTGGTTTGATATTAAAGAAAACAGAGTTTTTTTAATATACTTTATTTTTCGACATAGTTTTCTCAAAGTTTTTTCATGCGCAATTCATTATGTAAAATGAAGTGAACCCGCTCAGTTGAGATGCCTGTGCTAACTCACGCGTTTTCACTCGTTTGTCAGTTAAAACCAAATTATGGACTTTATTGATTATTTCGGGTGTCACAGCTGATTTCGGGGCTCCAGGATGTGCATCTTTAATACTTGTTCTGTCACACTTAAATTAGTTAAAGTAAAACAGTTTCATAGGAAGTACATGAGTCACCCAATGTAGGCAAAATCCTCTCATGAATTTCCTTTGCTGTTTTCCCTGGAAGGGAAAACAAATGAATCAGACCACCAATTTTATCAATTTTTCACTGTTACTCAAAAAAACACTTCCATTTCAGCAACTGTCAAACAACAAATTACTATCAGAATGACTTGAGACCATAGATTATTTATTCATAAGAAGGAAACTTTATGACTACATATATAGACGACATTAACGCCATCTATTAGTATACGAACCTAGTTACTTATCAAACCACCTTTATACATGATCTAAGATGATGCTCATGCGTGCAAAAAATCATTTTATGATTTTAATTGCGTCGATTTGTAAGTCAGTCATTTGATGTAACTTGTTTTAAAGATTGCGTTGCGTAGCTTGATTTCAATAAGGAACTTCAATCACATGTGATTTTTTAGAACTAGCAATACTTTCCTTTACATTTGACAAGTCTGGAAAAAAATGTTGCGTAAATTTGAGTAAGAACTTTTTTTTTCATTTGACTTGCTTATTTACAAGAGGAAAATTCTGTCTGTTCCCGTTTATAACAAATTCTCTCAAAATTGTCTATAATGGCATCTATTTCAGCTGACTTTCCATCTTTGGATAGTCCACTATTAATGACTTGTCTATACCTATTGCTGATCTGCTGTTTCCTGCAACCCCTTTTACTTAATGGCCAAACTGAACAGCTGGGGTGACAAACTCTTACACAATGCTTCAAAACAAAAGTCTGTGCTTCTCTAGATCTGATGTGTCCCATATCCTTTATGTGTCCCGGTCATTAAATATTATTTTAATATATATATGTACAGTAAAACTCATATTTCATATTTTTACGTAATTCATACTTTTTTCAATAAATTAAATTAAATTTGTAAAGCTTGATTATTTGTAGTTCATATGCATTGTTTATACCAAAGTAAATAATTAGTTCACGTAATTTGAATGTTCACGTATTATTAAATCCAAACTCGCGCGACTACGCATTCATCATCTCTTCGTGAACATCTGTAGCTAGTTTCGCCCTCTAGCCAATCACGGTGTGCTTAGAGCTAACAGGACCGCAGCCAACCTAAGTTATACCATACGTATGCCAAATTCCACAGTTTGTTGTTATTTCAACAGTGATTGTCGGCGCTTTGCAAATTATGTATTTCTACTCACCCTTGTAGCCCTTAAAATAATTTGAACAATTTTAATTGCATCTCGTAATTTATAAATTAATTGTGTGCAACATTTCTATTGATTTTATATCCAGTTTTTTGTTTATGAAATATTGCGATTTGTTTATATTTATATTTCTTCAAGATATCAAGATATATCCTTTATATTTAAATACATAACATATTTTATACTTAATTTTTTTTGTGTTTCGTTTCTCTAAAATGGCACAAACATCTTGTAATTCGTGTAAATCCTTGACTATTTGATAAAATTTAGATATTTTAAATACTGACAAAAATTAGTGGGAAAATTTGAATTCTAAATATTTTTCTGAGTTCATACTTGAAAAATTGCAGGAAAATAATAAGCTTCAACGGAGCATGAGTGTGGGAGTTCCTTTATGTCTTGGTCCTCGCCACCGCTGCACGCTGCTAATTGTCAAATAGATCAAATTTTAGCACCAATCACTCCAAGCTAATAATTTTTAAATAGATCGAAAGTAGTCACCGCCGCATGCCAATAATTTTCAAATAGATTGATTTGATTAGCTGCCGTACGCTGCTAATTTTCAAATAGATATTAGAAGCTCTCGTCTCAACCCTTGTGGATAGTTTGTATTAATTTTTGCTACTAATACTGCGTTTTTGAGGTGCTTCTTCAGAGTATGCAAAAATATTAATATTTTTAATAAAATTGGTACCACGATTATGATTTTTTTTACTAATTCTTGAATTTCAAGTTAAAGGGGTTTCAAGTAATTAAAAAATTTTTTTGGTCCCTCGAATTTCGAATTAACGAGGTTTTACTGTATCATATTGTCAATTATTATCATACAATATTTTGATATTTATTTTATATATTTTGGAAAAAAAATAATAAAAGGATTTTATCTAATAATGTAAATTTGATGGGGTTTTCAAAACTTTACTTTTAAAAAATATATATACTTAAAAATCTATATTTGCAAGATATTTAAAGTCAATTGATTTAGCAATATTTGAATATGTCCAAGAACACACAATTACTAGATTTTCACCAACAAAGGCGCTGTTATTAAACAAATTATAGATATCTCATAAAGATGAAGTTATTATTATTATATTTAATGGAAAGATGTGGAAGTATACAGGGCTTATGACCTGTCTTCGGCTGGTTTAAGTGATCACTTTATACAAATATAACGTTTACCATTTTCACCCATTAATCAATCTCCATATCTATCAAACACAGATAAGACAGGTTGCAAGCCCTGTAATTACCCATACTTCCATATCTTCCATATAATTGGTTTAGTTTTTGCTTTTTCTTAATTGCAAAATTTTACAATACTGTCCATTGATGTTCATTGAGGAATTATTGTCCGAGAAGTGGATTCAGATGCTGATTTTATAACATATTATCCATAATACAACAGCACCTAGTTTACAATATGGGTAAGTTTTACATACTTCAGATGTAAATTGCCTTAAAAATAACATGTATATATTATATCTTATACTATGTGATGCGATTGTTGTAGCAAAATATTAAAAATGAACATTTAATTCTACTTCCAGATAAGCATCCAAATAATAATCCATTGGATAAATTAATTTTATTTTTTGCCAAACTGCATGACAGTTTTACGGCAAGTTTTGCGTCACATGTCATGGTTACGGTTGTCACTTATGATAATTTAAACAATCTTTGTTGATATATTTTCTTCTATTACCCTATTGCCAATTGTTAATTTTTTCTATTAATTAACTTAAATCATAATTTAATCAGACATGGCGAAATAGCCTCTAATTTATAATTAAAATTGTGTACATCATTATGAATACCTTAAACCCACTAGTCTACCTCCTACCAGAATCAGGTACCGGAATTTTTAGTGTGACCCATTAAAATATAATTAAATTAAATATTTTGCTGCTGAATTAAAAATAATTAATTAATTACTACAAAAGTGATACTCAGATGGGTTAATGTAGTGACCAATGCTAATTTCGTCAACAAAAGTAAAATATCATTTAGCGATTTAAACCTATAAACGGTGGTATCTATTCAATGCTTGTATGCAATATAGTTGCTGGCGAGGCGCCTCATGAATCGAGAGTTAGTTAGTGATATTGAATGTAACTAGCGATTTGTATACATGTATAGTAATGTGTGTGTGTGTGTGTCAGGGAGGTAGAGCTGCGCATGCGTAACAGTGTCCGCGGAGGCCGCACAGTATCCCGAGAGGTCATCTCCATGTCTGTGAGGGGTCCTGGCCTGCACAGGATGGTTCTAGTCGACTTGCCAGGCATAATTTCTGTAAGATTTCTCTTTACTCCCTCTTATCTACTTAATTGTTAGAGATCAATATAAAATAACAAATGACATGTTTTCATCCAAAAGTACCTTAATTAATACTTTCGATATATCGAAATATCATTTTTGATTTATCTTGATCTCCACTAATGTTTAAATTATTTATATAATAAACACTTTAGTTATTCTATTCATGCATATTCCACCTTGCGTAACTTTATAACTGTATGAATGAAATATATTTTCACATCATTTTTTTTATCTGGCATTGCGAAAAATTTATTGCAGCGGCGACTTTCTACTCTCTTCTATTTTATGTCTCTATTTTCTTTGATGTTTCTTGAATAAAATACATAATATGTACCTTGGGATATTTCCACTTAATATTTATTTTTCATTTCAGACACAAACTGTGGACATGGCTGCAGATACAAGGGATGCTATCCGAGAAATGACGCAATCATATATGAACAATCCAAATGCTATCATCTTGTGCATTCAGGTATGTTATAGACGCTGGTTATTGAGATCACTAATATTTTGTTTCTAATAGTCGCCAATCTGAAAAATCCAAACTAATCCAAAAACTATGGTCTACACAAAGGTAATATGTACGAGTGTTTTTAACCTGATCCTTGCTACGCGCATCATATGATGTTTTCGACATGTACTACGTGACAGCGAGGCAAATCGAGCAGGAAAATATACCAAAAAATTAGTTCGATCCGTACTGTTGCTGACATATTGCGTTAGTCAAGTGAAATATTGTTATTTGTTTATATAAATCAGTTTAAAAATGAAGACATCTTAAAACACCATCCAGTTATATGAATTTCGCGGCGCTGAATTATCGTCCTCTCGTCATGTGTTCGAGGTCACTAGTATTTGTCAGAACTGTGCGTTGATACAAAATATTGACATCGCGATCTGTACTTTGTGGACAATTGAATCAATATATTGTATCGGAAAATACATTTATTATTACTACGTGATCTTCTTTAAAATGGTGGTTACATTTGAAATGTTGATATTGTTTTGACTGCATTTGTGTTTTGAGGGTGAACGGTTGTATTTTCTGACTATATTCTTTTACTTTTCTTTAGAAAACAGAAGTTTGTATTGTGCTAAGTATATTTATCAAAATGATTTAAATTTAATAATTGTATACCTTTTAAAATGGCGGACAATAGACTTGCGGCGAAAGAGATATTAGAAACATTTTTAGATGTGGACTCCGATTTAGAAATATGTAAGTGAAGATGAGCAAGATGAAATAATTAATGAAAATGTCAGTTAAAGTGAATCTACTCTTTTCGTCAATTGATATAGTAGCCCTCACTTATTTGATTTTATGCACAAGAAAAATACTAATGCGTGTGGTACAGTGCGTAAAACACGGAAAGGTAGGGCCACCACATTTTGTAAATTAAAAAAAGGTGAAATGAACACCAAATATCGTGGACTTCTTTTGGCATTAAAATGGCGCGATAAAAGGGATGTCCATATTCTAACAACCTTGTATGACAATTCCATGGAAACGACAGCCGAAATACATTAGTCAACCTATTATTAAACCGAAATGTGTCAATGACTATAGTAAGTGTATGGATTCTGTGGATAAAGTGGACATGATGTTGAGTAGTTTAAATTGTTACGGAAAACAATAAAGTGGTACAAGAAAGTGGCTTTCCATATAATTAATTTGATTTTATCAAACTCTCAAATACTTTACAAAACGATAACGAATAAAAATATTATAGCGGGTTAGTACCGACATTATTGTATTATTTATTAAATGAGCGGACATCTCTGAGGCCTGCACTTGACTTGTGATATCTTAATGTTTACATATTCTAGCTGTATCTTTGCTCTTTTGCTTATTTATGTATTCCAAAGGACTTTATGAGACTTTAAACATTATTTTCAAACAACCATTAGAAATGTTAAAAAAATACAGCGTAAGTGCATATTGAAGATCGACGCAGCAATCCGGTTGAACGAGATAGCTATGATTGTACAAGCAATGTGATTGTATTGGTGACTGTGATAATATTCGTAAAACAGCGGCTTTTATGGAGATCAATTATTTTGTTCTGTCAATATTTACATTATCTTAAGGATTTGAACATCTCTTGTGATTATTTATATTAACAAAATTATCTGTGAAGTCCTATCAAGTAATAAATCGTACACAGGATGCCTTTATGGATGTCTAAATGTCCTTTTAAAAGTGATGTTCAACCGAATACACGGATTTCGAAAAGAGGCCTGCGTAGGGGGGTATACTTGGAGTACATTTGTTTAGCGGCCGATAGGTTAATACCTATATTTAAAAAAAACAATTAATTTATTATGTGTCCATAAAGCAAATTCAATATCAAATACATTTTTCAGATTTTCTCATATCTTGTTAATTTTTTTATTATCATTGTTTTATATGTAAAGACAATTATTTGTATTTCTCTAATATTTACGTTAAACATTTTGATATTCTCTAATTCGTGGTTTGCGTTCCTTAGACTTTTCCGTATTTCATTAAATTAAAACATTTTTATGATTTTGACTGATAATTTTATATTCTCGAAAATGGCACTAATGCGAAACTGGTATTGGACGCCAACAGTTGCTAAAAAATCGAATTAATACAAAAAGATTGACAAAAAATATTATCCAAAACAAAATTAACAGAAGAATACGCGATCCCATTAATGACATTGTCGACAATATTAAACATGATGACAGATAGAACTTTAGCGTTGAAAGTCAAGAAATGTCACGGAGGGAAAAGGAGTAAGGAAGCGGAGAGTGAGAAGAAAAGAACAAGACATCACAGGCGAGTGCAAAATGCCGCTGCGACAACCACAAAACAAAGATTTAAAAGTGCTGAAATAAATAAAATTAAAAAAATGAATGAAACAACACCTGTCTTCAGCTTCAGTTGTAACATTTCGTGGATCTTGGATCTTTTCATGCATACTTGTCTATTGTTAAATTTTCTGACAATATTTAATTTCTACTTTTATACCTAATTTTAGGATGGCTCAGTTGATGCCGAAAGAAGTAATGTTACAGATCTCGTGGCCCAGTGTGATCCATCTGGTAAGAGGACCATTTTTGTCCTCACAAAGGTTGATTTGGCAGAGGAGAATTATTTAGGCGATCCTAATAAGGTAATTAATCATCCTTATATTATTCACACTTTAATTACTTTTTAACAAGTACAAGACCCATTGCATAATGTCATGTTGTTTCCCCATTACCATGTTGCTCCTTTCAAATTACTACCCTATTTCTTACCTGAACCTGTGGCTGCCCAGAAAAATCATAGGTGAAACAGCATCATGCCACCATATTGACGCCTACATTTTTAAAATTCTAAATTCACAGGCTAGGAAAAAACCATGAAAACGTTGGTATAACTAAAAAAAATATATATTTCACCATAAGCGTCCATCAACCGCGATTTCGTTTTGAGATGAAAAAAATTTGAAAAAATAAAAGTTGATAGTGTTGTCAGGCCATAACACTTAGAACATTATTATTTATTTTATATTTGTTTTTTGGAAGGAGGACATCAGATTTTATTAATATTATTGTGTTTAATGTGATGCTTAAAATAAAAATACATTAGCGCTTCACATTACATATCGCACTTATATAGCACTAACATCACGCATAAAATGATGTCGTCAGCCGCGGTAATGGCTAATGCTGCCTGACGGCGCACTCACTGTATTTATAGTAAAATGACCGTATATTAATTTTAATTAATAACTAAAAAATAATATCTTATTCACTTGAATTACTTGGCAATAAAAATGAAAAATATCGCAAGCGTACGTCAAAATCTAGCTGACAATTTACACAAATTGAAACGTTCCAGATACTTTCCAACTAATTGCGTCCTTCTCATCATCGGACTCTGCGGTAGTAACAAGCATATCGGGAATGTCACATGGTTGTCCGCTGTACTTACAATAGCCAACTTAAATTCTGACAGTTCTCATTCCATCTCTTTCTCTGTCGGAAACTTGCGACGTGGGCAGCCAAGGAGTTAATATTTATGTAATTTTATAAAAAATATCTATTCTTGCTGTCAGCAATTGATTCCAGCAAGGAAACAGCCCACAACAACAACGGATCAGTGCTGACGTATTCTCGAGAACGCCAGAATACTGGGTTATAGAATCAGATTATCTAAAAAAACACAGTTACATGTTTTGAAAACTCATTATTAACTATGATACTCGCAAAACATCATGTTCTATGAAAGTTTAAATTCAATTCAATTCAGCCGTTTTGAGATTTGCTGGGGTCTGTTTAGTTAAACTTTTTCATCTACTTAGTTGAAAGTTACAATGTCTCAAAGTATTGTTAAACCATATACATATATAATAAGATTTTCAAAGTGCCCCACACACAGTACTTTCTCCCGGAGAACAATATTGTTCATGAGAAGATTTCATTGAAACCACTCCTTTAAAACCTCTTTTTCATCTTAGTTGTACATCACTTTAATTTTTGTATTGGTGTATTTACTATGAAATTTAGTAGTGAATATACAGAACTTTGATTTTTATGCATAAATTGTGGGAAAATATAGAAATGACGAACGTAAATTCAAGGTTGATTTGATTAAGATTGTTTTGTTTTCCAATGCAATTCATAAAATGTTATATTTATAGATGAGGAAGATTCTCTCCGGGAAACTGTTCCCCATGAAGGCTTTGGGGTACTTTGCTGTTGTTACTGGTCGTGGTCACAAGGATGATTCAATTCAAACTATAAGAGATTACGAGGAAAAATTCTTCAGAAATTCTAAACTTTTCAAGTATGTTTTCCTACATTGATTTTTGCATTTTCAATCATATTGCAAATTAAGTAAAATTAAAAAACTAATTATTTTCAGGGATGGACTAATCATGTCAAGTCAAGTCACAACCAGAAACCTCTCCCTAGCAGTTGCAGAGTGCTTCTGGAAGATGGTTCACGCTTCTGTAGAGCAGCAAGCTGATGCATTTAAAGCGACTCGTTTCAATTTGGAGACTGAATGGAAAAACAATTTCCCAAGGTTATAAATTAGATTAATTAGAATTAGAATTTTTGTTATGTAATACATCAGAACTCAGAAATATTTATAATATTGTATTGTTTTAACCCTTTCTACCCCGAATTATTCAATTTAAGTGCCTAGCAACTGGCACTTAAATTGAATAATTCTTCAAACATAAAATAAGCAAATTGTGATGGAAAATTAAAAAATAAATCCAGGTATATAAATATTATTAATTATATTTTAGTTTACTTCGGAGTATCATCAGACCTTACATAACATACACAAAAAAATTTTGTAGCATAGTAAAAAAAATATTCTAAAACATTAAAATAATAGTTGAAAATTTAAGAAAAAACTATTCATAATCACAAGAAATACAAGTGCGTCAAATCCAACCTTGTGTTGACAATAAAAACAACCAATGTTGGCAGTCTAAATAAATCAAGTAGACTATTATTTACGTAGTAGTATTGTCAAAGGTAGAAAGAGTTCTATTAACCATCTTTGTTCGCCTTTTTTAGGATTCGAGAGTTGGATCGTGATGAGTTGTTTGAGCGCGCCCGTGGTGAGATATTGGATCAGAGTATCAACCTGTCTATGGTACCGCCACGTCTGTGGGAGGAGAGACTCATGCAGGCTTTATGGAACATGACCAGCACGCATGTGTTTGAGAATATTTACCTGCCGGCGGCCATGACACCCAACAATAGTAAGTTGAACTTATATTGAATTCACTTTTCCAAAATTGATTGAGATCTGCACTGTGTTCTTTTCAACTTATTTATAAAAAAAAATTATTTCTATATAATTGTGAGATTCATATTCATTTATATATATGACCAATTCAATAATCTAAATTTTCAAAATTAAAAATCAATTAAACTTTAGAAGCGAATTCCGATCTACAAGATTTAGAGACCAAATTGATATTCCAAAACTAAAATATACCGCAACCCAAAATCACTATATTTATCAAGGTATCAAATTTTTTAACAACCTTCCCATCACAAATAGAACAATTACAAACTACTATCAATTTGTATCTGAAGTAAAAAAAATATATACACAGACTAACTGAAATATAAATTATCTCGTACATACTCCTTCTCTATACACAAATTCTACTCTGATATAGAAGAAATAAATGTTAAATGAAATATATATATATATCCTACAGATAATTCTAAAATGTATTATATTTTCTAATATTAAAATATAAAAAATATACAGTAAGACCTCGGTTTTACACATCTCTGGGGAACAGCAAAAAACGGTGTAAAACTGAGGAGAAATATAAAAGTGAGGAAATGAAAGATATATGAAAAAATGGAAGCTTCGCGAGGCGCTTTTGTCTTTCTTCTCGACTTATGACTTTTTATGATTGTGTAAAGTCGAACACGAGATGATACGCTCCTTTGCTGGTCAATGCGCAAAACGACGTGGTTGAAATTTTTTCAAAAATAATCTTTTTCAACTCAATTGTATTTCTTTGTTGCGACATTTTAAGAGCAAATTATTAAGGTATTAATGATTATAAAAGGCTAACGTAATAAAATCAATGTAGAAAATATTTAATGTCAAATGATTTTAACAGAAACATTCAACAAGTAATGTGAAAACAAAATGAAAATCGATTTAACAATCAAAACTGATAAAAGTACATCGAAAAACTTTAAAAAACAATGCATAACACATTAAAAAAATCAACATATAAATGTCAATAATCGTCACGGTGAAGATCACGCGTCCAGCAAGTGCAGTGAAGTGAAAATTGTCGGTTGTCAAAAACACAACTTCGAAACTCCTAAATATTTACCTTTACAAAAATGAGTTCCTGTGTTGCGGCGTCAGTGTAGCAGATGGATGACTGACATTTAAAAGGAGTAATTTTTGTGTCATCAGTCAAACGTTAAAAAAATTTACATTGAGTAATTAGTGTCCCTTTTTACGTTTCTTCATTACTAGCATATGTACTCGCTCGAGTCGGAACTAAACATGACAACTATGAACGTACTATCTGGGATCGTAAAGCTGGCATGTCGAAATATCAAAATTGGTGTAGAGTTGGCGTGTTGAGTTTTTGAAATGTTTTGGCGTAAAACCGAGGAAATGTAAAATTTTATCTGCTTAAATTGCAAGAAATATGTGTATGGGAATGTATGAAGATGAAATGGGATTTTTCGGCGTAAGTAGCGGGAAAACGTAAAATCGTAAAACTTAGGTTTCACTGTATGTTTTTTCATTGTATATTATGGATGCCACATGCAGTTTGTCTTTTATGCTATCAATAAGTGAGTTGGCAAAGGTGTGACAGTTCATTATTTCACCTTCTGATGAAGCATCTGAATCAGACATTCACCTAATTCGGAGCATGTGTGCCAGACTTATTAATTAAGTTGTGAGTTTTTAACCAATATTTATTTTTATATTTACATTATAGGCGCCTTTAATACGACTGTAGACATCAAGCTAAAACAGTGGGCTGAAGAGGCGCTTCCTTTGAAGTAAGCGTACATTTTGTTTTACAAGATTAATTTTCAAATTGATCATCTGGATGTTTTAATTGGTTTAAAATAAAGTAACTGGTAATATGATTGTTTGATCTAGTATTAACACATTTCCATCGGGTCATCTCCACGCAAACTGGTGACGTAATGTGGGTAAACAATGAAGGTTTTGCAAAAAATATATATTTTCCCAAATTCACCATATCTTATAAACCGCTGAATATTTTTCAATAAAATTTTCTTACAGTTATTATTAGACATCCTCGCTAGATATCTATACTATTAAAAACAATAGTTATAGACGAAAATACCTACCAGTGAACCCATAAAACATCATTGGAGTTCTTTGATTCCCTAAATATAAAGATTGGCGGTAAAAATATATTTTTTACACAGCGCTGTACAAACAAAGAGGAGCGTGGCTCCGTTAATACTCGTAGCCTTGGTGTATAATACGAATCAATACACTTTTTTCAACCAGATTATTATTTTGACTCATCATGTCTAAGAGAGACAGAGAAGTATAATGATGTCCTTGTCTTAAATGTAAATTGTCAAGTGGATGGGATGGGATCGGTGACATTCTCTCTCTACTACAATATTATGAATAGGTTAAGGTGAACATATGGTGTTTGTTTGTTGTGTTGTATTTTCCCCTTATTCTCAATATTTTTGAGTATGTCCAAATCTTTGTAGGAACCAATTACTGGGATTTATCCCCTGAAGGATTGTCATCAAGATATAGATGTCTCACAGAGATGAAGCTATTATTTTTACATGGGAAGTATGGAAGTCTCGGGCATTACAGGGAATCTATATCTATATCACAATGTATTCTGTTGAAATAAAACACGAGATGTGGATTTATAATTGACATCTTATCTACACAATGCAATATGATGCTTAATAACATTATTTTAATTAGAAAAAACTTGACGTGATAGGTATTAATACCCTTCCCGCCGTTATTGTGTTAAGACGCTTGTCTGGTAATATAAAGATCTGGGAATTCTGTTAGGGCTCTTTAACATACATACTGAAATTCATCAATTCAGCACAGTACTATTTGTTCCTGAGAGAAGTAATTCATTACTCAAAAAGCCACAAGTTATGTAACATTGACAAGTTAATTTCATTTGCCTTTGATTTTTTTGGAATCCACTTCATTTACTAATAATTTTTTTACATTTAAATTTGAATAATTTATGAGTCTGATATTTGTCCAGGTCTGTAGAATGCGGCTGGGAAACTCTGCAAGCCGAATTTAAAGATTTCCTTAACAAAGCGAAACTCTCTTCCGATCACGATGATATATTCGATAAACTTAAAGCTGCTGTTGTTGATGAGGCATTGCGCAAGTATGTACACTGATTTTGGTCCTATCCTATCTTGTAGAATTATTACTTGTTTATTCATAGAATCATCTTTTAAATAACATTTTATTCATTGCTTGTACATGTTGATTGTTGGAATTAGATATGGTTATCTACAGTAAAATACCGTTTATTCGAAGTTGAGGGGACCGAAAATCAAGAAAAAAGTTTGAATAACGATTTAGGATAATGAATATAAAAATTTCAAAAATTCGATTCTTATTTACATACTAACTTTTTTCTAATTAACTCAAAGTAATTATATACACCTATGTCCACACATTTAAAATTAACAAACAAGTTGTCAAAATACAGTGTAAACAAATCACAATATTTTTTTTTTAAAAACACTATTATAATGGACTATCTTTTCGTGCCATTTTTAATAACGACATAATAGTCGAACTTGTCAACCCGCCATTTATCCACTGAAGTTAGCGACAAAAGTTTCCAGCGCTTTTAAAACATTTGTTTTATGGTGGTCGCGGCGACATTTGGCACTCGCCTTTCAATGTTAAAGTTCTTTCTATCATCATGTTTAATATTGTCGATAACCTCATTAATAGGGTTGCGTATTTTTCTGTTAATTTTGTTTTGGATAATATTTTTTGTCAATCTCTTGTATTAATTTGATTTTTCGCAACTGTCGGCATTTTGTGCGAGTTTCGCAATACGGAAAAGTCTAAAGAACGCAAACCACGCATTCGCGAATTTCAAAATGTCTAACACAAAAATATTAGAGAATAACAAATAATGTTCTTTATATATAAAACAATGGCAATAAAATAATTAACAAGATACGAGAAAATCTGAGAAACGCTAACTACACATTCTTTAAAATGCCTTGACTCTAAACTTAAATAGAAAGAGAAATTTCTGTATTAAAATTAATACAAATTAAATAATTTATAAAATATGAAAAAGTCTGAGGAACTCAACTGCGTACTAACGTTTGTACAACAAAATATACAAACGCTACGTAAACAAAAATAATTATGGTAATAATACGGAACAGAAGATTGGCAAACACTGACATTCGCAGCTAGTTGCTGGGAGAACTAGAGAACTGCGTTACCTATAAGGGTGCAAAGATAATATTTGCTATCTTTTTCTAATAAGAAAACGAGCGTGAGAAAAAAGCATGTGACCTTAAGTGAAAGCGTCGCAGTAAAAAATAAATATTTAAAATCAAGGATGCGCAAGATATATTTGTCATCTTTTCTAGTATACTGAGAGTGAGTGAGAAAACAAACAATGAGAATTAACTTTATGCGTCGTGAATCGGTGTAGGGGCGGAACTACCCATTTTGATGGTCTTGGACTTTGGACAGGCACATCGCGCAGCGCATGTGTATTTTCCAGATTGCTGACATCTGACAAAAAAATCGAATTAGGCTAAAAATAAATCAACAAATTCATCTGATAGGGTTCAAAAATAGCTTCAAATAACGATATTCGATTTATAAGTACAATTTAGTATGAAAACTTTCCAGAGGGACCACATTCTGCTCTAAAACTTCGACTTACGGCAAATTTCGAATAAACGTTCTTCGAATAAATGGGGTTTTACTGTATTACATCACATTTATCCTGGTGATATTGAATGAAAGAGGAACTGAACGAATAAATCTTTTGTTATGTGATTAAGTTACATTTACTTAACATTCTCAGGCACACTTGGGAATCAAAAGCCCAAGAGATGGTGCGAGTGTTGCAGCTGAATGCTCTACAGGATCGAGCAGTCGGTGGCAAAAGGGATTGGGATGAAGCCGTAGCTTTCTTAGAAAATTCTGTCCGAGACACACTGAAAAAGACAGAAGACACACTGAAGATAATGATGGGACCTTCTTTCAAAGAGAGGTAAAATTGTTTCATTAATTATCATGTGTCATTTTAATATTTCAACAACTTATAACATTATTATATCATCTCGTTCTAGGTGGCTCTACTGGCAGAGTACCACCGATGAGCAGCAGCGTCGGCAGGCTGTGCGAGCGGAATTAGAAGGATTACTTCGCGGGAGCGGCGGGCACAGAGCTCCCGGTCTTACCTACGAGGAGTTGGCCGCCATCAGGAAAAATCTCCAGCATCGGGATGTAGAGGTGGACCCAGACTACATCCGGGACACTTGGCACCCGGTTTACAGGAAGTATGGCCCTCAATAATTTTTTATTTATAACTAAGTTAGTAAACTGCTATTTAAAAAGGTACCAAGTAAATAGGGAGGTCGCCTTATATTCGAGTCACAAACATAGTGGGTAATGATAAATTCACTACTTGCGATTAGCAAAATTTTTGAGGTGTTTTTTTGTAGTGCATTGTTTTGCACTTTGCTACCTAAACAAATATTATGACTGACCAAATTGAAAGACAAGGAGCTCGAAAAAATCAAGTGACTCGAGGAATCCGCAGAAGCTATGATTCCAATTTTAAGGTTATGTTAATATGTGTTGTAGAAAAAACCAACAATGTGCGGCTGCCAGACTATTTGGTATTGGTAACGGAATATTATGTTACACGTTGGCGTTTACAAAAACATCACTTGATGGATTCCTCAAGAAAAGCATTCCGGGGGCCTAGCCTAGGGAAGGAGGATTTGAATCCATTGACAGGAAGGTAACAAACTACGTCATGGTGACAAGGAACAAGAGAATCATTGCAGTTGTAAACTCGCAAAATTCCAAGTAACAAAAATATACCATTAGATAAGTTTAAAGCCAGCATGGGTTGGTGCAGGCCAATGATGGTTCCGTATGGGTTGAGTTTGCGGCGAAATTACCAATTCAATTTAAAGAAAAGAAAATAAAAATTTCAACACCATGTTACGGATTTAAGAAAAAAACGTGAATATCCGTTACATTTGAGGGAAATGCTGATCAAACACCAGGATATTTTGATATGCCTACAAATTAAACAGTTAACAAGAGAGGGTATAATTAAATTTGAATTAAAACTACAGGGAATGAAAAGTTAAGAGTAATAGTAATGCTATCTGTATTAGTAGATGGCACTAAACTTCCACTTAATGTTATTTTAAATAAAAAAACCATGCCTAAAGAAAAATTACCTAATAGAATTTATTTTATTAGAAAATACACATTTTATATAAACATAGTCAGATAATTATACTTTTTTTCTTCTCTATGTGAGTTGGAGTATATAAAAGGTATATAATTTATGCGTCTGCTAGTTTGTATACATATTTTTTGGTTTCAGATACAAATTTATAATAGTTTTTGATTGTAAGTGGGAGATTATTACAGAATTTAATGCCTAAATAAATAAAGTGGTTTTGGGTTGCAGTATATTTAAGTTTTGGAATATCAATTTTGTCTCTGAATCTTGTAGATCAGAAATTGCTTCTAATATTTAATTTATTTTTAATTTAAAAAATTTGGTTTATTGATTTTTTTTTGTATATGTCAATTATTTTTGATACTTTGAATCCTGTAAAGAAGTTGGGCACTTGGATAGTGGTTTTTTTTTTTAAATTATTTATATCATCATTTTTTGAGTAATTTCTAATTGTGATATTGAAGTTTTATATGGTCCACCCCATCCAATAATACCATATTGCAAATGTGACTGTACAAACGCGTAATATTTTATTTTTAGATTTGTAGCTGATATATTGTTTCCGAATCTTAGAAATATGTAGACTGTTTTCCTTATTTTGTTTTTAAGGTTAATAATATGCTATTTCCATTAGAGTTTGTTATCTATTATGATTCCTAGGTACTTGATACACAGTATTTTTCTAAAATTATTGTGAGAGTTCAGGAAAAGGGGTGGATGGACGCTAATCTTGCTGTTGATTGGATTAAAACAGTTTGGGGAAGACAAGTTAGATATAGTAAAAATAAAAGTTTGCTGGTACTTGATGCATTCAGGGGTCATCTGACGGAGCTTGTGAAAAATGAAATTAGAAAACTGCAAACAGATTTAGTGATCATTCCCGGTGGAATGACTTGGCAATTACAAGTTTTGAATGTGGTTGTGAATAAGCCATTTAATGATAACTTGAAGAAACTCTCCTCAAACTGTTTGATATCTACTGATCATGCCATTACACCTACTGTCACCAATCTGTGTGAGTGGATTCTGCAGATTTACAATGAGACCATCGTCAATAGATTTAAAAAATGTTGCATATCCAAAAAAATGGACAGTACTGAAGATGATATTTTGTGGGAAAATATGATTGAGGATTCCGAAGACGATAATATCACAGAAGATGAGACTAATGCTGATGACTGAGTATGCTATAGCTATATGTGAATCTGACTGATCTGGTTAGCTACTGCAGTTGGACTTTTTTATTTCTTCTTTTCATGTTTAAACATGTACTTTACTGTTATCTGGGTACTTTGTTTTAATAAATATTTTTCTTTTAACATTTTATCTTTCATAATATTATAATGGTGAGGGAAATGTTTTTTCTCCAATAAGCAGATTAAAAAATAGGGGTCGCCCTGTAGTCTAGCCAATACAGTAGTTTTATACAATTTTTAATACTTTAGGAGTTATATTCATATTATAAAAATTTTGTAAGGATATGGATTTTAAAACCATGTTAATTGTATTTGGCTTATTTCATTTTTGATTTTGGTGTTGCATTCATTAAAAACGGCCCACTATCAAACAACTATTGTATGTTGTTCTTGAATACATAGATTCAATATGAATGTTTTTAAAATTGATGAAATACATTTTTAGGCATTTCCTAAAGACAGCATTGGCCAGAGCTTACGAATGTAGACGTGGTTATTATCTCTACCATCAACAAGGATTGGATGGAGAAGTAAGTTGCATTTATTTTCAAACAATTACAGCATATTAATAAATTGAGAGATAACAGAGATACCCACCATCTTCCTTTAGAATACTTCAAACTTGTAAATAATAACCCAACCAACTAGTGGCCATCTCATCTGAGGACATTCATGAGCAGTGGAGCAGATGCAGAAGCTATTGAGAAGCAAAACAGCTGACACAGAATGGGAATCCACAGAGAGTTATATTAAAAGAAGAAAGTCCTTTAAGAAGATGAAATGTTTATCTTAATCGTTACATTCCAGATGGAGTGCTGCGATGTTATATTGTTTTGGCGTATTCAGCAGATGATGAAAATGACAGCCAACGCACTGAGGCAGCAAATCATGAACAGAGAAGGTAATTTTTTTTTCCATTATCAGTACAGTTTTACATATCTATTATTAGCTATGATAATGTACAGTTTTACATATTTCTTACTTACTTTTAGCTCACCGTTTGGATAAAGAATTGAAAGATGTACTGGATGAGTTTGGACAAGATGCAGATAAGAAGAAACAGCTTCTTACTGGTCGACGTGTAGTCCTTGCAGAAGACTTAAGTAAGTCACTAATATTAAGCACAGCTATTACTACGTTATTTTCTACTTTGTTACTTAACTCTAAATCTTTATGGAAACGATTATTTACAAAGTTAAATGATTGATTTCCGAGTCTTTGAAATTTATATTATTAACACCTTGGCCGCCCACGTCGCAAGTTTACGACAGAGAAAGAGATGGAATGAGAACGGTCAGAATTTAAGTTGGCTATCGTGAGTACAACGGACAACCACGTGGTACGATTGAATCTTTAACCAAATTATTATTTCCAGTAGTGATATCGTACGGCGCCCCATATAAATCTTTTTTAACTCAAGAACACAACGAATTATGTCTGAAATCGAGTGTAAAAATCGTAATATTTATAATATACAAAATTGACAATTGGCGTTTACTTTTGCGTTGTCAGATCGCAATTTTATTAAATTTGAAAATTTAACACACACGTCGACGTCAAAGTGCTGATATTTTTACAGTTATCGAATTTTCGAAAACTTTTTGATTTTATTTTTACTTTACAAAATGGTGGAGAGTGAGTTATTTCATTAGTGGAGACTGCTGACTTTTTAGACATCCCCGATATGCTTGTTACTACCGCAGAGTCCGATGATGAGAAGGACGCAATAAGTTGGAAAGTATCTGGAACGTTCCAATTTGAGTAAATTGTCAGCTAGATTTTGACGTACGTTTGTGATATTTTTTGTTTATGTTGCCAAGTAATTCAAGTGAATAAGATATTATTTTTTAGTTATTAATTAAAATTAATATACAGTGAGTGCGCCATTAGACAGCATTGGCCATTTTATACAATTGTTAGTGCTATATGTAATGTGTACGTAGTTGTGAAGTGCTAATATATTTTTGTTTTAAGCATCACATTAAACACAATCATATTAATAAAATCCGATGTCGTCTTTCCAAGAATCAAATAAATAGTGTTATGGCCTGACAACACTATCAACTTTTATTGTTTCCTTTTTTTCATATCAAAACCGTACAAAATCGCGGTCGATGGACGCTTATGGTGAAATACTACCTACATTTTTTTTTTAGTTATACCAACGTTTTCATGGTTTTTTCGCAAAAATAAAATCCGAAAAAGCTAGCCTGTGAATTTTGAATTTTAAGAATTTTGGCGTCAATATGGTGGCATGATGCTCTTTCACCTACGATTTTTCTGGGCGGCTAACAGGAAAATTAATTCAAAACTGACTTGGATGATTGATTTTTAAAATAGGCTTCATTAAAACATTTTAGTAAACAATTTCAATAAGGTGGTATTTATTTAATTCTTTTGTGCAGTATGGATGGTGTAGGGAATGAAGTCAAAATTACTAAATATTGTAAGAGGGTTTAATATTACTTAATTTTTTTTCAGAACGAGTGAGACAGATACAAGAAAAGTTAGAAGAATTTATTGCCGCCCTCAACAAAGAAAAGTGATATCCTAATTAACTTTTTGTACTCATATTAAATTTTACGACAGGTCTGTACAAATGTTATAACTACCTTCCTTCTTTATTTTTGAGTTTAGTTAACTGGGATACTGAAATGAAATTTCCTTGAATTAAATATAAATAAAATCCAACTATTTGAAGCTGGGATATGTTTTATTAGTTAAAAATATGGGTTACGTAGTACTCAATTTTATGTGTCGTCTGTATCATACATGTTACCACCTAACCATGAAAATTGTTGACTTCATTTTACTCTAAAAAATAATAGTTTTTTATCCATCATAAGATGTGTTTAATGAGAGAAATTATAGTGAATTTTTATTTTTAATAATATGTATATATTTATCTTTTTTCAGTGTAATATTTCAGATATGAGATTTAGCATTTTCCTCCTTTCCCACATTCCAACATACATATTTCTAGTTTTTCACACAGTATCTTTAAAAATCAGATTGCTTCCAGATATGTACAATAAAGCATCACATATGTAAGAATAATGAAACAGTCATTGCCATTCCTACAATAAGTTGTTGACATCATAAATTACATGTTAATAGCAGAATTTTTCCAAATCTTTAATTACTAACAATATAAATCTAGCCAGTTGTGTTTTTATTTGTCGTGAAAGTGGTAACAATTATTTACAAGTATGACGCTGCTAAAATGTATTTTCAAATATATTTCTTATTGTAAACGACATACCCATCCTTATTTATAGTTTTAATTTATTTTTAAAAGAGTAAGTTGAGAGGTTCCTCGATTTTAAAAGTCATCTAGCTTTACACCGATACAAAATTGTCTACCATAATGACTATTTTACAGATTAAGTAACTTCTAAAAGTAAAGGAACTTACATTATATGGTTCTGGGATACTTAAATAATTACATCAAATTTTCTTTTGTACATTATTTTTTCTTTTTAGAAATTACACATTTTTATTGAGATACATAAATAATTAGAATTTCTCCTTGTTTCCGACTGCTAAGTTGTAGCATTCTGTACAATGGAGAGATAGTCATGAAAATTGACGATTGATTGCATTTATAAATAACAATATCTTTGATTGATATGCAACATACTTTACGTAATGCTCAAAATTAAACAGCCTCACAGAAATCCTTGAAATAAATAATGTAAACAAGACAAACCATGAGATAACACTGCATTATGCTAGCGTGCACTATAAGTGTGAAGTGGTGTTCTGTGTGAGCGTTGATTTTGAGTGTATACAATCATTGACAGTATTGAGCGCATGACTTTGAACTATCTTTCTAATTAACGAACATGGTGTACTAAATGTAAAAAAATTGGATTGTAAGGAGGAATCACAAATGTTGGGTTGTTTATGTAATATGGATCTCCCGGAAATAAAATAAAAATTCTATTATTTTTAATGATTAAAAATGGCAACATTGGAGATTGTAAAAAGATAAGAGTGGTTGTCCAAATTAATTTCATAAATCTGAATGTAATAGTGTTCGCCGAGAGAATATTTAGCATGCCATTTATCACTTTGAAAGTTGTAAATTTTAAAAATTGTCTGAGAAATGATGTGAAGCAAGGCATATTCCCTTTTCTTTAAGCAACTTAGTATGTTCAATGATCTTTAATAAAGTATGGAAGGAAATAGGTTTAAGTGCATTTAATTACTTTAAAATTAGTTTGATTGACCGTAAAAAAAAAGAGAAATGACAATTTTTGGCGACCATGGCAAATATAATAACATTGAAATTATTATTATTTATTTTGTTATCATCTAATTGTTAATAGATAGTTGTTTAAGTTTTAAAATATATTTGTAACCAAAGGAGGTACATAATTAAAATACGTACTGGTGTATTATTATTCTAAAAATTCACTCTTGTCTAAAATATCTTTGTAATAAAAAGTGTAAAATTATTTTGAAATAAATTTACATTCCAAGTAGTATTTTTTGGTTAACAAGTTCTTTTTATTATGGCTCACATTCATATATCACTGTTATTTGTGTTTAAATTAAACAGTACCAGATTTAAATTGTTAGAAAAAACTTGTTTTTTGTCACACATTTGAATAAACATCAACATTTTGTAATAAGTTCACTTTCGTAAGAAAAACTCATTACTCTAGGTCGATTTGGGGGAAATCTATTGAAATAGCTGTGTTACAATGATAATCTGTTTATTTTATAGAATCTGAAAATTCCATTTAACTTAATTTTTAAAAAAACTTTAATTAATAAAAAAAAAATTGTAAAAAAGGAAATAAATAATGTTATTGCCTCAATTTTATGGACGATTCAGTTCTGCAAGTTCAGTTTTCATACATGGGAGGATTTTCATAATTAAATTAACATAAATAAAACCCGTACCGACAGTTTTATTTTATATAATAATATTATGTTATTCTAAAATTTGATTTTTCTCATACATTTAATGTGCATAAGGAAAAGAGGGTTATCCTTGCTTAAACTTTCTGCCGTATTATGTACTAAGATTACTCATTTAAAAAAAATGTATTAAAAACATTTATTTTCTCTGAAAGAAGTTATTACTTATTCATAATACAAATTAAGAAAAAAAAAAAAAACTTTTTTTGCTTGCACTTCAATTATGTACACGTAAGTATATCTTTTCATTGTTTTTTTGGTTGCAAAAAAATTGGATAAAATTATTATTATTCCTCTAGATAAATAACATATTTTTATTTACCAACTTAAAATTAAAAAGCTTCTATTATTACTGATGAAATTACAAATGTACTTTTAAGCAGTGCATATGAAAGGCAATGTTTGATTTTTATTATTTTTGAAAATGTTATGAAAGGAATTTTGAACAGCTTTAGCTTGTAATAATTAAGGATAAGTGTGTACAGATGAATTTTACCTTTTGAGTCTTGGAGATGTGTCAGTCGGTCAGTCTGTTCTCCATACAAATACAATAGACAACAAATGACTTACCCTCTCCATACCAATCCTGTACTCTATGCGAGTTTCAATGTCAAAATTTCAACCGCACACGGAATTAAATTATTTATTGTATAATGAAGTTTGAAGTTGTCAGTACAGGCAAATATTTTTTGAAAATTGATACTTTGGATATGGGTAGCTAGTATGTAATGAGTACTAGTAAACATTGTGGGGGCTGTTTTGGAACCATGAAGTCTATTGAAATATTATATTTTTGTAATGATCTTTTTCAAAAGACTTTGATCGGTTTTCTGGTGATGGATTAACCATGAATTATTTGAGTCACGTCTGAAAATGATTATACATAATTTTTTCTCTCATTTCTACAGTCCAATGATGTTTGTTCATCTCTGGATCAGATGGGATTTTGTATTTGATTTAAAAAAAAAAAAAATTACAAAGATGTTTAATATTTTATACAAGTAATTTTGATTTGAGGTTTACTGAAGATTTTTCTGTTAAACTAGAATTTAATTGCCTCTGTCTATTTCGTCTCTGAGAATTAAGAGTAGTTATATAGCTTAATTCATTATTAATTTAACACATTATATGTACTACATTACATAGTGTGAAAAATGTATATATATTTTTATATTATTATTAAATTAAAAATTAAGATAATTCTATATTCATTTTTAAGTATTATGATATTTTATTTATGTAGTTGTAAATTGTTATGTCAAACTGATTTATTTGCCTTGGTTCGCAAATTCTCTTAAGATACTTCTTTTTTCTAGTCCAGTAAATTGTGTAGAATGCCATTCTGCACTATTATATAGTTAAGATTAAAACCATGTTTTGTTAAATAGGGCGATTTTAAAAATAAAATTATTATGAACACTTATTTTTGTATTATTGATACGTTGGTAATTATTATTTTGAATTTTAGGCTATCCTGAGATGATTCAATTATAAATAATCTGTTTACTACATGGAGTAAAGAAGATATGAAGCTTCGGGTCAGGGTAGTCAGTCATATGACACTTTATGTCTGCAGTGAGAGTTCATATTCCAGTCATGAAATGTGATTTCGGCTGAAAGATTTTTGGCTATCCGCAATAACAGTAACAACTTTATGGGCTCGTCTCCCTGTTCTGGAAATGTATTGAATAGGTGAATACAGGATTGTTTGTACACATGGTAAGCAAGCAATAGTAATAGAAATCTTGCCTATGTACCTTATATAGGTGTAACAGACCTAGTCCACAATACTTTATGGATGGATACCTGACTAAATTACGGGTCGAAAATGTTCAAGGGATATGTGCCTAATCTCAACCATGTCAGAGATATAATTTTGATTAATTGAAATAGTTTATTGAATACATCAAATTTCGAACGGATTTAGGGCCTGAAGCAAAGATATAGATTAATAATTTAAAGATTTTGCTAATATTTATTTAGAAGTACATAGACTTAAAGCTTAACACGATTTTGTAAAAATTTCAAACAATAATATTTTTCGTAACATTGCAGAATTTGCACATATCAACTTGTAATTTAGTCAGGTATCCATCCATAAAATATTGTGGACTAGGTCTGTAACACCCTGTATAGTGTAACACAACATGGTAGTACTATTCTTGTATTACTTTAACTAATTCCTTCTTTTTATGTACACTCGACCTTGAAGAGTTTCCTTTGATTTGTACATGTGTGAACATACTACGGGGATCTTTCGTATTCAGGACAATGCAGTGACATCTAATTGCAAATGAACGCATATTACAAGCTTATATGTAATTAAGAAAATTTGTGAGCGCAGTGTAAGCACTATTTTGATAGCCGTGATGGTATCCCATCAGCTTACTATTTCATTTTAAAATTAGTGATTTATGATGTGTCTTAACACTAGGATTACGGCACCTGTCAAATTGATGGATTTCCGATTTGCTTTGCAAATTTTACTAAACAGACAGTATTTTTTTCTGTTCTTTTTTTATGACTTTTATAATTGAACAATCCAAATATATTTACTCTATTTTTATATTCAGAAACTTGTTATTTTTGAAAATTTGGTCTATACCTATCTCTACTCCTCTCTGTCCTCCTATGTCAAATTGACGGTTTTGGTAATTTAATAAATAATCTTAGTAATTTGTCCCATTTATGAAATGATTACTTTTAAAACAACATAATGTAACAATCTGTATGAAGTAATGAAGAAAAAATGTCTTCCGTGTGAAGGATTTTTTTGTTTCAAACCAAAATTTGATGGGCTCTTCAACGCAGTGCATGATTTATGGCGCATTGAGTATTATGACCGAGAATGACTTGTATATAAAAAAGGTTTCTTCAAGGGTTGAAGCCTGGCAAAGTTGACCATATGAATTACTTTTGCAATAATATTTATTTTATCTTCACCCACCTTTAGCTACCACGAGTAAATATAGAAAATATTTGGAATTATTGAGAAAAAATTCCAACATCAATGAAGAATATTTGTGAGTAGGGATCAGTATGCATTACTTGGATCACTTCCTGCATGACCTTTACGAGATTAATTTCATCTCACGCCCATCGGCGTTTGTTGCAGTGCTGCCAGTGCCCGAGGGCGGACGTTTCCGTTTATGTTTATTTGCATCGGTATTTCACCGGCATTCCCCGCCGCGACCTGGTTTTCTTGTGGTGGATGTGTGCTTGTGCAATAATATTTAATCTGCATGTTAATGTTCCTGAGAAGAGCTGACAGTCAATAGCTTAAAGCCATTGTCCAATAATAATTATGTGGGCAATAGTCGACTCAATAAAAATCAGATCTTAAGATTGTTTCTTTATTCAGTGTCTTTGTTTATAGTGAATGATACGAAACAAAAAATACTTTACAATACAAAGGTATTTGAAATTCACCGCAATATAAAGATGATTGCTTTTAAAAATGGAATAATATAATAGATTATCAATTAGAAAGATTACAGAATACAAGTACTTGATTTGATTGCCATAGCGAAAATGGTTAACGTGCTTCCCTGGATAGGAAGAGGTCTAGATTCGATTCCCAGTAGCAACTTTTTCTGTATATCTTTCTAGTTGATTAATTTAATTTGTATTAAAAATTACCATAGAATTATGATTTGAAAATGCAACTTCACAACAAAAAATAGTAAATATAGATTGTATAATTTCAACAAAAGGATTCACATTCTGGTAAATATAATGGGCAAGTTTGTTTATATCCGCCATAAACTATATTATTATGCAAAATCAATTCCTTAATTGTGATGTCCTTGAGATTGTGCGAATGTGTGTCAGCACGCCAGCACCACTGTTTCTAGATGTATGTGTGGTAGGCTTAAAAGGATGATGCGCGCCGAACGCGGTCTCTACCGTTTGTCTCCGTGAATAGTTGTATACTTTGTACCAAAATAATATAATGATAGTACTAAAGATTATAATTGGCACATAAAGAGTTTCTCATTGGACTACCGACAATCTTCAGTGAGGTATACAGCTTGGAAAGTAATGATCACAAAATTATGTAACATTTATAATACAATGATTAATAAAACAAATGTATACCTTTACTTTGGTAAATTACTTCATTAGAAATTGACCACAATAATACAATTTACAAGGATACTAGTTTATAAAGCCACCTAATATGTAGTTATTTGTGTACATAATGAATACAAATAATTAGCCAAGAATATTACAAAACATTTTTTTATAAATTAAAATAAATTTAAAAAAAAAGCAATGATTATATTTATAAAATCAAACCATATTTAAAAAAAATTCAAACACATTTTATTAAAACACTTATTACACACATAAAAAGAATAACATTACAGATTTGAAGGTTGTACACACTGCGTATGTATGAATTTAAGTGTACATATATGTGTATATATAGTGGAGTCCCTATTTAATGTTACTGCCGCAATTTATGTCAAAATTTGCTGGTCCCTTTTCAGTTTCATACAATTCGCTACTAAAATTATCAGCAACATATGACACATGAGAAACAATATTTTCCACATTTACATACTTTCCGTGGACAAAACATTAAGCTGTTGGAGACAAAATGGTAATTTTATATTTATTTTTTAATTGCATTATCTTTTGAGTTTATTATTTTGTGTTGGCAAGCCAAACAGAATACTGTGAAATAGTGAAAATTGTATTATAACATCTGATACTTTTGTTATGATTTCAAATTTACAAACAAAATCGTAATAATATGAATTTGTGCTGGTAGAAACTGTGATTTATTTCTATTCTTTAAAAGAAATCACAAAATTTAAAGAAATCCTGACATATTAAAAGTCATAGATAAAATATTTATTCCAAAAGGTGAACAGAGGTTTAAAGGATTGGTGGGAACTAATTCACACAAGATCGTAGTCTAATGTTTTTCATTTATGGCTGTGGATCTTAATAATAAATTGACATTGTACATTTTGATCCTTTTTGTAATTTTAAATGTTTAATGTTACATACAAATGTTTTTTCGCTGACTTTAACTTTTACAGTTGTTTTTTTAGAAATTGTGTTATAGTTAAAGTAATAAAGCATAATTTCTATATTTATTCAAACCACAAAACTACTTACGAAAGTATGATCACCTTATATTTACATTTAAACCCCTAGAAAAATGTAAAAAAGGGGTTCCACTGTATTTATTTTTTTAGACTACGGTTCTCCACTAGACTTGTCGTCGCCAGTTCTGGTAATAATATATTTGCATTAAGTTTTTCTGAACCTTCAACTTCTTTTCTTAATTTATTATTTGTGAATTAAAGGCAAATCAAAATTAATTAATATAAAATACAACAATCTTCCGATTTACACGGTACTTTTTTCACGTGGTTTCACTTCACGCTGTTAAGCAAAATGTTTTTTTTTAACCCATATCACCTTTTTCCTTTTTTTGCTTTCATTTTTCCGGTTTGAAATTTGAGAAATTATACACAAATTAGATATGCTTTCAAGACGAGGTTAATGGTTAAATTCTTAAGTTCCAGATAAATAATTAATGACGTTATTTGTTATGTAAATCATGCGAGAGAGTAAGGTTTGAATAGAAAGAGATAACAATTAAATTGTTGATTTTCTCGCATTTGATACAAGTGGCAAACATAACTCGTGTCTAGAGGCTTATCAAAGTTTTTCATATTAATATTATGTTGTCATTTGAATTAATCTATTGAAAATTAAACAATTTTCGAAGTACTTAATTCATACATATATATGAATATGTTTTGAAATCAGACAAAGTACCTACATATATTTAGATGATTGCTTAAACCAATGTTCTAAATTTAAAATTATTATGACAGCTTCAATTTATTATTTTGTTTAATATTATCGATTTAAAATGATGCCACGTTACAGATATACATAAAATTTAATATAATGCCACGTTACAGATATACATAAAATGTTTACTTTGTTTAAGAAAACGTTGTTTTTCCTTAAAATCAGTAAAAAAAAAAACATCTAATTTATGAAATTTGCTACTAATGTTGTGAATATATTATTGAATATGTTCAATATTAATTCATACTGTAGGTAAAATATGCGTGAAAATGTATATTTTCGGCATTTTGAAACGAAAATAATGACAGTGCGGATTCTACGACCATCATTGCCGGATCGAACTGCGTATTGAAGTTCGATGGACAATTAAAATTATCGTATTTTATAAGACTGAAAAAATATTATTTAAAAATGGATTATTGTGTTTTTGATATAAAACATAGTTTGAAGTAGTACCCGAAGTCTCAAAGTATTTAAGTAAATATAATATATTAAAAAATGTACGTTTTCACTAAAACAATGCATTTTGTTCAAATTGATTTGTTTATAATACTATTAATTTTTAACATTTTGCTAATTTGGTTCAATGCAGATTTGTCTCCGTAATCTTGGCTTCAAGATTGTAAGAAAATATATTTCGTTTATGCAATAATTTACCATATTAATACAATTTTGTAGCACACAGAAAATGCATCCAATGGTCGCAGTCTTTCTTATAATGCTTGTATTGCCTTAATTATGGCAAATAATATTCAGTTTATTAGTTTTAAATGAGTATAAAGGTTCTATCCAAGTAATAGCTTAAAGTCAAATCTGTATATAACTTCTGATATAAATGAATAGCAAAAACCCACATTTTCATAATTTTTTTAATTATTATTGAAAGCGCCGCTTTAATAGTTCCAGAAATTTTGAAAAAATGTACAATTCTAGATTGTGTGTAGGATGTTTGTGTGGCATGCAGAGAAATTAAAGCAACCACATTGAATGCTTGCTGGAGACCAATATGACCAGAAGTTGTAAAAGATAATGTCATTCCATCAAGAAATGAAGTATTTTCTCATATTATTAATTTGTTACATTCTTTAGGAGGAGAAAGTATTGAAGACATACTGATATTGAAGAATTAATAACTGATGAAGTAATAACGGATGATGAATTAGTTAAAATATTATCTGAACCCGAACACGAAAGTGAAAGTGCCAGTGGTTCAGATGAATCAACTTCTAAAAATTTGAGTGAAACTCTTCAACTAGCCAGGAAATTGGAAAATGCTGTGTAAAAAATTGATCCAAATTTGGAACGAGCGTTCAAATTCCAAAGAGACCTGTGAAATATTTGTGCACAATATGAAGAGATCTATGTTGCTTAGAAGACAGTAGCAAAAATGAATATCATTTTTGTTTTTAGCAATAATTCATATATATTCCAATTATAATTAGTAAATAAATTCTTATATGAATACTTTTCTTTCATTTTTAAAATATATTTTAGGCCTTTTTTACGCAGATTTTCCTAGATCAATCTTCCTATTTAGTATGGATTTAATGTCTCTATTTACGTGATTACCTTACTTTGGAACCTATCTTATGTTTTTGTATGGTTATGGTTCATAGTCTTTTTTTATGTGGTTCCCATTTAATAAAATATTGGTAAATCGGAGGATGGGTGTATATATTTATTTATTAAATATTAATAATTAAAGTATTTTGACAGAAAATGTAGGGCAGAGTTAATACTACGGGAAATTCATTTTGATTTAGTATAGCAGTAATTACTTCTTCACGATTCTCGTTATACTATCTATTTACCTAGTCATTTTACATTATCAATAATTTGACATCACATTTGGCAAAATTTCAGCTCAGTTTTGAAGCAAAGTTGATAATAACATTATAGTACATTTTTTACCAAATTTAAATATGTATTTATAAATGCTAAACAAAATGTTAATATTATATTTTATGCATTTTTTTATAAACTAATCAGAGGCTGTAATAAATCTAAATCAAAATTAATAATAATATAAAGCACTTAATAACTAGAAATAAAAACTTTATAAAAGTTGTTTAAAATTGTTTAAGACAGTAATGTAAAATGCAACAAAAATATAAATTAGTCAAAAAATATAGTACGACCTTATTAATTCTAAATTTAGAGAACATAAAAAATATACAAAATTTGAAAAAAAAAATTGTATTTGTGCAAATATGCATTTATATCAAGATATGATACAAAAATAATACACACGTACGTATCATGCAAGGAACAAACTATTTCTTCCTGCAGTCTTCTTGAAGGGTTATCTAACAAAAATAATAATTAGCATATATTGATTTCATAAAAAAAAATGTATTAGTTAAAGATTAGCTAGTAATACTATTTATCATAAAAACTGATTTATCACTGTCCACCATTCTAAATTTTGGTAGTCTAAATTCCATGATGGACTCTAGTCTGGTGGAAGTATTTCACTGTACATGTATGTGTCTACAGATTGTTATAAGTGATTTCAGGACTGCTACCACCGGAATAATTTTATACTCAGATGTAGGTCTATGCTGACGATATTGACATCTTTGCAAGCTATTTGTGACGCATTAGCACTAGAAATAGCAGTAAAAAAATTGGGTCTTGTAGTGAATCAAGAGGCGACCAAGTACATGCCAGTATGTTGAAGCCTGCACATTGCTAAATGTACTTATTTATTGCTAGAAATTATTATTTTAACTCCTCTATGGCTAACGGCTGATATATCAGACGCTAGACAACATTCCACAACGACCAGCGACTGATATATATTAAAATCGAATATTAAAATATGATAATATTTAACTGTTCAAAGGTTTTTGGTGAAACTTTGTAGAATTCCATGATTCAAACTTTGTTTTATTCCACTATAATTTTCATTGTGTTAAATATATATGTTCATATAACGTTTTCGGGAACATCTTCCCATTATCAATATTATAGATCAACTAAAATTAAAAGCACGCAAGAATGGAGGGCCATTCATTTGATAACAGTAATTTACAACTCATACATAGTTGCGCCAAAGGATGAAAATTAGACATTTTAGAAAATTTATAAATATGTAATAAAAAAAATAACAATAAAAACATAATAAATATTCAAATACCGCCCATTACATCCCCTCTCTTATTCATTTTAACTCCACCCCCACCCCCACCTCCGTTAACTCCAAGCACACCATATATCACTGTCTGAAAGTACTATATGAAAGTGGAATAAAACAGAGTTTGACTTAATTTACAAAATAATAATATTTAAGACATGATATAATATAATAATAATATTATGATATATCAGTCGCTGGCCGTGGTGAAAAGTTGTCTGACGTCATATACTCGTATCAGCTGAGGGCCCTAGAAGGATTGAAACAGTTAATAAATTTACTAATCTAAGATCCCTATTAACAGACTTAAACAAAACTGATGTAGAGGTAAATTGTATAGTTAATGCTAATTATTGCTATTTCGGCCTATGAAAACATCTAAAGTTGAACCTGATGTTCAGAAAAATAAAGGTATAAACTAGTGTTTACCTACGCATCCGAAACCTGGATTCTAACAAAGAAAGATGAAGCAACACTAAATATATTTGAAAGAAGCATCCCTCAGAGCTGTCAAAGAAAATGAAATGTGGCACAGGCGTAATAACGATGATGAAACTATGACATATATGATGAGCCAAAAATTACAAAATTATAAAAAAAGACATCCATTGTTGGGAAGCAAGCCAATGCAGACCAGTGGAGGTAAATTCTTGAGGAGGCCAGGACCCATACCAGGCTGTAGAGCCAGGGATGATGATGACGATGAGTAAGTAAATTGGACTTTCATAAAGTGGCAGTTGTGTTCAAAATTTATTGTCAAGAAGAATAACATTTGTTTTAGAAGTAAATACGTATTGAAAAATATTATTTCTTTTACTATGGAAAAATAAAATGAAATATAAACAAAGAATTCAATTAATAGTTAAAATTATTATTCATGTCAATTGTTTGACAGATAGAAAAATCTAAAATCTGTTTAATTTTGTGTAGAACAGTACGTATTTGATAAGAAAACATTTTTTGTTCAGAATTAATATAAAACAAAAACATAATGGAATTAAAGTTTTCAAGGCCAATTTACTTTATTTTACAATTTATTAACAGATTTTTTTTTATAAAGAAACAAAAATGTTGACATTCTTTTTAGATAGAATGTTAACATTTCCATTTTACGACTATTTTCAAACTAAGTATAAGCATCCTGTGCTATGACCTCAACCTCTGAATCTAAAGACCAGCTGCATTCACTCAGACACCAAGTCAATTGAATTGATGACATTTAGAAACAGTTTAATGTCGATGATTAGATCAATATTTAAAAAATATATACACTTGTGAGAAACAAAGCATTTGAAATGCTTTGAATTTAAATCGAGATTAGACTGTTTATTCATCAAGGGTTGACACTCTTAGGTTATTTTGGTGAGCCAAACATGTAATTAAAACCTTGGAGCTGAGATTCTTCATTCTGGCTCCTAGTGGCACTGCGTATGTATGAGTTGTGCACGCCACCAATCACGTACATCATGCACTGCAGGGGGTAGTCGAGGACGCTCCTCCCCCGCACCACCAGCCAGTGATGGGCCCTCGCCCTCTGAACTTCCCCCTCGGGTATTTGACAACTTGCCTGTAGAAGGAGCTGCAATAATAATTGATCAATTGGTATTTATTATTTATGGCACTTAAACATCATGTCATTTTTCTATCATAAATGAAATTACAACAGAATCCAAAATAAATGATTTTCAAAGTATTGATTTAGTTTTAGTGTCCTATATAAGAATTTAAAAAGAGCTGGAGCAAGAGGTTGTTATGAAACAGAAATCAAGAAAGTGAGATTTGTTTCGTTCTAAAATGATTTATACATTTTTGTTGAAATGTCTTTAGCTAGAGGAAATAAATATTCAAGCATGCACCAATAGGCAGCAAAAATGGACACACTTATTTTATTCACACGTGCTGCCCATCTTGATACACACTCTGATCTAGTGAGGTGGACAGAGAACAAAAAATGTAAATATTATTATTTCTATTATATATTTCCTTCCTACATTTCCTTTCCACTTATCCTACGCCCCTCGTACAATAGCACAATTTAAAGATTTTAAACCTAAGCAGCATCATCTGATGACTAGAAATAAGAACAGATTAATTGCATATACAGAGAGGCCCAAAAAAAGTGAGAACATTTCGTAAAATGTGATATAATTACATCAAAATTAGTTTAACTATATCAACAATAGCTTAAATAGTTATCTAATTTACTTACTTACCTAATAACATCATCTTTGATTATTAATTTTCCCATTATTTATATTTGATTTTTTCAAATTGTTGCCCAGAATAACAAAAATCACTGCAGAAGACCGTATTCTGATTAAAAATTAGCGAATTGAAAAACATTGGGGTGCTAGGAAAATGATCAAAGAGTTTCAAAACAAAGCCTGGAGTATAGCTAGACATTACAGCAGGACGGAGCTCCATCTTACACAGCCAGAAATAAAATCAGCTTTCTTCGTCGTGAGAATGTTAATTTCATCGAGCCAGGCATGTGACCACCGAACAGCCCAGATATAAATCCAATAGATTATGCAATATGGGGTGTTTTGATGATTTCTGATTAGCTAAATATTGTGCAAAAAAAAATGACATTCAGAATTATATTTAATTGTATTATGTTTTTAAATAATCCATGTATTATGAGATGTTCTCCCCTTTTTGGTATAAGCAGTAAATCAATATAAAAGATAATGTTTTGTGATTACCAATAATCATATTTAAAAATTTACAGAAACCTTGTGGCCTTTTGGCACTTGTAGGATGAGGGTCACTTAGAGTCGGTTGCAAGAATTTCCTTCCTTGACTGCCAGCACTATCTGATCTAAAAACCAAGATATATTACAAATTAAATTAATTACCGTCTGTAGCTTTGCTAATATGTACTACTATCATTTTGAAGAGGATAAATGAAAATCAGTTTGAAAAAGAGCATAATGATGTAACAAATTTGGTTACTGTAATGTATCTTTGGTGATGGATGAATAGCGCGCGTTAGGTTGGCAAAAATGATGCGTGTGAAAGAGATATCTGTCGTGCACTGCGGTCAGCTCACTCTCTTGGCTCTGGATTGTGAAACCGTTAACAAGTAATATTGTATAACTTTGTATTGAATCTCGGGAATAAATACTATTGTCACCATTCACGGAGTATTATTTTGAAACCGTATTCCCACACGCAGAAAAAGCATCCTCAGCATCGTAGAGATAGTATCAGATAACACAGACTACATTCATAAACTAAGTATACAACTGGGAGTAATATCAATAATAATATTACGTTTATTCATCTATTTCTATGACTTTCTGGATATCTAGCAAGTCTTGGACTTAGTGTGCCAGATAAAATAATATTCACCAAAGTAGTGAAAATGCCGAACGTGTTTTTAATATCTCTAGGTTAAGATTACTTAATGTTTTCTCTTTTATATATTAAATAGCATTTTTACTGTAAGTAAATATATATATATAACAGTAAGTAAATATATATTAAATTGAAATTAAATGTTTTCATCAATGTAGCAAAAATCTACAAATTTATGGCAAGTATTATTATCTAACGTAAATTGTAAAATGGTGATTAAAACGGTGGGTTGTTTATTAATTAATTGCATTAATTAATTATGCCCTTGGTTATTTCTAGATAGAGCATCCCCATGCTCCAGTAAAATGTCACGCTATGCGTTTCATTCACTAGGATCACACCTTCACATATTGTGTGATTAGTGAATTTTGGATAGGAGGAAAACAGAAAAAAACATAGAACACATTAACTGGCTATTTATTTACCTACACGGGTGGGCAGATGTACATTATCATTAACTCTAACTTAGACTAAAAATTATTCTATCTTATATTAATTCTTGGCGGTATTCGAGGTCTCCTTCTGGATAGACAGCTGCTCCGAGCTGACTTGGTATTCTGGGCTTTTTCGTTGTGGCTGGTCTTTCAGACTTCTGGATCGGCTCCTGGATTCTGTGATAAGTTAACTGGGCCGGTTGTTGTCTCTCGACTTCCAGTCTTCGCCGGTCGTTCCGCTTCTTGATTTCTTTTCTGGCAGTCTCTCCAGTTTCATCGTTTCACAACGGCAGTCTTGCTGGCTCGCGCTCGCCGAGCAAGACCGCCAATTCATATTATTTCATAAGACACATGCACCTTCTACATCTTCATCCATTCTATGTCTTCCTTGTTTTTATCATACAGACAATAAACCTTTAACACACCAAACAACATTTATTTCATTTAACCACCGTCCTAACCCCCAAATATTCCTTTCTTAAAATGGAATCTATTTATCATAGATATATTTCACATCAATAAAGATAATTATGGTCATTACTAAAACTCACTACAATTTGAAATTGTATCTGTAAATTTGTTTTGAACACATGTGAAGTTTTATAAAACGACATTATAAATAATTATTCTCATATGACATTGGTACATCCCTTATAACTAATTACAAAATTCTTATATTTATTACATACTCATGTTTTAAAAATAATCTGCCCATATCCATTATACCATATTATTGCATTCTTACATTTACCGTTATGGTCCATATTCGAATCGATTGGAAGCCTATCCCTAATAATGGGCTCTCACACGCTACTTATTATAATCATAATCCTCAGTTATCAGATATATCGTGATTCATTATCTTTCTTTCTGTTACATTGGTTAAGCATTTATACCTAAAGAAATTCGCACTCATTGCTTCCAAAATGCGCTCTGTCAGGATCATATATGCGTGACAAAACTGATTAAATTGAAGATTAAACTGAATGACATATTATTTTTGGAATATGAATGGTTCTAGGAGTTCATTAATTTAAATTGTGATCTCAGTCATATGGCTAAACAATCCGCACCACGACGCTAAAACAATACAAACAAAGGAACCGCGCAGCGGTCACCAATGGCCAGAATACTCACCTGGTAGTATAAATGAATAGTCTATTTTAACTTTTAAATTCAATTAAACATAACTTTAAAATAAATAAACTTCATTGATCACAGCAATAGTCAACGATTCTATGCATTTTGGCAATGAATTGTATGAATGAAAAAGTTCTAGGTTACCTGCACAGTCCTTGTGTGGCTCCAGTCACAACAGGCCCGGGTTTCTTTCCAGGCCTTAACCCTGGACGGACACTGGTGGAAATTGGAAGCTCTGTATAAGAACCCACAGTAATAGCTGACCCAGTTTGCTGTTCATGGTGCTGGATGTTATCTAAATTAGTCTGCAAAAATGAAAATCTTAGTAATTCATTTATGTAAAAAAACAGTAAATATGTGTCTAAATAAAAAATCATATATTTCAAGAAATAAAAATGGACCCAAAAATAATGTTGAATGGTTTGGGAACAGTATTTTATAAAATATATTATGTGGTAAATAAATAATATCAAATAGAAAATATGATGCACAAAAGTAGGACATTGAAAATCATGGGAACAAAAATCGTTAACATTAAAAATCATATATTTCAATTTATTAAACTATAGACCAATTTTAAATATGAATTAAATATATTAATTAGAAAGATATACATATAAAATCAATTTTATCGAGAAATATTGTTGTTGCGCCACCATTATGTATATTTTTCTAATTAATATATTTAATTCATATTTAAAATATCACAGACCGTCTGTTCTGAATAATTACAACTTCACAATAAGAATGTGTTCTCATAATATAAACAAATTCCCAAAAAAAATTACCTTATTTCCGGAGTCAACTCTTGTCAATAAAACTTGATCATCTGCTTCCAAAGCAGCTTGCATTTCATTGGTGGCTCGTAAACCTGCCATTAAACTTGATTGTTGCTTCTGTAATAATTAATTAAGTTTAATTAAAAACAAGTATGTATATAAATAACAACAATATAAGTAAAAATGTTGAATTTCCTTGCACTTGCAAGTCAAATAAAAAAAGAAAACTATTAGTATCATATAACAAGATGCTTCTGTTATTTGAAAGGGGTACTCACACTGGTTGCTCTTATTTTTTTAAGGCACCCTTCTAACCATGTCCTTATCGTTTGTTTCGCTACTTCTTCTTCTATTAAATACTCAAATTCTTCTCTTGCCAAGAGTTCCTCTAACTGGAGTGCTTTACGAATGTCCACAGATCGGTAAGAGAGCATGCTAGAAACAGGAAGTGCAATTATTTACTAATAAAAATATCAAAAATGTTAATAAATAAACACAACAAATAAAATCAAGTGATGCTTGGAATTGCAAAATCAATTATGCGCTATTAAAAAATAATTTAAAAAAATGTTACAAACTTGATGACATCGTGGAACGTGACATCTTCACCATTGTGTAATTTTTCCAATTCGTAACACATGTATTTAAAAAGTAGCCTATCCTTTTGAGGATCGCATTCAAGCCGCCCTTTTAACAGTCTTAGAATAAATTTAACCTGAAACATAATATGAATGTCTGTTAAAAATAGATGTTATCAACTGGTTAACGGTGCATATGATGAGTTATGGAGGTGTTCTAAGTAACAACAAGCATAATACAACACTGATCATTTTTGACTTTGGCCTTAATTTGGTTAAAATCACCTGTGGAAGTAAATGTCTGAAACTTTTCAAATACATAAAACTTAAATACATAAACTCACTCTCCTCACTGGTATAACTCCTCGCTGGTGAATATCTACAATATTCCAAGTATTTTGAAAGTTTCTGATATCGGCATAAGACAAGAGCGCATCTTCCTCATTGGAATAGAATAAAGAAAAGTTCTCCATGATGATAGCTGTAAAAAAATAAATGTCAAGACTGAAATGACAAAATTAAAAAAAATTCTATTCGATATCGTAATATATTTTATGGAAAACATCGCCGCTGGATATTATTTTGTAATCATTGTTACTTTTTAAGCACAATATATTTTATATAGGAAAAATAAAATGGATGCATTAAAATACAAATAAAATAAATTCAACAATTTTCAACACAAAACAACACAACACACGGAAAAAAATAATTGAAAAGGTGATTATAATGAACGCAGATGTCGCCAGCAAAAAACATAAAAATATACAATCGCACCATGTATTTTAGAGCAGCATAGAAAAGAACAAACAAATGTAGAAGATTCAAAGCACAGGAGATTAATTACCCTCTATACCACTATAAGAATAACTTCAGATATTGTTGTTGTGGGTTCTTGTAACATTACTTTATTTTATAATTGTAATTAATTATTCAAATATTAATTCACTTCAATTTGAAAGTCAATGCATGTATCCAGTGGTACCAGTGACGTTCCTAAGTGTTGTACCGCCCTTATTATTATTAAAAATGTGATATCGACCTCTATAATTTGTTTATGATATAAATTTAATACAAAATATAAGTACAAATGTAGCTAAATTAGAAAAAATAATAAACTCACCCGAAATTATCGGGTTTTGGTGGATAGTGTTTCTTATTATCCACCAATCTATTATCTAAAACCTTTATGGCATGTATTTTTCAACACCACCATTTTTTAAACCTAGCACATTATATATTTATTCAAATAGTCTTACAATATTTTTAAGCTTAAAGATGCACACCAAACATCACTGTATAAAATAATAATTTATTGCTTTTTTGCCGTAAAATCACTAATGATTTCTTTGAAATCAAGATAATATGTCTTTCAGCTTCAATAAAAGATATTGAAAGCACATTTAACTTCTTCAATCACCCATATTTTTTTTAATGCATGTAGTCTGTAGATGTACATCCGATTGTTTTCGCACAATTCTGAGAAATGGGTTTTCAAACTGCCCCTTTAATTACTTACATTAGATCTAATATTTATATTCCGCCCCATAAAATTTTCGGCCCTTAGGCACCGCCTTACCTGCCTATGCCCACGGGATGTCTCTGCATGGTACACTAAATCAAGGTTCAAGTTAGCCAAGCAGGCGCAGCAGCATTGTTCAGGAGGTATGCAATTTATTAATCTTTTGAGCTGTTACCAGCAATAACATAAAGTATATATGTATAAGTGAGTAAGATTAAGAAAGGATTACCTAAATGGTTTGGTTATATGGAACGGATGATTGAGAGAATGGTAATATATGACGCAAGTGTTGATGGCATCAGAAATAGAGGATGTCTGTGGAAGACTTGGTACGACCAGGTAAATATAAACCAGATATTGGAAGATGGTCCTGTTAGAAGCCTCAACAATTGACGACTTTTTGTGAGAAGATGTATGCATGTGGATGAGGCGAGAATTGTGTGTCAGGACATAAAAGTGTGGCGCTCTATTCTCTGCGTAGCGTGCAGTTAGTACTGAAATACTGAACAGTAAATAATTTTTTTTAAAATGTGTATCTCGTAATATTATTGAGATATTAATATTCTACTAAATAAATATTTAATTTGGATTTATTTCCCAAAATATGTAGTTAGATACAGATTATTTCAATGTACTGACTGCACACACCTGCTATTAGTAATTAGTCTGGAAACAAGGCTCAGCACGCTCAAATATTAAATACTAAACTTCACATTGGATCAATACAAATTTGAGCTTAAAATCACTAAAAATAAAGCAACTTAATATTGTAGAAATGCACATTTTACAACCATTTTTATATTTTACTATTTTGAAAGTTATGAGAATGATCTTACCCACTAGTAGATTCAGGACAATATATGTAATGATAACATAGAAGGTGCAGAAGTATATTAATGAAGCAGTGAAGTTTCCACAGTCGGTCTCCCAGTAATTATCTCGGGGGGTGCAGTAAGGCGGAGCCACCATACAGTCGTGCATTATTTTATTCCAATCTTCCCCAGTTACGATACGAAACAACATGGCCACACCATGGATGGCAGTATTAAAATTTGCTCTCCTTTAAATAAAAACATGTTGGGTAAATTACATAACCATAAAATATTTGATGATGTCACCGTAATATAATTTTTATGGATAGTGAGATTAACAAAAATGTAACAATTCATGGGTTACAGATTTTGGCATAAAAATTGACTTTTCAATCTTAGAAAAGTGAATACAGTATGTTATTATGGGTAGTGACTAAGAAGAATGAGGGTGCACTGTATGTTTTTGAAAGGAACATTTTGAGGCTTATCTTTGGGCCAATTTCAGAAAAGAATTTTTGGTAGAGACGCTATGACAATGAGCTCTATACTTTGTATAATGAGATGAGTTTTACAAAATAGGAAAATTTTAGAGGTTGGGCCATGTTGAGAGGATGACCGAACATTGTTGAACACAAGACCAGCAGGGAAAGCTTGAAGGCGCTCGGGAAAGCCAAAGCTAAGCCAATGTCTTCAAAGATAACCTACCAGGGGTTGTAGGCAACAGTCATGATGATGAATTTTTTGTTCTGTCCCATAACGAACAAGTATCCCTATTGATGTCCTGAGAATAATGCACAAAGAACACAAAAGAATGTGGGCAGGGGAAAGCGAATGTAGCTAAGTATAAAAAAATTAACCCAGTGCAGTTGGTTGCTAAAATTTCAAAAAAATAATTCAGAAAATAAAAATGCTTTGAAAAACTCAATATGCCAAAATTTTAAACATTGAATGCAACAAATAAAGCTGAATGTTTCCACTTACCGACCAATACCCTCACCGTACTTGACATTTCCAAAAACTATGGTGCCTGCCAATGCATAGAAGAAGACGAGTAAGAACATCCCAAAAATGATGAAGAATGACTTGCAAACTGAAACTCCAACTGTTAGCATGAGCATTTTCAGTGTAGTATGCTTCCCAGTTATTGTGAAGAATCTCAGAATGACTACCATGAATCCAATAAAATAAGAAAGATCATTCTGCAAAACAGAGTTGGATGAATATTAATTTTGTTAAACATTAGACAAATTATCATACACAATAATAATAATATTAATATAAATTTAATCCCTATGTTATTTAGATAAACAGAAATTTTCCATTTATAAAATGTACAATAAGATAACAACACTTTCTGTGATTTTCCATAATATCTATGAATGTTGTCCGTTGTCCGGTCTGCATTAGATTTCTTAATTAAAATGTAGTATTTTTATTATAAATATAAAATACTAAATATATCACACGGTGTGTAAAATGTAGGAAAATTTTAATGGAAATTGATACATTACATTAGATTGAATTGTCAATTTCCTGTGAATTTTGAATTACGAGGATGTGTTCAGTTTTGAAAAAAGTGTTTCTAAACTGTCACATTTCACAGATTTACACATTTTATCATTGTTTTTGGATTTTAAAACTTTTCATCTACTTTACGATGGGAAAATCAGCCAGTAGTGTAAAAAATCAGGTAGTAAGATAATAAACGAGTATATATTGTATTGCATAGTTTCCCCTTGAATATAGTGAGTCACCTAAAATACCTACGTATTAATATGTACATATTATATACCTTTACTTTACTATCTTTGCTGCAATGTCAAGTATCAGTTTATAGTAAAAGCAACAAACCTTCAGTGTACAATGAATGAATATCCACATGCAGCCAGCGACAGTGACAAGAAGATCATAGCGATTGCGCCGACTCTGCCAGTAGCCACGAGGTGTAAATGCTATGTTTTTGAGAACAACTTCAGCAACAAAGACCAATGTCAACAAAGCTGAGGTGAAGGCAAGCCATTCCGTGTGGGCAGCCTCTTTTATCCACTGGAAATATAATATTGAGTCAAACTCTTGAATACATTCAATATAAGTATGAGAACAGTACTCCATACTTACAGTGACAGCTAGCAAACTACTATTGAGCAAAACAGCGATAGCGATGCAGCGTTTAAAAGCAATATGCTGGGTGACATCGTATGCTGCAGCACGGAATCTTCTTCCATCAGGTCTAGGTGGGAGGTGCAACGGTTGGGCTATTTTCAGTCTTTTCTTTAAGTCACACCTATGGTAAACAAGGGTATGATAAAAGCTCAAATAGAGATGCAAATTTTATGAATAACACATTAATTACTGCATTCTCTAATGAATAACTATAGACGATAGAGAAATGAAAATTAATTTATCTGTGTAAAATTGAGTTTCAAATATTTCTTAAAATTTTTCCTCAATTAGAAGAAAAAAATATAATTAAACAGATATTTTATTTTAGCTCTTTCTTTTGTTCAAATATGATTATTTTGTTTTAAAACAACATTTTGTAGGATTAACAAACCAAAAATACTTAATTTAGTAAAAAATAAAATCAAGATGTCTTTACCATGGAAACGTAAAGTGAAATATGTGTTGAGATTAATTTGGATAAAGAATGAACGAGAATCAATATAATGATGTTACCATCTCCTTTGGTCGACTGTGAGTAAAGCAGTTCCTTTATTTTCTGAATAGTTGGCAATCACTACGCCCACGAAGAGTGTGAGCCCGATCATACACCCTAGGAAAATATAAACGTGTATATAAATGGCATGAACCTGAAACAAGAAAATTATTGTTACAATTTAGCAGCAATTTTTATGGGGTGACAATGTGTAATATTGAATAAACAAAGAGTGGCTAAACTAAGTTCCTTTCTGAGAATTATTTTTTTTGCAACAGTTTATTTTATAAATATGCATATGAATGAATAAAACACGCTAGGATCCTAGCGTATCTATCCACCCTCAACTCTATTTATATATATACAGTAAAACCCCGTTTATTCGAAGAACGTTAATTCGAAATACGCCGCAAGTAGAAGTTTTAGAGCAGAATGTGGTCCCTCTGGAAAGTTTTCATACTAAATTGTACTTATAAATCGAATATCGTTATTGGAAGCTATTTTTGGACCCTATCAGATGTAATTGTCGATCTATTTTTCGCCTAATTCGATTTTTTTTGTCAGATGTCAGCAATCTGGAAAATACACATGATGATGTGCCTGTCCAGAGTCCAAGACCATCAAAATGGGTAGTTCCGCCCCTATACCGATTCACGACGCATAAAGTTAATTTTCATTGTTTGTTTTCTCACTCACTCTCAGTATACTAGAAAAGATGACAAATATATCTTGTGCGTCCTCGATTTGAAATATTTATTTTTTACCGCGACGCTTTAACTTAAGGTCGCATGCTTTTTTCTCTCGCTCGTTTTCTTTACATTAGAAAAAGATAGCAAATATTATCTTTGCGCCCTTATAGGTAACATAGTTCTCTAGTTCTCCCAGTTGCTAGTTGCGATGTCAGTGCTTGCCGATTTTCTGTTCCGTATTATTACCATCATTATTTTTGTTTACGTAGTGTTTGTATATTTTGTTGTACAAACGTTAGTACGCGGTTGAGTTCTTCAGACTTTTCCATGTTTTATAAATTATTTAATTTGTATTAATTTTAATACAGACATTTCTCTTCCTATTTAAGTTTAGTGTCAAGGCATTTTAAAGAATGTGTAGTTAGCGTTTCTCAGATTTTCTCGTATCTTCTTAATTATTTTATTGTTTTATATGTAAAGAACATTATTTGTTATTCTCTAATATTTTTGTGTTAGACATTTTTAAATTCGCGAATGCAAGGTTTGCGTTCCATAGACTTTTCCGTATTTCATAAAATTTAAATTTAAATATTTTTATAATTTAAACTGATAATTTTATATTCTCGGTAATAGCACTAATGCGAAACTCGTACAAAACGCCGACAGTTGCTAAAAATCAAATTAATACAAGAGATTGACAAAAAATATTATCCAAAACAAAATTAACAGAAAAATACGCGACCCTATTAATGAGGTTATCGACAATATTAAACATGATGATAGAAAGAACTTTAACGTTGAAAGGCGAGTGCCAAATGTCGCCGCGACCACCATAAAACAAATGTTTTAAAAGTGAGAAATGGCGGGTTGACAAGTTCGACTATTATGTCGTTATTAAAAATGGCACGAAAAGATAGTCCATTATAATAGTGTTTTTAAAAAAAAATTATTGTGATTTGTTTACACTGTATTTTGACAACTTGTTTGTTAATTTTAAATGTGTGGATATAGGTGTATATAATTACTTCGAGTTAATTAGAAAAAAGTTAATATGTAAAAAAGAATCGAATTTTTGAAATTTTTATATTCATTATCCTAAATCGTTATTCAAACTTTTTCCTTGATTTTCGGTCCCCTCAACTTCGAATAAACGGGATTTTACTGTATATAGAGTTGAGGGTGGAATGAAGGTACAGATGTTACCTATATACCTACATATAGGTAATAAAAAATTATAAATAATGTACTTAGAGATTAAAATATTAGAAAACATCTATACATATAAACATTATTCAAACTCACTGGTCCTAAGGCTTTAATAAGAACATCTCTGACGTCCAACCATCCTTTGAATGAAAGTACTTCAAATAAAGCGAGCATTGCGTCACCAATATTATCAAAATTAAATCGCCGTGGATTTGCCCTGGAAATGAACGAATAAAAAGTAATGAATAGTAAATAATTTAGGTAGGAGATTATACACTAGTCATTGCTTATTGGACTATATTTAATAAAAGGAATGTTTTATACTAAACAATAATGTACACACCAGACTCTCGGTACCAGCATAGACGGATATGTTTCATTGATGCCGGGTGTTAGTTTCATCTTTGTGACAAACACCCGTCTCATAAATATTCCAACACAATCTTCTCTCTTAATAATTGTTGGATCATTGCAGCGAGCTAATCTGTAAAACATGTAAATTAAGAGTTTTACATCATTTTATGTTCTTTTGACAATACATATACATATTAGAACACTATCGACAACTCAATGGAGAATTGTATGTATTCTTTGACTTGTTTCAAGTCCAATCATTATATGTAGATCATTGAAGGTTGTATTGTATTGTATTGTATTGGAGTAATAAAAATGACTTTACAGTTATTGATTTACCTTCCACCATATAGTTGTACACCGTAGCTGGCAAAAATGAACATCAATAAAATGAGTAATGTGGATACCTGAAACACAATCATTGCATTAATGATAAACTGAGGTGGTCATTCATGAATATAATCATGGGTGTGGCGTCCAAGAACCCGTGGGGTAGATATCATTCTTGATAAAAACGTCACAGCGGCAGGCAGCCTGTTGCTATGTTGTACTTGCTTGGGAAAATATTATATTAATGTATGTATTGTGTGTAACTGAAATAAAACAGGGTATTACAAAACACTATTTCTATTTGGAAATACACCTTTTGGTTCTTTCACATCTATAAACCATCTTACATACTATATTTAGATTTTAATAAGCCCTGACAAGTTTTAACATTGTCCTCTTCAAAATGTTTTCCTGTACCATCTATGTATCTATTTATTTGTCTTTTCATAAAATAAAAACATTTAACTAATACTTCTAATTATCGTCATCCAATACTCTTACATTATTTCATTGCATTTAAATAATTTAAACCTTCAACCGTTAAATCACTGTAGCCAATCATCGTTAAAATCAAACACCAATTGCAATCACAATTATTATTTATCATATTAGTAATTTACTTGTGGGCGATATTGCTATATTATGGCAGAACCAATAAGCTAATATTTACCAATAAGATTTCTTTAAAACCACGACACAGTTCATAGACAACTTTCCTCATGTGTGGGACTAATGTAAATATTCTCAAAGGCCGAACACATCGCAGCACCATCAAGAGTTGAGCAGACGAACCGGGCGGCACATTTACTGGCATCCACCAGAGAAAAGTTAATGATACCTATTTAAAAAAGATAAAAATAATACGCATTAGAAACATATACTTCAGGCTTTTATGACCGTTCAGAAATATCTATAATACATAATAATGTGAACATATGTCTCAAGGCAGATTTTGTGATCATTAAATTATAGGAATAATTATTAGTGTACATACGAGGGGCAAGTAAAAAATAAGGTTCCTACATTTTTTTCAGGAATAAGGTATTTTTTATTGCAATAAATAAGTAAACCATCTGAAAGCTTGTACTTTATTCTATTTTTCTACATAGTCTCCTGATTTTTCTATGCATTTTTCCTGACGAGTTATCCACTTCTGAAAACCCGCTTCGAAGAATTCCGCCGCTAGGCCGCCGATGAACTTGGTGACCGCTTCTTTCACCTCTTCATCTGTATTGAAGCGTTGTCCACCCGAGTGTTGCTTCAATTTCGGAAACAAGTGGAAGTCGCTGGGAGCAAGATCAGGGCTGTAGGGGGCATGGTCAAGCAATTTCCAGCCGAATTTGTCCAGTAGGGCGGTGGTCTGTCGAGAGACATGCGGGCGAGCGTTGTCGTGGTGCAGCCTAACGCCCTCGGTCAGCCTTCCTCTCCGGCGATTTTGGATGGCTCTTTTGAGTTTTGTCAATGTCTCGCAGTACCTGTCCGAATTGATGGTGGTCCCTTTAGGCATAAACTCGGTCAGCAAGACGCCTTTTCGGTCCCAAAACACCGTAGCCATCACTTTCCCTGCGGAAAGCGTCTGCTTAAACTTTTTCGGCCTAGGCGATTCAGTATGGCGCCATTGTTTGGACTGTTCTTTTGTTTCTGGAGTGACGCAGTGACACCACGTTTCATCTCCCGTAATAATGGAGTCCAAGAATTCTCCGGTATTCTCGGCGCATTCTCGAAGAAACCCCTCGGCACACTTGACACGATTGTCTTTGTGGGTTTCTGAAAGCATGTGTGGGACCCACCGCGCGCACACCTTGCGATAACCAAGTTTATCGGTCAAAATGTTGTCGATGGTTTTTTCACAAACCTCAGGAACCTGGACAGCAAGCTCCCGAAGCGTTACTCTCCGATCTTCGAGGAGAATGTGCTCAATCTTCGCCACGACTTCGTCCGACACCGATGGCCTCCCACTCCTTCGCTCGTCGTGGACGTCTGTGCGTCCTTCGGAGAACTCCCTGCACCATTTGCGGACGTGTTGGACGCTGATGCAAGCTGTGCCATAAACTTCTTCCAACTGTCGATGAATTTCAACAGGTTTAAGCTTCTTCGCGTTTAAAAATCGAATCACCGAACGGATTTCACACCTGGCGGTAACGGCGATGGCGGGTTCCATAGCGGATGGCTGTCAGGCCTTTACTGAGCGTCGCAGCGTTTGCTCCCGGTAGTGGGGATGTAGTTAAGGGACCAACAATCAAGGCGGTGTTGCCGGATTTCGCCTAGCATCTCGCGTGGCGAGTGTACATCGTAAGGAACCTTATTTTTTACTTGGCCCTCGTATGATATATGTGAAAGGGACTATTATTTATTTTTTAAGTACAAAAGAAATGACTCGGATGCGTATGAAGATAGTGTCTAATTAAGTACTGAAAAAATAATTGTGTTTCAACAAAGGAAATTCAAATCATTTAAAGGATAAATTTTACATCTGCTATTTGATTACTTTGGAAGATTATAAAACAAATTCAAATTAACATAAAACTTACCACATAAATGAACACATCTAGTACGGAAGCGGCATCTTTCAAATAAGCTTTCGGCGTAAAAAACAATCCGTCTGCCAGGATCTTCAAAGCTAACTCAAGACTCATAAATATAACAAATCCATATTCTGCAACCTGCAATAATTATTATAAAACATTGCTAAAGTTTTTGTATTCAATTTTGTATATTTACATTTGTGTGTCATCTATACATTTTTATCTTTATGATTCATACATTAAAATGAAGTACATATATTGTATTTTCGATTATTTTATAGTGGGGAGGATGGTGCATGAATATGTAATCTAAAAACATGGAAACTCGGTATTTATTAAAATAGATAGCTGTGATGAGTTTGTTTTCAGAAACCATTGAAAAAGAGAAAAATATACATAATTCCTCACAACAAAACTTTTAATAAATTATTTTCTATTTGAAATACATATCCTTAAAGTTAAATAATTTTATCAAAAGAAATAATACATGACAGACCTGTCTCATTGATACAAATGTATTTGTTATAGTCATATAAATGAATAAACACGTATTTTAATATTTTATATTATTTGTATTAACATTGTTTTTATTTTATTAGAAAATTAGAAATCATAAATAGAACCACAAAGCATTTCCTTCAACCAGCATTGTAAGTACATAATTCTTTTATATAGTCTGTTGATTTTATCTCTTTACATATTATCATTATAACAAATCTTGCACTGTCAAATATTATTGGAAATGCTATGTTAATAGACAAGGTCTCCATATCTAACCAGTGGTGGCATCTTATATTATTTATTAATTATTATTAATCAAACCCTTATTTCAATTTTAGATTATTGTATATTATTAAAGTACATAACATAATTTAATAACTATAATAATAATATTATAAATTATTTTCAGGATGTTCCTGAACTGAGCATTGAATGTGTGGACTCGTGTGAACTTCCTAAATTGGATGGCAAAAGAGTGGTCGACATACACCAATTCTTTTCTTAAATTAATCAAATTTACTCCCACAAATTGATATTTGGGTGCATAGGAACGGATATTGAATATGTGAAAGAACGTAAGGTTTTATTTCTAAATTCAGTATAAAGTGTAATATGTATGGATCAAATTTTGTTTTGAATATGTGTAAAGAAAAAACAACAAAATTTTGAAGAACGATAATATGCTCGATGAACAACTAATTATTTAACAGTGAATAATAATACTTTTGTCATATTTTCATTTGTATTTTAATGTTAAATATATATGTAATGTATTATGTGTATTAAAACAATAAATTAATATTTTAAAAAAAAAAGTTTTCTCTTCACAAATACAGCTACTTCAAAAGTTATCAGTATGAATTTACATAAATTTTTTCCTTATAAATCGAGGAAAAATTGTAATACAGTAAAACCGCGATATAACGAACCCCGATATAGCGAAAAATGACGTATATCGAAAAAAAAATCGAAATTTAGTCCCTAAAACCAATTTTTCATACAAAAATGCATTTATATAACGAAATCCCGTTAATATTTATAACAAAATCATTTTTGTCCCGTACGAAAAAATGCCAATATATTTACGTAAATTTATAACGAAATAAAAAAATATTAAAAGATGAAAATATTATTTCGCACTTACAAAGCCGCGCCGCTGCATCTGCCGTATGCGAACGGTTTAATGGCCTTTTCGGCGGTGCGCGGCGGTCTGCCGACAAGGTGGTAAAACAATTCAAACTTCTTCATGGGTTCATAGTATCATATTTTGAAGTAGTTGCCGCCGTTACCGGTAAGTACCTTCGTAATTTATATACGACTCATTTTATAAAAATGCCGCGATTCAACTGTCAAATTTTTATTTTTGAATTATTCTTTATGTTTCATGCCAAAACTATGTTGAAGCCGGCTTCTACATTAAACAATACACTTAAAATATTGTTTTGTGTTTGCAATATTCTGGAATTTACAAAAATATCTTCCAAATGGTGTTGAATAGGTTCTTTTCGTATTTAATTTCTTTGATAACTGTTATAAAATAACAAAACTAACTAAAAATATTATATTCAGTTCCCTACGGCCTTCTCCTCCTTTGGTTTGCAGAATTTGCATCTTTTTGTGAAGCCGCGCAACATTTTTTTGCGACGGCGCGTAATATATAGTAGGATTTTTTAAATTTATTTCGTTATATGTGGGAATTCGTTATTACGAATTTTTATTTTTTGGGCCCTTGGATTTCGTTATATCGCGGTTTTACTGTATTTTATAATCATATATTTATTGACAAAACAATGGTTTTTATCATAAACATAATAATTCTTCATAGTATAAACATAACAATTCTTAGGTCAGAACTTTAACAAATTATTTAATTTTCGCTTGATAATTTCAAATGGCAACACAAGTATTATGAATGCTGAAGAAATGGCTATTTTCTGATAGCTTATTACCTAGGAATTTACGAAAACCAACAATTGTATACTTGTTCTTTTTTATTAATACCTTTTACTCTAGCAATATTTACGTAAAAAATAATGCACTTTTATATTTACTTGATATTGTAGAAGAATTAACTATTAGTCTCATCTTGAAAGAGTATGCAAAATGATCTCGAATGTCAAACTGGAAAAATGAAAGTCGCGCCTTAAAAGGAATAGCGCCATATCACAATAATTTCCAAATTCTTTTGTTTATGTTATAAACTATCTGCACATTCGAGTAATATTATTTGGAAGATTCGCTGCAGATTTCTATTCTATTAATTTTAAGGAAGAACAACATTCAGTTGTTTTTCATCAATTTTATTGTCTAAAATATTATGTACGCTGTAGATAGGTATGAAACATGTAACATTGTAACTCATATAACATAACTTAGAAGCACACTTAATGTAGAATGTTTAAGCTGAATGGTACTGTCAAGACACTAAAAAAATGCCAAAATTGAAATGAACACAATTTGAAGAGAAAACATTTAAATTACCTGCAATGCTGGATTATCCATTACTCTGTACAATGGAGTCTCAAACATCATGGACAAACAGGAAAGAGTTGTAACACAGATCATCACCCAGTCCAGGTACGTTACCAAGCCCAGAAAATTGCTGAAATAATTCAAATGGATGATTGAAAAACAGTTTTCAATTGAAACAAATAAACAGTACATATACAAACATATAAATATCTTGTATACCTCACTTAGTTAATATGGTGCTTTGAATTTTTTATTCATGATTATTATTCTTTGAAGTTGTATCTTACGGTGCAGTGTTGATGTTGCAGTGACTCCAATAGAGTGATGTGCACATTAACCCTGCACAATTGTTCGGCGCCTTTATGATATCCTGCACTCTGTTCACAAATTTGCGTACTTCGTGTCTCATGAATATTCAAACATTATAACTTTTTAGATATATAAATCAGTTTTTTTGACCTAGGGCTAATACGAACAATGAATGATAGTATAGTATAGTGGAAATTTTTCAAGTTTAATATTAAATAGATAAAAAAAACTACAATGTTATTCTCATATTTTATTTATACAAAATGGAGTTTAACGATGCTTATTTTACGTTTTATCAACAATATCGTCTAAATACCGTCAATTTCTCTCAAGACACTCTTACAATCGGACTCTTAAATTTGCAAATGCGCAAGAGCAAAGCATCGGTTCAACAGCAGCAACTTCACGGCGGATATTTTTTTGTAGGGCCTGAATTGTTTGAGGATTGTCACTGTAAATTCTCGACTTAAGGTATCCCCACAAAAAAAAGTCATACAGTGTAAGATCCGGTGACCGAGGTGCCCAGGGTATGTCTCTGTACTTGTTGATTAATTTATTGGGAAAAATTATTAATGGTTATAATAGAACCGTTTATTAACACATATACAAAACAAAATGACATGATTTGGTATATCAAAAAAAAACTTACTGTAATGTTTTGTAATGGACTTTTCTTTCTTTTCCAGTGAGAGGATCCTTGAGGCGGGCATCATATCGAGCGTACACAGCTCCCTGGCAGATTTTACGGAAGCGAGACTCCCTCGGAACGGCCAGAAGTGGCGTGTCGAATAAGGGATGGTTTTCGCGTAAGTCTTCTTCACGTTGATTTCTATTAAAATGAAAAATTAGTTTTGTATAATTTATATATATATTTTAAATAACAATTGATTAAGGAGTTTTTTTTTACTTATTACAATTAATTTTTTTTGCAAGTGAAATTTGATTTACAGTGTAATGTATTTGAGTTAAAGAAAATTGAAATAAACACTGCTGTTTAATAATAAATATACTTACTCTGAAGTTTTAAAATAGTCTTTTAAACTAAAAATTTTCAAATATGTACTTTAATTTCCAGGGAACTTCCTGATTTGTTATATCCAATAAAGTTACTTGAGTTACAAATGTAACACATATATGTAATCAATGAATCCATAATTGATGAATTCACAAATGTTGATCTCTTGATAGAGGTTAAATATTCTTATACATACACATAATAAAGGATAAATAGAAAAAAATTGTAAGACTACATAGTCTATCAATTGACTACTTTACTTTATATATTAATAAAGGAACAAACTTAAATACAGACCTAATTTTTAAAAGCATACTGAAAATAAAAAAAATTGCCAGAGTAAAATCAGAGAAAATAAAAGGGCGTTACCTTCGCATCTCTGCCTGTTGCCGCTTGGCCTGAAGAAGTTTGATGTCTAGATCGTGAGGTCTTGCTCGGCTGCTGGTTACTCTTGGAGCGGCTCCGATGTCTCCGTTCTCCATTAGGTGCTCGTAGGTCTGCTTCAGTTTGATGGAGCCTGATCGCACGGACCGCCGTATGGAGCGTGACCCAAACCTGACGGTCCCAAATTTGGAAAGTCACATATCAGACATCATTATGTTATTCAAGCGGAACAGATAAAATGTAATATTTCATTTAATAATTATAATTATATTGACTTAGCTATAAGTATTTTTTTAAACATAAATAAACAGAAGTTTAGTTTTATATTTGGTTAAAAGAGATCAGTTTTTTCAGTATTGAGTGGCTTTTCTATTGAAGGGAAATAAATATTTTGAAAATTAATGACTCAATAATTTACTTATTTTTAAACACATCATTGAATGCAGATCATTTGTACTATTTCTTTCGATACGTGTATTGTCAATAATTTATTACACATAGCTTGGACAACCATCAAGAGCTTTTAACATTCAATTCTATATACATTTGTAAAAAAATAAACTATTTCAATAACTATAAAATAGAGAAAGAAAATTTTTGACTAATATCAAGAGATTTTTCTGAAATATTATTTTAATTATGTTTATACATAAGTACATAGTTTGTTTATGTAGAAAAAATATTTATTGTCAGAGTAGTATAAAAATGACTATTTAAGTTTAATTGGGGTGCAATGATAACCCAATTGGCCGATAACTTATTACAGTGAAAATCGTTTAACATGAAACCACGTGGACCAAAATATTTTTTTATCATCATCATCATCATTATAGAAAATGAAGTCACACACAGTAAGTAATTCGGAAGTAATGCAGCCGATACATAATCCAGTTAATGTTTAAAATGGTAAGGATAGTGTATGGCGAGCGGATCCACGTTTATAATCATGGTACATAGTACAAATTTTTTAGAGACCAGAATACTTTTTTATGTAAATTGATTATTCATATTAAACGTTGACTTGGCTTAGGGGCACACATAATAAGAAGGTGCAATTAAGTGCAGTAACAGTGAAGAAGAACAACACTCGGTAACAGTCAAAGTAACATTCTTGCCTAAACCAATCTATAATTTATAATTCTCTCGGTTTTTCAATAAAGTGTCATTAGAAACATGAAAATCACGATAATAATCAATGTAATTTATTAAAATATTGTACAAATCTTAAGCAGCAATCTTCAGTAATGTTAAACATTGTTGTTCTTTGGGGAAATGAAAAGATCCATGTTTTTATTAACGCCGACAGCCATACACAAAAATGTAAAATCTTTCGAGTAATTTTTGGAGTAAAGAATACTATTGCAAATAAAATTTACATTCGAAAAAAAATGGGTGACAAATAAAATTTTAAAATACCAACTTCTTTTGATCTATCCTCATCTGCTTGGCACTTGTGACAGTTCCCTGTGACTTCAGGCCTCCCGCACTCTTTCCTCCCACGCCGCCAACTGCCAGGAGAGCGGAGTCTCCGAGCATTAGACGTTGATTATTGGAATCGCTAAAGAAACAGTTCATAACATTTTGATAATGATTTTATAATCTTTTTAATTGAATGGTTATTTAAATACAATTGTATCATATTTGGTATTGGATACTCTTTTAGGACAAGGACCTAACGGGTTTAGCTTTAATGATGGAGTCTCAAGATTTATTTATTTCATATACATTAAAAATGTTATGTATTGAACAAATAATATGATTGCATGAATTAAAAATCTTTCAAAATTTACCTTATTTAGAATTTGTTTCATGTTTTAACATTTTATCAAAAAAACCTAATCTATTCTTGACTAAATGGGAAACATTTTTATCTTTATTAAATATGTATTCATATTCTGAAACTTTGATGTAATTGCCAATAATAATAAAAAAATAGATGTTTACTTGATAATGATGGCAACAGCAGCTTTTCTAAGATCGATAGATCCTTGACGAAGTTTTGGAGCATTGGCGAGTGTCCTAACGGGTCGCTGCTTTCTGTAAACTATTTTGCAGTCCCAAGCTGAGCCACCCGTACATTTCTTCCCTGAAGGGCCATCTAGTTCTTCTTCTTCCACTTCATACACAAACTGGCGCATGAAGGATTCACGAACCTGATTGGAAAGCAATATGAAAATAAGATATTGTCCAATTTCATATTACATATTTCCCAAACATAGGCAAACAAATATATCTTGGCATAGATTAATATCATTCCTTCTAAAATCGCATACTTTAGTTGGCCTCACATAATTTTCCATGAAATGTTTGTAAATTAATAAAAGGTAATTATAAATAGTACCTTTGGTAGGTTGAAATCACTTGGAACTTTATGTAGGCAGGTCATCTGAGGACTATCTGGAAATTTCTCAAAAACCCTCAACCTAAACGGTAAGCTCTCTTTTATTTCAGCGCTTTGCTCCCTGAACTTTAGCTGTTTAAGTTTCTTTATATCTTCGTCCAGTTCCAGATTATCGAGGATGACAGCGACAAAAAGTGAGAGCACAATCTGTAATTCACCATTAAGGAAATTGTTTTATGAAATGGTTAAATCATTAAAATTACACATTCCAATGTAAATATATCTCGTTAATTCTAACGATTCATTCGAATACAATTTTTGAAATTAAGACATCTTTTTTCAAAGGTGTAAATTGTTTGAAATAAAAAAAATATACTTACAAGAGTAACAAATAGATGGTAAAGAATGAAGTACATTGCGACAAGCGGAGTCAAAGTATGACTTGTCCGTATCATGGTTTCATCCATAACTTCCACCCAGGCCTCTTGCGTAAGAATTTGGAACATAGACATGAAGGCCTACAAGACATGAATTTTACATTTATAAATGTAGAAAGAATTATTTAGGAGAACACATTCTTATTGTGAAGTTGTAATTATTCAGAACATAGGTCTGTGATATTTTAAATATGAATTAAATATATTAATTAGAAAGATATACATATAAAATCAATTTAATCGAAAAATAATGTAGCTTAGTTGGATAAAGCACCTTCCCCGGTTAGGAAAGAGATCCAGGTTCGAATCCCGGTGGCGCAACAATAATATTTTTCGATTAAATTGATTTTATATGTATATCTTTCTAATTAATATATTTAATTCATATTTAGAAAGAATTATGTTTATTTATTTTGATAATCAAATAAAACACAATTGTATTAATTTCTCAAGGATTTATCGTATAGTGTTTACCTCTGGAAAGCTTTCAAATTTGGTGAATTCGCAGAGGAAACAAAAAAGCTGCATGGATATAGAAGAACTGATTATTAGTAAGCACATGGTGAATATAATGAGGCTTCCGAGTTTCTTTCCTGGGCCAAATATTTTGTAAACAAAACCCTCCAGTAGCGGGGAGGCTTTAATGAGGCGCACTACACGTAGGACCTATAATTTAGAAAATAAATAACTAAATGAAAATCATTTATAAAACTAATTTAGATATATGTATGTGCATTAATACTAAGGGCAAACTGCAAGAAAGAGAATCATCATTATTACTTTAAAGAAATTAAGCTTTAAAGCAGTAAACATAAAATACTCTTTGTGAATTAAACCATTTGAACCATTGAACCTTTTAACCGAGAAATATTATTTTGCTTACGTTTAAAAATATGTTTACGAGTTATTTCATCATGCCCATTGTGAATATTGTAATGATAAAATATGTCATGTCGATGTAAAAGAAAAATAAATGTAAAACTCCAAGTGACAAGCAATAATGCAAATTTGGAGTACGGTGCAATGAAAAAGTGCAGTGAGTTATTCAACTCAATACCTAAATATGCATTTTCTGTTAGTTTGTAGATTTAGAAATGTCTATTGTTAAGTTGCTATTTTGGAATTACAAAATATTTAATTTTACCCGATTAATATGTTAAAATACTCCTTCACATCATAATATACACCATTTTGTATTCTAGAAAAACACTATGTACCTGAAAGTATGTGAAACCAGAGAGATATAACGCTGGGATTACATGTAGTGTGGTTCCAATGGCCAAAAGGAGTTCAAATTTATGAATGGAATGCTTGAAATAGCCTCTCCATCCAAGGCACCAAATTTTGAAAAGAGTTTCTAAATCCAAAAATATAGTAAATGCCACCTGAAAATAAAATAAAATTGTACAATAATTATTCATGAAAATGAAAGTTTATTTATAACTGGTTACATTCTCAATTTTGAAAAACATATCAGAATGCAATTTAAAGAATGGCCTTAGAATAGTGAAATAAAATGAAAATGTAATCATCTTATGAGCTAATACTACGATCTTGATCGGCTTGGCATCTCTACTATAAAACATTAGCTTTGTAGTTATCATTACTACTATCTACTAATGGATTTATTTATTTTTTGCGCTAAGTAGACCTACTTCAATATAGTAATAATTTTCATAAAACACTCTTCTTGGACGTCCGTCGTGTTTAAAATTCATGGTAGCTGTAACAATTCCATTGGCTAGAATGACAGTCATTACGAGTAAACGAAAATAGGCAGATCGTAAAATTTGCTGGCACGATTCCGGCGCGAGCCCTGGAAACAAAGAAATAAACTGAAATACATACAACATAGCACTGTGTGTGATGAAAAATCTATAATAACCACAGACCATCAAAAAAGATAGACATGAACAATTTCTTGTCCCAAGATTTTCATTTTGGTGTCACCCACGTGATCAAATTGGTGCCACCCATGTGATAAAAAGCTCCACGGGCTTTTCAAAAAAAGATAGCCGCCAGTATTAGTTTGGCTGGAACGCATCAGAACATTTTAAGGGATACAAAGTTATTATAGCTTCCTGTACATTTAAAGTATAAGTCCAAAGGGAAAAGAAAACAATTATTGTATCACATTTTAACTAGACATATTACATTTAGTATTTTAATGATTAAATATACCAATATTAACAAGTGAACAGAGCGACGCCCTAACGCACTTAGAATATAAATTAATCTTTTATACATAATTTTTCATTATTTTTTTTTTAGGTTTTATAACTTTATGTTGTATAAAATGAGAAATATTGAATGTGTAATTTAATATGGTTGCTTTCTACTGAACAAACTGAGCTGACACAAACACGAGCTGACCTTTGTATTTGTTCTGCGCATTTTAAAATTATTGAAATTTTAATAAGCAAATAGAATAAATATTTGCTATCTCTCGGTGTAATTCAATCTATCTCTTTGTCACCCGTAGCAGATTCTACTAAATTTGCCATCGTCTACAAAAAACTATCTGTATGTCTTTCTCTGGCAGCGGTTGGTGCTAACAATAATGATTGTGGGGCAGCACAAGGGGCTCATGCTGTCCCTTTGATTGCTCACTCGCTCCCTTCAGCACTATTACAAGAGAACCCATGGGGAGAAAGTGGCTGGCAATTATTTTACACTTGTTTCTATACCTATTCTTACTCCAGAAAGCACTTATAGCAAATCCCAATTTTGTGAACAAAAAACAACAAATGAAAGCTCATTAAATAAACGTTACTAACGATCATATTTAATAAATGAAAATGATTATATTTAATAGGTGAAAATGATCATATTTAATCACTAAAAGATCACGTGCTGATATAAACTAGCAAATATACTCAAAAATATTACCTATCACTTTTTGTTTTTTAATCATGTACTTAGATATGGTCAAGTTATTCATATGTAAGAAGACCGGAACAAAATATATGGCACGGTTTAGAAGTTAGAGCAGTTTAAGAAACAATTATGATCTTTTGCCAGTTTTGAATCGGAATATATGAATAATGACTAATAAGAAGCCATGTTTAAAAACATACAAAATAATTTCACACACCGATGAGGTAGTTTCTTTTACAAATAAAGCATTAAATAATTTATAATAAATAGGCTAGTCGAAATATGTAGCAAATGACTTACTGGTATAAAATAAAATAGGTAATGTATGGAGTCATGTCTAGTTAAGTAATAATTGAAGATATTTTGACATGAAAACCATGTTTCGAGTGTATGTACCATTATATGTATATTCAAATGTACCATGTACAATTTTTGTGAAGCTACCGGAAGATCATGGGAAACCAGCACTTGCAGGAGATGATTTCAGTCACTGCAAATCTTTCACTATTATGATTACAAACTCGATTAATAAAATAAATGTTAAAATGATGCAAACTTGATGAATTTGTTATCTGATTACTGTCAATTATTTATATTTCATATATTTTGTTTGTACGAAGAAACCAAATAAGAATCCATTCCATTCATCAATCTTGTTATATTTCTTAAAACAATTACATATTATATTACAAATAAATGAATCAAGGTTGAATACCTCCATGTTTATTTTCATCGAGAGTTATAAGCCTCCACCCAGAGTCATCACCAGTGAGTATTTGTGAAGCTGTGCTGTTTTGAATGTGCCCACGAACCCCCCACATTTGTTGAAATTGTACTCGAATCTCGTTGAAAGTCTCAGTTATGACGGCAATGAACACATTCTTTACCAACCAGGCCAGGAAAAATATCATTGTGCTGTAATTATATTAGCTATTGTTAGAAAAATAAAAGAATTGAATACATTTTAGTATCAGTATTTGTATCAGTTGTAGTGATGAAAATGTAATGTAATGTAAATCCACTGACCTGAAATACAGGGCTGCTCTCCAGGCGGGCAATGAATCAATAGCCCGGTACATAATGAATACCCAGCCTTCTTGGGATGCCGCTTGATACACGGTAAAGATGCTGGTAGCTGGAATTAAAACACATTTTATATAAAAGTTAGAAAATAATAATATAATCTAATATAATATGTTCTGAATAATTACAACACCACAATAAGAATGTGTTCTCCTAATAATAATATAATCCATTAACCCACTTAAAATAATTCATTTAACAATGTATTAAATTTGACTGCAAGAATATTATTTTTCTAGGCTCAGTACTACATCCTCTGTCATCTACGGAGTATCACTTGATAGTGTACTGCGACTGATACTATTCTTAATATACATATATAAATAATCTACATAAACTTGAACTACATAAAAGTAAAATCATTAGACTAAGTTTTGTGTCCAAGGAAGATTTAAAGTTATAAAAAAGTTCCTTCATCAACCTGTCAACAATGAATGTTTGCAAAATGAAATTGATTACATTAAGCATACTGAATGTGGTCAATCTGATGCAAATAAGATATTGAATTGATACTACATAATTTTGCAAATACTCTTTCCGTATAACTGTCCACCATTAGAGAAACTAACTCGGGTATCACGGTTGATCAAAATTTTAAGTGGAAAGTCCACACGTAAATTGTTAGGAGCAAAGCGTGCAAGTTGATGTTTTATGCCAGTCAATACACTTTAGTACGGGCTGTTTAGGTGTAGTTAGGAAATGTAAAATTATTATGTGCATACTTACTAAATTCTTCAAACCCATTAAACCCCATAATGTACTTCGAAAGCTGGAGTTTCATACATTTCATTCCTGCAGGACATTGGTACCCGGATCCTGGTTCAGGAGAACAAAAAGTATCCGGAATAGCAATTGAATTTATTGTAATGTAACTAAAATCATTAGAAAAACATTTCAGAATTAGTTTGGTATTGAAAATATAAAAGAACAATAATTTTGTAAATATAAACTATTTATTAATGATAATATAACTTACTCTTGTTGGGTAGTATTTAAGACACAATGGTTTTTTAATTCTCCAAAAAATTGTACCCCCAATAAACTATAAAGTGACATGAAGAAGAGGAAAAACAATGTGACATTGTAGATCTGTTGACTCGAACGCCTGTAATAATAATAAACAATTGTAACATAAGATAGTGGATATTACAAAGTAATTGTAATAATAAAAAAACAATTGTAATATAAGATAGTGGATATTACAAAGATTGTATTTTTGTATTGTATTGTGTACTCATTTTACATTGACATTACAATTTTACATAACCTTACTTTATATTTGTATATTTTTAACCCATTCTCCTTACTTTACTTAGTCTTTTTATTTTTATAAATTGAACATTACTTTACATACTCTTTCTATTCTTATAAATTGAACATTGCATTTACTTTAAGTTTTACATTTATATACTATAAACCATCTAATTGCATCTTGTTTTACTATCTATATTTATTTATACATTTTGTTTACTACTATACTATGCTTTAATCCAGTAAAATACTAGTGTAGCAGACAGGACACCGAAATACATGTCTTACTTTGCTGCAATGCAAAATATAATATGACTCAAAATCTAAATTATTATTATTCTATTCATGTTGTATATATTTAATGTAGACAAATATCCAATAATACCTAATTAATATGGTTCCCAATGAAAAATTGTATTCAATTTGGAAAAAAAAATGATTAGGATTACGACATACTTAAAAATTTGATTGATGCGAGATTTTGGCATTGAAAATTTTAGGAAAACTCTCAGGAATCTGATCATAATGAGTGGTCGAGGAGCTCTTAGAATACTGAGATAACTGAAGCGTGGTACCACACCGGGCATTTCAAACATCTGCAGGATGACAGAAACCCAAAGGAAGAAGACCATCGAGGCATCAAACTGGCACCAGTGATCCTTGAGGTAGGGTACCTCGCCCTGAAATTGTTCCATTATTGTACAATTCAAACAAATTAGTGTGTTCATTAATTGTTTATTGTATTTTGTACGGAGAACAGATTAATCAGATAGCAGATTAACTGATCTCAATTTCAGGGCAAGATTTCATCCGTGTTCATGCACCCTAGTAAGGAGAAATACATGCATTAAATGGTATAATTGGTTAAAAAACCTATAATAAATTTTGTAGTCAATAATTAATGATTTTTTAAACTATCCAATCAATTTTCATCAGCAAAAATATTGTCGAATGTAATTTCATTTAAAAAAATTCTCTACGTATAATGAGTTTTCAGTACCTTGAGAATTCCCCTTATATGCATTTTTGCTATCATTTCTGCTGTGAAAAGAAAAGTGACGACAACATCACAAGAGAATGTAAAATACTGCAGAGGTGGAAGCTTCTCAAATGTCTTTGGGGTGTTCATGGAGACGGACATCAAGCTGACGAGAGCGCAGAATCTCATCAGCCGTCGTACCCATAGCTGTAAAACGTGACATTTATTAGTTTTGATTAAAACAATTAGGGTTGATTTGAAAAGTAGGATTAAATATGGGATAATAAATATAGGTCAAAAATGAACACGTCAAGTGTAGGTGGCGCCTTCCTGCACATTGGGACCTGCCTGGTGCATCTGTTGTGTCCGCTCATTTAGCTGCAGTGCTCTATTCTTATATATCTTATAATAAAGATATCTTGATAACATGGCAAGTAGTTCCAAAACTGTAGCACAACAATTCGTAAAATATATTTATAACACTTTTAATTGTTTATAATGATGCTTTTGTAATATAATATTTTAAAATGATATAATTTTATAATACGACTTTTCAATGAAGGTACCATCATTAGAGTATTATAAATAAATAGTCGAGGCATTGCTCCATCAGTTCAGCCAAGTCTTATTTATCCACTGCACTTGTCAAGCAGCCTGTAGGTATGTCGGATTCATAAATGTCCCAATGTTTACCTGGAAACATTACCTTATTAACCCATTCTATATCAGCACTCTCATTAAGCGATTCCTCGGGGCCGTAGTCTGCCAACACAGGCTCTCCTTTTAAACTTTGCTTTCTGCCCAGCATGATGGTGGCTTAAAAATATTGCTATCACATTTCACTAATAATTTTACCAATAAATTATACTATTGAACACAGCATTATCAAATATGCATTGACGCCATGGCGCGACATGTTAGGAACATGCAATTAAGGGCATCACCCTGAAACGAGGACCGCGCGAGAGGGCATCACCCGGCTTCGGTAATCGCGACCACAGTTGTTACATAAACGGGGGCTCGCGCGCTTATTGGGGTTATTAAAATAAACGGCAATCAATGCTCGGTAAGACTATCGGGAACGCGAAAATAAGGAGTGATACACACGAAAAATCTCTGGCTTTGTCATCTATCTCTTTTTCTTGCGAGTAAAAGGCGCGAGAGAAAGAGACAGGTGAGCCTCTAAAGGCGCGGGCGCGAGATGAAAATAAGGGTGGTACAAGCAAATGACGTTTCGCTCGGAGCTCAGCGGCGTGCGGAAAACTGTCCAAACATTACTTCGTTAAATGTTCTCATTGAGCAAATGATAAGCGAAATAAAATAAAAACTACGCGACACATCAGCCAGTCAGGCAAATCGTTGCCAACTTCGAATTGCTATTCAATTGAAAATCGTGATATATTACAATCGCGAACTCCTTTTAATTTGTGGGGATATTTGAATCGAACACAAAACATCGGTCCATCGAGCGGCTGCTGATTACTGCCAAATAATCTTTCTAATGCCCGAAATGATCAGTTAGCTCCTAGTAAAATATGACTTATCATAGTAACATTAGATTCAAAATGTATAAATATTATTTTCTATTCAACTCATTTGATACGCATTTTGATATTGCAATGAACAAATTAGCTCCCACTATTTACCCTGAGAACTTATGTCTCACGCATATTTAAAAATAATATGCGTTAATACGCCTATCATCAAATAGACTCCGCAATAATTGAAACGTAATATATTATACTGTGTATAATGTTAAAAAAATATAATAAACATATTATTTATAATATCCAACTGTATTTGTGTATAGCCACATTACTGTAATGTTCATAAAAATGTATTGAATTATTTAATGAGAACATCTGCATCTTCTCAGTTCATGGAAATTTTATATAATTTAATTTGCTTAATTGTTTTAGTTATGTTCTATTTTTTCAAGAAATATAAAACTTTAGCTATGTTTATTTGGCATTCGATTATAGTTGAGACAAATATAATTAACAATATTCCGCTGTATCTAACTGCATACATTATTGACACACAGGTATTTCGTATTTTTTTGAAACATCTCATATATTAAACGATACGAATTATGAATAGCGTATTAGGTAGTCTTTACGCGACACCACTGAACAGCATCCAAGGATAAGAGATATTTATTTTCAGTTGCTCTACGAAGAGCCAAGCACTCCTAATTTGAAGAAATTTATCAATCTGTTTGTTGCTGTACTGCGATATTATGGTCTACTAATCGTTTCCAGAGTAGGTAAAGTTTTAATAAATGTGTCTATTGCTTGATTCTTTTAAATATCCCGATTTTTTGTAATCAGTTGCAACTGCTGATTAATTAAAAAGAGAAACTGATTATTCATTTCGTAAGTATTTCTTTCGAGTAAATAAAATGTGTGCTTCAAAATACAGACGATTGTTTTGGTAGTTTTCGACACATATTGCAAGCGGTATTATTTCATATTGTGTCCATGTAATTGTAATTATTTCATATTGGATTGAAGATACTGGAATTGTGCGATGCCGACGAGTACGATAGCAGATATCGACCGCTGCGTTGGGAATGATGACATCTTGTCCAATATCCTGCGCGGAGGACTCGCGTCGCTGGGAGGGAACGTTTTAAAATGGTAGCTTCATTTGCGAAAACTTCGCATCTCTACATGGTCGTGAAATCAGTACACTGGCTTGGTCGACTGCGCCGAGAGCTCGGTCGAAAAATAGCAGATTTTTGAGGTCTGGATTTTCACGAACCTCCGCTAAGATTTTCAAACCTTCGACATTTCTTTAAAAAATAGTTTAGCACTAGATATAAGTTGATTTAATAAATTAATATTTTCTGCAAGCGCAGAGTTGGCAGCTCAAACACTGCGGTATTTTGAAGCTGTGAATCAATCCGGTTACTCTAAGGGTGAGTACACTAATATGATGTGAATCAATGTATTATTTTAAAGCGATTTAAATTTTTTTGGCAAATAAGTAATGGAAATCCCTTTAATGTGAACACATTTATTTATTTAACGTGCGAAATACTAGCCAAATAATTTGTATCTTAAACAAATACGAATTATTTGATTGTTGACGTATTTTGTAAAGTTTTATATAGTTTGTAGCTTCGCCCGATATGATGTGAACTAATGTATTCGTTTCAGGGAGATGACTGATGGGCCGATGCATTAAACAAATTAGTGTTTCTGTTCCAACATTTACAAGTTTTCAAACAAAATGTATGACATGGGAGACGAAGAGAGTCCATCTCCGTCGGACCACGAGGAACTACTTCAGATCGAAGAAAGTGAGGAGAGCACAGATGTGGAAGAGCAGACTGTAACTTGTTCGGCGAAAGACTCTCCAGAATTTAAGCCGAAGGAAAATACACACGTGATGTTGGAAGAGCGGGGAGGAAACCCTTGGGACATCTTTCTTACAGGGTTGGCCCTCGCGCTGTCTTCAACGGTTCTTATGGTCGTGTTCCCCGTGTACATGGAGAAGACTGACGCCACACCTGTGATGTTCCTGTTTCCCTCCACGTGCTGCCTGCTCACCCTGCTACTCGTGACGCAAATCCTGGAGAGAACGGGAAAGATTCAAGGACTGCTCATTAGCCGGTGTCCGATTCCTTTGAGAAGGTAATACCATTCCTAATACCTTTGCGAAATTATTTACTCGTAAATTGTTCCAAAAATTGTATAAATGCGACTGAGCGTTTTCGAAATGGCGTTCAATACTAGGTGTATTATGTTTTATCAGTACCTGCTTATTTTAGACGAATATCGTACCCGTGCATGAACTCTAAATTCCACATTCATTTTTAAAAAGTGTCGTGATCTAATACAAGCCGAACAGGCTGAATTCTACTAAACCAAAACATTTTTTGTTAGGTAAAAGAAATATAGATTGCCGATTTATTATTAATTTGCGAAAAATATATGATATTGTTGCATTGAAAAAGGTATTTTTTAGAATTATTATTTGATTAATAAGCGCTATCATACCAAACTACAAACCAAAATGTTGAATACGAAACAGATTTCATTTGCTAATTTTGATGTCAATAAACAATTGATTTTTATTAGGAAACTGCTTGTAAATATATGGCGACTGCATTCTGCGACAAATATTGTTGTCTTAGCTACATTGTATTTTATTGTCATCTTCACTATTGTCAACATCACAGGAACGTCAATAATAATAATATAAGACATACAAGACTTGAAGTACATTTGGAATTACGTTAAAATGCCGACATTTTAATGTGAAAATAATGCGGCTGATGATTAATAATTGATAATAATGATGATAATTGTTTACGTTCAATAGTCTCCATCGACCGATTGCCGAATCAATACAAATACGGAGTTTAAAGTTTTTAAGCATATGTAGCATAAGCTATTTTATTGCAGTATTCTTCATCGTATTTCAAGTTGACATTGTAGTAAAATAAACATTATTTCAGTCTTAATTTTTGATAAAATCGCTCGGGAAATTATAATTTGAAAAAAAAATACAAAATCAGTTTTCATTTTGCATCTAAAGAGTAATAGAAGAGAAAATATTGAAGAGTTTATACATTTAAAGGACGCTTCAGTTAACTCTAATAATAAAAATGGATTTGATCGATTTCTAAATAAATTTAAAAGACGTTTGGCCAGTCTACTGTAGAGCTGCACCGGGCCGCAGTAAATAAAGTCACGATAGCCAACGTCCGTTGAACGGATAGGGCACAAGAAGAACAAATACATTTGCATCAATAATTTTTTTTTCAAAATATTCTTTTACTAGAAAATTTTTGACGTAAATAAGAATATATTTAATTAGAAAAACATAGTACTTATTATGAAATTTTTCCTTAAATAACACTTGAGCTATTGAAATAATGCCTGGTGCGATACGCGACGTGTAGGTTTTCAGGCCAACGGCCAGTTGCATTGTATTGAGGGTCCGAATGGTTGAGCAATAATAATAATTACATTTGCCAATTGCGCTTCTCGAGTTTGCCGAGTGAGAGTGCAGCACTCGTGATTGGAGGCTATTGCACTGCAATCAAATACTTGTACGCACGGCCTGGCGCGTCATTCGAACCTTTCGCATCGCTTCAAAATATAGATTGTAGTTTCAATGCGACGGCGTCACACGACCAATTTTCTACCTTACGTACCTTACAAAGCGCGCTGGAAGCTATAGAATATTCTGTGTTTAATATGTTCAAATCACACAGTGAACTTTGTTATCGTTTTAATAATGTTGGCAACCCGTGTAATAACGCAATTGGGTTTGGTTCACCGGACATGTGCATCTTATTTTTAAATCATTGAATGCGATCTATGTATCAAGTTAATATTTTTAAATGATTTCATTTATAATCTAAAATTATGACAGATTTAGACAATTCTGCATAGTATGAACCTGACATGATTACTTACAAGTCTCAATAAAATATATTTTAATTGATATAGTAAGGCACAATTGAAAATTTATCTATTGAAAATTTATTAATTTATTAATAGTACTCTAAAATTATAAATAAATACATGGTAGGGTCGTATAAACGACGGATTTATTTTGTCAAAGACATTGGTTAAACCAAAGTACATATATTGTATTACATATATTATATATGATTGTATAATGTCATTGGTAACAGCATAACCTAAATTTATACCTACTGCACGCCACTGCTATTGCAACAATAATTTATTTTTAATGAAAGAAAAGAACGATCTGAATGCATAACAATACTGACACATGCTAATTTGTAATTTTGGGAATAGTTTTGAATTATGAGTACTACTGTTTTATTCAAATTCAAAGCTAAATGTAAAATTATTTTTTAATCCACACACATATATATATATGTGTGTGTGGATATATAACATATATATATACATATATATACGCTAACAAAGATCTCGTCTCAATCAAACATTTATGAATCCTTTGGTTCTATCACAAAGGTTTCACATACAGGGCTGGATATACCCTTGAAGGGGCCGTGCGCTAATATATACATATATGTAGTAGGGATTCCAAAAAAACATACATTTTTTAGTTGGCGTAAGGTAAAAGTATTAGCATTTAAGACTCCATTGACGTGTCTCGGGCCAATTGGGTGCCCCTTTAGCCCTATAATAAATCATAATACATAATAAATAAATAAATATTTAACTTCATTAAAAAACACAACGCATAGAAATACAGAAAGGCGAGCTCTAATGTGGTGATTGAACAGGTTGTGTGAAGCAGCCTTGAGCTACGGCATCGGGTGCCTCATGGTGACCTACGCGCAGGGCGAGGGGAGGGTGCCCTGCCACCTCCAGGACCCACTGAAGGCTATTGTCCTTATTCTGTCTCTTCTTTACTACTTCTTTCTATGCAAGAAAAGTGAGTTGTCTTAATTTATCTTACCATATCGACACATTAACTATCATAAGTCATTCATTTAATAACATTTCATATATCTTAGTATACACATGTTGGCCCAAAAAAAGTGAAAAATTTCGAAAATGTGGTATAATTGCTTCAAAATTAGTTTAACTATAGCTTAAATAGTTTACTAATTTACTTACTTACCTATTTACCTATATTACGTTTTATTTCCAGTCGCCATCTTTGATTATTAATTTTCCCATTGTTTATATTTGGTTTTTTCAAATTGTTGCTCAGAATAACAAAAATCACTGCAGAAGACCGTATTCTGATCAAAAATTTGTGAATTGAAAAATGTCAGGGTGCTAGGAAAATGATCAAAGAGTTTCAAAACAAAGCCTGGAGTATAGCTAGACATTACAACAGGATGGAACTCCATCTCACAGAGTCAGAAATACAATCAACTTTCTTCATCGTGAGAATGTTAATTTCATCGAGCCAGGCATGTGGCCACTGAACAGCCCAGATTTAAACCCAGTAGATTGTACAATATGGGGTGTTTTGATGATTTCTGATTAGCTAAATATTGTGTAAAAAAAAATACATTAAGAATTATATTTAATTATATTATGTTTTGAAATAACTCGTGTGCCTTTTTTAAATGGTTCAACTATTCACATTTGTTTTATAATAATCAAATAGTGCAGGTACACAACGGTTATGATTAATATATAAAAATAAATCACATTTCATTTCCACTTCAAATTAAAACTGCCACACATAATATTGTTTTTAAGTACTGCAAAATTTGTAAACTCTGTGATCACATTGTTAACATATATGATCCATAGAGCGACACCCTGGATATAAAATAATTTGATGCATGTCCAATAGAGGAATGTGGAGTAGAATGATTTAATGGAAACCACACACTAAACAGTCAATGCCCTAGATGCATCTTGCATTGCATCATATATATGCCACGTCAAAAGGAATTAAGTGGTAGGACAATTGTGCTACATTGCTAACACTGGCACTCTGTTACGTTAACCAATTATACGTCAACTAGCTTATATGCCATAACAAATTTGTGACAGTCATTTCAATGCAATCAATACATTGAAATATACAGTACTCACTCAAAGTAATTAATTTATGTATAAGATCTGTAACAAATAGTTAGTGATGATCTAAACCATTATTTTAACTGCGTTTGTGAGATTTGTATTCAATTGGTAATCGATTATTCGTAATTTAGCAAGTTATCACTATACATTAGAACCTATACCTTCTACATGTCAGTTACCATTCATTGTTACAATTGAATATTGTGAAGTCTAATTTTAATCTTTGCAGTTTTCTTCAATTACATATTTATTATAAAATCAATTTTTAAGCAATCAATCAATGATGTATTCTCCATTATTGTTCAGGACTTCATTCCATCTCTCAACCAATTTGTCAATGCGTTTTCTATAAAAATCGGCTGGATTGGTATCAAAATAGTTATTGAGCCAATTGAACGTAACGCCACGCATTTGATTGGAGAGCGACCGTAAAAGGTGATATCTGAAGGAGTGAGGTCGAGACTAGGGTGGATGCGGGAGAGATTTCCAGTTGAGCTGGATGACCATTTTAACCTTGATGAAAGGCGAAAAAGTTTGTTTTTCTCAACTTGACACTCCATTATTTAAGCTCAAAAATTAAGAAAAACTATAAAAAATGGATGTTATTTTTTGTCACGAAATAGCATTTAAAAAAAAAAGCAAAGACTTATCAGACGACCCAATATCGTACACAATCACAACAACAGTTTAGCTCATCGCTAAAAATATTGAAATGTTATATTAAATATATAAATGAATTACTTCCCATGGTTAGTTAATATAATACAATAAAGTGACAAAGCATAACGGACTTGGAGCTCAACTATAAACAAAGCAATGAAGAGACAACGTAGACCATAATTAATACAAATTAAATTAATCAATTAGAAAGATTTACAGAAAAAATCATTTATCCAAAAAATATTTGGTTGCTATCGGGAAACGTGTTACCATTTTGCCACATCAACCGATTACGTTTTTGACAAATTTGAAACTTATATTCTGTAGAGTATTTATGTACGTGATATATCTATTAGTCCGTTTTTAAAAACGATCAACTTTATATTGCGATGAATCTCAAATACCTTTGAACATTACACGCTAGGAAATGCCAGAATTAACATTTTTATAAATTTGGATAAACTTTGACATAACTTATATAAATATTATATTTTTAATGAAAACACATTTTTGTTGTAAAGTTGCAGTTTTAGAACATAATTCTGCAGTATTTTTAATACAAATAAAATAATTATAATTATTTGTCTAAAATATCATTTCAGTGCTCGGTCTTCGTAAGCTGTTTGCAGCATCTGTCATGACTGTTGGATTATTTATCGCTGCCGATTACGGACTTTGCGATGAGTTTAAGTGCCGTGGAGCTGAATCCCGCATTGGCAAGTTATCTCATTTAACTTTTTTATCTTTAAGAAAAATGCAGATGAACATGCAATAACATTAATATTCTCACTATTTTACAAACTAATCCAAGCTAAGCAAGCATCTGTTATATGGAAACGAGGAATAACTTGGCGGTCTCTTGCAGCAAAGTTCGAACCCTCGTTCCACTTGGTCACTAAGCGAATATCGTACCGCTAGAGCAAATAATAATACATTATAATTACTAATCGATAATATAATTAATTTTCAGAAAGCAGCTGGCAATCGCGAGTCATATGGACAATTGTGTATTTAATTGGGTTGGGACTATTCACTCTTCACTTCACTTTAACTGAAGAGCACATTACTTATCGTCCAGTGGTAAGAACTTATAATAAAATATATATCAAACTCATTATTGTTTCTTGAATTATTTCTTTGAGCATTATTTGATGCAGGGTGCCCTGTATGTCTCCTTATCTGGTTCGTTCCTTGCAACTGTATCAAGAATAGTTGCAAGAGAAGAAACGGGAGACCGAGTGTACGGAAGGATGGATGTGACAAGCAGTCTGCCATCGCACACAAATGGTATGTGTATATTTTCAAATACTATTGTAAAAGTAATTAATAACAAAATAAACATTGTGTGTATTAGATAATTCCCAGCTTTCTAAACCTTCCAAATGTGATGTATAAGAATTACGTTACTTACTGATTGACTCTTTTTTAAAATTATAACCATAATGATTGTCTAAATTCATATTATACAAAGGTTCCGAGAATAAATGAGTTTCATAACATATTTGGTAGATGTCAATAGAAATACATACTATCTATTGTAAAGCAGATTTTATTAATTTGGAATGAAAATATAACTTACATTGAAAAAATTTGTAATACGGCTCATCGTTAGGCAAGAAATGATTGCTACATGCACAAGTTGACTAACTGGCCACATTATATTTCAGATAATACTTATATCTGTCTTTATAAAATGTCACCATTAATTCTCGGCTCTATTCCTATATTCATGAAACAATCCACTAATCAAGCCAACTCTGAAATATTCATTTATGCCTTTCAAAAATATTTGAGGAAAATCAACTCACGAAGCAAACATTCATAAAAAAAAAATCAATTTTATAACACACGAGAAAACAGTTAAGATGATTGTTGCGCAAATCAATAATCTCTAATATGTAACTCTCTCGCAATTTTAATAAAATAAAAAGTCCTAAAGGTGGGTTCTGATGTTTAGTATTCTATTTAAATACTTTATTCCTTCTGTATTCAGTGTCTTCAAGGCCTCACATTTAATTTTCTTCACCATCGACACTTGATTTGTTCGCTGAGATTATTTTGTCTTTGCACCAGTTCTCTAGATTTATAGTTAAATTTCAGTGGTGACCTAGTAATTCATCATTCTCATTCTTCACTAAATGAATTTAACGATTTTGAGTAAGCTTATCCTTTTAGTTATTAAGTATTATCTGTCGGAACATCTTAGTTGTATTGTAACTACACATTGTCTTCCAGTTTTCATTAAAAAGGTTTATGGCCTTCTTGATAATTAACTGACTATTTTATTAATGTTTTGTATTTAGTCTTGCATCACAATTTAGATAACTAACTCATTCTTCTTTCCCCTGCTTTTTCCTACCATTTGGGGTCAGCATGCACCATGTCTTGCAATCAATGTTCCTTAAGCCATACGTGTGTGTACGTGTGTGTGGCATACAATTTGCCAACATCACATGTAGCGTGCACATACATTTTAACAAGGCACTAACTTCTTATGAATACTTTGCATATGTACAATTCATATAAATAGCCTTATATTGGTAAGGTAATGCTTTCTTAGTTTCTACCCCAGCACTGAATTTTCAAATCGCACAAAAGATTTTTTGCACACGCAGTGATCCAAAAAGCAGAGGAAACATTTATTGCGATCATGAGTTGTCAAATCTGTTGGGTCTAGGTTTTTTTAGGATTGTTGAGGACCTTAGACTAACTTCATGTTTAGTGATGTTTTCATTAAATTTCTGTTAACACCGACGTACCATCTGTTAGCTTTCTTTTGCTTTTTCTGATTTTTGAAACTGCTTTTGACGTTCTTATTTTGTCTTCAAAGGTTAGCCCACCTCGGTGTCATCATTTTGGCACCGCGCAACTTTTGTTCATGTCGACTTCAGTCCAGCATTTCAAACCATAGAGCAAAGCAGGTCTCACACCAGTTTTGTACACTTTACCTTTGGACTGTGTTGCTCGCTTTTGTCGCACAACTCCCCAGAGAAATCTTTAATTCATCCAAGTAGGTTTGATTCTATTTTGGATATTGTATTCCAACTTGTAGGCATTAGGACTAAACCTAGAATTGGTTTAACTATACCGATAGGATATTTTCCAGGCTTATCTGAGCTTGCTGTGTTGTTAGATGGTCTATTGAGAATCTGCTCACAGATAATTAATAATATGTTTTTTTATATCTTAAACTAAAAAATGATTTAAGATCAAAAGTAAATGTTGAAAATGCGAGAGATAATACATTTGTAAAGTGCATTGTGAATTTAATTTTAAACCATCACCTTATTTATGACACTTATTGATATTATATAGGTGAGTTTCTCGAGTATCATGGCTCTCTTCCTAATAATTAGTATTCTCCGGGAAAGTAAGTTGGGTTCACAATATTTGGGATAAAACTAGACTATTATAATATTTTAAATAGTTGGGAATAAATTGAATAAATGAAATAAGTTAATGAGTTAATAATTATTATTTCAGATCAGTTCTGTTTGCCGAATAATCGGGAGAAAAATAAAAAGTCCAGCATTGTCATTGCGTTGTGGATTCAAGCACTTACTTGGCTTTTGATGCTCACTTCGGGAATCTTTTATATGGCAGCCTCGTCTACTAGAGTAAATAAACCTATTTATTTTATGATCTACCAAATTTGTTGGTATGCTAAAAAGGAGAAGAAGTAAAGTATCAAGTGCAATATTTCTCATTACAAGTGTGCCAGTCTTTTGGGAGATTATTTATCTGGGGAAACCGGTTGCAGTTAAATAAAACAAGTAGACTTCCAGCAATACACTATAAGAGATTGAACAGTTTCCTTTAATACAGTGGAAAACGTTTATCATGAAAAGGTATTCTGGTCCCGATAAAATGCTATGAAACAAAAAGCGATTATTAATTTTTTTAAATGTGTTTTCCTTAATATAAGTTATATTAATGTTTCTAAATTTAATAAAATGGGTTAATTAATTTAATTCTGGTGTTTCCGATAGGGTTTTACTCAAAGGTAATATAAAGTGGATTGCTTTTAAAAATTGAATAATAGATGTATCAATTTGAAATATTACAGAATACAAATTCAAAATTTGTCGATAATGTATTTGGTTGCTATAGTGAAATTGGAGAATGCGCTTCTCCGGATAGGAAGAGGCCTAGGTTCGAATCCCGGTAGCAACCAAATATAGATAGATTTTTTTCTGTGTATCTTTTTAATTGATTAATTGAATTTGTATAAATAATAGATTCAAGGATGCCGGTTGCTGCATGCCGCCATTACAATTTTAAACAAACTGTTTATGACTTAACTTTATATTGACTAAGCCGACATGTATGAATAAACAATACGAAACAAAGATGCAAAAATAATATTAACAAAAATGAATCTATAATATATTTTCACAGTTTTTACATATTGCATGTATTATTATTATATTAGTTGTAGAAAATGCACATAATGAGGGTTTAAAATAAGTTTTGCTTGTAGTGTTGGAATGTAGTAAAAAAATGTAAACTCGTTTGATGTGTTTGTTTAAAGATTCTATCATGACCTATTCAATTATTACAACATCGATAACAGTGGTAAGTTTATTTCAATTTCTTTTGACATGAAAAAAATATCTCGGTCCCCATGGTTTCGTGTTAACCGATTTCCACTGTATACTTGTAAATTGTATTACTAGTTGTGTCTGCCATACAAAGCAGGCCGATACAACATAAACACCGCTTGAAAATTAATACACTAACTACATTTTATTTAAAAAATCATTTTGTATTTCAGTAGAACCTCGTTAATTTTCAATTCAAACAGCCGATAAAAAAAATGTACTTACACAAATCCCTGCTAAATCAACATCTATAAAGATCAAAGAAAAAAATCTTTGCGATAACATTGTGAGACTGACGATTATATCATATAATTCACAAATATAACAAGACAAACTGGCGTAAAGTTCACAAAACAAAGTGAGAATGAATATAACATAATTGATTAGTTTATGATACAGATGGTCCTCAACTTTTGTGCCTAATTGGTTCCTGATATGTGTACCAATGTAGAGCAATGTAAAAAAAACATGAAAAGTGTTTTTAAAATATTTATTTTAGAATGAGGTGCATTTTCATCAATGCATCTGGTGCTTTATTTATAAATTTATCAACAGTTAGTTGAACAGTACTTTTCATTTCTTGATAAAGAGTTCTGCGACGCACTATTGCCCTTTGTATATGAGATATACGCTCTCTATTGCTATCCCATTCCTCCATGATGGTCAAAAATTTGTCAATTAAGGATTCACTCATATTCTTGGTTGTCAAAGTCTCACAGTGAGTTTATTATCAGCTTCTTCTTTTTCTCATCCTTCTTTTATCTTTTGTTGATTAATCAAATCTTCATTTGACAAAGGTTATGAGTGAGATTCCATTAACTCATTAATATCTTCATTGTTGACACTGATTTTTCCTTTACCAAGTATGTACGTGTAGGCATCTTATTCCAAAATAATCCTGTCTCTTCCATATTGAAGATTTGGCAAGAGGAATAACCTCCATCTTCAATGATTTTGGAGAAAGTGTAAATAAATTCAAAGGCAGCTTCCTTAGCTTCCCCAGTCGATTTAATATGATGTAAAGAAGACCTCATTTTGACCTAAATCCCGTCGCAGAATCTTCTTTTAATTGTTTCCACAAATCTTCATGCAAATTGATAATTGATAAACTCAGAGGAATGCCCTTTTGATGTTGATTTTCAATCCATAAAGTCAAATTTCATCCATTACTAAGTCGTGTCTTTTTGAAACAATCTTTGAAGAAATATTTCCACAATTTGGAACATATTCATTAATTTTATTCTTATTTTACAGGAATTAAAATTTTAATTATGTACAAAAAAGCGAATTGTACAAAAGTCGAGGACCGCCTGTATACGAGTGGATTAAAAATAATGATTTTCTGATAAACTATGGTTGATAAATATTTGTTAATTATTACATTAGAATAAAAAAAGTTTTTTCATAAATTCACTCTCAATATAACAATATTTTTAAAAGATTGTTAATGAAAATTGTCTATTCCGAACATTCTTACGATTTTTAAGTAAGTTGAGTTCACCAAATTAATAAATCAACCAAATCGCTTAAAATGGGCATTACATTAAATGCAGTATGAAAGTCTTTTAATAACAAATATATAATATTTCATAATCAAATCTTTATGCAAAATTTATCTTTACAGATTTGATGTCAAGATATACGCGTTATTTTGAGACAACTAACACAAGTCCATTGTATTAGGGGTGATTGTTGTGTTACTGGGGAATTAATATATAGTTGGTCTGAGGTTTCGCTGTATAAAAAATGTACATAGCGGCTGGCGCAGATAAACATTTAGCATTGTAGTATTTTGATTTTATATTTCGATAAGTTCTCAATTTTTAAATATTATTTAAATTAAATTAAATTTAGAATAAAAACGAATTGGTTCATAATGCAAGGGGTAAATTAAAAACAATTACTTTAGTGTAAAATTGGTAATTAAGGATGTGAAATATTGATAAATGAATTTTTAATTAAAAAGTTTCTATTGTTTTCCTTTTTTTCAACACTAACTAACTAACTAATTACTCCCACAATTCGGTGCCAACCATTCAGATTATTATACAATAATTATTCAATTGATAGAGTAAAAAATGTCAAAAAACCAATAAGGTATACAATACACAGTTCCAAACAATTATGTAAAATAATCTCCCCCACATCCATAAATCCATTATATTATATTTTTAGATATCAGAGAGTTACGAGCGAGAGATTGATAATCACGGATGATTGCATTAATTTGCGTGCAATCATTTAAAATTATATGTATAATGAAATGTTGATTGGTGTTTTCATTGCGCTTTTTATGCAATACAATAAACAAGTATTACAAACTATAACTTATTAGTGAATGTACATTTGTAATATTTTTAGAGTGCAGAATATAATGAAATATTGTGGAACAACACTTTGAAGGGTTTGGCGTGCCATATACCCTCGTGGGGTGAAAGTGACAATGTTCGCCATCTCGTCAACACTTTACCAGCCGCAGCCATGACTGCACCCGACTATCCCAGTGATCCGGAGTAAATTTTTAATATTCCTATTTCAAAAATAAATATTTTTTTCTATTGAAGGTTAATTAAAAAAAATATTGTGATTAAAAGACCTGTACATTTGAACTTAATTAACCTATAATTTAATTGATGTATTTTTTCCTCCCAATTATATATTGATATCATACCTAATATTTAACTTGCCTGCATTTCAGAGGTACAATGTTCAATTTTTTTCCCAAGTAAAATTTGTATCTTAATGATGTATTTTTTCCTCCCAGTTAGTTAAATATCATTGGCTGCAATTCCAAATTGTGGTGATAGTGTAAAAATATACTCAAAAATAAATTCACCTGTAACAGTATTATATATTTTAGATTATTAAAGATGATCGTCTAAATAATTCTTAGTACTTGACATCATTTAACAGGTCTAATAAATTGAATACATTGGATAGCATAGACATCTTGGAAGAATCTCAAATAAAGGCAAATAAACGGCATTTACTCGAACATGTGCATTCCTACAACTGGGAAAAAGGGTAAATTAATCCAAATTACTTCATACATTATTTATTTTAATTGTACAATGTAAACACATACTGAATATACTACATCAGTATGAATACATAATTTAAATTGAGTGCAGTTACGACAATAATTAAATTAAAGTACATAGGTTACATTATATGCCGTTAATGTGGAGTATGTGGAATCTTAACAAATTTGTGTGTTTCAGATTTAACAAGACCACTAAGAAAAAACATGATTCACATAAACATGACAAAAAGACAGGAAATAAGAAAAAAAGAATTAACAAAGCTAGTTACCTAAAGATGAAAACTAATAAGGAAGAAACTAAGCGGCAATTCAAAGAAAATATTAAAAAATTAAAAACAAAAAATGACAATAGCAGTTCTCAAACTAAAGAAACTCATTTTGTAACAATGAAATTAAATACAACTTCTACCATATCAATTAATCAAAGCAAAAATGTAAAATTAATGAATAAATCCATCATGCACAAACATACTAATATAACTGATGAAACAAATGTAAAAAGAGAAAAGCGAACTTCTGATCAAACAAATGCATTGGGTTTCAAAATTGTACAGCCGACAGACTCAATTTTACAAGGACATGTCATTACTAACAAACTCAAGCCCGATCTTGTTGGTCACGTGATTCTCAATAAAACCAGCATCAATATAAGTGGCCACCAAATAACATTCAAACAAGACTTGTTTATCCGAGAACATGACCCGTTACCAGCTAAGATGCATCGACAGCATAGAGGCAGAATAGATATACGGTTTATAACGGTTCAGAACATTACTATTCCAGACAATACAACCAGAAAAAGATCTGTGCGCCAGTTACCGGTAAAGATGAATGAAAACGCACAAGTTAATGATACAATTCACAAAAAATTCTCCCCCATGGCAACGGAAAAAAATTCTGAAAGGGAGACTGAAACGAAAACCACATTGGCTGCAGATATTGAAGACTTTTTAAAAATAATACATACATTGGAAGATAATAAACAAAGTCACGACAAAGAAAAAGAAGAGATTGCCAGTGATTCGAGTGATGTAGAAATTGTACACTTTGATGTCAAGGGAAGTCATTTAAGTGGCAATATCAAGAAAATAAAATTTGATGACGAATACAAGAAAGCAAATACTAAAGTAGAATATTTTCCCTCTGAGCCACCTGAAAAAACATCGGGAAGAAGCAAAAGGTATGCTGAAATGAAGTCATTTAACGATTCAGCAGACGTGGAGAACTTCTTTAAAAATATTGATATTTTTGAAAACAATTTGCAAAGGAAAAATAAACAAAATGACGAGAGTGATTTGTACGGCAATTCGAGAAATATTGAAGTTTTAAAGTTAGAGGCCATAGGAAATAACTTTGTTCGCATTACCGAGAAAAGAGAATCCGATGATAAACACGTAAACTCAAATACTAATGTTGTATACGCCATAACAAAACTAGAATCAGAAGGCTGCGGGTGTTTGGCTGTTTATGGTTGGACGATCTTTGTAGCATACACAATATTTTCCATCAGCTCAATCAGATTTTTAATAATAAGCCAATCTTCAGTTTTCACCGTTGCTATGATGTCACCCGCATTACCACTTGCCGGCGTATGGTGGGCAATATTCTCTCAAAAACCAGGTGTGTAATACATACTCCTACTTGACGTAATAAATATCTTGGGAAAAGAATCTATTAATTAAATAAGCCTCAAATGGTACCAAATTACAATTTAAAACAATTGTTATAACTTACCATGAATTTATTGATTTTATTAATGTTTTCTCCGAAAATAATAGGAAATACACTCACACGATACAGTGTGAGTTTGGTAATAATACAATTATTACATGATGCACCAAGTGGTCCATACTTATTTTGTATTAATCTGGGAAATTATTTAACATATAGATGGAAGTCTAGTTATGCAGCCAGGTTTAAGTGGAGAATTAATTTGCGCACTTCTGGGACTCCCTATTGTTATTCTTGGCTTAATATTACTTTTTAAAGCGCATCTGATGCAACCTTCCTACGACAGCCAACAGGAACAAAACATTTTTTCCGGGTAAGAAAAAATCTTAAACTCTAAAATAAAATGCATTAATACCTACAAAATATGATATAAATGTTGAATACCAAGTTAGAATTAAAAGATTCAAGTGCTGTATGTCCAATTAGAATGACCTCCCTAGAACATTATAAAGTATCATATACAAAAGTGAAATAAAATAAATGATTTTTTTAAAAATTATGTTTAATTTTAGAATAATGAAGAAAACATGATTCATTATATTAAAGTTAGTTCACTCTTTTCTATGAACGGCCCAATGTGTCTCTATTTGATGAGACCGCTTGATAATCATTCATATTGAAAAATAGAATTTGCAATTCTTAATAGTGACATATTATATTCCATTCATAAGTGCATCAGTTCACTATTTATTAATAAAAAAAATTAATTCACATTCTGGAAAATTGACCTTTTTGATATATGACACTTTTCTATGGCACATGCGATATGTATCAAATTGTGCTTTTACTTTGAATAACTTGTTCAGATTAAATTGTAAGAATTATAGGACCGGACCGGTTGTGTGATCGGTAGTAACTTTTAACTAACGTCTGTAGTAACAATCCTTTGATACATCAAATTTACTTCTGTCACAGCATAGATGGAGATTTTTATAGGCGCGACAAATAATCATGAAATATGCTTTATTTATGCATTATCTATGGATTTTTTCAGACGTTCGAAATCTGTCACTTTGATGGTGAAATTTTTTCATATTATGTATTAAACAACGAGATTATCTCTAAAATAGCGGGATATGGAATGATTAATTGTCATATACTGCAACGTTCAGAGTATCAATGTGTCAGATGACTTTTGGAACAGCTGTGAAAAGTTCGCCATATTTAACTATCGATTCTCATTTTTACTATCAGATATCGGAGAGTAAAATGAGTTTACTATGGGATATACTTTCGAGAAGTAAATATTTTTTTGCTAACGATCAAACTATTTTTTGAAAAAAAATTTCACTTTAGTAATTTTTTTTACTAAAGTAAAAAGTTACTATTGATCACACAACCAACCGTCCCATAAATTCAATGTTTACAGAAAATGCAATAAAATTTAAAATTTTATTGCATTTTCCAAATTAAATGTATCAATTAGAAAGATATACATATAATTTTTTTTTTATATTTACACAATCTCAAACACCTTTGAGTAAAATCTGATAGGAGATGCCAAAACTAATTGATTAATAATTTTTATTAAATTTTGTAAACATTAATACAACATATATATTTTTAAGGAGAACACACATTCTTACTGTGAAGTTGCAATTTTTCAGAACGTAGGTTCGAATCCTGGTAGCAAGAACAATATTTTTTGGATAAATTGATTTTATATGTATATCTTTCTAATTGATACATTGAATTAGTATTAAAAATTATAACTTCACAATAAGTAAAAAAGGATATTTTAATATTGTCCACAAACAGATCATAGTTTCATATTTCAGGACAACAAACAGTGTAAGCACTATAAAGCTATGTGGAGACGATGTGATGACTTATGAGTTAACTAATGGATCGCAAGTAACCCATGCATAGTATAGGAACCTAGCGGACACACTGCTGTAAGTTTAGGTACTAAAATTGTCCATAGATTGGACTACAATTCGTCCAGTCACAGGATGCTGAGCAAAATGCCATTTTGTGTGTGTAAGCTACAGAAATGTAACTTCAAAATTTGATTTGTGATAACAAATTAAAGCTAAGCTGAAAAAAATTCACAATCAAGCTGAGGCTTTTAAAACTTTAGAATGAAAAAAATTATAAAACAACATATACAAAAACCAGATTAAAATAAAGGAAATTGAAATACAGCATACATTATGATTATAACTAACATGTAATTTTTTTATTTATTTGATGTTATATATGGATATATGTACGAAAACTATGTTTTAATATTGTCATATTAAGGCGCTATTTTCTCAATTGAATTACATTACTTTGGTACAATACAATAACACTTTCCCCTTTAGAACTGACATTTTCAATACATATTAACTGAAAAAAATAAAATGAAAGAACTTCCATCAATGACATTTGACTCACTTTTATAATACACAATATGTTATTTTGATAACATTTTCATTCTGACATCACGATTTCGGCAGACTGTGATCATTCCCCCTCGTCCAATAAAATTAGGCCTTGAAATACATTCTCATAAAGTATTGATTCTCACCAAAAACTTTCCCTAACAATGGTGAGAAATTACTTGGAATATATAGTCCACTTTATTATTATATTGATTATCTGAATTATAGGAACAGAAAAGTACAGAAAATTCAAAATATATATAGGTGTTATAAACTTTTTTTATTATAAATGAATAGTGTCACCCAATAAATAGGGTGTTATTGCCAACCGCAAGTCGAGCTCCACAGAGCAGAGTGAATTTATTTTAAGGTATTTGTATTTTATTGGGGGACAGTAAAGAATGGATAATTTATGTTTATTTAAGGAATCATCGTTTTGTAGGCTAGCTTCTCCAGTATAGCACCGAGTTTTTGTAGGCTAGCCTTTCCGGTATAGCACAGTTTTTGCATTTGAGATTTGAGCAAGATCCTTAATTCTAATTTGACGCTAAATGCATTGGCTACTCGGCAAGAGATGTACCGAGGTATTATTCTTGCATAGTAAATTAAAGAATGTCAGAGGCAGAGCTTCATATCTACATCAGTAGAGCATCTTTTGATTGTGCTCAGATATTGTGAAACACAGTATTCTGAATTATTTCATCTTTATAAATACAATTGAATACTTTATACTTGTGGAATTGCTCTTTGTGTGGTGGTGGTCGATAACAAAAAAATCTGATCCGAAACAGATTTCAGACAAAAATCAGTGTGCCCATGTGATCAGGAAGTTATGGCATATTTTACAAACCCTTTGATGTAACATTTAACTACTCTGCTTTAGTTTTGTATTACTCACTGAATAGATACAGAGTACGGTATTATAATCATGTAGTTTATCATCGGTGCCAAATTCTATTAAATATGGATTGGTCAATAGCATTTATTGCAAAGAAGATATCTGTAGGATGCAACTATATTAATAATGCCAAGTTTTTCATAATCCTTCTACCCCCTTCTCTTTTGATTAGACTAAGACAATACCACTTACTATTACCACATACACCAATACTTACATACAGAAATATAAAAATCCTTTATACCTGTTACCCTGAGTAAAGCATGCTATTTTACTCATATAATAAGGTTAAAAAATTATCTATAAATATTGGTGTTTAAGTATACGCCAGCATTAACTATCTCTAATACATCATTCAACGATGAGCTATCAGAGCCATACTTCCTACAACAAAAATACTTCAAATTGATTCTTCTCTATAAAAGTATTATTGCAATTACAATTCAAACAAAAGCATTATTGCAATTAAAGAAATTTTTGTTTTATTAGTGAAGTTGTAATTTTTAGAACACGTTGTTTCTTGATAATTAAACCAAAGTAAATGTTACTAAAAAATGCAAAAGACAAACCATTCTTTAAAAAAAACTGAGCTGCCGCTGGTACTCCGAAAATAATGAAATATTTGTTCTTGCATTTTTTTAATGACATTTACATTGGTTTAATTATCAAGAAACAACGTGTTCTAAAAATTACAACCACATCAATAAAACATAAATGTATAATTTGATTGCAATAAGATTTTTGTTTGAATAAAAAAAATAGAGGAAAATTAATATATTGTACACAAGCAGGAAAAATGCATTATTCAATATAGATTTTTTTAGGCTGACAAAATAATAAATAATTAAATATAATTGAAAATTACTGTCTTTAAAAGGAAACATGCATTATATTATTTTAAAGAATTATATTTTTGATAACACTAGGAAAAGCTTCAAGCATAGGGTGATTTTTTAAATTAATCTTATGATATATATTTCTTGTTATACAAAGCATGTTCTGAATATTATGAATTATGATGAATTGCAAGTACGTAGTAAAACTCTGTCCAGTTAAATCCACTTTATAAAGTAAAAAAATAGTACACCTTTAAGTTTCAAAGTGATTTTTTATTTATAAATAAATTGATAAATTGGAGTAAAACTGGTAGAAGTTCTCCCAGGATAACAACACAGATGGATTGTTTGATGGCTTTAGACTGTGTCGGTGACTCTTTAGACTGAAAATGTGAATAAGCTGTCAATGTTCAGGATGTGATAATTATTCAATGAAATCATGTTATGTTGTGTTTTAAAAGTGTTGGTCTAAAATTATAAATGAGTTAAACAATTAAACAATTTCAAACACTCATTGAAAATTGCAACGAAATTATCTACCTTATATGTAGTAAGTTAGAGAATGAAGTATTTTAGAATTAATTGACATAATATGCTCAGATTGTCGATCGGGGTGTATTGGAGATTTTTTTACTTCAGAAGGTGCATTAGGAAATATAACTCAAAAGGTGCACACGGTAAATAATTACGCTAATGTGTGTAAACTCATTTACATTCATAAAACATTGTAATGAAATATAAATTATAAATTAATAGGAGTCAATTTTAGCCACGCCTCAAATGGAAATAAATTATTTTGTATGTTACCGATAAAATAGGCAACCTAATGATGAATTTAAAAACATAACATTTTTCTGTGAATAAATACAATAATTCATCCATAAATATTTTCATATTTTAACGGTAACAGGTAATATAAATATATATTTAGAAGCTAAATAATGAATATGTTATACAATTATATGAAATAGATATTAGTTATAATTTTTCCTCAGCCACATTATTATACTTACCACATGTATTCAATGAATTAATCCAAAATAAATATTATTGAATAATTATCTTTCATTGCAGACTTCATAAAATATTATTTATTAAATATGTCATCGTTTTAGATAATAATGTAGTACATAGTACATTTCTAGTCGGCTCTGAACAAGCCCCATGCAAGACTATGAATATGAAGAATAATCATCATATTATTGCAAGAGTAATTAGCATTACAAGAAAACGTGTACACGGAATACATTAATAAATTAAGTGCTTGGTGCTATGAAGAAAACACCAATTGTGACTAACATGAGGCTTGATCGCTAAGTGTACGCTAGATCAAATAACCACTCGGTCACTAGGTGTGTGCAATTAAATCACACCAACATTTTACCTGAAAGCATGCATTGTGATATGTGATTTTTAAATACTGTTGATTCCTCTAAACTGGTTAATCAAGGCAGCCACTTATTTGGGCCAAATCTTAAAGGACAGAAACCAAACAAGGAATAGTGTCTCAGAAAAACAATTTACGTTGCTTATTTGGTATACCATTCCGCTTAATTGAGATAGTAAATTTGAAATTAAAATATGTATGTAACAAAATGTCATAATCACAAGAACAGTTTAATATGTGTTCTTTACATTTATCACATATGCTTGTCGTCGGTGCAGACATCGTTTAGCGTGGTGGAGTTATTCAGTAACAGTTACACCGCCTCGCACAATGTAAATTTGCATTTTTATTATTTTATTAAAAAATTTATAACTCTCGTTATAAGATCCCAAGGAATGGCTCAACACATTCAAGTAAAATTGCTGTGCTGGATAAAATTCGCTGAGTTAATTGGCAAGCCAAAATCTACCATATTGCATCTTATACAAGAAGAAAATCAAAACGTTCTAGGTTGGATTAAGTGAAATCAATTGTTTTATGGTTTTGTAGAATTTTTAATATGCAAAAAATTCTATAAGAAAGTTGTTATTATTATAAGCAGGGAATGCTTGCATTTTGGTTTACACTCTGTAAATAGCTAGTAAGCAGAATAAAGTCAATCCCAACCAACTCTCATCTGTAAAGTAATTCTGGAATAATTAAAAGTGAATAGGAAATTAGAGCAAGTGTATCTTTATTTAGTAGTCTTCTTTGTTATTCTTGTTCATTATCCATATCACACTATCTATGTTCAAGACAATATAAACACATTTTTAAACTAATTACATTACACAATAAATGATAAAATAAATAACGATTGTTCACAAGAAACGACATATCTGTTCACTTCTTTTCTTCACTTTTTAAATTGTTTTATCACGTTTCTCTATGTATGAGGTTCGTTTCATAACTACGGTAAAATATCTAAAAAGAAAAATACATATTATTTCTTAACATAGTCTCCATTGAGGGCTATACACTTGGTCCAGTGAGTTTACAATTTTTTCAATTTGTCGGAATAGTAGCTTTTGTTAAAGACTGCAAAATACACATTGTCAATGGCAATGACTTTTTCAATTGATGAGAATTTCTTCCCATCAAGCCAAATTTTGAAGATGGGTATAGGAAAAAGTCACATGGAGCCAAGTCCAGAGAATAGGGTGTATGAAAAATCAATTTGAAGCCTAATTTGTGCATTGCCTTGGTCGATTTGTAGAATGGCATGTTTATCTTGGTGAAAGAGCACTTTGCTTGGCCATTTTTTTATCAAACGGTCCGGTAATGTTGTATAATAGGATATTGTTACTGTTTGATACAATACAACCAGGATGAATCCCTGGGTATTCCAAAAACAGTGGCCATCACTTTCCCATCTGACAAAACTGTCTTCACCTTCTTCGGAATATTCGCTGTCCTCTGCTTCGACCCAGGTGTACAATGGTAGATCCATATCTAGTCCGCAGTCACGTATTAATGCCAAAAGTGTTGAGGATTGCGATTAAACATCACTAAACACTGCGTTGATATGCCATTTCCCATGCATTTTAGGTCGGCAGTCAATCTCGCACACTTTCACTCGGCGGTGTTCCATACCAATACCATAGATTTGTGCTATGATCAAACGTCTTGTGGAACATGAACAAGATATCGCTTCTGATTGCAATTTCGCTTCCCACACTTTCCAGTCACGGTGTCACCTCATCAACTCGACAACTTATCAAACTACTCTGAGACTACAAAAGTCAATTTATCGGTATGCGAGTGTTACAATTCCCATGATATATATGAATTGGGGAATCACAGCGATAATAATTATCAAATAAGGATTCATCTCCACTGTGTCGCCACCATTTACACAATTGCCTGTTCCATCCACAATCCAGGGGGCTAATTAAATGTGGATATTCAAAACCTATAACAAAAGCAAAAATGTAAGATATGTGATGAAAATTCTTTTCAATTCTTAAATTAAAAAAATCATATATCTTGAAAAATTTGAATGGTGGCAAGATATTTAGAATGAATTAACAAAAACTGACTAACCCAATAATGTGTAAAAATCTTGGTCACCAAGATGTCCCTTAAATAAATATTTTTCTGTTAAATTTGACACACTTTCCTTAGATAAAAGTGACTTGAAATGTGAAGATTGCCTTATTCTTTCAAGGTTCAGTAACATGACACCAGAATTAAAGCCAGGATAGCCAATGTTCGAAATGTTAATTTTTTCATTTATAACATCTACAATTTCAGAACCGTTGATTTTTTGTTGTGATATCTTCAGATTTTTTCTATTTGGTTCAGACCCTATTAGTGTTCCGTTGTGCTTCAGTCTATAGTCAAATAAAACATGACGATAAACAACAGATAACTCATGTGCAAGGCCAAATAAATTTGATGGAGAAAATCTGTAAAAGAAAATAAGAATCTTTAATTTCATTACAGGAAATACATACTCTTAAGACGTACTAGAACTAATGTGCACATTGATTTATGATTTATTGATTTCTTAGTAAAAACATTACTTGTGAAATTCCTTAAATAATTGGTGAATGCTGTCTTTGAATAGAAGATCGCAGTCAAGAACAATGGCCTGTTTTTGTTCTAATGGAGCCAAGCGATGGAGGCCAAGAGACATATAAAATAGGGCATCAGAATAATATGTACCTGCAAATTTAATTCAGAAACAAAGATGATTATTTGCATGCTCAACACTAATACTTAACTTAAAAAAGAGATAATAATTCCTGGGTTTACTTAAATACCAGGTATTGTTTACATGTCCAACTATATATAAGTTTTATGAGAGCAGAATTGAATACACCGAGATAGATACGCTGATTACACCTCTAAAGAATACACATGCACTTGCCGCAGTCTGAAAACTGAACCAATCATTTTTCCAAGGCCTTTCAAAAAATAAAAACAATACCAAAAATAAAATACCATCTGAAACCTTTAAGGGCGTGCATTCATTTTTCCTGTTTGAAATTCGAACAACGATTTTAAGATGAGACTAATAGTTTAATTCTTATAAGTATCAGAGAAATAAATAATGAGATTATTTGTTACGTAAATAATGTGAGAGAGGAAAGTTTGGATATAAAGAGACTACAATAAAATTATTGATTTTCTCACATTCGATACGAGTGTCAAAAATAATTAGTATTTCAAATCAAATGAAATAAAATGTGTGTTGTTGTAAAATATGTTTTGAAATCAGACAAAGTACATAAGTTGTTTTCCCTTAAAATCAGTAAAAAAAACATCTAATTTATGAATTTTGCTACTAATGCTGTGAATAAGTTTAATATTAATTCATATTGTGGATAAAATATGCATGAAAACATATATTTTCAGCATTTTTTAATGAAAATAATGACAACGTGGATTCGACATACGTTGTAGCCGGATAGAGGCGTATTGAACTTCGATGAATAATTAAAATTATCATTTTTTAAAGGACTAAAAATATATTATTTAAAAACAAATTATTGGTTTTTTGATATAAAACTTGGTTTTAAATAATAGTTGAGTAAATATAATATATTATTTAAAAACGAATGTAATAAAACAAAATATTTTAAAAATGTCAAAAATTTATATGTCCTGAACAGTTATAACTATTAATTTTTAACATCTTGTTAATTTGTCTCAATCGAGATTTGTCTCCATAATCTTGGCTTCATGATTATAAGAAAATGTATTTCGTTAATGCAAGAATTTTCAATTTTATGGCACGCGGAAAATGTGTCTAATGGTATCTATCGCGGTCTTTCTTATAATGCTTGTATTGTCTAAATTATGGCAAATAACATTCAGTTTATTAATTTTAAATGAGTGTAAAGATCCTATCTAAGTAATAGTTTTAAAAAAAGTCAAATCTAGTGTATAACTTCAGATATAAATGAATAATAAAAACCCACATTTTCATAAAAAACATGAAAATGTAAGAATGGCTATAAAATGAATATTTGAGGGATTGGCAATGTTTGAAGAACAGAACTCGAATATGGAGAGAGTTGTGTAAGTGAAAAGAGGCATTTATGATTCACTGACATGTTATATTGAGATTTTTAATGAAAAGCTAACTGTGCAGTCTTCCATCAATTCATATTTTAAAAGAGTAAACGAACCAGCCGCAGCCATTTCATCAAAAGTTCTACCATCTACTATGAATGCACAAAATGACATACATGTGAAAATAACAAACACTGATGAAAATTTGAACAAATTAAAGTTGAATGTACAATATATGTATGCATGTGCATGTATAATTTTATTAATGTTTTTAATTAAAATTAACTACACGTATCTTGTGTTATTTTAGTATTTTTTCAGCTTATTTTACGTTTGTGGCATATTGTTATAATAAAACATATGCATTCCATGTTTAATACAATGCTTTTCATATGTAAAAATGACTGCAAACTTATATACGATTGCATCATATGGTATACGCAAAAAATGCGTATTTTGACGCATAACAAACAAAAGCATATAATGAATGACTTCAAGTGCCTGTATCTTTTATGTCCTTGAATAGTTAAACAGTTAATTATAATTGTAATTTAAAAATGCAATATTACCCGGTTGGGAACTGAAGTGTGGAGTCATGACCTGAATTATATCTTCTATTTTTTCAGCATTGCTTTTAAAATCGTAATAAGTAACAAACACTCTAGTTTGTGATTGATTGTAATATTTATTGAGAATGTCAAAAGTAGATTTTGCTATAAATTTGCTAGCAGTATCAGATAGAATATTAAAATGCAAAGGCGTACCATCGCTTTGAATGTAAATACTTTGCAATAAATTTCGAAACTTAGTAGTCAGTCCACTATTAACCGTCGCCTTAGTAAATATTATCCAAATGTTAATTTTGATTTGTTTGGAGTGCGGAACTGCATAATTTAATATGTGCGGCGTAGTATGAGCAATGGAAAGACGACTGTATTGTTTTATGTGCAGTGGGTTCGACGGATCATTTTTAAATGTTAAATAACATATCAAAATAAATAATACAAATATTATATTATAAACTACTTTGGCAGTTAAACCCATTGAAAACAAATGTACAGTTGTTTTAAAGAAGTGAAAATATTCATTTAAATACATCATTTGTTTTTCGTACGATGAAATACTTTACATGGCTACAAATAATTAAAAAATTTACACAACTTTGTAAAATCGACAGACTTCCTGAGAAAATCTGACATTTAAAAGTTTTGAAAAGTTCAATTTAAACCATAGTTGCACACAGAATAATATTTCATAGACAATAATATAATAGTTAATATGTAACACCGCCATATATGATTTATTATTTTCTCTTTTAAGTTACTCGCAACTAACATAATATGAAGGAATGTACAAAATCGGTGATAGTAATGTTAATAGGTAATGGGTCGACTTTGAACTGGGCAGCTACCACCGGCTGGCTATACAGTGATACCATACGTAGGGGTGTGTATCGTGTGTTGGCTGCTACATCAGTTGGGTGGAAATGGTAGATATAAGAAAATACTAGTTTAACACCTGATGTACTTTATATTTACAGTAAACACAAGAAATGCCCTACACAATAATACGAACAAATAGTTAAAATCTTCTACTTCCACTCAACGTTCTTCCAAACCACTTCGCTGCTGATTAAACCGATGCGGAGACGCATGGCAGGGTTTCAGTTACACAAATAATTACTCAATCAATTGGGTTATTGCCACGGCCATTCTCCAGCCGACATGCGCCTGGACCAAAGTTCCATCATCCTTTTGTTGTCAAATGCACACCATCTTGCGTGAGACTAAGTTGGATGGCGTCGATCCGTTACGCAGCTACTAGTCGGTAATATTCCCACATGTCCGGATAGGCGATCACTTCATTACGTGAAAATGGGGACTATATTCTCCTGATCAATCTCAATTCTCCATTCTTCATCATTTTGCCGGCAAGAGCCGTTCGGCCTTTGTTGCACACAGAGACTATTATTATGATTTGAATTTGTTACTTACTTTGTTTATTTTTGTTATAATATCTATTTACGTATTGTAAAATTATTATTTACTTTGCGCGGCGTGCCACGGGATTGGGGACACAATAAACCTTTGCCCACCCGTCGGCACGTCGCCTATGTTGTTTAATTTTGATTTTATTCAGTGCCGTGGACACAGTAGAAATAAATAAATATCATAGTCCACGACACTCATACAAATTGTCCCGCCAGTGTTCCTATTTTTAGTAAAACAAGCCCTTATCAGAGTCACAGAAAATGAGCCCTCTGCTCAACTCACTTAACGACCCTTTTTCAGAATAACACAAAAACGAACACTGGCTGGATAATTCTTATCCTGTTTCTGTCGCCTGCCAGCCCGCAACCGAAAAATAAAGCAAAGTTGCGCTGTTCGGCCGGCAGGCGGCGACGGCGGGGCGCGGGAGAAAATAGGTAACGCTGCACCATTGGTATGAGTGGGACAGAATTGTAATGTTATTGAGTGGGGCAGGGACTCTCAATTGAATATTAAGGGGTGCTTTATACGGTCCATATATGAATCGCAAATAATGAAAAAATATGACAAAAGAATACGTACCAGATACGTGGCATTTTTTTGTTATTATGAATATCCTCTTTTCTGTCTTTTAGCATATGTAATGCGATATGAGGTATAGAGATAAGAAGGAGATAGTGGAACAAATTATCAACACAGATTTTAATAGATGATAAGGGAAGGAATAAAAATGGTAAAGGTTTTAGGAGAAGGGGTATCTGAGAAGGAATAACTGGAAAGTTAAAGGAAGTGAAAATCTGGAAATAAACTAAATAAAGATGGAAAAATGTACAGTTACAGAAGATGAATGAGAAAGGGTTTAGGAGATCTTTAATAAGTCTTCTTCTCTTGTTATAAGGACGTAAATACAGCAAATTTTTAACCAGGAAAATTGATATCCTTTCTCTTTCGCGAGCTCCCTTGCTCTGAAGAAAAGGTTTTTATTGAGGCTTGTGAGGTGATCGTTAATGAAGATCTTCCTTTCATCTCCAGGATAGTTAAGCTCCTTTGTAGTGATTCCATTGCGGGATCTAATTGCTGAGATGAATTTATTTTTGCATTTTTGGCACGGGTGATATGGAGTCCTCGACGGCAACTCTTGGAGAGAATTCTATTTCGTTAATGTTGAAATTCAATAGTCCTATGGTGTTTGCTATATTTAAGATTATTTTATTCTATTGTATTCTCGTTAGATTTAACAGGTATTCTTCTGATTTCTATGTTCTGGAGGCGAGCCTAACGATCTCGTTTAATAGACTCGTCTTGGAGGGATTTGACTGCAGATTTGAGTGTTATCACATCGGCTTCGAGTCTATCCACGATTTTGTTTTTGTTTTCGATGAGCGTCAGTTTGAGAGTGAAGTCATCCAATTTGGAGTTGTTGAAGTTGATGGATTTCCTGAATTCTGTAGTCATTCTTAAATTCATTGACTTGTTTGTTGAGAATCTTAAATGTTGATAGCTTCTTGCTAATTTGCTTCATTGCGTCTATCGGGTTGTTGGGGGATCCTTAGGGCTTGGTGCTGATTTACAAGGATGGCATTTCTAGCTTGCTCGTTTATCGGCGTTTAGTTTCCTAAAATTAGCCTTGGTTATTCCCGAGCACTGGTAATGATACTGCTTTTTAAAAATGAAGCACATAACTCGTTAGCGGATTCCAGACACCTAGAGCACTCCACTGGTGAAATAATTGAATAGCCCTGGCGGTGATATATTAGCGGGTACAGGTCTATGTTAGTATCTTGTAATATATAACTACCTCGGTATGGGAAGTATTTAATGCGTGTAATTTGTAGTTGCGAAGACAGAATAATGTCGAATCTAAGTACTACACCCCCACTGAGCAGTCCCTGCTGGACCGCGAGGGTCTATCATAAAGCACAACAGCACAGGCAGCCCGATGAAATATGTTTATTATTATAAATAATAACGTTATCAAAACACTAATAGCGATGTGACCATTAATTTGTGTGTGTTTGGTATAGGCACTTTATTTGTTTACGGACTTCCTTCTTAAATTATGATAGAGATTCTAAATAACGAACGTTCTTTGGGTCGTAAGATGGAAGGTAGGATCTAGAATGGAAGGATGAAGATAGAAAGGTTGAAGAGCCATATTCCAGGTTGAAGCGGGAGAAATTGAAGAGCTCGACTCACTCAGTCGACGCTAAATTCCACATTCCCTCGGAACGACTCTTTCACAGTCTGTTAAATATTTAGACCTCTAGAAATTTAATAAACTGTACTGCAGGATTCACTACTTACCCGAGGCAGCAGTAACAGACAAAAAAAATATTATACTAAAATATATTTATTAAGACATTATTATTACATTTAGTACGAAGATCAGATTGAACAAATAACATTTAAATAAATATACATTTGTTAATATTAAACAACTGCGAGAGCGAGATCATTTACAATTTTGAAAGTATTCAGAAAAGTATAAATAATGTACCTACCAGTAAAATCATTTAACAGTTTAGATATCTAAATTCTCCAGAAGATTGTAAAATTAGAGTTGATCAACCATAAAAACTTTTTTCTTTATATTTTTATATTTGAATTAGTTTCCTTCATTCCTTCAAAATTCAAGATTAAATTGTAATTCCTCATAAACCATCGGCGTGAGATAAGTGGGAGGAGCATTGTATGACGCGCGTGATTTGCGGATTTGCCAGGCGCAATGAGTCACTGGTCGGGAGCGCATCGCGCGTTCGAGGTTGAGCAATATTTAAAGTGCGGTTCGTGCGCGTCGCGCTTTTTGTACTCACTTTAATATTCGACGAGTGAGTGATTTATAATGCCGTGTTGCTGGGCCGCTCATATCAACAAATCGTAGGTCGTCTCCAAATAGTGATCCCTCTTTTAGTATTATTTATGATCGTCTAAAGATATAACTAGTTAAAGTAAATCAAGCGTATTTTAAAATATCTTACCTCACTAACTCAAATAATCAGGTAGATTTTACTTTTTTCTATATAACACATATTAACAGAGCTTTTTAAATAGCCGCCATTTTGAAAGAAGATGGCGGATAAACAAAAGGTCTTTTTTTCAGGATTTTTAAAAATAAATTTGATAAGAACTACAGTACTTATTGTAACAAAATTGATTGTATCCCGTAAATAGAAATAATATCTATTCACATTTTGGCGGAAAGTGAATATGGGGTCAGCATTGAAGTTTTCCATGATGACGGTCCTGCCCTGTGCTGGTTGTGAGCAGCTCCAGCGGAAGCGGGTTATCATTGTGCATTGCATATTGTGGATTCGGTGTGGCGGGTGTAGCCTCTCTGACTCTCTCGGGTCGTCGTGGTGAAGGAGATGCAGCCAACGGTGAGAGGCGATCTTGATGATTTTGGGGAAGATGTGGACGATGTTTGTACATTTATATACTTTATAGACAATTCATTTAAATTCTAATTGTAACATTAAGTCACCGTAGATAATTCTTAGAAGATCGACTCAGGAACAGACATGTGAGCCTCTTTCCCAAAACAGCGCCATTCCCACCGTTCCAGATCTTATTGTATGACTGCACGAGTGATATCGCGCTCTCCCTCAGTCAGATTGCAATAGTACTTTTACAGAAAAATCTTTAGCCGTCTGTGAAGATGAGCCCCTTTTATAATTTTGATCTTCATGATAGCATTTAATACTGATCTAAGTTTCTTAATCGAAGGGCGCCACGGAACACATTTCTCATTTGCAATAATGGGTTCGCAGTTACGAAGAAGCGTGACGGGGATACATGATGCCCCATGATTGTGAATGTGGCAGAGGTGTTACAGCATTTGAAGAAAGCTCTCAAGTGTAGTGCCTATTATGATCTTCGCGTATTGAATACAATGATTCGTTGTGCGACACATTGTTTGATAGAAATTAAGTGAAATCTTCTTATGTATAATAGTTTTTGCTCTAATACTAACAACTGTTAGTAATTCCGGCTTCTGACCTCCCGTCTGTGAAGTGATGTTCAAAAATATCGTAAACTATTAATACAATTTAAAATCAGAACACCATCTCACTATCTAGTCCGTAGCATGAATCTACGGATATAGTGGATGGCTTAGTGTATCTTGTCTTCTGATATATATATATATATATATATAGGTATTCGGTGACAGTCACAACAATACTATTCTGTTCCCTCCCTCGGACATCGGAGTCGTCATCCCGATCCTGGCTCTGGCGAGCACTATTCAACCAAATTAAGTTTTTTTCAGATATTTATTCAAAATCTGTACTATACATCCTACCAGAGGTAGAGTTTTCTACATAAAAACTAAAAGTAACAGTTTTCTGCGCTTCCTGTCATTAAATTGTGAAAGATAAAATTTAAACAACTCCAAAGTACCAGGCACTCTTTCTTATAAGTCAATCGTGTCTGTAGTTTAACATTAGCCAAGTACCCCTGAGGTACTAGTTCCTTTCTATGCTCATTATTTTTATTGTTCACTATTTAATTTTATCTTACTGAAACAATGTTATAAAACATATGTTATTGTGTTTAGTTTTTCAAGCATATTTTTTAAATTTAATTTTTGATACATTTTATAAAATAAGGTAAATACTACATACAAATCTCTATTAAAAAATAGTAAAAAAAGTAATAGTTAATAAAACGTTTTAAAAAACAAACACACCACAGACACTCTTTTTTATATAAATAGCTATCCACATCCACAATTCCGCGTCCGTACGTTTTTTCTCTCTCTCTTTATTATGGCCTTCGCCAATTAAGCGCAACTATCCATTACAAGTACAAATGAAATAATATCATTTTTTAAATATATGAACAATTAAATAAATAACCATGGGAATATTATTAATAATAGTACAAGTATTTGGTTTTTAAAATCTAATTAGCCCATTCGCATACCTGGACTTTTTTTCTTTTAATTTTTACATACATTACACAACATAGTAAGAAGAAGAACATTTATATTTGGAAGAAAAAAATATACAAATGATAGTCGCCGAGTGAAGGATAAATTCACAATTCATTTAATTTATTCAGAAAATTGTGCAAATACATTTTCTGCTCTCACACTTCTCTTAACAATCATTATAATAGACCAAAAAGCTAAACATAACTAAAATTAATAATACTTTACATGATGCATAGTCGCGGTTAGATGCTATATGTTTTATCTTTTAGTAAATTAAGATAAACGAGTTTATTTATTTGTCATTTTTCTACTTAGAATATATTTAATATAAACGATTAAAAAATAAATAAATAATTTATGTTGGCTTTCAGATTTTCGTTAATGGCGTTCACTACTGCGATATTATCCACCGGCTCCCACACAACAGAGTTTGGTACCTGGACATATATTGCCCTCGGTGACCCCCCATCAAATGTTGCTGAGCCATTCCTAATCCCTCGTGTTAGTTTATCCAATTTATACAGGACATTTATTGTTTATTGTAGATTGTTGATTCAAGATTTGAGGTTCAAGGTCAGCCAAGAGTCAGTTTGTAGAAATGTAAAGTGGCAAGAGTGTTTCCCGAGGACCGAACGCCGAGCTTCAGGACCTGAGGAAGAGAGGCTGGATATTTTCTGAAGATGAGATGAGAAAAAAGAAAACGATTACGCTGCGGTACGTGCAACAAAAGTGCACATAATATAAATTTAAATAAAAACACAATTATTACTGCAGCAAATAGTATCGGTCGATCGGTCATCTGGTCTCCCAGGGTGCGTCGACAGTCGGTTCTGGCGGCGGGCTGATGGTTTCGGGAACACGGTCTCTGGGTCTTGACCGCTAGAGATCCTACCATCATCCTCTTCAACTGCAGTACAGGAACCCACCTGATACGCTCGTAAGCTATATACAGTTTGTAGTGCGCATGACTAATGTTGAGAGAACCTTAGTCTGTAGCCTCTTGTGGGTGACGACAAGGCAGAGTAGCGGATCGAAATTCTCTCAGCGGATGGTCCCGAAATCAACGTGATTCGCCCACATACCAGTGTCAAACTATACTACACCATCGGTACCAGACCTTCTGAAGGTCTACCGAAATCCTTCTAGCAGGCTTACATATCAAAATACTTAGTTCAGCTCGCTGGCCGAAGGAAGTGAAGCGAGCATGATATCGCTACAAGCTCACCATATAGCCAGATTAACAAAAATAATAATGAATATTAATATTCATTTACAAAAGATGTCACTGATGTTTAATATTTAAATTTAAGATAGCTCTAGGTGTACACATGAAATATAGATTCTACGGAAAGCTACAACAGCCGCCCGCGGGACCTGGCACCGAGCGACAGTAGCGGTAGTCGCTCAGACGGCACATGTTTTGCGGGTCTGGCTATGCGGGGTGTGTTGTATTGGAATTAAATAAAACTAAACTATCGTACACAAATAAATGTGTGTCGGCGCGCGGGGCTCAGCTCGCACCGGATCCGTGCTCATCCTGGTATCGGATATTATTCAAACGTTCAACAACTATTTGTGATTATTCAAAGTGTTGATGAGACGTTTGAAATGTGTAAAGTTGAAAGGATTTGTTTTACCTAGTTGGGCCACTCGACGCGGCCATTTATCCAATGATGACTGACTTTTTGGTTCGTATGCGATGAACAAAGTCGCAGTCAAAATCGGATGGAAAAGTGAAATTCATTAAAATATTTTATTAAATTGTTGTCAATATCTGAGGGTACATAGATGGAATGTACTCAATTGCCACCCAAAGTATAAAAATATGTTTAGCAATATCTAATACCATAGCAAGGTGTATTATCAGCAATGATTTACTTATATAGGTGGCTGATAATTTACTGCACCAAAGTGGCACTGAACTAAGCCGAATAAACGCTAAATTCTCAAACAACTATTGATAACTTCGTTGAATTAACAAATTTATCTAAGTGAATTAGTCCAAAACTAAACGGCGCCGAGGATAAATTCTGCTACTCTAGAGGTTATCAAAAGTTGTAGAACTATAAAACGCAGAATTAGAACTATAGAATGTTAAGTACATCGCTAACTCTCGGCCAGCTTCAAATAATATTTAGGTCTAACCATTGAGCACTCTACGGTCAGAGGTGGAGAGGGACGGAAATAAATATGATAAATTAATTCACGCTTCCCGCTATCCACGATATGCGCAAGATGTATCTCCAGCGAAAGTAGTCTTTCCTGCTTATCTTATGGCTAATCTCATGGCATTTCCTGTATAATGCGATTGAGTAGTGCAGTCATTTCTTCTTCCGACGGCGAATCTTTTGAGACATGGTGTGTACGCGGGGACTACTCTGAGAGTTGTCTCTAAAGAATCTCATGGAAGCGAAATCCGTATCTCAGAGATTATCTCGAGTCGAAAGTCTCTCAAAAAACTCATTTGTGGTCATGGGTCATTCGAGTTGAAGACTGCAAAAAAATGGTTTCTACTAAATGAATTGACAAAATCAACGCCGGAAGCCGTTTCCATGTTTATTTAAAATTTTTATCGCATCGTGCACGCTTTCAAATAACATTTTCCTTTGTTCGATTCAGTATACGTCTTGTTCCATAATTCAGTGTATTTATGTCTGATTATGTCTTTGGCATAGCTGCGTGGTATAAATATATTTATATTTACGTGGTATGGTATAGCCGTATAAAGGTTTAACTTTTAGTTTTGTCGCTTTTTTGCTAACACGTCAGCCCTTTCAGTCAGTCGTTTTCGGTTGTGCCCACATGCGCTCTGACCCAGACCATGTTTCCATTCTCTTGATTGCTCACGCCGAAAAGTAGCTTGATATCATGCACAAGAGAGTTGGTCGCTTTATTATCACTGATTGCACAATAAGTCTCGAGATGCTATCGCTGTGTATGACAATTTATGCCTTTTAAAATTGATTGATTGAATTCTTGATTGCTTCTCGTCAATCAGTCAGTTGGCTATTGAAGACACTGAATTCTCGTGCCATTTTAATCGCTTTGTTAAGTATATTTCCAGCTGCTCTTTATGAAGACATAGGCTGCTCCGACCATTCATCTAGTTTGCTTACCATGTGTGAAAATGTGTACGGCCAATCTATCAAAAATGGGTTTCATGTGGTTGGGTTTGGTTGGGTTGGGTTAGGTTTTTTTTTTTTTTTTAAATTTTAGTTGCCTTTGTTTTTCTTTCCTTGCTTTTTGTTTACAAGGATTGGATAACAAATATAAATACATAATTTTAGCTTAAAGAGATATCGTAGACATAGTAATAAACAAAGTAAAATAATGAATAAAGATAATCATAAATATAAAAGATATCGCTAAACATTAAAGATAATAACAATTTTAAAAATACAGTATAAGAAAATATTTATAAGGGTAATAAGTAAGTAATTAATTAATAACAAAATACTATGTAAACTTCAAAATGTTTTTCACTTTTGCTTTCTATTTAGATTAATTTATTTAATTATCTGAACTATTTATTTTATATACAACATAAACTTGGGTGTTATATATTTATGGTTTATCAGTTTTGATATTTCGTCCAGGTTTATATTGTATCTGCGACATATTGCATCCATTTGATGTCTTTCGTAGCTGAAGAACGGGAATTCCTTCAGTAGGGGTATTCTTTTTTCTTTATTATTTAGTATTTTCTTTTTTTTTACGATCCTTCGATTCCTTATTTATCCTTAGTACTTAAAAAAAAAAAAAAGAAACCGCCACCACCGCCTCTTACCCGAGGCGCGCGCGTCCTCGGGCGGCCTCGGTTAGCGGTGTGTTCAGTCGGTCGGTTCGGGTTAGGTCGGTTCAGGTTAGGTCGGTTCAGGTTAGGTCGGTTTAGGTTAGGTCGGGTTAGTCAGGTCGGGTCAGGAGATAGAACAAACGAAAAAAAAGAAACTCCCTTAAAAACTTTCTCGAGGTGTTTGTCTCGGGGCAGCCTCGTTTCGCGGTATTCAATCGGTCTGCCGAATCGGGCGCAGGTCGGTTTAGTTAAGGTTAGTTAGGTTAGGTTAGGTCAGGTCGGGTAAGGTGAGGTCGGGTCAGGTCTCGGGTTAGGTCATGTCAGGCTAAAGAACAAACAAACTTTCATCAGGTGTTTGTCTCGGGGCAGCTTCGTTTTGCGGTGTTCGGTCGTTCGGTAAAAACTGACACACGTAGGTTAGGTTAGGTTTTTTTTTTTTTTTTAAATTTTAGTTGCTTTTATTTTTCTTTCCTTGCTTTTTGTTTACAAGGATTGGTTAACAAATATAATATCAATATTTTAGCTTAAAGAGATATTGTAGACATAGTAATTAACATAGTAAAATAATGAATAGAGATAATTATAAACATAAAAGATATTGCAAAAACATTAAAGATAATAAAATACATTATTAGAAAATATATATAAGTGTAGTAAGAATTAAAATAAAAATGTTAAATGTTAACAATATAAAATTCAAAATGTTTTTCACTTTTGCTTTCTGTTTAGATTGATTTCTTTAATTGTCTTAACTATTTTTTTCATATACAGCATATACTTGGGTGTTATATATTTATGGTTTATCATTTTTGATATTTCGTCCATGTTTATACTGTGTCTGCGACATACTGCATTCATTTGATGTCTTTCGTAGCTAAAGAACGGGCATTCCTTCAGTAGTTATATTCTGAGTGCTTTTATCATCGCACGGGCAGGTATCGTCATCAACCAGCTTGAAACGATGCAGGTAGCTGTTGAAGCATCCGTGTCCTGTCATTGCTTGCGTTAGTTCATAGTTAGTTTGATAGACTTTGTGGAACGATATTGCACTTTTAACGTCAGGAAAAAATAGTTTTGTATTGCTTACTGTTGTTGATGAAATATATCGTTTGTTCCATTCTCCTATCATTCTTTCTTTGACTCTCTTTTTGGCGAAGCTTAGCGGGAAAAGGTCATAATCGGGCTTCGTCTTCTTCAGGGTAGCCTCTTTAGCTTTGCTATCTGCAAGCTCGTTTCCAGGGATACCTATATGTGCTTTTTTCCATCCTATTTGCACGTGTTGTTGTCTATGTAACAGTTCTGTTAACTTTTCTCTAATTTCAAACACAATTTACAGCTTTAGTGTCTTGGATTGCTGCTAGACAAGATTGGCAATCGGTCAGAATATAAATATTTTCCAGCGGGTAGGCGGTTTACACATAACGTACACTAATGCTTCTTTAATTGCAAATAGTTCCGCTTGAAAAACAGAGCAATAGTTTTCTAGCTTATATTTTTGTCCTGGCAGCTCTCTGTCTTCTTCAAAAGGGACGAAGGCAGCTCCCACTTTCCCTTCTAATAAGCTGCCATCCGTGTATATCTTGACTTCAGAATCCAGATTAGGTTAGGTTAGGTGTCGGTTAGGTGTCGCTTAGGTTAGGTTAGGTGTCGGTTAGGTTCGGTTCGGTTCGGTTCGGTTCGTTTCGGTTCAGTTCAGTTCGATTCGGAAGAAGAAGAAGAAGAAGACTAAATGACACGACGGCGATTTTTCGGTGAAAAAATTAGAAGAAAAAATAAAATCACACGATAATGATGATGATGATTGATGATGATGATGATAAAGATAATAATAATAATAGAAAAAAAGAATAAGAAAAATGACACGACGACGGCTATTTTCTGATGAGAAAAAGAGAAGAAGAAGAAGATGAAGAAGAAGAAAAAGAAGAAATGAAAAAAAAATAATCACACGACGTTGACATGATGATGGCGATAATCTGTTGAGAAAATTAGAAGAAGAAGAAAAAAAAATCACACGACAATGATGATGATGATGATAATGATGATACATAATAAAGTGGTGAAAGAAGAAGAAGACGAAGCGTAAATCGCGTAGCCATCCGCCGCCGCGTCGCCTGTCGGTTTCGAGTATATAAAATTTCCGTCGGCGTTGTGTGCGCGCTAATTCACAAACAGTCCGTTCGGATACGCCCGACGCGGACAAAGCGTTCACGCTGTACCGGAATCTGTCGATGGTCTACGGGGCGACGGCCCGCTCGGCGCCGTGCGGCGAAACCGGTCTCGCCCAGCACTCTATGGGAACAGCCGCCGCCGCTCGGCGGTCAGGCGCCCTCTCGATGTACAGCGTTCGCAAACTGCGGTGGGCCTCACGGTCGCATCGGCGGTACATTTGTGAGACAGATAATACGTGTCGCGCCACGGCCACGTGCCCTGCGTACACGCTCATGTTTTTACTCTGGCGTTCCGCGCGAGCAGAACAAAAATTTTTTTTTTTAAAAAAAAAAAAAATACGAAAACAGGCGGAGGATTTATCTCCGTCTCTCCGTTGCCTCGCCACAGGCGTGAGCTTTCGGTGTGCACGTTTTACGATGGGAATTAAAAATTGAACGATATGTGTTTATCAGGGTGCCCGCGCCCGCCTGTCGATCCGTCCCGACGGTTGTACAGCTCCCTGGTTGATCCTGCCAGTAATCATATGCTTGTCTCAAAGACTAAGCCATGCAAGTCTCAGCCGAATTAAGGTTCCTTAGATCGTACACGGTTGATTGGATAACTGTGGTAATTCTAGAGCTAATACATGCAAACGAGGTTCTGACCGGTAACGGGAGGAATGCTTTTATTAGATCAAAAACCAATCGGCGGCGGGGTTCGCGCCTCGTCCGTCGCCATTCGAGATGACTCTAGATAAATTTGAGCTGATCGCATGGTCTAGCACCGGCGACGCATCTTTCAAATGTCTGCCTTATCAACTGTCGATGGTAGTTTATGCGACTACCATGGTTGTCACGGGTAACGGGGAATCAGGGTTCGATTCCGGAGAGGGAGCCTGAGAAGTGGGACGTTTGTGGCTCACCCTCGGGTGTGTCGCGATCGTTTTGAAGCCGCGACGAGTACGATGGCCGCGGCGGTGTGCGCAGAATGGTCCGGGCGTGAGAATCCGACTGTCTAATTAAAACAAAACAAAGTATTGCGATGGCCCTCGCAGGTGTTGACGCAATGTGATTTCTGCCCAGTGCTCTAAATGTCAATGTGGAGAAATTCAATTAAGCGCGGGTAAACAGCAAGAGTAACTATGACTCTCTTTTAGGTCGGCCTCTGTAACTACCTCCCCGTGGTGTTGACCGGTAACTGGTTCCTTGCTTCATAATCGCTTGGTTCTTGGCTAAACGTTACAATTTGGGTACGCGTAACAGTGCGGTAATGTCTGTTCCTCCCATGCAAGAAGGGAGGTGAATATCTACTTGCCGGTGGACCTCCGCGAGTTAAGTTCACTTGACCCTAGCGGAGGCCAAAGTTCAACGTTGACGGTGCGTGTGTCCGTCCCTCCAATAATGCAGGAATGGAGGCTAATACCTACCTGTAAGACTCACTGCGGGCCTGACACTTGACTTGGTCCGAGCAGGAGCCACTCCGAAACATGCAGGAGTGTTATAAATTGTGGTGGCATGTAGTCCCGCCTGTCTGGCGGCGCAACCCTCAAGGGACGCAACTGTTACTCTGTGAAAAAATGTTGCAGACGTGTAGAGAGGGGGGGGCGCCGCTGAGCGTCCCCTGGCTCTTGGGGGGACACTCTTCCCCTCAACCTCCATCCTATGATAGAAAGTCCCAATACACAGTCTCGGAACGGTCCACCGCTCAGGTGGGTCCACCGACCCATCTTCATCATTGGATTATGCACACGACGCGCTGAATAGGCTTGACAGGAAGACGCGAAGTGCGATCCGAGGATGGCTACATCTCCCTCAGGACGTTACCAGTGGGGTACTTTCATGCCCCGGTGTGCGAAGGAGGGTTAAAGCCTCCCATCTCTTTCGCATACTCCTCTAACAGGTACGCGAGGCTTCACAGGCTTCGCGTATCAAACTATCTCTTGGCTATAGCAGCCTTTAATCTTCCGCTCATCCAGCGCCAGCTGAGATGGAGCGAGGGGAGAAATGTAGCCAACCAGGCACGAAGCACGGTCGAGATAAGACGGCATTTTTCTAGGCAGCTGCACGAGTCCGTCGACGGGAAGGTGCTAGAGCTGTCGAGGGGGTCACACCTCTCGACTGACTGGATCTCCTCCTGCTCGAATGGAATACCAGGTAAGGATTACGTTGCTTACCACATGGTGCACATTAATGCCTTGCCAACTATGATCCGTACCACCAGGGGGAGAGTTTCGCGGGAAACAGGGCAAGAGGGTCCAGACCCTCGATTGTGTTGCCGCGCTGGGTGCGTTGCTACCGAAACGGCAATGCATGCCATTCAAGTGTGTCCCCGCACTCATGGAGGCAGGATCCTCCGACACGATGCAGTTTGTAAGACCCTGTAAGGGGCCCTTGTGGAGAAAGGGTGGAATGTGGAGGGCGAGAGGTTATATCGCACCTTAAAACCCGACCTCGTCGCTTCTTTCGTATAAAGAGTGGCCAGAAAAGTTACCACAGGGATAACTGGCTTGTGGCGGCCAAGCGTTCATAGCGACGCCGCTGTTTGATCCTTCGATGTCGGCTCTTCCTATCATTGCGAAGCAGGATTCGCCAAGCGTTGGATTGTTCACTCATCAAAAGAGAACGTGAGCTGGGTTTAGACCGTCGTGAGACAGGTTAGTTTTACCCTACTGATGACCGATCATTGCGATAGTAATACTGCTCAGTACGAGAGGAACGGCAGTTTTGGACATTTGGTTCACGCACTCGGTCGACGGCCGGTGGTGCGATGCTACCATTTACAGGGTTAGGCCTGAACGCCTCTAAGGCCGTATCCCGCCTAGGCAAATCGGGCGGTGATACGTGATGTGAGTTCCGCGAGTCGAAAGGCTCTCTAAACAATGTGACATCTATCAGGCGGCCCCCGTCCGCGGGGGCCTCCGTCGAAGCCCGACGAGGCGGGACGAACACTTGCGCTACGCGGTTAAATGTCCCGGCGCGATGGCGTTCTCGCCTCTGACCAAGCTTAAGTTCGACGTCGGAACTCGGAATCGTCCGCAGACGACGACCTTCGTACCTGGCAGGGTGTTGTGCCCGGTAGAGCAGCGTCATGCTGCGATCCGTTGGGACTCAGCCCTACGCCAAGAGATTCGTCCGATCGTCTCCACGGAGCGTCGGCCCGTAAATACACGCAAAACCACAACCGCAACCACACAACACGACACGACATGAGAACACGAAGCGAGCGAGAGCCGCGAACGGAAAGCGAGACACGACGTACACGCAGTAAAAGTGTGTGACGCGCAGATTTTTGAATCACGCATTCAAATATCTCAGCGTCGCCGACTGCGTGTGCCCGTGTCCGTTCTCGTTCGCACTCTCGCTTTTTTTTTGCAATTTTTTTTTTTAATTTTTTCAAAGTCCTACGATTTTTTCACTCATGACGGTTTCGCGCTGATCTGTAATTTTTAACATTCGCGCCGTTGTATAATGTCGTTAAAATAGTGTAAGCGGAGCCGGATCGAAATTTTATAAGTTATTCCATATTGTTGTTTCCACTTTCCCTTCTAATAAGCTGCCATCCGTGTATATCTTGACTTCAGAATCCATATTTGCAGGTAGATTTTCCCCAAGTATTTTGCAGTGGACTGTTATTCTATCAGCTGGGTGGTGGTAGTTGAAAATATTTTTTCGATCCTTGATATTTCTTATCTTTCGGTAGGTCCATTAAAAATTTATCCTTTTTGACGCGATATAGTTCAGATATTTCTTTAATTTTGATATCCAAAGGAATTATCCCGCACAGAACTTGCGCTGATGTTAACGATATCGTCCCATAACCTTTACAACATCGTATGGCTATTTGCCTCTGAACTGCATTTAGCTTTTGGATGTTATATATCTTACCTGCAGCTTCTGCCCAAACTGGTGCTGCGTATGTAATTAGAGGTTCAATTGCTCCTACATATATTTGCTTAATTACCATGGGAGATGCTCCCCATGTAGGTTTTGCTGCACGTATAATTTTGTTAGTCATTTTTGATGCTTTTTTACACGTTTCATCTACGTGTTTGGACCAAGTTAAATTTTTATCAATTATTACTCCCAGTAGTTTGAAATCATCGACAAATTCCAATATATTCTGTCTCATTTTGATAGTTGGTGGTGGATCTTTCCTTCTCGTGATGTACATTGCTTTTGTTTTTTCTTCAGAGAAGTGCAGTTTCGCTTTAGATTCCCATTCCGTTATGACACTTATGGCATTATTCGATTTCTCTTCTAAATCATGAGAATTATCGCTTGTTATGATAAGAAACAAGTCATCTGCAAATGCTCGAATTTCTACCCCTTCCCCAAAAAGTATTTGCAAGAGGTCATCGATGATTATATTCCAAAAACTTGGGCCGCATGCAGACCCCTGAATGCAACCTGTGTTTGTCTCCTTAGTTTTTGTGCAATCGAAGTGAGTTAGGGTGATTCGTCTTTTATTTAAGTAGCTTGATGTGTCCGGCGAGTGATGTGACGCGAATGTGTGAACGCGACTACTGTTGCAGCCAACGACACGGCTGGTAGCCACAGAGCGGGCGCTAGAACCAACCATTGCTCGGAGGGATGGACCAAGGGACGTGTCAAGGACACACCCTAAGCCCCAGAGAGCTTAAAAGGCCGGACGCGGCGGTGAAATAGACAGTCTGAGTTAGAGAAAAAAGACAGTCCCAGTTACAGTCAGAAAGTTGCAGTTAGAGTCCCAGTTAGAGTCAGAGTCAGGAACGACCGTTGGAAAAAGAGAGCGGGAAAAAAGAGCTGGAAGCAGACAGTTAGAACATCAGTTGAAACAAAGCAAAGTTGAAAACTCTCGTAGGGAGAGTTGAATACCCTACTCCACCGTCAGCCATCGGACGGCTGGCGACCAGCGCTCGAGATCGGCCAGCATCAGAACGAACATCTGAGTTAAAGAAGAAGGTGGAACACAAGGGAACAGTTGAAGACCGCCCGTGATAGTAAAAATCCCGGCAGAATTTGAAGCGAGGAGCCACCATCAGCCATCGAACGATTGGCGACCAGCGCCGAGACCGGCCGGCACCAGGACGAAGGGAGGCAGAACGAGGCTAGAAGCGCCTGATCCAGCTGGCGCCTAAGCTACCGGTTGCCAGCAGCGCAGAATATCGACAGGGATGGCACCACCGCCCATGAAGACGGGTCGGCAATAGCAGCCGACCACCCCAACAGCGACGGCGACGGAGGCCCGCCGCCGACGAAGATGAGTCGAGAGTGGACGCGACGACGATCGATTCCCGTCCGTCCATTTCCGCGACATTGCATGTCGCCCCAGCAGTATCCGACGGAGTAATTAAGGTAGATTTAAGATTAATTTAAGGTTATAATTAAGTAATAGTAAGTTAGTTAAGAATATGGACTAAGGTTTTTTCCCTCGTTAATTTAGTTTAAATAAAATTGTAAATGTGTACATAAATGTTGTCTATTTGATTTTTATCCCCGCCTCCTTCTCAGTGACCAACAATATAATGATAATATGATGATTGGGCGAGGACGAAAGCCCACGTCATATCGAGGGTGCCCAGATAAACATTCGGACCCTCTTTATATCAAGCTCAATACCATGCAATAAAGATTTCGTGGGCATTTTTTCTTCTTTAATTGTGATAACAGGAAAGGCCACCAGGCATTGTCAAATGCACCTTTTATATCAAGAGATATAGCGATGGTTAGTTTTTTGTTCCTATAAGCTCGTTTGATAGTCTCGAGTGAAGCCATGAGCGCATCCTCTGTAGACTTTTGTGGGGTGAACCCAAACTGATTTTCGCTAAGTTGCTTATTTCTGTGTAGGTGCCAGTTAATTCTGTTGATTATAAGTTTTTTAAGAACCTTCCCAAAAACTGAGATCAGTCCAATTGGTCTATAGGAGCTTACGTCTCTTAAGTCATCCTTGCCTGGTTTGGGTATGACTATCATACTAGCTTTTTTCCAGCACACAGGAAAATATTGCAGCCGTAGACAAGCATTAAAGAGTTCAACTATTATTTTTGGGCTGCTATTATATACATTCAAGCATATATCAGCTGTAAAGTTATCTTCCCCGGGTGCCTTTGTAGGAGATATACTTTTAATAGTATCTTCAACTTCCACATTAGTGAATGGCGGATCGTTATTTGTGCAAGGTAGAGTTTTCGCGGATTTCCTTATTTCTGTTTGTTCAACATTGTCTAACTCTTCATTATCATCGGGAAAAAACCTCTCGACTAGTCTTTGTGTTGTACTTTCCGCCGATTCAAAATACTCATCCGCATCTTTTAACGTTGCCAGTGGTACTCTTTTTCGTTGCTTGACCAAGACTCTATGTATTGTTCCCCAGGCACTTTCTTTACTTTGCGACTCACAAAATATCTTCCATGAAGATGTTTTGGCATTATCTATTGCCATTTTGTATTCGAATTTCATCTTAAGATATCCTGGTAGTGTGGTTTCTTTCCTGAGTTTATTCGAATTTTGTAGCTTATGTTTAGCCTGTCTGGTTTTTCTCTTTAGCTCACTCAATTCCTGAGTCCACCATGGACAGGTTTTCCTCGAGAGAGTTCTTATTAGAGGGATGCTTTCTTTACATACTTTATCAATACAAATATTAAGAGAAGAGATGTTTTCTTCCAAGTTTGTCGCGTTATTTACATTTTTTAAAATCTCAGATGTTAGAAAATGAGATTCTAATTGAGAGTGGATATTTGCGTTAAAGAGGTCCCAATTTGCTTTCTTTGTATTGTAAATACGAGTATTTGTATTTGGCAATTCAATACTTTTGCCTACGAAATGAAACTCGATTGGATTGTGATCGCTGAGAATATTTAGTTTTCTCTCCACGTGCCAGTCTTCAATTTTGTCAAGCAGTTGGTGAGAGCAAAATGTAATATCTATTACGCTATGTATGTGTTTATTCCCGCGATGAGTCTCGAACGCAGGAATCGATCTTTCGTTCAGCAAGTGCAATCCAGATTCTGAGAGGTACGATGCTACAAGATCACCTAGATCGTCGGTCCTGGAGCTTCCCCACCATATGCTCTTGGCATTGAAATCTCCGCCTACAATAATGTGTTTTTGTGCCAAGCTCTTTACAGTCTCCACCGGCTAAATATTTGTCGATGGTTCAATGTATAGTGATCCAAAAATAACTGGTCCAAGTTCTGTATTTAGCTGAACAAAAACGCTGTTTGTGTTAGAAAAATTGTTCAGAAGTAGCCCTTTAGGACAGTTATTAAAAATAATGGCAGCTTTACAAATATTATCTGTCGAAGAATCCGCCTGATACACATCAATTCCTGGAGCATTCAACCTTCCTGTATTGCCGGTGTAAGGCTCTTGGATTAGAATAAAGTTATATTTATTTATTGATTTTAATAAGTCTTCTTGTGCTGCCCTACAGCGGCCTACGTTCCATTGAATAATTCTTAAATAAGGTTGTAATCTGTCAGTGATTGTAGGAACTTTACAAACATAAGTCATAGTCTGTTAACTCTCTCGCTCTGTGTTCTTTTATCAATCGAAAGGGGCACTTAGTGCTGAAAGAGTTGTGGGTCGTATCTATATTTTGCGATTTACAATTGACGCACGTAGGCTCTTGAGTCGACTTATCCGTGCAATCTTTATAAAAATGTTCACCAGTACAATGTGCACATGTTATTTTTGCATCGCAAAACCTTTGCGTATGACCGAATTTAAGACATTTGAAGCATTGTAGTAACGGGCTTTCATCTTCGACTAGAACTCTTTGGTATCCAATGTTTACTTTCCCAATGCTCATAAGTTGATTCCAGGTTTTAGGTAGCACATGGCAAACAACATTTGATAAAAGTCAATTTCTGTGACTCTGTACTTAATTTTTAATACTTCATCCAATACTAGGCCCCTATTTTGATTGCTCATAGACTGGTTAAGATCCTCGTCTGTAACTCCTTTTATAAGTCCCTTAAAAACGACAAAAGGGTTTTTCCGCCGTCCTTCTTCAACTGTCAAGTCGCTTCGGCTGGCAATTTCTTTTTTAAGTTTCAGGGTATCTTCCCTGGTAACACAGTTAATGACAATCTTTTGGTTTCCCATTTTTCTGAGTCGTGTTACACCTATACCCTTACTCCTCACATTCACGGAGCGCTTAACGATGCCCTCAATCTCATCGCTATTCTTTGAGGTGTCGCTAGACGAAACAACTAAAGCGTATGTCGTGTCGTCTTTATTTTTAGGTTTCGAGGCTACGTTGGAAACAGGATTGTATAAATTGCTTCCCTCAATAATTTTTTTCATGTTGGTTATTTCACTTTTGACATCTGAAATATCCTCTTTGTTGGCAATCGATTTAAATTTATCAGCGAGAATTTCTTCCAGTCTAGAGTCAACATCAGGAGAAATATTCGATATATTTTAGAGCGAAATTTTGATTACGATGTTTTTCAAAGAATCCAATGTTTTTACCATGGTCTCTTTAATCTCTCTTTTGAGATTTCTCGCACTATTTAATGATTCCATCGCCCCAGAGATGAGCAAATTTGCTTCTTTGATATAACTGTAGTTTCCACTAATTTTATTTGGGGTATCGACTGAAGGCGTTGATTTAATTATTCGTGACTGAGTGGCCGTCACTCGGCGCTAGTCTATCTCATGTGGAGATGCTTCTCTAGAGCTGGGCTTGGATTTGGATGTACACGCAGTGAGAATTTTAGCTGTTTGGATACTTTTGGATAACTTTTCAGCCATATTGATGGGTATTTATATTTTCAACTGCTATAACTTTTACCCGTAAAGACGCGAAATCTTTCACCAAAACTAATTTATACACTACATACACATGCGCAGTCCACCTACACGTTCGATTACAGCTCCACAGAAACCTTTCGGCATTAAACAATCAGAATATTTCGAGATATACAATAAAAATGTGTTCAAAAATACCCCACTTTGAGGTTACTCCTTAAGATTGATAAATCTGCAATCGGTTCAACACAATGGCGGTACTCAGCTGTCAGCTGTCACTTTAAAACAAAATCCACTAAAATCCAGCACATCCGATCGATTTCAGTAATTATTTCACTTGATAGATATTCACGGCACTTGTATATTACTCAGCAAATGTTATTTTACTTATCCGAACAGTATTTCTTATGAACAAATGATAATGTTCAAGGAGCAGAAAAAACGTGTATCACCAGTACGACGGTTCGAAAGCAACTGGGGTTAGGTTAGATTAGGTTGGGATGGGTTGGGTTAGGTTAGGTTGGTGTTGCCAACCAAAGTGGTCGCCTCAAGTCGCTTCGCTAGGGCACGAACGGATTCGCACTCGCACACACTCGCTCCAAACCGTCGGAGGTCACAGACTCGAAAGTCGGTACCGGACTGAGGGATCAGGCCTAAAGGCTGCTGGACGGCGAGGTTCCGAAGGATGAGGCGGGATGCGAAATGAAAAACACTTGCTAAAGGTGTATTCAGCGCACCGCAGTATGAAGATGTGTATGAGACGAGACGTTTGACGAAAGTGAGCTCCATGGACTTGGACTTGGATATACTGGTTTTATGGAGTATCGGATTGGGTAATCCCTGCCTCCTTCATCTTGTAGTATCAGGGCGTTGGGAGTTGGAATGGTGGTGTGAATTTATTTTTAGGTGAAGGTTGAAAAATAATTGAATTTAAAAATGAGCTCCATACTGCGGCGGCCTTGTATTTATTCAAGTTCGGTGGACGTGCGCCGTTAGCAGCGCCTGCCACCCCAAAATCCCCCACCGAGCCAATCAGGGCGCGTTTATAAGCCTGACTGCGCCCTAAGTGACGCGGTGGTCGCCGCCGCCTGCCGGCCGAACAGCGCAACATTGCTTCATTTTTCGGTCGCGGGCTGACAGGCGGCAGAAAACGTTTCCCGGAGACAAATAAATATAAAAATAGACTAAAACTAACAAGGGTGGATATCACGAGTAGGGAATTCTGTAGTGAATATCGTGACCCGTGATATCCCGTAATAAGAATTATCCGGCCTGTGTTCCTTTTTGAGTTATTCTAGTTTTTCGGTAATTTCGTTGTTCCGAAAAATGGTCGTTAAGTGAGTTGAGCGGAGGGCCCATTCTTACGGCCTTGAAAAGGCCGCTTAGAAAAATGTGAACACTGGCGGGATAATTTGTATGGGTGCCGTGGACTACAACATTTGTTTATTTCTATTGTGTCCACGGCACTAAATAAAACTAGAGTCAAATAACATAGGTGGCGTACCGACGGGTGGGCAAAGGTTTATTGTATTCCCAATCCCGCGACACGCCGCGTGTTCCGTACAGGAAACAAGAACTGTATACTTGTAGGGTGATTCGCCGGTTCGCTCTGGTAGCTCGGATGAGATTATCTGCAGCGTGGTGCAGCGGTCCAGGGGGGTCCAAAATCTGATCCAGTGTAGCAGCCAAGTCGTGATATTTTCCGGGTCCGTGTTCCAAAGTCGTTGCAAAGTCAGGAAGCCAGAAGATTCGGTGGTAGTGGTGATAGCAGGGGTCCAATGATGATAAATGAATGACGAAATTTGCTTTTTCTAAGTCCAGCGGTGCAAGAAGCGAGAGTAGAAACGAGAGTGATCTTTGCAGCCGCTGGACCATTATTTATTTAACATGAGAAAACATTATGAGCGCCACAGGCTCCCGGAGATCTCCTCCAATCACAACGCCGGATCCGTCCCCCTGCCGCCCCGCTGCGGTCCAGCGCAGCCACCCCCTGGCGGCGAGATCTCGAAACTTGGTTCATTTTTCTCGCCGCCAGATTGGAGACGGCAGACTTCGGATTTCTCCGGCATTTCCTCTCTCCTCTT